>CM060939.1:322185788-327185788 GCA_030765085.1 Allium cepa
TCAACCAGCCCGTCCTTATTCTTACAAAAATTCGGTCATACATTGATCAGGTGTACGACTGAAATTCCATAAGTACTTAGCAGACCCAATTTCAACACCCAGTGAAAATACTTCGAAAAATAATTTTATTGGAAATATAGAAAACATTTTGAAATAGAGGAAATATCTTTGGTGAGAATGCTCTGTAAATCATCACCCCCATCCATGGTCGCAGTTAACCCGATGGTTACGTTGCCATCCCGACAAAATCCATAGATAACTGTAGGCCTCCGCGCTCCTCAATTACGCCATACAACCCGCTACAGATCGCAGCTACAACTAGGGTTACGTTGCTATCACAGCAAAAACTCATATAACTGTAGGCATTAGCGCCCTCGATTTCCGCTGCCAAAAGAATGAAACTTCTCCACTCCACTTGACCATAGATCGCAGTCTACCGATGTTGTGTTGCCTTCCCGGCAAAATCAAGTGTAGACCGTTAGCACTCATCTACCACACTATTTTCGCTATGGTCCCCACAGTAGATCGCAGTAACATCGAGTTACACTGTCGTCGCAGCATAACCCAAATGCCCCTGTAGGCATCAGCGCCCTCGACTTTCGCTACCCAATAATCCTCAGGAACTAGTTTGTCCGGACTCCTCACAGGATCAACTTTAGAACCCCCCCCCCCCTTGGGGCTCAAGGCAGCACCACCCGGTGGTAATTCTAAGAAGTCCATTCCAAGGGAGCGCATTTTTCCCCAGAGCATCATCAAAACATTTTATACTATACATATATAGTATCTTTAAATCATACACCTAGTATGATCTCATACAAATCTCCTTTACACAAAATCGATTATTCCAAAATCGATAATTCTCAAACCGGGCTTTCCAAATTCTCATATTGATTTTACCCAAAAATCAAAAGCCATTCCAAATCCATAGGTTCCTAAAACCTTTTCCAAAATCCTCATAAGATCCTTTATTTATATATATAGATATATAATTTTCAAAACTTTGGATCATTTCAAACTTGTATAAAACTCCTTTCATACTTCAAAACACCTTCAAAATCCTTTACTTCTGGCAAGAGATTCAACAAGGGGAGTTTCAATTTGTAAAACAAAGATATTTAACTTTGTTTACTCAAAATAAAATATTCAAATTTGATTACTCTTTCCAATATCAATTTCATTCAAATCCGTACGATGTACACATATCATTTGTACGCTATACCAATCTGATCGCTCACTCGATCACACAATTTCATTTCCGAACTAGTATCGTCTACCCGACTTCCTAGTGCGGACACAGATCTGGTTTCTTGATCAGAAACTGTCATTCTCCTTGCATAGTCATAACTATGATAGAGAATATCCAGAACCAATCAACAACCCATATCCAGGTTCGCCGTCGAAAATCGAGTGAAAAATTCCACTCGGATCAATATAACTATCTCGAAATTCTGTGCTCGAATCTGGATCAAATCACTATGCGAATAGAATAACATACGTACACCCTACGTATTTGTCTTATTGGTTATTAGCCAAATTAATTTCATTTCTGTTCACATTCACTTTGATTTTCATTCACTTACTCACAATTACTTCAATCCATTTGGATTATCACCTCTATTCTTATCTCGATTGGGTATTTAAACAATAACAGTTTAAACTCTGTCCAGTTTAAATTTAGAAAATAGCTTGAAAAGTTAAAAATAAATAAGTAATTGGAAAATTATTACTAGTTTGTAAAATAGGTGTAAAATAGTTAAATAATTATAGAAATTTTAGATAATTTCAATATAATAGTAAGATAGTAATTAGTTTATAAAACAGTTGGAAAATTGTTAAACAGTTTAAAAAATAATTGTAAAACAAGTATAAGATAGTTTGTCTTTTAAAAGAAAGGTTGTATATATAATATATAGCTTGGAAAAATAGGTTTATATTAAAACAATTTATATAAAAATAGTCCAGAGTAAAAACTGTTCAATTTAAATTTCCTCTTCCTTTTAAACTGACCCAATTCCAATTTAAATAATTTCAATTTCCATTGAAATTAATTCATTCCCAATTCAAGTTGAATTAATTCTCAATTCCCTTTCAAATTTAAATCAAATTCCATTTGATTTTAAACATATTCAACTTTAATTACAATCACAAGTTATTCTAATCACTTTGGACTAACATCCATTCAATTGAACCCTCTTCAATTCCAATCCATTTCAACTCCAGTTTGAATTAATCCCAGTTTCAAATTCCATTTCCAAATCAAGTTGAATTATTCTTGATTTCCACCCAAATTAAATTCAAATTCCATTTGAGTTTAAAACTATTCAATCTTTAATTACCATTCCAAATTATTCAAATCAATTTGGACTAACTTCAAATTGAACCTACTTCTATTTCAAATATTCAAATTAATCCAGTTCAAATTTTCCATTTGAATCTTATACTCATACATATTCAATCACAATTTCAATCAATTCAAATCAAATTCAATTTGAACTAATTTCAAATTAAAGTTAGACTTTCTTTTATTTCAATAATGGATATATCACCACACTTCACTTCTCATTCATTTGAACAAATCCAATCTCACAATTTAAAGATTTTAACAACAATAGGATGATATTATCTAATTTATCTTAAAACATCCATCAATTTACAATTTCCAGATCTCAATCCCATTTTGAGATCACACAAACTCCCAATTCAGATTAACCATTTAACTCCCCAAATTAAATCTCAATTTCATCTTGAAATTTCCAAATCAGATTGTTCATTCAAACTTATTTAACATCCTCTAAGTTAAATTCAATTCACTTAATTCAGTAAATCTTACCCAATTTGAACTTCCATTTCAAATTTAAACTTCACATAAATAATCTTCCCACTTACTAAGTTCAAAAACTTATCACTTTGGGCATCATACCTCATTCCATATTTAAAACTCAACCTTAGAGTTTATTTCCTTTACACACCTGGTTACTTTTAAATTTTAAACCACCTTTGGTTTTAAATTCAAACAAATTCCTTTAAAATTTCAAACAACCTTTGTTTGAAATAGGACCTCTTTCATTCGAATATATTAATAACATTTCTTATTTAAAATAAGATCATATTCAAAATAGTTTGAATAATATTATCTCCTTTAACATTTTGAAATCAATTCAAAATTTTAAACTTAGAATTCAAAACTTCACAATTTGAAACCCACTTTTATTTATATCCTTTCACATTTACAAATTATTCTCATCAAATGGTTATTTCCTTAAAACATTTTATTATTTAAAACAATCATCCCATTATTAAACACAATAACCATTCAATTTCCTGGTTTGAAACCAATTCTGATTCATCTTATTTTGAAATTCTTTCTTAACTTTAAGATTTTAACTTAAGTTTGAATCCATTTCAAACTTATGCTTATTTAATTTCAATTTGGTCGTATTTTATTACTTCTTAATTCTTACGATTACTTTTAATTTAATTAATACTACAACCAATTTCCTTAATATAATAGATAATCTATTTCTTATATAAGATTCATTTACCTTTGAAATCATTTAGAAAAAACTTTATATAAGAAAATAACAAGTACGCTCTCTCATATATATATATATATATATATATATATATATATATATATACACACACACACACACACACACTTAACTCATCCTAGGGTACCACTTACCCTATCCTTAATGAGTATACCCACCAGAGCCAAGGTTCTCGCTTAACCTTCAGCTTTGATACCAAAATGTAACGACCCGAAAATTTCGATCCCAAAATTCCTAGATAGTTAGTGAAAAGAAGAAGAGAAAGAAGAAGAAACAGAAAACTCAAACTCAGAATCTCACATTCGCAGCGGATAAAATATAATATCACACAAATAATAGTTATACAAAGGGAACTGTACTTGTCAAATTACACTTTATTATATCAGAGTTACAACAGCTTTACAGAACAGATAAATCTATCTGTTTCAGATACTATAATATATTAACATTAGAAGCTCTCCATACGTTCCTGCTCTCCAGCTCGTCTCCTAAGCTCCAGAACGTCCTTACCTGAAAATCTGTAATACTCGGTCTGACCCGAGCATTACATCAAAGTAACACCCGGGTCAGGCTGAAAACCAGCGTGAGTAAATCCATCTAACAAGAATACAAAAGCAAGCAACTTACATGAATCCCGGGTAACTTATATCAATTTTACAACTTCATAAGTTGTTATAGACATTACATACGTCATGCCTTAATTTCTAAGTACCAAACTTAGATTAAATGGTTCAATTCACTATAATCATTCCATTTCATTCTATTGAATCCACACATCAAATTATAAAGAATCGAAGTGGTTTCGGGTATTTACTAATACCTGAATCCGGTCTCTTCGAATCCAATGTCATCTTAACCTGAGTTATTCAAGTGATTAAATTCAAATACCGGATGTCATTTTTTTTTACAGGGCAATAACATGGATAAACATCACCCACTTATCATTGATATAACTAATATTAGTAGAATGTCATAACATATCATCCACTAGGTATCATTCAATTCAGACATTCATCAAACAATCACCCATAAGCAAGCATTATCAATTTATATCATAATTAATCATCTAATCCTGCTTAGTCAACCATTACTTAATTTCAATAAGTAATTAACCTTAATTAAACCATAATTATTAATCACTCTTGCTTAATCACATTCAGTAATTAACTATCATTAATTACTTCATTGAGCAATTTAGTTACTCCTTAATTATCTCTAATTAATCCCTTGATTAATTACACTAAATAATTTAATCCAAATTTCTTTCACAATTCCATCTTCCACTAATTACATCCAGTAATTATCAATTAATTACTTCCCTAAGTAATTACAACTCCAATATTTACATAAAGTAATTATTCATCAATCATCAAGTGTTTAAATTAATTAAACTTAATTAATCTAAACTAATCACATTAACCTCAATTAATTATGTCAAGAAATCAATTCACTCATTACTTCTACTATAAAATTATCCCTTAGTTATTTCCCAACATGCAATTTCTTTTTGTTAATTACCTTCAGTAATTATCCAACAATTACTTTACTAAGTAATTACATCTCATTAATTACCTTAAGTAATTATACTTAACCTAACATCAAATGATTAACTTTAAATAATTAAACTGAATTAATTAATCAAAATTAATCACTTCCAATTAATTAATCATACTGAGTAATTAGTTTCTTTAATTACTTCATTAAGTAACTACTCATAATAATTCTTTTACATTAAGTAATTATCCTCTTGATTACTTATCACTTAATTACTCCTTAATTGGTTAACCCTGATTAATCCATCCTTAATTGTCTCCTTTAGATACAATAAGTAATTAGCTTTTAAGTAATTTTCTTAACTTTCACAGTAATTAATTTACGATGATTAATTACATTGGTTTTTAATTTATTACATTAATTAATTATACTTATTCATCAAAACTTTAATTTATTTAACTGATAAATCCTTAGCCTTAATTAGCTTATTTAAAATCTTATTAAATACACTTAAATTATTTATCATAAATACAGTATCTTACATAATTAAATTACATCACTAATGACCTAGGTTATGGGTTATGTTAACTTGGAAATATCTTATGCTTACATTAATTCATTTATATTCAAGGAAACTCGGCCCCAAGTGAAATTACCAGCCAAAGCCCAACTCCCTCCTCCTTCTTCTTTTATCTTAATTTTACTATGGACAACATAAAACTGCTGTTGCACAACCCAACTAAAACGCGTATTAACCAGAGAAAAATTGACAAAAGAACCGAGTAAAACTAACCAAACACCCTGCCTTCCCACATTCCAATTACTTCGAGTAGTTATGCAAACAATACGAGATCAAACCCGAGTTCGTGCTTCTTCCCCAATCTAACAACCCACATCAGACATGAACACATGCTAGTGCACGTGTACACCCAATCGGCTCGACGACATTCATCCCTAAGACCTCCGACACATCATCGGTAATCACTCCATTTCAGACGAACACCTCGGCCGACGATGCCTGCCCGAAATAAAAATCGAACCATCCACCTCTCCCTGGAACCTAAATCACCGTCACATAAACGCGTCGCCGATGACAACCAGATCACCAGAGACAGTGCCACTCCCTTCTGAGTTGCATCACGACGTTCTACATCGAATTACCTAGGTC
Organism: Allium cepa; assembly: GCA_030765085.1. Taxonomy (NCBI): domain Eukaryota; kingdom Viridiplantae; phylum Streptophyta; class Magnoliopsida; order Asparagales; family Amaryllidaceae; genus Allium; species Allium cepa. The sequence continues at coordinate 322,192,002 of CM060939.1, forward strand.
TTGTTCAACTCGATCCCCTGACGATGACGATCTAGCCTCAAAAGTAACATCGACGAAAACACGCCATAAACCCTATCCCGGTCTCCTCTAGCATCCATGGCCATCAAGAAATTCTCCGATGATTTTTCTCGCAATCGACCTTCTTCCAGCTACCTTCTGTTTCAATCTCGGTCAAAATCCTTTAATCTAGCATCGGAAATTGATGAATAACGTATTTCTGTTCATCTCTCTAATTCACCACTAATGCCAAACTAAAAATGATGATTTTTATTCTAAAATTCATCATTTTTTTATTACAATTCAATCGTATATTCAAAGTTTAAAAAGCATATGATTTTATTTTTGCCTTTGTTTATTAATTTTACTGTAATCCATATATTTAAAAATAATTACTCAATAATTCCCTTCAAATATTTTTGAGATTGATACTAACCTATTACAAACATACTTCTTTATAACTTCAGGACCTAAATTCGATTGTACAAATGAGAAATTTAAATTTCCCTTTGTAGCTTGATCCTACAGTATGGCAGAGATGATATGCATATACTTCAACCTACATATACATAAAACTCTGTATATATCTACATGCACATTAATATCATCCATATGAACTCAATTCCAAGTCACTACTTAATATTGATCACATGCAACCCAATTTACAAATAAAATTTTGAAGTTTTGCTTATCTAAGTGAAGAACAGAGATACTTTCATATGATCAGGCATGCACACATACAACTTTTATAAACACAGAGATAACTTCATATCTTTGTTCAATAAAGCATTCATTCATTTCAGACTCAAGAAAACAGATGCTTATCTAAACTAGATTTTAAAATTTTAAAAATGTTTACTCACCTATTTGCTAAACAGAGAAAATGCCCCCTGATTTCCAGTTTGCAGAGAACAGCTTTTGAAGTTTGAAACATGAATGCCTTAGCTTTTTAAAAGAAAACTGGAGTTGCTTGAAGATTTATATTTTTCCTTTATCTGAGATTTGAAAAATAGAAACAGACCTTGATCTTTGAAGGTCTTTGAACTTGCTTTTGAAGATGGTTTTATATTTGTAGTTGATCTCCATACTTATTTTCTTAGAGTTGAAGTTTAATTGAACTTCATACAGTTTTCAAATCTGCAGATTTGGTTTTGAATTTGTTTTTTGCAGATTTTAGATGGATTTTTGTTTGGGTTTGCATTTCTTTTCTAAAATTTGATTATCAGTTTTCAAATGAAGATAATGTTTTGAACTAAATGAATTTCTAGATTTTCTTGTCTATAATAATTTAATTTCAAAAATAAATTAGCATGCCACTTGTTACTTAAGTTTGTAAAGTAATTACAAGTGTCTTCCTTATAATTTAAATGCTTAACATATGTACACTTTCAATATAAAAAGAAATTTCTTTGATTTTATAAAGGTTTATAAATGTTTTATTTCATTTAGCCTTTAAATGAATACGTATGAACTTCTTATATAAAATTACGTGTCTTAATGTTTATTTGAATAATTTAAAATATATATTTTTTAAACTAAATTTTCAAAAGAGAACATTTTAAAAAGAAAAAGAATGTTGAATTCAATTTTATTTCAAAGTTTTCAAACCAAATATTATTTTATATTAAAAATTTATTTTATTTTATTTTAAAAAATTGTTTTTCTTTTGTAATAAACTTAGTTTATTTATATTAGAGTATTTAAAGAAATTTATGTATATAAATTAAAATATAATTTAAAATCAAAGTAAAATCTAAGATATATATATCTAACTTTTGAACTTCAATTTAAATATCCAAATTCAAATTAAATTTCAAGTCAATTTTACATATACATATTTTTAAACAAATACAAATTTAACTTGTATATAATAATTCTGTTTAAAATCTATGTATATATATATACACAACACAATTACAAATATAAATATTTATTTAATCAGATCCATTTGTTTAATATATAAATTTAGTATTTCTATTAATTAACCCAATTATCTTATTAGTTACAATGCCCAGAAATCCGAGTTATTACAGTTTAGAAATTGTTTTGACAAATTATAGAAACCAATTTTAATTAGAAAATCAAAACATCAATTTTGCCTTGAGCATGTCGACATCCCTCAACCCCCATGTCGACATGGTGTCCTTTATTTTCAAATTTTAATTTTCAAAAGAAAGGTCTATTCATCGTATCCTTTCACGAATAGATATGGATGTTGCTCTACAATAAATACCAGTAAGTTCTAAACGAATTTTTTACCAGATTTCATTTATGTTCTCTCCTCTTCATCTTCCACATTTATTCTAAAGAATCCTAAACTATACTTTGCTGAAATACCAAGTGAATCAAACTTTGATTATCTCTTGTTTGATTTTCTGCCACTCTCTCCATAAGATCTCAGTGCTATTTAGAGTTATAGAATCTTTTGTAAATCAAACTGTTGAGTAAAAGGTGCGGTTGAGCCTTGAAATCAATTGGGTGTGATTGTAGCCCCGGAAATCAATTAAGTGATCTTGTAGCCTGGTTAAACCAAGAGAGTTTTCCCTGGACTCGAATACAGGAGGGTGTACCTCATACCCTTGAAACCGATGGTGTAATCTGAGAGATTATTTTGTTAAGAAATCCGTACGATTGTACGGGACTGGATGTAGGGTAACTCCAGACCAGTATAAAATCCTGGTGTGTTCTTTCCTTTACTGCTTTTATATAGTATTTGCAACTGTATCAGATTCTATGATTATATCTGTGTTTGTGTATTATATTTGTTGGTGATTAAATTACATAAGTTTCAAAATGATTTAGAAAATCCATAAAAATATTATTCACCCTTCCTCTAGTGTTATTCCAGCCTTAAGAGACGTAATCCGCATTTCTCACATCTAGTAGAAACCTTAGGGGGAGCATGTAGGCGGGATTTTGCCGAAGCTGGATAAATTTGTGTATTATCTCTTCTGTGTTTTATTATTTGTGATTGTTTTTATATCCGCATAAATTTTATTATTATTAGTATCACCCTATTCACCCCCCCTCTAGGGTGAAACCGATCCTACAAGTGGTATTAGAGTTAGGAACAAAAACCATTTTTTTTTTTTTTTGATTTTTCAAAAACCAATTTTTGTTTTAAAATTTTGATTTTTTAAATGGCTTCTTTTAATAATGCTTTTGTTGAGGGTTGGTCCATAGTTAGGCCACCCATGTTCAATGGTAAATACGCATATTAGAAAAATAGAATGAAATTTTTTCTCAAAACCATTGATGCATGGAATATTGTTGAGACGGATATAGGACACCAACTGTAGAGGTAGGTAATCAAGAAGTTAAAAAACCGATAGATCAATTGACGGATCTTGAAAATAAACTGCAATTTGCAAATGCTAGAGCTATGAATTCTATTATCTGCTCATTAGATCAAATTGAATTTAACCGTGTCTCACATTGTCTAACTGCGTAGGAAATTTGGCAGACTCACGAAGGGACCTCCTAAGTCAAAGAATCTCGCCTTGCCATGCTTAATAGCGAATACGAAAACTTCATAATGGCAAAGGATGAAAGTGTCAAAGAAATGTATGGACGACTTTCAAATCTAGTATACAAATAAAATCCCTTAGAAAACCATACACAGAGCTGGAAATAGTTTATAAAATCCTCAGAATTCTTCCATGAAATTTTGAAGCAAAAGTGACTGCCATTCAAGAATCAAAGGATCTGAAACAAATTAAAGTCGAAGAACTCATTGGAAATCTCACCACTTATAAGTTAGAAATCAAATTCAAGGAAAAACGTAAAGGAGGCGATACACGAAAGAAATCAATAGCTCTGAAAGGAACAACAAAAAGTGAAGATAGTGATGGTGATGGTGAGGATGAAGCAGCTAAACTGGCGCTATTAATAAAAAGATTCAAAAGGCGGAACGATAAATACGGAAATCCAGCTATAAATGAACAATTGAAAAATAGAATAGTCAAAGTACTAGACGACTCAGAAGAGCAGGAGATCATTTGTCACAAGTGCAATAAACCAGGTCACATCAAGCCCAATTTTTCTTAGAATGGACTCAGCCAAGGAAAGAAACCGAAAAGGAGAAGTTTTGCAGCCACTTGGAATAAAAGTGATAATGATAATAAAAGCACTAGCAGTGATAGTGAAAAAGCAGATTTGTGTCTTCAAGGCATTACAATTGACGACGATGATGACGAGCCAAGTGAGGTATCAAAACTTACTCATTCGGAATCACTTATATATTTTTATGAGGTAAACGGCTATTTTGAAAGACTTAGGAAGAAGTACGCTAAAATTGAATCACAAAGAGATAGTTTGATATAACTAAATAAATAGCTTGATCAATTGGTTAAAAACTATCGAAATAAGAGCTCTAAGTGTGATAAGTGTCCATCACTTGAAGAAGAAATTAAAAAATCAGAAATTAAAACTAAATCACTTGAAAATGAAATTCTAATTTTGAAAGAAAGTGAAAATACTAGAAGAGAAAATTCTATTAAAAAGTGCATCCTATTATTGAATGAAAATGAATCTCTCCAAACACATGTACAACAATTGTCTACAACTTTAAGGAAATTCTCTAAAGGAGAAAACACTAAATATGTTATTAGGGAAACAATTTGTCAATCATATTAGATAAGGACTTGGATATACTCAATCTGAACGTGTTAGAAGAGAAATTAATCAAGTCAATTCCAAGTGCATGATTTGTAGAAAAATTGGACACAATCGCAATAATTGCTGGTATAGACCCAAACACTTAGAAACCATACCAATTTGGGTTCCAAAAGGCATGAATGTGAAATCCCTTAAAATCAAACAAATGTGGGTGCCAAAAGGAACAAAAATAGACTGTTTTGGTTCCACGCAAACTTATTTTTCAAAATCATTTGTCACTAACAATCATGGTCCTATAAACACAAATAGTTCACAAAAATCTTTTCTCGTGTAGGTGTGGTGGTAGGCTAAGGAACAACAAGAGTAGTACCTGGATTTTGGCTATTCTAAGCACACAACGGACAACAAATCAAAGTTCCTTATCCTAGGTGGCAGAGTCACAATGGGCAACAACGATAAATGAAATATTATCAATAAAGATAAAATAGATAGCAGTACATTTATCTTGAATGATATATTATATGTTGAAAATATGCACCATAATTTGATTTAAATTAGCCAATTATGTGATAAGAAAATGAATGTTGATTTTGACTCTAATTGTTAGCACCAGAATTGGTCACTAACACCCTTAAGAGAGTTTGTGTAGAGAGATTAATGAAGAAAGTAAATTAAATAGAGGATAATATGCAGATTTAAGTGCAGAAAGTACGAACACCGGATTTATAGTGGTTCGACGTGATTGCCTACGTCCACTTTAAGGTCAATCTTTATTGCTTTTCTCGATAATCGATTACAGATACAATCCGTATACGAACTATATCGAATACAATTTCTAAGCAAAAAGATAAGTCATGAATGAGTCTTGAATGCGGTAGAGTCTCCGCCGTGTTGTCGAAAAAAGGTCCATTTCACTGTGCCCTTGCCCCTCTATTTATAGATGAAGATGGGTTGGTCTTCTCTGGTGGGCCGAACACCTCGGCCCAAAAGGAGTAAACTTTGTGTGCCGAACCATATATGCCGAACAGCATATGCCGAACGGGGTCTAGATGCCGAGCAGTGTGGAATGCTGGTCGACTCTGCCATGCCGAACGACCAGTGTATGCCGAACGCTCTCTAACGCCGAACGTTCTTAAATGCCGAGCACTCTCTCTATGCCAAATACGCTCTAATGCGGAACAAATCTAGATGCCAAACACTTTTGAGTGCCGAACGAAGTTTGATGTGCTGAGTGGAGGGTGCAGGCCGAGCAATAATTGGAGTTGGTCGAGATTGGAGGAATGCCGAACAACTCTGGATGCCGACCACTTTGGAACGCCGAACACTCCGGAATGCCGAACAACCTCGAATGTCGATCACTTCAGGATGCCGAACAGCTATGGGGTGCCAAATGACTCTGTCATGCCGAACATCCATAGATGCCGATCGATATTCAATACCGAACGTCTCTCAATGCCGAACTCCCTCGCATGACGAACACTCTCGCATGTCGAACGTCCTATAGATGTCGGACGAACTTGAGTGCCGAAGGAATCATATGTGCTGAACGACTCTAGAAGCCGAGCACTTTCTAATGCCAAACGTCCTAAATGCCGAGCATTCCTTTATGCCGAGCGTTCTTTTAATGCCGAAGGCTTCTAAATGCCGAGCGTTCCTTGATGTCGAGCGTTCTTCTAATGCCGAACACCGTTGACTGCCGAACCATTTTGTCATGTCGAACGACCTTTAATGCCAATCGACCTCAGGTGTCGAATGAGATTGCTGAGTCCTTAGTTGCCTGGTCAAATCTCCAGGTAACACTTGCTCCCCAAAGTGCATCACGTGGTCGAACGTGATGTGCTTTGAACCATGAGTCCACTGCCTTTGCTTCGAGATGTGGTCAGTTTCCTCGATGGTGACTTCCCTTGAACACTAGTTGAGGTGGTGTGTGCCGAACGGTCTGCAAGGGCCGAACGATACGTCTGAAGCCGAATGCTCCATGTATGCCGAACGATATCGTTTTGACCGGTTCTACCGGTCATTGCCTCTTCAACTTCTTCTTCTTCCCTATAAAAGCCAGCATTTCCCTTCTCCTCCACTTTTTCACTTTTTATCTCTATGACTTTCCAAGAACACACAAACCACTTCCCTTGAGTTTCATTCACTCCTTTGATTTTCCCTTCCTAGTTGGCATCCATCACGCCCTTTCAAGTTAAGCTCGATCAACCCCCAATCCTAAATTTACAGACCCCCTAGTCCCTGTCGTACTGTTAGGTAAGAACTTTCTGATCACTCTCTTAGATTATGAAGTATCACTCATTATTGATGAATCGAAATTCGGGTGCGCTCTTAGGTTGAAACTTAGTATGCTTTCAGATGACCTTGAGGTGGATGGATTGGAGAAGAGGAAGGTGGAAGATGCATTGCAGTGGCTCGACATAATCCTTTAATGCCGAGCGATGTTGGAGGGAGGAATAGAGCAGGAGTAAGAATTGGTTAGAATGCCGAACAACACGGTTCGGTATGATTTGCCGAACGGCTCGTTAACGTTGTTCGGCATGGATGGAGGAAAAAGACGAAACGTTGCTAAGGACGGAGTGTCGAGCGTTGGGACTTGGTGTGACTTTGGTTCGGCATGATTCGTCACATGCCGAGCAGTGGAGTGGAAGGACAGGAAGGAAGCACGAATTGGATAGAGTGCCGATTAATACCTCGGCCGAACAGCGCTTAGGCCGAACGATAGTTTGGCCGAACGATATTTCGTCCGAACAATACTTAGGCCGAACAATCATGAATGCCGAACCATACATTATGCCGAACAGTACTTAGGCCGAACAATCACGAATGTCGAACCATACTTTAGCCGGACAGTACTTAGGCCGAACATTCATGAATGTCGAACCATACTTTAGCCAAACCAGTACTTAGGCCAAACACTTATTCACCTTGCCTAATCATATAACAAAACAAGGACAAGGACCCCAGCATACTAGCATATCGAATTAATCTGGACTGATCACTTCCTAGTTTCAATAACCACAAGCCTGAACTTAAATCGACAAGAATCGATAAAAGCTTTTAACACGTAGTGCCATTGTCCGGGTCCAAAATTGAAAGCATTGCAAGGCTAGTTTTCGGAGACGGTCAGCGATGACGGTCTTCGAAGGCGACAGTTCAAAGCTCAACTTTATATCATCAATTCTGTGACTTATAATTTCCCAGCACTTACACATGAATGATCGCACTAGTTCATACACCACACGGGGGCAATATTTACGTTGTTAAGTCTAACGTCGATCATTTTTCAAGTATAGTTCAATCAGGTATTCTTCTAGATTCAATTTCTATCAAAGATGTCTAAGAAATCTAGCTCTGCCACAATCTCTGATAGACCTGGGCCGTCTTCTAAACAAGGGGTCGCAGATACTTCTAACCGGTCGACTTCCCCTGCTCATAACTTAGCTCCCGACGCCCTGGAGGCATCAATTCTCTTGGACAACCCGGTCGATTCACAGGCTTCAAAGATCAATAAAAGTGCACTCCGTCGGATATGCTCCGTCCACGGAATCCCCTTCGATGATGTATTAGTTCCATCGGGGCACGATCGTCCACACCTGCCCCCAGTTGGATATATTGCCTGTAATAAGTTTATGTGCTGGGTCGGCAGTGAGCCACCGTTTAACTTATTTCTTCGTGACGTGCTGCAATACATCGACATTGCCCAGTCACAATTGCACCCGAACGGTCACGCCTTCATCTACAGTACCTACTTCCTTTTCATGACCGTTCTCTCCAGGCCTCCAACCCCGGGTGACACCAGATGTATATAAATAATCAAGAAGCGGAGAAATAACCCCTCTTTCATGTTTCTCGAGCAGCACCACAAATGCCAAATCTTGACTGGAGCATGCAGCAAGTTCGCCCTGTATAAACAGGAATGGTTCTATGTGCGTTTCCCTCCTAGTTTCGTAAGGAGATGGTGGAAGGAAGTAAGTCTTTTCTCTGGATTGATATTCATACTTGGTCAAAACCATGCCTCTTCTAATTTTTTTTCCATCTTTTTAGGTATCAATCCACGTCTGGACGGTCGCGGGTATTCTGAGACCGTCGAAGCCATTAGAGCCCTTCCGGCCGACGAACAGGACATCCGAACTCTCATTTCAAATGAGTCACTATCGAGGTTTGGACTATTAGCAGAAGGTCGTCGGATAAGCCTTCCTGAGGGCGTTTCCATACCCAGGCCCGCCTCCGATAAAGGGAAAAAAAGCTGAGTCTTCAGCACGCGGCGCTCCTGGTGCACCAAAAGAAGGAGAAATCAAAGAAAAGGAAACACCCGAAGCACAAGATGAGAATGGTGGGCCTACTTAGGACCCTCTAGTTGAAGTTCATGACATCGAAACGTCATCCTCCCCTTCGAAGAAGAAAAAGAAACTGACGTACAAGATAAGGAGGGAAAAAGTTGGTGTAACCTCAAAAATTACTCTTATTCCGAAAGAGAAAGAGGCATCCTCACAACGTTTAGAAAGTTCTTTAAAGGGCCTATCGAAACTCTCGATACCTGACGATCTACTTAATTACGATTTCGATGATCCAGAGGCACTTAAACTTCACTCGCCCATCAGAGGCGATGCAGGCGTTCAAGCCCACACTCAGGGAGAAAAAAACTCCCATTAGTAAAGTAACTGGTCCGTCGAGGGGAAACACTAGGACACACACACATACACATGCACTTCATCTTGCACTTAATTTTTCATCGTCACATTGCTCTTTGCTGATTCGTTGTTATTTAAATTCAATGCAGGTGACATGGGGCGTACACACGGAATTGATTACCTCTGCGGGTCATCTGTCTTCCATCACTCTGGACGTGACTCAGGTTCCGGGAGACGTAAGGACAGAGACGATGATGGCGATATGGATTATCATTCTCGAGACTCATCATCTCGGAAGAAAACATACTACCAGCCCAAGTACCACCAACATCCCTACTCTCACTCGGAACAAAGAAAAGATAAGCACGGCTATAAGGGATCGCAATCCATTGTCCCCCGAGACCAACACTCCGATTACTCTTCCATACGACAATCTCGGGATCCTCACAGGAGATATGAACTTTCAAAGCCGTCTCCTCCTATTCCCGCAACAGATCCAACAGTATCGGAGAGACTAGCCGAGCTTAAAGCTAAATTTCCAAAGATTTTCTTTGATGGTCTAAAGTTCCTCTCGGCAATCCACCATATACCTGGAGATGTTAAACAGAGCGCCATCGCCTGCACCAACGACGTCTATGTTCAACATGACGCGTTTGTTCATTTGGCTGAAAATTTTTCAGAAGTCTCCATGGAGCGCCAACATGAGATCGATCGCTTGAAGCTTGAGGCTATCCATGACAAAGATATCATTAAGGCTCAGGACGAAGAGATTGCGTCTTATAAATCTGAACTTGAGGCCGTCCAGCAGAGTGCCAAGGATACCGCTGAAGCCGTGACTTGTATGGAATCGAATCACAAAAAAGAACTCGACAAGGAGGTACAACGCTGTGGGGCTTTGGCTTTGGAAAAAGATTCAGTGCAAAAAGAGAGGGATGCATTCTGTCTCCGAGTTAAAGAAATTGAGGAGCGACTCCGAAAAGAACAAGATGACAAGGTTGCTGCCCAAGAAGAGTCGCAACGGTATTGCGACGAGATTGTTGCAACACGACTCCTTAAGACGAAACTTGAGTGCGAGCTTTCTAAAGTTGAGGCGTTGAAGAATGAAGCCCGCGAAGAGGGTAAAAAGATAGCCTCTATGGAGATCGACTCCCGTCTTGAGGCAGCCAAGGAGGAGGGTAGAGAAGAAATCAAAACCATGTTCGATCCGCTTATTTCTGAATTCAATGCCCGCGTTCTCATGCACCGGGACTTAACTTTTCTGGGCGAGGGCTATCTCGAATCTTTGGTCGAGGCGTGGGAGCCTTTAATTGAAATCAAAAAGGCTGAACACGGTATCAAGGAGGTTGATGAGGGTGCCTTGATAAAAGAATTCCTCAAGGGAAATGAGCCTTCAGACCTATCAGCGGCTAAAGCTATTTATTGCAAAGGCTCCCCTTCAGAAAAAGGGAAAGAAGTTATCGCCGGTCCATCCGGGATTGAGTCTCCAGCTCGTGTGCCTACCCAGCCGACCAGTCGGCCGATACTCGATCCTTTTGAACAGTACATCGGCTATGATCTGGAGGACCCCGGCCTTGGAGTTCATGTTTTGTCACCTATTCCATAGGGAGAGACCCCTCTGACGGTTGATAGCCAGCCGAAACCTGGTAGGCAACTCTTTTGCTTTAACATTCCAAGAGCTTTCGTTTTTCACTAGAAGCTATTGTATTCTAATGCTTGATGTTCGTAATTTTATGCAGGTCGTTCTAATCTTGAGTCCATTCCGAGGAGCGATGTCGCCAAGGAGGTTAGGGGAAAAACAAGTGAAGCCACTCATGCAGTAGAGGCTCCCGATCCCGATGCTCAGGTGATCGGAGCGCTTGACGAGGACAAATCTGATACTTCCTCCCCCATCGACGGGAGTTATGAATTCGAAATTACCAGCATCTTCGAGAACATGTCCGAACTGAGCATGAAGGAGCAGCTTGATAAAGAGAAGGAAAAGACGATCAAGATAAAGGTCGAACCTCAAGCTGTGGACCTGGACGAGCCTTTGAACAAGCCGTTGAAGGTCATTCTCCTAGGCGGGTTCAAACCCATGGATGTTCCTCATACTTCTTCGGCTCTCACTCCCCTATAAATGAAAACCGTCAAGGGTAAACGTACCGGGGAGGAGTCATCGGGCAAAAAGTCGAAGAAGTCAAAGAAGTAGATTTCGCTCTCGTTCAACAAGAGCTAATTTAGATTATGTAATTATTTTTGTTTTCGTAGTTTATGTAAATAAACTTTTGACTCCGAGCTTCGAAGGAGTTGTAGTAGAAACTTATTTTTAATGAATAAAACTTAGTTCTTTTTGCCTTTTGGAAGATTTATGTTGTCCGGTTTTCTGTATAATCATGGTCGGAACCCAAGCTATTGCGGGTTACTCTTCTTGATTCAACTCCAAATGAGTTGATAATTTTTTGGCATCGCACATTCTTTATTCCACGCTCCGGATACTTAGAATATTTTCTAGTCCGTATGCCAAGGGCTCGATGACTTCAAGTCATTTATATCCAGTCCATCTTCAGGGGACTTGGACATTTAAATGATTTATACTCGAGCCCGCACTCTGGGGACTTAGAGTACTCCAGTCCGCACTCCGAGGACTTGGAGATTTTGAGTCGTTTATACTCGAGTCTGCGCTCTGGGGACTTAGACTACTCCAGTCCTCACTCCGGAGACTTGGAGATTTTGAGTCTTTTATACACGAGTCCATGCTCTGGGGACTTAGAGTATTCCAGTCCGCACTCCGGGGGCTTGGAGGTTTTGAGTCGTTTATACTCGAGTCTGTGCTCTGGGACTTAGAGTACTCCAGTTCGCACTCCGTGGACTTGGAGGTTTCGAGTCGTTTATACTCGAGTCCGTGCTCTGGGGACTTAGAGTACTCTAGTCCGCACTCCGGGGACTTGGAGGTTTCGAGTCTTTTATACTCGAGTTCGCTCTCTGGGGACTTAGAGTACTCCAGTCCGCACTCGGGGACTTGGAGGTTTTGAGTCGTTTATACTCGAGTCCGTGCTTTGGGGACTTAGAGTACTCCAGTCCGCACTTCGGGGACATGGAGGTTTCGAGTCGTTTATACTCGAGTCCACTCTCTGGGGACTTAGAGTACTTCAGTCTGCACTCCGGGGACTTAGAGGTTTTGAGTCGTTTATACTCGAGTCCGCGCTCTGGGGACTTAGAGTAATCCAGTCCGCACTCCGGAGACTTGGAGGTTTTGAGTCGTTTATACTCGAGTCCATGCTCTGTGGACTTAGAGTACTCCAGTCCGCACTCTGGGGACTTGGAGATTTTGAGCCATTTATACTCGAGTCCACGCTCTGGGGACTTGAAGTATTCCAGTCTGCACTCCAGGGAATTGGAGGTTTTGAGTCGTTTATACTCGAATCCGCGCTCTGGGGACTTAGAGTACTCCAGCCCGCACTCCGAGGACTTGGAGGTTTCGAGTCATTTATACTCGAGTCCGCGTTCCGGGGACTTAGAGTACTCCAGTCCGCACTCCGGGGGCTTGGAGGTTTCGAGTCGTTTATACTCGAGTTCGTGCTCTGGGGACTTAGAGTACTCCAGTCCGCACTCCGGGGGCTTGGAGGTTTCGAATTATTTATGTGCGTTCGTACATCAGATAAAGTAATGTATCTCTTAGTCGTTTGTTACAGCGTTATCATACACAGAAACATCGACAATTCATGGGAAAAGGAAATGGGTTCAAGCCTTTATTAATGTAAATAAGCTAAATTGTCTTTTCACATGCCGTAAACTAAGAATAAAAAAAATTGCTGGAAATAAATGCAACTAAAATATGATAGAAATGAACTAAGTGTAGTAGTGCCGCAAATGTTCACTATTCCATGCTCGGGGAAGTGTTGCACCATCAATGGTTGCTAGCTTGAAAGTTCCTTCTCCAAGCTTCCGTTCAATGACGTATGGACCTTCCCATGCAGGGCTCATGTGTAACGAAACCAGGAAAACTCGTTTCAAAACGAGATCACCCACTCCAAAGATTCTCGGTCGGACTTTTTCATTATAATATCGAGCAACTCGGTGCCTGTACGCGACCGCTCTTAAATTAGCTTCTTCGCGTTTTTCATCAATGAAGTCCAAAGATTCCAGCAAGAGATCTTGGTTAGACTCTGGGTCATAATAAGTTACCCGATGTGATGGGACTTCAAGTTCCACGGGTATGACAGCTTCCATGCCATATGCTAATGCGAACGGAGTGTGGCCAGTTGCGGACTTGTGGGTGGTTCTGTAAGCCCAAAGTACTGTTGGAAGCTCATCCACCCACTTGCCTCTAGCCTTTTCCAAACATTTTTTCAATATGGATTTGATTATCTTGTTTACGTCCTCCACTTGTCCATTAGCTTTCGGATGAGCAATTGCTGCAAACTTTTTCTCAATACCATATTTTTGGCAAAACTCTTTGAACTCTTTGCTTTCAAACCGAGTTTCGTTGTCTGTGACGATGGTTCGTGGAAGGCCAAAACGGCATATAATATTTTGTACAACGAAATTAATGACCTTTTTAGTGGTGATAGTGGCCAAAGGTTCTGCTTCTGCCCACTTGGTAAAGTAATCGACCGCAACAATCGCGTATTTTGCACCACCTTTGGATAGAGGCATGGAACCGACTATGTCGATTCTCCATATTGCAAATAGCCAAGGACTAACCATTTGTGTGAGTTCCGTCGACGGAGCACTTAGGGTTTTCGCATACTTCTGACATTTTTCACATCTTCTCACGTAGTCTGCGGTATCTCGATTTATAGTTGGCCAATATTATCCATAGTGGAGGATTTTCTTTGTTAACGTCTGCCCTCTGGTATGGTCGCCACATTCACCTTCATGGACTTCCTTCAGGGCTCGTTTTATCTCATCATGGGCAATGTATTGGAGTATTGGGGTCAAGAATCCCCACCGATACATTATTCCATCCTGCATTACATAACGAGAAGCCTTACGAATGACTTGTCGTCTTTCGCTCCTTCTTTCGGGCACGACCACGTGTAACACATACTGCTTGAATGGGGTCATCCATGACTCCCTTTCGATTTCTGTTCCTAACATGAAATCTACCGCCATCATATTTATACTCGGAACGTGTAAGGTTTCGACAGGAAACAATCCCATCTGTTGCGCATCACCAGTGCTTGCGAATTTTGCCAATGAATCAGCTTCCCTGTTCCGTTCGCATGGAACATGTGAAATATCATAATATTCGAGATTTGCTAGCAGCTCCTGAACTTAGGCCAAATACGCGGCAAGTCTCTGCCCTCGTGCTTGGTAGTCTCTATGCACTTGGTACACCATCAGTTGCGAGTCGCAAAAGATTTCAACCGACCTTATTCCCAGTTCTTTGACGAGTCTTAAGCCGGCAATCTATGCTTCATACTCGGCTTTGTTATTTGTTGCTGTGAATTCGAGCTTCAAAGCATAACAAACTGATCGGTTTTCAGGAGTTACCAGAACTATGCCAACCCCCGAACAATGGTCGTTAGATGCCCCATCGGTGTACATCTTCCATCGGACGGGAGGTATGATATTGCGGCCATTTGATTCGTCTGTCATGGTGAATTCAGCGATGAAATCCGCTAGCGCTTGTCCTTGTATGGCCTTTCATGGTAGGTAAGTAATATCGAATTGACTTCATTCGATATTCCACTTTTACATCCTTCCGGAAGTTTTCGGTCGTTGGAGTACCTGTCGCAAGGGTTGATCAGTGTAAACATTGATTGAGTGTGCCTGGAAGTATGGGCGAAGCTTGCGTGATGCAATCACTAAGCAATAAGCTAATTTCTCAATCTTGGGATAATTTCTTTCTGCCCCCGTCAAGCGTTTACTGACATAATATACTGGCTTTTGAACTCGGTCCTCCTCGCGAACCAGAGCCGTACTGATAGCGTGCTGGGATACTGCCAAGTATACATACAGCATTTCATGGTCGATTGGTTTCGATATCACCGGAGGGCTCTCCAAATGCCTTACCAGAGCTCGAAATGCTTCCTCACAGTCGGATGTCCACTCGAAATTCCTTTTTCCCTTCTTAATCACATCGAAGAAGGGAATGCATTTATCCGTGGCTCTAGAGATGAATCGGCTCAGCGCTGCCACCTTTTTGTTCAAGCTTTGTACTTGCTTTATAGTTCTGGGCACTTGTATGTCTCGAATAGCTTGAATCTTTTCCGGGTTAGCTTCAATTCCACGTGCATTCACAATAAAACCCAAGAACTTTCCTGACGCCACACCAAAAGAGCACTTCAAGGGGTTGATCTTCATACCATAGTGTCTGAGTATATCAAACATTTCTGCTAAGTCTCGAATGTGGTCGTTTGACTGTCGCGACTTCACGAGCATGTCATCCACATAGACTTCCATCGTATTACCGATCTTGTCTTTAAACATTCGATTCACCAGACGCTGATAAGTTGCTCCCGCGTTTTTCAATCCAAAGGGCATTACTACATAGCAATATAGCCTCATATTCGTGACAAAACTGGTGTGCTCTTGGTCTAGAATATGCATCGGGATCTGATTGTATCCTGAATACGCATCGACAAATGACAATAATTCGTGTCCGGCGGTAGTGTCGACGAGCTGGTCGATTCTAGGTAAAGGGAAATTATCATTCGGGCATGCTTTATTCAGATCAGAGTAATCAACACAAGTTCTCCAACTTGCACTAGGTTAGATACCCATTCAGGGTAGAGGGCGTCGCGGACGAACCCATTGGCTTTTAGTTTGTCCACCTCCTCTTTGAGAGCCGTAGACCTCTCCAGGTCCATACCTCTCCTTTTCTGTTTTACAGGAACGTGTTTCGGGTCTATGTTCAACATATGACTCGCAATTGCTGGAGAAATCACGCACATAGTAGAATGTGTCCGAGCGAAAACGTCCAGATTCGTTCGGAGGAAATCAGTAAGATCCTCGGCCACTGAGGGGTCGAGTTGTGATCCTATCTTAAGAACTCGTGATGGGTCATCCCGGCTGACTGGGATGTCGATCGTTAGCTCAGCAGGTGCAGCATTCGTTTCCCTGGGTTCCCTATCATCATCTCCTAGATCTATGTCTCTATGGATCCGAGAATACTGCCCGAGCCAGGGCTTGGGCAATACTTGTCAATCCTCGGTCTTTAGGATGCGGATGGAGCTGTTCGCAACCTTTCCCTTCTCTCTCCGCTGAGCTTCTCCCAATTCTGCCACGTAACATGCGCGACCGGTCGCCTGATCGCCATGTACAACACCGACTCCTTTGTCTGTCGGAAATTTTAATGTCAGACACCATGAGGCTAAAGCAGCCCTAAACTCTGCCAAGGCTGGACGACCCAATAAGACATTGTATGGAGAGTCAACATCCATTACTATGAACGGTAGGACTCACACTCTCCTACGTTCACCTTCTCCTAGTTCAACTGGTAGCTCTATATACCCCATCGCATCGGTTGCAGCACCGTTAAAGCCGTGGATACGGGCTTTGCATGGTTTCAATTCCATCTTCATTTGGTCATAAACCTTCTTGAAGATGATGTTGACAGAGCTTCCACAATCAATCAAGATTCTTTTGACATAAGCTGGCCCGATTGTAAGATATAACCATCGGATCAATAGTAGGAGCCTCCACCTTGTCCGCGTCTCGACTCCTAAACACTACATCGTCAGTCATCATGCGTTGTTGCTTTGCGGGGGTTCCATCTTCCACATTCGAACAACATTCGTAATCCGCACGCCTTAAGGAGGTAGCATATCGTTCATCTCATGCCAATTCTTGTCTACAGGATGAGGTCCTCCGACAATAGTGTTTATAATCAATCTACACACAGTCCGAGCAGGTTGTTCTGGTTGGCGTGGAGCCGGCCCGCGTCTGGGATCTAACGTTCCTTGCCTTCCATCTTGCGGGTTTTTGACAAATTTCTGCAATTTTTTCTGTTTGATTAACTTTTCTATGGCGTCATGGAGGTGTCTACACTCCTCAGTATTGTGCCCGTGGGTCTCATGGAAGCGATAGTACTTCCCTGTCTGTTTCTGTTCTTCAGTGGACTCCTTTGGGCGTGGCTTTCTGTATTCAAAGGTGTTACAGGTAGATAGATAAATGTTTTCAAGAGAATTATTCAGCGGGGTGTATTCATTGTAGGTCGGAATCCTTGACTTCCATTTTCCTGCTTCTCTTTTCTTTCCAAGATTTCCACCTTTGGATCCTTTGACTGCCCAAGCTTGTTCTGGACGTTGACTTGAACCTTTCCCGAACTATCGCCGGGCTGCTTCACGGTGATGTTACTTTTCACAGTCTCTTGAACAGGCCCTGGTTCCTTATCTCGTCTCGTCCATCGAGCCTCCTCCCTTCGTATGAACTGATGAGCTTTGGAATAGAATCATTCCAATGTAGCTGGGGGCTTTCCCGCCAACCAATCTCCAAATTCTGAGTCTGGATCTACACCTCACATTACCGCCATCAAAATCGCGTGGTCGTTAGGATTGCTAACTTCAGTGGCGGCAACATGGAACCTCTGTAAGTATGCTTTCAAAGACTCTCCCGGAGCTTGGATTATGCTGGATAATGACATAACGTCCTTTGGACGGGTAGCATGTATCCTGAATTGTTCAACAAATTTCTTCGCTAACTCGTCGAAGTTGGATATAGATCGTGGAGGGAGCCGAGTAAACCACATAGTGGCAATTCCGGACAGAGTGATTGGGAAACACCTACACTAAGTTGCGTCATTCGCCCTTGCCAAATCCATCATACATTCGTACCTCATCACATGTTGCCTAGGGTCAGTCTTTCCTTCATAGGCTGGAATAGTCGGCATACTGAATTTCTTGGGGTACTCGGCCTGTAGGATAACATCTGTGAAGGGAGTATGACTTCTGGACACTCCCCAATCTTTGTTGGTCAGGCCTTGGTTCTCTCTCATCAACTGTCTGACCATGGTTGATAAGTCCGAAGTTTGTATGGAGGGTGGGATGCACGGTTCCGTTCCACGGGACCATGTGGGTTAATGTCCCGCTTGATTTGGGTCTTCGTGATTGGGGCATCCGATCTCATCACGTGTCTAATCCCAGATGGATCGATCGGTAGCACCTGCTTATGCGTCTTCATCCCTATGGCGTCTACGCCTAGGAGGTTCATCAGCTAAGGTCGAGCTATCAGATTCAGAATAAGGAGCAGGATTACTTCCAGCATTGTGATGCTGCTGTTGGGCAAGCTGAGTCATTAGATTAGTATTGGCTTGGATCTGCTCAACAAGTTGCCTTCTACTTTCCCTGAGTTCTCTTATCAAGTCATTGAACTCTATTCGAGAAACCACTTCCGCTTGGTTCTGGGTGGAGGTTCCTGCGCCTTGAATTACTGGTTGGTTGCTAGGTCCTATCTGTTGTACACTAGCAATTTCGTGGACATCTGCGTTGTAAGAGGCCGATCTAGTTCATGGTCTCCCCATGGTAGAGTTGTTGGTTGTAACTCTGAGTAGAATCTACAGATGTCTTGTGAATGATCTAGATCTCCTTTAGAGGATTTTTCAATCCAGTAGCTGCAAAGTAGATCCTATCGTCTTGAGAATTCGACTCTCAGTGAAAACACCAAAATGTTAGCACCAGAATTGGTCACTAACAATCTTAAGAGAGTTTGTGTAGAGAGATTAATGAAGAAAGTAAATTAAACAGAGGATAATATGCAGACTTAAGTGCAAAACGTACGAACACCAGATTTATAGTGGTTCGGCGTGATTGCGTACGTCCACTTTAAGGTTAATCTTTATTGCTTTTCTCGATAATCGATTACAGATACAATCCGTATACCAACTATATCGAATACAATTGCTAAGCAAAAAGATAAGTCTTGAATGAGTCTTGAATGCGGCAGAGTCTCCCCGGTGTTCTTGAAAAAAGTTCCATTTCAATGTGCCCCTACCCCTCTATTTATAGATGAAGATGGGTTGGTCTTCTCTGGTGGGCTGAACACCTCGGCCCAAGAGGAGTAAAATTTGTGTGCCGAACCATATATGTCGGACAGCATATGCCGAACAGGGTCTAGATGCCGAGTAGTGGGGAATGTCGGTCGACTCTGCCATGCCGAATGACCCGTGTACGCCGAACGCTCTCTAACGCCGAACGTTGTTAAATGCCGAACACTCTCTCTATGCCAAATACTCTCGAATGACGAACAGCTCTAGATGCCGAACACTTCTGCGTACCGAACGAAGTCTGATGTGCTGAGTGGAGAGTGCAGGTCGAGCACTAATTGGAGTTGGTCGAGATTGGAGGAATGCCGAATGATGTGCACGTAAATGTGCATATTTTTACCACCATATTTAATCTATTTGAATTAAATAAATGATCATATCGGATATTTTAACTTGTTTAAACCAAAAATTCAAATTATTCCAAATTGTCACATATTCATCTTCATATATGGGCAAAACGGTCATTTGTGTGCATATATTTCTTTGAGAAAAATTAATTGAAAATTTGTATATATTTTTGTAGAATTTTGATCTCAAATAGAAGTGGTTTCATGAAGATATGCATGCACAAAATTAATACAAAGGAATGAAGATGGAAATAATTCAAAGTGAAGAACATGGAGGACCCCACCTACCCACCTACATTAATGTACAAATTAAAGGCTAATGCACATACTTTTGGAGTTAATGGCTTCATGTACACTTAATGGGGGATTAGGACATGTTAATGATTACTTGGCCTCCACACTTCCTAAGGGGCATTTTGGGCATTCCCCAAAAAAATGAATTAGGGTTTTAACACTTGTATAAATACCCCTTATGTTTCATGTAGCCATCTTCCTCTAAGTGAGTTAGTTTTACTTTAGAAAATAAATCAAAGCTCTCTTTCTTTCCATGGCTACTTAGCCATTTTATTTCATGTAATTTTCTTTTCTTTTATGCAATGTTAGTTCTCTTTTATTTACATGCTTCTTCTCTTCTTATGTAATAGTGTAGATTTACCTTTATGCAATTAGATTAGTTGTCTTTTCCATTAGCTTTCATTTTCCTTTCTTTTTGATTTCATGTTGCTTTCTACATTTGTTGATTTGATAACAAATATGAGAGCTTAATCCCTACAATTTAGGGGTAATGAAGCTCTCTAGTATGTAGATGCAACATTTTGATGTTTATGCTCTCTTTTTGTGCTTTAATGGAAACACTTGAAGTGGTTTAATGATGTTGTTTAGCTTTGAATTTGATAGTCTATGTTGTTCATAACAAATAGGCTATGCTTAAACAAACATAACACAAATTGCCTCTTCATCTAAATATGATTATGGCAAAGAAGTGAATGTTAAAATTGAAATTTGATAGCCTATATTTCTAAACAATAGTTAATAGGCTATGCTTAAAATAGATTTTTATTTCAACTTTGTTGTCATATTTCATGAGAGTTAAATGTGTATTAGTGGTTGTGTTATAGTTGGATGATTTATATTGAGCTAATTAATAGCACAAACATACCATACTTATGATAAGCACATCAACTAATCCACTAATGAAAAGAAAAGAGATATCATAACTTCATTTTGTTGATTTATATAATCTAGAGAGTGGATTTATCTCTAAATTGTTCTTTTAACTCTCATATTTCTATCATTTTCTTTTGCTAGTTTTTGTTAGTTTCTTACATTTCTACCTATTCACTCTCACTTCGGTATAATTTGATTGAATAGAATTTTGAAATCATCAATTCCCTGTGGATCGACCCGTATTCGCCGCGTGCTACATTCGTACACCGTGCGCTTGCGGTTATTTTTAATTTAAATTCGTTCGACGGTTTTCTAAATCGATAGAATTTCCGTCGACGAACAAGTTTTTGGCGCTGTTGCCGGGGAATTGGTTTGATTTTTTTTTCTATTCTTCGAATTATTTTTCTTTGATTTTTCTGTGCTTTTATTTTGTGTGTTTGCATTAAAAAAAATTGTGTGTGTTTAAGTTTGTTTTCATTTTTGTTTGTGTGCATTTTGATTTTGTTGTTTGCTAGTTTCCATTTTACATTTGCATATTGCTATTTTTAAAAAAAACAAAAAAAGTACAACATACACGATTTCAAATAAAACTAGTTTATTGCATTGCCACTTTTATATTTACATTTCAATTTTTTTTTCCTTGTTTACATTTTCTGGAAAAAAAAAGACAGTGTTATTGTTTTGTGCACTGTGCACAAACTTTCCCTGTTCACTTCCTCCATACATTTCTGCCTCTCTGTGCCTTGCATCAAACTTCATATACATACACTCCTGCCTCCCCCACAACCATCCAACACATCATCATACAATATTGCAATATCATAACAGCTACAACATCAAACAAGCAACCCCAAACCTCTGCCATTCCTCTGCAAACTGCTCATCATTCCCACTACCTTACTGTCATCTATCACCACAACCAGACTACACTGCCTAACATACTAAAACTGCACAGCAACCACAAGTGAACCATCTCTGTCATCCCCACTGGTTACTGCTATCACCCCACCCCTTCATCATCTGCCACAACCTTCTTCACCACCATCTCAACATCTCTACCACATACAACCAAACCATTTCACACTGCACTACACTCAACAAACTTCTCCTCCCACTGCCAAACACAGCAATACTATCACCACTCCAAACTACATTGTGCAACCACCGAAACCCCCTTCTCCATTGACCACAATCACAAACCACATATCCCCTGCCATAATTTTCAAGCAACCCCGTCATACCAAACAACCATCGCCTATCTCCACTACCTATCATACCACTGTTAATCCAAAACTACAACTGCACATAACACCACTACCAAAACTGCCACCCAACCTGCACACTTCTGTGCAGCGACAAGATACCCCCTCCTCCTGTTACAAACCATTCCATAAAACAACTTCAAACGACACTGCACTACAAAAACAGTCATCAGCACAACATCATTCCTGACAGCGACATTGCCACTCAAACAATACTGTCCACTGCCTCATTCAAGTACATCAAACAAACAGCATAACCTCCTTCAACCAATCCCCAATGCGACTTCAACAGCCAACCTCAAACGACTCGCGACACCCAGTCATCCCCGACTCGCAATCATCCCCAAACTCGAACATCGCGAATAAATCGATCTCGCCCAATCGCCTGAATAACTCGCCTGAACATCACAAACCAGAATCCAAATCGCCTTCTGAAACCGCTCCATCTCCATAACCACCAATCTAATCCACCTCCTCCATACCCAATCGCACGACCTTCAGCGAACAATTCACCTCCATCACCAAATTCGACATCAAGCATCACCAATTCCAACTCGCAACTCCTTCTCACAGAATCGAACACAAACCTGAAAACGAACAACCCAATCGACCAACCTCAACTTAACCAAATTCAAACAAACCCTGGTTGTGAAAGATTTTTAATTGATTTCAAAAACTGAAATCGGGAATTTGATTCGAGAATTCGATTCGATGTTATATGTGTTCATACAACTAAAAAACAGAGAGAAGAGAAATGAGAAGAGAGAACGGTTTACGAAAAAACTTTCTTTGTTGATTTTTAATCGACCAACTTGGATCGGGTTGATTTGTATTTAAACGGCCGAGTACAGCGATTCTTTCTTTTGTTTGTTTGCTTTTTCTTAACTTGTTTTGTTTTCATATTTTTAAGTCCATCGAAAAGAAAAAAAAATTACACTTGGATTTCTTTTGTGTTTTTTTAATTTGTTGTTTTTTGTGGTGTAATTGATTTTTACCTTTGTTTTTGTTTCATCCTTTTTTTTAAAAAAAAACTTATGTGTGTATATATATATATATATATATCTTGTTCAATTTTTTTTCAGGTTGCCAAAGGAGAATTGCAGGAGTGCTTGCTAAAATAAATTTCTTGATTTGCTGATCTTGCCAAAAAAAAAAACTGCTTGCTTATTTATAATTATCTTGTTATTTGCCTTGCATTATATATATCTATTGTTTTTGCTTGCCTTGCATTGTGTTTACTTGCATTTGAAAAAAAACAAATTTCATTTGTAGTTGCATTGTTAATAAACGTTTAATTTCTGCTTTGCATTTCATTTTAGAATTTTAATTAATAATAACGATAGCTCTTAATTGTATATTGACAAGTTGTCTTCTTTGAACAATTTAATTTCTTGGTGTCTAGGCTATGGCAGAGCAATAATCAGTTATAAATATTACGGTGATTCGTAAATATTATACTGAATTGTTTCTCTGAAGGTACTTAAACCTTCGGCTGTATTGCTACGGTGATTCGTGGTGCACCGATAAATCTTGTCTGTTACCTGGCCGAGAACTATCTTGTTTATCTAAGACAATTTGTGATTATACAATTTTGGGTTAACTTAGGATAAATAATTTGTAATTAGACCCTTGCATTCATTTAGTTGTATTAGTTCATGCATATTTAACAAAAAAAAAATTTCAAAATTCAAAACTAAAAAAAAATTGTAAATATTCCTTTTATTTTTCTTTGAAATTTTTAAATCCTTTTCTTTGAAATTTCAAAAAAAAATCCAAAAATTTTTTTAGAAAAACCAAAATTCAAAAAAAAAAATTGAAAAATAAAAACAAAACAAAAATCGATTTCCCTTTTCAAAAATAAATTTTCTTTGTAAATATTTTTCGTTCATAAAAAAAAACCAAAAAAAAAACATTCTTGAAAATGTCTGAATATCCATATCCACTTGAATTTTACAATAGTTGTGAAAATTAATATAATCCATACGATTTCAGTCCAAATTCGTATGGATATTTTAACAACAACTATTTTGTACATAATTCAAATTTAGAACAACAAAATTTTCAAAACGATGACCAACCTTCGACTCTTGAAAATAGCATTGAAATGATTTCATCTTTACTCGAACTTTCTACACGACAAAATCAAGAGATAAATGATTTATGTAATTCTTATTTGTGTAATAACTCGAGTCAAGAATTTCAAAATTTGAATTCAATTCAAAATTCAAACGATTACGATTATAACCCATGCCAATTTAATTTCGAACTCCAAAATGAATTCCAAACTCAACATGAAAATGGGAAAAACTTTTCAAACGAATTTGGCAATGGGAATAATCTTAACCATGTTAAGAGTGAAAATTTTTGTTCTCAACAAATCCAAATCGAAAATTCTCAATTTAATAACTATAAATTGGATTTTGTTGAACAAATGAATGAAATTTACGATGATCACACGGATTTATTGTTTGAAACTTATATGAAACAACGTGAACAACAAAATCAAATCTCAACGTGTGATGAGTCAAGTGATAATCCACCTTTTACCCAAATCGACGATTTTCAAATAACAACTTTTGAATTTGATAATGACGATCTTAATCAAGTTGTTGAAAATACGGTAATTGAGTTGGATTTCAATTCTTTTGAGGGTGCGAAACTCGATTTAAACTTCGATCTTCTTTTTTCTGAAAATTTGAATTCGACAACTTTGAAACTCGATTTACATGATGAAGTTGTTGATAATCCAACAAAGGAAGTCGAATTTAACGAACATAAGTTTTATGGACTTTTTGAAAACGAGTTGTTGAATTTTGAAGGGGAAAATTTCGATCACCATTTTTATTTTGAAATCGATATTTTGAAAGAAATTGAACTTCAACCAATTTTTCTATCTATCCCAAAAATCGTCGAAAATAAAACAACTCGCATGATTTTCAATAAAATGACTTTCATTTTTCCAAATCCACATTCAGCTGTGAAATCTTTTACGATTTGGTTTTTCGTGCTTAAGCTGTGTCTCGCACATTTGACGAGACAAATGAATCGGTCTTTAGAAGATCGTTTCATTTACTTTTTGACTGTATACTTTCTCATCTCTTGTAAATAATAATCTTTCATGTAAATATTAGATTTTTATTTTATTTTTCTCCTTCCACTTGGGTTGACTGTGGGGACACAGTCAAAGTCAAGTGTGGGGGGAGACTTATCTTCATTTTTTTTATGGTTTATTTTTGTCATTTTCTTTTAAAATCTAAAAAAATCCCAAATTTTTTTTTCTTTTGATTTATTTTTAAAGAAACACTACAGGATAAATATATGGTTTTGGTGTACTAAATGGAAATTTTTGAAAATTTAGTCGTCTTAACAAAAATAAAAATGAAGTTTTATTACAAATAATAATGGTTTAACTGGTATATAGGAAGATTCATACGTGTTAATTATGAAGTACATCCTTATTGAAAATCTTTATTTTAAAAAGTGGTTGATTTAAAGTAAAGGATATAACATTTTTTTGCCTTCTAACTTAAATGGTGCTAAGATGATTTTGCAAAACTCTCTCTCTCTTTTTTTTTTAAAAAAAATATAAAAATAAAAAGATAATAACATCCAAGTATTCACTCTCATTTAAAAGTCCTCACGGTTATGCATGGGTGAATTACTTGGAATCTTTGATTATGTGCTTTCATACCCATTTAAAAGTCCTCACGGTTATGCATGTATGGAACACATGTAAAAAAACAGACTTAATAAAAACCACCTACGGTCGATAGGTGTATGCACGAAAGTGTGTGCACTCGCCATGCTCTATACTCCCCTCACATAAGCCCGAAAGGCATTGCATGGGTGGTATATATGGCCTCAGTTTACCTGAGCTAGGTGTGTAATTTTTCTTGCAAATAATGAGAGAGCAATCAATTGAAATCCTAGCACTATTTTTACTTAGTTGATTTGATTTGTTATTGAAAAGAAATGAAAATACCACTTTGATAAACTTTGATAATCCACTAAGGATCCATTTTATAATTACACTTTGTTATCAACCGAAACAACAAGTTAAACTATTGTCTATTTGTTATGATAACTTGATTTTTGTTGGAAATTTGACAAGTAAATGACTTAAGTTTTCATGATAATGACCAAAACCTATATTTAACTTATTTGTGTCGATTTAAAAGTAAATCCTTCATTGTAAATATTTTCAAAAATTTGCATTCATCTCTTTGTAAATAAATCTTGCATTTTGTAAATATTTTCATCCTGCATATGGATTTTGTGGGTAGTATCCGCTGAAAACCCTCACGAGACAACACTCGTCCTACTGGGGACACCCAGAGGTTTAACGGCTTGTTGCATACGCTCAATGCAATCGTGCTCCCAACGAAAACAGATTTATCTTAGTTTTTCTTTATTCGAGGACGAATAAAAAGATAAGTGTGGGGGTATTTGATGTGCACGTAAATGTGCATATTTTTACCAAAATATTTAATCTATTTGAATTAAATAAATGATCATATCGGATATTTTAACTTGTTTAAACCAAAAATTCAAATTATTCCAAGTTGTCACATATTCATCTTCATATATGGGCAAAACGGTCATTTGTGTGCATATATTTCTTTGAGAAAAATTAATTGAAAATTTGTATATATTTTTGTAGGATTTTGATCTCAAATAGAAGTGGTTTCATGAAGATATGCATGCACAAAATTAATACAAAGGAATGAAGATGGAAATAATTCAAAGTGAAGAACATGGAGGACCCCACCTACCCACCTAACTTAATGTACAAATTAAAGGCTAATGCACATGCTTTTGGAGTTAATGGCTTCATGTACACTTAATGGGGGATTAAGACATGTTAATGATTACTTGGCCTCCACACTTCCTATGGGGCATTTTGGGCATTCCCCAAAAAAATGAATTAGGGTTTTAACACTTGTATAAATACCCCTTATGTTTCATGTAGCCATCTTCCTCTTAGTGAGTTAGTTTTAGTTTAGAAAATAAATCAAAGCTCTCTTTCTTTCCATGGCTACTTAGCCATTTTATTTCATGTAATTTTCTTTTCTTTTATGCAATGTTAATTCTCTTTTATTTACATGCTTCTTCTCTTCTTATGTAATAGTGTAGATTTACCTTTATGCAATTAGATCAGTTGTCTTTTCCATTAGCTTTCATTTTCCTTTCTTTTTTATTTCATGTTGCTTTCTACATTTGTTGATTTGATAACAAATATGAGAGCTTAATCCCTACAATTTAGGGGTAATGAAGCTCTCTAGTATGTAGATGCAACTTTTTGATGTTTATGCTCTCTTTTTGTGCTTTAATGGAAACACTTGAAGTGGTTTAATGATGTTGTTTAGCTTTGAATTTGATAGTCTATGTTGTTCATAACAAATAGGCTATGCTTAAACAAACATAACACAAATTGCCTCTTCATCTAAATATGATTATGGCAAAGAAGTGAATGTTAAAATTGAAATTTGATAGCCTATATTTCTAAACAATAGTTAATAGGCTATGCTTAAAATAGATTTTTATTTCAACTTTGTTGTCATATTTCATGAGAGTTAAATGTGTATTAGTGGTTGTGTTATAGTTTGATGGTTTATATTGAGCTAATTAATAGCACAAACATACCATACTTATGATAAGCACATCAACTAATCCACTAATGAAAAGAAAAGAGATATCATAACTTCATTTTGTTGATTTATATGATCTAGAGAGTGGATTTATCTCTAAATTGTTCTTTTAACTCTCATATTTTTATCATTTTCTTTTGCTAGTTTTTGTTAGTTTCTTACATTTCTAACTATTCACTCTCAACTTCGGTATAATTTGATTGAATAGAATTTTGAAATCATCAATTCCCTGTGGATCGACCCGTATTCGCCGCGTGCTACATTCGTACACCGTGCGCTTGCGGTTATTTTTAATTTAAATTCGTTCGACGGTTTTCTAAATCGATAGAATTTCCGTCGACGAACAAGTTACAACTCAGGATGCCGACAACTTTGGAATACCGAACTCTTCAGAATGCCTAACAACCTCGAATGCCGAACACTTTGGGATGCCGAACAGCTATGGGGTGCCAAATGACTCTGTCATGCCGAACATCCATAGATGTTGATCGATATTCAATACCGAACGTCTCTCAATGTCGAACGCCCTCGCATGCCGAACACTCTCGCATGCTGAACGTCCTATAGATGCCGGACGAACTTGAGTGCCGAATGAATCATATGTGTCGGACGACTCTAGAAGCCGAGCACTTTCTAATGTCGAACGCTCCTAAATGCCGAGCGTTCCTTTATGCCGAGCGTTCTTCCAATGTCGAACGCTCCTAAGTGCCGAGCGTTCTTCTAATGTCGAACGCCCTTGACTGCCGAACCATTTTGTCATGCCGAACGGCCTTCAATGCCGATCGACCTCAGGTGCCGAACGAGATTGCTGAGTCCTTAGTTGCCTGGTCAAATCTCCAGGTAACACTAATTTATACAAAAATGTTGACCAATCATCTTTTCATCCTTGAAATAATTCATATGGATTCGTTTTGACTAATGATATTGAAAGTTTAGGTGGTAAGAGATAGCGTCTTGTGTTGGTTGAGGATTACTCTAGGTACACGTGGATATATTTATTTATTTTACTGCTTCTAGATCAGACACTATGTTTACTAGTTGTTTATGTGCACGTATTCAATCAAATCCTTAAGGAATCACCTTTTAAAAGCTGTGAAATGATTATAAGGTATTTGTTGCACACTTCACAATTTGGTCTATGATATCCAATTTATGATAACTGTGATTTCAAGGGGTATTCGGATACAGATTATGCTAGTAGTCTAGTTGATAGAAGAATTTCTAGTGGAATGTGTTTTATGTAGGGACATTCATTAGTTGCATCACATTTTTAAAGAAAATATCTGCATAATTTTCATTTTAACTGATTTCCAATTGGCAGACATTTTTTAATAAAATTACTTCCAGAAAATAGTTTTTGTTGACTTCGTTTCAGATTAGGCATTTTGGAAAATTTGATTTTATATTTTTTTTTTGGATTTGATCTTAAATGACTACATTAACTATTCTGACTCCCTACTGATTATTGAAAAGAAAATTATGATTGAAAAATAATTGATAAGTGTTGCATTAATCATACATTTTGACTTGAGACAGTATATGTAGTAAATTTCTTTAAAAATTTAAACAAAATTTATAATAATTTTGATTGGTAAAAATTCCATGACCATCTCTATTCCTATCATATTTCTTCGACTATCACTCATTATAATCCAATATAGTATGTCAAATGTGGTATTTTAAACGAAAAATTATTCATTTTTTAAATTTAATTAGCAATGAAAATATCCAAAGCATTCACTCTCATTTAAAAGTCCTCACGGTTATGCATGGGTGAATTACTTAGAATCTTTGATTATGTGCTTTAATGCTCGTTTAAAAGTCCTAACGGTTATACATGTATGGAACACATATTAAAATTAATTATTAAATAGATGAGTTGATTCTAATCCCATTAAAAAGTCCTCAAGGTTATGTGTGGTTAAAAGATACTTGAAATTCATTTTTTTTAAATTAGAAATACTACTAATCTCATTTAAAAGTCCTAACGGTTATGCGTGGTTAGTGAGTATTCAAATTCTTGTCATAAATATACCACAAATAGATACAACTATATGGTTTTAAATACCGTCATCACCCCTATCACTCTAAAGTGGAATATGCGCCTAACAGAGTAATGATTTTTGTTTGATTTTTTTTTATTGAAATTCAATATTCATACTCGATTAGGAATTAATGTTGTATTAATGTCTATCACTTTATCACTCTTTTCTAACATTATTACTCTTTTGCTGATAACAAAAGGGGGAGAGAGAAGTTAAGATTTTGGCAAATAAGTCATATATTTTAATTGCATCTAGGTTTCATTGCATATTTTTTATGCATATGTGAAGGGGGAGCATTGTTGTAGGGGGGCATTCAAATAGGGGGAGCTTATGGAATTCATGAAGACCAAATACATTTAATAGAATCAAAATCTTAATATATGTTTGTTATCATCAAAAGAAGGAGATTGTAGAATACAGTAGCCTATGATTTTTGTTTGATGATAATAAACACACACACACACACACACACACACACACATATATATATATATATATATATATTCATTTAAATGTATTTGTTATTGTACTATTTTATTTTTCACATAATTAAATAAATATTTGTTGAATAAAATAAATAACATAGAATTCATATTGAAACAAATAATGTATTCAAAAAAATATTTTATTACAAATTCAATAGTACGAATTCGAATAGTACACATTTTTCAATTACAACACAAATTTTACTTTACTATTACATCTCACTACATATTCACTCAACACTCGTATTTTTATCTTCAACTCTGTTTCAGCCCGAATCCAGCATCTGAATTATCTGCAAAATAAACACTGACGCAGTAAAATTGAAAAAGAAATATTTTTGTAGTGCACAATGAAGTATGTGTTTAAAAATATTGTTTGCCTCGGTTATTTGGGTTGTTCGTCATTATTTTTCTTTTAATTCATCATACAAGAACAACTTGTGATATGTACAGTGTATCACTCTACATGCCATAAGGCCAGGCACACCGATATACATTTGCTTGTTAAAACTACAGGGACAGTTGAGCACAAGGTCAAACCCAAGCTAAAGGTTGGATTCAACTCAAGTGCATATGAGTCTCGACCAGCATGCACAATGAATATCCAATCACTCAAGTTCAACTTGCTTAGACAATAAAGTGGCAAACCAGTAACAAGAGATCAAAATGCATGACAGAAGTGTGTACAAATGAAACCAGGGCAATGCACATGTAACCAGAACCAAAATCAGACATACTCTGGTTCAAATGAAGAATCAACAAATGCACAACACTCAGATGAACCAACCCGATCAGAACACCACAACAATGGACAGTGGATACAAACCAAATAACACGACTCAAGTGCAATCGAAATGAAGTGCAAAAAGTAACTCAACATTTCAAGCATGGATGAGAAAGATGAACTAAAGCAGACCACATGATACCAGACTCACAATAACCAATTGAAGACTCCAAGAGGAACAAGTGCAGGCATACAACAACCAAGTGAAGACTCCAAGAGGAATAAGTGCAAGCATACAACAACCAAACATAAAGGCAGGAACTCACACACATATGCAACTAGACTCAACAAATGTATATGCATAAAAACCAAAACAAAGAACTAATCTACAATATAGTGGCAAGATCAAACCACACGAGCATTCAAGCAGAGACAAGAGTAATGCAGACATAACACATATACACACACATACAGTATGTATACACATGGCGACACATTCCAAGTGGAACAAGTATATACATATGCAATATGAAGACATTCAAAATAAAGCAGCAGTTGGAACGAGTTGAAAGTTAACAGTCTATATGAAGCAGTGGATTCCAAAACAAATAAACAAACAGTGGTAAGTCGTAGTTGACAAACAAGTCATAGCAAAGAGGAGTTCGAACAAGTAAAAGGTGTTTCAAATATCATCGAACTCAAATGCCAAGTCAAACTTCACGAAGTCGGTAAATTTAAAATAACAAAGTCGCAGGAGAAACGGTTGGAGCAAATTCAAACCTATATGGTAACACGTCTAAGATGAAAAAGTCAGAACAATCAACCAACGTTCGATTGAAAATCATGGCCAAGCAAATAAATTGAAGAATTCAAATAGAAATTATACGAACAAAAATTAAGGGTTTCGTTCCTTATAAAATCCCAACATCATCATCGGCAAAATGGTATTCAAGTTCAAGCAAAATACGAGAGCAATCCATTGAAGAAAATCAAAAAATAATAACTCGAATCGAAATCTAGTTCGAAAGCAAATTGATTCAAGTATAATCTCAAATCAATAAGGGCAAACTGCATACCAATTTTCAAACTTTAGTGTTCGTGAGTAATCATCAGCGAAGGAGACAATCGACGAAGCTAATCGAAGCATAAAATCACTTCAATCGATCAATGAATCAAGTGGCGCCAAAATTTAGAAGGTAACCCTAATTACAGAAGAAAGGAAAAAGGATCGGCCGAACGCAAGCAAAAAGGAGAAGAAGTCATTTTAGTTTAATTTGTTATTGGGCTGGTCTACTTTATCGTTTTTGGGATTTAGTGATTATATAGGGTTTTGTTATTTATTTTATTATTTTATTTTGTAATTTTCTTTTATAATTGTGTAACTCTCTTACCGTATGGCTTGGTTATGGACAACGGTGATGTAGTTCAAGAATTAGCAACTCGAAGGCTGATTTATGGCAGGGTATTGAGCGTAGAGTTAGGTTAGTCATTGGTGCCGTGTCATAAATTTACGTGTGTAAGCGTCTGACTACTTAATTCTAGTAGAAACCTTGGGGGCAGCACGTAGGCAGGGTTTTGCCGAAGCTGGGTAAATTTGTGTGTGATCTCTTTTGCATTATCTTTCTATTTTATTATTTGTAATTGATTTTATATCTGCATTAACTTTTATCATTATTAGTATCACCATATTTACCCTCCTCCCCTCTAGGGTGAAAACGATCCTACATGGAACCCACGACCTCTTTAGTGGGATAGAACCCACGACCTTCTCTAGTGGAATGGAAGCCACGAAATATTCAAAATAATTTATTTTAACTGTTTTTCCAAAAATTATCTTTTTAAAAGTCATCTCTATCAGTTTAAATATTTTAACCTTAATTTAAAAACTATTCTGATCATCTTTTAATATTCAGAGTTATAAGATCATTTGTAATCAAAGATTGAAAGATCGAAGTGTATCGAGTCTCTGTCTATCAAAGTATGATTAAAAATGGTGTGATTGTGGTCCGTAAATCAATTAGGTGTGATTGTAGCTCGTAAATCAATTAGATGATCTTGTTGCCTAGTTAAATCAAGAGAATTTGTCCTGGACTCGGAGACAGGAGGGTGTATCTCTTGGCCTTGAAATCGAGGTTGTAATATCGACATTATATTTGAAAATAAATATGCACAAGATATTGTGTGGGGCTGAATGTAGGGTAAATCCAAACCAGCATAAAATTCCGGTATGTTCTTTCGTTTTCTACTTTTATCTACTATTTGCATCTGTGTCTAGTTCTATGATTGTCACTGTGTTTATGAATTGCATCTATTTGGGTTAAATTTGAAAAGATTTCAAAAGGATTAATAAAATTAATTAAACACTATTCACCCCACCTCTAGTATTAATTCTGCCTTAAGATCCGTAATCTGCATTTCCTACATTTGGTATCAAAGAATTGGATTTCAAAGTTTTCATAATCTGATTTTTGAAAAAATTTCAAATGACTGCCAACACTGGTAATATAAACACTATCATTAGTTCATTTGTAGAGGGTCGGTCTACCGCAAGACCACCACTTTTTAATGGCGGTAACTATGCATATTGGGCATGTAGGATGAAAATCATTTTACAATCAATAAGATTGGACACTTGGAATATCACACAACTGAGTACATTAAACCCACAACTGATTTTGCACAGTAGACTGCCGAGCAAAAGACTGTTGCACAAAACATTTCCAAAGCAATGAATATTCTTTTCTATTCACTTGATAGGAATAAGTTTAACAGAGTGTCTGTCTTAATTCTGCATACGAGATCTGGAAAACTTTGCAAGTTACTCATGAAGGAACAAGCACATTTAAACGGACCAGAATATCTATCTTGACCATTAGTATCAATTATTCAAGATGAATCAAAATGAGTCCATTTCAGATATATACATTAGGTTTCAAGACATTATGCACTCACTAATTGCATTATGAAAAAACTTTTCCAAAGAAGATCAAGTTAGAAAAATTCTGAATTCACTCACTCCGGAATGTGATCAGAAGACTCTAGCAATTAAAGAGGCTAATGATATTAGTACTCTAAAAATTAAAGAATTGAATGGGAATTAGGTGTCATTTGAAGTACAAATGCAAGGGAGAAGAGAAAATAAGGCCTCAGAAAATAAGTCAATAACGTCCAATGCAATAACAGATGGTTCAGACTCAAGCAGTAAGGACGATGAAGAAATAGCCTTGATGATAAGGAATTTTAAAAAGTTTTTAAAATACATAAGGATAACAATTACAAGAGAAATGATCACAAGAATTCTAGGAATAGTAATGATACTCAAAACAACATCAGATGCTAAAATTATGATGAGCCAGGCCACTTAAAAAGAGATTGTCCGCATTCGTATAAACAGAAATTTTCTCCAAGTAATGATTCGTCGAAGAAAAGAAAGAGAGCATATACTGCTACACTAGATGATTTAGATCCATCCTCTAGTGATGAAGATCAAGAGATGGAAAATTCAAACATGTGTTTTACAGCTATTCACGAGTCTGATGATCTCGAAAATATGGATCTAAAATAGGTACGCATTTAAATTATATTGATTAAAATTGCTTGTTTGAATGTTTGGTTGTTTGCATGTTTTGAAATAGCTTGTTGTTTGAATTTAAAATTTTGATTTCAAAATAATATTATTTCAATATTAAAATATTTATATTAATGTGTTATTATATTTAATATTATTTTAGATATAATATAAATTAGATTATAGGATATATATATATATAGATATAGATATTAAAATAACCGGTAAAATAAGTCACACGATTTAGGGAACCCATGTCGACATGACCCAACCCCCTATGTCGACATCCCTGCCAGAATTTTGAAGTTCAAATTTGAATTCAAAACTTTGAATTTCCCTCTACCTTTTCACCAATTCCAAATCTCTAAAAGGTATCTTTTGACCAGAGAACATGGATCTTAGATATCTATTTATCTCCTTAACTTTATTCTATCTTTTCACTTTCATTTCAAAATTTGAAATCTCTTTCAAGCTCTCTTCTTTTCTTTAAAAATGCTTCCTCAAGCACTCCATCCACCATGAGACTATCCAAGGCCACCAAAGTGTTCCTCTATAATGATCTGAAAGCTATCAAAGCTTGCATTAGCTATGTAAACTTTGGAAAGGTCCATACGGGGAAATTTGCTATCTTTAGTGATTTTCCTTCATATGTGATCAATGTTCTTTTCGAAGAGAATCAAATTCTTGGCTTAATTGATGATTCTCAAAATGATTTTGTTTGCTATCTGAATCTTGTCAAAATGTTTTATGCAAATTGAATCATAGTTTTTTTGAAGGAAATGAAGGGGAAGTGTGGAGTAGCGTTAAAGGAACGCTTATTGTTTTAAATAGTGAGATTTTAGGTAATATTATTGGTTGTAAGAGTACGGAAATGGATCTTTCGGATTTTAAAATTAATGAACATGATCATGAGACATTTCATCATATTTTTTAAGGGATAATAACTTTAAGTTTATAAACTGAAATTTTCGTCCTAAAGCTAGAATTATAAACCTTCTTTTGCAACATACCATAACTCTAAGATTGGGAAATTTCAATCAGCCAACCTTAAAAGTTTGTAAGGCTCCTTTTGCTATTTTTGGGGACTATGACATTGATTGGGTGCAAGTGATTTTGGATGAACTTCGTTCAAAAAATTTACATTAGGTGAAAACACTTTATACCATGGAATTTACCTCACTCAGATTTTTAACTACTTTGGTGTTGATTATAAGAGAGAGGAGTTTATTTTTAGAGAAGTGTTCAACCATGCTAACATCTCTCTCATGATTATTCAGTTTGTGTTTCAACCATATGAATCACTTGCCGAAAAGGATGAGAAATTGGCTCATGAAGCGAGGGAAGAAGAAGAAGGAAAGGAGGAGGAAGAGACTTCATTAAAAAGCATCGAATACACTACCACTCCTACCAATCCATCTAACAAAACGCTTCTCAAGGACCAAAAGATTATCAAGGAGAACCAACGGATTCTCAAAAGATTCGTTAGTAAAAAGTTGGACAAAATTTCCACCAAAGTGAATAAGTTCTTTGGGAAAGTGAGTCGCAAACTTGGATCATCTTCATCATGCTCTAACTAATACTGGTTTCATTTCATGTTGTATTAGTTTTATCTCTCTTTAATTAATGTTATGTATCGTTTTATGTAATGTTAACTAAAATTATCGATGACAATCATTTATTTCTATTTATTAGCTCTAACATATCTCTAGAATGCTTGTTATTATATTATATAAGTTTATATATATAGACTTGTACATAATATAAAGAAACAAAGCAAATTGCCAAAATTAACAAGGGCATGTCGACATCACCCTACCCCCCATGCAGACATGTAACGGCTAGAAACTGTTTTTTGTTTTAAAATTGAAATTGACATAACTACCTTGTGTCTTTTCATTTCAAACGATCTTCTAACTCCTTAAATACATGTTTCTTCCAGAAAAATACATATTTTCAATTCTCTTTATTTTCCATTGAATTTCTTCGTATTTTATTAAAAATGGCCTCTCCTATTCATAATATAAGTGAGAATCTTAAAGAAACTCTCAATTCCTTTAAGAAAATGCTTACTTTTATCCTTCGCAATCAACAACACTTAGAATTAAACCAAATGTAGATGATAAAGGAACAAGAAAGGCACTTCGATGTCATTCGATGGATGATCTCTGCCCTCAACAAAGAAGAACTTGAAGCGAATCCAGAAGGAACTCTGAACAAAGATATTGAAGAATGGGATGCTGTAAAGGCGGACCCTATCTTTGGTGCAGAAGGATGGGTTCAAGTTCCAAGAAATGTTTGATTTGACATATGTGGTTTGATTTACTTTGATTTGGTTTGAATTGTTTGGTTTGATTTGATTTGGTTTTGATTAGTATGGTTTGGATTAATTTGAATTTGGTGTGTAATATATGATTAAACATGGTATGGTATGATAAGAACATGATGTATATATTGATCTCATTTTAATCTTGTTATTTGCTAGTTGGTTTTCATTTTTGGGTTTTTAGGAAATTTTTATGAGGCCGAGGATTTAGTAAGACTTGGATGAAGATCTAGCAAGCTACAAATGGATGATGATGAGTTGAACACTCACCCTACTATCTCTAATCCATATATATAATTTTTATTTCTATTTGGATTGAGTTAAGTAGTTCGCTGATTGAATTGAATAATTTGTTAATTAAATTTCTTGCTTGTTAATTCAATATTTCCAAATCCATAACTATTAATTTCTTGCTTGTGATTGAGTTAAATGGTTTTGGAGTATAAAATTAAGTTGTTTTATACTAGTGTATAAATGCAAATTTGGACATTTTTAAGAGTAATGAATATGGTTTTAAAGAATAAGTGATTACTTAAATATATATACATATGGTATTAAAATATGATTCGTGAACAATACAACTTTATGGAAATTTAAGTTTCAATATGGTTTCGGAAAATGGAAAATCTTAGTTCATAAAGTAAATAAAATTGGAAAAATTTGGAATAACGGAAAATTTTAATAAGTGGCAAATTAAATAAATGTTTTGAGAACCTTATAACTATAATTTGGGAATTACTAATAATCGACTTAGTTATCGATTGGTTTAAATGTTTTTGAATCATGCTTCGTCGAATATGGTATAACTCATTGAATAAAATATGAGTGGAAATTATTAGCTTATTAGCGAATACTCAAAATTTCAATGGGTGGTGTGGGATGTCTTGGTTAAATTCATGTGATTACTATTAGGAAGTATTTTACACTTTAGAATTGTATTCTTTTCTGGTGTGTGACAAGTGGTTACTAGATCCTTAAGAGAATGTAGTTCAGGTTTTCCTGCGGTATCCGTAATAAGTGGTATTTACTAGCTTTTAGTAAATACTTAAATTTCACCATGGTATGGGACATATTGGTTAAATTCTAATGATTACTGAAGGTGATAGTATTTGGCACTTTAGAGTTTACTCTCTTTTGGTGTGCGGCAAGTGGCTGCTAAATCCTTAAGAAGTTTATTCCTGGATTTCTTTTCGAACATAATAATATTAAATAAATGTAGATTTATCGGGTCATGGTTTCTACGATCACCTTGATTGGCATGCACTATCCTTGAGATCATTCTATGATTCTGTGCTCCCGGTTTGAGTACGATCCTTGGTATCGGAACGGTTCGAGTGATAACAATTTGTTTGTTTGTTTTCCATGGGTTTTGAGTACTATCATTGCGAATTTTTTGGGCGATCATTATGATAGGTTTGGATTAAGATCTCTTGGATTCTAGATATTTAGATTCTTTGACTGTTATGTGTTCATGAAATAAGTATAAATTCTTGTGTCTTGTGTTTATGAAATAAACATATATTCTTGTGTCGTGTGTTCCTGAAATAAATATATGTACTTGTGTCTTGTGATGGATGTTAAGTTAATTCTGTTATTCAGTGTATAGTGACTAGTTCGTGTTGCGACTTAAACTTATAACCTTATTCTAAGTTAATCACTGATATTTGCATGCTTAGAGATATTGTGTTTTGTTCTTTGGATTCAGTGTTTAGTGACTAATATGTGTTCATACTTAAATGTATAACCATGTGCCTTGTGATGAACTCTAAGCTAAATTAATTCCCGTGACTCGTTATATCTTGGACATCTGTATTTACTTATATGTTATTTTTTTCTTGTGTTATAACTTGTTCTCGCTTTATTTGATATTTAGAGATAGTCTGACCTGGGTGTTATTTTGCTTGGGTCAGGCCAAGACTTTTCAGATTACAGGATATGTTGACCTTTGAATGGTTGTGCTAGAAAGGAGATAAACATTTGGACTTTTACTTTATTCCATTTAGGAATTTGTACCTTGTATATAAAATGTATAACTGAGATCACAGAATTGTAAAATTTGTATAACAATTGAGTTTAGTATTTCATTTTGTAAACTAAATAATTTGTATATATATGAGTTGAGATTTATTCCGCTGTGATCTGTGACTGTTATTTATATGATATATTGGTGTGTCTATTACTTTGTATGAATATTGTACACATCAAATTTCAGTTCAGATATTAAATGAAAGGTATAAATGATGTGTCAGTGTTAGTATAAAGATATATTCACATTTGATCATCCTTAACAAGTCGTATTCTTTGGAATAGTGGATGACATTACTTTATAATGTTCTGTGCTAATCTAGGTATCGCATTGGGGTCGTTACAGTTTGGTACCAGAGCTATATTAGAACATTATAGCATATAATATTATGGATCCGAGACCTAGAGACTTGGAGTCATGTCCCTTAGGGTGTGTGGTACATAGTTATATATCTAATAAGGGATAGGAATATAAAATTGTCATCAGAATAATCATTTGGGGTGTAAATTAATTTTAAAAAATTAAACTGATAAATTAGAATTTGTGACATTTAAACCTTTGGAAAATAATGAGTAAAATCGTTTAGTGTTGAGAAATTTTTGGAATTAAATTGGAATGATTTAAATTAAAGTGAACTATTTTCATTTAATAAAAAATTGGAAAATTTGAGTAAGTAAGTTTAATATTTAAATGATCTTGGAAAAGTCAGAGTTGTGAAGTGGAATTTCAGATATTGAATTGTTCCGCTGTAAGTGATTATGTATATTTTAGTTGATTGGTTGCTAAGGGTTGATTGTTTGCTTGCATTTATTCAAAATTGGATGCAAAAATATTAGTGATAATAAAATAAATGCATCTAAATTTGTGATTATCTATTGTGTTGACTTATCCGAATATTGTTTAAGGATTCTGGTCGATATATGGGATGCCATGTTATCGATAGAGGTTCCTAAACATCGAACGTGGCATTTTGACATAAGTAAAAATTAGAAATTGGAAATTTAAGTACGAGTTTCTTTCGTTATGAAATTTTATACTATCAATCTAATTAAAGTAATCATGAATTATTATATCTTCTATATGATATGAATTTGATATTAAATACTAATATGAATTTTTGAGATAGGTGCAGGTATCTGAAGTTAAACATATATCTTTTAAAAGATTGTAAATTGTTTGCTTAAGGAATATTAGTGGACTTGCTAATATTTCAAATATAAGGTACGTATCTCGGATTAAATATCGTATTTTTATGTATTTCCCTACGGGATGCCTCATGCTTGACATGAGATGTATATTATGTAATTATATTCATGTTGTAAATTTTTGAAATACTAGCCATGCAAAGGAGACACCGGCGAAATTTTCCATAAATTTAAGACGTTATAATTTTTTTGAGAATTTGAAAAGAATAACAAAAATTTAATTTTAATTTCATAATGTGATGTCATGTTAGTTGGTTAATCACAAAAGTGGAATTAGAACCAATTAGCAATTAATTTTTTTTTAAATGAAATTTATATAATGGATTTCTTTGATTAAGGAAATTACTGGGACGTAATTTCTTTAAGAAAGGAAGTCTGTAGCAACCCAGTTTTTAATTATCTAATTAATTAAATTTAATTACAGATAAATTTATAATTGTTATATATGAAATTAAATTTAGCTTTTGGGAATAATTGTTTTGATTTAGTTAAGAAATGAGTTTCATTTCTTAAAAAGAGTCTCAATTTAAATTTTAAATATAAGAAATCAATTGATTAATTTTGATAATTTTGGTTGGAGGTTAATATAGTGATTTGTTGTTTTAAAATTAGAGTTTTTAATTTGATATTTGATTTTGATAAAATTCAGAGTTCAATGTTTGTTTATTTTTAGTGTTTATGAGTATATTTAAGTGATAAAACAAAGCCAAAAGAGTTTGCAACACTTCTGTTATAAAAGGATTTGCAACACTTGTTATTGGGTTTTGAACCATGTCCACTAGGTCTATGAAAATTGGAATAAGTTGAGAAATACTATACGTACATTCTCATTCTCCTTGTCGAATCGGAAATAAAATTTCATCTTCCCCAAAACTCTAGAACCTAAATCAACCAAAATCAAGAGCAAAGCATAGGGCTTTTGATGAATCCAAATAGAGTAAGTGTTCTAAACTTCATCTTACCTTCTAGATCCATAAAGGGAGATTTTGATCTTTTTTAATCTTATTATTTGCTGGTTGGTTTTCATTTTTGGGCTTTTAGGCTATTTTTGTGAAGCTAAGGATTTAGTAAGACTTGGATGAAGATCTAGCAAGCTATAAAAAGATAAAGGTGAGTTGAACACTCACCCTACTATCTCTAATCCATATATATAATTTTTATTTTCTGTTTGGATTGAGTTAGATAGTTCATTGATGGAATTGAATAATTTGTTAATTGAATTTCTTGCAATATGGTTGAAAACTTGAGTGATTGTTTGATTGTTGTTTGATGAAAATTTATTGTAAAAATCGCTGCTGTAAAACGGCAATATCATGGTCTAAAATAATCCAAATTGACTCAATTTTTTTGGTAGAAAGTTCTCTCAATTAGCTACAAGTTTTCTTTTAGTCATCATTTGAAATTTTGATGTTTATTAGGTCGAAAGTTAGTTTGAAACTAATGTTGTAGCACAGCCATATAAAAAAAATTAAGTTAATACATGAGAGTAACATAGATGTATCTTTTGATTGATGAATCTAATTATGTTGAATCTTTTTGAAGTAGAAATATAATTCCCTAAGGAAGAATTTTTGCTTTAATTACTTTCTCATATTTTGAAGATCTCTTGGTCAAAATCAATTTTTTAATAGAGCAATAGTCTATACCCTGTCAAATTTTCTAAGCTGAAACATTATTAGTAATTTAAGTATAAATTTCTCATTTCTTATCGGATTTTGATAATATTTAATGTTCTAGAAAGCTTAGACTTTGTGCTACAACTTTCATGTTGTAAGTTTTTGAAAATTCTGTGAATTAATGGGTCAAAATTGCGTTTAAAAACTATAATTTGTGACTGTGTTATAAATGGTGGAGCGGTTAAATGACCTGTGCATTCCCGACTCATTGCTTTGACCCGTGTGTGTTGTTATGTTTGTAGTGTTGTGCCCAGATGTTAGAGTGACTGTTTTGGTAGTTGATTATTTATAAATATATTTTCACAATAATAAATTTATATTGTAAGTTTGAATTGGAATATAGTTGATTATAATTCGTGTGATTACTACTAGGAAGTATTTTACAGTTTAGAGCTGTATTCTCTTTTGGTGTGCGGCAAATGATTGCTAGATCCTCAAAAGAACGTAGTTCTGGTTTTCCTATGGTATCCGTAATATGTGTATTTACTAGCTTTTAGTAAATACTTAAATTTAACCATACGGTAAAGGACGTATTGGTTAAATTCAAGTAATTACTGAAGGTGATAGTATTTGGCACTTTAGAGTTTACTCTCTTTTGGTGAGCGGCAAGTGGCTGCTAGATCCTTAAGATGTTTATTCCTAGATTTCTTTTCGAACATAGTTGTCATGAACCGATTCTTCGACTTCCGAAAATGGACATTAATACGTCCACTGTATCAACTGCCGAGCAATCGAATGCCAGAAAACCGAACCATGAGGGTTAAAAAGAAGAGGTAGAAGAAAAAGATAGAAGAAATAAGGAAACAGAATAGAAACAATATCAGAATCTCACATATCGCAGCGGAACAACATATAATAGATAAATGAATAATCTTTAAAACAAAGAACTATCTCAGTTATTACATTACATTATCATCAGAGTATACAACAACAATATACACACAACTGGGCAATGGACAATTATACAACATGTCCTTACAAGTGAATTTACAGCGGAAAGATAATATCATATACAAGTGGTACGTCTCGCCATCTAGCTCGCCACTTGAGCTCCAAAGCACTCCTGAATCCAAAATGACCTAATAAGCTGACTCTAGACTGCCCGTGTGGAAAATTTTGGGCACCCAGAGTTTAGGAAGAAAAACAATAAACTCCAGGTCCGTCATGGGACTGGTGTGAGAACTTAAAATAGTTTATCTTTAAAAACAAACAACAGGATAATTTTAAAATAGATTTGCAATGCTTTTTGGAAAATGAGACTACCATAAGGCCTCCCGCATACACACACAATGCAAACGCAGAATCGGAGGAGATTTCTCCTTATGATAGTCAAAGATGCTTGATACGCATTAAAAAGAAACATTCGATATTATTACTAGTCCATAGTGTAGGAAAAATCATTTCCAAAATAAAGATATAAATCTTAGCCAACATAGGCATTTCGCACTTATGCCTACTATAGCTACTATGTTCAATAGCAGGTTACCGCCACATTCCATAGCAGGTTATACAACTAAAACCGTACAAGGATCGTATTGTTTCTTTGGATTTCCAACAAATGGTTAGGCTAAGGAACTTCCTACTGTCAATGGGATCGCCTTTGGAGGGACGTCCCGAGAACCTAACGTTACGGTTAGATCTCTTCCAACACAAGGCCGGGTTACCTCAGTAACTAGGTAACTACTACAC
The DNA here is from genome assembly GCA_030765085.1 of Allium cepa. Lineage (NCBI taxonomy): Eukaryota > Viridiplantae > Streptophyta > Magnoliopsida > Asparagales > Amaryllidaceae > Allium > Allium cepa. The sequence continues at coordinate 322,235,379 of CM060939.1, forward strand.
GAATATGCCACCCCCCGGTCCCTTTGGACCTTTATCCGAGCGCTCGATAACCAACATCACACAGTAATAAATATAGTGTGTCAACATGAGTAAGTATCTGGGCTCCATACCATGATACCACCCTTTCCAGAAGGAAATGACATATCCTAAAGGGCGCGACCCTCAAAACCTTGCCGCATATTTCTGTTTTTGACCATTTCTGGGGAGTGAGGTCTGACGAAGTCTCGCCCACAAAGCTACGCTTTTTCACAAAGCCATGCTTTGATCAACAAATGATCAATAAATAATCATCACACGGGAACACTCAGCATGCCACATTACCAAATTGGGAATATATCGCTGATAACCTTCAACTACATAACCTCTAAGCGCGTACGTCTCAGAGAAGGGTGTTAAGCTAAGAGAATGAATTCTCCGCCACCAACAGAAATGTATTTGAAAGAAATCTGCTTTATCTCTCAAAATGTAATGTCAGACATGTAACCATACAAGTCTGTTTCGGGTTCGAACAGAACCGAAGGCACTTCAAAAGAAGCCCTTGCAATCCGGGTATTCACAATCCCGATCGAATTTCCCATCACAAAGGAAATCTCCATACCGTAGCTAACGGTGCAGAGACAATCGATAGGTCATCCTATCGTTTTCACAAATACCCGGTCTTCACCACCGGCCTTCAATGCTATCCATTACGTCGTATCACTATTCGGAATGGGTAATCCGAATAACGAGCGCAATAATTTAAAAATAAGTGTAGCATTCAATTTCAACCAATTCACAACAAATACCTATTTAAAGCTCAATATTGATAGTCGGTTATTTAACTATCAATCAATATTCACAACATCACCCGATTTCAAATAATTTCCCAAATTATTTATTTTCAAAAATATCTTTATAAGATATATATCCCACACTTTACCCATTTGAAAACCAATTTCAAATAAATTTACACCCTTACAACTTTCATTTCAAAATGATTCATTTAAACCAATTAAAAAAATCCTTACCGATTTATTAAATTTACATTGCAAATCCGTAAATTAATTTCCACACTTCAAAAATAAATCAATGTTTATTTTTAAACAAATTTCCCTTTCTTTTATAACTTCCATATTGAATTCACATTTCCAAAATATCTATGAATATACGATTTTTTTTAAATCGATTTATAATATTCATTTTCAATTTATCTTTAAAATATGAAATCTCAAAACATTCACTTCATATTGGAAAAACATTTCCATACTTATTTAATAATAAGTAATTCACAAATTTATTTATTTTCAACACTTGGAAAATATTCAATATGCTTAAATCCAAATTAAGTATATATTTTATTCTATAAGGAAAACATTCTCTTAAACACATTTATTTGGGTCAAAACGAATGTTGCGTAAAACATCGTTACGACAACCCAAAATAACTAGTATAGGGATTCGAACTTAAAATAGATATATAAATCCCAATACTATATAAAACATTTCCTTTCGGAAATCATTCACTATAACAACACTGTTATAGTCCAACATTTCCTTCTATTCTTCGAAAACGTCTATTTCAACAATAAATGTTGAAATCTATGATTTCGATACTTAACACATTTTAAAACGTTTTTGAATTGTTTTAATTCTATTTAAAATGTCACTTTTCCAACATATTTCTTTAATATATTATTCACCGTCCAAAATCGTGAATATACTACATTAACCAAATTCATCTTTTCTACATATTTTATTTAAAGGATTATTCACTGTTCAAAATCGTGGATATATTTCCTTTAATAAGTTATAATAATTAAACTTATTAAAATAAGTCGATTTCGGATTTATAAAGCAACGTTTATAAATTCCATTTATATTTTATAACAACTTCACTTATAAAATTACTTTATTAACAAATTCTATCCATATTCCATTTACACGCAAAAAATCCAATTTATAAGTTAATTACTTATAAATATTTTATTTTACCAAAAATTCATTCATTTTATAACTTCACAACTTATAAATATATAGATTTCGTTCACTTATAAAATCCATTTATATTCCATTTTAACACTTATAAAAACTTGTTTTACAATTCCAATATTTAATTTACAAACATTAATTTTATAAATATTTTATATAAATCATTTATAATAATTCAAAAATCCCAATTTAAACCATTTTATAAATTAGTCAACTACTTATTTCAAAAATCACATTTCGGTTATATTTCACAAAAATCATAATTTTTATAACATAAAAATTACAACGTTTATTCATTTAAAATGAATCAGTTTCAAAAATAAATTTTATTATGAATTCTCAACTTAATTTTCAAAAATCAAATTTTGTTTATTTTCGGCATCTAACGATACCAAAATATATTCGGCTAAAATTTAGCCTTTAACGATTTCAATCACAAAGATAATCACGCAGATTATAAATAGATCAATAAATAGATCAGCACACAACATTGAAACCAATTCAATTATTTGAGGAATCCAATTGGATCCCTCTAACATGTTTCCCTGCATCCAAAGATGTTAGCACAATACCAATTCCGCTTCAAGACGAAATATCGCGGTATATGGGATTTATAAAATACTATCTGCTATTATGCGCCGCAATAGGGTCTCATCCGCTATATAATGCGGGAAAATCAACTCCAAGTACATATATAATACCAATTTCACTTTGCAGTGAAATATTCGCGGTATATGTTTTTAATAAATAACCTCCGCTTAATATACGGCGTATAATGCCTATTTAACACAATAGATAACAAATTATCATCCATCACAAAATCAAGGAATTTTAAATCTAACTATTTAAAATTTAAATCGAAACAATTCGATTGAGTGAGAAGTTCTCACCTTGAGTTTCCGATAATAGTTGTAGCATTTTATTTCGAATAAAATTAAACGTACGTTTAATTTTACCCGAAATTTTCACTAACTCCAAATGACTCCAAACTAGCTCCATTGCGTAGTACTTGACAAAACGAACCCAACGCGACTTGTTTCGTAATTTTTCGACCTCGTATGAAAAAGTTACAGTATTTATAAGTTTGAACAATTTCATATTATATAAATTTCACATTTATTTTTATTTTAAAATCCTACTCTTCTCTGGACCGTTGACTTCATTTGATTGCATCAGGGCCGACCGCGTTATCTTCTTCCTCCCCCCAGTAAACAACGTGACCGAGAAAACCCAAGCCGCCACCCTATGCCCTAATTTTCGCGACAAATACAAACACCTCTTCAACAATCAACCACCCTCATCACGCAGCCCACCCTTGCCTCTACCCACGGCCGCGATTAGGGTGAACTCAGTCGCCACCTTCCATCGAAACACATGCATGAACTTCTGACCATTGCATCGAGATTCATGTCGATCCGTAGCCCAAAACACCATCTTCGCTGTATGGATTCGAAGAGCTCGGCTAGCTCTACAAGTTTGTAGTTGAGAGCTTTCGAAAATTGTTGACGGATTTCGAGATATTGAACGGAGAAATTTCGTGTATTTTTGTCCCTTGAATTTAAAATGGCGGCCAGTGAAACCCTAAGGCTGTGATGTTTGCAAATGTGAATATTTAGGTCCTCATATAGAAAATCGACGAACACTATTCATCTCCAATTTTACAAACTCCAAATCTCGTGCGGTGACCGGCATTTCTAGGGTTTATCCCACGTTCCGGACACAATGGAATAGTTTTCAAGAGCCAATTTGATCATCTATGTGAGTTACGGCAATAAACGATCGATTTTAAATTAAATCGGTTAACCAAATTTATGTGTGTTTTAGCATGCCCCGGGCAAACGGTAAATCCGATTGACACAAAATTTGAAACCTTACAATAATATAACATTACGGATCCAATGAAATTGGTTTCGTCCAAATCCGAGACTGTTTGAAAAATGGCTATTTTCACTAGTCGGTTTAAATATTAAAATATTCAATTTTCACAAATTAACTTTAAATTCGATTTTAAAAGTTCTATAACATCACTATAACTCCAATATGATATAATAAAATTTTACAAATCATTTTTAATCATATTAAATCAAATTTTCAATTATTTCAGTAATTTCAACTATTAAATTATCGATTTAATTATCCACATAAATCCAGATATTCGAAAAATAAATTATTCGACTTTTAAATTTCACTTATTAATATTTAAAATCAATTAAATATACAAATTTTAATTAACAAAAATTCTGGGTCGTTACAAACTTCCCCCTTAAAAGAATTTCGTCCTCGAAATTACCAAGTAAGAAAAAGTTATAGAATCCATTAACTTTCCAAAACAAACCATTCAAATTAGATTTTTCGAATCTCTTAAGTGTTTAACTTTCCCAAAATTCGTAGTTAAACTTCTTACAATAACTTTACTACGTTTCCAAATCCAAACTTAGTTTTCAAAAATTTCCCAATTTTCTCAGAATTATTCTAACGTCTTAATTTTTCGGAAAAATTCGCCAGAGTCTCCTTTGCGCGGCTCGATCCGAGAAAAGAAAAAAATTGATAGTATATATATCACAAATATACATCTCATCAAGTGATGAGGCATCCCGCAGGGAAAAAGTGTAAAAGTACGGTATGTAATCCGAGATATGTACCTTATTTATTATTAGCGAGCGTATACGGCTAATATAGTGCGAAAGCGAGCTCCAAATGCGAAGCAAGCGCAATCCGCACCTATTAAACACTCAACAAACAAATTAGAACATGTATATATGAAAATAATATCAATATACAACATATATCACTACAACAACTACATATGCCAATATAGCAAATGCAATAAAAACAATAAATGCAACCACCAAACAACTGTCATCCAACAAATCAATGTCTATCCAAATCAATTCATAACCAAATCAATATACATTCACTTTTCATTAATATTCATTTGATTGGGTTTTTTTAATCACATTTGATTTGTTAACATTGGAATGTTTTTACTAACATTCATTTATTCATATTCAATTAGTTTACATTCACTAATTAAATTCACATTAGTTCACTTTCAATCCAATCAAATTCAATTCTATTCAAATTTATTTACTTTCAATTTGGATTCAATTACATAGCTTTCAATTTTATCAATTTAACTTCATTAACACTTAATGAAATTTACACAATCAACTAATATCAAATAGCAACCAATGTATATTCAACATAACCAAATTATTCAATTTACATTCAACATTCAATTTGGTTAAACACTTTTAATTCCAATTGGTTTAACATTTAATTGATTTATAAATCCAATTGCTAATTCATTTTGCATTTCAAGTTGAATTTCATTTATATAGCTCAAGTTCATATTCTTAATGACTTCATTTCATTAATTCACTTATTAGTTTACTTTGACACCAAAATCAACTTCTTTCAACATCACTTAAGTTATATTCCATTTCAAACATCATTTGTTTAATCTTCACTTAAGTTTCCACTTATAAATCCAGTTCAGATTTCTGATTCTAAAGTAAATTCTATTTAACTTTTACTTAAGTCAAATTCATCGCTTATTCAAATTCATATCTCGTTTTGCTTATCAAAGTTGTTTAACTATTTTAAAAATTTGTTTTACTTACATCTTCTCACTTATAAGTTATACAACTTACTTATTTAAACTTCCAAATCTAATTTAATTTATTTAACTCCCTTTAGTTAAATTCCAAATCATATGTTTTGTTATTCCGACTCAAATTCTCCAACTTTACCAAAGCTAAAAAAATTATCTCATAATATAAGTCCAAACTCGTTTTACATATATTTATCAATTTCAACTTGGATTTTCAATTTCAAATTTGTTTATCACAAAAAAACTTCAATTTCAATTTACTATGGTAGCAAATCCATTACACAGAAACTCGAAAATGATACTGATGATGCTGCAGTCATCACCGTTATTATTTCCCAGCAACAATAGTGAAATCAGTGCTAAATATTCTTTCAAAAATTTTCTTTTCATTGTTTATAAATCACATTTATATATATAAAAAATATTCCTCATATAATTTCACTATTTATATATAAGATTATTTTACAATTGTAAATTATTTTAATTACAATTCCATACTTATAATTCATTTGCTTATACAATTCATTCTTTTACAACTGTTGTTTTCATTTAACTTATTCAAACAACTTTGATTCACTTATATATTCTCTTACATTTTCAACAATCAAACAATCAATTTATATATACTTTAACAATTTCTGAAAAATTATTTCCTTTATATAAAAATATAATCGAGGTAAAATTATTTCATTTACCCAATTTAAAACGATCCGAATTGTTCTGAACAAGTGTTTAGAGATCCCTATCGATAGAGTTGTACAGACTATACCGACCAGAATCCATATACCACTCAACAAACCAATCATCACAACATAAAATAATTTTATTTTTCACTAAAAAATACGTGCTTATATCTATTATTACACAAAAACTCATTCTAAAGTACTACTGACACTATCTCTAATGAGTAACACCCAACAGAGCCAAGGTTGTCACTTAACCAAATGCTCTGATACCACGTTGTCATGAACCGATTCTTCGACTTTCGAAAATCGACATCAATAGTCCACTGTATCAACTGCCGAGCAATCGAATGCCCAAAAACCGAACCATGAGGGTTAAAAAGAAGAGGTAGAAGAAAAAGATAAAAGAAATAAGGAAACAGAATAGAAACAACATCAGAATCTCAAATATCGCAGCGGAACAACATATAATAGATAAATGAATAATCTTTAAAACAAAGAACTATCTCGGTTATTACATTACATTATCATCAGAGTATTAACAACAATATACACACAACTGGGCAATGGACAATTATACAACATGTCCTTACAAGTGAATTTACAGCAGAAAGATAATATCATATACAAGTGGTACTCTCGCCATCCAGCTCGCCACTTGAGCTCCAAAGCACTACTAAATCAAAAATGACCTGACTCTAGACTGACCGTGTGGAAAATTTTGGGCACCCAGAGTTTAGGAAGGAAAACAATAAACTCCAGGTTAGTCATGGGACTGGTGTGAGAACTTAAAATAGTTTATCTTTAAAAATAAACAACAGGATAATCTTAAAATAGATTCGCAATGCTTTTTGTAAAATGAGCCAACCATAAGGCCTCCCGCACACACACACAACGCAAACGCAGAATCGAAGGAGATTTCTCCTTATGATAGTCAAAGATGCTTGATACGCATTAAAAAGAAACATTTGATATTATTACTAGTGCATAGTGTAGGAAAAATCATTTCGAAAATAAAGATATAAATCTTAGCCAACATAGGCATTTCGCACTTATGCCTACTATAGCTACTATGTTCAATAGCAGGTTACCGCCACATTCCATAGCAGGTTATACAACTAAAACCGTACAAGGATCGTATTGTTTCTTTGGATTTCCAACAAATGGTCAGGCTAAGGAACTTCCTACTGTCAATGGGATCGCCTCTGGCGGGACGTCCCGAGAACCTAACGTTACGGTTAGATCTCTGCCAACACAAGGCCGGGTTACCTCTGTAACTAGGTAACTACTACATGAATATGCCACCCCCCGGTACCTTTGGACCTTTATCCGAGTGCTCGATAACCAACATCACACAGTAATAAATATAGTGTGTCAACATGAGTAAGTATTTGGGCCCCATACCATGATACCACCCTTTCTAGAAGGAAATGACATACCTAAAGGGCACGACCCTCATAACCTTGCCGCATATTCCTGTTTTGACCATTTCCGGGGAGCGAGGTCTGACGAAGTCTTGTCCACAAAGCTACGCTTTTTCACAAAGCCGCGCTTTGATCAACAAATGATCAATAAATAATCATCACATAGCAACACTTAGCATGCCACATTACCAACTTGGAAATATATCGCTGATAACCTTCAATTACATAACCTCTAAGCGCGTACGTCTCAAAGAAGGGTGTTAAGCTAAGAGAATGAATTCTCCGCCACCAACAGAAATGTATTTGAAAGAAATCTGCTTTATCTCTCAAAATGTAATGTCATACATGTAACCATACAAGTCTGTTACGGGTTCGAACAGAACCGAAGGCACTTCAAAAGAATCCTTTGCGATCCGGGTATTCACAATCCCGATTGAATTTCCCATCATAAAGGAAATCTCCATACCGTAGCTAACGGTGCAGAGACAATCGATAGGTCATCCTATCATTTTCACAAATACTCGGTCTTCACCACCAGTCTTTAATGCTATCCATTACGTCGTATCACTTTTCGGAATGGGTAATCCGAATAACGAGCGCAATAATTTAAAAATAAGTGTAGCATTCGATTTCAATCAATTCACAACAAATACCTATTTAAAGCTCAATATTGATAGTCGGTTATTTAACTATAAATCAATATTCACAACATCACCCGATTTCAAATAATTTCCCAAATTATTTATTTTCAAAAATATCTTTATAAGATATATATCCCACACTTCAACCATTTGAAAACCAATTTCAAATAAATTTACACCCTTACAACTTTCATTTCAAAATGGTTCATTTAAACCAATTAAATAAATCCTTACTGATTTATTAAATTTACGTTCCACGTAAATTAATTTCCACACTTCAAAAATAAATCAATGTTTATTTTTAAACAAATTTTCCTTTCTTTTGTAACTTCCATATTGAATTCACATTTCCAAAATATCTATGAATATACGATTTTTTTTAAAAATCTATTTCTAATATTCATTTTCAATTAATCTTTAAAATATAAAATCTTAAAACATTCACTTCATATTGGAAAAATATTTCCATACTTATTTAATAATAAGTAATTCACAAATCTATTTATTTTCAACACTTGGAAAATATTCAATATACTTAAATTCAAATTAAGTATATATTTTATTCTATAAGGAAAACATTCTCTTAAACACATTTATTTGGGTCAAAATGAAAGTTGCATAAAACATCGTTACGACAACCCAAAATCACTAATATAGAGATTCGAACTTAAAATAGATATATAAATCCCAATACTATATAAAACATTTCCTTTTGGAAATCATTCACTATAACAACAGTGTTATAGTCCACCATTTCCTTCTATTCCTCGAAAACGTCTATTTCAACAATAAATGTTGAAATCTATGATTTCGATACTTAACACATTTTAAAACGTTTTTGAATTGTTTTAATTCTATTTAAAATATCACTTTTCCAACATATTTCTTTAATATATTATTCACCGTCCAAAATCGTGAATATACTTCATTAACCAAATTCATCATTTCTACATATTTTATTTAAAGGATTATTCACTGTTCAAAATCGTGGATATATTTCCTTTAGTAAGTTATAATAATTGAAATTATTAAAATAAGACGATTTCGGATTTATAAAGCAACGTTTATAAATTCCATTTATTTTTTATAACAACTTCACTTATAAAATTACTTTATTAACAAATTCTATCCATATTCCATTTACACGCAAAAAATCCAATTTATAAGTTAATTACTTATAAATATTTTATTTTACCAAAAATCCATTCATTTTATAACTTCACAACTTATACATATATAGATTTCATTCACTTATAAAATCCATTTATATTCCATTTTAACACCTTAAAAACTTGTTTTATAATTCCAATATTTAATTTATAAATATCAATTTTACAAATATTTTATACAAATCATTTATAATAATTCAAAAATCCCAATTTAAACCATTTTATAAATTAGTCAACTACTTATTTCAAAAATCACATTTCGGTTATATTTCACAAAAATCATAATTTTTATAACATAAAAATTACAACGTTTATTCATTTAAAATGAATCAATTTCAAAATTAAATTGTATTATGAATTCTCAACTTAATTTTCAAAAATCAAATTTTGTTTATTTTCGGCATCTAACGATACCAAAATATATTCGCCTAAAATTTAGTCTTTAACGATTTCAATCACAAAGATAATCACGCAGATTATAAATAGATCAAAAAATAGATCAGCACACAACATTGAAACCAATTCAATTATTTGAGGAATCCAGTTGGATCCCTCCAACCTGTTTCCCTGCATCCAAAGATGTTAGCACAATACCAATTCCGCTTCAAGACGAAATATCGCGGTATATGGGATTTATAAAATACTATCCGCTATTATGCGGCGCAATAGGGTCTCATCCGCTATATAATGCGAGAAAATCAACTCCAAGTACATATACAATACCAATTTCACTTTGCAGTGAAATATTCGCGGTATATGTTTTTAATAAATAATCTCCGCTTAATATACGGCGTATAATGTCTATTTAACACAATAGATAACAAATTATCATCCATCACAAAATCAAGCAATTTTAAATCTAACTATTTAAAATTTAAATCCAAACAATTCGATTGAGTGAGAAGTTCTCACCTTGAGTTTTCGATAATAGTTGTAGCGTTTTATTTTGAATAAAATTAAAGGTACGTTTAATTTTACTAGAAATTTTCACTAGCTCCAAACGACTCCAAACCAGCTCCATTGCGTAGTACTTGACAAAATGAACCCAACGCGACTTGTTTCGTAATTTTTCGACCTCGTATGAAAAAGTTACAGTATTTATAAGTTTGAACAATTTCATATTATATAAATTTCACATTTATTTTTATTTTAAAACCCTACTCTTCTCTGGACCGTTGACTTCATTTGATTGCATCAGGGCCAACCGCGTTATCTTCTTCCTCCCCTCCAGTAAACAACGCGACCGAGAAAACCCAAGCCGCCACCCTATGCCCTAATTTTCGCGACAAATACAAACACCTCTTCAACGATCAACCACCCTCATCATGCAGCCCACCCTTGCCTCTACCCACGGCCGCGATTAGGGTGAACTCGGTCGCCACCTTGCATCGAGATTCATGTCGATCCGTAGCCCAAAACACCATCATCGCCGTATGGATTCGAAGAGCTCGGCTAGCTCTACAAGTTTGTAGTTGAGAGCTTTCGACAATTGTTGACGGATTTCAAGATATTGAGGGGAGAATTTTCATGTATTTTTGGCCTTTGAATTTAAAATGGCGGCCAGTGAAACCCTAAGGCTATGATGTTTGAAAATGTGAATATTTAGGTCCTCATATAGAAAATCGACGAACACTATTCATCTCCAATTTTACAAACTCCAAATCTCGTGCGGTGACCGGCATTTCTAGGGTTTATCCCATGTTCCGGACACAATGGAATAGTTTTCGAGAGCCAATTCGATCATCTGTGTGAGTTACGGCAGTAAACGATCGATTTTAAATTAAATCGGTTAACCAAATTTATGTGCGTTTTAGCATGCCCCGGACAAACGGTAAATCCGATTGACATGAAATTTGAAACCTTACAATAATATAACATTACGGATCCGATGAAATTGGTTTCGTCGAAATCCGAGGCTGTTTGAAAAATGGCTATTTTCACTAGTCGATTTAAATATTAAAATATTCAATTTTCACAAATTAATTTTAAATTTGATTTTAAAAGTTCTATAACATCACTGTAACTCCAATATGATATAATAAAATTTTACAAATCATTTTTAATCATATTAAATCAAATTTTCAATTATTTCAGTAATTTCAACTATTAAATTATCGATTTAATTGTCCAAATAAATCTAGATATTCGAAAAATAAATTATTCGACTTATAAATTTCACTTATCAATATTTAAAATCAATTAAATATACAAATTTTAATTAACAGAAATTCTGGGTCGTTACAATAATAATATTAAATAAATGTAGATTTATCGAGTCATGGTTTCTACGATAACCTTGATCGGTATGGACTATCCTTGAGATTATTTTGTGATTCTGTGTTCCCGGTATGACCACGATCCTTAACTATCAGATCAGTTCGAGTGATACTAATTTGTTGTTTGTTTGCCGCGTGTTTTGAATACAATCATTGCGATTCTTTTGGACGATCATTAGATCGATTTGGATTAAGATCTCTTGATTCTGGATATTTGGATTCTGTGACTGTTCTATGTTTGTGAAATAAGTATATATTCTTGTGACTTGTGTTTGTGAAATAAACATATATTCTTCTGTCGTGTGTTCTTGAAATAAATATATGTACTTGTCTCTTATGATGGATGTTAAGTTAATTATGTTATTCAGTGTTTAGTGACTAGTTCACATTGCGACTTAAACTTATAACCGTGTTCTGAGTTAATCACTGATATTTGCGTGTTTAGAGATATTGTGTTTTGTTCTTTGGATTCAGTGTTTAGTGACTAATATGTGTTCATACTTAAATGTATAACCATGTGTCTTGTGATGAACTATAAGCTAAATTAATTCATGTGACTCATTATATCCTGGACAACTTTATTTACTTATAGGTTATTTGTTCTCGTGTTATATCTTGTTCTCACCCTATTGGATATTTAGATATAGTCTGGTCCAGGTATTTTACTCGGGTCAGGCCAAGGCTTTTCAGATTACAGGACATGTTGGCATTTGAATGGTTGTGTTAGCAAGGAGATAAACATTTGGACTTTTAGTTTATCTCATTTAGGAATTTGGACCGTGTATATAAAATATATAATTGAGATTAAAGAATTGTAAAATTTGTATAACAATTGAGTTTAGTATTTCATTTTGTAAACTAAATAATTTGTATATTGACAAGTTGAGATTTATTCCGCTGTGATTTGTGACTGTTATTTATATGATATATTGTTTTGATTTTGAGAAATCGGTGTGTCTGTTACTTTGTATTAATACTGTACACATCAAATTTCAGTTCAGATATTAAGTGAAAGGTATAAATGATGTGTCAGTGTTAGTATAAAGATATATTCACATTCAGTCATCTTTAACAAGCTGTATTCTCCGGATTAGTAGATGACTTTACTTTATAATGTTCTTTGCTAATCTGGGTATCGCAGTGGGGTCGTTACATATATATAATTTATAATTTTGTCCTTCAAGCTTAAAAAAATATGTGAAACATGATATTGCCTCTGAAAACATAAAACATATTATCTATAAATATATATTTCATTTAAAATAATAAAACATGTTAAGATCAAGTGGAGTTCCTACTTTTATATTTCTCTACACTATAGATGCATTTGTTAAAGTTACAAAAACACTACACGTTGCATGCTTACTTATATGGTTAAAACTTATAATGCATCTAAAAAATTTCTAATAAAAGAACTTAAATAAAACAATTAATTGGTTAAAATTTAATTCTCTAATTGATTAACTTTAATGAGAATTAAAGTACAACCAATTGTTCAGCTTAATTTAATTTCAATTAAAGATAACTAATTTAATTAATACCTAAATAGTCTAAAATGAAATTAATGAAATTAATGGAATTGATATTAATTTAATCTCTTTTATCAATTGCATTATAATAATATTCAACACAATCCTTCTTATTTGAAGTTTGTTTCTTATAAAGATTGTTAGTATGTATGCATATTCGTTGTATGCATGTAAATAAACCTCTAAGAAAATTTATTTCATAATATATATAATTCGATATATATATGTTCACAAATAATACTTATACACAAATATTAAAAAAAAGGAAGAACTGTCTATGCACATAGTACTACAATAATTTTTTGCTAACCATATGAAGTGTTCAAATCATTGAGAAATAATTCTAGCAAGGTTCATGTTTATGTCCAAATTTGTAACAGAAAATTTGAAGTGTGTCATCATCCTATAACATAAACTACTAACTAAACTAATAAAAATAAACATATTAAGTAAATCATGCATATTTTATAATAAATATATAAAATTAAAAAAAACAAAGTAAACATATATTTCGATAGTTTAAAACTAGTGATGTAATATGAATGATTATAATTTAGAAATTTATGAATTTTAAAGAAGCATCTCTTACATAAATTTTTTTAGTTTATAAACAGTTATCAAGACCTATGACGATTAAAGTATTTAAAAAAATCAATTTATTTTCCAATTGATACATTTACTAATTTAGTTTTAAATTTGAATTCAAATTAATTTGAATTATTTTCATCACACGTTTTCGATTCATGTTATTCATTTATATTTAATTCACTTCTCTTTTAGTTTCAAGTGCATACACTACAGAAAAAACCCATTTTACAACATTAATTTTGCTAAAGTTTTTGAGATAGTTGTAGATAAAATAGGTCATTTACGACATTGGTTATTAAAATGTTGTAAATAACTTTCTATGACAACATTTTTCCAACAAATATTAAAATAAAATTATTTCTATGACATCTCAAGAAATAGTTGTAAACAATTGTCTTTAACAACATTTATCTCATACTGTGATTATTTATAATGCTTAGTTCATGTTGTTAAAATGCCAAAATTCGATTATGTTTTTTGGATGCAGTGAAAGTATTAAATTTTGATAACTTCTGTTGAATGTTGTAAGCTTATGCTATTAAATAACATTGTTTGAATATTGTTAAAGTGAAGTTATCTCTTAATATTTGTATAATTTTATATAAATATGAAATTATGAAGGAAAAAAAAATCAAATATATGTAAATAATGATAGACGTGGCTCACACTGTATTCATGTCGGTGCGTTGATCTAATTGTGCTTAGTCCTACGTTGCAAGTTTCATTACGAAGATGGGCATATAAATGAGTTTAGTAGAAAGCAACAACAAGGAATTTTTTTTTGTTACAATGAGTTTTACCATGAACAACTATGTACCCTAGGAATATTTTGGCATATTAGATCATGACTTTGATAGAGGACAACTTCTTTTAGTGGCCTCGCTCCATGATGTGCAATGAAGCATGGGTATATGCGGATGTGAGGGGTGTAAAGGTGGTCAATGAATACTCGGAAAATTGGAAATATATCCACATCTGTATCCGAATAATTCAATATTTGCAAAAAGTATACATATGGATACGAAGACATCCACATCTGAAAATTATCCATCCGGTTTTTGTAAAAAATAAAGCTTTTTTATATTTATTTTAGTAAAATGGAAGATATGTATTTATTGTTTTATTAAGTTAACAATTTATATTGATGGATTTAATGCATATTAACTGCTTAAAACTATTTTTTATCATCATATTTTTTGATTTTGTGTACTTTTGTAATCACTGTGATTGGAAACAAAGAATATGTATAATATAAAAATTCAATTTGTGTTTTTTGATTTATTAATTATCAGCGGATATGATAATTGTCAGATACCTGTCTATACCTATGGATGCATATATCTGATTTCCAAAAATGGCTTCGGATCCAGATGTGGATATATGGTACTACCCGCATCCAAAAATATCCGTTAACATGCCTATGGGGTTTTGAAACTTCAACTTGGTGTCACAATTGATGGTTTGAGGGATTGATATTGTATTAACTCCTATTTCTAAAATATTGTGATTAAGATTATTACTCGGGTTAATTAACTAACCAATGATAATTGATATTGCTTAAAGTTAATGACTTTAAAAGTGAATATTTAAGGATAAATAAGTACTTTTTAGGTATATTCCATTGTGCTCGTAATGTCAATCATATATGAAAAACATATAGCACATGTTAAAATCCGATAGGGCAAAATGAGGCTGAAAGATGAGTTAGGGGCGTAAATGTAAACTAGAAAAGTTATCGTTATATATTTCTAAAGTTTTAACTTTCTTTATTCACTCTTCTTCCTTTCAAAGGGAAGAAGAACAAGTTTTCTTTCTTTTTCTCCTCATATGTCATAACTTTCACTAATCTCAATAGATTCTAGTTAGAAGATTCTCTACAAACTCACCTACTAAACTTGGCAACTCCTTAAGAGTTGATCTTAGATTTATTAGTTAAAAGCTTTATAACTGATAAGTTTGTAAGGAGGATAATTAGGGGTGGTTCCCCAGATTAAATTTTGGAGGATGTGTGTAACAACCCGCATATTTAACGATTTTATATTTAAATGTTTGATTTAAATATAGCGTCGTTATTCGGATTTTGGGGTCCGAAATGTTACTTTCTGCAAATGGCCGAATTGGAACTCGAAACCACCTCCATTGGTTCCAAAATGGCGTTTGCGATCTTTTTTAGTATAATCTTTGATATGTTTGGAGTTTGTGAAATTTTCACTACTTTTCCTATTGGGTTTGGGATTGGGTTCAGCCCACTAGCCCACTTAACCCCCTAGCTCAACCCTTCTCTTCATTTCGTCTTCATTTCATTTCTTTCTCAAACTAAAAACTGAAATGGGGGAAAGGAAAGAGAAATAGAAATTAGCAAGCCCTAGTTTCTCCTTTGTAGCTTGATTCTTGCTTCAAAAATCAAAGAGAATCCATTGGTAAGTTCATCTCCATCTTCTCCATCTCTTCTCCTCTTCAATTTCTGTAATTTTCCTAACCCTAACTTAGGAAATACTTTCTTTGATTCTAGATTGAAGCTTGTAGTGTTGAAGTGGAGTGTAGTTGGTTGATTCCTTGCAATTGTGCTTCTTCATCTTCTTTGTTTTGTGTAAAAAGGTGAGTTTGAACTCACATCTACTTCTCTTGATTTCATTGGTGTTATGTATGAATTCCTAACACCTTGTTGATATGCACTTGCAATTGGTTTGGGTTGAATTGGAGAATATTCCAATTTTTAGTGTTTTGGGTTCAAATCTTTGAAATCCTAACTTTGATGTTTTAATCATGTTTTGGTGATGCATCGAGGAACATATAGGGCCGGGTTGTCGATTGGCATAAGCCCTTAGAGCCAATGTTCGTCCGATTGCATTTTGGGAGAGTTTGCTCTTCATTTGAATAAGGCTGAAAAACAGCCCAGGCATGATTCAGTCGACTGAAAACTCTGTTCAGTCGACTGAACCTGAAACCCGAGAGTTTCCAGGCATGATTCAGTCGACTGAAAAACTCTGCATAGTCGACTGAACCTGGAAACAGAAAGTTTCCTGAACCTAGAAAATTTCCAGGTACAGGGTCAGTCGACTGAAAAACTCTGTTCAGTCGACTGAACCTGCTGTTTCAGCCCACTTTGCCTTCTGGGATTGAATTTTCAATTTGAATTGATTCATGATGATCCTATGTATGATTATCAATTGTTTTGACTTTGATGGTTCCTTTTAATTTTAATCCACGGGTTTTTATGAAATAATCTCTCGAATCGCATTTAAAAGTTCGTTTCTCTAATTTATAAATTCTATTTAAAATACACACACTTTCGCACTTCGAACGAAGTGGGAGGGTGATTAAATGGTTGGGCAAAACACGGACCATGAATCTGTGCGTTTATCCTTCCGATTAATCCTTGACCTATTCAATTGATTGTTTTGACCTTCGGGTTTGGTTTATCGATGATAAGAGGTAAACTTTGTACTGCTTTGAGTGTGAAAGGGACTGACGGATAGTAAACCGTTTAGTGCGAACGAGTGGTTATGGGACATACGTTAACACTTTTCGGATTCCTTTTCGAGAGTTGTGACACATTCCGCCAGTTAGTGGTGTCCAGTACTGGGTCTTCGACCTTCACCACTACGGTTTGTTGCCTCTGGGATAGTGTCTTCGGACTGTCTCCCTAGGTTTGGTGCCTTCGGGTATGTTGCCTTTGGGTGTGTGCCTTCGGGTTTGTTGCCCTATATAGTTTCGCTCTGATGTTGGCCTTATGTGCCGCATGGGTGATACTTGGGTTTGGAGTCTTCGGGCTCATGGATCCTTGTTTGTACAGTACTGAGCTCGAGCAAATTTTATGATGTTTCATTGATATGTATATTCCCTTGGTATCGCCCTTCGGTATTGGTCTTTTAGAGCCGCATGGAGTATAGCGTTTACCTTGTGGAACTTGTATACCTTATTGGTATTTGTTGTTTGCCTATTGGCTTGTTTTGGGATGTTTGTATCCTTTGTTTCTATATGTTGCCGATGATATGAGGCTTGTTCTATATGATTCATCTCTTGTTGATGATTGTGTTATCTCCCCTAGAGATATTTATTATACTGTATGACCTTGCAGGTTTATTATTGTTCAGTTTATCTAACTGATTTGTTAACTAGACTGATCCGGGTATTTTATACTCGGGTCAGACCGAGATGTTTCAGGTTAGGTGCTTTTGGGGACTTAGCCTATTTTGCTTCCGCATGGACTATTCGCTAGCTTCATTTTGTTATAGCGTCTTTTGTAGTCCTTATCTGTTATAACTCTGATTTATACTCTTTCGTCTCGTCTGTATATTGTGGTCTCCTGTACCACTTGACATGTATTATTTTGTATACTCTGTGGTGTATCTGTGTATGTGTATATTATGATCGACTGTTCTGTGATGTATATTACATTTGAGTTGTTATATTTTCTTCTGATGGATCCTATAGCCATTGTAGTTTTGCTTTAAATATTTATTGAATAGGTCGAATTTTAATGTGTTTCTACTTTTCGACATATTTAGTGAATAGTTAAGGTAAGATTGCACATGGTCGCTTCCATTATACTCCATTGTCCGCGTTAGCCGACAGTATTATCTATATAATACTCTTTGTTAACGAGGCTCTCGGAGTGGGGCGTCACAGCGTGGTATCAGAGCTGAGTTCAGAACAAAATGTGATAAACACAGAATAGATGCACATATTATGGTACATCAAAGTGTACAAGTGATACAGATCCTTGAATCATCGTGTCTCTTTATTCCATCAAGGTTAGATAGATATTGGAAATACGTCTAGGAATGCATTTTTATTCCGTAGTATCCCATATTGTAATATCTACCTTGTGAATAATCTTGTTCTTATCTTACTTTCAGCTTATGTCTGGAAGAGGCAGGGGTCGACGTTCGGATGCTGGGCAATCTAGTGGCTCGCATCCGGATGGCGTATATATGTCTGCCGATCAATTTTTGGAATTGTTTAGGAGCACTCAGCCTCCCGTTCCTCCTCGAGTGTCTCCACCTCACAAGTCTGCTTTTGCACGTCAGTGCAGTGACTTTGCTCATCTTGGAGGAAAGCCGTTTAAGGGCTCCGAGTCTGTTCTTGAAGTCCAAGCTTGGCTTCGCACGTGCGAGCGTATTTTCTCTCGCATGGATCTTTCTGACCATGATAGAGTTCTTGTAACTTCTAGCTTATTACAAGAGCGTGCTCTTGACTGGTATGAACTTCTTGTAGCTGAAATTGATGATTCTACTCTTTCTTGGGCTCAGTTTCGGGGACGATTTGAACTCAAGTTCGTTCCTGAATCTGAAAAAGTTTTATTGACCCGTCGCTTCCTTGAGTTGAAGCAAGGGAAATCTTCTGTTTCTGAGTATGTCGCATCGTTCGAGGCTTTATCTCAGTATGGTCTTGAATTCATCAGCACTTCTTATAAGAAGAATTTGAAGTTTGTTTCTGGCCTTAAGAAATATCTTAAGAAGTCCTTGTTGCTCCAGCTTAAACTTTCTTTTGAGGAATTGGTTGATTCGGCGCTTCATCTCGAGACCGTCGAGAAGGAGTGTGATAGTGATGTTGATGTTGAGGTTTCCAGAAACCCCAACAAGAAGCAGTTTCCAATTTAGAAGAAGCCTTTTCCTTATAAGAAGAAGAAGACCGGTGGTCCTAGCTCTCAGCCTCAATCTTCCGGAACACCTTTCGTTCGAAAGTGTTTTAATTGTGGTTCTCCGGATCATATTATTCGAGCTTGTCCAAAACCTCTCTTCTGCCGTAATTGCAAGAAGGAAGGTCATCATGTTTCTGCTTGTCCTACTGCTCCTGCTAATGCAAAATCTGGCAAGCTCAATGTGGCTAATGCTTCTGGAGGTCCTTCTCAATCCAAAGGTATGACTCCATCTATTTTGGAGGGTTCAATTCTATTTCATGATCATAGTATACGAGTTCTTTTCGATACGGGTGCTTCACATTCTTTCACATCGAAGAAGCTTGTGGATGATTTATCTTTGGATGTTTCTTGTATGGTTACTTCTTTAAGGATTGCGAATCCTATTGGGGGATCCGCGACCCTTAGTTTGCTTTGTGATGATATTGAGATTGTTTTATGTGTCTTTTCTTTCCGTGCGAATCTGCACGTTGTTTCTCATTTGGGGTTTGATATGATTTTTGGTATGGACTGGCTAGTGAGGTACGATGCCAGAATTATTTGTTCCGAGAGAATTTTATATCTTTGTCATCCTGATTCACCTTCTCAGTTATCTCTTGTTCTTCGGGATGTGGATAATTCCGAGATGGCTTTGTATTCTCTTGATTCGCGAGATGGTGATGATGTATCTCGTATTCCTATTGCTTGTGACTTTTCTGATGTTTTTGAACCTGTTTCGGGTTTGCCACCCAAACGGGCAATTGAGTTCCGCATTGATCTCATTTCAGGCGCGCAGCCAGTTAGTCGTCCTCCCACGAGGATGTCTACAAAGGAAAATGAGGAACTCAAGAAGCAGCTTTTAGAGCTCGAGTCCAAGCAGTTGATTCAGTCTAGTTTTTCTCCGTGGAGATCCGCGGTCGTTTTTGTGAAGAAGTCTGATGGAACTCTTAGGCTTTACATTGACTATCGCAAGCTTAACGAGTTGACCATTAGAAATAGGTATCCATTGCCTAGGATCGATGATATGTTCGATCTATTGAGTGGTGCCAAGGTCTTTTCTCAGCTTGACCTTGCCACAGGTTTTCATCAGTTACGAGTCGCGGAGGATAGCATACCTCTTACCGCTTTCCGTACTCGTTATGGTTCCTTTGAGTGGCTCGTTATGCCGTTCGGTTTGACGAACGCTCCTGCTTTCTTTGTTGACCTCATGAATCGGGTATTCCGGGAATATCTCGATAAGTTTGTTCTCGTCTTCATTGATGATATCCTTATTTATTCTAAGTCTGAAGCTGAGCATGCTAATCACTTGAGAATTGTCTTGAGTACTCTTCGTCGTCATCTGCTTAAAGCCAAATTCTCCAAGTGCTGCTTTTGGGAGAATAAGGTTAAGTTCTTAGGCCATGTTGTATCTTCCGATGGCATTTCTGTCGATCCCTCAAAGATCGAAGCCATCCAGAATTGGAAGAGGCCTGAGAATGTGCATGAGATTCGTAGTTTCCTTGGATTGGCGGGTTATTACCGGCGGTTCATTAAGAACTTTTCCCGTGTTGTGCTTCCTCTCACTTGCCTTACTCGGAAAGGTATTCGTTTTATTTGGTCCGACAAGTGTGAAGCTTCCTTTCAGACATTGAAAGAACTTCTCACTAATGCTCTTATTCTTGTGGTTCCCGAAGAGAATCATGATCTTGTTGTCTACACCGATGCGTGTGGTAGTGGTCTCGGTGCTGTGCTTATGCAGAGAGATCGGGTAGTTGCTTATGCTTCTAGGCAACTGCGTCCGAATGAAGTTCGCTATGCCACTCATGATCTTGAGTTAGCCGCCATTGTCTTTGCCTTGAAGATTTGGCGACATTATTTATTGGGCGAGCACTTCATTCTCTATACCGATCATAAATCTTTGAAGTATTTGTTTACTCAGAAGGAACTCAATATGAGACAACAGCGTTGGCTCGAGTTTCTTGCTTCCTATGACTTTGATATCCAGTTTACCCCTGGTAAGGGTAATCGTGTTGCAGATGCGCTTAGTCGTAAACATTCGGCTGTTATTTCTATGATGCTTGCCGAATGGAATATTCTTGAGACTCTATCTTTTTGTGAAATTCGTGATCAAGGTTCATCTTCTGGTTCTCCTATTCTATTATTTAGTTTGGGAGCTCGACCTATTTTATTGGATCGTATTGCCGATGCTCAGCGGCGTGATCCTGATTTGTTGCATTTTATTCAACTTTGTGAGTCTGGATCTTGTGATGAGGCGTTGCAAGATTTTAGCATTAATTCTCATAGGTGTCTTCGTAAGAAGAACCGTCTTTTTGTGCCTTCTGATTTTGCACTTAGGAATGACATTCTTGATGATTGCCATCGTTCTAAGTATACCATTCATCCCGGTAGTAGTAAGATGTATGCCGATATGCGTCGTCTTTATTATTGGGAAGGCATGAAGCGCGATGTGGCGAGTTATGTGAGCAACTGCATGACATGTCAATGTGTGAAGGCCAAACATCAGCGTCCTTCTGGACTTCTTCAACCTCTTGAGATTCCATTGTGGAAGTGGGATCAAATTTCTATGGATTTTATTGACGGCCTGCCTCGTTCGAGATCAGGTCATTCTAGTATTTGGGTTATTGTTGATCGCCTCACCAAGTCTGCTCATTTTGTCCCTATTAAGTCTAATAGGAAAGGTTCGCATTTGGCTAAGTTGTATGTCAAGGAAATCGTGAGACTTCACGGTGTTCCTAGTTCTATTGTGAGTGATCGTGATCCTTTATTCACGAGTCATTTTTGGAAGAGTCTTCAGCAAGCTTTAGGAACAAAGCTTAATTTTTCTACAGCTTATCATCCGCAGTCTGACGGACAGACTGAACGGGTGAATCGTATTTTGGAAGATCTTCTCCGTATTTGTATTTTTGATTTCGGTGGTAGTTAGGAGGATCACCTACCTCTTGTAGAGTTCTCCTACAACAATAGTTTTCAGTCTAGTATCGGTATGGCTCCTTTCGAAGCCTTATACGGAAGGCCATGTCGATCACCTTCATGTTGGTTGGAATCTGGGGAGAAGCTTATTCTTGGCCCGGACTTTGTTCGTCATTCTTCTGAGAAGATTGATCTTATTCGATTGAGGATGAAAGAGGCACAGAGTCGCCAGAAATCCTACGCGGACAACCGTAGGAAGCCTCTCGAGTTCTCGATCGGCGATCTTGTTTTTATTCGTGTTTCTCCTTTGAAAGGGGTTATGCGTTTCAGTGCGACTGGAAAATTGGCTCCTCGTTATATAGGACCCTTTTCTATTACCGAACGTATTGGCCCTGTGGCTTATAGAGTTTCACTTCCAGCTCATTTATCTGGCATTCATGACGTGTTTCACGTCTCGCAACTTCGGAAGTGTCTTCGAGAATCGTATTCTGTAATTGATTCTCCTGATTTGCAAGAGCTTGAGATCTCACCGGACTTATCTTTTGTACAGCAACCTATTCGCGTGCTTGACACGGAGGTGCGACACCTTCGGAACAAGGACGTGCCGCTCGTTAAAGTTCAATGGTCCGCTAATCCCAATGACTGTACTTGGGAAACCAGAGAGTATATCGAGCGATCTTATCCAGGTTTTCTATCCTTGCTTCGTAATGGTAAGTCTATTTCTGTGTCTAAAGTTTATTCTTTCTTTTGTATGTAGTTGTTACAAATATCATCTCTAGGAATTGCGGGGACGCAATTTTGTAAGGAGGGGAGATCTGTAACAACCCGCATATTTAACAATTTTATATTTAAATGTTTGATTTAAATATAGCGTCGTTATTCGGATTTTGGGGTCCGAAATGTTACTTTCTGCAAATGGCCGAATTGGAACTCGAAACCACCTCCATTGGTTCCAAAATGGCGTTTGCGATCTTTTTGAGTATAATCTTTGATATGTTTGGAGTTTGTGAAATTTTGGCTACTTTTCCTATTAGGTTTGGGATTGGGTTCAGCCCACTAGCCCACTTAACCCCCTAGCTCAACCCTTCTCTTCATTTCATCTTCATTTCATTTCTTTCTCAAACTAAAAACTGAAATGGGGGAAAGGAAAGAGAAATAGAAATTAGCAAGCCCTAGTTTCTCCTTTGTAGCTTGATTCTTGCTCCAAAAATCAAAGAGAATCCATTGGTAAGTTCATCTCCATCTTCTCCATCTCTTCTCCTCTTCAATTTCTGTAATTTCCTAACCCTAACTTAGGAAATACTTTCTTTGATTCTAGATTGAAGCTTGTAGTGTTGAAGTGGAGTGTAGTTGGTTGATTCCTTGCAATTGTGCTTCTTCATCTTCTTTGTTTTGTGTAAAAAGGTGAGTTTGAACTCACATCTACTTCTCTTGATTTCATTGGTGTTATGTATGAATTCCTAACACCTTGTTGATATGCACTTGCAATTGGTTTGGGTTGAATTGGAGAATATTCCAATTTTTAGTGTTTTGGGTTCAAATCTTTGAAATCCTAACTTTGATGTTTTAATCATGTTTTGGTGATGCATCGAGGAACATATAGGGCCGGGTTGTCGATTGGCATAAGCCCTTAGAGCCAATGTTCGTCCGATTGCATTTTGGGAGAGTTTGCTCTTCATTTGAATAAGGCTGAAAAACAGCCCAGGCATGATTCAGTCGACTGAAAACTCTGTTCAGTCGACTGAACCTGAAACCCGAGAGTTTCCAGGCATGATTCAGTCGACTGAAAAACTCTGCACAGTCGACTGAACCTGGAAACAGAAAGTTTTCTGAACCTAGAAAATTTCCAGGTACAGGGTCAGTCGACTGAAAAACTATGTTCAGTCGACTGAACCTGCTGTTTCAGCCCACTTTGCCTTTTGGGATTGAATTTTCAATTTGAATTGATTCATGATGATCCTATGTATGATTATCAATTGTTTTGACTTTGATGGTTCCTTTTAATTTTAATCCATGGGTTTTTATGAAATAATCTCTCGAATCGCATTTAAAAGTTCGTTTCTCTAATTTATAAATTCTATTTAAAACACACACACTTTCGCACTTCGAACGAAGTGGGAGGGTGATTAAATGGTTGGGCAAAACACGGACCATGAATCTGTGCGTTTATCCTTCCGATTAATCCTTGACCTATTCGATTGATTGTTTTGACCTTCAGGTTTGGTTTATCGATGATAAGAGGTAAACTTTGTACTGCTTTGAGTGTGAAAGGGACTGACGGATAGTAAACCGTTTAGTGCGAACAAGTGGTTATGGGACATACGTTAACACTTTTCGGATTCCTTTTCGAGAGTTGTGACACATTCCGCCAGTTAGTGGTGTCCAGTACTGGGTCTTCGACCTTCACCACTATGGTTTGTTGCCTCTGGGATAGTGTCTTCGGACTGTCTCCCTAGGTTTGTTGCCTTCGGGTATGTTGCCTTCGGGTGTGTGCCTTCGGGTTCGTTGCCCTATATAGTTTCGCTCTGATGTTGGCCTTATGTGCCGCATGGGTGATACTTGGGTTTGGAGTCTTCGGGCTCATGGATCCTTGTTTGTACAGTACTGAGCTCGAGCAAATTTTATGATGTTTCATTGATATGTATATTCCCTTGGTATCGCCCTTCGGTATTGGTCTTTTAGAGCCGCATGGAGTATAGCGTTTACCTTGTGGAACTTGTATACCTTATTGGTATTTGTTGTTTGCCTATTGGCTTGTTTTGGGATGTTTGTATCCTTTGTTTCTATATGTTGCCGATGATATGAGGCTTGTTCTATATGATTCATCTCTTGTTGATGATTGTGTTATCTCCCCTAGAGATATTTATTATACTGTATGACCTTGCAGGTTTATTATTGTTCAGTTTATCTAACTGATTTGTTAACTAGACTGATCCGGGTATTTTATACTCGGGTCAGACCGAGATGTTTCAGGTTAGGTGCTTTTGGGGACTTAGCCTATTTTGCTTCCGCATGGACTATTCGCTAGCTTCATTTTGTTATAGCGTCTTTTGTAGTCCTTATCTGTTATAACTCTGATTTATACTCTTTCGTATCGTCTGTATATTGTGGTCACCTGTACCACTTGACATGTATTATTTTGTATACTCTGTGGTGTATCTGTGTATGTGTATATTATGATCGACTGTTCTGTGATGTATATTACATTTGAGTTGTTATATTTTCTTCTGATAGATCCTATAGCCATTGTAGTTTTGCTTTAAATATTTATTGAATAGGTCGAATTTTAATGTGTTTCTACTTTTCGACATATTTAGTGAATAGTTAAGGTAAGATTGCACATGGTTGCTTCCATTATACTCTATTGTCCGCGTTAGCCGACAGTATTATCTATATAATACTCTTTGTTAACGAGGCTCTCGGAGTGGGGCGTCACAATGTGAACAGGAATCCATTCACTTTTACGATTCGAAATGCTAGAAATCCTCCTTATTTCAAGCTTCCTACTCTGAAGATGTATGACGGAAAGTTGGATCCAACAGTTCATCTGATGAGATACTCCGACATATGGAGGTGTTGGGTGCTTTTGAGAAGGTAATAGGGCAATACTTCCCATTATATTTAACTGACTTTGCGACGATGTGGTTCAGGCCGTTGGAGAAAGGGTCCATAAGCACATGGACTAACTTGGTGAATAAGTTCTTGTGACAGTTCAAAGTTTGTGTCTCGCGACCAAAAACTGTGATGACGCTATCAAGCATGAAACAAAGGCCCGAAGAGACCTTGAGAAGCTATTTGACTAGATTCAATGCAGCAACTACATCCATCGATAAACCGGATCCATCAATAATCTTAATGGCAGCTGCATCTGGAGTCGCAAACAAGACCAACTTCAAGCTTGTTTTAGAAAGAGATCCACCGATGAATCTCATGGAATTCTACCATGAAGCTGAGAGATATTTGCATCAGGAAGACGTCCAAGCTGATTATACTGGTCTTGTACTAATCTACTATGGGCTTGCAAAATCAAATAGTAAAAAAACAAGGAACATTAAATATACCCTATTTAGTTTTTTGTTAAATCTATTCAATATTATTTACTTTTCTCTTTCCACAAATATCTCAAATCAATTTTCTAAAACATGGTCTCATGTTTAAACGATAATAGATTTTCTTTTCAAAATGTTTTTACCTTTTTCATAACCTCTAAGTTCTCATAACTAAAAATTTGAAGTCCAAAACTCAAATTCAAAATCAAAATTTTTTAAATTTAAATTTTTAGTTTTAATTTTATATATTTGCAATTTCAAATAACTTATTTTTAAATGCAAAATCGAAATTTAGTTTTCCCTATTTTAATCAAAATTTTACATTCAGTCGTTTCAAATTTAGAATTCAAATGTTCAAATCAAAATCAACACTCTAAAAATAAAAAATATGAAAGTATAAAATTTTCAAAATCTAAAAAACAAATATAGAATTCGAATAGAAACAAAAGTTCTAGGAATTTCAAATTTCATATAATTTTCTCCTTTTTCAAGATGGTTTGGCAATTATATATTTTAATTCTAAATATTCAGTTTTTGAAAAATAAAGATCAAATGTTAGAATATGCTTTTAAAAATAGTTCGATTTCATATTTTGTCATTACAAAAATCAAAATTAAAAAATTCAAATTTAAAGTTTCATTTTCGAATTTTTGATATCAAATTCCGATCTTCAATTTCGATTTTATTGACTAAATTTGAAATTTGAATTTCAATAATCTAACTTTAAACTCTTATTTTCAAATTTCTATTTTTCGATTTCAAATCCAAAATTCTAAGAAAAATTACAACAACTTTTTATTTTGTTTTGTGTTTAATTTGAATTAATAAAAACTTTGCTTCGACTGCTCTTCTTCTAGAATTATGCAACTAAGTCTTATATTTACTTGTCTGACTTTTGTGTTTAATTCCAAAATTTCCTTAACCACGGTAAAAACCAAATAATCAAGGTGAGTGATCCATGTCATAAACTTTCATTTCCCACTAAAAACACTATTATGGAATATTGATCATCGGATATTATCAAGCGGTATATATTAATTATTAAAAAGAATTAATCCACGAGAGAGTAGAGATAGCAACCAGTTCCTCATTTCTACTTTACTTTCCTTTCTTCTCCTCTGGATTTTCTTATTCAAAACCCTAGTCCAGCAACCAACTTCTAAGCTATTTTATTTATTTCAATCCAATTAATTCTTCATCGAATTTTCTATGTCTCATCTCCATCAAGTGTTAAATATATGCACGGCGTATGGATTTATGTAATTTTTAGATCTAACAATGGATAAGTCGGATTGATATTTAGGGTTAAAGGAGCAAAGGCGGCACTTATTTTATTGATAGATGAGCTGCTGTGGATTTGGACAGAGAAGTGTGTTGTTAACAATGATACGAATCGGGTGTAATACAAGTTTTAAATTGGTGTTAATTTTACATTACCTGCAATTTTTTTAGTTAAATTGTTCTGTCGTCAAATATTTTTTCTTTGACAATTGCGATTGAATTGCAAAAGGTTTACATTTTTTTGAATTTTTTGTAACCGGTTGACAAATTATATAAACATTTTGTTCTCAAACAAGAACCAGTTAGATTTTTAGTTTCTACAGTTGGTAAGTTGCATACTTTGTACTTTAATTTAGTCAATCAACACTTGCAATTCAATATTTTAATTACTTAGTATTTCGTATGTCTATATTCTCTTGTTCAAATTAAATGATTCACATAAGTCAAATCTTTATTATATGGAGATTATGTTTCATGCAAACCTACATATGGAAATGCATGGTTATGTTTGGTTAGAATTAATTCATGGTTATATTTATTAGTAGTTAACTTCTGAATCCAAGTGGTCTTATTAATAAACTTATTTTTGTCATGATTTTTTACAACATTAAGTCGTTGTATAATGAATAAATAAAATTTTAAAGTGCATATGGTTTTTATTGATTATTCATTGAAACCCTTACTTATTGGACCATAAAAGCATCAGGTGGCTTACCAACCAGTAGATAGCAGCAATTTCAAAGACAAATATTACCTTGCTTTAATATCTTATTTATGTTCTCATGTCACCATGATGGTGTGATGCTACCATGATTGTGTGATGCTAATACTGGTAAAGAAGCAAAGTTGAAAGTCAAACACATAATTGACACATGATGCACAAAGAACTGTTACTAGGTTTTAAACATACATCTATCTGCTGATAATCGGTGGGAACATATTAAAAGTATCTATGAGATTAACATTGCACTTAATTTTTAACACGATATATAGTACAATGCCTTAAGAAAAAAGATATGTTGTATAACTAATTTTTAAACCATGAAATTTATATACTCCATACTGCCCTTTTCCAGTCTTATTTTGGCATGATAACTTGTTATCTTCAAATCTGTGTTCGATTAGTTTTGAAATTTTACATATATTTTAAACCAAGTAAGTTTTTTTGAAACATTTTTTTATGGAAAAAATATTATTTTCCATATAACATTTGTGTCTAGGCTGTACATTTTCATTCTAACTACGAGCTACCTTAGTTAGTTCTTTAAGCTTGGATAAGAATAAGCTCTAATTATCATATGTCTCAAGATTTTTTTAGGGCGCCTAAAATATTATCTCGATCATGTTTGAACTAAATGGTTGGTATTTTGAATATACGATGTTTTTCTTTTTATGTTTTCTTATATAATAAAAGATTGGTTGGCAGATTTAAACATATATTATTGTTCGAAAAATGTTAGCCAACACGTCATTGTCTGTTGAACTCATACGAATTAACCTAGAGGCATTTAATAAATATATTTCTTCGATATATGACGTGAGTTGTAAAGATTTTTAATTTTACTTAAGTTCATTGAAAATTATAGTATAATTAATTTTTTATTGATTGAGATGTGTCAGTATTGATTTGATAATTATGCCATCAATTGGCCTACATGAAACAAATGATACAATTAAATATTAATTTAAGGTTAGATAAGAAATAGGAACTTGACTACCATTACTTCAAACTTTAGCACATGAAAATACCTTCTAAATTCTTGGATTTTATTTATCTATTTGAAAATCCCATATTGTTGTATTGTTACAAGAAAATTCAAGATTTATTAAATAGTTTAATGAGAACAATAGTTTTATTCAAAGAAGATAACTAAGTCTGTCAATAGATACCCGAAAAAACTGAAATGCATCCGCATCTGTATCTGAAATGCGGATAAATATCCAATATCCAGAAAATCGGATACAGATGCAGATATGAAGGCATCCATATTTGAAAATTATTGGTTTTAGGTCAAGAACGTAGATTCTTTTATATGTATTTTAGTAAAATGACAGGTGTGTATTTATTTTTATTTTAAGTTAATAGTTTATATTATATGCATTTAATGAATAATGCTTGCTTAAAACTATTTATAAACATCATATTTGTTGATTTTTGTATACTTTTATAATCAGTGTGATTGAAAATAAAAAAGGTGTTTAATCAAAAGATTTAATTTTCTTGATTCATCGATCATCGGTGGATATGATATTTATTCGATATCCATCTGTGTCCGTAGATACATATATTCATTATCCGAAATTCGTTTCGGGATGTAGACGCAGATATGACACCATCCGAAAATATCCGTTGACATGCCTAAGTATATCTTCTAAGAAATATTTATTATAGTGTAAACTTGTTTAAACTAGGCAACCGTGACAATGTTACCTTGCAAGTTGTTTTTGATGAGTGTGTTTCTTATTTTGTTTAACCAAAACATAAAATGTTATGCATCCTAAAATGTTAATTGATATTTAAATTATAGTAGACCTGTCAGTGGATATCCGAAAAATCCGAAATCTGTCCAGATCCATATCCGAAAAATGGATATTTTCCGATATTAGAAAAGCGGATGCGGATATCTGATATCCGAAAAGAAAATCGGATGCGGATGCGGATATGGGCATATCTGTATCCAAAAAACATCTATCTGATCCAAAATTAATTATAATAAAAATTATTATTATTACTGATTTATTATTTAATGATGAACTTAAAATATACTTAGGAATGAATTGTTCCACTTTGAAAAACTGATTAGTATTATAGTGTGTGTATTGTCATTTGAGAAAGTGATTGTTTTAGTTCAAAAATATTAGTATAATAA
This sequence comes from Allium cepa, assembly GCA_030765085.1. NCBI lineage: Eukaryota > Viridiplantae > Streptophyta > Magnoliopsida > Asparagales > Amaryllidaceae > Allium > Allium cepa. The sequence continues at coordinate 322,266,002 of CM060939.1, forward strand.
AAATCTTACTCAATTTCGGATGCAGATATTTCAGATATTTTCGAATATCTGGAAATATCTGTTTTTATTTTCTGATGCGGATATTTTCGGATATCTGAAAAATATCAATGGATGCGGATACGGATGTTAATTCTCATATATCCACGGAATCGGATGCGGATTCGAATGCGGATGTAAATTTTCGAATGCGGATACAGCCATATCCGCACCCGTTGACAAACCAAAATTGTACTGGACAAAATTTTGATCATGCCTCCATTTTTTATTTTGTGTTTTATGACATGAGATTTCATATGAGCAAAAAAGTGTGAAACTCAGATGTTATATGATTTTTCATATTTTTTTAACTGATGTTTCAAACATATCTCAAAAGTTGATCTACAATTCATAGCAAGTCTATGGTATTTTCATGCATGACTAGCTGTGCAGTCAGCTATGATATTTTTGCTAATGTGAAGAATGTTACTACGGTACTTGAGCTACTAGAAATGAATCGCTCGCTTCTATATATGCTTTGAAATCAGAGGTTTACCATGTTGTCAATGATAAAGTAGCATAATCTCATAGTTAGCACAAGCCTTTTATATCTTCTTAGTAAAGACTAAACATTATATTTTCTTAAGTGATCCTCTTTGATGCAAATATTCTTAAGCATTCATTTGTCACATGTTTGCCTTTTAACTTACCAAAAGGTTCATCAACTGTCTATGGTATAAAAATTTAAAGACTGATTGATGGGATTACGTCATTGCATCGATTCGAATAGGACACATCAATATAAAAAAATGATGTAATATAATATAATAATGAAAGATAGTTGGCTTTGCTAACACCAAGTTCCTTAGAATTATTTTACAAAATAAAATATATAGCTGAAAGTTTATAGCCCAAGTTAATGACTGTACATAATTTTGCATATGATACATGAAAAATCTAATTATAATACCAATTGAAAATTTGATTGTTATATGCTCATCAACAGACATTTGTGAATAACAAACATATTTTATGTCTCCACAGGACCAACATTCGTCTGTGAATTGCCTACAATTTTAATGAGTAATAACACATTGCGATCATAATAATTTAGTACAAATTGTGTTAAATTAAGATTGGAGAGTCTTCTTTTCATTTTCATTGCTATATTTATCATGGTTTTCTTCATTGTTACTGGTACTTCAGGGCTTATTTATACATTTTATGTGTTATTGATTAAATTTGTTGTTGCTTGCGTGTTATGCATAAAGTTATCGATAATGGCCAGATTGCACTCGCACGTGCATGTCTCAAATCTGATGCGTGTGTCTTAATCAACAAAGTAAGGATAGAGTACCATTCACACAAGCTTATAGTAGAAGATCTAGTCACTGTAGAGTAAAACACTAGATATATTTTTGGGTTGCAACAAATGTACACATAAAGTGGTGGTGTGCGTCCATTTGGGTTGTTGACCATGACCGTTGGGTTTCATCCATACACAGGCGTGCCTTCTTTGTATTAGACAGATCCCTCTACTACTTTCTCAGCATGGAATGAAAATTCAACCGGGAGGAATTCAAATTCAACGAGGGAGTATATAGAGATGAATTATAGAGAAGTGGAAGGGCAGAAGACAGTTAAACTTGCAATTTGGGCGTTTGCTTGAGGTGAGATTCATTTGTATATCATCAATTTAGCAGCTTTTTTGTGTAATTAATAATTTAGTATGTGTTTTCCGTTTGAGTAAGGCATGTATAGTTACATAATTGATATCTGGTTCCTCATGTTAGAATAGATGGTGTCAGACCAAGATACAGTAAGGGATTTGAAAGTTAGAACATAAATTATATTGTATATGAATGAAAGCCAATGACAATGAAAGTTGTTTAAAACAACTTGTATTATAACATACTGTGACCATCATATATTTATTATTTACAGCAAACATATTTTCTAAGGTGACAAAAATATTTTTGTTCTTAGGGGCAATGAAAAGAGTTATGCTTTTTTGGATTTATTTCAGTAAGTTCAAGTATTGGAGACACCGCCTCAACCGTGGAGTGGACCTTCCGGCTAACAACGGTCTTATCTTTGATAATGTAGACAGTCAAACTTTTTGGTAGGTATTCATGCTTATATAATGTTTGATGTAATAGTTTATTGCCTTTTTCATGTAAAAATTACATAATTTTATGAAATAAAATTGTTCTTTGTATTGTTGATAATTATGTAACAATTGCAAAAAAATTAATATGTGATAATTCATAGTTCACTGCCTTACTTTTTTTCTTTGTAGTACATTGATAATGTTATTTCAACAACATATATAAGTGTTGATAAAAACCTAATTTACACTTTTGTAAGATGTTTTATAAATTATATTTACAATATTTGCAAACCATTGTCATTATTGCGGTAACAACATACAAGAAATGTTATAAATATTGATAGCAATAATGTTTTGCAAACATCGTTAAATTGAAGGATGCAATGTTTTTAAAATGTAATACAAAATCCATCAACGATAACTATAAATTATCGCCAAACTACTATATATAACACTTAGACATCATAAATATTGGCATAACAAAAAAAATGTAGTCAAATCTATATATTACAACACTTCAATAATATTATATTAGCATTAGTCACTATTTTTATAAATTTTCACGATGTTCATAAAGTATGATAGAAAATACTTTTACAACATTTTTAACAACTTTTTCACAAATGATGTTAAAAAAGTTAACTTTATTACAACTATGGATATGACAACGTTATGAAAATCGTTGTCAAAGTATTTTAACAATATTATTTATTAGTTATTGAATGGGTATTTTCTTGTAGTGATATAACAATTTTTGTATTTCAACATAATGCACTTTGAACTTTTTATTCAGTATTTTGATTGCTTTAGGTATCATTTTATATTAATGAACGTCTATTCTATTTTTACAATAAACTATGAGACAATCATGCATATTCTAAGGGATATTGGTGGTTTATGAGAATATGTTTCAATAATAAATAACTGATGCTTAAGTCTATTTATTATTATATGCTATGTATTGTTTTATTAGACCAATACATCCTATCTACTTTGTTATATATAAGATCATTCTTTGATCATTTTCATTCACATTAGGACTTACTAAAGAAAAAAGTGATCTGTATAAAGGAAAAAAATATTCTTTAATTACATGAAAATATTAAGCTTTTTTTAGTTGGATAATTTTAATAGTGAAATAAACTAATCATTAATTCTTAATACAGAAATGCAATATCAAATTACCGAATTAGATATTTCACGATTATACTTCTTCTTTCATCTTTCATGGACTTTTATATTTCTCCAAAACTGTTTTTTTGTTTCATCCTCAAAATATTGAAACTATAATTCCCTAATATAAGTAAGTACTAAAATTTGAGATTATAAAGGGTAATACATACTAATTTCAATCTCTATTATCTTAATCTTCATCAAAATCTTCATCTCCTTCCATTTAAGATTTAATTACTAATGTTTTAGTTAGTGAAATCTAAAGTAAAAGGATATTATAAGAATTGATATTTGATTACTATTTAGAATTTTAGAATGTGAATTTAATGTTCTTTTTTATTTTAAATTAAATTAAAGAATCTGTTACATATTGATTCTTGAATCAGTTCCCTTAAATAGTTAATTTGAACTTTACATGTTTGCCTTTTAGTTTAATTGATTATCAATATTATTAATAATTTCAAGCTAAGATTAAATGATGAATGAATACCATATTATCCATCCTTGGTATTCAACTAATTATTTGTAATTGAATTCACAAATAAATGTTAATTAATGCTTATTACACATGTTCTTTAATAATTTAAACTTGTAAAAAAAATAAAGTATATTTCTAGCATTTTTAAGATTGATCGTAGTTGAAAGTAAGTATTTTAGAACAAGAAAAAAACTATGATCTTTATTTTTATGTTGTTATAAGAATAGTTCATGCAAAAATGAATATGTAAATTAGGTCCCTATTTTTGATAAAAGATGCAAGGTAACTTGCACCTTTCTGACAAAAAAATGCAAGGGAACTTGCAGTTTTCGAAGAAAAAAATTATAAAATTCGAAAATGAAGTAGTTAATTACTAAAATTATACTTAAATAACAATTATTACTATTATGAATAAAGAAATTGTGTTTTCAATTTTTGAAAAACTTTTTGAAAAGCGCAAGTTAACTTGCACTTTTTTATCAAGAAATTGCAAGCTAATTTGCGCTTTCTAACATACAAAAATTGGGATCTTATTTACATATTCATTGCTACAAAGATGTTTCCTATAATAATATCAAAAATAGGGACCTGGTGTGCAAAGCCCTATTTTAGAAACTTAAAACAAATGTATGTATTATGTTGTAAAAAAAATTAGTCGCCACCACGATTATAAAAGGAAAAAACCAAATGATGTAAGGTTCATTTTAGTTTATAGATAATTAACTATTATATAAAAGCATTATCCATAAATAAATATAAAAGTGAAAAACCATAAATATATATTTACTGTTATACGCAACTAAAAAAGGAAGTAAATTATGATTAATATATTCATTATTTTGGGTATTTTAATTCAAATTACGTACATAATTAATCAGAGGGCAAATTCTATTCATACACCAAAAATCACTGAACATACACCGTTACTTTGTCAAGAAAATTTATGACTAAGTTACCATTTTTCTTAATTGCATTTTAGTCCCTTTGTTCTAACCCATCTAATTAAAACATTATAATAAATAATATTTGATCAAATAAATATAATTTTGAAGTTGTTAATGTAACGATCGTCTTTTGGATCCTCGAATGTCAACACTGATACATTCGGTATTCACATGTCGGGCATTCCAAGTGCCAGAAAGACAAAACGCTAAGGTAAAATAGAAAGAAGAAAAGAAAACAAACAAGAAAGAGGAGAAAAAACCTTAAAATCTCACAACGGAACGATAACATATAATATCAAAATGGTCTTTTACAAAGAAAATTATATGGCTACAATAATAGAGCAAACTAACCTATCATCAGCCTGGACAATTATAACTATCCTTCCTTACAATTAATGATATATTTAAAAAAAAATGCAGCGGAAAATAAAAACTATGGTAGGAAATCATCCTGAGCCTCTCCATGAGCTCCAATAAACATCAACCAAATCCAAAATTTTACATCGGGTTAACCCGAGCATTATTAGAAAATAACACCCGGATCAGTTCAGTACACCAGCGTGAGAAACTCAAATCATATTGATTATTTATTATTACAAAACCTTTCAAATTAAACATATTTTGTAATACCACACCGAAAGTAAACACGGACGGGTTTTTAACTTATGATAATCAAAACAATTCATAGGAAAATCTAGTGATATTATAATAATATCTAGGGTTTAAAATAAATGTATATTTTTCTAGAATGGTTACATTGGTTACATTCAACAGCGTATTTACGTATGCAAACAGAACCGCAAGGCACGCTCATATATGGATTCTTCCATTGGAGGGTCCTCAGTATTTCGAGGCAAGTCTTCTTGAAAGGACCGGAAAGTACCTACCAAGCGCCGTATATTTTTAGACAAAATATACCAAATAAGGAAGACATGGCTGGCTCATGTAGAAAATGCGTCCCAAATACCATCAACTTCAACTAGCAACAATCGATAAGATTATTCTACATAATGGAATTGATATATACCCTCTAATGTTAGCTAAACCCTATTGGCTATGTGCATACTCTATTTTTAGCTATTTCCGATGTCGAGGTCATGTTCGACATCTTCACATGAGTCTTTAATGCTCGACAAATAGTGAATCCTACAAGGATATCATCATCTCAACAGATTTCGAAACCTCATGGATTTCATCATTCCACTTCCAAAAGATAAAACATGTATCCCAGTTTTGAAGTGGTTTTTGATAAGTAGAACATTTACCGATCTTTGTCTCTCCAAGACTGAATAGATGAATTTGGTCTTATTCAATAATAATGAGAATGATCGCATAAGGGAACTCATTTTGGTATACTCTCCATAAGCACGTAAACATACAAGCACTATAAATTCATCCAAAGCATGATCAAGTTGCATAACCAACTTTTAATCTCTTTTTAATTAATTTACCCTTTATTAACTTAATAACCATGTATTTAAACTTAAGCACCAAAATCCAAACTTCCTTTATTATATTTATAAAATATTTAATTTAATATTTAGAACCTATATATATATATATATATATAGGAATACCTTTAGAATACTTATTGATATGTTAAAACACTTTAACAACTACTTCAAATATATTATAGTTATTTATATGGAATATTATGTGAAATAAAGGAATTTTGAAATACATAGAACAATATTATGTAAAAATAAGGAATTTTGAAATAAATTGAAAAACTAAAATAAACATGTTTTATTTAATTGCCATTTAGTTTAAAATTTTCATAACTATGTTAAAAATATATTTAAACTTAAAACCAATTTTAAAAAACTTTATTATAGTTAAAAAACAACCATAAAAAAATTATAGGAAAATACTTAATTTAGATATCATTTCTACACAATTTATAGTTTCAAATAGCAAAGATATCATTTTTTAGAAATGCTCTAAAGTTCTGTTACAAATTTTGACACGATTTGTTTCAACTTTGCACCTAGTTTTTGATGCCTTAACAAATGATTTAAGATCCATTATTTTTGAGAAGTTGTTATACATTGATACTTATAAATCAAGAGGAAAAATCCGGAAGAATATCTTTTAATTTTTTTATAGAAATTTCTGAAAACATGGTATTTTTTTGAAGTGCTCATATAACGACTATTTTGTATAACTTTACCTTTTCGTTCAACTAGTTATCAAATGATTTAAGCTTCAAAACTTTTACAATAAGAATAATATATTATTTATTTGTTTTAATGGTAAAGAAATTTCTAAGAATGTTTCATAAAAATAAATGTTATTTCCAAAAAACAAGGGATTTAAAAATATCAATATAGCCACTATCTTTCTATTAACTTTTATAACTTTTGTTTGCCTTTTCTATAACTTTTCAAAACACATACTTTTCTTATAAGTGTATAAATCAATCAAAATAGGTTGTACTAACATTTGTTCTTAAATCACCACTTTTCACAAATTAAAGTTAAGGGATTTCAAAGTGTGTTTTTAGCGACTATCGCTATACGACCAATTCTGTATTCAATTCAATATTTAGTGTCATTCTATATCATGCACATATATGATTCCAAATTTGAATCATATTACTACTATACATGTATTAACATATATACTAATCAACATGTCCATTTCAAACATTCGAATGTACTAAATTTAAACTACACATCTCATAGGTTTATAAGGCAACTACATTAGAAAATACATACTTTTTAAAGCATATAATCAAGGCTCATACCTTTAAGTAGTTAGTGTATATTATTATTAATAATAGCAAGTAATGTTTCAACTAGTTTTTGATTTAACTTGTGGCTACTTTATACTTAAATCAAAGTGAGAATAACTCACTTTTATTTAAACCAAACACTTCCTACGAACATTCAATCCATCACACCTCCTTCCATCAACTCCATTAGCTCCTAACTCATGGCCAAGATCTTCTCCTTTACGATAATACATGGCCATCACCTTCCTCCTCCTTTATAGCATACGTCCAAGGTATATTTTCCCCTTTTATGCTCACGTCCATCCTTCCTCCACACTAGTGCACATCCATCTCCTCCAACACCATAACTCACACCCTAAAGCCCTCCTCCTCCTCCTTGTTGCTAATGACATAAGGCCACCACCACCCCCAAAACACTCATGGCCATAGAAAAGAAGAGGGGAAGAAGAGAAGGCATGAAGTGGAAGAAGTGAATTGTGTAGAAAATGAAGAGGCCTTGCCCAATTATCTTTAACCTTAGGAAGTGTGTGGAAAAGATCACAAAACCCCTTCCTTAGCCATTAAGTAAAAGGACATTCAAGCCATGAGACAAGCCATGAAACAAGGCTCCTTAAAGTGCTCCTTAAACCATGCTTCGATCCATGCCTTGATTTAAGGGATTTTGTCTCCTTTACTTTTATTAATCAAGTCTTAGTTTAATTAATCTTTTTATTAATAAAAGAGAGTTGTTTAATTCTTATTTATATGTGCATATGTTACTGTACAAGTTACAAAATATTTATACAACTTGTATTGAACACAAAGTTGATTTTTTAACAAAACGTTTTTGGTCAAATATTCAGTATTTCTACAAAGTATATACTTTTTTAAACACTTTTCAAAAATAAGTTTTCTATCATTGGTTATTAATTAAAAAGTTTTAACGAGGTTATAAAATCATATTTAATCGCATTAAGTCTTAGGCACAAATATAAATGATTCGTATATTTAAATACCAAGTGTTCTAAAATTCCAGGCTATTATAGTTAATAAAACCTAAAATATCAATTAAAAAAGCTTCCACAATTACTCTAATTCAAAAGTGTTTAAAATATTTCTTTTAAAATTAGAGTTTGATTTTAATGAAATTAAGAAATTTCAAAAAAAATGTTGAAGTATTATGGTCAAAGTTAAAGTTTATTTTATTGGCTTTGACTAAATTAATTCCTAGGACTCTATAGTTTTGTGTAGAAGAGTTTTAAGCTTAAAAGAGGGAAGAAGATGAAGATGAAGACATGGATAATTTTGTAAAATTGGCGATGTATATAAAGTAATTTTTGGTGTATGATAGTTTGTTATATTTTATGGTGTATAGTAAGATATTATAGGTGTATAAACAGAATTAGCCTAATTGGAGTTAATTTCAGTTAGTTCTAGTTAATTCCAAATAATTTCCTTTTGATTTCATTTCAAGATAATTATTCACGTACTAATTCCCGAATTAGTTCCCTTTGATACCAATTAAATGAATTAGTAACCATTAATAGACGTATTCATATAGTTTCAATCAAATAACCGAATAATGAAAACATAAATATAAATCATATTCATTTCTATAATTAAGAACTAAACTACAAATATATATGTTATAAAATTAACTAAAATTTGCATTTATTCTAGTGAATTTACAAAATACCTATAAAGTAAGTATTTATTTTAAAACAAAAACTATAAAACATCCAAATATATCGTTATTTCTTAAAACTGACATGGATATGCATTAAGAGTTTCACCATTTGATTTTAAACTTTTGTATCTGATATATCATTTAAGTTTATAGATTATGTAATAAGTTATATAAAATAATAATTATATATATAGTTCCCATTGCATCATTTGTACTATATTATCTTTCCAAAAATCTTGACTCGTCCACCATGCATCTACCATCTTTCATGATTCCAACTGCCTGAACACGTTCCAAATTTGTCAAAAATTATGCAAATGGCTAAACAACACCATGAATGCCATCTCGAAAGCATGAAAATTATATTAAAGCCTGGGGTTTGATAAAGATGGTTATAATATTTTGCAAAACATAAGCTTAGATTAAGTAACAAAATACAAAACATTGAAATAACTAAAGGTTTAAAAAACACTTATTCAGAATACAACTTCTAAAGAAATTTTAAAGTTGAATATTATAGTTAGATAAAAAGTGCTATGTTTTCTTTAAAAACTATAAAAAAAATCTACTATTTTGATGTTCTTTTACTTCATGTGCAATGTTTTTTGCCAAATTTTTTTCTTATATAATTATATGGGTTAGAACTGGAAAAGGATAAACGATACCTCCAAATGAATATTCAAATCCACATACTTATAAAATCATCAACTTTTTGAAAGACAAATGATATATTCATAATCTTGCAAAATGAAAATTCAATCGGAAATTAGAAATAGAACAAAAACTACAATTTCAACATCAAACCAACTAAAAAGATAAATAATAAAAAGACCTAACCTTTAATCAAGCTTTATCGAACCAGCAAGCCAAGTTTTTATCTTTGCCAGTCTTCATATTATTTTTCCATAAAAGTAATAAAATTAAAAAAAATTGATAGGCAAATAATCACTGCAAAATATGAACGAAATCATACATAATTCTAGATGAATACAAAGTGAAAACCTATTGATGAATTCAATCAAATTTCAATTAGACTATAATATTTAAAAGATTGACTAAAAATAGTTTGGGAATAATTTTTAGTTTGTTCTAGATTGGAAACTAAATTATAATCATAACAAACTTAAGAAACTGGAAAAGGGAAAGTGACAATATGTGAGAGAATGAATGGAAGTGAAAGAATAAGAAGATGACAAAAGTTTAAGATGTACGTAAATAATAAAATAACGAATGTATGATTGTTGTACATGAAAATAAGAATATAAATAGACAGACTAAACCTTTATATAATTATATAACATAACAGAGTAGGCACATAGAAAGTTCAAGCATTAATGATATCGTTATGTACTCTATAGGTATTTATGGTATCATTAATACTTGGGATATACAAATGGAATTTTAAGTAAGTATAGGTTGTGTAACACAGAATGAAACATTTAAATCTAAATTTTTTACAAAACACTTGTTTAGAACTATGCTTCTAACAAAAATTTAAAGTTGGTCGGATTAATATCATTAAATTTTCTTCAAAATACTATACAAAAATTTATTATTTTAATATCCCTTCACTTAATGGTATACATGTTTTTTACCCAAAATTATTTTCTTATATAATTATGTAGGTCAGAATTGATAAAGGATGAATTTACCTCTAATAGATCATTCAAAATGGTAGTTGATATATATGTAGCAAGAACCGATTAGTTTGTAATAACCCGCACTATAATGAGGCCAAATGTTGACAAAATTTGAAACCCAAGTCCATCAAAGCGTGGATTATTGGGTTTGGTATTTGCAAATAAGCATAGCCATATCAGAGATTGATAAAATCTAAATTCACGGTGGAAATAATGATAAGATATAAATACTGAATATTAAGGCTACTTTGGAATTATCGGTATTCCTTGGATATCGAATCGTCGCACTAGTACCAAGCATGAGAGGTAAGAAGACTTATCCAACAACCAATCACATCCAGCTCCAGTGAGATGTTTCTCTAAATCAATCCAATGGGTTGCAATGAGGATGGGGTCAAAATAACATTCGGTTGACTAGAAAATATATATAATAATTATAACATAAATTTAAACCGATTGTTTTCCATTTAATTATTACGTCTATCCTTTTAAGGTTAACCAAATTAACCTAATATTGCACACATGATACTCCGATCTAGCATGATTCACCTACCTATCCTTCCTAGGGTATAAAATATTGACGTAAGTCTATCAGCCATTTAATACTTCCTAATATGAAGCGGGCTCCTAGGATCATCATCGTTGGTCTATTGGTCCAAGATATGGAGACATTTGACTTCTATTTATGGCTTTATAATACATAATAGCCGTACTACTAAAGCATCAATCGTCATTAAAGACTTAGCCATGTGAGAGACAGCACCCAACCACTTATTAATAAGGACTAGGCAGACCTCTGACCATTTAATACATATATTCTAGGTAAGCCTTTGTCATTTAATACCTGATTCCAAATGATGACATCGCTTGGAATCTCACTGGGACACTTAATACTCCTTGATAAAAGATAGGTAAATCCTATATCGGTCACTTTATACCTCAAACCCAAAGCGGACCTTACCTGAGATGTCCACTACCACTCCTAACTGTTAATTTGGACCATTTAATACTTTTTAATTAGAAAGAGGCGGGCCCTCAAACAACTACTTAATACCTCTAATCCCTAAGCAGATCCAGTTATTGCTATAATCGTTTTCACATGGGTCCAATTATTGGTGACGTCCTACATTAGTAATAAGTGTACACAACTGCTAGTAGCCACTGAGTGAAGGGCGGACTTCCATTGTGTCACTTTACTAACCTCATATCCCAATCTTCTAAGCCTAATTAATTAGTCTATGGGTCCTATGGTTAAAGATGTCTCATATCAATAAAAATGTACACAACTCCTGGTAGCCTCAAAGTGAAGGGAAGACTTCCATTGTGTAATTCAATCGATCTCACATTTCAATACTAGGTCTAATTAATTATTCTGGGCTTTACTAACGTAAGCCATATTATCCAAAACTTTATTATTGCTAAGCTTTATCATCCTAAATTGGATATTGGACTTAGATTACCAACCTCCTTTTATTTATTTAAGACTATATAAATTACTTTAGATATTCAATTACCTATGAATCTCCTTTATTTGCTTCTTCCATAAATGACAATTTTTCCATGATAAATAATATCATCCTAACGGACATTTCCTAAGACATTTATGTATATTTACAAATTTCGAATTAGTAATCTTTCCTAACTATTCCATAGCTATTAACCTAAATTCTTTATTTATCAGTCCCATTAATCCATTTACCTTACTAATTACTTGTAACTCTCAAATCCATTTCACAATTATTACCCAATTAATTGGAGTTACAACCTTTTCAAACTTTCTTCCTGCTTCCTATTTGTTATTCGATCCTATTTCTATATATAACTAATATCCTAAGCGAGCATTAAGCATAAATTTTCATTATTAGTCAAGTATTTATATGCGCATATATATACGCATAAATACCTACTCCTACCAAATATATTATAGTCACAAATCTTTAACCAAAATATTCTTTTCATATTTAATTTGCCTTACATTTTCTTAGGATGATTCTCCGTTGTGATTTCTAAAAATTAGTTTAAAATTAAAGATCAAGAATAAAAGAAAAGATTTGTCTCATTTGAAATTACAAAGAATGATTATTTTATTTTTATTGGAATAAACAGCGTAAACTATGAAGAATAAATTTGTACTTTACATGTCTCTTTCTATTCATTTGCATATATTCCTTGTTAAATCAGACATTGTATTTCCTATGCAATTTGGAAACATAAAAAAAATTATAAAAATTAAAGGGATGCTCTTTTCACAAAGTAAACTACAGGAAATCTCCAATTTAACATAATTAGGGTAATAGCCAAATCATACTAATAATCTACAACAAAAAACAAGCACCATTGTCCAAGTGGTTAAGTGATTCGGCTTTGGTGCGAGAGGTCACAAGTTCGAAAATTATATAGCGTGATTCGAACGTTTATGACATGTGATATGTTGTCCCAGTGATGTATTGCACATAAACTACCATTTCCAAAAAAAAATCTACAATCGAATTTTAGATCTAAAATAAATTTCATATCTAATCGATTTTCATATCTATAACTTTTGGGAACGATTTTCAGATCAGGGTGTAACAATAATTTCAATCAGGTCTCCTAAGAATATGTAGGCGATGTTTAATACATTTAATTTCAGTTTATAATTCATATATATATATATATATATATATATGTATGTATGTATGTATTCATTTTGGCATAAAAATCAAACTTATGCCAACGGAATAGATTCAGAATCATAAACAATTTATAAATTTCCAACCCACCTTCTAAAAGCATTACAAATCTCTAGATCTGAACTAAAACTTTTGATTCAACTCCATTTTCTTCTTCTTACAAGAAATATGTATAAAAAAGATATATACATATACTAAAATTACAGATCTGAGAAGAGATTTGGGGTTGAAGGGAAACATAAATATTTAAATACAAATATATGTATATGTATGTATGTATGTATATAGTGTCTCATTATCCGTAGTGTTGATTTACTTTTCTTTTTCTGTTATTTATTTCTATTCTTCACTAATTTATATATATACAAATATAAAATTATATTTTATAGTTTAGAAAGTAGTGGAGAAGAGAAGATGACAGAGCTTCGCTATTGTTCTAGAAAAATACGAGAAGAGAAGAGTGTGTAAGGCTTGAATTTATAGGTACACGGATCAACCACATTCGTTAGATTTAATTATATAAATCTAGATCATTTGGCCAAGGAAAACCCTAGCCGCCACTGCTAGGAACATTCGACCGCTCTCTCTATAGGGTCAATTGCTCCATGTCGACATGCCCAACAACGGGATCGACCGGTGGATCTTGGTAATTTTTATATAGACGTTAACTTTTATAATTTAATTATTTCCATTACGAATTCATTTTTCGTCTGTAACTTCTTCGTTTGGACTCCGATCGCAAAACTCCAAATATAAACCCTGCCCACTTCACGACGGTGACCAAGCTTACCATCTAGCTTTCTGAACCATTCCTCTGCTATTCCGCGGTACTTCAGACTTATATTGCTTTAACCATCAACAATTCCAAAAACCCTATACTATTCGAGCTACTATTCTCTACATACTTCATACGAAAATACTTCTTTCAATAACTGGCAGGTACAACAATACATTTAACTTCATACCCTATTGAAATTAAATGTCATTACTACTTTGTCCGTCCCTTAGAAGTGAGAGAACTTTAAAAACGTCGGTTTTTATAAACAGCAAAATCTTGGGCTAAATATTCACCTTTTCAAACTCAATTCCAAATCAAGAAACTATTTTTTTGCCAAAAATCAAAATCAAACCTATATTGACATATGTATATATATACATATAAATATCTAAGAATTTCAAAAATTACTCCTTTTTAAACCAATATTCTTAACACGACCAAACTCGGTAGTAGACATGTTTCTTAAAAATTAAAATTTCAAAACTTCCCAAAACAAAATTTTCAAAATAAATCCGTAAGAAAAGAAATCCTCTTAAAACCACTTTTCCAAAATCTAATGCATTTCCAAACATATTTTTTTCAAATTATCTTATAGGTTTAGACTAAGGAACTGACTTTAATTCTTCAAGTAAAATTTTGATTTTCCATCAAAAGGTGGTTGATGGACATTCCCTTGCCAAAACTGGTTTTCGGACGTTTGCGACATAAAGAATTATATTTTCCATTTATCTGGAATAATTGTGTATCTTCGACTACAGGTCATCATTAAAATCCAAAATCACAAGGTAGCTAGATCACAACCATCAAGTCAAATACCCTCCCGTCTTTGGGATTCCGCCATATGTCATACTCATGCTCTTTTCCATCAGCACCTTACGCATCGCCAACACTCTGTGGGATAATTCGGATTCAGCATGAAAATTTTAACTCTAAGATATTTCCTACCCATGGTTTCTTTTCCCATTCCTTCGGAGTGGAACTACAACTACTTCTATAGTAGAGATTCTTAAAGTCTAGTGTAAAAATAATAATCGATAAGAAAGAATGAATAGTTCTCTCAATTTATCATAATTCCTCTAATCGATTGACCTAGGCTTTGCTATCACATGTAACAACTACACTTTAATTAGCCCAAATTTTGACAAAAATTGAAAACCAACTCCATCAAAGCACGGATCAATGGATTTGGTACCTGCAAATAAGCTTGAGCATATCAAAGATTGATAAAAATTAAAATCACAGTGGAAATAATAATAGGATATAAATACTGACTATGGCTACTACCTTGAAATTATTGATATTCCTTGGATATCAAATCGCACATCAGTACCAAGCATGAGACGTAAGAAGACTTTCTCAACAACCAATCATGTGCAGCTTCAGTGACTTATTCCTCTAAATTTACCCTATGAGTTGCAATGAGGAGGGGGTCAGAAAAATGTTCTAGTGACTGGAAAATCTATACAGTGTCCATAACATGAATTTATATTGATTGCTTTCCATGTAATTGTTATGTCTACTATTTTAAGACTAACCAAATTAGTCCTAATATTGCACACACATAATATTCCTACCTAACATGATTCATCTACTTACCTTTTGTAATGTATAAAATGTCAACGTAAGTTTATTAGCCACTTAATACTTCCAAATATGAAGTAGACTCCTACCATTGTCATCGTTGATCTATTGGTTCTAGCTAAAAAGACTTTGACCGCTGTTTATAGCTTTATAGTACACAATAACCATACCACTAACGCATCTATCACCATTTAAGTCTTAGCCATGTGAGAGACAGTATCCAAGCCACTTAATACCTTATTAATAAGAACTAGGCAGACCCCTGACCATTTGATACCTATAGTCTATAAGCCTTTGTCATTTAATACCTAACTCCAAAGTCGGACTCCTCTCTAGCACTATATAGCTGACATAGCTTGGATTCTAATGGGGACACTTAATACTTCTTTATAGGAGAGAGGTAGACCCTATACCAGTCATTTAATACCACAAACCTGAAGCGGACTCTTCTCGAGATATCCACTACCGCTCCTAACTGTTAATTCAGACCATTTAATACTTTTTAATTAGAAAAAGGCAGGCCCTCAAACAACTATTAATACCTCTAATCCCTAGGAAGATTCTATTATTACCATAATTGGTTTCCCATGGGTTCTATGATTGGTGATCCCACATTAGTAATAAGTGCACACAACTGCTGGTAACTTTTGAGTGAAAGGTAGACTTCCATTGGGTCACTTTACTGACCTCATATTCCAATCTTCTAAACCAATTAATTAGACTATTGGTCCTATTGTTAAAGATGTCTCATATCAATAGAAAGTGTACATAGCTCCTAGTAGCCTCAAAGTGAAGGGCAGACTTCCATTGCGTAATTCTACTAACCTCACATCTCAATGCTAAGTCTAACTATTTATTCTAGGCTTTACTAACTTAAGCTATATTATCCTAAGATTTAGTATTGCTAAGCTTTATCATCCTAAATTGGATATTGGAGCTTACTGACCCGTTTTATTTATTTATTTATTTATTTAAGGCTATGTAAATTACCTTAGATATTCAATTACCCATAAATCTCCTTTATTTGCTTTTTCCATAAATGTCAATTTGTCCATGATAAAGAATATCATTCTAATGGACATCCTAAGATATTTATGTATATTTACTAATTTTTGATTAGTAAACTTTCCTAACTATTCCAAAGTTATTGACCTAACTTCTTTATTTACCAATCCCATTAATCCATTTATCATACTAATTACTGTAACTATCAAATCCATTTCACAATTAGTATCCAATAATTAGAGTTATAACCTTTCCAATTTTCCTCATGTTTCCTATTTGTTATTCAACTCTACTTCTACGTATAACTAATATCCTAAGCGAGCATTACGCACAAATTGTCATTATTAGTTAAGTATGTATTAACGCATACAAATACCAACTCCTACCAAATATATTCTAGTCACGAATGTTTTATCAGAATATTCTTTTCCATATTTAATTTGCTGAAATTATGTTTCTTAGAAAGATTCTTCGTTGTGATTTCCATAAATTAGTTTAAAACAAAAGATCAAGAAAAAAAGAAAAGATTTGCCTCGTTTGAAATTATAAGGAATGGTTATTTTTATTTTATTGGAATAGACAGTCTAAACTATGAAGAATAAATCTATACTTTACACATCTCTTTCTTTTCATTTGCATATATTCTTTGTTAATAAAATGTTGGATTTTCTATGTAACTTGGAAACACAAACAAATTTATAAAAATTAATGTTCTTCTCACAAAGTAAACTGCGAAAATCTCCAATTCAATATAATTATGGTAATAGTCAATACTAATAATCTACAACCCAATTTCAGATATGGAATAAATTTCATATCTAATCAATATTCATATCTATAACTTTTGAGACCGACTTCTAGATCATGGTATAACAATAATTTCAATCAGATCTCCTAAGAAAATGTAGGCGATGTTTAATACATTCAATATTAACTTATAATTCACACACATTTAGTCATTTAGGCATAAAAATCAAATACATGTCAACGAAATTAATTCAATATCATAAAGAACTCATAAATTCCCCACCCACCTTTTAAAAGCGTTCCAAATCACCAGATCTAAAGTAAAACCTTTTATTCAACTCCATTTCCTTTTTATTTTAAGAAATATATATATAAAATGGATATATACATATATTAAAATTAATGATCTAAGAGATTTGGAGTTGAAGGGAAATATAAATATATATAAATACAAATATATGTGTGTGTGTGTGTACACACAGTACCTCATTATTGCATTGTGCTGATTTACTTCTATTCTTCTCTTATTTGATTTCTATTTTTCTCTAGTTTATATAAATACAAATATAAATAATATATTTTATAATTTATAAAATAGTGGAGAAGAGAAATGACAGAGCTTTGCTACAATTTTCAAAAAAAAAACATGAGAAGAGAAGAAAGAGTTAGGCCTGAATTTATAGGCATTCAAATCAACCACATTTTTTTAGATCTAATTATATAAAATCCGGGCAATTTGACCAAAGAAAACCCTAGCTGCAACTGCTAGGACCGGTCAGCCGCTCCCTCAATAGGGGTCGACCGCTCCATGTCAACTTACCCAATAAAGGTGGTTGTTCAGTAGGTCTCGGTATTTATTATGTAAACGTTAACTTTTCTAATTTAATTATTTCCCTTCCGAATTCGTTTTTCATCCATAACTTCTTTGTTTGGAATTTCATCACAAAACTCCAAATATGAAAGTTGCTCAGAATTTTGTCATGAATGAATGGTGCAACTTTCATGGTCGAATTTCGTCGTTTGCACAAATTCCATTTTTGAAGCCTAATTAACTAATTATTTAATTAAACGGCTAGTCATAAATTTATGGATTGTTACATATTCCCTACAAAATAAATGAACTGAACAAAATTCAAAATCATACAATCAAAAAAATATCAAATGAAAGACAATTATTATACAAAACTTAAGAATAATTTTTTTTTTCAACTTTACCCATAATGTTGTTTTTACTAATCAATAGGAGAATTTATGACATATTTATAAAATTAGTAACTTTATGTAAGACACATAAAAAGAACTACATTCATAATAATCTTACAAACTAAAAACATAACCTCAAATTAGAATTAGATATAGAACAAAAACATATAAATTCAACAACAAATTAATGAAAAGACAAATAGTAATAAAAAAAAGTCTAACTTTGAACCAGTATGCTAGTTTTTTGGAGGTTTTCAGATTATTTTACCATTAGGACTATAACATTGAAAAGAATTGGTAGAAAACACAATCACTATAAAATATGAATAATATCATATTTTGAAAAACTATTGATGAATTCAATCAAATTTTAGTTAGATTAGAACAGTTAAAAAGGTTAACCAAAAATTATTTGGATAGAATTTTTATTCTAATTTGTATTAGGAATAAAATAATTTTTGAATCATAGTATACATAGGAAACTAAAAAGGAGAAAAGAAGATGCTGTGAGAAAATGAAGTTAAAGTGAAAGAATTAGAAGATGTCAAACGTTTGAGATATGCATAAATAATGAAATAATAAATGCATGTTTTTTGTACATGAAAAGAAGAATACAAATTGATAAAAAAACTAAACTTTTATACAATTATATAACATCACAAAATGGATATATGGAAAATTCGAGCATTAATGATATGGTTATGCATTCTATAGGCATCATTATTATCATTAATATCTAAAATGTAAAAAAAATAGAATTGTAAATAAGTTTAGGTAGTGTAACACAATATAAAACATTTAAATAAAAAACAGTTTATAAAACATTTTTTTGAATTAAACTTCTAATAAAATTATAAAGTTATCTATTGTAACTAGATTAAAAGTATTGCATTTTCTTCAAAATACTATACAAAAGTTAATTTGTTATTTTTACTTCATATATAATGTTTTCTACCCAAATTTATTTTCCTACACAATTATGTAGTAAGGATTGGAAAGGGATGAACATTATCTCTAATAGATTATTCAAAACTGGAGTTGATACTATGTAGGACGAATTAATTATTCCCTGGAAAGTAAATGAATTAAGCAAAATGCAAAATCATACAGATCAAAAAAAATTAAACGGAAGTCAATTATTATACAAAACTTGAGAATAGATTAAAGTTTTTAATTTTATATATAACAAATTATACTAATAAATAGAAGATTTCATGGTGTCCATATATTTATAAAACCATTAACTTTTTACAAGGCAAATGAAGAGAACTATATACATAATCTTACAAACTAAAACATAACCTCAAATTAGAAATTAGACCAAAACCTATAAATTCAACATCAAATTAATGAAAGACAAATAATAAAAAAAATTCAACCTTTTAACTAAGCTTAACGAAACCAGTAAGCTAGGCTTTTTGAAGGTCTTCATATCGTTTTTTATAAAAACAATAACATTGAAAGCGATTAATAGGAAAACAATCACTACAAAATATTTCATAAATAATCCAAGATGAATACAAAGTGACAAACTATCAACAATTTCAATAAACCAAATAAATGTATAGAAAATAAGTATTAATGATATCATTATGTATCTCATAGGCACTAATGGTAACATTAATTCATGGGACTTATAAAAATAGAATTATAAATAAGTTTACGTGATGTAACACAATGTAAAATGTTTAAATAAAAAAGGTTTATAAAACATTTATGTAGAATTAAACTTCAAACAAAAATCTAAAGTTGGTTATTGTAGCTAGATCGAAAGTATTACATTTTCTTCAAAATACTATACAAATATTTATTATTTTAGTATTCTTTTACTTCATATATAATGTTCTCCACCATAGTTTATTTTCTTGTATAGTAAGATAGGTTAGAACTAAAAAAGGATGAATGTTGCCTCTAATAGTGTAACGTCCTGCCTTTTCGTACGCTTCAAATCGACACACGTGCCGATTCAAACCATACGGAAGGACGGATTATTATGGGGTAAATAAGAAAAAACAGAGAAGAAATAAAATAAAACAGAATCTCACAGCGGAAGGATAAAATATAATAATCAATATATAGTTCATAAAACTGTTTACAAAACATTTGCTTCTTCTTTATACAATAAATATCAGAGTTCACATACCAATAAATATCAATGCAGTGGAATTAAATGGTGTAGTGGAATAATATAGAAGATAGTAATACAAATCTTCGTCTTCGTCCTCCAGAGCTAAATCTTCAAATCCTGAAATGATCAGACTGACCCAAGCAAATTTGAATAGACAAAAACACTCGAGTCAGAACTAAAAGATCTTATATGAGTTAAATTAACAGAAATAAATATGAGTGCAGTAACTCAAGAGATGCTCGGGATTTACATCTCCTAAGGATCCGTTAAACTATTTACTATGTAGTATATTGCGCTATTATAATAGTGTCTGATTGTAAAATAAACTTACTTTTTTCTTAGCATTAAGGGGTTACCCATATAGCCCTTAACACGTAATAGTCCCAGTAGTCCATCCAGTATCAGCGCATCTCCAGATCGGGAGACTACCCTAAATACTCCACGGGCTACGGGAGAAAACCAAACTCGTACAATGCGCGATAGGGCAGGTGACACGGCACAACTAGGCAATGCCAGGGTAGATATATCAATTACGCTTCTGGGTCGGTGGTAACGCTAGCGCGCAGCTACCGCCCACCTCGGACAAACTACCCCAAATCAAAGAAATCAAATGTGAAGGTGGCCACTGAATCAATCCAAAGTCAGAGTATAGTATCGATGGCAAGTGTCCGATCAAAGGTGCTACCTTATTTACCCGTCGATCGCTCATGTTTTAGCCACCTTATGCCAACTCACGGGAGTTGGGTCCACGTATTACCTCAGAGGAAACGCCGCCACCATCCTACTTCATTCTGAAATCTCCACCGCGTACACGGTTGTTAAAGTGGTTTTCGGAGTTGGCAGAGAGTATGACAACTTCCGATCCCGGTCTCTTCAACAACCAAACGTTATTATAACACCGCGGTCTTTAAAAATAGTTTATACTTTAAAACCAGAATATAATTATCCATTTCAAACCCATAAATACGATATCATTTCCATTTCCAAAACAACTCATTTTGATATTATTTTATAAAAACCCAAATAAATAATATCATTTTTATTTCAAATATATTTCTTTCCCAAAATCATACTGCTTTAAAATTTATAATATCTAGAGACCAAACATTTGAATTATAACTTCCAAAACATAATACTTCGAAATTCATAGTTTTAAAACCATAACCACTAAAATTTGAATGGTTTGGAAATTCAACAGTATGTAAAATAGTTTATTTTAAATTACTTTATAAAGTAAATAATTTCCACGCCTTTCCCATTTATTCACTTTAAATTAAGTCTAAACTCATAAATCTAGATTCTTTTTCAGTTTCAATTAAACACTTCGATTCCAATATATTTCAAATTTTAAGTATTTAACAATTTCAAAACTAAGGTTGGAAATATTCTATTCAACCATTCATTATTCTATATTTTAGTCTAAAATATTTACATAATAAATCCATAATCATTTTAAATAAAACTCAAATTACTAACAATTAAATATTTCCTTCAATTTATTTATACTAGAAATATTCATTTGATTTATCTTGAATAAAAATCCAGTTATAAATATCATACCTTCAAATTTCCAATCTTAATAAGTTTACATCAACTTATGGAGTTAAATTTTAAAATAAGCTCAATTCCAAATAAATTTCCGATTTATCTTCTAATCTTAATAGATTTGAATCCTTCAAAACTCTATATATATACAATATCTTAAACCTGTACTAAATCATATAATATAAATTATCAAAATCCATTATTCAACTTATTCATTTTTATTTAACAGATTTATACATAGCTTAAATTCAACAATTTAACTATATATGTATATATAAAATAATATTTATAAAATATCAAAATTTAATATTTATTAAACCATATCCTATCCAAACCATAGAAGTCGTTTTCAAAATAATTATATATATAGACCGACGGTGTCTGTATAAAATTTTCTATCCTATGGTCAAGTGATACAGATATTTATCATTTCAATCCGCAATTTAAAATAAAAATTACGGTTATATATCATTTCAAACTGTAATCTCGAATGAAATGAAATGCATAACAACTTGTAGTTAATATAAATAAACATCTATTCATCCATCAAAATCATACATCCATTTATCACAATTGTAACGTCCCGAAAATTTTCGACTTTCGAAAATTCAACATCGATACTCACTTTATCGACTGCCGAGAAATCGAAGGCCGGAAACCCGAAATGTTATGGTTTAAGAAAAAGAAAAAGGATAGAAGAAGAGAGAAAAAATAGAAACTAGAGAGAAAAGAAAATAGAAAATAGAACGGAATAGAAAACAGCAGAACAATAACAGAATCTCACAATCGCAGCGGAACAACATATAATAAATAAATGAATAATCTTTAAACAAAGAACTATATCAGTTATTACATTACATCACATTTCATTACATCATATCATCAGAGTGTACAACAACAACAACAAACAGCGGAAAAGAAATACTATATACTAGTAATACGCCATGCCATCCATTTTGCCTCCAGCAACTCCAGAATATCCTGATAAACCTTAACTCTTGACTGCCCGTGTGGAAATTGGTGGGCACCCAGAGTTTAGGAAGGAAAACAATAAACTCCGAGTCAGTCATGTGACTGGTGTGAGAACTCAAAACAGTTTATTTATCTTTAAAAATCAAAATAGAGGAATATTTTAAAAGTCAATTCGCAATGCTTTTAAAAATGAGACTACCATAAGGCCTCCCGCACACACACATGCAAATGCAGAATCGGAGGAGATTTCTCCTTATGATAGTCAAAGATGCTTGATACGCATTTAAAAGAACATTTGATATTATTACTAGTGCATAGTGTAGGAAAAATTCATTTCGAAAGTAGAATATAAATCTTAGCCAACATACGACCATTATCGTATGCCTACTATAGCTAACTATGTTCAATAGCAGGTTACCGCCACATTCCATAGCAGGTTATACAACTAAAACCTACAAGTCTCGTATTGTTTCTTTGGATTTCCAACGAATGATCAGGCCAAGGAACTTCCCATTGCCACATGAGAATGCCTCTGGATGGACATCCCCGAGAACCAAACCGGATCTCTACCAACACAAGGCCGGGTTACCCCTAACTGAGTAACAACTAACCGAATATGCCATCCCCTGGTCCTTTGGGACCTTTCACCGAGCGCTCGTAATCAATTCACACAATCATAAAGTGTTTTCAACATGAGTAAGTATCTGGGCTTCATACCATGATACCACCCTTTTCCAGAAGGAAATGCACATATCCTAAAGGGCGCTACCCCTCATAACCTTGCTGCATCTTTCCTGTTTTGACCATTCCCGAGGTGTGAGGCTCGACGAAGTCACGTCCACAAAAACATACTTTATACAAAAGCCATGCTTTGGGTCAACAAATGATCATAGAAATGATCACCAGGATAGACGATCAAACAAATGATCCTATCACAAATAATCAACACAATGATCATTTCACAGCAACACTCAGCATGTCACATTACCAAATCGGGAATATATTGCTGATAACATTCAACTACATAACCTCTGAGCTCGTACGTCTCAGAGAAGGGTGTTAAGCTAAAAGAATAAATTCTCCGCCACCAACAGAAATATATTTGAAAGAAATCTGCTTTATATCTCAATTTGTAATGTCAGACATACAATCCATACAAGTCTGTTCCGGGATCGAACAGAACCGAAGGCACTTCTTACGAAGCCCTTGCAATCCGGGTATTCACAATCCCGATCGAATTTCCCATCACTTAGGGAATCTCTATACCAGGAGCTACCCAGTGCAGAGACAATCGATAGGTCATCCTATCGCTTTCGCAAATACCCGGTTTTCAACACCGGTCATCAATGATATCCATTACGTCGTATCACTATTCGGAATGGGTAATCCGAATAACGAGCGCAATAATTTAAAAATAAGTGTGCATTCAAATTCAAGCAAATCACAACAAATACCTTTCAAAGGTAAATATTGATAGTTGGTTATTGAACTATCAATGGATATGCACAACATCACCAGATTCCAAATAATTTTCCAAACTATTATTTTCCAAAAATATCTTTACAAGATATAAAATTTTCACACTTCAAAAATAAATCAATATTTATTTTTAAACAAGTTCCCCTTTCTTTTATAAATTCCATAGTGAATTTATATTTCACAATATCTACTGATATACGATTTTCAATAGGTTTCAATATTCCTTTTCAATTTATCTTCAAAAAGATAAATTCTCTAATATTCACTTTATATTGGAAAACATTTCCATACTTATTTAATAAGTAATTCATGAACCTATTTATTTTCAACACTTGGAAAATATTCAATATACTTAAATCGAGATTAAGTATATATTTCATTCTTTAAGGAAATCATTCTCTTAAACATATTTATTTGGGCCAAAACGAATGTTGCGTAAAACATCGTTACGACAACCCAAAATCACTAGTATAGGGATTCGAAATTAAAATAGATATATAAATCCCAATACTGTACAAAACATTTCCTTTCGGAAATCATTTACTATAACAACAGTGTTATAGTCCACCATTTCCTTCTATTTCTCGAAAACGTCTATTTCAACAATCAATGTTGAAATCTATGGTTTCGAGTCTCAACCCAATTAAAACATCGTTAACTTGTTTTAATTCTATTTAAAACATCACATTCAAAACAATTTCTTTAACATATTATTCACTATTCTAAAACGTGAATATACTTGTTAACAAATTTCATCACTTCTATTCATTTTATTTTAAAGGATTATTCACTATCTAAAATGTGAATATAACTCCATCAAAAGGTTTCAACAATTTACTTATCAAAATAAGTCTTTGCGAATTTATAGAACAACGTTTATAAATTCCTTTATTTTCCTATATTCAATTCATAACTCAATTATATACCAAAGGTTCATATTATAAGTTAAATACTTATAATTTATTTGTTTGCAAAAATCATTCCTTTGAACTTCATAATTATAAATCTTATAACTTATAAGATTCAATTATTTATCCAAAACCATTCTTTTAATAACTTTATAAATTTTATAAACCTACTGCTTATAAAATTCCATTTATAACTTCACCGTTTATAATTCTATAAATTTCATTCATTTATGAAATTCATTCACAATTCATTCTAACACTTAGAAAAACTCGTTTTATAATTCAAATATTTTCATTTATAAATTATCAATTTATAAATATTTTTATATAAATCAATTTATATTATTCTTTTAAAACATCTTTAATCTCCTTTATAATTTCACCATTTTGATTTATAAAATAATCAAATTTTATAAATCCTATAACTTAAACTTTTCATAATAAATTCAATTAGTCCCGATTTAAACTCTTTTATAAAATCATTAATCCATATTTCTCAAAAATCAACTTTAACCGTATTTCTCAAAAATCATAATTTTATATAACTTTTAAAAGTATAACGTTTATTTATTTATAATGGATCAATTTCGAAAATATTTTATAACTTATACTTTCAAAAATCACTTTAAAAACATTTTAAAATTCCCAAACTTGGTCCAATGATGCTACACACCAAATAGTCAATCACGACTACAACGATATCATATATCGATATGATAATCAATGAATATCAAAATATCCATAATCAAATAAATACTGTTGAGGAATCCAGTTGGATCCCTCCAACCTGTTTCCTGCATCCACAAACATTAGCACAATACCAATTCCGCTCCAGTACGGAATTATCGCGGTATATGGGATTTAAAATATTATCCGCTTAATAGACGGCGCAATAGGGTCTCATCCGCTATACAAATGCGGGAAATCAATAACTCCAATATATACATATGCCAATATATATATATTGCTATTATATATAATACCAATTTCACTGTTTATGAAATATTCGCGGTATATGTTTTTAATAAATAACATCCGCTTACTAACGGCGTATAATGTCTATTTTAACAATCAATAGATATCAATCATCATTCAAACATGCATTCAAATATTTTAAATCTAACTATTTAAAATAAAATCGAAACTGATTCGATTGAGTGAGAAGTTCTCACCTTGATTTTAATTTCGTTTTAGCGATTTATTTCGAATAAAATTAAACGGACGTTTAATTTTACCCGAAATTCTCACTAACTCCAAACGACTCCAATATAATTCTATCGCGTAGTGCTCGTCCATACGATTCCAACGCAACTGGTTTCGTGCGTTTTCGACCTCGTATGAAAAAGATATTGATTTTTAAACTTACACGGATTTATAACTTAATATTTTAGAACATAACTCTATAATTAAAACCCTACAGCAAATCCTAGCCCTTGGATCTTGCCATCAACCATCTGGACCGTGCGTAGCTTCTCCCCCAACTCCCTCTCGTTCTCAGGCCGACAAAGAACCCATCAACACATAATTAGGGTTTAAATTCGATCCTCCATCATCACTTTCTAGCTCGATCAGATAGCGCCATGTCGTAGAGCATCTCCACCCCTACCCACGCCCAACGACCGCACCCCCATCGTAGCCCCCTCGCTCTCGAAATGCGTGCGCAAGACAAGGGGAACGCGGGCCATTATCTCATAAAATACAGCTCCATTTCACATCTTAACCGTTGAATACATCGAGCTCGTTCCCCTCTACAATTCTCTAGTTGAAAACTTTGGCTAATTGTTAGTGGATTTGGAGAAAAGAGAGGGGGAAGAAGATGAAATTTCGGCCCTTGATAGTTAATGGTGGCGGCTGATGAATATTAGGGTTAGGTTATTATTATTATTTTTTATTTGTGAATTTAAGGTGTATTTATAGGAAATTTTTTTGAACACTATTCATTCCGGGATTTCCAAACTCCGATTTACGCGCCGAAACTGGCGTTTCTGGGGTTTATCCCACGTTCCGGACACAATGGAACAGGTTTCGGAAGCTAATTCGGACATCTGTGCGAGTTATGGCAATAAACGTTCAATTTAAATTAAACCGATTTAAACGATTTTCTAGGCGATTTAAATTGTACCGGACAAACGGTAAATCCAATTGACACGAAATTTGAAACCTTACAATAATATCACATTACGGATCCGATGAAACTAGTTTCGTCCAAATCCGAGACTGTTTGAAAAATGGCTATTTTAACTCGCCAAATTAATATTAAAAACAATTCGATGCGTTTCGAGCTTCTACGATCAAACGATAACTCCGATTGCTACGAAAATTGAAATCCGGTAATAACTAACTATTACGGATCCAATGGAACTGGTTTCGTCCAATTCTGAGGCTGTTCAAAAATTGACTATTTTCACTAGTCGATTAAATATTAAAATATTCAATTTTTCACAAATAAACTTTTAATTCGATTTTAAAAGTTCTAAAATATCTTTCTAACTTCAATATGATAAAATAAAATTTTACAAATCATTTTCAATCATATTAAACCAAATTTTCAATTATTTCCATAATTTAACATATTAAATTATCGATTTAATTATCCAATTAAATCCAATCATTCGAAATAAAATTTATTCGACTTATAAATTCACTTATTAATATTTAAAATAAATTAAATATTTAAATTTTAATTAAATAAAATTCTGGGTCGTTACAATCTTCCCCCCTTAAAAGAATTTCGTCCTCGAAATTATCAAGTAAGAAAAGTTATAGAATCTATTAACTTCCCCAAAATCCATAGTTTAATTTCTTATAACGACTTTACTAAGTTTTCAAATCATACTTAGTTATCTTTTCAAAAACAACTACTATTGTTTAACTTTCAATTCCAAATCAAAGTTAAAATTTTCAAAAATTTCCAATTTTCTCAAATTTTTTCTAACGCCTTAAATTTCCTAAAAAATTCGCCATAGTCTCCTTTGCGCGGCTCGATCCGGAAAAAAAATGACAGTATATATGTCACAAATATACATCTCATCAAGTAATGAGACATCCCGAAGGGAAAAAAGTATAAAAGTACGGTACGTAATCCGAAATATGTACCTTATATTTTATTAGCAAGCATATACGGCTAATATAGCGCGAAAGCGAGCTCCAAATGCGAAGCAAACGCAATCCGCACCTACTAATCACTCAACAAACAACATGAGAATCATGCATATAGATAATAGTATCGATATACATCATATAGCAACATAATAACTATACATGCCAACATAGCAAATGAAACAAAAGCAATATGTTCAACCATCAACCAACTAGCATTCAACTAATTCATAACCAATAAATATTCATTCATATTCTCATTGATATTCAATGAAATGGTTTTCAATTTAATCATATTTGATTCATTAACAGTGGAGGTTTCTAACATTCATTTTCAATTAGTTTATATTCACTAATTCATACTCAAGTTGGTTCACTTCCAAATTAAATTCAATTCTATTTAAGATTCACTTAACTACCAATTGGATTAATTAAATTGATTTTCATTAAATCTTTCAACTTAATTTACATTCAATTGATTAACATTTAATCCATTCATTCAATTCAATTACAAAAGTTGAATTTCATTACATAACTTAAGTTCATATTTATCACTTAACTTTATTAATTTACTTTGATACCGAAATCAACTTCATTCAACAACTCTTAAGTCATACTTCCATTTTATAAACATCACTTGTTTTTACTTAACTTAAATCCCCACTTATAAATAAATTCAGCTTCCAAATTCTAAAGTAAATTTCCATTTAACTTTAAATTCATTTTTATTTATACCTCATATTTATAAATATATTCGTATAATTTCACTTCTTATATATATAAGTTTATTTCACAATTGTAAATCATTTTAATTATAATTCAATTCTTATAATTCTTTTGCTTATATTCATTCAATTTAGATTATTCAAACAACTAAACAATCAACTTATATACACTTTAATAATTCTTAAAAATTATTTCTTCATATATAAAATATAATTAAGATAAAATTATTTCATTTACCCAATTTAAAACAATATTGTGTCGAATTGTTCTATTCAAGTGTTTAGAAACCCCTTCGGCATAGTTTTGCAGACTGCGCTGACGAAAGTTCATATGCCACTCAATAAACCAATCATCACAATATAAAACAATTTTATATATTCACTAACAAATACGCTCTCATAGCTATTATTACACTCGACTCATTCTAGAGTACCACTGACTCTATCTCTAATGAGTAATACCCAACAGAACCATGGTTGTCGCTTAACCATATGCTCCGATACCACATGTAACGTCTCGAAAATTTTCGACTTTCGAAAATTCAACATCGATACTCACTTATCGACTGCCGAGAAATCGAAGGCCGGAAACCCGAAATGTTATGGTTTAAGAAAAAGAAAAAGGATAGAAGAAGAGAGAAAAAATAGAAACTAGAGAGAAAAGAAAATAGAAAATAGAACGGAATAGAAAACAACAGAACAATAACAGAATCTCACAATCGCAGCGGAACAACATATAATAAATAAATGAATAATCTTTAAACAAAGAACTATATCAGTTATTACATTACATCACATTTCATTACATCATATCATCAGAGTGTACAACAACAACAACAAACAGCGGAAAAGAAATACTATATACTAGTAATACGCCATGCCATCCATTTTGCCTCCAGCAACTCCAGAATATCCTGATAAACCTTAACTCTTGACTGCCCGTGTGGAAATTGGTGGGCACCCAGAGTTTAGGAAGGAAAACAATAAACTCCGAGTCAGTCATGTGACTGGTGTGAGAACTCAAAATAGTTTATTTATCTTTAAAAATCAAAATAGAGGAATATTTTAAAAGTCAATTCGCAATGCTTTTAAAAATGAGACTATCATAAGGCCTCCCGCACACACACACATGCAAACGCAGAATCGGAGGAGATTTCTCCTTATGATAGTCAAAGATGCTTGATACGCATTTAAAAGAACATTTGATATTATTACTAGTGCATAGTGTAGGAAAAATTCATTTCGAAAGTAGAATATAAATCTTAGCCAACATACGACCATTATCGTATGCCTACTATAGCTAACTATGTTCAATAGCAGGTTACCGCCACATTCCATAGCAGGTTATACAACTAAAACCTACAAGTCTCGTATTGTTTCTTTGGATTTCCAACGAATGATCAGGCCAAGGAACTTCCCATTGCCACATGAGAATGCCTCTGGATGGACATCCCCGAGAACCAAACCGGATCTCTACCAACACAAGGCCGGGTTACCCCTAACTGAGTAACAACTAACCGAATATGCCATCCCCCGGTCCTTTGGGACCTTTCACCGAGCGCTCGTAATCAATTCACACAATCATAAAGTGTTTTCAACATGAGTAAGTATCTGGGCTTCATACCATGATACCACCCTTTTCCAGAAGGAAATGCACATATCCTAAAGGGCGCTACCCCTCATAACCTTGCTGCATCTTTCCTGTTTTGACCATTCCCGAGGTGTGAGGCTCGACGAAGTCACGTCCACAAAAACATACTTTATACAAAAGCCATGCTTTGGGTCAACAAATGATCATAGAAATGATCACCAGGATAGACGATCAAACAAATGATCCTATCACAAATAATCAACACAATGATCATTTCACAGCAACACTCAGCATGTCACATTACCAAATCGGGAATATATTGCTGATAACATTCAACTACATAACCTCTGAGCTCGTACGTCTCAGAGAAGGGTGTTAAGCTAAAAGAATAAATTCTCCGCCACCAACAGAAATATATTTGAAAGAAATCTGCTTTATATCTCAATTTGTAATGTCAGACATACAATCCATACAAGTCTGTTCCGGGATCGAACAGAACCGAAGGCACTTCTTACGAAGCCCTTGCAATCCGGGTATTCACAATCCCGATCGAATTTCCCATCACTTAGGGAATCTCTATACCAGGAGCTACCCAGTGCAGAGACAATCGATAGGTCATCCTATCGCTTTCGCAAATACCCGGTCTTCAACACCGGTCATCAATGCCATCCATTACGTCGTATCACTATTCGGAATGGGTAATCCGAATAACGAGCGCAATAATTTAAAAATAAGTGTGCATTCAAATTCAAGCAAATCACAACAAATACCTTTCAAAGGTAAATATTGATAGTTGGTTATTGAACTATCAATGGATATGCACAACATCACCAGATTCCAAATAATTTTCCAAACTATTATTTTCCAAAAATATCTTTACAAGATATAAAATTTTCACACTTCAAAAATAAATCAATATTTATTTTTAAACAAGTTCCCCTTTCTTTTATAAATTCCATAGTGAATTTATATTTCACAATATCTACTGATATACGATTTTCAATAGGTTTCAATATTCCTTTTCAATTTATCTTCAAAAAGATAAATTCTCTAATATTCACTTTATATTGGAAAACATTTCCATACTTATTTAATAAGTAATTCATGAACCTATTTATTTTCAACACTTGGAAAATATTCAATATACTTAAATCGAGATTAAGTATATATTTCATTCTTTAAGGAAATCATTCTCTTAAACATATTTATTTGGGCCAAAACGAATGTTGCGTAAAACATCGTTACGACAACCCAAAATCACTAGTATAGGGATTCGAAATTAAAATAGATATATAAATCCCAATACTATACAAAACATTTCCTTTCGGAAATCATTTACTATAACAACAGTGTTATAGTCCACCATTTCCTTCTATTTCTCGAAAACGTCTATTTCAACAATCAATGTTGAAATCTATGGTTTCGAGTCTCAACCCAATTAAAACATCGTTAACTTGTTTTAATTCTATTTAAAACATCACATTCAAAACAATTTCTTTAACATATTATTCACTATTCAAAAACGTGAATATACTTGTTAACAAATTTCATCACTTCTATTCATTTTATTTTAAAGGATTATTCACTATCTAAAATGTGAATATAACTCCATCAAAAGGTTTCAACAATTTACTTATCAAAATAAGTCTTTGCGAATTTATAGAACAACGTTTATAAATTCCTTTATTTTCCTATATTCAATTCATAACTCAATTATATACCAAAGGTTCATATTATAAGTTAAATACTTATAATTTATTTGTTTGCAAAAATCGTTCCTTTGAACTTCATAATTATAAATATTATAACTTATAAGATTCAATTATTTATCCAAAACCATTCTTTTAATAACTTTATAAATTTTATAAACCTACTGCTTATAAAATTCCATTTATAACTTCACCGTTTATAATTCTATAAATTTCATTCATTTATGAAATTCATTCACAATTCATTCTAACACTTACAAAAACTCATTTTATAATTCAAATATTTTCATTTATAAATTATCAATTTATAAATCTTTTTATATAAATCAATTTATATTATTCTTTTAAAACATCTTTAATCTCCTTTATAATTTCACCATTTTGATTTATAAAATAATCAAATTTTATAAATCCTATAACTTAAACTTTTCATAATAAATTCAATTAGTCCCGATATAAACTCTTTTATAAAATCATTAATCCATATTTCTCAAAAATCAACTTTAACCGTATTTCTCAAAAATCATAATTTTATATAACTTTTAAAAGTATAACGTTTATTTATTTATAATGGATCAATTCCAAAAATATTTTATAACTTATACTTTCAAAAATCACTTTAAAAACATTTTAAAATTCCAAAACTTGGTCCAATGATGCTACACACCAAATAGTCAATCACGACTACAACGATATCATATATCGATATGATAATCAATGAATATCAAAATATCCATAATCAAATAAATACTGTTGAGGAATCCAGTTGGATCCCTCCAACCTGTTTCCTGCATCCACAAACATTAGCACAATACCAATTCCGCTCCAGTACGGAATTATCGCGGTATATGGGATTTAAAATATTATCCGCTTAATAGACGGCGCAATAGGGTCTCATCCGCTATACAAATGCGGGAAATCAATAACTCTAATATATACATATGCCAATATATATATATTGCTATTATATATAATACCAATTTCACTGTTTATGAAATATTCGCGGTATATGTTTTTAATAAATAACATCCGCTTACTAACGGCGTATAATGTCTATTTTAACAATCAATAGATATCAGTCATCATTCAAACATGCATTCAAATATTTTAAATCTAACTATTTAAAATAAAATCGAAACTGATTCGATTGAGTGAGAAGTTCTCACCTTGATTTTAATTTCGTGTTAGCGATTTATTTCGAATAAAATTAAAAGGACGTTTAATTTTACCCGAAATTCTCACTAACTCCAAACGACTCCAATATAATTCCATCGCGTAGTGCTCGTCCATACGATTCCAACGCAACTGGTTTCGCGCGTTTTCGACCTCGTATGAAAAAGATATTGATTTTTAAACTTACACGAATTTATAACTTAATATTTTACAACATAACTCTATAATTAAAACCCTACAGCAAATCCTAGCCCTTGGATCTTGCCATCAACCATCTGGACCGTGCGTAGCTTCTCCCCCAACTCCCTCTCGTTCTCAGGCCGACAACGAACCCATCAACACATAATTAGGGTTTAAATTCGCACCTCCATCATCACTTTCTAGCTCGATCAGATAGCGCCATGTCGTAGAGCATCTCCACCCCTACCCACGCCCAACGACCGCACCCCCATCGTGGCCCCCTCGCTCTCGAAATGCGTGCGCAAGACAAGGGGAACGCGGGCCATTATCTCACAAAATACAGCTCCATTTCACATCTTAACCGTTGAATACATCGAGCTCGTTCCCCTCTACAATTCTCTAGTTGAAAACTTTGGCTAATTGTTAGTGGATTTGGAGAAAAGAGAGGGGGAAGAAGATGAAATTTCGGCCCTTGATAGTTAATGGTGGCGGCTGATGAATATTAGGGTTAGGTTATTATTATTATTATTTATTTGTGAATTTAAGGTGTATTTATAGGAAATTTTTTTGAACACTATTCATTCCGGGATTTCCAAACTCCGATTTACGCGCCGAAACTGGCGTTTCTGGGGTTAACCCCGCGTTCCGGACACAATGGAACAGGTTTCGGAAGCTAATTCGGACATCTGTGCGAGTTATGGCAATAAACGTTCAATTTAAATTAAACCGATTTAAACGATTTTCTAGGCGTTTTAAATTGTACCGGACAAACGGTAAATCCAATTGACACGAAATTTGAAACCTTACAATAATATCACATTACGGATCTGATGAAACTGGTTTCGTCGAAATCCGAGACTGTTTGAAAAATGGCTATTTTAACTCGCCAAATTAATATTAAAAACAATTCGATGCGTTTCGAGCTGCTACGATCAAACGATGACTCCGATTGCTACGAAAATTGAAATCCGGTAATAACTAACTATTACGGATCCAATGGAACTGGTTTTGTCCAATTCTGAGGCTGTTCAAAAATTGACTATTTTCACTAGTCGATTAAATATTAAAATATTCAATTTTTCACAAATAAACTTTTAATTCGATTTTAAAAGTTCTAAAATATCTTTCTAACTTCAATATGATAAAATAAAATTTTACAAATCATTTTCAATCATATTAAACCCAATTTTCAATTATTTCCATAATTTAACATATTAAATTATCGATTTAATTATCCAATTAAATCCAATCATTCGAAATAAAATTTATTCGACTTATAAATTCACTTATTAATATTTAAAATAAATTAAATATTCAAATTTTAATTAAATAAAATTCTGGGTCGTTACAACAATCATCATCCAAATTCAAACAATATATCAATATATAACATGTGATAAATAACTAGTATCAACTATCAGTTTATATTCAAAAACAAATTATAACTGTTTAACTGGTAGTTTATATGCAATAAAAAAATAAATATAAATTCAACTGGCAGTTAATATGCAATAAATAATAAATAACAATTTAATTAAATAAATGCAATCAACTGAGATTATGATTAAAAATAGGCCAAACAAACATTAATAAATTTTCAAATCACATCATATATCAATTTAACAAACAAAAGAAATTTTAGAAGTTGTGAGTGGGTTAAAACACCCACCTTTTGAATTTAAATTGAATCTAAATTCAATTTAAACCCAAAAAATTGACAGTCTCCAAATTCATCCAAACCAATGCCAAAATGTCTGGAATTCCGATTCAATCCCAACAAAATAAACCGCGCGTGAATCCAAGCTCGTACGCAAAAGTTATGAAAATTGGAAAATTCTGTCCTGTGTCAACTTCGGGTTCGACTTCGGTGCGCCGCCTCAAATCCCCGGTGCTTGCTTGGAGTTTTTGCCAAAACGACCCGGAGCGACCCGAGTCATTTTCTTCCTGACCTGAAGTAGATACAGCGTTTTTGCCTCTGAAACTCGAAGCGTGACTCGAAGTGGCTGCAGATCCGAAATTATTATTATTATTATTATTGAAATTGAAATTGAAATTAATTTTTGGAATTTGGAAATTAGGTTTTTTCTGCCATTGAAATGAGGAGTTGAGAAGGGGATGTATGTATAGACAAATGAAAATAAGGAGTGGCTAGGGTTTATAATGGGTTATATATAGACAAGGCTGAAAAATAATATATGGATCGGATTGGTATACGCGTTGAACGCTAAATAGCCCGAAAATCCCGTTTCTACTCCGGAACGAAATTGGGCCAACCCATTTATCAAAATAGATGTTTTAAAATATTTAAATGCAGTGGAAAAGGTTTAAATTCCATCGTATGAAGAAGTTATGCTAAAAACAATATTTTCCAAATTGATTTCAATTGCGTTTATTTTAAGGCGTTTCGAGTCCGTACGATCAAATGACAAGCCCGATCGCTACAAAACTTAAAATCTTACAATAATTCACCGTTACGGATCCGATGAAACTGGTTTCGTCGAAATCTGAGTCAGTGGCCAAAATGGCTGTTTTTATATTAATTAAATAAATTTATAATAAATTGATTAAATCAAATTTCCTATTCAAATTCTGAAATTGACAATCTTTATCACTTTTATTTTCTTAATCCCTCGTATTAATTAAACCAAATCCAGATGTAAATTTAGAGTTAACAGATTTATTTATTTCAGCGTTAAATTTCAATATCATTATATTCGTAAATTATAAATTAAATTTGCAAAAATCCCTTTTAATTGACTTTCATTTAGTTATTCAATCTATTAGTATCCAATAGATGAGACTACCATTGGATTCATATCTATTACGTAAATATCTTCAAATTTCATCTAAATTTATATTTACGAAATTTTTAAATATTAAATCCATTTAATTGCAATAAATCATATTATCGTAATTTAAATTCAAATAAATAATTAAATGTTGATTCCCATTTTTTTATTCAAACAATCTTTATCCTATAAGCAAATTTAACATTTGTTTACATTTCATTACACTGATACTTCTATACACATCTTAGATTTGTATCAACGGCTGTATAAAAATGTGAATCTTGTCAATTACGCGTATTAATTAAGGTTATAAACTCAATTAACAAAATTTCCTATGTCCAATCCCTTTTTACCAAATTTGACAATCCCCAACCATTTGTACTACATTCCATATTAATGTAATATTTATTAGATTTTATTTCAAATTTACGTACCTCTTAACTTCCCTTAATTGAGATTTGATTCCCAAATTTTAATTTAACATACTAAATGAAATAAACAACATACAAATTGTTACCTATTTCCTTTACATGCCTTTATAGGTTTATTACTTAACAATCACCGTTAAAAATCCCGTGTATACACAAATTTTATATTTCGTAAGCACATTCAATCAATTACGTATTACTTTCCAGCAAGTAATATGATTACTTAAAGAACGTTGACTTTTATTCAATTACCATTTATTGAAATCCACATTAATTAATTTATTAAATGCTTACATTTTTTTCTCTATATCCAATTTGTTTCAACTTTATTTACATTAATACTATTCCCTTATTTTGGTTACTACTTATCAACTTGTTCTAACCTTATTACCTAAATTTCTGTTATGGTAAACCTTTATATATATTTTTCATTTAAATTAAATTTTAAATTCCAATTCAATCAACCATTTCAACATGCAACTTATAATAACTGCTTACAAGTATGAATGGTATATCATTTATTCCAATACTTTCTTAATTTACATTAACATATTAGTTAATTCCCTTTATATGAAATTTATATCCAGGTATAATACTTA
This sequence comes from Allium cepa, assembly GCA_030765085.1. NCBI lineage: Eukaryota > Viridiplantae > Streptophyta > Magnoliopsida > Asparagales > Amaryllidaceae > Allium > Allium cepa. The sequence continues at coordinate 322,304,034 of CM060939.1, forward strand.
CCCCGTCTCATTTATTGAAATTTATTCAAATTGCTAGTAAATAGGTTTTAAATCACCATTTATATATTTTATTTTAGCATTCATTTTTTTTACTAAATTTAATTACAAGAACTCATTAATTCAACCAAATTAAATCCACGAAATTTACGGGTCGTTACAAATAGACTATTCAAAACTGGTATGTACTAAGAACCAATTATTCCCCACAAAATAAATGAGTTAAATAATAGGCAAATTAAATTCATACACTATTAATTGCTTTACCTACACCATAAAAAATTTAATAAAATATTAGGGAAGATTCCATTATTTAATAAAATAATAAAATCAATATTAAAGAATGACAAATTCATAGCATAATCTATATAATTTCTTTTATAAAGTAACTAATTTTTTATACATTATCAGTTGAATTAAATTTATATTCTTTTTAGGTATCGAATTTTATTTATACACGTTTAGGTTGTATTCATGCATAGTCAATTTTGACAATTATTACTTCAAATTAAATATAAATGTAAAAATTATTACTGAAATCAATATGATTTGTAGAGTACTGAATTATTCTCTAAAAATCTAGATTAAATTAACATCAAAATTGAAATAGGTTAACATTTTAATATTTAGAAATTAAAACTAAATTTTCTATATTTAAAAGATTAAATAAATTTAAATTCCATTTAAGTTATTTGAATTTGAAAATTGAAATTTGCAAAAGTGAATTTGAGAAACTTATTTTGATTAATGCATGGAGAGAAAAAGTTACTGAAATGACATAAAATTTTTGTTTTATTCCAAATTAAGGGTAGTTTTGTAATCAATATGTTGTATAATAAGTAAACAATAGTGTATATGGTTTTAGTAAATTTTTTGGTGTATGTATTTAAATTTACAGCGTATAAATAGAATTTCCCTAAACAATATGCAAAATCATACCAAACAAAAAAAAATCAATAAAAGTCAATTATTACACAAACTTGAGAATCAAATACAGTTTTCAACTTTACCTGTAATAGATTTTACCAATCAATAGGAGATTTTGTGTTGTCCACATATTTATAAAATCGGTAACTTTTAGCAGGATAAATGAAGAGAACTATATTCATAATCTTACAAACTAAAAACATAATCACAAACTAGAAATTGGAAATTAGAAATTAGAACAAAACCTACAAATTCAACATAAGATTAAATGGAAAGACGGATAATAAAAATTCTTACCTTTTAATCAAGCTCAACCGAACCACTAAGCTAAGATTTTGTGGAGGTGTAACACCACATCTTTATACTTATAGTATCCAAGAGTATTATAGGTAATAGTGTAAGATAATACGGAGAATGAGAATATATGGGGTACATACGTGAATATTCCCTTGGCCAAACACTAGTAGTATCTAAACATTGAATAAATAACTTATCTATACATACCCAATATTGACACGAAGCAATAAACATGCATGCCTTCGGGATAGAATAATACACAGTATATAGTTATATCAGAGATCACAGAGTCAATATCGTAGCGATAGTATATATAATATAAAATATACAACATATATCTAATATACATTACATTGATATATGCTTAAGATATCATATAATACCGAATATCTAATCTCCTCTGTGCCTAGAAAACACAAGTTGGTCTCATTAGCTAAAAACCTGGAATGTCTTGGACTTACCTGAGTATTACATAAATAACACAAGTGTCATACTATATCTGACTTTAGAGGTCAACACATATAAAGATATAGAATATGCACAGTATAATGGTGATGACCAACAAACAATAGTATAACAAAATAGTAACAACCCTGAAATCAAGCATAAAAATTCCATCACTTATATAAAGTCACACCAAACATTATCTAATCGAAACAATATCGAATCTGTAAATCATACATATCTATAATCACCGTCGAAGTCCAAAAATCATCAAATATAATATGTCATCAAGTATAATAGGCTAGCAAATAGCATTGCCCAAATATATCTCTCAATCTTGGGTAATAAAATACCAACATCAATATAGAATTTAGGCCGCTTATCAAAGAATCATATGTAATAAAAATATGAAAATCCACTATACACTGGACACTTATCACATCACAGGTATAATCTTATCTCCTTGTATAGCAATAAATATAGGTGATGGGAATTCGATGTACGACAAACAAAAGGTCCCCAGTAGATTCATATCATAATATGGTTATCCGCCATCTCCAAGAGCACCTAGGTTATCCACCCAGATTCACTCCTAAAACTTAGGAAAGGTGTATGAATAATATGTCCTTATCTACCACTCTATATAGGAATAGAAGGGAGGCTAACAGCTACCCGCCAACTCCAGGAGCCTTAGGTTACCAGCCTGGATCCACTCCTATAGTCTTCGGTTACCTCCCTGGTAATCATGATAATATCCACCTAATATGCTCGTCGACGCGAGGACTCCTAGTCACGATCTCGGATCATGCCCCGATGGTAACATGCTATTGGCCTAGGTGACAAAAAAGGGCAAGAGCTACCCGCCCACCACTAAATACAGTTATGAACATCTAATATATAAATAAAGTTGTCACAGATCTAGGGCATGACCCCACGATCAGGCCGCCAGGGTAGACACTGCCCATCCAATTCCGCAGTCTAAATCATATCTAGAGCACTTCATCATAAATAAGTAGATAATATCTATGAATATACATATACATAAATGAGTACACTCCTAAATCTCAATCATCCATCGGTTCGCTCTACCCGAGCATTACCTCATGTAAGTATAAACCATATTTGTATTCCGTTACTTGAGTGACATTTACTTACAATGAATAACTGAATAAGTATTAAATCGATGTCCCATACCACCACGTGATGTTCAATCGTTTATTCAATGCTCAATAACTACACTCAATCATCAAGATATTCTATATAACGAGTCCGAAGAATAACTAGAGAAATACTACCGAATGCCACATCCCAAACACTATTATACTCCGCCTATTCAAATTCCTCGTCGCACATAATTAAATATCATGAAATCATGAAAGAAGGGTGTCATCACCATATCATATCAAAATTATAAATCAAATCAATATCAATGATGAATCATACATAATATCCACTTCAATATAAAGGAAAAGAGAAATCAAAAAAGTATAATAAAATAATTAATCATATATATATATATATATATATATGTGTTATATATATATATGTACGTATGTATATGTATGTATATGTATATGTATATGTATATACATTGAACAATCAATCAGTATTTTATAATAAATCATTCATAACATGGAAATTAGCATAGGAAAATGAGATATCATAAAATGTAGAGATTATACAAAAAATTCCCATTTGATTCAAAAATAAAATAATAATAATAATAAAGTTCAACAGATCTTTTACATAATTAAATATAAATCAAATATCTAAATATGTATAAAGTTGTAAAGACCCGATTCTTCGACTCACGAAAGTCGACATTAATACGTCCACTGTATCAACTGCCGAACAATCGAATGCCAGAAAACTGAACCCTTAGGGTTTATGAAGAAGAAAAAGATAGAAGAAGAAATAAAATAGAACGGAAAAAAAAGCACAACAGAAACAATAACAGAATCTCACAGTCGCAGCGGAACAACATATAATAGATAAATGAATAATTCTTTAAAACAAAGAACTATATCAGTTATTACATTACATCATCATCACAGTGTATAACAACAATATACAACACAACAAAACAATGGACAGTTATACAAACGTGTCTTTACAAGTGAATTTACAGCGGAAAGATAATATCATATACAAGTAATACGCCTCGCCATCCAGTTTATAAGTTAATTACTTATAAATCTTTTATTTTACAAAATCTATTCATTTTATAACTTCACAATTTATAAATCTATAGATTTCATCCACTTATGAAATCCATTTACACTTCATTTTAACACTTATAAAAACTCGTTTTATAATTCCAATATTTTAATTTATAAATATCAATTTTATAAATCTTTTATATAAATCATTTATAATCATTCAAAAATCCCAATTTAAACCATTTTATAAATTAATCAACTACTTATTCCAAAATTCACATTTCGGTTATATTTCACAAAAATCATAACATAAAAATTTCAACGTTTATTTATTTAAATAAATCAATTTCAAAATTAAAATTTTATTATGAATTCTCAACTTAAATTTTCAAAAATCAAATTTTATTTATTTTCGGCATCTAACGATACCAAAATATATTCGGCTAAATTTTAGCCTTTAACGATTTCAATCACAAAGATAATCACGTAGATTATAAATAGATCAACACACAACATTGAAACAAATTCAATCATTTAAGGAATCTAGTTGGATCCCTCCAACCTGTTTCCCTGCATCCAAAGATGTTAGCACAATACCAATTCCGCTTCGAGACGGAATATCGCGGTATATGGGATTTATAAAATACTATCCGCTATTATGCGGCGCAATAGGGTCTCATCGGCTATATAATGCGGGAAAATCAACTCCAAGTACATATATAATACCAATTCCATATCAAGTTGGAATTATCGCGGTATATGTGTTTAATAAATAACATCCGCTTAATATACGGCGTATAGGGTCTATTTCAAAACAATAGATAATAACTATCATCCAATCACACAATCAAGCAATTTTAAATCTAAATATTTAAAATTTAAATCGAAACAATTCGATTGAGTGAGAAGTTCTCACCTTGAGTTTCCGATAACAGTTGTAGCGTTTTATTTCGAATAAAATTAAACATGCGTTTAATTTTACCCAAAATTATCACTAGCTCCAAACGACTCCATTCCAACTCCATCGCATAGTGTTCGTCCATACGAACCCAACGCAATTCGTTTCGTGCATTTCCGACCTCATATGAACAAGTTACAATATTTTAAAGTTTATACGAATTTAAATAATAAAATTTAACATTTTATACCCTAGATTCCATCAGGGCCGTTCATTTTGCTTGATAAAAATCTGGCCATGCACGCAAACTTCTTCTTCCCAGTGAACAAACGCATGCGTTTTGAACCCATAGGCCGCCTCTTATCCTTGCATTTCGCGACCACCACACCTGATTTGATGACGATCAGGCACCACCCTATCGACGCGCCATCACGTCTCCACCTTTGGCTAGAAGATTGCCGAGCTCGATCGCCCTAGGGCTTGGAAAATTGTGCACAAATGACCCATGAACGCGAGCAGATTGCTCCCTCTATGGTCGACGATGTCGATCTTAGCCGTATGGATTTACTCGTCTCGACGAGATCTACAACTTTGCAGTTGATAATTTTTGATGAAAGTGATTGGATTGGAAGAGATTCAGGGAAGAACGTGAGTGTTTCTCGGCCATTGAATGGTAAATGGCAGCCGAAGCTGAGATGAAACCCTAGGTTTAGAAATTTGTGAAAAAAATGTGAATAACACGTCCTTTTATAGAAAAATTCCAAAACACTATTCATCCAAAAATTTCCGAACTCCAAACGAAGCGTGCCGGCTGGCGTTTCTAGGGTTTACCCTGCGTTCCGGACACAATGGAATATGTTTTGGAAACTAATTCGATCGTATGTGCGAGTTACGGAAATAAACGATCAGATTTAAATTAAATCGATTAAATAAATTTTTACGCGTTTTAGCTTGTCCCGGACAAACGGTAAATCCGATTGACACGAAATTTGAAACCATACAATAATATAACATTACAGATCCGATGAAACTGGTTTTGTCGAAATCCGAGATTGTTTTGAAAAATGGCTATTTTAACTCGTCAATTAAATATTAAAATATTCAATTTTCACAAATTAACTTTTAATTCAATTTTAAAAGTTCACAAACATTGTTCAATCTCCAATAGGATTTAATATAACTTTATAAATCATTTTTAATCACATTAAACCCATTTTCCAAAAAAAATCGTAATTTCAAATATTAAACTGTCGATTTAATTATCCAATTAAATCCAAATATTCGAAAAATAAATTATTCGACTCATAAATTTTACTTGTTGGTATTTAAAATCAATTAAATATCTGAATTTCAAATGACAGAAATTCTGGGTCGTTACAAACTTCCCCCTTAAAAGAATTTCGTCCTCGAAATTACCAAGTAAGAAAAAAATTTGAAATCCACTAACTTTTCAAAACAAACCGTTCAAATTTGATTTACAAATCTCTTAAGTGTAACTTTTTCAAAAATTCAATAGTTAAATCTCTTACAATAACTTTACTAAGTTTTCAAATCCATATGTAGTTATCTTTTCAAAATCAACTATATCGTTTAACCTTTAACTTCAAATCAAAACTTAGTTTTCACCAAAAAAAATTCCAAAATTTCCCAAAAATTTTCTAACGCCTTAGATTTTCAGAAATTTTGCCATAACCTCCTTTGTACGGAGGAGCTTTTACAATATCACAATAGAGATAAATATATATACATCGACCCACACGGTCGGAAACAGAAAAACAGTTCATATTTCCTATTTTTATTGTGTAGGCGTACCTTTTTAGCATTTTTAAGCAAAGCAGTTATTTATTTAGCATTTTGCGCAACCAAAATCAGCCAAACATTAGCCACGGTACCTGTACTTACTCAATATAAACACGTAAGTGACATATATAAGAAGTTATTAACATTTTTCTCTTTTAAACAACTACAACACATGCTATTAAAAGAAATGCATACTATACAAGGTTTATAAGCAACTTATATGATTTCAACATTACTTATAATTTTTTACAACCAATTTATATACAATGACATTCAATTATTCATTTTCAATTAGTTTACATTCACTAATTTACATTCAAGTTGGTCCACTTTCAATTCAAACCAATTTCCATTCAATTTACATAACTTCCAATTTGAATTCAATTGCTTTAGCTTTCAATTTTATTCATTCAATTGCATATGAATTTCAATTCAATTAATTAACAATAATTTAACAACCGACGTATATTCAATACAACTGAATTTATTCACTTTACATTCAACATTCATATTCACTTTGTTTACCTTCAATTTGGTTTAACATTCAATTGGCCTTAAATGAATCGACACTTATATCCATTACTCCATATCAATTCATTACATTCGATTGATTTACATTCAATTCATTAGTTCAATTACTAATTTATTTTACAAATAAAGTTGAATCTCCTTTATATAACTCAAGTTCATATTCATTTAATGGCTTCATTTCATTAATTCATTTTGATACCAAAATCAACTTCATTCAGCATCACTTAAGTTATATTCCATTTAAACATCATTTGTTTAACTTAACTTAAATTTCCATTTCAACAACATTTCTAATCCAGTTAATATCCAATTCAAATTCCAACTCCAAAGTAAATTCTATTTAACTTTTACCAAAGTCAATTTTATCACTTATTCAGATTCATACCTCGTTTTGCTTAACAAAGTTGTTTAACCATTTTAATGATCGGTTTACTTACATTTTCACATTTTATAAGTTATTCAACTTATTATTCAACTTCCAAATCTGATTTAATTTATTTAACTTTCTTTAGTTAAATTTCACATCATACATTTTATCATACCAATTCAAATTTATTTCAACTTTGCTAAAGTTTAAATTTATTATCTCATATTATAAGTTCAAAACTCATTTCACTTTTATTTATCAGTTACAACTTGAATTTTAATTTCAAATTTGTTTATCACAACAAAATTTAATTTCAATTTACTATAGTAGCAAATCCATCACACAGAAACTCGAAAATGATACTGATGATGCTGCAGTCGTCACCCTTATTATTCCCCAGCAACAGTAGTGAATCCAATGCTTTAAATTCTTTCAAAAGTTTCTTTATTTATAAATCACATTTATAAATTTTGCTTATATAATTTCACTATTTCCCTCCACTTATACAAGATTATTCCACAATTGTAAATCATTTCAATTTTAATTCTATACTTATACAATTGTTGCTTTTATATAATTTATTCTTTCACAATAGTTATTTTTATTCGGATTTTCGAATAACTTTGATTCACTTATACATTATCTTACATTTTCAACAATCAAACAATTCAATTTTTACATACACTTTGATAATTTTGAAAAATTATTCCTTTATATATATAAAATATAATCGAGGTAAAATTATTTCATTTACCCAATTTAAAACAATACTATGTCGGTTTATCTCGTTTAAGAGTTTAGAAACCCCTATCGACGACAGTTAGCGAGACTGCATCGACCAGAATCTATAAACAATCAACGGATAAGTCAACACAATACAAAACAATTTTATATTCACTAACAAATACTCTCTCATATCTATTACTACACTCAAACCCATTCTAGAGTACTACAGACTCTATCTCTAATGAGTAATCCCCAACATAGCCAAGGTTGTCACTTAACCATATGCTCTGATACCAAATGTAAAGACCCGATTCTTCGACTCACGAAAGTCGACATTAATACGTCCACTGTATCAACTGTCGAACAATCGAATGCCCAAAAACCGAACCCTTAGGGTTTATGAAGAAGAAAAAGATAGAAGAAGAAAGAAAATAGAACGAAAAAAAGAACAACAGAAACAATAACAGAATCTCACAGTCGCAGCGGAACAACATATAATAGATAAATGAATAATTCTTTAAAACATAGAACTATATCAGTTATTACATTACATCATCATCAGAGTGTATAACAACAATATACAACACAACAAAACAATGGACAGTTATACAAACGTGTCCTTACAAGTGAATTTACAGCGGAAAGATAATATCATATACAAGTAATACGCCTTGCCATCGAGTTTATAAGTTAATTACTTATAAATCTTTTATTTGACAAAATCTATTCATTTTATAACTTCACAATTTATAAATCTATAGATTTCATCCGCTTATGAAATCCATTTACACTTCATTTTAACACTTATAAAAACTCGTTTTATAATTCCAATATTTTAATATATAAATATCAATTTTATAAATCTTTTATATAAATCATTTATAATCATTCAAAAATCCTAATTTAAACCATTTTATAAATCAATCAACTACTTATTTCAAAAATCACATTTCGGTTATATTTCACAAAAATCACAATTTTTATAACATAAAAATTTCAACGTTTATTTATTTAAATGAATCAATTTCAAAATTAAAATTTTATTATGAATTCTCAACATAAATTTTCAAAAATCAAATTTTATTTATTTTCAGCATCTAACGATACGAAAATATATTTGGCTGAATTTTAGCCTTTAATGATTTCAATCAAAAGATAATCACGCAGATTATAAATAGAACAACACACAACATTGAAACAAATTCAATCATTTGAGGAATCCAGTTGGATCCCTCCAACGTGTTTCCTTGCATCCAAAGATGTTAGCACAATACCAATTCCGCTTCGAGATGGAATATCGTCGTATATGGGATTTATAAAATATTATCCGCTATTATGCAGCGCAATAGGGTCTCATCCGCTATTATGCGGCGCAATAGGGTCTCATCCGCTATATAAAGCGGGAAAATCAACTCCAAGTACATATATAATACCAATTCCATATCAAGTTGGAATTATCGCGGTATATGTGTTTAATAAATAACATCCGCTTAATATACGGCGTATAGGGTCTATTTCAAAACAATAGATAATAACTATCATCCAATCACACAATCAAGCAATTTTAAATCTAACTATTTAAAATTTAAATCGAAACAATTCGATTGAGTGAGAAGTTCTCACCTTGAGTTTCCGATAACAGTTGTAGCGTTTTATTTCGAATAAAATTAAACGTGCGTTTAATTTTACCTGAAATTATCACTAGCTCTAAACGACTCCATTCTAGCTCCATCGCATAGTGTTCGTCCATACGAACCCAACGCAATTCGTTTCGTGCGTTTCCGACCTCGTATGAACAAGTTACAATATTTTAAAGTTTATACGAATTTAAATAATAAAATTTAACATTTTATACCCTAGATTCCATCAAGGCCGTTCGTTTTGCTTGATCAAAATCTGGCAACACACGCAAACTTCTTCTTCCCAGTGAACAAACGCGTGCGTTTTGAACCCATAGGCCACCTCTTAGCCATGCATTTCGCGACCACCACACCTGATTTGATGACGATCAGGCACCGCCCTATCGACGCGCCATCACGTCTCCACCTTCGGCTAGAAGATTGCCGAGCTCGGTCGCCCTAGGGCTTGGAAAATCGTGTGCAAACGACCCACCAACGCGAGCAGATAGCTCCCTCTATGGTTGACGATAGTCGATCTTATCCGTATGGATTTACTCGTCTCGACGAGATCTACAACTTTGCAGTTGATAATTTTTGATGAAAGTGAGTGGATTGGAAGAGATTAAGGGAAGAACGTGAGTGTTTCTCGACCATTGAATGGTAAATGGCGGCCGAAGCTGAGATGAAACCCTAGGTTTAGAAATTTGTGAAATAAAAGTGAATAACACGTCCTTTTATAGAAAAATTCCAAAACATTATTCATCCAAAATTTTCCGAACTCCAAACGAAGCATGCCGGCTGGCGTTTTCTAGGGTTTACCCCGCGTTCCGGACACAATGGAATATGTTTCGGAAGCTAATTCGATCATATGTGCGAGTTACGGAAATAAACGATCAGATTTAAATTAAATCGATTAAACAAATTTCTATGCGTTTTAGCTTGCCCCTGACAAACGGTAAATCCGATTAATACAAAATTTGAAACTATACAAAAATATAATACTACGGATCCGATGAAACTGGTTTCGTCGAAATCCGAGATTGTTTGAAAAATGGCTATTTTAACTCGTCAATTAAATATTAAAATATTCAATTTTCACAACGTAACTTTTAATTCAATTTTAAAAATTCACAAACATTGTTCTAAATCCAATATGATTTAATATAACTTTATAAATCATTTTTAATCACATTAAACCCAATTTCCAAAAAAAATCGTAATTTCAAATATTAAAACTATCGATTTAATTATCCAATTAAATCTAGATATTCGAAAAATAAATTATTCGACTCATAAATTTTACTTGTTGATATTTAAAATCAATTAAATATCTGAATTTCAAATGACAGAAATTCTGGATCGTTACAAAAATGCACTTTTCTAATTCATAAATAATGATATAAATTATAAAGTACTACATAAAATAATAGTAAGAAAATTATTATTTAAAACCATTTGTAAATTTCATTTTAATAAATTAAAAATTTTAGATAAAAATTCCTACATCGGTTTATATTCTAAAATCGGTAAAAATCTTTAAAATATATTATATATTGAATAGTATTTTAACTTTACTTACAAAATTCCAAAATAAAGATTTAGATACCAAAATTCATTTCTAAATCTTTACTTATATATTTTAAAACATTCAAGATCACTTTACAAATCAAATATCTTTTATATAAGTCTTCTATAATTTTCTATAATTAAGTAATATTTTTAAGTAAAAATAATAAACTTTAAAATAAATTACATTTATTTCAAGCCATAGAATATAATTCAAAGTCTTCACTTTATATTCAAACTGAATAGAATTAAAGTATTTTTCCTTTATATAATACCTTATTCGAAATTCTCATGTTATAAAAAGAGATTTTAATTTATTCGAAACATATCAAAATAATTTAATTATCTCATAAAAAGAATTCTATATTTTCCCAAGGTTTGAAAACTCTTTCAGAAATATTTAAGTAACCTTTATAACAAAAATCTCTTTAAAATAATATTATGCAATATATTTTTATAAAATAGAATTATATTATATTTTTCCTTTGAAACAATTCCAATTATAATATATTATAATATTAATTTAAAAAGGGTTTTATAACCAAAAAACTATATTTATATTTATAATTAGAATTATATTTGTAAATTGGAAAATAGCTAAATTGAATAAAAATTAGTAAATTATTTATTGAATACTTTTAATATAATTTTAAAATCCTTAAATAATTTTTAAAACACTTAAAATATCTTTTTGGAATAAGAAAGTAAATAAATATTTAAGTATATATTTTCTAGCTAATCATTTTCAAAATCAATAGCGTCATCCTCTAAGGTTTCCATAGCTGCTCTTTTCCGTCTATCCCTTCTATAATATCCTCTTCACTTTAACCATGTCTCCTCTATCTTCCTCCTCCCCACCTCCTCGTTTAATCCCTTCCACCCTCACATTGATTTTCCCCATGAAAAAGGATTGGTTGAATCCCCAATTACATCGTTGAACTCCTTCGAGATGGGTACACCAATATTCACGATCTGGGAAAACCTTCAAACCCCCTTCATTGTCAGATCCTGTCATTTACCCTCCTCTGGCCAAGCCTCAAACTCTGGCAAAGTCTAAGTCCAAACTGCCTATCCATGTTCCTAAATTCAGTGCATTCTCCCCTTATGGCCATATCATTCTTTCAGATTTTCTACTCGTAATCATCCCTCCTCCTACCTCGAACGTTGATGCATGTGTTGCTGCTTCATTTGAGTGTGTAGCCACGTCCAAGGCAAATCTTGCTTCTACAATAGTTTGTGATAATGCATAGGGTATTTAAGGCTATAATAATGTAGAAGGTATTAGGTTACTCATGATAATTCTTAGGGTATTCATGGTTGTGTTGCGGTGCCAGCAATCTCTGATCAGCTACTTAGAGTTTTCACACAACTATAGGGGTTCCTACTACTGGTTGTTCTGCCCCATACCTGCCTTCTATTGCTATGAACTCAAATGGCTTTATTAACCCCCCTATGCCGCAATGCCATATTTCTAATAAGAAATCCAAGAGTCAAAAACCTTGGTCCTCCTTATTCTCCAACAAGCCTAAGAATGCTAGTAGGTATACAAATATACACATTAATATTTCTAGTAGTGTTGATGATATTCTTGCCTCTCCCCAAGAATTTATTCCTATAGGAGTTGAGTTTTGGAAAAATACACTAATTAGATTCTTCTTAGATAATGGATTTCCATATAGTGTTGTAAAGAGATTTTTTATCTAATCATTGGAAACTTAAGGGATGCTTAAAGTGCGATATGATAAGGACATGTATTTTTTTGACTTTGGTAATGCGAAAGAGCGACATATGATTTTGGAATCTGGATTTTGTGTAATAAATGGTAAAGTTTTTGTAATCACCCATTGGACCCTCTTGGTTGATTCTGCTTGAGCATATGTAATGTCTATTCCAGTCTAGGAAAAGTTCACTTGTATCCCCTCCTCTCTTCAGTCTCTTAAAAGGCCTAGATTGGTTGGCTAGTAATATTTTAGAATTGATTTGTTCTAATGAGAATACCGAGCGTAGAGATCGCCTTGATTTGTTAGAGTTTGATTGAAATTACTCCAGGCATCCTCTGATCTATTCTCATTGCCACTCCTTTGGTCGCACTGTGAGCTCATGTAGTCACCTTCCTGATTTGACGGAACCTGATCCTTTTCTTGAAAATGTTCCATTGTAGAAACCCCTCCAAGAAATAGAGACCCAAATCTATTCCTCCTATTATGGTTCCTTCTCCTTCTACCACTCTGCCTCCATGTCCTCCTCCTCCTATTCCTGCTCCTGTTATACCTTATTCTATGAAAATAGCTAGCTTGGTGCCTTTCTTGCCACTGCTATCTCCTGTGATATTATTACTAATGCCAAGTTCTTTAAAGCTAGACCTTTGTCCCCTATTGTCGCTTCTTCTAGTCATAGCAAGTGCACTTCCAATGAAGATGACCTTAATGATGGTGTTGAGAACAGAATAGCTAATTTATTCCCATCTTAGGTTGTTACCTTGTATGGCATTAGTTTCATTTTCATATGTCATTGTATTTCATGCAGTTTGGTTTTGCTTTGGTCATATGGTTTGTGTGAGTTGTAGTTGCTCTGGTACTTCAACCAAGCACCTGTTTAATAGTAATAATAAAAAAGTGGATAGGCTACTCCAAAACTGATTGCCTTTCAAAAAATCTAAATATATTAATTATGAAATAAAATTACTTCACAAATAATTCAACTAAACATTAATACAGTTTATATCGCATGGCCGGGTCGAATTCCTTTAAAGGCCAGCCATCTATACGATGTATACAACATATAAATAAGTTATGCAAATAAAAATGCAACCAGAAAGCATCTCCTTTGCATTTTGACATCTCAACATACATACAATTTCACCAACAAACACAAAATCAATCTAGTAATCACAATAAAAAATCGGTTGCTAAATAGGATATATTCTTATCACGCATAGAGATTAGTGGTGGTGAGTATAAAATCTTACCTTAAGTGATTACTTGTCGAAGCTCCTTCATTATTGCTTCAGTCTATACCCCCTTACAATAAAGTCGTGAGAAACAACTCCCAAAGTGACGCTCCTACCATTGCCAGCCCTTGCTTTGCAGCCATCTCTTTCAATATACTTTGCGTGTTGCCCGCATTGTGTGCAATTGCATACCTTAATATGTCGTCGAACAATTCCACTCGAATGCGCGCCTCAGGCCTTCACTTTACCAATGCGACCTAATGTGATAGCCTATCCAACCTCCTCTTTTGCAAGCACCTATGTTATGTTGCACATTATTGGCATGCCTCCTTCCTTCGTCAACAACGTTTTCCGATGCCAGGCCTCCATCAATCGAGCGCTTATTTTTATGGTATCGATTTTAGGGATTTTAGCCTTGAAGATTTAGGCTTGTACTTGAGATAAGAGAGGAATGGATAGTGTAGTACCAGATGATTCTCGATGATGGCCGCTAAAATGAAAGAGGTTAATTAAAATGGTTTGGGCTTGGGCCACTTAGAAGTTATAATATAATTTCAATTTGGTTTTGATTGATTCCCTTTATATTTGAATTAAATTTTAGCACTTGACATTTATTTATAAATATATTTCAATGTAGTTCAAATTAATTTAAACTTCATTTTACAAGATATGTTTCAATAATTGGGTTATTTTATTCAATTCAATGCTTGGTTATTTTTATTAAATTATCCATTGCATTGTCACAAAATAAAATTATTTCCCGGCTAATTCAATCATATAAAAATTATTTACGCTTTAAAATATTTAAAATTAATTAAAACATTTTATTTGATCCTAATATATTATTTGAAAAGGATTTATTAATTTTATTCAATATACAAAAAAAATCTTTTATTAAATAGAATTTATTTAAGTAAATTTTATTTTCATAATAATAGTTATTAAAATCCAATTCAAAAGCTTTATTTTAATTAAATGTATTTATTATTACGATGTAGAAAGCAACATTATCGCAGGCTCCCCCTCTTATGAAAATTACGTCCTCGCAATTTCTTATAGGAAGACTTTATACAACTCATACTATGAATTTATTCGTAACTATAATCTTCTATCAAGCTTGAACTACTCAATCCTCTATGTGGCTCTCTCTCCAACTTATCTTATCATCTGCTACGATTAAAGTAGACTCATTTAACGACTTTCTATATTGGCATATGACAACTTCGTGGAAAAAAATTAAGTGTCTGATTTTTTTTAAAAAGTTAGTGGAGTCTCCTTTGAATGGAGAGCGTTCCAAAAAATAAAAAAATCAGAATATGTATACTTTCCAATCAATGTGGCATCTGAAACATGAGGAAATAATATAATATCACGTATATTTCGATATTTCATAAAAATGTACCTTTTTTGCATTTCAAGCAGGATAGTTTATTGTTATGCGAGCAAAAGCAAGTTATTGTCTCCATTTAATCCAAATATGCTCCATAAGTACCTATACGTAACTGAATATAAACATAAGTCACATATGAAGAGTTATAAGAAATATGCGTTCATCAAACATAAAAGTAACATCACTATCTTATTTAAACCACTTTCTATTTAAATTTTAGAGTTCAAAACGACCAAGTAATGGTCTCTAAGAATGAATTGTTGCGTAGTGAATTATCTTTCCAAAACAACAGGATTGTAGAAATATGGATTGCAACTCAAGTTATAGAGGGTTTTCTAAAGTTAAGTATAGCATATTTTCCAATATATGTGTAGGCTCACTTTAGTAATTTGCATTTTTAGCCTATAAAATAATAAAATTTTGGGGAACGCTTAAGATGATAGTTGTTGCTTAGGTTCTTAGCTTTTAAATAAAGTAAAATTCGTTAAATTTGGACAAACCATGTGAAAGTTATGATTAATTAAAGTCAATGTTGTTTTTACAATGTTTGCCTTTTGGGACAGTAAAGTCTTTACTCTTTAATTCAATTTTAAATCATAGCTAACTTCGAATTTAATCTTTGCATTCAAATAAAAATAGTTTACTGATAACATAGCTTTCCAATGAATTCAAAATCATGGAATATCGACTAATGTTTTGGGGTTTATTATTGAAACAGTCATTGCTTCAACTTTGCAATTTCTCATATATTGTCTAAAGTACTTTAACAAATTTTCAAGTTTAACTTCTATGATATAAAAATTAGAAATTCATTCAATGATTATCATGAAATGTATCTTATTAGCAAAATAATATTTTCATTGAACACATTTGTTTTCAAAAATATTCTATATAGACCATGAAACCTTTGATATAGAATTTTCTTTGAATTCTTTCTTCTCATTTTCCAAAATATCATACATATCAAAATTTCTCTCTCAAGCACCAAATATGACAAAATTTTCCATTCAATTTATCAACATTTTTTTGAATTATTATTTTAAATCATTCGAAAAGCCTTTGCCAATAACCAACGTACTATTTCACTTTTAAAATTGAAATTTCAATTCATCTTTTTTTTTAAAATTCCTTTCACTTTATATTTGAAAATTTGAACTCTTGTATTTATTTTATCACTACTTATAAAAAAACATTTCTTTCTAACTTATATATACATTTTTACATTATTAATTTTTCAAAAAACCGTTTTAAATACTCAACATTCTCCCATATTTTCTTGACAATTCTTTATTAATAAAGTAAATAATATATTTATTTTCATTAATAAAGCAAATATCAAATTATAACATATGAAATTCGATTTTTTTCAAAATTCAAGATAGAGTTAGAGGTATTCCATATGGGCAATTATGTAATTTTTTACATATATCCAATTCAATAACCAATATTGTTTAAAATAAATAGTGTTTTCTTTGTATTATATACTTGATAAAACATGTTATATTAATTTATTTATTTAAATGTACATTCAATACAAAATTTGTAAACGATATGTTTTATGATAGTAGTTACAATATGTTATAACCATGAGTTATTCATCACAATAAAAATAAATATACCATTTTAAATATTCATAGTCAAAATGTATCGAAGTAAGATATTGATACATTCATTGAGACTAGAGTACGTAATGCGCTCCAAATGTTGGGCAGTGTACTACTCATGATTGATGGGGCTTCAAAGGGTTATGTACCAATAATTATTGGATAATTATGGAATGACCACTCGATAGTTTTATGTTGATTAATATAATTAAGGAAATATCGATATAACAAATTTACACATTTATCTTGAATTGATAATATGTTGACCTTCAATGTGGAAGCTCTGGTTTGATTGTAGTTAAATCATGGCATAACACCCACAGAATGACTATAGTTGGATCGAGTGGAAGCATTGGAAGTGAAACACTATTCAAAAGAGGACTCGTCCCATCAGTCGTATGAGGTTAGTATCATGGTCAACTGAAGTCAACTTAAAGTCAAAGTCTCTGCAAGAACATTTCAGTTAATAATAATTGTTATTATTAGGCCCTGGACTTTGTGTTTGGACTATAGAGTTGAATATGGACGATATTGGAATTTCAATCATTATCAAATTCCATAAGTTTAAACTGATACAATTTTCACAAAGAGAATTTGTGTAAATAATTATCACTAATGGGTAACGCTTATAATAAATAAAAATGGATTCTATCAAAAGATACGTAAGGAAAAGTTTAGCTAAAATGTCTTACCACTAACTAAGTTGATGTACAAATGTTAATATTTGAATTATTCAATATTAACCGCTGATTGAATTTACACCTATGAGTTATAGAACCAAAATGATGAGATTCCGAATGAACCACGCAATTTAATTAATTTTTAATATTTGAAAATTAATTAAATTCATTAATATTTATGAAATATTAATTATTAAATTCATTTGAACGCCATTAGTATTTAGCAAAGTGTGTATATAAAAGTTATAAATGTGCATATCGATATACGAATCAGTATAATGTTTAACTTTGATTTAAAAAACATAAATACTAAAAAGGACTCAATTAAATTAGTATTTATGAAATATTAATTGCTAAAAATTTCTTGTTTGATTTCCACCAGTATTTAATAAAGTGTGTGTATTGCAGTTATATGCGCGTATCCTTATACGTTATCGATAGGAAACTTAAACTAGATTTATTGGGAATAATACTAATTGGTTTTTGGATTTTTTTTAAGCCTAAATAGTCCATATAATATCTAGACTTACTTTAAGGAATAGGATGGATCTTTTTTTAAACGAGAAGAAAATATTATTAAAAGGAGAGGAATCAGCATATATTGAATGCAACATTTATTTTCTTCTTTAATAAAATTTAATCTTAGCCATTTGCCTCTCTGATTCTCATCTTCTCCCTAAAAAAATCATGTTTTGGATGACAAAGGCATATATAGAGTGGAAATATGTCCATTGTGGAGTAAATCCCAACACCTAAACTTGTTCATATTAACTGTATACACTTTTCATATGTTGCACTTACACTATACACATGGTGCATTTGATGTGCTCATCATTATATAGAATTAATTAAAATTAAATAAAACTAATTTTCAACAATTATAATTATATGAGGAAAATTTTAATTGGAAAATTTAGAGAAGTTCTAAATGAATTTAGATTACATATGTTCAACAAAGATCCAATAGGAATTTTTTTGAAACTTACTCATTTCTTCTACCTCAGGTTGGTTCGATTCCTTCAATTCCAACATCATTCACATTCGAATTAATTAATCAAAACACAATCAGTTTAATAATAACATTTATTATTAGCCATGCTTCTTTGGTCAAAGACTTTGAGTTGACTATAGTTAACCGTGATACGAACCTCAATTAACCGAGAAGATAAATTCTTTATTGGATAGTATTTCACTTCCAATGCTTAAACTAAAAATCAATTATGGTTATTTGATGGACGCCATGCCACGATTTAACTATAATCATAGTGGACTGTCCATGCAGAAGTTCAACAATATTCTCAAGTCAAGAAAACCATGTAGTATCCTCACTTTGAGATTCTATGTTTGATCTTAGTTATATTAACCAAAAAAAAATTATCGAGTGAGTCATTCTGCGGTTATCCAATATCTATTAGCATGTAATGTTACGCCCCACCTCTATACCCACGCTAGCCAAGAACACTACGGTGTAGTGTTGTCAACTAGCATGGAGAATAAGGCTGTTGAGGAGCGACCATCCATGTGATTTCTTATCACACGGTGGCTATAAATAATCTTCGGAAACAAACATAGAAATAAGCATAACACAAATCAGTCACAGACATCCATATCACAAAGGCGGAAGAAGATATGAATATATAACTAACACATGAAAGTGTACATCAGAGTAGTGGTCAAAAAGATCCACAATAATACAAAAAAATAGCAACACGTGTTATACAAAAGAATACATCTATGAGTCTGTATCTCAAGTGTGAACGACAAAAACTGCTAATCTAAATGGTCAGCCAAAAGTCAGAGTAGTAAATCCCTGAGGGAGAAGTCAAGCAGAAGCACCTGTAACATCTCGGTCTGACCCGAGTATTATTTATAAGAAAATAATAAATGGATCAGTCTAGCTATAAATATCAGATAACATGATATAAACAATAGATATGGCAAGAACATATAGTAACCATAAAGACATACTATGATAAGCATGTAAATGAAGATCATCAAGAGATCAAACAATATCAAAAGAATCTTCTAAAAGATCCAAATTCACCTAAACATAAAAGCTGTAAAATCATAACAATGAAAGTCATGAAAATAGGTGAAGCACAAATTCCAGAAGACTACACAAGAAATCCAGAAATCACAATATAGGAGCATGAAAACTCACAAAATGGGAGTATGAAAACTCACCTACACGTGTAACACAAAGCGAGACGCTATCTCATGGTTGCAAGCCATTAATTTTGACACACGAATGGCCCGAAGACCGTGGGGTGCTACCCCACATATGTGATGGCGAAACATCACACAAATGCGATGGCGAAACATCACAAGAGCGGGGTCTAGTCTCCCTCGTAGACAAAGAGACATCGCACAGTTGCTAGTCTAAAACACAAAAATGATCGTCATGATCATCAAGAAGTGTCAATTACACTAAGTTAGTAAATATAAAAGTTTAGCTTCATGTCCCATAACCACTTGCTTAACTCAAATATTTACGAACAAACTGTAGATCTTCACTAGAAAATTGTCACAAAAGATTCAATCGCACAAGTCCAAGAATTAACCAACGAAGTAAACGCAAGCGTTTCATAACACTTGTTTTACTAAGTCGTTTAATTAGATTTCTCATACGAGTGAGGTAAAGGTTTGTAAATACTAATAGATTGGAAAACGGTTTAAGGAAAAAGCTTTGTAGTAGAATAGAGTTAAAATTGTTTTGATGAAAGAGTTTTGATATTTACTACTAGTATTGAAAACCTTTATATTTTAAAGTGACAAATCATAGAAGTGATTGTAGAAACAATCAATCATAAAAATTCACATTCGAAGACGTGAATAAAATCCAAAGAAACCGATAAAGAATCCATCGAAATAGATATTCAAAAATCCATAAAATCGACCGAGAAGCCCAAGATAGTTTGTCTCGAAGAATGGTCAACTCAGCATCTCAACAAAGCAAGTTCTGTTGAATGTTTTTCAGATAAGATCCCCTACGGAGGGGGGGTCCAGGGGGGTGGCAACCCCCCAAGGTGGGGGTGCGGGGGCAACGCCCTTGCTACGGGGTTCGACCTGCCCGGTCAGGTCGCGGGGGCCCGAGGGCAGCGCCCCCGGCGAGGTGCGGGGCAGCGCCCCGTCCAAAAACGGTACGACCTAGTGGTCCAGCGACCTAAAGGGTAAAGGTCATCCGACCTAAAATGGGTTCGTGACCTTACACTCAAACGACCTAAAGAAAATAAGGGGCCGAGCGACCTATAAGAAGCAGCGACTTAAATAGAATCGAGGTCCAACGACCTACGGGTTAGGTCATGCAAGTTAAGGAGGTCAACGACCTAACAGAGACACATGACCTAATAAAAGAATGCGACCTAAAGGCACGCGACCTAGCGACCTAAGCAGGAAACGCGACCTATGAGGGACAGCGACTTAAGTGGGTCAACGACCTACGGAATATAGGTCACGCGACCTAACGGTTTACAAGGTCTTGCGACCTAACTGGAAACGTGGTCTAGCGACCTAGTGGTTTAAAGAAGATGGGTCACGCGACCTAAGGAGATAAGGCCTAGCGACCTACGAGCTAAAGGTTCAAAGACCTAACAGGATGTAGGTCCAACGACCTAACAGGTAAGAAGATCACACGACCTAAAATGTCATAGGACCTAACGACCTAAGGTCATACGACCTAGCGACCTAAAGCCATACGACATAACGACCTAGCGACCTAAAGCCATACGACCTAGCGACCTAAGGTCCATATGACCTAACTCCGAAGACGTTAGAAATGGCCAAAACGACCTACGATCTAAGGTCCATACGATCTAAAGCCCAACGACCTAGCGACCTAAGGTCCATACGACCTAAAGCCCAACGACCTAGCGACCTAAAACCAAACGACCTACGACCTAATTCCGAGTGCCGAGCGACCTAACGTTGTAGGCCATTTTAAGGTCGGAAACGAGCTATTTTGAGGCCAAGACTTTTCCACGCGAACGACCTAGCATAGGCAGAGCGACCTAAGTGCAGTTTTTTACCAAAAACACTAAAATTTGGTGGTTTTCGCCAATCCAATCCAAACCAAATGCAAATGTACATGCAAACATAATAGGGATTCATTCCCAACAGTCCAAGATAGTTATAGGCTAGATTTGTGAGATAAAAATTTCACCTTTTCACTAAAATGGATGAAGATGAAACTTGAAATGCTATGCAAGGATCAACCACTAGCTTGAATCAATGTCTTCACTTGAGTTTTGGAGTTGATGTTGGATTAGCAATGAAGACTTAGCTTTTGGAGTTTTAATTTCTCTTTCCACTCACCATTAATGCAAAAGCTTGAGTTGGTAGGAATTTATGAAGAGTGAAGAGAAGGAGGGGGTTGGGCTTGAGTTATAATGGCTAAGCTAACCCAAAGTCCAAAGCGGGAAAAGTTAGTGAAATTCCACTAACTCCCAACCTATCAATGTTTATACTTAAAAAAGTTGTAAACGGCATTTCAAACTCAATGGAAGTGGTCTCGAGTCCTAATTTGACCATTTGTAAAAAGTAGCTTTTCGGATCAATATCCGATTAACGACAAAATATTTAAATAAAATATTTAAATATAAAATCGATAAATATGCGGGTTGTTACATGTAACCACTCGATGCCTCTAATATCCATGAGTAATACATTTCCTAATATTTAGAGAGTGCTACATACTCTAGTATCAATATAACCAATCCCGGAACAGGCCTAAATTTTGACCCAAAAAAGGCCCATCGAAATTTAGATCCGTTCTAAGGTAAGTTATTAGTAGTAAAAAGAAATAACATTACAGAGCCATGACTAAACTTTCAAAACTCAAAGCAGATGGAACAAAATGTAATAGCAAGGTGTACCTGTTTATTTTAAAACCATAAAAATGTCATAATACACAATTCCATAAAAACTGTAGCATAATATATGTTACAACAATTGTCTAAATACGTGGGTACACATAAAAGGAAGTGATAATAACAAATACTGCCACAAGCCAAGATTCTCCATCTCTAAGCATCATTACCGCCTTTCACTCCATCCATAACCTGTGTTGTAATGAGAAATGAGTCACAACAACAAGTGTCTGGTGAATAAAAAACTCGAGTCTAACCTTTTCAGTACTTGGGCAATATATTTTAAAATAAGAATATGTTTACGAACCAATAACCATTGAAACCATTTAATACTTATTTATAAGGAAATGAGGCGACTCCAACCACTTTATACCTTACATTCCAGAAGCAGGTTTCTAAAATCTCATATCCCAATCATATGTCATAAACAACTAATAATGTGAGAGATGGTATGTAACGACCTGTAATTTTTAATGGTTTTATTTACGTAATTAACTAAATTTTTGTGAAATTTTAAATAATAAAATTTTGAAATAAAAAATTAATATTTGGAATAGTTTATTTAAACGTAGCAAATGGTAAATTTTCATCAGAAAATATGGAAGTTTATTTTATTGTGTAATTTTATTTAAAATCAAATCAGTTAATAATTGATGATAATAAAATATTTTTCAAACCTGAATATTTTTATATAGTAAATTTGTAAATCATATTCTGAGTGAGACATCATATTCCGTTTCGTCAAATTTAGACTGCTATTGCTCCATTTATCTTATTTGCGGCGTTTTAGCAGCATTTCTAGTACCAATTATCGACTTTTGATAAGATGATCGTGCCACTAATATCTATATATCATTTTGATCGTCTTGTCGTGCTGATCTCTATGGTATATCCAATTCTGTGTTTTGAAGTCTGACACATAGTGGAATCCGTGAAACCGGTAGCCGTATCGGTGCTCACTTTCAACCTTTTGGGTTAATTGTCTACTCAGTTGTCTTCCATTCGAAATCGGACTGTCGTAACTATTTGTATTCTCAGAAATAAATATTTTGACTCTTTGCTTGCCTGATATTCAATAAAATTATGGGTTGTATTTGCTTTTAGGTCTAGTTTCATTCCAAAATATAATTAAAAAAAACTATATTGCAGTTCTCTTCCTCTGCTCTTCTCTTCCTCTCGTCATCTACTTTTTCCAAGCCTCAAACCTAAAGCCGATGCCAACCTCTACCCGTGCCTAAGCCCTCGCCTGATCATCCATTCCTTCTCCTCAACCCGCCTCTTCTCCTCTTCGCTCGGCCTCAACAACTTTGCAACCTCCACTGTACGACCATCCTCCTATCTCCCTGCAGTCCGCGGCAACCCTCAACTCATGTTTACCCACCCCATTCGCCATTCGAAACCTCCACAGCCGCGTGCTCACCCAGCTCACTAAAAGCATCGGTTGATCCACTCACCTAAGGGCATGTTCCTCCCTCCAGCAACCCAAAACGCCTGTCAAACTCCTCCTCTTCCCACGCTCTGCTGAGCCTTCCTGCTGTTCTCTGGTCGATGCTTATTTTATTAAGGTATTATATAGTTGTTTTGTTTAAAGTGTTATTTTATATAGGTTGTTATATATATATATATATATATATATATATATATATATATATATATATATATTACATAAATCTATTTTACATATATATAGGTCAGTATGTTTTATACAATAGCTATCTATAGTTTATAATATTGTTAGTTAAGTATAATATGGTTCGGTTATATATATATATGAGTTGTATATATACATATAAAACTTATATGAGTATGTAGTTTAAATGTATATTTATAAGATATGAATTAGTCTGCTATGTTTTAGGCAAAGATTTATAATAGCTTATATTGGTTTATATGTAATGTTATAAAATATGAATATGATCTGGTGTATATATATGTGTGTGTGTATCTGTGTGTGTGTGTTTGATTGTATGCATTTAAATATGTGAGTCATATGCTTATAGGTTACAGTATAAATTGTGGTTAAATATATCATATGGAGTCTGCATATGTTTATTTTACCTGTCCTGTATTTTATTCCATATATAGATTTACATATACACTGTTTTACAATTTTCTGTTTATAAGATTTATATATAGGTATACAAAATTTAATATGTGTTAGTTTGAAGCAGTGTTGTTTATATGAGTATAAGTTCATATAAAGTTTTATAACATGTTTATGTATATACATAGATTAGGTAAATTTATTTTATATATAAGCTGTTTGTATATATAGGTTTACACAAGTCTGCACATATATGTTTGTTTTGTTTCAGTAACACAATTTGCATTTTATATTGTTATTATATGTGGTCTGTATATTTTATTTTGAGTAGCATGTATATACATTTATCAATGTATGTTATATAAGAAATAAAATCTATTTGATTTATATACAAATTTATGTAGGTATTTTGCATTTTTATTAAGTGTATATATGTGTGTGTGTGTGTGTGTGTGTGTGTGTGTGTATGTATGTATTTCAAATTTTATTATGTAGATATGTTGTTTTATTTTATGTGTTTATATAAAACAATGATTTTATAAAAAATTCATATATATTTAATTTAATATGGGTTAGAATTTTAAATATGATTTTATGTACATATAAATAGTTATATATATATATAGTTATATAGATAAGTATACATAAGTTTGGGTTTTAATAAATAGATTGAGGATTTATTTATTGGTGTTTAGATCTAGTATTTATTTGAAAATGTATATATATGTTATTTTAAATTTAATATTGGTTTAAGAAAATATAATAAAATAATATATATTTCGTTTCAGTCTATATCAAGTAGATTTTGATTTATTTCATCAATTTCTTATCTACCAGCTTTGTCAAATTCGTGCCAATCTTGCTTTGCCTTGAAATTCATAGCTTGTTCTGTTGTCAAACTTCTCTAGACTCGAAAGGTGAGCAATCACTCACGATTAACATTCTTATATCTATTAAATTTGATTTCAATTAAAACGACAATTGAAATATGCTGTTGTTAGTTACTTACATGGCTATATATATGCTATTATCTATATTAGTTTACATGTGATATCTGACACCATTATCTGTTATTTATATTGATGATATATGCCTGTTATATTATTATCATATATGTTCTCACTATGCAAGTTTCCTGTTAGTATAGAATTCTCTATGGGTTGAAATGACACATACCCGAACGATCTGTAGAATAGGATAAAATCGTTATGGGTTGAAATTGTAACGACCCGAAAATTTTAATGGTTTCATTAATATATTTAAACTGAAATTTTAAATAATAAAATTTGGAAATAAAATTTTATATTTGGAATACGTCTATTTAAACAGAGCAAATGGTAAATTTTCATCAAATAATATTGAAGTAAATTTTTTTGCGTAAATTTATTCCAATTCAAATCAGTTAATAATTGATGATAATAAAATGTTTTCTAAAACTGAGTATTTTTCTATAGAAAATTTGTAAATCATCTTTTGAGTTAGACGTCACATTTCGTTTCGCCAAATTTGACTGTTATTGCTCCGTTTATCTTATTTTCGGCGTTTTAACCGCATTTTCAGTACCATTATCGACTTTTGATACGACGATCGTACCACTGCTATCTGTATATCGTTTTGATCGACTCATCTGCTGATCTCAGCGGTATATTCATTTTTGTTTTTTGAACCCCGGTACACCGCGAAATCAGTAAGTGGTTAACCGTTGTGGTTCGTATTTGAGCCTCGGTTTCCTATGCCTTTCGTTTAAACACCGTGTAAACCAATGGTCATTGACCATTAAAATTTTCCAGAATTTTACCGTGTGTCCTTTTCTATTCCGCTGGTTCATTTTTCTTGGTCTCTTTATCTCCATGTCGGTACATTCTTCATATATATAAAAAAGTAAATTCATATGTCAGTTTTCATATTTGTTTGCCTGAGCCTGCACGCCTTCTTTTGCTAGCCTCACATACACGCAACAACCCAAAGCCCGACACCTTAACCCTCTTTCCAACCCGGCATGTGACATCATCTCCCCTCCACCTCTGCTCTCATCGCAGCACCCGACCATCGGCCTCCCCATGCAACTCGACCCCGCCACACCAAGCGCCTTCGACCATCCTCCTCGAGTTTCGTCCATCAACTATCAGTGCTCCACCACCGACTCGCCGCACCGTAGCCTTGCTCGCTTGAGCAGACCCTTGCCTCAACCTTTGCCTTGCATTCTTGTAAGAGCCGAGCACCTTTTCCTTACTCCTTTGTTGAAAAAAAAGAAATATAAACAAAGCTCGCTATATATTTCTATCTGGAAAACATATATATCTAATGCTGAAGTGATCTTGATGGGTAAGCTTAGTTTATATATTATATTATTTATCGGTTTATATATATGTGAGTTGATATATTTTGTTTTAAGGGTAGTTGATCTATACATGACGAGTGAGTTTATGCCAAAGAAGAGTTTGCATTGTGACTTTGTTGTTGGTTATAATATAAATTATACAAAGTTTGTTTATACGTATATAACAAATTATATATATATTTGCATGCGGTAGTTTATACGATAGTTAGTTTCTATATATAGGGTATGTTATAGTATATATGTATATATATATATATGTGTGTGTGTGTGTGTATATAGTTTGTCTGTATGTGTTTATATATATTGGTTTTATACAAATTTTTGTGTTGTATGTATATAAGGTTATTTGTTATAATATGATATTTTAGTATATATACGTATAATATATGACTGTTATATTTCTGTTTTGTATACAAGTTTAAATTGGTATGTGTATATTATAGATCTGTATATGTTATATACATATAACGTTTATACATGTTTATATATCATATATATATATATATATATATATATATATATATATATTTGTAATTTAAATGATACATTTAAAAGTATATTTCGTGTGCGTGTGTTATTAGTTATATATCTAGATATGTATTTATATACAATATAGATATGTATGTTATATGTCAGTGTAATGGCAGTTTAAATATACAGTATATATATACATTTACATAGCGGTTCATACGTTTCCTATATATTAAATTACGTATAGTGTTTATATTTTCTATCAGTTTAACTTTTGGTTGTTGGTTGATTATATTTACATATGGCTGGTATAGTAATAAATGTATGTTTATTATTAAATAAGTATACAATATAGTATTATATACAGGTGTATATCAGGGCAGTATGTAGGCTTGCTGGGTAGATAATGTTAAAATTTGTTCATCAATTTTGTTTTGTTCAATTTTAGTCTACATTGTACATTAGTTTATTAATTATTGGTTTTAAACTATTTTCATATATTGTTACATTAATTTTGAAATGTATATAGACTTTAAACTAAAATTTTGTATATATAAATTTATCTAAGTTGTTTGTATTTTGGGTCTTGATTAGTTTTGAATATAATAAGTTTGAATCATATATATATATATATATATATATATATATATATATATTCTAATATTTGTTGTGTTGATTTTTAATAAAGTAATAATAAGAATATAATATACATTTGTTTCTATTATATCAAAACTGATTCATATTCATTTCATCAATTCATGATTATCAGCTTTGATCGTCCAATTCGTGCCAATCTAGCTTTGCTTTGGGAAGTTGTGCTTCGATTCGTAACTCGTCTCACTTTCGTTCGTCTCTAATCTCAAAAGGTGAGCAATCACTCACGATTAATGTTCTTATATTTATTAAATTTGATTTCAATTGGAACGACAATTGAAATATGCTGCAATTAGTTATTTATATTACTATATATGTGCAGTTATCTGTATCTGTTTACATGTGACATCTGACACCATCATCTGTTATTTATATTGATGATATATGCCTGTTATATGATTATCATATCTGTTATCACTCTACAAGTTCTCTGTTAGTATAGAATTCACTATGGGTTGAAATGATACATACCCGAATGGACTTTAGAATATGAGAAAATCGTTATGGGCTGAAATGATAAATCCAAGAAATTTTCATTTGTTGAATTTGGGATTGCGGATTGAAATTATATATACCCGTATAAATTTAAATTACGGATTGAAATGATAAATATCTGTATCACTTGACCATAGGATAGAAAATTATATACAGACACCACTGGTCTATATATAAATATTTTGAAAAGGGTTTCTATGATTTTGGAAAGAAATATATAGTTTAATAAATATTGATTTTTGATATTATATAAATATTATTTTATATATAGTTAAATTCTTAAATTTAAGTAATATATAAATTTGTTAATGTAAAATAAGTTTAATAATAAAGTTTGATTTTATTAAAGTATAATATGGTTAAGTATTTATTTTAATATAGAGTTTACTATGATTTTAATAAATTAAGGTTGAGAAGATGGATTTGAAATTGATTTTAAATTGTAATAAATAGAGAATTACATATAACTAAAATCGATTTGGAAGTTACTGAATTTGAGATTTTAAAGGATATGATTTTATAACTTGATTGTTGGTTTAAAGTGATTAATAAATTTTCAAGTTTGAGTTTTATTTAAATGGTATTGAATTTATTAAGTAAATATTTCAAAACTAAATAATAGTAAACTGAATTAAGATATATATAAAATTATCACATTTAGTTTTGAAATTATAGAATATCTAAAGCTTTGAAATATATATTCTGAAATGGTTTATTTGTGGTTCAAATCTGTATTTGAAATCAATATAATTTTTATTGGTTTGTTCGGAAGCTAAATTGGAATTAATGATTTGAGATCTGATAAAATTTGAATTTTGGAATTCGAGTTGATTTGGAATTAATTTGTGAAATTTGAGGAAAACAATTTTACTTTATAAACTATTTTAGTATTTAAATCGGTTAAGTGAGAAGTATTATGATTTCAAGTATTATGTTTTGAAAGTGTTATAATTTCAAGTGTTAGGTTTCGAAAATGTTATAACTTTGAAAGTGCTATGATTTTGGAAATGATATCGTTTTTTGTTTTGAAATGAAAATGATATCGTATTGATATAGTTTTGAAATGGCAATGATATTTTGGTCTTGAAGTATAAACTATTTTGAAATGACCGCGGCGTTATAATAACGTTTGGTTGTTAAAGAGACCGGGATCGGAAGTTGTCATACTCTCTGCCAACACCGAAAACCACTTTAACAACCGTGTACACGGTGGAGTTTCCAGAATGAAGTAGGATGGTGGAGAGTCCTATTGAGGTATACATGTGGACCCGACTTCCGTAAGTTGGCATAAGGTGGCTAAAACGGGAGCGATTCCGGGCCAATGACGTAGGTCCTCTGATCGGACACACTTCTTCGATACCATTCTATTACTTCGTGATTGATTGGGTGCACCTTTGATTTTGGGAGTGCGGCTCGAGGTGGGAGGTAGTGGCTGCTATGTGTTACCACCGGTCCGGATGCGTAATTGGTATATCTACCATGGCATTGCCTCGTTGTGCCGTGTCACCTACCCTAGCGCGCCTTGTACGAGTTTTTATTTGTGTCGTACCTATGGAGTATCATCTGGTAGCCTCCCGATCAGGAGGTATTATGGTACTGTATAGACTATTGGCACTATATATGTGCTAAGGTGGAAAATGTAAAGCCTTAACATGATTTTTAAGTAAGTTTATTTTACTTTAGACATTATTATAATAGCGTATATTACTACATAGTAGATAGTTTAACGAATCCTTAGAGGATGGTTATCCCAAATATCTTTTGAGTTACTTGTATTTCAGTTGTTATTTCGCTTAAGTTGGATTTGTTGATAAAAGAATGTTAATCCTGACTTGAGTGTTTTGTGTTTTGCTTTACGCTCGGGTCAGACTGAGTGATACAGCTTTTGAGACTCACCTTTGGAGTTGGAGCTTCACTTGGAGATCCATCTGCATCTTTTCAGCTTGCGGTTATTAAGTTGATTCCAGTGATGATTCTGATCTTGTATTTGACTATTGTATTTGAGATTTCTGTTGTATCTTATTTAACTCTGATATATATATAGTAGCTTCATGAACTATTATTCTTCGATTTCTGCTGCATTATTGTTATATTACTCTGTATCTGTGATTCTGTGATTATTTATTTACTGCATATGCTAAGTTTTTGCCAAATACAAACTAACAATCTGGTATTTTGAGCAATTCAAGTCTGGCATGTGTGGATGCAAATGGTTGAGAATATCAGGTCATTACGTTTGGTATTAAAGCTCTGGTTTTAAGCAAAACTCAACATATAGGGTAAATTTAATTACAGAATTTTTTTCGTTCGAGCTTGAATTCCTTCTTCTCTGACTCGGGTTTCCTTTGAATTTTGGGGCGTTCCCTTCTGTTCCAAAATCCATCCTTATCTCTCCCTATTCATGCTTCTTGATTCTGGAGTATCCCATAACTCCACTTCGAATGATCTCTATAATAACTCGACGGTTTGGCCAATCTTCGAATGATTTGTAAAGGGGTGAAACTCCTTTACAATAGGCATTGATTTATCGAAGATTTCTGTATCCTCAGTTTACGATGCTAATTATCTTATGCTATGCCTGAATTCTATCCCTTGAGATCGGATGCTGATTTGCCTCGGAATTCTCCATTGATTTCATTCTTGAAGTCACGGTTGACCTGGTTAAGGTTGCCCGCGATTTAATAAACTTATCCATCTTCCTATTTTGTTATTTAATTAACTTATCTTTGTTTCAAACCTATCTTTGAGTCAAAATCCTCTTTGATTTGAGTCCATCAAATTTGAATCTCTATCCTTACTTTGAAATCCATTCTTGTATCATCAAGCGAGGAAGTGTATTTGTAAATTAATATTAAAAATGTTATATATATATATATATATATATTGTTGTTTGAGTTGTTGATGTTGATTTGGATTTTCGATCGATTCGTCTGATCAATGCTAATGATAGGATTTCCAAAATACTTGAATAGAGCAAACCGACACAATATTACTTTCAAATTGGTAGATGAAATAATTCTGTATGATTATATATATATATATATATATATATATATATATATATATATTCTGAAATTGAATTGGTAATTGAATTGGATGTTTAAAATGATAATATTTGATTTATTGCTTTGTAAATCCTTGATTATTTTAACATATAAATAAATGGAATTAATTTATATTATATATAAGTATAATTTTTTGGAATTTAATAGTCAGGTAAATTGGTTATATAAATAAATAATATTTGAATTTCATCTGTCGTTTTGTAAACCGTTGATTTTTCCCAATATATAAATAAATGAATTTATCAAAAATGGTTTATAATGTAACTTGGAGTTTAAATGAATTCAAATTAGAATTTGAGAATTTAATTTTCGATAATTCCAAACTTTGTTTTTAGATTTTTGAAATGCATATTATTTAAAAGTATTTTCGAATCACAACACCAGAATTGGCTTTTTCCAACGATTATAACTGTTAGAAATGAAACTTGTAACAATTATAACCGTTACAAGCACATTTGTGACAAATTTATGACATTATTCCCAACGGTTATAACCGTTGGGAATTGGGATTTTTCCAAGGGTTATAACCGTTGGGAATTGGAATTTTTCCAACG
This sequence comes from Allium cepa, assembly GCA_030765085.1. NCBI lineage: Eukaryota > Viridiplantae > Streptophyta > Magnoliopsida > Asparagales > Amaryllidaceae > Allium > Allium cepa. The sequence goes on from CM060939.1 coordinate 322,336,478, forward strand.
GTTATAATAGTTGGGAAATTTATCCATTCCCAACTGTTGGGATTAATCCCAATTTTCAATGGTTATAACTGTTGTAAAAACCCCTTTTCCAAGATTAATGAGTTGGTTCCCAATAGTTATAACCGTGGACAATCTCAACATTATCAACGGTTATAAATGTTAGCAATTGCAAGATTACAAATATTATTTTAAAATACCATGATATATGTTAGGGATCGACATTGTATTACATCATTCACTAAATATGCACGTAATTAAACAAAAATAATGATTAAAACATATCTATAGTCAACACATTATATAATTAGACAAAAGATATGTTTACGCCAAGTTTTATACATGAAATAACGAGATAATTTCATAATATTTTGGTTTTGAAGTGATCAATACCCAATTATACATAGTTTCATGTTTCCAAACACAATAACTAAATGTAACCTCAAAAAGAAATATGAAAAATAGATCATTGTGTTTCAAGACCTGCTCCTACCACTGTACTAGCTGTAGACTTGCACCCACCACCGTGCTAGCTGTAGAAACTCGATCATCCTATGTATTATTTGGAGCAAAAGATTACATAATGGTACCTAAACAAAAATAGAGTAATGTATCAGTATCCTCCTCCTATAATGGAATACTGGAAAAATAATTCAACTTCTTTATTGTAATAGCAAAAATAATTCAACTTCTTTATTGTAATAGCGTAGTTGGTGTGCATGAAGCTCTCACCTCACCGGTGGAAGCCACACACAACCAACTGAAAGTTTCATATGGCTATAATTCAACTTGTAACATCAACAAATGATAATATATAAATGTAACGAAAGAAATTAAATACTGGGAACAACCATATGGTTGACATGCAGATCAATGTATACATTAACAACACAGGCTATAGTTATTCCAGTAACAAGCAACTAATGCACAAAGTACCATATCCTTCTTAATTTTGCCCCTCTATTTTGAAACACAAAAAAAAATAATTAGGAGAGGAATTTTTTTTAAGGATAATGGTAAATAAGTTGTGTTAAATTATATACTTATTTGGTCTGCAGAAGCCAGTTAAGGGTTGAATCCATTACAACGCATAGAGTGACAATCCTATCTTCTGAAGTGTTTCCAAAGGTGTTTTCAAATTTCTTTATTGACAAAATTACAGAAATAGTGGCAAGCAAAACTGCAAGTATCTGCAAGAGAAAAGAAAAATTAGTTAATATCACAATATAGTCATGTTACTATACATAAAATTAATCATTTAATATGAAATGTTATAATAAGAGTGGCATTATCATTTACTAGTTTCTATTTAACCAAAAGAGTAATGATTTGTTTGTCTATCATGGCATTTAGGTTTAAAAAGACATAACAATTATTTCAGAAGAGATTAAGATAGACTAACCTGTATAATTACATGAGAGTAGAAGACAACATTAACCTTGAGGGCACATTCAATTCTGTGGGACATTCTGATCAATAGTATACCGATAGGAATCAAGAAACTAAAAGAAGCCCATAGAAGAAAAGCATGTTCTTCTATTTGTAATGAGAGTTTCGGAGTCAACTGTAAATAGCGATCGAAATATACATTTTAACTGACTGGAGACAATACTAGAATGTATGAAATGTTAAAAAAAATACCAACATATTAGAAGTTGGTTGAGTAGTAGTTTGAACTGATTTAGTTTCTTCATCTGATGAAGTTACTAATTCAAAATGAAAAATAAACACCAAGTAGAGGAACACTATAATTGAAGTTACATCGTCTTTTATTAAGACCAACTGATTTTAGTAAATTTAGTATCCAATATTTAAAGGCTAAGGATGTACTTATGTTCAAATTGTGTATAATCACAAATTACCTTTTCAGCTCAAGCATATGTAACACCATAAAGAATTTTAACCGTTAGACCGTTATTATGTCCCAAATATTAAACGTAACACAACCAAATTACAATTGTATGATATTATTTCCCAAAAGAAAAAGGCATTGGATCAGGCCAAAAAAAATAAAAAAAAAATCATAGAATTGACTGCAAGATCATGAATAGAAATTTACTACATTATATCTTCGATAAATGTTTTACCCTCAATTTAAGCTATAAAGTCAATCTTAATCTTAGTTCGTAATGCATGTCAAGTGAAACAATAGTCTCAAATATCATTACTTTTATTTCGTTTCAGAAATAGAAGTGGATGAAATACATACCTCACTTTCATAAGCAACAACTGACTGAAATGGCCTATTAGCGTTACGTGATCTAAGATCCCATATTAGCAACTGTTGATCATCTCCAACAGAGCCAAACAAATACTCATGCCTCAGATGTCATACAACATCCTCAACTACACCTTTATGTACCTGTTTACAAATATTTTATCAGAAACCTAGTCATAAGATAGATACACGCACGTTAAGCAGATCACTATTTGTTGAGGATATAATATGAACTGTCGTCATGTAATTGCATGGTTACACTATTCATACTTATATAAGGTAGAAAAAATAACAATATAACATAACGTGCATGTGATTCAATTTAATGGAAAATATCATTGCTCGGTTTATAAATGGGCATTGCTCAGTTTATAAACCGAGTATTGCTCGGTTTATAAATGGAGCTCGATTTAAAAATTAAGCAAGTGCGCTCAGTTTAGAAAAGTGACCAATGCTTAGTTTATAATTGAGTGTCGTTGTTCAGTTTTAAAACTGAGTTCCAGCGACATTGCTCAGTTTTTAAACTGAGCATGAGTAATGTGCAGGTTTTAAAACTGAGATCCAATGCTCAGTTCTAAAACTGAGCAATGATGAGCAATGCTTTGGTTTTAAAATTGAGCAATACAGAGCAGTGTTCGAGTTAAAATTGGGATCCGTTGCTCAACTTTAAAACCGAGCATCATGCTCATTTTTAAAACTGAGCATGAGCAATATTCAATTTTAAAACTAAGCATCAGCACCGCTGCTCGGTTTTAAAACTAAGCATGAGTAATGCTCAACTATTCAAATTTGTTAACTTATTGTTAACTTATCCGTTAGAATGGTCATTATCTTAACTCGTGTAATTTTAATGTGAAACGATAAAGCTTATATATACACACACAAAGGACAACCGCAATGGTAATTGTTGAATCCATTGTGGCCACTCGAGGGTAGATGGCATATTGGATAATGTGAAAATAATTAGCATGATAAACTAAATCTAGGATACGAGATGGCAATAAGTAAATGATTGTGGAATATACAACCATTAAAAATAAAACATTAGTATTATTATTAATTGTCAAAGAAGTCCCACTTTTGCAGACATGGTGGGAATACATCTAGACATTTTAGTGCCCGTAGTGGACATCATGAAATATTCAATATACGTGCAAAGGAAAAACCATTACCAGAAAATTAGAAGCCATTGAAAATTACCATTGTGGCCACTCGAGGGTAGATGGCATATTGGATAATGTGAAAATAATTAGCATGATAAACTAAATCTAGGATACGAGATGGCAATAAGTAAATGATTGTGGAACATACAACCATTAAAAATAAAACATTAGTATTATTATTAATTGTCAAAGAAGTCCCACTTTTGCAGACATGGTGGGAATACATCTAGACATTTTAGTGCCCGTAGTGGACATCATGAAATATTCAATATACGTGCAAAGGAAAAACCATTACCAGAAAATTAGAAGCCATTGAAAATTAAGGCTCAAACCTTTTGTAGTAATGGTTTTGGGTTGGGGCAAAATGCGTAAATGCATGCTCATCTTCCTAATCTTTAAACTTTACTGAAGATTTAATTATTTGAATTTTTTGTTTACTGTTTTTGGAAAAATATAACAAATTAATTAGTCTTCATTCTAACTCATTTTGGAAAAAATATAACAAATTCATTAGTCTTCATTTTAACTCATTACATTGTACTAAGATACCATATTACGGATATAGCTTAGGTTTGCAATATAGTCAACATACATAAAAATTAAGACCAGGGAACACAACAAAATATAAGAATATCATAGTTTATTGATAATCAAAACAAGCTCCAACAACTCAAATCATTTATAAATGATCAATCGATTGAAAACATCCATTTTTAATAATAATACGTAAAATATATATAATAATAATAATATATAATATGTAGAGAGAAAAATTAAGCAGTTCAATGGTTAAAACACGTTAAAGTTTATAATACTTGGTTACTTTTTATACACTTTGTTAATTTTTATAAATCTTGGTTAATTTTTAAAAATTAGATAATTTTTAAATTTATATAAACTTTGTCAAATTATTATTATTATTATTACCTTAGTTTATTTATATCAAACTATAGTTTATAATTTATATAAAACTAGTTTAATTTTTGCAGACTAGACTTTTTTACGTTGTAGAGTCGGATGTGTCGGACGCGCCTAAAACGAAAACATGACATTTTCTCTAAAGGGAGGTGCGCGAAGTCAAACTGCGGCTAACTTTCAATAGGTCATAAATTGTAAGTTCCACGATCCAACAGAGCAGTAACACTATGTATAAGAAGCTCTCTTTATATCAGTATGAAAACCGACAAATTCTAAAAATAAACTATATAAATAGATTTCAAACATTATAAGATAATAGCCAATATAATGAAACGAACAGCTAAACATGCATAATCCAAATACTACTAGATGATCAAATGGTCAATGGAGTAACACAAGTCTATGGTCATGAAAGTAACACTAGTGGTCAATATGTATATGTAATGTTGCTGCTTTCCGTTTTATTAGTTGAGTTATGTGTCTGCTACATTTCAACCACTGATTAATTCATCATAATCATCTGTCTTTTATGATGGTTCCATGTATGATTTAAATAATTATAATTTGATGTTGTAATTTGATTAAAACATAAAATTGAAAATGGGAAAGACTTAACTCATTACAACAAGCACTCAACTATGTAAACCGAAGAAAACCATCATTCTACTCCAATGTATATTCTCCATCTACAAAGTATTTGTGTATAATGTATATTAACATTTATTTAAGTTATAATTGAAAAATTAGTCGTTGGCACTGTAAGTTCGAAGCTTTGGACGTTAATAGTTCATTTTTTGTTGACTCTAAAAGAAGATATTTGTCCTCTTACTTTGTTCCTATATTGAAGTCCCCGAGATTATGCAAATTGCAATGGTATAAATTTTTGTAGCGAACAAAGTCTTAACATTGTCATATTTTGATTTAAGTTATAAAAAACTATTACAAATATGTAACATTCAAGAAACTTTCATTCATTTACATTATGTCACCAAACAAATGTGAATGATTTCATCGACAAAGTTTTATTAAATGAAATTTAATCCATTTGGTCTAATAACATGCAATAGACATATTATTTTAAAAAAGAAAAACTCTTGTTGTTAATATTTTCAATAAGATATTAATAAGAAAAAATGAGGAGATTTTAGCAGTACACTTCTTATATAAAACAAGTAACTAAAATCAGTTTAAGTACGTAAATTGTTACCTAGAACGCATTCTCAGGGAGGCTAAAAAAGAATTTTGGTATGGTCCAGCAGTAAGAGATATAGGTGCTTTTACTGAAATAGTAAGTGTTGGAAGCCACACAAACACGAAGTCAGCAACAATTGCCAAGCCTTGCCATTCGCTTGGCAGACCTTGATTTTGCACGTTTATAAGAAATGCCATTTCCAGAATGCTTTGCTGATGTACCATCTCCACTACTTTCAAATGAAGCGGAAGTTGACACTTCACTTTTACCTTTTCTCACCACACCTGGAACTGAAGTGGTTTCAGATATTACTAAATGAAAAAGGAAAGCTCTGCAATTTATGCAAGTATAAAATTGAATAAATTTCTTGTAAGATACCAAGAGAAAATGATAGTCGGATGACCGTTGGATCAGAGCTAACTGATGCATTCACATTGTTTACGTCATTAGCTATATCCCTTATCATGGCTTTTGGATCAAATCCCATGATTTTCGATTCAATGTTCTCATCGAAAGTCATTGACTTCACCCTAATATTACACAAAAAGGACGAGTTTCCATCTTCTGGACCAAATAAATCTTTCAATTCAATGAAATCTTCACGCCCAGCTTCCTCGTTCATTAAATCATTTGGTAATTCGAATTGCCCTTCAATTCAATTACTCGCCTAAATAAAATCATTACTTACATCAAAACAGATGATTATAAGATTGTTAGTATAAGTTTGGATAAGCATGAAAATACGTTGAATGACAGTATAGTTTAGATGTATAACATGAGAACTAGTTCATGGCGAACTATACACGAAGATGGTGATTTTCCTATCATATGGATCAATGAACAAATTGATCTAGCATGTAAGAACAAAATGTGCTTACGGATAGGAGTTTCCTCTATTGGAAATACTAGGGTCATATTTTACATTGATTTGACCGAAGAAGCATATGGAACGATACCTTTACCGGATGATCACAAAAGAGCTTTAGATCATTCTCTTAATTTTTTAAGGACAAGATTACTTACATGGAATTTTATTATGAAACAAGAAATTGTCTTTATTATGAAATTTGGAGAATGGATGCATTTGGTATAAAAGAGTCGTAGAATAAATTGTATAAGCTTAGGGAACCAATCTTGCCAGGTCGGGTTACTGATCGGTTATATCTCTCCAAGGATGAAGATTTTTTCTTGGCCATTAAGGAGGGTGAAGGCGTTTGTTAATTGGTACTACTTTGCTACAACAGAAGTGAAGAAACTAGATGTTTTAGCATGTACCTTTTACAGTTGCATTGAGAGCATGGTTTCTATCAAGAGTGGAGATGGAACAAGTTAAAATATTGCATTGTCCTTTTTTCTTTCTCAGAAAAGAGATGTATTAACTCTGTCTTGGACCATACATATGACTTTTATATGTAATATCTGCATTAGCAACTTATTCCATTGCTGTAATATGAATTTTATATGTAGTGTGAAAGGCTGCAAATCTCGTGTAAATGACGCTGTTGTTCCACGTATGGTGGTGGGCATTTGTTGACACTAAAATCGTATTATTATTTTAAATATTTAGCATGAAACAAATGCATAGCTCTATCTTTTTGAGTTAACCACTTCATGTTTAATCTTTTGATGTATTTTGCAGCTTGTTTACATAATAATTTTGACAGTTGGTCTATTTTTATCTATACACACTCATAAATAGATCATCATTTGTTCTATTAACTATTAAAGAGCTTGATAAAATAGCGAAACAAAAACTTTAAAAGCAACTAATAGCAGGGGCGTGAAAAACAAAGCAACATAAGAAAGGCAGCAATATATATTTATGGAACAGCTAATTAAATAAACATTAAGGACATATAAAGGACGAATCAAGGCAAGGCAAGGATGCATGCAATTAATGCAAGGGATAGGAATGTGTGAATCAAGGAAAAATACATGGGATGCGTGACTTAGTTTCCTGGCAACAAAGCATCAAAGTAATACAAAAAAATCAACGAAAAGAAACTACCATTCACCAAAAGGAGATTTGCAATAAAGTTTGACTTAATGTGTGCAATTGCACAAAAGGGAAATACAAAAAAGGTTACATGTATTAACTAAACAAATTCAAGGCAAGCTAGGCAAACAAGACAAGATGGGACATGTGTCTTTTGGCATGTGAAGAGGCACGGAAAAAGGTGTGAACCGATTCTAATGACAGGGGCAAGACGCAAGAAATTGAAGCACGGCATAGGTATGTGATCAAGCTGTCAAGATAAGAAAGCATGGACGTACAATATAAAGCAACGGGACAAAAAGAACATTGCACCATGATATAACACAATAGGTTTCATTTATATTTACCGAGTCATGGATTTAAGTACGCAATAACTACTTATTTCAGCAAAACGCTAATTTATTTATAGAATCTACAGTTGGATTCAATAATATAAATAAACATTTAGATATTCAAAGATAGATTGTGTGAGGATTAACTCACCTTTAAATTTCAAGTCTGCGTCTAATATTATCACTTCAACCCAAAACTTCAAACCAGCGAACCCTGGATAATTCTCAAACAAAATAGACACAAAACCCCATTTTAATCTTCTATAAAACTGAGATATAAGATTGTATTGAGATATAAATGGAATTGAGATGATTGCCTGCAATTTATTAGCTTCAAAGAAGAGTTCTTTCTTGCTGGTTTATCAAAAATGTCAACTTTGGTTCTGTGTTCTCACCACTAGTGCCGCTTTCTTCTTCATTTTTCACATCATCCATTTGTGAGAAGATTCTAGACAATCTTATTTAATTAATAGGTAAAGCCAATCAAGTCAAGAACCATTAAACAAGTCACAGCAAAAGTAGGTAGGGTACCTTGAATTTGTTTTTATCTTGTTCTACTAAAGCTGGTAGAGTACCTTGAATATTCCCTTTAATCATACTTCTCTCATCGACAATGTCCAAAATGATTGACTCGTGCATATGCCAATTATCACCTATGTCGTAGAAAAAACATTTTAAAGTCAAGCAACAATACATTATTGATTTCAAATCATGTGAAGAATATTCAAGAACAAATAAATCAAAAATTGACTAGCCAATGTATATTAATTATTAAGTAATTGTTCTGGTTTACAAACCCACACCCATAAAATATGCATATCAGAACTCAAGAGAGAAGAAGTAAAATTGAGCAGCAAAACGTAAAAGATAAGCAACATTTCAAAAACAATCACTATTCATATTCATATCATGCTAATATTGTAAAACTTCTCACAGCTCCAAAGCAAAACACCCATAGTTACAACCGTGATCAAATATTCAATTAGGATACGCTGAGTATGAAATTGCTTGTCAATGACATCCAATTGCATCCCTGCCTGGCAAAACATGTATCTATCGCATGAAAGATCTGTCCATTATTAGAACTCTTTATTACAGATGTTCAGAAAAGAATATGCTGACTAAAAGGTTAAGGAAAAAGATTATATATCCAAATACAAAGCATGTGTTATTGTCACTCATAAATGAAGGCATAAAATATAACAACGAGGACTCTTAGCTGAAGTTTTAAACAAGAATGTTCTCAAGTTTTGGTTAGCATCAAGCTCTACAGTAGATACGGAAACACAAATATGAAAACCGAAAATAATAATTAGTTACTGGATTATGTTTCTAGCAGTATTACAAGAAATTATCAGTTATCCACAAGCACGATGATAACAAAAAACCAATAGGCTCAGAATCCCCAATTATTGTTAACAAATTCATAGTAGAAAAGTAGGTAACAATCACTGGTTATTAGTGTTGCACTCCAAATAAAAATGATACAAGTTCCCAAATTAGATAATAATCACTCGTTAACAGCTAATAATCAAATCTGTAGTAATTAGCTTAGTTGTAAGTTTTAAACATAAATCTGAAGAAATTCGATGGTCGACAGTGAATGGATTGACACCTGTAATCACATTAGATGGCATCAGATCATCAACGCTCCTCAAACCAGATACATCGCAACGATTAAAATTCTAGGAAATGTTCAAATGTACGATATAAAATGCAGGTAGAACTCAAAGTAAAAACCTATTTGCTATCTAGCTTTAAGAAAAAAAGATCTCATGTGAAAACAATTAAATTTATCAAGCTTCTTTGTGTACGTACAGTAAACCTGACAGCGTGATTTTATAGTTCATACCTGAGTCGATGGAGGTGGAAAAGGGAAACCCTAGATTCGTTGTTCGCAACCCAGTTCTTCCTTCATCTTCTTCGATTTGATAGGACAAAGTGAGGAGGCGGTGGCAGATGGCCGAGGCGGTGATAGATGAAACCCGGTATGAAATAGAGAAGTAAAATGCGAGAGAGTAAGAAATGAAAAGATACCGTGAGAAATGAAATAACGAGAAATAGAAATAAATTTCCCACCTAATCCACGCAGCTTTTAATTATTTAGGAAATTACCATATTTACTAATATTTACTAACGGTTATAACCGTTATAAATGGTTGCAACGGATATAACCGTTAAAAATTCGTAACAGTTATTGGCGTTGTAAATTAAAAGCGGAAAAGTATTACAAAATAGGTTGTTTGGTGCAGTGAATAGAAATTGTTTTCAAATAATTTCTAAATGTTTAAAATCAACGATCTCCTCTATTGTCGCTGGGAAGTAATTTCGGTGATGACGGCCGCATCATCGACATTCATTTTCGAGTTTGGAAGTGAAGAGACTATTCTGTAGTTTTGCTAGACTTTTATTTTGAAAAATGTTCTGATTTGAATTTCTTTAGTGTGACTTGTTTTATAATATATAAACATGTGTGTTTATAAATTGATTGGATATATGTAGTGTATGTGTGTCTCTAAATGGTTTGAAGTGAATCCAAAATTTTGTTCTTAAATTTTGATTTAAAGATGATTTCAATTATAAATAAAGCCGAATTTTTAATGAATATTTAAACTTGAAATAATTGCATTGGAAAAAATTTAATTGTATAATACTCAATTACATTCCAATATAATTTACCTAAATCATTCAGATGTTGAATATGTAATTGAATAATTTACAATGTAAAATGATGATTAGTAATTTTATAAATAAAATTTGAGTGGTTATGACAAACGTTATACACTTAGATTTTACTTATAAAATGTTAATAGAGATAAATAAAATAATAAGTTGATTGGACAGCAAATAAGAAAAATTAAATGAAATTCTGATTGAAAGAAACCTTTTTGTATCAAATATTTATAAATTGAAATTTAATCAACTTAATGAAATACCTTGAGTTTAAAATCAATTGCCGAATATTAGTTAATTTAAATTGAAAGTTATATGGTTTAAATTAATGATCTTATTTTGTTTTCAATCTATTTTTCTTCTGCTTGTTTTATTTCTCTTATCACCTACTTTTTCCAGGATGAAAAGTTTTGAGTGGGGGAGAGTATAACGACCCGAAAATTTCAATGGTTTTATTAATATATTTAAAATGAATTTTATGAAATTTTAAATAATAAAATTCTGAAATAAAATTTTAAATAATAAAATTCTGAAATAAAAATTTAATATTTGGAATATGTCTATTTAAACATGGCAAATGGTAAATTTTCATCAATTAATATTGAAGTAAATTTTTTTGCATAAATTTATTCCAATTCAAATCAATTAATAATTGATGATAATAAAATGTTTTCCAAACCTAAATATTTTTCTATAGAAATTTTTTAAATCATCTTCTAAGTGAGATGTCACATTTTGTTTCGCCAAATTTTGACTGTTATTGCTCCGTTTATCTTATTTTCAGCGTTTTAGCAGCATTTTCGGTACCGTTATCGACTTTTGATACGAAGAACGTACCACTGGTATCTGTATATCATTTTGATCGACTCGTCGCATTGATCTCAGCGATATATTCATTTCTGTTTCTCGAACCCTGGTACATCGCGAAATCAGTAAGCGGACAACCGTTGTGGTTCGTATTTGAGCCTAGGTTTCCTATGGCCTTTCGTTTAAACACTGTGTAAACCAATGGTCATTGACCATTAAAATTTTCTAGAATTTTACTGTGTGGCGTTTTCTATTCCGCTGGTTCATTTTTCTTGGTCTCCTTATCTCCATGCTGGTACATTCTTTATATATATATATATATATATATATATATATATATATATATATATAAGAAAATTCATATATCAATTTTCATATTTGTTTGCCTGAGCATGCACGCCTTCTTTTGCTAGCCTTACATACACGCAACAACCCGAAGCCCGACACCTTATCCCTCTTTCCAACCCAGCGTGTGCCATCATCTCCCCTCCACCTCTGCTTCTCATCGCAGCACCCGACCATCGGCCTCCCCATGCAACTCGGCCCCGCCACACCAAGCGCCTTCGACCATCCTCCCCAAGTTACGTCCATCAACTACCAGTGCTCCGCCATCGACTCACCGCACCGCAGCCTTGCTCGCTTGAGCAGACCCTTGCCGCAACCTTTGCCTTGCTTTCCTGTAAGAGCCGAGCACCTTTGCCTTACTCCTTTGTTATACAAAAAAGAAATATAAACAAAGCTTGTATATTTTTTAAAGCTCGCTATATATTGCTATCTGGAAAACATATATATGCTGAAGTGATCTTGATAGGTAAGCTTAGTTTATATATTCTATTATTTATCAGTTTATATATATGTGGGTTGATATTTTTTTAAGGGTAGTTGATCTATACATGAAGAATGAGTTTGTGCCAAAGAAGAGTTTGCATTGTGACTTTGTTGTTGGTTATAAATATAAAGTATACAAAGTTTGTTTATGCGTATATTACAAATTATACATACATACATACATACATACATACATACATACATATATATATATATATATATATATATATATATATATATATATATATATATATTTGCATGCGGTAGTTTATATGTTAGTTTCTATATATAGGGCATGTTATAGTGTGTGTGTGTGTATATAGTTTTTCTATATGTGTTTATATATATTGGTTTTATACAAATTTTTGTGTTGTACGTGTATAAGATTATTTGTCATAATATGATATTTTAGTATATATACGTATAATATATAACTGTTATACTTCTGTTTTGTATACAAGTTTAAATTGGTATGTGTATATTATAGATCTGTATATGTTATATACATAAAACGTTTATACATGTTTATATATCGCATATATATATATATATATGTATATATATATGTATGTATGTATGTATGTATGTATGTATGTATGTATGTATGTATGTATGTATGTATATGTAGTTTAAATTATACGTTTAAAAGTATATTTCATGCGCGTGACGATATAGATATGTGTGTAATATGTCAGTGTAATGGCAGTTTAAATATACAGTGTATATATACATTTGCATAGCGGTTCGTACGTTTCATACATATTAAGTTATGTATAGTGTTTATATTTTTTATCAGTTTAACTTTTGGTTGTTGGTTGATTATATCTACATATGACTAGTATAGTAATAAATGTATTTTTTATATTTATTAAATAAGTATACAATATAGTATTATATACAGGTGTATATCAGGGCAGTATGTAGGCTTGGTGGGTACATTTTGTTAAATTTGTTCATCTATTTTGTGTTGTTCTATTTTAGTCTATATTGTACATTTGTTTATTAATTATTGATTTTAAACTATTTTCATGTATGGTTACTCTAATTTTGAAATGTATATAGACTTTAAACTAAAATTTTGTATATATAAATTTATCTAAGTTCTTTATATTTTGGGTCGTGATTAGTTTTGAATATAATAAATTTGAATCATTATATATATATATATACATATATATATATATATTCTAATATTTGTTGTGTTGATTTTTAATAAAGTAATGATAAGAATATAATATACATTTTTTTCTATTATACCAAAACAGATTCTGATTCGGTTCATCAATTCTTAGTTATCAGCCTTGTTCGTCCAATTCGTGCCAATCTAGCTTTTTTTTAGGAAGTCATGCTTGGATTCGTAACTCATCTCACTTTCTTTCGTCTCTAATCTCGAAAGGTGAGCAATCACTCACGATTAATGTTCTTATATTTATTAAATTTGATTTCAATTGGAACGACAATTGAAATATGTTGTTATTAGTTATTTACATTGCTATATATATGCAGTTATCTGTATCTGTTCACCTGTGACATCTGACACTATTATCTGTTATTTATATTGATGATATATGCATGTTCTATGATTATCATATCTGTTATCACTCTGCAAGTTCCCTGTTAGTATAGAATTCACTATGGGTTGAAATGATACATACCCGAACGGACTTTAGAATAGGAGAAAATCATTATGCGTTGAAATGATAAACCCAAACGATTTTCATTTGTGTTGAATTTGGGATTGCGGGTTGAAATGATATATACCCGTATATGTTTAAATTACGGATTGAAATGATAAATATCTGTATAACTTGACCATAGGATAGAAAATTATATACAGACACCGCTGGTCTATATATAAATATTTTGAAAAGGGTTTCTATGATTTTGGAAAGAAATATACAGTTTAATAAATATTGATTTTTGATGTTATATAAATATTATTTTATAATATATTTAAATTATTAAATTTAAGCTATGTATAAATTTGTTAATATAAAATAAGTTTAGTAATAAAGTTTGATTTTATTAAAGTATAATATGGTTAAGTATTTATTTTAATATGGAGTTTATAATGATTTTAATAAATTGAGGTTGAGAAGTTGAATTTGAAATTGATTTGAAATTGTATTTAATTGAGAATTACATATATTTAAAATCGATTTGGAATTATTAAATTTGAGATTTAAAGGATATGATTTTATAACCTGGTTGTTAGTTTAAAGTGATTAATAAATTTTCGAGTTTGAGTTTTATTTAAATGGTACTGAATTTATTAAGTAAATATTTCAAAACTAAATAATAGTAAACTGAATTAAGATATATATAAAATTATCACATTTAGTTTTGAAATTATAGAATATCTAAAGCTTTGAAATATATATTCTGAAATGGTTTATTTGTGGTTCAAATCTGTATTTGAAATCGATATAATTTTTAATGGTTTGTTTATAAATTGGAATTAATGATTTGAGATCTGATAAAATTTGAATTTTGGAATTCAAGTTGATTTGGAATTAATTTGTGAAATTTGAGGAAAACAATTTTACTTTATATACTACTTTAATATTTAAATCAGTTAAGTGAGAAGTATTATGAATTCAAGTATTATGTTTTGAAAGTGTAATAATTTCAAGTGTTTGACTTCGAAAATGTTATAACTTTGAAAGTGCTTTGATTTTGAAAATTATATCGTATTTGGTTTTGAAATGGATACGATACCATATTGATATGGTTTTGAAATGGCAATTATATTTCGGTTTTGAAGTATAAACTATTTTGAAATGACCACGGTGTTATAATAATGTTTGGTTGTTAAAGAGGACGGGATCGGAATTTGTCATACTCTCTGCCAACTTCGAAAACACTTTAACAATGGTGTACGCGGTGGAGATTCAAAAATTAAGTAGGATGGTGGCGACGTCCTATTGAGGTATATACGTGGACCCGACTTCCGTTAGTTGGCATAAGGTGGCTAAAACATGATCGATTCCGAGCCAATGAGGTAGCTCCTCTGATCGGACACACTTCTTCGATACCATTCTATTACTTTGTGATTGATTGGATGCACCTTTCATTTTTAGGAGTGTGGCTCGAGGTGGGCGGTAGTAGCTGCTACATGTTACCACCGGTCCGAATGCAAAATTGGTATATCTACCCTAGCATTGCCTCGTTGTGTCATGTCACCTACCCTAGCGCGTCTTGTATGAGTTTTGATTTATGTCGTACCTATAGAGTATCCTCTGGTAGCCTCCCGATCAGGAGGTATCACGGTACTGTATAGACTATTGGCACTATATGTGTTTAGGTGGAAAATGTAAAGCCTTAACGCTATTTCTAAGTAAGTTTATTTTACTTTAGACGTTATTATAATAGAGTATATTACTACATGGTAGATAGTTTAATGGATCCTTAGAGGATGGTTATCCCAAACATCCTTTGAGTTACTTGTATTTCAATTGTTATTTCACTTGAGTTGGATTTATTGGTATGAGAATGTTAATCCTAACTCGAGTGTTTTGTGTTTTGCTTTACACTCGGGTCAGACTGAGTGATACAACTTTTGAGACTCACCTTTGGAGTTAGAGCTTCGTTTGGAGATCCATCTGCATCTTTTCAGTTTGCAGTTATTCAGTTGATTCCAGTGATGTATTCTGATCTTTTATTTGACTATTGTATTTGAGATTTATGTTGTATCTTATTTGAATCTGATATATATAGTGGCTTCATGAACAGCTATTCTTTTATTTCCGCTGCATAATTGTTATATTACTCTGTGTCTGTGATTCTATGATTATTTATTTACTGTATATGCTGAGTTTTTGCCAAATATAAACTAACAATATGGTATTTTGAGCAATTCTAGTCCGGCATGTGTGGATGCGAATGGTTGAAAATATCAGGTCATTACAGAAATGATAAACCCAAACGATTTTCATTGAACTGAATTTGGGATTGCAGTTTGAAATGATAATACCCGTATATATATTTAAATTGCAGATTGAAATGATAAATATCTGTATCACTTGACCATAGGATGGAAAATTTTATAGAGACACCGTTGGTCTATATATTAATATTTTTGAAATGATTTCTTTGGTTTTGGAAAGAAATATATGGTCTTTAGTAAATATTGATTTTTAAAAATGTTATATATAAATGATATTTTATATATAGTTAAATTCTTGATTTTTAAAATTATATATTTTGAAAATTTTAAAATTATAAGTTAGTTTGAAATTATAAATTTTAAGAATTTACTTATAATTTTACTATTTTAAAATATGTATAAATTAGTTTCAATATAAATAAGTTTAATGATAAAGTTTGATATAATTAAAATACAATATGTTAAGTATTTTAAATTATATTTTAAAGTAGATTCTTATAATGACTTTCAAGAATTAAGGTTGGAACTAGAAATAGAAATTGGTTTGCAATTGTATTTATTTCAGAATTTTACTTAAATAAGTTTGAGCTGAAATTTATTAAATTTGGATTTTAAAGATTAGATTTTATAGCTTGATTTTGATTAAAGGTGATTTAATTGAATATTTCAAATTTATATAAATTGAGATGGTTTATTTAGTTTATTTAAATTTTATAATTTGAGTTTTATTTAAATTATATTGGATTGATTAAGTGAATATTTCAATATTAAATAATTGTAAAGTTAAAATTGAGATGTAAATGATGCTATCAAATTTTGTTTTGAAATGTTTGAATATTTAAGCTTTGAAATATATTGAAATTGAAATGGTTTATTTTGTGGTAAAAATCTGTATTTGAAATTGATATACTTTGAAATGGTTTACCGAGAAACTGATGAGTGGAAATTTATGAATTGAAATTGAATTAAATATAAATTTTGGAATTCGAATAGACTTGAATCGATTCGTGAAATTTGAGGAACTTATCTTATTATATAAAGTATTTTTCATTTATACTTAAAACTGAATTTATATTTTACTTTATAAATCAATTTACTATTTTCAATATAAACTATTTTAATATGCTAATTATTTTAATACAATCTATTTTAACTTATAACTATTTTATATAAACTATTTTATTGTATAAACTACTTTATTATATATACTATCATTAATATCTAAACGTTTTAAAGGAAAGTGTTATGATTTCCAAAGTGTTATGATTTCCAAAGTGTTATGATTTCCAAAGTATTATGATTTATAAGTTATAATTTCCAAAGTGTTATGGTTTTAGAAGGTTTATAATTTCGAAAGTGTTATAACTTTGAAGTGCTATGATTTTGGAAATGGATATATTTGAAATGGAAATGATATCGTATTGATATGGTTTTGAAATGGCAATGATATTTTTGTTACGACCCAGAATTTCAGTCATTTTAAATTCATATATTTAATTGATTTTAAATATGCACAAGTTAAATTTATAAGCCGAGTAAATTATATGTCGAATATCTAGATTTAATTGGATAATTAAATTGTTAATTTAATATTTGAAATCGTAGAAATAATTAAAAATTAAATTTAATGTGAACGAAAATGATTTATAAAGTTGAATATTTGAATTAGAATGATGTTAGTAAAATTTTAAAATTGATTTAAAAGTTGATTTATATAAATTGAATATTTTGATATTTAATTGATGTATAAAATAGACACTTTTCATACAGTCTCGGATTTTGATGAAACCAGTTTCATTGGATCCGTAAAGTTATATTATTGTAAGATTTTAAATTTTGTATCAATCGGATTTACAGTTTGTCCGAGGCAAGCTAAAGCGTAGAAATCTGTTTAAGTAAATTTTAAATTTAAATTAGTCGATTCGAAAACCTATCTTTCAAATACGATCGAGTTGGATCTCGATGTATATTCCATTGCATTTGGAATAGGGGTAAAACATTATAAATGCTGAGCGCCACGTTCTGTTTCGAGTTTGGAAATTTTCTAGATGAATAGTCCACGAATATTTTCTATAAAAGGACAACATTATTTACTTTTTTCACAAATCTAGGGCTGCAAACCCAAGCCGTCGGCTTCAATTCAATGGCTAGAAAATCATTGTTTTCTTCCCTCAATTTCTTCCTATCCATGCATTGATTCAAAAAAGTTTCAACTGCAAAGTTGTAGAGCTCGACAAGAACTTTCAATCCAACAGTCGATCTCCGTTATCATCGACAGGGGAAAGAGAAAAAGGGCCACGTTCGTACAACCTTTGCATGTGGTTTTCATGGTTGAGAGGCAACCGAGCTTTGCCTCATTCACGACGTTGATGGCGTCGGCAATGGGCTACAAAGTGATGGTACTCGATCGTTGTCTAGTCGAGTGAAATGGTCGCGGCGTCAAGAAGATTAACGCGAGCTTTGGGTTTCATTTGCATGCAAAAACTGATGGGGAAGAAGCTAGAAACGGCCGCGATTTGATTAGTTTTAATTAAAAAGAATAATATATATATATATATATATATATATATATTAATTCGTATAATGTTTAAAATATCGTAACTTTGTCATACGATGTCCGTTTCGCACGAAACGAATTGCGTTGGGTCCGTATTGAAGAGCGCTACATTATGGAGCTGGATTGTGATTTATTTAAGCTGGTGAAAATTTTGGTTGAAATTAAGCGCTTGTTTAATTTTAATCAGAATAAATCGCTATCGCAACGACTACAAGCAATGTGAGTACAACTCACTCTTTCTGACTCACTGGTATTTTTATATAAGTGATAATAAATATTATTTATGATGATTGGTGATTGTTTGGATGATATATGATATGTTATCTATACATTGGTTGGTATTTGGATATATTCTTGCCTAGTGGAGCGGATGACCCTATACGTTCCCGTGTATGAACGGATGACCCTTTGTACGCGCGTCTGCCTTGAAGCGGACATTACACACATATTCTAATATGTATATTTGTTATAGGTGACAAGTTGAAGGGATCCAACTGGATTCCTCACCGGTGTTGATTTATTTATAGATATTGACATATATGTTGTTATCATATGATATATGATGTTTTGGATGTCGTGATTGATGTATTTAGTGTTGTTGCAGCATTGGGCCTATTTGATAATTTTAAAAATGTTAAAGTGATGATTTCGATTTAAAAAGGATTTTCAAGTGATTTTGAAAGTATACGTTTTATTGAATTTTGAATTGTTAAGGAATTGATTTATTTTTAATAAATAAAAGTTATAATTTTTATGTTATAAAAATTATGATTTTTGTGAAATAGTATAAATTGAGATTTTTAATTTATTATAAATGGTTTATATATAAGATTTATAAAACTGAAGTTTTTATAAATCGAAATAATGGAATTATAAAACAAGTTTTATAAGTGTTAAAAGAATTTACAATGGATTTTATAAGTGAATAAGATCTATAATTTGTGAAGTTATAAAATGAATGATTTTGTAAAATAAATTATTTACAAGTAATTACTTCTAAATTTGATATGGCATATAAATGAGATAAATGGAATTGGTTAATAAAGGCGATTTTATAAGTTGAAGTTTTTATAATATATAAATGTGAATTTATAAACATTGTTTTATAAATTCGAAATCAATTGAATTTGATAAGTTAAATATAAAAGTTTATTAAATGAGATATGTTCACGATTTTGGACAGTGGATAATCCTTTAATGAATGTGTAGAAATATTGGATTTGATAAATGAAGTATATTCATTTTCGACAGTGAATAATAAATTGAATAAAATGAATATTTTTGTGAGGTGATATTTTAAATGAAGTAAAATGTTTTAAAGATGTTTTAAAATGGTTTAAGTATCGAATACATAGATTTCAACATTCATTGTTGAAATTGACGTTTTCGAGAAATAAGAAAATGATAGACTATAATACCGTTGTTATAGTAAATAATTTTCGAAAGGAAATGTTTTTATATAGTATATGGATTTATAAATCTATCTTATTTTCGAATCCCTATACTATTGATTTTGGGTTGTCGTAACGATGTTTTACGCAACATTCGTTTTAAACCAAATAAATGTGTTTAAAGAGAATGTTTTCCTTATAGAATAAAGTATATATTTAATCGTGATTTAAGTATATGTAATATTTTCTAAGTGTTGAAAATAAATTGATTTGTGAAGTACTTATTATAAAATAAGTATTTGGAAAAGTTTTCCAATGTTGAAATGGGTTGAAATATATCTTTTAAAGGATAAATAGAAGTGAATTTCTGGAAATTGATTTAATTAATAAAAGATTTATTTAAAGGGCTTAGTGATTGTTATGGTGTTGAATATTTGTTTGTTTGTTTTGATAGTTAAATAACGACTATCAAACTTGGCCAAAATTTTAGTTCCTCGACTTGATGTGAGAACTATTTAGTCGTACACTTAGTGCGTAGCCATCTATGTAGGTTTGATTATCATTTGTGTTGAGGATGTCGATTCGTATAGTGCGGAGTATTACTCCATTCTATTGAGCTTCCTTCTTGTCCCGAAGGATAGCAAGTTAAAAGTTGGAGACGTGATAAGTCTATGAGATTTAGTTTCTGTGTGAGGTTGAGAAACGCTTTTGCGTTGTTGGTGCGAAGAGACTGGGATCAGATTTATCTGAAAACCACCTCGGACAAACATATATGCGATGATTTGGTTATGATGATATTGTTATTTAGGATTTTCATACTGGGGACTGCTTATTGATTGTTTGGGGTTAAAATCCCGATATACATCCAGTAGCAGTAGTCTCTTAATTATGAAATATCCAATGCAAGGACTTTTCGCTACTAATCCTAGGGATTTCCCGACAGGATGTGGTAGGAAAGTGCCTTCGGTTTGTCATGTTCCTGGACAACTTGTATGACTGTTTGTCTAGCATTGCATTTCTAAAGATAACGTACATTGGTTTTTACAAACGTTCATCGATGGTGGCGGAGAATGTAACTTCTCTTAGTTTAACACCCTCCTTGAGACGTATGAGCTTAAGTGTTGTAATTTTGTGGAAGACAATTAGTAGTCAACGGAAATGGCCGTGTGGCATTCAAAGTGATGTGATTATGCTTTCTGAAAGGTAATTATTACATCTAGCCTCATCAACCGAAAATAACCAAAATAGGGTTAGATGCAGCAGGGCTAAGTAGGTCGTTCTCAAGTAAGATATGATCATCCTCTTCTAGATATATCTTTAACGCTATGACGTCGTGTATCTGATTATTGTGGTTTGTACGCTTAAAGGGCCCTCGGTAAAGGTCGATAACGACCGGAGGATGACATATTCGGTGCCATCTAATTATAGAGGTCGGTCGGTCTTGTGTTGGTAGATGGCAGATGTTCTGTGCCTTAGGACATCCATCTAGAGGTGTACCCCTTCGAATGGTAGTCCCTTCACCTGGTCATTTGTATGGAAATCAAACTCCACTACGTACCTGCCATTTTGATTGTATTACTCAATTGGGCTATATGCTGGAATTTAATCAATGTAACAACTTCGGCTATGATTAATATTATCTGTGCAATAGACGCTATTATAATAGCAGAGGATTTGATATGAGATGTTTTAGTTATCGTAAGGTAAAAACATGTCCGTGTTTATGTGTGGACTTATCTTACGAGATACTTTTGTTTTGATAAAGGAAAAGTTTGGTAATTTAATAAATTCAGTTGAATGTGTTTCTCACGCTGGTACCAGACTGATCCGAGCGTTCTTCCCTTTCAATGCTCGGGTCAGACCGAGTATATTTACAGGTTATGATTGATGCTTTTGGTGCTTCAGCAGGAGAGCTGGAGATCTTCATTCCGTATACACATACATGTTTTATTTGATTATCCGTTGTGCTTAGTTGTTGTATATTATCAGTAATTGTGAGGACGGGTTATTATAACTGTTCAGGCTGATAGCTGTTGATTGATTGATGAACTCTGGTTGATGTATGTATATACAGTTTCCGTTTATAAAAATCATTGATATGATATTATATGTTTTCCGCTGCGATGTGAGATTCTATATTGTTCTGTTTGGTTCTATCTCCTCTCTTTCTTCTCTTCTCTTCTTCTCTCTTCTTTTCTTTCTCTTCACTTTTCGCCAGTCTGTGCTTTTTGGGTCGGACATGTGTGGATTATTGTCGATTCAAACGGTATGGATTTATGGTTCATCATAATTTTGGTTTTGAAGTGTAAACTATTATTACAATAACCGTTGGTTGTTAAAGAGACCGGGATCGGATACTGTCATACTCTCTGCAATACTAAAAACCACTTTAGTAACCGTATACGTGGTGGAGATTCCAGAATGAAGTAGGATGGCGACGACGATCCAATATGAGGTATATACGTGGACCCGACTCCCATGAATTGTCATAAGGTGGGTATAACAGGAGCAATCGACGGGTCAAGCGAGGTCATTCCTCCGATCGGGCACATTCATTCGATACTATATTCTGACTTTGTGATTGATTTAGTGGTCACCCTTGATTTTGATTTAGGAGTGTGTTCCAAGGTGGGCGATAGTAGCTGCTATGCATTGCTACTAGTCCGGAAGTGTAATTGGTATATCTACCCTGGCATTGCCTAGTTGTGCCGTGTCACTACCCTATCGAGACCACTACGAGTTTTTTTTTATGTCGTACCTATGGAGTATCCTCTGGTAGCCTCCCGATCGGGAGGTATTACGATACTATATAGACTACTGGCACTGTTAAATGTGTTAAGAGGGATATGGGTAACGCCTTAATGTTATTAATAGTTTACTTTATTATAAACGTTATTATAATAGCATATATTAGTACATAGTAGATAGGTTAACGGATCCTTAGAGGATAGGTACCCCAAACATCCTTTAAGTTACTTGTATTTCAGTTGATATTTCACTTGAGTTGGATTTATTGATATAAGAATGTTAATCTTGACTCGAGTGTTTTGTGTTTTTGCTTTACGCTCGGGTCAGTCTGAGTTTCACAACATTCGAGACTCACCTTTGGGGTTTGGAGCTTCGCTTGGAGATTCAACAATCTATCCATCTTTTAGATATTCAGTTGATTCCAGCGATGTATTTAGATTTTGTTATTTGACATCGTATTGAGACTTCTATGTATTCGAGACTTCTTTTGTATCTTGTTTTAACTTTGCTATATATATATATATATATATATATATATATATATATTGTAGCTTCATGAACAACTATTCTTTGTTTCCGTTGCTTATTGTTATATTGCTTTATGTCTATGATTCTATGATTATTTTATTTATCGTATATGCTGAGCTTTTTCAAATATAAATTAACTATATGATATTTTGAGCAATTCAAATTCGACATGTGCGGATGCGAATGGCATGAAATTCCGGGATATTACATGGTACCCAAGGTACTCAATACCTTTTATTGGAAAATAGGTAGACTCTATCATTTAATACCTTAATTAAGGTAGATCCCATCATTTAATACCTATCTTCAAGACATGCTCATCAATGGTACTATCTAGCTGACATCATATGGAATCTCTTAGGCTACTTGATACTTCCATGTGATGATCCACCTTTTTGGATGGTTTAAATCGACAATAGACCACACATGTCTAACTTAAACCATTCAATAGAGGAGTATTGTCAATGGGGTTTAATAAGAAAAATAAGAGAAAGGAAGGAAAGCAAACACAGATTCTCATAGCGGAATGACAAAATATAATAATCAAATAAGTAGTTCATGAAGCTGTTTTACAATATATATTTGATTACACAAAGTTTTACAACATAATAAGAGTACAAAAACAACATACCAATAATGATGCAGTGGAAAATTACTAATAATATAATATACCAAACTCCATCTTTGTCCTTTAGAAATAAAATCTTCAATATCGAAATGCTCAGGTTGACCCGAGCGTAATGAAAAGACAAAACACTCAAGTCATAACTAAAATATCTTATGTAAGTTAAATGAACAACAAGTAAATATGAGTGTGATAGCTTTAGAGATGTTATGGGATTTTCCATCTTCTAAGGATCCGTTAAACTATCTATATGTGGTAAAATACACTATATATAGTGTTTATCAGTAAAGTATAATATTGAAATAGCGTTAAGGCATTACCCATATCCCCGCTAATAGATTTTTGTAGGCATCATAGTCTATACAGTACTGTAAACTCCACTAATCCTGGTGGGCTATCAGGGAGCACTCTGTAGGTACGACACACCAAAATCGTAGTGGGCTCGATAAGGATAATATGACAAGGCATATGTGGTTATACCCATGGTAGGATTCTATCGGATTGTTGAACATGGCTAGTGGTAGCGCATAGCCGCATTAGCCGCCTACCTCGAACAACACTCCCGTAATCAAGGATGACCATCAATCAATCACAAAGTAAGAGATATGGCATCGAAGAAGTATATCTAATCGGAGGAGCGACCTCACTTGGCCTGGTTATGGCTCCTGTTTTAGTCATACAATTATGATCCGAAGGTCAAGGCTGCATTTCTTACCTCATTCCGGTAGCGTTCGTGTGACGACCTGGAAATTTTTAACATTTGAAATGGAATATTTAATTAGTTTTAAATAGTTGGAAGTTGGTTTAGCTTGAATTTCAAATATAACTATGGATTTGGCAATTAAATTATTGAATTTAATTTATTAATGATGGGTAAAAATTTGAATCTTCAATTTTAAGTTTGTTAAAAGTAATTTGATGGCTTAGAAAATTTATATTGATAATACTGAAAATAATGGAAGCTTCAGAATTGAATTTGAAAATAATTTATTCAGTTTTGAAATTTTGTTGTTTAATCAATATTTAGAAAAACAGCTTTCCGAGGCACAGTCTCGGAATTCGACGAAACCAGTTTCATTGGATCCGTAATAGTTAGTTATTATCGGATTCCATTTTCGTAGCAATCGGAGTTGTCATTTGACCCTGGCAGCTCAAAACGCATAGAAATTGTTGTAAAATATTTAATTTAAAATTGATCGTTTACTTCCGTAATTTGCACATATGATCGAATTAGCCTCCGAAACACGTTCCATTGTGTTCAAAATGCGGATAAAACATTATAACCACCGAGCGGCATGCCCTGATAGGAGTCCGAAATTTTTGTTGCCAGCTGGATATTTTGAAATTTAATGTAAAATTTTGTAAAATCAAATCACAGACAAATTTAGTCAGAAGCAAGCCGCCTTTTCTCACGCAAAGGCCAAATCAATATCTTATCCATCTTTCTTTCCTTTCAAATTCTTTCAAAATGAAAAGATCTAGAACAGAGAAAAAAATCAAGGTCGCAACCTCTCAGATTTTGTTAAAAAAAAGACAAAACAAAATCAAATTCTCAGAAGGAAGAAAAAATGGCCGCGTCTTCTTCATTCGATACGAATCGAATCAATGCCGAGTTTGAAGTTGTAATGAAGCGCGTGAATTAGGGTGTCATTTTGGGGCGACCGCGATTTCACTTAGGGTATGGAGCGCGCGTGCGAGCTCGAGCTCTTGGGCGGCGGCACAAGGTAGTTCGATGCCCAAATCTCGAGGAGGCGAAGGGGTTGCGGTGGCTCGTTCAATCTGTAACGGGTTGGGTCTCGCGAGGCTAGGGTTGAGTAGCGATGTCGGCTACAGTGAGATGGGGGTTTCCAACGTCGCTTCGTGGATGGTGAAGCGGGGCAAGTCGAGCTTATGGAGGGCATGCGAGAAAGTGACGGCAACGAAGCTAGGGTTTCATTCAAACAATTCGAACTCAACTGTAAGTATTTTTACGAATTTTATTCATTTACATTTTCGATAAAATAATATAGAAAATAAAAAGTTACGGTAAGTATAAATATCTGTTTATTTGAATTTAAATGAAATTAACATGTTTCATCAGACAAATGTTTATGCAGATTTCATATTTTTATATGCATGCAAAGAAATATAATTTTTGTAGTAAAAAGAAAAGCAAATGTTTACTGTTTGCTTATTTACAAAAAATAAAGTATAAATGTATTGTTTAATTGATTTATCTAAAAATATTTAAATTACTAAAGAAAATTTATATAAAGGGAATTTGTTTTAAATATAATTTTTGTGTTAAATAAATTTATTAAAAAGAGCTGTTTAAAATTTTAAGGCATTAGTTTCTTTGCTTTTAAATTTCAGTATTTTAAATATGAGATTAAGTGAACTTTAATTTAATTTAAATAAATTATTTATTTATTTAGCTATCAAACATTAACAATAAGTTTATTTTGAAGATAATTTATTAAGGAAGCTTATGTGGTTAATGAATTTATTTCAATTATTTAGTTACCAAATTAATTATAAAAGGAAAATTAGTTAAAATAAAAAATTTGGTTAAGCAAATAAATTAAACGGTAATTGATTGTTCGATTTATTCGAATATTAATAAAATTGTATATTTTTTATACGAGGTCTAATTCAATGAAGGAAAACAATTTGGAATGAAAATGGATTGCATGCGTAAAGGAAAGGTGAGATCTTCTCACTTAAGTTCAAATTGAAATTTCCAGTTTGATTTCAAATAGTTAAATTTAAATTGGTTGACTGTGTGCTTGGATGATTGATTTATAATAACTATTCACTGGATGATATTATATATATATATAGTAGTATATAGTATATATTAGAGTTGTTGATTTCGCACATTATATAACGGATGAGACCCAATGTGTCGCATAATAGCAGATGATATTTTATAAATCCCATATACCGTGATATTCCACCTCGAAGTGGAATTGATATTTAATTGTTGTGCTAACATCCGTGGATGTAGGGAAACAGGTTGGAGGGATCCAATTGGATTCCTCAAATATTGAATTTGGTTTATATCTTGTGTGTTGATTATTTATAATCTGTGTGTGATTATTTGTAATTAAAACCCTTGAAGGCTATAATTTAGCCGAATATATTTATGATATCGTAGGATATCAGGAATAAATAAAATTGAATTTTTGAAATTTAGTGGAAATTTATAGTAAATTAGTTTTAGAAAATTGAATAAATTTAAAAGGAGGAATTTGTTTCAAAACATAAATTTGGTGTTGAAATCAATTTAGAAATCAATTTTGGAAATTGATTTGGTATTTGTAAATAAATTTGGAAATTAATTCAGAATTTAATTTGGTGCTGAAAATGAATATTTAGAAATCGATTTGAAAATTGTATATCAATGGATATTTAGAAGTTTAAATTCACAATGGGTATTTATAAAGGTAAAGGGAAATTTGTTTTAAAAATAAATATCTGGTTATTTTTAAAAGTGTGAAAGGAATTTACAGATTTGGAATGTAAATTAAAATTAACCGAGAAGATTTATCAATTGATATAAATGAAAAGAAAATTCTTTCCAGGAAAGCCAAGTATATTTTTAAGTAGCTTTTGAAGTATAAATCAAAAGTTCTAGGAATTGTTTTGGAAGAATATTATCGGAGAAATTATTTTTGGGATTTTCTTAAACCTATAAAATAAAGATTTATTTAATTAATTATAGAAGGGATTATTTTAAAGGCTAAATTGATATTTGTTTTAGAAATTGGATATTTAAATAGTTATATCCTATCTACTAATTTTATTTTAAAATTAGTTTGGACTTGAATTTTTATATGAGATTTTTATATAATATTTTCATAACTAATATTTAAGTAAATGTTTTAAAATTGTTTATTTTAAATATTTCCAAGTATATATGTTTGGATAAGTAATTTAAATTATTTTAACTCGACAGACCTTCAGGTGGAATTGAATAAATATTTGGAAATTTATTCCACGTGGAAATGAATTGAAATTTGTTTTCAAAGGATTGAAAAGTGAAAAATAATTTGAAATTTGTTTTCAAATGGTTAAAGTGTGAAATATATCTTGGGAAGATATTTTGAAAATAAATAATTGGGAAGATTATTTAAATCTTGGCGTTTGTTGTGAATATTTATTGATAGTTAAATAACCGACTATCAATATTGGCCTTTTTAAATGGCATTTGAATTTCGATGCGGCCGGGGGTCGGATTCCAAGTGGATATCCGAAAACCATATCGAACCTTTGTGATTGTGATGGATCTTTTATTTAAAAGATCAAAGTGGAAATTGTTGTGATTTGTTTGAAATCTGAATAAATACTTATTTTTAGAAATAAGCGCTCGTCATTCGAATTAGCCGAGAGAGGACTTTGTGCCATAAAACCCATTCCGAATAACGATACGACGAAATGAGATTGCATTTGAAGACGGTGTTGAAGACCGTGTATTTTCAAAAATGAAAGGATTAACTGTCGAATGTCTCTGCATTGGGTTGCTCCGGTATAGAGATTCTATCACCCTTTGTGATGGGGATTCCGGACGTGATTAGTGAATATCTGGATTTGCAAGGGCTTCTTTGATGTGCCTTCGGTTCCGTTCGATCCCGGAATAGACTTTTATGGATGTGTGTCTGACATTACACTTTGAGATGTAAAGTTGGTTTCTATCAAATAAAATTCTATTGGTGGCGGAGAATTTATTCTCTTAGCTTAACACCATTCTCTGAGACCTACGAGCTCGGAGGTTATGTAGTTGATGGTTACTAGTGACATATTCCCAAACTGGTAGTGTGGCATATGAAGTGCTGCTGATCATTTGTCGATCAAAGCATGACTTTGTGAAAAGTGTAGCTTTGTGGACGAGACCTCATCGGACCTCATTCCCCGGAAATGGTCAAAACAGGAAAGATGCGGCAAGGTTATGAGGATCGCACCCTTTAGGGAATGTCATTTCTTTTTGGAAAAGGATGGTGTCAGGTATGGAGCCCTGATATTTAACCTTTGTGGTTACTGCAAATACTTTTCTTTGTGGTCGTTGGTGTAGAGGATCCTTGGATAAAGGTCCCAAAAGACCGGGGGATGGCATACTCGTGTAGTGGTTACCTAGTTACAGAGGTAACCCGGCCTTGTGTTGGTAGAGAGCTGGTTAAGTTCTCGGGACGTCCCTCCAGAGGCGTACCCATATGGCAGTAGGAAGTTCCTTAGCTTAACCACTTGTTGGAAATCTAATTCCCAATACGAACCCACTACGGTTTTAGTTGTATAACCTACCTTTTACTTATGGTAGTCACCACTGTTTAGATGGTAGCTATAGTAGGCATAGTACGAAATGTCTATGCTGGCTAAGATTAATATTATACTTTCGAATTGTTTTATGCACTATGCACTAACGATAATATCGAAAAGATTTTACGTATTAAGCATGTTTGACTATCATAAGGAGAAATCTCCTCCAATTCTGCGTTTGCATTGTGTGTGTGGCGGGAGGCCTTATGGTAGTTTCATTTTCCAAAAGCATAGCGGATTTCTTTTTATTTTCTTTGTGAAAATAACTATTTTTAAGATCTCACACCAGTCTCACGACTGACCTGGAGTTTATTGTTCCCTTTCTAAACTCTGGGTGCCCACAATTTTCCACACGGGCAGCGTAGAGTCAAGTTATCATTATTCGGAAGCAAAGTCAAGAAGTTGCTGTGGGATCAGAAATTGGAGCTGGGTGGCGAGGCGTATCACTTATATATATGTAATATTTCCTTCCGCTGTTGTTGTTGTACACTCTGATAATGTAATGTGATGTAATGTAATAACTGATATAGTGATTCTGTTTAAAGATATTTATTTCTCTATTATATTTGTTCCGCTGCAATATGTGAGATTCTGTTATTGTTTCCGTTTCTTCTTCTACCTCTTCTTCTTTATACCCTAATGGTTCAGTTTTCCGGCGTTCGATTGTTCAGCATTTGATACAGTGGACGTATAAATGTCGATTTTCGGAAGACAAAAAAATCGGGTCATTACATTGTGGTATCAGAGCACTTGGTTAAGCGACAACCTTGGCTCTGTTGGGTGTTACCCATTAGAGATAGAGTCAGCAGTACTCTAGAATGAGTGTGAGTGTAATAATGGATATGAGCGCGTATTTGTTAGTGAATATAAAATTGTTTATATTGTGTTGATTGGTCTGTTGAGTGGTATATGGATTCTGGTCAATATGAGTAATTAACATTATTGATAGGGATCTCTAAACACTTGTACAGAACAAATTCAACACGATATCGTTTTAAAATAGGGTAAATGAAATAATTTTACCCAAAACTATTTTGTATATGAAAAGAATAATTTTCCATAAATTATATAGTATGTGGTTGCTTGGATGTTAGGAATTGATAATATTAAACTATTATCATTGATTATTGAATAAGAATTGAAATCAAACCCAAAAGCTAAGAAAATAAAAATCCAAATGGGATTTGTAAATATAAATTGTAAATGAGATTTATAATTTGAAATAGAATCACAGAAAAATATTTGGAAACGTTCTTGAAAATATTTGAAATTCGGGAAGTTTGGAAAATAAAATTCCTTTTGGGATTGGAAATAGTTTTTAATATTTGGATAAATGTTTTGAAGGGGTGAAAGCTCTAAACTCTTTTCAGTCACTGGAAAATAATTCTGGTGATGATCGCGACATCATCAGTGTTTATTTTCGGGTTTCCAAAAGAGTAACTGCTGCCAACTTGTTTTAAATGGAAGTAATTTGGAAATTTTGAATTTGGTTTTGAAATTCAAAGGATAATTTGAATTGTTTAAATAATAATGGTTTTGGAAAAGGTGGAAAGACTCTGGAATTTTACTATAAAAAAATATAGTTATGGAATAAAAAATTTGAAAACTTAGAAAATTCAGATTAAACTGAAATTAACTTGAGTTAATTTGGATAAAGGTGAATTTGAGAAGTCTTATAGACTAACCGATTAGAATAAAATTATTAAGATGGAAAATAAAATTATGAATGAATGAATAAATTTGCAATTACAAGCAAATGAAAGTGAAATTAAATATTGAAATTCATTTCGAATTTGTAAGCAAATAGAATTGAATTCGATTTGTTATCAGTAAAGCGAAGTATAGAAATAAAAATTAGTAAGTGAAATGAATTGGAATGACAAAGGAAATATGGTTTGAAATGAATTGAATTCAACATCTGTAAATGAAAGGTAAATTAAATTCATATGGGATTTGAAATCCAGTTTAATATAAGTAAATATAACCCAAAGTGATGAATTAAAAATAAATATAAGAAGTAAACAGAATATTTGCGTTGAGCTTAAGAAACGAAGTGTGAAATTCTTAAGTAAATTTTTATCGGGAATATACGAGGTTAATAATTAAGTGAAGGTTATATTGAAAATCGTGAAATGGTAATTGTGAATAAGAGAATGAACGAAAGAATAAAACTAGAATTGAAAACTGAATATTGAAAATCAATTTGAATTGTGTGAAATCAAATGAAGTTGTGAAATCAGTTCGAAGTGAACTAAAGATAATAAAGGTGAGATAAAGAAATGGTTTGAGATAAAATGAATTGGAATTTGTAATGAATTAGTAAATAAAACTAAGTAAAGGAATGAAGAAATTGAATATGATTTGAAATGAATCAAAATTCAATAATTGTAAACGAAAGTAAATGTATTGGCAAAGGTGAATAAAAATTGAATTTTTAATCAATTGGAATAGCATGAGTTTGTTTTGCTTAAAAAAATGAATTGAATGTAAGCAATTGAGCTTTAAATCATTTAAATTGAATGAAGTTGTATACGAATTAGTTGTTAACACTTAAAATTTATGATGGAAACTTATAAGTTGCTTATAAATATTATTTAACCTGCATTGCTTATAGAAACTCGTATGTTTACTAGTTAAATATGTAAAATGTTGTTGAGTTTCATGATTTTGGCACTTACATATTTGAATTGAATAAGTACAGGTTCAGCGATGTCGTTGGGCTGGATTTTCTTGCGCAAAATGCTAATTAAATAAGCCGTTTGCTTAAAAATGCTAAATAAGGTACGCCTACGCAATAAAAATAGGAAATATGAACTGTTTTTGTTTTTTTTCCCGACCGGGTGGGTCGATGTATATATATTTATATCTTTTGTCAAATTGCAAAAGCTCCTCCGTACAAAAGAGGCTCTGCCAAAAAAATTCGAAAATTTTGGGAGTTAGAAAATTTTTGAATTTTTTTTAGCGACAAACGATTTCAAATTTGAAATTGAAATAAATTAGTGAATGAAACTAAATTAAAATAGTGATATGAATCAGTTGTGAATGAAAGATAATTGATAAAAATTCAGTATTCAGAAGGCAAATTGAATCCAAATAGAATTGAAATTGTAAATTGAATTCAAATGAAATTGAAAATGCAAGATTGAATGAAAATGAATATATATAACTTCAATAGTAAACTAAGATGGTATAAGAAGTATATATATCGAAAATTTTGTAAAGGAATGTGCAAAATAAATTGAATGTTATAATTGAATATTATGGCTAGTAAAATATACAGGTATGTTACACGAAAAAGAAAATTGGAATTGGGATTTGATTTTCGAAGATAAATTTGAATTGCTCGACAAAAAGGTACGTATTTAAATTTCAATATGAAATTTGGTGATTTTCTTGTCTAGCTACTTGAACTTTTGTTTTTTTTTGAATCGGAGGGCATGTGGTGCCTTTTTATAGTCGTACCGAGTTAGACGAGCAAAGGAGACGCTGGCGAAAATTTTCGAAAATTTAGGGAGTTAGAAAAATTCTGAGAAAATTTTGAAAGTTTGAAATTTGAATTTAAATTTAAATTGTGAAGTAAACAATATTGTATGGAAACTATGGAAGATTTTGGAAAGTTAGTTGAAATGAATCTTTAGTAAAAAGATTTGGGTTGATAAATTTATAAAACTGTTGGGTTGGAAAAAAACTAAATGGGTTAAGGATCATTCTTCATAACTAGTAATTTCGGGATGAAATTCTTTTAAGGGGGGAAAGATGTGACGACCCGGAAATTTTTAACATTTGAAATGGAATATTTAATTGGTTTTAAATAGTTGGAAGTTGGTTTAGCTTGAATTTCAAATATAACTATGGATTTGGCAATTAAATTATTGAATTTAATTTATCAATGATGGGTAAAAATTTGAATCTTCAATTTTAAGCTTGTTAAAAGTAATTTGATGGCTTAGCAAATTTATATTGATGATACTGAAGATAATGGAAGCTTCAGAATTGAATTTGAAAATAATTTATTCAGTTTTGAAATTTTGTTGTTTAATCGATATTTAGAAGTTTAAATTCACAATGGGAATTTATAAAGGTAAAGGGAAATTTGTTTAAAAATAAATATTTGGTTATTTTTAAAAGTGTGAAAGGAATTTACAGATTTGGAATGTAAATTAAAATAAATCGAGAAGATTTATTGATTGATATAAATGAAAAGAAAATTCTTCCCTGGAAAGCCGAGTATATTTTTAAGTAGCTTTTGAAGCATAAATCAAAAGTTCTAGGAATTGTTTTGGAAGAATATTGTCGGAGAAATTATTTTAGGGATTTTCTTAAACCTATAAAATAAAATTTTATTTAATTAATTACAGAAGGGATTATTTTAAAGGCTAAATTGATATTTGTTTTAGAAATTGGATATTTAAATAGTTATATCCTATCCACTAATTTTATTTTAAAATTAGTCTGGACTTGAATTTTTATATGAGACTTTTATATAATATTTTCATAACTAATATTTAAGTAAGTGTTTTAAAATAGTTTATTTTAAATATTTCCAAGTATATATGTTTGGATAAGTAATTTAAATTATTTTAAAGTATTTAACTCGGCAGTCCTTCAGGTGGAATTAAATAAATATTCGAAAATTTATTCCACGTGGAAATGAATGGAATTTTTTTTCAAAGGATTATAAAGTGAAAAATAATTTGAAATTTGTTTTCAAATGGTTGAAATGTGAAATATATCTTGTGAAGATATTTTGAAAATAAATAATTGGGAAGATTATTTAAATCTTGGTGTTTGTTGTGAATATTTATTGATAGCTAAATAACCGACTATCAATATTGGCCTTTTTAAATGGCATTTGAATTTCGATGCGATCGGGGGTCGGATTCCAAGTGGATATCCAAAAGCCACATCGAACCTTTGTGATTGTGATGGATCTTTTATTTAAAAGATCAAAGTGAAAATTGTTGTTATTTGTCTGAAATATGAATGAACGCTTATTTTTAAAAATAAGCGCTCGTTATTCAGATTAGCCGGGAGAGGACTTTGTGTCATAAAACCCATTCCGAATAACGATACGACGAAATGGGATTGCATTTGAAGACGGTGTTGAAGACTGGGTATTTTCGAAAACGAAAGGATTACCTGTCGAATGTCTCTGCATCGGGTTGCTCCTGTATAGAGATTCTATCACCCTTTGTGATGGGGATTCCGGACGTGATCAGTGAATATCCAGATTTGCAAGGGCTTCTTTGAAGTGCCTTCGGTTCCGTTCGGTCCCGGAACTGACTTGTATGGATGTGTGTCTGACATTACACTTTGAGATGTAAAGCTGGTTTCTATCAAACACATTTCTGTTGGTGGCGGAGAATTTAGTCTCTTAGTTTAACCCCCTTCTCTGAGACATACGAGCTCAGAGGTTATGTAGTTGATGGTTACTAGTGATATATTCTCAAACTGGTAATGTGGCATATGAAGTGTTGCTGTCATTTGTTGATCAAAGCATGACTTTGTGGATGAGACCTCATCGGACCTCAACCCTCGAAATGGTCAAAACAGGAAAGATGTGGTAAGGTTATGATGATCGCGCCCTTTAGGGTATGTCATTTCCTTCTGGAAAAGGGTGGTGTCAGGTATGGAGCCCTGATATTTAACCTGTGTGGTTACTGCAAATACTTTTCTTTTTAGTTGTTGGTGTAGAGGATCCTCGGATAAAGGTCCCAAAGGACCAAGGGATGGCATACTCGTGTAGTAGTTACCTAGTTACAGAGGTAACTTGGCCTTGTGTTAGCAGATAGCTGGTTAAGTTCTCGGGACGTCCCTCTAGAGGCGTACCCATGTGGCAGTAGGAAGTTCCTTAGCCTGACCATTTGTTGGAAATCCAATTCCCATTACGAACCCAGTACGCTTTTAGTTGTATAACCCACCCTTTACTTATGGTGGTCACCACTGTTTAGATGGTAGCTATAGTAGGCATAGTACGAAATGTCTATGCCGGCTAAGATTAATATTATACTTTCGAAATGTTTTCTGCACTATGCACTAATGATAATATCGAAAAGATTTTACGTATTAAGCATGTTTGACTATCATAAGGAGAAATCTCCTCCAATTCTGTGTTTACATTGTGTGTGTGGCGGGAGGCCTTATGGTAGTTTCATTTTCCAAAAGCATAGCGGATTTCCTTTTATTTTCTTTGTGAAAATACTGTTTTTAAGATCTCACACCAGTCTCACGACTGACCTGGAGTTTATTGTTCCCTTTCTAAACTCTGGGTGCCCACAATTTTCCGCACGGGCAGCGTTGAGTCAGGTTATCATTATTCGGGAGCAAAGTCAAGAAGTTGGCGTGGGATCAGGAATTGGAGCTGGGTGGCGAGGCGTATCACTTATATATATATATATATATATGTATAATATTTCTTTCCGATGTTGTTGTTGTACACTCAGATATTGTAATGTGATGTAATGTAATAACTGATATAGTGA
Organism: Allium cepa; assembly: GCA_030765085.1. Classification (NCBI taxonomy): domain Eukaryota; kingdom Viridiplantae; phylum Streptophyta; class Magnoliopsida; order Asparagales; family Amaryllidaceae; genus Allium; species Allium cepa. The sequence goes on from CM060939.1 coordinate 322,372,111, forward strand.
TTCTGTTTAAAGATATTTATTTCTCTATTATATTTGTTCCGCTGCTATATGTGAGATTCTGTTATTGTTTCTATTTCTTCTTCTACCTCTTCTTCTTTAAACCTTAATGGTTCGGTTTTTCGGCGTTCGATTGTTCAACATTTGATACAGTGGACGTATTAATGTCGATTTTCGAAAGTCGAAAAAATGGGGTCATTACAGTTCGCTAAACCATCCTACTTCATTTTGGATTCTCCACCACATGCACAGTTGTTAAAGTGGTTTTGAAATTGGCAGAGAGTGTGACAATATCCGATCTCGATCTCTTTAACAATCAAATGCTTATTTCACATCGTGGTCATTTTATAAAACATTTTTAAATAATAATTCTTAAATTACGATTTAAATCAATACTAAAATATTTAACTTCAATTATATATTTAGATTTGAAATATTTCATAATAATTCATATTAAATGAATTTTTACATTTAAAAATTATATCCTTTGGAAATCAAATAAACGACAACTTAAATAGAATCTCATTCAAATTTAAATTCTTAAACCAGATTAAATTACAACTTTATCTCTACTTAACTTCTTGCATTTTTTATTAAGGTTATTTAAAAAATATATACAACGTTACAAAGAACTTCAGGCATTATAGCTATCCTGGGGTTGGACGAATTATCCGAAGAAGATCGTTTAACTGTAGCAAGAGCACGAAAAATTGAACGCTTCTTATCACAACCCTTCTTCGTGGCGGAAGTCTTTACTGGTTCTCCAGGGAAATATGTTGGTCTCGCCGAAACAATTAGGGGGTTTCGATTGATCCTTTCTGGGGAATTAGACAGTCTTCCCGAGCAGGCCTTATTTATCATATTAAATTAGATTTTAAATAAATCTCTTAAACTATATTAAATATGTTATTAAATTAAATTTTAAACTATTTAAATTATATATTTAAAACTAAATAAAATTATAAGTAAAAATCTTAAATACACTTAAAACCATATATTAACTTATAATTTAGAACTTAAAACATATAATATAAATTATTTTCCAAATATAAATTTAAATAAATCATTTAATTAAATTTAAAAAAATCAAATTTATAAAACAAATATACTTCACAATTTAGAAAATAATTTAAAACCGATCAATGTTGTCCGTATATAATTTTCTACCTTGTAGTCAAGTGATTTGATATGTATCGTTTCAACCCAAATTAGTTAAATTTTCCGGGTTTATGTTATTTCAAATCTATAAAATCGCTTGGGTATGTATCATTTCAACCCATAATGATTTTCCTAATTTTTAAGATCATTCGGGTATGTACCATTTTAATCAATAGTGCTTTTCCTAGCTAATATATCAAGGAACTTGGAATGTGATTTCGATAATTAGATAATATAACATATTAGTATATATAACAGAGCATATCATATAACATCTCATTCCTGTCACAGGTGGACCTGTATCAGAATCATATAATATTAGCTAAGCAAATACAACTATAACAATATTTCAAATTACATTTCAAAAGGGGCCATTCACTTAATATACAGGGTGATATCAGAGATATATAAAATATAAATAAACATCCAACCATCCAAAATATCAACAAATAAACGTCCATCACAATCAACATCCAAATTAGCAAACACATCACAACAATTAACTAGTTATCAATGTCAGGTATTAACTAGCAATTAAATTTAATATTAATTTAAATGGTAATTTAATTCAATATAAATGTAATTTCAAATTAAAATGTCAATTCAAACTACCAATAGCAACCAATAAAATTCTTATCACTTCTTAAATTTAATTCAACAAACATAAGATATTTAGTATTGCGTAAGTGGTTAAATTCACTCTTTTTTGGTTTATAGGCGACTTAAAATCCAAATAAAGTCCAAATTTCCATCAGTCTCCAAATTCAATCAAACTAGATCTACGTTGATCGGAATTTTGATATGATCTCAATGGGAGAAACCGCGTCCAAATCCGAGTTCATATGTAGAAGTTATTAATGCTAGAAGGTTTAAAATTTAAATAAAAAACAAAATAAAACAAAGGGCATTTATGTGAAGACCCGTCTCCTCGAACCTCAAAAATCGACACTAATACATCCACGATATTCATGTGCCGTAAATCCAAGTGTCGGGGAGGCAGACTATCAGGGGTGTAAAAGAAAATAAAGATAGAAGGTAACGCGATAATAGAATCTCACATCGCATTCAACATTTTAATTATACATAAATGATTAGATCCAATACAAATCCAGCGGGATAGTTATAACTGTCTATCCGTACATATGCTGGAAAATACATACTACATAACACAACGGAATATAGGTAGATATCTACATAAGGTACTTCATCTTTATAGCTCCAAAAGACTTCTCCAATATGCTCCAAAGGTATCCTGACTACACGGCTGCCCAAGAAAAAGGGAACCCAGAGTTTAAAGGGAAAAACAAACTCTAGGTCGGTCATGGGATTGGTGTGAGAACTCAAAGTATGATTGTTTGAAAATAAAAAGGTATCTCATAAGACCACGCCGCACATAAACATGGAACGAGTTTTTTACCTTATGATAACCAAAACTCTTTATTGCGTAAAGTTTAGGGATATTATTTTAATGACATTCTTTGAGAATATTTGCAAATAACTTTATTAATCTTAGCCAAAATGGTTACCCATATAGCATTTCGGGACTATTTATTACGCTAATACAAACAAAACCGCAGGTTCTTATTGGAGAAATGACTAGGTGAAGGGACTACCTTCCGATGGGTACACATTTAATTGAATGTCCCAAGGAACCATCATAAAGCTCCTCTACCAACACAAGACCGGCCTACCTTTATGACTAGACTAGATAGTACCGAATATGTCATCCCTCGATCGTTACCGACCTTTATCCGAGAGCCCTCATCGCATATATCCACATTAATTTACTTTCCGAACGTCATAGTGGAAAGAAATATATCTAGAAGGGGATGATCATATCCTAACTGGGAATGACCCACTTAGTCTTGCCGCGTCTAACCTTGTTTTGGTCATTTACGATTGATGAGGTTTGAGGCAACGATTACCTTTTCACATAACACATCTTCTTCACTTTGAACGCCACGTTGCCATTCCACATTCACATGACTGGTCTCTACAAATATATAACTTCCTGAGCTATGTCTCGAGAAAAGGTATTAAGCTAAGAGAAGGCATCTTCTCGGCCACTAACTGATATAAATTATATAGAGATCACTCGATATGATTTAAGATGCAAGGTAAGACATTCTTCCATACAACTTCGTTCTGGGACTTAACGAAACCGAAGGTACTTTCCTCGGCCATTACTAGGCGAGAAGTCCTTGCGGTTCTGAGATTTTTCATAACAAACAGATCACTGTTACAATAAGCAAATCGGGGTTTTATCCCTAGTTAAGTAGTCCTTCGTTATTATTCGTCTCAATATCTCCGTCTTCAAACATCTTTATTTTTCAAACACGTGAATTGGTTCGAAGTGGTTTTCGGATATGAACCACCCAAATCCGACCCAGGTTCCTTTGAAATCTAATCATCGATAAAAAATGATGTAAATAGATGATTGTTTTTCGCTTCATTCATTTCTCTTATCAAAAATAATTTTACGAGATATATTTCTTTTAAAATCTTCTTCTTTAAATACGGAATCATTTAGACCACTCTTTTGAATATTTCTTAAATCTTTTTTAAAGAGTATTTTTTGATAAAAAATAGGATTATAGAAATCAGCCTACTTTTATTCAATATCAACTTCGGTATTCAACAAGTGCTATGGGTGGAATAACGGTGAGATCATCTTTTAAGTTCCACGAATAGGACAAGTTCCCTCTTCAGATTTTAATAATGAGTATGAGAAGATTATTTTTTTAAAATCCAAGTGAGCATCCGGGCTTTCCATTCAATCTGTTCCACCCCCTCGCCTAAAAGAGAAAACCGAGGCCAGGTAAGTTCAGGGCATTGGTTGCTCCATCTCCAACCTTAGTTACATACCTTATTTTCACTTCTAGATCTCGCAGGCGGGACAAATGTACTAGTCGTTTATGCATACTCATTTTTTCCTTTTTTAAACCACTTAATTATTTGTTTAACCACCTTTGAAATAATTTTGAATTGTTCAAATCTCTTTTTAAAATACTTTACTATTTACTTAAAAGATTTACAAAGGATTTTGGAAAAGAATTGTTAAGTTTCAACCTTTATTCCAAAAGTTATAGAAACGCTTAGAAAATTTGTTGCAAAAAGTGTTACAAAAAGTGCTACAAAAAGTGCTTTAAAAGCTATGTTCTCTAAAACAAATTTTATATCATTTAGCAAAAATCTTTTCAACTTAAATAACTTTTAAAACATTTTAAAAGATTTTTAGAACTTATTTTATATTTTCAAAATATTTCAAATATCAATTTTAAACTTTGGCCACTTTACTGCAAAACCGCGATTTTTTGGAAAATTGTTTTAGACGTATTTTTGAAATCTAGTTAATGAAATCTTGATTTTTTTTCTTTGTTTGAAGAATATGGATAGGAGTCCGAAAAATCCTTATCTTGAACGATTCCGAGCTATAATCCATTTCGTATGCTTATTTAAATTTTTCGACGTGAAATCGCGAACAACCGTTGCGCAATGCGTCTAGTTTTGACATATTTTATATTTTTCATTCACTTTGTTAAAACAAGTTTATATATTTATATAAAAAAATAAATACATTTTTAATCTTTTTAGAGGGCATTAAATGATTCCATGTCACTTTTTAATTTATTTGGAAAGTGTTTTCCGTATGAACCAGTATCGTGTATAGCTTGTTTCAACATTTACATGCAATAAACAACATATGGAAATCAATATCATAACCAAATATTAAACAAACATATCATACATCAAAACCACATACTTGTAGATATAAATAGGAGTTCTCACCTTAGTTGCAAATGAACTAACTTTAAAGTGATTATAACTTTCCTAACTTCAATTAGGTGCTCACGAATGTTTGTTTTAAGGCTTCTAAATGGTTTGACTTGACTTGTGGAGGGGGCACATGCTCAAAGCCATGAGTTTTAGGAAGGATTTGGGCTCGGCTTGATGGTGAAGGGGTGGGTCATGGGTTGTGAAGGAAGAAGGAGGAGTTTTGGTGAATATTTGTGGTGATTTGATGATTACTTTCTTTAGTATATTTTTGGAATAAATTTTGGAATTATTTTACTAAGGTTGGATTCCATTAAAAGAGTGAGAAGAAGCTTGAAATTTCGAGAAGAAGAAGTGTGGAAGGAAGTGAGAAAGTGACTTGGTATTCATAGGAAATTTTTTTTGGATTAAAACAATATTTTATAAACAGGAAATTATTGTCAAGGACAAAATTTCACAGCTTTTTAGCCTCAAGAACAGACCTTCAATATTTTATCCTGAAGGACAACCTTCCATAGGTATCAATTTTTAGTTATTGATAGCAGTTTTTAGGTATCAGCTTGTAGTTATCGGTAGCAGTTTTTAGGTATCAGTTTTAGCACGGCAGCAGTTTTGTTGTCCTTATGAATAATTTTTAGAAGAATGTTTGTCCTTGCGGTAAAAATATCATGGTCGTGTCCTTGAGGCAAAAAATATACAAATCTTTGTCCTTTAAATTAATTCCCCCTTTTATAAAAAGGCCAAAATACCATTTACTTATACTTTAAGCTAGCTACTTTTTTCAACACTTAACATCACATTTCGAGTCATCATTTTATGTTATTTTCACTTAAGTATTAAGTTAAAATGTGATAATTATGTTTGTTTGATTTGATGTTTACGTTTTGACTTTTTTAACAATTTTGTCTTTTTATGCTTACTTTTTGTTAATTACTTTCTAGAATTTCTTAAGTATGTTTAGTAAAAGTAAATTTGATTAGTAAATTAATTAATACTTACACTTTTTGAACATATGTTCATATATAAGAAAATAAAGATGTAACAACGTTGCGACATCTTTAAATCGACAAAATGTTGATTTTTGATAAAATCTTTTACGGTCATATTTTGACGTTTTAGTTAAACTATTTATTTATGTAAAATAATTCAAAAATAAATTTGTATAATGTTATTTAAAAATATAAACACTCATAAAACTTAAATAATTCATTAAACCATTTAAACTTACTTTTCTAAAATCGGGATTTTGTCATTATTATCGATATAAGCAAATATTACTATTTTTTATATATATTTATATTTCCAAATCCTATTTAGCATTATTTAAATCATAACCTTTTATATTTTATATTTAAAATCATCTTAAATGTTATATTTTGAAGTGGTTAAATTTTGAGCCATTACTTTACGTAAATAACTCTCTCTCTTTCTCTCCGAACCCTCATTCACACTACAGAACCCAATCGCTGCTTCGTACAACTCCTGCCGCATGCGCCTACGCGCACAACCCCCAAGATCGGAGACCACCCCTAAACTCGCCTCGCACGCCTCCACCTTGGACTAGAAGGCCGTCACCTTCAGCACCCTCAAGTGTCGCATGCTATCGTCGCGTCTATCGCCCAGATCTAGCGATTACCCTGCCAATTCAGTGACCTGAGACCATAGATCGACTCTATTCGTCGCCTCTACGCTCCAGTATCCTCCAATCATCGTATAGTCGACGATCCACCGTTGATCGCAAAACCCTAGGATGGACGGCCGGAACTTCTTCGTCAAATTCCGGCCATACTGAGACTCAATTGCAAAAGAGCTGCAGATGTATATTATATTCGTCGAGAGCTTCGCGATGGTATATTATATGATAGGGTTTGAGTAGTTTGAATTTTTAGAGTTTGATTTGGAATTGTAATTATGGTTTGAGATGTCTGCCATTGAGAAAGAACATCTGAGATAGAACTATACATACAGAAAAATGAAATAAAAGACAGTTAGGGTTTATAACAGCCTATATATAGACAAAAATGGATAAGAATGGATGGAACAGATCGAATTGGGTCGAAGCGATCACATAGACCCGAAAAGCCTGTTTCATCCTCGAAACAAAAATAGGTCATCCAATGTTTCGAATTATAGGTTTTCGATATTTCTAAACTCAACGGAACTAGTTTCAAACCTTAATTCCATTGTATATAGAAGTTAGCTTTTAAAATAAAATTATATTCATTTAAATTCCATTAATTGATTTCTACGCGTTTCGAGCTCGCACGATCAAAGGATGAGTCTGATCGCTATAAAACTTGAAATCCTATAATAATTCACTATTATGGTCCAATGAAACTAGTTTTGTCAAAATCCGAGACAGTGCCCAAAAAGACTAATTTTACACGTTAATTAGATAAATTATTATTATAACATCAATTTAATCACTTTTAAATTTAAAATTAAAATTAAAAGTCAACGATTTTATCATTCTTGATTACCCTGTTATTAATAATATTTGAAAATTTAATTTTCCATGTTAAAGTCAAGATTTAAATATTAAATTAGTTTCAACATTAAATTGCAATTGAAATAAACCTAGTCTATTATAATTTAAATTCCAAAAAAATCTTTTATTTTGATTTTCACTCTTATTATTAAATCAACCAAAACCTTATGAATTTATTTAACATAAGTTTCCATCTTATTATTCTTATCCCTCTACGTTTAATGTCTTTTCTTATATTACTACAATATTTCAATTACATTAATTTTATTGATTTTCAAATTAATTTCAAATGGATTTAAATAATAAAATGACAATTAAAGTAACTGTTATGTATTAGTAATTCATATCTATTAACTTATTGTTTACAACCAAGGAATATAAATCTACTTATCAAAACTAATTTTATAATTCTATATTAACCAATTTCAATAAATTACATATAATTTCACCATTAAATACAACATTTAATTTATTTCCTTACTGACAATTATACCCAATTCAACTTTATAATTATTTCAATTGACTGAGATTACATTAAAATAGTTGTCAATAACACTCAATCAATAATATTAAGTTATATTCTATTTATTATTTTTATTAATAAATCATAAATTTTAATTTCTGATAATATTATAATATTTTTAATTACCAAAAATACGAGTCATTACATTCCATGTGGAAAATAGACAGACTCCGGTCATTTAATACTTTAACTAAGGCAGATCTCATTATTTAATGCCTATTTCTATAAGTGGACCTCCTCATGGAGATACCACCTACTCTAACCATATATTCATTTAATACTTCATTTAGGGAAAAGAGGCGGGTCCAACCACTTAATACCTCAAGACCCCAAAGCAGGCCCTTTGTCTTGTGGCCCATACTCATAACGACGTCCCATATTAGTCCGACTATTCATAGGAACTGGCAGTCGGATTGGTTAGGCAGATTTTTCCTACAAAATTTGGCACCAACCACGTGTCGTTACAAATATTTATCATAAATTATATCCCACATTAATCAAAGTGTACATAACTATTGATAGTCTTAAAGTGAAGGCAGACTTCCATCATATAATCAATTGATCCGACATCACTATAACTTAGCCATACATCAATTACTCTCCATGTATATATACATATATATATACACATACACATTCATCTCACCGTTTCATAAACAACGCCTTATAAGGAATCTTTCTTATTACGCCTTAAAATAATGATTAGGCCATATAAGAGCTTCCTCTTATTTTCACCTAACAATCAGTTACCTTCCCAATGGGGGAAATAAATGAAAATAAATGTCAAATTAACTATGTCGTATACAAAATAATTATACATTAATTACGCAAATATAGACAAATAAATATTCATGCCTAATAAGTTCTAAAAGCATGGATTTTACGCTGCAAAATTAGCATTAAATGTCAGTTCCCTAATCCAATAGTATTACAAGTCCTTTTCCTTTAAATTCCTATGATTTCATGGGATTCTAATATCTGAAGCAGAAAATAAATATCAATTACCAAAACTGCTATAACAGGCTTGTAAATAAAATAAAAACTCAATTTATTGCACCAATTCAATGGAATATCTTAAACCATAAGAATTACAATATGAACCCCATATTATGTTCAACTTCTCTTCTACAAAGAAATAGATAAGAATAAGTGGTGTAAACTACGGATATAATTCATAACCTAAACCCCTTATTTTATTAAGGAATCACAATTTGACCCAAAGAAGAAAGAGAAACGGAATAGACTATAGAATTATCAAAAATTACATAAACGAAACAAATTCCATCAAATTAATGTGAATAATTGGGAATCTCAACATAAAATTGACATATCGAAATAAAAAGGAATTTTGGGGGAGTTTGTCTATCATATTTTCAAAATTCCAAAATCTCTAAGGCATATTCAAATCCAAAAAGAAATACACTAAACAATTGTTGAAAAGAAATACTAAGGTATCCATTCACAAATTAGCCTTAGCGTCACTTAAATGGATTAGTAGCCTTTCAATCTCTTCCAAAACCTCTCTTTTGATATACACACACAATAGGGAAGGGTGTGACGCCCCACCTCTATACCCACGCTAGCCAAGGACACTACAGGGTAATGCCGTCAACTAACACGAAGAATAAGGCTGGATAGGAGCGACCATCTATAGCCTTGCTCTAACTATCTATTGAATACATCGACAATAATCATACAAAGTAGATCGACATATCCAATGAATACTTAAAACAAAACTATAGGTGGTTGGAGGATCTACCAGAACAGAATATAACAACTCAAATGTAATAAACATCACATAATAGTAGATTATCATATACACATATACTGATACATAATAGAGTATACAAAATAATACATATCAAGTGGTATAGCAAACCACGATATACAGACGAATTCAAAATAATACATATAACAGAGTTACAGTAAAATAGGACTACACAAAAGCTATAACAAAAGGAAACAAGCTGAATAGTCCATGCGGAAGCAAAATAGGCTAAGTCTAAAAGCACCTAACCTGAAACAACTCGGTCTGACCCGAGTACGAAATACACGGGTCAGTCTAGCCAAACAAATCAGTTAGATAAACTGAACAACAATAACCTACAAGGTCACAATGTATAACAAATATCTCTAAAAGAGATAACACAATCATCTAACAAAAAGATGAATCATATCTTAACAAGCCTCGTATCATCGACAACTCATAGAAACAAAGGATAGGAATATCCCAAAACAAGTCATAAAGGCAAATAACAAATACCAATGAAGGTAACACAAGTTCCACAAGGTAACCGCTATATATCATGCGGCTCAAAAAGACCAACACCGAAGGGCGATACCTAGGGAATATACATATCAATGAAACATCATAAAATTTGCACGTGCTCAGTATTGTATAGACAAGGATCCATGAGCCCGAAGACTCCAAACCCAAATATCACTCGAGCGGCTCATAAAGACCTAACTCCGAAAGCGATACAATAGGGCAACAAACCCGAAGGCACAAACCCGAAGGCAACATACCCGAAGGCAACAAACCTGAAGGTGCAAACCTGAAGGCAACACACCCGAAGGCAACAAACCGTAGTGGTGAAGGTCCGAAGGCCCAATACTGGACACCACTAACTGGCGGAATGTGTCACAACTCTCGAAAAGGAATCCGGAAAGTGGTAACGTGAGTCCCATAACCACTCGTTCGCACTAAACGGTTAACTATCCGTTAGTTAATTTCATACTCAAAGCAGTACAAAGTTTACCTCATCTCATTGGTAAACCAGACCAAACGGTCAAAAAATCAATCGAATAGGTCGAGAATTAATCGGAAAGATAAACGCATGGATTCATGGTCCGTGTTTTACTTAACCATTTAATCTCCTTTCCACTCCGCTCGAAGTGCGAAATTGTGTGTGTGCATTTAAATAGAATTTATAAATTGGAGAAGCAAGTTTTTAATACAATTTAAAAGATTATTTTATAAAACCCGTGGATTGAAATTAAAAAGGAATTATCAAAGTCAAAATAAATGATGACAACAAATAGGATCATCACGAATCGATCCAAATTGGAAATTCAATCCCAAAAGGCAAAGTTGGTTGAAATAGCAAATTCAGTTGATTAAACAGAGAATTCAGTTGACTAAACAGCAAATTTAGTTGACTGAACAGAGATTTTCAGTTGACTGAATTCTGCTTGGAAACTTTCTGTTTCCAGGTTCAGTTGACTGAACAGAGAATTCAGTCGACTAAACCATGTCTGGGGACTTTCTGTTTCCAGGTTCAGTCGACTGAACAGAGAATTCAGTCGACTAAACCATGCCTGGGGACTTTATGTTTCCAGGTTCAGTCGACTGAACAGAGAATTCAGTCGACTAAACCATGCCTGGGGACTTTCTGTTTCCAGGTTTGGGAATTTTCTGTTTACAGGTTCAGTCGACTGAACAGAGAATTCAATCGACTAAACCAGGCCTGGGAACTTTCTGTTTCCAAGTTCAGTCGACTGAACAGAGAATTCAGTCGACTAAACCATGACTGGGCTGTTTTTCAGCCTATTCAAATGAAGAGCAAACTCTTTCAAAATGCAACCGGACGAGCATTGGCTCTAAGGGTTTATGCCAATCGACAACCCGGCCCTATATGCTCCTCGATGCATCACCAAAACATGATCAAAACATCAAAGTTAGGATCTTTAAAGAATTGACCCAAAACACTAAAAATTTGGGTATTCACCAATTCAATCCAAACCAAAAGCAAGTGCATATGAACAAGTGCTAGGAATTCATACCTAACATCAATGAAATCAAGAGAAGTAGACGTGAGTTCAAAACTCACTTTTTATCTCAAAACAAAGAAGAAGAAGCTCAATCACAAGGAGAAGACCAACCACTCTCTACTTCAACCCAACAAGCTTCAATCTAAGATCAATACAAGTATTTCCTAAGTTAGGTTTAGGAAACTTTCTGAAATTGAAGGAGAAAGAGTTGGAGAAGGTGAAGAGGAGGCTTACCAATGGCTTCTCTTTGATTTTGGAGCAAGATTTCAAGTTTGCAAAGTAAACTAGGGCTTGGAATTTCTAATTCCCATTCTCTTCCCCCATTTTCAGTTTTTAGGTTAAGTTTTATAACATGAAATAAGTGAATGAAGAGGAGAGAGACTGAGTTACGGTTAATTAGTTAGTTAGTGGGCTGAACCCAAACCCAACTAGAAAAAGTTGCAAAATTCAACTTACTCCAAACATATCAAAGCTTATACTTAAAAAGATCGCAAACGACGTTTTGAACTCAATAGAGGTGGTATCGAGTCCCAATTCAGCCATTTGCAAAAAGTAACATTTTGGATCCAAAAATCCAACTAAGGACACTATATTTAAATAAAACATTTAAATATAAAATCGTTAAATATGCGGGTTGTTATAGATCTCCCCTCCTTACAAAATTGCGTCCCTGCAATTCCTAGAGACGATATTTGTAACGACTACATACATACATCATCCCAAAAAAAAGAAAAGGAAATAAGCTTGAGATGAAAAGATATTCTCACCGTTGCCAAGCAAAGATAGAAAACCTGGATAAGATCGCTCGATAAACTCTCTGGTTTCCCAAGTACAGTCATTGGGGTTAGCGGACCATTGAACTTTAACGAGCGGCACGTCCTTGTTCCGAAGGTGTCGCACCTCCGTGTCAAGTACGTGAATAGGCTGTTGTACAATAGATAAGTCCAGTGAGATCTCAAGCTCTTGTAAATCAGGAGAATCGATAACAGAATCCGACTCTCGAAGACACTTCCGAAGTTGAGAGACGTGAAACACGTCATGAATGCCAGATAAATGAGCTGGAAGTGAAACTCTATAAGCCACAGGGCCAATACGTTCAGTAATGGGAAATGGTCCTATAAAGCGAGCAGCCAATTTCCCAGTCGTACTGAAACGCATCACCCCTTTCAAAGGAGAAACATGAACAAAGACAAGATCACCAACTGAGAATTCGAGAGGCTTCCTACGGTTGTCCGCGTAGGATTTCTGGTGACTCTGTGCCTCTTTCATTCTCAAACGAATAAGATCAATCTTCTCGAAATAATCACGAACAAAATCTAGACCAAGAATAAGCTTCTCCCCAGATTCCAACCAACATGAAGTTGATCGACACGGCCTTCCGTATAAAGCTTCGAAAGGAGCCATACCGATACTAGACTGAAAACTATTGTTGTAGGAGAACTCTACAAGAGGTAGGTGATCCTCCCAACTACCACCGAAATCAAAAATTCAAATACGGAGAAGATCTTCCAAGATACGGTTCACCCATTCAGTCTGTCCGTCAGACTGCGGATGATAAGCGGTGCTGAAATTAAGCTTTGTCCCCAAAGCTTGCTGAAGACTCTGCCAAAAATGACTCGTGAATAAAGGATCACGATCACTCACATTAGAAATAAGAACATCGTGAAGTCTCACAATTTCCTTGACATACAACTTAGCCAAATGCGAAGCAGTCCTGTTAGACTTAATAGGAACAAAATGAGCAGATTTAGTGAGGCGATCAACAATAACCCAGATACTAGAATGGCCCGATCTCGAACGAGGTAGGCCGTCAATGAAATCCATAGAAATCTGATCTCATTTCCATAATGAAATCTCTAGAGGCTGAAGAAGGCCCGAAGGACGTTGATGTTCGGCCTTAATACGCTGACAAGTTATGCAATTACTCACATAACTCGCAACATCGCGTTTCATGCCTTCCCAATAATAAAGACGATGCATATCGGCATACATCTTACAACTACCAGGATGAATGGTATACTTAGAACGGTGACAATCCTCAAGAATGTCCTGCCTAAGCGCAAAATCAGAAGGCACAAAAAAACGGTTCTTCTTGCGAAGACACCCATGAGAATCAATGCTGAAATCCCGCAACGCCTCATCACAGGTTCCAGACTCACAAAGTTGAATAAGATGCAACAAATCAGGATTACGCCGCTGAGCATCGACAATACGATCCAACAAAATGGGTCGAGCTCCCAAACTAAGTAATAGAATAGGAGTATCAGAAGATGAACCTCGACTACGAATTTCACAAAAAAGATGACGAAGGGTGTGACGCCCCACCTCTATACCCACGCTAGCCAAGAACATTACGGTGAATGCTGTCAACTAGCACAGAGAATAAGGCTGTTGAGGAGCGACCATCCGTGTAATTGCTTTGCGCGAGCATCGATATGTCAGATAGTATAACATGCATTTCTTATCAAGAGGGAAATCCGACATTTCGACACAAACTCAAAGCTACTACACAGTGGCTGTAATATCTTCAGAAACAAATATAGAAATAAACATAACATAAATCAGTCACAGACAATTCATATCACAAAAGCGGAAATAGATATGAATATTACACATGAAAGTGTATATCAGAGTAGTGGTCAAATGAGATCCACAATATCAGAAAGAATAGATACAAGTGCTAGACAAAAGAATAAGTATACATCATAGAGTCTGTATCTCAAATGTATACAACAAAAACTACTAAACTAAAGTAGTTAGCCAAAAGTCAGAAGATGGTTCCAGATAGGAAGCCATGAGGAAGTACCTGTAATATCTCAGTCTGACCCGAGTATTATTTAATAAGAAAATAATAAACGGATCAGTCTAGCTATAAATATCAGATGAAATGATATAGAATAAGAGATATGACTAAACATATAATAATCACAATGCCAAGCTGTGATATATAAGTAATTGAAAATCAACAAGAGATTAATCAATTTCACAATAATCTACTCAAGGATCAAAAGGAATGTCATACTCCTAATTTCATTCACCAAGCCACAATAAATGACATATATATATCAATGCCAATCGTAAAAGTTGGTGAAACATAAATTCTAGAATCCAACACACGAAATCCAGAAATCATAAGAAAAAGGATGGCCAATCCCACAAACTGGACATCGACGCACCTAGAAAGACACGCCCCATGTACAGTCGAACATCGACGCACCTAGAAAGATACGCCCCATGCTCTAGCATCGACGCACCTAGAAAGATACGCCCCATGCATAAATAAACATCGATGCACCTAGAAAGATACATCCCATGCATAAATAAACATCGATGCACCTAGAAAGATACACCCCATGTAATGTCTAACACCGATGCACCTAGAAAGATACACCCCATGCTAAGTCGAACATCGACGCACCTAGAAAGACACGCCCCATGCATAGACGAACATCGACGCAACTAGAAAGATACGTCCCATGCCCCGACTTATTGAGCCGATTGCTCCACGAAGTAAACAAACATCGATGCACCTAGAAAGGTACACCCCATGCATAAATAAACATCGACGCACCTAGAAAGGTACGACCCATGTATAAACAAACATCGATGCACCTAAATAGGTACGACCCATATAAGAAATGAGACGAAGCTCAATAAAATGAGGAACAGTCCTCCACATAGACAAAGAGACATCGCACATTGCTAGTCTAAATCAAAAAGATGATCGTCATGATCAACGAGAAGTGTCGATTACAGTAAGCTAGTAAATATATGAGCTTAGCTTCATGTCCCATAACCACTAGCTTAACTTAAATATTTACGAACAAATTGTAGGTCTCCACTAGAAAATTGTCACAAGAGATTCAATCGAACAAGTCCAAGGATTAACCAACGAAGTGAACGCAAGAGTTTCATACCACTTGTTTTACTAAGTCGTTTAGTTAGATTTCTCATACGAGTGAGGTAAAGGTTTGTATATACTAATAGATTAGAAGTCGGTTTGAGAAAACGAGCTTTGTAATAAAATAGTGTTGAAATCATTTGAAGAAAGAGTTTTGATATTTACTACTAGTATAGAAAACCTTTATATTTTTAAAGTGACAAATCACAAAGAAGATTGTAAGAACAATCAATCAGTAAAATTCACATTCGAAGACGTGAATAAAATCCAAAGAAACCGATAAAGAATCCATTGGAATGGATATTCAAAAATCCCTAAAAAGGAGTCATCAAAGTCATAATAAATGATAACAACAAATAGGATCATCACGAATCGATTTAAATTGGAATTCTCAAGCGAATAGGCAAGCAGGCAAAACACTGCAGTTTCAAACGTCTGAAACAAGTGGTTCAGATGTCTGAATCTGGAAATATAAAGATTTCCAGAACATAATTCAGACGTCTGAATCAAGTGTTTCAGACGTCTGAAATAGGCATATTTTAGCCTATTTCCTTTCTGGTTCCAAATGAACCAATTCAGACGTCTGAAACCATATATTCAGACGTCTGAATCTGGGAATAGAAATCTTTCCAGACAATATTCAGACGTCTGAATATTACGTTTCAGACGTCTGAATGAAGGGTTCAGGGCATTCCCTGAACCTAGGCCAAAAATGGCCAAACGAATATCGGAAACGATCGAACGAGCAAATGGCGATGACTAAGGAATTACGTCGAACGACAACCCAGCCTAAACGGCTCTTCGATACACCTTAAATATCAATGTCCAAATATCCATAATAGGATTTTCATAAATTAGACCAAAACACCAAAAATTGGAATATACACGAAATCAATCCAAACCAAAATCAGTTGCACAAGAATAAGTGTTAGGAATTCATACCTAACAATCGAAGATAATTATAGACTAAGATGTGAGATAAAAATCTCACCTTTGAACCCAAATCAATGAAGGAGAAGCTTTAAAAACAAGCTAAGATCAATTCCTCTTCAATAACAACTCAAGAAGCTTCAATCTAAGCTTAAAAGAGAAACATTTCCTAAATTAGGTTTAGGAATTTTCTGAAATCAAAGAGAGAATGAGTTGGAGAAGAAGAAGGAGATGCTTACCAATGGGTTCACTTAAGTTTTGAGCAAGAAGATGGATTTCCTAATGGAAACTAGGGCTTAGGATTTCCTAATTCTTTTTCTCTTCCCCCATTGTTGCTAAAGCTTGAGTGTATAAGGAAATTATGAAGTAATGAAGAGGAGAAGGGGTTGGGACTGAATACATAAGTGGCTCAGCCCAAACCAAAGCCCTAAGTACAAAGTAGCAAAAATCAACTTTCTCCAAACATATCGAAGCTTATACTCAAAAAGGTCACAAACATCACTTTGAACTCAATGGGGGTGGTCTTGAGTCCTAATTCGGCTGTTTGCAAAAAGAAGCTTTTCAGACTAAAATCCGACTAACGATAAAATATTTAAATATAAAATCGATAAATATGCGGGTTGTTACAGACTCCCCTCCTTAAAGAAATTGCGTCCTCGCAATACTTAAGAGGAAAATAAGAAGTAACAACCATGGAAGCATATCAACACAAAAGAAAATTGAAATAAGAAGTTCACCATAAAGAGCACGAAAGAGTTAGCAAGAACGGGATCGCTCAATGAATTCTCAAGATTCCCAAGAGTAATCCCTAGGATTTGAGAACCATTGAACTCTCACAAGAAGAACATCTTTATTTCGAAGCCGTTTGAGCTCCGAAGCAATAATTCGAATAGGATGTTGCTCAAAAATCAAATCTGGTGAAACTTCAATTTCCACAATATCACCGGGCTCAAGAATGAAAACCGGAATCCCTAAGACATTTCCGTAGATAAAAGACGTGGGGAACGTCAAGAATAGCAGAAAATTGAGCCGGTGCAACGGCGTTGTACAAAAACGGTACGCCCGAGGAACTAGAAACTCAAATAATTTGGGACATCAGCGTGGTACAAAAACGTACGCCCAATGAACCAAAGCAAAGACATTGATGTAGTACAAACGGTACATCCAATGAATCTAATAGCAAAGACATTGATGTAGTACAAACGATACATCCAATGAATCAAATAGCAAAAACATTGATGTAGTACAAACGGTATATCCAATGAATCAAATAGCAAAAACATTGATTTAGTACAAACGGTACATCCAATGAATCCAAAAGCAAAGACATTGATGTAGTACAAACGGTACATCCAATGAATCAAATAGCAAAAACATTGATGTAGTACAAACGGTACATCCAATGAATCAAATAGCAAAAACATTGATGTAGTACAAACGGTACATCCAATGAATCCAAAAGCAAAGACATTGATGTAGTACAAACGGTACATCCAATGAATCAAATAGCAAAAACATTGATGTAGTACAAACGGTACATCTAGTGAATCCAAAAGCAAAGACATTGATGTAGTACAAACGGTACATCCAATGAATCCAATAGCAAAAACATTGATGTAGTACAAACGGTACATCCAATGAATCCAAAAGCAAAGACATTGATGCAGTACATACGGTACATCTAATGTATCGAATAGCAAAGACATTGATGTAGTACAAACGGTACATCCAATGAATCAAATAGCAAAAACATTGATGTAGTACAAACGGTACATCCAATGAATCGAACACCATAAAAGAACATCAGACGCTAGTCCATAAAAGAAATGAGATGAAACTCAATAAAACGAAGTACATCAAAACGTCTGATGAACTTAATAAAAAGATAATTCCATTCGAACAATCATCAAAGAATCAACCACTTGTTGCCTACGACTAAACACATTTGCAACATGATTTCCCCTCCGGGAATAAAAGAATATCAAGATCATAAGATGCCAGGAACTCGAGTAAACATGAAGTTCCTTATAAGAAAATAAATATTCCAAAGATTTATGATCGAGGTGGAGAACAAATTTCTTCCCCAAAAATGATGATGCCAAACTCTAAAAGCGAAAACAATAGCCGCGAGCACTAGATCATGAGTGGCATACCTAGCCTCAATCGGCTTTTAATGATTTAGAAGCACACGAGATAGCACGTTCTCCTTTGCAAGAGAACGGCATCCAAACCAATACGACTAGTATCGGTACAAATAGCAAAGTCTTGGTTCCCCTCCAGGAATCACAAGAATAAGAGTATCGAAAAGAAAGAATTTCTTTTAAATAATCTTCTTTCCTGAAAAGTTAAAACTTTCAAATTACATTTATCATTATGTAATAATCATTCTAGAAAAATTTACTATTTTCAAGTCAATATACTGTGTCTGATTGTCTCATCAAAGCGTTTAGGAAATTCCTATCGATAACGTTGATCAAGCGCATCGACCAAAATTCTTAAAACACTAAATGGGAAATACAATCACAAAATCGTATTCTATAGGATAAGTAAGTTTCTCAAAAACTTCTAAGAATATTCTTTGTTCGTTTTAAGAACAAAAATCCAGTTATACTTTTAAATAAATCTTATGAAAAAGATTTTGCAAAATTTTAAATTGCTATTTTCATCCAAAAATCAATAAATAAAAGAATGGTCTCATCGAAATATTCATAGAATATTTGATATATAAAATGGATGAAATAAGCTGGACAAATTAAATGACATAATAATTCATTCATAGGAATCATAACTAGTGCGGAGTGCATAAGTGGAATGCTAACTCACGCGACTCGTAGCCAAATGAAAATCGATGGCAAGGTCAAACTGAAAAGACCTTAGCACCACACAAAAGATTACTTAGGTGATAATCCTAAGACAAGCTCAAAAATACCGTAAAATTTCTCTAACTACATGAATGAGAGAAATAACACTTTCCTTATAAGTGGGCTTAAGGAATAACATGATGCCATCAAGTTGGAATCAAAATCATAAAGGAAAAATAGAAATCTGCTTAACAGATTGAAAATGTCAAAGATGAATAGTCCACTCGAGAAAATAGGATATGGGCTTCACAACGATTAAGCCAATCCTTACAAAAATCAATTCCGAAGCCTAAGTAAGAATTATCAGCTCGGAAAGAAAATCTCATAAAATAATTTTGACATCAATAAAAAGCAAATTGAGTGTTGCGGACCTACCATCCGGATTCACAACTCTCAAAGAACTCATCAAGCCCAAAAATATTTTTAAAGAAAAAGAATCAACAAGTTCTTTTGATATAAAATAGCGAGATGGAACCCGTATCAGAAAGAACTCAACTAAGAAGACCACGAAATAAAACAATGCCATCAAGGATTGAGTGAAAAATACCTTGACCACGAGAAGTGTTACTAGGGGCTTGCACAATATTTAGCTTTCTCATGTCCTTGTTCAAAAGTTTGGGACATGCAGATAAAAGATGACCCGGTTTCTTGCAATAGCAACAAGAATGAGGTTTTGGACACATGTTCGCATAGTGTTCCTTAGAATTACAATTGTAGCATCCTCCACGATTAGGGATTGGAGTCTTTGCTACAAAAGTAGTTTGCTTCACTCTCTTATTGGGATTAAGGCTCTTGAACTTAACATGCCTCTTCTTGGAAGTCCCAATATCACAAACACTTCCTTTACCAACCTCTCCATGAAGAAGAGTAACATCCACCAGCTGATTGAAAGAAACTTCAAGTTTCAAAGGTAGAACCATTTCGGGGTTCTTACTCAAAGCAAAGATAAACTCTTGATTCTTTACAAGATCCAAAAGTTGTTGAGCAGACATGAATACTCCATCCTGAGGAGTAGCACTAGATTGACCGGCGTTGGGACGGCCTGGTCTAACCATTTCTCTTCTTTAAGAAAGAAAGAAAGAAGAGGAAAAAGTTATTCTCAAAATAAACTTCAATCAAACTTGATTGATAAAACAAGGAATCATAAAGAAAATAGGATGAATCGGTACGAAGACTCGAATTAATTCCTAAAGCACGACTCCTAAGATGGACTTAGGACGATGATCCTTGTTATAATATTCCATATTGTTCCGAAGTTTGGCTCTGATACCAAGCTGTGACACCCCACCTCTATACCCACGCTAGCCAAGAACATTACGGTGAATGCTGTCAACTAGCACGGAGAATAAGGCTGTTGAGGAGCGACCATCCGTGTAATTGCTTTGCGCGAGCATCGATATGTCAGATAGTATAACATGCATTTCTTATCAAGAGGGAAATCCGACATACCGACACAAACTCAAAGCTACTACACAGTGGCTGTAATATCTTCAGAAACAAATATAGAAATAAACATAACATAAATCAGTCACAGACAATTCATATCACAAAGGCGGAAATAGATATGAATATTACACATGAAAGTGTATATCAGAGTAGTGGTCAAATGAGATCCACAATATCAGAAAGAATAGATACAAGTGCTAGACAAAAGAATAAGTATACATCATAGAGTCTGTATCTCAAATGTATACAACAAAAACTACTAAACTAAAGTAGTTAGCCAAAAGTCAGAAGATGGTTCCAGATAGGAAGCCATGAGGAAGTACCTGTAATATCTCAGTCTGACCCGAGTATTATTTAATAAGAAAATAATAAACGGATCAGTCTAGCTATAAATATCAGATGAAATGATATAGAATAAGAGATATGAATAAACATATAATAATCACAATGCCAAGCTGTGATATATAAGTAATTGAAAATCAACAAGAGATTAATCAATTTCACAATAATCTACTCAAGGATCAAAAGGAATGTCATACTCCTAATTTCATTCACCAAGCCACAATAAATGACATATATATCAATGCCAATCGTAAAAGTTGGTGAAACATAAATTCTAGAATTCAACACACGAAATCCAGAAATCACAAGAAAAAGGATGGCCAATCCCACAAACTGGACATCGACGCACCTAGAAAGACACGCCCCATGTACAGTCGAACATCGACGCACCTAGAAAGATACGCCCCATGCTCTAGCATCGACTCACCTAGAAAGATACGCCCCATGCATAAATAAACATCGATGCACCTAGAAAGATACATCCCATGCATAAATAAACATCGATGCACCTAGAAAGATACACCCCATGTAATGTCTAACACCGATGCACCTAGAAAGATACACCCCATGCTAAGTCAAACATCGACGCACCTAGAAAGACACGCCCCATGCATAGACGAACATCGACGCAACTAGAAAGATACGTCCCATGCCCCGACTTATTGAGCCGATTGCTCCACGAAGTAAACAAACATCGATGCACCTAGAAAAGTACACCCCATGCATAAATAAACATCGACGCACCTAGAAAGGTACGACCCATGTATAAACAAACATCGACGCACCTAAATAGGTACGACCCATGTAAGAAATGAGACGAAGCTCAATAAAATGAGGAACAGTCCTCCACATAGACAAAGAGACATCGCACATTGCTAGTCTAAATCACAAAGATGATCGTCATGATCAACGAGAAGTGTCGATTACAGTAAGCTAGTAAATATATGAGCTTAGCTTCATGTCCCATAACCACTAGCTTAACTTAAATATTTACGAACAAATTGTAGGTCTCCACTAGAAAATTGTCACAAGAGATTCAATCGAACAAGTCCAAAAATTAACCAACGAAGTGAACGCAAGAGTTTCATACCACTTGTTTTACTAAGTCGTTTAATTAGATTTCTCATACGAGTGAGGTAAAGGTTTGTATATACTAATAGATTAGAAGTCGGTTTGAGAAAACGAGCTTTGTAATAAAA
The DNA here is from genome assembly GCA_030765085.1 of Allium cepa. NCBI lineage: Eukaryota > Viridiplantae > Streptophyta > Magnoliopsida > Asparagales > Amaryllidaceae > Allium > Allium cepa. The sequence goes on from CM060939.1 coordinate 322,394,501, forward strand.
TAGTGTTGAAATCATTTGAAGAAAGAGTTTTGATATTTACTACTAGTCTAGAAAACCTTTATATTTTTAAAGTGACAAATCACAAAGAAGATTGTAAGAACAATCAATCAGTAAAATTCACATTCGAAGATGTGAATAAAATCCAAAGAAACCGATAAAGAATCCATCGAAATGGATATTCAAAAATCCCTAAAAAGGAGTCATCAAAGTCATAATAAATGATAACAACAAATAGGATCATCACGAATCGATTTAAATTGGAATTCTCAAGCGAATAGGCAAGCAGGCAAAACACTGCAGTTTCAGACGTCTGAAACAAGTGGTTCAGACGTCTGGATCTGGAAATATAAAGATTTCCAGAACACAATTCAGACGTCTGAAATAGGCATATTTTAGCCTATTTCCTTTCTGGTTCCAAATGAACCAATTCATACGTCTGAAACCATATATTCAGACGTCTGAATCTGGGAATAGAAATCTTCCCAGACAATATTCAGACATCTGGATATTACGTTTCAGACGTCTGAATGAAGGGTTCAGGGCATTCCCTGAACCTAGGCCAAAAATGGCCAAACGAATATCGGAAACGATCGAACGAGCAAATGGCGATGACTAAGGAATTACGTCGAACGACAACCCAGCCTAAACGGCTCTTCGATACGCCTCAAATATCAATGTCCAAATATCCATAATAGGATTTTCATAAATTAGACCAAGACACCAAAAATTGGAATATACACGAAATCAATCCAAACCAAAATCAATTGCACAAGAATAAGTGTTAGGAATTCATACCTAACAATCGAAGATAATTATAGACTAAGATGTGAGATAAAAATCTCACCTTTGAACCCAAATCAATGAAGGAGAAGCTTTAAAAACAAGCTAAGATCAATTCCTCTTCAATAACAACTCAAGAAGCTTCAATCTAAGCTTAAAAGAGAAACATTTCCTAAATTAGGTTTAGGAATTTTCTGAAATCAAAGAGAGAATGAGTTGGAGAAGAAGAAGGAGATGCTTACCAATGGGTTCACTTAAGTTTTGAGCAAGAAGATGGATTTGCTAATGGAAACTAGGGCTTAGGATTTCCTAATTCTTTTTCTCTTCCCCCATTGTTGCTAAAGCTTGAGTGTATAAGGAAATTATGAAGTAATGAAGAGGAGAAGAGGTTGGGACTGAATACATAAGTGGCTCAGCCCAAACCAAAGCCCTAAGTACAAAGTAGCAAAAATCAACTTTCTCCAAACATATCGAAGCTTATACTCAAAAAGGTCGCAAACATCACTTTGAAATCAATGAGGGTGGTCTCGAGTCCTAATTCGGCTGTTTGCAAAAAGTAGCTTTTCGGACTAAAATCCGACTAACGATAAAATATTTAAATAAAATATTTAAATATAAAATCGATAAATATGCGGGTTGTTACAAAGGGTACTCAAGACAATTCTCAAGTGATTAGCATGCTCAGCTTCAGACTTAGAATAAACAAGGATATCATCAATGAACACAAGGACGAACTTATCGAGATATTCCCGGAATCCTCGATTCATGAGATCGACAAAGAAAGCAGGAGAGTTCGTCAAACCGAACGGCATAACGAGCCACTAGAAAGAACCATAACAAGTGCGGAAAGCGATAAGTGGTATGCTATCCTTCGCGACTCGTAACTGATGAAAACCCGTGGCAAGGTCGAGATAAGAAAAGACCTTAGCACCACTCAATAGATCGAACATATCATCGATCCTAGGCAATGGATACCTATTCCAGATGGTTAATTCGTTAAGCTTGCGATAGTCAATGCAAAACCTAAGAGTTCCATCAGATTTCTTTACGAAGACGACCGCGGATCCCCATGGAGAAAAACTGGACTGAATCAACTACTTGGACTCAAGCTCTAAAAGCTGCTTCTTGAGTTCCTCATTTTCCTTTGTAGACATCCTCCTAGGAGGACGATTAACTGGCTGCGCGCCTGGAATGAGATCAATATGGAACTCAATTGCCCGCTTGGGTGGCAAACCCGAAACAGGTTCAAAAACATCAGAAAAGTCACAAGCAACAGGAATACGAGATATGTCATCATCATCTCGAGAATCAAGAGAATGTAAAGCCATTTCGGAATCATCCACATTCCGAAGAACAAGTAATAGCCGAGTAGGCGAATCCGGATGTCCAAGATATAAAATTCTCTCCGAACAAATAATCCTGGCATCATATCTCACTAGCCAGTCCATTCCCAGAATCATATCAAATCCCAGACAAGAAATAACGTGCAGATTCGCACGAAAAGAAAAGTCACATAAAACAATCTCAACATCATCACAAAGCATACTAAGGGTCATGGATCCTCCAATAGGATTCGCAATCCTTAAAGAAGTAACCAAACAAGAAACATCCAAGGATAAATCATCGACGAACTTCTTCGATACGAAAGAATGCGATGCACCCGTATCGAAAAGAACTCGAATACTATGATCATGAAATAAAATAGAACCTTCCAAAATAGATGGAGATATAACTTTGGGCTGAGAAGGACCTTCAGAAGCCTTAGCGGCATAAAGCTTGCTAGACTTGGCACCAGCCGGAACAGTAGGGCAAGTGGAAACATGATGGCCTTCCTTCTTGCAATAGTGACAGAAGAGAGGCTTGGAACAAGCTCGAATCATATGATCAGGAGAACCACAATTGAAACACTTCCGAATGAAAGGTGTTCCAGCAGACTGAGGCTGAGAATTAGAACCACCAGTCTTCTTCTTCTTAGAAGGAAAAGACCTGGACTTCTGAAATGGAAACTGCTTCTTGTTGGGGTTCTTGGAAACCTCAACATCCTCACCACTATCACACTCCTTCTCGACGGTCTCGAGATGAAGCGCAGAGTCTGCCAACTCCTCAAAAGAAATCTTAAGCTGGAGCAACAAAGACTTCTTAAGATATTTCTTAAGACCGGAGACAAACTTCAGATTCTTCTTATAAGAAGTGCTAATGAATTCAAGACCATATTGAGATAAAGCCTCGAATGATGCAACATACTCAGAAACAGAAGATTTCCCTTGCTTTAACTCAAGGAAGCGATGGGTCAATAAAAAATTTCAGATTCAGGAACGAACTTGAGTTCGAATCGTCCCCGAAACTGAGTCCAAGAAAGAGTAGACTCATCAATTTCGTCTACAAGAAGCTCATACCAATCAAGAGCACGCCCTTGTAATAAGCTAGAAGTTACAAGAACTCTATCATGGTCAGAAAGTTCCATGCGAGAGAAGATACGCTCGCACGTGCGAAGCCAAGCTTGGACTTCAAGAACAGACTCGGAGCCCTTAAACCGCTTTCCCCCAAGATGAGCAAAATCACTACACTGACGTGCAAAGGCAGACTTGCAAGGTGGAGATACTCGAGGAGGAACTGAAGGCTGAGTGCTCCTAAACAATTCCAAAAACTGATCGGCAGACATATAAACGCCATACGGATGTGAACCACTGGATTGCCCTGCATCCGAACGTCATCCTCTGCCTCTTCCAGCCATATGCTGAAAGTTAAGATAAGAACAAGATTATTCACAAGGTATACACGGGTCAGTCTAGCTAAACAAATCAGTTAGATAAACTGAACAACAATAACCTGCAAGGTCACAATGTATAACAAATATCTCTAAAAGAGATAACATAATCATCTAACAAAAAGATGAATCATATCTTAACAAGCCTCGTATCATCGGCAACTCATAGAAACAAAGGATAGGAATATCCCAAAACAAGTCATAAAGGCAAATAACAAATACCAATGAAGGTAACACAAGTTCCATAAGGTAATCGCTACATATCGTGCGGCTCAAAAAGACCAACACCGAAGGGCGATACCTAGGGAATATACATATCAATGAAACATCATAAAATTTGCACATGCTCGGTACTGTATAAACAAGGATCCATGAGCCCGAAGACTCCAAACCCAAATATCACTCGAGCGGCTCATAAAGACCTAACTCCGAAAGCGATACAATAGGGCAACAAACCCGAAGGCACAAACCCGAAGGCAGAAACCCAAAGGCAACATACCCGAAGGCAACATACCCGAATGCAACAAACCCGAAGGTGCAAACCCGAAGGCAACACACCCGAAGGCAACAAACCGTAGTGGTGAAAGTCCGAAGGCCCAGTACTGGACACCACTAACTGGCGGAATGTGTCACAACTCTCGAAAAGGAATCCGGAAAGTGGTAACGTGAGTCCCATAACCACTCGTTCGCACTAAACGGTTTATTATCCGTTAGTTAATTTCACACTCAAAGCAGTACAAAGTTTACCTCATCTCATTGGTAAACCAGACCAAACGGTCAAAACAATCAATCGAATAGGTCGAGGATTAATCGGAAAGATAAACGCATGGATTCATGGTCCGTGTTTTACTTAACCATTTAATCTCCTTTCCACTCCGCTCGAAGTGCGAAATTGTGTGTGTGCATTTAAATAGAATTTATAAATTGGAGAAGCAAGTTTTTAATACAATTTAAAAGATTATTTTATAAAACCCGTGGATTGAAATTAAAACGGAATCATCAAAGTCAAAATAAATGATGACAACAAATAGGATCATCACGAATCGATCCAAATTGGAAATTCAATCCCAAACGTCAAAGTTGGTTGAAATAGCAAATTCAGTTGACTAAACAGAGAATTCAGTTGACTAAACAACAAATTCAGTTGACTGAACAGAGGTTTTCAGTTGACTGAATTCTGCTTGGAAACTTTCTGTTTCCAGGTTCAGTTGACTGAAGAGAATTCGGTCGACTAAACCATGCCTGGGGACTTTCTGTTTCCAGGTTCAGTCGACTGAACAGAGAATTCAGTCGACTAAACCATGCCTAGGAATTTTCTGTTTACAGGTTCAGTCGACTGAACAGAGAGTTCAATCGACTAAACCAGGCCTGGGAACTTTCTGTTTCCAAGTTCAGTCGACCGAACAGAGAATTCAGTCGACTAAACCATGCCTGGGCTGTTTTTCAGCCTATTCAAATGAAGAGCAAACTCTTCCAAAATGCAACCGGACGAGCATTGGCTCTAAGGGTTTATGCCAATCGACAACCCGGCCCTATATGCTCCTCGATGCATCACCAAAACATGATCAAAACATCAAAGTTAGGATCTTTAAAGAATTGAACCCAAAACACTAAAAATTTGGGTATTCACCAATTCAATCCAAACCAAAAGCAAGTGCATATGAACAAGTGCTAGGAATTCATACCTAACATCAATGAAATCAAGAGAAGTAGATGTGAGTTCAAAACTCACTTTTTATCTCAAAACAAAGAAGAAGAAGCTCAATCACAAGGAGAAGACCAACCACTCTCTACTTCAACCCAACAAGCTTCAATCCAAGATCAAAACAAGTATTTCCCAAGTTAGGTTTAGGAAACTTTCTGAAATTGAAGGAGAAAGAGTTGGAGAAGGTGAAGAGGAGGCTTACCAATGGCTTCTCTTTGATTTTGGAGCAAGATTTCAAGTTTGCAAAGTAAACTAGGGCTTGGAATTTCTAATTCCCATTCTCTTCCCCCATTTTCAGTTTTTAGCTTAAGTTTTATGAAATGAAATAAGCGAATGAAGAGGAGAGGGACTGAGTTAGGGTTAATTAGTTAGTTAGTGGGCTGAACCGAAAACCCAAACCCAACTAGAAAAAGTTGCAAAATTCAACTTACTCCAAACATATCAAAGCTTATGCTTAAAAAGATCGCAAACGACGTTTTGAACTCAATAGAGGTGGTATCGAGTCCCAATTCAGCCATTTGCAAAAAGTAACATTTCGAATCCAAAAATCCAACTAACGACACTATATTTAAATAAAACATTTAAATATAAAATCGTTAAATATGCGGGTTGTTACAGATCTCCCCTCCTTACAAAATTGCGTCCCCGCAATTCCCAGAGACGATATTTGTAACGACTACATACATACATCATCCTAAAAAAAAGAAAAGGAAATAAGCTTGAGATGAAAATATATTCTCACCGTTGCCAAGCAAAGATAGAAAACTCGGATAAGATCGCTCGATAAACTCTCTGGTTTCCCAAGTACAGTCATTGGGGTTAGCGGAACATTGAACTTTAACGAGCGGCACGTCCTTGTTCTGAAGGTGTCGCACCTCCGTGTCAAGTACGCGAATAGACTGCTATACAATAGATAAGTCCGGTGAGATCTCAAGCTCTTGCAAATCAGGAGAATCGATAACAGAATCCGACTCTCGAAGACACTTCCGAAGTTGAGAGACGTGAAACACATCATGAATGCCAGATAAATGAGCTGGAAGTGAAACTCTATAAGCCACAGGGCCAATACGTTCAGTAATAGGAAATGGTCCTATAAAGCGAGGAGCCAATTTCCCAGTCGTACTGAAACGCATCACCCCTTTCAAAGGAGAATCATGAACAAAGACAAGATCACCAACTGAGAATTCGAGAGGCTTCCTACGGTTGTCCGCGTAGGATTTCTGGCGGCTCTGTGCCTCTTTCATTGTCAAACGAATAAGATCAATCTTCTCAGAAGAATCACGAACAAAATTTAGACCAAGAATAAGCTTCTCCCCAGATTCCAACCAACATGAAGTTGATCGACACGACCTTCCGTATAAAGCTTCGAAAGGAGCCATACTGATACTAGACTGAAAACTATTGTTGTAGGAGAACTCTACAAGAGGTAGGTGATCCTCCCAACTACCACCGAAATCAAAAATTCAAATACGGAGAAGATCTTCCAAGATACGGTTCACCCATTCAGTCTGTCCGTCAGACTGCGGATGATAAGCGGTGCTGAAATTAAGCTTTGTCCCCAAAGCTTGCTGAAGACTCTGCCAAAAATGACTCGTGAATAAAGGATCACGGTCACTCACATTAGAAATAAGAACATCGTGAAGTCTCACAATTTCCTTGACATACAACTTAGCCAAATGCGAAGCAGTCCTGTTAGACTTAATAGGAACAAAATGAGCAGATTTAGTGAGGCGATCAACAATAACCCAGATACTAGAATGGCCCGATCTCGAACGAGGTAGGTCGTCAATGAAATCCATAGAAATCTGATCTCATTTCCATAATGGAATCTCTAGAGGCTGAAGAAGACCCGAAGGACGCTGATGTTCGAGCCTTAATACGCTGACAAGTTATGCAATTACTCACATAATTCGCCACATCGCGTTTCATGCCTTTCCAATAATAAAGACGATGCATATCGGCATACATCTTACAACTACAAGGATGAATGGTATACTTAGAACGGTGACAATCCTCAAGAATGTCCTGCCTAGCGCAAAATCAGAAGGCACAAAAAAAGGATTCTTCTTGCGAAGACACCCATGAGAATCAATGCTGAAATCCCGCAACGCCTCATCACAGGATCCAGACTCACAAAGTTGAATAAGATGCAACAAATCAGGATTACGCCGCTGAGCATCGGCAATACGATCCAACAAAATGGGTCGAGCTCCCAAACTAAGTAATAGAATAGGAGTATCAGAAGATGAACCTCGACTACGAATTTCACAAAAAGATAGAGTCTCAAGAATATCCCATTCGACAAGCATCATAGAAACAACTGGCGAATGTTTGCGACTAAGCGCATCAGCAACACGATTACCCTTTCCAGGGGTATACTGGATATCAAAGTCATAGGAAGTAAGAAACTCGTGCCAACACTGTTGCCTCATATTGAGTTCCTTTTGAGTGAACAAATACTTCAAGGATTTATGATTGGTATAGAGAATGAAGCGCTCGCCCAATAAATAGTGTCGCCAAATCTTCAAGGCAAAGACAATGACGGCTAACTCAAGATCATGAGTGGCATAGCAAACTTCATTCGGATGCAGTTGCCTAGAAGCATAAGCAACTACCCGATCCTTCTGCATAAGAACAGCACCGAGACCACTACCACAAGCATCGGCGTAGACAACAAGATCATGATTCCCCTCGGGATCCACCAAAATAGGAGCATTAGTGAGAAGTTCCTTTAATGACAGAAAGGAAACTTCACACTTGTCGGACCAAATAAAACGAATGTCTTTCCGAGTAAGGCTGGTGAGAGGAAGCACAACACGGGAAAAATCCTTAATGAACCGACGGTAATAACCTGCCAATCCAAGAAAGCTACGAATCTCATGCACATTCTCAGGCCTCTTCCAATTCTGGATGGCTTCGATCTTTAAGGGATTGCCAGAAATGCCATCGGAAGATACAACATGGCCTAATAACTTAACCCTATTCTACCAAAAGTTGCACTTGGAGAATTTGGCTCTAAGCTGATGACGACGAAGGGTACTCAAGACAATTCTCAAGTGATTAGCATGCTCAGCTTCAGACTTAGAATAAATAAGGATATCATCAATGAACACAAGGACGAACTTATCGAGATATTCCCGGAATACACGATTCATGAGATCGACAAAGAAAGCAGGAGAGTTCGTCAAACCGAACGGCATAACGAGCCACTCAAAAGAACCATAACGAGTGCGGAAACCGATAAGCGGTATGCTATCCTCTGCGACTCGTAACTGATGAAAACCCGTGGCAAGGTCAAGCTGAGAAAAGACCTTAACACCACTCAATATCTCGAACATATCATCGATCCTAGGCAATGGATACCTATTCCTGATGGTTAATTCGTTAAGCTTGCGATAGTCAATGCAAAGCCTAAGAGTTCCATCAGATTTCTTTATGAAGACGACCGCGGATCCCCACGGAGAAAAACTGGACTGAATCAACTGCTTGGACTCAAGCTCTAAAAGATGCTTCTTGAGTTCCTCATTTTCCTTTGTAGACATCCTCGTGGGAGGACGATTAACTGGCTGCGCGCCTGGAATGAGATCAATACGGAACTCAATTGCCCGCTTGGGTGGCAAACCCGTAACAGGTTCAAAAACATCAGAAAAGTCAGAAGCAACAGGAATACGAGATATGTCATCATCATCTCGAGAATCAAGAGAATGTAAAGCCATTTCGGAATTATCCACATTCCGAAGAACAAGTAATAGCTGAGTAGGCGAATCCGGATGTCCAAGATATAAAATTCTCTCCGAACAAATAATCCTGGCATCATATCTCACTAGCCAGTCCATTCTCAAAATCATATCAAATCCCAGACAAGAAATAATGTGCAGATTCGCACGAAAAGAAAAGCCACATAAAACAATCTCAACATCATCACAAAGCATACTAAGGGTCGTGGATCCTCCAATAGGATTCGCAATCCTTAAAGAATTAACCAAACAAGAAACATCCAAGGATAAATCATCAACGAACTTCTTCGATACGAAAGAATGCGATGCACCCGTATCGAAAAGAACTCGAATACTATGATCATGAAATAAAATAGAACCTTCCAAAATAGATGGAGATATACCTTTGGGCTGAGAAGGACCTTCAGAAGCCTTAGCGGCATAAAGCTTGCTAGACTTGGCACCAGTCGGAACAGCAGGGCAAGTGGAAACATGATGGCCTTCCTTCTTGCAATAGTGACAGAAGAGAGGCTTGGAACAAGCTCGAATCATATGATCAGGAGAACCACAATTGAAACACTTCCAAATGAAAGGTGTTCCAGCAGACCGAGGCTGAGAATTAGAACCACCAGTCTTCTTCTTCTTAGAAGGAAAAGTCCTGGACTTCTGAAATGGAAACTGCTTCTTGTTGGGGTTCTTGGAAACCTCAACATCCTCACCACTATCACACTCCTTCTCGACGGTCTCGAGATGAAGCGCAGAGTCTGCCAACTCCTCAAAAGAAAGCTTAAGCTGGAGCAACAAAGACTTCTTAAGATATTTCTTAAGACCGGAGACAAACTTCAGATTCTTCTTATAAGAAGTGCTAATGAATTCAAGACCATATTGAGATAAAGCCTCGAATGATGCAACATACTCAGAAACAGAAGATTTCCCTTGCTTTAACTCAAGGAAGCGACGGGTCAATAAAACTTTTTCAGATTCAGGAACGAACTTGAGTTCGAATCGTCCCCGAAACTGAGTCCAAGAAAGAGTAGACTCATCAATTTCGTCTACAAGAAGCTCATACCAATCAAGAGCACACCCTTGTAATAAGCTAGAAGTTACAAGAACTCTATCATGGTCAGAAAGTTCCATGCGAGAGAAGATACGCTCGCACGTGCGAAGCCAAGCTTGGACTTCAAGAATAGACTCGGAGCCCTTAAACCGCTTTCCCCCAAGATGAGTAAAATCACTGCACTGACGTGCAAAGGCAGACTTGCAAGGTGGAGATACTCGAGGAGGAACTGAAGGCTGAGTGCTCCTAAACAATTCCAAAAACCGATCGGCAGACATATAAACGCCATCCGGATGTGAACCACTGGATTCCCCAGCATCCAAACGTCATCCTCTGCCTCTTCCAGCCATACGCTGAAAGTTAAGATAAGAACAAGATTATGCACAAGGTATATGTCATTAATACAATTGTGGAACACTACGGAATGAAATGCATTCCTAGACGTATTCCCAATTTCTATCTAACCTTTGATGGAAGAAGGAATATAGAGACACGATGATTCAAAGATTTGTATCACTTATACACTTTGATGTATCGTAATATGTGCTTCTATTCTGTGTTTATCATATTTTGTTCTGAACTCAGCTCTGATACCAAGCTGTGACGCCCCACCTCTATACCCACGCTAGCCAAGGACACTACAGGGTAATGCCGTCAACTAACACGGAGAATAAGGCTGGATATGAGCGACTATCTATAGCCTTGCTCTAACTATCTATTGAATACATTGACAATAATCATACAAAGCAGATCGACATATCCAATGAATACTTAAAACAAAACTATAGGTGGTTGGAGGATCTACCAGAACAGAATATAACAACTCAAATGTAATAAACATCACAGAATAGTAGATTATCATATACACCTATACTGATACATAACAGAGTATACAAAATAATACATGTCAAGTGGTATAGCAAACCACAATATACAGACGAATTCAAAATAATACATATATCAGAGTTACAGCAAAATAGGACTACACAAAATCTATAACAAAAAGGAACAAGCTGAATAGTCCATGCGGAAGCAAAATAGGCTAAGTCCAAAAGCACCAAACCTAAAACAACTCGGTCTGACCCGAGTATGAAATACACGGGTCAGTCTAGCTAAACAAATCAGTTAGATAAACTGAACAACAATAACCTACAAGGTCACAATGTATAACAAATATCTCTAAAAGAGATAACACAATCATCTAACAAAAAGATGAATCATATCTTAACAAGCCTCGTATCATCGGCAACTCATAGAAACAAAGGATAGGAATATCCCAAAACAAGTCATAAAGGCAAATAACAAATACCAATGAAGGTAACACAAGTTCCATAAGGTAACCGCTACATATCGTGCGGCTCACAACACCGAAGGGCGATACCTAGGGAATATACATATCAATGAAACATCATAAAATTTGCGCATGCTCGGTACTGTATAAACAAGGATCCATGAGCCCGAAGACTCCAAACCCAAATATCACTCGAGCGGCTCATAAAGACCTAACTCCGAAAGCGATACAATAGGGCAACAAACCCGAAGGTACAAACCCAAAGGCAACATACCCGAAGGCAACATACCCTAAGGCAACATACCCGAATGCAACAAACCCGAAGGTGCAAACCCGAAGGCAACATACCCGAAGGCAACAAACCGTAGTGGTGAAAGTCCGAAGGCCCAGTACTGGACACCACTAACTGGCGGAATGTGTCACAACTCTCGAAAAGGAATCCGGAAAGTGGTAACGTGAGTCCCATAACCACTCATTCGCACTAAACGGTTTACTATCCGTTAGTTAATTTCACACTCAAAGCAGTACGAAGTTTACCTCATCTCATTGGTAAACCAGACCAAACGGTCAAAACAATCAATCGAATAGGTCGAGGATTAATCGGAAAGATAAACGCATGGATTCATGGTCCGTGTTTTACTTAACCATTTAATCTCCTTTCCACTCCGCTCGAAGTGCGAAATTGTGTGTGTGCATTTAAGTAGAATTTATAAATTGGAGAAGCAAGTTTTTAATACAATTTAAAAGATTATTTTATAAAACCCGTGGATTGAAATTAAAACGGAATCATCAAAGTCAAAATAAATGATGACAACAAATAGGATCATCACGAATCGATCCAAATTGGAAATTCAATCCCAAACGTCAAAGTTGGTTGAAATAGCAAATTCAGTTGACTAAACAGAGAATTCAGTTGACTAAACAACAAATTCAGTTGACTGAACAGAGGTTTTCAGTTGACTGAATTCTGCTTGGAAACTTTCTGTTTCCAGGTTCAGTTGACTGAAGAGAATTCAGTCGACTAAACCATGCCTGGGGACTTTCTGTTTCCAGGTTCAGTCGACTGAACAGAGAATTCAGTCGACTAAACCATGCCTAGGAATTTTCTGTTTACAGGTTCAGTCGACTGAACAGAGAGTTCAATCGACTAAACCAGGCCTGGGAACTTTCTGTTTCCAAGTTCAGTCGACTGAACAGAGAATTCAGTCGACTAAACCATGCCTGGGCTGTTTTTCAGCCTATTCAAATGAAGAGCAAACTCTTCCAAAATGCAACCGGACGAGCATTGGCTCTAAGGGTTTATGCCAATCGACAACCCGGCCCTATATGCTCCTCGATGCATCACCAAAACATGATCAAAACATCAAAGTTAGGATCTTTAAAGAATTGAACCCAAAACACTAAAAATTTGGGTATTCACCAATTCAATCCAAACCAAAAGCAAGTGCATATGAACAAGTGCTAGGAATTCATACCTAACATCAATGAAATCAAGAGAAGTAGATGTGAGTTCAAAACTCACTTTTTATCTCAAAACAAAGAAGAAGAAGCTCAATCACAAGGAGAAGACCAACCACTCTCTACTTCAACCCAACAAGCTTCAATCCAAGATCAAAACAAGTATTTCCCAAGTTAGGTTTAGGAAACTTTCTGAAATTGAAGGAGAAAGAGTTGGAGAAGGTGAAGAGGAGGCTTACCAATGGCTTCTCTTTGATTTTGGAGCAAGATTTCAAGTTTGCAAAGTAAACTAGGGCTTGGAATTTCTAATTCCCATTCTCTTCCCCCATTTTCAGTTTTTAGCTTAAGTTTTATGAAATGAAATAAGCGAATGAAGAGGAGAGGGACTGAGTTAGGGTTAATTAGTTAGTTAGTGGGCTGAACCGAAAACCCAAACCCAACTAGAAAAAGTTGCAAAATTCAACTTACTCCAAACATATCAAAGCTTATGCTTAAAAAGATCGCAAACGACGTTTTGAACTCAATAGAGGTGGTATCGAGTCCCAATTCAGCCATTTGCAAAAAGTAACATTTCGAATCCAAAAATCCAACTAACGACACTATATTTAAATAAAACATTTAAATATAAAATCGTTAAATATGCGGGTTGTTACAGATCTCCCCTCCTTACAAAATTGCGTCCCCGCAATTCCCAGAGACGATATTTGTAACGACTACATACATACATCATCCTAAAAAAAAGAAAAGGAAATAAGCTTGAGATGAAAATATATTCTCACCGTTGCCAAGCAAAGATAGAAAACTCGGATAAGATCGCTCGATAAACTCTCTGGTTTCCCAAGTACAGTCATTGGGGTTAGCGGAACATTGAACTTTAACGAGCGGCACGTCCTTGTTCTGAAGGTGTCGCACCTCCGTGTCAAGTACGCGAATAGACTGCTATACAATAGATAAGTCCGGTGAGATCTCAAGCTCTTGCAAATCAGGAGAATCGATAACAGAATCCGACTCTCGAAGACACTTCCGAAGTTGAGAGACGTGAAACACATCATGAATGCCAGATAAATGAGCTGGAAGTGAAACTCTATAAGCCACAGGGCCAATACGTTCAGTAATAGGAAATGGTCCTATAAAGCGAGGAGCCAATTTCCCAGTCGTACTGAAACGCATCACCCCTTTCAAAGGAGAATCATGAACAAAGACAAGATCACCAACTGAGAATTCGAGAGGCTTCCTACGGTTGTCCGCGTAGGATTTCTGGCGGCTCTGTGCCTCTTTCATTGTCAAACGAATAAGATCAATCTTCTCAGAAGAATCACGAACAAAATTTAGACCAAGAATAAGCTTCTCCCCAGATTCCAACCAACATGAAGTTGATCGACACGACCTTCCGTATAAAGCTTCGAAAGGAGCCATACTGATACTAGACTGAAAACTATTGTTGTAGGAGAACTCTACAAGAGGTAGGTGATCCTCCCAACTACCACCGAAATCAAAAATTCAAATACGGAGAAGATCTTCCAAGATACGGTTCACCCATTCAGTCTGTCCGTCAGACTGCGGATGATAAGCGGTGCTGAAATTAAGCTTTGTCCCCAAAGCTTGCTGAAGACTCTGCCAAAAATGACTCGTGAATAAAGGATCACGGTCACTCACATTAGAAATAAGAACATCGTGAAGTCTCACAATTTCCTTGACATACAACTTAGCCAAATGCGAAGCAGTCCTGTTAGACTTAATAGGAACAAAATGAGCAGATTTAGTGAGGCGATCAACAATAACCCAGATACTAGAATGGCCCGATCTCGAACGAGGTAGGTCGTCAATGAAATCCATAGAAATCTGATCTCATTTCCATAATGGAATCTCTAGAGGCTGAAGAAGACCCGAAGGACGCTGATGTTCGAGCCTTAATACGCTGACAAGTTATGCAATTACTCACATAATTCGCCACATCGCGTTTCATGCCTTTCCAATAATAAAGACGATGCATATCGGCATACATCTTACAACTACAAGGATGAATGGTATACTTAGAACGGTGACAATCCTCAAGAATGTCCTGCCTAGCGCAAAATCAGAAGGCACAAAAAAAGGATTCTTCTTGCGAAGACACCCATGAGAATCAATGCTGAAATCCCGCAACGCCTCATCACAGGATCCAGACTCACAAAGTTGAATAAGATGCAACAAATCAGGATTACGCCGCTGAGCATCGGCAATACGATCCAACAAAATGGGTCGAGCTCCCAAACTAAGTAATAGAATAGGAGTATCAGAAGATGAACCTCGACTACGAATTTCACAAAAAGATAGAGTCTCAAGAATATCCCATTCGACAAGCATCATAGAAACAACTGGCGAATGTTTGCGACTAAGCGCATCAGCAACACGATTACCCTTTCCAGGGGTATACTGGATATCAAAGTCATAGGAAGTAAGAAACTCGTGCCAACACTGTTGCCTCATATTGAGTTCCTTTTGAGTGAACAAATACTTCAAGGATTTATGATTGGTATAGAGAATGAAGCGCTCGCCCAATAAATAGTGTCGCCAAATCTTCAAGGCAAAGACAATGACGGCTAACTCAAGATCATGAGTGGCATAGCAAACTTCATTCGGATGCAGTTGCCTAGAAGCATAAGCAACTACCCGATCCTTCTGCATAAGAACAGCACCGAGACCACTACCACAAGCATCGGCGTAGACAACAAGATCATGATTCCCCTCGGGATCCACCAAAATAGGAGCATTAGTGAGAAGTTCCTTTAATGACAGAAAGGAAACTTCACACTTGTCGGACCAAATAAAACGAATGTCTTTCCGAGTAAGGCTGGTGAGAGGAAGCACAACACGGGAAAAATCCTTAATGAACCGACGGTAATAACCTGCCAATCCAAGAAAGCTACGAATCTCATGCACATTCTCAGGCCTCTTCCAATTCTGGATGGCTTCGATCTTTAAGGGATTGCCAGAAATGCCATCGGAAGATACAACATGGCCTAATAACTTAACCCTATTCTACCAAAAGTTGCACTTGGAGAATTTGGCTCTAAGCTGATGACGACGAAGGGTACTCAAGACAATTCTCAAGTGATTAGCATGCTCAGCTTCAGACTTAGAATAAATAAGGATATCATCAATGAACACAAGGACGAACTTATCGAGATATTCCCGGAATACTCGATTCATGAGATCGACAAAGAAAGCAGGAGAGTTCGTCAAACCGAACGGCATAACGAGCCACTCAAAAGAACCATAACGAGTGCGGAAACCGATAAGCGGTATGCTATCCTCTGCGACTCGTAACTGATGAAAACCCGTGGCAAGGTCAAGCTGAGAAAAGACCTTAACACCACTCAATAGATCGAACATATCATCGATCCTAGGCAATGGATACCTATTCCTGATGGTTAATTCGTTAAGCTTGCGATAGTCAATGCAAAGCCTAAGAGTTCCATCAGATTTCTTTATGAAGACGACCGCGGATCCCCACGGAGAAAAACTGGACTGAATCAACTGCTTGGACTCAAGCTCTAAAAGATGCTTCTTGAGTTCCTCATTTTCCTTTGTAGACATCCTCGTGGGAGGACGATTAACTGGCTGCGCGCCTGGAATGAGATCAATACGGAACTCAATTGCCCGCTTGGGTGGCAAACCCGTAACAGGTTCAAAAACATCAGAAAAGTCAGAAGCAACAGGAATACGAGATATGTCATCATCATCTCGAGAATCAAGAGAATGTAAAGCCATTTCGGAATTATCCACATTCCGAAGAACAAGTAATAGCTGAGTAGGCGAATCCGGATGTCCAAGATATAAAATTCTCTCCGAACAAATAATCCTGGCATCATATCTCACTAGCCAGTCCATTCTCAAAATCATATCAAATCCCAGACAAGAAATAATGTGCAGATTCGCACGAAAAGAAAAGCCACATAAAACAATCTCAACATCATCACAAAGCATACTAAGGGTCGTGGATCCTCCAATAGGATTCGCAATCCTTAAAGAATTAACCAAACAAGAAACATCCAAGGATAAATCATCGACGAACTTCTTCGATACGAAAGAATGCGATGCACCCGTATCGAAAAGAACTCGAATACTATGATCATGAAATAAAATAGAACCTTCCAAAATAGATGGAGATATACCTTTGGGCTGAGAAGGACCTTCAGAAGCCTTAGCGGCATAAAGCTTGCTAGACTTGGCACCAGCCGGAACAGCAGGGCAAGTGGAAACATGATGGCCTTCCTTCTTGCAATAGTGACAGAAGAGAGGCTTGGAACAAGCTCGAATCATATGATCAGGAGAACCACAATTGAAACACTTCCAAATGAAAGGTGTTCCAGCAGACCGAGGCTGAGAATTAGAACCACCAGTCTTCTTCTTCTTAGAAGGAAAAGTCCTGGACTTCTGAAATGGAAACTGCTTCTTGTTGGGGTTCTTGGAAACCTCAACATCCTCACCACTATCACACTCCTTCTCGACGGTCTCGAGATGAAGCGCAGAGTCTGCCAACTCCTCAAAAGAAAGCTTAAGCTGGAGCAACAAAGACTTCTTAAGATATTTCTTAAGACCGGAGACAAACTTCAGATTCTTCTTATAAGAAGTGCTAATGAATTCAAGACCATATTGAGATAAAGCCTCGAATGATGCAACATACTCAGAAACAGAAGATTTCCCTTGCTTTAACTCAAGGAAGCGACGGGTCAATAAAACTTTTTCAGATTCAGGAACGAACTTGAGTTCGAATCGTCCCCGAAACTGAGTCCAAGAAAGAGTAGACTCATCAATTTCGTCTACAAGAAGCTCATACCAATCAAGAGCACACCCTTGTAATAAGCTAGAAGTTACAAGAACTCTATCATGGTCAGAAAGTTCCATGCGAGAGAAGATACGCTCGCACGTGCGAAGCCAAGCTTGGACTTCAAGAATAGACTCGGAGCCCTTAAACCGCTTTCCCCCAAGATGAGTAAAATCACTGCACTGACGTGCAAAGGCAGACTTGCAAGGTGGAGATACTCGAGGAGGAACTGAAGGCTGAGTGCTCCTAAACAATTCCAAAAACCGATCGGCAGACATATAAACGCCATCCGGATGTGAACCACTGGATTCCCCAGCATCCAAACGTCATCCTCTGCCTCTTCCAGCCATACGCTGAAAGTTAAGATAAGAACAAGATTATGCACAAGGTATATGTCATTAATACAATTGTGGAACACTACGGAATGAAATGCATTCCTAGACGTATTCCCAATTTCTATCTAACCTTTGATGGAAGAAGGAATATAGAGACACGATGATTCAAAGATTTGTATCACTTATACACTTTGATGTATCGTAATATGTGCTTCTATTCTGTGTTTATCATATTTTGTTCTGAACTCAGCTCTGATACCAAGCTGTGACGCCCCACCTCTATACCCACGCTAGCCAAGGACACTACAGGGTAATGCCGTCAACTAACACGGAGAATAAGGCTGGATAGGAGCGACTATCTATAGCCTTGCTCTAACTATCTATTGAATACATTGACAATAATCATACAAAGCAGATCGACATATCCAATGAATACTTAAAACAAAACTATAGGTGGTTGGAGGATCTACCAGAACAGAATATAACAACTCAAATGTAATAAACATCACAGAATAGTAGATTATCATATACACCTATACTGATACATAACAGAGTATACAAAATAATACATGTCAAGTGGTATAGCAAACCACAATATACAGACGAATTCAAAATAATACATATATCAGAGTTACAGCAAAATAGGACTACACAAAATCTATAACAAAAAGGAACAAGCTGAATAGTCCATGCGGAAGCAAAATAGGCTAAGTCCAAAAGCACCAAACCTAAAACAACTCGGTCTGACCCGAGTATGAAATACACGGGTCAGTCTAGCTAAACAAATCAGTTAGATAAACTGAACAACAATAACCTACAAGGTCACAATGTATAACAAATATCTCTAAAAGAGATAACACAATCATCTAACAAAAAGATGAATCATATCTTAACAAGCCTCGTATCATCGGCAACTCATAGAAACAAAGGATAGGAATATCCCAAAACAAGTCATAAAGGCAAATAACAAATACCAATGAAGGTAACACAAGTTCCATAAGGTAACCGCTACATATCGTGCGGCTCACAACACCGAAGGGCGATACCTAGGGAATATACATATCAATGAAACATCATAAAATTTGCGCATGCTCGGTACTGTATAAACAAGGATCCATGAGCCCGAAGACTCCAAACCCAAATATCACTCGAGCGGCTCATAAAGACCTAACTCCGAAAGCGATACAATAGGGCAACAAACCCGAAGGTACAAACCCAAAGGCAACATACCCGAAGGCAACATACCCGAAGGCAACATACCCGAATGCAACAAACCCGAAGGTGCAAACCCGAAGGCAACATACCCGAAGGCAACAAACCGTAGTGGTGAAAGTCCGAAGGCCCAGTACTGGACACCACTAACTGGCGGAATGTGTCACAACTCTCGAAAAGGAATCCGGAAAGTGGTAACGTGAGTCCCATAACCACTCATTCGCACTAAACGGTTTACTATCCGTTAGTTAATTTCACACTCAAAGCAGTACGAAGTTTACCTCATCTCATTGGTAAACCAGACCAAACGGTCAAAACAATCAATCGAATAGGTCGAGGATTAATCGGAAAGATAAACGCATGGATTCATGGTCCGTGTTTTACTTAACCATTTAATCTCCTTTCCACTCCGCTCGAAGTGCGAAATTGTGTGTGTGCATTTAAGTAGAATTTATAAATTGGAGAAGCAAGTTTTTAATACAATTTAAAAGATTATTTTATAAAACCCGTGGATTGAAATTAAAACGGAATCATCAAAGTCAAAATAAATGATGACAACAAATAGGATCATCACGAATCGATCCAAATTGGAAATTCAATCCCAAACGTCAAAGTTGGTTGAAATAGCAAATTCAGTTGACTAAACAGAGAATTCAGTTGACTAAACAACAAATTCAGTTGACTGAACAGAGGTTTTCAGTTGACTGAATTCTACCTGGAAACTTTCTGTTTCCAGGTTCAGTCGACTGAACAGAGAATTCAGTCGACTAAACCATGCCTGGGGACTTTCTGTTTCCAGGTTCAGTCGACTGAACAGAGAATTCAGTCGACTAAACCATGCATGGGAATTTTCTGTTTACAGGTTCAGTCGACTGAACAGAGAGTTCAATCGGCTAAACCAGGCCTGGGAACTTTCTGTTTCCAAGTTCAGTCGACTGAACAGAGAATTCAGTCGACTAAACCATGCCTGGGCTGTTTTTCAGCCTATTCAAATGAAGAGCAAACTCTTCCAAAATGCAACCGGACGAGCATTGGCTCTAAGGGTTTATGCCAATCGACAACCCGGCCCTATATGCTCCTCGATGCATCACCAAAACATGATCAAAACATCAAAGTTAGGATCTTTAAAGAATTGAACCCAAAACACTAAAAATTTGGGTATTCACCAATTCAATCCAAACCAAAAGCAAGTGCATATGAACAAGTGCTAGGAATTCATACCTAACATCAATGAAATCAAGAGAAGTAGATGTGAGTTCAAAACTCACTTTTTATCTCAAAACAAAGAAGAAGAAGCTCAATTACAAGGAGAAGACCAACCACTCTCTACTTCAACCCAACAAGCTTCAATCTAAGATCAAAACAAGCATTTCCCAAGTTAGGTTTAGGAAACTTTTTGAAATTGAAGGAGAAAGAGTTGGAGAAGGTGAAGAGGAGGCTTACCAATGGCTTCTCTTTGATTTTGGAGCAAGATTTCAAGTTTGCAAAGTAAACTAGGGCTTGGAATTTCTAATTCCCATTCTCTTCCCCCATTTTCAGTTTTTAGCTTAAGTTTTATGAAATGAAATAAGTGAATGAAGAGGAGAGGGACTGAGTTAGGGTTAATTAGTTAGTTAGTGGGTTGAACCAAAACCCAAACCCAACTAGAAAAAGTTGCAAAATTCAACTTACTCCAAACATATCAAAGCTTATGCTTAAAAAGATCGCAAACGACGTTTTGAACTCAATAGAGGTGGTATCGAGTCTCAATTCAGCCATTTGCAAAAAGTAACATTTCGAATCCAAAAATCCAACTAACGACACTATATTTAAATAAAACATTTAAATATAAAATCGTTAAATATGCGTGTTGTTACAAAGGGATATATATATATATATTCATCAAATTCAGAATAATTAGAGAATAATAGGGTAAGAATAGATTGGAGGAAGAAGAAACAAATAAGAAATAAGTTGAATTCTTATCTGAATTCCCTACGGAGTTTCTAAATCTTATTAGAGAGATAGTAATGGCAGAATTTTGTCATATTCTCCAAAATAATATGAGTAAAAAGTGGAGAGGATGGAGTTATATATATAGGGGTTGAAACAACCGTATTATTGAAGTAGGTAAGAAATGGAAAAATCTAGAGCGTACAACTCAAGATAACATAGCTTCAGACCCTAGCCTCCATTGGCAACTTCCGTTGCTAAGCGGTCGACCGCCTATGTGCGACTGGTCGACCGCTACGGTCAATCGGTTGACCTATATAGGTCGATCGCTCCTCTATTTCGAGGAATGTCTATTTTGTTTCGTTGCACAGTTATTTTATTCCCTAATTAACTTTCAAAGTTAAAAGTTTACTTATCCCCCAAGCTGATTTTTGAAATTTAAACCCTAAATTTAATTTTTCATTTGAGTTTGAATTCAAACTAAGTTGATTTAAATCTGAAAACTTCTCATAACTTTTTTTCTTAAGCTCTGTTTTCAACATATTATATATGAAAACAGATCAGAATTTCACCACGAATGTAATGGTATAACTTTCGTGGTCAAATTCCAACTTTTATAAAATTTCCACATTCAACTCTTATAATATTTAATTCAATTTACTTCATTTATTTAAGGTTCATTTTACTGGGTGTTACAATGTCCCCTTTCAAAATATCTTGACTAGGAATATTTAAAATAACATGTTATTTTAATATGATAAATTTCTCATGATTACGACACATCGTAGTTGCTATCACGTAATATATCATTTAAGAAATTTCTATTTAATACACTTTAAATTAATTACAAAAAAGTATATTATAGAAAGCAAACATATTTATTACGAACTAGATTGGCTATCGAGTTAGATACATGTAACAAATTACATAATTGTCCATTAGACATACCCCTAACTCTATCGGTTATGAACCCGTAGGAAATTCTAGGATGAGTCATTCTATAGATATCCAATAACTACGAGTATATAACCTCACGATGCCCTCAGCGACCGTAAGTAGTACACCGTCGAACATTTAGAGAGCGTTGCATACTCATTACATACTCTGGTCTCAATGATTATATCAATATACTTTCTTGAAACATCTTCACTAGGAATATTTTAAAACAATTTTTATTTTTTCATTAATTACTCACAATTGCAAATATTTGCAACTATAATCACATACCATTTTATTTAAGGATTTTCTTATTAATATACTTTAAATTAATTATTTAATTAATTATATCACGATATAACAAAACATATATAAGAAAACAAACATCAATATTACGAACAAGATTAATTATACAATTAGATATATGTTACAAAACTACACAATTGTTCATGTGGAATACTACTAACTCTCTCACATCTGCTAGCCTTCCACTCTTTCTTCCATGGAGCCAACCAAGTGATAGTGGTTCTCGTCTTTTACCTTTACGCCTTTAGATGTGTTCTCGATTTGAATCGCCCTGCTCCATCAGATGCTCGAGCTTGGTGTTTTCTTTGTAGCAAATTCGGCTCACCCACTTGGTTTCTAGTAGAAGCATCCAATGCAGCAGTCCTTCTCCTTCTATCTGTGTGCATATCCTCACCATTTCCTCAATCGTCGGTGAGCAGCATCATCCCATGCCACAATTTTTCGCTACTCAATGTTATCATCTCATGCAAGTATCCTCAGTATATAGATCCAAACATGCCACTTTATTCCCTTATCAAGCATGTACATTCAGTGCATATCCCCTAATTATGACATGCCTCAACTCCAACCAGGCTACAACTCACGCAACCAATTTTAGCTTATACCTCTGCCGTTTAACATCTCTACCTAAGTCATTCAACATTAGTAGTAGTTCCTTTCCCATCTTATGTGACAATTTTAACACTTCACTGCCATTCAACTCGGCCATATCAGGCTGCCCGACTGCCTATGGATTTTGTTCTCGCGTTATGTAATATTTCCTCATTCTATTAGTATCTCTGAGCCGTATAAAATAATGTATATATTTTTTCATTTGTCTATGATCTTTTATTTGTCGATCATCTATGTGCTGATATTTCCATGCATATAGTTTTGTAAAGCTTTGATAATAATTTCAATAAAACGTGAGTGCTCTGCTCATTAGAAGATCACCCTTCCATCAATTTTTTAAAACAATAAATTTTGTAGTTTCTATTCAATAAAATATTATTTTGACTTAATAAAGGATATTTTATATTTTAAATAATGTTTATGTGTGTGTATATAATTTCGAATTTTGATTAAATACATTATATATATATAAAGTTTGAAATACAAATTATTTTAAAATGTATACATTAGTGGCCAAATTATCATAGATAATATATATTTGTATACTATATATGTGGTATTAAATATATATGTGTACAAACCACATACATATATTTTAATAACATGTGTGTTTGTGCGTAAGCACGGCGTAGACACACATCTGATATGCATATGAAGGACTCATATATGTATGTATTGTATACTATATGTGTGTATACATTGGTTATAAATCCCCATAATCATGTATACATATGTATTTTACACGCATCCTTAGTATAGTTATATATATTGCATTATATCATATACCATATTCCATGTCAAATTATTATATAAGGTAAAGCATTATAAAATACGTTATTGATATAAAACAATAATTTAAAATGTTAAATTAGATTTAATGAAATATAATTATGTATATAAACATAACAAAGATCCTTCTAGGGGATTTTTTTGGAATTTTCCTCGATTTATCCATTATAAAATGGACCAGCTCCAACATAACACCCCACCAAATTTATTTGGTCATCATCAAACTTAATGTTGTAGTGTGGGAGCACTCGTACGTACTTCGTTCAAGTCCCATCTACATTTAATATGAATTAAAAATCACAACCACATTTTTGTGTAGTAGGACTCATCTACACCAACTCAACTATGTAGGAGGAAATATTAAGTTATTGCTTATGGTGTGTTCATGGACATAATATCTACTATTAAAAGATGAAAAATACGTTTGACATATCTACGATATGTTGGACATATAAGTTATGTTAGCATATATATTAGGAACGCTTCCTCTTTGAAAATTACAGCGGTAGTGTACGATGTTAATTATATGTCTAATATATCTCCCATTGGTCTGACTTATCGTCTTTTCTCCGTTTAATTTTGATTGAATGCTAATATTAAATGCACAAAGCAAAAACAAATCCAATACTCTTTAAATAAATGGTTTCTTCTTCACCTATTTGTTTTAAAAAAATATTCGTCATTGCGTGCTTTATGTGCAGCATCGCCATAGCCATAAAACCAAGCAACTTAAAATTAAGCATGTGTTTTCCATGCATACTTTACTGAACTATACCAATGAGCTACTTTTGTAACGACCCGTTATTTTTAACCATTCAGATCCACACATGTCGGACTTGAATTGCCCAAAATATTGGATTGTTAATTTATATTTGTAAAAACTTAGCATATACAGTAAATAAATCAATTACAGAATCACAGACATAGAGTACAGAGTAATATAATGCAGCGGAATATATAAGTAGTAGTTCATGAAGCTACTATATAAACATAAGAGTTAGAAATAAAATACAACAGAATATCTCAAATATAGTGAAGCCTCCAATCCCAACAGATGCCTTCTCTGAACAAATCAACTGGAAAAGCTGAAAGCTGAATCGATAGTTGGATGTCCAAACGAAGCTCCAAACTCCAAAGTTGAGTAAAAGCTGAATTACTCAGTCTGACCCGAGTGTAAAGCAAAACACAAAACATTCAAGTCAGGATTAACATTCTTATATCAATAAATCCAACTTAAGTGAAATATCAACTGAAATACAATTAACTTAGAGGATGTTTGGGATACTCATCCTCTAAGGATCCGTGGGATCATCTTAATGTAGAAATATAAGCTATCAACAACCAACCGTCACTATAACATCGTGGTCCTTTCAAAATATTTTTACTTCAAAACCAAAGTATCATTTCCACTTCAAATACGTATATATTTCCTCAATTTCAAAAATTGATTCATATCAACTCGAGTTCTAAATTCCAATTTAATTCAATCTGAATTTTTACATTTTAATTCAATTCAGTTTCTAAATAACAAATTTAAATTATATTGATTTCAAATACAGATCTGAATCACAAAATAAACCATTTAAGTTCCACTATATTTCAAAGCTTTAAGATTCAACGTTTTCAAAGTTAAATTTAATAGTTTCACATAGATCTCGATTTGACTTCTTTATTATTTAGTCAGGGAATATTCACTTGATAAATTCAATATCATTTAACTAGCCTTAAATTTCAATATGTTTCAAATCGGTTTAATTATATAAAATTCTTTATTGAATACAATTTCAACTAAATTTGAATTATCTTCCCAATCTTAATTTTATTCAAATTATTTTCAATATCTATATGGAAATATAGATTTAAATACTTAAACATATTGTATGTATTAAATCAATCTTAATTAAATTAAATATTATTATTAAATCAACATATATCATTACCATTTATATATATGTAATAAGAATCAACATTATTAAAACCATATATTTCCTTCCAAAACCACAGATTTTATTTTCAAAATATTTGTATATGGAACAACGATGTGTGTATAAATTTTCTATCCGATGGTCAAGTGATACAGATATTTATCATTTCAATCCGTAATTTAAATATATATATATATATATATATACGGGTAGATATCATTTCGTCGTGCAATCCCAATTCAATTCAAATGAAAATCGTTTGGATTTATCATTTCAACCCATAACGAAATTCTCCCGTTCTAAAGTCCGTTCGGGTATGTATCATTTCAATCCATAGTGAATTCTATACTAATAGGGAACTTGCAGAGTGATGACAAATACGATAATAATAATAACATACATGTATCATAAATAATAATATAATATAAACAACAGGATATGGTGTCATATCCCATAGGTGAACAGTTACAGTTAATAGCATTTATAACAATTTAAATAACTACAGTAGCATATTTCAATTTTCATTTCAATTGAAATCAAATTTAACAAATATAAGAATGTTAATCATGAGTGATTGCTCACCTTTTGAGGCTAGAGAGATTTGACAAAGAAATGAGCTACGAATTACAAAGCAATGCTAGATGGATACGATTCGATGGAGAAAACAGGCATGACAAACAAACCTGATAACAGGAATCGACAGAATCAAATTAGAACCGAATTGGTGAAGATAATTAGCATAAGCAAATTTGTCAAAAATCAATATCCATTTAAAGCACATATATATAAATCAAAATAAATATATTATTTTCAATGCCTCATATATTCGAAACCAACATATATATAAAAATCAAGATTAAAATTAAAAGTGCGTATAAACTGATATAATTGTTTGACGTCCTATAAAATAACTATTCTATACAACTAATATATCTACACTAATAGTTCAAATATATTGTCACAACGTATATACACACTATAAAATGCACACTAACTACAAATGCAGACTGTCAACATATATATGACAAAAAAATGCGAACAATATAACAAAAGCAGACCACACTTCCCAGACAAACAAATAGGTAAACACCTATTCTGGCTACATATAATATACCATAAACTAATCTGTACACTACAGTAACATTATATAATATATGACTTATATATATAAGCTATAATTAATATACAACCCATCTTACTTACTATATATATACGCATGACAGTTTGCAAATCAAATAAATATAAAGCTTTATAATATATATATATATATATATATATATATATATATATATATATATATATATATATACAGTATACCTATTTCAAATAGAGAAGACGGAGGCTAGGAGAACTGTGGTGGTGCAACGGCGAGGGGAAGGAAGAGAGGTGGCGGTGGGTTTACGTAAGGTGAGGCTGGCCGGAGGAAGAAGACGTAAAGGAGGTGGCGAGGCTTTGACGTGCTCGGGCAAGTGCACAAGGCAGAGGAAAGATAGCCGTGAGGGGCGAGGCTTGTCAAGAAAAAAAGAAGAAGAGAGCATGTTGCTAGATGATGGGCGTGAGGCCGAGCCAAGGGAAAGGTGGAGGCGACGAATTGGTTGATGTGCTAATTTGTTTGGTTGTAGGCGAAGCGATGATGCGGCACGTTGCTCGGTAGGTGGATGACGCACATGAACGAGGTTGGATCGGAGATGAGACCGAGCAGGGCTGTTGCGCTAGTGCTTTGGCGCGGAGGCTGGGGGCGGAGCAAGCCAGTCGAGGCAAATAAAGGAGGACGAGAAACCAAGCATGGCTGTTGGAGTTTGCATGGGGCACAGCGAAGTCAGGTTCGTGGGTTCATGAGGTTCGGAGAGGCAGCGAAAGAAAAGTGACAGGCTAAAAGATTTTTAGCAAAAAATTGAAGCAAAGCTTTGGAATGGAAATGAAGTTATAAAGCTAAAAATAGAAATGAATCGTTCAATAATTAAATAAATACAAAACGTACATCAGTTTTGTATGTACACATATCTAGATTGTATGGCAACGGTCGAATTTTCATAAATGATGAAATAAATGTTACAATGAAATGATACTAGTGGCTGTTTTATTCGTTGAAATTTGAATGGACAAAACTATCGAAAGTGTAAAAGTGGTACCGATACGGTTACTGTTTTCGCGGATTCCGCTGTGTAACGGACTTTAAAACACAGAATTGAATATACCGTAGAGATCAACATGACAATACGATCAAAACGTTATAAAGATATCAGTGGTATGATCATCCTATTAAAAATCGATTACCGGTACCGAAAATGCTGTCATTTTGTCAGAAATAAGATAAACGGAGAAACAAAAGTCAAAATTTGGAAAAACGAAAGATGTCGTCTCACTCAGAAGAGGATTTAGAAATTTATTGTATAAAAATATTCAAGTTGGAAAACATTTTATTATCATCAGTTATTAACTGATTTTAATTTAAATAAAATTACACAATAAACTTCCATATAATCCGATGAAAATTACCATCTGCTATGTTTAATTGGACGTATTTCAAATATAAAATTTTTATTTCAAAATTCTATTGTTTTAAAATTACACAAAATTTCAACTAATTTAATAAATAAAACCTTTCAAATTTTATGGTTGTTACACTCTCCCTCGCTTAAAACTTTTCATCCCCGAAAAGAAAGAAAGCAGGAGAATAGAAACAACCAAAAGAAAATTTGATTTGGAAAACAAAATAAAACAATTAACTTAAAACCATGTAAATTTCAATTTAAATTAATTAATATTCAATAAATTTGGTTAAACCCCTTTTATTGAATCCATTTACTTATTTATAAAGATCAATTACTTTAGAAAACACTAAAATTTTATTATTAGGCCATGTAGTATATAAATAAATAATACTAAAAAGGATATATTCAAAAAGGAAAATAAGGTAGATTCGGAAAAACAGAGCATATATGGATAAATAAAGCTGAGCAGGTAAGGTAGATTCAAAAGAATAGTATCAGACACAAATAATTAATTTAGAACCATAAGAGTTTCAATTTCGAATATTAATACAAAATTCCTTTGTTAGAAATACTTTTATAATAAAATACCTTTATAATAAAATATTTTTATTATAAAATACTTTTATATAGAACAAATTTTCCTTTCTAAAATACTTTTATAACTCGATGTTTCAACAAGTTTATCCTTATTCTTGCAGATTCTGGCCATGCGTTGATCAGGCGCAAAGCTAGAATTTCTTCAAGTACTTAGTAGACTTGTTTCAACACCCAGTGAAAATACTTTAAAAACCTTCAAAACAGATATGGAAAGTACAATCCAAACAAATCACCTGGATCACAGATACACAATGGTTACGCCTGGATCCTCCAGGAAACATATGTACCTTTAAGCAATCACTGCCTTGCGAATTTTGCCATGATAACCAAAACTGTGGATCGCAGAATACATAATGGTTACGTTGGATCCCCCAGGAAACGTCTATACCCTTTAAGAAATCTCTGCCTTGCGGATTACGCCGCGACAACAAAACCATAGACCGAAGGATACACAATGGTTACGCCTGGATCCCCTAGGAAACATCTGTACCCTTTAAGCAATCTCTGCCTTACGGATTATGCTACCCAAAAAAACGACCATGGGTTACGCCATGGTAGGACACTCAAGTATCACATTCGAAAAACCAAAATTAGAGATAATAACATCGATAGAATGAATTCACAATGTGGCCACAAAGCGGATATCAAGCAGAAGGCACTTTCCATATCTTTACTTCAAAAATATATATCATATAGTACCTTTCAATTCAATTTCAGATATTATGCTTATATAAATCCATTATAAATAAGATTTCAATTTCAAATCGAATACTTTCCAAATCAATAGCATATCAAATCACATTTATATAGACTTCGATTATATAAGATTTCACTTTTCAAATTGAGTACCTTTCTAAATCAATAGTTTTCAAATCAGCTTTGTACTTATACAAATCAATTTTATATAAGTTCGATAACTCCCAAATCAAGTATTTAATAAAACAAGATTCTCAATTTCACTTCATTTCAATATCAATTCATTTTCAAAATCAGATACGATTTCACCAAATTATTCTTTCCAAATTAAAATATCTTCCGTTTCAAAGTTTCCAAAATAATAGGTTTAGAAATAAATCTTGGTTTCCAAATCGACATAATTTAGGTCAAACAAATTCATTTCCAAAATCATCATATAAATATTGGGTTATACATTCCAATCTATTTTCAA
The DNA here is from genome assembly GCA_030765085.1 of Allium cepa. NCBI lineage: Eukaryota > Viridiplantae > Streptophyta > Magnoliopsida > Asparagales > Amaryllidaceae > Allium > Allium cepa. The sequence continues at coordinate 322,424,392 of CM060939.1, forward strand.
AACCAAATATTTTCTCAAAATGATTTCCAAGTTTATAATTATCCCTTTAAAACCCTTAAAGTATTTATTTCAACTCGAAAGACCCAATTTACCTTTTGAAAATCATTATTCTAGATATATAGTTTTATAAAAGATGTTCCAAGTCAAAACCTTTAGAACTAAATTTTATTCGAAACATTTCGAAACAAAATTTCAGATTAATATAATTCAAAATAGTCTTATTCATTTACTTAACAAAACATTTCAAACTCACTTACTTTATCAAATGATTTATACTTTTCGAAATTACTTACCTTTGAAAATTTAAGCCTCGATTTGGAAGTGCTCGAACATTCAAAATAGTCAAAGAAATCAATTTTCCAATTCAGAGTTAGAAATCAGCAACAAATCGATAAATCAATTTCAATATATTGAGTTATACCAAATCAAATCCAAAACTCGAGGACTGAACACCAGGTTCACTTCAAATCATTTCAAATCTATATACATATATCTTTCCAACATCAAACCATACTTCGGAATTTGAAATCAAAATTGGTTTCACAAAATCACTCGCATAGAGAAGCTATTAAAGCGGCCTCTCCCCCACTCTGAAACTCGAAAATCAATGTCGATGATGCGTGCACTCATCACCGAAATTATTCACCAGCGACGTAAGTGCGTTCTAGACTTCTATTTTCTTGAAAATTTCATTGAAATTTCTTCGAAACGATTGTAACTCATTTGAAGACGTTTGATACATTTCTTATTCGGAAAATACTTTCAAATTGTATTATTATATATTTTCAAAATCTTAAAACCAATTTCAAAGTACCGGAGTTCATTCTCTTAAGTTTCAAATTCAAAACCCTTCAGTTATAAATCATTTTATATAGATCAATTTCTTATATAATTTTCAAATTTTCAAATCCTTCGAAAACATTTTCACTTTATATAAAGAATATAATCATACTTATTAATAAAAATTTGATATATAAACAGTATTTAAAATAAAACAAACCCAATTTTCAAAGGTTGATTCTAGAATGGATTTCAAACAAAAATAGAAATTCAAATTAGAGGGACTCTAATCAATTAGAATTCTGATTCGAAGGTAGGCTCGAACGAAGATGAGATAAATAAATTACAAAATAGAAGATGGATATACTTATTTAAATCGTGGGCGACCTTAACCGGATCAACCGTGACTTCGGAAATTTGATCGAGGCGGAATTCTAAGGCAAATCGACATTCGATCGCCAGTGATAGAATTCGGCTATAGCAAGAGACTAAAGCATCGTAAACCGAGGATACAGAAATCTTCAGTGAATCAATGCCAAATGTAAATGAGTTTCACCCATTTACAAATCATACGAAGATTGGCGGGATCACCGATTTTTATAGGAATCATTCGAAATGGAGTTATGGGATACTCCAAAATTGAAAGAATACTAATAGGGAGAGAAGATGATGGATTTTGAAAATGCATGAAACATTCCAAAGTTCCAAGGAAAACCGAATCAAAGAGGAAGAAACCCAAGTTCGAACGAAAGTGATTCTGCAAATAAATTTACCATATATGCTAAGTTTTGCCTAGAGCCAAAGCTCTAATACCAACTGTAACGACCTGTTATTTTCAACCATTCACATCCACACATGTCGACTTGAATTGCCCAAAATATCGGATTGTTAATTTATATTTGGCAAAACTCAGCATATACGGTAAATAAATCAATCACAGAATCACAACACATAGTACAGAGTAATATAATGCAGCGGAATATACAAATAGCAGTTCATGAACCTACTATATAAACATCGGAGTTAGAAATAAAATGCAATAGAATATCTCAAATATAGTGAAGCCTCCAATCCTAACATATTCCTTCTCTAAACAAATCAACTGGAAAAGCTGGAAGCTGAATTGATAGTTGGATCTCCAAACGAAGCTCCAAACTCCAAAGTTGAGCCAAAAGCTAAATTACTCAGTCTGACCCGAGCATAAAGCAAAATACAAAACACTCGAGTCACGATTAACATTCTTATATCAATAAATCCAACTTAAGTGAAATATCAACAGAAATACAATTAACTTAGAGGAAATTTGGAATACCCATCCTCTAAGGATCCATGGGACCATCTACAATGTAGAAATATAAGCTATCAACAACCAACCGTCACTATAACACCGTAGTTCTCTCAAAATATTTTTACTTCAAAACCAAGGTATCGTTTCCATTCCAAATACATATATGTTTCCTTGATTTCAAAAATTGATTCAAATCAACTCAGGTTCTAAATTCCAATTTAATTCAATCTAAAATTTTCCATTTTAGTTCAATTCAATTTCTACATAACAAATTCAAATTATATTAATTTCAAATACAGATCTGAATCACAAAATAAACCATTTAAGTTCCAATATATGTCAAAGCTTTAATATTCAACGTTTTCAAAGTTAAATTTAACAGTTTCACATAGATCTCGATTTGACTTCATTATTATTTAGTAAGGGAATATTCACTTAATAAATTCAATATCATTTAACTAGCCTTAATTTTCAATATGTTTCAAATTGGTTTAATTAAATAAAATTCTTTATTGAATACAGTTTCAACTAATTCGAATTATCTTCCCAATCTTGACTTATTCAAATTATTATCAAAATCTATTTTGAAATATAGATTTAAATACTTAAACATATTGTATGTATTAAATCAATCTTAATTACATTAAATATCATTATTAAGTCTATATATATATATAATAATTTAAGAATCAACATTATTAAAACCATATATTTCCTTCCAAAACCATAGAATTTATTTTCGAAATATTTGTATATGGACCAACGGTGTCTGTATAAATTTTCTATCATATGATCAAGTGATACAGATATTTATCATTTCAATCCGTAATTTAAATATATATATATATATATATGGGTAGATATCATTTTGCCCCGCAATCCCAAATTCAATTCAAATGAAAATCACTTGAGTTTATCATTTCAATTCATAACGAAATGCTCCTATTCTAAAGTCCGTTCGGGTATGTATCATTTCAACCCATAGTGAATTCTATGCTAACAAGGAACTTGCAGAGTGATGATAGATACGATAATAATAATAACAGGAATATATCATAAATAACAATATAATATAAACAACAGGATATGGTGTCATATCCCGCAGGTGAACAGTTACAGATAACAGCATTTATAACAATTTAAATAACTACAGCAACATATTTCAATTGTCATTTCAATTGAAATCAAATTTAACAAATATAATAACGTTAATCGTGAGTGATTGCTCACCTTTCGAGGCTAGAGATATTTGACAAAGAAATGAGCTACGAATTCCAAAGCAATGCTAGATGGATATGATTCGATGGAGAAAACATGCATGACGGAGAAAGCTGATAACAGGAATCAACGGAGTCAAATTAGAACCGGATTGATGAAGATAATTGATATAAGCGAATTTGCTAAAAATCAATATCCATTTAAAGCACACACATATATAAATCAAAATAAATATATTGTTTTCAATGCCTCATATATTCGAAACCAACGTATATATAAAAATCAAGATTAAAATTAAAAGTGCGTATAAATTGATATAACTGTATGACGTTCTATAAAATATACTATTCTATATAACTAATATATCTACACTAACAGTTCAAATATATTGTCACAACATAATCGTTATCATGCGAACAATATAAATATGAAAACAAATGTCCACTATAAAATGCACACTAACTACAAATGCAGACTGCCAACATATATATGATAAAAAATATACGAACAATAAAACAAATGCAGACCACACTTCCCAAACAAACAAATAGGTAAACACCTATTCAGGCTACATATAATATACCATAAACTAATCTGTCATTGCAGTAACATTATAAAATATATGACTTATATATATTAAAACTATAATTAATATACAACCCATATAACTTACTATATATATATACGTATGACAGTATGCAAATCAAATAAATATAAAGCTTTATATATATTATATATATATATATATAGTATACCCATTTCAAACAGAGAAGACGGAGGCTAGGAGAACTGTGGTGGTGCATCGACGAGGGGAAGGGAGAGAAGTGGCGGTGGGTTTACGTAAGGTGAGGCTGGCCAAAGGAAGAAGACGTGAAGGAAGTGGCAAGGCTTCGACGTGCTCAGGCAAGTGCACGAGGCAGAGGAAAGATAGCCGTGAGGGGTGAGGCTTGTCAACAAAAAAGAAGAAGAGAGCATGCTGCTGGATGATGGGCGTGAGGCTGAGCCAGGGGAAAGGTGGAGGCGACGAATTGGTTGTTGTGCTAATTTGTTTGGTTGTAGGCGAAGCGATGATGTGGCACGTTGGTCGGTAGGTGGATGACGCACATGAATGAGGTTGGATCGGAGATGAGGCCGAGCATGGCTGTTGCGCTAGTGCTTTGGCGCGGAGGCTGGGGGCGGAGCAAGCCGGTCGAGGCAAATAAAGGAGGACGAGAAACCGAGCATGGCTATTGGAGTTTGCATGGGGCACAACGAAGTCAGGTTCGTGGGTTCATGGGGTTTGGAGAGGCAACGAAATAAAAGTGACAGGCTAAAAGTTTAATAGCAAAATTTTAAGCAAAGCTTTGGAATAGAAATGAAGTTATAAAGCTAAAAATACAAAATGAACCGTTCAATAATTAAATAAATACAAAACATACATCAGTTTTGTACGTACACACATCTAGATGGTATGACAACGGTCGAATTTTCGTATATGATGAATTAAATGTTACAATGAAGTGAAAACCAGTGGCTATTTTATTCGTTGAAATTTGAATGGACAAAACTATTGAAAGTGTAAAAGTGGTACCGATACGGTTATCGTTTTCGGCTTTCGACTGTGTACCGGACTTCAAAACACAGAATTGAATATGACGTAGAGATCAACATGACGAGACGATCAAAACAGTATACAGGTATCAGTGGTACGATCATCCTATCAATAGTCGATTGCCGGTACCGAAAATGCTGCCATTTTGTCAGAAATAAGATAAATGGAGTAACAAAAGTCAAAATTTGGAAAAAAGAAAGATGACATCTCACTCAGAAGAGGATTTAGAAATTTACCGAAGATTGAAAAATATTTTATTATCATCAATTATTAACCGATTTGAATTTAAATAAAATTACACAATAAACTTTCATATAATCCGATGAAACTTTACCATCTGCTATATTTAATTGGACGTATTTCAAATATAAAATTTTTATTTCAAAATTTTATTGTTTTAAAATTTCACAAAATTTCAATTAATTTAATAAATAAAACGTTTCAAATTTTACGGGTTGTTACAACTTTAGCTTTTAGTTGTTAGTGAATAACATGCTTTATATGTGTGTGTGTGTAAGAGAAATGAACTTTTGAAGCCCTTAAATTATCGGATGCCTTAGGCCACCGCCTAGATGGCCTGTTTCCAGGGACGGGCTTGAAGCCATGACACATTTGGGTGATATGGTACTACTTCGACGAAATTTAACTGTATTGGTATCTTGTTGTCCAATCCTAATTGATTGGGCTTTGTACTGTCAACGATGGATTTTATCGATGCTGAATAGCTTTTGAAATCTGTCCGCATACTTATATTAGAGGACCATGAGAAACGTTGGGTGGACATGTTTCTTTTAGACTTTAGGCATTATCTTTTTTATTTTCATGTATTAGAAATAGACATAGTGATAATTTTTTCGTGTTTTATCAATTATTTACTATTCAATATGAATTATTAAACATTGACTACTAAACATTAATCATTAAATACTAACTATTAAATATGAATCACTAAATATTCAATACTAGTTTATAAGTATTACCTATTAAATATTGATTATTACATAATAAATTCAATACAAATATCAAACTATAAAATACACGATATTCTTTACTTCTTATACTATCTCTAACCAATCTCTAATCAATATGTTATCCACAGATGTATTCAATCTAAACCAAACTTTAATCCAAAGTTGTTCGCAGATGCTCCCTCCTCGATAATCTCAAATAGTTAAACAACGGTTAATTATTTTAGATGTATATATGTATGTGTGTATATACATTTAGATGTACATATGTATGTGTGTGTGTGTGTATAGATGTATATATGTATGTGTATATATAAGTATATGTATGTGTGTGTGTATGTATTTGATTGAAACCAGCTTTACATCTCAAAGTGTAACGTCAGACACACATCCATACAAGTCTGTTTCGGGTTCGAACAGAACCGAATGCACTTTCAAAGAAGCCCTTGCAAATCCGGATAATCCTTAATCACGTCCAGACTTCCCATCACAAAAGGTGATCAAATCTCTATACCAAGACCAGTCGGCGCAGAGACATTCGACGGGCTGTCCTTTCGCTTTCGAAAATATCCGGTCTTCAAATGCTATTTATATCGTCGAATCATTATTCGGAATGAGTTATATGACACAAAGTCCTCTTCCGGCTAAATCGAATAATGAGCGCAATATTTAAAAACATATGGATATCATTGAAGACCGGTGGTGAAGACCGGATATTTTCGAAAGCGAAAGGATAACCCGTCGAATGTCTCTGCGCCGACTGGTCCCCGGTATAGAGATTTAATCACCCTTTGTGATGGGAAGTCTGAACGTGATTAGGGATTATCCGGATTTGCAAGGGCTACTTTGAAAGTGTCTTTGGTTCTGTTCGAATCCAGAACAGACTTGTATGGATCTGTGTCTGACGTTACACTTTGAGATGCAAAGATGGTTTCTATCAAATACATTTACACACACATACATATACTTATATATATACATACATATATACATCTTTATATATATACGCACGCATACATATATACATCTAAATGTATATACACACATACATATATACATCTAAATGTGTTGGATTCCCGCTCTCTCGCTTGAAAGACTCTATTGATGGCCATCTTTCCGCTGTCGATGGTCACAAAGTCTAGACCATCCTTGTTGTTGCTATCATATTCCGTTGTTGTATATTTATCTCTGATATTGTTGGAATTTATACTGTATCGGATATTGTATTTATTATTGTATCAATGATATTATTCATTTATTTCAGGTTATAAAGAAGAAATTCGAAGAGACATTACGGTAAAAGAAGTATCCTATGAAGATTCAGGAAAAATGAGGGAATTTTTTTTAAAAATTACACTAAAAAACATTTTAAACTTGAAAAGTTTGCACAATTTCATAGACTAAATGGTTTGTTTGATAACGAACGTCTCAGCACCGAATGCAAAACTAAGTTAACGTTGAGGTTTCTAAAATTCAATTGGCCTGTCTCCCATCATTCAAATCCATAAGGAATACTCTGCAAGTTGATGGAGAAAATCGTAATTTAGCATCTAATCTCCTAATGTAAACCCTAATTCCGCTAACTTTTAAATAGCCGCCTCGAAACCCCTAAACCCCAACAGTTTGGTATTCTGCGGATCTCGTCGGTACGTTTTTCTCTCAAAACTTTTGGTTTTGAATCATTGATTTGTACTTAATTTAGGTTTACGATTTCTACCTGGAGCATGTAAAGTTTATAGTCTATAGCACGTATCGAAGGCTTGCAGGATTATACAAAATTACCTGTTAAGCTCAAAAATTAGTGCAATACTAGTGTTGTCTTTTGTTTATGGACTTCAAAGTTTAATCTTTGTGGTGTTCATATGAAAAAGACATAAATTTTTAACAAATCTAATTCAATTGGATTTGATGCTGGATTTGAATTTAACCAAACTGACTTTGCACAACGAAAAGTTCGGATGGTATCATATTAGTCGTGCCATTCGATTATTAGTTGAATTTATGTTATAAAATGAGTTGATCAGTAGCAAGATAAACTCTGTTTAGGCTGATTCTGTCAACACTCATATTTATTTTACACATCCAATTAAAATTAATAAAATTCTATTTACCACTTCAACACTATCAAATTGTAATCGCTTATTAGTGCTTGTTCATTTTCAGTTTTATGTTCTGAAATAAATGAAAGAATAACAACAGTTTGGAAAAATAATGAAATGTCTTGTTTTTTAAATTGATTTTCTTTAGCAAGATTATCATTTTTAGACAATGATAATAATTTTCATTCGTTTTTTATTTTATACACTACATCTAATAAAAAGCATCAAACAACAACCAGAACACTTTCACCTTATAAAACCCTCTGAGCTGCAAACAATACTGAGCATGTTATGAATTGATTATCGTGGGTACACTAGGAATTAATTAAAATCCCGTTTGCTTGAAGTAACAAAAACATTCACCAACCATAATATAAAGGTATAGTTATTATAAAACTGGCGAGAAAAGTAATTTATGAGGTGTAAACTCACTTTAGAAATTGCCAGTGCTTTATTAAAGTAATTTATACAATAACTGTGGTGTTAAATATATGCAATCATTGTTTATTTGCTATAAAAATAGTTTATAACAAAGAAATGATGCATTGCTTTAGTCTAGTATTCAGAATTTTTTAAATCTACATCATGTCCAAGATCTCATCCGAGATCTAATTTTTGCACTCGGGCGGGATAAGTCTTCAAATATGATTTTTAATCGTTTGACACCCATCTCACCTGGGATGTTAAGGTCTCTTGCAGAGACATAGACCGAGATGTGATTTCATCATAAATCCAAGATTTGAAAGCTTGCTAATATTTGACTTATTTTTGGGTTTACAAGTGTTTTTTTAATTGATGTATGGATACATAATTATATGAACCATATAGACATCTCCAATCGATTCAGGGGCTAAAATTTCAGCCTCTGAATTGGGTTAAATATTGACAAGTAGCCCCCAACACTTGGGTGCTTATTCAATACTTGGGGGCTTATTTAATAAGAGCCTAGATGTTAGGGGCTTATTTAATGAGCGCCCAACCTTGAGTCTTATTCAATAAGCCCCGGGATGAGCACTCTGTGAATGAGTGTTTGAATTGGATTTGGATTTTTGGGTCCAAACCTTTAATTTCTGGGATTCAACCCTTTATATTTGTTTTGGGGAGGAGTTTATTCAATGTTGAATATTCAGGGTTGAATTAGTCTACTTTTGGAGATGGCCTAAGAACAAGGTGTTCTAAAAAAAATAGAAAAATATACATGCAAGATGCTTGGCAGGAGGCAATTAGGAAGATCTCAAATATGCAAGGAGCATGACAAAATATGTTAGACAAATGTGATTCGTGACACTTTGGCCTTGATCATTTATTTGATGTCACTAAAAGAATCCCACTTGTTGACAAGGGGAACAAATTTATTCTTGATACCCCAGCAGAAATTTGAAAACAAAATTCAGGCTCCCATTGATTTTTATTGTAACCTCCTAACAAAAGTTCACCCCTTCACCAAAGCTAGAGTTAGAGTGATGTTGAGTGCATTCCTATTTCCATCTTGTTTTATTTTGATTCACTTGCAGATTTCTTCATGTACTTGCATGGAGATGTTGTAGTTTCAATCAGAATCATTCTTTTCTTTTTCTAGTATAAAGCACGTATCGAAGGCTTGCAGGTTTACATGAAACTACTTGTTAGCTCAAAAATTAGTGCAATATTTGTGTTGTCTTTTGTTGTTGAACTTCGAAGCTCTAATCTTTGTGGTGTTCCAAGCATAAAGACATAAAAAAAATTAAAAAAAAAATTGAATAATGTTTGATGTTGGTTTCAGAATTTGCCTAACATGATTTTGCATTACAAAGAACTCGAATGGTATTATTGTAGTTGGAGTTTGATTACTACTTGTATTTAAATTAACAAAATGGTTGCCCGATAGCAAGATAAAACACTATTTCTTTGCTATAAAAATAGGTTATAGCAAAGAGGTGTTGCATGTATTGATCCCGTAATTGATACGTTGTTTTTAACTACTTGAAAGTAAAAAGTGAAAGTGGTAGGGAAGATAAAATTTAGTAGAAAAAAAGGGAATAGGTCCTGTCCAAGACTTATATAATGCAGTAGGGATGTCATGTTCATGTAGATTCAAACCATCTAAATGATTATTAAAATCTCAACCAGGAAGGAGATGGCAAACCCAAAAGTTTTCTTCGACTTACTAATAGGAAAAGCAAAAGCAGGGCGTGTAATAATGGAACTGTATAAAGACGTAGTCCCTAAAACAGCAGAAAACTTCCGATGCCTTTGCACAGGCGAAAAAGGAATCGGTGCAGCTGGAAAGCCATTACACTACAAAGGGTCGACATTCCATCGCATAATACCGAACTTCATGTGCCAAGGAGGGGACTTCACCAGAGGCAACGGCACCGGTGGGGAATCCATATACGGATCCAAGTTCGAAGACGAGAACTTCATAAAGAAGCACACTGGACCGGGTATCCTGTCCATGGCGAATGCGGGTAGGAACACTAATGGGTCTCAGTTCTTTATATGTACTGAGAAGACTGCTTGGCTTGATGGGAAGCATGTTGTGTTTGGAAAGGTTGTTGATGGGTATGATGTGATTGAACAAGTGGAGAAGCAGGGTTCTGATGATGGTACGCCTTTGGCAAAGGTTGTGATTGAAGATTGTGGTGAGTTGAAATAGAGCTGAAGATTCAGAATGGAAATATTTTGTTGAGATTTTTTTTTTTCTCGAATAAGGAATGAACTTGATATATTTGCTTCATCTCATTAAGATGATGAGTCGTGTACAGTGTGCTGTTTTGTAATATTTTTCCTGTTTCATTTAGAAACCAGCACCCAGGCTTTCTGAGCATTATGTTCTTGCATAAATGAACGAGAAGGATGTGTATGAATTTTAGAATTTACGTGTTGTTTTGTTGGTAAGTCTAATAAGTGTCGTCTTAGTGTAATGTAGTTACATCAAATTATGAAAGATTTATCGAATGGTATTGTTATAGTAATTAAGTGAAAAATTACTCGTAAGCTTTGAGTAATGTAGTATGTTAGGTATTTAAGATTATTAACTGAACTTTGTATGGTAATTATTAAAGTTTGACTAAATTAAATATGGATTTTATTGGAGGTGAATGAATAAACAACGGGAAGAGAATATTAAAATATTATCTTAGCCCATATAAAAACGCTAATCCTTGACCCATCACAGAAACGACAGTACGAATTTTAGTGCTGGCTAAATAGAACAGAGAAAGATATCTCAGCGGAGAAGTTTCATTCAATAAGATCAAAAATCAAGGTAAAGAGGTTAGAGTAAAATATTAATTCATATTTCGGATTCATGTATGAATTTAGTTTTATTGCTAAACGATATTTTAACATGGGTTTTAAATATTACTAGTGTGAACTCGTGCTTCGCACACGGGGTTGACAAAATAATCAGTTCTAAGTTAATGGTTGAAAATAGGTTGAAACATATTAGGCAAATGAATTGTCAATTCCTAATAATATTAAACATTAAGCACTAAAGTAGTGAAATATATATGGGTTGAAGGTTTTAAAAAATGTCTTTATTTATATATTTAGCATGCAATTGCAACTTGGAATGATACGGTTTGGATGATAACTTAGCATCCGTCTTCCTACCATTATATTAGTTGAAAAACAGTTAAAATTATTCTGCCAAAGTTCGCACGTACATTGATTCTGAAGAACTATTAGAAATAGTTTTGTACCGAATGTCCTGAAACTGACAAACTCAAATAGTTTGATAATACCGATAATAGAACATATTCTTCAAAAAGTTCACCTCGCATGTTAACTACACATAAACAGACATTTCTCACATAATTAACATGGTATACTGTGGTAAGTTATTACATTTTGTACAACATCTCAATTATTTATTTCTGGTGCATAATATAGTACATGATCAACCATATATATAACAAAGAAAAGAAACTACATTTTATGGAAAGATATATTGACATTCCATATGTATTCAGCAATTAAATAAGATTTGTGACAAAAAATTCAGACGCCTTAAATTGATATATTATTGTTTCAATGTTTAAAATTGTTAGTAAGCTTGGTCGAATAAGTCCACTTGATAATTGACTATGTAAACTCTTAATCTTGTGAATCATCGAAATCATGCTATACATGTAGACTCGTTATAACAGATGCATGAAAGATCGTACAAAATGTCATTGTACAGTCTGATCTTTGCTAAGAATAAATGTTACTAACAATCATGAATATAATGTTCAATACTATACATGTATTCTTATGGAGATTGACACTGTGAATAAGAACAGAGAGATATAATAACATTCCATTGTGTATTCTATTAACTATTTCATCAAAGCAGCAGAATATTCCAAATGCTTTTTGAATAAATTAAATACAACAATTAGCCACCAAATATTTTTTGCTGCTTCCGTTAACTCATGTTTTCATTTAATCATCAAAAATATTTTACATTAACATTGAACCTGTGTAAGAAAGGAACATTTACCATGAAATGTTTATTTCAATTAGGTAGCCGAACTATGAAGCACCATTTCAAAAAGCAGGTCAGAAGAACCATACTCTACGGCCGCACTTTTAATCAGACCCTCAGCACACACAACCTTCTCTTTATTAACACCAAAAATAGAAACTAATCAAATCATTCACATCATGCAGTCCCAACAAATACAACCTACTAAGTATGCATTTTTATATATAAATTATGTTACATGTAGGGGTTTGTATCTAAACCATTGTATTAACATTTTCTTGCTTTTATTGTCAAATGTTGTAGTATTTTGAAATGAGTAATTGAACATTAACCTTCCACCTTAAGCTCCAGTTGTTGCTGCAATATTGATTAACTGCAAACCAATGGTCAGATATCAACCTACATAAATAGTAAATGCTATGTTTAATCGTACCATGTAAATGTTACTTAAACCAATTGTTGGAGTATTCTCGTTTCCTTAAATGGAACTCTTTACAAAACTCGCTTATAGCTAACATCTATATCCTCATTATCTATTCAAATATTTTATTAAGAATCTCAAGCAATAGTAGGTTTTGACCTCTTCCTGGTAGAGAGGAAGAGAATCATTGGGGGTAGAATTCTTTGCTACACCATAACTGATTGTTGTAGCTGTAAGGAAGACATCTTTGCTAGCATCCATCATGTACATCCATCATGTGCAACTATAAGAGGCATGACTATCACTACTAATTTCTCAGCCCCGTCTTTGCCCATTCATTTGTTGCATGATTTTGATCAAATATTCCATATTAATATCCAGGTGCAGATCCTTAATTGTGAAAGGATGCTTCACTGTACTCCCTAACAGGGGTGGTATGAATCAAGGTAAGGATAAGCTAGATGCAAAATTCTCTTTATTTCTATTTCGCAGCGTATAATATTAATTGTAATTTGAGTTTTTCCAAAAGGCATATGTGGTGTATAATACAATCAAGAAATTTATTCACCGAAACCTTGAAAATAAAAAATCTTGTAGAGGACAATAACAAATGCCAATTACCACTTATATTATATAACTTTACCAAATGAGCTAAAGCACTCATAAATCATCATAGTGAAATTGTATATTTTCTCTTAGCTTCCATAAGATCTATAAAAAGATGAACAGTAAATACATGTTTAACTCTTATCAAGCCTACAGAGATGATATTAACATAGCATCTTCTTTGAAGAGAGATGTAACTACATCTTACATGAATAATAAACATTAATAATAATATAAAGAACCATCAATTGTAATGACTCATATAATTCACAGTGGAAGAAAATAGGAAGAAAAGAAACGTTCTTCAAAGTTTATGCCTTGGTTATAGAAAATACTTTAATTTGATTAGCTTTCGCTCGCATAGAAAATTACAGATTAAAGTTTAATTGCTTGTTTACAATATGAAAAATAAAAAGATAAGTTATCCTAGCATGTACATAAATTCAATCTACATAAATCATATTCGACCATTTGTGCTATAAATGATGTCAACTTTCCAGTATATTCACTTTTTTATAATTAATTTCAACCCTTTAGAGTATAAGATAATACTTTTAGACAAAGATCGATGATATTAAAAGAAAAATAAGATTATAAGCAGTTAACTTATAGTTATACCTGACCCGTGCTACGCTGCCATCTTTACATGTAGAAATTAAACTCTGATTAGCTGCCATTCAATTTATTTTTTTGCTAATACTTCCATTATTTTGATTTTATGGATAAATAATTGATGCATTCATGTTACAACGTTTAAATGTTCAAGTATATTACTATTACTGGCAAGAAAATAAAGCTGATCTTATCACTTCAGGCTAGTCCTTGCGAGCGGTGTAGAATATGAGGCATCTAGAAGCAACTATTTTATCACGAAAAGCCTCTTCCTATAAGAAATCTTGTAAAGGTCGGTATAATAATCCTGACAACCTGTATAATTGAAGAAAGAACATTCATGTCATAATAAGTGTCGACAGTAGTACAGGAAATTCAAGTGGCCTAAAATTTGCATGTTACCGTTCTAATCCAGAACAATGGAATCAGTATGAAAGGAAATACCGAGCACGTAGAAACCCCCAACCATGCTTGAACATAGAGCGATACCATTGTGTATTAATGGTCAGTAGGATGCATATATAAAAACAACTAAAAAAGCAAAATTAATATTTGAAAGTAGTAAGCAAATCGATACTGAAGCAATAGATTTATCACCTTGAGTACTGCTTAAACCAACATAGCTCATCTCCAAGAACGAAAGATGTATACTTAAAACCCCTCTTGAATCAATTTACAAAAATAAAAAAAAGGCAGGTTGCATGTAAACTATGAGAAATAGTGGTTCAGACCAAGCATGAAAATAGTAGAAAACATGTTGTAAAACATGCTACAAAGAATATGATATTGCTGCCACACGACTATATTTTTCGAGTTATCGCTGATTTTTTTCTATTTCGAATGTATAATATTATTGCAGTAATGAACTGTAGAAATGCAATCAGTTAATTTCTCAGTAACCAATCAGATTGTACGTAACATTGAAGTATTCATCATTTATATCATACATGATTCAGTTTACGAATGTAGTAGCTAATACATCTTAATATATTAACAGATGAGCATGATTCAGCAACAGCTAATACATATTAGCATTGTGATTATATTTCAATTGCAATCTAATCTATCAAACATTGCCGGTTAGGTAGATGCAATCGGGACTGAATACTTCGATAAAATGTCCACGAATAATTCCCATAACAATGGCAGAATACAAAAAACAAAATGAACTAATCAGCTGAAATTAATAATCCATCCATTGAATAAGCAACTACATATAGTCGTTTTTACTTATTTGGATAGAATAATTAAATATGAGCAAACCTTCCAAAAAGACCCGGTCCACCTGAATGCCAATATTACCTAAAAACTGGAAATTGCAAATTTGGGACAAACTGCATGTATCATCATCCAAAAGAACAGAACTCTGAAACAAATTTGTACTGGTAGGTCCATACGACTTCCAATGAGATCGGTAAGTTTTTTATTTTATTTTTCAATATAGACATCATTTTTTTACATACAATTTTGAATTATGAAACCACAAATGTCCTCATTTGCAATATCCACCCTCTTTACATTTTATAATCAGCTAATTTTAAGATGGCTGCTATAACATTTATCAGAGCATGACACAGATGAAACTTGTGTTTGATTATTCATCCAACTTCAAGATGTAACGTAGGAAACTGGAAGCTATCTGTAAGCCATTTTCTAATTTTTGCATGATTTAACTATATCGTTCCTAATATTACTATGCCTGCCCAGCAGCTCATTTGTACCCTTTCCCATAAAATATTCAGCATGTAACGACATGGGTTTCAGAAGAGATATTCACCAGGAAATAGTACCGATGCAAATTCGACCCCTGATCAAAGCAGTGAAGAAATCAACAGTTGACTTCAACATAGAATATTTAATGACACTTCTTTGAGTTTTTGTCAGAGAGCACAACATAATATCATAAGCACATTTGAATTCCATGCTTGCCTGTTTAGAGTAAAAAATTAAATAGATTTTAAATTTTAGCAAATCTCTTAAAGAAATAAGTCAAATCCCTTAAAGAAATAAGTTAGCAATGAATCCTTTTACATAGGACCAAAGTAATTACGAAGAAGAAACTTATTTGTGACCCGAGAACTCATTAACGTGAGATGGAAGAGAAGAAAGTCTGTCCACTTTTCTTTATTTGAAATGTCTTTTTTTAAATGTTTCCTCGCTTTTCCAAAATGAAGGAGGGGCGATGGACTGGTTCAAATTAGAAAGCAAGCACCATTTAAGTTTGATGATGATCTTTATAGCTATGGTATAAGTGCTCTACATTTGATTAACATTCATATCCCATTTCAACTAAAAAAGTGCATCTGAGATTTAGTCCTAAGCAGACATATCAGGTATCAAGTAAGGGTACTGATACAAATCATCTCATAATGAAGTCTACGTGGTAACGTGTAATAAAGACCCTATTCTCCTGTTTGAGTATCACTACTATAGAGTCGAAACCCTTTCAAGCCACACTTTTTCAGATTTTGTAATTTTCAAAATTACGTCAAGACCTTGTGATTGGAAGGTAAGTACAATGACGTACTTTCCCAAAAAAAAAAGTGACAAATCTTGAGCCTTCTCCAATGATAATATAAAACGTTGTGCATGAATGGTTCGTACCTTAAACCTATTTATATTTGGATCGACAATGGAAATTAATATCTTGTTAGGATTTTCTTACTATATTTAAAGGTAGCTAGTTTGACATGAAGAAAAAATCAGTTTGAGGTGGAAAAAATTAGGTAGTGCTTGGTTTAAAAATGAATTATGTATTTTCCGTTTTCAAATATGTATATCATATATGAGAGGCGTGAAGTGGCGACGAAGGGGGTGGAAAGAAAATGGAGGGACGACCGAAGGAATGGAAGGATGATGAAAGGATGGATTGTTTCTGTGCTTCTATCAGTTTTGGAAACACGAAAAATAAAAAAAGTTGTTTTCTATTTTTTATGTTATTTTTTTTTCTAAATTGCTCGTTTTCGATAATATACACGCATCTTGTGCATTTTTGTTTGGCGAAAATTCAAAACTAAAAATGACAAAACAAACGCAGCCTAAGTTTTGAAGTTGTGGTGTCAACAACACAATAATGGAATTCAGATTGACAAAGAAGTAAGACTGTAACATGTGCTTACCACATGAAGTCTTTTAAAACTATAAAATTGGCATTTAAACCATAACTATATGAACTTTTTATACATCACCGAGAATAATTTTAATGCTTAAATATAAAAACAAAAATATAGTTCTGTATATACAACCAACAATTGTCATGTCTAAATGAGCAAAAAATTTCGTAAATGTAACCAAACTGCTGGACGGATAGAGCACAATACTTCAACTTTACAATGCAAGTAAACAAAAATATAATAAGAAGGAACACGATGGAGTAGAACTCGGTAGTAGAGAGTTTACGATAATGTTTCAGAACATTGTAAAGCTCAAAATTTGACAGAAGAATAAATCATATTAAAAGATATGATTCTATGGACTTTAAACCTAAACCCAAAACAGACCTATACTCTAATAGTTTAACTTAATCAACCATTAAAGACTACTGCCAATAATATAGTTGCAAATAGATTCGAATTGGAGCTTGTTTAAATCAAGCATACATTTAAAGAAATTACTGGGAAGAACACTCCAAGGCATTTGTTGGATGAAGCTGATAGTTTCATACAAAAAACAAAAATTGTTCTTTGTTTTGTTTTGCTTCAACTGTGAGTTGAGGGCGACTATTCCCACTACACCTCTTATCCATTCGCTGAAGCCTTTATATGAAAATATATTAAAAAAATAGTGAAAGACCAGTAGAAAAAGTGGTGAGTGGGGCACTGCAGACAATTTGCATGGATGTCAACTTAAAATTTAGGAAATCTAAACCTTTTAAATTTGTAAATATATTTGAGAAGTCGATGTACTTTACCAGCAAAATTCATCCGTTGTAGACATACAAAAAATAAACAAACCACGTCAGAAGATTATTTAACAAATAAGGTATGCCTATACTATCGATACAAATTGCCCATACAACTCATGCCACCAATATTAAAGCAAGTTTTTTAGTTGCATCCTAAGAAAAATGAAATGTAGTTTACATGTTAGTGTATTGATTTAAGAAAACCTTTGTTTTAAATAACAGTTTCAGCTTATATTGCCTACTTATATAGTATGCAAATCTTAGTTTCAAATAACTTTTTTGTAATATTGCCTATATATATTGTCTACAATGAAGGAATGTAAAAATAAAATAAAACCAGTTAAACCTGCAAAGCATTATATGGTATGCAAAGCTTTAATTTTAACAAAAGAAGACGACCCAAAAGGCTCAGGTGTAGCTCTTCATCTATATATTTTCTTTCAGCATGCCACTATATATTTTCTTTCGGCATGCCACCTATCTAAATAAAATGATAAGTTAGTCAAGGAAATATAACAATTATAAATCTCTAGTGTTTCTCTATTAGTTCACCTCAAAGTAAATAAATTATTTTGTTACCCATCTAATTTTTATGGTGTAAATTTACATCATAATCAAAATTTAATGAACAATTCAAATTACAAAATATTGACAATATGGTTTCATTGGAGAATTTGAGTAGTATGACGCTGTTATTAAAAGCATATAAAGTGAAATGTTGAATAAAGAAAGCACATATTAGTTATCCAAATTTATTTGCATCTACTATATATTAAAAATACAAAAATATTTGCAGATATGTTTACATGTAGAGCTAGAGAAATACAATTTTAGCCCAAGATTTAAATGTTCTAAGTTCTATCATTTCAAAGCGACATGTCATACTGAAGCTAGGAAACATCAAACTACTCTTGAGCGAATGATGGTGTGCTGAATGTATGGAGAAACATACATAAGAATGTGGATAGCTTAATGTATTAGCATCGTACACTTCAAATTTATATAATCAAACAACAAAATGGAAACATAAACATCAAGGAAACAATGGTAATAAGATAAAATACAATATATTAGGAGTACAGTGAACAGTCTTATATTAGGAATAATAGGAAATCCACATATAGGCTTTGATATAGCTGTTAACTATTCAAAGTTTTAAATTATTCAAAATTTGCTAGTTACCCAATATATGTTCAAAGCAAGATTTGAGGTTTTGACGGAAATACCGAGACTCCGGTCATTCCATTTCGATTTTAGCAGGGTTCGAAGCCAAACCAAACAGAACTAACTTTAAAGGTGGTTTCGTTATAACCTTAGGTTTGCAATGAATACATGTAAAATTATTTCATTTACTGTAAAAATTCAAAAAAACAGTTCACCATAAGTTGGTTTTAAAAGAAACAACTAAAAAGCTTAAAATTTTTGTTCATGTATCGCTTGCATGTGACAATTGTCAGATATACACGTACATATACATATATGTATGTATTTATGTATGTGTCCGTACATGTGTGCTTCTACTCACAAAGACACACATATATGTGCATTCATCGAGTATTAGCATGTAGGATACTTTTTTCTGATTAATTCATACATGTACATATATCACTATACTTAGACCATTGCCATGTATGTGTGCATCTACAGAATTCTAAAACCATTCAATTGACATACTATAATTTTCAAAATAAATTTATATCATCTCTAGTATAATGAGTCAAATCTAATCACCAGAACAATATAGTAGCACCAATTCCTACGACAATAGGAAGATTCTAATCACTAAGAAATTGTATTGCATAATAAGCAGTAATTATGTTCTTTATGAATTCTAACATTTTCTCAATTATGAGAAAACCAATTTTTCAGGAACAACCAAATAAACTGAGTTCCTATACGATTAAAAATATTTAGAATGATAATATATTTCAATGACACTAAATTAACATTAAAGAAATATATTTGAGTTGAGAAAGAAAGAAAAACTGATTATAAATTTAGGAGTACATTGATAGCAAATTACATGTACAGTTTAAGTAAATAAATTATTTAAAAAAGTAATGTATGCGTAGTGATTAATGATTATCATTTAATTATCAACACAACAACATGAAAGTAAGACCCTAAAATGATAGCATTGTGAACCTAAATAGCAAGGAATTGATTTACGGATAAAGAATTTCTGAGTAAGGTAGTCAGAAAATAAGAAGTGACGCCTACTCTCTATTGGTTGAAACATGTAACCATTTTTAGTACCTTTAACAAATAAATCCCTTAACATAGACTTAAAAAGACTTCTTTGTGAAAAAGAAACGGTTCAAGCACATTAGCCAAAACAAAGAATGCTATAATTGTACATACCAGAAGAATGCATGTTTTTTTCGTTCCCGTCGAGCAACTCAATGTCATAATCTGTATGCAATAAACCCTGTAATTATATATGCATCTGATTAGATAGCATGTACCTATGTTTTGAGGAAATATGCAAATAAAAATACCCGTGCTTTGAGCTCCTCGTTTACTTTAGCCATAACTCATAACTCCCAAGAAGTTCTTCACGTTTCCAAGCATTGCCACGTTAACATTAGAAGAAGAAAAAGATTGCGGAATAAAAGAGTTAGAAAAACCAATTTTTATGTGGTTTTAATTGGACAATTTATAATAAAAGACAGACAAAATGGCAAAAGAATAGTTCAATATATACTCTAAGCATTTCTGATATTGTTTGAGTTGACTAACAATGAAACAACTATAAGAGCAGTTCTCATACACATACATATCAATCTATTACCACTGACCAAATCATTTAACCTTTGTTTATACTGAATGTTTAATTTTCGTCAGAAACAAACCTTATTACAGCCTTAAGGCTATATATGTAGACTTTAGGTGCCTAAGCTTAAAAGTTAAAGAGTATAAAAATCAAAATAAGCTAAAAAATTACATTCAGGTAAATTACAAAGATTCGAAACTAAATTCATGAAGTTCAAAACTGAATCATGATATAGCTCAGAATAGACCATGTAATCTTTGTACACGACATATATTTTACCTACAGACATAACCTTATTTCAAAACCAGGTCAAATTTTTTTTCAAATTAAATCATAAATTATCAAATTCAATTACCTTTGCAGTTCATCCAATCAAAAATTTCGATGCTTCTCCTTGGATACAAAAGCACAACCCTAAAATCAAAATCGAGATCTATAATATAAATAAAGACATTAATAGGTATATGACGGAATTCAAGGTAGGGTTAGGAAAATTAGGATCCGCAGGAAGAAGAGGTTGTTACATGAAGGAAAGAGGTGGCACCTAGGAACACAACCCATAGTTTTAGCGCAGTCGAACTCTGGGATGCAGCAGTTGAAGATGACGACAGTCGAGCAAACCAATAGAAAAATGGGAATGGAAGAAGAGGGCAGCCAATTGTTAGTTGTTCTGGAGTTGACCAACTTAAAGTGGATGACGGTGGTAGTTAGAGGAGAGCACAAAGACAACCGAAACGGAGAATGTCTAATTAGAGAGGGCGATGCTATCCAGTGTGGAGGAAATAAGGGGTAGGGTTTTAAGAATGGACAGAGTATTTGCGGTAGGGATAGAAAGAAGTAAAAAAGCGACTGTTCGTTTTCCAAAAATATGCAGGGGCTTCTGTGCACTTGAAATGGAACTCACTAATAATATAATAGTATAGATAACTCATAAACGAAGATGAATCTTTTAGATATTGAATGTTGCTGAAGTAGAGAAGGTTTATCTCATAAAACCTATGCAAATGAACTATGAAAATTTGACCAAGAAGTTTAAATTGGATGATGATTTTTTGTTTTTAGTTTGACTTTTCTCTATTATTCGATAATATTAAGTTTTCATGGAAAAAAAACATAGCTACTTTCGAAAATAAAAATATCACATAAAAATAGAAAATCGTGATTCTTTCTCAAAACTGAGATATTGTATTGGAAATAGTTTTATGATTACTATGGTTTTTTATGGAATTTTGTTGTATTTTTCCTATTATAATTTGATGCTTAAATATATTGAAAGAGTGTTGAGTAAATAAGTAATTAGTTGGTTAACTTATTACGATTCAACTTGAGATAAATTTCTGAGAATTCATAATAATACTCTTTTAGAAATGAAATGAGAATTAAAAGAAGCAATAAAAATGATACATGTGTACATATTAGGTAGAAAAATGACTAAACTATGGTAATTTAACAAAAATCACAATATGTCATTTATGGCTGCATAAAGGTTGGTGTTAATCCGCCTTTTAACAAGGCCGTGGGCAGACAGATTTAACTTAATCGACTTCTCATCTGTCGAAGCTAGTTTATGACGAACTTAGTCGACTGGATGGATGTACGATCAAGGATGGATAATAATTATGGATTTACAGCCGGGATTCGACATAGTCGACGGACGAAGGTTATTGGATGGTCGAAACTTAGGTTTCGATGAGTCGCAAGTCACCCTGGATTTGCTTCGAATCATATGAATTTGAGCTTCGAGTCGTATGGATGATTTCTTCGAGTCTTCTAAGTGGCTCGGCATAAGTGGATCGGCATTGATGGCTCGGCATTGTGGTTCGGCATTGTGGTTCAGTCAAGGTGGCTCGACATAGGTGGTTCGGCCTCAAAGGTGGCTCGGCACACGGAGATGGCTCGGTTTGTAGTTTGGTTAAGACGGTGTGGCTCGGCCTAAGTGGTTCGGGGTGGAGTGTTCGACATTGAAGTGGTTTGGGTCAATCGATAAGCCGATCGGCTGTGTGGATCGGTCAGTTTGGGTTGGTCGGCAAGCGAGGCATGCTGAAGTCTGGAGTGGATCGGCACGATGGAGTGGGTCGGCACGAAGGAGTGGGGCGGCATAGGATATCGCTCGGCAACATCGTGTCCAAGTAGTTGTTACTTCGGGGCGACTTCGGGGGATGTGGCTCGGCGTAGTTGGGACATGGCTCGGTCATTAGTGGGTCGGCAGATGCTGCTCACCGAAGGTTGGAAATTAGTCATGGACCATCCTAGGTGGGTCGGCAGGTGCCGGTCGGTGAAGGCTGGAAATTCGTACATGGCTCAGTCATTGGAGGTGTGGGTCGGCCGGCATGTTGAGGTAGGGTTCGGCAAAGGTCTTGATGGGCCTGTATCACTCAGGAAGCCCAGCACCTCAGGTTTTGCCTATAAATACAGCATGCGGGGCTCCCTAAAAGGAGATCTGGATTCTGTCTCCCTTCGTCTTCTACACAAAGGCTACTCTGCCATTGTTGTTCTAAAAACTCTAGATTGTATCTGTAATTGATTCTAACATCAATAAAAAGGAAATTTCCTGAGTGGACGTAGGCCGGGTCAGCCAAACAACTATAAATTCTGTGTCTTTACTTCTTTCTCTTTAATTTTTACTATTCTTCATATTTATATTCTCTACATATATTCTATCTGCGAGCTGTGACTGGTATTTGGTACTTTCATTTGGATTTGGATGTTAGTGACCAATTTTGGCACTAACATTTTGGTACTTTCACTGAGAAAGCTAGCACTCAGGAATTGAGAAGCTTGGATTTCGAATTTTGAAGACTATGGCAAAGCAATCAACCAGGAGATAGAGGACGGAAAGAAGTCAGCACGAAGGGAGTCAGGAGGCTTCCTCAGGAGAAAATCAGACCTCAGTTTTCATCACCAGGGACGAGATGATGATGGGAACTATGCAGGAAGAATTGCTGAAAAGACAGGAGGAGGTAATGCAGAACCTACTTCGACAAGTTGGACAAGCTGGCGCACAAAGTCAAGCAAATGGACCGACTGCGGCTGTTGGCGATGCAGAACAAGGAATCAGACCTGTAGAACTTTCTAGCGGTCAAAACCAGAAACAGAGTGGAGAGATTGGAGGAAATCAACAAAGGCCTAGGGGCAGGCCTCCAGGATTGGATACCAGGAGAGCGGTGAATGAAGCTCAGCGAGCAGAGACCAACGTGAACGTAAATGACCAAGATGAAGAGTACGACCCAAAGTGCCTCCTGGGACATGGGGGCAAGGTAGAGATGCAAACAGAGGACTACCCCTAGATGGAGACGAGCGGATGGATGGATTAATAAGAAGGATTATGAGATGAGGACTACCGAGCAGAGGCTTAGGGGAGGTCAGTCGAAGTCCGTTCACTCTGGAAATCAGGAATGCAAGAAACCCTGCAGAATTCAAACTGCCAACACTGGAGGCCTATGATGGAAAATCAGATCCAACTATGCATGTAACCAGATACATCAGGTATATGGAAGTGCTGGGGGGCATCTGAGGAGGTGATGGCAAGGTGTTTCCCTTTATACCTGATGGATTTGGTCACGCTTTGGTTCAGACAGTTGGAGAATGCATTAATCAGGACATGGGGCGAGTTAGTGGAACGCTTCATGAGACAGTTCAGGGTCCACATGACACGACCCAAGAATGTGTCGATGAAGCAGAGGACAAGAGAGTCCGTGAGAGGTTTTCTAATGCGATTTAATGCGGCTATGGCCTCGGTAGATCGTCCGGATCCATCAATGATTTTGATGGTGGCGGTAGTAGGGATTGCGGAAGGCACAGAACTCAAGGATTCATTAGCATGGGATCCACCACAGGATCGTGGAGAGTTCTATCATGAGATCGAAAGATTCATTCGGTTAGAAGATTCATCTGCCGAAAGGAAAGAGATAAACGCCGTTCAAGGCGAAGGAACATATGATGAAGGACGAAGACTGGATAAAGGAAAGCGTAAGTTGGACGATGGACCTGGTGGTTCAGACAAACGAAGGAGAGGTCGAGAATCCAAATACGCGACATATGCGGATTTGACAGATAATTTGGAATGAATTTACTTAGACATTCGGGGTCAGCTCCCCTATCGGAAACCACTCAGGAGGGATCCCACTGAACAAGAGCACATGAGCGGGAAGTACTGCCTATTTCATGAGCTGGAAGGACACTCCACGGATGAATGCCGCTACCTGAAGAATGTGGTGGAGAAACATGTTAGAACTGGAAGGTTTCCACAGTACGTAAGAAATCGGACAAGAGCAGTAGAACACGAGTAGCTACCACTTGGATCAAATAGGAGCGACCCTGGAATGAGGTCACGACTCGTCATCCACTGATCGCAATGGAAGGGACCGATTTTAGGATTTGGGCTCTGGTCATCAAATAATCTTTTCTTATTTTGTCCGAAAAATAAAAATAAACAGCAACTATGCCACTTATGCATGTTTTAAACACACATTGTTTGTTGAATTTTTACAGTACTAGCTGTATAGGTGGACAATTCGGGTTGACCATCCACACTCATTGGATGATCTGAGTTTCAATTTGTTATGGGACTTCTCCAACTTCTTTGGACTTTTTTGAAAGTCATTTATATATTTCACCACTAGTGGGGTTGCATTTTTTGCTCATCCTTGTGTCGTCGATTGCTTCCATTGCTTCTGATTTGTCTACTCTCTCTCTCTCTCTCTTATTGAGAGGATTTTTTTTGACTTTATTGTGCAGTGAGGGAAAGGCCACCTACCATGTTTATTGGTAGCTCATTTTCTTAACTATAAAATAAAACTACATGAGTGCTCTTCTCCTCATAGATGAACACCTATTTTTCTCAAAAAATTAAAGCATTGGTAAAACTTCATAGCACCACACAACGGAATAAAAGCAACAGTAAGCCGAATATAATACATGTGTAAGCATAGCCTCCTGCCGGTCCATTTGAATAATGCCACCATATTGTGGTCGACACCGATATGATTTTACTCATAAGAAAAACAAGTTCTCCTTCCTATTTGCGTGGATCTAAGTTTTACCTGGTCTTCCGCCAGCTGGCAACTAAGGCGGACGATTTCGAATATATATGGGATTTATATGAAAGTGAAATGGATTTTAGGCTATAATCATCACTCTCTTCTCCATACTTCAACTCTTTGCAATGAGTTGCTGTCAAACTCGAATTTTCACTATTTTCTAGAATTGAAGCTTTGTAAATCATTTGTATTCATGACAAGTCTAAAAGCAATAAAATTAGAATGAACGCATGCGGTGATTTAAAGTCGAACCACTATAAAAACTTGTTTATTCCCTCCATCTTTTTCATTTTTGATCGATTTACTTCATTCCTGATCGATTTAAGGTGTTGTGTCACTTTTGACCCAACATTTTTGGTGCTTTCAGTGAGAAACGAGATTTTCAGGCAAGATCTAGCTTAGAACTTCGGATTTCGAGCATCCAGAAGTTAGATCTATAAGTTTGTTGCAGTGGATCTAAAGTTACTTGGATTTGAAGAAGAATCTAGATCATATCTGAAGGATATAACCCTAAAAAAGACTTCCACATGACCTAGAGCTGTTGCTGGAGAAGAAGAAGCTTCTCAGCACGATAAAGAAACTACTCATCTAACCGATGCTTTTATATGACTGTCTGCCTCGCAGGAGATGGTGACTAAAACTGAACTAGATAGAATAATGGATGAGATGAACAAATAATGCTTGATTGCTAAAATGTCATCTTTCAAAAAATTGAGTAACATCTTGCTTTGTTGTCCTAGAAACCATAAAGGTGTAGGAAGATCCATAGAGATTTGTCACCTTCAAGTTCTGATGAAGATAGTCCATCTTCATCAGATCAAAATAGAAGGGAATGCAAGCAAAATATGAAGAGGAAGGATGCTAGAACATCAAAGAAGTAGAGTGGAGGAGACGAAGTGCTTTTGGCCACGACCAACTTGGTCGGTACTGACCATAATCAACCCGGTACTGACCGTACCCAGTTTGGGCGGAATACATCTACTAGTTCTTTTTTCCTAGTTAGTAAAAGGAATCCTGAACTAAGAAATAAACCTAGAAGTTAAAAGAGGGCATCCCAAGCAATTCCAAGAATTGGGTTCTTTGATATTTGGTATAATAGATGTTATCACACATACAATAATGAAGTTGAGGGCACTGGATAGCCATTTGATGCCGTGAACTTATCTAACAGTGAGGGACACTTGCAGGATGCTGGAACCGATGAAATGCAAGGTATCGATACACAGAATGATGTTGTTTAAACGAATACCATAGCACCGGTAAGGCGCCATAAAAGGTCTGGAAGAACAGCTCTCCCAAAGATAGGAGAGCCCAGATGTCATGTAACTAACCAAGAGTGTTTGCAATCAAGGCTATTCCTGACGATCATCATCCAGCTACCCAACAAGCGAGTAATATATAGAGGATATGGTGAGGAGGTTGCCGAATGAAAATCAGCATAGAATCAACGACAAGTGAGGTTTGTTGCCCAATCAGATTCCACTCACCAACAACATTCTATAGAAGAGTTACGCTAGGAAAACTATGATGCATACCGTGCCGTTTTACGGTGGAACAACTGATATGAGACAACATCTATGAAGTATGGATGACACATGGATGGTATCATGCTGCTGATGTGGTGAGGTGTAGTGCTTCCCCTATTCCTAGATAGGGTAGTTGTGATGTGGTTCACTTAGCTTGCACCGAGGACCATATCATCTTTCGACCACTTAGCAAAGAAGTTTATAGAACAATTTAGACTCCATACCGCTCGGTTAGAGGATGTGATATCCTTATTGAATTTCCATTAGAGTTTCGAAGAGAGTCTGAAGGATTTATTAAAACGATTCAATACTGCAGTGACTGATGTAAGTAACCCCAATGAAGATATAGTTTTGACGTCATTGATTCGTGAGATTCACCCTAATATAGACTTCAGCAGATAGCTTAAAGAAAGCAATCGCCTACCATTAAGGATATTCACAATGAGGTGTCCCAGCTTTTGAACTTGGAAGAGGTAGACTTGACACCATGACCATTGGTGGGTGGCTAATGAGTGAGGTAGTATAGAGCAATGTTTCTATCAAGAAAGCGGTGAGAGTGTTGGAAACGTTGCTCTAAATATTAGGAACAACAATCCAAGAGAGAAAACCACAGTGCTGGTGGGAAGAAGCACGACATTAAGAAGCGTTTTAGGTATATGAGATCGAGAGATTACATTCCCTTGCATGACACAATTGAAAATATACTTTGACACATAAGGTATAGAGAATTATAAGATGCCACCGTAAAGGGAGGAAACTGAAGCTGAACAACACGGGGAAGTATTATCGTTTCCATGAGAATATTTACCTTAAAAATATCAAATGTGTCGTCATTTAAGGAATGCGATCAAAGATGTGATTTGGAAAAGGAAGTTATAACAGTATGTGAGGAATCTGCAAGACGAAGGATATAATGATAAACCCCAAGGGCACAACGCCCAAAGGAATCGGCCCTGGTCCAGTGAGAGGGACGAAGGTAGTCCAAGAGAAGGATTGTTATAAATACCATATCTAGGAGGGTCCATCCCATGAAGAAGAGCGAGAACAAAATGGAGAGGTATGATAATTTGTGGAAACATGTGCATTGGGAGACTTTTTTTATAGTCGAAGATTGGCGAAACAAAAGAGAATGATGAAAGATGACATGTTTTTCGAAACAAAGATGTTGATGGGATTGAAGCGTCGACGCTTGATACTTTGGTAATAATAGCCATTATTAGTCTGGCGATAATGCACCAGGTTTTGATTGACCATGGAAGCTTGGTTAACATTCTTGCAACATCCCCTATTCTTAGGCTTGAAATTAAGCGCTACGGATATTGCAATCATCCATAGTATTAATTTTCGGTGATGAAATGTGCTCTACCAATAGCATTAGAAGCATAAGAATATGAAGATTTTTGAAATACATTTCATTAATAATTTTCATATTCATCGCACAATCCCAGACGTTGCCTAGGTTCAGATAAAATATAATTATCACAAAATATTCTAAGAGCAACATATGAAGATGCCCCCTTGATTGATCAGAGTTTACTACTTGATAGATACATATTATGCCATTATATACATTTAGACAAAATGAAATAATAACATAGCTGACAAAATAACTCCTTAACATAGTTAACTTGCCTCCTACATGTATTCGAAAGCTTTATTCGTCAACCTAGAAACCTACAAACCTTACTCTCGAACTACTCAAATAAGCACTTGAAGGTTAATGGGGAAAACAATAACTTTGGGTCAGACAAAAAGTCTGGTGCAAATAATAAAATGCCATCTCAAAAATAAATATCTGGTGAGACTACGTTGCTGAGCGGAACGAGTTTTCCCCTTGCTAGCATCTTCTGAAAATATGTCAACCAAAATCATGCTACTGAAATCAAAATGGTTGAGCAAACATAAAATAATCTTATGCATGCATGCCATATGGGTAAATCTGACTAGTCTGTCTAAATCAATAAACTATATGTTCCTACTTTATAGTTTCTCCAAGGTTACTACTAACCTATATGGCTGACTCAAGTCTACTAGATATACCAAATTCTCATAGTTATCATTAGAAGAAAACTGGAATGTCCGTTCGAACATACCCTCAATAAAGCCCTACGCATTGGAATTGCGGACTAATATCAACTAGGTGCTAACAGTTAAAGCATGGGGCGTGACCCTATACCAGTCTCATTATTTGGTTTTCTTATCTTTAGAACTTAAGCTAATATATCCTATAACAATTTATCTAATGGCAATAACAACAATTTTCATGTAAAACCTTGGGCTAAAATACCCCTTTTATTTCATTGAAAACGCAAGTCTTTATAAATGATTTATCTATTGAAACCACATTTAAACAAGGAAATTATAGTCCTTTTACTTAATCAAGGTATTATGCCAAAATATGTCCTTCTTTGTAATAGCTTTCATTTATTTCAAAATCGATAAGAGGTTGTCACACCTCTAAAACCTTAGGCTACCACCAATACATCAAGTAAAGCTATTTAAATTGACAAAATGCGGCATCAATAAGGCCGATTTAGGTTATTGCCCCTCTTTAATATCAAAGTTATAATAAAGTATTTTGATTTATAAAACTTAAGGCCATAGGGCCGAAATTATTCTTGTCATATAATATAAGCATATAGGTTGTCGGTCCTATGATGCTTGTTATTTGATTTGGATAGCATAAAGGCCTTCAACTTGGAAAATAGGAATATCAAAATTGATAACCTTCATCATCAATATCTCAAAGGAATTGATGTCTTCCTTACTAAACAGTGGCTACTATGCCGCCACTATTAAGTTGTCGAAATTAGTAACTTATGGCATCATTGCCTTAAAATATTAAATGTCGTAATCATAAACTTACGGCATAACTTCCATTATATAATTAATATCAAATAGAAGAATGATGGTATCAAAGCCAATTTGATTTGATATCAAAAGTTAAGTGTTGCAGCATCATTGCCTTAAGGCACTTGATATTAAACTAGAGGAAACAAAGGGTGTTGAGTACAAAACAATAGAGGTTGTCGACTATTTGATGTCGAACCTCAAAACACTTGAAATTTGAACGTGAACTTAGAAAAAAGGATATCATAATATGCCCGATAATTTACAAAATCATTTACGTCGAAAGGTAAGGATGTCAAAATCAATCATATAATGAGTTTTTTACTTCAACCTGAGTTGATTCATCCATACCAACACAAATTGATATTATATGCATCCCCTCTAGTTGATTCAAAATGCTTGACTGCGACATGAGTTGGGCTTCAACATTCTTGCCTTATGACAAGGCATTTTCGTAAATAATTTAAGTACTATTTTATTCCCAATTAAAATAATTTCTTTTCAACAAATCTCAACCCTTGTCAAATTTCTATTGGTTAAAACATACTTTACCGATATTCTTTTAAGAAAACTGTTGCAATATGTACTGTTTATTATCAAAGTATTTTGCAAACCATTTAACTTACATTATTATTTTTATATAATTATTAAGCCTGTTAATCCTAATAAATTTATAGAAAATTATAATCATTGGGATAAATTCCCGAAAATCTCAAAATTCAGAATTAATATATCCTTTCACATTTAAAATTTTCATGATCAAATTCATTACTTAGTTACTTTTAATAATTAAAAATTGAAATAAATTTTTATCCTTAGGAAATCCATAAAATATTTATACAAGCATGGAAAATTATGAAATTAAAAAACCATCTCCAAATTAATGTCTTAAACATCATATCCAAATTTCAAATTGATTGGAGGTCATAAACTAGGTTTCTACACTTACAACCTATCAAATAATTTCGTAAATAATCCAATAAATTATCAAACACGCATATAATGCAACAATCATTCATAAATTAGCATAATATCATCACATATTTGGGTTTAAACGTAAAACTGAAACAAACTAGAAAAAGTGAGATGGATGACTATTATTCACTTTTTGGAAAAGAGATTTGGGATTAAGTGTTGATTAAATTATCTTTAGTTTTTCTTTTGATTTCCTTTGCTCCTCCTATTTTCCTTAGTAATGGCCATCCTCCAGTTTGTTTTAGTTTATATGAAGTGAAATGGAATGAGGAAAATGAGAGAGGAAAAGTAATTAGGAAATAATGAGTATTCTTATTTCACCCCTTACATTATTCCTCCTTCTCCATATGGTTCAATTAATCTTATTAACCAATTATTTAAGGCATGACCATATCTAATTATCAAATCTCATTCTCTTTACTCGACACGTTATTTTATTTAATTTATCTACTTAAATTTTCTAAACAATGTTAATCAAAATTACAGGTGTTACAGACTCCCCTCCTAAAAGAATTTCGTCCTCGAATTTACGATAAGGTACATAGCAAACATATAACATAGATATAAAATATACCATCAAAATAAATCAAGATGAGTGTCTCTAATCCTGTCCTTTGTCTCCCAAGTACATTTTTTCATTGTCACTGCATTGGACCTTCACTAATCCAACTATTTTGTTCTTTAACTTCTTCTTATCCTTAGCTACGATACGAATTGTATATCTAACCAAAGTCATGTCCGGTTCCACCACTAAATCATCCGATGTAGTCAGAGTGATAGTGTGTCTCTAGATCATGAACGCACTTCCTAAGATGAAACATATGAAAAACACTATGGACTTCTGAAACTGTTCGATAACTCTATCATGTAAGCGAGTTTCCCGATCCTTTCTATAATAGGAAATGTCCAACAAATCTAAGTACCAATTTTTCTGATTTCCCAAACTAAATTACACTCTTCATCAGTGATACTTTAACAAACACATGGTCTCCAGCTGAGAACTATAAGTCCTTACGTCTCTTATTTGCATAACGTTTTTTCCTTGTCTGAGTTTTCTTCATCCTTGTTCGGATTAAAGTTCAATCTTTTCTATGGTTTCTCTCACCATATCTGGACCAAGAATCAATTTATCTTTGGTCTCTAACTAACATGTGGGTGATTTACATGGCCTTCCATACAAAGCTTCAAAAGGTTTCATTCCTATACTAGCCTTATAACTATTATTATATGAAAACTCGACTAAGTGCAAATGGTCTTTCCATGACCGTCTAAAGGCTAGTACACAGGCTCTCATCAAATCTCCAAGTACCTTATCGGCTCTTTTTGTTTATCCATCCATCTATGAGTGGTAAGCGGTGCTCATCTTAATCTTAGTACCTAACACTTCCTATAGACTCTTCCATAATTCATTAATAAACAAAGTATCTATATCGCTGATTATATTGCTAGAATCCCATCAAGTCTAATAATATTCTTCATAAACAACTTAGCCAATACAGGTGTCGTTCTGTCGACTTAATGGAAATGAAATGTGTACTCTTGGTTAATCTATCAATTATAACCCAAATACTTTCATTTCCCCTACTCGATCTTGGCAACACATTAATGAAATCCATAGATATAGAATCCTATTTCCACAGTGGTATATCCAAAGGCTGAAGCAATCCACTTGCCTTCTTATGCTTGGCTTTCACTTGCTGGCAATTTAAACATTGCTTTACCTATAAGCCTACATCCCTTTTCATACTTTCCCAAAAGAAATTTCTCTTCATATCCTGATACATCTTAGTTCCTCAAGAATGAATAGTAAACTTCAATCAGTGACACTTTCTAAGAACTTATTTCCTTAGATCTCCAACCTCTAAAACACATATTCGTCCCTTCTTCCCTAACCATCCATTTTGGTCAAGACTAACACCTTTTAAATCATCACTCTCAATTCCACTTTCAAGTCTTCTAGTCCGTTTAGCTAGTAATGGATCATCTCTCTGCTTAGAAGCAATCCTTTCGATCATTATTGTTAGAACTTCCAAACACGACAACATGGCAGTTTATTGACTAGAACTAGCCGTCGGTCTTAACTGCATACCACAAGTAGTTAACCCTTCCAAATCCTTCCATTCTTTTAACATTGCTAACACCGTGATTTGATGTTTTCTGCAAAGTGCATCTATGACTTTATTTTCTTTTCCTAGCGTATACTCAATTCCAAAATCATAAACTACTATGAACACTAATCATTTATGTTGTCTCATATTCAACTCCTTCTAAGAGAATAACTATCTTAAAGAATTGTAATCCATAAATAACTCGAATCTTTCTCCCAAAAGATATTGTCATCACACCTTCAAAGCAAAAACTACAATTTCCAACTCAAATCATGGGTCAGATATCTGACTTCGGTCTAGGATATCGAGAAGCGTTGGCAATCACTTTACCTCTTTGCATCAACAAAACTCCTAATCCTGTTCCACATGCATCAGTATACACGACCAAATATTGATGTCCATCTGGACTAACTAACACTGGCACATTAGTTAATAAATGTTTCAACATCAGGAATGACTCCACACATTTATCGATCCAAACATATTGTACGTCCTTCCTTGTTAGTTTACTTATCGATGTTGCTATACGAGAGAAATCCTTGATGAATCTATCGTTTAATAGCCAACTAATCTAAGATTTTTTTTATCCCAGTCACAGTCTCGTGTCTCTTCCAATTATTAACAGCTTGATCTTAGCCGGATCAACGGATAATTCATTCTTCGAAACCACATGACCAAGAAACTTCACTTCTCTCTTCCAAAAGTGACATTTTGAAAACTTGGCTTTTAGCAACGTATCAAGCACTATTCTAAGACAAGTCTCAAGATCTTGCTCATTCCTAGAGTATATCAGAATGTATTCTGTAAATACTAACATGATCCAATGCAAGTGCTCATTGAAAATCTGGTTCATCAAATCCATAAAGAAAGCAAGCACATTAGTCAACCTGAATTGCATGGCTAACCACTCATACGAACCATAACTCATTCAAAATGTCGTTTAAGGAATGCCGTCCACTGCTACCCTCAATTTATGGAACCTTGTCGCTAAATCCAACTGAGAAAATACTTTGGCTCCGCTCAACTGCTCAAAAATATCATCCATTCTCATTAAAGGAAACCGATTCTTTATTGTCTTTTCATTCAACTTATGATAATCGGTACACATCCTTAATGACCCATCCGGTTTTTTTACGAATACAGTGGTTGCTTCCTAAGGAGAACTGCTCGGTCTGATAAAACTCTTCTCTTCCAAGTCCATTAACTGCACCGTTAATTCCTTCATCTTGGTAGGTGTCATCCTGCTAGTTAATCTACTAATGGGTTCTTCTCCAAGTATAAGATCTATTCTGAATTCGATAGCTCTTTTCGATGGTAATTCTGTAATTGGTTCAAAAACATCCGCTTATTCTCTTACAATCAAAACTCGATATACTTCATCTTTCTCCTCCATTGCACCAAACAAAACGCAAACATCAAAATTTGAATTTTACTAAGTATATAATTCGATCGCTATTATTATGGTGTCTTGGTGATATTGTTCTATCTTGAAAAAATGTCTTAACAATATATTTGCTTAACCAGTCCATACCAAAAATAATTCCAAATCCATTAAAATCAAACACATGCAAACTGCAGGCAAATAAATGATATAATAACTCATACTCTAAATAGTCGCATCTCATCCCAAGAGTTGCATATCCTCATATTTGGATTCGCAACCCTTAAGGAAGTAACAAGGTATGATCGTTTTAAATTTAGCTTTTCCATCAAACAATGGGAGATAAAAGAATACGTTGCACTAGTATCAAATAATATTTTAATAGGTATGCTATTAATCAAAAACGTTCCTCCCATTACAGCCTTTTCCTTCTCTTCTGCCGTTGGCCCCAAAGTAGATGGTTCCAAAGAAATTTTTCTTTTCTACCTTTGGCGGGTTCTTGTCACTGGTTCATGTAATGTCCTATCTGTACACAGTCGAAATATTTGATGTTCTTCCTTCCAATCACCTTTTTTCCATCTTTAGAACGACACTCATTGGAAAAGTTCCCTTTCTTGCACATTTGAAGCAATAAATATTTACTTTTCCTTTCTTGGCAGCTTTACCCTTTCGAGCTCCCTTCTTCTGAAAGAACTTTCTTTTCTGACTTTGGCCACTCTAAGTCTCTGCCTGTTTGTGATTACCAAATAACGCAAGCATTTCTTCATTCCTCTGTGTCATCTCCACAACTACATTACATGGGTTTATAAGATGCGGCAGTGCTGCCCCAACAAGCTTCAATTTCAACCCTCTAATAAACTTCTCGTTCCTCTTTATCACCGTGTCTACAGTAGCATATCCATACCTAAATAGCTTTTCAAATCTAGTCGCATGCTCAAGCATTGTCATATCTCCTTGCTCCAATTCGGAAAAAAAATTGAGCGAAGTTTACTTGGCTATTTCAGACATAAATATCTCTTTAAATCACCTTTTGAACTCAGCCGAAGTCAAGTTCTCTTCTGGTATTCCCACTGTTACACTGTTCCACTAGTACAATGCAGCTCCTTGCAGTAGCTTAGATATCAATCTCCTCTTCTGCTCATCATTCAAGCCTAAGTCTTCGAAAATCCTTTCACAATGCAAGAGCGAATTATCTGCTTCGATAGCATCTTTGGTTCTAATAAATGGTTTTTCTCCAAGTCTAGCATAATCCTGACTCAACACGACATAGTTATTGATAATACAAACTTAAAAATTTGCTCCTCTTGCATTCGCAGTATTCCCACCAACTAATCTAGCTGTAGCTTTAGCTTGCACCATATTGACAAAGGACCAATGCATAGCTTCCATATCCACCTGTGGCGTTCCAGCATCCACATTTGCAGTTGCTTGTCGAACCGGATTTCTTCTACGTTGGGCCTAACATTTTCATTGGTTATGGTGCTTCCTCAGTCGAGATTCACCCTTCCATTTCTAGCTTCCATACCTTACTTTCCTTAAATAGGGATTCGAACCTTGATAAGATATGGAAGAATGGCCTAAGAGAGAAGGAAGAATAGAGATAGGACATATACTTATATATAGCAAATGCAAGTAGGTTACTATAGCATTATCCCATACCCCAATCTTATTCTCTGATCCGTTCGGATTATGTTTTAAAAGCGCTTTTTAAGTTCAAAATTATTTTAGTTTTACATAAATTTTTGCTCTAATATCAAGTTATAACATCCCCAATTTCGAGGCCTGAACTCAGCGCTATGAATGCTGGAGTTATCCATGGTATTAATTTTCGATGACAAAAAGTGATCATATTAATCATATCAATAACATCAAAAGCACAGGAATTTGAAAATTTTCAAAACACATTTCATTAATAATTTCCATATTCATTACATAATCATAAACATTGCCCAAGTTTAGGTAAATATAATTATTACAAAATACTCCAAGAGCGACATGTAAAGATGCCCCTTGGTTGATCAGAGTTAATTACTTGACAGATACATATACTAACATTACATACATTCAGATAGAGTGGAACAATAACACGGCAGAAAAAATCACTCCTTAACATATCTAACTTACCTCCTGCACGTCTTCGGAAGCTTTATTCGTCAATCTAGAAATCTGTAAACCTTACTCTCAAACTACTCAAATGAGCACCTGAGAGTTAAAGGGGATAACAAAAACTTCGAGTTAGATAAAAAGTCCGGTGTGAATAATAATATGCCATCTCGAAAATAGATATCTAGTAAGATCACTCCGCTAAGCGGAACGGGTTTTCCCCTCACTAGTATCTTCTGAAAATATGTCAACCAAAATCATGCTTCCGAAATCAAAATGGTTAAACAAAACTAAAATAATCATTTGCATGCATGCCATATGGGTAGATCGAACCGGTATGTACATATCAATAAACTATCTGTTCCTACTTCATTGTTTTTCCAAGGTTATTACTAACCTATATGGCTGACTCGGGCCTACCAAATATACCAAATTCTCTGTATTGCCATTAGGAGGAAACTGGACTGTCCGTTCAAATACAATCTTCTTAGTGTAAACTCGACTATCCATCTATCACATAATTTTGCTAGGCTCATTATGAACCTAATGGTTTTCAGGACAATAAATAACCTATGTAAGTTATAAATTCCCTTCTGTATGTAAATCTACTTTTAGTTTTTTACGTTCAACAAAGCACTAAGCACTTGGAATTGTGGACCAATATCAACTACGGGCTGACGGTTAAAGCATAGGGCGCGACCCTACACCAATCCCATCATCTAGTTTTATAATCTTTAATCCTTGAGCCAAAATATCCTGTCATGGTTTATCTAATATATTAACAATAATTCGCATGTAAACCTTGGGCTAAAATACCCTTTTTATTTCCTTGAAAACGTAAGTCTTTAAAAATTATTTATCTCTTGAAATCATATTTAAAACAAGGAAAATATAGCCTTTTACTTAGTCAAAGTATTATGACAAAATATGTCCTTCTTTGAAATGGCTTTCATTAATTTTGAAATCAATAGGAGGTTGTCGCACCTCTAAAACCTTAGGCTATCAAGCCATTAAATAAAGGTATTTAAATTAATAAAATGCGACATCAATACAGCCGATATATGCCATTGCTCCACTTTAGTATCGAAGTTAAAATAAAGTATTTTGATTTATAAATATTTTAGACCATAGAGCTGAAGTCATTCTTATCGTATAATATAAGTACAGAGGTTGTCAGACCTATAAAGCTTGTTATTAGATTTGCATAGTATAAAGGCTTTCAACTTGGAAAATAGGAATACCGAAATTGGAAATCTTCGACATCAATATCTCAAAGGAATTGATGTTGTCCTTACTAAACTATGTCTACTATGCCGCCACTATTAAGTTATCGAAATTGATAACTTACGGCATCATTGCCATAAAATATTGAATGTTGAAATCTTAAACATGTGGCATAATTGCCATCATATAATTAATATCGAAAGGAAGAATAGCGACATCAAAGCCAATTTGGTTTAATACCGAAAATTAAGTGTTGCGACATCATTGCCTTAAAGTTGTTGATATCAGAAACTAGAGAAGACAAAGGGTGTTGGTTACAAAACAATAGAGGTTGCCGACTATCTGACGTCAAACCTCAAAACACTTGAAAGTGAATGTAAACTTAGAACAAATGGATATTGTAATATCCTTGATAATCTATGAAATCAATGGTGTTGAAAGGTACGGATGTCGAAATTAATCATATACTAGGTTTCCTACTTCAACCTGAGTTGATTCATTCCATGCGAGCATAAATTGTGTCATATGCATCCCCTCTGGTTGATTTTGAAATGCATGACTGCAAAATGGATTAGGATTTGGCATTCTTGCCATACGACAATACATTTTTGCAAATGATTTTTAAGCTGTTTTATTCCTAATTAAAGCAATTTCTTTTCACCAACTCTCAACCTTCATCAAATTTTATTAGTTAAAACACATTTTGTCAATATTCTTTTCTGGAAAACTACTACAATACATATTTATCATTCCCCAAATATTTTGCAAAATAGTTGACTTAAATTATTATTTTAATATAATTATTAAGTCTTTCTAGCTTAATAAATTCATAGAAAATTATAATCACTTGAGAAAAATCCCCAAAAATCTAAAAAATTAGAATTAATATATTCTTTCATATATAAAAATTTCGGGTTCGAATTTATTATTTAATTATATTTAATAATTAGAACACGAAATAAATCCTTTTCTTTAATTAGAAAATTTATAAAATATTTATACAAGCTTGGAAAATTATGAAATAAAAAATCCATATTCAAATCAATGTTTTAAACATTATATCCAAATTTCAAGTCGATTGGAGGCCATAAACTAGGTTTCTAGACTTAAAACCTATCAAATAATTTCGTAAATAATCTAATAAATCATCAAACATGCATATTATGAGAAAATAATTCATAAATTGGCATAACATCATCATGTAATTTAGGTTTAAGCATAAAACCGAAATAAAGAAGCAAAAGTGAGATGGATAACTATTATTCACCTTGACTGAATAAAGAGATTTGAGATTAAGTGTTGATTAAATTCCCCGTGGCTTTTCTTTTGATTTCCTTTGCTTTTCTTCTATTGTTTTCCTTAGCAATGGCTAGCCTCAATCTTGTTTTGTTATATATGAAGTGAAATGGAATGGGTATAATGAGAGAGGAAGAGTAATGCATAGGAAATAAGTGATTATCCTACTTTACCTCTCACATTATTCCTTCTCCCTATGGTGTAATTAATCTTATTAACTAATTAGTAAGACACAAACACATAAAATTATCAAATCTCATTCTCATTTTCTTCATACATTATTTTATTTTATTTGTCTAATTAAATTTCCTAGATAATTGTAATCAGAATTAGCGGTGTTACATATTCCCCTCCTTAAAGAATTCCATCCTTGAAATTACGATAAGGTACACAACAAAAATATAACATAGATATAAAACATATCATCAAAATAAATCAGGATAAATGTCTCTAATCCTATCCTCTGTCTCCCAAGTACAGTCTTTTTCATTATCACTCAATTGGACCTTCACTAATCCGACTATCTTGTTCCTTGACTTCTTCTCATCCCTAACTACAATACGAACTGGATGTCTAACCAAAGTCATGTCTGGTTCCACCATTAAATCTTCCAATTCATTCGGAGTGGTAATAGTCACTGGATCATGAACACACCTCCAAAGATGAGATATATGAAAAACGCTGTCGATTTTTGCCAAACGGTTCGGTAACTCTATCATGTGAGCAAGTTTCCCGACCCTTTCTATAATAGGAAATAGTTCATTAAATCTAGGTGCCTTTTCCTAATTTCCTAAACCGAATCACACCCTTCATCGATGATACTTTGAAAAACACATGGCCTCCAACTGAGAACTATAAGTCCTTACGTTTCTTATCTACACAACTTTTCTTTCTTGTTTGAGCTTCTTTTATTCATGTTCGGATTGACTCAATCTTTTCTCTGGCTTATCCCACAATATGCGGACAAGAATCAATCTATCTTCGGTCTTTGACCAACATGCAGGTGATTTGCATGACCTTCTATACAACGCTTCAAAAGGTGCCATTTATAAACTAGCTTTAGAACTATTATTATAGGAAAAATCGACTAAGTGTAATGGTCT
Source organism: Allium cepa (assembly GCA_030765085.1). Lineage (NCBI taxonomy): Eukaryota > Viridiplantae > Streptophyta > Magnoliopsida > Asparagales > Amaryllidaceae > Allium > Allium cepa. The sequence continues at coordinate 322,464,707 of CM060939.1, forward strand.
TTCCATGACCCTCCAAAGTCTAGTACACTGGCTCTCAACAAATCTTAAAGTACCTTATTGACTCTATTTGTCTTTCCATCCATCTATGGGTGGTAAGCGGTACTCATCTTCATCTTGATACCTAACATTCCTGTAAACTCTTGCAGAATTCACTAGTAAACAAAGTATCTCAGTCGCTGACTATACTATTAGGAATCTCATGCAATCTAACAATGTTCTTCACTTGTTGGCAATAAGCCTTGGTTAATCTAACCACCATCACCCAAATACTTTCATTACCCCTATTAAATCTTAGCAACCCATTAACAAAATCCATAGATATAGAACCCCATTTCCATACGGGTATATACAAAGGATAAAGCAATCCACTTGACTTTCACTTGTTGGCAATAAGCCTACATCCCTTTTGATACCTTCCTAGAAGAAACTTCCCTTCACATCTTAATAGTAACTTCGATCAACGACACTCCCTAAGAACTTATTTTCTTAGGTCTCCAGCCTTTGGAACACGTAAAACCTTTCAAATCATCACTCTCGGTTCCATTTTCAAATATTCTAATCTGTTAAGCTAGTAATGGTTCCACTTTTGTCGAAGCCTTTGGAAGGGGAGATTTATTCGTTTACTTAGTAGTATTTGCTCATGCACTAGTGCAGCCTCAGTATATGGGGATTCCAAAATCCCAATGCCTTTGTATTACATTTGCGAACGGTTCATCTACGACAACACGCACCTTCCGACACGCTGATCTAAAGCCTAGTGTGACTTTCGAACTCGTGTCATACCATGAAATACAGATCATCAGGGTTTATGACATATCATAACACAAAGACTAATACAAGTAGATATAATCTAAGATATACTACACTTCTAAAACTTGCAACGGAAGGAACAAACATATAACACAGAAAAATACTCATCCCAAAAAACATTCAAATCACAGTCTTAGAAACCAATACATTATCCAATACAGAGTACATTGAAATATCACTCCAAGTCTGATAAAAGAGATAAACTGTACTGAAAAGATAGATAAATAAATAGAGAGAAAATATGGTAAAAGCGGTCTCTAAAGACAATCTTGACACTCAAAGTATAAAAAAAGGGTAAGTCATTTGCTGCCCTACCACCTGTGGTGGGAAAAAGATGGGAACAGAATGGGTCAGATGTAAAGTTTGGTAAATGAGCACAAGTTTAATATGTTGATCGTATGCAGTAACTTTAATACCACTCTAAAAGATAAAGGGTGCGATACAAGTGTCCATGAGCTCCTAAGATCTGTCGCTTAAGGGTTCTTGTCTAGTTCATTCCTACGCTACAATTTATGTAGGCTAATTCAATGGATCGAACTAAAGATTGAATTTCATAACCAACGATCGACCAATAATCCTAAAGCTACTTAATATGTAAGACACTGCCCTCTTGGCTATTAACAATGGAAGACACCGCCACTAGATTACTGCGAAAATTAATTTCCACTGTTATCATTGCAACTAGGATACTGGGAATGATTCCCCATCGCTACGCTTGGAGAGGAAGAACCGAAAATTCCGACCTGTTGGAATGTCTCATCGTCCGCATTTGCTTCTACCTCTTGATCGTACCGTTAGCGTCTTATTGCACGTTTTGGGTCCTTTTTCCTTATTATACCACATGCGTTAGGAATCATGCATATTAGAACCTTCCGTTGTGCCGAACCCACTCCATCAGGTGTCTATACCGTTTGCAGGCACACCGTTGGAAATTCCAATAAGTGTCATTTGTGAAAATACATCACCTCGAATCGATTACTATCCTAAACTGGGTAAACAATATTACCCAACCCCGCCATGACCTAGCGTCCGCTCCTGGGGATCTAACTTCCCTATAATTGCTAACATACATCCAATTGCCCTTAAATAGGTCCACAACAATTCATATTATATATGTTTTTATCTATAACTTTAGGCCTTAAGCCAAGGTTCAATTTGCAATTTTTTGTCCTGAACGGCGACCATTGTTTCCACATAGTCGATCGCTACCGGTTGACCGCTGGGGTTCTAAGTTTGACCATTCGCTTTGTAAATTTAGGGTTCGTGCATATTTTAATTGTCGATTGTTGTATAGGTTAATCATCAAGTGATACAGTGATGCGTGAACCCTGATTACAGTCTAATTAACAATTTACAATTAAATTTAGGGTTTTTTTGATTTAGGTATCCAATTTCAAGAGAAAAAGGGGTATATGCATCAATCTTCAATTAAAAGTTTATTGAAAATTTAAATTAGGGGTTTAGATTCAACACAAGGTTTAATCATGTTAATTTTGGATTTAGCATATTCAATTTAGGGTTTTCTCCATCCTAATCAATTAAAATAGTTAAAACTAACTACAATAATCAACTTATAAAAATTGTGCCCACCCACCTCAAGCCTAAGCTGTTGCTAATAGTTGCATTTGAAAATCGGCCCCCCATATCGATAGCTCCACCTTAATCTGCCTTAATCTAATCTCTTCTATTTTTCTAATTTAGGTTTATTTGATTTTTGAGAATTTTGGAGCTCATGGTTGATAGAAATTTTTGGTATAGTTTGGTTACTGTACTTGTTTATGTTAGAATTAGGATCCCATATGCTTAGTATTAGGGTTTTAGTTTGGGCCATTGGATTAGCTTAGGAAATATTTTTAAAGAATCTTGTCCTCTTATCATACTCTTCATCCCTAAGCAAATAGTCTAGTTCGTTCAATGCGTCATTAAAAAATCGATAATGTTCGAATTTCATGCATGCATGTTAACTGCCCATCAACCTAGGTCGATCGCTACCGGTTGATCATGAACCGCTAAGGGTCGACCAATGGCCTTTAAATTTTAAAAAAAAATTATTTTAAATTTTAAATCCAATCTAACATCTGTAACTCTCTGTACTAACAAGGACTATGAAGTGTTATATATGAAAATTGTTTGAAAAATTGCTATGAATGCAATGGTACAAGTTTCATAGCCAAATTTGAGCATCTGTGAAAATTTGTTTTTAAGTCCTTATTTTATTTTAGTTTTCTTATTAAATTTACCTGTAAATTTCCATTAAATTTTCGAGGTATTACATCCTTTAAAAGGATTTCATCCTCAAATCTCAAAGGACGAAAAAATGCAACTCATACACAACAACCAATAGCTACAATTATCTACTCATCCATCATCCACAAGCAATCATTATCCTTAGAACTTTTCAAACGCATTATGTATATATACATGCAACGTGAAATGCACATGAATCTATTCTAATGCCAAAATAGGTGGTCTACTGATTCAGTCGACCTTATGTCATGCAAAATGCTCTTACCATGCATCTAAATGTAAGAAACATCCTAAATGACATACTTGTAATTCTATATGCATGCACAACCATTTGAACATACCAACATCCATATGTGTAACATCCACTAGCACAATAATAATCAAGAAATAACATGCTACTAGATATAAGTGTATGTTCGTACTTAGAGGATATACTGTCCTAAGGTGTAAAAGTGTGCAGTACAAATGATACATCCATTAGCATCCATTATCCATAACACATCCTATTGACATATTTACAACTATTCCTAAGCAGATACTACTTAAGTTCTACATATAAGTAATTTATACTTATAGGAATCAAATTGGAAACATACCAAAAAAGAGTCCTGGATAGGTAGCATGGATTTTCTCCTCGGGCACCCATGTATTCTCCATTAGGTTATCTCCTCATTGGACTTTAACAAGTCTCATCTGCTTATTGTGGAGTCTCTTTATACCATGCTCTAGAATACTAGTGGGTGCATGACAAACAAGTGACTCACATTCCATCTCAACCTCCTTCAACTGACTCGGCTCGACGGTAGCTATATCATATAAGCACTTTTGCAAGTGCGACACATGTAAAACATCATGCACCCTTGCCAACTTCTTTGGAAGCTCTACTCTATATGCAAACTTACTTCCCCTAGCCACTATCGAGAAGTGTCCTACAAATCTCAGTGATAGCTTCTTTAAACTACCAAATCACATTACATGCATAAGGGGTGAGACATTCAAAAATACCATGTCTTCCACTGCGAACTATAGTTTCGTATGTCTTTTTTCAGCATAAGATTTTTGTCTATCCTGAGTGGTCTTCATTCTCCTATGGATCAAACCAATCTTCTCCGTCGTCTCCCTAACCATATTCGGCCCTAGAATAATCCTACCTATCATATCCCATCAACACGATGGTGATCTACATGGTCTATTATACAATGCCTCAAATGGTGCCATCCCAATGCTAGCCTAATAATTGTTGTTGTTGGTAAACTCCACCAATAGAGAGCGATTCTCCCAAGAACGTCCAAAGTCTAAAATGCACATCTATAGCAAGTGCTTCAAAACCCGATTCACTCTCTCCGCCTATCCATCAATCTGCAGATGATTAGCAGTAATCAATCTTAACTCAGTTCCCAAAGCCTCATGTAGATTCCGCCAGAAATCACTAGTGAAAATAGGATCTCGATCGTTAACTATGCTAATAGGAACTTTATGTAACCTAACGAACTCTCTTACGTATAGAGCTGCCAACGCCGCCGCCGTCCTAGTACTCCTCACTAGTATGAAATGTGCACACTTGGCCAACCGCTTGAATATGTCCCAATGCTCTTGTTCCCTCTCCTACTCCTAGGTAGACCATTTACAAAATCCATAGATTTACTCTCCCACTTCCACTAAGGAACATCCAATGCTTCTAACAGTACTGATAGCTTCCTTTGCTCTGGCTTTACCCTCTGGCAAGTCATACAGTTAGCCACATACTCTGCTGCTTGCTTCTTCATACCGGGCTAATAGAACACTCATTTCATGTCATGTTACGTCTTGTCACCGCTAGGATGAATTGTAATCCTAAAACGATGGGGTTCAGCTAAAACCACATCTATCATATCCATGCTACGAGAACACAAAGCTTATCATCCTTTTGTAACCATCCTCTCGTGACAATGGCATAATGCCTCAAGTGATTTGATGATTCCCCTCTACCAATCATCTCAATAATATCTACTAGCTCCTAGTTCTCTTTCTATCCAGAACCAAACGCTCCATCAATGTAGGCTGAACATCTAAAGTTACTTGTAATCCTAGGGTAATATCTACCGATGGTCGGAAATTAAAGGTAGAAACATATTCCAAATGTCCCCACTCCAAGAACAAGGGACTTAACACTACACATTGTCTACTCAAAGCGTTTGCCACTGCATTACCCTTGCCGAGGTATAAGAGATATTAAAGCCATATGATGCCAAAAACTCCATCCACCTTTGCTGCATCAAATTCAAGTCCATTCGGGAGAAAAAAAATACTTTAAGGACTTATGATCAATAAATAGCTCAAACGACTCCCCTAAAAGATAATGACTTGATGACTTGAGCACAAAGACAATAGCTGCCAACTCAAGATCATGCATAAGATATTCTTCTCGTGAATCTTCGGCTGTCTACTTGCGTAAATCACCACCCTTCCTTCTTGCATCAAAAACTGCATCAGACCCTGTACCGCTAACTTTAGTAGAAACTATAAATGGCTTCGTCCCATCAATAACACCTGGGTGCAATAGTCAATGCCTCCTTCAACTTGATAAAAGCATCTTTATACTTCGCATCCCACGAGAAAACTAGATTCTTGTTGGTAAGACGGGTCGGTGGGGTAGAGATCTTTGCAAGTCCTTATGAACTTGCGATTGTAGCCTGCCAAACCAAGAAAATTCCCACCTCCATGGCATTCTTCGGAACATGCTAATCTTTAACTACTACCACTTTACTGAGGTCAAATGCTAAGCCACTTTCTAAGACGATGTGCCCCAAAAGAGTACCTCCTCTCTCCAAAGTAGTACTTTGAAAACTTACGTGCACAAAGTGTACTGAGCACTTTTCCTAAATGCAACACATGCTTCTCCTTACTCCTCGAGTATACAAGAATAACATCTACAAATACCATGATGAATTTGTTTAGCAACCCCTTAAATACTCGGTTCAACAAACTAATAAAGTAGGCGGGTGCATTGGTCAGTCTAAAGGGCATGACTAGCCACTCATATAATTTGACGGGTGTTCAGAATGCCATCTTCTGAATATTGTCCTCGATTACATATAACTGATGGAATTTGATATCCAAATCAAACTATGAGAAAACCATATCTCCAACCAACTGATCAAAGAGATCTTCTTTACATGGCAGTGGTTAACGATTCTTCTTTGTTAGTTTATTTAGCTTCCTATAATCGATGTAGAGTCTTAGAGAACCATACGCCTTGATGGAAAAGATGACTAGTGCTCCCCACTTAGAAATTATTCTCCTAGTAAAACCCTTCTCTAATAGCTCATTAACTTGCTTGTTCAACTCGTGTCTTTCCTTTGGATCCATATGCCTTAGTGGTAAGGCAACGGGTCTAGAGTTCTCAACAAGATAGATCCTTAACTCGATCTCTCTTTGGGGCGGGAGATCGGCAACCTCAACAAAAATATTTGGGAAATTTCTCACTATAGGTACGACATTAATCTTTTCATGTAATAGGTCCAATGAATATAAGTAGCCCAACATACTTAGGGATCGCAATAAACCTCCAAGCTGCGCCTACCACACATACTCAAGCAAATGACCTTCCTATCACAGTCTAAAATAGCATCATACATAGTCATCCAATCCATGCTCAATATTAACCCAAACCTAGAAAATCCTAATACAAAGGCATCGCAGTAAAACTCAACCCCTAAGATAAACAACTTCAAACCCCGACATAACATAGACGAATATACTGATCCTCCTATGGGGTTTGACACAACTACATGGTCTATGACTATACTAGTGTGCAAGTGTAAGTTATCAACAAGTCTGCTAGAAATGAAAGAATATGAAGCCTCAATATCAAATAAAGTATGAATGGATAAATCAGAAAGAGTTAACACACCTTTAATCATGACTTTCTTACCCTTGTTTGACATTGGCTGTGCATTTGAGCTAAGGACCACCTCTAGTGCAAAAGCTAGATCCACCTGAGTAGAAGTTTGAGTAGAAGCTCTCGGTGGTGTCGTGCAAGCTTGCTTTAGATGTCTACATAGATCGCAGTTATAGCACTTAACCTTTGAAAGATCTACCGTGCACTCCTTCATAAAATGCCCCTTCTTGCCACACTTCCTATAGTGCATATCCTTCTTCTATATCTTTCTCTTGGGTTCACCTCCACCTTTTTGCTAGTTCTATTGTGGTTTCCTTTCTGCCTTCTTGGGTTCCTCTCCATGGCTTCACCCTAGGAGATCGTATTAAGCAAAGCCATCTCCACTAGACCCTCATACGTAGCAACCATAGGAATATGACTCAGAGCTAAGTCCTAAAGGGGTTGACTTAGCCTGTTAGAAAATTTGGAAGCCTTCTTTTATGGTGTATCAATCGGTCCCATACCAAATCTAGCTAGCTTATTGAACCGGTTAACATACTCCTTAACAGACAGATTTCCTTGCTTTAAGTGAATGAACTTCTCTAATTGCACACCTTCCTCTGCCCTAGAAAGAAACTTCACCTTAAATCGCCTACGAAACTCATCCCAAGTGATCTCCTCTCCATCAATCTTAGCCTTATTATCTCCTACTAGCTCAAAGCCTCGCCCTATAACTGCTAGGTAACCAACTACATCTTCGCCTCATCAGTCAAACCCATTAAACCAAAGACCTCTCATAAATGTGGATCCATGACCTCGAATCCACATAAGACTCTGTCCTCGTGTAAGGTTTTCCTCCAAGATTTGAGAAAGCTTTGCATAGCTTAGAAAAGTTTGTAGCAGTAGGTGGATGGGCAGGAGCCGCACCTATCGCTCCCTCAATGGATCCTCTAGTGGGATTAAGCTCGGCATGTTCCCTTTCCTAGAGATATTGGTGGAACCAAGTTGGAATCTCATGCCTGGAATTTCAGCTGCGTTACCTAAGCCGAACCTAAAGGATCACTCATCTTTTATTTATGAATTTTTAAGAATTCTATTTGCAACTTTTCACAGATATTATAGGCACGAATAAGAGAGAAAACATAAGCACGAATCAAAGATAGCATAAGCATAAGAAAGATAGAGAATACGTTTGTATAAAATCTTTTGTAAAAGTTCTTTGAAATATCTTTAATTTTATACATATATGCTTTAAAAGTCTATTTTGAAAAACTTTGGAAAACATTTTCGGAAAATCGAAAATCCATTTTTTAAAAAACTTTTTCAAATACTCTCTCTCAATATGGTCCTAATTCCTAAAGAAACTTGAACTATGCTCTGATATCAAATGTGACAACCTCCACCTCCTGACATGTCGATCCAAATCCTTGTGTGACTTTCGAACTCGCGCCATGCTAGGAAATACAAATGTTGAGGTTTAAAACATGTCCCGATATGTGGACTGATACAAGCATATATATCTAAGATATACTACACTTTCTGAACTCATAGTGGAAGGAATAAAATATATAATATGGAAGGATATCCATCTTGGAAAATATCCAAATCACAGTCTCAGAAACTAGTACATGATCCAATACTGAGTACATAGAAAATATCACTACAGGTCTGAAAAAAAGAATTATACTGATTAGATAGATAAATACATGGAGTGGAAAAATGGTAAAAAGTAATCTCTAAAGATAAGCTCAACTCTCCAAGTATCAAGAATGGGCCAGTGACCTGCTACAATGTCCACCTATGGTGAGGAAAAAGATGGAAAAAAATGGATCAGACATAAAGTCCGGTGCATGAGTACTAGTTTACTATGACGATCTTAAGAAGTTACTTTAATACTACTCAAGATATACGATGTGATACAAGTGTTCATGAGCTCCTAAGGTCTGTTACCTAAGGGTTCTGGTCTAGTACATTCCTACACAATAATTTATGTAGGCTAGTTCAATTGAACAAACTATAGATCGAATTTTCTATCCAACGATCGGCCACCGCTCTTAGAGCTACTCAATATGTAAGACACCGCCCTTTTGACTACTAACAAGGAAGACACCGCCACTAGGCTATTATGGCAATAAATTTCCACTACTATCACCGCCACTAGGCTACTGGGAACTATTCCCCATCACTATGCTTGGAGAGGAAGAACCCGAAATGCTGACCCATCGGAACATCTCATTGTTTGCATTCGCTTTTACCTCTCGATCATGGTGTTGGCCTCTTATTGCACGCTTCAGGTCTTGATTTCTAATTGTATCATATGCATCATAAATCATGCAAAGACCTCCCATTATGCCAGACCCACTACATCAGGCATACATACCGTCTGCAAACCTAACGTTGAAACCTTCTATGAATGTCATTTGTGAAAATACATCGCCTCGAATCGATTACTATTCTAAATTAGGTAAACAATAGTCACACAACCCTACCATGACCTAGCATCCGCTTCTAGGTAACTAGCTTCCCCACAGGTCCTAATATACATCCAATTGGCCTTAATATATATTTTGATTTATAAATTGGGGCCTTAGGCCAAGGTTCAATTTGTCAGTTTTGGTCCTGAATGATCGACCATTGTTTCCGCAAGATCGACTGCTACGGTTGACTGCTGGGTTCTAAGGTCAACCATTTGCTTTGTAAACTTAGGGTTTCTCCATATTTTAATTATCGATTGTTGTACAAGTTAATTATCAAGTCATACAGTGATTTGTGAATCCTAATTACAATCTAATCAATTTTGCAATTAAGTTTAGGGTTTGTTGATTTAGGGTTTCCAATTTTAAGAGAACAAAGGGTATATGCATCAATCTTTAATTAACAGTTCACTGACAATTTAAAACTAGGGTTTAATCATATTAATTCTAGATTTAGCATAATCAATTTAGGGTTTTCTAACATTCTAATCAATTAAAATAGTTTAAACAAACTACAATAATCAATTTATCAAAATTGCCTCACTCACTTCAAGTCTAAGTTGTTTCTATACTTGTGCTTGAGAATCTTCCCCCAAATCGATAGCTTTGCGTTAATCTGCCTTTATTTAATCTCTTATATTATTCTAATTTGGGTTTGTTTGATTTTGATAATTTTGGAGTTTATGGTTGAGAGAAAGTTTTGACAAAGTTTGGTTATTATAATTGTATATGTGAGAATTAGGGTTCCATTAGCTTAGTATTTATAGGGGTAGGGATTTAGTTTGGACCATTGGATTAGCTTAGGAAATATTTTTAGAGAATCCGATCCTTTCATCATACTCTTCGTCCCTAAGCGAACAATTTGGTTCGTTCAAAGCGTCATCAGAAAATCGATAATGTTTCGATTTTTCATGCTTGTGGTCAACCGCCCTTTGACCTAGGTTGACCGCTAGCAGACAACCTTGAACCTCTAACAGTCGATCGGTGGCATTCAAAAAATTTTAAAAAATTTATTTTAAATTTTTATACGCTCATAACTTCTCCACACTAACTCGGATTTTAAAGTGTTATATATGAAAAGATCTGGATAAGTGCTACGAACGCAATAGTGCATGCTTCGTAGCCAAATTCAGACATTTTTGAAAATTTTCTTTTAAGTCCTTATTTTATTTTATTTTAATTTTCTTGTTAAATTTTTGTCTAAATTTCTTTTAAATTTTCGGGATGTTACATTAATGGAGCAGAAAGGAATTATCCATAGCTGGAATACTACTTATTGATTACTTCAAGGAAGTTGCGACTATACTTCAAGCTCACCTAATAAAAGCACTCATCAATCAGCCGTTGACGCATGTACTATAGTGACCGAGGCTTCTGGGAGATTACTGAGGTGGAATATTGTGCTAAGTTAATATGATATAACCTATCATCCTAGGAAGGCAATACAAGGATAGCATTGGCCGACTTTATTGTCGAATTCGCCGTTTGGGATGGAGAAGTAGAAGAAGATGTGGTCCAACTATCCTAATGAAAATTATACATATATGGAGCCTTTAATGAGCATAGTTTTGGGACAGGAGTAATTCTTGTAACCCTGGAGGGATGGAAAATATGATGCACTTTGAAGTTAGAGTTCTCAACGACAAACGACAAAGTCAAATATGAAGCGTTGATTGTAGGATTCAAGGAGTCAGAGCATTGCATATATTTAGCGACTCTCAATTATGGTTTGCCATGTTAAAAAGGAATTTCAGGCTAAGGGAAGACTTGCCCCTTACCTAATGAAAGTACTAAAACTGCTGAATGACATTGAATACTATTCAATAATGCGCATACCTAGAAAAGTGAATTTGAAAGCTGATTCATTAACTAAACCGCCCATCTTTAGGGATGCACGACTTATGGGACTCATTCCACTAGAGGTTATGTTAGCTTCAAGCATCGACTAGATGGATGTTGATTAGATCTTGGAGGTAAAGGAAGAAAAGGAGTCACGGATAACTCCGATAAAAGATTATTTGCTGAAGAGAACTCTCCTAACTGGAAGAAACGAACGATGAAAACTCCTATGTAAGATACCATGATTTATTATGCAAGAAAGAGTGCTATATATATAAGAGAATTCTTAACCCCATTGTTGTTGTACATCACTAAAGATGAAGCTTAGAAGTTCCTTTTAAATGTGCATGAAGAAGAAGGCAGGCATTAGCAAAGAGATACTTCATTATAGGTACTTTTAGCCAACGATTAGTTAAGACGCAGCTGATTACACCAAATGATGTTATATATGCCAAAGGTTTGTTAAGATACGAAGATCCTCATCTATAGAGTTCAAGAAAATTGATATCCCTTGACCGTTTGCAATTTTAGGAGTTGATATAATCGAAGTGCTACTTATGTTGAAGGGCGGAGCGAAATATGATATTATAGTTTTGGACTACTTCACAAAGTAGGCCGAAGCGGAACCGCTGGCCATGATAACTTTGAAGAAAGCAATCATTTTATGGTGACGAATATTTTACGCTTATACAGAGTTCCACAAAAGATCAGTATTGAAAATATAACTAAATTCAAAAGTGTCGAGTTCAAAGATTTCTACACTTCATATCAAATTGAGAAGTGTGTTTTGGCGGTAGCATATCCACAAGAAAATAGACAGGTGAAGATGGTGAATTGGACGATCAAATCCATCCTAAAGAAATGGTTAACAAAAGCAAAGTGCAAGTGGGTTGATGAGTTACCAGTAGCATCATGGGCTTATAGGACGACCTTAAGTCTGGGACTGAACATGTTCCATTCGCTTTGGCCTATGGAATTGTGTCCATGGTTTCGATTGAACTAGAAGTCCCTTCTCACTAAAGAAAGCATTGTGATCTCAAGATGAACATGGAACTCTTGCTTTAGTCTTTCAACTTGGTCAACAAAAAAGGGAAAAGGCTGAATCTTCCTGGTACTTGGAGAAGTAGCAAGACATTTTACAACTAAGGTCGGGAACCGCGCATTTGAGATAGTCTACCTCTTCCTGGTATAGGGAACTTAGTCTGAATTAGGAAGGCCCCTAAGAAATTGAACAGAATTTTGGAAATGGAGCTTTCAGGCTATCGATTGTCGAAGGGATCTAATTCTACGGCATGGAATAACTAGCATCTACTATGCTACGTTACTTGGATTTACTTATTTTTCCTAATAAAACATCTTGAATGTGACAAGGTGTAATAAGGAAAATTTTTCTATCTTTTCATTTATAAATAAAGTTGGCTTTTGGAAACAATGGAACCGCATTCTCGAAAGTCTAACTTTAAGCCTCATGATCAATAGTAGAATCAGATTTTCTATGTTTTGAAAAACCAGATGTTTATTTACCAAAGATAGGTATCGATGAACTCCTCTGATCCATGATAGGATCAAAGAAGTATAATTATATTAAGGTCAATCAGATGATTTCCCTTAAACATCCAACCATTTACCAATGCTTAGAGATTAGATAGGTCGGGGATTAATGTATGGAGATAGGCATTTGAGACACCGGGTCTTCGGAATCGAATTAGAATTATATCTTTTTCCAGTACTGAACTTGTTGTGGCCCGATGAGATGTGCTTGGCTGAAAATAAGTGTAGATGGTCGATGAATGCTGACAATTAATGCCTAGAGATAGGTGAGATCAAGAATGGATGCTTAGAGATAGTCGTCCAAAATGATGATTTTCGGAGATGTGAACCAATGTATAATTGGAACTTTTGTAGACGCGACTACCCTTATTTCCTGGCGAGACGCGCTCATCTGAATGTAAGTGAAGATGGTCAATGAATATTTTTGATCAATGCCCGAAGAAAGGTAAGATCGAAGATGGATGCCTAGAGATAGGCATCCAAGGTCCCGACTCCCTGAGATAGAACCCTGTATATAATTGAACATTTTGCAAGTACAACTACATTTACAACCTCATATGATATGCTTTACTAATGATAAAAAAGGTCTATTAATGAGATATCTTTAATTATCACCTAGAGATAGTTAAAATGAGGGTGGATGTTCAGAGATAAATGTCCAAACTTACATTTCTTGGAGATAGGAAATGCTACAAAAATATTTTTTGTAAATATAACTTCTTTTATGGCCAAGCAAAGTATGTTCGACCAAATATAAACATGGTTGGCCATAGAACATGCCTAAGTGATAAAGCCTTATTTATGGTTGGCAGGATGCACTCAGCCAAGATAAGTAGAGTTACCTAGATAAATATAGTTTTGCCTAGCCAAGAAAGAAATTTATTAGCAATGATAAACGGAACTAAGTGTTGAAAAAACACTGAGAAATTGCAAAAAAATATTTATATGTGTAGAGTTATAATAAATAATGGCATTTCATAGACACGGGTATGTATAAGGTAAATGTAATTGTTGCATATGATCATATCATATATGCAGGAAGTTATATAAGCAAGTAAAAAAAGGGATGCAGCAATGTAAATGCAAAAAAGATTGAATAAATAATAGTCTTTTATTTATAGAAGTCTTTTTGTACAGAGTACTTCGAGGGCCTCTTACGCATAATGACGTCCTACAGACAGAAAATGTCAAAAAGAAAAAAATACAGGAAATGCAAAAAGAAAATGTCTTCCAAAAACAAAGGTGACCGCCTACTACCCTCTCCTATGTTTGTTGCTACTGAGAGAAAGTTTGGCATGATGTTTCTTCAAAGTCTTTGCTTCCTTTTGCTCCTCCTCCTTTTTGATGGAGCTCTCTTCAAAAGGAGAAGCTTCCTTTTCGTTTTCCTAATATAATAGATCCTAAGATTTTTTTTAGAGGCAGAATTGGGGTTTTTGGATTTGCCAGTGTCGTACACTTTGGGAGGATTGATTTTCAATGGAGGAACTTTAGAAGTAGGAGTTGATTTCCCAAAGCCACCTATAGGCTTTTCAGTTCTAGGCTCCACTTTGATCTTAATCGTCGAAATCGTGCTTCAACCTCTTCACAATTTAGAATCGATGTTGTTGTGGCAGAGATAGACATGGTTGTAATGGCACTTAGACCCAAGGCTTGGGTGGCTGGTAGCACAGGAGGCAGTGACAGATGACATGTAACTTGGTAAACGTAATTTTATAGATTAGTGAAGTCCTCGAGCGAGAATTGAAGTTTCTCAAAGACCGGAGAGATTGAAGATATACCTCGGACAGCTAGAAAGTATTTTGATAGGGATTTGACGACTTCTTCCTCCTTGAGAATAGGTTGGATCGGTTGAGTGGATTGAGGAGTGAGATGTGGAGTTTCAAACTTGATATAGAAAAGATAGTAGTCTTGATAAGGGTGACCTTAGAAATGGCCACCACAGAAATGACAAATTACATGCTCTTTTGAAGTACCAATGGACGTTTCTACCTTATCCGATGCATTAGGACTAGCAGATGCCCCAACAATTGCCTTCCCTATAGCTGCATATTATGCTTCCAAGATATTCTTCCATGTTATAGGGCTATGAGGTCCTCTTTATCCGGAAAAATTAACTTAAGATAATTATTGTTGATGTCATGGCCTACTTTATTGGCCCTGCAAAGGATCCTTTCCCTAGCGTCAGCCAGTGTGACTGGATAGCTCTTCAAACCATTTCAAATTCTTTGTTTCAATGATATTGGTAAAGAATTGAAGGAGGGTGGCTTCCATTCTTCATTAGTTTGGGTGGCCTTTGCTTTGAGTTCGGTGGTTTCTTCTCTGGCACCAATGAGCTTAATTTGAATTTGAACTTTCAAGTCCATACCAGCTTTTTAGATGGCCTTAAGATTCTCCACCTTAGCTTAAACAATCTCAAGCTATTCTGATTTGTTTTTGAGCCTTTCCCTAGGTTTGGCATTTTTAGTATGTGAGAAGTTAAACCGGTCTTTCATAAATGTACCTACTTGAGTATGGGCTTTTTGATAGCTCAACTATTAATTCTTTAGAGTCCTATAACATCCCCCATTCTAAGGTCTAAAGCTAACTACTATGGATGTTGCAATCATCCATAGTTATTAATTCTTGATGACGAAACATGGCTATGTTAAACATATCAGTAATCAGAAGCACATGAATATAAACAAATTTCAACGCAGTTTATAACAATTTCCACATCTCATTTCACAAATGACATTTCATATTCACTAATAATCCCATCCGTAAACCCTCATGCTGAGAAACAATAATTATTACAAAATACTCCAAGAGCGACATAGGAAGATGCCTCCTCGGTAGATTAGAGTCAAATACACGGAAATTATACAACTTTGCCATTACATCCAAATAGAAAAACCCTAACTACATAGAGAAAAACGAGAAAGCTCATAATAGCTAGATTGCCTCCTATACGTCTACGGAAGCTTATTCATCTATCTGGAGTTCTGATGGCCCTTACTCCCGACCTACTCAAATGAGTATCCGAGAGTTTAAGGGAAAAACTTTGGATCAGACAAGTGAATAATAACCTACCATCTCAAACCAAATAGGTATCTAGTGAGACAACACCGCTGAGCGGAATGGGTTTTCCACTCACTAGTATCTTAACTAAAACATAACAACCATATATTGTGCTCCTACAACCGCAATGGTTAGAACATAGAAAATAACATTTATAATCATGCAACATATATTGGATTACCCATCCCAATTCATTGAATTATTCGTCTTAATTTAAATGACTACCCATCACAATTTAAATTGACTATCCATCATATTTTAATCTGACTACCCATCTTACAATTATGTGGACTACCCATTTCACATATAAGTATATTCTAAATTATGTGAACTATCCATTTCACATGTAATTATTACTTAGACTACCCATCTCCTACCACATTGACTACCCATCACATGTGTTTTGATTATTCAAAGTAATGTGTATTATCCATCACACATATTCCATTTAACTTAAACTAATGTGGACTATCCATAACATATCCCATAGTTTTTCTAGGATGACTATAAACCATTCATTATCCTCATCGAGACTAACCATCTCCGGTATGATGTGGACTATCCATCGCACATCCCATATTTTCCTAGGAAGAATATAAACCCATCAATTTACGATTTAATTCTTGTTACCTACATGTTTCAATTTAACTCGTGTTACCCACATGTGTCTCCTTATAGTTATAACATTTGCAAGCAACACAATATTGGTACCCCCAAATGATCTATATCGAAGTTAATAAAAATAAACATTGGTATCTTCAATTGCTTCGTGTCAAACTTATTAAACAAACAATGGTATCCCCAAGGTTTAAAGTCAAAGTAAAGGACACATGTCTCGCCATCGTTAAATAATTTAAATTTTAGATCAATGTCGAAGTTCATCTATATTGGTATCCCTAATGATGGTGTCGAAATATACAATTTACATTGGCATTGGTATCCCTAATGACGATGTCGACGTTTATAGTTTAAAATAGCATTGGTATCCCAAATGACTTCGTTGAAATACTTTAATGAAGATAGGCGACATCCAAGCCGCACTATACCTCATCAACCCTCCACCCAGGGTAAAACAAACTTAAATTATTTTAAGTATAAATTCATGTCGAAGATGATGTTGTCGACTTTCATAAACTATAGACTATCCTCCTATTAAAACAAAATTTTAACTTTTATAGTTAAGTGGCTGTTTGTTGAAAATATAGGGTCACCCACCCTCTTGAAACTTAGGCCTCTTCGCCCCTTTAAAATATTTTAGTCTATACAAAACATGTCTCTTTGTCATTAAAGAAAGAGATGCGGCATCGTTACCATGCGGCATCGACATTAAAGCAAAGTATATAAGGTTGTTGACCTTGATGTGCAATGACATCAAAAGCCTCAATGTCATTATAAACCTTTAAAATTTAGCTTACTTCAACTATTGTGCCGCTTTTTGTATAGAGTCAAATACATAATAGGCGGCATTACATTGATTTGGAAAAAACCCGAAGAGAAGAGATGTGACATCATCTATAACATTTCGATAATCACAATAAGTCTATGCCATTTAGGATAGGTTGCCGACAATATTGGTGTCGACGCTAAAGAAACCAATTCATAGCTACCTAAGTAACCATCATAAGCCTCCACCTTTATCGACATTGACCTTCATGGAAGTGGCATACCTTTAGGCTCGAAGAGGGTATATGCAACGTTTCTGCATGTAATTAACATGAAAATTGGTTATTTCTATTAAAAGTAAATACTTTTCACCAAATCTTACAATTTAGCAAATTCTAGTTGGGTAATAAAAGTTCTTTACCCAAAACTTCACTGAAATCTGCTACGCTCAGAATTTCAAGTCCCAAGACATACTTTATAAAAATTAATTAATACCCTTATCTAATTATTTATTTAAATGCTTATCCAGCATAATAATTTTATAATAAATCAAAATCACTTGGGAAAAATCCCAAAAATTCATAAAAATTCAAGAATATCCTTCTCTTCACTATATAAAAATTTTCGAGCTAAAATTGTAATTAATTATTTTAAATAATTAAAAGCCAAAATTAAGCTTTATCCTCCTTGGGAAATTCATAAAATAATCTATATAACTTGGAAAATTATGAAATTAAAAACCATCTCTAAATAATCATTTATATAAGAAAATCAAAGCATATGGAGACTAAAATATTAGGTTGTACCCTTTAAACCATTTAATTAATTTCATAAAAATCCCTTTATTCATCATTTTATTCAAACAATGAATATTCAACCATATCTTGGAAAAATCTATCAAAATGATTCGAATGTTACCTATAGTTGAATTTAAAAAGCAAAAATAAAGATGGAACACTTATTATTCAACTTAGATTAATTATTGGAGTTGAGGTTTGATTTGGTCTTAATATCCCTAAGCTTTTTCCCATTGAATCCCCTTGATTTCATACCTAACTTGAGTTAGGCCGACCTTGGTGCTTTTATTTTGATTGTTTAAGTTTGTGAAAAGTTAGAATGAAATAAGGGGGAGAGGGTTTTACAGGTTAAAAGATGGATATACCTATTTTTCCATCCTCGTATTTTCTCTTATGTGTTAAGTTTATACAATCTTACTTGATTACTTAAGTATGGCACGACCTTACTAAGTTTCAAATCTCATTCTCCTTAACCATTTATATTATTTTATTTAATCAATCCAATTAAATAACGTTGATCAGGCGACACCAACTCGAAGCCCTACGCCACCTCTTCCTTCACCCTAAATGCCCAAGAGCTTGATCGCATCTAGGCTGAGAAAATCGCACATGAACGTACCCCCTACCCCATCGATTTTCCGCTGACATTCTCCACCGTTCTCGATCTTAACCGTTGGATCTATAGATCTTGAAGTGCTCTACCAATCTCTAGTTGAGAGTTTCTCAAATTGGTTGATGGATGTGGAGAAAATTGAGGAGGAAGGATTGAAGATTTCGACCATTGATAATAAGAGGTGGCTAGGTTAAAAGACTAGGGTTTTTTAAAAGGAACGCGTATATATATACATGAGGACATATTATTTCATTATTATTTTCAACTTTTTCCGGACGAACTCCAAACTAAGCATGCCGCCTGACGTTTATAATATTTTACCCCT
Source organism: Allium cepa (assembly GCA_030765085.1). Taxonomy (NCBI): domain Eukaryota; kingdom Viridiplantae; phylum Streptophyta; class Magnoliopsida; order Asparagales; family Amaryllidaceae; genus Allium; species Allium cepa. The sequence goes on from CM060939.1 coordinate 322,483,662, forward strand.
ATTTCGAACACAATGGCGCATGTTTTGAGACCTAATTCTATCGTATAGAGAAGATAGCATTTTGTATCGAATTAAAATATTAAAATTTCGATATTAAATTCAACCCGTTTCTATCCTGTACGACCAAATGGTGACTCTAAACTTTAAGAAATTTAAAATCTGATAATAATGCACTATTACGAATCCTATAGAACTAGTTTCGTCGAAATCTAAGACTGTACCTCGGAAGGCTATTTTAACGTCTCGATTATAATATAAAATTTTCGATTTCTAATTATTCACTTTTAAATTCAATTTTAAATGTCAACAATCTTCATTGCTGTTTAAATAAAAATTAAATCAACTTCCAACATCACTATCAATCATATTAAATTCAGAATCCAATTATTCAAATGATTTCCTATATTAAATTTAAACAACTTAATTGTTCAATATTCAGCAAATTTCAATATTGGAATTTAAATGAATTTTAGTTATCAAGAACTTTGTTTAAATCTAATGAATTCAACATTTATTATTTAATCCAACTATTGATTATAAATACATTTAATACATAACATTACCTTTCAATATTTATTATTATTAAATCTTCGAAATTTATTTATTTCAAAATTTTATCCATGTCCATATCCAATAAATTACATTTAAAATCATTAAATTTTTATTTTTAACAATTTTTATTCAATAATTATATCAAATTCCATAATTTAAAGTGGTTAAAAATATGGGTCGTTACATTCTTTAAACTAGTTATAGTGGACGAAATAAATTGACCATGGCAAGTGGTTGAATGGAGTTCCATTTTTCGTTTTAAGTTATAGTAATGACAGAAATAGTAGTGGTATGCTATATAGCATTTATTACTGGATGCATCAAGATACAAAAAATTGTTTTTAATGTGCTTAATATTGTTTATGAAATAACAACTGATTTCAGTATTGACTTAATATAGGCAAGTTCTGTTTTATATGAATAGTATGGATATTCACCATAAGATAAAACTATACTAATGGTATTTTTTATCATAACAAAAGTGATGCATTAGCTATAGAAAAAATAAATAAGTATATAGAATCTTACAATTAATTTGGAATTGTAGATTTATCCAAATCTTTGATGAATAATTCCTTAATCATATGATTATGAGTCATACGGTATTGTCAAACTGCATCACAGAAGATTAAGGAAAACACCCATTCAGTTGGAGTGGAAAAAGATTTGATGTACTATTTGGATTTATGAATATATATATATATATATATATATAATTATATATATAATCTAAGGTCTAATGATACCAAGATGAATTCATTTACTTCGTTTAATTCACTAATGAATTATCACAGACATGAACATATGTATTTGATATGCAAGTAGTATTTCCATGGTAAGTTGTGACGCCTCACATCTATACTCACGCTAGCCAAGGACACTACGGAGTAATGCCATCAACTAGCGCGAAGAATAAGGCTATTGAGGAGCGACCATCCATGTAATTGCTTTGTGTGTGCACTGATATGTCAGATAGTATAACATTCATTTCATTTCAAGAGGAAATCCGACATGCCGATACAAACTCAAAGCTACTACATAGTAGCTATGATATCTTCGGAAACAAATATATAAATAAACATAACACAAATCAGTCATAAATATCCATATCACAAAGGCGGAAATAGATATGAATATAACACATAAAAGTGTACATCAGAGTAGTGGTCAAAAAGATCCACAATAACACAAAAGAATGGATACAAGTGCTAGATAAAAGAATATGTATACATTAAGGAGTCTCTATCTCAAATGTATAACAACAAAAACTACCAATCTAATGTAGTTAGACAAAAGTCAGATGATGATCCCTAATAAGGAGTCAAGCTGGAGCACGTGTAACATCTCAGCCTGACCCGAGTATTATTTAATAGGAAAATAATAAACGGATCAGTCTAGCTATAAATATCAGATAAAATGAGATAGAATAAAAGATATGACAAAAACGTATGATAACGATAATGCCATACTGTGGCAAGTATACATCTAACAATAAATAAAATCATACAATATCTCAAGAAATCTCAAAGCACCAAAAGGAATGTCATATTCACCAAACCACAAATATTGATAAATATATCAATGCCAATCGAAAAAGTTAGTGAAACATAAATTCACCAATGCACAAATATTGATAACACTTATCAATGAAATTACGAAAATTTGTGAAACACAAATTCTAGAAATCATCAATAGAAATCCAGAAATCACAAAAGGGGGGAGGCCTATCACAAAACGGGAGCATGAAAGCCCACCAACACGTGTATCACAAAACGGAACGCTATTCCATGGTTGCTAACCATTAATTTTTGAGCCGAAGATCCAGAAAACAGCCCGAAGACAATGGGTCGCTACCCCACTTATTTTGAGCCGAAGCTCCACAGAAACGGGGTTTAGTCTTCCTCGCAGACAAAGAGACATCGCACATTGCTAGTCTAAATCACAAAATGATCATCATCGATCATCAAGAAATGTCAATTACACTAAGCTAGTAAATAGATGAGTTTAGCTTCATGTCCCGTAACCACCGGCTTAACTTAAATATTTACAAACAAATTGTAGATCTTCACTCGAAAGTTATCACGAGAGTTTCAATCGAACAAGTCCAAGAATTAACCGACGAAGCGATGCAAGCGTTTCATACCACTTGTTTTACTAAGCCATTTAATTAGATTTCTCATACGAATGAGGTAAAGGTTTATTTATACTAATAGATTGGAAAACGGTTTTATAAATGAGTTTATTATTGAAAATAGAGTTGAAATCAACTTTGTGAAAGAGTTTGAATATTTATTACTAGTATAGAAACCTTTGTATTTCAAAGTGACAAGTCAAAGAAATGATTGTAGAAACAATCAATCACCAAAAATCCACATACGAAGACGTGAATTAAATCCAAATAAATCGATACCGAATCCATCAAAATGGATATTCCTAAAAATTCTGAAGAAGATGTTATCAAAACCAACAAAGGTGATAGCAACTAGTCGGAGAAACAAGAATCGATTAAAAAGTGGAACTCAAACCCAAAAGGAAAATTGGGCAAAAACAGCAAATTCAGTCGACTGGACCAGGATGGTCAGTCGACTGACTAAGATCCTGGAAACTTTCTGTTTCCAAGTTCAATCGACTGATCCAGAGTGGTCAGTCGACTGAATCATGCCTGGAAACTCTCTATTTCCAGGCTCAGTCGACTGGCCTAGGAAATTTCCTGGATTTGGTTCAGTCGACAGACCCTCTAGTTCAATCGACTGAATTGGGAATTCCAGTGTATTCAGCCCAGCCCCCCAAGGGGGAAAAATTCCAAACGGAGCCTATTGATTGAGCACTTGCGACTAGGGATTTATGCCATGTGACCACCCAGCCCTATAGGCTCTTCGACTCAACCCAAAAACATGTTCAAGCATCAAAGCTAGGATTTTTAAAGATTTAACTTCAAAACACCAAAAATTTGAATATTCATAAAACCAATTCAATCCAAAGCCAATGTACACGGAATAGAAGTTAGGAATTCATACCTAACAATAGTGATAGATATAGACATAGATGTGAGATAAAAATCTCACCTTTTGCACAAAAACAAGGAGGAAGAAGCTATAGAGCAAGGCAAGAACAATCACTCTTCAATTCCAACCCAAGAAGCTTGAATCTAAGCTTAAAAGAAAAACATTTCCTATGTTAGGGTTTAGTAATTTATGAAATTGAAGGTAGAATGAGTTAGAGAAGAAGAAGAGGATGCTTACCAATAGCTTCTCTTTGAATTTGGAGTTAGAGCTTGGATTTGCAATGGTACTAGGGCTTAGGAATTCTAATTCTTTTTCTCTTCCCCCGTTTTTTATCTAAAGCTTGAAGGTATTAGGAAATGAAAGTGAATGAAGAGAAGTGGGGGTGGAGCTAGAGTTAATTGTTTAGGCTAACCCAAACCCAAAGTCCAAAGTGCAAAGGTCAAATTTCAAGCTAACTCCAAACATATCAATGTTTATACTCAAAAAGGTCGCAAACGCCATTTTGGACTCAATGGAAGTGGTATCGAGTCCTAATTCGACTGTTTGCAAAAAGTAACCTTTCGGATTTAAATCCGACTAACGATGCTATATTTAAATAAAATATTTAAATACACAATCGTAAAATATGCGGGTTGTTACATGAGTTCATATACTATAAAACGGAAGTGGAAATTATAATGCACAAAAGAAATAAAAGAATTCGATTTGATCGAATAGGTGAGTGTATTGGAAAAGAGTTCCAAATGTATCTAAAAATGAATATGATGCAATCTCAAAAATCACCCCTCTACATGGTACAAAATGATGTATCAATGAAGAGTAATCAAATTTTGTTGGACAAAGTATGATTGATAATGAGTGAAACTATGTTAACTTCTTACTAGAAGGATGTATACTTAATTAGTAACTAAATGTTAATTTTGATATCGTTTGAAGCATAGTTTTAAAAATCATATAACAAATGAAAGGATGAGAAACTTGATCATAAGTAATTCAAGATGTAGGGTTGTCTAATCTATGTTATGGGCACAAGTTTTGAAGACTTAAAACTAAACCAAAGTTTATTTAAGAATAAAAGTCAATTCATAAAATGTTTATGAAAGCCTATTCCATCCTACTAATAAATAATTGTTGTTTCAATTAACACTACCTTCACGATCGAAGGAACTTCTTTTAGAAATTAATAGGAGTACAATGAACCTGCATATGATCTAGTGACTCGAACATAGAAGTCAATTATATAATATGGAGTATGAATAAACAATACAATGCCGAATTAGAGAGAAACTATGAGTTTTTCATCGGTGTCGAGAAAAAGATGTCAGGGGTAACAATTTCATCATTTGTCAATAAGCCATAAAGAGTATAGTCTTTGCCATATGGAATGATGCCTTAATTCCCTAATGGATTCCAAGTACAATGTAAAATTATGATTTTGATAGTTTTACTCGAAGGGAAATCATCCATCGATTATAAGTATACCTTCAAGAAGATCAATGTAGTTGAAATTACATAAAGTGGTGCTAATTGATAATCACTTCATCGATTTCAATATTGAAATTTATGATGTAATTCTACTAGTCAACATGCTCAAAGTCATTTAGATTCTTCATGCAATTATCACAAATTTGATTTTGAGTTTTAGCACTTTGATGTTGAAACAGAACTTTTGAAAAATGATTTAGAAGAGACTGTTTACACATAACAACAAAATATCTCTGAAGTCAATGGGTGCGTTATCAATCGTATGTTTTGGATATGATCCAAAAGTGAATACAATGGTGGCTTGCGGAAAGCATCAGAGTTGAACGATTATTTTGACAAAAAATCAAATAGATTGGTTTTAGTTTAAATGCGGAGAAAGCGTTAAGTCTATAAGAAATAATATTAAAAAGGTACTAAAATATTTCTAAAACTATAAGTAAGGGTATTGGAATTGTCCTGAATGATAAACATCGACACCATATTAAAATGTTTAAATATGGAGCATATGAGATGAATTCTTATGCATAGGTATAAGAATTATCATATATGCTATGTTGTCTACCATATCGCTATTCGCTTATGTAATTGTTGCACTGATCAAATGTCAAATACAAATTAAGATCATTAATGGTAGGTATGAGTACGAGGATTTGCAAGATACTGGAATTGTGTATGGAAACAACAAACTTCTTATGAAGGAGTATTCAGCCTCGAACTTCATAAGTGATATATAATACCGTATGTCAATCCTAAATTCATATTCAACCCTAATTAAGGAGCTTTAAGTTGGAATTATTCCAACTGAAAGGTTGTGACTCATTAAACCAATAGACAAAGTACATCGCTTTAAATAATACAATAGCAAATGTTGTACATATATATAATGCAAAAATTTATAATTGAGCTAGGCGTGATTTCAAATATAGACAATCCACGACTTTGTTTAGTGAGGACAATGTTGTAATTAGAATTGTGAAAGAACCTAGAGCTCACTAAAAGTTAAGAAACATACTCCAAAATGCTCTACATCATAAAGGTAGCTAATCAACACCAGAGAGAGTTGACTGAACAGATAATTAAGACAATATAGCATATCCATTTACTAAGTGACTAACTCATTCATTTCGGAAAAACCGATCTAAGGAATGGGATTAAGATTACATAATTTACTCCAAGTGCAGGTAGGAGACTGAGAGAATTAGAGATATGTTCTAGGGGTAGTTATGTAATTTTTTAAACATATTTAACCAAATAATCAATCTTATTCATAATAGAGGAGTTTAATTTTCTAACATATACTTGTTATATTGTGATATGTTAATCAAGTAATTAATTTAAGTATATTATTAAATAAAATCCTTCAATGATATATCATGTGATGATAATTACAAGGAGTTACAATGATGAAAAATTATCACAATATAAAGTAACAAATTATTTCAAAAATATTCCTGGCTAATATGTTTTGAGAAAGGATATCGATACATTCCCTAAGACAATAGTGCATAATACTCTTCAAACAATGAGCAATGTATTACTCATGGCTATTGGAGACACCAATGGGTTACATACTAGTGGTTATTGGATAGCTATGGAATGACTCATTCGAGAGTTTCATGTTAGTTAATAACAACTCGATCAAATAGGAAATTATAGGGTGATAATGTTACCTAGTACTCCCGACATGGGAACACCGTGGAACTTCAAGTTGAATATTCAACTTTGATTGTAGTTAAATTACGGTATGGCAATCCAACAAACGACTATAGCTAGGTCTGAGTTGAAGCATTAGAAGTGTAACACTGTTAAGCAAAGTATTCATCTACTCGGTGGTACGGTATTAGTATCATGGTCAACTATAGTCAAAGCAAAGTCAAATTCTCTGACCAGAGTAGTATGATTAATAATAAATGCTATTATCGGACCAAGAACTATGTTTATGGACTAACTAAGCAGAATAAGGATGAATATAATGTGTGCAAATTATTTTTATGCAATGGTGTCACCGAATAAAATATAAAATATGATTTTATTAAAAAGGTCTATAAGCAATTAATTTAGCCAAACTATCACACCACCGGCTAAGGTGATGTGTGAACATTGAAACCTGAATAGTTCAATATTGATTACTGGCTGAATTCACACCTCTGAGCCATATAACTATATTTTTGAATTCTTGAAATAATGACATGATTTAATTAATTTGTAAAATGTTGTAACTTGATTAACTTTGAGTGATATTAATTTTTATTTAACTTATTTGATGCTTGGGAGTTATTTGCAATTATTTGAATACATACATAAAAGTTATATTTACATGCATCCATATTTGATATTAGCGTAAATTTAAATGAGTTTAAACAAAAGATAATTGGATGAATGAGTTTATGGAAATTTTGTGCCATTAGATGGCATCAGAGGTATGATCACATACTGAGAAGGGAAAGAGTTAGAGTGAGAGAAAAATTAAAGGGATTAACAATGTAAGTTTTAATTGAAAGAAAGGGAACTGTTTCATTCTTTCAAATAAAACAAATCCACTAATTTTGTTCTCCTTTATTTTTTTTTATCCTCATTCCAAGATGTGATCAAAATTAATGTGTTGCATTCCATAACAAAATCAACTTCGGATTAAATGAAAACATCAGATAAAATAAAATCTTATGGGTTTTATCCATTACTTGCAAAGTTGGGTGTAGATTCATTCGGATATCTAAAGAGAAGTCAAAAGTCAAGGTGTTACAAAAGGGAAAGACTTTTAAAGTTTGATATCCTATATTTGAATTCATTCATGATGTTTAAACCTAATCTAGTCTACATATATGTATGTCCGTTTCCAATTATTAAATCTATTTTGAAATTCTCTTATGTATCTCCAATTAAACGCGAAATCGATCTTATGTGTGTTTTGTTTTGTGTATTAATAGTATTCTGATTAGATTTGAATTCATTAGTTGATATAGATATGATTTGCTGCAACATTTAATTTTATTATCAAAAATTTAGTCAATTAATTGTTTAGTTAAAACCAATTTGTGTTTAAAAATATAAAATGAGGAGAATAAAGTGAAATAAGTAAAAAGACAACATTCAGAGTGGTTCGATGAAATTTGATTTACATCCGCTATGCGAATTTTTCTTATTACTTTGATTTTCATACAGTAGTTTAGATTAAAAAGGTAACAAACGCAATTTCCGACCTTTTGATTTAACACAACTCACAGTGTGTAAACCCCGAAAGCCGAGAATGATGTGTCGTTGGGTTAAGATAACAAGAGATAAACAAGATAATAAAATTTATCTATCTCTTTCTAAACTGACGGTGGAAGGACATAACATAACATATGTGTGTGTATATATATGTAAAATATCACTTTACTTCATAACAACAGATTTAATGCATATATGGTCAGATACAACTAAATCCAACCCATGTCCGATACACACACAACAGCAACGTCGGATAATTATTTATATACAGATGTATACATAATAGTAACTACTTTATCATTTGCACCATCCAGCTTCACTCGGTACAACACTCCACTTTTCATCAACCTAATGATGAGATAAAAAGGGAAAAACATAGGGAGAATGTAAGACTACGGTCTAGTGGGTGATGTACATTTACTCTACTACATACTCTTGTCATTTCCAGATAATACTAAGATAATTATAGTAACAAATCTTACTTAGTCATGTTTCACATACATCCAACAAATTAGTCAAACAATATAATGATACATGGCTAATTTCATGAAATAAGGTTTTAATCCGAAACATTACAATATCTAATGGTATGGCCTAACCCATACTCAAATCCAATATGTTGCAGTGGTTGAGGTATGATTTAATACATACTAAAAGATAAGCCCACACTATTGCATTAACAAATGGCTAAATCACCAAACGGACGTTGTTCCATATATGGCTTACAGACCCATTTTTGTACAATAACATACACCTTAGATTTTCTATTCATACTGAGCGATCTTGTTACCATGATAACAAATAATGGTCTCGAAATCAATAGTCAAACAAAACATCAATAATGATCGACTATTTATACGTATATATTTATATATATATTATATATACACACATTCATCCATATATACGTCCAAAGCGTTTTAATTCAATAAGGTCAAAAGCCACTTTAAAACATTGGCTAATTGATGTCTAAAACCCAAAGGAAAAAAAAACCCCGAGTCAAAATGATTTAATTTATTAAACTTGGCCTTATTGGTCAAGGTTAATTGGGCAATTTTACTTCACACTGATGGTCTAGTGTCCTACATATAGGTGGTCCGGTGGACTGGTGTGCACAACTTTTACAAAAGCCCAATAATTTCCAGAAAGTTATATGTGTGTGTGTGTATCTTGCTCTTCATTTTTCATATCTTCTTCATTTTTTAATGGTTTTCAAAACTATTTATTTTAAATTCAAATTGAAGGCTTTAATATCTATCTACTTCAAATTCATTAGGATTTATATTGAAATCATTTCAAAAATCACTGAAAAATTTAGTGAATACAAAATTAGTTTTCAAGTTCTATAAATATACTTTTCTTCAGGAAAAACTAAGTATTATTATTTTGCACGGCAATCTGGATTATACTGGCCATACTACTTCACAAATTTTAAAATAAGTATGAGGAAAAGACACCTCAGCAACAAGTAAAAATATGTAAGGAAATAAGAGCAAGACTACATTGTCTCGAGTACTATAAGAACATACTAATACTCCTGGATGGAGGAGGATTCATACTCATTACTAGAAGAATCGGTTCCAACGATGTTGACATGCTGATTAAATAGATGCAATCTTGGGATAAAAAAATAGACTTCTCATTGAAAATCAGACGCATATCCCAAGTTTCATCCTTTAAAATCTCACTATTGTATTCTTCATATGTACTATCCATTAAAAGGCAAGAATTTCACTAGAAATGTGATAAAATATATATCTATGATCGCCATCCTAGGCAGAAGCAAATTTAAAGTATGTGTCAAACATCATGGAATATCATAATTGCATCACATCATTGACCTAAGTCTTCTTAATATAATTTCAATAATATGATCGGGGATAGAGATAGTGCAAGATCTTGGCGTAACATGTTCCAAACCATCGGGGGGGGGGGTGCCTTTAACATTCCAAACACACTTCACCACTTTAGGTAGTGGGATCGTCTACTGGAAAGGTGGCTTCACTTCTACTTTCGCAACTTATGGGAATAGTGTAAGGCTTGGGGAATGCTTGCATGTAGCTCCAAGGTGACCAAAAGATATACAATTAGTGCACATCGGCAGTTTCCACTTATAATCAACATCTACCATAGCAACCAGACCAGACGCTGGTTCAACCGACAATACAGATAGTAATAACCTATTAGACAACCTTAATCAAAGCTCTCACATAACCCAATCTATCCCTTCTCGCCGTCGTCTGATCAAAACATACCAAATCACCAATCAAATTTGACAACCAATCAACTCCAACCGTAGTTTGGAATATAGAAGGGATATTTGAGAACTAAGCCCAAAGTGGGACAGAGAGAACTTATTCATGTGCAGTGTTGATGGAGGGACTCCATTTAGTGACAATAAATGGCTTTCCCGTAATAGTGTGGGTTGGATTCAATAATTCAAAGCCTATCCTCTGTGCATGTGAAACATACCGCATCGTTATCTTACCATTAAGTTTCCAATACTTCATAAGTTGTAATTTCACAATCAAGAAGGGAGGGCTATCATTAAGAAAGAAACCAACAAGTTGTTTGTGCAAAAAATATGTGTTGGCTTTTATAACCTCAGGAGGATGGATATTGAAACCTTTCGATCAAATTTTCTTAGAGAGCATACTCTTGCATTACGCTCTTTGGAGGTGAACAAGGACGAGTAAGGTTTTGGCAACGATTCGGAATGACGGACATTTGTTTCAAGTGGTAGGCATTGAGCAGCTTTACTGGATGTATTAGGAGAAGTGGCTTTCGGTAGAACTTTATAAGCAAGAATATCACCGGTTGATGGGAAGCGTACATCTACTGAAGGTGATGCTCTGCTAAAGGAACCAACAACATCCATGTTATCTAATTCAGATATAAAACTAGTGATTGGTTTTGGGATGACACTAACTATAACTGGCCTAGGAGGTGTAAGTGTTTCAACGAGCAAAAAAATTATTTCGGGCCTCATAAAAAACAACTGGTGATGTGGTTTCCAATCCATGGTCGACAGCGAGGTTATTTTTGATATAGCCAACAAATTCATTACCTGAAGGAGATAAACTTTGAGAACCAAAAGTGACAACTATCTTAGCTTGCGATGCCAAAATCAAGGCAGCAGGTTCTCTTATTGAAAAATTGATAGGAGCTTCATATGCCCAATCGGATCTAGTTTGTAAAGATGGACAATGCATGAACGAAGCCGCGAATCTCCGTTTTGATTTACGGTTCTTCGCCATTAGATCTGTAGATGAAGCTTAGATGACGCGATTGGATAGGGAAGGATGATGTAAAGTTTGCAGATGTAAGCAGGTGAGAAGATGAGCGTCATGAAGTTGAGGAAGGAAAGGAGACCTAAATGGATGGTTTCATCCTTTTTATGTTTCCCCATTTTTGATGAGTGGAATTAACATTATTTTTCTACAAAAACAATGTGCTTTCTTGTGCATATATATACTTTCGTGTGCGTGACAAAATACATCTTACAACCAAAGTAAATTCACATTAGAAATAATAATATCACGTGACATAACATTTGACACTTCAACAACATTTTAATATTATATATATATATATATATATATATATTGTATATATATTTCAATATATTCCATTTCTAGTGCAAAAAGTGAAATTATTCATATATCCTTTATTATTACATAATAATCCATATAAAAACATTTTATAATTTATATATTTTTTAAAACTTATAAACATCTTTCTAAAAATATTTTACAAAGTTTTATCATGATTTAATCAAGCAATTTGAATAAACCATATACATATATTTGCCAAAACTTGATTTCCAACATCCACTTTATAATATTCACATAAACACACATGCAGGTATACATAATAATATATATTCACCAAAATTTTGAGTTTAATTCTCTAGTCTATGAGTTTATTTATCATAAACCTAGACTTATAGTATTACATGCATTTTAAAATGATTAGTGATCATATATGTCATATACAATCTCAAATTTACATGGTTTGGTCAAATATCATCAAATTATATTCTTATATTGATTTTATCATTAAATTTCATTTTTATTTCAAATTATACTATTATTAAAAAAATTAATATTTCAGTAATTATGTTTATAGTTCATAATTACTATCCAAAACCATAATTATGTAGAATTAATCAAGATTGAAGAGAGTACATTGCAACTTAGGCATAACCACTCACAATAATCTAAAAGCCTCCAAATTGTTTGCTATCCGGAATTTGACTCACTTCCGAAACCTAAAAATCCATAATTGGTGTTAGAGTATAGGTCTTGACTTGCTCTTTGATCCAGTATTTAAATAGTTGAATTTATAAACATTTTTGGATGAATTTGACTTTGAATTAAAAGACGGTTTCTGGAGTTCGTGAGGAAGAAGAATACATACTCAGAAAAATGAATTTTAAAGTTCTGAATGGAATAGCTGACCTATATACTGGTATGAGATAGGGTGTCATTGACTTTGTTGAGTTTACATAGTTTAAATTTTCAAATTATCATAACATGAAAATCGCGTTATCTGTCACATTCGGACTTCGTTTCGGACAAATGAGTATTCAATGCACATTATGAAAAACACAACAATTTTGTCCTTCGATCAGATTTATTTAATTTATTTCATTATTTTAAATTATTGAAAAATACAGGTTATTATATAAAATGAAGGCTTGAGAGTTTAATATGTTCAACCTTTGTTCAGATGTTATCTTTATGTTTTTATAGCTGTTGAAGTATGTGATGAACGATTGAGATTGTACAGTTATGGTCCAGATTTCGCTCGGGCCATAGATGGAGTCATGTGGTTGAGATTGGTGCCAGATAGGATGTCCATCGATTTATAGCGCTCATATTTTTTCCATCTGATGATCTGAACACAAGCATGCCTTAGTTAGGGACATACAACATGGGATCAGGGAGGGATTGCATAAAAGAGCTTTGTCAGGTTTAAAGCAAAGGACAAGGAGTGGGTATCATAAACGAGCAAAGCTTCTTTATGCAAGGGCGGTCTGACGTCTAGCCACCTTAAGATAAGAGAACATCAGAAGGTGGAGGACCTTGTCGCGAGAAGAAGACACTATCTGGGTTGATTAAAGTATAGGCAAGACATGATGCGTGGGTCGCTCGTTGATGGATTATCATTTAAGTGTCGGGCTATTGTTTGTCTTGGTTTTTTGATGATATTGCAGGCTTAGTATTGCTCATGCATATTTTAATGTCGAGTGAAGTTATGTTTGAGCATATGGCCAACCAGAATCATTCGAGCCAAGCTGTCGATAGTTGGAACTATTGTAACGATCCTGACTCGACCTTCGAAAATGGCACCGAATACGACACTCGTATCAAATGCCGCAGACCCAAACGTCGAATCTGGTTCGTCGGAGCTTATAACACATTAAGTACAACAACACAGCGGAAGAAAATGAATGATACATTTGATATACAATATTTGATACAATATTCAAATCCAATGATGATACAATAGAACGACACAATAGATATCAATACTATCAGAGATATAAGAAATAGCAGCGGAAAGATAATGTCTTCAATGCCAAACTTCAAAAACTCCATCTTCAATCCAAAGCTAGCTCGAACCCTCATCACGTTGCACAAAGATAAGCAAGGTCAGTCCATCTAAAGACTGAAGAAGATCTCCAAATGCTAATAAACCAAGGATTCCGAAAGCTATCGAATATACACTTACTATAGGATTATCTGAAAAACCCAACTCTAGACTGCCCGTGTGGAAAATTGTGGGCACCTAGAGTTTAGGAAGGAAACAATAAACTCCGGGTCAGTCATGGGACTAGTATGAGTAAACAAAAATAGTTTTATCTTTTAAAACAAACAACCAAAAGCTTTTAAAGTTCAAATCCGCAATGCTTTTTGGAAAATGAAACTACCATAAGGCCTCCCGACACACACACCATGCAATCGCACACTTGGGGGAGATTTCTCCTTATGATAGTCAAACTTGCTTGCTACGCAAAATATTTTTTGATATTATTATTAGTGCATAGTGGAAAACATTTCTAAAGTATAATATTAATCTTAGCCAGCATAGGTGCCATTATATTATGCCTACTATAGCTACCATGTTAAATGGTAGGTTCTACAACTAAAACCGTACAAGGCTCGTATTGGATGATTGAATTTCCAACAAATGGTCAGGCTACAGAACTTCCTATTGCCACACGGGAACGCCTCTAGAGGGACGCCCCGAGAACCTACCCGGCTCTCTGCCAACACAAGGTCGGTTACCCCCTTCCCGGGAAGTAAAACCTAAGTTATGCCACCCCTGGTCGTTTGCGACCTTTATCCGAGGATCCTCTGCACCAACAACATCACACAACAATAAATATACTACAGTGTCCACGTGAGTGAGTATTTGGGCTCCATACCATGATAACACCCTTTTCCAGAAGGAATGGTCATACCCTAAGGGAGCTACCCCTGAAACCTTGTAGCATCTTTCCTGTTTCAACCATTACTGGTTTGTGAGGCTCGATGAGGTCTCGTCCACAAAGCTACACTTTTTCACAAAGTCATGCTTTGATCAACAAATGATCAGCAGCACTTCGTATGCCACATTACCAAATTGGGAATGTATCACTAGTAACCATCAACTATATAACCTCTGAGCTCGTATGTCTTAGAGAAAGGTGTTAAGCTAAGAGAATGAATCTCCGCCACCAAACAGAAATGTATTTGATAGAAACCGGTTTTACATCTCAAAGTGTAATGTCAAACACACATCCATACAAGTCTGTTCCGGGTTCGAACAGAACCGAAGGCACTTCCGAAGAAGCCCTTGCAAATCCGGGTATTCACAATCTTGATCGGACTTCCCATCACTTAGGGAATATCTATACCGGCGCAACTCAGTGCAGAGACAATCGACGGGTTATCCTTTCGTTCTTGAAAATACCCGGTCTTCACCACCGGTCTTCAAATGCTATCCATATCGACGTATCATTATTCAGAATGGGTTATATGACACAAGGTCCTCTTCTGGCTAAACCGAATAATGAGCGCAATATTTAAAAACATTTTGATATAAGATTTCAGTTAAGTCACAACTTATTATCCAAAACCTTCCTTTAAATGGTTTAAACAAATTACCATTTTAAATCTTTTAAACATAAAGATTTATTTCACAAAGTTCACTAATTTTCCACAAAGGTTCATTCACGGCTTTTCAAAACAATTTCATTTCAAATTCAAATCAAATTATTTATTAAGTTATTCAAAATAACTTTTATTTTTGAAACTCATTACCAAAAGCTTTCAATTTTAATTCCAAAGCTATTTTGGATTCAAAAATTCATTCTTTAAAATCATTAAAGATCTGTGACTTGACTGATTTTCCTCATGCAATCCATATTTGTGTGTGTAAGGTGTAGTCCAGGGGTTTTACCCAATAGTGCAACAACATCAATCATCACATATTACATCACAACAATATCATAAGCGTTATATCCTATAACGCTTATCTACATACACAGAATCACAGATAGAAAATATGAATGCATTATAAATAAATAAATTACATTCATCACAACTTGAATTAAAACAATTCAAATCACAAAGCATCACATAGCAGAGATGACAAAACAATTCACAACATTCAATAGAAGACAATCATCCACAATAAGGTTAATTGATCATTTGATTAATTAAAACCAGATTAATCGCTAATTCTAGTTGATTAACATTAATTAATTATAGTTTATGTTAATTAATCATCCTTTAATTATTTATTAATTAACCTTAATTAATGAATTAATTAACCTTTAATCATTAAATAATTAACCTTTAATTATTTAATTATTCTTTAATTAATTGTTTTTAATTCAATAAACTAATTATTTTCTAATTAATTACCTTAATTAATTATCCTTTAATTACTAATTAATTTATACTTAATTATAAATTAGTTAATCCTTGATTAATTACATTAATTAATTAACTCTTAATTAATTACCATTAAATTATTATTCTTAATTAATTAATCAATTAACCTTAATTACTTTCATTTAGTAACCAACTCTTTAATCATTTTCATTAAGTAATTGATCATACTAATAAATTGATTAACCTTAAATTTATCATAAAGATTAATTTTCCTTAATGATTAACCCTTAATTATCAATTTATAAATTAATTTTCAATTACCCAAGGCCTTAATTTACTTAAGATAAACCACTTATCTTAATCACTTATTCTAATCACATCATCGAATTCCATTTGCAACATTTAAGAACATTTTTAAATAATTATCTCAATATAATTATTCAAACCCAAAACAATTCTAATATATTTTTAACTTAAATAACCAAGTCTTTGAAAACTTATTTAAAACTGGTTTACAATTTAAATTCGAAAACTTGGATTATTTTCCTTTAAAACTTATTTATCTTTAATATATTTTAAAATTTTATTTTAGCTTTAAAACTTTATACCATCCTCCTTAATATATTTGAAAACTTAATTCATATCTTCTTTTACTTTCAAATCTAGTGCGTATTTTATTTTTAAATTCAAAACTGGAAAACTATTTTTTTTCCTTTTCAACTTTGAAAATCTGAAGTCAAATCTTACAATCTCAAAAACACCCGAGCCATTCCCAGTTTTTCCCGTACCTAACTTCGAGTTTCCTTCGCGCTTCTTTTCTTCGAGTTATTTCATGAATCCCTCCAATTCGTCCACGAGAATCCTTTTCTTCCCAAATCTTTTGAACAGTAGCTGATACACGCATACGTGGGTGCACGTGCACGATCATCGGAACGTTCTCCGAGCAACATCGCGACCAACCCCAAGTCACTCTCGACCCCAACGATGAACTCAACCGCCCAGATCGACGATTCGATCAAGAAAACAAAATCGAGTCTTTCCACCTCAACCTGGAACCCAACACCATCAGCATTTTTCCTAGCCGCCGACGAACTAAGTTGCCAGAAATCACATCGCTCCACCCAAAACTTCGTCACAACATGCTGAAACAATCCCCCTAGGTCCGATCACTTGAATCGCCGCCACTTGGACGCAGTTCCTCCACGATCAGGCTCAACAAAAACCCAATTTAAAACCCTAAACTAACTTTGACTACCTTCACCAGTGGTTAAAAGATTTTCTCACTAATTTTCTGATGATCACAAATCCTCAAGCAACCTTAAACATCAAGCTTGATCCATGAATTGACGTGGATCATTGGAAATTGATGAAAATTCATTTTCTGTTCAACTCAGAAATTTACGACGTGTATACATTTAAAACTTATGAAATTAGTTTCTAAAATCCTCATTTTCAAATACGAATCTGTCACTATGTACAAACCTTGAAAACAGAAATATTGACTTTCCATATTGAAAAAGAATGTTTTCTGTATTTTCTTATTCTCTGAATATTTGCTAATTATTCTTATTTGAGATTATTCCTAAAATTAATGTTTTCTTCATACACGCATTTTTCTTTAAATATCTTAGCCTACAATTTAATGTGTGAAGGGAATTTTGAGATTTGTGAATGTGGATTTAGCCTAGGAAACAAAACAGAGTTGTGCTTCATTCATATATATAGGCATGCATACAGATAATTATGATTTTATATAGACATGCACACATCATTCAAGCATCGCTCATTCATAGCATACTACAAATTCAAACACTAACAAGTATAATAAGATCAAGGAGGTTTGCTCGCATATGGTTTGCCAAAGCGAAGAGGAACAGAGAAATTTGCTTGGAACTTGCATTGTGAACTTGAATCTGGCATTTGACATTTGAATAGATCTGTTTTTTTTAAAACTGACACTTTTAGTTTTTTTCAGTTTTGATTCTCCTTTCCTAGATTGAAGACTTTGAATCTTGCTTGATTCTCAGGTTGAATTCAATTTGTTTCAGATTGGCATCAGGTTTGGTTTTGAATCTGCTCCATAGCTTTTGTTGCTTTGCTCTGGTTTTAATTATCAGGTTTTTTTTGATTGAAGACAGATTCTTTTTCTTTTCACTGGCTTTGAGTTACTAGACTTTTATTTTGTTAAATTGAAGGAAGGAATTTTGTACAGGTAACATGAACAGCCTGGTTTTGTTTTATCATGTATTTTGAATAAAGAAACTTAATGCCACTTGTCTACTTTCTTATTGCACGGTTAACACTTGTCATTGCTTGTATTAATATTTTACAAATTAATATTGCATGTCTTTGTATATTCACAAATGTTTAGATTATATGTAAAAATGCTTACACTTGTACAAATGCATATTTACATGTTTGAAAGTTACCTTTATACTTGTTTTAAGTATGTTTGGATATATTTCAATCTAGCTTTACACACATCTTATATATATATAATTTAACTTTTAAACAACTTTCTTATGTTTATATCAAAATAAAATCTTCCAAATATCTTTTTTTAAAATTTGAATTTAAAGTATAACTTTCAAATCAACATACATTAAAATACTTACACTTGTTACTTTCATGTATAATTAGTTTGCACTTGTTAAAATAAGAAATTTTATGTTGAAACCCCTTAGTTTAAATTAGTTTCAAAACTTAGTTTTAAACCCTTATTTAAAATTTACTTACAAATTCATATATGTATATGTATATATATTTTCTAACTATTTTTATTTTCAAATATATAAGAAAAGCATTTTAAATCTTTAATTAAATCTTACTTATATATTTACAAACCAGTTTTATTCATATATATATATATGTTTATCTCATAATTTCAAAAGATACATATATGTAAGTTTAAAGATTTTATGTATTCTTGTTTATATACATCATACAAACAATTTCAATTATTAACACTTATATAACCTTATAAAAGAAAATGATTTAGAAATCAATTACACATAAATAAATAATCTTACAAAGTTAATAAATCCAGTCATATTTTGTTCTAAAATTCCCAATCTAATATATTATTTTAAACATTTATTTTAGAATTTCAAATTCAAAGATTAATGTACGACCAATTTGTATTTATAAATGAATAAACAAACAAATATCTATTTAATTTGGAAAATCCAAATTAATGCAGAATTAAATTTCAAAAATTAAATCAATTATCAAATTATTTTTAGCTAAAATCTAGGAATGTTACAAGTTCCCCCCTTAAGCAAATTTCGTCCCGAAATTTGCCAGGGGGACAACAAAGAATGGATAGATACATGGAGATAGAGAATCGACTCATAAATCAAGTCGATTATCTATTATGTATTTGGCTCACCAAATCAGAATATCACTAATAGATACAAGAACAAACTCATTCAATACTATACAAGATGCTCAGGTCATCAGATCTGCGAAATATGCAGGGGCACTGGTTAGTTCGAAGGGATAACTAACCGTTCGCAGTATACATCTGGACCCAAAAGAACGAACAAATGGATTCAATTCAGGTTGAAATATCCCAAAGTATATATATAGTTTGTCCCTCTTCGGGCTTTGATATTCACAAGAAATTACAATAGAATTTCAAATTTGGTTTTAATGAAATCGTTTTATCGATACAATTTATTTAACTTTATATTTAAGTTAACCAATTTATTTCAATTTAAATTTTCAAATTTATTAAAGTTATAAATGAAAAGCTGATAGAAATTTGACGAAGAGAATATGAAATAGAGACTTATTTACACGATTCGTAGGGCTACCATCACATAGAAGCTTCTTCCTCAGGCTGCCACGAAGCAATCAAAGAAATTGGAATCGAATCAAAGAAGATTGATAAGAAAGTTGTTTCCACTGTTGCAGGGTATTGACCATTTGTAGTGGTATTTCCCTGTCCCCTATCTCGTTCTCTTCTTGCACTAATAATTACTATCAGTGAATAGCAAGAGAATTTACTGAGGCACTAGAACAGATATCTTAGGGATACTCATTCTAGGGTATACTTCTCCCTATCTCTAATGAGTTACTTAATGTGTTATACTCCTGAGATAAAGTTTTAACCTTCAGCTCTGATACCACTGTAACGACCCTGACTCAACCTTCGAAAACTGGCACCGAATACGACACTCGTATTCAAATGCCGTACATCCAAACGTCAAATCTGGTTCGCCGGAGCTTATAACACATTAAGTATAACAACGCAGTGGAAGAAAATGAATAATACATTTGATATACAACATTTGATACAATATTCAGATACAATGATGATACAATTGAATGACACAATAGATATCAATACTATCAGAGATATAAGAAATAGTAGCGGAAAGATAATGTCCTCAATGCCAAACTTCAAAAACTCCATCTTCAATCCAAAGCTAGCTCGAACCCTCATCACGTTGCACAAAGACAAGCAAGGTCAGTCCATCCAAAGACTGAAGAAGATCTCCAAATGCTACCAAACTAAGGATTTCGAAAGCTATCGAATCTACACTTAAAATAGGATTATCTAGAAAACCCAACTCTAGACTGCCCGTGTGGAAAATTGTGGGCACCGAGAGTTTAGGAAGGGAACAATAAATTCCGGTTCAGTCATGGGACTGGTATGAGCAAACAAAAACAGTTTTATCTTTGAAAACAAACAACCAAAAGCTTTTAAAGTTCAAATCTGCAATGCTTTTTGGAAAATGAAACTACCATAAGGCCTCCCGGCACACACACCATGCAATCGCGCACTTGGGGGAGATTTCTCCTTATGATAGTCAAACATGCTTACTACGCAAAATCGTTTTTGATATTATTATTAGTGCATAGTGGAAAACATTTCGAAAGTATAATATTAATCTTAGTCAGCATAGCTACCATTATACTATGTCTACTATATCTACCATGTTAAATGGCAGGTTCTACAACTAAAACCGTACAAGGCTGGTATTGGATGATTGGATTTGCAACAAATGGTCAAGCGAAGGAACTTTCTATTGCCACATGGGAACGCCTCTGGAGGGACGCCTCGAGAACCTACCCAGCTCTCTGCCAACACAAGGATGGTTAACCCCTTCCCGGGAAGTAAAACCTAAGATATGCCACCCCTGGTCGTTTGCGACCTTTATCCGAGGATCCTCTGCACCAACAACATCACACGGCAAAAAATATACTACAGTGTCCACATGAGTAAGTATCTGGCCTCCATACCATGATACCACCCTTTTCCAGAAGGAATGGTCATACCCTAGGGGAGCTACCCTTGAAACCTTGCCGCATCTTTCCTGTTTCGACCATTACCGGTTTGTGAGACTCGATGAGGTCTCGTCCACAAAGCTACACTTTTTCACAAAGTCATGCTTTGATCAACAAATGATCAGCCGCACTTCGTATGCCATATTACCAAATTGGGAATGTATCACTAGTAACTATCAACTGCATAACCTCTGAGCTTGTACGTTTCAGAGAAGGGTGTTAAGCTAAGAGAATGAATCTCCGCCACCAAACAGAAATGTATTTGATAGAAACCGGTTTTACATCTCAAAGTGTAATGTTAGACACACATCCATACAAGTCTGTTCCGGGTTCGAACAGAAATGAAGGCACTTTCGAAGAATCCCTTGCAAATCCGAGTATTCACAATCTCGATCGGACTTCCCATCACTTAGGGAATCTCTATACCGATGCGACTCAGTGCAGAGACAATCGACGGGTTATCCTTGAATTCTCGAAAATACTCGGTCTTCACCATCGGTCTTCAAATGCTATCCATATCGACGTATCATTATTCGGAATGGGTTATATGACACAAGGTCCTCTCCCGGCTAAGGCGAATAATGAGTGCAATATTTAAAAACATATGGATATATGATTTCATTTAAGTCACAACTTATTATCCAAAACCTTCCTTTAAATGATTTAAACAGATTACCATTTTCAATCTTTTAAACAAAAAGATTTATTTCACAAAGTTCACCAATTTTCCACAAAGGTTCATTCACGACTTTTCAAAACAATTTCATTTCAAATTGGATTAACTTATCCAACCTTTAAATTAAAGATTTAATTCATAACTTTCAAAACAATTTCCAATCCGAATCTTTTATATGAAAGATATACCATTTAAAACTCTCTTCGATTTCAAAACAAGTTTTAATAATCCTTCACATAAGTTAAAGCTGATTACATTTACATAAGTTAAAGCCATTCAGGTATAAAACTTGGGTTTTAAATTTAAATTCCACAAAATATATTTTAAATGGTTAAAAACCCATATAAACACCTTTATAACTTATATAATCTTTTTAAACCATAATTGCCAAATTATTGAATTCAATTTCAAATATAGAATTCAAATTCAAATCAAATTATTTAAATTTCAAAACTTTATTAAGTTATTCAAAATAACTTTTATTTTTGAAACTCATTACCAAAAGCTTTCAATTTTAATTCCAAAACTATTTTGGATTCAAAAATTCATTCTTTAAAATCATTAAAAATCTGTGACTTAACTGATTTTCCTCGTGCAATCCATATTTGTGTGTGTAAGGTGTAGTCCAAGGTTTTACCCAATAGTGCAACAACATCAATCATCACATATTACACCACAGCAATATCGATAAGTGGTATATCCTATAACGCTTATCTATATACACAGAATCAAAGATAGAAAATATGAATGCATTATAAATAAATAAATTACATTCATCACAGCTTAAATTAAAACAATTCAAATCACAAAGCATCACACAGCAGAGATGACAAAACAATTCACAACATTCAATAGAAGACAATCATCCATAATAAGGTTAATTGTTCATTTGATTAATTAAAACCAGATTAATAACTAATTCTGGTTGATTAACATTAATTAATTATAGTTTATGTTAATTAATCATCCTTTAATTATTTATTAATTAACCTTAATTAATGAATTAATTAACCTTTAATCATTAAATAATTAACCTTTAATTATTTAATTATTCTTTAATTAATTATTTTTAATTCAATAAATTAATCATCTTCTAATTAATTACCTTAATTAATTATCCTTTAATTACTAATTAATTTATCCTTAATTATAAATTAATTAATGCTTGATTAATTACATTAATTAATTAACTCTTAATTAATTACCATTAAATTATTATTCTTAATTAATTAATCAACTAACCTTAATTACTTTCATTTAGTAACCAACTCTTTAATCATTTTCATTAAGTAATTGATCATACTAATAAATTGATTAACCTTAAATTTATCACAAAGATTAATTTTCCTTAATGATTAACCCTTAGTTATCAATTTATAAATTAATTTTCAACCCAAGGCCTTAATTTACTTAAGATAAACCATTTATCATAATCACTTATTTTAATCACATCATCGAATTCCATTTGAAACATTTAAGAACATTTTTAAATAATTATCTCAATATAAGTATTCAAACCCAAAACAATTCTAATATATCTTTAACTTAAAAAAAACCAAGTCATTGAAAACTTATTTAAAACTTGTTTACAATTTAAATAATAAAACTTGGATTATTTCCCTTTAAAACTTATTTATCTTTAATATATTTTAAAAATTTATTTTAGCTTTAAAACTTTATACCATTTAATTATCTTCATACACGCATTTTTCTTCAAATATCTTAGCCTACAATTTAATGTGAAGGGAATTTTGAGATTTATGAATGTGGATTTAGCCTGGGAAACAAAACAGAGTTTGCTTCATTCATATATAGGCATGCACATAGATAATTATGATTTTATATAGACATGCACGCATCACTCAAGCATCGCTCATTCATACCATACTACAAATTCAAACACTAACAAGTAATAAGATCAAGGAGGTTTGCTCACCTGTGGCTTGGCAAAGCGGAGAAGAACAAAGAAATTTGCTTGGAACTTGCATTGTGAACTTGAATCTGGCATTTGACATTTGAATAGATCTGTTGTTTTTTTAAACTGATGCTTTTAATTTTTTTCAGTTTTGATTCTCCTTTCCTAGATTGAAGACTTTGAATCTTGCTTGATTCTCAGGTTGAATTCAATTTGTTTCAGATTGGCATCAAGTTTGGTTTTGAATCTGCTCCATAGCTTTTGTTGCTTTGCTCTGGCTTTAATTATCAGGTTTTTTTGATTGAAGACGGATTTGTTTCTTTTCACTGGCTTTGAGTTACTAGGCTTTTATTTTGTAGAATTGAAGGAAGGAATTTTGTACAGGGAACATGAACAGCCTGGTTTTGTTTTATCATGTATTTTGAATAAAGAAACTTAATGCCACTTGTCTACTTTCTTATTGCATGGTTAACAATTGTCATTGCTTGTATTAATATTTTACAAATTAATATTGCATGTCTTTGTATATTCACAAATGTTTAGATTATATGTAAAAATGCTTACACTTTTACAAATGCATATTTACATGTTTGAAAGTTAGCTTTATACTTGTTTTAAGTATGTTTGGATATATTTCAATCTAGCTTTACACACATCTTATATATATAATTTAACTTTTAAACAACTTTCTTATGTTTATATCAAAATAAAATCTTCCAAATATCTTTTTTTTAATTTGAATTTAAAGTATAACTTTCAAATCAATATACATCAAAATACTTACACTTGTTACTTTCATGTATAATTAGTTTACACTTGTTAAAATGAGAAATTTTATGTTGAAACCCCTTAGTTTAAATTAGTTTCAAAACTTAGTTTTAAACCCTTGTTTAAAATTTACTTACAAATTCATGCGTGTGTGTATATATATATATTCTAACTATTTTTATTTTCAAATATATAAGAAAAGCATTTTAAATATTACTTATATATTTACAAACTAATTTTATTCATATATATATATATATATATATATGTTTATTTCAAAAGATACATATATGTAAGTTTAAAGCTTTTATGTATTCTTGTTTATATACATCATACAAACGGTTTCAATTATTAACACTTTTATAACCTTATAAAAGAAAATGATTTAGAAATCAATTACACACAAATAAAAAATCTTACAAAGTTAATAAATCCAGTTATATTTTATTCTAAAATTCCCAATCTAATATATTATTTTAAACATTTATTTTAGAATTTCAAATTCAAAGATTAATATACGACCAATTTGTATTTATAAATGAATAAACAAACAAATATCTATTTAATTTGGAAAATCCAAATTAATTCACAATTAAATTTCAAAAATTAAATCAATTATCAAATTATTTTTAGCTAAAATCTAGGAATGTTACAACTATGTTGTTCGAGACGCAAGCCAAAGTGTTGGCTATTGAAATCATATGGGCCAAGTTATGGGCCAAGATGATGGCTGACCCATATTACTTGTGAGAAAATAAAGCAAGACTTTGCCCCCCTCCCAACTTCATGCCTATGAGTAGCTATGAACTTATCATTCATACATTATTGCTAGTGACACATGTCCTTGTACGAATGGAGCTAGAGGTTACTTTTTTGAGATAATGTAGAAATGATTTGGGGATTGATTCGATGGTTTGAAGCATGAAACCTAAATGGTCCAGCTCATCTCCCACCTATTAAATCCAATGGTTCAGGTCGAGCTTTGTTTCCTATAAGTGCCCAGTTCTCTTATCTCTCTTTTATTGAGCATGCAAATTTCTTCCATTAATGAAAGAAGGAAAAAAGCTTCTAGCTTTGTCTTCACCTAGCAACAGCAACTTCGATCTCAAACAGTTAGTAACTTTTTCTTTGATTCCCTATGCTTTTTTTATGCTATGTAGAATCCCGAATCTTTATTGTATTAAGTAGTTTCTTGCTATTGGCTTTTCTCTTTCATTTTTGCTTTTTTATGTTGGCATTAACATCTCCACTGTTCTAATAAACTCTTACTAATCATCAGATCGATGATTGCCGTTGTGAAATCAAGGTCGATCGATCAACCATTTAAACACCTTCTCAATCACCTAAAAAACTTACACGAGTGCCGTTATTAATGAACTACCCTTTATAAGAATAAAAAGATGGTACATTGGATCTTAGCCACAACTAGCGAAGTAGTAGTAGACCCGGGCCATGTGACCCCTTAAGAATTAGAGTTAAGGCTTAAATGGTTTCGAGTCAGGTTTGTGCTTTTCCCCCAAATTTAAGTAATTTCCAAGTCGGTTGGGGCGGTTCAATAATTAGGTTTGTTTGATTACAAATGGCTGCTGCAACTTTCATAAGCAGGGGAGCTTTTAGTATGGGTCAATCCAAGGTTCAGGAGGACCGTGTTGATCTTTCCGGCTCTCTGGCTTGATACAGTTATCAGGGGATAAATCCCGTTTACCCTTTGAATGCATATAGAGCTAACCAACCTCAACTAGCTACTTCACATGGTCACCTACATACATGTGGAGTAGGGTGACATACATATGGAGCGAGGTGACACTCCCTCTCCACCCCTTCTTCATCCGCTTTCTCAATGCTCACCACCTAGTGTCAGCACAACTCTCCCCCAATAGCTACTACTCCTAGTCGGGTTATTCATTATGTGCCATGAACTAGATATCCACAAGTCGGACTTGAAACTTAATAGGTTGGATTTTATATTTCACAAGTTAGCCAAGATTCCAGCTAGCCACTATTATTCATCTTCAAGGGGACGACAAGTCTCCTTTCTTCTTCGACCTCCTGAGAAAAGTATCGACGTATCAGGATTGCTTTTTCTTCATGCCTGTCACGATCAATACGACAGTTACTATGTAGGTCTTCCCTCAATTATGTTCTCCCTTAGGTTTCCTTTTTCTTATCTTGAACTTTTTTATCTTTGATTAGTGACCTTTTGCTGCCGCGGCTCCTACCGATGCAGGCTTAGGTGCGACGGTTTATGAAGAACATACCCAACAGATAAAGGAGATCCCCAATGATGCAAGGAACTTAGCTTTGATTCTAAAGTAAGAGAATATCTAATGCAATGAGAAGTTCGAGCCAATTCAAATGATGGGAGGTAGGGAGACTTTGGCATGAGCCTCGACCAGGTGGCTCACTAGGCATGTGGGGGTAACTATTAGCGAACCGGTGGTTTATAGGCCGACGGTAGATAATGGGGACAAAGAGGCTACTAATCCAATCCAAGTCGCCACGATAGTGAGTGGGAGGTCTATGATATAAGGCTTTTGGAGGATTAGGTGGTTCATGACCATGTGATTACATGGACTTTGGGTTACTCTAGCATGCCTAAGATGCTCGAGGAAGAGAGGACGTGTAGATTGGCGCAAAAGCTAGGTATGCCATCAGGCATGAGCTCCTTCTCCAAGACCCCTCCCTCCCAAAGGCCTTTTACCCAAGAAACACACACCACGCCGATGACACACACTCATCCGTAGGGGCACACTCTAGAAATAGCATCACAGGATCCCTTTGCCCGCCTTTAGTTAGGAGGTGGCGAGGGAATAACCCAATGACGGTTGCTATAACTCATGGTTTCTTATTTTTATCACCTTTGAAGTTTTACTACCTCTTCCTCTTTTTTATGTTTACCTCGTGGTGGTATGCTTGAACTTGGCATAGTGGGTGTATATGGCCAGCTCTAAAGGGACTTTACAACATACACCCTCACAAAAAACTACCCAACCTCTCAACCTATCCACTCAATGAGGCATGTCTTCTCCTTGACCGATCTTACCCTACATTAGCCTTTGGAAGATCCAATGCCTCTATATGAGGCAAAGCCGGGTCGAAGGAGGTTTTGTCCAAGAGGCCTCACATAAAAGAGCTAGCGAGCTCGGGAGGTGGGTCATCCTTTAAGTTTTTGAGGAGATATATGTTATTGGGACCCTGTCGGGGCTCATTGTTTGGGTTTGTAGGATTGGATGCTCTTAAGATGGTCTATGAGGGAGATGAGGCGAGCATGTAGATGCTTCTGTAGTCCTTAGCTTGGATGGCTTCAGAGGTCATGGGTAATCCACGCCGACCTAGGTCTGGTTAGGGTTCTTATTCCCTAAAGGTTGTGTTGAATGCCCAGTTAAAGGACGCATATGTGCTAAGGATTCTCAAACTATTTTCTTCTACACATATTTCATTTTTTACACTCAGCTCATGGTATAGGCCAAACCCTACCATCTCCGCCTTTATTCGAGCCTACACACTTTAAGGAAGCGGGTCAAGGATGAGGCCGTAACACATCAATGGGTGGAAGAGGCAGGCATTTTAGGTGGAAGAGGCCAGGCACACGGCGGATATGGCCAAAGAAGCAACCATAGTGAGTGGGCAAAAGAGAAAAAGAAGCTTAAAAGGGAGCTAAGCCAGGGATAAGCACACTTGGCGGCCAGCGCAAGGAGGCCGATTAGATGAGAGAGTCACTTTTACAGAACTTGGCTTGTGTAACCCAGGAATAGTTGGTGGCAGCGAAGAAGGCCCTTAAGGAGGAGTGGAACAACAGGTTGATGGTCATGTTGAAGATGATTTTTGATGCCAAATTTCATCTTCCTTTAGCCATGAGCTTTCTCCTTCCGAAGAACTACAATGAATTCCACCGAGTAGCGGCTAAGATGGTTGTTTCCAAACGGACCCCGTCGGTGTTACTGGCTCCAGAAAAGATCACCTCTTTAACCGGTGCTCCTAGCAGGCCACCCATTGATGACACCCTGGTGGTGGAGAAGTAGATGGCCTACCTTCCGCTTTCTTTTTGTTCAAGTTTGTAGGTCGGGCATAGTCCCAAACTTTTGTAATGAAATCCTTCAGATAACGAATTTTTGTAATTAGACTTGCCTGTTGTTATGGCATTTATACTATTTTTTTATTGCATTTCTAGTGATATTTTACATATATGCATGTCTGTCATGTTTGTTTTTATCTGCGACACTTTTATCTTTACGTTGGGTGTTGGGTTAAAAAGTGACACAATACTTTCAATCGATCAAAGATGAGGGTAAATCAACGGAAAATACAAAAGAACAACAAGAACACATAAGTGTTTATAGTGGTTTGGCAAAATAAAGTGGCTAAGTTGGTTTGTGAAGATGATAGAATGAGAGCTTAAGGATTCAAGAGTATCTAAAGTTCCAAAGTTCATTTTCACATTGTTCTAACTTCTATATTTATAGTCAAATTCCTTACCAAAGTTGTCAGATCATGGTAGATTACGTGAGATTCGATCCATGAAGTTTGGGAGGAAGAACGAGTCACAACTGAGTAACAAAAACATGTCGGTACCGACCAAAATATAGTCGGTACTAAGCATGTTTGCTTATAACAACACCACATACTATCACATACTCAATTTTATTCCATGCATCTAGGTTCATGGGGGACCTCCATAGGGAATCAACTCGGTATCGACCATAATTATGGTCTGTTCCGGACATGTTAATCTTGCTCCTTTTATCTTCAAATGTTTTGTATTGCACCATCTTATCAATTTAAGGCATTCCCCTAAGTTCTTGATCTATTTCATCTTTGTCTCGACGTCTCGATTCACTTAGAAGTTGTTTGGTTCAAATGTTGTCCCCCATAGTATGCTTTTGCTAAACAAAGCATGACTTGATCAAGACAAGCGATGTACTCTTAGTTTCACAAGAGTCGTTGGTTAACCAATCATCGTTTTGAAAGTGTCGCATCTATTCCATGAACGTCTATTCATCACTTCAAATAGTTGGCATGCCCTTCTTTCTTTAGCAACCAAGCTGAAATTCTCATCATTTTGGAAGCTATGTCTTATCTCGAATAGGTAGGCCTTCCTTCTTTTCACTCTGCGTCTTCCTTCTTTTTAATATGGTGATGAAATAATGTCGGTGTCGACCAAGTCATGTCAGTACCAGCCAAATCTTGTTGGTACCAACATGATTTTTGAATAGAGGTATAAGTATCGAGGCACTTAAAGTATTTCTTCCATCTAATTCACTTTACCAAGCATACTTATTCCTTTGTAAATCCATCTTCCAACCACCAACATTTTTCATCTCTGCATTGAATCTACTAGTTAGCTGCCGCCATCTCTTACATCACTATTCCCATCTACTTTGCTGGTATCGAGTTCTAGCCAGTGCTGACCTCATTACATCAACCATCTCTTCCAGATCTAGATTTAATATATAGGTGGGTTTCTCGGCTTTGATCTTGACGTCATAGGTGTCATCGTGGTTGTTGTACCATCTCTTCAGCGTTAACGTTTATCCAAGGTTGGCCATAAGTTAATGCTCCATCGTTCTTGGCCATTGAGACTAGGGTTTCGAGGAAAACTTCCATGGTGCTGACACCAAGCGTATCTTAGCTTGCATCTAAGTATTCCAAATACTTCCCTACTTGGAGTTGGCTTCGAGTCCTCAACGTTGTTGCTCTGGTTTTTTTCATACTTGGCCTTGAATTGGCATATTTGAAAGAATCACACACATGAAAGTAGGGGAAATCAACTTTATGAGATGGTTCTGAGGAATGGTCACATTGAATGCACTTTGGCATCTAAATGGAATACACAAGCCAATACTTAAGTTAAACATCATGATCCCGTGTCCTTGTAAAGGAAACTTCACGTCACTTTGGACAATGGTTCCCTTATCATTCACTCTATGATAACGGGTAAGATCCGACACAGTTCCATCGTGTGACAGAGCTTATTTACCAGTAGAGTGGGCTATCAACACAGAGCATTCACGTGCACCGTGCTCTCAAAACAGAACACACAATGTACAGATTGACACTTCACAATGCCTTGGTCAATATACAAAATCCGATTGGTCAACAAATATTGACAACCATTGGATCCAATACATCAACTACATGAGTTTTAACTAAAATAATTTCATTTAAGTAAGATATACCTAACTTACCTTCAAGCCTTTTAGTTCAGAATGACCAGACGATCTCCTCATTTCAAGGTCGGCAATGGCCCTTCTACCCCTCCCAAGGTGGGTTTTCTATATCTTAAGCTTCCACTCCATCTAGAGCGAGGGGTTCTATAACCCGAAAGCATCAACTAACTCCAGCCACATAGCCTCAAGGCCAAGCTCCTACAATAGATGAACAACCTATTTTGATGGTCTTAGACAATCCCTAAGACCAAAAACCATCTATGTTGATGGTTGAATCACTCCATTCAATATTTCTTAAGCACAGGATTCTCAAGTATGTGGTTCTCCTTCCAACAATCAAGCAATAGGCTTATCTCCTACCTCTAAGATGTACGACATGCAATTAATGTATATGCTTATCTAAAACCATGTTGTCGTTCAATGACTTCATCAAACTCTTCCTTCAAGAAATTGGGCTAGCTCTAACAAATGTACATATAAATGGCTATGCCTTGTTCAATTCTGTATACATTCTTTTTATGATGCAACTGAACCATCCTTCAACCTTTAGAGAGTTTACTTAACTTATGATCTTCAAGAAGAGGCAGAATTAACCTTCCTTGTTAATAATTTATGCCTTTAGCTATTGCAAGGTCATCAAGGCATTTCACAACTAGCATAGCTACTTCAAGAATGAGTATCTCTTCATTCATTATCCTAAAGGCTTCAACCCCCCATGGTTGTCGGCCGTAAGTCTTCTTATCCATTGGCTCCTCCATATCTGGATTTTCTTCACCCAATCATTTAATTCCCTTTCTGTGTCCTTCATAGACCTCCTTGAACAAGAACATAACAATGAGCATGCCCATACTTTAGAGTTCTTGAACGGGGTTGAATAGAACACCGCACGACCTCCTATCTTTTGATGAACCCCGCTTTTGCCAATATCAACTTCTATATAATGGTGGGAGCATCATTCCATATGTACTCCCTACCAAGAAATCTCAAGTCGTAGTCGGTCCCCTAGGTTCAGTTTGCGAATCTGATAGTGAAGACCAAGGGATGGAGAGAGTCAATGTAGCAATTTAAACATAGGCGAGGAGGAAATAAGAAAAGAAAAGACCATCGTCGAGCAAAGAGGTTAAGGAGGGGAGGAAGGAGGAGAGGAAGAGGAAGAAGAGTAAAAAGAGGATGAGGAATACAATCTCGATGAGGATTAATTGTATGAAGAAACATTTTCTGAATGTACCATGGTCACAACCCCTCCCTGACCAAAGCGATTAATTATTAAGTCTTTACAGCTTACGCCTGGTCATAGCCTTGAACTGGTTAAAGAAGCAACATCTCCCATGGTCTTCTCTGAGAACATCATTAGTTCCTTAAGCGCTCTTGGGAACTTGTCTGCTTTTGGCTTCGGGAGAATAAGCTTTAGAGATATCCTCAACACCAGCCCTTATGAATTCAACTTCCCTGCTAGGGGTATTCTTACCGAAGGTGATGAAACTCCATCACTATGACACCTTGAGCATGGTCCATAGATTACTTAAGGAAAATTCAAAACTATACACACTCCTAGAACCACGAGCACAAGCACCAAGCACTCATTCTTAATCAATTGTCTTAATTTCGATATATCCTTTCTTCTTTTTAGGTACAGTAGGTAGAGATCCTTTCGATAGTCTCTGTTCTGTCATTTGCCAACATTGCTCCTCAACTCTAGAGTCTTACGTGCAGCACACCAACTCATATAAGGAGTCCAAATCTAGAAGAAGAGTAAGAAAGGATAAAAAGCATAGAGATGAAGAGGATAGATAGACTATCAATGGATACTCGAAAAATCTGAAATCCGTCTGGCTCTGTATCCAAAAACCGGATATTATTCGATATTCGAAAAGCGGATGCGGATATCCAATATCCAAAAAGAAAATCGGATGCGGATATGGGCATATCCATATCCGAAAAACATCCATCCGATCAAAATTTTTGTGTGTTACCATTTTGTCAATATGTATGTTGTTATTTTATCATTTGAATTGATGTAATATCATGTAAACTTGTTTGATATTATGTATGTTGCCATTTTTCATTTGAAAAATTGATTAGTATTGTAGTGTGTATTGTCATTTGAGAAAGTAATTGTTTTAGTTTAAAAATATTAGTATAATAAAAATCTTATTCAATTTAGGATGCGGATATTTCGTATCTCCAGAAATATCCGCTGCGGATATTTTCGGATATCAGAAAAATATCTGCGGATGCGGATACGGATGTTAATTCTCAGATATCCATGAATTTTAGATGCGGATTCGGATGCAGATTTAAATTTTGGGATGCGGATGCGGATACAGCCATATTCGCATCCGTTGACAGTCCTAAGATAGAGGCATTGTGATGAAGAGCAAGAGCATCGTGACATTGAATGGAAATAGTGCTGCTCAGATGAGCTGTGGGATTCACGTAAGTGCTTTATGCATGTATCTGCGTTCCCACTCTCAATCTTCTCAACGCTAACTTTCGCCGACTCAACCTTCTACCACCATTGTCTCTATCTCCCATCGGTCCAAAGGAACTACAATCATGTTGCTCCACCTCCACCCCTCGAAGGCCAATCTCTAGTTATCACTACTGGGATGTACACTGCTTTGCATGCTGCTTTGCCTAGTAACTATCAAAAGGGAGTGATGTTGATTATAATGTCATAATCATCTTGAAAAAAGAGGCTAATAAAGGCTTGACAACACAAAGAGGTCATGGAGTAGGTTCTTAAATGGAAAAAGCCCATGAATGGCCATTCCATGTCAATCGAGCCAATCAATTGATTAGCCTTCTTTTGACTCAATGAGGGCCAATCATGATAAGATAATTGCAGCCTACAATACAGAATTGGCTGCATTACTAAGGATAGCTATACAACACCAAAGTCGGCCATGATGTGACATCCTCTACTTCGAGACTCAAAGATGAACGTTGATGATGTTGTATTCATCACTAGAATTATCTTCCAGTGATGTAAATGAGTTCAGTATATTCAAAAACTGACTAAGCAACGAGCAGCTAAATAACTTCATTACATAAAAAATTTCTTTAATGTTCAATACACACATTTTTCATCAAAATTAACCCCAAAGTTGTGTCGATGCAAGGGTCAAATAACAATAGATAATAACATAGAAAAGAGTCAGGTCAACATATACATATGTGGTCTGAACTCCATCAACAACGGATATATATCTTTATTAGCTAACCAAGCCTCCTACTCCATCTTTGATCTGCGTAGCGTAGCTCCTGTGATTAATCTGCCTAATCCCATAAACTTAGCCTACTCGAATGAGTACTCATGAATTTATGGAAAAAAGATAGAAAAATGTGTCAGACATAAAGTCTTGTGTGAATAATACTTTCCGCAAACAAACACGTAGTAAGACCAGACTGCTCTACAAAAAATGGGTTTCCCCCTCACTATCCCAAAACATCATGAAAGAAATAATCATTGTTCTAATGCAAGTAGTTCTTATTTACCATTGCGCCTTTATGCATTCTTAAGTGGTTCCCTTTGACCACTATGCATCGGCACAGTACCCTCTTAGCTTCCACCTTTAGATTATTCTTTAATCTACAATTCCCATCGCTACTGCACCCATAGCGCGGTCCCTTACTTGGCTTCTATTTTTAGATTATTATCTAACCTATTTAATACTGCACTCATGGCGAGGTTGAATGCCCCTCCCCACCTTCCTATGGTATGCATTCATGAATGCCTCTCCTCACCTTCCTAAGCTGTGCATCCACTCAAACATTTATTTAATTTAAAATTACCACCACGGTCCCTGAAAGTTGAATGCCACTCCTTACCTTCCAAAGATGTGCATTCGAGTGAGCAGCCACATCCAACGTCTATAGCCCTTTCGACCCTATTTCTAGTGCATGAACCTTTCCCTTTACTATTTTGGTCTCTTCCTGAGTCCTACATATTTATCCTTTATAAGGTTTCATTCACTTCTTTCTTTGGAGCAGTACCACCCTGCCTCAAACTCTTAGCACTGCACACTTTTCTTGTTAAGCGTTCTCTTCCAAATTTCGGTGTAGTATGACCTCTACATATTGCGGCGTAGTTCAGCCTTTTCCTACTTTTCATTTTTTTACAACACGGTATGTGTTCCATAAATTTCAAAGAAACTCTATTTTACCCCAAAAGTCTCTAGATGCGATTGGAAAATCTCCACCTCTCTCGCATGTTTGTGCAGTTCTCTTATAAATGTTAGGTCACCATGTAAACACTGTACCAGACAAAATCTGTCATGTCTGCACGTATTTACACATGTCGCTATCTTGTTCGTCACTGTATAACTTTCTTTTATTAATAGTGTCCTTCATATTTGTTTTTATCTTTTTATTTGGATATGGTTTCCTATTCACTTAACATTTATTTTATCATATAATTTTATATTACAAGCGTCCATGCAATTCTCCCCTTTTTCCCAATGCGGTATTTATTTCATAACAACTTATTTTCCTCTTAGGAAACTTTACCAAAATTCTAGAAAATTCGTGAACACATATTACAATATTCTCTATCCTTTACTTAAATTTAAAGGTATTTTCCTTATTTATTTTCAAGGTATTCTCCTTTAAAAATTCATAATAAACCATTTTGACCTAGGAAGTTTCTCAAATTAATAACCCACTTCTATAACCATGGTTAGATCTTTATATAAAACTTTCATAGCATTTCGAAACCATTAAGGTGGATAAACACATCTAATCATCTCATGTTCATCTATTTCTCCCCAAAACATTCATTAAACTTGTAGAAATCATTAGAGTAGGGAATCATGTTATCTATCCCATGTTCATCTACTTTTTCCCAAAAACATTCATTAAACCTTTACACTTATTACTGAAAATCCATTGAAACTCTGTTATATATATATATATATATATATATATATATATACGCACACATATACATGCACACATGCAAACTCATATCATAGCCATATATTAGAACCGGTATAAAAAAGTTAAGTATTACTCACCTAGATCTTTGAAATATCTTACTTTAGTCTTCTAAATCTACCCCTTTAGCTTACATTTTTCTTATCTTTACTTTATTTGCTCTCCTTAAGCCACCAACATTAAAAAAAATTTCAAGCTTTTATTTTATTTTTGGTAGGATGAAATGAATGAATGGGAAAAGAGTAATCCTTATTGTCCTACAATAATTTAGGCTTGGGCCTTCTACTCTTTTTCATTAACTCATTGCCCATTTTCCTCTTATTTAACTTATTTCGGCCCTTTAATTAATTAATTAAATTAATCCTAAATTACAGATTGTTATAGTCTTCCCTTCTTAAAATAATTTTGCCTCCGAAATTCCATTATGGCATGGTAGTGGTCTGCCACTATCATGCTTATGCTAAGCATACTCATGAATTCCTAATTCATATATAAACATACTAGTGCTATCTACTTATACGACAAACAACCATAATATTCATATATATATATGGTCTACACAATACAACTTAATACATAGCTCATATGCTAATCTGAAGCAAACAACTCTGGATAGGTCTTCTTAACCTTATCCTTTGTTTTCAATATATATTCCTCCCGATCTACGCTCCACTAGAGACATACTAGCTTTACCACTTTGTTCCGGAGCCGCTTCTCATCCCGATCCACTATTCGAATCGACCTTCGCACATAGGTTATATTCGACTCTATGACCGTATCTTCTACCACCCTTGGATTAAATCCTATGTCCGGATCTCTAATGCATATTCGTAGATGTGATACGTGAAACACATTATGAATCGTTGCAAAAGCACTAGGCAGCACTACCATATACACCTCCTTCCCAATCCTCCCTATGATCGAAAATAGCCTTGCATATCTGGGTGCCAATTTCTCAGGCTTCCAAAAAATGCATCACGACTCTCATCGAAACGATATTCATGAACACCTGATCACCTACTGGGAACTCCGGCTTCTTCTTCCTCGTATTGGCATAAATCTTTTACCTAGACTGAGCTGCCTTCATTCTTGTTCGGATTAGTTCTACAATTTTAGTAGCATCCTAAACCACCTTAGTCCAATGCCAACCTGTTCCTCGCCTCCAACCAACACGTAAGCAAATTACACGACCTTCCATACAATGCCTCAAATGAGGCCATCCCAATGCTGCTTCGATAGCAGCTATTGTATGAAAACTCTACCAAATGTAGATAGTCATCCCAAGATCCACCAAAGTCTAAAATGCAAGCTCTCAGCAAGTCTTCCAAAATCTTGTTGGTTCTCTCGGTCTGCCCATTTGTTTTTGGATGGTACACGATACTCATGCGTAATTCTATACCCAACACCTTCTATAAGTTGTGCTAGAACCCATTGGTAAACAACAAATCTAGATCACTAATAATATGCTAGGCACCCCTTGTAATTTCACTGCTACCTTCATATATATCTCTGATAACTTCAGCTTAGTCTGCGTAGCCTTCACTGGAATAAAATGAGCATACTTAGTCTATCAATTACGACCCATATGGTTTCATTCCATTCCCTTGACCTTGGCAACCTATCTACGAAGTCCATAAGTACCAAATCCTATTCCCGTACTTGAACTTCTAAAGGAAGCGGGAGCCCGTAGGCTTCTGATGTTTTGCCTTCATCTGCTGGCATGTAAAACATCTTCTCACATACTCTCCTACATCTTTATTTATCCCCTACGAGAGGAAACTCCTCCTTATGTCTCGGTACACCTTTGTACCTCTAGGGTGTATAGCAAACTTTGAACGATGACATATGTCCAACACTTCCTTCCGTGGCCCTTCTACACTTGGAACATACTATCTTCCATTCTTCCATAGCCTGCCTTCTGTATCAATCATAAATCCCTTCAATTCTACTGTCTTAATTCCCGAGTCCAAGTTCCTTGATATATCAGCACAAAATTTGTCTCCCTTCTATAGTTTGACAATCTTTTCTACAAGTGCATGCCCTACTTCTAACATGATAACATTCTTAATGCATTGCTTGAACCTACATTAGACCAAAAATGCACATCACATGTAGACAATGCTACCAACATGGTCCATCCTTCTATCATAGCTAAAACATAATTCTGCTGCTTGTGACTTAGGGCATCTGCTACTTTATTTCATTTCCCTAGGGTATACTCTATCCTAAAATCATAAGATGCTAGAAACTCTAACCACCTCTGTGGCCTCATGTTCATATCCTTCTAAGGGAACAAATATCTCAAAGACTTGTGGTCAGTATACAACTCAAACCTCCCCCCTAAGAGATAATGTCTCCAAATCTTCAATGTGAAGGTCGTTGCCGCTGCTAACTCCAGATCATGAGTTGGATATTGAACTTCATGGGGTCGCAACTGGCTAGATACGTATGAAGTTACTTTGCCCTTCTGCATCAATACTGCCCCTAACCCAAAACCTGATGCATCAGTATATGCGGTCATACCATCATTCCCTTTAGGTATCACTAACATGGACACATTCGTCAATCTATGCTTCAGTTCCTAGAATGCCTTCTAGCACTCCTACGTCCAAACAAACTGCTCACTCATCCTTGTTAATCTCATCATTGGCGTAGCAATATAAGAGAAGTCATTGATGAATCACCTGTAATAGTCAGCTAATCCCAAGAAACTTTGCAGCTCTATCACATTCTCAGGTCTGTTCCACCCATTTACTGCATCACCTTCAAAGGATCTACAACTAGCCCTTCTTCCAAAATCTTACGGCCTAAGAACTTCATTTTGCGTTTCCAAAAATGATACTTAGAAAATTTCACGGTTAACTTATATTATCTCAATGTCTCCAGCACAAGCCTTAGGTGAATTTTGTGTTTCTCCTTATCCTTAGAGTACACTAAGATGTCGCTATGAACACCAATACATATCTATTCATCTTACCTCGAAAGATAACGCTCATCAATTCTACAAAGAAAGCGCATGCATTGTTTAGTCTAATTGCATTACTATCCACTCAAACAAAACATACCTCGTTTTGAATGCAGTCAAAGGAAAGCTTTCCTCTGCAACTCTCAGTTGACGGAATCTTGTAGTCAAGTCCAACTACGAAAATAACTTAGCTCCATTAAACTGATTAGAAAAGTAATCGACAAAGGACACCTATTCCTCACCATCCTCTCATTTAGCTTTTGATACTCTATACATAATCTTAATGACCCATCAGACTTCTTTACAAATACTGTTGTTACTCCCTAAGGTAACCTACTTGGTCTATAAACCTCTTACCTTTTAGCTCTTCCAACTTCTTCTTTAACTCCTCCTTCTCCTTTGAAGGTATTCTACTAGGAGGTCGGCCAAATGGTTCAGTCCCTGGTAATAAGTCAATATGAAACTTTACCACTCTCGAGGGTGGTAACCTAGAAACTAGTTTAAACACATCTCGAAACTCCCTTACAAAGAAAATATATGCTTATCAAAAGAGAGGTACCATACCAATGAAGCATTTCGTGTATCTACTTACAAAGAAAAGATACCAAATATAAAGCCTTTAAAACAATGGTTGTTATAAAGCACTATAAGCGGCTAGGATGCCAAACCTCGAGAAATGTTGGG
This sequence comes from Allium cepa, assembly GCA_030765085.1. NCBI lineage: Eukaryota > Viridiplantae > Streptophyta > Magnoliopsida > Asparagales > Amaryllidaceae > Allium > Allium cepa. Next base: position 322,523,202 of record CM060939.1, read on the forward strand.
ATATTGAATATCAGCAACACAAGTAGATGACGAACTTTTACTGGGAAGATGCACGTCAACCATGTCGCCTACCTCTACCACTATAAATAGACACCCACGACCATTCAAATGAGTGTCAATTTTTTCTTCCTCTCTCTCAAATTAAAGAATTGTAACCCTAAATTAATTTGGGAAAAACCAAGAATCCTTCGTAACTTTAAAAACTGATGAGAACAAAGACTTGAACAATTTTTCATAGCATATTTCTAATGAATTATACATATTTAACTATTATTGAACTATGGATGTGCATATGACAAATTTTTGACTTGTGGTTAGACTTATAACAAAGCCTTTTAAGTCCTTATCTAAATTAATAATTGTCTTGCATAATGACTATCATGCCTATCGACATAAGAACAAAGGACTAAAATTTATGTGAATCGCATATTCAATCCAGTAGCAAATACTCGATAGATTATTGCATAATTATATGACTTGCCTATTTTACCCTTGTACACATGACACAAAATTTTAAACAACTTTACGAGTATACTAAAAGTCTATAGGAGTTATATGACTATTCTGAATAATATTATCGTATGCGAATACTATGTTTGTTGAATTAATTTTTGGTCTAAAAATTCCGGCACTAGAATGAGGGCTCGAATCTCCGTCCTATTATCTCTTTGCTTAGAAACTAATTATGTAAAGTTTTATCATAGGAAAGTGGTAAGAGCTAAGAAGATCAATGTTGTGAACGAAGATATTGTGCAATGAACAAACTTGGAGGAAAATATCACTCCAAACTTCAATTTAGAAAATATGGAACCTAGACAACTTTCATTGCCACTGAAACCAACAAACAACGTAGTTAAGATTCAGGATCTAACTCAAAACTTGCAATGATGTAGGAATTCCTTGAAAAAGTTATTTCCCAGAAGTCTTCTAAAAAGCTTACTGAAGGAAGAGAGTAGGTAGAATCTAAACGAGGAATCTAGACACCTCATTACTCAATAGCAAAGATAAGGGTAAAAGCATTATGAGTCCGCAAAGAAAGAAAGAAACTCAAAACAAAGGACCGATATATGTTCCCTGAAGTCGCAAGACCATAAAATTAAGATGAATCGTCATGGGAAAGGCTAAGAAAGGAGAATAAGAAGATCTTTTGAGCATTTGGTAGCTCAACTTCAGGCAAAAAGTACAAGCCCTCCCAAAGGGATTACCATGATGACGAAACATACTTGAAAGACGTGGCCAATAAAATAGTAAAAGACATGCTTGATCTTAAAGGGAAAAAAACCCTCGACCCTAGGATAAATAATAATCCATGTGAAGCTCCATTCGTAAAATATATAATGTCTATTAAAATCCCATCACATATAAAATCCCTTCATTGAAGTATAACGGAACCACCGACACAAATGACCCGTCTTTTGGCTTTTGAGAGCCAAATGGATTTGCACAATTTCTCTAGAGTGCCATGTTGTAGACTTTTTCCTACAACTTTTAAGTAGAAGCTTCCAAATTGTACATGCACTATAGAGAGAAAATCATTTACGCTTAGAAATAGTTTTCTTATGAGTTTTCAATATAATTCTGCATAAGCAAAGATCCTATATTGACTCTAGTGTGCTGGAAAATGTCAAACAAAGACCAGGTGAACTGCTTAGTGAGTATTTGAAGAGGTTCAATATTGAGGCACTAAAGGCAAAAAACATGATCGATGGAGAAAAACTAATGGTAGTGCACATCCATAGTTGTAGAGATCTTCAAGATTTTCATTTTTAGGCTGATAAGTTTATCCGTATGGATGAAATGTACTATGTTAAGAAGAAGTCCCAGTCAAAGAAGGAAGGAGGAAAATCTAGCTATGACCACCCTAACAAAATGCCGAGATAGGATGAAAATAAAAGAGGGTGATGGGAGGAGATCCCTAAATCTAACTTTATAGCTTCGAATAAACCCATTTCCTATATTTTTGCTATAGAAAAAGATGAAGGCAACTTCCCAATTCTTAAAAAGCAAGGAATATCCCCAAACCAAGAAGAGAGGATATTATTGTGCCTACCGTAATGCGAACAGACACAAAACCAATGAATGCCATATTTTGGTTGGAATTAATCAAAATATGATCTGATCTGGGCTCCTAAAAGAGATTATCAAGGAGAATAAAAAACCTGCCTATCTTGAGGAGGGTTATCGGAGGCCTCCAAGCAGCACCGTAAATTTCATAGAAAACGACTCTCAACTGGTTTTTATCCCTCCGATCAACCACATAAATGCCATCCATAGAGGTCCCCATCTCATTGGAAGCAACAAAGAAGCCAAGAGTAAGAGATGGAGATTTTCTCATTCAGGAGCAGCCATAGCTCAAAAATCACAAATATCAGCTTCATATGCCCAACTTAACTATAACCCCATAAGAATTAAGAGGGGTCCATAACCTACATAATAATCCACTTATGACAACTTTACAAACTGGGATCTCAACAGTAACAAAGATCATGGTGGATGCTGGGAATGCAGGAGTGTCATCTTTGAGCATGCTTTTACTCAATTAGGAATTCTAGAGGAGAAATTAGAGCCAAGCATTGAACCTATCCTTGGTTTCAACAACAAAAGGTATACTATAATAATAAAAATTAAACTCCTGGTGTAGATGGGAATTCTGCCATATTCCATAACTTTCGAGCCTCTGTTCATGATAATGGACCAACTTTCTTATTATAATGCTTTATTTAGGAGACCGGCCCTATATGAAGTAGATGCGTTTGTTTCACTGAAATGTATAATGGTGAAATTCCTGACTAAGATTGATTAGGGAACAATAAGGAAAAGCATTTTAGCTTTCGAGAACTATATTTCACTACAATTGAGCAATTCAAAAGAGACAGTGATTCTTGTTACGACTCGGAGAAAAACGAATTGAGCAAAATTGAAATTGAAGTCCCTTGGACAATAGCCCTTCGAATTTGCTATCCAAAGCAAAAAAGAAATCTAGAGTATCCGAGAAGCCCGAGAATGTAATAAGAAGATTCAACTTCGTCGAGAGGAAAAGAAAACGAAAAGATGAAAATTTGATAGACAGAAAATAGATGATCAAGAAATTATTACTGAACTAGATTGTAGAAATAAGCAAGAAAGAATAAAATCGACGAAGACCTAGAAGAGGTAAGCCTTGATTTGCTTGATCCAACCAAATTGGCGAAGATAGGAAAAGAGATAGGTGACAAGCTCAAGGAGGAACTAATTCGATTTCTTCAATCTAGCAAGGATATATTTGCTTGGACCTATTTAGACATGACCGAAATAGATCCAACATACATGAATCATGCCCTTAATAGAGATTCAAATATCACTCTTATTCGACAGAAGAAAAGGCAGTTTGATAAGGTTCGAACCAATGCTTAAAAAGAGGAATTCAAAAAACTACTTGAAAATGGATTCGTGAAAGAAGTTTTCTGTCCAAAATGGTTGGCCAATCCCCTGCTAGTCAAAAAGCCCAATGGAAAATGGAGAACATGCGTCGACTATACTGATTTGAATAAAGCATACCCTAGAATTGCCTCGAATAAACTAATTAGTTGACATAACAAGTGGACAAAAACTATTGCCTTTTTTGGATGCATACTCAGGATATAATCGAATCCCCATGTTCAGGCCATATAAAGAACACACAATTTTCATAACAGATTGGGGAATATACTGCTATAAAGTTATGCCTTACGGGTTGAAGAATGCGGGAGCTACGTAGACTGATAAACAGAATTTTTAAAGAATAAATTGGTTAAAACATGGAAGTATATGTAGATGATATGCTGGTCAAATCTTAAGAGGAAACCAATCACTTGAAAGATCTTAAGGAAATGTTTGAAATACTATGAAAGTACAAGATGAAATTGAATCTGCAAAGGTGCTCTTTAGGATACAATCTAAGAAGTTTATGGGATATATTATCAGTGCCAGAGTAATTAAGGCCAACCCTGACCAAATCAAGGCAAATGGGGACATGGCGAAAGATAAGTAAAGATGTAACGAGCTTGAATGGAAGAATGACAGTTTTGAACAGATTTATCTATAAGGCCATTGATAATTCTTTGGTTTTCCCTAAGATGACTAACTAAACACACCGACCAACCTAAATCATTATCTATAAGGTAATAAGGGGCTTAAGCCTAAATCACCACCCGAAGAGTAGTAAGGATCGAAAGGAACTAAAGCCTAAATCATCACTAAAAGAGTAATAAGGGGAGAATGAGATAAAAGCCTAAATCATCATTCAAAGAGTTATAAGGGGAAAATCAAGCAAGTTCAAATCTACCCTAAAGATGGATCAAAGCAATCTTCTAAGGAAAGAACAATCAATGTTAAAGTAACCTTTAAAGGGAAAGATAAAAAACTATTTGAGATTTCAACGCCAATAGGAGCGTCTGAGAAGTTCTGAATCTTATGTGAACCAAAGGCTTTATTCCTAAGAAATTCAAGATTGAATTAGCTCTAGTCTTTAGTTCCTTAGATGGAACTCAAATTTTTAATGAATGACGAGGACCTCCATTCTTACTTAAGTTTCTAGTCTCCTACTGATAGAGACCAGATGGTTTTCTGTTCTTCTATTCAGATAAATTATGGTACTATTACCAGATGGGTTTTCGATCTTCTATTTATATAAAATTATGGCACTATTGCGAAATAGATTTCTGGTCTTCTATTCATATTATGGTATTATTATCAGATGAGTTTCTAGTCTTGTATTTAGATAAAAATATGGTATTATTACTGGATGGATTTCTAGTCTTCTATAATATTATTGCCAGATGGATTTCTGGTCTTCTATTCAATAATATTATTACCATATGGGTTTTGGGTCTTTTATTTAGGTAAAATTACGGTATTATTATTATCAGACGGATTTCCAAACTTCTATAATATTATTGCCAGACAGGTTTCTGGTCTTCTATTCATATAAAATTATGGTATTATTGCCAGATGGATTTTTGGTCTTCTATTCTACTAATATTATTACCAGATAAATTTCTAATCTTCTATTCAAGTAATGCCATATGGATTCCTAGCCTTCTTGCTAAAAGAACATATAGATTAATGGATTGAATTTATGGACTTCTCATCAAACGAATCTATGGAATTATTTCCAGATGAATTTCTAGTTTTCTTACCAAGAGAATTTATGGTCTTCTTATCGAGCAAATTTTTGGTTTCTCAGATAAACTTGGCTTTACATTGAAACAAGAAGGCTTCGTTATATAAGGAAGAGGACAAACTAATTCATAGCTTTGCCAGATCTGAGAGGGATCATTTAAAATTCAATATAAATTTGATAATGAAAATCATCGTCATTTATTTTATGTTTTTCAGGAAAACGAGATTGAAGAGAAAATCTCGCAGAAAGTTGGAAAGATGAGAAAATGCTTGGTTTTACATTAAAATGTAAAAAGCATCTTTTATATAATGAGGGAGGCAAATGTTATCCACATATTTTCCGACTACTATGAACAAAAAGGGATGGAAGCTATAGAAGATAGTGCCACTACAATAACATAGCAAACATGAAGATATCAAACCAAAAGGGATGTTGAATTTAAAGGCAAAGAAAAGTCAAGACTTCAAAACCTAAAAAAATAGTATCAAGCTCATAAACATAGAAGTAGTTCCAAAGAGTGAAGGTAGTGAACTCCTACGAGAAGGGATGTCGGACTATTCTAACTAAGTATAGGGATACCGGACATTAACATTAAAGGAAGATATCAAGCTTCAACGTCTGTAAAGGTTATCAAGTGTCTAAAGCAGATGATGAAGCTAAGACTTCGTAATAATTTGAGGTGTCGAGCATTTAAATAAGACACGAAAGTGTATCGAAGCTCTTTAGGATGGCGAACATCAAGGGAAGGATAAGCATTAACAGGTAAGGCACGAAGTCAAACCTCAACAATAAAGAATAATGGTCTATTAAGGAAAGATGACGTGTGTCTACAACCTAAGAGATGACATGTATCGACAATTTGAAGAATATCGACAACAAAGAGAAGTATCGAAGGCCTGACAATAAGAAGATATCAAATATGTCGCTCTACTATGACACAGAGATACCACAAAGTATAAAATTAAGGAAAGATGTCATGCCGCTTAGGGATGTCGAGCATATAACATAAAGGGACATATTCGACATCTATAATTATAAAGGATATCGAGTAAACGCTGGTATAGATAATGAAAATTAACAACACATAAAGGATAATGAGTATCCATTATCATAAGGGTTGCCAAGTTTTTACACAAGGTGTCGAATTTGTATAGTGGCGGATGTCATAGAACACTTATCAAAAGAGAGGTACAATACCAAAGAAGCACTTCGAGTATTTACTTACGAAGAAAACATATCAAATATAATGCCTTTATAACAATGGCTCTATTATAAAGCACCAATAAGCGGCAAGGACGCCAAACCTCAAGAAATGTTGGGATATCGAACATCAGCAACATAAATAGATGGCGACCTTTTACGAAAATGTGTGTCAACCATGCCGCCCATCTTTACCACTATAAGTAAACCCCCACTGCCATTCAAATGAGGGTTAATATTTTCTTTCTGTCTTAAATTAAACAATTGTAATCCAAAATTAATTTGAAAAAAAATCAAGAACCCATTATAACTTTCGAAACTAATGAGAATAAGGACTTGAACAATTTTGCATAGCCTATTTGTCATGAATTATGCATATTTAACTATTATTAAACTATGGATGTGATATGGAATTTTTTTTACTTAGATATGGACAAATAACAAAATATTTTAAGCCCTTGACTAAATTAAGGATTATCATGCATAATGACTATCATGCCTATTGACATATGAACAAAGGACTAAGACTTATGTGAATCTAGGCATGTAAATGGGTACTTTTGGATACGGATATTGTCATTTCCTCATCCGCATATTAAATCATTTTTGGATATTGTATATATGCATCCACGGCACAGACAGATATCAGACGGACTTTCCATAGGACCTATTTTACTAACAGGATTTATCACTACTTTAGCTACTTTAGCAGCTTGGCCTGTTACTCAAAATTCGCGATTGTTCTATTTCCTGATGTTAGCAATGTACAGTGGTCAAATAGGATTATTTTCTTCTAGAGATCTTTTACTTTTTTTTATCATGTGGGAGTTAGAATTAATTCCTATTTACTTACTTTTATCTACGTGGGGAGGAAAGAAACGTTTGTACTCGGCTACAAAGTTTATTTTGTACACTACAGGGGGTTCCATTTAATTATCCTATCCGCTAATGATCGATAAATCAAGAAATATAAATAGATTTAGTTGGTTCAGCATAATTTTTTTCAATCTCACTAACTTTAAGAGTGAAAAATGAACAAATAGATGACAATAAATAGTTTTGAGCAATTAATATGCATCTAATTCATATAATAAACTATTAGCTTGATAAAAAAATAAACACATATCTATCATTGTACTGAAATACACAAAATATTAACTAATATCTTAACCAAAATCGAATGGATAATTTTCGAATGCAGATACCTTTATATTCACATCCGTATCCTTTTTCCAAATATAGGATATTTATCCACTTTTCGAAAACAGATGCAGAGGGATATAGAATATTTTGAGTATCCATTAACATGCCTATGTGAATCGCGTATTCAATCCAGTAGCATATACTTGATGGACTATTGCACAATTACGTGACTTTCTATTTTACCCTTGCACATATGACACAAATTTTTAGACAACTTCACGATTATACTAAAAGTCAATAGGTACTACAGGGTCATTCTGAATAATATTATCTTCTGCAAATATCATGAGTGTTGAACTAGTTTTTGATTGAACAATGCCTATGCAGGGGTCAAATAATAATATAAAAGGGCCAGATCAATATATGAAAATATGGCCTGAACTCCTTCAACAGGGGAAATAGTATCTTTATTAGCTAACCAAGCCTCCTGCCCCATCTTTGATCTGTGTACTGCGACTCCTGTTATTAATTTGCCTAATCCCATAACCTCGACCTACTCGAATAAGTACCCATGAGTTTATGGGGGAAAACAATAATAAAAACATGGATCAGACATAAAGTCCACTTGGGTTCATCGTTGTCAGTTAGTTAGGATGACCATGTTGGGGTCATCCTGTCATCTTTATTAGCTCATCCCTTATTTTTAAATTAGTTTTGTGCCGATAGGATGACCTTGTTGGGGGTCATCGTTGTCAATTGATATTGCCTTGAGCGGAGTCACTGGCCCACCATCGGGGATTGAATCTCCCATATGGAGGTCGAGCGTATTATCATCATTCATCCGCACTCATTTCTAGATCACATTATTCTAGCATGTATATCATCTGTTCTATGACTTCCTTGGCCAAGACAAGCAAACATGCTCGAAGCCAGGAGCTATATTTGCTTCTAGATCTCATAATGAGTCTACTGACTTCGAGAGAGATAAAGATATAGTATCTTTAGTTACTTCTCACCATCGGGTATGAGCTTGCTCGTCCTATGTAGTTATGAGTTGCCTTGTCTTATACGGGCTGACCAAGGAAAGATAGTCCATACAGCCCGATCCTCTTGGCCCCTGGCACAAACGGGAAGATTGAGTGGCTCGTGCGGTCTCTCAAGGGAGGTGTTTGATGTTGATGCCTCTTTGATGTCTTCAAGGTCATGGGAGTTCCTATAATGAATGGAAGTGTTACATTACTTGCTTGTGCTCCTAGGTTTGTCGCTGTTGAGTGTGGATAGCTCCTTGTATTGTATTGTATTGTATTGTATTGTATTGTATTGTATTGTATTGTATTGTATTGTATTGTATTGTATAAGGACTCCCTTCTTATCTTGTTGTAATAATATGCTATAGCAGTTTACGATGGCTTGCTAATTACTGTGGACGTACTCTATCCCTTCCTTGATGGGAAACTTCATTGTGAACCACTAGTAGGCTATATTTGCATTTAGATCTGCAAGCACAGGTTTTCATATCAAGATATTATAAGTAGACGACCATTACACTCAACAAAATTTACTTGAATCTTGGCCATAAGGTGTTCTTGGCCGAAGGTGACTACTTGCGAGATTGTACCCTTGGGTACTATGTTAATTTCCCTACATCCATAAATAGGTAGTGCGCAAAGAGTATGGCCGGAGGTAGGATGCTGCATCTTGTCGAACACAGATTTGAACATTACATTGACCAAAATACCCCCATCATTGAAGACTCGATGTACTTCGATGCTTTGACTGAGATGACCATGAGATCTTGATGGGGGAAGTCCATTTCTCCCTTTTTCTCGGAGGTGAAAGTGATTTCCATTTCCTTTGCTTCAACCCAGGGATCTTTTGGACCCTTGAGCTCGACCGAGTATATCTGGTGATATGGGCCGAGTTCTCTCCCATAGCAGTCTTGAGCTCCCTTGCTACTTTCGACACATGTGGGCCCCTACAAATAAACAATATCTTTATGTTGTCAACTTCATTCTCACCATGGCTTGCATTATGCGAATATGAATAAGGAGTTCGTAGAGAAGAAAAGTGAAGAAAAATGAGAGTGTTTAGAGGAGACTCCCCTTCTAGCACCAAAATGTTGACTAAAAATTTAGTCAGCTTTATAATTATGATTGGGAATTGATATTTAACAAAGGTTACTTGCTAATATTTTGGTGTAAAATGTAAAATAAGGAGAATAAAGTGAAGTAAAAGGTCAAGATTTAGAGCGTTTGATCAAAGTTGATCTATACTATGAGGAATTTCTTATTTGTTTGATTCTCTTACAACAATTTAGATTACAAGAGGGAGTAACAAGAAAAATTAAGTCTTGAGAGTTTGAGATGTTCAACTGTTGTTCAAATGCATGTAATGATATTTTATAGCTTTGGAATACGTGATGAAAAGAAGTTGGGATGGTACGGTTATGGTGAAGAATTCACTCTGAGCCATAGGTGGAGTCGTGCATCCGAGATTGGTGCCAGCTAGGATGTCCGTCGATTTGTAGGGCTTAATTTTTTCACCATTTAGTGGTCTGAATACAAGCATGCCTTGGTCAGGGACATGAATCATGAGATCAAGAAGTGGTTGCGTAAATGCACTTTGTCAGGTTGGCAGGAAAGGACAAGGAGTGGGTATTATTGTATTGCTCGTGTTAGATGTATAACATCGTATGTGTTAGTAGCTTTAGGGAAACAGTGCATGCAAAGCTTCTTTATGCATGGGTCAGTCGATGCCCGCGGTCGTAGTTGGCCAAGTTAAAATAAGAGAACTTCAAAAGATGCGGGCGGTCAAGTTGGAAGTCGGGCGGGGGCCCTAGTCAAAGAGAAGATAGCATTATCTGGGTTGATCGAAGTATGAACGGGGCATGCTGCATGGATCGCTCGCCGGTGGATTGCCATTCATGTGTCCGACCATTATTTGTCCTAGTTTGTTGACGACATTGTGCGCTTGGTATGGTTCACGCATGTACTGGTGTAGGGTGAGTTGTTTTTTGTGGTTGAGGCCGTGCTTTGAGCTTAAGGACAACGAGAATCATGCAGGCCAAGATATCGATAGCTGGAACTATGTGTGTGGGATGCGAGCCAAGGCGTCGGTTATTGAGATCATATGGGCTAGTCGAGGGCCAAGACGTTGGCCGATCCATATTACATATGAGAAAATTAGGCAACATTTATCATAATCCGATCAGATCGTGATCGAATCTTTATAATCGTTGACCGCGGCAGTTTGAAGATTATTAAAAGCATTAATTACTTGTGTCCTCAATCTATTAGCCTAAAACTCTAAAATAAAAACCTCAATTAAATCGCGATGTCACTAGAAATATTTTTGTGATTTGCATTGGAGTATTCGAATGGAAAATTTAGGGGATATCATAATAGAAAGGAGGAGGAGAAGACAACAAGTTTCAAAAGTGAATTTTGTATTTACCACCGTCATTTATTTCTATCCGTATATCTTGACTAAAATTTATTTTTAGCTATGTTTCTAGAGGTTACGTCAAAGACCACTAGTTCAAGAAGTAAGTGCATACCATTCTAGATTAAGATTGTAGAAATAATCGGTTCGAACTTTTCTATACGTTAAAATGAGTATCGTTTGAATAAAATACCACTATCGTTCTAAAATAATATGTTTAGTTTTGTTTCTATTTGTTTATTAGTAGGAGGATGCATAAATTTGTTTCCAAAAAGAATAAAATTTGAATGAACTGTTTTGACCGTCTAATCTCATCAAATTTTTTACTTTGACTGCTCTTAATTTGGTTCATGGTATAATCATGATAACATAACTAAAAAAGTTTAATTAGTATAAGTTAATAAAGGTCGATATAGCCAAATGGGGATGAGCAAATTTAATGCATTTTGAACATTTTGGTTGGATAAACGAAACTTGAAAGTGTGTTTTACACCGCTCATTATAATACTCAATGCGGTTCAAACAATATGAGAAGCAACACAATGGGTCACTACTTTGTACATAGAAACGCAGCGACCAAGTATTCCTACTTCTTAAACTTTAAAGCTGAAATTACTTCTCAGCCGCCAAACTATCATTCCCTGAATCACTTAAAATCAACATACGCTGCAATGATCAAGAACATCGATCATCAGGACTCTTACTTGATGAACCAATTCATCACTAAATGCTCTAGACTTGATCACATTAACTTCGCAGTCGCAGCCTTCAACCAAATGCTAAATCCCAATATATTCGTCTACAATGCAATAATCGGTGGTTTCGTACAGTCCCAAAAACCCGCTTCTGCCCTTCACTTGTTTGTCGAAATGCTTCAGCGTACTGCACTTCATCCAACTAGCTACACTTTTTCATTTCTTATCAAAGCATGCAATCAGGTATCAAATTTTAATCTTGGGGACACAATTCATGGGTTTATAAAGAAAACGGGTTATGAAAATCAAGTTATAATTCAAACGGGGTTGATTGATTTTTACTCGACTTTCTTCAAAGTTAAAGAGACAAAGAGAGTAATAAACGAAACAGGCGAAAGAGATGTTTTTGCTTGGAACACCATGATTTCTGCTCATATCCGCCTTGGCAATCTTGACGAGGCAAGGAAACTGTTCGATGAAATGCCTGAAAAAAACATTGTTTCTTGGAACACCATAATATCGGGATATTCAAAGGTTTCAGAAGTTGATTCTGCTGCATGTATGTTTCATAAAATGCCAGAAAAGAACTTGTTCTCTTGGACTAGTATGATATCTTGCTATTCTCAGAATAATTTACACAGGGAAGCAATTGATACTTTTGAAAAAATGAAGGTGGAAGGAATAGTTCCAGATGAGGTTACAGTGGCTAGTGTAATATCAGCATGTGCTCATCTTGGAGCTCTTGAAATAGGAATGAACATGCACTATTACGTTTTGCTAAACGGTTTTGATTTAGATGTATATATCGGTTCAGCTCTAGTAGACATGTATGCAAAATGCGGTAATTTGGAGCAATCCCTCACAGTTTTCTTGAAGTTGGAAGAAAAGAACATCTATTGTTGGAACTCGATTATAGATGGACTAGCGGTACATGGAAGAGGTAGCGATGCTATCATCATGTTTTACAAAATGAAGAAGGAAGCAAATATTGAACCAAATTGGATAAGCTTTGTTAGTGTTCTCAATGCTTGTGCTCATTCGGGATTGGTTGATGAAAGCTGTGCAATATTTTCGAGCATGGTAGAAGATTACTCAATTAAACCAAAAGTTGAGCATTATTGTTGTATGGTAGACCTATTAGCACGCGCCAATTGTATCGATGAAGCTTTAAAAATTATAATGGGTATGGACATTGAGCCTAATAGCATTATATGGGGAGCTTTGTTGAATGGATGCAAGATCAATGGCAATTTACAAGTAGGAAAGCTTTGCATCGAGAAGTTGTTGGATTTGGATCCAAGTAGAAGTAGTAGCTATTTGCTTATGGTTGGTATGTACGTTGAAAGAAAGAAATGGCAAGAAATATCTGAAGTGAGAAGTGTGATGAAGAAGAAAGGAGTAGAAAAGAAAAATCCAGGTTGTAGTTGGATTGAGATAAACAGAATTGTTTACGAATTTTCTGCTAGCAATGTTTCTCATCATTCCAGTGATCAGATTCTCATGTTGTTAGTGGAGTTGTGTGACCAGCTCAAGCTTGAAGATCATGTACCACATTTGGAGGTAACTTAAGCTTGTAGATCATGTGAGTAATATATAGAGGTTTTTAATGAGATGATTTTTGTTTATTGACCTTCGTTTATATAGTTAAATCTTGAAACGCATCCATATAATATGATTCCACTTGTCATTTTATATATTCATTAAAACATGAAATGTTCTTAAATGTACAGAGGCAATTAGCCTATTGCTCAGTGTTATTGCTGTATCCTTTTGGACCTAAGGCAAACTTTAAGGAAATAACAATAATAGCTTCAAGACAGCATATCTTTTCTTTATTAAAAAAAGAGAAAGAAATTTCTTTTCCTTACCATCTCAACGTCTCCATTAAAAAACAAAAAAAATAATACTAGTACAACCGCATAACGGTGTAAAACCGATCAATTAATTGTATAATTTCGAAAAAAAGGCGTAAACATCAATGGATAACATGTTGGAAGAAGTTTAGAATTTAGGATTTGAATTTGAAATTTAAAATTTTGAAAATATGAATTTCACTTTTGGATGTTGAAATTCAAATTTGAGTTTTAATCAGAAAATTCAAAATCAAATATTTGACTTTGAAATTACATATATGGAAATCAAATTTCAAACTTGAAACATTGATTTGAAAATTTAAGATTACAAGAATTGAATTTTGAATTAACTAATTTTTAGTTTGGAATGAATTTGAAAATTCATATTTGAAGCTTTGATTTATTTTCATAATTTGAATTTTTTTTAAAAATAAAATATTCAATTGGCAAATATTTCTTCAGTAAAGAGAAAATTTTATGTGGAATTTGAAATTTTGAGAATTTTATTTTCAAAATTTAAAATTCTGAATTTTGAATTGGAAGCTATTAAATGCGAAATTTTAGGTTGAATATATTTCTTTGAATTAAAGTTTTTTAATTTTTATTTTAGTTATGGAAAATTGAATTTTGAATTCAAAAATTTACAAATTTGGTAAGAACCTCTAGTTCTAGTGCTTAAAGGTATGACGCTTTAGACAGCCGTTCTAGAGGTCACGGGTTCGAGCTTCTGAAACATCATAATGAGTGCTTTGCTTGAAATAAGTATCATTCTTGTTATCATTTTTTTTTTACAAATTTAAAAGTAAAAAATTAAATTTTGAATTTGAAATAATAATTTATAGGTATGAGAATTGGAAAGTGTACGAAAAAAGTAAACACTTTTCGAAAAGAAGACCTGGTATCATGTAAATAAATACGAGACAACGTATGAAAAAAATAATTTAAGATATTTATGGTAAATAACATTGAAGAAATTTAAGTGAACATGTTCCAGATAATGTTTTAAGTGTTTTCTTATTATTTATGAACTTCATGCAATTTAGTACAAGTCTACAGTAAAAAAAAAAAACTCTATGTACTGTGATTATTACATGGAAAAACTTGCATTCCTAAGAATGTTATAATCGTCTAACAAGTGTCCGAGCCTTCGTGAAAGAGGATTGGATGGGGTGTGCATGGAGGCGCGTGTATATTTAAAGTAAATATATGTAATAATAAAAAATGATGTGTGTATATATAAAATAAATATATATAATAATAAAAAATGATGTATGATGGTTGAATTTTAATGTTGCATTTTAAAAAGCTAAAAGACTGGTTATGACTTTGTTTCTTTGACTAGAAAGCAAATTATGTTGGGCAAGTAAAGGTTGACTGTAACGCGGCAACCTATTTTGAATGCAATGAATATAGTAAACGAGAAAATGGTGTTTGCGACACCATAGAATATACGAGGTTTCCAATCATCCCATCACATTATCTCCTAAACACGCTTTAATCTAAGTAAGCATCAAGGGAATCGTCATCATTCTGGAAAGATTGAACTCAAATAAAGTCCATACGAGCAACCAAGATCAGACTCAAACATAACATGCAAGTATCACAAACCATCAAAGCATACACCGTCAAGCTCAAAAGCTCCAGCCATCAATAAGGACCAGGTCGGAACAGCGCAGCAAAACTAAGAGATGCAACATGTGCAATGCAATGTACAACAGCATGCACAAGCACATACAAGTACAGCAAGTAACAGTACAAGTTTCAAGCACGACGGTGGAACATAGACAATGCACAACAACGGGAGAATATACACTTGTTGAAATGTTCAACCGAAATTTTACAAACACGCACACAAGAGAATATCAACAATCAAATTTAAATACTGAAGTCGAAGTCTGAAATATTCAAAACCGAAAATTAAATACAAAATATATGGAATCATTAAAATCGATCCGTATAAATATTAATCATCATCATTGACAATTTCATAAGTCGAGTTCCAACAAACACAAAAAGGGTAAAATACATAGACCTACCAAATCAGCATCAACTAACTCGACGACAAAGCAACGGAGAGCAATCAAAGCAAAGAAATCGATCGACAAGGCAGCCAAGGCGAACTTATTTCTTCAATTAATTAACTACAGGAATCGTAGCTTCCGAAAAGCAAAACCATAATTTTGAGAACAATGAAAAGAGGATCGTCTGAAGGAAGGAAACCAAGTGGACAAATTAAAGGATTCGGGCTACACTTATTTTCTATCTATTTGGACCGTGCTATATATTTAAATTGTTGATAAATTAGGGTTGCTTTGTTTTAGTGCAATTTAACTTTTAAATGTAAACTCTAGTTTGTAACTAGGATCGAACTACATGGTATATAGTTCGAAGAATTCTGTAACATCCCATATCTTGAGACCCGAAGCTAAACGTTACAGATGTTGCAATTGTCCATAGTATTAACTTTCAGTGATAAAATAAGGTAATGTTAATGGTATTCATAATATAAGAAGTACATGAATATGAAATAAAATCACATATTCAAAAAAACTTTACTGATTACATTGCAAAATCATGTTTCATATTCCATTACATAATCCCAAACGATCCCCAGGTTTTGATCAAATACACATTACAAAATACACCAAAAGCGACATATAAAGATGCCCCTTCGATGAGCAGAGTACTAAATAGACATATCAGTCTGATACAACACAGTGGAAATAGAATTAAATAGCTCCTATATAGCTAGCTCTGCCTCATGCACGTCTTCGGAAGATTTATTCGTCCAACCTGCTAAACTTGAAAAACCTTAACTCTCAATCTACTCAAATTAAATTTTGAGCACCCGAGAGTTTAAGGGGAAAAGAAACTTCGAGCCAGACATAAAGCCTGGTGTGCATAAATACTCTTACATCTCAGTTTACTGATATTAAGTGAGACCACGCCACTTAGTGGAACAGGTTTCTCCTCACTAATATCCATTTAAAACATATCTTTTTGCAAATCATAATCCTGCAATCAAACTGATTAAAACAATAATAGCAAAATCATATATGCTTATAAATCAGGTAATAAATGGACCATCTGTCCGAACAATATAGTTTTGTTTGGCTAACTACTAACCATTGGCTGACTTGGGCCTACCAAACAAAATAAATAAATCTAACATCTGTTAGACAAACTTCTGAACGTTTGTCCTTAACCTATTTCTTTCAGGGTCACCAGATCCTAATGGTTTTGCGAGCTCTCCAATAGCCTATCCTCCTTCTTTGTATATATTCATTTATGTGTGTAACATCATTTAAATCTTAACTTTGACTAAGCCCTACACACTGGAATTTTGGACTAAATTAGCTAGGGGCTATAGCTAATGTATAGGACACGACCATATACCGGTCTCATCTGGTATTCTAATATCCGAGTTATTTACTTAGGGTTAACTACCCTTCAAATTTTCCTTGAAAGCATTTCTTACAAAATGGTTTAACCCTTTAAATCATATTTAAACATGGAAAACATACTATGCTTTACTGAAATCTCTTTGTCATGGTATATGCTTTACTCCAAGCATTGTTGATGAAAACCTTCGAAACCTTTGTTTAAAATCTTTAAACATTCTCTTTCGAAATCTCTGAAAGTACCCCTTTCGAAACAAGTTAACTACTTTACTTTATAACATTTGACCAAAAGGCCAAAACATACCTTTCGAAACCATTTACAAAAGAAATTTTGAAAACATTGAAAGAGTCCCTTTTGAAAGCTTTGTAAAACCTTAAACATCCTCTTTTCAAAACATTATAAACTTGCCTTTCGAAACCATTTGGAACCTTCAATTTAAACACTAAAGGTAAAACTTTCGAAAACATTGAGGAATCATCCCTTCAAAGCCTTTATCATATACCTTTCGAAAGTATTAAAGTCCTTTACTTAAAACAAACATTTTGAAAGTATTGAGTTCAAGTAAAAATGTATGGAACATAGTTTCGAAATCTTTAAAACCATTCCTTTCGAAACCTTGGTTATAGCTTTCGAAATATAAAAAGGGTCTTACAAGAATTAGGTCAAAAGCAACTCTTTCGAAAGCAACTTCCTGAAAATGAAGTGGATGGTTTCGAAGCCAACCTCTTTGAAAGCATTGGAGATGCGGTTCAAGTTTTAAAACGAAAGAACCCTTTCGAAAGCATTGCTTCGAAAGGTAGAATGTGGCAGCAGGGGTTTCGACCCCATCGAAAGCTTATTTCAAAACAAAGGTGGCAACCTCATTCGAAAGCTCTTTTCTTTAAAATAACTAACCAAGTCGAAAGTCATCTCATTCGAAAGCTTCATTTACTGCCAAAATTGTTCTAAGTTTTCAGAAGCTACTTCAACCCCTTCGAATGCCTTATTTCAACTCTATACTTTTCGCATATCTTCAATCCACTACGTACCAAGTCTTTGATACCATGTGTATTGGTTTCGACTAAGATAGGGGCGGAAGTATGAAGTCGAAAGTAGCGAAACAGCAAAACCTTGTAAAACTTATTTTTAACTTTATAAAGTAATTTCTTTCTAACTAAGTCGCTTTGTTCGTCAACATATGATTGGCTTCCAATGATTTTCCAAAATCTTTTCTAAAAATGCTCCGAATTTCAAAGATTAACAATTTAAAGCAATTACAAATTGCCTCTTCACCGTTTATAAACATATAAAACATTTAAATCCCATACATTAACTAATTTTATAAACTTATTAAAACACTTAGGAAAATTGTCCAAAAATCTCCATGAATCACTTTTAATATATTTTTTAACGTATATAAATTTTTGACCCATAGCTAATATATAATAACCGTTATTAATTTTAAACCCAATTTAACCATTTTTTTCACCAGAAAATTTATAATAAATCCACAATAATTCAGAAAATTATGAAACTTGAAACCCTAATCTAAAATAATATTTTTTTTCCTTATATCAAAATCGTAAGGCAATTGGATGTCATTCAATAGGTTTTTTAATTATAACTTATCATAAAAGTCTATAAATTCATCAACAGGAATATATATCTATTTATTATTTAAAATATGGCATAATACTTTGCAAAACATGTTTGGATCTAATCCAGAACCGAAAATAAGAAAATATGAGATGTAACCTATTTCACCTTAGCTTGTTGTTAAGGAGCTGAGATTTGCTCTTGAATGAATATGATTAAGCTTCTTCCTTTTGATTCTTCCTCATCTTCTCCTTGTTATCTTCTAATGGTGGCCGACCTTACTTGGTTTAGTTTTGTTTATGAACATGTGAAATGAAAGTGGTATGAGGGTTTATGGTATAAGAATATAACCTATTCCTAATTTGCCCTTATCTTATTACCCTTATCTATTTCATTTTAATTCCCTTTATGTTCATTAGTTAATTAGGCACAGTTACCCTCTAATTACACAAATCTAAATCCCTTTACCATTTACATTATTTCATTTAATTTACCTAATTAAATGTCCTAAATAATGTTAATCAAAATTAAGGACGTTACAATCTCCCCTCCTTAAAGAATTTTGTCCTCGAAATTACGATAAGGCACTCATCAAAATCAATCATAAAGGTAAAACATACCATGAAACAAGTCGGGATAAGTATCTCGAATCCTGCTCTCAGTTTCCCAAGTACAGTCTCTCTCGTCGTCACTCCACTGGACTTTGACTAATCTGACTGTCTTTTCCTTAGTCTCTTCTCATCTCTCACAACTATACGAACTGTTTTTCTAACTATCTTCAAATTTGGCTCCACTACTAAGTCATCTAACACAATCGGTGCTATAGTAGTTTCTAGATCTCTAATACACTTCCTTAGATGATAAACATGAAAAACATTATAGACTCCAGCTAAATTGTTCGATTACTCTATTTTATATGCGAGTTTTCCAATTCTTTCTACAATAGGAAATGGTCCCAACGAATCTCGGTGCCAACTTTTCTGATTTTTCAAATCTGATAACACCTTTCATTGGTGATACCTTGACCAAAACATGATCCCCGACTGAGAATTATAAGTCTTTCCGTCACTTATCAGCATAGCTCTTCTGCCTAGACTGAGCTTCATTCATTCTGGCTCGAATTAATTCAATCTTTTCTACAGCTTCCCTAACCAAATCTGGACCAAGAACTAACCTATCCTTGGTCTCTAACCAACAAAAGAGAGATTTGCATGGCCTTCCATACAAAGCTTCAAATGGTGCCATCCCTATGCTAGCCTGATAACTGTTATTATACGAAAACTCGACCAAGTGTAGATGGTCTTCATATGATCCTCCAAAGTCTAGCACACAAGCTCATAACAAATCTTCTAAGACTTTGTTAATCCTTTCTATTTACCCATCTGTCTATGGATGGTAAACGGTACTCATCTTGAGCTTGGTACCCAAAGTCTCCTGTAGACTCTTCCAGAACTCACAAGTAAATAAGGTATCTCTATCACTTACTATACTACTAGAAATTCCATGCAGTCTAACTATATTCTTCATAAACAACTTAGCCAAAATAGGTGTCGTCCTGGTTGACTTAACTGGAATGAAATGGACACTCTTGGTCAACATGTCCACTATAACCTATGTACTTTCATTTCCTACATTTGACCTATGCAACCCGTCAATAAAATCCATTGTGATAGAATCCCACTTCCATACTGGAACATCTAATGGCTGAAGTAACCCACTTGGTTTCTGATATTCGGCTTTTACCTATGGACAGTTCAAACACTTTTTCACCCACAAGCCAACATCACTCTTCATACCTTCCTAGAAGAAACTTCTTTTCATATCCTGATACATCTTAGTTCCTCTCGGATGAATAGTAAACTTCGAACGATGACATTCTTATAGAACTTCCTTCCTAATATTTCCACATTTGGAACACATAATCTTTCTTTCTTAACCACCCATTTTTGTCAAGACTGAAATATTTCAAGTCATCGCTCTCTGTTCTGTCCCTTAACTTTCTGATCCATTCAGCTAATAATGGATCGTCTCCTTGTTTAATAGCAATTCTTTCGATAATTATTGGTCGAACTTCTTAACATGGAAACATAGTAGTTTCTACACTAGAACTATTCTTAGATCTCCATTACACTTTGCGTGTAGTCAACGCCTCTAAATCTTTCCACTCGGTTATCATTTCCAATATTGCATTCTGATGTTTTCTACTAAGTGTGTCTGCAAACTTTTTGGCTTTCCTAGTGTGTACTCAATACCAAAGTCATAAGCGGCTAAAAACTCTAACCACCTCCACTGTCTCATATTCAACTCCTTTTGAGAGAATAAATACCTTAGAGACTTATGATCCATATACAACTCGAATCTTTCTCCCAATAGGTAATGTCTCCACACCTTCAATGCAAAAATTACCGCAGCTAATTCCAAATCATATGTTGATATCTAACTTCATATGATTTGAGCTGCGAAAAGCAAAGGCAATCACTTTACCTCTTTGCATTAACACAGCTCATAATCATGTTCCACCTGTATCCATGTACACCACTAAGTTTTGATTCCCCTCTGGAACAACTAACATAGGTGCATTCTTCAATAAGTGTTTTAGCTTTCGGAATGCATATTCACACTTTTCAGTCCAAACGAATTTCACGTATTTCCAAGTTAACTTAATCATTGGTGTCGCTATCCGCGGAAAATCCTTAACGAATCTTTGATAGTAACCGGCTAATCCAAGAAAACTCTTTATCTCAGTCACTGTCTGGGTTCTCTTCCAATTATTCACCGCCTCGATCTTGGTCGGATCTACGGACAACCCTTTCTCTGAGACTACATGACCAAGAAAATTCACTTTCTTCTTTCAAAAGTGACACCTCGAAAATTTAGCTTGAAGTTGGTGCTAACTCAACGTCTCAAGCACCATTCTAAGATGAATTTCGTATTCTCTTTCATCTTTAGGGTATACGAAAACGTCATCTATGAAAACCAATGTGTACTATCCAAATGCTCTCAGAATATTCGATTCATAAAATCTACAAAGAATGTTGGCGAATTGGTTAGTCCGAACGACATTACTAACCATTCATATGATCCATATCTGGTCCTAAACGCCGTCAAAGAAATATTATCCCTTGCCACTCTAAGCTGATGGAACCCTGTTGCTAAATCCAATTGGAAAAATACTTTGGCTCCACTCAACTGGTCGAACAAATCATCAACTATAGGTAACGGATATCGATTCTTAATCGCCTTCTCATTCAATTCATGATAATCGATACACAACCTTAATGATCCATCCGGCTTCTTGGCAAACACTACCGCATCTCTCCAAGGCAAACTGCTTAGTCTAATAAAGTTTTTGCCTTCCAAATCCACCAACTACACCTTTAATTCCCTCATCTCGGTAGGTGTCATTCTGCTTGGCAGTCTACTTATTGGTTCTGCTCCGGTTTCTAAATCCATTCGAAAGTCAATGGCTCATTTCGGTTATAGTCCCACTACAGGTTCAAAGACATCCGTGAGTTCTCTAATGATGAAAACTCGATTCAACTCGTCTTCTGCCTCCACAACACCCAACAAAGCATTAACCTAAAAATTAGGATTTTCTATGGAGTATATAATCTAATCACTACAGTCAAGGTGTCTAAGTGAAATTTTCCTATCATGGCAAAATATACTAGTATCGTATTTACTTAACCAATCCATACCTAAAATAATTTCTGAAACCTATAAAATCCAATACATGCAAACTTCAAACAAATGTATGACCTAACAATTCAAACTCTAAGTGGTCACATCTCATCCCAAGTGTCGCATATCCTCCTATCGGATTCGCAACCCTTAAGGAAGTAACTAGGTATGAGGGCCTAAGTTAAGCTTATCTACCAAACAACGACGTGTGAAAGAATGTGATGCATCGGTATCAAATAGAAATCTAACTAATACACCATGAATTAAAAGTGTACCTCCCAAAATAGCTTTTCCCTTTTTCCTCTTCTATTGGTCTCGAGGTAGCCGGTTCAAATGTAAACATCCTGCCCTTTCCATCCTTATCTAGTTCCTTGCACTGGTTTTTATAGTGTCAAATTTGATCACATTTGAAACATATTACTCCTTTCTTCTCAGCAATTTTCTTTTCTTTGCCAGTCTGGCATTCATAAGAATAGTGTCCCTTCTTATCACACTTATAACAGACAAATTCTGCCTTCCCTTTCTTAGCAGCTTCACCCTATTGAGCTCCTTTCTTATGGAAAAACTTCCTCTTCTGGTTCTGCCCTCCTATAACTCCCTTTCCCTTATTTCCTTCAAGATAAGCAAGCATCTCTTCATGTCTCAAAGCCATCTCAACAACAACATCATATGGATCTCTAATATGTGATAACATGGTCTTAGCAAGCTCAAGCTTCAACCTGCGAATGAACTTCTCATTCCTCTTAATAACGGTATCGACTATAACATATCGTCTCTTGCTAATTCTTCAATTATGGTTGCATATTCAAGCAATGTTATATCTCCCTACTCCAAGTCAGCAAACTTCCTGAACAGAGTACTTATCAATCTCTGACATAAACCTTTTTTCAAACCTTCTCCCGAACTCAACCCAAGTCATAGTCTCCTCATTGACTCCAACAGTAAAACTGTTCCACCAATACAGTGCTGCTCCTTGCAACTGTCTGGAAGTGAGTCTCTTTTTCTGCTCATCACTGAGTCCCAAATCAGCAAAACTCCTCTCGCAATGAAGTAACCAATTCTCCATCTCTATTGCGTCTTCAGTACCAAAAATGGTTTTCCTTCCAACCGACCATAATCTCTACTCAAAACTGCATAGTTATTAACCACTGGACCTCCTTGATTTCCTTCTTCGGCATTTCCTCCAGCTAACCCCGTAGCAACTCCTGCTTGCATCATGTTAATGAAAAACTGATACATTGCTCCTATATCAACTTGCGTGACTCTAATATCCACATTTGCAGCTTGTGCCTGATTTGGGTTCCTCCGGGTATTTGGTCTAGCATTCCCACTAGTTGTAGTGCTTCCTCCTCCAATGTTAACTCTCTCTCCTCTAACATCCATATCTTACGCCCATAAAATCCACATTCGAGTCTTTGTAAGATACGAAAGAATGGCCTAAGAGAGATGAAAGAATAGGGATAAAGCGTATACTTATATATAGCAAATACAAGTACGTTACAATAGCATTATCTCATACCCCAATCTTTTCTCTAATTCCTTAGGATTATGTTTTCAAAATCATTTTATGTTTGAAATTTCTTTGAAGTTTTTCATAAACCTATACTTTGATACTAAGTTGTAACATCCTCTATCCTGAGGCCCGAAGCTAAGCGCAACAGATGCTGTAGTCATCCATAATTTTAAATTCCGGTGATAAAATACGGTAATGTTAATGGTATCCATAAGATCAGAAGCATATGAATATGAAATAAAACCATAGATTCACAAACAACTTACTGATTATATTGCAAAAACATGTTTCATATTCCATTACATAATCCTAAACGATCCTCAGGTTTTGATCAAATATAATAATTACAAAACACACCAAGAGCGGCATATGAAAATGCCCCCATGGATGACCTGAGTAACAAATAGACATGTCATCCTAATACAACACAGCGGAAATAAAATTAATTAGCTCATATATAGCTAACTCGGCCCCCTACATGTCTTCGGAAGCATTATTTGTCCAACCTACTAAATTGAAAAATCTTAACTCTCAGTCTACTCAAATTGAATTTTGAGCACCTGAGAGTTTAAGGGAAAAACATAAACTTCGAGTTAGACATAAAGTCTGGTGTGAGTAATACTATTACATCTCAGTTTACTGATATTATTAAGTAAGACCACACCACTTAGTGGAATTGGTTTCTCCTCACTAATATCCCTTTAAAACATATCTTTTTGCCCATCAGATTCCGGTAATCAAACTTATTAAACAATAATAGCAATATCGTATATGCACATAAATCAGATATTAAATGGACCATCTGTCTGAACAATATAGTTTTGTTTGGATAACTACTAACTATTGGCTGACTCGGGCCTACTAGATAAAATAAATAAATCTAAAATCTGTTAGACAGACTTCTGGATGGTCTGTTCTTAATTACTTCTCCCAAGGTCACCTGATTCCAATGGTTTTGCGGCTCACCAATAACCTATCGTCCTTCTCCGTATATATTCCTTTTTGTGTGTAACATCATTTAAGTCTTACCCATGACTAAGCCCTACATACTGGAATTTTGGACTAAATTAGCTAGGGGTTATAGCTAATGTATAGGGCACGATCCTATATTAGTCTCATTTGGTATTCTAATACCCGAGTCATTTACGTAGGGTTAACTAGCCATCAAATTTTCCTTGAAAACATTTCTTACAAAATGATTTAACCCTTTAAATCATACTTATACAAGGAAACATACTATTTCTTTACTCAAATCTCTTCGCCACGATATATGATTTACCCAAAACATTGTTGATGAAAACCTTTGAAACCTTTGTTTAAAATCTTTAAACAATCTCTTTCGAAACCTTTGAAAGTACCAATTTCGAAACAAGTTAACTGCTTTACTTTATAACATTTGGCCGAAAGGCCAAAACATTCCTTTCGAAACCATTTACAAAAGACCTTTTGAAAACATTGAAAGAGTCCCTTCCGAAAGCTTTATAAAACCTTAAACATCATCTTTTCAAAATATTACAAACTTGCCTTTCGAAACCATTGGAAACCTTCCATTTAAACACTAAAGGTAAACCTTTCAAAAACATTGGGGAATCACCCCCTTTGAAACCTTTATCATATACCTTTCGAAAGTATTAAAGTCCTTTATTTTAAACAAACCTTTTGACAGCATTGGGTTCAAGTAAAAATGTGTGAAACATAGTTTCGAAACCTTTAAAACTATTCCTTTCGAAACCTTTGGGTTTAGCTCAAAATATAAAAAGGGGCGTAAAATAATTAGGTCGAAAGCAACTCTTTCGGAAGCAATTTCCTAAATAAATGAAGTGCATGATGTCGAAACCAACTCCTTCGAAAGCATTAGAGAAGCGGCTCGGGGTTCAAAGCGAAAGAACCCTTTCGAAAGCATTGCTTTGGAAGGTAGAATGCAGCAGTAGAGGTTTCAACCCCATCAAAATCTTATTTCAAAACAAAGGTGGAAACCACTTTTGAAATCTCTTTTTCTTTGAAAAAAATTGACCAAGTCGAAAGCCACCTCATTCGAAAGCCTCATTTACAACCGAAATTATTCTAAATTTTCAGAAGCTACTTCAACTCCTTTGAAAACTCTATTTCGACTCTATACCTTTCGCCTGTCTACAATCTACCATGTACCAAGTTTTTGATACCATATGTATTGGTTCGACTAAGATGGAGGTGTAAGTATGAAGTCGAAAGCGGCGAAACAAAAAAACTTTGTAAAACTGACTTTTAACTTTATAAAGTAATTTCTTTCTAACTAACTTACTTTGTTCGTCAACGCATGATTGATTGCCAATTATTTTTCAAAATGTTTTCTTAAAATGCTACCAAATTTTGGAAATTAACAATTTAAAACATTTACAGATTGCCCCTTCCCCCTTTTATAAACATATAAAACATTTAAGTCTCATACCTTAAATCATTTTGTATACTTATTAAAACACTTAGGAAAACTCTTCAAAAATTCCCATAAATCACTTTTAATATTTTTTCTAACATATATAAATTTCTGACCCAAAGCTACATATAATAGTCGTAATTAATTTAAAACCCAATTTAACCATTTTTCACTAGAAAATTTATAATAAATCCACAATAATTCAAAAAATTATAAAACTTGAAATCCATCTCTAAAATAGTATTTCTGACCTTATATCAAAATCGCAAGGCATTTGGATGTCGTTTGATAGGTTTTTCAATCATAACTTATCATAAAAATCTATATGAACAAACAAAATTCATCAACAAGCATATATATCAATTTATCATTCAAAAGATGGCATAATACTTTGCAAAACATATTCAGATCTAATCTAGAGCCGAAAATAAGAAAATATAAGATGTAACCTATTATTCACTTTAGCTTGTTGTTAAGGAGTTGAGAATTGCTCTTGAATGAATATGGATAAGCTTCTTTCTTATGATTCTTTCTTATCTTCTCCTTGTTATCTTCTAATGGTGGCTGGCCTTACTTGGTTTAATTTTGTTTGTGAACGTGTAAAATGAAAGTGGTACGAGGGTTTAGGGTATAAGAATATAACCTATTCCTAATTTGCCTTTATCTTTTTACTCTTATCTATTTCATTTTAATTCCTTTTATGTTCCATAGTTAATTAGGCATAGATAACATCTAATTATACAAATCTCAATCCCTTAACCATTTACATTATTTTATTTTATTTTATTTTATTTACCTACTTAAATGTCCTAAACAATGTTAATCAAAATTAGGGTCGTTATAAATTCTTAACTCGAGGATAGAGTTGAGACAAGGTTTTGAGCGTAAGGTTAGAACAATCAAGTAAGCGATAGACGTAAGTTTACACGGTCCGTAAATGGCCGATTCTTTAATTCTAGTAGAAACCCTGGGGGCAGCAGTATGCAGGTTTTGCCATATGCTGCAATTTTTAATTTTGTGAATTTATTATAAACCCTGTTTACCCCCTTTAAGGTTAATTCAATCCTACAAGTGGTATTAGAACTAGGTAGTCAAATTTACTTCTTTAACTATGGCTAATTTTAATAAAATTTTTTTTTGAAGACAATCTATTGCTATGCCACCCATGTTTAATAGTACTGATTATTCGTATTGGGAAACTAGGATGAAATTTTTTCTAGATACTATAGGTGCATGGGATATAGTTGAAACTGGTTATAATGTACCTATGGTAAATATAGATGGTCACGAAGTTTTTAAGGAAAAAGATAAGTGGGATGCTAGTGACTTTAGTTTATGTCAGTCTAATGCAAAAGTTTTGAATTCTATTATTTATGCATTAGATAAAATTGAATACAATCGCATTTCTCATTGTGTGACTACGCAAGAAATTTTACATTTGCTTGATGTGACTATGAAGCTACATCACAGGTTAGGAATCTCATCTAGCCATGCATAGCAATGAATACGAAAACTTTGTGATGATAAAAGACGAGAGTATAAAGAAGATGTATGGATGATTTTAAATATAGTTTTTAAATCCAAAATGCTAAAAAAAGCTTACATGGAGTTGGAAATGGTTTGAAAATTTTTGAGAATCCTCCTACGAAATTTTGAAGCAAAAGTGACAGCAATTCAAGAATCCAAAGACTTGAAACAACTTAAATTAGAGGAACTAATAGAAAATTTCGTCACTTATGATATGGAACTGAAGATCAGAGAAGAACATGAAAGCAGAAACTCAAAAAAGAAATTAATCGCTCTATATAGTTCAATTGATAGCAATGATGATGACAATGCCACGGCTGAGCTAGCACTATTGATGAAACGATTCAAAAACTAGACCTAAAAGCATGGAAATCCAACAATAAGCCAATGAATAAAAACCAAAATTATCAAAACTCTGGATGATTCCGAAGAGGAAGAAATCATACGCCACAGATGTAAGAAGCCAGGTCACATCAAGCCAAACTATCCGCAGAATCGACATGACAAAGAAAAGAAACAAAAGAGAAGAAGTTTCTCTACCATCTAGGATAAGAATGAAGAAGAAGAAGAGAACACTGGCAACGAAAAAGAGGAGGCAAATTTATGTTTAATGGCAAAACCAAGTGATAACGACGATGAATCTAGCGAGGGATCAAAATTATCACATACTGATTTATTATTGTTATATCACAGGTTAAACGGAAGCAATTATAGACTTAAAGAAAAATATAATCTAAGAAGAATAGTTACTTGGTATAAATAAAGAGTTAGTACCGATGATTAAAAACCTTAAAAGGTTTAACTCAAAATGTGAGAAATGTCAGTCAATAGAGGAAGAATTTAATAGGTCTAAAACTAAAGTTGAAATTCTCAAAAATGAAACCGTGACCTTGAAAAACAAAGATGTCACAATAAGAGAAAATTCCATCAAAAGATGCACCTCGCTTTTGAATGAAAATAATGCTCTTAGATCTAAGGTTCAACAACTCGAATCAACAATAAAAAAAATTACGAAAGGAGAAAAATCACTGAATATGTTGTTAGAAATTCAGACTATTGTAGAAAATGAATTGGATATGATAAAATTGAACCAATTAAGAACATGAATTGTGACAACGTCAAATTTCACAAAGATTTTTCAAAATGTTTAATTTGTGAAAAAAGTGGGCATGAACAAAATAATTGTTGGAATGGAAACAAAAACAAAACCGTTAAACAAATCGGGTTTCAAAAGGTACAAATGTATATTCTCTTAAATTTAAACAAGTTTGTTCCCAAGGGTACAACTGTAAATGCTAACAGTTTGTTATGTAGACAAATTTGGGTACACGAATATAAGAGTGGTCTTACATCCTTTGTTAGACCACTTGACTCCTCTAACATTTAAGTATAGAAACAAGCTAAGGAACAACTATGATAGAGGTGACTTCGAGTTGTTCTATATGCAGTTGAAAAGCTATAATTCCAATGTTCCTTAACATAGAAAAATAAGGTACAGATCTACACATTTTGGATATCATGGCACCAATGGTAAGTAAAGGTACGGTCTCTAGACCATATTTACTTTTCTTATTTTTAATTCAATTTTTTATCAAATAAAATAAAATATTATTATTTTGTACAGGAAACCGGATTATAGTGGTTGTACCTCTATAATGTTCTTGTACACAGCTTCTTAATTTTGTTTTTATTGACGCTGCTGTAGTATAATTGTCATATCTCAAACTTCTTAACTCTGATTTTCAAAATTCAAGATATTTTGGAAAATAGATAAAAAATTCTATAAATTCTATTGTATGTGTTTTCCCAGGATCAGAGCTTAAACCATTGAAAACTGCAAATCATTCAAAATATTGATTGAAAACTATTTCAGAACTTGTTAACACAACTTTAATAATTCGATCATAACCTGAACATCTTTACTCCGATATGAAATTATTGAAGTTCTGAAAAACTAACAAATAACACTACAACTTTACTGTTGTGAGATTTTGCTAATTCATTTTGTAAAATTTTGAAAACAACAATCATTTTAGTATATTACTTAAAAAGTTCCTCCAATTTATGCAACAAAGTTGTAGTGTTTTAGATATAACCTTTGAATGGTTCATTGCATTGACTTGAGGTAAGAATAAACTTTGAATATCTAAAACTTTCTTGTTTTGTGCTAGATCAAATTACGGACTTAAAGCTTTCAAATAGTGGTTTCAAATGGACTGGATTTTCAAAACAAGAATGGTCAATTGCTTTGGTGTAACGATTAACTTTCATTGCTTTTCTTCACGACTAAGAATCAGCGATTGGGGATTTTTTTTAACTATATGTGTTTTTATTTGATATAAATTATTTACCTTTATCTATTATAAATGGCTTTGCTGAAATTTTTGAACCAATTTAAATGATATTGAGGAGTATATGGTCTGCTTGTTTAATAATATATCATTTTGGGCAACTAGAGTACAAGTGGTATTAAACATCACTTCATTTAAGATCATCATTAGTAGCAAAAAAGCCCACCAACACCCAATTTTATGAAAGCATCAATATTCAGTAACTGATCTCGGATAGTATGTAATGTAGAGAATATAATATAATGAACAAACAAATTAAAAATGAAAGCAAGTAAAAAGAGACAAGATTATAGTGGTTCGGCTAACTCTGACCTACGTCTGCTCTAGAATAATCCCTTTTATTATACTATTGTTTGTTTGCGGTTACAATCTGAAATCCAAAATAAAATTATCAAAGTGTAGCCTATGTAACGACCCACCTTTTTGGGCAGTTTAAATCGACAATAAACCACACATGTCAACTCAAACCATTCAAAAGGGAGGATTGTTAATGGGGTAAATAAAAAAATAAGAGAAAACGAAGAAGAAACAAACACGAAATCTCGCAGCGGAACGATAAAATATAATAATCAAATAAACAGTTCATGAAGCTATCTAATATACTTTTGATTATCATATATACAACATTTATCAGAGTTATACATACATCGGAAATAAATGAATAATGCAGCAGACAACATGATGCAGGAATAATAATAGCAGCAATATACCAAATCTTCGTCTTCATCTTCCAGAATAAATCTTCAATAAGCTGAAAAACTCAGGACTGACCCGAGCGTAATGAAAAGATAAAACACTCGAGTCAGGACTCAAATATCCTTATGTAATTCAAATCGATATTTCACAAACATGAGTGTAGCGGCGTCAGAAATGTTTACGGGTTTTCACATCTCCTATCCAGTGTATAACCTGTGTGCAATAACTCAAGAGATGTTACGGGATTTTCCATCTCTTAAGGATCCGTCAAAATATTTATATGTAGTAGAATACGCTACATAAATAATGTTTAGACGATAAAATAAATATTAAAATAGCGTCAATGTCACGATCCGAAATTTAGCGTTCAAAAATCGACATCAAATACCTCACTTGTATTCGACTGCCGGAGATTCGAACGTCGAATTGCAGTTCGGATGGAGCTTATAACAACATTAGATGAATATAAACAGCGGAAACAAAATAAACTGCCATACATCAATATCCCAGATACAACATCATCACAATATTAGAGTATTTTTATACATATACAACACTACTTCAAAAATAGACCATCACAACAGAACAACATGTGTTTGCATTCCAAGAAAGTCTTCAAAGAAATGAAGCGATAACGAACTTCCAAACCGAGAATCTTGAGATCCAAAAGTTTTCAAAATATCTCCAAGTTAAAAACCTTCAAAAACCAATAGCCTCCAAACCATAAGACTTCAAAATCCAGCTAGCTCCAAAACACATAGGACCTGCTACTAGGCTGCCCGTGTGGAAATTATGGGCACCCGGAGTTTAGAAAGGAAACAATAAACTCCGGGTCAGTCATGGGACTGGTATGAGTAAACAAAAACATTTTATCTTTCAAGAAACAACAAAAGAATTTAAATTGAAATCCGCAATGCTTTTTGGAAAATGAAACTAGCATAAGACCTCCCGCCACACACACAATGCAATCGCAGAATTGGAGGAGATTTCTTCTTATGATAGTCAAATATGCTTGATATGGAAAAAAAATTCTTTGATATTATTACTAGTGCATAGTGTAGAAAATATTTTTGAAAGTATAATATTAATCTTAGCCGGCATAGACATTTCGAACTACGCCTACTATAGCTACCATGGTTTGTGGCAGGTTACCGCCAAGATGCATGGCAGGTTATACAACTAAAACCGTACAGGGTTCGTATTGCTTCTTTGGATTTCCAACAAATGGTCAGGCTAAGGAACTTCCTGGGCCACATGGGTACGCCTCTGGAGGGACGTCCCGAGAACCTAACCGGATCTCTGCCAACACAAGGCCGGGTTACCTCAATAACTAGGTAGGTAACTACCACTTCTATCCAGAAGGAAATTCACATCCCCTAAGGGGCGCTACCCCCAATAACCTTGCTGCATCTTTCCTGTTTCGACCATTACCGGGTTGTGAGGTTCGACGAAGTCTCGTCCACAAAGCTACGCTTTTCACAAAAGCCATGCTTTGATCAACAAATGATCAGCAAATGATCGTCAATACACAGCAGCACTTAGCGTGCCACACTACCAAATTAGGAGTATATCGTTGATAACCTTCAACTACATAACCTCTGAGCTCGTACGTCTCAGAGAAGAGTGTTAAGCTAAGAGAATAAATCCTCCGCCACCAACAGATATGTATTTGAAAGAAATCGGCTTTATATCTCAAAGTGCAGTGTCAGACACATGACCATACAAGTCTGTTCCAGGTTCGAACAGAACCGAAGTCACTTCGTCCAATAAAGGAGAAGCCCTTGCAAATCCGGGCCTCCACAATCCCGATCGTACTTCCCATCACTTAGGGAATCCTTATACCGAAGCAACTCGGTGCAGAGACAATCGGTCGGTTATCCTATCGTTTTCGAAAACACTCGGTCTTCACCATCGGTCTTCAAATGCAATCCATTCTTCAAATCACTATTCGAAATGGGTTATATGACACAAAGGTCCTCTCCCGGCTAATCCGAATAGTGGGCGCTCAATTTAAAACATGTGGGTGTATCATTCACAAAGATTCACATTCCAGGTTCGATGTGGGTTTCGGATAACAAACTGAAATCCGACTCCCTGTTGCATCGAAGTTTAGATGTTGTTTTACGGGCAAAAGGGGTTTTACATACATATAGGAACAAATCACAAATCGCAGTTCATCACAAAGCAATCACAGCATCACAACAGAAATGTCAATCCAGTACAGAGTATATGATGATGGTCAAACATCGTTGGTTCAAGTGATTGTGATTAAGGTGAATTAACCATATAATTGTCTTTACTAATAGTTAATGTTTAATTTACTTAATTATGAATTATTTTTAATTGGCTTAATTTATTAATTGTCCTTTGACTTATTATTCCAATTTGTTAATTCTTAATTGTTAATTAATTAAGTTTAATTATTTTTATAAACTTCCTATTCTTTAATTAATTAATTTCAAATTATAAAATCATTTCAAGCCTTAATGGTTAATTATTCTTTCATTATTATAAATAAATTTGGGTCTTAAATTAACATTTAAACATTTGTTTTACTTTTAAAAATTTTGTTAAGTTAAACTTTAAAACAACTTTTACAAAATTATAAATTGGAGATTCCATTTGTTTCATATTCTATTTACCATTATCATTAATTTATTCAGCAAATAGATTTAACTTGTGTTTTCAAGAATTTGGTAAAAAGAACCGTGTTGTTGTTTTATCGACCAACCCGAGACTAGCTTCGGGTCGTACCCCGAGCCATGATCCCCCTTGCTTCGAGTTTAAGACAAAATTGACCCGGGCGATATTTTTTTGTAAAAAAATTGTTAAGTGTTTAAATTCAACTCGATACAACGCCACAGCAACTCGAGTATGACTTCGAGTTTTCATCCCATGTCCCCGTGTATTGCTTCGAGCTTTTCCCCTGCCTTCCCCAAATTTCACAACTGACACACAACCGAGCACGTACACGTGCACGGCCACCTTCGCCGTCGCTGGTGAGTGCTGCGACCACCCACGAGTCGCCGTGCATCCCCCAAGACACCACGAACACCCAGAATTGGGAAATAATTCGAAAACGTGAATCGAGACCTTCGACCCAGAAACCATCAGAAAATGACATCGGAACATTTTCCTCGCGCCGCCATCTCTGGCCGTTATCGGCCACCACACTTTGCCTCAAGCTTCCACACCGTGCGACGCATCGATTCACCCCACTGACACGCAGTCCGTTCAACCATTGGTGGCGTAGCACCGTGGTTTCTAACACGAGCAGAAAAAGTTTTAAACCCTAGTTTGCTTTCAAATCAAAGATTTAAGGATTTATAAATTAATTTAGTATTTTTCTAATGATTTCGAGCATTAATTCTCGCTACCACAACGAACTCGAGGCTTAAAATTTCTTAGATCACCAAGATTTGATAAAACTTCAATTTACAGATCATCCAAAATGTTCCAGTGAAAAACCAATGAAAAAATTTGATTCTAGTTTCAAAAATCATCAATTTAACTGTGGATTCACTTAAAGTTATGGAAGTTAAAATTCGCGAAGTTCGAGTTTTCTTGAGGATTTGAATTGTCACTGTGCTTCCACTTTCCAGGAAGAAGAACTATATAAAACTGTTTTAATTCATTACTGATATGTAATATGAGTTTAAAACAATATTTAACTTGTTTAAAAATCTTTGTTAGAATCACAGAGAGAAGGAGATTTAGATTTCCTTTGATATAGGTTGGCCTGTAAGCAAATTTAGGTGTCATTGTGTAGTCTTTTTTCTTCTTCTTTTCCTTTTCTTTTTCCAGTAAAACCAAATTTCAAAACTTGTTTAGTTTTTTTACTAAAACATGGTGCAAGCTTAAAGCACAAACTCCAACTTGTTTATTTTTTTTTCAAATGCAACAGGAAAGAGAGACAGAGGGAAAGAAAAGGGATTTTTGACAGGTTTTCACTTTTGTTTTTCCTGAAACTAAAACCAGAGATTGAAATTTATATAATCAACATGCAAAAACAAAACATTCATTCATATATTCATGATGCAAACCAAATTATAACTCCCTACATCATCCAACATCCACACAACAACCAAAGATTTGAGGAAACAAAAGTTTACTCACCTCTTTTTTTTCAGAAGTACTGACAGTTCTTTTTTCAAAAAAAAAGGATGGAGGCCTGCAACTATTCTTCTTTTCTTACTTTAATTCTTTTTAAACTTAGATCTGCAAATTGATGGTTATAAATCAATAATTACTCTTGTTATATTCATGCAATTAATTAATCAGTGACCAAAATTTTAATTTACTTACAGTAAATTCTTAATAGAACAGAGAACTCTTCTATTTTCTGCAACTAGAAACCAAAATAGATTAATGCTTTTAATCCTTGATTCTTCCTGCAAAAAAAATTAGATGTTGTCGTGTTAAATCCCATGTTGTATTTATTTATTTCAATCATTAAAAATAACAAAATAAAAAATTCCCAGATTTCTTACTGATTGAATAACAGAGAAACTCTTTTTTTTTCCTGTAGTTTTTTTTTTCTGATGTAAAGATTGAATAGATTTTTTATTTGAAACGAATAAAAGAGTAAGAGGAGAAGATGAATTACCTATATAATTATTTATTTTCTTTTTCTATGAATTTCTAAGAAAAATGGAAATGATAACATGACACTTATTTAGTTTTTTTCCCTCATGATTTACACTTGTCTCCATAGTCATTGTTAGCTTAACACTTGTAATAATAATGTTTTTTCTTTATTAACATAATAATTTACATTATATAAATTGTATTTAAACTTATATTTCCCATTAAAATGTTAGCTTTATATTAATACACATGATAAAAAAATGTTGTGAAGTTAAATACATATTAAATAATTTACATAGATATATATTTATAAATCCAAATTATTTTACTAAAACATTTATTTTAGAATTTTAAATTGAAAATCAAATTCAATATATAAATTCAAATTTTACCCATATATGCCCTCAATCATATATATTCACATATATGAATAAAATTTAAATTCAAATGATTTAGAAAAAACTTATAGTACTTCAAATTTTAAACTCAAAAAAATTTTGAAATTTGAAATTATCACTCATTATTTATATTTTGTAACTTTTCAAATTATATTATAAAAGTTCAATAATAACCAAATTTAAATTGATAAAATTTTGGTATGTTACAGATTTCTCCCCCTTAAGAAAATTTTGTCCTCGAAATTTGAAAGAGAGAAAAGCAAACAAAGAATATACGAATTCAGAAAAGGATAGAGAAATGGCTTACCTGTTTAAGCCAAGATATCCACTCTGCAATTGGGATAAGACTTTTGCATATTGTCTTCTGTCTCCCAAGTACAGTCCTTTGGATCACCGCTCCACTGCACTTTAACCAGTTTCACAGTTTAGTTCCTTAATTGCTTTTCATCACAATCCACAATCTTAATTGGTTCTCTTTTAACTGTTAAATTTGGTGTGATCTCTAGATCCTGCCGCGCTGCCTCTTCGATAATACTGTCTGGATCGTGCATGTACTTTCGAAGATGTGAAATGTGGAATACATCGTGTACGCCGGATAACCAATTAGATAGCTGCACTCGATATGCTAGAGGACCAATCCTTTCCAAAATAGGAAAAGGACCAATGTATCGCGGTGCCAACTTACCAGTTTTCCCAAATCTTAACACACCCCGCATTGGAGATACTTTCAAGAAAACGAAATCTCCAACTTGAAATTCCAAAGCTCTTCTTCTGCGGTCGTAATAATTCTTCTGACGACTTTGAGCAGTTATTAACTTCTTTCGAATAAAATCAACTTTTTCAGTGGCTTCATTAATCATATCTGGTCCAAGAACGAGTCTATCACCAGATTCAATCCAGCATGCCAGCGATCGACACGGACGAAGCTTCAAAAGGAGCCATTTCGATACTGGCTTGATAGCTATTATTATATGAAAATTCGACCAAATGTAAATAGTCCTCCCAAGAACCACCAAAGTCAAGAATACAAGCTCGCAAAAGATCCTCTAATATTCGATTTACCCTTTCAGTCTTCCCATCAGACTGTGGGTGATAAGCAGTACTGAAAATTAGCTTTGTTCCCAACGTGGCTTGAAATGCCTCCCAAAATCTACTGGTGAAGATCGGGTCACGATCACTCACTATACTGCTCGGTATACCGTGGAGACGGACAATCTCTTTGATATATAGCTCAGCTAAACTTGCTGCTGTCTGGGTGGATTTCACTGGGATGAAATGGGCTGTTTTAGTCAAGCGGTCTATAATAACCCAGATTGCTTCATTTCCCTTTCGAGTGCGGGGTAACCCATCGATGAAATCCATCGATACTTGATCCTATTTCCATTTTGGTACCTCCAAAGGCTGGAGTAAACCCGTCATCTTCTTCTGATCGCTTTTAATTTGTTGACAAGTAGCACAGCGACTCACATATATAGATACATCTCTTTTCATTGTCTTCCACCAGAAGGTTCTTTTGATATCTTTATACATCTTATTAACTCCTGGATGGATACTTTGTTTTGATTTGTGACATTCATCTAAAACTTCACGCTTCAGATCAGGGAAGTCTGGAACACATATTCTGCCTTTCATCCTTATAACTCCCTTACTATCCATCTCAAAATTAGTGTCTTCTCCTTGGCATATTCTTTTATAAATTCCCCGAAGAAACTCATCTTCATATTGCTTGCTAGTGATCTTTTCAAGAAGAGTAGGAGTAACTACAAGATATGCAAGAACAGCATGCCTCCTACTTAAAGCGTCGGCAACTACATTGGCCTTTTCGGGTGTATGTCGAATATCTAGGTCATATGACGCTAGAAATCCTAACCATCGTTGTTGCCGTAGATTTAAATCTTTCTGGGTGAAGAGATATTTCAAAGATTTGTGGTCGGTGAATAATTCAAAATTTTCACCTAAAACAGAGAGAGTTTATTAAGTATATTTATTTAGTTAAGTTAAATTCCTTATATCGTTAAGAAAGCTGAAAAAGGTTCTTACCCAGAAGATAGTATCGTCAGATTATTAAAGCGAAAATAACAGCTAAAAGCTCCAAATCGTGTGTTGGGTAATTTCTCTCATGCGGGCGTAATTGTCTACTCGCGTAGGCAATTACTTTCCCATTTTGCATTAGTACCGCACCCAAACCATCTCCACAAGCATCAGTATAGACAGATAACCCTTGGTTTCCATTAATGATAGCGAGAACGGGAGCGGTAGTTAATCTCCCTTTCAATTCCTGGAAAGCTTCATCACACTTTGGAGTCCAATCGAATTTAGCATTCTTCATTGTTAGCTTAGTCAATGGACTGGCCAACTTAGAAAAATCCTGGACAAACTTTCTATAATATCCCGCTAAACTCAAAAAACTTCAAACTTCTCTGGGAGTAGTGGGTCGCTTCCAGTCCAGAATTGCAGA
Source organism: Allium cepa (assembly GCA_030765085.1). Classification (NCBI taxonomy): domain Eukaryota; kingdom Viridiplantae; phylum Streptophyta; class Magnoliopsida; order Asparagales; family Amaryllidaceae; genus Allium; species Allium cepa. The sequence goes on from CM060939.1 coordinate 322,561,275, forward strand.
AATCTTGCTTGGATCAACAGAAATACCTTCTTCATTTACAATATGACCGAGAAATCTTACTTCTTTGACCCCAAAAGTGACATTTAGAGAATTTAGCGAATATGATATTCCTCCTCAATATCTCCAAAACAATTCTGAGATGTTCAGCATGCTCCTCTTCAGTTTTGGAGTAAATCAAGACATCAATAAATACAAGGACAAATTTGTTCAATACTTCTCGAAACACTCGGGTCATTAAATCTACGAAGTACGCGGGAGCATTGGTTAGTCCGAAGGGCATGACTAACCATTCGTAGAACATGTTAGGACCCCTAAAGGCAGTCAAATGAACACAATCCTCGGCTATTCGCAGCTGATGGAATCCCTGAGCCAAATCCATCTTAGAAAAGAATCGAGCGCCATGAAGTTAATCGAATAGATCGTCGATTCTAGGTAACGAGAATTTGTTCTTGAGAGTTTGTTTATTGAGATCGCGGTAATCTACACACAATCTCAAAGATCCGTCTGATTTAGCCACAAACACGACAGCTGAACCCCAATCGGAAACACTAGAACAAATCAATCCTTTTTCTAGCAAATCTCGAGTTTGATTGACTAATTCAATTCTTTCCCTAGGTGCCATCCTGCGACTTGCATGGACGACAGGACGGGCATTGGGTACTAAGTCAATTCGGAATTCTATTTTTCTGTGTGGAGGTAAGGATTTTACTTCTTCAAATAATTCGGGAAATTCTCAAACAACAGGTATAGACTCCAGACCGGGTTCAGGATATCCCAAAGTATACATCAATTTATATCTCTTTGGACTCGGATCTTCACAAGAGATTTCAATAAAATTTCCAAGGTTTGTTTTGATTGATATCGTTCGATAATTACAATCTAATTTGGCTTCGTATTTTGTTAGCCAATCCATTTCGAGTAAAATTTTGAATTCATTAAAATCAAGAACAAAGAGACTGATAGGGAATCGGTAACAAGAATACGAGATAGGAATGTCTCTACATCGTAGACAAAGGTTTGCAGGACCACCAACTGGGTTTTTCACACAAATGGGCTCGTTGACAAAATTAGGTTTAAGTTTTAATTCATTTACGGTTTGTTGGGAGATAAAGCTATGTGTAGCGCCCGTGTTAAACAAAACTCTAACAATTTTATCATAAATAGTATGGTTACCTTCCAGAACACCTTTTCCTTTATCTGCTTTCGAAGTTGAAGGGTCTTCCTTTATCGTATAAACATTTGCCACCTGTGCTTACTTCATCACCGAGCAATTCTTAACAACATGCCCAGGCTTGTGACAATTATAGCATTCTCTAACTCCTTGATCATTCTTGCAGGTTGTTCCTTCTTAACTTGCTTCTTCGGGTTTTTATAGTTGTTTGAATAATGGCCTTTTTCTTGGCAATTGTAACAAGTTACATTTCTAGCCGAATTTCCTTGATTGTTCTTCTTATCCTTGCCTTGATGTGGCTTCTTGCCCCCAAACTTTCTTTTTTTCCAATTCTGATTACTTGAATTTTCTCTTGGAATCTCCTGCATATCCAGAGTGGCATACCTATATACCATATCAATAAGATCCGAAAAAGATTCTTTGACGTGTGATGTCATCCTTTCGTGATACTTCTTGTTCATCCCATGAATGAACCTTTCATTTTTCTTTAGAGACGTGTTAACCAACTCCGGACCGAAACGGGATAGTTCGTTGAACTTGTTTAAGTACTCCTCAAATGACAAGCTTCCTTGCTTTAAGCCCATAAATTCTTGATACATTCGGGAAATTCCTGCCGACGGCATATAGCGCTTTTCAAACACCTCCTTAAATCGACTCCAAATAAACTCTTCTTCTGGTTCGTCTACAGTCTGTTTCCCACTAGGCTGAGGCTTCATCTTGCAGCTGCCAAGAAGCAATGAGACGCATCTAATCATCTTGCAGCTTAAGCCCTTTAAAGATCTTTTCACATGATCTGATCCAAGCCTGGGCCTCAATAATCGACTCTTTGCCGGTGAACGGCCTACCACCAAGCCTTGAGAAACTCTTATACAAATCAGCCAGATTCGGCTGATACTGAGTAGGCATAACTGCTTCTGCTGAAGGGGAAACTTGACTAGCTGTCGTAGCATTCCCTTGACCCCTAGCTCTACCTCTTCTCCCGCTCATCCTTTCTATCTGTAATTAGTAAGAAACTTGATTTAGATATTCGAACGAGATATCTTAAGGAATATCAAAAGTTAAAGAGAATAGACTAAGAAAATTTGAGGTTTCAGTCTCGGTTTATACTCATTCTAGGGTATACTTCACGCTATCTCTAATGAGTCATCTAATGCGTTATACTCTGTAGCTAAAGTTCTTACTCAACCTTTATGTTTGATACCACTTGTCTTGACCCGAAATTCAGCGTTCAACAATCGACATAAAATACCTCACTTGTATTCGACCGCCGGAGATTCGAATGTCGAATTCCAGTTCGGATGGAGCTTATAACAACATTAGATGAATATAAACAGCAGAAACAAAATAAACTGCCATACATCAATATCCCAGATACAACATCATCACAATATCAGAGTATTTTTATACATATACAAGACTACTTCAAAATAGACCATCACAACAGATCAATATGTGTTGTATTCCAAGAAAGTCTTCAAAGAAATGAAGCGATAACGAACTTCCAAACTGAGAACCTTGAGATCCAAAAGTTTTCAAAATATCTCCATGTTAAAAACCTTCAAAAACCAGTAGCCTCCAAACCATAAGACTTCAAAATCCAGCTAGCTCCAAAACACGGAAGGTCTGCTACTAGGCTGCCCGTGTGGAAATTATGGGCACCCAGAGTTTAGAAAGGAAACAATAAATTCCGGGTCAGTCATGGGACTGGTATGAGTAAACGAAAACATATTATCTTTTAAGAAACAACAAAAGAATTTAAATTGAAATCCGCAATGCTTTTTGAAAAATGAAACTACCATAAGATCTCCCGCCACACACACAATGCAATCGCAGAATTGGAGGAGATTTCTTCTTATGATAGTCAAATATGCTTGATAAGGAAAAAAATTCTTTGATATTATTACTGGTGCATAGTGTAGAAAATATTTTCAAAAGTATAATATTAATCTTAGCCGACATAGACATTCCGAACTATGCATACTATAGCTACCATGGTTTGTGCCAGGTTACCGCCACGCTGCATGGCAGGTTATGCAACTAAAACCGTACAGGGTTCGTATTGCTTCTTTGGATTTCCAACAAATGGTCAGGCTAAGGAACTTCCTGGGCCACATGGGTACGCCTCTGGAGGGACGTCCCGAGAACCTAACCGGATCTCTGCCAACACAAGGCCGGGTTACCTCTATAACTAGGTAACTACTACACGAGTATGTCATCCCCCGGTTGTAACCAACCATTATCCGGGGCCCCAACAACAATAATCACAGTGTAATATATATTTGCGATATTCACATAAGTTAAGTATCTGGGCTCCATACCATGATACCACTTCTATCCAGAAGGAAATGCACATACCCTAAGGGGCGCTACCCCTAATAACCTTGCTGCATCTTTCCTGTTTCGACCATTACCGGGTTGTGAGGTTCGACGAAGTCTCGTCCACAAAACTACGCTTTTCACAAAAGCCATGCTTTGATCAATAAATGACCAGCAAATGATCATTAATACACAACAACACTTAGCATGCCCCACTACCAAATTGGGAGTATATCACTGATAACCTTCAACTACATAACCTCTGAGCTCGTACGTCTCAGAGAAGAGTGTTAAGCTAAGAGAGTAAATCCTCCGCCACCAACAGATATGTATTTGAAAGAAATCGGCTTTATATCTCAAAGTGTAGTGTCAGACACACGACCATACAAGTCTATTCCAGGTTCGAACAGAACCGAAGGCACTTCTTCCAATAAAGGAAGAAGCCCTTGCAAATCCGGACATCCACAATCCCGATCGGACTTCCCATCACTTAGGGAATCCCTATACCGAAGCAACTCAGTGCAGAGACAATCGATAGGTTATCCTATCATTTTCAAAGACACCCGGTCTTCATCACCGGTCTTCAAATGCAATCCATTCTTCGAATCACTATTCGAAATGAGTTATATGACACAAAGGTCCTCTCCCGGCTAATCCGAATAGTGGGCGCTCAATTTAAAACATGTAGGTGTATCAATCACAAAGATTCACATTCCAGGTTCGATGTGGGTTTCGGATAACAAACTGAAATCCGACTCCATGTCGCATCGAAGTTTAGATGTCGTTTTACGGGCAAAAGGGGTTTTACATACATATAGGAACAAATCACAAATCGCAGTTCATCACAAAGCAATCACAGCATCATAACAGAAATGTCAATCCAGTACAGAGTATTTGATGATGGTCAAACATCGTTGGTTCAAGTGATTGTGATTAAGGTGAATTAACCATATAATTGTCTTTACTAATCATTAATGTTTAATTTACTTAATTATGAATTATTTTTAATTAGCTTAATTTATTAATTGTCCTTTGACTTATTATTTTAATTTGTTAATTCTTAATTGTTAATTAATTAAGTTTAATTATTTTTATAAACTTCCTATTCTTTAATTAATTAATTTTAAATTATAAAATCATTTCAAGCCTTAATGGTTTATTATTCTTTCATTATTATAAATAAATTTGGGTTTTAAATTAACATTTAAACATTTGTTTTACTTTTAAAATTTTTGTTAAATTAAACTTTAAAACAACTTATATAAAATTATAAATTGGAGATTCCATTTGTTTCATATTATATTTACCATTATCATTAATTTATTCAGCAAATAAATTTAACTTGTGTTTTCAAGAATTTGGTAAAAAAAACCGTGTTGTTGTTTTATCGACCAACCCGAGACTTGCTTCGGGTCGTACCCTGAGCCATCATTCCCCTTGCTTCGAGTTTAAGACAAAATTGACCCGGGCGATATTTGTTTGTAAAAAATGTTTTAAGTGTTTAAATTCAACTCGATACAACGCCACAGCAACTCGAGTATGACTTCAAGTTTTCATCCCATGTCCCCGTGTATTGCTTCGAGGTTTTCCCCTGCCTTCCCCAGATTTCACAACTGACACACAACCGAGCACGTACACGTGCACGGCCACCTTCGCCGTCGCTGGTGGGTGCTGCGGCCACCCACGAGTCGCCGTGCATCCCCCAAGACAACACGAACGCCCAGAATTGGGAAACAATTCGAAAACTTGAATCGAGACCTTCGACCCATAAACCATCAGAAAATGACATCGGAACATTTGCCTCGCATCGCCACCTCTGGCCGTTATCGGCCACCACACTTTGCTTCAAGCTTCAACACTGTGCGACGCATCGATTCACCCCATTGACACGCAGTCCGGTCAACCATAGGTGGCACAGCACCGTAGTTTCTAACGTGAACAGAAAAAAGTTTTAAACCCTAGTTTGCTTTCAAATCAAAATTTTAAGGGTTTATAAATTAATTTAGTATTTTTCTAATGATTTCGAGCATTAATGCTCGCTACCACAACGAACTCGAGGCTTAAAATTTCTTAGATCACCAGGGTTTGATAAAACTTCAATTTACAGATCATCCAAAATGTTCCAGTGAAAAACCAATAAAAAATTTGATTCTAGTTTCAAAAATCATCAATTTAAGTGTGGATTTACTTAAAGTTATGGAAGTTAAAATTCGTGAAGTTCGAGTTTTCTTGAGGATTTGAATTGTCCATTGTGTTTCCACTTTTCCGGAAGAAGAACTATATAAAACTGTTTTAATTCATTACTGATATGTAATATGAGTTTAAAAAAATATTTAACTTGTTTAAAAATCTTTGTTAGAATCAAAGAGAGAAGAAGATTTAGATTTCCTTTGATATGGGTTGGCCTGTAAGCAAATTTAGGTGTCACTGTGCAGTCATTTTTTTCTTCTTTTCCTTTTCTTTTTCCAGTAAAAGCAAATTTCAAAACTTGTTTAGTTTTGTTACTAAAACATGGTGCAAGCTTAAAGCACAAACTCCAACTTGTTTAATTTTTTTTCAAATGCAATAGGAAGGAGAGACAGAGGGAAAGAAAAGGGATTTTTGACAGGTTTTCACTTCTGTTTTTTCCTGAAACTAAAACCAGATATTGAAATTTATATAATCAACATGCAAAAACAAAACATTCATTCATACATTTAGGATGCAAACGAAAGTTCAACTCCCTACATCATCCAACATCCACACAGCAACCAAAGATTTGAGGAAACAAAAGTTTACTCACCTCTTTTTTTTTAGAAGTCCTGACAGTTCTTTTTTCAAAAAAAAGGATGGAGGCCTGCAACTATTCTTCTTTTCTTACTTTAATTCTTTTTAAACTTAGATCTGCAAATTGATGGTTATAGATCAATAATTACTCTTGTTATATTCATGCATTTAATTAATCAGTGACCAAAATTTCAATTTACTTACAGTAAATTCTCAATAGAACAGACAACTCTTCTATTTTCTGCAACTAGAAACCAAAATAGATTAATGCTTTTAATCCTTGATTCTTCCTGCAAAAAAAAATTAGATGTTGTTGTCTTAAATCCCATGTTGTATTCATTTATTTCAATCATTAAAAATAACAAAAAAAAAATTTCCAGATATCTTACTGATTGAATAACAGAGAAACTCTTTTTTTCCTGCAGTTTTTTTTTCTGATGTAAAGATTGAACCGATTTTTTCTTTGAATTGAATAAAAGAGTAAGAGGAGACGATGAATTACCTATAATTTTTTATTTTCTTTTTCTATGAATTTCTATGAAAAATGGAAATGATAACATGACACTTGTTTAGTTTTTTTCCCTCATGATTTACACTTATCTCCATAGTCATTGTTAGCTTAACACTTGTAATGATAATTTTTTTTCTTTATTAACATAATAATTTACATTATATAAATTGTATTTAAACTTATATTTCCCATTAAAATGTTAGCTTTATATTAATACACATGATAAAAAAATGTTGTGAAGTTAAATACATATTAAATAATTTACATAGATATATATTTATAAATCCAAATTATTTTACTAAAACATTTATTTTAGAATTTTAAATTGAAAATCAAATTCAAGATATAAATTCAAATTTACCCATATATGCCCCCAATCATATATATTCACATATATGAATAAAATTTAAATTCAAATGATTTTAAAAAAAATCTTTTAGTATTTCAAATTTTAAACTCAAAAAAATTTGAAATTTTAAATTATCACTTATTATTTATTTATTTTGTAACTTTTCAAATTATATTATAAAAGTTCAATAATAACCAAATTTAAATTGATAAAATTTTGGTACGTTATAGTCAAGGCTTTAAATTGATCTCCCTTAACGCGTTTTCAAGCATTGTCGTACATTTTATATATAAAACACCAGTTAAACGGTCGGTGGATAGGGATGCGCCATGATACGACAACACTAAACCAAAATCGTATGGTCTCGTTTAGGGATAAAAGTATGACTAGGCACGTGGAAGGCGATGCCCAATGTAGGATACTACCAGTTTACCCTTCCCAGCTTGTGGTGACGCATCATAGCCATGATCGCCCACCATGTCCAGCACTCCCATAATCCAGAGGGTGCACACCATTCAATCACAATGTAAATGATGGTAATACGAAGAAGTGTGTCCGCTTGGGGTAGCTAGCCTACTTGGCCGGTACGGCTCCTGTTCCAGTCATTTCAAATTGTGTCAGGCTAATCCATCATTGTTCTCTTTCTTCAAACCTAGTAAACGACGCCAAATTCAACCACTTTGTTTTGGATCATCACTCCACGTATACAGTTGTCAAAGCGGTTTCGGTATCGATAGAGAGTATGTCATATCCGGCTCCGGTCTCTTTAACAACCAAACGTCGTTTTACACACAAGTTGGTACTTTTACATTTCGAAAACAGTGCATACTTGATATCAAAATATCATATTCGCTTCAAAATCAAATCCATTTCGAAGTAATCACATTTTCCCAAAATGTACCATTTCAATTCCCAATCATTTTGATCTCAATATAGCAAATTCGATTCCAAAATGGTTTCAGATTTACATTTGGGTTATAACTTCATTTAACCCCATTCGTATTTAAATCCATAATTTAAAATAAACATTTCACCCTTGACCAGTTTGAATCTTTGAAAAATATTTTGAATAGTTTTGAAATAGTTTAAATAATAAAAATAGCTAAAACAGTTTCAAATGGTTAAAATAGTTAGAATAGTTTAAATATTAAAATGGTTTATAGAGCAAAATAATTTGGATATTTAAAAAGATAGCTTTTAAATAGTTTTATATTAAATTATTTATTTGAAAATAGTTTCAAGGTCAAACCGGTCCAATTCCAACTTTCCAATCCAATCAATTTCAATTTCCATTCAATCGATTCAATTTCGACCGCAATTCAAATCGATTTCGATTTCGATTTCAAATTAATTCAATTCTACTTTCAAACCCAATTAATTTAACTTCAATTTCAGTTTATCGATTTCGAGCTCGATTTTCGAATATCGATTTAAAACACTTAACCAAATTATCCTTCAATATTCAATTTTAAAAATCCAATTTTCAAATATAATTCAATTTCGAGCTCAATTTTGAAATATCAATTATACCTCTTTTATTTGGCAATATTTAAAGTTCGAATAAAAATCCAATCTTTTTAAAAACAAGACGATTTCCAAATTTTAAATTTTATTTCGATTATAACTTCAAAATCTCAACTTCGATTATTTAAACAATTTCGATTACCAAATTTAAATTTCAATTTTAGAACTCAAGTTCGAAAATAATTTAATTTCTATGAATTTGATTTTTATTTCTTTTAAATAAAAACCATTTAAATAATTTCAAATCAAAATTCCTATAATCATTCAATTTAACCAATCTGGTTTTCGTATATAATTTTCTATCCTATAGCCAAGTGATCAATTATTTCAATTTAATTTCAGGGATGGATATATATCATTTCAATCCAAATCACAATGTCGCGGGTATATATCATTTCAACCTATTTCTTAATTTAGTCGACATAATTCAATTTACAGCTTTATACGATATAATAATATACAGGGTGCAACAAGACATATAAACAAATAAACATCCAAATATCAACCAATTTGCGTCCATCACAATCAATCATACAAACAGACAATATAATTTACAACAATTTCATAGTTGTCAATATCAAGTAATTTACTGGCAATGAAATCCCAATTTCAATTTGACTGTCGAATTTAATTTTTAACAGTTAATTCAGTGACAATCTAGATGATAATTAAATTTATCAAACAACGACCAATAAAATTTATATCACTTCATAATATCAAATTTAACTAGCACAAAAATATTCTAGTACGTTATGAGCGTTATAAAACACTCACCTTGAGTTTTCAATTTCAAATTAAATCGAACGACGTTTGATTTAACCCAAAATTCTAACTTGCTCCATATGATTCCAATCCATCTACAAAACGTAGAATACGTTGCTACAATCCCGCACTCGCTTGTTTCGTCCAAATCCGATCTCGTGTGCATGAGGTATGCTATTTACAAGTTTATACGATTTAATATCTGATTAAATTACTAATTCCTTTTTAAATAAACAATTTAAATAAAAGCAACCAGATCTAGCTGTTCGATCCGCGCTCTAGAAATCAAGGCCGCCAGCTTTTTCTTCCCAAACGCGTCTACAAGTGATAGCCGAACCCAAACCCGCCTCAATTTCACCAAATTCGTGACCTCCACGCTCGAGTTGACGACGATCCAATGCCGCCATGTGAAAGCCCATCACGAGCTCTATCATCACCGAGCGATCGGTCGAGCTCGGCCTTGGCTATACCTCGCTAGACGTGCACGAACATCGCAGCTTCCAAGCCAAATTGCCGCCAACCCGCTTCACCTTAAACGGTCATGACCGTTGGATCTGAAGCTCTCGACGAGCTCTTCGATCTTCCAGTTGGAAGTTTTTGATAAAGGTTGATGGACGAGGTGATAAATCGAGAAGAAAGAGGGGAAGTTTCGGCTATTAATTTCAGAGAACGGCGGCTCGAACGATAGCTCTAGGGTTCTGTAGCAAGCATGTGTTTGTGTGTGTGTCTATATATATACGTATAACGAATTATTTTAATATTATTTTCAATTTTAACTGCTTTTTCAAATGAACTCCAAACGAAACATGCCGCTAGCATGTATAATGATTTACCCCTATTCCGAATGCAATGGAACATGTTCCGGGGCCTAATTCGATCATATGTGGAAGATAGCTTTTCGAATCGAATTAAAATATTAAATTTTCGATATTTATTTCAACGCATTTCTAACCCGTACGACCAAATGATGAATCCAAACGCTACGAAATTTGAAATCCGATAATAACACACTATTACGGATCCAATAGATCCGGTTTCGTCGAATTCCGAGACTGTGTCTCGGAAGACTATTTAACTCGTCGATTAAATCGACTTTTCAAAATTTACAGAATTGCTTAAAATTTCATTTTTAAAAGCTTACTAACTCATTTATAAATAATATAGAATTTTTATTCATATTGGAAACCTATTCGGATCGTATTAAATCAAAATTTGATTATTCACACTATTTTCATATATTAAATTTCAATATAAAATTAATATATAAAATTCACATTTTAACTTTCGAATTTTAATTCCATTCAAATTCCCAGTATTATATTTCTAACTCCAATGGTATCTTAATTCACCTTAGAAATCTTATTAAGTCCATAATTAAATTGTCCAAACAATTTTCAATATTAAATTAAACAATTTAGTTAGTCAATATTAAACAAATTTCAATATTTGATTTCACTTAAATTTTTGTCAACCGTCATTTGCTTTATTTCCATCTACTAAGTGCACATTTACTATTTAATCTAACTATTGACTGTAATCACATCCAATACATAGCATTTCCTTCCAATACTTGTTATTACTTAAATCTTTAAAACTAATTTATTTCAAAATTTCATTCAGGTTCATATCCAATAACTTACATTAAAAATCATTAACTTTATATTTTTAACCATTTTTAGTTGATAATTACATTAAATTTAATAATTTTAAAATTGCTAAAAATACGGGTCGTTACAGCCTAGGTTTAAGATAAAGAGAAGCGGAAATAAGTCTCTTTTCTGAAGCCATGCCTACTGTATTTGTAGGGGCAGACGTGCATGAATCAGGCTGAATTTTGGCAGAAGAACCTCCAGGCCATGACGAGGTCACACAAGAATTTTCAGGCACATTGGAGCTCTAATAGGGATCAGGCCCAAATGCAGTGCGATCCCTCAAGGGGAATCCCCATGATGTTAGCTACCTGCCCTCAAAATTTAGTGCCATTCTGGCTTACGGTTTGTGAGATATCACATTTTTCGTGAAGTGGTGTTGCATGTCTTCTGATTTCAGCTGATCCCTTTGGAGGGATAGTGGCCGATCCCTTCAAATGTCCCATTTGATGTGTGATCCCCATGGGATGTTACACATGTTGTAGTAAGCTTGTGCTCCAAGTTTCATGTCAATTGGATGTGTAGATGTTGAGATATTGATCGATCTTTGCTATAAAGTTTGGTTCAGACAATCCCTAAGAGGGAAGAGGGCCGATCCCTATTGAGGGATGGGGGCCAATTCCTCCAAACCTCGTTAAATTCCCTGCGATCTCTAGATAGACTCCTTAGGGTCCCACTTCCTATTTCTAAAGTTTCACTTCAATCCGCCTTATGATTGTTGAGTTATGGAGCGATCATCATTGAGTTGTGTTATATGCATCCTATTTAATCTGATCCCATTATTTCGATCCATCTTCAAGGGGAAGTATTAGTTCCATACTTAACCATTTATTGGTGCTGTCCATCTGAATCCATTCGACCATAATCCATAGTTTCAAATATAATTGATCTCCAATCCTGCTAACCATCTCTCCGGGCTTTCTGCCTTGATGATCATGAAGTCTGTTGGGTTAAATCTGCCTATGTACTACCTTGCCAAAAGGCGATTGACACTTTATCCCCCAAAACATGCCTTGTGATAGGAAGATGTGTTTTGAATTGCTGTAAATCTAAGATTCGAAGTTCATAATCCACTGATAGCCACATTAGCTAATTCGTTGCCAATCCAAATCCATGATCTCCCTAGGTCATTAGTGAAATCCATGACCATTCCTAGTCGATATTCAACTTCGAATACATGATCTCTTCAGATCGTTTTTCCAAACCCTCGACCTTACTGGGTCGGTACCCAAATTCGGGACAGCTCTGGGCCCATATCCAAGTCCATGACCGCTCCGAGTCAATGTACAAATCCATAGCTGGTCGAAGTTGATATTCGAATTCATCACCTCTCCGGGTCCTTGCCAAGAACAATCCATACTCGACATCCAAGTAAGCCAACCATGTCGCTCTCCAACGATGTGGTGTTATTTCCTGTACTCCGATTTAGTGTCCTTGAATGTTAAGCAGTGTCTTGGCTTAAGTTCTGACTAGGCCGATCTAGTCGCTCTCCAACGAAGCAACCTACTCCTTGCCAGGCATAATACATACCTGACGTCCTATTGGGTTTTATTCTTCGGTCTGTACTCTTTGGTCGAGGACTTAATCCATATGTGAGTCCATTATGTCGCTCTTCGATGAAGGGACTCACACCTTGCGGTTACCGCCTCGTCACTCCGATCGGGATAATAATCACATCCTTTTTTATCCATCGCAGTAATGCAGATCATAAATAACCTGATAAATAAGAGTTCGTACATCCAGAAATTCAAAAAACTAAAAGAGTAAAAGGGTGCCTCTCTGGGCACGACAGTTCATCGTTATCTCAAAGCATGCCTAAGGACCGTTATCTTTCCCGTATACATGGAGGTGACTTAGCCGCCTTATTATAGAGTTTATTATTGTTATCATTATGGCTGGAGTCCAAGTCCTGAACTCGGTCCTTATCATTAAGATCGACTGATGATGATCCATGACCCTGATCTAGGGCCATTCCTGTTTTCATTCGATGCAGACGGTGGCTGCTCCTGTTCCATCATCGTTACTCGATTCCTCACATACTACGGCAGTCTGCCATTCTTGAAATGCTCCTTAATCATATCCTTTAAATGCCTGCATTCATCTGTGGTGTGCCCTTTCAATTCGTGGAATAGGCGGTACTTTCCAGACATACGCTCCCTCTCAGTGGGATCCTCCTTGCTGGTTTTCGATAGGGGAGTTGCCCTCTAGTGTCCAGATAAATCTGTTCTAGGCTTTCCGTCAAATCTGAGTAGGAGGAGAACTTCAGATCCTGCTCTGTCCATCGCCTTTTTGTCCTATCATACCCATCATCTACTTTCTGTTTGCCTTTATCATTCTTGTTTGCATCTCTTGACGATCCATCGTCTTGCACAGCGTTCACCTCTGGTTTGTCGGCTCGTGCATCTTCCTGCCACAGTAACCTTTCTACTTCATAATAAAACTTTCTGAGATCCATAGGTGGATCCCACACCAATGAATCCTTGAAATCCATGCCATCGGCAATTCCTGATACAACTGCCATCAAAACCATGAGTGGATCTGGCCGATCTACGATGCCGTCATGACATTAAATCATGTTAGAAAACTCCTTAGAGACTCTTTAGTTCTTTGTTTCAGTGCTACCAATGTCATAACATTTTGGGTCTCGTGTGTGGACCCGAACCGCCTCATGAATCAATCTACCAACTCGCTCCATGTCCTTATTGAACCATTCTCCAGCTGGCTAAGCCAGAGTGCAGCTAATTTTGTCAAATAAATTGGAAAACACCTTTCCATGACCTCCTCTGATGCCCCAATATTTCCATGTGTCGTGTATATCTCATCATGTGCAGAGTTGGGTCCGACTTTCCATCATATACTTCTAGTGCTGGTAGTTTGAACCCCGATGGATTTCTGGCACTCCTGATATTATTAGTGAACAGACTTCTATTTACATTCTCTGGATCCCTGTTCACTAATCTTCCACGCATAGCTCGCCTGATCATCTTTGCAAACCTATCGTTGTCATCCAGCGGTAATCTCCTATCATTATTTCCAAACTTCCCCTAGGTCCATGAGGGAATTTCGAAACGTACTCCTCTAGAAGAGCATCCAAATTCAAATTTGCACCAAGCTCCGTGGCGTCGACCGTAGGTCCTCTAGCATCGCAATCAACCAGACCTGGGTACATGCCTCCTAGCCTTTGAGGATCGGGGACGATCCCTCTGGAGGGCTCGGTGTCGATTCCTCTAAGATGGCCGAGGATTGCCCTGGCTTCTCTATTCCAGTCCTCTGTCCAATAGTTCCATCTTCATGTTCCCAATTTTGATTTCCAACGATTCCTGCTACTTCAACTCCTTGATCTAAATTGTCATTAGCTCATGCTACTCTATTCCTTTGGTTCTATGCTCCAGCTTATCTAGTCTGTCGGAGTAAATTCTACATCATCTCCTCCAGTCTTTTCAGTATCCTTGCCTGCATAGCATATATCATCGTTTCCATTTCATCCTTGGCGACGTGGATAGATGCTTGATTAGCTCCAGCTCCTGAGAAAGCGTCCTGACTCCCTCCATGGTGGCTCCTTCCCAATAGCACTCTCCTTGTTGATTGTTTCACCATTGCTCTAAATCTAAGCCCTAGATCTTTTCCAAGATCTAAATCCGAATTCCAAATCTGTAGTGGCTAGCTTTCTTGGTGAAAGCACTAAAATGTTGGAGGCAAAAATGGCCACCAACACCCAATCATATGAAAGCATCAATATCTAGTCACAGATCTCAAATATTATCTAATGTAGAGAATATAATATGAAGAACAAACAAATTAAAAATGAAAGCAAGTAAAAATAGACAAGATTTATAGTGGTTCGACTAACTCCGACCTACATCCACTCTAGAATAATCCCTTTTATTATACTGTAGCTTGTTACAATCCAAAACCAAGAATAAAATTGGCAGAGTGTAGCCTAGGTTGAAGACACAGAGAAGAAGAAAGAAGATTCCTTTTTTGACGCCATGCCTGCTGTATTTATAGGAGAAGACATGCCCGGATTGAGTTGCAATTTTGACAGAAGAACCTCCATGCTATGACGAGGCCACACAAGAATTTTCTGGCACAATGGAGCCTACAATAGGGATCGGCCCTGATCCTTATTTTGGTGTACAAATGGGGTGCGATCATTCTAGGGGTTCCTCATGATGTCAGCTACTTCCCTTTAAATTTCATGCAATTCCGACTTATGATTTGTAAGATGTCGCATTTTCCATGAAGTGGTGTTGCATGTATTCTGATTTCAGCCTATCTCTTTAGAGGGATAAGGTCTGATTCCTCCAAAATATCCCATTTGATGTGAGATCCCAATGTTCCATGTTATAGTAAGCTTGTGCTCTAAGTTTCATGTCAATTGGATGTGTAGATGTTGAAATATTGATCGATTTTTGTTATAAAGTTGGATTTAGCCGATCCCTAAGTGGGAAGAGGGCCAATCCCTGTTGAGGGATAGGTGTCAATCCCTCCAAACCTCTCCAAATGCCATGCGATCCCTTGGGTAGGCTCCCTAGGGTCCCCTCTTCCCGTTTTCAAAGTTTTACTTCAATCTGCCTTGTGGTTGTTGAGTTATGGAGCGATCATCGTTGAGTTGTGTTTTGTGCATCCTGTTTAATCTGTCCCTCTATTCTGATTCCTCTATTCCGATCCCTCTTCTAGGGAAAGTATTAGTTCCATACTTAGCCATTTTTTGAGTGCCATTCATCTGAATCCATCTGACTATAGTCCATTGTTTCAAAAATATATGATCCCTAATCCTGGTAACCATCTCTTTGGGCTTTCTGCCTTGATGATCATGAAGTTTGTTAGGTTAAATCCACCTATGTACTACCTTGACAAAAGCCGGGTTAATTTTCATTTTCAACTTATTTTAAGATCATCAGACATCGTTTTATAGAACCCCTTTTAGAAAATAGATTTTCACAATTTTTGGATTTAGAAAATTTTCAAACAACTCGTATTCTTATCTTGATTTTCTTTAGTAAAAATACTCTTGCTTAATTTAGTAAGAGATTAACTCTGAAAAGATGGTTGGTGCTTGCTTGAACCTTTTGAAATTTATCAAAAATCATTAATAGTGATTGAGAAAGCAATGGGTAATGATTAAATTATACTTCATAGCTATAGGAAGTATGCTAAAAATTTCATGAAAATTAAACAAGTTTTATTAAAATTAGTACATATTCCATGATGATTTCTATCATTATCATCCTTCTTGCAATCTATACCCCAAAATTTATAGCGGACAGAAGTTGATATTTCAAAAATAAGAAATTATATTTCTAAGTGTAATTTATAATTTTATCTGAACGTATTCACTCTCGTTTAAAAGTACTTACGGTTATGCATTAATTAATAGCTTTAATCTCTATATACATCATTCCATTCTCATTTAAAAGTCCCCGCGGTTATGCATTGATGGAACTCGTATATAAAGAGGGATAAAATTCAAGTAGTTTCTGACCTCATTTAAAAATCCTCGTAGTTATGCATGGTTAGAAAATATTTGACATTCTTTTTTAAGTAACTACTAACCTCATTTAAAAGTCCCAATGGTTATGCATGGTTAGATAGTGCTTAACAATTTTTTTGTAATATTTAAAAGAGTAATTTATAAAAAATTGCTTTATTAAAAATACCACACTGTTGTCACTCTATAAATTTTCCCGTAAACCATAATCCAATCGTCACTCCAAAATGGAATTTGTGTCTAATAAATAAAATATTATGATTTTGTTTGATTGGTTAAAATTTGCAATATATTTTTCTCTGTATGATTTATCGTTTTAATAAAAATTCATCACTATTTCAATCGTTAGTATTATTTTGACCATAACAAAATGAGGAGTGAGGTAAAGATTTTGGTGGTTGAGTAATAACACTATTGATATTTGAGAGTTGTTTTGATTTTCAAGAATTGTTTTTATAGTTGTTTTGCAATTATTTTAACAAATCAAATTTTCATTTTCAATTGCATGCATCTATGTAGAGGGAGTATAGTTGTGAGGGTAGCGTGTAAATAGGGGCAGCTTGATCACAACACATAAACACATTTGCTAGACACAAAATCTTAATATATGTTTGTTATCATCAAAAGAGGGAGATTGTAGAATATAACATTTTGTACCGATCTGCAGTTCTGTACCCTTTGAATTGATAATAATTCACTCCCATTAAACCCAAATTGTACGAAAGAGCAAATAACTAGGGTAAAGAAGAAGAAAGAGATAGAAGGAAAGTAAACAACAACACAGAATCTCACCATCGTAGCGGAATAAAATGTAGTATATAACAACAGATTTTTATACAAAAGAATCTGTGACTGTTTTATACTAACAATCATCGAAGTATAATAATCAATACATCAATCTGGACAGTTATAATAACTAGTTCCCATCATAAGAAATATAAGTCGAATGCGGAAATACGTCTGTACTCCTTCAGCTCGTCTCTTAAGTTCCATAGCATTCAAAACCTGAAACTATAATACTCGATCCGACCCTAGCATTATAATAAAATAACACCCGAGTCAGTCTGGAAAACCAACGTGAGAAAACACACTCAATTTGAATTATTAGAGTTATCAAAATCCTTTGAAAAATAAAGGTATCTCGTAAGACTGCGTCACACATAAAAACGATGGGATTTTCCCTTACGATAACCAAAACATTTTATAGGCAAATCCAATGATATTGTAATAGTGTCTAAATACAAATACTTACTCAAATAGATAAAATTGTTACATTAATTAAATTCCAGCATATTAGGCTCTATAAACAAAACCGTAAGCTCGTATTGGAGAATGGATTTCAACGAATGACTGGACCACTAGGGTACCGTCCATCACAGTACACCTCTAGAACAATGTACCGAGGACCACGCCCCGATCCCTTGCTCATAAGACCAGCCTATCCCTAACCTGGATAGACTGAGTATGTTATCACCCCGGACGATCTTACCCTTACCATCGAGCGCTCCTTCTTTAATGCACAACCATATCCATAATGAATAGGTTTCCGAGGACATCTAGAAAAGTGATAACATACCCTAATTAGGTGTGACCCACTTAGTTTGGCTACATATCCCCTATTTTAGTCATTCCTGATTGATGAGCTTTGAGGCTAAGCGTTATCTTTCAAGAACAATTCTACTTAGAATGCTCATCATCCTCCAATGACGTTGTTCCGATAGCATTCGTCCATACAAGTTGTCATTGGTCTGGACAAACCGAATCACCATCTTCATCATCCTCATGGTATTCATTTGTAACGTTCAAACTGGATCCAAGTGGTTTTTGGATAATTAAATCTGATCCTGGTCTCTTCGAAATGATTATGAAATTGGCCAATTATTGATAGTCGGTTATTTAACTATCAATAAGACATCCATAAGTAGTCACTAGGCCTTATTATAACTTTTTCCCCAAACATTTATTCCAAAATATCTTAACTAAGATATGTATTCAAATCACTTCCCATGTTCCAATATTCAAAACAATTTTCAAATACTTAAATTCATAACAGGACATTTTTCAAACCATCTCAACACTTGGAAATATTTCCAAATTTTCCATTTTTATACTTAGGAAAATATTATAATCTTTATTTCCAAATCATTTCAAAAATCAACACTTCAGAGAATATTTTGTAACTTTTTCCATAGTCTCCAGAATCACTATTAAAATTCCTTTTTTTTCAAATACCAAAACCCATTATGCTTATTTACAACCCCATTCACAATTTATAACTTCTTTTAAAATTCAGATTCATTTCAAATTCCCATATTCATACATTTTGAAATTTCATTTCCTCCAAATCCCTTATAAAATTCCTTCCCTCAAAATATATCCATTTAGATGCCCCACTTACGCATCTCAAGAGAATTTATAAATAAAAAATTTCAATCGCTTTAAAACTCTATATGTATATAATAAGTATTTTAAAGGATAATATATTTTTAAAACATGTTCAGATAATTATTTAAATCATCGAAAGCCTTTATAAACATTAGTAACTCATTTTTAGTTAAACAAATCAATTTTTAAAGCTGATTTTAAAAGTTAGAATTTACTAAAATAAATACTTAATATTTAAAAATCTATTTACCAAGGTATATCAATCCTAACTAGTTTAAAATTTCATAGTTTTAAAACAATAAAAATTTCATTTTAGAAGCAAAATTAATTTCTTAGAATTGAAAATATATTTTTAAAACCTCACTAACCAATTCAATTTATAAATCCCTCTCGAATCACAATATATCACTTCCATTCAGATCTCCTTAACCATCTTCACTTTCAAAAATAGTTCCACTATTTTTCTCACTCTATTCCCATATTTTCTAGCACAAATTCTTCCTGTAAATTCATATTTCCAACCTATCATCTGATATCAAATTCCTTTATTTATAAACATCGTTTATAAATTTTATAACCCCTTTGGTTTTACCTTTTAATAAAACAAATCTATTTTATAAAGTCCCATTATATAAATTCATTTATACTATTATATATATATACTACTATATATTAATATGATATCATTCAACAGATAATACTTTTTAAAATCAACCAAACAAACAATAATTCAAATTCAATATTTTTAAATTATCCTTGCAATCCGAATGAGTGAGATTTTACTCACCTTGATTTATTTGCAATCCGTTTTAATTTTATTTTAATTCGTAGATTCCACAGCTACAATCCCGTACGACTGTTTTCAAGTGATTTAAATATAAGATTTGATTAATCAAACAATTATTTCTAATTAATTAATTTAAATCAGCTAATGGGAATGATAATTACCTTCATTAACGAAATACGCTTCTTTTTCCCAATTGCTGAAACACACACACACCACCATCCACACATCGCGACATCGACCAACACACCCATCACTGTTTTGCTTGCAACCCTTCCATCGCACGCGACTACGCCTTCACCCAGCTCGAGCCGCCACCAACTGCGCATCCCACCAGCCCACGCACATGCGTACGTGCCTCGATTCCCCCTCCTCCAGTTGCGCGCTCACGAGCGCCTTCATCGACAACCACAGTCGATCTTGCCAGGCTACAACCATCGACATCGTGACTACTGCCCACAGTCGACGCCACTACCTCCATTGATTCCCGCGTCTTCCTCCAGCCTACAGTCGAATGCGAGAACCACAACCCCGCCTCGTCCCCAATCCTCTAACGCCTTAGGCGCACATGCGTGCATAGTCGCGCATTTGCAATCACAACCCAACCTCCACCCTTCGATTGAATGTCGAGCGCGATCCCCTCTTTCTATCGAGCACGAGACCTCGGTCGCCCACGCCATCGCGATTTCATCGCAGCGTAAACTTCCCTCTTTCCGCTTCCATCTGATTCGAACGAAGTCTTCGTTTGTTTGTTTATCTGTTTTTTTTTGAGTTGATCGATTTGATTTTCGAAAGGAAGAAAGGGAAGGGGTACGTGATCTCTGAATTGAATTCGACTATAGGGAAATAATGAAAGACGGACGTGATTTTAAATAGAAGAAGGGGCGACTTGATTTGATTTTAATTTGACTCTGATTTGATTTTATATAATTTTATTTAATTTCAAAATATCTCGTTTTAGCAACTTAAAATTTCGACCACCTATCGAGGTGTGCTTCCAAACATTTATAACATTGTACCTTATTCCGAACGCAATGGAAAAGGTTTCGAGTCCTAGTTCGATCGTATGGAGAATATAGCTTTTTGGACTCAATTATTATATTGAATTTTCGATATTAATTTCAACGCATTTCTATCTCGTTCGATCAAACGATAACTCCAAACACTACGAAATTTGAAATCCGATGTAATACACTATCACGGATCTAATGGAACTAGTTTCGTTGAATCCGAGACTGTGCCCTGGATCGCTATTTTAACTCATCGATTAAATCGACGATTTTCAAAATTTACGAAATCGCTTGAATTTTTTGTTTTAAAACTTATTAACTCAATTATAACTATAAATTAAATATTTAAGCCATTTAAATATTCAAAATTAACCATCGGAAAATATGATCCGTTACATTTCTCTCCCTTAAAAGAATTTCGTTCTCGAAATTTCTAAGACAGGAAAATGCTCCAAACCCGATACTTATCCAAAACCCACTTAGTCAAACTCGACATCCCACTCTCCAAATCTCTCAAAACAATCTGTTTCCATTTCTAATTCAAAAACTTTTTATTTCAGTTGTAATTCAAAAATCAACTTTTTAGCTAACAAAAATTTTCCAAAAATTTTCAAATTTTTTCTAACACCCTAAATTTACGAATTTTTTTGGCAGAGTCTCCTTTGTACGAAGGACCTTTTGCAATATGACAAGAGAGATAAATATATATACATTGATCCACACGGTCGGAAAACGAAATATATATCAATATTTCATATTTCCGTAGTATTTAATCGAAAAACTTACCTTATTTGGCATTTTAAGCATTATTAACTAAGCAAGTTTACTTCATATGCAAATATGCAACCCAAATCTAATCCGATAGCCTTCGGTTACTTGTACTTATTCAATTTAAACCCGTAAGTACCAAAACGTGAAATTTAATCACATTTCATTCATTCAAATGGTTAAAACACATAGATTTCATAAACAATGCATGCTAACATATATTTATAAGCAATGATGAGGTTGCCAATACTAGTTTAATTGCTTCCAATCGATCCATGTATCATTTATTCAATTCAAATAGGTTACAACTCACTTTACACGCATTCAATTTATTTTATACTAAACAACTCATATTCATTCCAAATTGATTTAAAAATCAATTTATTTCACTTCTATTAATTCATAAAATTTTATTTACTTTCGTTTATGTCAAACGACAATTTTTCTATGCAAATTTGGTGATATCCATTTAATAATATAACCATTTCAGTTTATAACTATTTTAAATTGATTCCAACCTCAATTTATATTCAATTCTATTCCATTTCAAATTTATTCTCAATCAATTTAGTTACATTCCATTCCCATTTTTATTATATCCAAATCCATTTTATTAAACTAGGGATAATTCCATGCTATTTTATTAACCATTTCACAATTTTATTTGAGCCAAGCTTCATTTAGATAGATTAGCTTAAGTTAATCCGTTTATTTTAAATTATTCAACTCTATAACTTAAGTTCATTTCTATTTCAATCAAATTCCATTTCAATTTTAGATTGATTCTCCTTCGATCATAATCCATTCCATTTTACTAAATAATTTAATTAGTCTGTTCACTCAATCCACTTCAAATTTTAATTTCATACTCAAATTCATTTAATTAATATCCCAGGCCATATTCAATTTATTTTTACTTTCATTGAATTTGTTTATAACCCAAGTCATTACTATTTCAACCCATTTTTATTTTTATTTGACAACATTCCAGAATATATTCAATTTCCTTACTTAAAAATCGAATTCATTTAAATTTCAAGTCCCATTTCAATATTCTTCTTACCAATTTATTTATCTAATTGGCTACTTCCAATTTAATTTCAATTCTCTAATTAATTAGTCTAATTAGTTTACTTTCAACTTCCTTGAGTCAAATTCCATTCAAAAGTTTATATTAACTTGAGTAACTTTATTATTATCATAAAATCACTTCGACTATATACCTAAGTATATATTTATTTCATTCAAAATTTTTAGCTTGCAGTTATATAATCTCTTTCCAATTTTGTAAGCCATTCAGAAATTTATGTATTCATACTTACATAAATTTTTCCTTTTAAATTTTTATTCCGTAACTAGTTATATAACTATTTTATAATTCATAATTACATATTTAATTTAATTCCACCTTATTCAAATCCAACTCACTTTTTTTAAAATTTCAATTCCTCTTAACCAACATTTCAAAACCATATTCGAGTTACTCATACTTAAACTAATTTCACTCCAAACAAATTTATTTTTAATTCATTCAATTTCATTTATATGTTTCAGTTACCTCACTTGAGTTAACCCCCATTTCATTAATACACTATTAATTCAATTCAAATCCAGTCAATTAAATTTATAAAATTTAATTTATCCAACTTAACTTAAATTGAATTCCATTTCAACCTTCTCATTTTAAATTTTATTCCAACTTCAATTTTTCACCCCTCCCTCCTTGTAAATATCATCTCCCACAGGATTCCAGAATTTTTAAACAACCGGTATTTATTTCAAATCACTTTGAAATTGCATATATATATATATATATATATATATACATACTTCTTTTGATTTAACAAACCACTTCCTTCGAAATTTAAAATACACCAGAATTTATCCAAAACAAGTCCTTTCGGAAATTAGAAAAAAACTTGTTTGCCTAAAAAATCTGAATCAAATCAATTTCAACAGAAATCTGTCACTTAGAAACTCGAAATTGAATACAAATGATGTTGCGCAGTCATCACCAGGATTATTTTCCAACGAATGAAGTGAATTCAGTGTTATATCACTTCCAAAATCTATTTAAACCAATTTTCTATTCAAAAATATCTACAAAATAATAATACTATTATTTATCTTCAAACAATTTGGAAAATATTTCTAAAATCTCCGGGATTTAAATTTCCCAAATTCTGGTTTGAACCCATTTGTAGTTTTTAACTCATTTGTATAATTCACATATACAATCTCCCTTTGGTTATATATAACCATTTCCTATTTTATAGTCTTATTTTGATTATATAATAACAACTAAACACACCACTATAATAATTTTTCAAAAAATTATTCTCTTTTATACCAAAATATAATTTAGGTAAAATTATTTCATTTACCCCCTTCAAAACAATACTGTGCCAGTTTATCGTGTTCGAGTATTTAGAAACTCCTATCGATTTAAGTGGCGTCCCACTATTCGATCATAATTTTTATATCACTCGACCGATAAATCAATACAATATAAAACAATTTATATTCCCTAACAAATACGCGCTCATATCTATTATTACACTCAACTCATTCTAGAGTACTGCCGACTCCATCTCAAATGAGTAATCTCGACCAGAGCCAAGGTTCTTGCTTAACCTTCAGCTCTGTTACCTAATGTAGCGACCCGCAGTTCTGTACCCTTTAAGTTGATAATAATTCACTCCCGTTAAACCCAAATTGTATGAAGAGCGAATAACTAGGGTAAAGAAGAAGAAAGAGATAGAAGAAAAGTTAAAAACAATACAGAATCTCACCATCGCAGCGGAACAAAATATTATATATAACAACAGATTTTTATACAAAAGAATATGTAACTGTTTTATACTTACAATCATAACAGTACAATAATCAATACATCAATTTGGACAGTTATAATAACTTGTCCCTATACAACGGAAATATAAGCCGAGTATGGAAATACGTCTAAACTCCTCCAGCTCGTCTCCTGAGTTCCATAACATTCGAAACCTGAAACTGTAATACTCGGTCTGACCTGAGCATTATAATAAATAACACCTGAGTCAGTTTGAAAAACCAGTGTGAGAAAACACACTCGATTTGAATTACTAGAGTTATCAAAATCCTTTGAAAAACAAAGGTATCTCGTAAGACCGCGTCACACGTAAAAATGATGGGTTTTTCCCTTACGATAACCAAAATATTTTATAGAGAAATCCAATGATATTGTAATAGTGTCTAAATACAATTACTTACTTAAATAGCTAAAATTGTCAAATTAATTAAATTCCATCATACTAGGCTCTACAAACAAAATTATAAGTTCGTATTGGAGAATGGATTACAACGAATGACTAGGCCACTAGGGTACCACCAATCAAAGTACACCTCTTGAACAATGTACCGAAGACCACGCTGGGATCCCCTACTCACAGGACCGGCCTACCCCTAACCTGGATAGACCGAATATTTTATCATCCCGGGTGTTCCCACCCTTACCATCGAGCGCTCCTTCTTTCATGCACAACCATATCCATAATAAATAGATTTCAGAGGACATCTAGAAAAGTGATAACATACCCTAATTGGGTGCGACCCACTTAGCCATGCTACATCTCCTCTTTCTTAATCATTCTTGGTTGATGAGGCTGCAGGCTAAACGTTACCTTTCAAGAATAATTCTACTTAGAATGCTCATTGTCCTCCAATGACGATGTTCTAATAGCATTCGTCCATACAAGTTGTCTTGGGTCTGGACAAACCGAACCACCATCTTCATCATCTTTACGATATTCATTCATAACGTTCAAACTGGATTGAAATGGTTTTTGGAAAATTAAATCTGATCCCGGTCTCTTCGAAACGATTACGAAATTGGCCAATTATTGATAGTCGGTTATTTAACTATCACTAAGACATCCATAAGTAGTCACTAGGCCTTATTATAACTTTTTCCCCAAACATTTATTTCAAAATATCTTTACTAAGATATATATTCAAATCCTCTTCCATATTCCAATATTCGAAAACAATTTTCAAACACTTAAATCCATAATAGGATATTTTTCAAACGATCTTAACACTTGGAAATATTTCCAAATTTTCCATTTTTATACTTAGGAAAATATTATAATCCTTATTTCCAAATCATTTCAAAAACCAACACTTCAGAGAATACTTTGTAACTTTTTCCATAAACCACCGGAATAACTAATAAAATTCTTTTTTTCTCAAATTCCCAAATCCAGTATAGTTATTTATAACCCTATTTGCAATTTATAACTTCTTTTATAAATTCAGATTCATTTCAGATTCCCATATTCATACATTTTGAAATTTCATTTCCTCCAAATCCTTTATAAAATTCCTCCCCTCAAAACATATCCATTTAAAAGCCCTATTTAAGCATCTCGAGAGAATTAATAAATAAAAAAACTTCAATCACTTCAAAACTCCCTGTATATATAATAAGTATTTTAAAGGATAATAATTTATTTTTAAAACATGTTCAAATAATTACTTAAAATATCAAAAGCCTTTATAAACATTAGTAACACATTTTTAGTTAAACAGATAAATTTTTTAAAGCTGATTTTAAAAGTTATTTACTAAAATAAATATTTAATATTTAAAAATCTATTTACCAAAGTATTTCAATCCTAACTAGTTTAAAATCCATAGTTTTAAAATAATAAAATTTTCGTTTTAAAAGCGAAATTAACTTTTTAGAAATGAAAATATATTTTTAAAACCTCGCTAACCAATTCAATTTATAAATCCCTCTCGAATCATAATATATCACTTCCATTCAGATCTCCTTAACCATCTTCTCTTTCAAAAATAGTTCCACTATTTTTCTCACTCTATTCCCATATTCTAATAAATTCTTCCTGTAAATTCATATTTCCAACCTATCATCTGATGTCAAATTCCTTTATTTATAAACATCGTTTATAAATTTTATAAGCCCTTTGGTTTTACCTTTTAATAAAACAAATCTATTTTATAAAGTCCCGTTATATAAATTCATTTCTTATCAATTCCATTTATACCTCATAATATATTTTTAATATAGATTTCAACTTCTTTTCATATTTCAGAATACCATTTACAAACTCCTTTATATAATTAATTTTCTAAAGTCTCTATTTAAACCCATTCACGAATAGTAACATATAATCCAAATTAATATATATTATTACCAATTCCATTCTTCTTAAAATTAATTCAATTTCCAATATAAATATTTTTATATCAAAAATTCCCTTTAATTCCTTAAATTTTAAAAATATATTTATGGTATTTTAAAATATTAAAATTCAGGCCAGTGCTACAATAACATCCAATAATTCAAATTTCAACAATAATCTATAACAAATTAGGTACACACAACATATATCACAATATATGAAAAGTAAACAATATTTTTGAGGAATCCATTTGGATCCCTTCAATCTGTTTCTCTGCATCCACAGACGTTAATGCAACATAAAATAATACCAGTCCCACTTCGAGGGGGATATCGCGGTATAGAGGGCTATCCGCTATTATGCGGGGCACATAGGGTCTCATCCACTATAATGTGTAGGAGCATCAACGTAATGGACCGTTTTTCCATATCCTTTGAATCGACAATAAACCACACATGTCCAACTCAAATTGCACGAATAAGAAAATCATTGAGGGTAGAAAGATAATAAAGACATAACAGATTCTCACATGAATGGAATAAAATATATTATTTCAATAATAATCTTTACAGTGGAAAATTTTAAAATACAATATCAGAGTCTAACCTAGATTCAGCCTGGACAGTTATAACACATACCCTTACAAATGCTGGCAAACAACAAACAAAAACAACGTATAATAAAATATGTCCATACGATGATGAAGATCTCCAACACTCCTCTGGAAACTCCAACCGTCTTCAAATCAGCTTAAAACTACTCGGATCTGACCCGAGTAGTAAAAATACCCGGATCAGGCTTGATAAACCAGCGTGAGATACTCGAAATTTAAAATGGCTATATTATCAAAACCTTTGAAAAGAAGAGTATCTTATAAGACCACGCCCACACATAAACATGGATAGGTTTTTAGTTTATAAAAACCAAAACACTTCATACCAAAATACACCTGATTTTATTTTTAATGACATTCTTTTGAAAACACTTTTCAAATAAACATATTCAAATAAGGTACCAATATCTTGACTATGTCTAAGGTAATATATCCAGACCAAGTCGACGAAATATACCGAACGAAATATAGGATACCAGAAGGGGTAACTGAAATATTTGCAAGTCATTACATCTATTTTGGGAATACGATCAAAACCATAAATCTCGTATTGGGATTGGATTTCCAACGTGATAGGAAACTAGTGGCTTTTTTCTCTGATCCACGCATAACAAACATAGTTCTCACGGTGCCTTAATCGCTTTTCTCAAACTAGTCACTTGGAACTATACTTGTTACACTACTACAGATAACCGGTAGTTCCTTGCTTTTCTTAAACTAACCACTTTATCAAAATGGGGCAATAAATGCTTTGAGGGACGTATCCCCCAAAGGGCCCAACGTATTGGACACCACCATACACACTCACTTATTCCAAATTTGCATATGTCAGACCACATAGAATCATATATCATCTTTCGGGATGCGAGGTTAGTGAGGCAACACACAATTTCTTCAAAGCCATGTTTTTTATACAAAAACACGCTTTGATCATAATAGGTTCCACTTTGAAAGCCACAGTGTCATTCCTTTGATCACTATTTGACTACCACAAGCATACAACCTCTGAGCTCGTATGTCTCAGAGAAGGTATGAAACTAAAAGAACTTGTCTTCTCCGCCACCAAGCAGATGTACATTTGTAAAAGTCAAATGTTATGTCTCAGAAATGCAATGTCAGACATTTTTCCATACAAGTTTATTCTTGGACTGAACGAAACCGAAGGCATTCTCCTACTACCACTAGCAGCGAATAGTCTTTGCAATCCGAAAAATCTACACAACGAGGAGACCACTGCTATAAATAACTCTATAATGGGAGCTACCCAGAGCATGTTCAACAACCAGTCCTTAAGCTATGAAGATCCACAGTCTTCAATAATCATCATTTTCAACATATCTTCACATTAAAACGTATACATTGGTTCGAAGTAGTTTTCGGATAAGAATCACCCAAATCCGACCCTGGTTCCTTCGAAGCCAATCATCGCTTTAAAAGATGTTAAGTTCATATGTGGATATCAATCATCAATCAACTACTTCATCTTTTATAAGATATCTTTCTTAGATATATTCTTTCCAATTTATTCCATTTTCTTTTCAAGAGTATATCGAATCATTAAGCCTTATTTATTGAATCATTTGATTTATTTAAACCTTTCTTAAATCCTGAAATAATTCCAAATCATTTTCTCTTTTACTTTGGAAAACTTTTCCAAATCATTCATTAAATATTAATCAAAGATTTCTTATATTCATGTTATACTTTTAACTTAGGGAAAATATTCCCAAATCATTTATTAAATCTTAATCAAAGATTTCTTATATTCAAGTTATAACTTTTAAATTAGGGAAAATATTCCCAAATCATTCATTAAATCTTAATCAAAGATTTCTTGTTAACTTCAAATCATATTCTTGCAAATCAAAGATTTTCATAACAGAGTACTACTACC
The DNA here is from genome assembly GCA_030765085.1 of Allium cepa. Classification (NCBI taxonomy): domain Eukaryota; kingdom Viridiplantae; phylum Streptophyta; class Magnoliopsida; order Asparagales; family Amaryllidaceae; genus Allium; species Allium cepa. Next base: position 322,590,454 of record CM060939.1, read on the forward strand.
ACATTAGATATGGTAAATTTCACCTCCAGGGACTAATGGCAAGTAATCCTACATCATGAATATTTTTGTCTTTAATATATTCTATTTTGAAAATTAGTTTGAAGAGGTTTTCGGATAGGAATCACCCAAATCCGACCCCGATTTTTCAGACAAGAATCACCCAAATCCGATCCCAGTTCCTTCGAACTAATCATCGATAAAAATATGTTAAGTGATTAAATAACATTCTAAGAATTTGTTTCTTTTCTTTTATTTTGGAAAAACTTAAATATGATCTTTAGAGCATTTGGGCTTTCCTTTCGATCTATTACACCCCTCACCTAAAAAGAGAAAACATAGGCCAGGTAAGTTCAGGGCACTGGTTGCTCCATCCCTAATCTTAGTTCAACACCTTATTTTATGTTCCCAAATCTCACAGGCGCGACAAATATGCTCATCTTTTCCACATACTCAATTATTAATCTTTATTTTAGAAATGATTTATTAAACTTCCAAATCATCATTTAAAACACCTAATTATTCTTTTAAAAACATTCATACCTGATTCTAGGAAATATTGTTACATTTAAACTCATATTCAAAATGCTATAGAATTCGCAGCATAAAAGTGTTGGGAAAGTGCTATATAAGCTTATTTGATTTAAACAACTTTTTAATATTTGAAAATTCATATTTTCCATTCCAAATCTCTTTTAAACCATTTTAATAGATTTATAAAATTCATTTCATACTTTTAATCATTTAAAAATATCATTTATAAATAAACCACGTTTTGGATTCCAAAGTGCAAAACCACAATTTTTAGAAAATTATTTTGGACATATTTTAAAACCTACTTGATGAAATCTTGATTTTCTTTCTTCTTTGAAAAACTATTATCATTATGGACCAAAGAACTTTTATTTCGAAGAAATCCGACTTATAAATCATACTCTACGTTAATTTGGAGTTATGGGTCGAAATTTACGAACTTCCGCTACGCGACGAGCTCGATTTTGATCAGTTTTGTGAATTGCTTCGAAACTTGTCCGAAACACTTCAAATTTGTTTTAAACCATATTTAAACTATTTGAATTTATTTAAAACAATATTTTCATCATTTCAAACTCATTTTTCATTTTATTTCATATTATAACATCATATTATTATAATATCATTTTCAATCTTTTTAGATATTTTAAAATCATTAAGAGGCTAAATAATTTCCATACACACATTTATATGGATTTAATTTCCATTGAATTAAGTATGGTTAATCATTTCTCTTATCGTTTATCAAACAAGTTGTCAACCACATTGTAACGACCCAGAATTTTTATTAATTTAAATTTGAATATTTAATTGGTTTTAAATATTAATAAGTGAAATTAAACAGTCGAATAAATTTTATTTCGAATAATTTGATTTAATTGAATAATTAAATCGATAATTTAATATGTTCAATTACAGAAATAATTAAAATTGGGTTAAATATGATTGAAAATGATTTGTAAAATTTTATTTTATTATATTGGAGTTAGAATGATGTTATAGAACTTTTAAAATCGAATTTAAAGTTGATTTGTGAAAATTGAATATTTTAATATTTAATCGACTAGTGAAAATAGCCAATTTTCGAACAGTCTCGGATTTCGACGAAACTAGTTTCATCGGATCCATAATGTGATATTATTGTATGATTTCAAATTTCAAGTCAATCGGATTTACCGTTTGTCCGGGACAAACTAAAACGCCTGGAAATTGATTTACCGATTTAATTTTAAATCAAACGTTTATTACCATAACTCGCACAAATGACCGAATTAGCTCCCGAAACACGTTCCATTATGTTCGGAACGCGGGGTAAACCTTAGGAACGCAAACCGGCACGCTTCGTTTGGAGTTCGGAAAATCCGAGATGAATAGTGTTTTGGAATATTTTCTATATAAGCACCTCACAACCTCTTTCAATACAATAAACCTAACCCTAATTCTCTAAGGCCAGCCGCCGGCCGTAACCATTAACGGCCAGAAAACATCCATCTTCCTCCTCCTTTATCTCCACATCCACGCTCCTATGGCCTTCGACGTCAACTGCAACTTCGTGGAGCACAACGAGATATCCACGATCAACGGTGGAGATCGTTTAAGGAGTAGCCAATCGCAGTCAATCTGCATTCAAAGAGCATGCGTTCGACCTTGATTTGCGTGCTGGTGGTAGCACTAGCTAAGGCCGGTCCTTGGCCGATGGAGGAGTCGAGCATGAGCATTCAAATGACGCTCTCCGATCATCTTCGTTTTGCTCGAGGTAGACGCGTCATTTAGGGTTTCAAGTGGCAGTTGGGTTCGTTCGAACCTGAAGAGGAACACGCGCGTGGGAAGAAAGTAGGTGCGGTCATGATTTGCAGGGGAGAGGATCTTGTGGCTGAGATAAATTGGGGTTTTAAATAAAGAAAAAAATGTTTTAAATTCATATTAAAAATTCGTGTAATCTTTGTAACGCGATATCTTTTTCATACGAGGTCGAAAACACATGAAACAAATTGCATTGGGTTCGTATTGACGAATACTACGCCATGGAATTTGATTGGAGTTGATTGGAGCAAGCAAAAATTTTGGATAAAATTAAACGCACGTTTAATTTTATTCGAAGTAAATCGCTAAAACGAAATTGAAATCAAGGTGAGAACTTCTCACTCAATCGAATCGGTTTCGATTTTTAAATATTAAATAGTTAGATTTAAAATTCTTGAATGCATGTTTGAATGATGATTGTTATCTATTGATTGTTAAAATAGACATTATGCGCCGTTAGTAAGCGGATGTTATTTATCAAAAACATATACCGCGAATATTTCATAAACAGTGAAATTGGTATTATTTATGTACTTGGAATTGATTTCCCGCAGTATATAGCGAATGAGACCCTATTGCGCCGTCTATTAAGCGGATAATATTTTAAATCCCATATATCGCAATAATTCCGTACTGGAACGGAATTGGTATTGTGCTAACATCTTTGGATGCAGGAAAACAGGTTGGAGGGATCCAACTGGATTCCTCAACAGTATTTATTTGATAATGGATATTTTGATATTCGTTGATTATCATATCAATATATGATGTCGTTGTTGTCGTGATTGACTATTTGGTGTGTAGCATCATTGGGCCAAATTTTGGAATTTTAAAATGATTTTTAAAGTGATTATTGAAAGTATATGTTTATAAAATATTTTTGGAATTGATCCATTATAAATAAATAACGTTATAATTTTAATGTTATAAAATTATGGTTTTTGAGAAATATAGTTAAAAGTTGATTTTTGAAAATATGAGGCTAATGATTTTATAAAATAGTTTAATCGGGATTTTTGAATTTATTATAAAAAGTTTAAATATAGGATTTATGAAATTTGATTATTTTATAAATCAAAATGGTGAAATTATAAAGGAGATTAAAGACGTTTTAAAATAATAGTATAAATTGATTTATATAAATGATTTATAAATTGATATTTATAAATTAAAATATTTGAATTATAAAACGAGTTTTTATAAGTGTTAGAATGAATTGTGAATGAATTTCATAAATGAATGAAATTTATAGAATTATAAATGGTGAAGTTATAAGTGGAATTTTATAAGCAGTAGGTTTATAAAATTTGTAAAGTTAATTAAAAGAATAGATATGGGTAAATAAATGAATCTTATAGTTATAAGATTTATAATTTGGGAAGTTAAAGAAACGATTTTGGCAAACAAATAAATTGTAAGTATTTAACTTAAATTATGGACTTTTGGTTTATAATTGAGTTATAAATTGAATAGGTTAATAAAGGAGGTTTATAAAAGAAAGTTGTTATAAAATAAATAGGAATGGAATTTATAAACATTGTTTTATAAATCCGCAAACGACTTATTTTGATAAGTAAAGTGTTGTAACTTATTAATGGAGTTATATTCACGTTTTAGACAGTGAATAATCCTTTAAAATAAAATATATAGAAATGATGAAATTGGTTAACGAAGTATATTCACGTTTTTGGATAGTGAATAATATGTTAAAGAAAATGTTTTGGATGTGATGTTTTAAATAGAATTAAAAATATCTAACGATGTTTTAAAATGTGTTAAGATTCGAAACCATAGATTTCAACATTCATTGTTGAAATAGACGTTTTCGAGAAATAGAAGGAAATGGTGGACTATAACATTGTTGTTATAGTAAATGATTTCCGAAAGGAAATGTTTTGTTTAGTATTGGGATTTATATATCTATTTTAATTTCGAATCCCTATACTAGTGATTTTGGGTTGTCGTAACTATGTTTTAAGCAAATTCATTTTGACCGAAATAAATATGTTTAAGAGAATGATTTCCTTAAAAGAATGAAATATATACTTAATTTCGGTTTAAGTATATTGAATATTTTCCAAGTGTTGAAAATAAAAAGATTTGTGAATTACTTATAAATAAATAAGTATGGAAATGTTTTTCCAATGTGAAATGAAACGTTTTGAGAATTTATCCTTTTGAAGATAAAATGAAAATGAATAATTGAAATCGTATATGCATAAATATTTTGGGAATATAAATCCACTATGGAATTGATAAATAAAAAGGGGAATTTGTTTAAAAATAAACGTTGATTTATTTTTGAAGTGTGGGAATTAATTTACGGATTTTGAACGTAAATATAAAGTAAATCGTTAAGGATTTATTTAATTGGTTTAAATGAACCATGTTGAAATGAAAGTATTTCCGCGTAAGGAAAATGATTGAAATTTGTTTTCAAAAGTGGTAAAGGTGAAAAGTGATTTGAATTTTTTTTTCAAATGGTTGAAGTGTGAAAATTATATATCTTGTAAAGATATTTTTGGGGAAATAAATAATTTGGAAAATTATTTGGAATCTGGTGATGTTGTGCATATCCATTGATAGTTCAATAACCGACTATCAATATTTACCTTTGAATGGGTATTTGTTGTGATTGCTTGAAATTGAATGCCACACTTATTTTTAAATAAGCGCTCACTATTCGGGTTAGCCGGGAAAGGACCTTGGGGTCGTATAACCCATTCCGAATATGTGATACGTCGTTATGAATTGCATTTGAAGACCGGTGTTGAAGACCGGATATTTTTGAAAGCGAAAGGACAACTCGTCGAATGTCTTTGCATCGACTGGTCCCCGGTATAGAGAGTCCATATGTGATGGGAAGTCCGAACGTGATTAGTGAATATCCGGATTGCAAGGACTTCTTTGTAAGTGCCTTCGGTTCTATTCGATCCCGGAACAGACTTGTATGGATACTATGTCTGACATTACAAATTGAGATATAAAGTTGATTTCTTTCAAATATATTTCTGTTGGTGGCGGAGAATTTATTCTCTTAGCTTAACACCCTTCTCTGAGACGTACGAGCTCAGAGGTTATGTAGTTGAAGGTTTTTAGCAATATATTCCCAATTTGGTAATGTGACATGCTGAGTGTTGCTGTGAAATGATCATTGTTTGATCATTTGTGATATGATCATTTGTTTGATCACTTATCTTTGTGATCATTTCTATGATCATTTGTTGACCCAAAACACAGCTTTTGTATAAAGCGTGGCTTTGTGGACGAGACTTCGTCGAGCCTCACACCCTGGAATGGTCAAAACAGGATAGATGCGGCAAGGTTATGAGGGGTAGCTCCCTTTAGGGTATGTGCATTTCCTTCTGGAAAAGGGTGGTATCATGGTATGGAGCCCAGATACTTACTCATGTTGAAACACTTTATTTATCATTGTGTGATGTTGGTTAGAGAGCTCTCGGATAAAGGTCCCAAAGGACCGGGGGATGGCTCTGTTCAATGAGAATTAGTGTATCTTCTTCTACCTAGCTTTCTTTTTCTTAAACAATGAGAATTCGTATTTCTGTTCATCTTGAGTTAATCTATGGAGATTAGTGTATATTCAAGGAGTACGGATTTGCGGGTCCTCACAGCTGGTATCAGAGCATATGGTTATGCGACAACCATCGCTTTGTTGGGTGTTACTCATTAGAGATAGAGTCGGCAGTACTCTAGAATGAGTTTGAGTGTAATAATAGCTATGAGAGCGTATTTGTTAGTGAATATAAAATTGTTTTGTATTGTGTTGACTTATCGGTTGATTGTTTATAGATTCCGGTCGATGTAGTCTAGCTAACTATCGTAGATAGGGGTTTCTAAACTCTTAAACAAGATAAATCGACATAATATTGTTTTGAATTGGGTAAATGAAATAATTTTACCTTGATTATATTTTATATATAAAGGAATAATTTTTCAGAATTATTAAAGTGTATATAAGTTGATTGTTTAGTTGTTTGAATAATCTAAATAAAAGAATAATTGTATAAGTAAAAAGAATTATAAGAATTGAATTATAATAAATGTGATTTACAATTGTGAAATAAACTTATATATATAAGAAGTGAAACTGTATGAATATATTTATCAATATGAGTTGTAAATAAGAATGAATTTAAAGTTAAATAAAAATTTACTTTAGAATTGGAATCTGAAATTGATTTATAAGTGGGAATTTAAGTAATGTAAAACCAAGTGATGTTCGTAAAATGAAATATAACATAAGTGATGTTGAATGAAGTTGATTTTGATATCAAAGTAAATTATTAAAGTTAAGTGATAGATATGAACTTGAGTTATGTAATGAAATTCAACTTTTGTAATTGAATTGAATGAATAGATTAAATGTTAATAAATTGAATGTAAATTAAGTTGATATGAAACAATGGATGTAAGTATTAATTCATTAAAATCTTATGTTATTGGAAAATTGAATAATTGAATGAAAATCAATTTAATTAAACCAATTGAAAGTAAAGGTGTTAAACCAAAATGAATGTAAGCGAAGTAAAGGAATTTGGTTATAATGAATATACTTTGGTTGTTATATGATTGTTAGTTGATTGTATATAATTCATTAAGTGTTAATGAAATTGAAAGCTAAAGTAATTGGAATTCAATTGGAAGTTAAGTGAATCTTAAATAGAATTGAATTTGATTTGGAAGTGAACTAACTTGAATATGGATTAGTGAATATAAACTAATTGAAAATGAGTGTTGGTAAAAACATCCACTATTAATGAATCAAATGTGATTAAATTGAAAACCCAATTCATTGAATATTAATGAGAATATGAATGAATATTTATTGGTTATGAATGCTAGTTGAATGATAGTTGGTTGATGGTTGAACATATTGCTTTTACTGCATTTGCTATGTTGGCATATATAGTTATTATGTTGATATATGTTGTATTCGATACTATTGTCTATATACATGTTTCTCATCTGTTTGTTGAGTGTTTAGTAGGTGCGGATCGCGTTTGCTTCGCATTTGGAGCTCGCTTTCGCGCTATATTAGCCGTATATACTCGCTAATAATATATAAGGTACATATCTCGGATTAAATATCGTACTTTTACACTTTTTTCCCTGCGGGATGCCTCATCACTTGATGAGATGTATATTTGTGATATATATACTGTCATTTTTTTTTTCGGATCGAGCCGCGCAAAGGAGACTATGGCGAATTTTTCCGAAAATTTAGGGCGTTAGAATATTTTTGAGAAAATTGGCAAAATTTTGAAAACTTTAACTTTGATTTGGAGTTGAAAGTTAAACAATAGTAGATTGGTTTGAAAAGATAACTAAGTATGATTTGAAAACTTAGTAAAGTTATTGTAAGAAGTTTAACTATGGATTTTGGAAAGTTAATAAATTTTGTAACTTTTTCTTACTTGATAATTTCGAGGACGAAATTCTTTTAAAGGGGGAAGTTTGTAACGACCCAGAATTTTTATTAATTTAAATTTGAATATTTAATTGATTTTAAATATTAATGAGTGAAATTAAACAGTCGAATAAATTTTATTTTGAATAATTTGATTTAATTGAATAATTAAATCGATAATTTAATATGTTAAATTACAAAAATAATTAAAATTGGGTTAAATATGATTGAAAATGATTTATAAAATTTTATTTTATCATATTGGAGTTAGAATGATGTTATAGAACTTTTAAAATTGAATTTAAAGTTGATTTGTGAAAATTGAATATTTTAATATTTAGTCGACTAGTGAAAATAGCCAATTTTCGATCAGTCTCGGATTTCGACAAAAACAGTTTCATCGGATCCGTAATGTGATATTATTGTATGATTTCAAATTTCAAGTCAATCGGATTTACCGTTTGTCCGGGGCAAACTAAAACGCCTAGAAATTGATTTACCGATTTAATTTTAAATCGAACGTTTATTGTCATAACTCGCACAGATGACCGAATTAGCTCCCGAAACACGTTCCATTATGTTCGGAACACAGGGTAAACCTTAGGAACGCCAACCGGCATGCTTCGTTTGGAGTTCAGAAAATCCGAGATGAATAGTGTTTTGGAATATTTTCTATATAAGCACCTCACAACATCAAATTTGCAAAACAATAAACCTAACCCTAATTCTCTAAGGCCAACCGCCGGCCCTAACCATTAACGGCCAGAAAACATCCATCTTCCTCCTCCTTTATCTCCACATCCACGCTCCTATGGCCTTTGACGTCAACTGCAACTTCGTGGAGCACATCGAGATCTCCACGATCAATAGTGGAGATCGTTTAAGGAGTAGCCAATCGCAGTCAATCTGCATTCAAAGAGCATGCGTTCGACCTTGATTTGCATGCTGGTGGTAGCACTAGCTAAGGCCGGTCCTTGGCCGATGGAGGAGTCGAGCATGAGCATTCAAATGACGCTCTCCGATCATCTTCGTTTTGCTCGAGGCAGACGCGTCATTTAGGGTTTCAAGTGGCGGTTCGGTTCGTTCGAACCTGAAGAGGAACACGCGCGTGGGAAGAAAGTAGGTGCGGTCACGATTTGCAGGGGTGAGGATCTTGTGGCTGAGATAAATTGGGGTTTTAAATAAAGAAAAAAATGTTGTAAATTCATATTAAAAATTCGTGTAATCTTTGTAACGCGATATCTTTTTCATACGAGTTCGAAAACGCACGAAACAAATTGCGTTGGGTTCATATTGACGAATACTACGCTATGGAATTGGATTGTAGTTGATTGGAGCAAGCAAAAATTTTGGATAAAATTAAACGCACGTTTAATTTTATTCGAAGTAAATCGCTAAAACGAAATTGAAATCAAGGTGAGAACTTCTCACTCAATCGAATCGGTTTCGATTTTAAATTTTAAATAGTTAGATTTAAAATTCTTGAATGCATGTTTGAATGATGATTGTTATCTATTGATTGTTAAAATAGACATTATGCGCCGTTAGTAAGCGGATGTTATTTATTAAAAACATATACCGCGAATATTTCATACAGTGATATTGGTATTATTTATGTACTTAGAATTGATTTCCCGCAGTGTATAGCGGATGAGACCCTATTGCGCCGTCTATTAAGCGGATAATATTTTAAATCCCATATACCGCGATAATTCCGTACTGGAACAGAATTGGTGTTGTGCTAACATCTTTGGATGCAGGAAAACAGGTTGGAGGGATCCAACTGGATTCCTCAACAGTATTTATTTGGTCATGGATATTTTGATATTCGTTGATTATCATATCGATATATGATGTCGTTGTTGTCGTGATTGACTAGTTGGTGTGTAGCATCATTGGGCCAAATTTTGGAATTTTAAAATGATTTTTAAAGTGATTTTTGAAAGTATATGTTTATAAAATATTTTTGGAATTGATCCATTATAAATAAATAACATTATAATTTTAATGTTATAAAATTGTGGTTTTTGAGAAATATAGTTAAAAGTTGATTTTTGAAAATATGAGGCTAACGATTTTATAAAATAGTTTAATCGGGATTTTTGAATTTATTATAAAAAGTTTAAATATAGGATTTATGAAATTTGATTATTTTATAAATCAAAATGGTGAAATTATAAAGGAGATTAAAGACGTTTTAAAATAATAGTATAAATTGATTTATATAAAAGATTTATAAATTGATATTTATAAAATAAAATATTTGAATTATAAAACGAGTTTTTATAAGTGTTAGAATGAATTGTGAATGAATTTCATAAATGAATGAAATTTATAGAATTATAAACGGTGAAGTTATAAGTGGAATTTTATAAGTAGTAGGTTTATAAAATTTGTAAAGTTAATTAAAAGAATAGATATGGGTAAATAAATGAATCTTATAGTTATAAGATTTATAATTTGGAATGTTAAAGAAACGATTTTGGCAAACAAATAAATTATAAGTATTTAACTTAAATTATGGACTTTTGGTTTATAATTGAGTTATAAATTGAATAGGTTAATAAAGGAGGTTTATAAAAGAAAGTTGTTATAAAATAAATAGGAATGGAATTTGTAAACATTGTTTTATAAATCCGCAAACGACTTATTTTGATAAGTAAAGTGTTGTAACTTATTAATGGAGTTATATTCACGTTTTAGACAGTGAATAATCCTTTAAAATAAAATATATAGAAATGATGAAATTGGTTAACGAAGTATATTCATGTTTTTGGATAGTGAATAATATGTTAAAGAAAATGTTTTGGATGTGATGTTTTAAATAGAATTAAAAATATCTAACGATGTTTTAAAATGTGTTAAGATTCGAAACCATAGATTTCAACATTCATTGTTGAAATAGATGTTTTCGAGAAATAGAAGGAAATGGTGGACTACAACATTGTTGTTATAGTAAATGATTTCCGAAAGGAAATGTTTTGTTTAGTATTGGGATTTATATATCTATTTTAATTTCGAATCCCTATACTAGTGATTTTGGGTGGTCGTAACGATGTTTTACGCAACATTTGTTTTGACCCAAATAAATATGTTTAAGAGAATGATTTCCTTAAAAGAATGAAATATATACTTAATTTCGGTTTAAGTATATTGAATATTTTCCAAGTGTTGAAAATAAAAAGATTTGTGAATTACTTATAAATAAATAAGTATGGAAATGTTTTTCCAATGTGAAATGAAACGTTCTGAGAATTTATCTTTTTGAAGATAAATTAAAAATGAATAATTGAAATCGTATATGCATAAATATTTTGGGAATATAAATCCACTATGGAATTTATAAATAAAAAGGGGAATTTGTTTAAAAATAAACGTTGATTTATTTTTGAAGTGTGGGAATTAATTTACGGATTTTGAACGTAAATATAAAGTAAATCGTTAAGGATTTATTTAATTGGTTTAAATGAACCATGTTGAAATGAAAGTATTTCCGCGTAAGGAAAATGATTGAAATTTGTTTTCAAAAGTGGTAAAGGTGAAAAGTGATTTGAATTTTTTTTTCAAATGGTTGAAGTGTGAAAATTATATATCTTGTAAAGATATTTTTGGGGAAATAAATAATTTGGAAAATTATTTGGAATCTGGTGATGTTGTGCATATCCATTGATAGTTCAATAACCGACTATCAATATTTACCTTTGAATGGGTATTTGTTGTGATTGCTTGAAATTGAATGCCACACTTATTTTTAAATAAGCGCTCACTATTCGGGTTAGCCAGGAAAGGACCTTGGGGTCGTATAACCCATTCCGAATATGTGATACGTCGTTATGAATTGCATTTGAAGACCGGTGTTGAAGACCGGATATTTTTGAAAGCGAAAGGACAACTCATTGAATGTCTTTGCATCGACTGGTCCCCGGTATAGAGAGTCCATATGTGATGGGAAGTCCGAACGTGATTAGTGAATATCCGGATTGCAAGGACTTCTTTGTAAGTGCCTTCGGTTCTGTTCGATCCCGGAACAGACTTGTATGGATAGTATGTCTGACATTACAAATTGAGATAAAAAGCTGATTTCTTTCAAATATATTTCTGTTGGTGTCGGAGAATTTATTCTCTTAGCTTAACACCCTTCTCTGAGACGTACGAGCTCAGAGGTTATGTAGTTGAAGGTTTTTAGCAATATATTCCCAATTTGGTAATGTGACATGCTGAGTGTTGCTGTGAAATGATCATTGTTTGATCATTTGTGATATGATCATTTGTTTGATCACTTATCTTTGTGATCATTTCTATGATCATTTGTTGACCCAAAACACAGCTTTTGTATAAAGCGTGGCTTTGTGGACGAGACTTCGTCGAGCCTCACACCCTGGAATGGTCAAAACAGGAAAGATGCGGCAAGGTTATGAGGGGTAGCTCCCTTTAGGGTATGTGCATTTCCTTCTGGAAAAGGGTGGTATCATGGTATGGAGCCCAGATACTTACTCATGTTGAAACACTTTATTTATCATTGTGTGATGTTGGTTAGAGAGCTCTCGGATAAAGGTCCCAAAGGACCGGGGGATGGCATACTCGTGTCAGTTGTTACCTAGTTTGAAAGGTAATCCGGCCTTGTGTTGGCAGAGATCCGGTTTGGTTCTCGGGGACGTCCTTCCAGAGGCGTTCTCATGTGGCAATGGAAAGTTTCTTGGCCTGACCATTTGTTGGAAATCCAAAGAAACAATACGAGACTTGTACGGTTTTAGTTGTAGAACCTGCCTCCTCAAGAGGTAGCTATAGCGGGCATAATATAATGGTACCTATGCTGGCTAAGATTTATATTCTACTTTCGAAATGATTTTCCCTACACTATGCACTAATAATAATATCAAATGTTTCTTTTAAATGCGTATCAAGCAACTTTGACTATCATAAGGAGAAATCTCCTCCAAGTCTGCGTTTGCATTGTGTGTGTGGTGGGAGGTCTTATGGTAGTCTCATTTTTAAAAGCATTGCGAATCTACTTTAAAAATATTCCTCTATTTTGATTTTAAAGATAAATAAACGTTTTGAGTTCTCACACCAATCACATGACTGACTCGGAGTTTATTGTTTTCCTTCCTAAACTCTGGTTGCCCACCAATTTCCACACGGGCAGTCAAGAGTTAGGTTTATCAGGATATTCTGGAATTCAGGAGTTGCTGGAGGCAAGCTGGACGGCATGGCGTATTCACTAGTATATAGTATTTCTTTTCCGCTGTTTGTTGTTGTTTGTTGTACACTCTGATGATGTAATGTAATTTATAAAATGTAATAACTGATATAGTTCTTTGTTTAAAGATTATTCATTTATGTATTATATGTTGTTCCGCTGCGATTGTGAGATTCTGATATTGTTATGTTATTTTCTTCTGTTCCGTTCTATTTTCTATCTTTTCCTCTCTTCTTCTACCTAGCTTTCTTTTCCTTAAACAATGAGAATTCGTATTTCTGTTCATCTTGAGTTAATCTATGGAGATTAGTGTATATTCAAGGAGTACGGATTTGCGGGTCCTCACACACATAATCAACCAATTTGCATCTAAGTTATCTAACATTCATTCTACATATTTAAACTTTCAAATCATTATATTTGAAATAATTTATGGATTAATTAGTAAATATGAGTACTCGCCTTTTACCAAATTGTTCAACTTCCTACCAGCATTCATTTTTTCCAACTCTTCACTATTGTTTTCAACTTCAACTAACTTCGGAAAATTCGATGGTGTAACGATCCGTATTTTTAACAATTTATATTTTGAATTGTTGTTGTTTTTTGGATAAGATGGTTATAAAAAAATATTTAATGATTATTAATGTAAGTTGTTGGATAATTAAATTGTTTAAATTCAATTTTCAAATTATTTAAATAGTGGAATATTTAATTTATATGAATAAAAATGGTATAGGAGATTTATTTAAATTTATTTAAATATGAATGAAGATCGTTTACTTTTAAATTTTTATTTTAAAGTGAATAATTAAAGACTGAAAATTTTATACTTTAATTAACGAGTAAAGATAGCCATTTTGACCATTGTCTCGGATTTCGACGAAACTAGTTTCATCGGATCTGTAATAGTGAATTATTATAGGATTTCAAGTTTCATAGTGTTCGGACTTGTCATTTGACCATATGAGCTTGGAACGTGCAGAAATTTAATTTCGAATTTAATTAAAATAAATTGACTTTGAAAAGCTATCTTCCATATATGATCGAATTAAGCCTCTAAACTAGTTCCACTGCGTTCGAAATGGGGGTAAAACATTATAAACGCCCGACGGCATGCATTATTTGGAGTTCGAGATTTTGTGAGCGAATTGGTTTGATATTTTCTAATATTATTTATATATTATTATTATTTCCTCCTTCATCACTCGTTCAAACTCGCGCCCGTACCCATCACCCTTATTATTCGAATCTTGACCAAATATATATATATATATATATATATATATATATATATAAGGCAAATGAAATGCAGATCGACAGCTTAAAAAAATCAAAATCAAAATTTTGAAATTTTAGTTATTTTTAATTGGAGCTCGAAATAAAACTTGATAAACGGGATTGTTTAATTCATCAAGGTTTAAATTTTTATGTTATAAACGAAGTACATCGCAAATTTCAGAAATGGATTTGTTTAAAAGATGGGTTTTGATTCAAACTTTGGATATTTATAAGAAAAAAATGATATGAAATGATAATTTCAAATTTTGATTTTGGAATCAAATTATAAATTGAAAATTTGGGGTTTAAAATTTGGTATTGAAAGTAAATTTGATTTTAAACACTAATTTAAGTGTTTAAATCGATATTTTGAAATCAAATTTGGAATTGGAAATGGGAAATAAATTTAGAATTGGAATTAATTAATTTGAAATTGGAATCTAAATTAATTTGGAATTGGAAATTAATTTGAAATTGGAATTTTAATTAATTTAGAATTGGAATTGGAAATTAATTTAGAATTGGAATTGGAAATTAATTTAGAACTGGAATTGGAAATAAATTACAATTGGAATTGGAAATTAATTTGGAATTGGAATTGGAAATTAATTTAGAATTGATATTTAAATTAATTTGGAAATGGAAATTGAAATTTAAAGAAATTTGTGAATTGAAGGAAATTTTGTGTGGAATCGAAATTTATTCGAGATGAAATAGGAATTGAATCGATTTAATCAGAATGGAATTTGGAATTGATTTGCGTAGGAAATTGGAAAGTTGACCGGTTTGACTTTGGAATTATTTTAAAAATGAATATTTCAGTATTAACTGGCTTAAAACCTATATTCTTTAAATATTCAAACTATTTTGATTTTTCAAACTATTTTATTATATAGACCGTTTTTATATTCAAATTATTTCTATTAAACTATTTTTAACTAGTTAACTATTTTAGACTATTTAAACTATTTTCTAAAGTTCAAACTGGTTAAAGGGTAAATTGTTTATATTTAAATCTTGGATTTAAAAACGAACTAGGTTAAAGTGAAGATTATAACCTAAATTGAATTCGAATCAAATTTTGAAAGTGAAATTGATTTATCGGACAAGTTTGATAATTTTGAATATATGATGATTTCGGAATGGGTTTGATTTTGAAACGAATACGATAGTTTGATATCAAATGCTAATTGTTTTTTCAAAATGTCAAAGAACCAACCAGTGTGTAAAATGACGATTGGTTGTTAAAGAGACTGGGGCCTTTTATTGAAATACTCTCTTTCAATATTGGAACCACTTTCGCAACTGTGTACGTGGTGGATGATATCCAGAATGTAGTGGTTGAATTGGCGACGTTTACTGTAATGAAGTAAGAGAACGATGATGGATAGCCTTGACATTCGTGTCATAATTAAATTGACTAAAACATGAGTCTATGCTAGATCATTGATGTTAGCTACCTCTAGCGACGTTGATCCCTCGCATTACTATTGTGGTTTCGGATTCGATGGGTGCACCTTATTTGTCGTCAGGATTGATTGTCGCGGTCGGCCACGGATGGGTTACGACCAGCCAGAAAGGGTAAACTGGTAGAATCCTACCTTGAGCATTGCCTCACGTGCTTTGTCATATTTATCCATATACGAGCCATTACGATTTTGGTTTAAAACTGAAAAATATATGTTAAGGTGGACCAATGTAAAGCCTTAACGCTATTTTGATATTTATTTTACCGATAGACATTATTTATTATAGCGTATACTATTATATATAAATAGTTCAACGAATCCTTAGGAGATGGAAAATCCCGTAACATCTCTTAAGTTATTGCTTTAATATTTGTGATATTGATTTGACTAACATAAGAGTATTTTAGTCCTGACTCGAGTGTTTTCCTTTTTATTACACTTGGGTCAGTCCTAAGTTTTTCAGTGCATCGAAGACTATTCTTTGGAGGACGAAGACGGAGTTTTGGTATATTACTACTATCATTATACCCTATATCATGCTATTCTACTGCATTGATTATTTCACCTTGTTGTTATATTTATAGCACTGATAAATGTGTATAGATTATAATCAAAAGTATGGTAAACAGCTTTATGAATTTGTTTGTTTGATTATTATATTTTATCGTTCCGCTGTGAGATTCTGTGTTTTGTTTTCTTCATCTCTTCTTATTTTTCTTATTCAATCCCATTGATTATCTATATTCCGGATTGTTTGAGTCGTACACGTGTGGTTATGGTCGATTTAAACCTTCCGAAATGTGGGTCGTCACAGATGGGGTTTCCGCAGCACTTTGAATTTGCTCCTAGCTTCTTGAAATGAAATTGGCGGCACTTCCTTCTTTTTTCATGCTCTAGAGCTTTCCAACTTGCTTCCTTCTCCTCTGTAGGTTCTTCCTTGTCCTATTCTACCTCTTCCTCCATCATTTCTTCCAATTTTAGATGCTAAACCATGTTTTAATGGTATTCTTATTTCTTTAGCAAAGTTTAAAGGTGTTTTGACTTTGTTTGATATGGTTTTGAAAGAGTTAGTAAGGAAAAGGAAAGAGAAGAAGCCATTAGAGAGTGAAAGAAAAGCTTTGAAAAGGGAAGAAGAAGAAGTGAAAAAAGTGAGAAAGTTGATGCTTATTTACAGAAAAAGTTTTGGATTAAAATAATATTGTGTAAAAAGACCAAAATATCCTTTACCTACCTTTTAAGCAACCTTATTTTTTCAACACTTAACATCACATTTCAAATCATTACTTATGTCATTTTCACTTATGTCTTGTAACGACCCGAAATTTTCTAACCCGAAAATTCCAGATAGTTATGAAAAAGAAGAAAGAGATAGAAGAAGAAGAACAGAAACACCAAACATCTCACAATCGCAGCGGATAAAATATAATAATAATAAATAATAGCAGTCCACAAAAGGATACTATATCTGTCGATTACATTTAATATACATCAAAGTTTCACATTATATACAGTCACTGAATATTTACGATTATCATGTCTCAAATTAACAATAATATCAATACAGCGGAAATACTCTATATGATATTGCCATCCAGCTCGCCTCCTGAGCTCCAGAACGTACCAACCTGAAAATCTGTAATACTCGGTCTGACCCGAGCATTACACCAAAGTAACACCCGGGTCGGGCTGGAAACCAACGTGAGTAAACCCAACTAACATGGAATACCAAAGCAATCAATTTATATAAACCCGGGTAACATATATCAATTTATCCAATTCACAATTTGCTATAGACAACACTTATTTCACATATAATTTTCTAAGTACCAAACTTAGATAAAATAATCCAATTCACTTAAATCGTTTCATTTCATCGTATTGATTTCACAAATCAATTTATATAAATTCGAAGTGGTTTCGGGTATCTTCTAATACCCGACCCCAGCCTCTTCGAAACTCATGTCATCCTAACCTAAGTTATACAAATGAAATACACAACATTTCATATCAGATATATCAACTCATTCAAAGCAACCAATACCAATCAATCATCCATACACAAAACTTAATCATATACAAACCAATTCAATTGATTCTAATTGAATTTCAAACCACAATCACTTAGATTTCTTCATTCAATATTAATTAATTCAAAACAATTAATCAATCATCCCCTCATAATTCATCTTGATTAATCACCCTGGATTAATTATCCTTCCATTATCTTCCAGTAATTATTTTTAATTAAATTCACGATATTAATTATTCTTAACCAAATCAAGAAGAAATCTTAATTACTTCATGAATTACCCAACTATTTCAATTACATTAACCCTTAATCACTTACGTTAATTAATTTCTTACAAGTCATTTGTTATGGATTAATCAATCTTAATTTACCGGGCTTTGATTACATCATTACACATCTAATTTAATTATATTAATTAAACCCACAATATTCATCATTGAAATCTTGCTTACTTACTAATAATTAGTTACACTCTAGTAACTCATCATTTCCTAAATATCCACCTTAAATTTATCACTTGTGTACTTGTTTTAAAGGATAGTTATATTTCTCTAATTAGCCTCCTGATAAATTTTCCTTCACTTGCTTCTACTAAGAACTTACCCTTCTCATCAATTTCACCAAGTAATTTAAATCTAAATTACTTCCATTTATTATCCATCCATTAATTTATTACATCCAGTAATTTCAAGTATCACTAATTACCTTACTAAGTAACCTTACTTTATAAATTACATTAAGTAATTATACCTTTCAAATTTCACAATTGATTATCCTTAATTAATTAATAAAATTAATTACCTTAAATTAATCACATCAGTGAATCATTTAATAACCTTTAATCATCGATCTTTCATTAGCTATATTCATTAACCAATCCTTAAAGTACTTCTCTAAGTTCTTAACTTAAATTAAACACTTAATTACAAGTTAATTCGTTAATTCATTCTTAATTACAAACTATTTAACCTCTAATTACATCATCGATTTCACAGACCTTAACTAAATTTATCTTTAATTACTCGAATAACAAATTCTTACTCATCGATTAACAATTTAAACTTATTTAATTACAATTCATAATAGTAACTGATTTACTGGTCATTCCTAAACACCTTTAAAATGTTTCTTTCAAATTCATTTAAACTTAAACTTTGTTTTCTTTCAAATTCAAACAGCAAATCAATTATATGGATCAGAAATTACTCACCTTAGTTTTTTGATTACCATTCACTTCATTCTCGAAGAACCCCAGCGAGCGATTCCTCGAATCTGGCCTTCGTTGCTTTGAAACGTCGAAATCGATTCCCTGATTCTTGCACATACCTCCTCATCATGTCCAGGCTTCAACATCAGAGGAGAATAACTTCGATTCCTCGCCACCTGAACATGTCGCAGCTACCAACTCGTGCCGCAACCCACTGCTGTCACCCCAACGCTCGCAATACCTTCAATCGTCCGCGGCTGCAGCCTCGAGCCTTGAACAAGAATCACCCACATCGAAGTCGCAACTTCCTGAATTGCGAGCCTTAAATCCAATAATCGAGTCGAACTCGATTTTGTGGCTCCTCGAAGCTGCCAAGATTCAACACGGGTTTAGCCTTCCTCGATTTCAATTTTATTTTCTTTCTCTTTTTTTTTTTTAGAATTGTTTCGATTATGCTTCTCAAAGTAACGAGGGGGACGGTAATGAGATATATGATGGTGTAAGGCTTATCGAGTACGCTTGTAATGAAAATATCTTTGACTGATTGACCATAATTTTATTATATTATAAAACTTTCAAACGTCTCGCTAATACCCCTTTAAAATTTTGAACTCCACTTAAGGAATGCCGCAAGGCGATTATAAGGTTTTACCCGCATTCCGAACACAATGGAATGTGTTTCGGAGGCTAATTCGATCATATGCGCGAGTTATAAAAGTAAACGATCAATTTTAAATTAAATCGATTAAAATAGTTCTAAGCGTTTTGAGCTGCCAGGGTCAAACGACAACTTTGATTGCTATGAAAATTGAAATCCGATAATAACTAACTATTACTGATCCAATGGAACCGGTTTCGTCGAATTCCGAGACTGTGCCTCGGAAGGATATTTTTAAATTTAATTTAAACGATATATTTTTAAAATTAAACAAATTACCTTTAAATTAAATTTTAACCACTCTATTATCTTCAGTATCATCGTTATAAATTTTTATAAGCCTTCAAATTATTTTAAACAGGCTTAGAGGTTTCAGATTCAATAATTTACACAATTCAATTATTAAATTCAATAATTAAACTATAAAATTCAATGATTTATTTATCAAGTAAATATTGATATCTGGAATTCAAGTTAAAATTAACCTTTAAATATTTACAATCAATTAATTATTCCAATTTAATTTGTCAAAATTTTCGGGTCATCACATTCCTCCCCCTTAAAAGAATTTCGTCCCCGAAATTACTAGATAGGAAGAATGATCCAATACCTGTTTATCTTCTCCCAAAACTCACAATTCAACGTTCTACCCACTATCTTTAATTAAAGGCCCACTGTCACCTTAACCAATTTCCTAAAACCTTCTATAGTTTCACACAACACCCCTTTGCTCAATCATCTAAATTTCAATTTTAAATCAAATTTTGAATTATCAAAATTTTCTCAAATTTTCCTAACTCTCTAAATTTCTGAAATTTTTTGCCAGTGTCTCCTTTGCGCGGCTAGCTCGGTACTACTACAAAAGGCCTCTATGGGCTCCCAAATTCCAAAAGAAAACAAAAGCCAAGTGGCTATATCAAAAACCCAATCCAATTTCATCTAGAAATTTAAATACGTACCTTTTTGTTGGGCATTACAAATTTATCTTTTGGAATCAAATCCAATTCCTTTTCCCTTTTTAATACCTGCATATCTTGTTTAGCAACAATATTCAATCGTAGCTTACAAATCATTTTATACATTCTCTTATATAGGTTTTCATATTTACTTCTATTCAAATTTGTTTTTTCCATTTTAATATGAATTCAACTTATTTCAATTTTGAATATTAAATTTTTATTTTCCATTTATAACTGAGTCTTATTAGTTCCATCTACTAATCTATTTCAGTTTCATATTTAAAATCGTTTAATTGCTTAACAAAAATTTTCTAACTCCCAAAATTTTCAACAAAATTTGGTAGAGTCTTTTGTACGGAGGAGCTTTTGCGATTTGACAAGAGATATAAATATATATACATCGACCCACACGGTCGGAAAAAGCAAAAACAGTTCATACTTCCTATTTGTATTGCGTAGGCGTACCTTATTTAGCATTTTAAGCATGCGGCTTGTTTATTTTAGCAATTAGTGCAATTCAAATCCAGCCAAATGGCCTTCTGGTACCTGTACTTACTCAATTTAAATACGTAAGTGCCATATATAGTGAATTTATTAACGTTCTACTTACTTTCAATAGCTAAACATATACATTACTAAACATCAAGCACCAAACACTTCCTATAAACAATTTATATGCTTTTAAAGCTAATTCAAGTTCTTTTCAACCAATGCATATGTCGTTTCATTTAAGTTTTAATGGTTCACAACTCAATTTCTGACATTCCATTGATTTATAATCCAAACAAGCTCATATTCACTTCAAATGATTCAGAATCAAATTTATTTAATCTCTATTAACTCATAGAATTTAATTACTTTGGTTTATGCCAAACAACAATTATTGTTATGTAATCTCGACGATATTCGGTTAACAAAGTATCTATTTTAGTTTATAACTATTTCAAATTAATTTCAACTCATTCTGAAGTTAATTTTATTTCATTTTTAATTTATTAACCAACCATTTATTTAGCTCAACACATTCCGTTCTTGTATGCTTCTAACCATTCCCAAATTAATTCAATCCAAGCTTTTATTTAATGGGCTTTCACTCTTATTCGAAGCCAAACTTCCATAAATTTTAAGTGAATTTACTTTAGTTTATTCCAACATTAAACTTAAGTTTGCTTCTATTTGATTCTCATTTAAGAAACTTCCATTAAATTTAGTTAACTCATCCATTTTAAATTTTAATTTTAATTCACCTTCCCAATTTCCAAAATAAAATCCAAGCACATACTTAACTCATTTATATTTCAAATTAATATGTCACCGAACTTAAGTTCAGTCTGATAATCCAATTCCAATCACAACTTTGATTTAGTTTTTAATCAATCAGACTTCATCCATTTATTATTTATCTCAATTAACCCATTTTTAAAATTTGAATTTACTTACTTACTTAACTCATTTCGAATTTATTTTATTAATACAAGGTCATTCTCAATTTATTTCTATTCACTTGGGTTTTGTTTTACAACTCAAACCATTTCTATTATAATCACTTCTCTTTTATATGACATCACTTCTCTTATATCCAATTTACTTGCAAATTTCATTAAATATTATTCAAATCACCCTTGAATTTTATTTGTAATTCAAACCATCACATTTTTCTTCAATCCAACTCTATTTTATTTGTTTTTATTTTACAACATCTCCTCTTATTTAATTCATTATCAAATCCAAGTCGAATTCTATTTAAAATTCGAATTCATTCCCAAACTCCATTATCAATTCACAATCCATTTTATTTCTCCGAGTTAAACTTTGTTAACATACTCAATCAAATAATTATTTAGCCACTTAGCTTACTTCCAATTTTTAAATCAATATTCGTTTTTATTACAAAAATCACTTCATTAAATTTTCCTGAGTTCAATTTTATTTTATAATTCCAGTTTGAAATTTCTTTTTAATTTTCCTAAAATTCCAATACTTCTATTTTAAATTTTTAGAATGCCTTTAAATCCACATAATACTATTAAAATAGCCCTTTATAAAAATATTTCCTATAACTCGATGTCTCAACCAGTCCATCCTTGTTCTCACAGAAATTCAGTCATACGTTGATCAGGCGTAGGACTGAAAATCTATAAGTACTTGGTAAACTCGTTTTCAACATCCAGTGAAAATACTTTTGAAAATAATTTTATTGAAAATATCGGTAACAGTTTTTGAAAATAGAGGAAACATTTTTAGTAAGAATGCTCTGAAAATCATCACCCCCATCCATGGTCGCAGTTAACCCGATGGTTACGTTGCCATCCCGACAAAATCCATAGATAACTGTAGGCCTCCGTGCCCCTCGATTACACCATGGAACCCACGACAGATCGCAGCTACAACTGGGGTTACGTAGCTATCACAGCCAAAACCCATATAACTGTAGGCATCAGCTCCATCGAATTTCGCTGCCAAAAATGAAACTTCTCCACTCTACTTGACCATAGATCGCAGTCTACCGATGTTGCGTTGCCTTACCGGCAAAATCAAGTGTAGACTGTTGGCACTCATCCTCCACACGAATTTCGCTATGGTCCCCACAGTAGATCGCAGCGACATCGAGTTACACTGTCGTCACAGCATAACCCAAATGCCTCTGTAGGCATCAACACCATCGACTTTTGCTACCCAATAATCCTCAGGAACTAGTTTTGTCCGGACTCCTCACAGGATCAACTTTAGAACCCCCCCTTGGGACTCAAGGCAGCACCACCCGGTGGCACTCCTGAGAAGTTCATTTCAAGGGAGCGCCTTTTTCCCCAGAGCCATCATCAAAACGTTTTATACTATACACATATAGTATCTTCCAAATCATACACCTAGTATGATATCATACAAAGCTCCTTTACACAAAATCGATTATCCCAAATCGATAATTCTCAAACTAGGCTTTCAAAAAATTTTAATATTGATTTTACCCAAAATCAAAAGCCCTTCCAAATTCAAAGGTTCCCAAAACCTTTTTCCAAAATCCTCATAAGATCCTTATA
This sequence comes from Allium cepa, assembly GCA_030765085.1. NCBI lineage: Eukaryota > Viridiplantae > Streptophyta > Magnoliopsida > Asparagales > Amaryllidaceae > Allium > Allium cepa. The sequence continues at coordinate 322,614,057 of CM060939.1, forward strand.
TATATATATATATATATATATATATATATATATTCAGATATATATAATTTTCCAAACTTTGGATCGTTCAACTTATAGAAGATTCCTTTATACTTCAAACACTTTCAAAAATCCTTTTCTTCAAGCAATAAATTCAACAAGGGAAGTTTCATCTTAAATATAATAAAGATATATAACTTGGTTTATTCCAAATCAAATATTCCAATTTGATTACTCCTTCCAATATCAATTTCATTCAAATCCGTACGATGTACACATATCATCCGTATGCTATACCCATTCGATCGCTCACTCGATCACACAATTTCACTTCCGAACTAGTATCGTCCACCCGACTTCCTAGTGCGGACTCAGATTTTGTTTCTTGATTAGAAACCGTCATTCTCCTTGCATAGCCATAACTATGATAGAGAATATCCAGAACCAATCAACAATCCATATCCAGGTTCGCCGTCGAAAATCGAGTGAAAAATCCCAACTCGGATCGATAAATTATCTCGAAATTCTGTGCTCGAATCTGGATCAAATCACTATGCGAATAGAATAATATATTACATCCCACGTATTTAACTTTATCTATTATTAACCAAATCAATTTCCTTTCTATTCACAATTGCCTCAATTCCATTGAATTATCACTTCAATTCTTATCTCAGTTGGGTATTTAAATCAATAACAGTTTGAACTCCGACCAGTTTTAGAAAATAGCTTGAAAATTGAAAAATAGATAAGTAGTTGAAAAATAATTATTAGTTTGCAAAATAGCTATAAAATAGTTAACTAATTATAGAATAGTTGAAAATAGTTAAATAGTTTCAGAAATTTTTAAATAATTGCCAAATAGTTGCAAAATAGAAATTAGTTTGCGAAATAGCTAAAAAATAGTAATTAGTTTATAAAACAGTTGAAAAACGATTAAATAGCTCCAAAATAATGGTAAAACAAATATAAAATAAGTTAGATTTTAAAAGAAAGGTTATATATATTTCATAGCTTAGAAAAATAAGTTTGTATTAAAACAATTTATTTAAAATAGTCAAGAGTCAAACTGTTCACTACCCCAACAATTCAATGTACACTTCCATTTGATTTTAATCCTGTTCAACTTTAATTAAATTTCAAATTATTCCAATCAATTTGAATTATTATCAATTTAACCTATTTCAAATTCAAATTATTTCAACATAATCCAATTCAATTTCTCATTTAAATTCTTAAACTTATACATCTTCAATCACCAATTCAATTAATTTAAACTAAATTAAATTTTGAACTAATTCAATTTCAATCTTGAATTTAAACTACCTCGAATTATATAAATTCGAGTTAAATTTTCAAAGGTTGGTTTAACTTTTTAAACCCAATTAACTTTTATTTAAAGTTTATAAACAATTTAATTTCTAAGTCCAATTCTCAAAATTCCTTTTTAAATTATCTTAACTTATCTATTTCATGGTTCAAATAAGAATTCAATATAATTTTATTTTACAATTTTAATTTATTATTAAATTTTTATCTTCCAGTTTGATGCCAGTTCTTAAACAATTTTAACAATTATCCAAATTTATTTTATTTATACAATACTATTCTCAAATTAAAGATTTTATTAACAATAGGATGATATCATCCAATTTATTTTAAAACGTCCATCCATTTTCAATTTTTAAATCTCAAATCCGTTTTGAGACCACAAGAATTCCCAATTCAAATCAACTATTTAACTTTCCAAGTTAAATTCCAATTTCATCTTGAAATTTCCAATTCTGGTTGCTTTTTTCTACACTTATTTAACTTTCCCAAGGTTAAATTCTAATTTACTTAATCCAATCAATCTTGCTCAATTTGGATTCCCGCTTCAACTTCAAAATCCTTTCCCTCTTATAAGTCAAAACTTATATCACTTTGGGTTTTTACATCACACTTCAAGGGAAATCAAAACTCAACCTCTTAGAGTTATTTCAAATTATCTTTGATATCATGTATATCCATACATATATACATATTTATTTCTTGGCCCTCCTAGCCATGTTTTAAAATTTTAAACCACCTTTGGTTTTAAATTCAAATCAACTTTCAAACAACCCATTGTTTGCAACAAGTCCCAGTTATCCAAATAATACTTATTTATTATTTTTCATTACTTTGAAACAAAATTTCAAATTCTGGGACCAGATCTAGAATTTCATTTACAATCAATTAAATTTTAAATTGGTTGTATTTCTATTTCTACTAAATTTAATTCCAATTCAAGCTTTCAGTTATGTTACATTTTATATTATTTCTTAATTTAATTCCAATAATTTAGCAACCAATCTCCTTAATATTTATTAGAACGAAATATTTCTTTATATATCAAAATATACTTTTATATAAAATCGTTTTAAAACCTTTAATAAGAAAATAACAAGTACGCGCTCATATATATACACAACTCATTCTAGAGTACTACGGACTCTATTAAATGAGTAATCCCCACCAGAGCCAAGGTTCTCGCTTAACCTTTCAGCTCTGATACCAAATGTAACGACCCGAAATTTTCTAACCCGAAAATTCCAGATAGTTATATAAAAGAAGAAAGAGATAGAAGAAGAAGAACAGAAACACCAAACATCTCACAATCGCAGCGGATAAAATATAATAATAATAAATAATAGCAGTCTACAAAAGGATACTATATCTGTCGATTACATTTAATATACATCAGAGTTTCACATTATATACAGTCATTGAATATTTACAATTATCATGTCTCAGATTAACAATAATATCAATACAGCGGAAATACTCTATACGATATTGCCATCCAGCTCGCCCCCTGAGCTCCAGAACGTACCTACCTGAAAATCTGTGATACTCGGTCTAACCCGAGCATTACACCAAAGTAACACTCGGGTCAGGCTGGAAACCAGCGTGAGTAAACCCAACTAACATGGAATACCAAAGCAATCAACTTATTTAAACCCCGGTAACATATATCAATTTATCCAATTCACAATTTGCTATAGACAACACTTATTTCACATATAATTTTCTAAGTACCAAACTTAGATAAAATAATCCAATTCACTTAAATCATTTCATGTAACAACCCGCATATTTATCGATTTTATATTTAAATGTTTTATTTAAATATTTTATCGATACTCAGAATTTAGTCCGAAAAGCTACTTTTTGCATACGGTCGAATTAGGACTCGGGACCACTCCCATTGAGTTCAAAATGACGTTTGCAATCTTTTTAAGTATAAACTTTGATAGGTTTGGAGTTAGAGGAATTTTGCCACTTTTTCACTTAGGACTTTGGTTTGGGCTGAGCCCAATAACCCCACTTATGTATTCAGTCCCAACCCCTTCTCCTCTTCATTACTTCATTCCTCATTTCCTAATACTCAAGCTTTTATAACAATGGATAGTGGAAGAGGAAATTAAAACTCCAAGCCCTAGTTTTCTTTTACAAATCAAACTCTAGCTCCAAACTAATAGAAGAACCCATTGGTAAGCCTTCTCTTCTTCTTCTCCAACTCATTCTCTTACCAATTTCAGAAATTCCTAAACCTAACTTTGGGAATGTTCTTCTTTTAAAGCTTAGAATCAAGCTTCTTGATTTGGATTTGAAGAGTGGTTGATTCTCCTTTGCTTTCAAGCTTCTTCTTCAATCGTTTGGGTTCAAAGGTGAGATTTTTATCTCACATCTTTGTCTATAATTATCTTCGATTGTTAGGTATGAATTCATAACACTTATTCTTGTGCAATTGATTTTGGTTTGGATTGATTTGGTGTATATTCCAATTTTTGGTGTTTTGAAATCAAAATCTATGAAAATCCTTTTATGGATATTTGGACATTGATATTTGAGGCGTATCGAAGAGCCGTTAAGGCTGGGTTGTCGCTTGGCGTAAATCCTTAGCCGTTGTCGCTCGATCGATCGCTTCCGGTATTCGTTTGGCCATTTTTGGTCTAGGTTCAGGGAATGCCCTGAACCCTTGATTCAGACGTCTGAAACGTTAGATTCAGACGTCTGAATATTATACTGGGAATTTTTATTCCCCAGTATTCAGACGTCTGAATCTATATTTCAGACGTCTGAATTGGTTCGAATTGAACTAGAAAGGAAATACGCTAAAATTTAGCATTTCCAGACGTCTGGATTTATTGATTCAGACGTATGAATTCTGTCCTGGAAAGTATTTTATTTTCCAGATTCAGACGTCTGAATCATACTTTTCAGACGTCTGAATATGCCAATTTTTGCCTATTTGCCTATTTGCTTGAGAATTCCAACGTTAATCGATTCGTGTTGATTCCCTTTTGTTATTATCACTTATTATCGACTTTGATGACATTTTCTTCGTGATTTTGGGAATATCCATTTTAATGGATTCGGTATCGATTTCTTTGGATTTTATTCACGTCTTCGAATGTGAATTTTAGTAATTGATTGTTCCTACAATCTTCTTTGTGATTTGTCACTTTAAAAATATAAAGGTTTTCCATACTAGTAGTAAATATCAAAACTCTTTCTTCAAATGATTTCAACACTATTTTATTACAAAGCTCGTTTCTTAAAACTGTTTTCCAATCTACTAGTATATACAAACCTTTACCTCACTCGTATGACAAATCTAATTAAACGGCTTAGTAAAACAAGTGGTATGAAACGCTTGTGTTTACTTCGTCGGTCAATTCTTGGACTTGTTCAATTGAATCTTTTGTGACAATTTTCTAGTGGAGATCTACAATTTGTTCGTAAATATTTAAGTTAAGCTAGTGGTTATGGGACATGAAGCTAAGCTCATATATTTACTGGCTTACTATAATTGACACTTCTCTTTGATCATGACGATCATTCTAAGATTTAGACCAGCAATTGTGCGATGTCTCTTTGTTTGCGAGGTTAGACTAAACCCCGTTTTGTGGAGTTTTGACTCAAATTGGTGGGGTAGCAACCCATGGTCTTCGGGCCGTTTGTGGAGCTTCGGCTCAATTTGTGATGGTTAGCAACCATGGAATTAGCGTTCCGTTTGTGATACACGTGTTGGTGAGCTTTATGCTCCCGTTTGTGATAGGCCTTCCCCCCTTTTTGTGATTTCTGGATTTCTTGAGATGATTTCTAGAATTTGTGCTTCACCAATTTTCGTGATTTTCATTGATAAGTTTTATTAATATTTATGCATTGGTGAATTTGTGCGTCATTTACTTTTGTGATTGATATTGATATAATTGCCAATATTTATGGTTTGGTGAATGAAATAAAGAGTATGACATTCCTTTTGATCCTTGAGAAGATTTTTGTGATATTGATTAATCTCTTGTTGATTTTCAATTACTTATCTATCACAGCTTGGCATTGGGATTATTATGCGTTTAGTCATACCTCTTGTTCTATATCGTTTCATCCGATATTTATAGATAGACTGATCCGTTTATTATTTTCTTATTAAATAATACTCGGGTCAGACCGAGATGTTACAGGTGTTTCAGCTTGACTTCTCACTTGGGATTGATTTCTCTGACTTTTGGCTAACTACTTAGATTAGTAGTTTATTTTGGTGTACACATTTGAGATATAGACTCTATGATGTATACTTATTCTTTTGTGTAGTTCTTGTAACTATTCTTTTGTGATAGTGTGGGTCTTGCTTGACTACTACTCTGATGAACACTTTTATGTGTTATATATATTCATATCTATTTCCGCCTTTGTGATATGAATTATCTGTGACTGATTTGTGTTATGTTTATTTCTATATTTGTTTCTGAAGACATAATAGCCACTGTGTAGTAGCTTTGAGTTTGTGTCGGTATGTCGGATGTCCTCTTGAAAAGAATGCAAGTTACATTTTATCTGGCATATCGGTACTCGCACAAAGCAATTATACAGATGGTCGCTCCTCAACAGCCTTATTCTCCGTACTAGTTGACGCATTACACCGTAGTGTCCTTGGCTAGTGTGGGTATAGAGGTGGGGCGTCACACCTTGGTATCAGAGCCAAACTTCGGAACAATGTAGAATAATTTAACAAGGATCATCGTCCTAAGTCCTTCTTAGGAGTCGTGCCTTAGGATTTAATTTGAGTCTTCGTACCGATTCATCCTATTTTCTTTATGATTCCTTGCTTTAGCTATCAAGATTGCTTGATATTCATTTGGTGAATAAACTTTTTCTTCTTCTTTATTTCTTTCTAAAGGAAGAGAAATGGTTAGACCTGGCCGTCCCAGTGCCGGTCAATCTAGTGCTACTCCCAGGATGGAGTTTTTATGACTACCCAACAACTTCTTGACCTTGTCACGAATGCTCAAGCAGCTGGTTCTAATCCGGAACCTACTCACCCTAAATCTGGGTTTGCACGTTTGTGCAATGATTTCACCAACCTGGGTGGGAAATCATTTAAAGGTTCTGAAACTATCATTGAGGTCCAGGCTTGGTTGAGGACCTGCGATCGAATCTTCATTCGCATGAATCTCGTCGATCTTCACCGAGTTCAGGTGGCTTCTAGTATACTCCAAGAAAGAGCATTGGACTGGTATGAACTTCTTATTTCTGAGATTAATGAAGCGGATCTCACTTGGGAGAAATTCCGAGAGCGCTTCGAGTTAAAATTCGTACCAGAAGCTGAGAAAGTGACTTTGGCTCGTCGTTTTATTGAACTTGTTCAAGGTGAATCTTCCGTGGCAGATTATGTCGCGTCTTTTGAATCTCTCTCTAAATACGGGGTTGAATATATTAACACCCCATTGAAGAAAAATCAGAGATTTGTCTATGGCTTGAACAAGAGTCTCAAGAAGCCATTACTTCTAAAATTAGAAATTTCTTTCAACCAACTCATTGATATCGCTCTTCGTCTTGAAGAGGCGGATAGGGAAAATGATGTTGAAGTGGTGGGTTCCAAACCAAGCTTCAACAACAACAAGAAAAGGCCTAATAAATTCAAAGGTCCTTATTCCAATAAGAAAGGGAAGCAAGCAACCCCTGTGGCAAAGACTTCTTCCTTTGGTCGCGGGGAATGCTATAATTGTGGTTCGAAGGACCATTACGCGAACAAGTGTCCAAAGTCTCTCTCTTGTCGCTACTGCAAAGGTCCCGGTCATGTTATATCTTCATGCCCCAAGCTTCAGGGCAAGAAGGAGGGAAAGTTAAATGTTGCTCAAGCCCCTAGCAACACATCTCGTGGCCAAGGTAATTCTTATTCCATTCTTGATGGTATTATTTTATTCCATGGTCAATCTATTAGAGTTCTCTTTGATACGGGTGCATCCCATTCTTTTATATCAAAAGAACTTGTTGATACTTTTTCTTTAAGTGTTGTTGCTTTAATGACTTCTTTAAGAATTGTGAATCCGGTTGGTGGATCCGCAACTCTTAGTTTGCTTTGTAAAGATGTGGAGATTATTTTGTGTGATTTTCCTTTCCTAGCCGATTTGCATGTCATGCATTATTTAGGCTTTGGAATGATTTTGGGAATGGATTGGCTTAACCGTTATGAAGCCCAAATCCTATGTCCTGAGCGGACTATTCATCTTCGACATCCTCAATCTGTTAAGCAGGTTTCTATTAATCTTAAAGATTTGGATTCCAGTTTGGTTGCATCGTTATACTCTTTAAATCCTCATGATGACGATAATGATGATGAGGAAGATATTATTTCTCTTATTCACGTTGTTCGTGAATTTTCCGACATATTTGAGCCCGTTTTAGGATTATCACCTAAGCGAGCAATTGAGTTCAGAATTAATCTCATTCCTGGAGCTCAACCTATCACTCGTCCTCCTTATCGTATGTCCAATAAAGAAAATGAGGAGATGCGAAAACAATTATCCGAATTGGAGACGAAGCAATTTATTCGCTCTAGTTCCTTGCCTTGGGGAGCTTCAGCTATTTTTGTGAAGAAATCCGATGGTACACTTAGGCTTTGCGTTGACTACCGCAAGCTTAATGATCTTACTATCAAAAATAAATATCCTTTACCTCGGATTGATGACCTATTCGATCAACTTAGTGGTGCTAGAGTCTTTTCACAATTGGACTTGGCAACCGGTTTTCATCAGCTTCGTATTGCAGAGGATAGCATTCCTTTGACATCGTTCCGTACTCGATATGGATCTTATGAATGGATTGTTATGACATTTGGTTTAACGAATGCTCCGCCTTATTTCGTTGACCTTATGAATCGAGTTTTCAAAGACTTTCTCGACCGGTTTGTCCTTATCTTTATTGATGATATTCTTGTGTATTCAAAAACCGAGGAGGAGCATGAAAAGCATCTTCGGATTGTGTTGGAAACTATTAGGAGTAATCGATTAAAAGCAAAATTTTCTAAATGCCATTTTTGGCAATCTAGTGTGAAGTTTCTCGGTCATATTATTTCCGAATCCGGAATTTCCGTAGATCCTTCAAAGATTGAAGCGATTCAAAGTTGGAAGAGACCGGAGAGTGTGACAGAGATTCGTAGTTTCCTTGGATTGGCAGGTTATTACCGCCGTTTTATCAAAGACTTTTCTAAGATTGTCGTGCCTCTCACTAGCTTAACGAAGAAAGGTGTTAAATACATTTGGTCAGACAAATGTGAAACTTCTTTTCAGAAATTAAAAGAACTCCTTTATGATGCTCCTATTCTTGTTATTCCCGAGGGGAATCAAGATTTCGTTGTTTATACCGATGCTAGTCGCGTTGGTTTGGGTGTCGTTCTTATGCAAAAAGAACGTGTTATTGCTTATGCTTCTAGGCAATTAAAGCCGACCGAGACTAGATATGCCACACATGATTTAGAACTCGCGGCTATTGTTTTTGCTCTTCGAATTTGGCGTCATTATCTTTTAGGAGAGAAATTTGTTCTTTATACCGATCATAAGTCTTTGAGGTATTTATTTTCTCAAAAGGAACTTAATTTGCGTTAACAACGTTGGCTCGAGTTCCTTGCTCCTTATGATCTTGATATTCTTTATACACCCGGTAAGGGTAATCGTGTCGCCGATGCTCTTAGCCGTAAACAACAAGCTGTTGTTTCTATGATGATATCCGAATGGAACGATCTCGAAATTTTATCCACTTGCGAAATTCGAGAACGTGTTTCCGATTTATGTTCATCTCTTGTTTTATGTAGCCTTGAGGCTCATCCTTCTCTTTTAGACCGCATTCTTGAAGCTCAAAGGCTAGATCCTGACTTGGCTCTTCTTGGCCAAAATATTAAGAACAGAGGTGATATTGAAGGTTTGAAGACTTTGATATCGATTCTCGTGGCGGCATTCGGAGATTTGGTAGACTTATCATACCAAATATTAGTGATCTTCGAAAAGATATTTTAGAAGATTCCCATCGTTCTAAATTTACCATTCATCCTGGTGGTAGTAAAATGTACGCGGATATGAAGCGACTTTATTATTGGGAGGGAATGAAACTTGACATCGCTAACTTCGTTAAGCGTTGCATGACTTGCCAACTCGTTAAGGCCGAACATCAAAGGCCCGGTGGGTTGTTGCAACCTTTAGAGATTCCAATTTGGAAGTGGGACCAAATTTCCATGGATTTTATAGATGGCCTTCCCCGTTCTCGTTCGGGTCATGATAGCATATGGGTTATAGTTGATAGGCTTACTAAATCCGCCCATTTTATTCCCGTTCGGTCCAATCGGACCGTACCTCTTTTGGTCAAACTTTTTATTAAAGAAATTGTTAAATTGCATGGAGTTCCTACTTCTATTGTTAGTGATCGTGATCCATTGTTTACTAGTGGATTTTGGAAGAGTCTTCAAAAGGCTTTAGGAACGAAGCTTAATTTTAGCACCGCTTATCATCCTCAGTCCGATGGACAAACCGAGCGTGTGAACCAAACTCTTGAAGATCTTCTTCGTGCATGTGTTCTTGATTTTGGTGGAAGTTGGGAAGATTATATTTCGCTTGTTGAATTTTCCTATAATAATAGCTTCCAATCTAGTATTGGTATGGCACCTTTTGAGGCACTCTATGGAAGGCCATGCCGATCTCCTTCTTGTTGGCTTGAGGCCAGTGAGAAGCTGGTTTTAGGTCCAGATTTTATTCGTGATTCCACATAAAAGATTGATCTTATTCGTCATAGGATGAAAGAAGCTCAAAGTAGGCAAAGATCCTATGCCGATAACCGAAGCAGGAAACTAGAATTTTCTGTGGGAGATCTTGTGTTCATTCGTGTTTCACCTATGAAGGGTGCTGTACGTTTCAGTCGATCGGGAAAATTAGCGCCTCGATATATTGGGCCATTTCCTATCACTGAACGTATTGGTTCTATGGCTTATCGGCTTACATTACCGGCTCAGTTTTCTGCTATGCATGACGTGTTTCATGTTTCTCAATTACGGAAGTGCCTTCTAGATTCCGATTCTATTCTTGAGCCCGGTGTTGTGGAAAAGATTGAAGTTTCGCCTAATTTAACTTATGAGCAACATCCTATTCGAATTATTGCTTCGGAGGTCAAACGCCTTCGAAATAAAGATGTCCCGCTTGTGAAAGTTCAATGGTCTTCAAATCCTAAGGATTGTTCTTGGGAATATAGAGAATTCATCGAGCGAACACATCCGGACTTACTATCTCGCGCTCTTTGAGGTGAACTTCTTATTTCAAACTTCTTTTGTGTTGAATATGCTTTTATGGTTGTTACTATATATATTCTTCTTAAATATTGCGAGGACGCAATTTATTTAAGGAGGGGAGTCTGTAACAACCTGCATATTTATCGATTTTATATTTAAATGTTTTATTTAAATATTTTATCGATACTCGGAATTTAGTCCGAAAAGCTACTTTTTGCATACGGTCGAATTAGGACTCGGGACCACTCCCATTGAGTTCAAAATGACGTTTGCGATCTTTTTAAGTATAAACTTTGATAGATTTGGAGTTAGAGGAATTTTGCCACTTTTTCACTTAGGGCTTTGTTTGGGCTGAGCCCAATAACCCCACTTATGTATTCAGTCCCAACCCCTTCTCCTCTTCATTACTTCATTCCTCATTTCCTAATACTCAAGCTTTTATAACAATGGAGAGTGGAAGAGGAAATTAAAACTCCAAGCCCTAGTTTTCTTTTGCAAATCAAACTCTAGCTCCAAACTAATAGAAGAACCCATTGGTAAGCCTTCTCTTCTTCTTCTCCAACTCATTCACTTATCAATTTCAGAAATTCCTAAACCTAACTTTGGGAATGTTCTTCTTTTAAAGCTTAGAATCAAGCTTCTTGAGTTGGATTTGAAGAGTGGTTGATTCTCCTTTGCTTTCAAGCTTCTTCTTCAATCGTTTGGGTTCAAAGGTGAGATTTTTTCTCACATCTTTGTCTATAATTATCTTCGATTGTTAGGTATGAATTCATAACACTTATTCTTGTGCAATTGATTTTGGTTTGGATTGATTTGGTGTATATTCCAATTTTTGGTGTTTTGAAATCAAAATCTATGAAAATCCTTTTATGGATATTTGGACATTGATATTTGAGGCGTATCGAAGAGCCGTTAAGGCTGGGTTGTCGCTTGGCGTAAATCCTTAGCCGTTGTCGCTCGATCGATCGCTTCCGGTATTCGTTTGGCCATTTTTGGTCTAGGTTCAGGGAATGCCCTGAACCCTTGATTCAGACGTCTGAAACGTTAGATTCAGACGTCTGAATATTATACTGGGAATTTTTATTCCCCAGTATTCAGACGTCTGAATCTATATTTCAGACGTCTGAATTGGTTCGAATTGAACTAGAAAGGAAATACGCTAAAATTTAGCATTTCCAGACGTCTGGATTTATTGATTCAGACGTATGAATTCTGTCCTGGAAAGTATTTTATTTTCCAGATTCAGACGTCTGAATCATACTTTTCAGACGTCTGAATATGCCAATTTTTGCCTATTTGCCTATTTGCTTGAGAATTCCAACGTTAATCGATTCGTGTTGATTCCCTTTTGTTATTATCACTTATTATCGACTTTGATGACATTTTCTTCGTGATTTTGGGAATATCCATTTTAATGGATTCGGTATCGATTTCTTTGGATTTTATTCACGTCTTCGAATGTGAATTTTAGTGATTGATTGTTCCTACAATCTTCTTTGTGATTTGTCACTTTAAAAATATAAAGGTTTTCTATACTAGTAGTAAATATCAAAACTCTTTCTTCAAATGATTTCAACACTATTTTATTACAAAGCTCGTTTCTTAAAACTGTTTTCCAATCTACTAGTATATACAAACCTTTACCTCACTCGTATGAGAAATCTAATTAAACGGCTTAGCAAAACAAGTGGTATGAAACGCTTGCGTTTACTTCGTCGGTTAATTCTTAGACTTGTTCGATTGAATCTTTTGTGACAATTTTCTAGTGGAGATCTACAATTTGTTCGTAAATATTTAAGTTAAGCTAGTGGTTATGGGACATGAAGCTAAGCTCATATATTTACTAGCTTACTGTAATTGACACTTCTCTTTGATCATGACGATCATTTTAAGATTTAGACTAGCAATTGTGCGATGTCTCTTTGTTTGCGAGGTTAGACTAAACCCCGTTTTGTGGAGTTTTGACTCAAATTGGTGGGGTAGCAACCCATGGTCTTCAGGCCGTTTGTGGAGCTTCGGCTCAATTTGTGATGGTTAGCAACCATGGAATTAGCGTTTTGTTTGTGATACACGTGTTGGTGAGCTTTATGCTCCCGTTTGTGATAGGCCTTTCCCCCTTTTTGTGATTTCTGGATTTCTTGATATGATTTCTAGAATTTGTGCTTCGCCAATTTTCGTGATTTTCATTGATAAGTTTTATCAATATTTGTGCATTGGTGAATTTGTGCGTCATTGACTTTTGTGATTGATATTGATATAATTGTCAATATTTATGGTTTGGTGAATGAAATAAAGAGTATGACATTCCTTTTGATCCTTGAGAAGATTTTTGTGATATTGATTAATCTCTTGTTGATTTTCAATTACTTATCTATCACAGCTTGGCATTGGGATTATTATGCGTTTAGTCATACCTCTTATTCTATATCGTTTCATCCGATATTTATAGATAGACTGATCCGTTTATTATTTTCTTATTAAATAATACTCGGGTCAGACCGAGATGTTACAGGTGCTTCAGCTTGACTTCTCACTTGGGATTGATTTCTCTGACTTTTGGCTAACTACTTAGATTAGTAGTTTATTTTGGTGTACACATTTGAGATATAGACTCTATGATTTATGCTTATTCTTTTGTGTAGTTCTTGTAACTATTCTTTTGTGATAGTGTGGGTCTTGCTTGACTACTACTCTGATGAACACTTTTATGTGTTATATATATTCATATCTGTTTCCGCCTTTGTGATATGAATTAGCTGTGACTGATTTGTGTTATGTTTATTTCTATATTTGTTTCTGAAGACATAATAGCCACTGTGTAGTAGCTTTGAGTTTGTGTCGGTATGTCGGATGTCCTCTTGAAAAGAATGCAAGTTACATTTTATCTGGCGTATCGGTACTCGCACAAAGCAATTATACAGATGGTCGCTACTCCAACAGCCTTATTCTCTGTACTAGTTGACGGCATTACACCGTAGTGTCCTTGGCTAGCGTGGGTATAGAGGTGGGGCGTCACATTTCATCTCATCGTATTGATTTCACAAATCAATTTATATAAATTCGAAGTGGTTTCGGGTATCTTCTAATAACCGACCCCGGCCTCTTCGAAACTCATGTCATCCTAACCCAAGTTATACAAATGAAATACACAACATTTCATATCAGAGATATCAACTCATTCAAAGCAACCAATACCAATCAATCATCCATACGCAAAACTTAATCATATACAAACCAATTCAATTGATTCTAATTGAATTTCAAACCTCAGTCACTTAGATTTCTTCATTCAATATTAATTAATTCAAAACAATTAATCAATCATCCCCTCATAATTCATCTTGATTAATCGCCCTGGATTAATTATCCTTCCATTACATTCTAGTAATTATTTTTAATTAAATTCACGATATTAATTATTCTTAACCAAATCAAGAAGAAATCTTAATTACTTCATGAATTACCCAACTATTTCAATTACATTAACCCTTAATCACTTACGTTAACTAATTTCTTACAAGTCATTTGTTATGGATAATCAATCTTAATTAACCGGGCTTTGATTACATCATTACACATCTAATTTAATTATATTAATTAAACCCACAATATTCATCATTGAAATCTTGCTTACTTACTAATAATTAGTTACACTCCAGTAACTTATCATTTCCTAAATATCCACCTTAAATTCATCACCTGTGTACTTGTTTTAAAGGATAGTTAAATTTCTCTAATTAGCCTCCTGATAAATTTTCCTTCAATTGCTTCTACTAAGAACTTACCCTTCTCATCAATTTCACCAAGTAATTTAAATCTGAATTACTTCCATTTATTATCCATCCATTAATTTATTACATCCAGTAATTTCAAGTATCACTAATTACCTTACTAAGTAACCTTACTTTATAAATTACATTAAGTAATTATACCTTTCAAATTTCACAATTGATTATCCTTAATTAATTAATAAAATTAATTACCTTAAATTAATCACATCAATGAATCATTTAATAACCATTAATCATTGATCTTTCATTAGCTATATTCATTAACCAATCCTTAAAGTACTTCTCTAAGTTCTTAACTTAAATTAAACACTTAAATTACAAGTTAATTCGTTAATTCATTCTTAATTACAAACTATTTAACTTCTACTTACATCATCGATTTCACAGACCTTAACTAAATTTATCTTTAATTACTCGAATAACAAATTCTTACTCATCGATTAACAATTTAAACTTATTTAATTACAATTCATAATAGTAACTGATTTACTGATCATTCCTACACACTTTTAAAATGTTTCTTTCAAATTCATTTAAACTTAAACTTTGTTTTCTTTCAAATTCAAACAGCAAATCAATTATATGGATCAGAGATTACTCACCTTAGTTTTTTGATTACCATTCACTTCATTCTCGAAGAACCCCAGCGAGCGATTCCTCGAATCTGGCCTTCGTTGCTTTGAAACGTCGAAATCGATTCCCTGATTCTTGCACGTACCTCCTCATCACGTCCAGGCTTCAACATCAGAGGAGAATAACTTCGATTCCTCGCCACCTGAATGTGTCGCGGCTACCAACTCGTGCCGCAACCCACTGCTGTCACCCCAACACTCGCAATACCTTCAATCGTCTGCGGTTGCAGCCTCGAGCCGTGAACAAGCATCACCCACATCGAAGTCGCAACTTCCTGAATTGCAAGCCTTAAATCCAATACTCGAGTCGAACTCGATTTCGTGGCTCCTCGAAGCTGCCAAGATTCAACACGGCTTCAACCTCCCTCGATTTCGATTTCGATTTCGATTTTGTTTTCTTTCTCTTTTTTTTTAGAATTGCTTCGATTATGCTTCTCAAATTAATGAGGGGCACGGTAATGAGATATATGATGGTGTGAGGCTTCTCGAGTACGCTTGTAATGAAAATATCTTTGACTGATTGACCATAATTTTATTATATTATAAAACTTTCAAACGTCTCGCTAATACCCCTTTAAAATTTTAAACTCCACTTAAGGAATGCCGCAAGGCGATTATAAGGTTTTACCCACATTCCGAACAAAATGGAATGTGTTTCGGAGGCTAATTCGATCATATGCGCGAGTTATAAAAGTAAACGATCAATTTTAAATTAAATCGATTAAAATAGTTCTAAGCGTTTTGAGCTGCCATGGTCAAACGACAACTCCGATTGCTACGAAAATTGAAATCCGATAATAACTAACTATTACGGATCCAATGGAACTGGTTTCGTCGAATTCTGAGACTGTGCCTCGGAAGGCTATTTTTAAATTTAATTTAAACGATATATTTTTAAAATTAAACAAATTACCTTTAAATTAAATTTTAACCATTCTATTATCTTCAATATCATCGTCATAAATTTTTATAAGCCTTCAAATTATTTTAAACAGGCTTAGAGGTTTCAGATTCAACAATTTACACAATTCAATTATTAAATTCAATAATTAAACTATAAAATTCAATGATTTATTTATTAAGTAAATATTGATATCTTGAATTCAAGTTAAAATTAACCTTTAAATATTTACAATCAATTAATTATTCCAATTTAATTTGTTAAAATTTCCGGGTCGTCACATGTCTGTTAGTTGATTATATTCTAGAATTTTCTAAGTATGTTTAGTAAAAGTAAACTTGATTAATAAATTAATTAATATTTATACTTTTTTAATATATGTTCAAGTTGCGACAATGTTGCGACAACTTTTAATCGACAAAACGTTGATTTTCGACAAAATATTTTATGGTCACATTTTAACGTTTTAGTTAAAATATTTATTTATGTAAACCAAATTTGAAAATGAACTGTTTACTTCTTTAAATAAATTAAAACATGTCTCTTTATATTTTAAAATCATATTTAAATAATATAAAAATTTCTAATTTTACGGTGTATGTAAAACTGACAAAATGCGGCAAAATTTGGTTATTTTTGTAAAACAATTATTAACATACTTTTAAATATTTTAATATACTTTTATTATCTTTATTAAATGTTTTCAATAATATTTATCTTTTTAAATAAATATTTAAACCTATTTATTTAAGCATTTATTTATTTTTAATAAAACTTAACTTTTTTGATTTATTCTAAAATCTAAATTTATACCTTTTAAATTATCAACTATAAGGAAAAATAAATTTTCTATTGTTATCTATTATGTATAACTTATTTATTTGAGTTTTAAACCTTTTTAAATTTAAAACAAACGTAATCTCTCATTTTCGAAGCAGCGAAATTACGGGTCGTTACATTCTTCCGTACTTAAAAATAATTTCGTCCTCGAAATTACCCAAACAAAAGTTAGCCTAAAACATTTATCTTTAAACTTAATTCCATATAATATACACGGATCATCCGTATGAAATATCTTATTCGATCTTCTATTCGAATACACAACTTTATTTTCGAACTAGTATCGATCCTCTAGTGCGGACTTTAATCAGGCTCTTTGCTTAGAAACCTCTGCTTTCCTTGCATAGCTCTCAACTATGATAGAAAACTCAAGTACCTAACCACAAACCCTCATCAATATTCGTCATCAAGAATCGAGTGATAAATCCTTTTTCGGACCAGTGCAAACACCTCAAACTTCTGAAATCAAATCTTAGATCAAAATTGTGTGATGAGATGATCTACATATAACATATATATTTATTAACTCGCAAAAACTTTCATAAAAACTTTATCTTAAGATCAAACACTTTATAAAGTTGCTTTAATAATCCCTTTAATTATTTATTTTCAAATATATTTATCAAAGGAAAATATTCTAAAGAAACCATTTTTCACTTAAAAGATAATTTATCTGTATTATAAAAGTTTTCCCACAATCTTTTAACTCGGTATATTTCCTTTAACATTAATATAATTTATAAATCATTTCATAAAATTATAACTTAAGTTTATTACATCATATAGCTTATGCAAATCAATAACATTTCAAAGACTTAAGTCCAAATCCTTAATTTATGCTAAAATTCATTAATAAAACATTTTCTAGGTTATAATTATCTTTTTGACGAGTCATTATTTTACTTAATAGTTCATGACTTAAATCTATATTTGTATGATACACGCTCACATCCTAAAAGTATATACAAATCCCGAATTTCAAATTGATTTTACTTAAATCGGTCTGTCTAACAAATTTAGACATTGTTTTAATTTACTATTATCTCAAATTCATAAGTTATAAAAGTTATTTCTTATTTAATACTATTATTAATTTTCTAGCTTTGAAAAACAAATTTTAAAACCAACCGTATTTAAATCATCAAACTCTTAAATCTTTTTTTCTTTGTAAATTAGATTTATAAATTATCCTTATCTTATTTCATTTACTCAAAGTATTTCAACCTTTTACCAAAAAATTTGATAAATCTCTTAACTCTGAGTTAGGTATGATTTTGAAATTTTCTACTGTCCAAAATCATCGAGAATTTTGTTTTATCTTAGAAATTAGCGATCCCAATTTATCTTTAGTTAAAACACTTTTATAAAGATTACTAATCAATGATTCACATTATTTCTTTAACTTAAAAAAATTATATTGATCGAGTAACTCCAAAACAATCCAAGGAACTGGGTACTACCAATAGAATCATATATCCTCTTAACAAAAAGAGTAATACTTAAGAGAAGTGTTTACCATCCGAACACATCACTTGCCCATTTTTAGTTTATTTTCGAGCCAATCGAATTAGTTATCATAAAATATCTCTTTTTATTTGAAATAATACCATTTTCAAAATCCTTTAGAGATTACTTTATAAAACTTATATTGTAAATTCATTTTATCTTATATTAATTAACTTCATTTAAATTACCACAATTCTTTAAGTTACTCGAATTTAAATTCTCATTCCTTTTATATTATTTTTATCTTATATGTTCATTCCTTAAACAAATCTTATTATCAAACACCTTATAGTCAAATCATGAAACTTAATTCACAAGGTATTTGTGCTTAAAATTTTAAATCAAACAATTGATCAATTTATGATAGTAACTTAACATTATCATTTCTTAATTTATTATTTTGAAACAAGTATTAAAGATCTTAACTACCTTATCAGATTTCTTACTTATCGATTATCTTTATGAAACATCTTATAGTCAAACTGTGAAATTCTAATTACAAGATGTTCATATTTAAATTTCACTAACGCTGATTTCTAACTATACAATTTTCAAAATATACACTTTATATTCAAAATATAATCCTAGGCAAAATTATTTCATTTATCCATTTTTTCAAAATCAGTGTGTCAGTTCGTCTTGTTTAAATGTTTAGGAACACTCATCGATAACGGTGATCAGGCGCATCGATCAGAATCCATAAATCACTCAATAAATAAATCAAAACAAAACAATTTATTAGTCACTAAGAAATATGCACGCATATATAATACACTCAAACCCATTCTAGGGTGTTACTAACCCTATCTCCAATGAGTCACCCATCAAATGGTATTACTAACCCTATCTCTAATGAGTCTTTACCCCACCAAAGCCAAGGTTCTCGCTTAACTTTCAGCTCTGAAACCAAATGTGATGGCTTGTTTTTCCATATCCTTTGAATCGACAATAAACCACACATGTCCAACTCAAATTGCACGAATAAGTGAATCATTGAGGGTAGAAAGAAAATAAAGACAGAACAGAATCTCACACCAATGAAATAACATATATTATTTCAATAATAATCTTTATAGCGGAAAATTTTGAAATACAATATCAGAGTCTAACATAGATTCAGCCTGGACAGTTATAACAACTGCCCTTACAAATGCTGGGAAACAACAAACAAAAACAACATATAATAGACTATGTCCATACGATGATGAAGATCTTCAGCTCTCCTTTGGAAACTCCAACCGTCTTCAACTCAACCTGAAACTACTCGGATTTGACCCGAGTATTAAAAATACCCGGATCAGGCTTGATAAACTAGCATGAGATACTCGAAATTTAAAATGACTATATTATCAAAACCTTTGAAAAGAATGGTATCTCATAAGACCACGCCCACACATAAACACGGACAGGTTTTACCTTATGAAATCCAAAACACTTCATACCAAAATACACTTGATATTATTTTTAATGAAATTCTTTTGAAAACACTTTTCAAATAAACATATGTAAGTAAGGTACCAATATCTTGACTAAGTATAAGGTAATATATCCGGAACATACCGAACGGCATATATGATACCAAAAGGGGTAGCTGAAATGTTTGCAAGTCATTACAGCTATTTTGGGAATACAATCAAAACCGTAAATCTCGTATTGGGATTGGATTTCCAACATGATAGGGAACTAGTGGCCTTTTTCTCCGATCCATGCATAACAAACATAGTTCCCACGGTGCCTTAATCGCTTTTCTCAAACAAGTCACTTGAAACTATACTTGCTACGCTACTACTCATAACCGGTAGTTCCCTACTTTTCTGAAGCTAATCATTTTATCCAAATGTGGCAATAAATGCCTTGAGGGACGTATCTTTCAAAGGGCCCAACGTATGGGACACCACCATACACACTCACTTATTCCAAATTTGCATATGTCAGACCACATAGTATCCTATATCATCTTCCGGGATGTGAGGTTAGTGAGGCTACGCACAATTTCTTCAAATCCATGCTTTTCATACAAAATCATGTTTTAATCATAAAAGGTTTCACTTTAAATGCCACATTGTCATTCCTTTGATCACTATTTGACTCCCAAAAGCATACAACCTCTGAGCTCGTATGTCTCAGAGAAGGGTGTTAAGCTAAGAGAAGTTTCCTTCTCCGCCACCAAGTAGATGTACATTTGTAAAAGTCAAACGTTGTATCTCAGAAATGCAATGTCAGACATTCTTCCATACAAGTTCATTTTGGGACCGAAGGCACTCTCCTACTACCACTAGTAGCGAATAGTCCTTGCAATTCGAAAAATCTCCACAACGAGGAGAACATTGCTATAGATAACTATATAATGGGAGCTACCCAAAGCATGTTCAACCAGCAGTCCTCAAGCTATGAAGATCCACGGTCCTCAATAATCATCATTTTCAACATATCTTTACATTCAAACATATACATTGGTCCGAAGTAGTTTTCAAATAGGAATCTCCCAAATCTGACCCTGGTTCCTTCGAAGCCAATCATCGTTTTAAAAGATGTTAAGTTCATATGTGGATATCAATCATCAATCAATTACTTCATCTTTTATAAAGTATCTTTCTTAGATATATTCTTTCCAATTTATTCCATTTTCTTTTCAAGGGTATATGGAATCATTAAGACTCATTTATTAAATCATTTGATTTATTTAAACCTTCCTTAAATCCTGAAATAATTCCACTTTTACCTACGAAAACTTTTCCAAATCATTCATTAAATATTAATCAAAGATTTCTTATATTCAAGTTATAACTTTTAACTTAGGGAAAATATTCTCAAATCATTTATTAAATCTTAATCAAAGCTTTCTTATATTCAAGCTATAACTTTTAACTTAGGGAAAAATTTCCCAAATCATTCATTAAATCCTAATCAAAGATTCCTTATTAACTTCAAATCATATACTTGGAAATCAAAGATTTTCATAACAAAGTACTACTGCCACCTTAGATATGGTAAATTACACCTCTAGGGACTAATGGCAAGTAATCCTACATCATGAATATCTTTGTCTTCAATATGTTTTATTTTGAAAATTAGTTTGAAGGGGTTTTCGGATAGGAATCACCCAAATCCGATCCCGGTTATTCAGATATGAATCATCGAAATCCGATCCCGGTTCCTACGAACTAATCATCGATAAAAAGATGTTAAGTGATTAAATAACATTCTAAGAATTTGTTTCTTTTATTTTGAAAAAACTTAAATATGATCTTTAGAGCATCCGGACTTTCCTTACGATCTATTCCACCCCTCGTCTAAAAAGAAAAAACATAGGCCAGGTAAGTTCGGGGCACTGGTTGCTCCATCCCTAACCTTAATAAACACCTTGTTTTATCTTTGCAGATCTCACAGGCGGAACAAATGTACTAGTCATTTCCGCATACTCAGTTATTAATCTTCATTTTAGAAATAATTTATTAAACTTCCAAATCATCATTTAAAACACTTAATTATTCTTTTAAAAACATTCATGGCTGATTCTAGGCAATATCATTGCATTTAAACTCATATTCAAAATGCTATAGAATTCGCAGCATAAAAGTGTTGCGGAAAGTGCTATATAAGCTTATTTGATTTAAAAACTTTTTAATTATTTTAAAATTCATATTTTCCATTCCAAATCTTTTTTAAACCATTTTAATAGATTTATCAAATTTATTTCATATTTTTAATCATTTAAAAATATCATTTATAAATAAATTCCTTTTGGATTCCGAACTGCAAAACCGCGATTTTTTTAGAAAATTGTTTTGGACATATTTTAATATCTACTTGATGAAATCTTGATTTTCTTTCTTCGTTGAAAAACTATTATCATTGTGGACCAAATAATTTTTATTTCGAAGAAATCCGACTTATAAATCATAGTCTACGTTAATTTGAAGTTATGGGTCAAAATTTACGAACTGTCGCTGCGCGACGAGCTCGATTTTGACCAATTTTGTGAATTGCTTTGGAACTTGTCCAAAACACTTCAATTTTTTTTTAAACCATATTTAAACTATTTTAACTTATTTAAAACAATATTTTCATTATTTCAAACTCATTTTTCATTTTATTTCATATTATAATATCATATTATTATAATATCATTTTCAATCCTTTTAGATATTTTGAGATCATTAAGAAGCTAAATAATTTCCATACACACATTTATATAGATTTGATTAACTATGGTCAATTTCTAATCATTTCTCTTATCATTTATTAAACAAGTTATCAACCACATAATCAACCAATTTGCAACTATGTTATCTAACATTCATTCAACATATTTAAACTTTCAATCATTATATTTGAAATAATTTATGGATTAATTAGTAAATATAATTACTCACCTTTTATCAAATTGTTTAACTTTCTACCAACATTCATTTTTTCCAACACTTCACTATTGTTTTCAACTTCAACTAACTTTGCAAAATTAGGCGGGGCTTCCGCAACACCTTGAATCTACTCCTAGCTCCTTGAAATGAAATTGATGGCACTTCCTTCTCTTTTTCTTGCTTCGGAGTTTTTCAACTTGCTTCCTTCTCCTCCATAGGTTTGTCCTTGCCCTATTCTACATCTTCCTCCATCATTTCTTTCAATTTTAGATGCTAAACCATGTTTTAATGATATACTAAGGTCTTTGGTAAAGTTTGGAGGTGTTTGACTTTGTTTGATATGGTTTTGAAAAAAAAGTAAGGAAAAGAGAAGAAGCCATTAGAGAGTGGAAGAAAAACTTCGAAAAATGAAGAAGAAGAAGTGTAAAAAAATGAGAAAGTGAATGCTTATTTATAGAAAAAGTTTTGGATTAAAATAATATTTTGTAAAAAGACCAAAATATCTTTTACTTAGCTTTTAAGCAACCTTATTTTTTTTCAACACCTAACATAACATTTCAAATCATTAATTTATGTTACTTTCACTTAAGTATTAAGTAAAAAATATAATACTTATGCTTGGTTTGATTTGATGTTTACCTTTTGTTTTGAAATGACATGTTTGTCTTTTTGTGCTTACTTTTTGTTCATTATATTTTAGAATAATCTAAGTATATTTAGTAAAAGTAAACTTGATTAATGAATTAATTAATACTTATATTATTTGAATATATGTTCCTATATAAAAAAATAAAGATGCGACAACGTTGCGACAACTTTTAATCGACAAAACGTTGATTTTCGACAAAATGTTTTACCGTCACATTTTGGCGTTTTAGTTAAACTATTTATTTATGTAAATCAAATTTAAAAATGAACTTTTTACTACTTTAAATAAATTAAAACATATTTTTTTATATTTTAAAATCATATTTAAATAATATCAAAATTTCTAATTTTACGGTGTATGTAAAACTGACAAAATGCAACAAAATTTGGTTATTTTTGTAAAACGCTTGTTAACATGCTTTTAAATATTTTAATATACTTTTGTTACCTTTATTAAATGTTTTCAATAAGATTTATCTTTTTAAATAAATATTTAAACCTATTTATTTAAGCATTTATTCATTTTTAACAAAACTTAACTTTTGTTGATTTGTTCTAAAATCTAAATTTATACTTTTTAAATTATCAACTATAAGGAAAATAATTTCTCTATTATTATCTATATAACTTCTTTATTTAAGTTTTAAACTTTTTTGAATTTAAAAAAACGAAATCTCTCATTTTCGAAGTAGCGAAATTACGAGTCATTACAATTAATCCAACTACTATTATATATACTACTATATATATAATATGATATCATTCAACAGATAATACTTTATAAAATTAACCAAACAACCAATAATTTAAATTCAACATTTTTAAATTATCCTAGCAATCCGAGTGAGTGAGATTTTACTCATCTCGATTTATTTGCAATCCGTTTCAATTTTATTTTATTTCGTAGATTCCGCAGCTACAATCCCGTACGACTGTTTCCAAGCGATTTAACCTCGTATAAAGAAGTTATAAATTTATTAACATTCGAATTTATATTAAATTTGATTAATCAAACAATTAATTTCTAATTAATTAATTTAAATCAGCTAATGTGAATGTTAATTACCCTTATTAACGAAATACGCTTCTTTTTCCCAATCGTCGAAAGCACGCACACCACCATCCACATGTCGCGACATCGACCTACCACACCCATCACTGTTTTGCTCACGACCCTTCCATCGCACACGACTACGTCTTCAACCAGCTCGAGCCACCACCAACCGCGCATCCCACCAGCCCACGCACACGCACACGCGCCTCGATCCCCCCTCCTCCAACTGCATGCTCACGAGCACCTTCATCGACAACCACAGTCGATCTCGCTTGGCTACAACCATCGACCATCGACTTCGCGACTGCTGCCCACAGTCGACGCGACTACCTCCATTGATTACCGCATCTTCCTCCAGCCTACAGTCGAATGCGAGAACCATAACCATGCCTCATCCCCAATCCTCTAACGCCTCAAGCGCACGTGCGCGCACAGTCGCGCATCTCCAATCGCAACCCAGCCTCCACGCTTCGATTGAATGTCAAGCGCGATCCCCTCTTTCTATAGAGCAAGAGACCCGGTCGCCCATGCAATCGTGATTTCATCGCAGCATAGATTTCCCCCCTTTTTTGCTTCCATCTGATTCGAACGAAGTCTTCGTTCGTTTGTTTATTTTATTTTTTTGAGTTGATTGATTTGATTTTCGAAAGGAAGAAAGGGAAGGGGTACGTGATTTCTGAATTGAATTCGACTGTAGGAAAACGATGAAAGACAAACGTGATTTTAAAAAGAAGAAGGGGTGGCTTGATTTGATTTTAATTTAACTTTGATTTGATTTTATATAATTTTATTTAATTTCAAAATATCTCGTTTTAGCAATTTAAAATTTCGACCTCCTATCGAGGCGTGCCACCAGACGTTTATAATGTTATATCCCTTTTTCGAATGCAGTGAAAAGATTTCGAATCCTAATTCGATCGTATGGAGAAGATAGCCTTTTGGACTCAATTATTATATTGAATTTTCGATATTAATTTCAATGTGTTTCTATCCCGTTCGATCAAACGATAACTCCAAACACTATGAAATTTGAAATCCAATAAAAATACACTATCACGGATCCAATGGAATTGCTTTCGTCGAATTCCGAGACTGTGCCCTGCATCGCTATTTTAACTCGTCGATTAAATTGACGATTTCCAAAATTTACGAAATCACTTGAATTTTTAGTTTTAAAAACTAATTAACTCAATTATAACTCCAAATCAAATATTTAAAACCATTTAAATATTCAAAATTAACCGTCGGAAAATCCGGGTCGTTATACATTTAATGATTTTTTTTGATAATAATAAACATATATATTTTTAAATGTGTTTGATACAACACTGTTATAAAATCACAGATAGATGTAAAAAAAAATTATTTCAAATACACATTTAAAATCATGACGCGGACACCAAAAGAGCTTCGTCCAGTAGTCTCGCATCTTCTACACTAAATGAAGTGTGCGCATAGCGGAGATACAAGGGGGTTCCGAAAATTTCAACATTGTGTCAAAGCCGATGGTTCGAGGGACAAATATAGTGCAGCTTTGACCTTAATATGCTCCAGTATATAGCTTGAGCTCGGGATTCTTATCAAGAGGAGTTACATGTTAAAATGCGGCCTGCTCCAACCGTGAAAAAGAGGACTCTTTGTAAAATAGCTTTGCCAAACCGCTGAGTGATGATAGTGACTTAATCTAAACTACTGAGAGGTGAGCGATATTATCCAAGTGTTTGAAAACTCTATATAACTTTAAATTGAATTGATAAATGCTCGTTAAGATGAAGGTATTAGGCGTGCCTCGTATTGTATTAAAGTGAGTGCATAGATTATATTATGATTGGTCCCACATCGTAAGTTATCCTAAAGGAGATGGGCATATATATGAGATTTACAGTACCTAATAACAAGATATTCATTTTGTTACAATAAATATTGCCATAAAAATATATGTGCCTTAAAGGAGATGTAGGGATATCCAATCATAACGCTGGTGCCCAAAGAGCTTCGTCCAGTGGTCTTGCCTCTTTTACACTAAATGAAGTGCACGCACGACGGAGTTGTGAGGGGGTGCCGAAAATTTCAGTATAAGCTAGATGTATCTGTAGCCGATTTGAATTATCAAGACGTATATTCAAACTTAAAGGGAAAATATAGAATCAGAGGGAACATATATAATGTAATCTTTTTCCTTCACTAAGATCTTTTTCTATTGAGTTTTTCTTAGTAAGGTTTTAACGAGATATTATCCTGATCCAAAAGTATTACACTTCTTTGGATATAATAAGATGTTAAAATATGTCATACTATGTTATACTCTTTTTCCTTCCCTAAGTTTTTCCTCGTTGGGTTTTTCTTAGTACGGTTTTAACGAGGCATTATGCTGATCGAGAAGTATCAAACTTCTATTGATGAAACAAGATATTGAAATATGTCATTGTATTTTTTTTTCTTAAATAAGATTTTTCCTACTTGGTTTTTCTTATAAGGTTTTAATGAGATATTATTTTGATCTCGAAATATCAAACTCTTTAGAACGAATATCATTTTTAATATGGTATTTATCATTTTACAAGTTGCATTCTTTTCTTCGTTCAATGTTTTCCCATTGGAATTTTTAAACCGAGGTTTTTAAAGAGCCAATAAGTAATATCTGCATCGACTGAATGAATATATGTAAGCACGATAATAATGAGGAAGGACAATCATCATATATGTTTCAAAAGGGACAACTTCAAGTTATCATATGAGCATCTAAGATTTTAAGGACAGATGTTCAAAGAAGAGTGTTATAATATATGTATATTATAAGGGTGAATATGCTAAATATTACATATGCATTACTGTAATTTTTATTTTCCACGATATACCTATAAATAGAGCTCCATTGTATCTTATGATTACATCTGAAATAAATAGTGTTTCTTTTTCTTTCTCTGATGGCGTTTTATCTTCTATAGTTTACAATGTGAAATCAAATTTTAGAATAAAACTCACAGAAAAGGTAAATATATAAAGCAAAACATACTAAATACACTGTAAATTTCAACATGCAATCACAAAGTGAAACATTATACTACTTATATATTTTCAATCTAAGACTAAAATCAAATGAGCACAAATCATCTAATCCCAACTTTGATGTTTCCGTGTATGTTAAACTAATTTTAACCATTGATTATAATATTTCAAAATAAAATAAGGTTTAAAAAAGAAAAAAATAAACAAAAGGACTGTGGAAAGCAAATGAAGTGGCGGAACACGAAAAAGTGAAACTAAGAGATTTCACTCAAATCAAGCAAGCAAGCAAGGAGCCAACTAATCAATGTTAGTCAACTTAGACCGACGAAGTTAATTGTATGTATCCTTGGATCTATCAAGTTTCCACGCAATGTAATCTTCACCTCGTCAAATTTTAAGCCCAAACCCTTCTTACTGATGAGAAAACAGGACTACTGAAATTTTGATCCCATGCGTTGCATGTGACAAGGTGGTGTTGAAAATAAAGAACAAACTATAGCGTCTGATATATATATATATATATATATATATATATATATATATATATATATATATATGAGTATACATTAGCTTAACGACCAGTAAGACCGCGTATTATCAAAAGCAACAATAGAAAACTAATTTCCATTTACATTTTTCATCCTAAATTTTTTGTTGCCATGGCGAGGATTCTCGAGCTTTTTAACGGCGAGAGAGTCGTCGTCTTCCTCTTTGTTTTCCGTGTAACCTTCTCAATTCCGATCTCTCTTTTATACCAAGCGGTTTCACTTTTTCTTCTTTCTATCGGTGCCCTAACTGTTGAGATCCTGGCTGAGCATTCAGTCGCGCTCGATCGCCTTAAAACGAGGTACAATTTCCGTTTTTGTTTTGAATTTGAATAGACTACAAAATTAATTTGATTTACAGTGTCTATTATTTTGCTGTAATTTTTCGAATGCACAGCATGTTTTTGAACATCAACAATATGGTTTGTAGTTCTCCTGAGCCTAATCGTTTTTCTCTCTCGAGCCATACTCTATATATAACGCAAATGCGAATTTATTGTTATACACACTTTTGTTTCTTCTAAGCCAGCTTTTGTATCATTTTATCATACTGGGGGGGGGGGGGGGGGGGAATCCCTAGTCGTACCATTTTTGTCTCAATTCTAGTTTTTTTTTAAAGGCCTGGCGCTTCATCTGGAATACTGCTTGGAGCAGTTATGCTTCCCACAGTTGTGTTATCACGACTGATACAGATGTCAAGAATTTCTCTTTGGAATGATATTGAACTCAAAGGTACAAATCTATCTATGAAAAATATGATGTTTGTCATTTTGATATTCTACACAATAGAGATGAGATAGATTGGAGAGTAGAGACTACATGGCTGAACCATTAATAGTTTAAGCATGTCTCATAAGGCTGGCTGAAACCTAACTGGTTTAGACATGTCTTCATAACCCTGTCTACATTAAACAGTCCATGCATTAATTTAGGTTAAGGGGCATCTTTGATCCCATTCTACAACAACTCTTTATTTTATTTTTCTTCTTTTCCTAGTTTTACTCTATTTTCATATATTGATAAGTACCCATAGCAATAAGTTTTTATCTGTATATAGAACATTCCTTTAATTAACACATCGCTATAAAAGAGACTCTAAGTTACAACTAGAGTGCAAGGAAAATAAAGGACAACCAGAACTGAACAACGTTCTTACTCACTACCAACCAATCACACACTTGTAGTTCATTGAAAGTTGAAGTGGCTAGAATAACCTAAGACATCTGTACTAGCAAATCTTTGTAGTTTTATTTTACGTCGTGAAATGTAGATTTCAAGCATACAATACTGGTGAAAGTTTACGGGGGAGAAAGGAAAACATAATGGTAATTTTGTGGTATTAATGTATTATAGACATACCGTATATGCTTACAGCATGTGTCAAAGCGGTATTTTAGTATTGTTTAAAGCATGTGTTAAAGCGGTATTATAGTAAATACAAAATTTCCTAATTTATATATATCCAACTTATTCCTACCTTTTTAATGCCTTACTTCCAGAATATTTTTTATTGCGTTAATGATCCTCTCAAAATTTGTGTTCTTTTTGTTATTTAGCAGGGAGTGCAAACTTGAATGAACAATACTGGTCAGCTCTTGTGGGCTGTGCGAGTGTGCTTATCTTCATCTATGGAGAGTTGCAACAATCTTCCAAAACTACTTCATCCCCGCATCTCTGGAAATCCAAAGCTTCAAGATATGGCATATATTCCACAGCCTTCCTCACACTGATCTGCTATTTGTCTTCTACAAGGCATTCTTATAATGGTCGGGTAAAGATAAGAATAAATCAGATTTTTCATTTCTAGTAATGGGTATATCATCTATGTATATCATCCTTTTAGCAGTGAACTCCCTTAGCAGTCTATCTGAACCATGTAACAGTTGTTGACAAATTTGGCGGAAGCTTGAATAATGAATGCAATAGGCATACCTGTACCATAGTACTTTTTTGCTGACGGTACTTGTAGATTCTCTTATGAGTAATAGGTAATTGGCAAACATTAAGAGCATTGTATTTTGGGTATCATGATTAACTATGGGCTCCCCAACTACTTAACTAAACTCGTGTAAGTAGTTTCTCCTCTTTCTTTCTTTGCTTAGTTTCTTGTACAAGAAAATCTATTTACTTCTAAACATAAACTATCATTTGGAATCCAATTAACTTAAGAAACTTGTGTAACTTGTGGTGTTTAAGATATACCTGCTGTGAAACGGCAGTCGGATCAAGCTCTCCTTCTTTAGTACATGACGTGCGCATATGAGTTGACACACACTTTGTTGTAATAAAAAGAATCTTTTTGTGTTACATGCGACCAAACTTATATATGTATCACTCCATTTCCATTATATTTTACGATGTTGAATTATTCTTCATTCCAACGTGTGTCCATTACCCGCATACAATGCGAGACACCCTAACAAATCTTCACCTTAACCCGCATTCATCTATGCGTCTTCTACTAAGCCAACACGATGTCTGCACCGTATTGAGACTTCGTTTATGTGCCGTTCTACCAGATCCTATGTATCATAGTCAAACTCTACCTTAAGTCAGACTACTTAAGCCTATACAGCTAACCATCACATTCTACATATCTCTTGCGCATTGTTCATTGTCCCAAGCGTGACCATCTGCTTTGATACCATGTTGAAATTTATAGGATCCGTCTACGCATCGCTCCATGAGGGTAGCGTAGAGTATGGTCAACACCTTTTAACACCATGTGCTTTTTGTTGTTACACATGACCAAACTCATATATATACCATTTCACCTCCATAATTTTTCATAGTGTGAGATTATTCTTTTTTTCAATATGCACCCATTAGCCACGTACAATGCGGACATCCCAACATATTTTTACCTTGGCACGCATTCATTCATGTGTCCTCAGCTACATCAAAGTTCACGTGTCATTCTACCAGACTCTACGTGTCATGATATAACTCCACTTTAAGTCTGCACTGCAATTACCACAATTTACAGATCTCTTGTCCATTGTCCCAGGCATAACCATCGGCTCTGATACCATATTGAAATTTTTGGATCTGTTTGCATATCATTCCGTTGGGCAACATAGAGTTTAGTCAACACCGTTTTAAAAAAAAAGAATCCCTTTTTGTTACATGCGATCAAACTCATATATATATATATATATATATATATATATATCACTCCACTTTCATTATTTTTCACGATGTGAAACTATTATTCGTTACAATGTGCGTCCATTGCTCACATACAATGCGGGACACCCTAACAATACCATTAAGTATACCATTTACTAAATATATGTTCTTATTTGCAATTTATGAACTATAACTCTAGTTAAACTGTGGAGTTTCATATTCTTTTGTTATGCTTTACACAGGATGGTATCTTTCCTTGAGTTTATTGTGGTTGATCTTTAATGGCCATGCAACTGTTTTGCTCATTCAACATATTCATCAAACCTTTCCATCCTGTGCCTCGATAGGTATTTTATATTTCTTTTATTTTCATACCTTTTCACCTTTAGATGTTAATGAGGTTAGATTCTTGAATTTGAGGTTAAACTGTAGGGGTTTTTTGTGCAGTAAATTAAAACGAACAACTGTACAATGTTTCACTATTACTCCAAGTATCCTGAGAACATTTTTTTAATGTGTTGTATTTGAGATTAAAAGAACAAGTTCAATTAGCACATATTTTTAGGCCGATATACATTTGATATATCTGACATATAGCTCCAGTGCATGATAGCTCCAACGGGATGAAAAATGGTTAATAATCAAGCCGAGAAGCGAGAAACGTTTAATTTGACTCATGGTAATGGCAACCTTTTGATTTATTTAGATGACGCATTTAACCAAAAATTTCACTACTGCTTATGGTCCATAATGGAGTTATTTTAATTAATTGGTTGCTTTCTTGGAAAATAGTGAATGATTCATCATTTTCTACCATAACTTGGTGATGCTAGAGAGTGCTTCATTTAGATACATTCCTTGTCATAGGTTCCTTTTCTAAATTTATTTGACACGATTAAAATGAAACTATATACATTCCTTGTTTAAGTGACCAAAGAAGAATTTGCTTCGTTTGAATACATTCCTTGTCTAAATTTACTCGACTCTACATGCTTGTTATTTTCCACTGTCCTATATTAGTCGTTTATTTTATTTTTAGGCGAATCACTCCTCGTATCAAGTGGTCTAGTTCTCTATTTTGGGGATATATTCACTCATACTCTATCTAAGGTTTTTTTGTTTTTATTCATTGCCATTGTTAACTTGTTCTCATGGTTTATTATCTTTCCTAATTACGATACTGTCGTACTACATTTCCAGATTGCGTCATATTTATGGCCTTCCCTGCTTAACTTCTTCAAATTTAGCAATAGAGATGAAAGAAGCATAGTCATCCAGGTACCTTTTAACATATACATGTATGTGTGTGGGTTGTGGGGGGGGGGGGGGGGGGCATGCTGCTACGACACTCTTCGCTACACCACATTTACATCCATATGATCTTTATAGCTACATGATTCGGCTTTTCACGCACATATTCATATGTGTGTGTATGGGGTGTACACGTGCCGCTGCAACCCGCTTCACTGCACCACATTTACACCCTTGTGATCTTTATAGCTACATAATTCGAAGTTGATTGACTTTTTTTTAGATATGTTCTTACATGACTCGACAACTTTACAGAATTTTGATTCATTGGGAGAATTTTTAACATATTCAAAATAATATTTAAAATCAATGGTAAAATACATATTTTAGTGGTTGATATTCGATTTAATATTTTGAATATGTTAGACGTTTCGAAACTGTCTCCTTTTTTGTGAATGTTTGTAGTATAGATTGAGCATCCCCAAAGGCTTCATTTGATTTTGAGTTGTGTAGCTCTAAAAACCTAGGGAGTAGAATGAGGTGCATCGAAAGAGAGGTGTAACGGATCCTTGCGCGTGCGCACAGCGCACATATATACCTCAAACCCTCCTTGATTTCAGCCACAAGTTCCGAGTTAAATAATATACTTTCTCTCTCTTGCTACTTTGCTCTATTATTTAATTTGAAACTTGTGGCTGATATTAAAAGGGACTTGAGCTATAGCCGATCCTTGCCATGTGTGTGTCCATAATTCATACTATGTTGAAGTCCCTATGGATTATGAATAAGTTTCATCCCAATCCTCTAATATATATATATATATATATATATATATATATATATTACATTTTACGTAACATTTTTGTTTTTGTTTTGTTAGAATGGAAATAAGAAATAGTTTTCATTGAAGAAAAACATTTTTTCCTGTTAAATTTTAATTTCTGGATATTATTGACCAGTTGTCCTTCTTATTAAATGTAGTTTTATTTGCAATTCTTATGCAGGGTGTGATGTTAGGTCTTCTCCTTTTGGGCATAGCTTACAAATATGCTCTTCAAGTTATCTTCTGTTCTGCAACTTCAAAAGAATCGAGGGGGAGTGGAAGCGATATTATGTTTTATGTTTGTCTTGTTACTACATTAACTGTTATAGCTCCCATATGGATGTACTACGTATGGGACTTCCACCAGCATCCTGTGATGTGGTAGATATTATCTCATTTGATATCTTTTATATTTTTCAAGTTGATAGCAGTTTGGTGACCATTATTTTACCAAAACATATCTGTATATTCAGGGTGATTAATTTTGTTTTCTCTGAACCATGGAAACGATTGGCACTCTGTATGTACTGGATATCAGTTATATGCGCCTCTGTAGTCAAGTTTTACAGAATATCCGAAAGCAGTAAAATTGAGAGAATTCTTCTGCGGAAGTACTACCATTTGGTGGCTGTATTTATGTTTGTGCCAGCTCTTCTCTTACAGGTTTAGTATAGACTCAAACTGTACGTATAATTCATTCATTTCTTTTGATGTAACTATTAATTAGCAGCATTTTCTTAGCACAGCCAGAGTTTCTTGATCTAGCATTCGGTGCAGCTTTAGCAGTTTTCTTGGTATTGGAAATGATTCGTGTAAGTCTTTTATATGCGCGTTATAATAGTTGATCATCTATGATGTATTATTCTGACTTTTAACATTTTTAGTTTAAAGTTGTCATTTAAGTTCTTTAAATGTACTTACTTTAAGGTTGTCATTTAAGCTCCATCAGTCACATGGTGTCATGTCTTTTATATGTGCGTTATAATAGGTTGATCATCTATGATGTACTATTCTGACTTTTAACATTTTTAGTTTAAAGTTGTCATTTAAGTTCTTTAAATGTACTTACTTTAAAGTTGTCATTTAAGCTCCATCAGTCACATGGTGTTATGTTCACCCCTACTTTGAGGATGTGAACAGAATTGTATTGATGAAATTTGAGCAACACCATCAACATATTAAATGTAGACTTCTACTAGTTTTCAGCCACTTTTGTATTTTCATCATTTTTTGTCCTCGTCAACCTTATATCAACAGGTGTGGAAAATTTGGCCATTGGGTGATGTTGTACATCAATTTATGAATGCGTTCACCGATCATCGCGACTCGGAAATTCTTATTGTCAGGTAGGTCCTTATTTATTTTCTTAACCTATTTGAATTAAAAAACCAAAGGATATTTGAAGCTAAGCATATGGATGTGTTCTTTGTTCCAGTCACTTCTCCCTCTTATTGGGTTGTGCTCTTCCACAATGGATGTCATCTGGATATAACGATCGACCTCTTGCCCTTTTTGCTGGGATATTAAGCTTAGGGATCGGTGACACTATGGTAAGTTTAATTTCTTTCAGATCTTAGAAGCCATGAATGGGTACGGGGCTGGGTATTGGAACGGGTGTGGAATCAGATAAAGAAATGGAAAACATAACTTTAGAAAGGAATGTGTTCTAACAAAAAAGTTTATTTTTTTTACAGTGTTATAAATTTATATACGTTTTAGTTTTTGTTATATATACTGTATGCTGCGGTAATTTAATAAGCACCTATTTTATTATTTAACAAAAACAACAACAACAATAATTTGTATAACAGTTTATTTGAAAAAAAAATGTTCATGTTATTGTTTTTTTTAATAACTTCACTCCAATGCTTTCATTAAATGAGATATGAAAACTCAATTCTAAATGCCCGTATGTTTTTCGAATAGGAATTTTAAGAGAAAGAAAATCCAAAAGGTTATGAATTGTCAAATATATAAGATTAATATAAAAAACATTTGAAATTTAATTTGCGACAAGTGTAAAGGCTGTAATCATCTGATGGTTCATTCGATAGACCAAAAGGAAAAAAAGGTTATCTTTTTTTCCGTTTAATTATTCATTTGATAGAGCAAAAATAAAAAGTATAGCAATTGTTTAATCTTATTTCAAAATAGATGTTGTTTACTGAAATCTTACCAACATTTATCTAGAAGTTCACATCTACTTCGAATGTGTTCCCATCAAGTTTGGCACATGTTTCCATCAAGTTTTCGAGAAAATCCATATGAAACGATAGCCTTATACAAGGTTTCAGCCTCTAAGGTAGTGCTTGGTTTAAAAATGAATTTTGGGTTTTTTGTTTTCAAATATGTATCTCAAATATGAGAAGAATGAAGTGGTAACGGAGATAACGGAGGGGATGGAGGAACGACGGAAGGATGGATTGTTTCTCATGCTTCTATCAATTTCAAAACACGGAAAATAAAATAAAGTTATTTTCTATTTTGTATGTTAATTTCGTTTTCTAAATTAGCCGTTTTGGACTATATACATGTGTTTTGCGCATTTTTGTATGGACGAAAATCCAAAACTAAAAATTGCAAACCAAACACATCCTAAGTTTTTGATTTATTCTTTTTGCTATAGTCGTGTATAATTTAACATAATTTTCACTTTGTAGCAGCAGAGAGAAATCCTCAGAATTTTTTTAATTTCTCTTATTTTTTCTACGTTGCTATTATTGTTTTGACTAACTGGTATATAGTCTCTAATTTAGCATGCTCCGCAAGCAAAATTAAATCTGGTAATGCCAATAGCATGGACATATATGTTTGAATTAAACGGTTTACTGGGGATCGCATATCTAAAAAAAGCTCAATTGGTTTTAGATGAGTTTTTAGGTGGTGTAAGTTCTAATCGACTTTATGGCTACGTGCTGATAAGTGATAAAGGAAAGGCACTCAAGTTTTGTTCCTTTTTTGAGTCTAATGTTTTATTCTTTGTTACCTCAGGCATCAGTGGTTGGCCACAAATATGGTGTTTTGAGATGGAGCAAATCTGGCAGTAAGAATTTCCGACTCATTTTCGTCCACAGTTAGCATTTGCTAATTGTTTTCTTAGAAAGCATACTAGACCTGTTTTGGTAACTAACATATACTTCTTTTTCCCTCTTAGAAAAAACAATTGAAGGTACAGCTGCTGGCATTACATCAGTCTTGGCTGCTTGCTCCTTTCTCCTACCTTATTTAGCATCTAGTGGTTTTATTCTCTCCCAGGTCTGGTTTCTTTTAATTTTACCTTCTAAATTTTTTCTCTGTTTACACTAATATTTTTTTTTCTGCCTCATACATAGAGCTTTGGATTTTTTGAGGAGCTTTAACTTAATAATTTGGTTGTATCAAATAATCAAATTTTAATAATTTGATTTGGGTTTTTGCCGCTAAAATACTCCAATAGTCCTATGATCATTGATTAGTCCTTTAATTTTGCATCTGAATGATTTTTGCCACCATATAACAAGAAATATTTTTGTGTGTGTTAAGAACCATTCCTCATTGTCTATCTTTATATGCAGTGCATTAATGCTATCCAAGATAATAATCGATAACTTTGCCCAAATGGTTCTCACTTGTTTTTATATAATGCAGCATTGGCTGTCGTTGCTTGTGGCAGTTACCGTTAGTGGTTTATTAGAAGCATACACGGCACAGCTTGACAACGCTTTCATCCCTCTCGTCTTTTACAGCCTCCTATGCCTCTGAGTATATTTGCACATAATATTATTCTTTTATTTTTGTTATCAACTACTGTACTTATTGTAGTACATGTATAGAGCATAGCATAGACCGGTTTACCTGAAAATATATGTTGTTTCAAACTGCAGATGCAGTGGAGTATCATTTATAAACTCGTATATTTTTTTCTGTGGATTTAAGTTTATTTCTAGGAGAAAGTTTTGATTTAAGATATGGATATTGTAACATCTCGGCATTTCGTGTTATTCGCGTCCGTACATGTCGGACTTGAATTGCTCAAAATATCAGATTGTTAATTTATTTTTTGCAAAACTCAGCATACACAGTAAATAAAAAAATCACAGAATTACAGACACGGAGTAAAATAACAATAAGCAGCGGAAACAAATGAATAGCAGTTCAAGAAGCTACTATATATATAACAGAGTTAAAATAAAATACAACAGAAGTCTCGAATACATAGAAGTCTCAATACAATAGTCAAATAACAAGATCAGAATACAACACATGAGTCAACTAAATAACTGCAAACTGAATAGATATAAATGGATCTCTAAACGAAGCTCCAACTTCAAAGGTGGGTGTCAAATGCTGTGACACTCAGTTTGATCCGAGCATAAAACAAAATAGAAAACACTCGAGTCAGGATTAACATTCTTATATCAATAAATCCAACTCAAGTGAAATATCAACTGAAATACAAGTAACTCAAAGGATGTTAGAGATAACTATCCTCTAAGAATCCGTGAAACTATCTAGTACAATACACAATTACAATATGTCTATAGTAAAGTAAACTATTAAAATAGCGTTAAGGCATTATCCATATCTCTCTTAACACATTTTTATATATTCCCATAGTCTATAAAGTACCGTAATTTCCTCCGTAAACTGGAGGCTTATCAAATGGCACTCCATAGGTGTGATACAAAACAAACTCGTAGCGGTCTCGATATGGTAGGTGACAGGGCACAATTAGGTAATGTCAAGGTAGATATACCAATTGCACTTCCGGGCTGGTGGTAACGCATAGCCGCAGCTACCGCCCACCTCGATCCACACTCTCAAAAATCCGAGGGTGCACCCAATCAATCATAAAGTAGGTGTGTTCGATCGAAGGAGCTACCTCACTTGGCCCATCAATTGCTTCTATTGTAGCCACCTTAAGCTAACTTACGGGAGTCAGATTCACGTATATACCTCATATAAGATCGTCGTCAACCATCCGACTTCATTCCGAAATTCCCATCGCGTACGCGGTTGTTAAAGTGATTTTCGGTATTGGTAGAGAGTATGATAATAACTGATCCCGGTCTCTTTAACAACCAAACGTTATTATAACACAGTGGTCATTTCAAAATATCATACTTCAAAACCAAAATATCATATCCATTTCAAAACCATATCAAATCTGATATCATTATTTCCTTAAAATATATTCATTTCAAAATCATAATACTTTCAAAGTTATAACACTTTCGAAACCATAATACTTGAAATTATAACACTTTGGGAATCATATCACTTTGAAATCATAACACTTTGGAAATCATAACTTTGGAAACCATAACACTTTCCTCTAAACAGTTTAGATATTAATAATAGTATATATATATAATAGAATAGTTTATATAATAAAATAATTAGTATATTAAAATAGTTATAAATTTAAAATTATATATATATATATATATATATATATATATTAAAATAATTTGTATAATAAAATAGTTAAAAATAAAAATAGTTTATAATAAAATAATTTATAAAGTAAGATATTAAAATAGTTTCAAATATAGTTTAAAAATACTTTATATAGTAAAATAGTTTCCTCAAATTTCACAAATCGATTCAAATTAACTCGAATTCCAAAATTCCATTTAAATCAAGTCTAAGTTCTTCCATTTCAATTCAAATCTCAATAAACCATTTTATATCGATTTCAAGTATAGATAAAAACTACAAATTAAACCATTTCAACTTCAATAGATTTCAAAGCTTTAAATATTCAAACATTTACAAAACTAAATTTGTCAGTTTCATTTATATCTCAAATTCAACTTTACTATTATTTAGTTTTGAAATATTTACTTAATCATTCTAATAACATTTAAATAAAACTTCAAATTACAAATTCAAATAAACTAAATATCCCATTTCAGTTTATATAAATTTGAAAATATTCATTTAAATCACTTTTAATCAAAAAATGTTATAAAATCGTAACTTTAAAATCTCAATTTTAATAAATTTTAAATCCAACTTATTTGAGTATAATTCTTTAAATAAATACAATTTTAAACCAATTTCTATTTCTCTTTCCAACCTTAATTTATTAAAATTTATTATAGACTCTATATTTGAAATACAATTTTAAATAAATACTTAAACATATTATATATTAATTAAATCAAACTTTATTAAATTAAATCTTATTATTAAACCCATTTTATATTAATTATTTTAAATATTTTTTTAAAAATAGTAAAATTATAAGAAAAAATTTAAAAAATATAATTTAAAAACTAACTTATAAATTTCAAATTTCTAAACATACAATTTTAAAAATCTAAAATTTAAACCTTTACAAAATAACATTATAATATCTAAAAATCAATATTTATTAATAACCATATATTTCTTTTTCAAAACTTTGGAATTATTCCAAATATATATAGATCAACGGTGTCTGTATATAGTTTCCTATCCTATGATCAAGTGATACGGATATTTATCATTTCAATCCGCAATTTAATTATCTACGAATATATATCTTTTCAACCCACAATCCCAAATTCAATGTCAATGAAAATCGCTTGGGTTTATCATTTCAACCCATAACGATTTTCTCCTATTCTACAAGATCGTTCGGGTACACTACATCAAAATAGCGATTTTGCAATATTTTATATATGTCAATTTCCAACACTTATAGATGTTATAAACTACCAACAGTAAAAAAGTGTTAGGGTACCTACAAAAGTGTTAGTAAAAATAAATAGTCATATGTATAAACATTGCAACATATTGGTTATAGTTTGCAACACAAATAAGTGTTATACTAACTGATAAACATGTAAATAATTCGTTGAAAAATGGAGTGTTTTGTAATTTTTACACATGATATGTTTTGTGATGCTTCCCCCACTTCCTATCAGTTTCAGGCCGCATAAAATTATTATTATTTTAACTAGGGTTTCAGGTGATACCCACTCTCTTGACTTCAACGACGACAAGTGGCTTCTGGAGCTGTCCTTCTTCTCCAAGAAACATCGAAGACGGCTTTTTGTGGCTGCGACATCGACGACGGATGGCAATATCGGGATTCATGACATAGACTTCAGATTCAACACATCGCAATCCATCTTTTGTTCATGACATCGACAACATGACTAGATTTCGACACGACTTTAGATTTCCTGCGATTTCGATTCTCTACATCGCGACTTCAGAATCTCATCAATTTTGTATAAAGGTTCATTTTAGTATAAAGTTGACTTTTCCTGAATAGACTTCAGAATCTCATCAAGTGTTACTATATCTTAAGTTTAGTTCTTACATGAGATTATTACTCATGCAATTTTGAACTTAGTTATAAAATTTGAACTTAAGGTTCAACCTTGAGGTTTATAGTTAGAATGAGTTTATTTTTGAAATCTAGTTATAAAATTTGAACTTAAGGTTTTCTTATATATGTTACATGAAAAATTCATATTTAGGCCGCATCTTTTGAGCTTTGCTTTGAAAACGAGATCTGGTAAGCTAGAATTTGTCTAGCTAAACTTCAAGAAAAAGGTTAGACGAAGAGAGAAAATGATATAAATCAAATCAGTATACGGAAACAGATTACAAAAAATTGATATTGGAATTCCAATAATAAAAAAATTATTTTGGAATCTGTTTGGATTTAGTCAGAGAAATGGACTTCAAAAAAAAGGTTAGACAAAGATTTTTTATTCTTTTTTTACTCAGAGAATATTGGATAACTATTAGTTTGAATCTGTTTTGATTTACCCGAGTGTTAAAAAAAGTTTTGATTCATTCAAGAAGTTCAGCAAAAATTTGTTATGTATTACGAGAATCTATAAATAACTCTTTTGAGTGTTTTCATTTTATGTTCAAGTATGAA
The DNA here is from genome assembly GCA_030765085.1 of Allium cepa. Lineage (NCBI taxonomy): Eukaryota > Viridiplantae > Streptophyta > Magnoliopsida > Asparagales > Amaryllidaceae > Allium > Allium cepa. The sequence goes on from CM060939.1 coordinate 322,654,975, forward strand.
ATTATGAATGTGTAAATTAAACTGTATCTTGAAACCAGTTTTGACTCATGATGATTGCTACATGGTTTGAGAAACTACTGTTATTGTTGCATTAGCTATGATTTATCGGTATTAAGAAGCTTATACTTTATTAGATGACTAATCATTCTGCTTTGTAATGTCTATGAATCTTAATTGTGTAGATGATTGATGGCTACTATAGGTAGTTGATTATCCTTGCTATGTAGTTTGTTTGTAGCAATAACTTACTGTAACTTTTTATATTACAGTATGAAATCCATATTCATAACTTACTATGCATAGTTATAATCCAGTTTTGGGTCATGATGATAATCTGTTATTTGTTCAAGTCTCTTTATTGATAGCAGATCGACTATTACGTATATAGTATTAAGCGGAATGACCTGAACTACTGTTATTGTAGTTTGTATTTTAAGACTTGAGTAAAGAATTGAATTATGATGCATAATCCTTCAATCTCATAAATATCAACAGGAAGATTTTCAGTTTTTTTCATTTTTTTCTTAAACTATTCAACTTGTGAGTATGATTAAGGTAGACACATTTCCCATAAAAGAGCTAAAACGCACACGTTTTTGTTTTTGTTTAATTCTGATGTGCCGCTTTATTTTAATGTAATTCACATTATCCACAGGAAGATAAAGAGGTTAAAGCACAAAAGTCAGGATACCAAATTTAGGCCAGCAAAACCCATACAACTTATGGTGAGAGCATTTATATTTTTATAATTGGTTAATTGAAATCATTGAACGTACATTAAAGCTTGGTCTTTTTTTCATCTTTTTCTTTTTTCAATTACATGGAGTGAATAATAAGACTGTATCGAAATTCATTTAGAAGTTGGGAATGCAAGTATTTGCCTTTTTGTTTTAGCTCTTCGGCAGAAACATAGAGTGAATAATAAGAGCTTTATCTATTGTTGAAAGAGTAGTTTATCTATAGCACGAATATTTTTTCGTAACTTGCAAGTATTTGCCTTTTTATTTTAACTCTATATTCAACTCTTTCAACGTTCTGTGGAATGTTTGTATGATTTAAGTGTTTGTAATCCTTTCGTAGCTTGCATGATTTAAGTGTTTGTAATCATTTTAGATATAATAATATTCCCTATATTGTAGGACCGATCAGTAGTATCATCCATAATTAGTTCTAGAATACACCATCAACAAACACCTTATCCATAGGAGTAGCTAGAAGCTAAGGGTGCATAAGTTATAAACAGTAATTTTTGAGCTTAATGTATGAATAGAATAATATAATATCTATTTAAAGTTCGAGTAATTACTGCACATGTTATGTATAGTCCTATGGTCTAAAGAATTATTAAGCTGTCCGAGGCCTTGGTGCAGTGGTAAAACGCCAGGCTGTTGACGACAAGGTCGGCAGTTCGATCCCTGCTTCTGGCATATTAAACTGTGCGCCATGATGATTCTTGCAGACTTGTGTGCTGCCTACTTTGTAAATATAAGTACCCAGTTTCAAAAAAAAAAAAAAAAAAAAGAATTATTAAGCTTAGTAACTACACGTAGCATGATTAATTTTGTTTGTTATTTTCTTATATTTCATGTGTTATATTAACAGGATCATACTGCAGTGCATAGTCAAAAATGGTTAGCATGTTGAGAAGAACATACGTCTGGTTACACTACTGATAAAGGTTGTGCGGTGAGTAATACGTTACTTGCTTGTAAGATTGTAAGTGTAAGCTTAGTAACAACATATCATGAAGAACTAGAACAAGTAAGTAATAATTGATCTAATTGTCTTTTAAAAAACAATTTATCATAGAAAGTACCTACCACTAGACCAAATCAGTGATTTTTTTGTTTATCTCCTCGTAGAATTTCTACGTACTTTGTGCACTAGATTGTCAGTATGATCGTACGTTTTCTTGAATTGCCATAGATGTTTGCATTAAAAAACGATATCCATTTTTCATATAAAAAGAAAAGACTCAAATGAAACATTGAAGAAAATATATAACCAGTACAAACACACTTTGCATGAAATAGAATGGTGCTTGAAGTTTGGAAAATTAATAGTAACTTTATGTTTTTTAACTAGAAAAGCAATAATAAGAAATCCACTAGCACTTGTAAGTTGTAACAAATAAATTTAAATGTGTTCATGGTCTGAGTTGATATGTTTCTGTAGCTCACTCTGTAAGTAATGAGTAATTTAAGTTTTAGATAATTACTAAATTTGGTTATAGAAAATCCTTACTGTTAGATTGAAGCAATTTATGCAAAGTGCAATTTTGGTAGCATTGGGAAAAATCTTAAACAAATTGAAATATTTTCTTTATATAACCAATTCGTCAATTTTTGTATTAGATTTCTCTCATATTACATTAATGATATCAATCCTCAATCAATCAATAACATAACGATAATTTTTTTAAATGCAAAAAATGATAAATATATCATAGTGATAATAGTTTCTATTTAATAGAAGTTATACTTCAAATAAAATAGTAAAATTGCATGGAAATTTCAAAAGATAGTATGTGTGTGTATCCTTGATTTCAATATAAATTTTCCTAACCAAATAATACATACAATCTATCGATGACCTTAAGGAGTAACATAGTATAAAAAGTCATATCATGCACAATAGTTTTATAAAATTGTTTTTCTTTGACCATAATTCATTAACATTAACTCAAATAAATGTAGGGTGTTTAAGGAATGCCCTCACCCAGACGACAAGTTGCGATTAAAGCTGAGCCAAGAGTTGGGACTTAAACCTCGTTAAGTTAAATTCTGGTTCCAAAACAAACGCACTCAGATGAAGGTATCATTTATGTTAACATACTAAAAAAAGCAGAGAATTTCAAAAGATAAAAAATAAAAATGAAGAAAAACTATCAGAACAAAAATTATAGTTTGAAAATTTACATACTAATCATGGATATATGTTGTGATGTAGGCACAACAAGATAGGATAGACAATGCGATACTCAATGCTGAGAACGAATCCCTTAAAAATGACAAGTACAGGCTTCAAGTTGCACTAAGAAAAGTGATGTGCCCTAATTGTGGTGGGCATGGCATTCTTGGAGAAATGTCACATTATGAACAACAGCTTAGACTTGAAAATCCCTGCCTCAAAGATCACGTATATTTATACACAATAAGTACTGCATATCTAATTCATCAGCAAAGGAGATTCTGCATGAATTTTTAATATCGTGGTTCACTTATATCTTGGCAAATTCATTTTTTCAACAGCTCGAACATATGTCTTGCTTTATCTCTCAATACACAGGCCAAGTTCAGATGCAATCATTGGGGCCTACACATTCTCTGATGATGCCATCACTAGAGCTCGATATGAATACTTATTCAAGGCATTTCAATGACCAACAACAAGCAATGGGATTTTGTAATGATATAACTCCAGTTCAAAATAGTATTTTGATCATGGATCAAGGTAAAGGATTGGCCTTAGATTTGGCTTTTACAGCATCCAAACATTTACTGAAGTTATGTACAATGAATGAGCCTTTGTGGGTTAATAGTAATGGAGGAATTGTTAATGAAGTCTTGGATTATGAAGAGTATAAGACATTGTTTAATTGGCCTGTTGAACTTAAGCAACAAAGTGAAGGAGTTAGATTGAAGTCACAAGAGATAGCGCGATTGTTATGATAAAGAGCATTACTTTGGTTGATGCCTTCTTCAATGCTGTAAGTTACGTATATGTTATATACATTGCTTTTGGTACATGATTATGTATGATATCTATTTAAATTTATGTTTTGGATTTGTATTTTCTAGAATAAGTGGATGGAGTTATTTTCTACTATCGTGAGCAAAGCGAAAACGTTGCAAATTATTGCTGAAGGGATATCTACTCATGGCAACGGCTCTCTTCATTTGGTAAATATCAAACCTATGTTTATACTTAATTTTTGTGGAATGCTGCAATATCATTAATGTTATGTCATGACTTGAATTATAATTTTGACTTATGAAGATGTTTGCAGAGTTTCAAGTTCTATCACCATTGGTGCCTCCATGTGAGGCCCACTTTCTTAGATACTGTCAACAAAATGTTGATGAAGGAAGTTGGTTGACTGTTGATTTTCCTATTGATGGATTTCATAGACTTGAAATGTCCCTGACTTGTTATAGAAGGCGGCCATCTAGATGTATCATTCAGGACATGCCTAATGATTATGCTAAGGTAAGTAGGCTTATCTTTTCATTTCATTATTTACTGTTGGGAAATTTTACTTTTTCCTAAGACTCGAAAGACCAAGTTTTGTTTTACATCTCGAGGGATTTATGTTCATTCCCTCCTTGTGCATGTTCTTCTCAAACAAAATATTTCTGTAAATAAAAAATAAAAAAAATAAAAAAATGGAAATTAAGCTGTTAAGAATATTTATAATGGGGAATATTTGAGTGTCTAGTTTGTTAAACCTTGTTTAACTACTACAAGATCATTCATATTGCAAGATTTGTTTAGTAAGAAAGTTTCATTTGCCTAACAATTGAATAATACATAGTTCATATATGATTTAAAAAAGACAGTTGACAAGGTTATGATGCATAACCAACTAAAATTAGTTCTATATTTAAGTGTGTGTATGTGTGTGTTTGTATGTGTGAATCTACATCATACATTCTATGTTTTCAATATTTTACAAGGTTATGAAAATTTGATTCCAGGATCATGTTCATTTCAGAAAAACACTGAAAATTAAACCTATCAAAAAAGCTATGATAGTAATATTTATGAATGAAACAATTGATGTACTTTGATATAATTATATGTTGCTTTATTAACTAACATTACTCTCTATATTTTAATGAATAGAAAACCTACGATACAAGAGCATAAAGTGGAAGGGTCATGTAGCTGCACAAAACTTGGATGGTTGCCCTGCCGAAATGCTATCAAAAACCTTATAAGCTTACAGAAAAATAAATTCAAACTCATAAAATTTGCAGTAGGAAGAAATGGAAGATTTATAAAGAAATTGAAGCATTTGGAGAATTTGCAGTAGGAAGAAATGGAAGATTTATAAAGAAACTGAAGCATTTGGAGAATTTTGAAATATTTTTTTGAAGCTTATGTTGTAACAATATATGAATATATGACATCGTGGTATTCTAGATATGTAAATAATTGTTTATGATATATTATACTACATTTGCAGAGCGTTTAAACTTTACATTGAATATGTATGATGAATTATTTGTGATATGGAAACCATTATTTGCAGTGTGTATATATTTAAACTTTGCGTTTAAGTTTTTGGTGTATATATATGTGTGTTACTAAATAATCATTTTCCAACACTTATAAGCGTTACCATGTATTTCTATACCAACAGTTATAAGCGTTATCGTATATTTCTTTACCAACACTTATAAGCGTTACCGTATATTTCTGTACCAACACTTATAAGTGTTACCGTATAATTCATTACCAACACCGTATATTTCGTTACCAACACTTATAAGCGTTACCGTATATTTCTGTACCAACACTTATAAGCGTTACCGTATATTTAGGTACCAACACTTATAAGTGTTAGTAATATGTATGTTTGTAACACTTATAAGTGTTACAAATTTGGCCGCTCCATTCCTCACAGTCCATTAGTAACACTTGAAAAGTGTTACTGAAATTATTTGTAACACTTATAAATGTTAGAATTTGCCTGTTTTGGTGTAGTGGTATGTATCATTTCAATCCATAGGGAATTATATACTAACAGGAAACTTGCAGAGTGAGAACATATGATAATAATATAGCAATCAGCAACAGACATATATCATCAATAATAGATAAAATATAAATAACATATCATAGTGTCAGATGTCACAGGTGAACAGAGACAGATAATGCCATATATATAGCAATTAAATAACTAACAGCAGCATATTTCAGTTGTCGTTTCAATTGAAATCAAATTTAATAAATATAAGAACGTCAATCGTGAGTGATTGCTCACCTTTTGAGGCTAGAGAGGATAGACATTGAGACGAGTTACAATCCAAGCACGAATTCCAAAACAAAGCAAGATTGAACGTGAATTTGAAGAGCAAAGCTGACAGCTTGAAATCGACGAAATCAAATCAAAAATGTATTGATGAAGATCAATGGTATAAGTGAACCTATATATATATATATATTCATATTCTAAATTCAAACATATATTAAATTAAATATATATATGGTTTTCAAAAATCATTGCTTTAAATTAAAAACATATAAAAAAAAATCAAACATATATACATTTTATATTTATTATTTTCCCTAAAACCAATATTCAATTAAAATACATATTTAAAATCTATATATACCTATATGTAATTTAAAACCAATTGTCCAAGTAAAACCATTGTATTATATTTCAAAATCAATATTTATTATGAAAACCAACATAACTTAGTTTATTATAATATATTGTTTTAAATTCCAACAGATTGTTTGTGTGTGTGCGTGTTTGTGTGTATGCTTATATGGAACTTATATATACTGCAAAACAGGTCATAAAATTTCTATATAAACTTTTACATACAATATATATATCATACAAAATCCAATATATAATATAGAAACAACAGGCTTTCACTGCATATATTTATATAAATCTATACATGCAGACAGCAATCACATATGACACGTATAACTTATAATATAATACATAGGCTTATGTATACAACACTTGATTTTATACAACTACTGTTGTAACAACTAACCTAAATATACACAAACAACTTATAAAACATATATACAGTAGACTTATATACTGTCACTTATATATAGAGAGCTATCGTGAGCTGTTACTTATGTATATAAAATAGCCTTATTGAAAATATAATATGACACCTATATATAGAGCAACTTATATAATATAATATAACTTATATATATACAGTATAAAATAAACAACTTATATAAATTTCATATATATACAAAACTTATATATACACGCAATTCAAAATTATAGAAAAAACATAAATGACATATATTATAAAATAAAATTGTTATCTCATACATCTATATTTACAAATTTATATACACACAGCAGCTTCAATATATATATATATATATTCACTATATATGCTCAATTGACATAACTATTTTTTTTTAACAATAAAAGGCATATATAAACTCAACCAGAAGCTGTCAACAAGCTTGACAGGTAACCGAAACCCCAAAAAAATAAATACAAAACGAGAACACACAAAAGAAGGACATCGAAATGATCAAAAAAGGGGAAACCAAAATACTCGAGCGAGAAGAAAAGGCATAGGACCTCTGACACCAAGCACACAGCTCACCCGATGATCTCCTGGAACCCACCTCCCATCCAACATCGTAATCGAGCTCCAGCAAGGCCACTGCCCGATGACGATGTTGAGTGACAAACGTGCAAAGAAAGAGCAAGCCCATCAGAAGACCCTCCAATATAGAATAAAGAAACGGCCAACATCCCATCAACTGTAAGGCCGAAGTCCGGAAAAGAGCACCAGAATTCTTTAAAGCAAGCTCCAAACAGAAAAAGGACGGAGAAACTAAAACACCCCTGTAATGCCAGATCCTGAAAGCAATAGCCAAACATTTAGAAAACAAAAGGGGGGGGGGGGGGAAGACGGTCAAGAAGGAGACTAGTTAGTCAGATCCACCAGTCTTCGGAACGGTAATCAACCAACTCCCGCTCTACAAGTAGACTGAGAGCAGGAGATAGATAATAGATTCACTAGGCGTCTAGAACGAGAACTGACTGCCCCTCTGAAAGGACGGCCACGAAACGCCAAGTAAACATCATCTCCAACCCTCCGAATACCGGATAGGGGATCCATTGGAGTCTCGTCAAATATTGCCTTATTCCGCGCACACCAGATGTGCCAGCAAATCAGACAAGGAATCAAGCGAAAGATTATAGAACGAAGGGATCGACCAGAACTACCTAACCACCAAGAGGACTGTAAATCAAACGACGAGGAGATGGATCCACGTACCCCCACTAAATTATCAAAGTAATTCCAGCAGGATCTGGCACACCAGCCAGCGAAGAGCAAATGATCCACCGATTCTGTTTTCCCGTTGCCGCAGCATCTACAACGGGAAACAAAAGGAATGCCAATCTGTTGAAGGTTCTCATCAACCGAAAGCCCATTATGAAAGGATCGCCACATGAAGAGAGACACTTTTGGAGGGATTCGAACATCCCAAATGAAAGAAAAAATAGGAAGGACTGAGATGGGATTCTAGAAGAGCTCCAGGCCTTAAGAATTGAAAATGGACCGCCATCCCATCCGGAGTGGCCGTTATGAGAATCAACGAGCAGTTTGACCGATTGCATATGCTTCCAAGTTTCACTGGTGTAAGATGGAGAACCGGAATAGCCCGAAACAGCCAGTCTCCGGTACTTAGCATGAAGGAATTTCGCCCATAAGGAGTCGTTAGTCCCAAACCTGTACCACAACTTGCAAGCGAAAGCCGAACAGATGTCCTTCGGATTACGCAATCCTAACCCACCCTCACTCTTTGGACGGTAGATAACATTCCAAGATACCCAGTGATATCGGCGATTGTCACCCTTCGATCCTCAGAAGAAAGAGGATGCCAAAGATTGGAACGAGCGAAAGAAGGAGGAAGTAGGGGTCATAGCGGCGAAAATATGAGTACCCATAGAGCTCAAAACCGATTGGATAAGCACTAATCTTCCTGCTCGAGACAGAAGAGACGCATTCCAACGGATAATCTTTCCCCTAACTTTGTCCGAAAGAGGATCGAAAAGGGCGTTAAGTTTCCTTCCTCTGTAGAGAACAATACCCAAATAAGGAAGAGGAAGGGATGCTGCCCTGAACCCGGTAAAAGATTCGACCTAAGAAACTCTCACCTGGCCCATGTCCTTTGCGTGAACGAAACAACTCTTCGCTGAGTTGACCAGTTGGCCCGAACACCTCTCATACAGATGAATGAACCGAATAAGGCGGCGAATAGAGGACCGATTGCCGTTGGAGAAAATGACAATGTCATCCGCGAATGACAGAGAGGAGACAAGCGGACACCCACTCGGAAGTCCAAAACGCTGAATTTGACCAAAAACCGTTAATGTGTGGATGCCACGAATGAAAGCCTCGACCACGATAACGAAAAAAGTAGGAGATGGAGGATCGCCTTGACGGATACCTCTACCAGCTTTGAAAAACCCATTCGCCGATCCGTTAATGAGAACAGAATACCAACAGTTGGAAATGAGCCTCCAAACCAAATCGATAAGGGTTTCAGGAAAACCGAAGGCACGAAGAACCTTGATGATGAAAAACCAGGACATACGATCGTAGGCCTTTTCCATATCAAGTTTGAAAATAATGTTAGAACCCCTGACCTTACGGTCAATCTGAGAAACAAGTTCTTGGGCTAAAAGGACGTTATCAGTGATCAAACGACCCTTTACAAAACCATCCTGAGAAGAGGAGATAATGCGGTCAAGGTACGGAGCCAAACGAGTGGCCAGAACCTTAGAAATCACTTTGTTGGCGAAATTACACAGGCTGATCGGTCGGAACTCCGAGCACGCCCGAGGATTATCACACTTAGGAATAAGGATCAAGTTAGTGGATGACCAGCTAATGGGAAGAGCGCCTCCGGAAAAGAAATGCTGAATTGCCAGGCAGAAATCAGATTGGATGATATGTCAGGTACTTCGAAAGAAGGACCCATCGAAACCATCCGGCCCACTGGCACTATCCTTGCTGAGAGCAAAGACACAGGCACGAATCTCATCTGACGAAGGCGGGAAAGCTAAAACGTCACTTCCCTCAGAAGGAACTAGCCGAGGAATAAAGGACAGGATGTCCGAAACCGGATCAGACACAGAAGGAGAACCCAGATAAGATTGGAAATGAGAAACTAAAACCTCTGTAACTTCAGACGGAGACGAAGCCACAGATTGGTCCGTTCTCAAAATCTCACGAATAGAAAGCAAATTAGCTTTCTTGCGGATAGAAGAATGAAAGAATTTGGAATTCGTATCACCTTCGACCACCCACTTGATCCTCGCCTTCTGGCGGAGATAGGAGTTTTCAATGCGGAGTTCCAAAGAGAAAGCCAATAGAGCGGAAGCCCATTTCTCCTTGTTTTGGGCTGAAGGACTCTCGTCGAACATAGATTCAGCAAGAATCAGGGACTCTACAGCCGCTCGCACACGATCGAAAATGTTCCTGAAAACAAGAGAATTCCACGTCTTAAGGCAGGCCTTAAGACGCTTCAATTTCCTAGAGAAAGCCCCCATGGGAGCAGCCACAATGGGAGCGGACCACGAGTCCTCCACCACCTGTAAAAAACTATGATGGGAACTCCACATACTAAGGAAACGGAAAGAAGAAGGTCCCGACAAGGACCGCGAAGTGCACTGTAAGACTAGAGGCGCATGATCAGAGCAAGACCGATGGAGATGAGAGATAGAAAAAGTAAATGGGAGGTTAAACCAATCAGCAGGCCCAAAAATCCTATCCAACCTGGAGAGGATCCGATTCGGGCCTTCCTGGTTGTTAGACCAAGTAAAAGCAGAGCCAACGAAAGGAATTTCAGATAACCCGGATCTCACAATGAAAGAGTTGAAATCAGAAACCGAGTGCCGATTGACGGCCATCCCGCCCGATTTTTCTGCCTGGTTAGCGACAACATTGAAATCACCGCCCACCACTGAAAACGAGTAACCTAGGTCAGCAAGTGACATAATGTTATCCCAGAGGGATAATCTCTCTAACCGGTCACACTTGCGGGAAAATGGGAGAGGAACACAAGACAGATAAAAGTTGAGACGAGTCAAAAACAGGGCGAACAACGCATTCTTTGGACCAAAGAATCCAGATCTTACCCGAAATATTAGACAAAGCACCGCCAAAACCAATCGACAGAACATCCTTGGTAATCTCTCCAGAACCTATAAAAGGTTCTAAAATAGCCACCAATCCAATGGAATGCTTACGGACAATCCACTTAAGTCTAGCAGAAGATGCTTCATTGCCAATACCACGAATGTTTCAGAATAGAAAGTTCGTCATGAAGACAACAAAAAGCAGAGAGAAAGAGACAAGCCAATAAAGACAACACAGACGCAAATCAGATACGATATAAGGAGGATAGAGCAGACCTATCGATCTGCTCAGTCGCCGCTATAGAGCGAGTACGGATAGTGCGGGGGATGGCGGAAGCTCCACGCGAACAACGACGAGAGGATCTGCGTAGAGGCTGACGCCAAGGCTCGGACAACGAAGAAGCACCTAATCTCTCCTTCGAATCGGGAAGAGAAGAAGAGGATCTGGAGGGATCAGAGTTCTCGGTAAGACGAGAGAGCCGCTCATTAATCATCCCAATTTCCTCTGCACCAAGCATTGGAATGATGATCGATAAGGCACAAGAAGAAAAAGGAAGAGAGCAATGGGAAGAGCAACAAAGAGGTGGAGAAGCAGGAGAAGCCAAAACAGATACAGGAAAGCGAAAGTATGTAGGGGAGCTAATAATACGCATCCCACGATGCTGTAGGAACCTAACCCATGCCGGACTGTCACTAATGGGACAGCCCCGCGAGACAGGTGAGGTTCGCAAGGTGGCCCTAGCAGAGATATCACCCGCTTGGGTCGCAAATGACTGGTAACGTTCCAGACTGCCCGCATAGTGGACCGCATCAGGATACACTATGCAATCAGGACTGGAACACCGCCAGAGCCAATCGACCCAGGCAGGGTAATTTCTCCGTAGAGACCAATGGGGATCAACCAGGATAGATAGACGATAATAAGCCAAAAACGACACTGACCAGGCCTCACTATGGCTAATAACAAAATTCCAGCAGAGTGAACCACACTGTCCGCTCCCAGCGGAGAAAACAATGCCGAAGGGACCTGACACGCCATCAATCAGCACCAAGAAAGCAGTGTCAGGGAGCACACGCCGAAGCGCGTCAAGGCTCAAAATCGCAAAGAGCAAGCCAACAGACACAAACCGACAATCAAACATAGTCCCAATATCAACGAACAAGTGGAATTGCACCAACGAGATACTCACCTGACCGGCCAAAAAAGCACATACCTGCAGCTGCGCGTCGAAGGGAGCAACAGAGCAACCAATCACTATCTGCTCGTGCATCAAACCACCCAACAAACAGGGGGATACCGATTCACCTAGTCGAGGAGATCGAACAGAACTACACAAAGAAAAAACCCATCCAAAACCAAAAGCACAGCAATCAATAGCCAAACCGCCTCGACCAACCCAATAATCACGTAACACCACATAAGGAACAAAGGGGGGAAGCACCGCAACCAAATTGGATGGGGCGACAGATTCCCCTACGACCAAAACATCAAGAGCAACACCACTAACAGCGCCAAAATCACAAAGAACCAAACCCATCACCAGCGAAGCACTGCAATCCACTGCCAAACCGCCAGTACCATCCCATGAATCACGAAACACCGAGCTATGGACATGGGAGGGAAGCACCGCAACCTGATTAGAAGGGGTGATGAAATCCCCTTCATCCAAATTAACCAAGCCAAAGCCAATATCACAGACAACCGAGCCCACCACCATCATCTCCTCCCCACGAGGCAAAATATCACAACCAGCAGAAAAATTAACCGATGGAGCGAATAGGGTGATAAAATCCCCTTCGTACAAGACATCACAACCAAGGGCAGAGCCACAACAAACCGAACCCACCACTAGCGACTCCTCCCCACGAGGCATAATCCCACAATCATCAGAAAAAACTAACAGCGGTTCGAAGAGGGTGGTGAAATCCCTCTTCGAAGCAACAACGGAAGCCACAGCAAGAGGCTTCACCACCCAGTCAGCGACCAACTGAGGAATACGCCTACAGGGGGGAGGACAGCACAACAAACCATCATCAGAGACCGGAATCACTTCCATGAAACAATCCTTAACCCAAAGAAATCGGGATCTGGCAAGATCCCAAAAGAAGAAAGAGAGTAAACCCTAATCTCAATCGAGCTATCACCGGTGAATACCACTGAGATAGGACCGGAGGCCTCCGCCAGGATGGTAGCGCCAATAGCGGCGAACGGAGGACATTGGTGAACGAAAGAACCCGTAAGAACGAACTCCCCATCGCCGCCCAAAGACGACAACATAACCAGCAAATAATCAACACAAATACTCAGAAAAAGAGAGAGTAGCCACAAGGAGAACAAGAAATTAGAAGAGGAGAACAGCAGAAAGGAAAAAATCGGAATCGCTTAGAGAGAGGCGGCCATTGACTGACATAACTATGCTCTTTATAAACTGTAAAAATAGATTTGAGCCTAAACACATTTGCTAAACATATAAAATAAACCATAAAATATATATACAAGCAATTATATGAGCATATATATAACAGAAGATTATAAACAACTTTTACAAACTAATACACACACAAGTGAATTGATAAAACAGCCATACCCAAGTGTGTGAACGAAAGCAAAGTGGAGGAAGGCACGGCCGATCAGTGTAAGGCTGCTGTGGAGTTTGGGGAAAAACGATCGGCTACAAGGAAGTGGTGGATCGGGCCCGACATGCAGAGGAGAGGCGGATGGGGGAACATGCGAGGTGATGGCTGTGGCGCGTCAGCGGCACTCGGGCGTGGGTTGCAGTGAACGACGTGCTCAGGTGGGGAGGTGCATGAGGTGGAAGGCGGGTTAATCTCTGCACTGAGGCGAGCTCAGATTGGCTGTGGCTGCTCGATGTTGATGAGGCGAGCATGGGAAAGGTGAGAAGTAGGCGTGCGGGTAGGTGGCAGATGGTAAGAGGAGAGAAAAATATGAACAGGCTAAAAGATGCAATATGAAATCTATTTTTTTTATTTCAGAGAGTACAGAGATGGACTGGGAAGAGAATGAGTTAGAGGGTAAGCATTATTTTCAAGACCAGGGAATAATCAAAAGGTCCAACATTAATATCTGAAAAATAGTAAAAGTTTATGACTATTAGTTTCAGCTGAGGGAAACGAATGGATAGGGAAACAAAAAGGTCTAACGGATATCGATATGGTCCAATATTTTATAGATTTCACCGTCCACCTAACGTCGAAACACACATAAGAATATATTAAGGAGATCAGCATGAAGAGACGATCAAAACGGAATACAGATATCAGTGGTACGACCATCTTATCAAAAGTCGATAATCGGTAACCAAAATGCTGCTAAAACGCCGAAATTAAGATAAACGGGGTGATATACAAATTTATTATATAAAGATATTCAGTTTTAAAAAATATTTTGTTATCATCATATGTTAACTCATTTAGATTTACATAAAATTACACAAGAAAATAAACTTATATATTATCTGATGAAAATTTATCATTTGCTATGTTTAAATATGCGTACTTCAAATATCAAATTTTATTATTTAAAATTTTCACAGAATTTATGTTAAATATATTATTAAAACTAATGAAATTTTACGGGTATATATAATAATTATGTAATGTACGAGTATAGGTATGAATTATGATTACTGCCTGCCACGAGATGTTTCTTTTTAACAAGCTAAATGTGTTGGAGAAATTCATGGTATCCCTCTGCATGCAGGTGTCGCGTACCTTTTGTTTCTTTCTATATTGAATTATTGATCTTTAACAAGGGAATTCTGTTGTATTTTATCCATCAAAAGTGTTGTCTTTAACCGGTGTATACTGCCGTTTAATTTTTTTCAATCAACAGATTGGTTATCTATTACTTGATTCTAAAGCCGCTGCCCTTTTTAATTGAAATATTACTTTCGGTAACCATGAACCCTAAGGTAGAACAGTTAGCAGATACGTGGCGTTTACATGCAAGGAGCGAACTTGATTCAAAATGACGAAGTGCAATAATTTTTATTTTTATTTTTTTTGAAAGGTAAATCTATGTTTGTACACGAATTGAAATGGAACGGTAGAGGGCATATTATTCACAAAATCGACTTTTAACCCCAAATTTTGTTTTTTTTTCCCTCTGTTTTTCTTTAATAATTATATTTGAAACTTGATTTTTATTTGGTGAAATTAAGGGTCAGTAAGTTGTGAATTCATGCTTAATCGATGATAATGGTATGGATTTTGCTGAAGGAATTTTGTTTAAGCGACAATCTTGTGTTCATTTTTCACTTTACTTCAAACTTTAAACACAAGGACACATTCCAATTTCAATCCGCGTTTCCATATAATCACGCTTCATTGTTGATCAACCGACCTCTTCCATTCTTCAACGTCGCTCCCTCCTGTAGCTCTCCTTGTTGTAATCACATCAACCGCCAACTAATTCGTGGACTCTAAATCCGTACATCATTTAAACACATGTCATCGCCTGGGTACCATCACAACATCATAACATTTCTCATGTCCTTTCGCATCGCTTCTTCGTCAACTAGTAGCAGAAAGGTAGCATCAAGGTACAAAAATGATACCATACAATATTCGTTAATTGTATTATTTTTCTTCAAAAAATAGTAGCAAGCACAAATTATATTATATAATAGGGAAAGAAGTTCTAAAAAATTATTATTTTCTCATAAAGGTACAAATTACAAAATATTTATACTATATAGTAACGTTATAAGAAAAATATTTCAACAAGTGATACTAAATATTGGACAAAAATTCAACTTATAAACAATAAAACAAACATGTACAAACAAAAATGAAATCAAGTAATAACAAAATATAGCATTAAGTCATAAATAAAATAAAATAATATGTAATAAAGTATTAAATAACGTAGCATTATAACATAAATTGCTCTATACGATTCCTAAGCACATATATGTTATAATATTTATTCTACACTATAAAATGTTGCTACATTGTCTTCAAAACCTACAAATCTCTTCATTGTCGTCGTCACTACAAGAGCTCTCCACGTTCAAAACCACCACCATCGTCCCACTCAAAACCCTACTCGACCTAATCTGATCAGTTGCCACCACCTAACCATCTAGATCTATCTCCAATCTTGTGTAGGAGTTCTCTTTAGCAGCCACTGTCGCTCCCTTCTCAAGGTTCATTGCATGTAAGTTGGAAAAATCTAATTTTGTTATGTGTCCTTTGGTGAATTTTTTCGCCCTTCGGATTAAAAGTTGTCCTAGAGGCAAAAAATAAGTAAGTTATCCTTGTGGCCAAAAGACCTTTGGTTTGTCCATTACATTATTTTTCTATCATGCTAAATAGTGCTCATCAAGCGCACATTGAAACATTAAGATTTCATAACCAGAAAATCAGAAATACAGAATGAATTTTTTTAATCAAATTTAATTTTTGTTAGCAATGTGTCAACGAATTAAAAGTAATTATAAACGATTAAGTCCAATATTTGTTTGCTAACATTTTCATATTAATACATGTTAAAGTTCCAATTGCCCAATAGGTTGCGGGGGAACCATAAAGACATGTCGGCTCAAATGTTTTTTTGACTGCTCAAAATGAAGTTCGTTCACAATTTTAAATAAAAAAATTATGGTACCTTTCTGAGCACGCAATACACTTCATAACCGACATTTGTTGTTTTTTACATACAACACAATGGTTCTAACGCCAAATATAAGAATTATGTCCGTGGTTGAAATGGGAGCATTTCACTATCCAAAATTTGGGAATTGTTAAAGATTCATCTCTTACATTGGACGTATGTTTTCCTTACAAATCTACCATTCATCCACCATTTGCCTACTCTAAGCATCTTCCTTACCATCAAATATTTTTGAAAACGTCAAAAAAAGATTTCAACGACTCCATTCGCTTAGAAGACGATTATCATTTTGATTTAGAAAACTATGATGATGATTCAAACAACGATGATAATATGGATAGTACAAAAATGATTTCAATGCTATCGTTGGAATAACGATGAGTGAATTTCAATGAAGAATTCATACCGCACATTATATTTTACCGTAAACATTTAAAATCTGGATGGAAGATGTCCTTAATAATCATCAGTATAGAAGTCAAGATATTTTCTAGATGAAGAATTATTATTTCTGATGTATTTGTAATCTATGAAGTAGTAAGTAAGACTTAAATTTCCTTTATACTTACACAAATCCCAAATTAGTTGGAAAGTTTATGTACACGGTAAGCCATGGTATATCACATAGAGCAGTATGTGATAATTTCAAACTCTTTCACAACATTGTAAATGTTTGTGTTCATAAAGTCTTATGTAATGTCTTACTATGGTCAAAGATACTAATAAATTGACAAATTTCACCATTATTGAAATTATGCATGATGTATCACCCTCTCTTTAGAAATGCTGTTAGAATTATACGTAGAACACATATTCTTACTAAGGTTACATTTATTAAAGACATTTGTAGGCAAAAAGAAATTATGACACTGAATATTCTATATGTTGTTAATTTTGATTTGACATTTATGTAATAGCGGTTTGGAAGGTACTTCCCATGCTAGTAGATTGTTAACTCGTGCTATTGAAGAAGATAAGACATTTCCACGTCCTTTACTTTGCAAATATTATTTTGCAGATTCAAGTTAGAAGGTTAGGAGTAGTTATTTATTATTTTATTGCAATGAGTGCTAAACTATTTCACATTTTCAAAAAATGTCGAATGTTCAAAAATCACATATTGAGACATTCGGCTGTTGCTTATGACTGTCAAAAGGACTTTCGAAATCCGAAGAAAAAACCAACATTTTACATGACAAAATGTTCAAAAATCAAATATTGAAACATTTGGCTGTTGCTTATGACTGTCAAAGGACTTTCGAAATCCGAAGAAAAAACCAACATTTTACAAGACAACCCAACATATGTTTTAGAAAGCAATAAAATGTTGGCATTGCGACTTGTGTTGTTCACTAGTTTATTAGAGAGAACAAAAAATCACGAATATGAAGAAACTATTAGTGCAGACGTTAGTCAGAATTATGTGTAAAACTAGTGTGAAAGAGGTCAACATATGCACGGTGGCACAAGTTTAACAAATGAACAAGAAGTTATTCAGGTGATGAGATTAAAAGGATCTTGATTGATGAAGAGGATGTTGATCTATGTTTGTACTTAACTGAGTAGTTCTTGTATTTTAGTTGGATTTTTAATTGTCGTATTTGAATTAAGTATTATCTCTCATCAAATTGTTGATTATTCATCGTTAACTATTAATTATTTACTAATAATTTTTACTAGTATGAGCTCATGCCATGCATAAGGGGTTTTCTAAAAACAACGAAATATTACATACTCACAACACATTATATGCATACAGATCGTTAGAAAATAATAACAAAAGTTAGCCTTAAGTGACGATAACAATTAATGTTTTGAAGAACATATGGTCTATTTATCTATGAATGGGGGTCGAAAATTACAAACTCTATATCTACTTTGTTGCAAGGATAACAATTTTATAAATATGAAATATGTACATGACTTGACAAAATTATAAATACGAAAACTATGGTAAATGAAATTGATATATCTTAGCACTATGAATGACAAAACTATGTAACAAAATATAATAATTTAAGTAGAGATCTACAACATTTGTTTCTTAAATAGCTTAAATTTTCAAATCAGAAAACAAAAAGATGACCCTAAGATTTTATGGTTACAGTAATAATATTACAAAAAAATTGACAATTCACATGAAGTAGCAAACTATTTAATTCATCATCTTGAGCTGCAATTGTTAGATCAAGCGCACCAACAACATGGTTAATACGGTCAATTTCAAAAAAAAAATCTTATTATTAAATTGTACAATATCTTATTTTGTGTTTATATGAAAATAAATTTGTTTATACCAAATCAAATTGGTTATTTGCTAATAAAGGAGTTTGAGTGATATTTTAATTTATTTACTTTTTTTAAATATTTCCCATTGTTATTGTTTTAAAGTAATATTTTATTATTAACTTAATTTAAAATTAACTTGTTGATTTGATTAATTTTAATTTCATATATTAATGTCTTAAGACATTCATATCCATCTTAACAATATTAAGAATCTATATTACGTTTATAGAGGAAAAACTGACCATTATGTCCTACGATCAATAAATGTCAATGTGATTGTAACAGCCCTGTATTTTGTGATTTTTTTTTGTATATTTTAATTATTTTAATTAAAATTTTGATTTAAAAACTTATTTTATTTATTTTGAATGATAAACTTTAGTTTTGATATGAATTATCATTCCAAAGCATGACTAAAAAGAATATTTTCCAAAAAGTGAATTTTTGGTCAAAATAGTCAAACTTTGACTTTTAATTTAAATTTTTAGAAGTTTTAAAATTTAAATTTTATCTTTTATTATGAAAGTACATAAAATTTTAAGAACAATGCTTTTTGTTTCGTTGGGAACGGATTTAAATTGTGAAAGTTATGTATATTTCAATATTGAGTGCAATTTGTTTATTCTGCAATTTTATTATTTTAAATAGTATAAATTTTATTTTTCTTTGTCATATTTTTTTGTAATATGTATTGATATGTTATTTTATGTATGTTTTTGTCTTTTAATATTTTTTAAGTGAGGTAGGAATTTTTCTAGAGCTAGTTGTATTTTTCTTGTAATTTCCATGCCCTGTTTTCAATTTTTAAACATTTTCTTTAGTTCTTTTCTATTTTTCTCCAATTTAATTATTTATTTTATTTTAGAAATGATAAATAAATTATTTTATTTCAAAATTTTGCTTTAGAATATTTTTAAAATGAAGTAGATATTTCAAAGCCATTGATGTTTTAATTGTAATTTTTGAACCCTTTTTTTCAATTTTTAAGCAATTTCCTTAATTCTTTTTATATTTTCTTTAAATTTAATTATATATTTTTATTTTTTTTCACATTGTTTCGGTTTTTAGATGTACTTTCTGAATTTTTTTTTATTTGATTTAAAAGAAAAGGAAGTATGGAAGGTTTTAAAAGCTAAGAAACGTAAAGTCGTTTCACCGTTTCTTTTTCAATCAATACATCAGTTATTTTGGCCATTCCTTATACTATCTTAAGCTGACTTCTTTTTCTTCATTTTCATGTGAAAACATCTTCCTCATCTCATTTTCACGGCTAGAGAAAAATTGGTAATGACTTCTCTATATTTTTATACTTTTTCTCCTTCCTTTTTGCTTGTTTTTGACTTGTTTTCTTTGTTTGTTTTACTCGGCCACCACTAGCTAGCCTTGGCCATCACCTCCACCACCTTCTCCTCTTCACCATCCACCACTTAACATCATCTCCTCCTCTGACTTGACCAGGCCGCACCCTCCCCTTGACAAAACTCCACACAAAAGCCTTGAAAACTCCTTAAAAACATGTTAGCCTAGCCTAGTTGCTTCACTACCTTCATCCACCACCAAGGCCACCACCTTAGGCCACCACCACCACCTTGATATGACCACCACCCATCACCTAAGCTACTGTCCAGATCTGAAACCTGAAAGGGTGAGCCCAAACATGCCTTAGCTGAGCCCAAAAAGTTCACCAAAACTCTTTTATATACCTTAACCTTTTATATTCTCTACATTTAAACTCCTACCCACTTCATTACCTTGTAACCACGCCTTTTCCTACCCATACCTGATCCAAACCATGCTCAAACCCGACCTTATTAATCCCCTAGGCCATGCAAACAAGCATAGGAAGCAAGTGCAAAGTCTTTGGTTTAGTTTTATACATCTATTTCTAACATTGTTAAGTATATCTTGTTTTTGAAACTTATGTTTCATATATTTGTTTTGTTTGAATGTATCCAAGGCTATAAATCTTTGGCTCTCCACTCTCAAATCATATTCATGCTTTCATGCCTTCGAAGATCTTTGTTGTGTGTAGTTGTTTGTCATCTCCAGCTAATACAAGTGTGTAACAACCCGCATACTTATCGATTTTATATTTAAATATTTTGTCGTTAATCGGATATTGGTCCGAAAAGCTACTTTTTGCATATGGTCAAATGAGGACTCGAGACCCCTTCCATTGAGTTCGAAATGCCGTTTACAATTTTTTTAAGTATAAACATTGGTAGGTTTGGAGTTAGTGGAATTTCACTAACTTTTCCCGCTTTGGACTTTGGGTTAGATTGCCATTATAACTCAAGCCCAAACCCCCTTCCTTCTTCTCACTCTTCATAAATTTCCTAACAACCAAGCTTTTGCATTAATGGTGAGTGGAAGAGGAAATTAAAACTCCAAGCTTAGGTTTCAACTTTAAATCCATCATTCGACTCCAAAATCAAAGTGAAGACATTGGATTCTAGCTTGTAGTTGCTTCTCCATTGTTTCAAGCTCCTTCTTCATTGAATTTGTGCAAAGGTGAGATTTTTATCTCACAAATCTAGTCTATAACTATATTGGACTGATGTGAATGATTCCCTATCACTTTTGCATGCACATTTGCCTTTGGTTTGGATTGGATTGGCGAAAAACTCCAATTTTTAGCATTTTTGGAAATTTCCTGCACTTAGCTCGTTCTGGCCACTTGACTCGTTCGGTGATAGGTCGCAAGATCGCTGGGTCGTAGGTCGCAGGGCTTTAGCTCATTCTGGAAATATTGGCACTTCGGAGTTAGGTCGCTCACGAGTTAAGCCTTAAGTCGTAGGTCGCTCACGAGTTAAGCCGTAGGTCGCTCGCGAGTTAAGCCTTAGGCAGTAGGACGTTCGCGAATTAAGCCTTAGGTCGTTTGGCCTTTATAATGTTAGGTCGCAACCTCTGTTAGGTCGGCCATGTTAGGTCGCTTGTGGCCTAACCCTTAAGTCGTGTAACCTCTTGGTCACTTGACCCCTTCCCTCTTAACTCGTTCTGCTGCGTGGTCTTATCTCGTTAGGTCGCTCCTGTCCTAACCCTTAAGTCGTTCGACTCTTAGGTCGTAACACTTAGGTCGCATGACCTTTAAACCGATAGGTCGTTGGACCTATAACTCGTTGGGTTGACCCCCTTTAGGTCGTGAACCTTGTTAAGTCGTTCACCCTCCATTTTGTAAGTCGTAAGTCGTTACCGACGTTAAATCTCCTCTGCTAGTTTGGTCGTGTGCTTTTAGGTCGCTCGACTCTGTTAAGTCGTAGGTCGTTGGACCTTAGGTCGTTCGTCTTCCTTAAGTCGCTCGACCCCTCCACACTAGGTCGCTCGGCTTGTTTGAGTCGTAGGTCGTTGGACCTTAAGTCGCTTGCCTCCCTTAACTCCAGTTAGGTCGCTCGGCCATTGTGTTAGGTCGCGTGAACCCTTAGGTCGTTAGACCTCATTTTGCTTTAGGTCGTAGGCCGCTTGTCTTCACTTAGGTCGTACCGTTTTGGACGGGGCGCTGCCCCCTGGACCCCCACGACCTGACCGAGCAGGTCGAACCCCGTAAGCGGTGGCGTTGCCCCCGCACCCCCACCTTGGGGGGTTGCCACCCCCCCTGGACCCCTCCTCCGTAGGGGATTTTATCTGAAAAACATTGAGCCGATTTCCTTGGATTTTATTCACATCTCCGTATGCGATCTTTGTGATCGATTGTTTCTACAATTGCTTCTGTGTTTTGTCATTTTATAATATAAAGGTTTCAATACTAGTAGTAAATATCAAAACTCTTTTAACAAACAATTTCAACTCTATTTTTAATAACAAAGCTCTTTTCTTAAACCGTTTTCCAATCTATTAGTATATACAAACCTTTACCTCACTCGGATGAGAAATCTAATTAAACGACTTAGTAAAACAAGTGGTATGAAACGCTTGCGTTCACTTCGTCGGTTTGGACTTGTTCGATTGAACCTCTTGTGACAATTTTATTAGTGAAGATTTACAGTTTGTTCGTAAATATTTAAGTTAAGCAAGTGGTTATGGGACATGAAGCTAAACTTCTATATTTACTAGCTTAGTGTAATTGACACTTCTCGTTGATCATGACGATCATTCTGATGATTTAGACTAGCAACTGTGCGATGTCTCTTGTTGCGAGGTTAGACTAGACACCACTTGTGTGATTCCACTCACACGTACCTTTTTGCTTTTTGGTTAGTCTGGACCTTAATCTGTGTGATTCCATTCACACATGTGGGGTAGCTCCCCTTGGTCTTCAGACCGTCATGTGATAGGCCTCTTTCTCTTTTCTATGATTACTGGACTTCTTGCATGGATTTCTAGAATTTATGTCATTGACTTGTTATGAGTACAAGTTTGGGGTATGGTGCCCTTTTCGAATCTTTGAGAAGATTCTTGTGATATTGATTATCTCTTATTGATTGATCTTCTGTTGATCATTATTTACATACTTATAGTGGTATGTCATTATGAATGTTTTATGTTTATGCCATATCTTTTATGTTATATCATGTCATCTGATATTTATAGCTAGACTGACCCGTTTATTATTTTCTTAAATAATACTCGGGTCAGACCGAGATGTTACAGGTGCTTCTGGTTGACTTATTCCCAGGGGTTCATCACTCTGACTTTTGGCTAACTGTTTAGATTAGCAGTTTTTTTTGTATACACTTGAGATATAGACTCATAGTTATATTCTTTTGTATAGCACGTGTTGCTATTCTTTTGTATTATTGTGGATCTTTTGACCACTACTCTGAGGTACACTTTCATGTGTTAGTTATATATTCATATCTTCTTCCGCCTTTGTGATATGGATGTCTGTGACTGATTTGCGTTATGCTTATTTCTATGTTTGTTTCCGAAGATTATTTATAGCCACCGTGTGATAGCAATTACATGGATGGTCGCTCCTCAACAGCCTTATTCTCCGTGCTAGTTGATAGCACTACTCCGTAGTGCTCTTGGCTAGCGTGGGTATAGAGGTGGGGCGTTACAGCTTGGTATCAGAGCCAAACTTCGGAACAATGTAGAATAAATTACAAAGGATCATCGTCCTAGGTCTATCTTAGGAGTCATACCATAGGATTAATTCGAGTCTTCGTACCGATTCATCCTATTTCCTTTATGATTCCTTGTTTTATCTATCAAGATTGCTTGATGTTCATCGGTGAATAACCTTCTTCCTTCTCTTCTTTCTTTCTTAAAGGAAGAGAATGTCTAGACCAGGCCGTCCCAGAACTGGATCATCTGGTGCTGCTCCCCCGGATGGAGTTTTTACGACTTCTCAACAGCTTCTTGATTTAGTAACTAATGCTCAAGCAGCTGGAGCTAACCCGGAACCTACTCACCCAAAGTCGGGATTTGCACGCTTGTGCAGCGATTACACTAACTTGGGTGGGAGGCCCTTCAAAGGTTCGGAAAATATCATTGAGGTCCAGGCTTGGTTAAAATCATGCGATCGAATCTTTTCTCGCATGAACCTTATCGATCTCCACCGCGTTCAAGTGGCTTCCAGCATGCTCCAGGAGAGAGCATTGGACTGGTACGAACTCCTTACTTCAGAAATTAATGAAGCGGATCTCACCTGGGAGCAATTTCAGGGACGCTTCGAGTTAAATTTTGTACTAGAAGCTGGGAAAGTAACCTTGGCTCGACGTTTTATAGACCTTGTTCAAGGTCAATCCTCTGTGACTGATTACGTCGCAGCCTTTGAGTCGCTTTCCAAATATGGGGTTGAATACATCAACACCCCATTGAAGAAGAACCAGAGGTTCGTCTATGGCTTAAATAAGAATCTTAAGAAGCCACTACTCCTGAAACTAGAAGTCGCATTTGATCAACTCGTCGATATCGCTCTTCGTCTTGAAGAGGCTGATAGAGAGAGTGATGTTGAAGTGGAAGGCGCTAAACCAAACTTCAACAACAAGAAGAGGCCAAACAAATTCAAGGGTCCTTATCCCAACAAAAAGGGTAAGCAGGCAACCCCTGCGGCAAAGTCTCATTCTCCTAGTGGTGCGAGTTGCTTCAACTGTGGGTCTGGGGATCATTATGCGAATAAGTGCTCTAAGCCCAAATCTTGTCGCTATTGTAAGAGCCCGGATCATTACATACATCAATGCCTCAAGCGTAAAGGCAAGAAGGAAGGAAAGTTGAATGTGGCTCAATCCCCTGGCAACACATCTCGTGGCCAAGGTATTTCTCATTCCATTCTTGATGGTATTATTTTATTTCATGATCAACCTATTAGAGTTCTCTTTGATACGGGTGCATCCCATTCTTTTATATCAAAGGAACTGGTAGACACTTTTTCCTTAAGTGTTACTGCATTGATGACTTCTTTAAAAATTGCGAATCCTGTTGGTGGATCCGCAACTCTTAGTTTGCTTTGTAAAGATGTGGAGATTATTTTATGTGATTTTTCTTTCCTAGCCGATTTGCATGTCATGCGTTACTTAGGCTTTGGAATAATTTTGGGAATGGATTGGCTTAACCGTTATCAAGCCCATATCCTATGTCCTGAGCGGACTATTCATCTCCGACATCCACTATCTGTTAAACAGATTTCTGTTAATCTTAAAGATTCAGAATCTTGTTTGGTGGCATATTTATATTCTTTAAATCCTCGTGATGACGATGATGATGATGAAGATGATATTATTTCTCGTATTCACGTTGTTCGTGAATTTTCCGACATATTCGAGCCCGTTTTAGGTTTACCACCTAAACGAGCAATTGAGTTCAGAATTAATCTTGTTTCTGGAGCTCAACCTATTACTCGTCCTCCTTATCGCATGTCCAATAAGGAAAATGAGGAGATGCGTAAACAATTATCCGAATTGGAGACGAAGCAATTTATTCGCTCTAGTTCCTCACCTTGGGGAGCTTCGGCTATTTTCGTGAAGAAATCCGACGGTACGCTTAGGCTTTGCGTTGACTATCGCAAGCTTAACGATCTGACTATTAAAAATAAATATCCTTTACCTCGGATTGATGATCTATTCGATCAGCTTAGTGGTGCTAAGGTCTTTTCACAATTGGACTTGGCTACCGGTTTCCATCAGCTTCGTATCGCTGAGGATAACATTCCTTTGACATCATTCCGTACTCGATATGGATCTTATGAATGGCTTGTTATGCCATTTGGGTTAACGAATGCTCCAGATTATTTTGCTGACCTCATGAATCGAGTTTTCAAAGATTTCCTCGATCGGTTTGTTCTTATCTTCATTGATGATATCCTTGTGTATTCTAAAACCGAGGAGGAGCATGAAAAGCATCTTCGGATTGTATTGGAAACTCTTAGGAGCAATCAGTTAAAGGCGAAATTTTCTAAATGCCACTTTTGGCAATCTCGTGTGAAGTTTCTCGGTCATATTATTTCCGAATCCGGAATCTCCGTGGACCCTTCAAAGATTGAAGCGATTCAAGATTGGAAGAGACCGGAGAGTGTGACAGAGATTCGTAGTTTTCTCGGTTTGGCGGGCTATTACCGTCGTTTTATTAAGGACTTTTCTAAGATTGTCGTGCCTCTTACTGGCTTGACTAAGAAGGGAGTTAAATACATTTGGTCGGACAAATGTGAAGCCTCTTTTCATAAATTGAAAGAACTCCTTTCCGATACTCCTATTCTTGTTATTCCCGAAGGGAATCAAGATTTTGTTGTTTATACTGATGCTAGTCACGTTGGTTTGGGTGCCGTTCTTATGCAAAAAGAACGTGTTATTGCTTATGCCTCTAGGCAATTGAAGCCGGCCGAGACTAGATATGCCACACATGATTTAGAACTCGCGGCTATTGTT
This sequence comes from Allium cepa, assembly GCA_030765085.1. Classification (NCBI taxonomy): domain Eukaryota; kingdom Viridiplantae; phylum Streptophyta; class Magnoliopsida; order Asparagales; family Amaryllidaceae; genus Allium; species Allium cepa. The sequence goes on from CM060939.1 coordinate 322,681,577, forward strand.
TTCGCCCTTCGAATTTGGCGTCATTATCTATTAGGAGAGAAATTTATTCTTTATACGGATCATAAGTCTCTGAATATTTATTTTCTCAAAAGAACTTAATTTACGTCAACAGCGTTGGCTCGAATTTCTTGCACCTTATGATCTTGATATTCTTTATACCCCCGGTAAAGGTAATCGTGTCGCCGATGCTCTTAGCCGTAAACAACAAGCAGTTGTTTCTATGATGATATCCGAATGGAACGATCTCGAGATTTTATCCACTTGTGAGATTCGAGAGCGCGTATCCGATTTATGCTCATCGCTTGTTTTATGTAGCCTTGAGGCACATCCTTCTCTTTTAGACCGCATTCTTGAAGCTCAAGGGCTAGATTCTGAATTGGCTCTTCTTGGCAAAAATGTTAAGGATAAAATTGATATTGAAGGTTTGAAAGACTTTGATATTGATTCTCGTGGCGGCATTCGAAAATTTGGTAGACTTATCGTACCAAATATTGGAGATCTTTGTAAAGATATTTTAGAAGATTCCCATCGTTCTAAATTCACCATTCATCCCGGTAGTAGTAAAATGTACGCTGATATGAAGCGACTTTATTATTGGGAGGGAATGAAATCTGATATTGCTAACTTTGTTAAGTGTTGCATGACTTGCCAACTTGTCAAGGCCGAACATCAAAGGCCTGGTGGGTTATTGCAACCTTTAGAAATTCCAATTTGGAAGTGGGATCAAATTTCCATGGACTTTATAGATGGCCGTCCCCCTTCTCGTTCGGGTCATGATAGCTTATGGGTGATTGTTGATAGACTTACTAAATCCGCCCATTTTATTCCGGTTCGGTCTAACCGAACCGTCCCTCTTTTGGCCAAACTATTTGTCAAGGAAATTGTAAAATTGCATGGAGTTCCTACTTCTATTGTTAGCGATCGTGATCCATTGTTTACTAGTGGATTTTGGAAGAGTCTTCAAAAAGCTTTAGGAACGAAGCTTAATTTTAGCACCGCGTATCACCCCCAGTCCGATGGACAAACCGAGCGTGTGAATCAAACTCTTGAAGATCTTCTTCGTGCTTGTGTGCTTGATTTTGGTGGAAGTTGGGAAGATCATATTTCACTTGTTGAATTTTCCTATAATAATAGCTTCCAATCTAGTATTGGTATGGCACCTTTCGAGGCACTCTACGGAAGGCCATGCCGATCTCCTTCTTGTTGGCTTGAGGCCGGTGAGAAGCTGGTTTTAGGTCCAGACTTTATTCGTGATTCCACGGAAAAGATAGAACTTATTCGACATAGGTTGAAAGAAGCCCAGAGTAGACAAAAATCCTATGCCGATAATCGAAGAAGGAAATTAGAATTTTCTGTTGGGGATCCTGTTTTTATTCGTGTTTCACCTATGAAGGGTGTTGTACGTTTCAGTCGATCGGGGAAGTTAGCGCCTCGATATATTGGGCCATTTCCTATCACTGAACGTATTGGTTCCATGGCTTATCGCCTTGCATTGCCGGCTCAGTTTTCTACTATGCATAACGTATTTCACGTTTCTCAGTTACGGAAATGCCTTCGGGATTCCGATTCTATTCTTGAGCCTGCTGTTGTGGAAGAAATTGAAGTTTCGCCGAATTTAACTTATGAGTAGCATCCTATTCGAATTATAGCTTCGGAGGTTAAACGACTTCGAAATAAAGATGTTCCGCTTGTGAAGGTTCAATAGTCCTCAAATCCTAAGGATTGCTCTTGGGAATCCAGAGAATTCATCGAGCGAACGCATCCGGACTTGCTTACTCCTGCTCTTTGAGGTGAACTTCATATTTCAAATTTCTTACGTGTTAATATGCTTTTATGGTTGTTACTTGTTATTTCCATCTTATATATTGCGAGGACGCAATTTCTTTTAGGAGGGGAGTCTGTAACAACCCGCATATTTATCGATTTTATATTTAAATATTTTGTCGTTAATCGGATATTGGTCCGAAAAGCTACTTTTTGCAAACGATCAAATGAGGACTCGAGACCCCTTCCATTGAGTTCGAAATGCCATTTACAATTTTTTTAAGTATAAACATTGGTAGGTTTGGAGTTAGTGGAATTTCACTAACTTTTCCCGCTTTGGACTTTGAGTTAGATTGCCATTATAACTCAAGCCCAAACCCCCTTCCTTCTTCTCACTCTTCATAAATTTCCTAACAACCAAGCTTTTGCATTAATGGTGAGTGGAAGAGGAAATTAAAACTCCAAGCTTAGGTTTCAACTTTAAATCCATCATTCGACTCCAAAATCAAAGTGAAAACATTGGATTCTAGCTTGTAGTTGCTTCTCCATTGTTTCAAGCTCCTTCTTCATTGAATTTGTGCAAAGGTGAGATTTTTATCTCACAAATCTAGTCTATAACTATATTGGACTGATGGGAATGATTCCCTATCACTTTTGCATGCACATTTGCCTTTGGTTTGGATTAGATTGGTGAAAAACTCCAATTTTTAGCATTTTTGGAAATTTCCTGCACTTAGCTCGTTCTGGCCACTTGACTCGTTCGGTGATAGGTCGCAAGGTCGCTGGGTCGTAGGTCGCAGGGCTTTAGCTCATTCTGGAAATATTGGCACTTCAGAGTTAGGTCGCTCACGAGTTAAGCCTTAAGTCGTAGGTCGCTCACGAGTTAAGCCGTAGGTCGCTCGCGAGTTAAGCCTTAGGCAGTAGGACGTTCGCGAATTAAGCCTTAGGTCGTTTGGCCTTTATAATGTTAGGTCGCAACCTCTGTTAGGTCGGCCATGTTAGGTCGCAACCTCTGTTAGGTCGGCCATGTTAGGTCGCTTGTGGCCTAACCCTTAAGTCGCGTAACCTCTTGGTCACTTGACCCCTTCCCTCTTAACTCGTTCTGCCGCGTGGTCTTATCTCGTTAGGTCGCTCCTGGCCTAACCCTTAAGTCATTCGACTCTTAGGTCGTAACACTTAGGTCGCATGACCTTTAAACCGATAGGTCGTTGGACCTATAACTCGTTGGGTTGACCCCCTTTAGGTCGTGAACCTTGTTAAGTCGTTCACCCTCCATTTCGTAAGTCGCAAGTCGTTACCGACCTTAAATCTCCTCTGCTAGTTTGGTCGTGTGCTTTTAGGTCGCTCGACTCTGTTAAGTCGTAGGTCGTTGGACCTTAGGTCGTTCGCCTTCCTTAAGTCGCTCGACCCCTCCACACTAGGTCGCTCGGCTTGCTTGAGTCGTAGGTCGTTGGACCTTAAGTCGCTTGCCTCCCTTAACTCCAGTTAGGTCGCTCGGCCATTGTGTTAGGTCGCGTGAACCCTTAGGTCGTTAGACCTCATTTTGCTTTAGGTCGTAGGCCGCTTGTCTTCACTTAGGTCGTACCGTTTTGGACGGGGCGCTGCCCCCTGGACCCCCGCGACCTGACCGGGCAGGTCGAACCCGTAAGCGGTGGCGTTGCCCCCGCACCCCCACCTTGGGGGGGTTGCCACCCCCCCGGACCCCCCCTCCGTAGGGGATCTTATCTGAAAAACATTGAGCTGATTTCCTTGAATTTTATTCACATCTCCGTATGCGATCTTTGTGATCGATTATTTCTACAATTACTTCTGTGTTTTGCCATTTTATAATATAAAGGTTTCAATACTAGTAGTAAATATCAAAACTCTTTTAGCAAACAATTTCAACTCTATTTTTAAGAACAAAGCTCTTTTCTTAAACCGTTTTCCAATCTATTAGTATATACAAACCTTTACCTCACTCGGATGAGAAATCTAATTAAATGACTTAGTAAACCAAGTGGTATGAAACGCTTGCGTTCACTTCGTCGGTTAATTCTTGGACTTGTTCGATTGAACCTCCTGTGACAATTTTATTAGTGAAAATTTACAGTTTGTTCGTAAATATTTAAGTTAAGCAAGTGGTTATGGGACATGAAGCTAAACTTCTATATTTACTAGCTTAGTGTAATTGACACTTCTCGTTGATCATGACGATCATTCTGATGATTTAGACTAGCAACTGTGCGATGTCTCTTGTTGCGAGGTTAGACTAGACACCACTTGTGTGATTCCACTCACACATACCTTTTTGCTTTTTGATTAGTCTGGACCTTAATCTGTGTGATTCCATTCACACATGTGGGGTAGCTCCCCTTGGTCTTTGGACCGTCATGTGATAGGCCTCTTTCTCTTTTCTATGATTACTGGACTTCTTGCATTGATTTCTAGAATTTATGTCATTGACTTGTTATGAGTACAAGTTTGGGGTATGGTGCCCTTTTCGAATCTTTGAGAAGATTCTTGTGATATTGATTATCTCTTATTGATTGATCTTCTGTTGATCATTATTTGCATACTTATAGTGGTATGTCATTATGGATTTTTTATGTTTATGCTATATCTTTTATGTTATATCATGTCATCTGATATTTATAGCTAGACTGACCCGTTTATTATTTTCTTAAATAATACTCGGGTCAGACCGAGATGTTACAGGTGCTTCTGCTTGACTTCTTCCCAGGGATTCATCATTCTGACTTTTGGCTAACTGTTTAGATTAGCAGTTTTTTGTTGTATACACTTGAGATATAGACTCATAGTTGTATTCTTTTGTATAGCACGTGTTGCTATTCTTTTGTATTATTGTGGATCTTTTGACCACTACTCTGAGGTACACTTTCATGTGTTAGTTATATATTCATATATTCTTCCGCCTTTGTGATATGGATGTCTGTGACTGATTTGCGTTATGCTTATTTCTATGTTTGTTTCCGAAGATTATTTGTAGCCACCGTGTGATAGCAATTACATGGATGGTCGCTCCTCAATAGCCTTATTCTCCGTGCTAGTTGACAGCACTACTCTGTAGTGTTCTTGGCTAGCGTGGGTATAGAGGTGGGGCGTTACAAAGTGAGTAAATCTCACCAGATGTTTATACTTATACAAATGTGAATTGACACCCTGTGAATCTGTAGAACTATATTATCATGTTATATATGCTTATATTATTATCATATGATGTTCACCCATGCTTAAACACCTGTTATATCATATGTTACTGTTATTTCATGCTATTATGTATATTTTATCAGTTTATCACACTGCAAGTTCCCCGTAAATTAGAATCACTATGGGTTGAAATGATACATACCCAAACGGACTTTAGAATAGGGAAAAATCGTTATGGACTGAAATGATAGGCTTGAACGGTTTTTATTTAATTTATTTTAACTTGGGATTGCGGGTTTGAAATGATAAAACCCAGATTTTCTTTGTATATTACGGGTTGAAATGATATATTACCCGTATCACTTTACCTAGCGTAGAAGATTATATACAGGCCCGTAGTTAAAATATGTTTTTCTAAAATTTTTAAAATATTTTAGAAATTTAATTATTATAATATTTGATTTGAAATTTAATAAAAATATAACTTTTGCAAAGTATTATTTATTTTCTGGAAATCTATAGGTTAAATAAATTATGGAAAAGTTAGAAAATATGATTGTAAGTTATTTTGGAAATTTTGATTTAATTTTTAATGGAATTTAAATTAACTTTGAAAATATGATAAATTTATGATATTTTGAATTTAAATTAATTTAAAGTGATTTTATACCATATTAATGATTTTTGATAAAGTTGAATGTGAAATGAATGAATATTTAAGTTGAAATTTTGAAATAACTGAAATTGAAAATTTATGAAATTGACTTAAAAGTGAACTTTTAGTTAAGCAAATAAAAATAAAACTAATTTATATTTGAGAATTTGAACTTAAGTGTTAAGTCGAAATTCAATGCAAGGAATTTAAAATTGAACTTTGCAATTTAATAAGTGAATTATTATTAAATCTTGATTTTTGAATGGAAATTTAACTTTATAAAATCATGAACTTGAGGAAAATTAAATGATGTTTATAAATGTGAAAATGTGTGATTTTATGAGTTAAAAATGTTTTAAATAAAAATATAATTGGTTGAGAAATTATATTGAATATTTGGAGTTAATTGACTGCATTTTTGAAATGTTATTAATTACAATGTAAATTATATTACAGCATTTGTAAATGCTGTAGTTGATGATAATGAACTAAAAAGCTAAATTGAATTAAAAACTATTATAGCAATTTTGTAAGTGCTATAATTTTTGAATTTAACTAAGTTTATTTGGAATTTAAGTAAACCCTATTACAACATTTTAAAATGTTGTCTTTTGTTAAATTGAACTGTTTTGAACGTAACTTTCCGTAGCGTTTTCTAAATGCTGCGAAAAGTGAAATTTCACTGTTTTGATAAACGTAAGTGAATAAATGAACTTTGCAAGTTGAAAATTTTGGAAATTTAATAATTTAATTTTTAACATAATAACTTCATTTTTATGATTAAAAATGATTTTTTTTGGAATATAAATTGTTTTGAAATATGAATTGAAATGGTATTTTAAATTGAATAAAATGAATAATGATTTGAAATGTGGTTTCGAAAAGATACGATATTTTGATATATTAAAATGATTTGAAATGTGGTTTCGGAAAGATATGATATTTTGATATATTAAAATGATTTGAAATGTGGTACTGAAAGATATGATAGTTTGATATATTAAAATGATTTGAAACGAAGTTTTGAAAGATATGATTTTTTGATATTAAATGATTTGAAAAATGAAGCTTTGAAAGGTTATGATATTTTGATGTATTAAAATGATTTGAAAGGAAGTTTTTAAAGGATATGATAATTTAAAATATTGAAATGGTTAGAAATGACTTGATATTTATTTTGAAAAATATTTGAATTGAAAGATATGGTATGATGATATATTGAAATGGTTTGGAAATGATTTAATCTTTATTTTGATAAAGATTTGGGTCGAAATCACATTTTACTTTTGAAGTATAAAATATTGTTTTAAAGTTATAACTACGGGTTATAATAACGATTGGTTGTTATAGAGACCGGGATCGGATATTGTCTTATAGCCGGCCAATACCGAAAACCACTTTAACAACTGTGTACGCGGTGGAGATTCCAGAATAAAGTAGGATGGTGGCGACGTTCTCGAGGTATATTACGTGGACCCAACTCCCATGAGTTGGCATAAATGACTAAAGCAAGAGCTATACCGGGCTACACAAAGGGTCGCACCCTTTCATCGAGCATGCTCCATCGGAAACCATTCTATTACTTTTGTGATTCGATATGTGGCGCCACTTTGATTCGGGGGTATTGTTCGAGGTGGGCGGAAGCTGCTGGCTTGCCGTCACTACCGGTCCGGGAGTGCAAACGGTGTATTCACCCTGGCATTGCCTTGCGTGCCGTGTCATCTCCTTATAGCGAGCCCACTACGATTTTGGTTTTAAAGATCCGACCGCGTTAAGGTTCACCATCCCTTTAACGCTATTTTCTATATGATTATACTTTACTGATTAGACACTACTGTATATAGTGTATATTACTACATAGTAAATAGTTTAACGGATCCTTAGAGGATGGGCGGTTCCAAGCATCTTGTGACGCCCCACCTCTATACCCACACTAGCCAAGAACACTGCGGTGTAGTGCTGTCAACTAGCATGGAGAATAAGGCTGTTGAGGAGCGACCATCCATGTAATTGCTTATCACACGGTGGCTATAAATGATCTTCGAAAACAAACATAGAAATAATCATAACACAAATCAGTCACAGATATCCATATCACAAAGGCGGAAGAAGATACGAATATATACTAACACATGAAAGTGTACATCAGAGTAGTGGTCCGTAAGATCCACGATAATACAAAAGAATAGCAACACGTGCTATACAAAAGAATACAACTATGAGTCTATATCTCAAGTGTATACAACAAAAACTGCTAATCTAAACAGTTAGCCAAAAGTCAGAGTGATGAACCCCTGGGAATAAGTCAAGCAGAAACACCTGTAACATCTCGGTCTGACCCGAGTATTATTTAAGAAAATAATAAACGGGTCATTCTAGCTATAAATATCAGATGACATGATATAACATAAAAGATATGGCATAAACATAAAACATCCATAATGACATACCACTATAAGTATGTAAATAATGATCAACAGAAGATCAATCAATAAGAGATAATTAATATCACAAGAATCTTCTCAAAGATTCGGAAAGGGCATCATACCCCAAACTTGTACTCATAACAAGTCAATGCCATAAATTCTAGAAATCCATGCAAGAAGTCCAGAAATCATAGAAAAGAGAAAGAGGCCTATCACATGACGGTCCGAAGACCAAGGGGAGCTACCCCACATGTGTGAATGGAATCACACAGATTAAGGTCCAGACTAACCAAAAAGCAAAAGGTATGTGTGAGTGGAATCACACAAGTGGTGTCTAGTCTAACCTCGCAACAAGAGACATCGCACAGTTGCTAGTCTAAATCATCAGAATGATCGTCATGATCAACGAGAAGTGTCAATTACACTAAGCTAGTAAATATAGAAGTTTAGCTTCATGTCCCATAACCACTTGCTTAACTTAAATATTTACGAACAAACTGTAAATCTTCACTAATAAAATTGTCACAAGAGGTTCAATCGAACAAGTCCAAGAATTAACCGACGAAGTGAACACAAGCGTTTCATACCACTTGTTTTACTAAGTTGTTTAATTAGATTTCTCATCCGAGTGAGGTAAAGGTTTGTATATACTAATAGATTGGAAAACGGTTTAAGAAAAGAGCTTTGTTATTAAAAATAGAGTTGAAATTGTTTGTTAAAAGAGTTTTGATATTTACTACTAGTATTGAAACCTTTATATTATAAAGTGACAAGACACAGAAGCAATTGTAGAAACAATCAGTCACAAAAATCGCATACGGAGATGTGAATAAAATCCAAGGAAATCAGCTCGATGTTTTTCAGATAAGATCCCCTACGGAGGGGGGGTCCGGGGGGGTGGCAACCCCCCCCAAGGTGGGGGTGCGGGGGCAACGCCACCGCTTACGGGTTCGACCTGCCCGGTCAGGTCGCGGGGGTCCAGGGGGCAGCGCCCCGTCCAAAACGGTACGACCTAAGTGAAGACAAGCGGCCTACGACCTAAAGTAAAATGAGTTCTAACGACCTAAGGGTTCACGCGACCTAACACAATGGCCGAGCGACCTAACTGGAGTTAAGGGAGGCAAGCGATTTAAGGTCCAACGACCTATGACTCAAGCAAGCCGAGCGACCTAGTGTGGAGGTGTCGAGCGACTTAAGGAAGGCGAACGACCTAAGGTCCAACGACCTACGACTTAACAGAGTCGAGCGACCTAAAAGCACACGACCAAACTAGCAGAGGAGTTTTAAGGTCGGTAACGACTTACGACTTACGAAATGGAGGGTGAACGACTTAACAAGGTTCACGACCTAAAGGGGGTCAACCCAACGAGTTATAGGTCCAACGACCTATCGGTTTAAAGGTCATGCGGCCTAAAAACCACGCGACCTATGACTTAACAGAAGCCTAGGTCGGAGACGACCTACGAGATAAACCAGGCCGACTTAGTGGACGAGCGACCTAAGGTAAATGGTCCAACGACCTAACTCGAACGACTTATCAAGAGCTTAAGGGACAGGCGACCTAAAGAGGTTCGCGACCTAATAGGGTTCGCGACCTAAAGGTGCACGACCTAAGGTCTTTCGACCTAGGGGTATATAGGTAACACGACCTAAAGATGTCGCGACCTAAAAATAGAAAGCATGGCCGGACGACCTATCGAAGTAGAAAGACATGCGACCTAACGGTCAAAAGGCCAACGACCTACGACCTAAAAGCCATACGACTTACGACCTAAAAGCCATACGACCTACGACCTAAAAGCCATACGACCTACGACCTAAAATCCATACGACCTAACGTGAAACGACCTAAGTCCGAAGTGAAGATTCAAGGCAGTGCGACTTAGCGCGATAACACGCGAACGACCTAAGGGTTAGGTCGCGAGCGACCTAACTCCGAACACCAAAAATGGCCAGAACGACCTAAGTGCAGAAAATTCACCAAAACGCTAAAAATTGGAGTTTTTCGCCAATCCAATCGAAACCAAATGCTAATATGCATGCAAAAGTGATAAGGGATCATTCCCAACAGTCCAATATGGTTATAGACTAGAATCGTGAGATAAAAATCTCACCTTTGCACCAAATATCAATGAAAATGAAGTTTTAAGCAAGCAAGAATCAATCCTTCTTCTATCTAAGCACAAGAAGCTTGAATCCAATGTCTTCTTCTTGAATTTGGAGTAGAAAGATGGATTGCAATTGAATTTGAGTTTTGGAATTTTAATTTCCCATTCCCTCCACCATTAATGCCAAAGCTTGATTAGTTAGGAAATTTATGAAGAGTGAGGAGAAGAGGGTTGGAACTTGGGCTTAATAGGCTAAACTAACCCAAAGTCCAAAGCGGGAAAAGTTAGTGAAATTTCACTAACTCCAAACCTATCGATGTTTATACTTGAAAAAGTTGTAAACGACATTTCGAACTCAATGGAAGTGGTCACGAGTCCTAATTTGACCGTTTGCAAAAAGTAGCTTTTCGGACCAAAATCCGATTAACGATTTAATATTTAAATAAAATATTTAAATACAAACTCGATAAATATGCGGGTTGTTACACATCTTCTAAGTTACTTGTATCTTTGCTACAGTTCACTTGAGTTGGTTTACATTGTATAAGTATGTATGTCCTGACTCGAGTGTTTGTATTTTTATTTACGCTCGGGTCAGCCTGACTTATTCACAGATTTGGATTTCCACTTTCTGGAGATTGAAATCGCTGGAGATTATCTACTTGTCAAGTTTCATCTTTTCAGTTCGGTTGTTCTATTCAGCTTGTACTTGGTTATCATATTTAAACTTCTGTTGTACTTTATTTCTTCTATTGTATCTTATGTAACTCTGATATATTTATATAGTAGCTTCATGAACTACTATTTCTTTTACTTCCGCTGCATTATTAAATACTCTGTGTCTATGATCTGTGATTATTATTTACTGTATATTCTGAGATTTGCCAAATTTTTATTTACAACGCGGTATTTTGAGCAATTCAATTCCGGCATGAGTGTCTACCTATACACTTATAATGGATGCGAATGGTTGAAAATTCCTGGTCGTTACAGTGATGAATTAATGTCAAACTAATATCAAATAAGGTAGTCATTTGCTTCATGTACTCAAGTTTATATCTCCACTAATATTACGAGCAGGGCCGGTTCTATGAGTTTTGCTACCTAGAGCCAATTGCAAAACTATTGTTCTTGTACAAACATTAACTAATAACAATTATGTATATATAATATACTAGTTGTAATTTGTCAAAAATACTTTCAATGATAATTTGAAGAAGAAATTCTTTTTAACTAATAGATTAGACCATAAAACCTTAACTATAGATTCCTACGAAAACATAGTTATTTATCGATAAATTGTACATTAATTAACCATTAAAAAACCCTATTACCTTTCACCAAATAAATCATTGTTTTGCAACTATCAATTATGTCAAATAACAATTTGAATATACCAATTTTGATTTAATCCTTATTATTTATTATACAAATGTAACAAATCAATTCTTAAATTAATATACAACTAACTTAAAATTAGAACATACGATCAAATTCAAAATTGAATTGGTACTATAAAACATAGATATGTACAGTACACTAACTACAACTAACTAAAAAATTAAAAGTTCAAAACATACGAAAGTCCAAATTAAGTAGTGCCTTCAAGTTCCAACAACTGAATTTATGCGTTGTCCCCTAGCTCTAGTTGTTGTCGAGATGGAGTGTTTGGACTTGGAGAAAATGGTGTCGTTGCTCTGCTCTACTTTCTATTGAGATGGAGTCGTCGACAATCACAATCGCCAATCACAAATCGTGGTTCCCGGTCGTGGTCGCCAGTTGCCACTCAGTCGCGGTCGCTGTATGTTGTGCCCTAGGCAGTTCACCGTTCATGATTTACATTTTTTTCTTCTGTTGTGGCATTTGGTGAATTTGTGCCCTAAGCGGAGGCTTTTCCCGCTTTGGAAAAGGGCCAGACCTGATTATGTGCGTATGTATGTATGTATATAATTTATTTGGCCATATCATTAAATTAATATTTACTTACATACACACATGAATAAAGGTTTATTTTAAAATATAATTTGTTATCATAAACAAATGTTACACACACACTGTGCGCGCGAGCATGCATATGCGACATTGTTAAAAGACTCCACTTTTGGATGAGAGAGAGTTTTCAATGGGCATGGTCACCGTATTTGGTTGGGTTTTCGATAAGGGGTCACCGAGCGTAAAGTAATTTTTTCCCGACGGGGTCTGACCGAATTTTCTTACCACCCTTATTCAAAAATAAAGTCCATTTAACAATGACCTCTAAAATGTTTAAATTTAAAATAATTTAATATACACATACATATATGGTTTAGATTTATTTAGATTTATTTTTAATAATTCTAAATTTAAATTTAAGTAACCATGATCAATTCAAATTGAATATCTAAATTATCTTTATAAAAAAATATTTATTTTTAAAATCAAATGCAGCAACATTCAAAATAATTTTTCATTTAAAATAGTTTAGATTGATAAATATGTATACATATATTAATTTGAAAAACTAAAACATTTTAAATTTAAACATCTTTAACCTTTTAAAACATAAAAAAATATTTTTCATTTCAACTGAGAGCATTTTACAAACCTGGTTTTTGTTAAATTTCCGTACAAAGATCTTTACACACACACGTTTGTGCGCACACACACACACATATATGTTTATATGTATATTATATATTTTTAAATGAAATAGGGAGAAAAATATTATTTCATTTAAAATCTGAACAAATCCTACCTTTATATACGTTAGATATAAATTATATAAAAAGGTTTCAAAATATATATGTACATATAAAAAATAAAAACATTATTATTATTTTTAAAGCTGAAAGAACACACAAACACACATATGTGTGTATGTATGTACATTTAACAATATGCATATGTTTATATCGTTGAAATATGTGTGTATATTATTTATATATAAAATACTACACTAAAATATTTTCAATCTTTTTATAATGGCCGTATTATAATAATATGTGTAAAGAGCACAATATATAAAGTAGATTGTGATGGGATCGTTATGGTTAATATAGATTCTTATCATGAATGCATTATGAATCTTCAATTAGTTATTGGACTATGTTATGTTGGCAATCTCTTATATGTTCTTATGGCTTGTTCAGTTGAAAAACTAGCCACCACGCAACCAAGTGTGACTTGTTCAGTTGGCTGAAGCTACTTTTAAGTGATTTCATGGTTGGTTTATTGTACATGGGACTAATTTTTTAAACAACGAAGTCTTTTCCGTTTGAATTAAAGCAGCAAAGACTTCACCTTTTCCATAACATTAAAATTAAATGGCTAGTTTATGATGACTACTTTATACCCCAACTGTAACAACCCAACTTCCACACTCCAGGAAGTCGCATCGCTAATAAGAAAGAAGAGGATAGAAAAGAGAAAGAAAGAGAAGAAGAAAAAACAACACATCAGAATCTAAACAGCGGAACGAATAAATTATATTAGTAACATAAAATATTACATAGTTTACAATCATTATCAGAGTACACAGATAATACAACACATACTAGACAGTTATAAACACCTGTCTAGTATTTACAACATAATACAATCCAGAGACAACACAGAACACACATCGGAATACTAATATCTAACGCAGAAGCCTCCTGCTCCATTTCTCCTCCAATATCCGTCAAAGCTAACCTGAATCCCTTGGCTACTCGTAAAAATTTGAGTACCCAAGAGTTTATGAAAACAAAAATAAACTCCGGGTCAGACATGGGTCTGGTGTGAGTAACAGGTTAAAGTTTCTTAACTTTCAAAAACCTTTTGAAAAGAAAGGTATCAGGTAAGACTTCCCACACATAAACATGGAAAAGTTTTTACCTTACGCTAACCAAAACATTTGATAGGAAATCCAGTGATATTATAATAGGTCTAGGATTTTCAAGTAAATATGAAATAGCCGAAATTGTTACATTCATTAAATTCCAGCTACTAGCCACAAAAGTGGGTAATACAATCAAAACCGTTGGCACTTATTGGATTTTGGATTCCATACAATGGCAGGGCTACTGGGGTACCGCCCGTCACAGTACGTGGCCTAGATCAACGTACCGAGGAGTACTCACACTCCACTGCAACACAAGGCCGGACCCATTCCTTACTGAATAGTTCCGAACAAGACAACCCCGCAGTTGGTGCGCACTAACAACTGCCCACTAAGCCGAATAAAAAGGGATCTCTAGACAGGGATCGATCTTGCTCTCCAGTAGGAGCTACCCACGAAGCCTTGCTGCACCTCCCTTGTTTTAGCCATTCCCGGTTGATGAGGCTTGAGGCTACGATTACCTTTAGAGGACACATCACTTAGAATGCTCATCGTCCACCTGACGATGTTTTGAAAGCATTCAATCCATACAAGTTCGTTCCGGGTTCGAACGAAACCAAAGACATTATCTCGTTACACTCTTTACGGAATCACCCACAGAGTTAACGACGATAACCCTTGCACTCTGAATCTCCATCTCGAACCTATAAGTACTATTCCATCAAACTCATTACAGAATCACCCACAGAGTTATACTGACGTATAGCCCTTACACCTCGAGTCTTCACTCGCTCCACTTGGATTAATGACCTAACGTTTAATTGGAATCGATGTGGTTTTCGGATATCCAAATAAGGAACCCGATCCCGGTCTCATCGAATCCAAAGCGTGTCTTTTAGGTCCAAGTTGTTTTAAAGTTTAAAACAAATTCAATAACATTATCTATATACACATAGATAGATATCTTATAGATTCACAACAGATAATTATCATTATCAAACCACAGATAATCCACATTATCACTATTAAAAGATAATCCATCTCAATATCACAATGCAACCAATGCATCCGTATCAATCAACATTACTAATCTCATAGCTGAGATTCAAAACCATTCAAAGCAACCAATAACAACCATTCATAAGCAATGATCTAAAATCATACTATCTATAATTAATTTAAAATAAATTAAATTAATTACATCATCTTTAATTAATTTAAAATGAATTAAATTAATTATTCACACAATATAAATCTTGCTTATATCATCATTAATTAATTACAAATTAATAAATTGATTAACCTTTAATTTATCATCTTAATTAATCAATCCTGATTAATTATATTTTAATTAATTCCACAAAATTAGTTATCCTAAACCAAACACAGTAATTAACCTTTAATTACTTTATTAATTAATTAACTATAATTAATTACATTTAATCTTAATTAATTACAATTAATTAATTGTCCTTAATGACTTATTATTGATTAATAAATATTAATTTATCAATCTTAATCACATCATTAATTATATTAATTAATGATTCTTAATTATATTTAATTAATTACTCAATTAAATTAATTACTTTCAGTAATTAATCTCACTTAATCCATAATTATTAATCTCCTTAGATTAATCTCAATCTGTAATTAACTACCCTTATTTACTTATCGAATTAATTACTCCTTAATTATTCTCTGAATTAATTCCATGATTAATTATACAAAATAATTTAATCCAAAAATTACTTCTCAATTCCAACACTATTCACTAATTACATCCAGTAATTACCTTTAATTACTTCACTGAGTAATCCCATTAATTACATAAAGTAATTATTATCAAATTAAATGTTTAGAATTAATTAAACTTAATTAATTAATTTAAACCAACCTTAATAAACTCCATTAATTACATTAATTAATTAGTGTCTTAATTACTTTTATTTTAGTAATTAAACTTAAATAAATTTTACAACTTATTAACATTAATTAATTAATTAAATTAATTATTGAAAATTAATCATATTAATTAATTACTAAATAAACTTTAGTTAATGACCATCATTAACTATTATTAATTCTTTAATTAGTTCTTAATTAACTCTAATTTAAATTAATCCAAATTATTAATTAAATAAATTAAATAAATAGTTACTTCTTCATTTTCTTATTTATTTAATTATTTAATATCTTAATAATTTAAGATAAACCATTCCTTATTAATAGTTATATAAGTATCAAGTGTACTTAGAATGTTGCAATTTAAAGTTTAAATTCAAATTCCATTTTTGAATCTAAATTCCAAAAATGATACTTATTAAAGCATTATCCAACTTAAATTCATTTATATTTCTTTTTAGATTTTGAAATAATGCATGTATGTTTGCTTTCAACTGAAATGCAGGGTTCTTTTGAACTGCAGTTGTCTGCATCTCAGATGTTTAACAGATGCATGCATTCCAGATTTTTAAATAAATGCAGGTTTGTGAAGTAGATTTGAAAATGATTTCAGGAATTTTGTTGTTGAATGGAAGTGTTTGTTATATTTTTTCTTAAGTTGTTTGTCTTCGGATTTTCTT
The DNA here is from genome assembly GCA_030765085.1 of Allium cepa. Taxonomy (NCBI): domain Eukaryota; kingdom Viridiplantae; phylum Streptophyta; class Magnoliopsida; order Asparagales; family Amaryllidaceae; genus Allium; species Allium cepa. Next base: position 322,698,061 of record CM060939.1, read on the forward strand.
TATTTTTAGAAGAGGAAAATTTGATGAGGGAAGAAAAGTTTTATATAAACTGAAATTATTCAAAAATAAAAACAAAAGAAAATGATAAATCAAGTTTTTGACACTTGTTTCACAATGCAACATTTGTCAAGTAAGTATATTTATTAATTAACACATGCTCATTTAATTTGTAAGTTGTTTACATTTGTCACAAGTATTAATTAGTTATAATTAAATGTTAGTTAGTATTTTGTTAAATGTTAATATAACATAAATGTAAGCTTGTATTAGTTAATCATGTATTTATTTACATGCACATAAAATTTAAAATGAATAAATATTAAACTTATACAAATGATTCAAAATCAAAATAAATTAAAAACAATTATACTTTTAGATTTAAAATTTTGAATTCATGTTCAAAATAAATTTTTGAAATCCAGTTTATTTACAAATAAGACTACACAATTTAAATTTTGGAAAACAATAATTTTTGTTTAAAAATTTATTTAGTGAAACAATGTATTATTATATTTTTAGAAATAATAATATATAATAACCATAAATAACTATTAAAGAAATTATCTTCTTATTAATAATTATTTATTTTATCACATTATATTTTAAAGAAACTCAAAATAATCTCACTGTTATTTATTCAAATTTTAAACTTGAGTTAAAATATTTTAAATCATTTCAATATTTACCTTATATATTGAAATCCATATTTATTTATTAAATAGCTTTTAAAAAGTTTAACCTTTAAATAAAATCATGATTTCCAATTTTACTAAAGATATAAATTTTATAGAAAACAGGATTCATTTAAAACAACACTTATTTACAATATATACAATATTCTATATATATTATAAATATAAAACAATATTAGATTTAAAAGATAAAATCTATCAATTAACTATTTATTTTATTGAATTATTAAATTAATTCAAATCTTATTACAAAGATTATTAAATCAATTTAATTTTCAATCCAGATTATTAAATTGATATTGCCAGAAATTCCGGGTCATCACATTCCTCCCCCTTTAAAAGAATTTCGTCCCCGAAATTTAAAACAAAGGTAATTTAATAATCTATTTAAAGATTTAATTTTAAAACACAAGCATATACCAATGATATGCTAACAACAATAGCAATCAATTCACCCAATCAAACAAATCTAATAAATCAAATACAGTTATCCAGAAAAATTCTGGATAAAACTTTCACGAGTTTCCCCGGTATAAAAATATCGGGATACTCGCTCTATATATTCCAAACAATCAATACTATTAAACTATAGAGCTCCTATTCATCTATATCTACAGAACTAGATAACATATCAGGCTACAGACGAGTCTGACTCACCAACCTCTAAAACTACTGGTTCCAAAACCAGAAATAGACCATACACGTACTCCCTCAAAGATACGTGAAACTCATCGAATTCCAGTTATCCAAACTGACAATTCAATCCTGAAATCCAAACACCAATTCAACCAAAACACAAAGAAGAGATCCAAACATCACTGTGTTAGCCTCCCAGACTTAATCAAAACTTATAGTTCCTGAATCAGAGAAAACCCCAACAATAACGAAGTCTCCAACTTCGAATTCCAAATTCCTCCTTCCCTTATCTACAAAAGTCTTCAGACAAATCCTAGGCTGCCAACATCCAAACTGATCAGCTTAACCCTTGCTGATTCCTCTAGAACAATCAGAACTAAAAACAACCCAACATAATGATCTCCTCAAGATCAATCCAACCCAAAACACAATCCTACTCCAAAACCAGCAGAAGACATCAGACTTCTCCTAATCCGGAAAAGACAATCAGAAACACTATCAAATTGCTTCCGCTGCACAACTCTGATCCGAAGTAGATAAGAAGATACTAACAAGGAACACAAGCACCAACTGGACATCACCTCCAGAAATACAGTTCTACAGATCCATAAAGAAAACTTAGAAATTCCATCAAAACTGAGTTACTCCATCAAACTCCATCTCTAGGAATCATTCCCCAACTAAACAGAACCACCGGTTCCACTCCTGGAATTCTAGTCGATAAGACATCTCAATTTCTAGATGCTGACAAACCTTTGTCTTCCCAGAAGACATCCAGAAAATCTCCAACCATCTAAAAGAACACTCAAACAATCGCAAGTCACTTTTGCGATCAACCCAAATAAATTTTCAAATAAAACTATTCTCTCTTTACCAAACAGAACAACTTACACTGGTCTAGTCAATCCATTGAGGAAACGAATTCACTCAACAGCTTATGAACTCCATTTTCAGAGAAATTCCTCATCTAAGACCTCCCTGTCGGCTCACAGAACATTCCGAGCTGCACTGCTGACACCAATGCCAAACTTCCTAATCCAAATTTCTTCGAGAATCTCGAACTTCAAAGCAGACAGAAACTCCACAACATCTTGCTATCTTCAGCCACAACATCAAAGCAGACTCACTTCCAAAATTTGTTCCAAAGAAAATATCTTCGGAATCAATCCATAGTCACTGCATCTCATCACGCAGTTACAACTTCCTGAGGTATCAAAATACCCTCACTTACTCCAGCTCAACTGACAGAGCCAAACTTTACTCACCAAACTCTATATTTCAAAGATGTCTCCGAACCTTAACAAGTTTCCTTCAGAGATCGATGAAATACTTCAGCACAAGAAAACTTATTCGAGACAGTATTAGGTTTACAGTCTCGACACATACACTTCCAATCACAAACATCAGACTCCAATCAATGGTAGTAATCGTGTTACAAACACTACTACCTTATCTACCCTTATAACCTATATTGGAAAACCTGAACAGGTAACCCAACAGATAGGTTGAAATATATATATATATATATATATATAATTATATTTAAAATTACAAATACGCTCTCTCAAGATAGACACCACTACAGAGCCTAGGTATTCACTCAACCTAATGCTCTGATACCACTGTAACGACCCAACTTCCACACTCCAAGAAGTCGCATCGCTATTAAGAAAGAAGAGGATAGAAAAGAGAAAGAAAGAGAAGAAGAAGAAACAACACATCAGAATCTAAACAGCGGAACGAATAAATTATATTAATAACATAAAATATTACATAGTTTACAATCATTATCAGAATACACAGATAATACAACACATACTAGACAGTTATAAACACCTGTCTAGTATTTACAACATAATACAATCCAGAGATAACACAGAACACACAGCGGAATACTAATATCTAACGCAGAAGCCTCCTGCTCCATTTCTCCTCCAATATTCGTCAAAGCTAACCTTAATCCCTTGGCTACTCATAAAAATTTGAGTACCCAAGAGTTTATGAAAACAAAAATAAACTCCGGGTCAGACATGGGTCTGGTGTGAGTAACAGGTTAAAGTTGCTTAACTTTCAAAAACCTTTTGAAAAGAAAGGTATCACGTAAGACTTCCCACACATAAACATGGAAAAGTTTTTAACTTACGCTAACCAAAACATTTGATAGAAAATCCAGTGATATTATAATAGGTCTAGGATTTTCAAGTAAATATGAAATAGCCGAAATTGTTACATTCATTAAATTCTAGCTACTAGCCACAAAAGTGGGTAATACAATCAAAACCGTTGGCACTTATTGGATTTTGGATTCCATACAATGACAGGGCTACTGGGTACCGCCCGTCACAGTACGTGGCCTAGATCAACGTACCGAGGAGTACTCCCACTCCACTGCAACACAAGGCCGGACCCATTCCTTACTGAATAGTTCCGAACAAGACAACCCCGCAGTTGGTGCGCACTAACAACTGCCCACTAAGCCGAATAAAAAGGGATCTCTAGACAGGGATCGATCTTGCTCTCCAGTAGGAGCTACCCACGAAGCCTTGCTGCACCTCCCCTGTTTTAGCCATTCCCGGTTGATGAGGTTTGAGGCTACGATTACCTTTAGAGGACACATCACTTAGAATGCTCATCGTCCACCTGACGATGTTTTGAAAGCATTCAATCTATACAAGTTCGTTCCGGGTTCGAACGAAACCGAAGACATTATCTCGTTACACTCTTTACGGAATCACCCACAGAGTTAACGACGATAACCCTTGCACTCTGAATCTCCATCTCGAACCTATAAGTACTATTCCGTCAAACTCATTACGGAATCACCCATAGAGTTATACTGACGTATAGCCCTTACACCTCGAGTCTTCACTCGCTCCACTTGGATTAACGACCTAACATTTAATTGGAATCGATGTGGTTTTCGGATATCCAAATATAGAACCCGATCCCGGTCTCATCGAAATCCAAAGCGTGTCTTTTAGGTCCAAGTTGTTTTAAAGTTTAAAACAAATTCAATAACATTATCTATATACACATAGATAGATATCTTATAGATTCACAACAGATAATTATCATTATCAAACCACAGATAATCCACATTATCACTATTAAAAGATAATCCATCTCAATATCACAATGCAACCAAGCATCCATATCAATCAACATTACTAATCTCATAGCTGAGATTCAAAACCATTCAAAGCAACCAATAACAACCATTCATAAGCAATGATCTAAAATCATACTATCTATAATTAATTTAAAATGAATTAAATTAATTACATCATCTTTAATTAATTTAAAATGAATTAAATTAATTATTCACACAATATAAATCTTGCTTATATCATCATTAATTAATTACAAATTAATTAATTGATTAACCTTTAATTTATCATCTTAATTAATCAATCCTGATTAATTATACTTTAATTAGTTCCACAAAATTAGTTATCCTAAACCAAACACAGTAATTAACCTTTAATTACTTTATTAATTAATTAACTATAATTAATTACATTTAATCTTAATTAATTACAATTAATTAATTGTCCTTAATTACTTATTATTGATTAATAGATATTAATTTATCAATCTTAATCACATCATTAATTATATTAATTAATGATTCTTAATTATATTTAATTAATTACTCAATTAAATTAATTACTTTCAGTAATTAATCTCACTTAATCCATAATTATTAATCTACTTAGATTAATCTCAATCTGTAATTAACTACCCTTATTTACTTATCCAATTAATTACTCCTTAATTAATCTCTGAATTAATTCCATGATTAATTATACAAAATAATTTAATCCAAAAATTACTTCTCAATTCCAACACTATTCACTAATTACATCCAGTAATTACCTTTAATTACTTTACTGAGTAATCCCATTAATTACATAAAGTAATTATTATCAAAACAAATGTTTAGAATTAATTAAACTTAATTAATTAATTTAAACCAACCTTAATAAACTCCATTAATTACATTAAGTAATTAGTGTCTTAATTACTTTTATTTTAGTAATTAAACTTAAATAAATTTTACAACTTATTAACATTAATTAATTAATTTAATTAATTATTGAAAATTAATCATATTAATTAATTACTAAATAAACTTTAGTTAATGACCATCATTAACTATTATTAATTCTTTAATTAATTCTTAATTAACTCTAATTTAAATTAATCCAAATTATTAATTAAATAAATTAAATAAATAGTTACTTCTTCATTTTCTTATTTATTTATTTATTTAATATCTTAATAATTTAAGATAAACCATTCCTTATTAATAGTTATATAAGTATCAAGTGTACTTAGAATATTGCAATTTAAAGTTTAAATTCAAATTCCATTTTTGAATCTAAATTCCAAAAATGATACTTATTAAAGCATTATCCAACTTAAATTCATTTATATTTCTTTTTAGAATAAATATAAATAACATTTAAAACTTATGATTAAAACTTATATAAGATAAGTCTTAATATACTTGATTTAATTAAAAACTAAGTTTAAAATACATTATTATTTCAAAAGGGAAATCAAGTTTAAAAATATTTGTTTGAAAACAATTTACTCCTAATTAAACAATTTAAATTTAAACTTGTTTGAAAATCATTCAATTTTTTTTAACTTATTTAAATATCAGATTTTAAATTCAATATACTTGAAACCATTCTTTATTTAAATTGTTTTGAATTTAAACTTGAATTTACTCTTGCTTTACACCTTGATTTTAAACTCCTTATTTAAAAGTACAAATTCATTTTTAAAAACTTGAAGATTTAAAAATCCTTAAGAAATCTGGACTTAGATTTGAATTTAAACTGCTAATTTAAAATTAGCTTTCAAATTTTAAATGAAATTTAAAATTTCCAGAAAACTGTCAATTTCCTTTTTTTTTTAAAGAACTGAAAACCTCTTTTAAATTTTTAAAACTTATAAGATTCAAAATCATTTGAATCTATAATACAACTAGCTTTAAACCTAACTCAGATTTAAAAACTTAACTTCACTTAAACTTTTGATTTAATTTTTTTTAAAAAAACTGTAGACAGTTCTTCAGGAAACTGTAATATTACAGTTACTCGAGCCCATCTCAAAATGCTTCGAGTCATATAACCAAAATCTTCAGGCAAAACATGGAAATACCCGAGTTAAACTCGAGACAAAAAAATATTGTCTCCACCCAGAAAACAACAGGCTAACCAAAATTGCACGGTGCACGTGCACCGTGCCTCTGGCCACTATCACCTCCTTCCGGCGACCTCCTGACATTGACCAACAACCCCACTACCTACCTCCATCCTCAAATTTCCTTTCTTAAACTCAAATTTGAAACTTGAGTATTCCTCTCCAAACCTGAAACTGCAAGATCAAGTTTTTACCCAAACCTGTAACATCTTCTTCCACCACCTTCTGATCTCCGGCAAGTCAGTGACTCTGGTCACTTGTTCATCCATCCATCTACTATCATTCCCCAGAGACTCAAACATCTCGATCGCTCCTCCTTGAAGAACTGACCACAGAGACTTCCTATCTTAAACTAAGGTTACAGGTAACAAAATCACCACACTGTCTTCATATTGCTTTGCATCATTACCTAATAATTTTCCATTCATCAATGATAGCTCCTCCCCTACCTGAAGGACCCTGACCAAAACATTGCCCAGTTTCCCCCAAAAATTCAAAAGTTCCCTATACAGATCAACACAGAACAATACCATACTTTTCCACTAAAAAAAAAAATCCTACTATTTGTCCTAAAAATCATAGTTTGATCTATGTTATTAAATTCATAGTACTGAATTTATAATCTATTAAGTATGATTTTTATGTTGAATTTCATAAGTTGCTTTGTGTTTCTATTTCATATTACTGAATTTATAAATTTACAGAGTTTGATTTCTACTTTATAAATCAATCACCACCGTTACTTATTATTTTTTTTTCTAAACCTGAACACAATTTAAACTTTGATTCTAAATTTAATAAACACATTTGAATGAACCTGTATACAATAACATATACTATATTATGAAATGTTAGTGATTCTAGCCTCTGGAAATAAAATGCAGAGGACAAGATAATCAAATTATTCACACACTTCTACAGAAAATTACTGATACAAACGCATAAATCATTCACACTAAAATATGGAAATAAACAAGCAACTTTTTAAAATACTTAAACTTCATTAATTAGGATGTTACTCACCTGATTCATGAGGGAAGAACAGAGCTCCCAGATCTGAAACAGTTTGAACACCTTATAACTGAAATCCCTTGTTTTAAAAACTTTGAGTTGCTTTTAAAAACTGAGTTGCTTCTACTTTAGTTTTGAAAAATGCAGTTGGCTCCCTTAAGTTTTGAGACTGCATGCATAATGCTTGAATCCAGATTTTGAAATAATGCATGTATGTTTGCTTTCAACTGAAATGCAGGGTTCTTTCGAACTGCAGTTGTCTGCATCTCAGATGTTTAACAGATGCATGCATTCCAGATTTTTAAATAAATGCAGGTTTGTGAAGTAGATTTGAAAATAATTTCAGGAATTTTGTTGTTGAATGGAAGTGTTTGTTATATTTTTTCTTAAGTTGTTTGTCTTCGGATTTTCTTTATTTTTAGAAGAGGAAAATTTGATGAGGGAAGAAAAGTTTTATATAAACTGAAATTATTCAAAAATGAAAACAAAAGAAAATGATAAATCAAGTTTTTGACACTTGTTTCACAATGCAACATTTGTCAAGTAAGTATATTTATTAATTAACACATGCCCATTTAATTTGTAAGTTGTTTACATTTGTCACAAGTATTAATTAGTTATAATTAAATGTTAGTTAGTATTTTGTTAAATGCTAATATAGGATAAATGTAAGCTTGTATTAGTTAATCATGTATTTATTTACATGCACATAAAATTTAAAATGAATAAATATTAAACTTATACAAATGATTCAAAATCAAAATAAATTAAAAACAATTATACTTTTAGATTTAAAATTTTGAATTCATGTTCAAAATAAATTTTTGAAATCCAGTTTATTTACAAATAAGACTACACAATTTAAATTTTGGAAAACAATAATTTTTGTTTAAAAATTTATTTATTGAAACAATGTATTATTATATTTTTAGAAATAATAATATATAATAACCATAAATAACTATTAAAGAAATTATCTTCTTATTAATAATTATTTATTTTATCACATTATATTTTAAAGAAACTCAAAATAATCTCACTGTTATTTATTCAAATTTTAAACTTGAGTTAAAATATTTTAAATCATTTCAATATTTATCTTATATATTTAAATCCATATTTATTTATTAAATAGCTTTTAAAAAGTTTAACCTTTAAATAAAATCATGATTTCCAATTTTACTAAAGATATAAATTTTATAGAAAACAGGATTCATTTAAAACAACACTTATTTACAATATATACAATATTCTATATATATTATAAATATAAAACAATATTAGATTTAAAAGATAAAATCTATCAATTAACTATTTATTTTATTGAATTATTAAATTAATTCAAATCTTATTACAAAGATTATTAAATCAATTTAATTTTTAATCCAGATTATTAAATTGATATTGCCAGAAATTCCGGGTCATCACACCAACCCCTTATATACCTTCCCTCCTCCTTCCTCTACACCAATATTCTTCACTTTTTTCCTCTCTACTACATAACGTCTTCTTCTGCTAAACGATAGAGCAAAAAAATAGCAGGCTAAAAATCCATCTCTACTTCTCAAAATAATCCATTTGATCCATCATACTATTCTACCAATTTTTTCGACGTCCGTCCTCCAAACCAAAGAAATATATTGCTACCGCAACGCGAGTATAGTTATAAACCATGTCAAAATATTCACAAAAGTCAACCTTGCCCTCCCTACATTCCACCAAGCATCTCTTACCACCCACAATCTTAATATCATTCTACTGCACCTCAATCCTACGACCAATACTACCCTATCACTCATCAAGTTGATGCGTACAGAAGATCATTCATCATACATGTCGTTGATGATGCAAAGTGATCAACAACAACATTATGATCTTAGTTCACAATAGCTAGATACTCACGACCGAGATGCTATGCAGAATCTAGCAAGATAGTTTTCGTATGCTCAGAACACCCTTGCCAATGTTGGTGTTGAAGTGGAAGTAGTTCTGAAGAACAAGAAGATCAAGATATGGATGTAGAAAATGTTAAAGAAGGCAACGATGAAGCTTTTGAAGAAAAACAGGTGCCTCAAAGTTCGGAGTATGACAAACAGAAAAATAAGTGAAAAACGTTGAGCGATATGTTTGAAGGTCTTCACAGAGCATCAACTTCAATTGGAATTGATGTTGGAATTGAGGACAATGATGTTGAAACGGCTGAAGATGATACATCGGTGAATGAGGCAAGAAAGAAGTAAGTAAATTTACTTTGCAATAATATACATACAAGGCTTACCAAGAGTAGTACGACCATTTATTTAAATTCAAGAGTGCTTTAAACTTCTTTCCTCTCTACCGAAAAGGAAGGACCTAAATAACTTCATGTTTGCACAACAGAACACGGCCAGAAGAACGAACTACTCAAATTCCAGTCTAAGGAGTGATCCTAATTTTAAGAAAGGTCGCCATTACTAGGAAACACTGACGGTCTCCACTTGGGAGAAAAAAAAATTTCAATTGGAGCAACGAAATGCAGATTTTGCGAGATTCTTAGAAACTTAAGAAAAATTTGTTGGTGAAACAAGAGCGACGAGGAAAAACTTTACAACACAAAGGACGCAATCAAATATGGAGTTCCAACACATTATTATAGAAGACCGCGAGTATAAGCATGAAAGGAAGCTTTGATCAGGGAGAAGAACTCAGAGTGAAGAACTATTACGCTTATGACAAGTGATTTTGACAAGCTTTCTTCTCTACAACAAAAAAATAGTCACCAAAGAACTCAAATCTTATAAGAGAGAAAGAGAGGAAGTGGAAGTGGCACTTCTAGGGATGAATATTAAGTAAAAGTTATAGTTGTTTAGTGTTTGTTTTATTAGTTATGTATTTGTATGGTCAATGTGTTTAGACCATGTCTGTAATTTTTTTGTATGACTTTTATTTCAAGCTAAGTATCATTATTTGATGAAATTTGTTCCATTAGTAAGAAGTAAATACACAATTTTATTCACCATTACTTGTATAGCTATACAACTAAAAATACACAATATTCAGTAAAGCATTGTTCGATAGACAATTTTCATATAACAACTTAGGAAACAGTTCAAAAGCAACTTTACAAAGGCCTCAATAAACATTCGACACAACTTAGTAAACAAAACAACTTCAGTAAATAACTTAACAAAACAAATTAGTGAACAGCTTAATAAAACAACTTAAGCAAACTGCCTAAACACGTTATAAACTCACAAACGTGCAAGGTAACAAGTTAACAATGAGCTCGATAAATAGCTTAGCGAATAAACTCACAAACAACTGCATGATGACTTTAACAAACAACTTAGCAAATAAACAAACAAACTACTTAGACATGTATTAATAATTAGTCATCACATTCCTTTCTCTATGCGTCCATAAGTGGTGTTAACCTCAAAAATAGATCAACACTCAAGGGTATTACGTGAAAGCACCAGCCCAATTTGGATAGGGAAAATATAATAAAAAATAGTAATAAAGTAACGAAATGAGAGAGCGACACAAAGATTTTTATAGTGGTTCGACTATTTACTAAGTCTACGTCTACTTTATAAATTTGCTTATTGATTTGACCTTATTTATATGAGATTACAAGGGGTTTGAGAGAGAAAGAATCACAAGTATAGGGGTTAGAAAAGTTATAAGTCCTAGAATTGCTTATAGTTGCTACCTTGGTGGCTATGGTATAGAGGAAAGAGTTGTAGAAAGGATATAGTTCCTATATTGTGATATCATAATCCAAATCCTTTCTTGGTTGATCTATGGTTTGTATTTATAGGGGCAATAGTCATATTAAATCAGAAGTCTATTTCCAGAGTAGTTCAACGATTGGCCTAAGATAGCTCAAAAATTATCAGGACACACGAGTTTACAATTAAAATCGATACCGAATCAAGCCCTTGACTTGGTGCCGAGTTTAATCCTTAGTCAACAATCGACTAAATCCTTTTGTTTTGAGTTCCTTGCTTCGTGTAGACGTCCCCCATGTAATTTGGTAGATTATTGAAAGGTTTTGATTATCATTCTTTCATGACTTAGATTATCCCACCGTTTGGAGCGTTATGTCTTCATTATTGATGAAACTTCATCATATGCATAGGAGGACTAGGAGATCACTTAGCAAAAGTATGAAGATGCCATGATGTGGCATTTAGAGTTGGTACCGAGTTAAGGGTCTAACTACGACCGAGTTAATGACATATCCAATTTTGGGCTTCATACTTTCTTGAGCTCTTCCTTTAGTTCATCTGGGTATCTTTGCCAAGTTTCAGGTCATTTTGTTCTCGTTTGAATCTTCTAAGTCCAGTTGAAATCTGCTTTGCTAAAAAGCGGATTAAGACTTGCCCTCCAAAGTAACATTTCGAATGTAAGGTGCGACTTTATTCAAGAACAAGTTCCAACAACCAGTCTTTGATAGTTGAGCTCTTCGACTACTTCAATCATGGTGAATCACACAGTTCCTTTAGATTCTCTTGTCAAGCACGGGTCATTCCAAACCTGTTATAGCCCAAGACCATAGACTCTTCCTAAGTGTAGTTTACACACTACAATCATTCTGATTTCATTCAGAGCCATTACACCGCATATTTCTTATTACATTACATAACTGATTTCATTCGAAGTTATTACATCATATATCCAAAATCGTCCAACATTCATTTAGGATTTATCAGTTTTTATTCTAATTACAAGGCGTTCAAACCCTTGTATCAAGCCTGTTTTCGCTCTAAGGTTCAATCTCTTTGGATCATATTTATTTTGACATGCGATCTCTCCAAATTTATCGTTTAAGTTAAGAGGACTTTCTCTTCGAATTGTTAATGTTTTAATTCAAGGGGGATCTCTTTGGATTGCTTAGCGTTCCAATCTAGGGTTTAGATCTCTCTGGATCCTTGATGAGTCTATTCGCTCTCCGACTAAAGGACTCAATGACCAAGCAAGTCCATCCGCTCACTCTCTAGCGAGGGGACTTACTTTCTGTACAAGCCTATTCACTTGCTCTTCGGTAAGGGAGCTCGCACCTTAAACTCTGGTCCCGTCTCTCCAGTTAGGACTCTAAATCTATCAATATAGTTGTCACAATCAATGTGGTTTTTTCAAAATCCATATACTCAAATCAAACCAAGCAAATAGAAATCCGAAGTGTTCATCCTAGACATCCGACTCAAAGTGTGATAAGGGACCAATCTTGGTTTTGTGTACTTGTCAGTGATCAGAGATTATCATTGTTCTAAATCATCTTAGGCATTCGACTCAGAGCATGCCTAAGGACCATTCGGGATCCCGTACACGTGTAAGCGGCTCGAGGTTATTATTATCTTTACTGCTAAATACCAAAAGACAGATACAAGAAAAGAAACAAAAATGCAGAGTGTGGGAATCAAATTTGACTCCCATTCCTCTTGATTATGGGATTTCAATCCTCGGACCAGATCCCTGGTTTTTGCTTAATGCATTTACTGTAGGTGGCGGTTGATTTGATCGCATTATTGCAGTTTAGTTCCTCACGTACTTGCAGTTGGTTGCTTCAAACATTTACTTTATCATATTGCGAAGGTGTCGACACTCGTTCATTTCATGTCCGTCTAGTTCATGGAAGATGCAAAACTTTCTAGATCTTTTCTCCCGATCGATAGGTTCTCTTCTTGCTGGCCTCTAGTAAGGGATTTATCCCTTAGTATCTAGATATATCCCCTCTGCAGTCTCATTCAGGTGAGTGTACGAAGTGAATTTTGGTTCCCTTCTTTTTCATTTCAGTTCTCCAGAGTTGTCATCAACTCTCCTTCTTCCTTTATCTTTTTCGTTTCCCGCTTCAGACAGTCCTTTGTTATCCACAGTGTTAACTTCAGCATGTTTAGTTTTATCTACGGCTTCAATGTCTTTCTGTCGCAATTATCTCTCAGTTCATAGTAGAATTCCATAAGATTCATAGGTGGGTCCCTTTCCAGTGAACCTTTGAAGTTGGTCTTACTCGCAACTCCAAATACTATCGCCATTAGGATTAATAATGTATCCGGCTTATCCACTACAGTTGCTGCAGCATTGAATCTTGTCAAATAGCTTTTCAAGGTCTCTTGGGGCCTTTTTTTCACACTTGACAGCATCAGTACATTCTTAGGTCATTAGACATAAACCTTAAACTCTCTCAAGAACTTTCTCACTAGGTCGGTTCATGTACTTATGGACACATTTTCCAACTATCTGAGCCACATCGTTGCCAAACCTAATAAGTACAATGGAAAACATCGCCCCATTACCTCCTTAGAAGCGGCTAACTCCTTTCATGTGTTGGATGTATCTAACCAGGTGAATTGTCGGGTCTGTCTTTCCATCGTATATCTCTAGTGATTGAAGCATGAAATTGGGAGGATTCCTTACGTTCCAGATATTAGGAGTGAATGGATTTCAATTCACGACCTCCAGATCATGATCTGGGGTCTTCCTATAGCTATTCTTCTTACCAATTTAGTAATTTGGTTTTCACCGTCCAATGAAGATCTTCATCCAAAAGCGATATTATGCCTTTTACTCCTATAGGGGAGTTCCGACACATACTCTGGCACATATTCTGCTAGTTGCACATTGGAATTCTTTCCAGCTCCTCTATTTTCATTCTGTCCTCCTTTCCTATGAGGTAGCTCTGGCACGTACTCTTTTGGTTATTGCTCATGCACATTCTAATTTGCGGTTCTAGCTCTAATGTTACCTATTCCTAGCATTGCATCAGCCACACCAACATTTCCACCAAGTATAGTCCTTTCGGTACCAGGTTGATTTGTTTGTGGCGGCATTATTCCTATTTGCTCTGCTCCAACTTCAGATGCTCCTACATTTTCTCCTTGACCTTCGTTCTAAATTCCAATAGCTCTAGCTGTTCCTTGTTGTCCCATCCTTTGGAAGAATCCTTCAAGCATTTCCTGTCATCTATTTATCACTCCATATGGTATCTTCTTCATCATTCTCTCCATCTCTTCCTTGGTCACGTAGATGGATTGGTGAGAATTTGATGACACCTCCTAGCTGCCATTAGGCTCTGGTTGAGTTGCTTTGGTTTTAGATATAGTATTAGGCCTCTTCATCTTCTACAATTCCCTGATTCAAGCTTCAAGTATTTAGAACTAGCTTTTTTCTCAGTGAAAGCACCAAAATGTTAACTTAAAAAAATGAATCAACACCCAAGAGTATTATATGAAAGCACCAACCCTGTTAGGATAGGGAAAAGATAATAGAAAATGGTAATAAAGTAAAGAAATAAAAGAGATACATAGAGATTTTTATTATGGTACGACCGTTAACTAAGCCTACGTCCACTTTATAACTTTGCTTATTAATGTGATCTTGTTCATATCATCCTCCAGGGTGTTAATCCATTTTTGGGTTAACAAGTGGTCAAGCAATTGGTCACGTAATTCAAAATGTGCTACTTGAACTTCGATATATTTCATTGTTGAAACATATTTCTCCATCAACTTAATGTTTTGCAAAGGTCAAATCCTTAAACATGTTTGGATAATTTTTTTGGTTCCTATACCCATCTCTTTTATACTCCACAATCAGGTTATGAATTATGATAAATTTATACTTAATCTTAAAATGAACACTTTCACCATGAAATCAGGTAGGGTTTCGCAAAATCTGAAACCTTGCTTGAAAAACACCGAATGTACGTCGATATACTTTCTGTAGCTTGCTAATTTCTCTATGAAATGCTTCTGCTTATCTTTGCTTCGAACCCTATGTCCTTGTATTACTGTTCTCCACTTGGGATATATGCCATTTACAAGGTAGTATCCCATTCAATGCATGACATTGCCAACTTTGTATTTAACGTCCATTGAAAGTCCATAAGTCAGTTCTAGAAACAAATAAGATTGCTTTAAAACATTGATATCACTGAACGAACCTCATACTCTAGAAAATGCATGCCAAATCCATAAATCATCGGATAATGCAGCTTTTAAAATCACTATTAGCGCCTTTTTATGTCCGATGAATTCCTTTCCGACTGGTCGGATAGTTTTTTCATGCTTAATGCATGCAATCCAAATTACCAAGCATATTGGGAAACTCCCTTTATCATTTGGATCAAGCGTACGTAAATATTCATCAACGAACTATGCAATCACCCTATTATAGAATTTCATCATGAACTCTATCGCTTTTGATGATGAAATCCTGCAATATTCATCTTGTAACATTCTACCTTTCTTATTACCAAAGATGATACTTAATACATCCTTGATATTCATGTGCCGATCATTTGAATGTCCGAAAAAAGGTCATTAGGGAGAAAGAAAGAAAAGGTAAATAGAATCTCACAAAAACGTGATGAGTAACATATAATATATAAATTAGGTCTTTAAAAAAAGAAAGAACCTTAATATACATACAACATTAGAGTAAACTAGCATATTATCTGTTTGGACAGTCATAACAACCTATCCTTATAATTGCTGATATCTACGACAATAACAAATATCGAAAAATAAAAGAAAATACGAAAGCATGTCTTGGGCATCGAACTCGTTTCCTGAACTCCAAAGCATCAAAGCTAATCTAAAACATGCTCGACCTGACACAAGCATTATAAGAAAACAACTCCTGGGCCAGTCTGGATAAAACTAGCACGAGAAACTCAAATCACAAGAAATTTTATTATAACTTATAAAATCCTTTAAAATCAAAGGTATCTCGTTAAACCGCGCCACACATAAACACTGAAGGGTTTTAACTAACGATAACCAAAACATTATTATATGAAAATTCAGTGATATTATCATAATGTCTTAGGTTTGAAATATTTATAATCAAGTAGCTGTGATGCGTGTATATCACAACAATAGGTATAAAATAAAAAATCTAAGGTGCTTATGGGAGATTGGATTTCCAATAAGGGTAAGGAAAGGAACTACCTTTCGATAAATACATCTTTAAATAAAATGTATCCAAGGGCCTCACCGGTAACCTCTGCTAGCAAGACCGGTCTACCCTTGACTGGATAGTACCAATATGATCAACTCTTGGTTGTGATCAACAACTGTAAATGGGCCCATAAGCATACATATAGATATTGACTTTAGATAAGGTGATGATATACTATAATGGGAGCAACCCACATAGCCTTGCGGCATACCCTATTTTAGCCATTACTGGGATGTGAGGCTTGAGAGGACACAATCACCTTTTTCCCACATAGCAGACCATCTTGGAATGCTAACACTTCCCTTCAAGAAGAAATGAAATGTCAGCATTCATCCATACAAGTTTTTCTGGGATCGAACAAACATTCAACATTCACTATCTTTTGTTTTGGAATTACCCTCAGGAAGAATAGTATAGCTCCATAGCATACTTCATAACGATCCATCATGAATGTTATTAGTTTAGAGTTGTTCAGATAAATCATACTTATCTGAAACTGGTGTCTCCCAACTAAGCGTAATTCTCAGCTAATTCAATTCCGGTTCTTTGGAATTATGCAACAAACGTTCGAGTCCTCACCGAAGAACTCGAATATACACAACATACTTCCTGAGTTAAAATAGGTCAAGATTTGATAGGTGGTTATTTAACTGTCAAATACACAATTAAACAATAACTCAAAGGTTTAATTTTTCCATAGAAACCACTAAGCCTCAAAATAACTTTTCATTTATCTAAATCTCTTTTCAGAATATTTATCAAAATATTCATATACTTATCACATTGAAATAAGTTTATTCATACAATATTGTGAAAGATTTCTCATTTTAAAATCATATTAAAAGGATCAAACACTTGTTGTTTAAATTAGAGATAAGGAACCCCAAATACTATTCCTTCGGTGTTAAGCATGGAACAAGTGTCCACACTACTATAATTAAGAAGGTCGGTTAAGGAAAATCCCATCTCTAATTCTTTTATAAATTTCTTCAATAATTACTTTTAATAAATCATTTTCATTTATGAAATCTCCTTTGCTTAAATTCTAATTCCATTTATGAATATGTTTTATAAATATCCAAAAGATCATTTATAAAACTCTTTTATAAATATCCTTGTTTTATATGTATCCAAAGTCATTTATAGAAAATCTTTTATAAATCTTCATTTATAAAGTCCCTTTTTAAGAAATATCATTTACAAATATCATTCATAAATCTACTTTAAATAATCCATTTAAAAAATATTATTTACAAAATATCATTTGTACATACCTTCACTAAAATAATTGGACATTTTACAAAATCATTTACAAACACTTAACCTCAAATTGATATACAATTAAAGTCAATTTAAAAACCATAATTTATAGATTTGAAAGGAGGCTTAGTGACCATAATGATACTAAATCAGGTTACCAGTCAATTAAATTTATCCTCTAAATCGCATAACAGTTATTTACATAAGCCAACATATATCACTAGTACAAAACAGATCAGCTGCTTCGCCTCATTTGTGTCAGTTGTCCATAAAACTGACACAAATAGTGTAATTTGTGTCGGTTGTTCATTAACAACCGAAACTATTGACTTATGGGGTAAGAAGAAAATGTTAAAAATGTAATTTGCATCTGTTATTCTTAAGAAAACGACACAATTGAAGGGAAGCAATAGATCTATTTGTGTCGGTTGTTTGAACAACCGACACAACTAAATGCAATAGCATCGGTTGTCCAAAAACCGACACAATAGGCACAGTACTTTCCCCCCAAATCCATTTCAGCCGCCCCCCTCTTTTCCCGCGTACGCTAAATTTTAGAGGTAAAATTTGCGTACCCGCCCCGAACAAGTTATTCCTTTTCTTCTTTTGCGTACCCGCCCCGAACAAGTTAGAGGTAAAATTAGCCGTCTTATCTTCTTTTCTTCTTCGTTCGTTTATTCCTTTTCTCTCTACCCGCGAACGCTAATATTGAATTTTATTCCTTCTCTCCACCCATTGTACTACCGTTCTCTCTACCCGCCGATTGTCGAAGACTTCTGATAGTTTCTCTATACCCGCCGATTGTACTGCTCAATAGTTCATCCTGTGTGATTCTCTGGTAAGTGAATATTTTATTTTATCAGTATATATGATAAATAGATTAAGTTTGAGTAATACGATTTCATATTCAGCCTTTGCCTATAGAATCTTTACTCTGGTTGCTAGTTACAATTTTTCACTGTGGTCATGGTGAATGATGAATAACTCAAGCTAAGACCTCTGCCAATAACTCAAGCTAGATATTTCACCACCTATGGTAGTGGTCATTGGCTATTTTTGGCATTTACACAATTACATATCCAATGAATTATGTAATTTCCATTTTATATAACTTTACTAGAGATAAATTATTTATCTTTGACAATTGTGAAAATAAAATATAATGAAATATCGCTCGCTATAAAAAGCAAACTCACTATATTAGCATAGACATAATAGGTTTTAGTTTCTAATTCATGAGTAACATCCCTGTTATATCCGGCCTTTTAATTTCCTTTGGTATATGAAGTTTCACGCTTAAAACATTGCGCATCCTAATAATATTTTAACAAAATGGTAGGAAAAAACCATCATTAGATGTGTTTTAGTGTGTGTGTGTAATATTGGTCTGGTTTAATTAATTATTATGTATGATAATTCTTTTGATACATGTGCAATAATTCAAAAAAAATTATTTGTCGTTTTCCATGCCAAGTGCCAAGGTTTTGCAAATTTTTTGCACCTTTGTGTGCAGTCCACTTTGAATAATGTTGATGCATGCTATAGTTTAAACCTATTTCTAGGCAGAAATTAACATTGGCTACTAGATGTTTGCGTTAAAGTTGATTTGCTTGCCATTATGGCTACAAGGTGGATTAGACACAGTAGATTAAGGCAATAATTCATGTGATTCAATTTTGTAGTTGGATCTTAAATTTCTTATCTGTATTTGATCTGCTAGATTTATAATTGGATCTGATCCTATCTAGAATTTTTTGGATTTGATAAGGTCATATATTAGTTATTGTTTGTAGTTAAATTTGCCAAATTGATACTCTTACAGACCTTTTGTTTGAAAATCATCAATTATGTGTCAGGTCTTTTTCCCTTAAACATGTTAAAGCGACATCTTTTTGTTTCCTTGTTAAAGCGGCATCTTTTTGTTTCCTTGTTCAATATATTCAGAATTTAGGTTAAGAAAAACAGTTAAACTCACTCTCCTCTTGGATTATGTTTATTTAACTTGTTCGTTGTTGAGTGCTGATGCATTTTTTTCCATTGGAGTTCGATAAACCAAATAATTCTAAGAACTCTTTGACATGTTTATTAGGCTACTAGCAACAGGCGTTCTGCATCCTGTAGCACATTTAAACTCTACTGGAGGTTTCTTAAGTACATGATTCAGTGTAATTATTATTATATTTAAATGAAGGCTGAACGTCTTGTGTCAGTAGTGTTCTACTTCAAGATTAGTTAGAACTAACTGCTCTTTTATATCAAATACTAATTTATCTACTAGTTTGGTTCTGTGTGTTAAATTTCTTTTCAGAGTAGTGCATGCATTGTTTTGGCTTATTTTTCCATTCCTAAACTCATTGAACGTGGAGAGATACCTTTCTCAGGTTTTCTTTTTAATTACATACATATCAATACTTTTTCCAACTTTTCTGGTATTATTTTTTGTGTGCCTGAGTGGCTAGCTAGAGTTTTGAATGATAACATGTAACTGCGTATAAACGATCGTTTAACTGGGTAAAAAGTCATGTTTTGGGTCCCAGGTAATTATCACTCTTTGTTGAAAAAAGTTAAGTGATACTTGTATTTTTTATCAAACTGTCTCAATATTGGGTCAAGAGTATCCTTATATTTTGTAAATGAAATGATTCATGTCTTTGAAATGTAACTCTGATCTGGTTCTTGATGACCACATAATTTTGCTGCATTTGGATGTTTGTGTGTGTATGGATTACATATATTAAGGAGGTATGCATAACCTTT
Source organism: Allium cepa (assembly GCA_030765085.1). Lineage (NCBI taxonomy): Eukaryota > Viridiplantae > Streptophyta > Magnoliopsida > Asparagales > Amaryllidaceae > Allium > Allium cepa. The sequence goes on from CM060939.1 coordinate 322,718,574, forward strand.
TGAGATATCAAGGAGGTATTATTATACTAATTCCAACAAGACCTCACTGTTTCAGGGATAGCTAGTCCAGAAAGATCTCTTGCCTTACCCTCAACCCTGTATTGCTACACGGATGATATATATCAAACTGTTATTCCCATCACACTGTAATTTTGAATTGAACACTTTTCATTTATATATAATGTAAAGCGACACTCGATGAATAAGTGCATTTATTGGTTTGTGTTAATGTTTGTCTGTCTGAAAGGATGTTATGTATGGAAAGATGTTATGTTGTAGATGAGCACAGTCTGTCTGAAATGTAACAGTGGTATGGTGGGGTAGTTAGTGTCAATGTGCAAGTGAGTGGAAGTGGTGGTGAGGCACTATGCAGAGACTATGTCAGCAGTAAGGTGGAGAGCAAGAAACTTATTTGTATTTGAACTGAAGCAATGACAGTTTCGATTTGAACTTGAGAATTACAGGGGTAGTAGTGATATCAGTTTAGGTGAATTTCTGAAACTCTTAGTGGTCGGAGATGAGATGAAGGAGTGGCTAATCTATTGATGGTTTTGGTTGTGTGCTGTTATACTGGTGGCATTGTTTGTGACATAGTTACATTTTATTTTCTTGATATGTAGATGGTGATGCTGTCTTGATGCTTCAAAATACCTGCCAACAAAATGATATGTTTTTGCAAATAGTTTTCAAAGTAATTCGTATAAATGATTTATTTTAGAAAGTGGCTTCAAGTGAAGATAAAAAAATATCCTTGATACTGTCTTATTTATTGACTTTTGTGAGGCCTATTAAACCTTCGTTTTCCATTTTAAATTTGAACTGTGGCTGCATGTAGTTGTGTCTGCCAGCGCGTGTGTGTCGGTGTGCGTCTATATGCGTGTGTGTGTATATGTGTATGATCGCTACACCTCATTCTTGCTGCATGTGTAATCCTAGAATTTCAACACATGTTTCAATTTAAACGATATAACAGTTCTATACGCGTGTAATAATTTGAGAACAACCTGTCCAGTACCGCAATCACTAGAGGTGCACGAAAATCTACCGGCGGAGTTCCACGAACACTATCTACAAGGCCAAAATCGACCGGTCCAGCCGTTTGGCGCATAAATTAGCTGAGACCATTGTCCATAGTCGAGTTGGAAACCTGTTGTAGATAGCCAAGGGAAGTTTCCTCCTGATAATGTAGCCGGCCATATCGTAAATGGACAGTTGTTTCCTAGCTGGAACTGAGTTTCGGAGGCAGCTGAAGTACATAACCACATATTTTACACATATACACGTATTTGCCTGTCACCACTTTTACCTGATCGGCCGTAACCACCGCCATCTCAAGACTGAGCTTCCTACGACCATCACCTTGCTTCCATTGTCAGGCCGAGACCATGCATCCCACTGCCGAGCCCTGTCTTTACAAAATACATCACCAAGTCTAGCCTGGCCGAGCATATACATTTGGGGTTATGGCCTAGCTTGTTATCTGTGGCCGAGCCTATGTGATACTTGGCTAACCCATTTATGTTTTATCTTATAAATAAATTTTGTGAAAATTATTTTGACTTATTTTTCTGGCTAACCTCATGCCATCCCCAATGCTGCACTCTGTATATTTTGTTTTATTTTTGAGTTAAACTTTCCTTATGTGTTTTGTATAGATTTTATTTTGTGTATTTTAAATTTGTTCTGGTGTTGAGTTAAAGATTTTCATGTGTTTACATAAATCTTATTTTGTGTATATTCAGTTTTTGTTGAGTTAAATTTTTTGCTTGTGGTCTTGTAAATCTGGTTTCTGTGTATTTTTTGTGTGTTTTCGCTAGCTATTTTGTTCTATTTCCTGTGTTTTATAAAGTATATTTGTGTAATGAATTCATTGTGTTGAGTTAAAAACTTTTCAGGTGTTTGTATGTATTTTACTTTGTGTTTATTTTATGTTGAAAAAAAAATCAGAAAAGATTTTTATGTGTTTATATATACTTCATTTCTGTGAAACTTTTTTTTAATTACATTTATTTAGTTTTCCTTTCATAACTTTATTTATATACATTCTAATGTATTTGGGTTGAGTCAAATATTTACCTATGTTTATGTTTATTTAAGATCTGGGTTGAAACTCTCCTTCCACTTGAGCTCGTCCATGAATTGTCGTGCTTATTCATGTTGCTTTGTTTTGTTGAATCATCTTCTCTAGCCAAAGAAAGTGAGTTTATCACCTCGATAAACACACTTATATTTTGTGAATTAATGCCACTTGAATTGTATAGATATGTATGTTATAATAGTAATTCATCTATGCTTATGATATGTTATCACATGATGTTATACCCGTCGTGATTAGATACCATGTTATATTGTTCTGTACATTTATTTTCTGCTCTCACACTGCAAGTTCCCTCACTATAGGTTGAAATCGCATAAAAAAATTACACAAAAGAAACGGCTAAGTAGACATGAAAATTTATTGGTCAAATGAACTAGTTATGTGTAGCTTTCTCAGATATGTGCATTTATTGGCCGGTTGCTTGCTCTGAAATTTAAGCAACCATGTATGTTTTGCTTAAGTGGTTAAATCATGAGCTTATAGAATGCATGTAAAATATACATGGTGATATTTAAGTTATTATTCGTTTGTTGAAATATTTTATAACTTTCGGGTGCACATCTGTGATACAGGAATAATGGAAATGCAACTATATGAACACACTGAAGAGCAAAACACTTTCGCTACCGCTTCAGAACCGTCATCTAAGAGGAGGCAAAGAGGTCCAACAACCGGAAAGAAATACAGAACATCCGAGCCAAAGTTCATTGAGTGGTGTGATAATGGCAAACCTACTGGAAAATGGGTGAAGTCTTTTAAGGCGTACGTAGGCGATACAGCTAGATCTAGAATTGATATCAATATCAAGAATTGGGCTAGCGTTAGTCAAGGGCTTAAGGATACCATCTGGGAAGACATTAAGGTATTATAAATTCATTTGTTCGCTTATTAAATTGTCAGTTGAATCCTTTGTGTTTGGAGTCATGAACCGCTTCCATTGTTTATCAAATTCATTTTTACTGCTTTGACGTTGTGAAACCGAGGAGTTTAAGGTATGCTTTTTTTATGCCATATCCACAAGTCACACGCTATTTCTTTCATTTTACAACTCACCAGCTTCGTCAGAGCAATTGAATATTTCACAAAATGAAACGTGCAGTTTCTTATAACAAAAATGAAAACTGCTCTTTAGCTTTATGATATTTAGCTCTCTACTTCTTTACACTCTCTAAAATTAACATTTCATAGTTTACGATCAGCTAGTTATTTTCCAAATTGTGTATGTAACATTTCATAGTTTACGATCAGAAAGTGGATATCATGTCCTCATGTGGAATAGAGATTGATTAGTTTAACAATCTGTAATCAATGGGCGTGTACGTATAAAATTGACTATAACCAGTTTTGCTACTCATATATACATGGATAACATAAAATTTAAACCTATGAAGAACTGGTTAAACAAAATTCATATAAATGTTTTGTAACTAAATACCCCTCGACAGTTAATCAAGATTCATATTCAAAACATTAAAAATTGTACGACTGTGGTAACTCTACGAATTAAATAAAGTGGGGGTAATGTAGGAGGAATAACAAAAATAAAGTGGAATGATGTATTAAGATTGTGACAGTTAACTGAAGCCAGTGATATAGAATTTTTTGTTGTTGAATGTGTCAGTTTGTGACAGTTAATTGAAAACAGTGGGGTAATGAAGTGTAGTAATGTGATATGGTGGGTCGATGCAACGGAAATGTGGGTATTTGTTGCACAGAGCAGTCTCTGGTGAAGTAGCAGATGTAGAGGGGAACTGTTTTGGAGTGTAGGCAGTGATGATGTTGTTTGGTCTTGTGATTGGAGTAGGTGATGATCTGTTGACAGCAAGGGGGGAAGTTTGAATATGCAGTGCTGTCGATTGTAGCAAGCCGTGGGGGAGCAATGTATACAATGGGGAAGAGAGGAAACAGTGTGGGTATGGTCTGACAGTGGGAGTTTGGTTTACAACATCGTTTTTGGTTGTGGTGCGCTTGATTTATTCAAAAACTTCACAATATTTACATATAGATGGTTGATAATCCTATGTTATTGGCATATTTCTATTTCCACATTTGAGCAGAAATTTATGTCTAATCTGTATGCTGTTTATGTTGAATATGTATAGTGCAGTTACAGAATCCAGTTTTGTTTATTTCTTACACACATTATAAATGATCACTATAAATATACAAATTCATTTTTGTACCATCAGTTTAATTTTGTGGGAGATTCAAATTGTAGCATTAATTATTTGTAGTAGAAATACGTGGGTACAGATTTTAAAATTTGCAACTTGCATTTTTGTTCTTAATAATTCAATACTGTCCTATTCCTAATATGTTTTCATTTTTTTTATTGTAACCTTCACATACCACTGATGTCTGCATTGTACTAATTACATGAATATAATTGTGCATTTCTTGTTACAGTGCACTTTATAAGAGAGCAATATTATAATAGTTTGTATACATTTGTGTACATAGAGAAATAGTATACATAGAGAAATAGTACAAACATTTGTGCAAATTGCAACTGTTCTGTGGCTTGTGCTATTCTGTTTTTCTGAATTTTGCAATGTCATAAAATAGCAAATAAGTGAGAAGGCTAGGAAGAGTCAGGCATGAAATGAGCATCCTCACTATTTAGGACAAGCTGGATATGCAGGGAAGAAGGCTAAATGGATAATTGAAGGCCATAGTTCCTCGACCATATTGCCAGGTGGACCTGTTTTGGATCGGAGTATTGATTGGATTTTGGCACGATCAAAAAAAGGAGCCGATGGAAATTATGTCATCCCTAATGAGAAAACTAAGATGGTTGCAGATAAAATGGTACGACTAGTTTCCATGTGTTTTATCGCTTTACATGTTTTAAACTGAAAACACACACGACCCAGCATTCTTTATTATTAGATAAAATATGACACGTAATATGATATCATTTCAGCAAACATGTGGTGCTAACATTTCAGTAAAAAGCATGATACTATGGCACTATTTTAATTTTTTAATCTTCATATGATAGTGAAAAGCATGTCACCTTATGTTTTAGCTTTTTTTTGTTGACAGAATGATTGGAGAGGAAAAGCCGTTGAAGGGTCATGGGTTCCAGATAGGTATGATGATGTCTTGAGTCGTGATCTTGAAAAAAAAGAGCATCCAGGTCGAGTTAGAGGGATTGGTGGGACGGTTGGTATAAAAAACCTATTTGGTGATGTAGAGAAAAGGAAAGGTCGAAGTGGTGTAATATCATCTGATGAGTTGCATGTTATCACTCAGGAAATAGAGGCTAAAGTGAGCCAAAAATTAAGACAAGAGATGAGTACAATGGTTCAAGAGCAGATTGCAAACATTTTGAACACGATGAATTTGCCCAAGGAGGTGGAGATCAGCACACCATTAACTGATCATCATAGTAGTTGTCAATCAACGCGCCCGAACAAATTACAATATGCAAACAAAACTCAAGAGACGGATCCCTTTGCAGACTTGCAGGTAAACAATTCATAGTTGAATTTATAAACGTATATGATTTTATGTATTTGACAAGTGCTAAGTGAAAAATGTTGGTTTTGTACTTTGCCATTCTAGAAACCGATTAAATGTCGTTTGGCCGTGAATATGGACTCCAAAATTGTTGTAGTGGGTCATGGCATGGTACATCCCGCTTCAAGGTCCCAAGATCAATGTCATAATCAACAAATCTTGGTCGATCATGTAAAAGTTGGAATTGATGCAGTGGAGTCTATTCATGAAGGAACCTCACTTCCTGTTCCAACTAAACATCACAACACGATAGGAGAAGCGGTTGGGAGTTTTGTTCAATGGCCTAAAAGCCTTGTGCTTTTAAGAGATAATGATACGGTAATGAATGCATTTTTCTTCCTTAATTTAGCTTGCTAAACTCCTCTATTTCATATTAGAACATATTAAAGAAGTAAAATTTCTTCATACTAGAACTTATTATAGATAATTTAGCTATTTATAAACTTATCGGAAAGTAGTTAACATATGAAGTTGAATTCTTAGCATTCGTCTATTCTTTTAACAACATCATTTCAAACATCTACTTAAAATTTTGAATTAGGTACCTGCGTCTCAACCAAACAAGGATTTGTTTGAAAATAGTAATGACAAGGTCGTGAATACAATGTCAGATGAGTCTGCAAAACGCAAATCAATCATGGATGAAGAGATTCTCAAAACTTTAATGAGCGAGTGCAGATATTTCCATGACCTAATACTTCAAATATTATCCAATGATAGTGCCATCAATGCAATTCAAGTGAATAAGGATTTATTCACATACGATGAGGACTTTGAAATTCATATCACGATGGACGACATTATCCAATTCCTTAGTATGACATGGTTGAATGCATCATGGTTGCAACTTTACATCATGTGAGTATTTTTTCCTTAGCAATTTTTTTATATATAACCATCTTAGTTCTTTGATGAATAGTCAATTTTTAAAAAACTAATAATATATGTTTAAATTTGTTTAGGTGGTTAAATCATATGTGCAATGATCTCAAAGTGGAGACCATTGGGTTTATGTGTCCCAAAAAGCTTTCCCAAGTGCGAAAACATCCAGATGCGACAAATACATATTTGTCGAATACATGGAAAGCATTGCAATCTAAAAGCTTACTTTTAGCCCCACAGTACGAAGGGTATGAACATTAAACTTTTAGTAACTAGTTTACAAATTTGATGCCAATTTTAACAAACTATAAATCTTGTAACGCAGGAAACATTGTATACTACTTGTTTTCCGTGTAGAAATGAATGAGATTTATGTTTTTGATCCTCAGGCCAAACGCAAACATAAACTTGAAATTAAACCGCAAGTGAGAACGTAAGTTGTATATATTTGCTCTCTTATATGAAGTTAGTATATGTGGTAAAATTAAAAATTTATACATGGAATTAGTGTATGTAAATGCGGGTGCCGGAGTAGTCATTATTTAACATTTTATTGCATGTGTAGGGCCTTCAAAATTTACAAGGCATTCGGTGGCAAGTCTCGAGAAAGTACCTTGAAATGGAAGCATGTTAAGGTGATTTGATTTTCAAACAAAAAATAAAATAAAATAAATACTATGTATTGTTTGGCATATGAATTCATTTTAAACTAACTATTAAGTTATCTTGTAATGTTGCTGTAGTGTCCTCAACAATTAGGAGCAACTGAATGTGTATATTATGTGATGAGGTATATGCATGACATAGTGAAAAACCACAATCAAAGCATCGATTTACAAAAGGTACTACTTTAGTTTTTTTCCTTCATATTATACATTAGCTACATTACAGGTATATTTCGATCATATCATTGCTGCAATGCTAGTTAGAAGAAATCAAATGCCAAGTCTTTATTTACTGTTCAGTTCATGTATTTGAAGGAAAAAAATAAACCGAGAAAATGTGTAGTGATGCACCAAGTCGTTGTTTTAGTTTGACCCGTCATATTAGAAGATAAACTTATAAATCCAGCTGATTCAAAGAAGTAAACTATTTTAAAGTGAGGGAGCATTAACGCTTCTGGATTCCAAACTTTCAGCCATACAGTGAACAGTTATTATTGCTAAAAAAAATGAAAGCAATTTTTTTTCTTTTTTGTTTTAAAACAAATGATTTACACGTGGAAAAGAAAATGAAAATGAAAATAAACTCCGGCAGAAAGCAAAGCTATGGAAAGAAGTGTCTGATGTTGTGTTTTGTAGTTTGTGTAGAAGAGGGATGGAAGGTGAACAGTGGTCGGTAGGCGATTTTGATTGTGATGGAGATGGTTCGGGTTTGTGAAGTGAGGTTGAATTAGTGGGTTCACGGTTGTGGGTTGTAGGAGGTGGGTGATGATGGAAATTGAAGTTGAGGTGATGGTTGTTTGAAGTTGATGGTGTTGCTTGATGACGAAGGAGGCAGGTAACCGGAGGCAGTGGGAGGGAGTGGCGATGTTTGCTGTGAGTGGTTTGGTTTTGGTTTGGGTTGTGGGTTGGAAGTGGTTGAAGATCTGGTCACGTGGTCATGGTGACGGGTTTCTGGTCGTGATTGAGGGAGGTGAGTTATTCCAGGCAGTTTGGGGAAGTTGAGGTGTTGAAGTGTGCAGTTTTGGTTGGATGAAGAGGGAGATGAAATGTAACTGAGAATGGTGAACAAAGAATGGCACAAATGAGGAAGTACAACAATCAAATGCCTCAATTGCCTGTAGCAGTGAACTAAAATGATGGACAGTGAGAATGTAGCAGGTTGATAGTTGCAATTGTAGTTGTCGAAGAGGAAGTAGGGAGAAGGCATAAAAAAGATAAGTGTTGGAAGAATTTAGATTCAGGTGCAATAGTGGATTCAACTACCAATTGGTCTCTCTATTGGTAGTAAGATGTATAATAATTTAGACATTTGTATTGCTTGCAAATCTTTTGGACACAGACCTGCTGATTGCAAAAGTAGCCTAATTGTTAATGATAATGTTAAAAATGATAAATCTGAAGTGGTTGAGGTCAAGAAAGGTGATAATGAGTCAAGTAAGGTAGAGAGAGGGAAGTTTAAAGTTATAAATAAGCAGAAGTGGCAGAAAATTGCTGGAAACAAGGACAAAGTGATATCTCTAAAACAATTAGACATGGAAAAGTGGTGGAATGTAATATGATAGCTGCTACTTCCAATGGAGGGAGGTTGGGTTACTGGTTGGTCGCAGATGTAAGTTGTTTACAGTTGAACTGGTGGAGATGTTGCTGTGGGTGGCAGAATTTGAATATGGGGTTAAGTGAAGTGGATGTTTTTGTGATGAAGCTTGAACATTTTAGGTGAAGTGTATGATTGAACATGTGGGTATGCTGGAGATGATTGGTGGTTCGGAGGTAGTGTTGTTTGATTATGGCAGTGGAGGTGTGATGTTTGCAGTTTCTTATGGTTTGGGGAGGAAAAGGCAAGGGTTTTTTTTGTGATGCAGTGATGTAGGGTTGTTGAAGTAATGGCAGAAGTGGTGAAGACTAAAGGAGGTTTGGTTGAAACTGCAGAGGTGATGCAATATGTTGGGGAGCTGGGAGTAATGGCACAGAGGTGTGCACTGATATGGTTTTGTGAATTGTGGCTTTCTGAAGTTGTGAACCGTGAAGTTGTCACAGAAGTAAACTACCGAGGGTAAATCACAGAGTTTAACTACAGAAATTTAATAATGGATTGAATATCATAAATACACAAAACCAGTTAAATACCATCGATTGAATCAGTGGCGGTGTAACAGTTTGTCAACTAATGTGTAGATTGATAACTAAAAATATTCTGAGAACTTTCTTCAAAGCAATCTTAAAAAAATTAAATAAAATTTGACTGTTTATAACTAGAAGAAAATGAAACACAAAAATAACTAGCAACTATATTTTCACAAATATAGTTTACAATATGAGATGGTGTTAGCTTGAGCGAGCTAAAGTGTACAAACAACGTACAAAATTAAAAAAATTATATCAACAAAATAATATAAAATAAATAAAGAGCTTGTGAGTTGTATTCAGCAATTTCAAAGTAAAAATTCTAAAGAAACATACAGTTGTATAGTGTTGATATCTTGATTTCTGGCTGTGCTAGTAGAATCGAAAGTATAAATGAAAAACTATCTTTTAATCTCCATCATCTCTTGTTTAGAATTTACCTGTTCTAACTCGCCATTCACCCTTGACTCAGCCTATAAGCTGTGTATTGTGTTCCAGTACTGTAAAACCCAAAATAAATTTCCTTGTAGCTATCATTTAATTTGTTCCCAATATTCAGCTTATGCATGGTTCAACCTGTGTTTGAATTACATTCCTCTCAGATTGATCTTTTATATATATTGCAGAGTATTCCTGACTTAATTATTGTCTTTTGTATAACAATTCTCTTAATTGCAGGACTTTGTACGAGACGGTTCTTATAACCAACAAGAGATAGACGAGGTTCGAGAGAATTTAGCTAGTTATATCATGTATAATTGGATGTAGTTGGTTGTGTACGCCGATCTTTTGTAACGTACGTTGGTATTTTGTTATGTACGTTATGTTTGTGATAGATTATATTCTATTTTGGTCTGTAAACATGAATTATGTTGATGGATAATATGATTACATTTTTTTGTTCAATCAGTTCATAGTAACGTTGGTTTATGAAAAATTTAAATTCAATTTCATACTGTTTCTATAATCTTAAATGGTAATAATATTTTTTTTTGCTTCAGATATTACTTGTGTCGGTTGTTACTTCAAAGGGAACCGATACAACTTTATATCAATTGTGTCGGTTGAAAAAACAAACATAACCGACACAAATATCAATCATTTGTGTCGGTTGTTATTAAAGAACCGACACAAAACTATGAACAATTGTGTCGGTTTTTCTGAAAGGACCGACACAATAAACGGCGGTGTGCTTCACTATACAAGCTGATTTGTGTCGGTCCTCTTAGAAAGACCGACACAACTGTTTATAGTTTTGTGTCGGCTCTTTAATAACAACCGACACAAATGATTGATATTTGTGTCGGTCGTACAACCGACACAACAGAAAATTGTCTTTTGTGTCGTCTTCATATGAGTCGGTTGTAAAACCGACACAACAGGGGTTACACAACCGACACAAATGACCAGTTTTGTACTAGTGTATGTAAATAAAATCCATAACCAACTTAGGGAATAACATGTTTATATAAACCAGCTGACAAATACATGTCCAGATAACGTTATAGCAGGATAGTGATTTGTCCTACTGAATAGATGTCCACACAATCTATTAAGTTTAATATGGAAGAATGTGGATTTATTCCGCTAAGAGATGTCAAATAATCTACTTAATTAAGGTATAGCATAACGAGGATTTATTTTGCTAACAAGTGTCAAAGTTTAGTATAAACTATTCACATTTGTACGGTTACTTAATGATTTAGACAATAGAATCCCTTGTGTTCAAAAATTATTCTTCGTAAAAGAAAGTTGCCTTTAAACAAATTGATCCATGGAAAACAAAGTAATTAAGAACTTATACCTCTTTCTAAATAACTAATTATAAGTTAAATCATTTTTAAAAACATAATTAAATCTTAATTAAGTATTAAATTAATTTAATTATTAATTAAGAAGTAATTAAATTTTAGTAAATAATTTGCTTGTAAATTAAACCCTTAATTAATTTATAATTAGAATAATTAAACATTTACTTAATAATTTATTAATAGTTAACCCTATACTTAATTTACAATCAATTAAAAATAAATTGTATACTTAATTCATAATTAATTAACAATTAATCTTACTTTATCAAAGATTAATTAAAATCGATCTTACTTCTAAGATAATTTATTAGTAATTAATCTTCCCTTAATTATTATCAATAAACCTTGTTTAATATAATTATTAATTACCCAAATTAATTAAAAATATTAATTAATAAATCTTCAATTAACTTCTTAATCATTATTATCAATTTTTATAAAACATTTCCAAAGTGTTTTAAATATGATTCTTAATTTTACAAAAATGGACTTTTTCGCGAAACTGCATCCATAGCAACCATCGTTATGGATACCATAACGAGAAAATATTTTTCTTAGATTCCTTTTTGAAAACTTACCGACTTTACCATAAGATAAAGTAAGTATTTTTGACAAATAAAACAAAGTTTGAAACTTGAAATTACCTTTGGTTTTAAAACTAATAAGCATAGTTTTCGCAAGGGATTCCTTGTCGCTAAACCATACAAAAGCGCTAACTTTCTTAGCATACTCTTACATACTCTTGTCCATAGCATATATATATATATATATATATATATATATATATATATATATCATAACCACAAAAACATATAAAGATATAAACTTTACAACCATAACAACACTTTAAGACTTTATTTCTAGCTTAAGGCGAATTCATGTATAAACATATATATAATCACAACCAAACCATAACCAAAAATCAAGCAGTTACACATATAAATACTCAACATAAAGTAAAGATAAAATAGTTTCCAAAAAGATGTGAGTTTTGCTCACCAAATTATAAAAGCAAATCAAATCCTTTTTGAACTTTGAAATAAATTCTATGTCTTGCATTTGCAAAACCAAAACTTCATTTTTAGACCAAGCAACCCAAATTAGGCACGGCCCTTGTGACGACCCGGAATTTTTAAGCAATTTAAATCGGAATATTTAATCGATTTTAAATATTCAATGGTGTAATTTTCAATTGAATTACGAGTATCACGATTTATTTGATAATTAATTATCGAATTAAATAACTTGAAATTGAATAAAATGTTGAATCTGGAATTTTAAGCCTGTTAAAAATAATTTGAAGACTTATAAAATCTATATTGATAATATTGAAGATAATAGAAGTTTTAAAATTTAAATTTTATGGTGATTTATTTGGTTTTAAAATTCATCGTTTAAATTGAATTTAAAGATAGCCGTCCGAGGCACAGTCTCGGAATTTGACGAAACCATTTCTATTGGATCCGTAATATCGTATTATTATCGGATTTCAAATTTCGTATTGATTGGAGTTGTTGTGTGAGCGTACGATAACTAAACGCATTGAAATTTATATCGAGACGAATTGAAATTAAATAAAATATATAATAATAATCAACATCAGCCGCTTCCATTCCTTTCAGCCGTGATCCTGTCATCTCTCAAAACCCTGTAGTGAGTTTTCTCCCACACGCTACCCTCCCTTCAAAGCACGTTCCTCGTGCTTCCAAAATAATCTAGCCGACCTACCCTCATTTTATTTTAACAAAGCTTTGCCTAAAATAAATCACACGAATATGGCTTCCAGCAAAATCTAATTGCAAACCAAGTTCGTATTCTATTCTTTCTTGCTTCTCTCAAAATCTTGCTTTCCTCTTTCGAAACCAGTCACGATTCATAGCCGCTCGCTATCATACTCGTTCATATAAAAATAATAATAATAATAACGATTCAGAAATCTCAATTCGAGCTCGAGCAGTCACTCGATTTCATCGGCACCTGGGGGAGATAGGATTGTCGTGATTTGCTATGGTATTTCATCGCGCGGTGGCTAGGGCCTCGGAGTAAGGTGCGAGCGCACGATGTTGTGGCCAAGGGAGGGAAACGCCGTGGGGCAGTCGTGTTTCTAGTCATTGGTTGTTCGAGGGATGCTGCGGCTTAGTGATGTTTCGCGAGGAGGGAGGTTGTACGCGAGAAGTCAGGCACGTGGTGACCGAAGGAGGGTTTGGCGAGCAAGCTAGGGCGTGGGTGGCTTTGCTTTGACAGTAAGGTATTCGTCATCATTTACTTTCAATTTAAAATATATATACATTTCAATTTCTGTTTCAGTTAAATTCACAGTAACTAAATTTTAGTTTAAAATATGTATATATATATGTAGGATAGAAATTTATATTGTAAGAGTTATTCTTAGAACAAGAAATACATATATAACTTACAGTAAGTTATTTTGATTTAAATAATTTACATTGAGATAGTATAGTTAATAGAAAGTCATTTTTTCACAATAAGGTTTAAGATATCGATTTTAAATAGATAAACAATAAACATATAATATAAATATATATAAAAGATTTTGACAAATAAAAGGGGTTTTTAATGTTGAAAAATTTATATAAGTTATATTTTTAACAATTCTATATAAGTATATATACATGTAGTTTCAAAAGAAAATAAATATACCTATATACGTTTTAAAGTTATTATTTTAAAACCAATGGTTAGTTTAAATTAAATTGATGGTTAATCTAATCTGTGGTTAGTTATTGGTAGATTATCCTGGATATTGATAAATCATACCGTAAAGAGTTAAAAACTAAATCATTAGCTGATTGGCTTTATTGAAAAGAAAATGATTAGCTGGATAAATTTTTAGTCAATTAAATAATCTGATTAATTGTATAATTATTCTCACAAGGTCCGAAATCATGGAAAATCAAGTCGGATTGGATGAATTGCAAATTAAATCAAAGGTGAGTTAATCTCACTCAGTTAAATTTAAATGATTAAATTTAAATAATTGTTTGAATGGATGAATTGAGTGATGTGATTTAGTATGATATTTTGGAATTGGCATATTATATTGTGATAACATTGGTGGATGCAGGGAAACAGGTTGGAGGGATCCAACTGGACCACTCACATTTATTTAAATTATTCAATATTCTCTGTTGTGATTATTTGATATCTTATGATGAGTTATATTGGGATATTGAATGTTATGGTTTGATTGGATATTTGGGTATAATGAATTACCAAATTATATGAATTGGATTGTTGAAAAGAAATTAAAAAAAGTAAATTTGTAAGCGAAATAATTATAGAAAGTTTGAATAAATTAAGAATGAATTGAAAAGAAATAGAAGTAATATGAAAATAATGCTAAATAACTTCGAGTATGAAGAGAAATGGAATTTTGAATAAAATGGAATTGATGAATTATAAACTTAAGTTATATCAATTAAAGAAATAAAGAATTATTTTGAAATTTAAAGTTTAAATTTATGAAGAAGTAATTGAGAAATCTAAAAAATTGGAATCAAGAAATGAGATCTGAAATTAATAGATTCTAATTTTAAAGGGAATAAATTGGAAATCAATTTGGGAAATTGATTTAAGTGATTGAAGCTAGGATTTTACTCTGGATAACCAAGTACATGTTTAAAGTAAATTCTTTAATTTTTTTTTTAAAGGTTTTAAAGTTGTTGTAAAAAGAAAGTTTTTAGAAAATTTATTATTTATAATATTTAAATTCAATAGTAAGTATTTTCCTGAATCTATTATAGTAGTAATTACTTAAAAAGTGACCTAGTATTTTGTTTTCAAAAGTGAAAATCTAGTTTTATATTCTATTAAGTAACTTTATTTTCAAATACTCATATAGTATGTATTTTTACAAAATATTGAAGTAAATTAACTTAAATGTTTAAAAGCATATATTTTCAAAGTAAAGTGTTTTAAATTATTTTAAAAATCTATTTTTGTGCTTGGTGATTTCAGAGGAAATATAAAATATTTGGAAAAGTTGATTCTGAGAAGAATGATGGTTTGAAACTGTTTTCAAAGGATTGAAAATAGAAATATATCTTGTGAAGATATTTTTGGGATTAATAAATAATTTGGAAAATTATTTATTGTTTGATGGATGTTTGTAAATAGAAATTGATAGTTAAATAACCGACTATCAGTATTGGCCAAATGCAATGGTCGTTTCGAAGAGACCGGGATCGAGATTTATTTTTCGAAAACCACTTCGATCCGGTTTGTACGTTTCATTAAAACGATTTTGGATTCGAAGATGGAGCAGTGAAGTGCAAGGGCTAGTCACTACTAATCCTGAGGATATTTCCAAAATGGATGTAGTAGGAATAGTGCCTTCGGTTCCGTTCGAACCCGGGACGGACTTGTATGGACGAATGCTTGCGAAAACATCGTCAGGTGGACGATGAGCATTCTAAGGGATATTGTTATTTATAAAGGTAACGCTTAGCCTCAAGCCTCATCAAATGGGAATGACTGAAAATCAGGGGTTATGCAGTAGGGCTAGGTGGGTAGCACCCAAGCAGGGTGAGGTCATTCCAGTCTAGATGTCCCTTTTTATTTTCGGCTTAGTGGTGCGGTTGCTGATCCCAACCGCGGGGTGATCTCACTCGGGACTGTCCATTAAGGGATGGTTCCGGCCTTGTGTTGCAGGGGATGAAGGGAGTAACCCTCGGTACGGTGATCTAGGCCCCGTACTGTGACAGGTGGTACCCGAGTGCCTAGTCATTAGTTGGAAATCCTTTCTCCCTACGAGCCTTGTACGAGTTTTGTTTGTATTACCCACTTTGTGGCTAGTAGCTGGAATTTAATAATGTAACAATTTCGGCTATTTTATAAGTATTTGTATATAGACCCTATTATAATATCAGAGGATTTCTATAAAAATCGTTTTAGCTATCATGAGGTAAAAACCCGACATGTTTATTTGTGGCGTGGTCTTACGAGATGCTTTTGTTTTTCAAAGGATTTTTGAAATTTTAAAAATCAATTGGGTGTGATTTTCTCACGCTGGTATTCCAGACTGAATCGGGTGTTATTTAACTGTAATGCTCGGGTCAGACCGAGTATTATAGGATACATGATATGATGCTGTGGAGCTCAGGAGATGAGCTGGGCGACGATGCGTATTCTCGTACTTGTTTTATATGTATATATTCCGCTGTGTTGAGTAGTTGTGTATCTAGTTGTATGATATTGATGTTGAGCTGCGATTGATGTACTCTGATGATGTAATATATAAACAGAAATATTTTTGGTTGAGTAAAGAGTATTTATTATCTATTATATTTTATTCCGCTGCGATGGTTAGATTCTGATGTAAATTTTGTTTTCTCTTCTTCTACCTCTTCTTCTTTAACCCAAATGGTTCGTATTTCTGTACAACTTGAGTTGATTTAGGTAGAACAGTGTTGACTCAAGGGATACGGATTTGCGGGCCGTTACAGTTGGTATCAGAGCTTAGGTTGGTGATAACCTTGGCTCTGGTGGGAATTACTCATTTAAATTAGAGTCCGTAATACTCTATAATGAGTTTGAGCGTATAAATATATATGAGCGCGTATTTGTTAGTGAATATAAATTGTTTTAATATTGTGTTGATTGGTTTATTGAGTGGCATATGAACCTTCGTCGGCACAGTCTGTACAACTGTATTGAAGGGGTTTCTAAACACTTGAATGGAACAATTGACACGATATTGTTTTAAATATGGGTGAATGAAATAATTTTACCCAAAAACATGTTTTGATATAAAGGATAGTTTTTGAAAACTATTTAGCTAATATATGGTTGTTTGGATGTTAGGAAGAATAATGTTGAAGCATTATCATTGTTAAGTGAAAATTTGACTAGAAATGGAAATGCAACTAAAATTTAAGGAAATAAATTTATTATAAAATGAAATTTATAAATATGAAATATAAATGTAAATTATAAATTGACATATAATCAAATGGAGATTTATATAAGCATAAACTATACAAATGCATTATAGTTAAAATGTAACGATCCTGTATTTTTGAACAATTTAAATTGAAAATATTTAATTAATTTTAAATATGTGAATGATGGTTTAAATTGAATTTCCAATAAAACTATGAATTTGGCGATTAAATTTTAAAGATTTAATCTATCGAAAGTTGAATAAAATTTGAATTTGACTTTGGAGTTTGAAAATTAAATATTAAATTTGTATTTAAAAATTCGAACTAATGACTTAGAAAAAATAATTTGGATTTAAGAATTATTATTTATGTAAATTAATAAATTGATGGATAATTTTAAATGGCATTTTTCTTTAACTTAAATAAAATGGAATAAATTTTATCAATACAAAATACAAGTATAAAATCTAATTGTAAAACATGTTAATATAAATCAATTTCCAATTCACTCCCTTTTGAAATAAATTCATTTACTTACTCATTTTTTTTTTAAAATCCATTAACTTCAGATTTTATTTCTTCGTTTTGATTTTAAATCTTTTAACTGAAACATACCAATTTCAGATTTTTCAAATTTCTTCTTTATTCTTTTAAATAAATTTTAAACCTTGAATTTTAAAGTAAATTCTTTCATTCCTTTGAATAACATCACTTAAGTTTTAAAATTCATTATTTTCCCTTTTATTCAAATCCCCTTTCCCATACTTAGAATTTATTTATTAGTATTTTAAAATCACCTTTTATTCTTTTCCAGTTCATTCTTCAATTTATTCAATTCTCTATAATTATTTAACTTAAAAATTCCCTCTTTTATTTTCTTTCATTATGGAATTCATAAAAGAAAGGGAAATTTGTTAAAAGTAAATATTGATTTATTTTTGAAATGTGGAAATAAATTTATGGATTTGGAACGTAAGTTTAAAATAAATCGGTAAAGATTTATTTGATTGATTTAAATGAACCATTTTAAGTTTAAAATGGATAACTATTTGAAAATGTTTTCGTTTAAGGAAATTGCTTTGAAATTTGTTTTCAAAGATTGAAAGGTGAAAAAAATGATTTGAAATTTGTTTTCAAATGGTTAAGTGTGGAAAAAATTATATATATCTTGTGTAGATATTTTTGGGAAATTTGAACAATTAGTTCAACTTGAAATTGGATGGTTGATTTGGATTGTATGTTTAACATTGTGAATTGATGACATATCAATTGATCTCTATTAAATATATATCTGTTTGGTGGCGGAGAATTTATTCTCTTAGCTTAACACCCTTCTCTGAGACGTATGAGCTCAGAGGTTATATATCGGTAGACATCAATTATGTGTTGAGAATTGACAATGTAACGTGAAATCCAAATCGAGTGTGAAGTCGATAATAAATTGAATTATGAATATGAATTAGGTTTGAGATAACCTTAAATATTCCAAATCGACTTAGAGGAAAATTTTAAATGGATAATGGGCTGGAAAATTTATGAATCCTCTATTTGTTATGGGTATGAGATATTGAGGTTTTCAGAACGTATATATGAGAATACGATAAATTCGAAAACCATTAGTTTGGAAAGTAATTGTTATGGAAAACTTATGTAAGTACATGGGTATGATATGTACGAAATGTGAAATGAAATATTATATATGTATGTATGATATTATGTTTTCCAAACTGAGGATATGGAAAAGTACCTTCCATTTAAAATTTGTGAAGGTTGTTGGAACTCGAGATGAGTGTCCATTTGAAAATCGTAGTTACGTAAAATTCCATTAGTTGGATTGACCATTTGAATTCCATTAGTTGGACTGACCATTTGATTCCATTAGTTGGATTGGCCATTTGTTTTCCATTAGTTGGATTGGCCATTTGTTTTCCATTAGTTGGAGTGACTAGCGTAATTTGAGGGGCGAGATGCCTACAGTTACAAGCGATTCCACTGGGATAGTGGCGCAACCGCCGTGTAAACTGCAATCTAGATGCCAAAGCGTAATTCGAGGGGCGAGATGCCTATGGTCACGAGCGATTCTACTGGGATAGTAGCGTAACCGCTGTGTGAACCGCGATCTAAGGCGACAACCATGGCGAAATTCAAGAGATGAGAAATCTACAGTTACAAGCGATTCTACCGGGATAGTAGCGGAACCGCCGGGTAAACTGTGATCCATGGGGGAATGTGCTTTCCATATCCATTTTTAAAAAGAATTTTTAAGTATTTTCACTGGGAATTGAAGCAAGTATATTTAGTACTTGGAGATTTTTAGACTTGCGCCTGGCCAGCTTATGCCTAATATCTTTAAGAACGACAATAGACTTGTTAAATTTCGAGTTAGCAAGTATTTTCAAACTTTAAATAGAAAATCAATAATCTGAAATTAAAGTAACATAAATTCCAACCTAATGAACTAAAGAAGAGGATTTTTGAAATGTTTTGAAAGTCCACAGCTTTGGAAAGGTCATACTATGTAAATTTCTTAAATGAAGAATTGCAAATTTAAAATTTGGGTTTTGTAAGTTGAAAATTTTAGTAAAAGATCTTTACGTCTTGATTGTAGAAATTAATGAACAAGAGATAATGAACAAAGCTATTGAGACAAAACAAATAGAATGAATCCTATACTTATTTATTTATTTTTAATAAGTTTCAAACTTGATAAAATTGAGTAGGGTATAAATATTAGTGAAATTTTAACAATCATTTTTCCTTACTTGTAATTTCGGGACGAAATTCTTTTAAGGAGGGAAGATTGTAACGATCCTGTATTTTTGAACAATTTAAATTGAAAATATTTAATTAATTTTAAATATGTGAATGATGGTTTAAATTGAATTTCCAATAAAATTGTGAATTTGGCGATTAAATTTTAAAGATTTAATCTATCGGAAGTTGAATAAAATTTGAATTTGACTTTGGAGTTTGAAAATTGAATATTAAATTTGTATTTAAAAATTCAAACTAATGACTTAGAAAAAATAATTTGGATTTAAGAATTATTATTTATGTAAATTAATAAATCGATGGATAATTTTAAATGGCATTTTTCTCTAACTTAAATAAAATGGAATAAATTTTATCGATACAAAATACAAGCATAAAATCTAATTGTAAAACATGTTAATATAAATTAATGCTTGATAGTTGAACTTCAAAACGTTTGTATACCTATGAAGCTTACTAAAGAAGATAATGAAAAAATAAAATTTATTATTACCAAATCTCTAGTACACTGCTATGTATCACCTCTGCAAAATCACGTACCTGTCAGCCGAAATCGCGTATCACTTCAGCCACCCTACCCTGTACGCTGTCTCCTCCCTTTATTCTCAACCAAGCCTTCCTTTCCATTTTTTTATTCATTCGAACCATAAAATAAACAGAGCGAACGAAAGAAAAAATTATAACAATGGCGGCCACGAGTTTCTTCGTTCGAAAATTAGGGCGTGGTACAGATTCGAAGACGCCATCTTTGTGGTTCGATCGAGAAGATGAATCTCATTCCTTCGTGTCGTCAGTCGTTCGCCTTTGCTTCGATTCGGCTAGGGTTCTTCGATCGATTCTTTGCGCGTGCTCCTCAAAATCAAAGGTGAGTAATTTATATTACTCACATCTAATTCGAAATAGTTTGACTTCATCTGCTTATTTTGATTTTGTTTTTCGGCTTCGATTTGATTTTGTTCGTGTTGATACTCTTCTGCCTTGAGTTGATTTTGGGGCTGTTGATTTTGATTATGGATTGAATTGTTCGACTTTGTTTTCGTTTTTGGTACTCCATCTCGGCTATAGTATTTTGCCAGTTGTAGTTGTTCCCGTGCTTCCACACAATGCTTTTGATTTTGTTCTTGGCCATGTGTTCATCTGAGTATGCACATTTTAGTTTGAATCTGGTACAGAGCTGTTGATTTCATGGTCACATAGATATCTCTATGACTTGGTTCTTTAGTTGTCTTGACCATTTAAGTTGTATTAGGGGTATGTATCTCAAGTAGCCACCTCTCTGGTCTCCTCTTGCCTACTGATTGTTGCTAGAAGTATTTACTGGTTCAGTTTACAAATGGTTGTAGTTGGTGAGTCTGAACTTTGTCAAGTGCATACTTGTTTGCCTCTGGTTATTTGAGTTTTGTAACACTTTCGACCTTGTTCGAATTTGCATTTTTATTGGAATTTGCAGTTGCCTCCCCTGTCCACTTTAATTCACCGTTGCATCCACTTGTTGTATATTATTTGAGTTTGCATTTGGTCTCGAGTCTTCACTGTTGCATGCACTTGTTGTTGTATATTATTTGAGTTTGCATTTGGTCTCGCGTCTTCACTGTTGCATGCACTTGTTGTTGTATATTATTTGAGTTTGCATTTGGTCTTGATCACTTGTCATGTTGCATGAGTCACTTGTGTATTGCCTTTGACATCCAGGTTCTTCACTGTTGAGTCTTGAACTTGATTTTCTGATATTGTTTATTACTGTAATACTTGTTGCATTTTGGTTGTTTACCATGTTGCATTCACTCCATTTTGCATTGATGCATTGCTGTCATGTTGGTTCGAATTGCATTTGTTTTTTTTGTACATGCTTCACTGCATCTTCTTCTACCTGTTGCATTTGCAATGATGTTCTCCATTTCATGTTTGAATTTCTACTTGTCTGCACTTGTATTCATGTTCATTCATGTGTACTTTCATGGGTTGTAGTCTGCACCGCTGTTCAATTGTCTAATTGCACTTTTGATCATTTTAGTCTGCACTGCTTTCATGATTTCAACTATAGTTGTTTATTTCTTCTCTGTTGCACTAGTAATTACATCTTATTCCATGTTTACTGTCACTGCCCATTTATGTTTTTGCATACCTAGTAGTTGCATTCCTGGTTTGGGGCTGTTGCACTGTGAATTGTTATTTACTAATGTTGTATATGTTGGCATCTCTTGTAGTTGTTGTACTTGAGTTGAATTGTCTGCATTGTACTTGAGTTGGGCTGGTTTGGTCGCATTTCTGTAGTTCCATGCTGCATTTGGTAGCTCTGTGCTTGTTTGTATTCACTCCAGATGTTCTTGTACATTTGATAGTCTGATACTTGTGTCCTTTTGTTGTTCACTTACCTTTTTGGTATTGCAGTCTTCACTCTGCAGTATAGCCTGTTGCACTTGTTATACTTCATTCCTTAACCTGTTTCATTTTCAAACTGAAGTTGACAGTTGCATTGTGATTTCATGTCTTTGATCACTTGAACCTAATTTGTAGTTCTTGTTCTCTTTGACATTGCTGAGTCCTTGCTGGCTCGAACTTGGTGTTGTCTGCATTTCATATTCTCTAACCACTGTCCCTGACCCTTTGGCACTCCTGTTCATCTCAATTACCTTTTGTGGTGATCTGGTGCCTCCATATGTTTTGTTTTTCTTGGAGGTACTCATGTTGTTTCCTTTTGAACTGGTCGAGTCATTGCAGTAGTTTATTTTGTGTACACTACTTTATTTAGTTCACCTGAACTTGGAACCAATCCAGTGTGTTGTTAAATACTTTTGCAACTGCCGTCACATTTGTTGGCACTGCTAACATTACATATGTACACTTATTTGTGTCCTCAATTATATACATGAATGTGGTATGACTCGAGCATTGCCTCTTTGCTGCATATGGTTTGTGTCACTGTTGCATACATGTTGAAATCATTCCTCTTGTTGCATTTCCAGATCCATTTCCATGAATTCTGTTTCTTTGTTCATTTTCAGTTTTATAATATTTTGGCATGTCCTTGTCACATATATGAATTAGTTGCCATGTTCATGATCACTGGTTTTAGACTTTGGTTCATGTGCATCACTCTACATCTGTTGCATCCATTTGTTTGTTTGCACATATCTCTAGCTTGGCCTTTGCATATGCTCTCCGGTCGAAGCATTGGCTGTTGAACTTGTACTCTAACAATTGCATATATGATGTCTTGATTGTTGGGGCAGTGGCATTGAAATTAGATCCTTCACTGGCTTTTGATTCATTGATTTCTTTGCGTATTTCATATACAGTATTGGCGAGGCCGTGCACGCGTACGTGTACGGCAGCCAATCAGTTTTGATTTTTCTTTAAGTAACTTTTCAATTAATTTAATTGATTTGATTTTAAACTGATAAATTTGTTGTAAACTGCCGTTTAGGCAAATTTTGATGCTTTTCTAAATTATCTTTTTAAAAGAAAAAAGAAGAAGAAGAATCCTTTCATCTATCTTCGTTGAAAATTTAAATCTGCTGATTTATTATTTTTAACACTGATAAGTGTTATATATACCGTTATCCGATTTCTTGTTAAAAGGTCGGATAGGTAAATTTATCTTTGACTGTTGTCTAATTGCTATTTAATTATTATTGCTGCTATGCACTAATAACTGAGTTTGAATTAGACTGACCCGTGTATTATTTTCTTTTGAATGTAATACTCGGGTCAGACCGAGTATTTTACAGCTTGAAGATTTTCTGGCAGCGAAGTTAGAGAGAGGGGGATTACCGCATCACTAAAGTTTTCCAGGAAATTTTTTCTTGTACTAAATAATAAATAAATTGTTCCGCTGTATTAAAATGTAATGCATTGTATAAACTCTGATATTTGTATATGAAAGAAAAATTCATTTATGTGAAATGTTATTATTATTCTGTGATTCTGTGGCTGATTCTGTTTAAACTCTATAAACTAAATAACAATCCGTCATTTTGAAAGTTTCTAGTTGGTTTAATTACCGACTGGAGGCGGTCAAAAAGGCGGGTCGTTACAAAGTGGTATCAGAGCTTTGGTTTACACAAAGCTTAGTTTATGGCGTTTAATATGAATAGTTACTAGAATCACTGTAAAGAAAAGGTTTTCCAAAACTAAAGAATGTATAAAATTGTTTTCTTTGAAAAATAAAAGGTATTTTGAAAATTCAATTTTTTTTAGGAAATTCCCCTCTCTAAATTTAGGTTTACGATAGTTTCTCTTCGGTAAGGTCTCCTTAGATTTGAGTCCCGATCATTCGAAAACCTATTATCGAATTGCTGAGATTTATGAAAGAATAAAATATAAGTTAAGTGAATTAGTAAATTGGTTTAAATTAAATATTTTGGATATCTCCAGAGCAATAAATTGGAAAATAAAATGACATGTCAATTTAGTTATAGCCAAGGGGGTCATTGAACTATAACTTGGGAATTTGATTCTGAATTCTTTTGAAAATTGATTTCAAATGTTTTGAGGAATGATTTAGTAAATAAATGGATTATAAGTACTTAACTTATAATATGGACTTTTGGTATATAACTGAGTTATATAAATTGAATTGAATTATTAAAGGAGATTATTAATCGAAGTTTTATAAATAGAAATGGAATTTGTAAAGATTGTTTATAAATTCGAAACCAATTGAATTTGATAAATGAAACATAGAAGTTATTAAAGGAGTTACATTCATGATTTTGGACAGCGAATTATCCTTTAAATTAAATATTGTGATAATAAATGTTGGTTGGAAATTTTATTCATGATTTTGGACAGTGGATAATCTTTTATATAAATGTGTATAAACATTGAATTGAATAAAGAAGTATATTCACGATTTTGGACAGTGAATATATTATTAAATAAAACGGATATGTTTTAGGGAAGTGATATTATGAAATGAAGTTAATCGATTTGAAGTTGTTTTAAATTGGGTTAAGGATCGAAAGCATAGATTTCAACATTCATTGTCGAAATAGACATTTTCGAGTGGAATAAAAGGAAATGGTGGACTATAACATTGTTGTTATAGTAAATGGTTTCCGAAAGGAAATTATTCATGTAGTATTGGGATTTATATATCTATCTTAAATTGGAATCCTTATACTAGTGATTTTGGGTCGTCATAACAATGTTTTACGCAACATTCGTTTTGACTCAAATAAATGTGTTTAAAAGATCGCTTTCCTTAAAGAATGAAATATATACTTGATTATGATTTAGGTATATTGAATACTTTTCAAGTGTTGAAAAGAAATGGATTCGTAAATTACTTATTATTAAATAAGTATGGAAATGTTTTTCCAATATGAAGTGAATGTTTTGAAATTTTATCTCTTAAAGATGAATTGAAAATGAATATTAGAAATCGATTTGAAAATCGTATATTCATAGATATTTTGGAAAGGTAAATTCATTATGGAATTCATAAAAGAAAGGGAAATTTGTTAAAAGTAAATATTGATTTATTTTTGAAATGTGGAAATAAATTTATGGATTTGGAACGTAAGTTTAAAATAAATCGGTAAAGATTTATTTGATTGATTTAAATGAACCATTTTAAGTTTAAAATGGATAACTATTTGAAAATGTTTTCGTTTAAGGAAATTGCTTTGAAATTTGTTTTCAAAGATTGAAAGGTGAAAAAAATGATTTGAAATTTGTTTTCAAATGGTTAAGTGTGGAAAAAATTATATATATCTTGTGTAGATATTTTTGGGAAATTTGAACAATTAGTTCAACTTGAAATTGGATGGTTGATTTGGATTGTATGTTTAACATTGTGAATTGATGACATATCAATTGATCTCTATTAAATATATATCTGTTTGGTGGCGGAGAATTTATTCTCTTAGCTTAACACCCTTCTCTGAGACGTATGAGCTCAGAGGTTATATATCGGTAGACATCAATTATGTGTTGAGAATTGACAATGTAACGTGAAATCCAAATCGAGTGTGAATTCGATAATAAATTGAATTATGAATGTGAATTAGGTTTGAGATAACCTTAAATATTCCAAATCGACTTAGAGGAAAATTTTAAATGGATAATGGGCTGGAAAATTTATGAATCCTCTATTTGTTATGGGTATGAGATATTGAGGTTTTCAGAACGTATATATGAGAATACGATAAATTCGAAAACCATTAGTTTGGAAAGTAATTGTTATGGAAAACTTATGTAAGTACATGGGTATGATATGTACGAAATGTGAAATGAAATATTATATATGTATGTATGATATTATGTTTTCCAAACTGAGGATATGGAGAAGTACCTTCCATTTAAAATTTGTAAAGGTTGTTGGAACTCGAGATGAGTGTCCATTTGAAAATCGTAGCTACGCAAAATTCCATTAGTTGGATTGACCATTTGAATTCCATTAGTTGGATTGACCATTTGATTCCATTAGTTGGATTGGCCATTTGTTTTCCATTAGTTGGATTGGCCATTTGTTTTCCATTAGTTGGAGTGACTAGCGTAATTTGAGGGGCGAGATGCCTACAGTTACAAGCGATTCCACTGGGATAGTGGCGCAACCGCCGTGTAAACTGCAATCTAGATGCCAAAGCGTAATTCGAGGGGCAAGATGCCTATGGTCACGAGCGATTCTACTGGGATAGTAGCGTAACCGCCGTGTGAACCGCGATCTAAGGCGACAACCATGGCGAAATTCAAGAGATGAGAAATCTACAGTTACAAGCGATTCTACCGGGATAGTAGCGGAACCGCCGGGTAAACTGTGATCCATGGGGGAATGTGCTTTCCATATCCATTTTTAAAAAGAATTTTTAAGTATTTTCACTGGGAATTGAAGCAAGTATATTTAGTACTTGGAGATTTTTAGACTTGCGCCTGGCCAGCTTATGCCTAATATCTTTAAGAACGACAATAGACTTGTTAAATTTCGAGTTAGCAAGTATTTTCAAACTTTAAATAGAAAATCAATAATCTGAAATTAAAGTAACATAAATTCCAACCTAATGAACTAAAGAAGAGGATTTTTGAAATGTTTTGAAAGTCCACAGCTTTGGAAAGGTCATACTATGTAAATTTCTTAAATGAAGAATTGCAAATTTAAAATTTGGGTTTTGTAAGTTGAAAATTTTAGTAAAAGATCTTTACGTCTTGATTGTAGAAATTAATGAACAAGAGATAATGAACAAAGCTATTGAGACAAAACAAATAGAATGAATCCTATACTTATTTATTTATTTTTAATAAGTTTCAAACTTGATAAAATTGAGTAGGGTATAAATATTAGTGAAATTTTAACAATCATTTTTCCTTACT
Source organism: Allium cepa (assembly GCA_030765085.1). Taxonomy (NCBI): domain Eukaryota; kingdom Viridiplantae; phylum Streptophyta; class Magnoliopsida; order Asparagales; family Amaryllidaceae; genus Allium; species Allium cepa. The sequence continues at coordinate 322,745,665 of CM060939.1, forward strand.
TGTAATTTCGGGACGAAATTCTTTTAAGGAGGGAAGATTGTAACGATCCTGCATTTTTGAACAATTTAAATTGAAAATATTTAATTAATTTTAAATATGTGAATGATGGTTTAAATTGAATTTCCAATAAAATTATGAATTTGGCGATTAAATTTTAAAGATTTAATCTATCGAAAGTTGAATAAAATTTGAATTTGACTTTGGAGTTTGAAAATTGAATATTAAATTTGTATTTAAAAATTCAAACTAATGACTTAGAAAAAATAATTTGGATTTAAGAATTATTATTTATGTAAATTAATAAATTGATGGATAATTTTAAATGGCATTTTTCTTTAACTTAAATAAAATGGAATAAATTTTATCGATACAAAATACAAGCATAAAATCTAATTGTAAAACATGTTAATATAAATTAATGCTTGATAGTTGAACTTCAAAACGTTTGTATACCTATGAAGCTTACTAAAGAAGATAATGAAAAAATAAAATTTATTATTACCAAATCTCTAGTACACTGCTATGTATCACCTCTGCAAAATCACATACCTGTCAGCCGAAATCGCGTATCACTTCAGCCACCCTACCCTGTACGCTGTCTCCTCCCTTTATTCTCAACCAAGCCTTCCTTTCCATTTTTTTATTCATTCGAACCCTAAAAATAAACAGAGCGAACGAAAGAAAAAATTATAACAATGGCGGCCACGAGTTTCTTCGTTCGAAAATTAGGGCGTGGTACAGATTCGAAGACGCCATCTTTGTGGTTCGATCGAGAAGATGAATCTCATTCCTTCGTGTCGTCAGTCGTTCGCCTTTGCTTCGATTCGGCTAGGGTTCTTCGATCGATTCTTTGCGCGTGCTCCTCAAAATCAAAGGTGAGTAATTTATATTACTCACATCTAATTCGAAATAGTTTGACTTCATCTGCTTATTTTGATTTTGTTTTTCGGCTTCGATTTGATTTTGTTCGTGTTGATACTCTTCTGCCTTGAGTTGATTTTGGGGCTGTTGATTTTGATTATGGATTGAATTGTTCGACTTTGTTTTCGTTTTTGGTACTCCATCTCGGCTATAGTATTTTGCCAGTTGTAGTTGTTCCCGTGCTTCCACACAATGCTTTTGATTTTGTTCTTGGCCATGTGTTCATCTGAGTATGCACATTTTAGTTTGAATCTGGTACAGAGCTGTTGATTTCATGGTCACATAGATATCTCTATGACTTGGTTCTTTAGTTGTCTTGACCATTTAAGTTGTATTAGGGGTATGTAGCTCAAGTAGCCACCTCTCTGGTCTCCTCTTGCCTACTGATTGTTGCTAGAAGTATTTACTGGTTCAGTTTACAAATGGTTGTAGTTGGTGAGTCTGAACTTTGTCAAGTGCATACTTGTTTGCCTCTGGTTATTTGAGTTTTGTAACACTTTCGACCTTGTTCGAATTTGCATTTTTATTGGAATTTGCAGTTGCCTCCCCTGTCCACTTTAATTCACCGTTGCATGCACTTGTTGTATATTATTTGAGTTTGCATTTGGTCTCGAGTCTTCACTGTTGCATGCACTTGTTGTTGTATATTATTTGAGTTTGCATTTGGTCTCGCGTCTTCACTGTTGCATGCACTTGTTGTTGTATATTATTTGAGTTTGCATTTGGTCTTGATCACTTGTCATGTTGCATGAGTCACTTGTGTATTGCCTTTGACATCCAGGTTCTTCACTGTTGAGTCTTGAACTTGATTTTCTGATATTGTTTATTACTGTAATACTTGTTGCATTTTGGTTGTTTACCATGTTGCATTCACTCCATTTTGCATTGATGCATTGCTATCATGTTGGTTCGAATTGCATTTGTTTTTTTTGTACATGCTTCACTGCATCTTCTTCTACCTGTTGCATTTGCAATGATGTTCTCCATTTCATGTTTGAATTTCTACTTGTCTGCACTTGTATTCATGTTCATTCATGTGTACTTTCATGGGTTGTAGTCTGCACCGCTGTTCAATTGTCTAATTGCACTTTTGATCATTTTAGTCTGCACTGCTTTCATGATTTCAACTATAGTTGTTTATTTCTTCTCTGTTGCACTAGTAATTACATCTTATTCCATGTTTACTGTCACTGCCCATTTATGTTTTTGCATACCTAGTAGTTGCATTCCTGGTTTGGGGCTGTTGCACTGTGAATTGTTATTTACTAATGTTGTATATGTTGGCATCTCTTGTAGTTGTTGTACTTGAGTTGAATTGTCTGCATTGTACTTGAGTTGGGCTGGTTTGGTCGCATTTCTGTAGTTCCATGCTGCATTTGGTAGCTCTGTGCTTGTTTGTATTCACTCCAGATGTTCTTGTACATTTGATAGTCTGATACTTGTGTCCTTTTGTTGTTCACTTACCTTTTTGGTATTGCAGTCTTCACTCTGCAGTATAACCTGTTGCACTTGTTATACTTCATTCCTTAACCTGTTTCATTTTCAAACTGAAGTTGACAGTTGCATTGTGATTTCATGTCTTTGATCACTTGAACCTAATTTGTAGTTCTTGTTCTCTTTGACATTGCTGAGTCCTTGCTGGCTCGAACTTGGTGTTGTCTGCATTTCATATTCTCTAACCACTGTCCCTGACCCTTTGGCACTCCTGTTCATCTCAATTACCTTTTGTGGTGATCTTGTGCCTCCATATGTTTTGTTTTTCTTGGAGGTACTCATGTTGTTTCCTTTTGAACTGGTCGAGTCATTGCAGTAGTTTATTTTGTGTACACTACTTTATTTAGTTCACCTGAACTTGGAACCAATCCAGTGTGTTGTTAAATACTTTTGCAACTGCCGTCACATTTGTTGGCACTGCTAACATTACATATGTACACTTATTTGTGTCCTCAATTATATACATGAATGTGGTATGACTCGAGCATTGCCTCTTTGCTGCATATGGTTTGTGTCACTGTTGCATACATGTTGAAATCATTCCTCTTGTTGCATTTCCAGATCCATTTCCATGAATTCTGTTTCTTTGTTCATTTTCAGTTTTATAATATTTTGGCATGTCCTTGTCACATATATGAATTAGTTGCCATGTTCATGATCACTGGTTTTAGACTTTGGTTCATGTGCATCACTCTACATCTGTTGCATCCATTTGTTTGTTTGCACATATCTCTAGCTTGGCCTTTGCATATGCTCTCCGGTCGAAGCATTGGCTGTTGAACTTGTACTCTAACAATTGCATATATGATGTCTTGATTGTTGGGGCAGTGGCATTGAAATTAGATCCTTCACTGGCTTTTGATTCATTGATTTCTTTGCGTATTTCATATACAGTATTGGCGAGGCCGTGCACGCGTACGTGTACGGCAGCCAATCAGTTTTGATTTTTCTTTAAGTAACTTTTCAATTAATTTAATTGATTTGATTTTAAACTGATAAATTTGTTGTAAACTGCCGTTTAGGCAAATTTTGATGCTTTTCTAAATTATCTTTTTAAAAGAAAAAAGAAGAAGAAGAATCCTTTCATCTATCTTCGTTGAAAATTTAAATCTGCTGATTTATTGTTTTTAACACTGATAAGTGTTATATATACCGTTATCCGATTTCTTGTTAAAAGGTCGGATAGGTAAATTTATCTTTGACTGTCGTCTAATTGCTATTTAATTATTATTGCCGCTATGCACTAATAACTGAGTTTGAATTAGACTGACCCGTGTATTATTTTCTTTTGAATGTAATACTCGGGTCAGACCGAGTATTTTACAGCTTGAAGATTTTCTGGCAGCGAAGTTAGAGAGAGGGGGATTACCGCATCACTAAAGTTTTCCAGGAAATTTTTTCTTGTACTAAATAATAAATAAATTGTTCCGCTGTATTAAAATGTAATGCATTATATAAACTCTGATATTTGTATATGAAAGAAAAATTCATTTATGTGAAATGTTATTATTATTCTGTGATTCTGTGGCTGATTCTGTTTAAACTCTATAAACTAAATAACAATCCGTCATTTTGAAAGTTTCTAGTTGGTTTAATTACCGACTGGAGGCGGTCAAAAAGGCGAGTCGTTACCTAAAATTTGAATTAAAATAGAATTTGAAACTTTAAAACCCCGGAGATTTTGGAAAAAAAAAGAGATAGCATTGAATTCACTTCAGTAACTGGAAAATAATTTCGGTGATGACTGCAGCATCATCGATGTTCATTTTCGAGATTCAAGTGATGGATTGCTGCCAAATTGATTTGTTCAAAAAAAGAAAAACAAACCTGTTTGTTTTTGAAATGTCAAAGGAAATTTGTTGGGAATAAAACCAGAATTGGTTTAATTTGTGGGAAATATGATTTGAGATGTTGAAGATTTCAAAATGATTTGAAACCAAAAGTTAGGAGTTTGAAATCCTGATGAGATAAGTTGTAAGCTTATAAATTGAGATGATTTTTAAATCAGGAGGGAGATATAAGCTTTGAATGTTGGAAGGTAAATTTAAAGAGAAAAGTTAAAAATGAAATTTACGTGGATGGGAAATAAAAAAAAATTTGTCTGGATTGACATTAACTGGGTAGGCTGAAAATAATATCCAGTTATATTTACATTAAATTGAAATTGAATTGAGTTAAATAAACCTGAGTTAAAATAAAATTGAATTTGAATAAAAATTCAATTGAGTTACCAAATGGAATTAGATTCTTATCTGAATAAATGGAAATAAGTTGGGTAAGGATTGAATTGAAATAAATAAATCAGAATAACTTATAAGAGAATTAAAAATCCATAGGAATGAAATATGCTTGGGTTATAAATAAGCATAAGGCTTGAGTTAAAAATAAAAGAATAATATATTCAAGCCTATGAGGAATGGAATAGTGTAAATAATAAGTTGTGACTTATAAAATTGAAAAGGAATACAAATCCAAAATAAATATTTTGATGAATTGGAAAATGAAAGGAAAATCCAAACTTGAATTGTAAAGTATATTGAACTTAAGAAAATCAAATGAAGTGATATTTGGAATAAAAATTCAAGTGTTGGATTATAAATAAGGGAAGAACTAATTAGATAATAAATTAGTTAATGAAATTAAATTGTGAGTTTGTGATGAAGTTGGAAATAAACTCAAGTTATAAATTAAAATTTGATTCAAATTGTTGATGAAGTGAAAGTAATTGAGAATGAAGTTGAATTGTGAGTTAATTAAATTGGATGGTAAATGGATAGTGGATTTAGAACTTGAGTTATTAATTTAAATTTAACTTGAAGTGGTAATACATTGAATATAATTTGAAATGTATCGAATAAAAATATAAATGGATTAAAATAATAATAGTATGAATTGCAAATAAAATTTAAATTAGTGAAGATAACTTGGAAGATAGCCAGGTAATAAATTGAATGAGTTGAATCTGGAAAGTTAAATTCTATAATAACCATTCAAATGAAACCGCAAATTTAAAATGAGATTTAATTGAGAGAGAATTAAGTTGTAAAATGAAAATGAGCTTAAGTATAAAGTGAAGTGAATTGACTTAAGCTAAACAAATGGAAGAGTTGAATTAAATTCAACTTAAAACTAAGTGTAATGATATTGGATTGGATTTAAATCTAGTAAAAATGAATTTGGATAGGAATAGAATTTGGTGGGTTATAAATAATATTAATGGAATGAATTACAGAAGAAATAATTGTAAGCCATTTAAAAATTATTAAGGAATTGAAATAACTTGAGACAATAAGGGAAATAAAATGTTTCGAGTTTATTAGAATGGTTTAAGTAAATGTGGATAAACTAATTATATTGAATAAATAAATGATGGAATAAATAAGTATCAAATAAAATGTGGTTTAAATAAGTTGAGAAATGGTTATTAAATGAAATAGCTTGGATTGTTTTTGAGCTAAATAAAATAGTTTGGAATAAACAAATATGGAATGAAATGTGAATAAATGAATTGTAAATAAAATTTAAATGGAATGTGTCGAGCTAAATAAATGATTGTGAATGGATTAAAATAAAAAGGAAGTTTAATTGGTAAATAAGATGAACCTAAATTGTTAATGGTTTTGAATGGAACTTGTTTGAATAATGGAACTAGTTGGGTTAATAAATGAAATACAAGTGAATGTATTCACATTTGAAATGGAAGCAAGGATAATTGGATTGTGAATAAATTTGGAAATGGAATAGAATTAAGAATAAAACTGAGTGAAATCAATTTAAATTGGTTATCAAACATAAATACTTATTTTTTCACCTAAATCTCGTCAAATTGCATGGAATAAATTGTTCTTTGTTGTAAATGGGGTAATTAAACATTCTATGAGTGAGAGTAGTAAAATAAATTGATTTTGAAAGCAATTAAATTAAATATGAGCTCAGTTTGCTTAAAAATAAATTAAATGAAAGTGACTGAGATTACAACCATTTTAAATTGATGAGGTTGTATATGAATGGATTGAAAACCATTCAAATTACATAAAAATGGTTTATAAATAAATTGGAACAGTTGAATTAACATGGAAATTGTAGAAGTTGCTTATGGAAAAATGTTTGGTGTGAATTTCTTTTAGGATTCATATGTTTTAACTATTGCAGGTAAGTGAAATGTGTTAAACTTCTTATATTTGGCACTTACATGTTTAAACTGAGTAAGTACAGGTACCTGGAAGCCGTGAGGCGGGATTGGGTTGTGCTATATGCTAAAAATAATAAGTCGCTTGCTTAAAATGCTAAATAAGGTACGCCTACGCAATAAAAATAGGAAATATGAACTGTTTTTGGTTTTTCCGACCGTGTGGGTCGATGTATATATATTTATCTCTTTTGTCAAATTGCAAAAGCTCCTCCGTACAAAGGGAACTCTGCCAAAAATTTTCAGAAATTTTGGGAGTTAGAAAATTTTAGAAAAACTTTGGAAAATTGTGTTAACGACTAGCGAATTCAAATTAGAAGCTAAACTGAATTAGTAAATGAAACTAACTAAAATAATGACGTAACTTGGTTATAAATGGAAAAAAAACAAGATTTATATATTCAGAGCAAAGATAAATTGGATTCATATGGAAATGAAAGAATCGATTTGAATAGAAATAGGTATAAACTAAAGTCGGAGTGAAATAAATATAAGAAACACATAAAATACTTATACTAACTTAAGTATGAAATGGTGCATTCTTAATTGGAAATGGAATATTACAAATACATTCTAAGTTGATATTTGGATTAATAAATATTGACATTGGTAAGAAAGTTGATATAATGTTTTGGGAATATTGTGATTGGATATTAGTGCTAAGCAGGATATGCAGGTATTATAAAAGGGAAAAGGAAATTGGATTTGATTTCAAGAGATAAATTTGTATTGCCCGACAGAAGGTACGTATTTAAATTTGGTATGGAATTTGATTGGGATTTGGATTTGGATTTGGATTGAGCCATTTGGCCTTTTGTTTTCTTTTTGGATTTGGGAGGCCGTAGAGCCATTTTGTAGTTGTACAAAGTCAGCCGCGCAAAGGAGACGCTGGCAAATTTTTTTGGAAATTTAGGGAGTTAGAAAAATTTTGAGAAAATTTTGATAATTCAAGATTTGGTTTTAAATTGAAACTTGAATAGTTAATCAAGTAGTATAGTCGAAACTATGAGAGAGTTGAGAAGTTAATAGGGATGATAATGGGTCTTTTATAAAAAGATGGTTGGTTAAATATTGAACTGTTTGGTTTTAGGTAAAATAGTAAACGGGTATTGGATCATTCTTCCTAACTAGTAATTTCGGGGACGAAATTCTTTTAAGGGGAAGGAATGTGGCGACCCGAAATTTTTAAGCGATTTAAATCGGAATATTTAATTGATTTTAAATATTCAATGGTGTAATTTTCAATTGAATTACGAATATCACGATTTATTTGATAATTAATTATCGAATTAAATAACTTGAAATTGAATAAAATGTTGAATCTGGAATTTTAAGCCTGTTAAAAATAATTTGAAGACTTATAAAATCTATATTGATAATATTGAAGATAATAGAAGTTTTAAAATTTAAATTTTATGGTGATTTATTCGGTTTTAAAATTTCATCGTTTAAATTGAATTTAAAGATAGCCGTCCGAGGCACAGTCTCGGAATTTGACGAAACCAGTTCCATTGGATCCGTAATATCGTATTATTATCGGATTTCAAATTTCGTATTGATTGGAGTTGTTGTGTGAGCGTACAATAACTAAACGCATTGAAATTTATATCGAGACGAATTGAAATTAAATAAAATATATAATAATAATCAACATCGGCCGCTTCCTTTCCTTTCAGCCGTGATCCTGTCATCTCTCAAAACCCTGTAGCGAGTTTTCTCCCACACGCTACCCTCCCTTCAAAGCACGTTCCTCGTGCTTCCAAAACAATCTAGCCGACCTACCCTCATTTTATTTTAACAAAGCTTTGCCGAAAATAAAGCACACGAATATGGCTTCCAGCAAAATCTAATTGCAAACCAAGTTCGTATTCTATTCTTTCTTGCTTCTCTCAAAATCTTGCTTTCCTCTTTCGAAACCAGTCACGATTCATGGCCGCTCGCTATCATACTCGTTCGTATAAAAATAATAATAATAATAACGATTCAGAAATCTCAATTCGAGCTCGAGCAGTCACTCGATTTCATCGGCACCTGGGGGAGATAGGATTGTCGCGATTTGCTTTGGTATTTCATCGCGCGGTGGCTAGGGCCTCGGAGTAAGGTGCGAGCGCACGATGTTGTGGCCGAGGGAGGGAAACGCCGTGTGGCAGTCGTGTTTCTAGTCATGGGTTGTTCGAGGGATACTGCGGCTTAGTGATGTTTCGCGAGGAGGGAGGTTGTACGCGAGAAATCAGGCACGTGGTGACCGAAGGAGGGTTTGGCGAGCAAGCTAGGGAATGGGTGGCTTTGCTTTGACAGCAAGGTATTCGTCATCATTTACTTTCAATTTAAAATATATATACATTTCAATTTCTGTTTCAGTTAAATTCACAGTAACTAAATTTTAGTTTAAAATATGTATATATATATGTAGGATAGAAATTTATATTGTAAGAGTTATTCTTAGAACAAGAAATACATATATAACTTACAGTAAGTTATTTTGATTTAAATAATTTACATTGAGATAGTATAGTTAATAGAAAGTCATTTTTTCACAATAAGGTTTAAGATATCAATTTTAAATAGATAAACAATAAACATATAATATAAATATATATAAAAGATTTTGACAAATAAAAGGGGTTTTTAATGTTGAAAATTTTATATAAGTTATATTTTTATCAATTCTATATAAGTATATATACATGTAGTTTCAAAAGAAAATAAATATACCTATATACATTTTAAAGTTATTATTTTAAAACCAAATGGTTAGTTTAAATTAAATTGATGGTTAATCTAATCAGTGGTTAATTATTGGTAGATTATCTTGGATATTGATAAATCATACCGTAAAGAGTTAAAAACTAAATCATTAGCTGATTGGCTTTATTGAAAAGAAAATTATTAGTTGAATAAATTTTTAGTCAATTAAATAATCTGATTAATTGTATAATTATTCTCACAAGGTCCGAAATCATGAAAAATCAAGTCGGATTGGATGAATTGCAAATTAAATCAAAGGTGAGTTAATCTCACTCAGTTAAATTTAAATGATTAAATTTAAATAATTGTTTGAATGGATGAATTGAGTGATGTGATTTAGTATGATATTTTAGAATTGGCATATTATATTGTGCTAACATTGGTGAATGCAGGGAAACAGGTTGGAGGGATCCAACTGGACCCCTCACATTTATTTAAATTATTCAATATTCTCTGTTGTGATTATTTGATATCTTATGATGAGTTATATTGGGATACTGAATGTTATGGTTTGATTGGATATTTGGGTATAATGAGTTACCAAATTATATGAATTGGATTATTGAAAAGAAATTAAAAAGAAGTAAATTTGTAAGCGAAATAATTATAGAAAGTTTGAATAAATTAAGAATGAATTGAAAAGAAATAGAAGTAATATGAAAATAATACTAAATAACTTCGAGTATGAAGAGAAATGGAATTTTGAATAAAACGGAATTGATGAATTGTAACTTAAGTTATATCAATTAAAGAAATAAAGAATTATTTTGAAATTTAAAGTTTAAATTTATGAAGAAGTAATTGAGAAATCTAAAAAATTGCAATCAAGAAATGTGATCTGAAATTAATAGATTCTAAATTTAAAGGGAATAAATTGGAAATCAATTTGGAAAATTGATTTAAGTGATTGAAGCTAGGATTTTACTCTGGATAACCAAGTACATGTTTAAAGTAAATTCTTTAAATTTTTTTTTAAAGCTTTTAAAGTTGTTGTAAAAAGCAAGTTTTTAGAAAATTTATTATTTCTAATATTTAAATTCAATAGTAAGTATTTTCCTAAATCTATTATAGTAGTAATCACTTAAAAAGTGACCTAGTATTTTGTTTTCAAAAGTGAAAATCTAGTTTTATATTCTATTAAGTAACTTTATTTTCAAATACTCATATAGTATGTATTTTTACAAAATATTGAAGTAATTTAACTTAAATGTTTAAAAGCATATATTTTCAAAGTAAAGTGTTTTAAATTATTTTAAAAATCTATTTTTGTGCTTGGTGATTTCAGAGGAAATATAAAATATTTGGAAAAGTTGATTCTGAGAAGAATGATGGTTTGAAACTGTTTCAAAGGATTGAAAGTAGAAATATATCTTGTGAAGATATTTTTGGGATTAATAAATAATTTGGAAAATTATTTATTGTTTGATGGATGTTTGTAAATAGAAATTGATAGTTAAATAACCGACTATCAATATTGGCCAAATGCGATGATCGTTTCGAAGAGACCGGGATCGAGATTTATTTCTCGAAAACCACTTCGATCCGGTTTGTACGTTTCGTGAAAACGATTTTGGATTCGAAGATGGAGCAGTGAAGTGCAAGGGCTAGTCGCTACTAATCCTGAGGATATTTCCAAAATGGATGTAGTAAGAATAGTGCCTTCGGTTCCGTTCGAACCCGAGACGGACTTGTATGAACGAATGCTTGCGAAAACATCGTCAGGTGGACGATGGGCATTCTAAGGGATATTGTTGTTTATAAAGGTAACGCTTAGCCTCAAGCCTCATCAAATGGGAATGACTGAAAATCAGGGGTTATGCAGCAAGGTTAGGGGGGTATCACCCAAGCAGGGTGAGGTCATTCCAGTCTAGATGTCCCTTTTTATTTTCGGCTTAGTGGTGCGGTTGCTGATCCCAACCGCGGGGTGATCTCACTCGGGACTGTCCAGTAAGGGATGGTTCCGGCCTTGTGTTGCAGGGGATGAAGGGAGTAACCCTCGGTACGGTGATCTAGGCCCCGTACTGTGACAGGTGGTACCCCAGTGCCTAGTCATTAGTTGGAAATCCATTCTCCCTACGAGCCTTGTACGAGTTTTGTTTGTATTACCCACTTTGTGGCTAGTAGCTGGAATTTAATAATGTAACAATTTCGGCTATTTTATAAGTATTTGTATATAGACCCTATTATAGTATCAGAGGATTTCTATAAAAATCGTTTTAGCTATCGTAAGGTAAAAACCCGACATGTTTATTTGTGGCGTGGTCTTACGAGATGCTTTTGTTTTTCAAAGGATTTTTGAAACTTTAAAAATCAATTGGGTGTGATTTTCTCACGCTGGTATTCCAGACTGACTCGGGCGTTATTTAACTGTAATGCTCGGGTCAGATCGAGTATTATAGGATACAGGATATGATGCTGTGGAGCTCAGGAGATGAGCTGGACGACGATGCGTATTCTCGTACTTGTTTTATATGTATATATTCCGCTGTGTTGAGTAGTTGTGTATCTAGTTGTATGATATTGATGTTGAGCTGTGATTGATGTACTCTGATGATGTAATATATAAACAGAAATATTTTTGGTTGAGTAAAGAGTATTTATTATCTATTATATTTTATTCCGCTGCGATGGTTAGATTCTGATGTAAATTTTGTTTTCTCTTCTTCTACCTCTTCTTCTTTAACCCAAATGGTTCGTATTTCTGTACAACTTGAGTTGATTTAGGTAGAATAGTGTTGACTCAAGGGATACGGATTTGCGGGCCGTTACAGTTGGTATCAGAGCTTAGGTTGGTGATAACCTTGGCTCTGGTGGGAATTACTCATTTAAATTAGAGTCCGTAGTACTCTATAATGAGTTTGAGCGTATAAATATATATGAGCGCGTATTTGTTAGTGAATATAAATTGTTTTAATATTGTGTTGATTGGCTTATTGAGTGGCATATGAACCTTCGTCGGCACAGTCTGTACAACTGTATTGAAGGGGTTTCTAAACACTTGAATGGAACAATTGACACGATATTGTTTTAAATATGGGTGAATGAAATAATTTTACCCAAAAACATATTTTGATATAAAGGATAGTTTTTGAAAACTATTTAGCTAATATATGGTTGTTTGGATGTTAGGAAGAATAATGTTGAAGCATTATCATTGTTAAGTGAAAATTTGACTAGAAATGGAAATGCAACTAAAATTTAAGGAAATAAATGTATTATAAAATGAAATTTATAAATATGAAATATAAATGTAAATTATAAATTGACATATAATCAAATGGAGATTTATATAAGCATAAACTATACAAATGCATTATAGTTAAAATGTAACGATCCTGTATTTTTGAACAATTTAAATTGAAAATATTTAATTAATTTTAAATATGTGAATGATGGTTTAAATTGAATTTCCAATAAAACTATGAATTTGGCGATTAAATTTTAAAGATTTAATCTATCGAAAGTTGAATAAAATTTGAATTTGACTTTGGAGTTTGAAAATTAAATATTAAATTTGTATTTAAAAATTCGAACTAATGACTTAGAAAAAATAATTTGGATTTAAGAATTATTATTTATGTAAATTAATAAATTGATGGATAATTTTAAATGGCATTTTTCTTTAACTTAAATAAAATGGAATAAATTTTATCAATACAAAATACAAGTATAAAATCTAATTGTAAAACATGTTAATATAAATCAATTTCCAATTCACTCCCTTTTGAAATAAATTCATTTACTTACTCATTTTTTTTTAAAATCCATTAACTTCAGATTTTATTTCTTCGTTTTGATTTTAAATCTTTTAACTGAAACATACCAATTTCAGATTTTTCAAATTTCTTCTTTATTCTTTTAAATAAATTTTAAACCTTGAATTTTAAAGTAAATTCTTTCATTCCTTTGAATAACATCACTTAAGTTTTAAAATTCATTATTTTCCCTTTTATTCAAATCCCCTTTCCCATACTTAGAATTTATTTATTAGTATTTTAAAATCACCTTTTATTCTTTTCCAGTTCATTCTTCAATTTATTCAATTCTCTATAATTATTTAACTTAAAAATTCCCTCTTTTATTTTCTTTCAAAAATCCAATTCCATATATTTTGATAACTCAGTGTACCAAAATATATATTCAATCAAACCATAGCATTCAATATTCCAATTATCAATATAATTCATCACAGAATATCAAATATTCATAACACGGAATATTAAACAATCTAAATAATTTTGAGGAATCCAGTTGGATCCCTCCAACCTGTTTCCATACATTCATAGATGTTAGCACAATACCAATTCCACTTCGAGGTGGAATATCGCGGTATATGGGATTTATATACTATCCTTCGCTATTATGCGGTGCATAGGGTCTCATCCGCTATATATTGCGGGAAATCAATCACTCCAATATATACTATCTACTACCATATAATATATCATATCAAATTAATTTAATCAATCAACCAATTATTTAAATTTAATCATTTAAATTTAAATTATAGCCAGATGCGTGAGATTAACTCACCTTTGATTTTATTTGTAATCCAATCCAAACCAGCTGGTTTCTCCAGTACTTTTGACCTTGTACAAACATTATATGGTTTATTAATATTTGAAATAATCCAATAATTTACTTTTACCATTTAATAAATTTTAATTAACTAGTTTTAAATAATAGTCAAACTAACCTAATTTACATTTGGAATAAATACCTTTGGTACCCCTTGAGATAATAATTTATACGCTTGATTTTAAATAAGAAATAATTCATAGTTGATAATGGTTCTCATATTTCAATTGTCATCTATTGGGTTAATAAAATTCCAAATTTTACTTTACTATTGAATTTTGATAAACAGTTTAATTTAAAAGTTTAAACTAATTTATCATTAAATTAAAATGTTATTAAATTATTTTAAGGTATCAATATATGTACACTAATTTCAGTTTGTATCTGATAAGTGAAATAATACTTTTGCTTAATATATATATATATATATATATATATATATATATAGCTGAATGATTTTAAAACAAAACTGTGTTATATCTTATTGCTAACTCCTGATAAGTGATATAAAAATTATCAGTAAATTTACAAATTTAAATTATGAAAATGTATATAATTTTTTTTCTTCAGTAAATAACACATACAGTAATTTACTTAACTGTGAGCTATGCGCCAACGAATTCATTACAGATTTAAACTTAAGTAACCCTTATACCTAAATGTTGAAATTTGGTTACCTATTCGAATGAGAGAACCTAAGAGCTTTGAGCTCCTACTCCAGATCTGCACGAGATTCGAATTCGACACTCCATTCCATCGAAGCTTCCGCCTCATCGAAAACCGCCTCGACAGACGCAAATCGCGACCTCGGCTTCGCCAAAGCCCATTTCTATCATCGCCATCTAGAAGTAATAACACCTCCTCGACACTCCTCTGCCCTCCAACAAAATCGAGCAGACTTCCCCTTTACCCTCACCGTCGCACTCACATCCAACCAAGGCTCTGCCGACTTTGAGACCACTACGCCTCGTGCCCCCTCTCGATTCGATCGCAAGACCCTCCCTCAATTCCAGAGCCTCGCGTGTGCACGAGCGAGTGGCTATACTTTGGTACAACGAAATTTTTTGTAGGAGATGACCGCTATTCTTTTCGATTTCGAAATGAAAAAGGTAAAGTGAAATCGTGATGTAAACAGTGAGGTTCGAACCTGTTTATTTATTTTATTTTACTTCATCTTCCAAATGGCTGCTTGCGGAGATAAAAATGAGAATATGGGACACGATGGGATGTTACAAGGACAGCTACTGTGATAGGAAAAAGTTTTGATGTGAGAGGATTTTGACTGGTTAACAATTGTGTGTGTGTATATATATATATCAAATTTTGAATTTAAATTCAAATCGTTTGTATTTACAGCTTAAAATCTTGACATCCTATCGAGGCATGATGCTAGGCGTTTATAATGTTATATCCTTATTCCAAACGCAATGGAAAAGGTTTCGAGTCCCAATTAGATCGTATGGAGAAGATAGTTTTTTGAACCTAGTTATTATATTAAATTTCAATTTAATTTTCAACGCGTTTACTTATCGTACGACCAAACGGTCACTCCAAACACTACGAAAATTGAAATATGATAATAATACTCTATTACGGATCCCATGGAACTAGTTTCGTTGAAATCCGAGACTGTGCCTCAGTAGACTATTTTTAGACGTTAATTTAAACGATATATTTTCAAAACATAACAAAACATTCCAAATTCAATTTCAACACTTTACTATCTTCAGTACTATCGACATAAATTTTACAAACCTTAAATTATCTTTAACAGGCTTAAAACTCCATATTCAACATTTTACCCAACTTCAAATTATTTAATTTAATAATTAAATTACCGAATAAATGGTGATATTTGAATTCAAGTTAAAAATTAACTTTAAATATTTAAAATTAATTAAATATTCCAATTTCAAATGCTCAAAAATTCTGGGTCGTCACATTCCTCCCCCCTCAAAAGAATTTCATGCTCGAAATTGCTGGTTAGGAAGAATGCTCCATAACCCGTTAACTATTTTCCAAAACCAAACAGTTTAACATCAACCCAAACAACCTTGTCGTTTAAAGACACTTCACTCTTATTAATTTCCTAAACTCCCCCATAGTTTTCAAACAATACTATTTTCTCAATCATTCAAATTTCAAATTAAAACCAAATTTTTGATTTATTAAAAATTTTCGATCTCCCTAAATTTTCGAAAAATTTCGCCAGTGTCTCCTTTGCGCGGCTGGCTCGGAACAACTACAAAATGCCTCTACGGGCTTCCAAATTCCAAAAGAAAACAAAAAGCCAAGTGGCTAGATAAAACACCCAATCAAATTTCATACAGAAATTTAAACACATACCTTTTGTTGAGCAATTCAAATTTATCTTTCGAAATCGAAACCAATTTTCCTTTTCCTTTATAATACCTGTATATCCTACATAGAAATAATATCCAATCACAACATTCAAAATCATTTTATTGACTCCCTTACAAAATTTCAATATTTATTCATCCAAGCCCGTACGATGTACCTAGATCACTCGTACGCAATACTGAATCCGGTCGCTTACTCGATCACACAATTTCATTTCCGAACTAGTATCGTCCACCCGACTTCCCAATGCGGACTTAGATTTGGTTTCTTGATCAGAAACTATCATTCTCATTGCATAGTCATAACTATGATAGACAATTTCCAGAATCAATCAAAATCCATATCCAGGGTTCGCCGTCGAAAATCGAGTGAAAAATCCTAACTCGGATCGATATAACTATCTCGAAATTCTGTGCTCGAATCTGGTTCAAATTGCTATGCGAATAAAATAATATACGTACATCCTACGTATTTATATCCATTCTCTTTTATTCACATTCATTTTGATTTCTATTCACTTATCAACGCTTATCATTTCACATATTTTTATTACATCTTCACTCAAATGCTTATTCAATATATTTTCCCGACACCCATATTACTTAAGAATTCTACCATTTCTTCTTAAGTTCAATATAAGAATTTTATATGCTTCTTATATTTATTTTCACTTCACCACTTTAGTTTATATCTACTTCTATTAAATTGGTTCTCCCATTTCCATATGAATTCAATTATCTTCAATTATGAATATTATATTTTATCTTCCATTTATAACTGATTAATATCATTATTTTAAATTAGTTTCATTCACTAATTTATTTCAATTTCCAATTTGAAATCGTTTTATCGCTAACAAAAATTTTCCCAAATTTTTTTCCAACTCCTAAAATTTTCGGAAAATTTTGGCAAGAAGACTGCAATTTGACAAGAGAATAAATATATATACATCGACCCACCCGGTCGGAAAAAACAAAAACAGTTCATATTTCATAATTTTATTGCATAGGCATACCTTTATTTAGCATTTTTAAGCAAGCGGCTTATTATTTAGCAATTAACGTGCCCAAAATCCAGCCAAACGGCTTCCTGGTACCTGTACTTACTTAATTTAAACACGTAATGTCAAAATCATGTAATTTAACAACATTTAACATATTTAACTAGCAAACATACGAGTTTCTATAAGCGATGCCGGTTAAACAATATTTATAAACCACTTATAGGATTCCGACATTGGTTTTAATTGTTTACACCCAATTTGTATACAACTTCATTCAATTTAAATGGTTTGCAACTCATTTGTTTACATTCAATTCATTTTTAACCCATACAACTCACATTTATTTCAATTGATTCCAAAAATCAATTTTATTTACCTCTATTAATTCATAGAATTTTATTTAAATCTCGTTTATGTCAAACGACAATCTTTTCTACGCAATTTCGATGATATTCACTTAATGGCATATCCCATTTAGTTTTAATTACTTCCAATCGATTCCAACTCAATTTTCATTTAATTCATTTCCCTTTTAACTTATATTGTATTTTATTTCGTATTTACATAGGTTCCATTCGAACCCATTTTATCTATCTCTACACATTCCATGCTTGTATATTACTAACCATTTCCAAATTAATTCAACCCAAAATTTTATTTAATGGGCTTTCACCCTTACTCGAAGCCAAGCTTCTATTTTTTTTAAACTTAAGTTAATTTACTTTCCTCAACTTTTTCGACTTCATAACTTAAGTTCACTTCTATTTAATTTGATTTTTACCTTCCAAAAATCACTTCACTTAATTTCTTGAGTTCAACCTATTTTATAATTCAAGTTTCTAGATTTTTATTTTATTTCCAAATTACAAAACAATTTTATTTTGGCTTATTATTTTACTTCACTTTTTTTTTAAATCTCATACTTACATTTTTCATACTCCTACCCATTTTAAGCTTGACTATATTCATATTTCATTTTTACTCTAGATTATACACTTATTTAGCCAAGCATGCATTTTTATTTCATAAACTTCAATTCAACTTACTTCAATTTATTTAAGTAAGAATTTTATTTCATTTTGTATTATCAATAACTCCCTGAATTCATTTTAATTCAATTCCATTCCAACATTATTCAAATACAACTAAATTTTATTTTCAGTTTAATTCAAATTCAACTCAATATTAAACTTAGCTTAAGTACATTTAATTCGACTTACTCTTCTAATTTATTAACCTTTTTACAAGTTAATTTCATTCCAGGAAATTTTCAAATTTCATAAATTTCCAAACCATCTTATAATCCATAACATTTTTAGTTGAACCTCTAGAGCTTAAGACATTACTTAGACACTCAAAACATTTAAACCAATTCCAGAGTCTTCAATAATCACTTAAGTATTTCAAAAATCATTTGAAATCAATTATATCCAAAATTCTTTTGTAAATTCAATTACCTCTTTAAATTTCAAATCCAAACCCAGATTTTGCAAACAATTCCAATTTAAAAAAATTTGGTAGCAATCTCTCTCTTGGAAACCCGAAAATGAACATCGACGATGTCGCGATCATCATCGAAATTATTTCCCAACGATCGAAAAGAGTTCAATGCTTTTATCACTTTAAAATCCCTTCAAATATTCCAAACTCTCCAGAGTTCAAATCCAATTCAAAAATTTTCCCAAAATTCCAAATTCGAAATCCATCCAAAACATTACTCTGGGACTTTCATCACAATTTATTTCCAAATAGTTCTCTGGAATTCTATTTCAAATTATAAATCATATTTACAATTCACATTTCAAATTTCATTCTATAAATGAATTTCTTTCCTTAACCTTTGGTTATTTTTAATTTCAAGTTAAATTTCCACACAACAATGATAATAATTATCATTCCTAACATCCAAGCAACCAATAATTTTCAAAAACTTTTCTTTTATATCCGAAAATAATTTAGGGTGAAAATTATATCATTTACCCTATTTGAAAACAATATTGCATCGGTTTGTCTCATTCAAGAGTTTAGAAACCCATATCGATAAAATGGCGTCCCACATATTGACCAGAATCCATGAACACTCAAACGATAAGTCAACGCAATATGAAACAATTTTTATATACACTAACAAATACGCGCTCATATCTATTAATACACACAAACTCATATTTGGAGCACCACGGACTCTATTTCCAATGAGTAATCCCCACCAGAGCCAAGGTTCTCGCTTAACCTTCAGCTCTGATACCAAATGTAACGACCCAATTTTCAACGTCCGAAAAACCGAACCATTAGGTTTGAAGAAGAAGAGGTAGAAGAAGAACATAGAAAACTACAACACAATCCAACCATCGCAGCGGAATAAAATATAATAGATAATAACTGATCTTTACACAAAAACAAATTTGTTTATACATTAAATCATCAGAGTACAGTAACAACAACACACTCAAGATGGCTATAATATCCCATCCCTTCAAATCTAAATACACAGTGGAAGATACATCAAATACGGAAGTACGTATCGCCATCCTGCTCTACAGCATCCTTTCCTGTAATCTAAAATACTCGGTCTGACCCGAGCATTGTTATCCCAACTTTTGGCAAAGCTGAGATACCCAAAAATTAGCTGAAAATCAATGATTACTATTCTTGAATATCAACTGTGCATTGCAGGATAACCATGGATATCGATGAATTTTGTCCGAGTCCAGATCGGGCCGCAATTGACAAGAAATGACGAGCAAACTGTAGAAGCCAGCATTTCAAATCTCAAGTCAATCTGAGCTCGTATGTGCAATATATGATCGATTCAATCTAAGGAAAGGCCTCAGTTTCGTATCCGTCCTCACACTCCAATTCGAACCGATCTCGTTCGTATCGATCGCGTTCGAATCCATCAGGATGCCTCAGTTCGACTCGATCACGTTGGAATCCATCGGCTTCTCCTACTTCGTATCCATCACGGAAGTCCCTCTGCGAAACCATCTAGGCAGAGCATTTCGTAACCATCGATTGTCATTGGTTCGTATCCATTGGTGCAACTACTGTTCGAATCCATAAGCATGGCCTCACTTCGAATCCATTTTCCTCGTATCGATCAGAGGTACAAGTCCCTCACATCCATCTGTCTCGAGTTCATCAGGTGACTTCGCATCCATCGGAAAGTTTCAAATCGCATCCATCAGAAGTCTTTGTTCGAATCCATGAACAATCACTTGTTCGTATCCACCAAGTCAACTAGCTTGGATGACGTGTCATTCCACGATACGAAGTAGGCGAGATCTAAGGAATCGAAGCGTTTAACTGGGAGAGAAGACCGGAACGATTCGAAGGACGCGCACCACCTCATCACAGAACCACGTGAGCTGATGGAGTCGAAGGCATCGATTCGAAGCCATGGATTCGAACCAGACAGCCACACGAAGAACACCATTTCGAATCCACAATGACTCAAGATCTACTGATCCAAATGCCACGAAATTTTCACAGAAGCTTGCATACATGTTGAAGAATGTCCACACCAAATTTCACCTCAATTGGATGATTTTCTGATCGATTCGAATGGAGTTCGAATCGATCGCAAAGTGGGCCCAAATTTCCTGAGGCCGGGCATGTGGGCCCCCTCACGTGCGGGAAGTGGTCTTTCGAATTTTCAGCGAAATATCAACATCCTACACCTATAAATAGAGTCCCAGAGCCTATAGAAAAGGGATCTTTTGGCCATTGAACGTCCAGACCCTGCCGGATTCGATTCTACTTCCTTTCATCACTGTTATAGCTGAAATTCAATCATTGTAACTACTGCAATCACTTGTAACCAGCAAAGAACATCAATAAAAGTTAAAACTTTGAAGTGGACGTAGGCCGGAGATAGCCGAACCACTATAAATCTTGCGTTTCCAGTTGTTATCTTTGTATTATTGTGATTGCTATTGCTTGGATCTGAGACTCGTGCTTGAATATTGTTGATTTATATTCATTGTTTGGTGCTTTCAAGATTCTTGGGGTTTGTGACAAATTTTGGCACAAACACTTTGGTGCTTTCACTAAGAAGGAACTAGCACCCGCTACGCCAGATTCAGAATTCAGATTTAAGAGTTTGAAGAATCTCGACTCACAGACAATGACTCGACAAACAAGACAAAGAGCTGATCGGAGCCAACAAGGAGAAAGCCAAGAAGCATCCTCTGGATCTGGAGGGGGGACAGGCTTCGATGTATATCACTAGAGATGAGATGGAGGCTATGGCTAATTCGTTACGTGAAAGCATGATGAAGACTCACCAAGAGATGATGCAGAATTTTCTTGAGCAGATAGGAACAACTAACATGCAGAACCTTGGGCCAACTACAACGACTGCAAGTACAGGGCAAGGAGTCAGGATTGCGGATGCCAATGAAGGTCAGGTTCAAGACCGTAGTGCAGGACCTGAAGGCAATCAACAAGGACTTGGGGGCAGACCCTCAGGATCAGATACTGGAAGACCCATAGATGAAGCTCAGCAAGCTGGAGTCAATGCTGCTGTTACTGAGCCACATTAAGAGTATGTACCGGAGTTCCCTTCAAGACTTGGAGGGCATGATTGAAACACGACAAGGGGCTAACCCCCGGATGGAGATGAAAGAATGATTGGTCTAGTGCGACGAATCATGAGAGGAGGATTGTCAAGTGGAGGATTGCAAGAAGTCAGCCGGAGTCCGTTCACTCCGAATATCAGGAATGCAAGGAATCCTCCGAAGTTCAAACTGCCTACGTTGGATCCTTATGACGGGAGGTCAGACCCAACGATGCATATTACCAGATACATCAGGCACATGGAAGTGCTGGGAGCACCCGAGGAAATGATGGCTCGATGCTTCCCTCTATACTTGTCATATCTAGCTGCGCTTTGGTTCAGACAACTGGAGACTGGACCAATCGAAACATGGGGCGAGCTTGTAGATTGCTTCATGAGACATTTTAGGGTCCACGTGACGCGACCTAAGAGTGTGATGACTTTATCCTCGATCAAGCAAAAGACCGGAGAGTCCATAAAAGATTTCTTATTACGATTCAATGCAACGGTGGCTTCTGTAGATCGCCCGGATGCATCGACGATTTTGATGGCGGCGGTAGCAGGAGTCGGGGAAGGCACAGAATTCAAAGATTCTTTGGCGAGAAATCCCCCATAAGATCTTGGAGAATTTTATCATGAAGCTGAAAGATTCATTCGGCTGGAAGAGTCACGAGCCAAGAGGAGAGAAATAAATGCTGTGCAGGGCGAAGGAACCGCCAGGGAACAGTCCAGAGCGGACAAAGGAAAGAGAAAACAGGACGACGGATGTGATGGTCCTGATAAACGGAAGAAATTCCGAGAGCCTAGATTCAGACAGTACGCGGATCTGACGGCAAGTCTAGAAAGAATTTACACTGAAATTCGGGGGCAACTCCCCTATCGAAAACCACCCAGGAGGGATCCCACTGAGCGGGAGCGCAGAATCGAAAAATATTGCCTATTCCATGAGCTGGATGGGCACGCTACGGATGAATGCTGTCACCTAAAGGATGAGGTGAAAGAACATGCCAGGAGTGGTAGATTGCCACAATATGTCACAGAACGGACAACAGTGGTAAGGCCCGAACAACTACCGACTCCACCTAACAGGAATGATCCTGGATCGGGATCACGACTCGTCATCCACTGATTAAAGATGGCAGGGGCCAAGTCCAGGATTTGGACTTCGGTCAAATAATTTCATTAGATTTGTTTTCAGAATAAAATGGCTACTCCAATTACTCATGTATGGGAACCGGAGAGATCCCTAGGCATGCTCTAAGATGGAGATAGACCAATATGCCCGGAGAGGCAATGTTTAGCTTTATCCTGATGTTTGAGATTGAACATCTAGAACCTTAATTTAAATAAATAAATTAGAATTTCTTGAAATCAACCTTTGACCGGAGAGTCAAAGGATGAATATTGAATACCAATATGAAAATGATCGCTTTATGACCCTACCCGAAGAGGCGGGGTACGTAGTGCAAGAAGTGAGTTGCTTCGCCGGAGAGCGACATGATCGACTCACTTAACGTCGTTTCACATTCACCGGAGAGTGATTAGATCAGGATTCGATAAGAGCCCGGAGTGGCTGTGATCGGCCCACGATTTAGGCCATGACATCGCTTAATGTTCAGATACACTGAACCGGAGTGCAAGAAGTGAGTTGCTTAGCCGAAGAGCGACATGATCGACTCACTTAACGCTGCCTCCCCTTCACCGGAGAGTGACATGATGGGATCCAGCAAGAGCCCGGAGAGGCTATGATCGGTTTAGATCAACCAAGACATCGCTATATGCCCTAGCTGGGGCCGGAGAGCAAGGGATAGAAGGCAACGCCGGAGTGCAATGGAATCTTTCTATTCAATCGTCAAGTCTAGAATGGGCTTGGCAAAGGTCCAGAGTGACCAACGATAGTCCGGAGAGACTAAAAAACTTCATTCTTAATTTCCATAGGAAGAAATTGATTACGATTTGGCTCCGAACATCCAGAACTTGATTGAAAATGCCTTAAGCTCTGAACAAAACATGAACTCACTACATTCAATTCGAAAATGATCAAAACATGCCTTTTACCAAAAGGCATGTTATGGAGGGCAAAATGTTATCCCAACTTTTGGCAAAGCTGAGATACCCAAAAATTAGCTGATAATCAATGATTACTATTCTTGAATATCAACTGTGCATTGCAGGATAACCATGGATATCGATGAATTTTGTCCGTGTCCGGATCGGGCCGCAATTGACAAGACATGACGAGCAAAGCCGTAGAAGCCAGCGTTTCAAATCTCAAGTCAATCCGAGCTCGTATATGCAAGATATGATCGATTCAATCTAAGGAAAGGGCTCAGTTTCGTATCTATCCTCACGCTCCAATTCGAACCGATCTCGTTCGTATCGATCGCGTTCGAATCCATCAGGATGCCTCAGTTCGACTCGATCACGTTCGAATCCATCAGCTTCCCCTACTTCGTATCCATCACGGAAGTCCCTCTGCGAAACCATCTAGGCAGAGCATTTCGTAACCATCGATTGTCATTGGTTTGTATCCATTGGTGCAACTACTGTTCGAATCCATAAGCATGGCCTCACTTTGAATCCATTGTCCTCGTATCGACCAGAGGCACAAGTCCCTCGCATCCATCTGTCTCGAGTTCATCAGGTGACTTCGCATCCATCGGAAAGTTTCACTTCGCATCCATCAGAAGTCTTTGTTCGAATCCATGAACAATAACTTGTTCGTATCCACCAAGTCAACTAGCTTGGATGACGTGTCATTCCACGATACGAAGTAGGCGAGATCTAAGGAATCGAAGCGTTCAACTAGGAGAGAAGACCGGAATGATTCGAAGGACGCGTGCCACCTCATCGCAGAACCACGTGAGCTGATGGAGTCGAAGGCATCGATTCGAAGCCATGGATTCGAACCAGACAACCACATGAAGAACACCATTTCGAATCCACGATGGCTCAAGATCTACTGATCCAAATGCCACAAAATTTTCACAGAAGCTTGCATACATGTTGAAGAATGTCCACACCAAATTTCACCTCGATTGGATGATTTTCTGATCGATTCGAATGGAGTTCGAATTGATCCGAAAGTGGGCCCAAATTTCCTGAGGCGGGGCATGTGGGCCCCCTCACGTGCCGGAAGTGGTCTCCCAAATTTTCAGCGAAATATCAACATCCTACGCCTATAAATAGAGCCCCAGAGCCTACAGAAAAGGGATCTTTTGGCCATTGAATACCAGACCCTGCCAGATTCGATTCTACTTCCTTCCATCACTGTTATAGCTGAAATTCAATCATTGTAACTTCTGCAATCACTTGTAACCAACAAAGAACATCAATAAAAGTTAAAACTTTGAAGTGGTCGTAGGCTGGAGATAGCCGAACCACTATAAATCTTGCGTTTCCAGTTGTTATCTTTGTATTATTGTGATTGCTATTGCTTGGATCTGAGACTCGTGCTTGAATATTGTTGATTTATATTCATTGTTTGGTGCTTTCACGATACTTGGGGTTTGCGACCAATTTTGGCGCAAACAAGCATTATAGTTAAATAACACCCGAGTCAGTCTGGAATACTAGCGTGAGAAAACCACACTCCACTTGATTATTAAAGTTTCAAAATCCTTTGAAAATCAAAAGCATCTCATTAGACCATGCCACAAATAAACATGTCGGGTTTTTACCTTACGATAGCTAAAACATTTTTTTAATCAAAATCCACTGATATTATAATAGGGTCTATTTACAAATACTTATTAAAATAGCTGAAATTGTTACTTTCATTAAATTCCAGCTACTAGCCACAGTCGTGGGTAATACAAACAAAACCGTACAAGGCGCGTAGGGAGAATGGATTTCCAACTAATGACTAGGCACTGTGGTACCACCTGTCACAGTATGTGGCCTAGATCACTGTACCGAGGATTACTCCCAATCCCCTGCAACACAAGACCAAGACTACCCCTTACTGGATAATCCCGAGTAAGATCACCCCACGGTTAGGATCAGCAACCACACTACTAAGTCGAATAAAAAGGGACATATAGACAGGGATGACCTCACCCTAATGGGCGCAACCCACTTAGCCTTGCTGCATAACCCTTGATTTTCAGTCATTCTCGATTGATGAGGCTCGAGGCTAAGCGTTACCTTTTTAGAACATATCCCTTCGAATGCTCATCGCCCACCTGACGATGTTCTGAAAGCATTCATCCATACAAGTCCGTCCCAGGTTCGAACGGAATCAAAGGCACTACTCCTACTACATCCATTTGGCAATTACCTCAGGATTAGTAACGACTAGCCCTTGCACTTCACCGCTGCACCTTCGAATCCAAACTCGTCTTCCTCACGAAAACGTACAAACCTGATCAAAGTGGTTTTCCGGAAATAAATCTCGATCCCGGTCTCTTCGAAACGATCAGCGCATTGTCCAATATTTTTAGTCAGTTATTTAACTATCAAATAACATTCACAAGAATCCATCAACATAAATAATTTCTCCAAATTATTTATTATTCTCAAAATATCTTCACAAGATATATTTCCACTTTTCAAACCTTTTTGAAACAGTTTTGAAACCACACTCTTCTCATTGAATGAATTCCTAAATAATTATTCCCACTGAAAACACCAAGCACAAAACTTTAGATTTTTAAAATAATTTAAAACACTTTATTATAAAATATACTTTAAAACATTTAAATTTAGAAAAAATCTACTTTAATACTTTATTAAAATATATACTTTAGGAATATTTAAAATAAAGTTACTTTATAAAATATAAAACTAAATTTTCTCTTTTTTAAAACAACATACCAAGTCACCTTTAAATAATTACTATGATAATAGATTTGAAAAATACCTACTATAGAATTTAAACATTTAGAAATAATAAATTTTCTAAAACATTTTTAAAACAACATTAAAGCTTTTAACTTGTACTTAAAAATTTACTTTGAAAACATACTTGGCTATCTAGGGAAATATACCTCTCTTCATGTCCTTTAAAAATAAATCACTATTTATTTTTAAATTTTTTTCCCATTCCTTTAATAAATTTCCATCGTAAATTTATTCATCCAAATATCCACTGATATATCACTTCGCTTTTATAAACCCAATTTATAAATTCCATAGTCACATTCTCCTTTAAATTTCCGATTCCAAACACTTAAATCAATTTCCAAACTGATTTCCAATTCACTTCCTTTTGAAATAAATTCATTTACTTACTCATTTTTTTTCAAAATCCATTAACTTCATATTGATTTTAAATCTTTTAACTGAAACATACCAATTTCAGATTTTTCAAATTTCTTCTTTATTCTTTTAAATAAATTTTAAACCTTGAATTTTACAGTAAACTCTTTCATTCCTTTGAATAACATCACTTAAATTTTAAAATTCATTATTTTCCCTTTTTATTCAAATCCCCTTTACCATACTTGGAATTTTTTATTAGAATTTTAAAATCACCTTTTATTCTTTTCCACTTCATTCTTTAATTTATTCAATTCTCTATAATTATTTAACTAAAATATTCCCTCTTTTATTTTCTTTCAAAAATCCAATTCTATATATTTTGAAACTCAGTGTACCGAAATATATATTCAAGCAAACCATAGCATTCAATATTCCAATTATCAATATAATTCATCACAGAATACCAAATATTCATAATACAGAATTTTAAACAATCTAAATAATTTTGAGGAACCCAATTGAATCCCTCCAACCTGTTTTCCTGCATCCACAGATGTTAGCACAATACCAATTCCACTTCGAGGTGGAATATCGTGGTATATGGGATTTATATAATATCCTTCGCTATTATGCGGCGCATAGGGTCTCATCCGCTATATAATGTGGGAAATCAATCACTCCAATATATACTATATACTACGATATAATATATCTCATTAAATCAATTCAATCATTCAACCAATTATTTAAATTTAATCATTTAAATTAAAATTATAACCAGATGAGTGAGATTAACTCACCTTTGATTTTATTTGCAATCCAATCCAAACCGGCTGGTTTCTCCAGTACTTTTGACCTTGTACAAACATTATATGGTTTATTAATATTTGAAATAATACAATAATTTATTTTTACCATTTAATAAATTTTAATTAACTAGTTTTTAATAATAGTCAAACTAACCTAATTTATATTAGGAATAAACACCTTTGGTACCCCTTGAGATAATAATTTATATGCTTGATTTTAAATAAGAAATAATTCATAGTTGAAATGATTCTCATATTTGAATTGACATCTATTGGGTTAATAAAATTCCAAAATTTTACTTTACTATAGAATTTTGATAAACAGTTTAATTTAAAAGTTTAAACTAACTAATCATTAAATTAAAATGTTATTAAATTATTTTAAGATATCATTATATGTATACTAATTTCAGTTAGTATCTGATAAATGAAATAATACCTTCTGCTTAATACATACATACATACATACATACATACATACATACATACATACATACATACATACATACATACATACATATATATAACTGAATGATTTTAAAACAAAACTGTGTTATATCTTATTGCTAATTCCTGATAAGTGATATAAAAATTATCTGTAAATATACAAATTTAAACTATGAATATGTACATAATTTTTTTTCCAGTAAATAACACATACAGTAATTTACTTAACTGTGAGCTACGCACCAACGAATTCATTACCAGATTTTAACTTAAGTAACCCTTAAACCTAAGTGTTGAAATTTGGTTACCAATTCGAACGAGAGAACCCAAGAGCTTCGAGCTCTTGCTCCAGATCTGCACGAGATTCGAACTCGACACTCCATTCCATCGAAGCTTCCACCTCATCGAAAACCACCTCGACATACGCAAATCGCGACCTCGGTTTGCCAAAGCCTATTTCTATCTTCGCCATCTGGAAGCAATAACACATCCGCGAAAGCTCCTCTGCTCTCCAACGAAATCAAGCAGACTTCCCCTTTACCCTCGCCGTCGCACTCACATCCAACCAAGACTCTACCGACTTCGAGACCACTATGCCTCGCGCCCCTCTCGATTCGATTGCAAGACCCTCCCTCAATTCCAGAGCCTCGCGCGCGCACGAGCGAGTGGCTATACTTCGTTACAACGAAATTTTTTTAGGAGATGACCGCCATTCTTTTCGATTTCGAAATGAAAAAGGGAAAGTGAAATCGTAATGTAAACAGTGAGGTTCGAACCTGTCTATTTATTTAATTTTCCTTCATCTTCCAAATGGCTGCTTGCGTGAGATAAAAATGAGAATAGGGGACACGATGGGATGTTACAAGGACGGCTACAGTGAGAGGAAAAAGTTCTGATGTGAGAGGATTTTGACTGGTTAACAATTGTATATATATACATACGTATACATACATACATACATATATACATACATACATACATACATACATACATACATATACATACATCATACATACATATACATATATATATCAAATTTTGAATTTAAATTCAAATCATTTGTATTTACGGCTTAAAATCTTGACATCCTCTCGAGGCATGCCGCTAGGCGTTTATAATGTTATATCCCTCTTCTGAACGTAATGGAAAAGGTTTCGAGTCCCAGTTAGATCGTATGGAGAAGATAGCTTTTTGAACCCAGTTATTATATTGAATTTCAATTTAATTTTCAACGCGTTTACTTATCGTACGACCAAACGATCACTCCAAACACTACGAAAATTGGAATCTGATAATAATAAACTATTATGGATCCCATGTAACTAGTTTCGTTGAAATCCGAGACTGTGCCTCAGAAGGCTTTTTTTAAACGTCAATTTAAATGATATATTTTCAAAACATAACAAAACATTCCCAAATTCAATTTCAACACTTTTACTATCTTCAGTACTATCGATATAAATTTTATAAACCCTTAAATTATTTTTAACAGGCTTAAAACTCCAGATTCAACATTTACCTAACTTCAAATTATTTAATTTAATAATTAAATTACCCAATAAATGGTGATATTTGAATTCAAGTTAAAAATCAACTTTTAAATATTTAAAATTAATTAAATATTCCAATTTCAAATGCTCAAAAATTCCAGGTCGTCACATTTTCTATTCCCTAATTCAATTTATTATTTGATTGTTCGTTTCAATCTCTCATTTTCCTCCTAATTTTCGTTCTGTCACTTGAAGAGAAAGAAAAAAAATAAACAAAGCTTATTTCCGATTCAAGTTATTGTCATATTGGCTTCGAGAATATGATGGCCTCTCCTCGGGTTTCTCTTCCTCTGCCCTTTGTTCTTTCGTTTATTTTACTTCTAAGAGAATTTATAAAGCTTTCAAATATACATGTATAATAACAATAAAATATATACTGTGAAGGTTGCGTCCTCTTTATTCCATAACCCTGCTCGTGTCTCTTGTTGGCCGAGATCGCTCCCCGCCACTTCTCCCATCCACACGCGCATGTCTGCCTTATCACACGGCCACTTAGCACCCGCGCCCATCACCCAAGCTATCTTTCCACGTGTCCGTCTTTACACCACCAACTACCAAGCTTCACCACAAATAGAGCATGCTTCCCTGTTAGCCTATCACCTATGATCTGCACCGCCCCTAAATCCAGCCATCCATCACCTAAAACGACGAGACCCTTAGCCTCACCAAGAACCCACTCGGCCTTCAACCCATCACCTTTCACCCCTGGCAAGCCTCCCCTGGCACATGACATTAGACCCACACCACTGTTTCCGCCCATCACCATACGAATCAACCTCCACCCCTCTCTAACCCGCTGTCATCTCCTATAGCTAAGCATATTGCCACGCCCACCAACGAAACAGCCCCTAACACGTAGACCTCCCATCCTCTGGCCTTACTTTGCCTCCGTACCTAACCCGCCCCCATATGTCCAACCTCCGAGCTTCCAGTCCTCACAACAGCCCGCCTCAACCCTTATCACTACTTTTTAAGCAAACCAGCAACATATATATATATATATATATATATATATATATATATATATATATGCTCTTGCTTGTGTGGGTATATATGTTTGCATTTGTATACATATTGAGTTTAATTGAATTGGTTATGGACATTTTGATTTTAATATTTGTGTTTTATAAATACCGTTTTAAGGAAAAGATTTTTTTTATATATGTAGCTTATATATATACGTTTATTTATGTACTGATTTTATGTATTGATTTAGAGAAAATGATATATACATTTTGATTTTGCGTATGTATGATTTAATAAGCAGTTACCTTTTGAACTATTGATTTTTAGTTTATATATATATATATGTATAATATTTTAATGAATATTGATTTTTAACAAGAATATATATATATATATATATATACAGATTTTATTTTAAATATGCATTGTCGAATTGAATATTGATTTTAAAACATAATAATTGTATTTTCATCAAACCCAAGTTCGTCTATCTTGCTTTGCTTATTTCCATTGCTGTCCGAAGATTAATTCCGCTACTCTAGCTTGTTCCTGTGTATCCGTGTCCGTGCTTCCCATTCTCATTTTTCTCTAGCCTCGAAAGGTGAGTGATCACTCACGATTGACATTCTTATATTTAATTAGTTGATTTCACATGAAATGACGGTTGAAATATGTTGTTAAATTTGAATTGTTAATTAATTAATTGTTAAATATGATATGCCATTATCTTCATTTGTTACCTATGACATATGCCACCATAATCTGTTGCATATTTAAATTGTTAATGATGATATTGCCTGCAATCGATATGTATGTCATTTTATATTATTATTTTATTTCTTCTCACTCTGTAAGTTCCTTGATAGTTAGGATTTCCGTATGGGTTGAAATGATACATACTCGAATGATCTAATATATTATGGAAAAATCGTTATGGGTTGAAATATATACCCAAGCGGTTTTCATTGATTGTGAAATTTAAGGATTGCAGATTGAAATGACATACACCCGTAAATATTTAAATTGCAGATTGAAATGATAAATATCTGTATCACTTGACCATATGATAGAGATTATATATGGACACCATTGGTTTATATTTTAAAAATGATTTACAAGGTTTGAAAGGAAATATACGGGTTTATTAATATTGATTTTAAAATATAATATATAAATGTTAGTTTTATATATGTGTAAAATTTAGATTTTTTTTAAATCATATTTTTGGAAATTTTAAATTTATAAGTTAGTTTTGATTTTTTTAAGATTTTACTTATAATTTTGTTATTTTAATAATATATAAAAATAAGATTTACTATAAAATATATTTAATAATAAGATTTAATTTAATAAAATTTGATTTAACTAGTATATAATGTGTTTAAGTATTTATTTAAATTTATATTAATATTTTAAAAATAGATTTTTTTAATTACTTTAATATTAGGGGTTGGAAAGATAAACTAATGTTACTTGGAATTTAAATTGGTTAATTTTTTAATATAATTAGGATTTGATTAGAAACTTATTTTGAAATTTTGAAAGATATGATTTTACAACTTGATTGAATTAAAGGTGATTAAACAAATATTGTCAATATAAATAAAGTTGAATATTAAATTTTGGTTTAAGTTTGAATTTGGAAATTTTATTTAAATGCTTATAAAAGGAGACTAGGTGAATATTTTAGAATTTTATATATAATTGAAGTTAGATATTTGATATATTGATTTTATTTAAATTTGTAATTTGAGATTTATTTAAATGTTACTAAAATGATTTAGCGAATAAATTCAAATTGAAATAAAATTAAATGTTGAATTTGGAAATATGAATGAAATTTATCAAATAGAGTTATTGTAAATGTTTGGATATTTTAAGTCTGAAACCTATTGAAATTGAAATGGTTCAATTTGTTGTTCATATCTATATTTGAAATTGATATAAATTAAAATGGTTTAAATAAGGATTCGAATTGAACCTTTTAATTGGATTTTGGAACTGAGTTTGATTTAAATTAGATTTTGGATCTTAAATTGATTTGAATTGATTTGTGAAATTGGAAGAAACAATTCTAATTGAAACTATTTTAATAAACTATTTTTATAAATAAACTATTTTAAATTTATAACCTATTTTAAGTATATAACTTTTTAATTTTATAACTATTTCAATATATATAAACTATTTCAATATTTAAACTATTTACGTTGGAACTGTTATGATTTAGACTTAATGGATTTAAATGTGAATATTTTGATATGATGGTTGAAACTATTTGTGTGGTTATGACTTTTGAAGTGAATATGATTTTGTAAGTGATATGATTTCAAAAGTGAATATAATTTCGAATGTGGTATGATTTTGAAATGATTATTATATTTTAATATGAAGTATAAACTGTTTTGAAGTAAAACGACCATGGTGTGAAATAAGCATTTGGTTGTTAAAAAGACTGGGATCAGATATTGGCATACTTTCTGCCAATACCGATAACCACTTTAACAAATATGCTCATGGTGGAGATTCCAGAACGAAGCAGGATGGTTTGCCGATGATTCTATATGAGGTATTAACATAGCCTGGACTCCCGTGAGTAAGCTTGATGTGGCTAAAACAGGAGCCATGCCAGGCCAAGTGAGGTTGCACTTCCAATTGGGCATATTTATTCGATACCATTCTATTACTCTATGATTTGATTGGGTGCACCTTTGATTTTAGGAGTGTTTCTTGAGGTGGGCGGTAGTAGCTGCTATGCGTTACCACCAGTCTGGATCTGCAAAACGATAGAATCCTACCATGGGTATTGCTTCGTGTGCCTTGTCACGTGCCTTATCGCGCCCACTATGACTTTGGTTTGTATTGTACCTATGGAGTGCTCCCTAAGTAAACCACCGGTTTGGTGGAGCCTGTAGTATCTGTATAGACTATGGGAATATATAAATGTGTTAAGGAGGATATAGGTAATGCCATAACGCTATTTTAATAGCTTACTTTACTTTAGACATTATATATGTAGCATATTGTATTATGTATGTAGATAGTTTAACGGATCCTTAAAGGGTGGGAATCTCGAAAATCCTTTAAGTTATTTTGTATTTCAGTTGACATTTCACTTGAGTTGAATTTACCGTTATAAGAATGTTAATCCCGACTCAAATGTTTTTTATTTTGCTTCATGCTCTGGTCAGATTGAGTGTCACACCATTTGACTCACGTTTGGAGCTTGAAACTTTGCTTGAAGATCTGTTTTATATCTATTTGGCCTTTTGTTATTTTCTGATGCTTATGTTCAGTCTTGTCGGTGGCTTTTGTATTTGAGACTACTCTATATTTGAGATATCTATTATATTTTACTTTAAATTCTGATGTTTATATAGTAGCTTCATGAACTACTATCCATCTATTTCCGCTGCTTATTGTCACATTACTTTGTGTCTGTGATTGATTTATCTACTGTAATATAAATTAACAATTTGTTGTTTTGAGCAATTCAAGTCTGACACGAGTGGATGATTGTCGATTTGAATAGTTCAAAATACCAGGTCATTATAAAAAAGGAAAAACCTTATAACGGAATCAAACATCAATACAAATAGTTATTAATTCAATTATATAGTTGTTTTACATCATCATATAAAATTTTATTTTATTACAACAATAATCATTAACAATAAATGATATAACCATAATATAAAAGAACATACCAAAATGGCCATCTCTCATATAGTCCAGCAATCCCCAATTTCCATTCCCTCTTCTGCTCTTATCTGCAACTTTACACCTGCACAGATATATAAGATAAAAAGAAAAAAAATGTTTCAACAATGTTTTGGACTGCGCCTAACCCTATACACTCTAGCTCAACCTAATGGACCTGGAGGCTATTACATAGGAAAGGACTGCCAACATAGTGTAACAACCCACCTTTTTGACCCTAAATGCTGACACTAATACATCCACAATGTTCATGTGCCGAGCAATCAAGGTCAGAAAGACAAATTGTTATGGTAAAATAAAAATAAACAGAACAAAGAAGAAGAGAACACAACACCAAAATATCACAGTGGAATGATAACATATATTATCAAAAGACGGTACAAAGTGCTACTCTAGGTACATGTCATTTCAGAGTCATAATCCTATGTATTATTATCAGCCTGGACAGTTATAATAGTCTATCCTCATAAATATTGATATATAAAATATAAGAATGTAGCGGAAATAAGAATCCTACAGTAGGTAGATGGAAGCATCTAACTTGCCTCCAGAAGCTCCAAAGAATATCAACGAAAATTTACCTTTCCTAGACTACTCAAAAGAGAACCCATGGAAACAAGTGAAATATAAAAAACAAGTTAGATATAAGTATGGTGTGAAATACTAATGAAATATGAATTCAACATATAAGAGTAAATTTTAAGACTGCACTGATCACCGTATAGTTTTCCCCTCAAAAGAAACCAAACCGTCTGATAAGTACATAAGATGATATAATGGATAATGTCTATAGTGTAGAATATAAATCAAAAAATAACCATGCTGCTGGCATCTCATGATACAACAATTTCGAAGTACAACTAAAACCTCTAACGTATGTTTGCATATGGATTTTCCATGGAGATCTCTCCGGTCATGCTGAATCCGAACTCCTGCACAGGGATTAGAAAGTGCATTCTGAGCATTGTACATCTCTAGATAAAATATACCAATAAGAAAACATAGCTGGTTCATGTCGAACACATGATATCGAATATCATCAACTCTTGTCGACCAGTATATCGAAAGCATCTCTAGATATGAGTTGATGTACCCCGTCACAGGTTAGATAAACCCTAAGTTAAGCCCCTACTTGTTTTCTACCATTTCCGATTGTGAGGTCACATTCATCATCTCAACACATGATTCTTCATCACTCAAACATATCTCGAAGCTCTTTATGGATTCTAACATCTTGAACTATCATCACTCAAAAAATTCCCGAATCCCTCGAAAGATTCCAGCGTAAGTCGTCTGATGAATTCCAACTCTATTCTCTCTCTTGGAATCAACCTTAAGATAGAAAGTACAACATGATAGTATTTGAAATGTTAATGCTAAGCTCTTCCCAGGACTTAGCCTAAGGATAGACAGTGCAACTCTATAACATTTCAGTTTACAACCGCTTCCAAAACATAGAACTCGTATATCAGTTTTGATGTGGTTTTCGGTGAGTAAAACACTTGTCTAATCTCAATCTCTTCAAAACTAAATTGATGTATTTCAGGTTAACTCAATTCTGGTTCTTTAATAAGTAACGAGAGATATAAAGGAGTCCTTTCCAAGAATCTCATATATATACATTCTTAAAGCAAGAAATGATTCAAACGAATGAGTCCTTCCAAAGGGATCTCAAACTGCATCAATACGTGATGCTTGCTTTACTTCCAAATTTGATTTGGTCAATTTCGACAGTCGACTATCCAGTTCTAAAAACTATTGCTTATGTAAATTACGTTTGTATCTTAACATGTTTTCAACCTTTTCAACTTACTCCATCCCTTTTTAAGAGTAAAGCCGGTAGGTTAAAGCACTATTGCTTCTAAATCTAAATTGAACAACATTCTTAAATCTCATAGATAGAACAAGCCTACTTCGTCGGCTTTTAGTGTTAAGTGTAGTTAATTACTTTCCATAAACAAGTGAACATATAAATCATGATTAAGTCACACAAAACATAATTAAGCCACATAAGTAACTTTTTAACTCCTTTTTATTTAATTAATCATTTTATTAATTAAAACCTCTTTGTAAATACTTGCATATATATTAGAAATACCTTTACGAAAGATATACACAAGTAGTACTATTTCATTATCATTTCGACCCTTTTCAAAAATTCAAAAAGTACTCATATACTCATCTCAAATGGTACAAGTATATTCACAAATCGTTGACAAGATTTCTTATTTTAAATATAATCAAAGTGGTTAAAAAGTAATATTACTCAAACATTTTTACTTTAAACCCCTTCTCTTTTATAATTTAAATCTTTACCGTATAACCTTTTTTCGAATTATTCCATACTTGTCATTGTCTTTAAAAATTACCGATTATTAGTGATACAAATATTTTCATATGGGCTAAAAAAAATTGTTACTTAAACATTTGTCAGTACAAACCTAAAACCACTTCACTTAAAATTATCTTTAAAACATTCATTTAAATATCTTATTATGTTGCTAAGTATAATAAAAAAGGGTTAAACACAAATGTTGCTTAAAACATTGTTTACCATAAACCTAAATCCATTTTATACTTATGGTATCTTTAAAGCATTAGTTTTAAAGATCTACGTATATCTACACTTATTTAACAAGGTAATATACTTCAATTAACTTTACAAAACCATTTATTACAGCATAGGTGTTGCAATCCAAAACTTCTTTTATTCTTTCACTTTTCCAAACTTATATATACTAAAAACCTTTAAATAATGGCACACACACATGTACTAATTTATTTATAAGCTAATATAATTAATAAAAATTCTGAAACCATTTAAAAGATATTATTACAAAAGCTTCTTAATCACTTTAATAAAATATTTAACTAATTTTCTAAAAACCATATATACTTAAAAACACTTATAATATTTTTAAAACATTTATTTATAATACTACTTTAAAATAACTATTTTATAATTTATTTAAAAACTCTAAAAAAAATCATGTTTTCCTTTATTTAAAATAAACCTTCTACTTTAATAATTCATAATTAATTATCAGAAATGTATAAAAATTCCAAACTAGTTTTAAAATAATCTATATAAGGTAGAAAAGACTAATAAAAAATTTGTAGTAGAATACTTAAATTTAAAGTCATTTCAAACCATTTAAAGGTAAAAATAGAAACAACAACATTTCTAGAATGCTATAAAATGGGTACAGAGCTACTACATCATTTTCAAAAGTAATACGTCCGAGTGTTGTAAATGACTTATGAATTAGGGAAGTTTTACATAGTCAAGAGTTTGATCGATTTTTGATATGCTAATAATCTTTTTAGCATCCAATCATTTTATAATAACTAATATACACATAATACATCACAATCATGGTGAGAAAACACTAAAGATCTCTATAAAAAATTCTACAGAAATTACTGAACACAACACAATTATTAAGTGCATTTATAGCGACTATTGCATAAAATCACTTTCAGATCAAGTCCGATTCAAAACATTATTCAGAAAAACCCTATGTGTTTTGTTTCAAAACTATGCAACAAGTCAATGAAAGTCATACAGGTCCAAACACATAATTACATACGTCATTTGCGTTCAAAAGTAAGAACCAAAACAAATATCACAACATATATAGTTAAAAAAATCGACATATATAGTTCATATTAATTTAAATGGCGAGTTAGCTCACCCATAAATAAGCAAACAACCAAGCACAAGCCACCACTTCCTATCATAACCTTGCAGACACCAAAACTCCTCCTACCATCACCCTTTGCTCATGGCCATGCCTTTCCTATTCCATATTTGCTTATGGCCTTGACTAGTTCATGGGGTTGTGCTGCAAATCTTTTGAGCTTTGAGTTTCTTGATGATTTGTTGTAGTAAGCTTATGGAAAGATTTTGGGTTGTTTTTTTCTTGGGAAATTTACGAAGAGAATGGAATAAGGAGAGCTTAGATTTATTTTGAAAAAATGTAAAATGTTTCAAATGAACTATGCACGCTCTCATATAGTCAACAAAGGGTTACCTTACTCTCTCCCCTCACCACCTATTTCCAGCCAAGAAGGCTCACCCTCCATGTGATAACCCATATGCTTACATTCCACCCCAAAAGTAAAAGAAAATATCTTCACTTCATAATATCTCCACTCAAACCTTCTAGAAGGGTCTACAACTTTCCTATAGTGGTTCAATGCAAAACATTGTTATTATCTATTAGTGATTTCCTAAGTTATTTAGACACGTACAAAGAGTATGAATAACTTATATCGAATAAAAAACCATTTACCAATAAAACGGTTTTCGGTCACATTATCGATATTTCTTCAAAGTATTTATTTTTGTGAACAAATTTCAAAAACAAGTTTACCATCATTAGTTATTAATTAAAAGGGGTTAACATGGTTATTAAATCAATTTGGTCACATTTTATCCATGATTCATATATTTGAATAATTCAGATATTTAAGTACAAAGTGCTCGAGATTTTGGATCGTTACATTCTCCTCCACTTAAAATATTTTGTCCTTGAAATTCCAACACGAATGACACACAAAAGAAACAAGCACGATCAAAACTTAACAATACTTAGCAAACATAGCTCACAGTTTTCTCAGGTTCAAAAAACTTTCTCATTGCATAAGGATGATTAACAATCTACCATGCGTACCTTATGCTTAACTGCCTCAGGTTATTACTTAGTCAATCATTCATGCTAGCACGAACAAACTAGAGAATCGTTCCTTGAACTCTCTATAAGACAATATAACATAGTATGTATATATAATAAAGCCTATATGATGTACATGGATCACCTGTATGTAATATCTAATCTGATCAATTGTTCAATTATATAAATTTCACTTTCAAACTAGTACATATCACTTAACCTCTCTAGTATGGACTCCAATCAGTTCATTGATTGAAAACTTATGCTTTCCTTACATAGCCATATGCTATGATAGAATCTTTAGGATCATATCAAGAATCCATTCCCTATGTTTGTCATCAAGACTCGAGTGAAAATCCCAACCGAGACCGGTATAAATCATGTCAAAATCATGAACTCTAATCTTGGGCCAAGAATAGTCATGGGAATAAGACCATCTACATACACCTTATGTATTTATCCTATTGGTTCTTTACTTATACCAATTACTTTTTTTCATCCCGCCTTTTGGCAATGCCATGATACCATAGTGGTTAAAGGGCTTTCGTGATCATCAAGGTAGGAAGCCCGGAAAGATGATTGCCAAGATCAGAGATCAGTTATAAACAAGGCTATAGATGGTAGTCAAGTGGATTCAAGCAAATAGAATCTCAGAAATGACTAAGTATGGATTTGCATCTCCCCTAAGCAGGGGATCAGATCAGATTAATATGGTTAAGTATGGATTAGATCGAATCACTATAGCTATGGATCACTCGGATTGGCAGTTCAAATCAACAATGATCGCTCAATAACTCAATAAACACCACGACAACTCTAGAAACCACTCAAGAAACACGAAGTGGAAATCGGAGGGGCCAATCACCTCAGATCATCGGGCACCATGTGGCTTCCTTGACCAGTCGGTGCCAATCCCCTCTATAAGGGTCGGTGCTGATCCCTCATAAAGGCCATGGTGGACCCCAAACTTCCTGGACCAGTCCATTGTAGTCTTAATCTTTTGTATGTGGATTTTCAATTGGACCTATGCACGGCTTCCCCTATAAATACAGCAGGTGTGGCTCATTGCAAAGGATCTTCTTTCTAGCTCTCTTTATCTTCTTCCTTAGGCTATATTCCACCAGTTTTATTCTCAATATTCATGGACTGTAACTGTAATTAGTAGTATAAATCAATAAAAGGAAAACTTTCGGAGTGGACATAGATGGAGCCAGCTGAACTGCTATAAATCTTCTTGACTATTTACTTTCTTACCCTTTTAATTTACTATTCTTCGTATTTCATTCTCTACATCACTTTATTTAGATTTGGATATTGGATTATTGATGCTTTCATATTATTTGGGTATTGTTGGCCATTTTTTCCATCAATATTTTGGTGCTCTCATTGAAAAAGACTAACACCCATTGATTAGGAAAAGATTTGGAGCTTGGATTTGGATCAACGATAAGGCAGTCAGCAAGGAGATCACTAATAGAAGGGAGTCACCATGGAGGAAGCTAAGATGCTTCCTCAGGAGCTGGAGTTAATCATCCCTCCATATACATCACTAGAAACAAGATGGAGACTATGGTGGATGCTGTAACGACCTGGAATTTTGGTCATGTTATTTTGATAAATATTTAATCCAATTAAATAAAATGTAAGCTTACCATTTTAAAATAAATAGTGTTTTTGGAATATTTGCCATTTGTTTATATAGATTTGTATTTTGAAAAGGAAATTTGATTTGTAAATTTAGAATAAAATCTCTTAAAAATATTTACAATAAAACTTACCTTATATAATTAAATTAAAATGTTCTACCTTATTAACATTTGGTATAAAAATATATATGGATAATAATGTTTAAAATAAAATCAAATTCTATCAATATACAATATAAGTATAAAATGTAGGTAAACTTATGAATATAATTTAAACATTGATAGTTAAAATACAAAAAGAAATTAAAAATGAAAACAAGAATTAAGTAGTTAGGGTATGCATACAACATAAGTTTAAAATTGTAAGAACAAAGTGTAAAGCACAACCAGACACAAACATATGTATATTGTGAAAGCTAGAAAATAATGAAACAAATTATCTTCACATACAAAACCAATGTCAACCTGAAAAGTGTATAAACTAAAACCTGAAAACTATATGTTTATGGTTGAAATGCAAGAAGATAAAATGTTTACATACATAATATCCATGTTCATAAAATAAAAAGATAAAACAAAATATCTTCATTCACAAAACCCAAATATCTACCTGCAAGGTGTACATTTACATACAATATTTATATACAACAAAAACATAATAATAATATGTGAACAACTTAGGAAACAAGGGCATTAAATGCCATCATCTCATCCAAATAGGTCAATTCAAATATTTAGAAAAATCTGATCAAATCTTAACAAAGAAGCTTAACCAGATAACACCTTCCTTATTACATCCTGTTATCTTCTATATATGGATGCATCTTTCCATTTGAGTTCGTTCAGTAAAAACTTAGCTAACCTGAGAAAAATAAAAGAAGAAAAAAGTAAACTCAAATTCAAACAAAAATTGACAAGAACTAAAACAGATTCAAAGGCAGTTTCCAACTACAAGTTTTCAGAACATCAGAATGTTTCCTGTCCAGTAACCCTTACAAGCGAGTAAACATAATTTTTAAAGTTTTAAGTTAATTAGAAACAGTTCATGATTCATTAATAATATGGTTTGTATATGCTTCATTTTGAATATGATTCTGTGTTGCCATGTACTTCTCTATAAATTGTTACAGGTTGCATATTTTGTTCAAAAACTCAAATGATTCTCATCAAATCATTGTTAAGCTTTAAGTTTCAACTGAAACAAGATGTTTAAACTTAAACTAAGATTTTGTAAAGCTGTTTAAACCATCTTTGTAAAAGTATACTACTGTATTATTGTTTTACAGGCAATCAAGTAAAAATTTGATAAATTCGATTGTCATAAGAAGCTAATTCAAGTTTATATCTTGAATGTTTACTGCAATTTATGATTTTTGAAACAAAAATGAAGATTTTTTAGTTTGGTATTCTAAGACCAGTTTGTATTTGAACCAAATTTACAATTTTTTCATTTTCACACAATTGAATCAATTTTAAAAGTTGAAATTTGGATTGAAGCAAGTGTAAACAACGTTGGTGACGAGGTGGCTATGTCATTTTGGTTGAGATTCAGGTTTGAGAAAAATGACTAAAATTCGATTCGAAATTTTTGGAGGCGATGCAAGTTTGTTTTTCGAGTGTTTGGGGGTTTTGTGACTTGCCGGTGGTCGTAGGGTCGCCGGAGCTTGGGTGCGTCGCCGTGCACGTGTACGGCGAGGGGATGGGTGTTAATATTGGGGTTGGTGAATGGTCTTGAGTCGTTACCCGAGTTAGGTGGTCGCTTGCTTCGGGTTATAGATCGAGTGAGTAAACATGTTTTACTGAATCTATAATCTAGGTTTAAACTTAACTTAAACTTACTAGAATAAAAAAAAGGAAGAAGAAGAAGATGCATACAGGAGAGTTACTCGGGGCAGGTGGGTGAGTAACTTGAAGTGTTACTCGAGTTAAACAAGGAAAGTACTCGGGTGGGTTTTCTTTTTAACTGCTACGTTATAAAAAGTAAAGTTCAGCAACTTATTTTTTAACAAGTTAAACATGGTCGACTTAATAAATGTTAACAATTCGTGTTAAGACTTTAATACACGATTTAATTATTTTAGTTAATACTTAACAATGTTTTAAACTCTTAATTAATATTTTAATTAAGTATTTAAGTTAAGTATAAAATTTATGAACATTAAAGTTTTGTAGTTAGTAATAAATTTGTTTTCAAAATTTAAAGAAGATTTCTTTTAAAATGTTAATTAAAATGAATAGTAATTAACTAATTATTTTTAGAAAGTAATTAAGAATAATTAAATTATAATTGTAATTAGAGATTGGTTAATTGATGATTAAGTGATAAATAAATTTGTAATTAACTACTTAAAGTTAATTAATATAAGATTAATAGTTAACTAATTAACTAATTTAATTAAGAATTAATAATTGATTAATTAAGTAATTAGTGATTAATAAATGGGTAATTAAGTTTTATTAATTAATAATTAAGGTTATTAATCAATGATTAAGGGTAATTAATTAGGTAATTAAGACTTAATAATTGATTAAGTGTAACGATACGATTTATCGGGATCCGAAGGTCGGCATTCTTATTCACTGTATCAAATGCCGCATAATCGAATGCCGGAAAATCGAATTGTTTGGGTTAAAGAAGAAGAGGTAGAAGAAAAAGATATAAGAAATAAGAAAACAGAACAGAAACATTATCAGAATCTCTCAGTCGCAGCGAAACAACATATAATAGATAAATGAATAATCTTTAAAACAAAGATACTATATCAGTTATTACATTACATCACTTTACATTACATTATCAGAGTTTGCAACAACAAACAGCGGAAAAGAAATACTATATACCAGTGGATACTCCATGCCATCCAGCTTGCCTCCAGCAACTCCTGAATCCAGAATAACCTGATAAACCTGACTCTTGACTGCCCGTGTGGAAAATTATTGGCACCCAGAGTTTAGGAAGGAAAACAATAAACCCCGAGTCAGTCATGGGACTGGTATGAGAACTTAAAACAGTTATTATCTTTTAAAACAACAACAACAAGGATAATTTTAAAGTCAATTCGCAATGCTTTTGGAAAATGAGACTACCATAAGACCTACCGCCACACACACAATGCAAACGCAGAATTGGAGGAGATTTCTTCTTATGATAGTCAAAGATGCTTGATACGCATTAAAAGAACATTTGATATTATTACTAGTGCATAGTGTAGGAAAACATTTCGAAAGTAAAGATATAAATCTTAGCCAGCATAGGCATTCTGCACTTATGCCTACTATAGCTACCATCCAAACAGTGGGGCGCCACCATAAGTGAATGATAGGTTCTACAACTAAAACCGTACAAGGTGCGTATTGTTTTATTTGGATTTTCAACAAATCGTCAGGCTAAGGAACTTCCTACTGCCACATGGGATCGCCTCTGGCGGGACGTCCCGAGAACTTAACCAGCTCTCTGCCAACACAAGGCCGGGTTACCTTTGTCACTAGGTAACTACTATACGAATATGTCATCCCCCGGTCCCTTTGGACCTTTATCCGAGCGCTCGATAACCA
Organism: Allium cepa; assembly: GCA_030765085.1. Lineage (NCBI taxonomy): Eukaryota > Viridiplantae > Streptophyta > Magnoliopsida > Asparagales > Amaryllidaceae > Allium > Allium cepa. The sequence continues at coordinate 322,790,088 of CM060939.1, forward strand.
ACATCGCACAGTAATAAATATAGTGTGTCAACATGAATAAGTATCTGGGCTCCATACCATGATACCACCCTTTCCAGAAGGAAATGACATACCCTAAAGGGCGCGACCCTCATAACCTTGCCGCATATTCCTGTTTTGACCATTTCCGAGGAGTGAGGTCTGACGAAGTCTCGTCCACAAAGCTAGGCACAAAGCCACGATTTGATCAACAAATGATCAATAAATAATCATCACACAGCAACACTCAGCATGCCACATTACCAAATTGGGAATATATCGTTGATAACCTTCAACTACATAACCTCTGAGCGCGTACGTCTCAGAGAAGGGTGTTAAGCTAAGAGAATAAATTCTTCGCCACCAACAGAAATGTATTTGAAATAAATCTTCTTTATATCTCAAAATGTAATGTCAGACACGTAATCATACAAGTCTGTTCCGGGTTTGAACAGAACCGAAGGCACTTCCAAAGAAGCCCTTGCAATCCGGGTATTCACAATCCCGATCGAATTTCCCATCACAAAGGAAATCTCCATACCGTAGCTAACGGTGCAGAGACAATCGATAGGTCATCCTATCGTTTTCACAAATACCCGGTCTTCACCACCGGTCTTCACCACCGGTCTTCAATGCTATCCATTACGTCGTATCACTATTCGGAATGGGTAATCCGAATAACGAGCGCAATAATTTAAAAATAAGTGTAGCATTTCAATTTCTACCAATTCATAACAAATACCTATTCAAGGGTCAATATTTGATAGTCGGTTATTTAACTATCAATCAATATTCACAACATCACCCGATTTCAAATAATTTCCTAAATTATTTATTTTCAAAAATATCTTTATAAGATATATATCCCACACTTCAACCATTTGAAAACCAATTTCAAATAAATTTACAACCTTACGACTTTCATTTCAAAATGGTTCATTTAAACCAATTAAATAAATCCTTACCAATTTATTAAATTTACGTTCCAAATCCGTAAATTAATCTCCACACTTCAAAATAAATCAACGTTTATTTTTTACTCATTTCCCTTTCTTTTATAAATTCCATAGTGAATTTACAATTCCAAAATATCTATGATTATACGATTTTTAAATCGATTTCTAATATTCATTTTCAATTTATCTTTAAAAGATAACATCTCAAACATTCACTTCAGTTGGAAAAACATTTTCATACTTATTTAATAATAAGTAATTCACCAATCTATTTATTTTCAACATTTTGAAAATATTCAATATACTTAAATCTAGATTAAGTATATATTTTATTTTATGAGTAAAACATTCTCTTAAACACATTTATTTGGGTCAAAACGAATGTTACGTAAAACATCGTTACGACAACCCAAAATCACTAGTATAGGGATTCGAACTTAAAATAGATATATAAATCTCAATACTACATAAAACATTTCCTTTCGGAAATCATTTACTATAGCAACAGTGTTATAGTCTACCATTTCCTTCTATTTCTTGAAACATCTATTTCAACAATCAATGTTGAAATCTATGGTTTCGATACTTAATACATTTTAAAACGTTTTTGAATCGTTTAAATTCTATTTAAAAATATCACTTTTTCCAAGATATTTCTTTAATATATTATTCACTGTCCAAAATCGTGAATATACTTCATTAACCAGATTCAATTTCTACATATTCTATTTAAAGGATTATCCACTGTCCAAAATCGTAGATATATTTCCTTTAATAAGCTATAATAATTAACTTATCAAAATAAGTCGTTATCGGTTTTGTAAAACAACGTTTATAAATTCCATTTATATTTTATGGCAACTTCAACTTTTAAAATCACTTTATTAACAAATTGTATCCATATTCCATTTACACTTAAAAATCCAATTTATAAGTTAATTACTTATAAATCTTTTATTTTATAAAATCTATTCATTTTATAACTTCACAATTTATAAAACTGTGAATTTCATTCACTTATGAAATCCATTTATATTCCATTTTAATACTTATAAAACTTGTTTTATAATTCCAATATTTTTAACTTATAAATATCAATTTTATAAATATTTTATATAAATCATTTATAATAATTCAAAAATCCCAATTTAAACCATTTTATAAATTTATCAACTATTTATCTAAAAAATCACATTTTGGTTATATTTCTCAAAAATCATAATTTTTATAACATATAAATTACAATGTTTATTCATTTAAAATGAATCAATTTCAAAATTAAATTTTATTATGAATCCCCAACTTAAATTTTCAAAAATCAAATTTTATTTATTTTCGGCATCTAACGATACCAAAATATATTCGGCTAAAATTTAGCCTTTAACCATTTCAATCACAAAGATAATCACGCGGATTATAAATAGATCAACACACAACATTGAAACCAATTCAAATGTTTGAGGAATCCAGTTGGATCCCTCCAACCCGTTCCCCTGCATCCAAAGATGTTAGCACAATACCAATTTCGCTTCAAGACGAAATATCGCGGTATATGGGATTTATAAAATATTATCCGCTTAATAGATGGCGCAATAGGGTCTCATCCGCTATATAATGCAGGAAATCAACTCCAAGTACATATATAATACCAATTTCACTATACGGTGAAATATTCGCGGTATATGTTTTTAATAAATAACCTCCGCTTACTAACGGCGTATAATGTCTATTTTAACAATCAATAGATAATAATTTATCATCCAATCAAACAACCAACAATTTTAAATCTAACTATTTAAAATTTTAATCGAAACAATTCGATTGAGTGAGAAGTTCTCACCTTGATTTCAATTCAGTTCCAGTGTTTTATTTCGAATAAAATTAAACAAGCGTTTAATTTTACCCAAAATTTTCCCTGACTCCAATCGCTTCCAATCTAGTTCCATAGCGTAGTGCACGTCAATACGAACCCGTCGCAATTCGTTTCGTGCGTTTTCGACCTCGTATGACAAAGATACACATTTTTAAAGTTACACGAATTATAATACAATTTAAATTACAATTTCTTTTTATAATTTTGAACCTCAATATATTATGGCCGTGCATTTTGGCATATGAGATCTGGGCCGCCCCTTGTATCTTCTCCCCCATCTCCAGTTTCACGTCCAAACGTGATACCCATAGCCGCCATCCCCTCTCGAATTAAAGCGACCATCTCCATCATCTTGAAGACGATCAGACACCGCCAACATGCTCGCCTGCTCGAGCTCTATCCACGGCCAAGGCAGCACCAAGCTCGGCCTTGTCCTTGCATCGATTTGCGTGTACGAACCGAGCATAAACACGGCCCGATTACTCCTCCATCGTTGTGCCATACCCCATCATCTCCATATGGATTTGAAGCCCTCATCATCCCCTTTAATTTGTTAGTTGAAGATTTTTGGAATAGATCAATGGATTGGAAGTAATTAAGGGATGGAAGTAGGCAAATTTCGGCCATTGGTATACGAAAGTGGCGGCCGAAACTAGGGTTAGGGCTTTTTAGTGCAAAATGAATTATGGAGGTGCTTATATAGAAAATTTGACCAAAACACTATTCATCGAAATTTTCCGAACTCCAAACGAAGCGTGTCGGTTGGCGTTTCTAAAGTTTACCCCGCGTTTCGAACAGAATGGAACATGTTTCGGGAGCCAATTCGATCATCTGTGCGAGTTATGGCAATAAACGATCAATTTTAAATTAAATCGATCAAACGAATTTTCTATGCGTTTTGGCTTGCCCCGGACAAACGGTAAATCCGATTGACACGAAAATCATACAATAATATCACATTACGGATCCGATGAAACTTGTGTCGTCGAAATCCGAGACTGTTTGAAAAATGGCTATTTTAACTCGTCAATTTAAATATTAAAATATTCAATTTTCACAAATTAACTTTTAATTCGATTTTAAAAGTTCTAAAATATCGTTCTAACTCCAATATGATATAATAAAATTTTACAAATCAATTTCAATCATATTTAATCCAATTTTCAATTATTTCTGTAATTTCAACTATTAAATTATCGATTTAATTATCCAGTTAAATCCAATTATTCGAAATAAAATTTATTCGACTTATAAATTTTACTTATTAATATTTAAAATCAATTGAATATAAAATTTTAATTAACAGAAATTCTGGTTCGTTACATTAAGAAATGATTTATTAATTAAATGATTTGAAATGGAATAGTTAATTAATTAATGATTAATTAAACAGGGTTAAGTGATTAACTCTCAAGTAATTGATTTAAATTAAATTAATTACAATAAGAATTGAAGATGGTTACTTATGAATGTTGTATATGTAGAATATCTGATTTTGTGATATTTATTTGATGATATTCTATGATGTTCTATGATATGTCTTGATATATCTATGATGATTGTGGATGATTTATCTGTGATAAATGTTATGTGAATTCAAGTGTTGAATTAAACCGTTTGAACTAATAAAACAACTTGACCTTTAAAATGGCGTTTGGATTTCGATGAGTGTAACGACCCAACTTCCACACTCCAGAAAGTTGCATTGTTAAGAAGAAAGAAAGGGATAGAAAAGAGAAAAGAAAGGAAAGAAAGAACAGACAACATCAGAATCTCACAGCGGAATCGAATAAATTATAATATATCACATAAAACTTTACATAGTATCATATACATCAGAGTTAAACTGCTAATACAACACAAACTAGACAGTTATAAACATCTGTCTAGCAATTACAATTCAAATACATCAGAGAAACAGACACAACTCGAACACAGCGGAACCACTACATATATCTACACGCTGAAGCCTCCTGCTCCATTATCTCCTCCAGAACTCGTCAAAGCAATCCTGAAACACTTGACTACTCATACGTAATATGAGTACCCAAGAGTTTAATAAAACAGAAAATAAACACTCAGGTCAGACAGGGGTCTGGTGTGAGTAAACGGGGATAAAAGTTGCTTAACTTTAGAAAATCCTTTGAAAACAAAAGGTATCACGTAAGACTTCCCACACATAAACATGGAAAAGTTTTTATCTTACGCTAACCAAAACATTTGATAGGAAATCCAGTGATATTATAATAGTGTCTAGGGTTTTCAAAATAAAATACGGAAATAGCTGGAATGCTTACATCTCACGTTCCAACATAGTTGGGCACAATCAAAACCGTACAGGCACTTATTGGATTATGGATTCCATCAATGGCAGGGCTACTGGGGTACCGCCCGTCACAGTACGTGGCCTAGATCAACGTACCGAGGATTACTCCCAATCCCTTGCTACACAAGGCTGGACCCATTCCTTACTGAATAGTTCCGAACAAGACAACCCCGCAGTTGGTGTGCAATTCCAACTGCCCACTAAGCCGATTAAAAAGGGACCTCTAGACAGGGATCAATCTTGCTCTCCAGTGGGTGCTACCCACGAAGCCTTGCTGCACCTCCCCTGTTTTAGCCATTCCCGGTTGATGAGGCTTGAGGCTACGATTACCTTTAGAGGACACATTATCTTAGAATGCTCATCGTCCACCTGACGATGTTCTGAATGCATTCAATCCATACAAGTTCGTTCCGGGTTCGAACGAAACCGAAGGCATTATCTCATTACACTCGTTTTGGAATCACCCTCAGAGTTAACGACGATAACCCTTGCACTCTAAATCTCCATCTCGAATCTATAAGTACTATTCCGTCAACTCATTATGGAATCACCCACAGAGTTATACTGACATATAGCCCTTACACCTCGAGTCTTCACTTGCTCCACTTGGATTAACGTCCTAACGTTTAATTGGAATCGATGTGGTTTTCGGATATCCAAATATGGAAACCCGAGCCCGGTCTCATCGAAACCGAAGGCCATTTTAATGTCCAAGTTTTACTTAAGGGTTTTAAACAATTAACTTATTTCATTGTTATCTAATTCACATAGATAGATAAACTATATATTACAATAGATAATCATATTCATAACATAAACAGATAATCTGTATCATCCATAAACAGATAATCATCACCACCAAACAATCCATCACAAATTATCATACTTAATCAATCATTCATATCATACAGATACGACTCATCTCATTCCTGAGATCACAACCATTCAATCAATAACATCCATAAGCAATGATTTACTAACCAACAACTATAATAATTTAAAATGAATTAAATTAATTACAATCGTCTCTAATTAATTTAAAATAAATTAAATTAATTACCATATTTAAATCCTGCTTAACATTCATTGATTAATTAACTCAGTTAATTATTTACTCACTAAGTATTTAACTTGATTAAACAACTTTGTTTAATCATTCACTAATTACAATAAGTAATTAATCCTTAATTAATTTCGTAATTTAATTAACCTTAATCATAAGTAATTAACCTTTAATTACCCATTTATTAATTAATTATAATTAATTATATTTGTCCTTAATTAATTTCATAATTAATTAATCACTTATTTAATCATTACTTAATCAAACAATCCTTAATTACATCATTAATATTAATTAATGATCTTTAATATTTAAATAAATAACTTAATTTAAATTAAGTACATTTAGAAATTAATCTAATTATTAATCACCTTGATTAATATCCAATTAAGTAATTAACTATCTTAATTACTTATTTATAAATTAATTAACCAATAATTAATCATTAATTAATTACAAAAGTAATTATCCAAATTACTAATTACATTCCAGTAATTATCATTATTACTTTACTGAGTAATCCTGCTCCATTAATTACATTAAGTAATTACACTCTTAAAATCATCAAATGATTTATTTAATTTAATTAAACTAAATTAATTAACTTAAATAAATCACAATCCAAATTAATTACAATAAGTAATTAATTCCTTAATTACCTAACAAATTACAATTAATTAGATTCAACTAATTAATCTAGTTAATTATCAAAATTAATTCCATTAATTAATTACTAAATTATCCTTAGATAATTGTCACCATTTATTTATTAACATTTCATTAATTATATACTTAAGAAAATTTAAATTAGATTAATCAATCATTTCTAATTAAAAATTAATCTAAACCATTAACTTTAAAATAAAAAAAATTAAGTACATCCTTAATTATCTTAATTATTCTCCAAATAATTTAGATTACTTAACAAATGACTCATTTAAATTCAAATTGTATTAAAACAATACATTTCTAAAAAAAATTGAATTCAAATTCCAATTTATTTAAAGATTCAAATGTTTAATTATTAAACATTAATCCAAATTTAATAATTATAAACCTTAAAATAAAATAAAATTAAATGAACGTTTAAACAACATTCATTACTTAGATATAAGAGAAAGACTTACATAATTTACTTGATTAAATTAAATTAAGTTTTGTAACTTGATTGATTATTTCAATTTCCAAATTTAAATTAACACTTCATATTTCAAATATTAAAAGAAATAATTCTTCTAAGTTTAAAACTCACTTGAAACCAAATTTCATCTTCAAATTCACCTTGTAAACATATGAATATGTTTATTCATTTTAAATTTAAAAACTGTTTTGAAATTAAAAACTGTGTTTCTAAGAAATCTGGAAACAATTTTTAAATTGATTTCAAACTGAGTTTAAACTTACTTAAAACTTTCAGATCTGTTCAAAAATTTAAAACATATAAAAACTGTTTAAATTCAAACTCTGGTTTTAAAAGATAACCTGAAACAGTTTTAAAATCTTGACTTAAACCCATATTTAAATCTTGTTTAAAGTTAAGATTTTCATTTTTAAATTTTTTGAATTTCAACTACACTTGAATTCAGTTTCAACTCATATTTGAATCAAGTTGCAATTTTAAAAAATAAATTTCATTTAAAACTACAAACTGCAGGATTAAATCCTGAAACAGTTTTATAATCTTGATTTAACAGAATTTAAAACTTTGTTTAAATTTAAAATTTTTATTTTTTAAAAACTTTGAACTCAAACTTCATTTGAATTCAGTTTCAATTCATACTTGAATTCAGTTTCCAACTTAAAATATGAATTTCATTAAAACTGCAAAATACAGATTCTAAAACCTGCAACTGTTTTCAATATTGATTTAAAACCAAATTTAAAACTTGTTTAAATTTAAAATAATCATTTATTTAAAACCTTGAACTCAAAATTCATTTGAATTCAGTTCCAACTTATACTTGAATCAAAAATCTGCACTAGCATTTGAATTTCAATCAACATTTAAAAAAAAAAAACTGCAGAACTTCTCAGGTTTTAAAACTGTAAACCTATACCCGAGCAATCCCTTTAACTACTTCGAGTTTCTACACCCATTGCTTCGAGATAATTTCACAAAACCCCGAGTAACCCCCTGAGTCAAAATACCCTGCACACAATCCAGAAATTCACCCGAGTTCAACCATCCAAACCTGTCATCATCTAAAAATACCACCTTCACCCTCTCTACAACCTGTCCAAAACCCACTCCTACCCGATGCAACAAGGTGTATGTGCAGACCTTCACCACTTCAATGCTGCAATACTGACAACAGTGGTTTTGAAAACCTGGAACACTCAATTCAAATCACCACCTCCTCTTTCATAAACTAATGACAGTTTCCCCTACATACTTACATAAAAACTCCACTACAGTAGGCACCTTAACCTCCAAATACACTAGCCTACAGACAAATTTCAAATCTTCCTATTTCTGTTTTGAAACAGAAATGCCTTTCCCCTACAGTTTATTTAAAACTGTAATCTAATTTTTTTACAGTCCATTTGTTAAACCATGCTATCTTAAACTATTTTTAAAACAAAGAATATGATGTTATTAACCAATTTTCTTCAGTGATCATTGTCAAATTTCCATTGTACAGGAAATTATCAGTTTATCTAGTGAAAAAGGGGGCTGTTATCAACCACAGAGCAACAAATATATATAATACTCAGAAACAAATATGCAGGCATTATCATACTTATAAACACACATTTATATTCAATCTCTAAGCAATCATTAGAGGCTATAGTTCACACATGCAATAAGATTCATCCAGACAGAAAGAACTGCATTTTGAAAAAAAAAAACAGAAAGTTTACTTATTATTTTATTTTTATGAAAACAGTTTGCATTTGAACTTAAGTTCTAGTTTTTACATTATCCCTGATTTTAGAAAGAAGAACTGTTTTTAAAATAAAGGTTTACTCACCTTTAAGAAGAATGCAGAAACAAATCTTAAGTGCAGACTTCATTTCCAGAAAAGCAGAGACAATTCTTAGGTGCAGATTCATATTCCAGAGACTGCAGTTGAACCTGGGTGCAAATTTGAAGATGAAGTTGCTTTACTTGTTGATGTAGATTGCATGCAGACTCCATTTCTCATATGCTCAGGTTTTATATTGCAGATTTGATTGAAGTTTGAAGATGGGTTTTCTGGATTTGATTTGTTATGAAGAAATTGAATTGCAGATTTTGTAGTTGATAGGTTTGCAGATTTTAACATGCTTTGTTTTGGAGGGGTTTTGATTTACTGAAATTTTATTTTCAGGTTTTCAATTTGAAGAAGAAAAAAAAATGTTTTTATCAAATGCCTTCGTGACATTCCCTTATCAATATAGTTTAAATTATGAGATTTAAAACAATTGCCACATGTTAACTTATTATGCTAATTGTTTTACAAGTGTCTACTTAATAGTTTAATGACTAACACATGTATATATCAATGTTTAAAAGAAAATTTTAAATTTATAAATGTATTTGAATTATCTTAAACTATTTCTAATTTATTTTAGCAAGTTACAAATGTTTTATTAACATCTAGTCTTTGATTAAATACATATAAACTTTTTATAAAACTACACTCTTACATTTAAATGCTTGTTTAATTATTTTTAAAATAACATTCTTTATGAAACTAAATTTCAAAAGAAAAGAAGATTTTTAAAAGAAAAGAAAAGTTGAATTCAATTTTATCAATGTTATACTTTAACAAAAATGAACTAAATCTTATTTCAAAGAAAAACAATTTTAATATAAAACAAATCAAACTAAAATTAAACTATTTTTATTCTTATAAACAAAATAAATACTCATTTACTTTTCTATAAAGATATAAGATAGATTTTTTTTTTAAAACAAACTTTTTGAAAAGTTTACAATATAATTTAAATCAAATTAATCAATTTACAAATTATTCATTCATATAAAAATTAGAAAATATCCTTTATTAAATATAAATTAAAATTTAAAACCAAAATGCTCTATTTACAATGTATAAACATTTATACATTATAAATAAAATATTTTTTTAAAACAGCATAGAAAGATAAATTTTATTACTTAAATATTTTTAACTTTTGAAAACAATATCATTTAACAAACTAAATAATTATTAATTTTCAAAAGAAAATTCCAGTTTAAATTAAATTATTAAATCAATATTTCACATTTTAAAACAATTATCAAAGAAATTATTAAATAATTATTGCCTAAATTTCCGGGACATCACAATGAGACCGGGATCGGGTGTCATTTATGATTATCCAAAAACCACATCGATCCAAATCAAACGTTAGGTCGTGAATTCCCAAGTGAAGATCGAGATGGTGTTTCAAAATGCAAGGGTTATTGTCGTTAACTCTGAGGGTGATTCCAAAATGAGTGTAACGAGATAATGCGTTCGGTTTCGTTTGAACCCGGAACGAACTTGTATGGATTGAATGCTTTCAGAACATCGTTAGGCGGATGATGAGCATTCTAAAAGATATTGTTCTGTAAAGGTAATCGTAACCTCAAGCCTCATCAACCGGGAATGGCTAAAACATGGGATGTGCAGTAAGGTTAGGTGGGTAGCACCCAAGCAGGACGAGATATACCCATGTCTAGATGTCCCTTTTTATTTCGGCTGTGTGGGCGGTTGCTAGCTACAACCGCGGGGTTATCTTGTTCGGGACTGTTTAGTAAGGAATGGTTCCGGCCTTGTGTTGTAGGGGGTCGGGAGTGATCCTCGGTACGATGATCTAGGTCGTATGCTGTGACGGGCGGTACCCCAGTAGCCCTGCCATTGATGGAAACTCATTTTCCCTACGAGACCCTACGGTTTTGATTTGTATTACCCACTTTTGTGGCTAGTAGCTGGAATTTAATAGATGTAACAATTTCGGCTATTTTCTATTTACTTGAAAACCCTAGACACTATTATAATATCACTGGATTTCCTATTAAAATGTTGTGGTTAGAGTAAGGTAAAAACTTACTCATGTTTATGTGTGGGGAGTCTTACATGATACCTTTATTATCAAATGTTTTCAAAGTTAAACAACTTTAAACTGTTTACTCATACCAGACCCTTGTCCGACCCGGAGTTTATTTCTGTTTTTCATAAACTCTTGGGTACTCAAATTTTTATGAGTAGCCATGTGATAAGTTTTGGATTTTGGTTCTGGAGGAGCTTGGAGCAGGAGTTCCAGACATATCTGTATATATCTATCTAGTTCCGCTGTGTTAGTTGATGTATGCTGTATTTTGGGATGTATGTAGTGACATATGTATATATGACTGTCATGTGTATGATATTGTATAACTCTGATATATGTAAACTATGTTATAGTTATGTGATGTATTATATTTTGTTCCGTTCCGCTGTGAGATTCTGATGTTGTTATTCTTTCTTTCTATTCTTACGTCTTTCTATGAGTAGGAAGGCGGGTCGTCATAGATGCAATGCATGAGCGGATGATGAACAGGCAAGAGGAGGCGATGAAGAATTTCCTTAGGAAAATTGGATAGGCTGGAGTGGCAGGAACTATTGGAAAGGTGGATTAAGGAGTTGAAATAGTAGGTGCTGTAGAAAATCAAAACGAGGGACAGGCAAACAAAGCTAATTGATGGAGGAATGGAATGGAGCGACCGGGGGCAACCCCCGATCAACATGGAGGGATAAACACTAATCCCCTCGTAGGGGTGGAGATCGACCGCTTAGGACTCGAGAGCATGCCCCCGGGTGTGTTGGATCGGTTCATAGTGGGCCAGTGGTTGGTGTTATGCAATTTGATGTGGGTTGGAATGTAGACGCATGTCATAAAGAGTATTTTCAGGAATACCTGTAGGATTTGGGAAATAGGCTGGGATTATGGACCGCAGACCATGTATGGATGAAAATGAAAGAATAGATGAGCTGATACATTGGATAATGAGAGTCATATTTCCTAATAGGAGTCTGGAGGATGTTAATTAGAGTCCGTTCACTTCGAATATTAGGAATGCTAGCAACCTACAAGAGTTCAAACTACCAACATTGGACGTATATGACGGAAAATCGGATCCAACAATGCATATGATAAGATATATCAGGCATATGGAAGTGTTGGGGGCATCATAAGAGGTAACGACAATGTGTTTACCTTTACACTTGATGGAGTTAACTACGCTTTGGCTTAGGTAGCTGGAAAATGGATCAATCAGGAAATGGAACCAACTAGTGGATAAGTTCGTGAAATAGTTTAAGGTTCGCATTTCGTAATCCAAGAATGCCATTGGCGACACTAAAATAAAGGAGCTAAGAGTCCTTGAGGAGATTTTTAACATAATTCAATACGGTAGTTGCTACGGTGGGGATCCATTAATGATTTTAATAGCAGCGGTATCAAGAATTGTTGATGAAATGGACTTTAAGATTTCATTAGCATGGGATCTACCGATGGATCTTAGGAAATTCTATCGTAAAGCGGAAAGGTTCCTGCAATAGAAGGATGCACAAACCAACAAACAGGAAGTAAATGATGTGCAAGGCGAAGGATCATCAGGAGAATGATTCAAAATGGATAAGGGTAAGTGGAAGCTGGATGCTGGATATGATGTTCAAGAAGACAAAGGAACAAGCGAGATTCGAAGTTCTCCTCTTATTCAAATTTGATGGAAAGCTAGGTATGGATTTATTTAGACACAATGGGAAATTCCTTTATTGGAATTCGGCAGTAGGGATCCTACGAAGCAGGAGTGTAGGTCTAGAAAATAATACCTGTTTATGAACTAGATGTGCATACACAGATGAATGTAGGCACTTAAAGGATATGGTTGAGGAACACGTTAGGGACGATAGGCTGCAGCAATACTTAAGGACTCGGGAAGCGGTGGTGGAACAGGAGCGGCCACCGTCTACATCAATAGAAATGGCCCTGGATCGATGTCATAGATTGTCATCTACTGATCGCAATGACATGAGCTATAAAATAAACTCCATAATAAAATGGCTAAGTCTCTTACATTTTTACGAGACCGAGGATGGCCCCTAGGCATGCTATGAGATGATAATAAACCATCACATATGTTTGATTTTGTTTATTTATCGGGTTTTTTGGTTGTAAGAACTAAAATGTAACAAATTTCTTCAAATCTGCATTAAGCAATGAACAAAATAGGTTGCAGTTGTCCTAACCAGATAGATGGGGGCAATAACCGCAAGGTATGAGTCTCTTTGCCAGAGAGCAACGGGATGGGCTCGTACATTGTTGATTATGTTTAGACCAGTGAGTCGAGGCTGGAGAAAGGATTCAGTACATAATTGACCGCTTTATATCCCTTACCGAAGAGTTAAGGACCGTAGTGCAAGAAGTGATTCGCTTCGTCGGAGAGCGACATGATCGACTCACTTATCGCTATTCTCCCTTTTGTTGGAAAGTGAATGGATAGGGTCCGGCATGGGTCCAAAGAGGACATGACCAGCCTAGGAAGGCTATGACGTCGCTTTATGTTCACGGACACTGAACTAGTGTGCAGGAAGTAAAATCGCTTTGCTGGAGAGCGACAATATCGACCTACTTATCATTGTTCCCCCTTTACTAGAGAGTGACAGGATGGGGTCAAACAAGAGCACGGAAAGGATATGATTGATCCAGAAGGATCAAGACATCATTATATTCCCTAAAAGGCCCAGAGTGCAAGGGGTAGCTATGTAGTTAATGCGCTCGGTAGATTCAAAGCGGTGGGGGTGTAAAAAGTCATAGCGGAGATACAGCGAGGATACAGCGGGATATAGCGGATGGCTCTAAAATAGCATATAAAACTCGTACTTAATGTTTTTACAAATACATAAATGGTAATTAAATGAAAAATTATCATTCAATTAAATTATAAATAATACATAAATAATTTTAAATAAAAACATGTGCGAATATACTTTAAATAAACGAAAAACTATTATATAACATAATTGAATTTGGTAGAATGTTGGAGTATTTTCATTTCTGAAAATATATTAAAAGTTAAATCAAATAAATTAGTTTCATAATTTTATAATGTATAAATGTAATTTTTCAATTCATTTTATTAAAAAAGATTTAGCGGGAATAGCGGAATATAGTGGAAATAATGGGATATAGCGGGGATTAAAGCGGAAAGGCTATATTCTAGGGCTATATGGAAAAATCGTAGCGGTAGAAATCCGCTATGAGATATAGAGGGGTTGTAGCAAGGTAATAGCGGGACATTAACTACACAGAGGAGTAGGTCACTTTGCTGGAGAGTGACAGGATCAGCGTACCGTCGTTAAGTTTGGATTGAACTTGGCATGGGTCTGCAGAGACCATCGATCGGTCCAAAGGGGCTATGAACTTAGATAGCGATCTAGAGAGGTTGAGGATTTTGCTTATTGAGTTTGGGAATTTCAAACGGTTATGGATTTGGATATCGACCCAAAGAGGCCGCAGACTTGGATATTGACCCGAATAGGTCTCGGATTTGGATAATGATCCAATGAGATAAAGGCTTTGGATTTGGCAAATGATCCAAAGAGATTGAAGATTTGGTTATCAGCTCTGTACGAATATGGATTTAGTTAAGGATTTGGACTGGTTTTAGAATTAGCTATCGATTCGGAACAATCGTGTACTATGAAAAGTTGGTTTGGCAAAGGATTGGATTATGGATTAGAAAGTTGGCTATCAATGGATTATGGATTTTGGACTTTGTACTTATAGTGATTCAAAACACACCTTTCTATCACAAGGCATGTTTTTGGGGGCAAATGTTATCCCACCTTTTGGCAAGGCCGTGATATCATAAGGTTGGCTAAATGGATTTCGTGATCATCAAGACAGGAAGCTCAGAGAGATGATTGTTAGAATCAAAGGTCGGTTATAAACAAAGCTATGGATGATGGTCAATTATATTAGAGCGATTAGCATCCCGGAAGTGGCTAAGTATGGATTTGCACCTGCCATAAGTGGGGGTCAGATCAATATGGTTAAGTACGGATCGGATCACTATGGCTATAGATCACTCGGATTGCAGTTCAACTCAACGATGGTCACGTAATAACTCAACAAACACCACGACAACTCTAGAAACAACTCAGGAAACACATAGAGGAAGTCGGAGGGGACCACCTATAACACCCCTAATTTCAAATAGCATTATTCAGGAGATTTAATTAAATAGAATAATGAAGAGACTAGAGTGATAAGGGAACTGAGATTTGAGAACTAACTACGGTCGTGCCTTAACTAAATGAATATATATGCGATTTATAAATTATAGATTTAAGAGAAAAAGGCAAGGGTGAAAAAAGGAATAGCCGTATACCATAACCCCTAAACCCTTTACCTCACTCTCATTCATATTTTTATAAACCAAAAACACATGCAAAGGAGAAACGAGGTTGGCCATGACCCTAGGAGAAGAGGAGCTCAAAAATCAAATAGAGGCTAGGATTTAAGCTAGGAAGATTAAAGAAAGAACAATCTCAAGTTCCTTATCCAAACACGGTGAATAATGATCTAGATCATCTCATATATGTCTCCTTGAATGTTTAAAGTAGGTTTAAAGCCGTTTGGATGGATGACATGCTTCGGTTACATGTCTGTTATAATTCAAACAAGGAATTTTCAAGGATAATATAATTCGATTCTACGGTTAAAATTGTGTGATTTTCGAATGCCATGATGTTTGGATATGTTATGTAGAATATTATTTTGGAGATGGGTTTAAATTCTCATAACATCCAAGCTATGGATAATTTATTATGAATTTTGAATGGAATAAATAGATCATTTTGGGTATAAATTAATTAAGGTAATTATATAATGACTTCAAAGGTATGAAATTTATATATGTTAGAAAATATATTAAAAGTGAATTATTTTGATTTTTGAGGAATTTTACTAAGTATTTTACTATGGTTATAAAATTATTCAAGTTTAGAGACTTAAATGTTTTATATGTTTTATCAAGGGGAATTACTGATTTGCTTAAAATGTTTTAAATTGTTAGTTGTGAATTCAATAGCATTTTTAGAAAAGGATCGCGTTAAAGAAATGGCAACCAATCACATGTAAGTTAAATCACATGTAAGAAATGGCAACCAATCACATGATAAAGAAAAGGATTTTGATAAAGAGAAGACAAAACACTCGAGTCAGAACTAAAAGATATTATGTAAGTTAAATTAACGGTAAATAATGTGGGTGGAACGACATCAGAGATGTTTGCGGGATTTGAAATCTCCTATCCAGTGTCAACCGTGAGTGCAGTAACTTAAGAGATGCTCGGGATTCACATCTCCTAAGGATCCGTTAAGCTATTTACTATGTAGTAATATTTCGCTATTATAATAGTGTCTAATAGTAAAACAAACTTACTTTTAAATAGCGTTAAGGAGTTACCCAATCTCCCTCTTAACACAATAATAGTCCCAGTAATCCATCCAGTATCATAGTCTCTCCTGATCGGGAAGCCACCAGAGGATACCACATGGGCTACAGGAGAATACCAAACTCGTACAAGGCGCGCTATGGTAGGTGACACGACACAACTAGGTAATGCCAGGGTAGATATACCAATTACGCTTCCGGTCCGGTGGTAACGCATAGCCGCAGCTACCGTCCACCTCGAGCCACACCCCTAAATCAAAAAAATCAAAAGTGGCCATCAAATCAATCCAAAAGTCAAAGTATAATATCGAAGGGATGTGTCCGATCAAAGGTGCTACCTCATTAGCCCGTCAATCGCTCTGGTTTTAGCCACCTTATGCCAACTCACGGGAGTCGGGTCCACGTATATACCTCAAAGGAATGCCGCCGCCATCCTACTTCATTCTGGAATCTTCATCGCGTACACGGTTGTTAAAGTGGTTTTCGAAATTGGCAAAGAGTATGGTAACTTCCGATCCCGGTCTCTTTAACAACCAAACGTTATTATAACACCGCGGTCATTTCAAAATAATTTATACTTCAAACCCAGAATATACCATCCATTTCAAAAACCAAATCAATATAATTTCATTTTTTTATTTTAAATATATTCTTTTCCAAAAATCATAGCACTTTCAAAGTTATACACTTCGAAACCAAACACTTGAAATATAACACTTTCAAATCATAATACTTTGGAGCCCAAACTTTGAAACATAATTTCCACCACTTAAATGGTTTAAACAATAAAATACTTTATATAATAAAATAGTTTCTTCAATTTCATAAATCAACTCCAAAGCAATTCAATTCAGTTTTCAAATAAACTATTCCAGATTATATCGACTTCGAAACAGATTTGATCCACAAGATAACCCATTCCAGATTCAATATTTCTCAACTTTAAGTATTCAACACTTTCAAAACTAAGTTCGGTAATTTAATGTATATATATCAAATCCAATTTTCTATTATTAATTTTTGAAATATTTTACTTAACAAAATCCATTATCATTTAAATAAAACCAAATTACAAATAACTAAATATTTCCTTCAATTCATTTATACCTGAAATATTCATTTAAATCATCTTAAACAAAATCAAGTTATAAAAATCATACCTTTTAGAATTTCAAACTTAATAAACTTCAAATCAAACTTATTTGAGTTTAATTCTTAAAAAAAATTTAATTTTAGATTAATTTCCAATTTATCCTCCAACCTTATTTTATTTAAATCATTATAAACTCTATATAAAATATAATTTAAACAGATATTTAACCATATTGTATAAAAAATTAAACTTTATTATTTGGCTTATTTTATATTTCAAAACAAATTTTGTAATGACCCTTGAATTTCGTTAATTAAATTTGTCATATTAATAAGATTTTGGAATTAAATTTATGAAGAAATATAATTTTTACAATTTGTAATGAAGTAAATGTTAAGAATTAACCTATGAAATATTATATTAATTAAAACAGACTTAATTAAAAAGGTTGAATTGGATAAATCCTATTTATTAGAACCTAATTTATTGGTATGCAAATTTATAATAAATGAAGTATTGCAAGAAATTGAAATTTGAATAGAATTCTAATGAATCAACGTAGTGAAAAGGTTATACCCAGATGTAATTGTATATGAGAAATAAAGGAAAGTATTAAATTGGTTAATGTAATAAAACATTATTAACGGTATTTGATTGTAAATTAAGGAAACGTGTTAATGCAAGCTAATATTTAATGAACTTGAATGAACGTTACAATTTAATTAAAATTCAAATATTATGATTTAGCTATAAATGGAATATAATAAGAACAAATGCTAGTTGTATTTATGGGTGAAATAATATATTGATTTATTTGTAACCGAATGTAAATTAATGCACTTATGTTAATGTAAGTTTATAAATAATTAATTTAGCACAATCCCAATTAATTGAAATAACTGTAAGGTCATAGTTTGTTGTATCTAGTAGATTTGGAAATTTAATTCCAATAAATGTAATAAAGTATTAGAAATGTATATTGTTTCATAAGATAGTATAAAGAAATGTAAACTTGTGATCTACGTATGAAATAATAACCAAAATAAGGGAAATAGTGTTAATGTAAGTAAAGTTGTAACAAATTGGTTTACTAAATCAAAATTTGGATATAACTAATGTCATGTTTATGATAATTAATGCAAGGGCTGAAGGTAGATATGTAATAAATAAATAGAAACGAGAAATTTTTCATAAGTAATAAATTGGAAAAAAATGTGTGTAATTAATAAGATTTCACATTTGAAACATAGCCATTAATACAAATAAAGAAAAATGAGCAATAGTGTAAAACTTTAATCATTTACCCATTCATGTAATGCATTGATTTGGTCTAAATCAAATTTCAACATTTGGTTGTAAATAATAGCTTATGAGTGAAATAAACGTTAAAGGGTAACAAGTATTGTTAGTTAACCTTTTAGACAAGTATATTGAATTATAACTCGTAATCAATTGCAATAAATATAAACAAAATTTTACGTTAACATTAATTTAAGTAATTATTGAAAATAATGGTGATTCCATTTATAATATGACTATTGGTTGAGGTAAAGATTATAAATCAAGATTTATTGATTTATTTGAATGAATTTAAAGTATAAAACCAAATAAATAATTAGTGGAGAATATAAATAATAATTAATGTACGTATTTGGCAAATGCAGTAAAATTGGAATAAAATGTTATGCAATTGAAATAAAGAAGAAAATAGAAATGGAATAAAGCTTTATTAATTTATTGGAATTTAAAATTTAATAAAAGGATTTAATTGAAATTAAATGGGTTTAATATTTGAAATGGGAATTTAGATGAAATATGAGAATATTAATGTAATAGCTTTGAATCCAATGTTAAATCCATCTATTTGACAATAATTAATGGAATAATGATTTGTTAATTTAATTTAATAGAAATTTTGGAAATTAAATTTATAATTTCTAAATTTGAATGGAATTGGGGAAAATACTGAAATCGATAAGTTAATCAACTTTAAATTGACTTTTAATTTGGTTTAAATCATTGCAAATGATTAGAAAATTTGAAATGATAAGAATTGGTAATTATCGAATTGAAATTGAAATTTGATTAAATTGACTAATTTTTTTATTTAATTAATATAAAAATAGCCATTTTGGCCACTGACTCGGATTTTGACGAAACCTGTTTCATCGGATCCATAACGGTGAATTATTGTAGGATTTAAAGTTTTGCAGCGATCGAGCTTGTCGTTTGATCGTATGGACTCAAAACACCTTGAAATAAACGAAATTGAAATCAATTTTAAAAATACTGATTTTAGCATAACTTCTTCATACGATGGAATTTGAACTTGAAACTTGTTCCATCATGTTTAAAATATTTTAAAACATCTATTTTAATATATGGGTTGACCCAGTTTCGTTTCGGAGTTGAAATGGGCTTTTCGGGCCATATATCGTCCAGAGCGTACATCCATTTGATCCGGTCCATTCTTTTTCAACCTCATCTATATATATCCTACTATAAACCCTAGAAAATTCTCTGTTCCTCATTTCTATACATTTTATTCACCTCCTCACTTCAATGGCACCCAAAATTCTATATTTCCAGATCAAATTGCAAATCAAATACAAAGCATAAATTTCAAAGTCCTCAGAAAAATCTGGAAAAAATATATTTTGAAGATCTCGAAGAGTGTAATCTTCTGGCATGATTCTTTTTTCAAATCGATACACCGTTTGTCCAGAATTTGCCAATCTAGCCTCAGTCGTTCGTTGATCGTCGATTAACTTTGCCTGATCGACAAATCGAAGTTGCTGGGTTGTAGAGATTCGTGAGAGGAGTTCAATGATGCAATTTATTGGATGGGTTAACTGCCAGATCAATCGATAAAATTCAATTAGGGTTAAAATAAGGTGGCGGCGGCGGTGCAAAATCGCGACCGGAGGCGCCATTCGAGGCCGTGGGTGCGCCCTGGGTCGGAGGTCGTGGGGAGGTGCTCAGGTCGTGGAGATGGGAGGCATAGGTGGCGCGTTTCTCATTTGAAAGTGGCGGCTCTGAAGGTGTTCGAATTGCTAGGGTTCGCTCTGTGTTTTGCGTGATTTGATTCTGGAACGAGAGGAGATTGACGTGGCATGATTTAATTCTGTGTGTTTTATTTTTTTTGTTTTAATTTAATTTTGTTTCAAACGATCTAATTCGCATAACTCTCACATACGATCTCCGTTTCACGTGCGTCCGCTAGGTTTGTTTTGAGATTCCGGACATTTTGGCGCTGGTCTGGATGGATTCGGAGGCTGTATGATTTTTGGGTTTAAATTGGATCTTAATTCAATTTTAATTCAAAAGGTGAGTGTTTTAACCCACTCACAACTTCTAAGATTTCTTATGTTTGTTAAATTAATTTTTGCTATGATTTAAAATTTATCTATGATTGTTTGGCTTTTTTTAAGCATCCTCTCAGTTAAATTGCATTTATTTAATTAAATTGTATTTGTTTATTATTGCATATAAACTGCCAGTTAAACGGTTATTTAATTTATCATTGAATATAAATTACTATTTAATACCTGTTGTTTATTATCCGTTCTATATTAATGCAATTGTTTGAATTAGATGATGATTGTGATAAATGGTTGATGGTTGATATTGAATGAATAGATGTTGTATTTTATATTGTTATAAACTGCAAGTTATTATGCATTTTCATTTCATTCGGGATTGCGCTTTGAAATGGTATATAACCGTACTTTTTATTTTTAAATTACGGATTGAAATGATAAATATCCGCATCACTTGGCCATAGGGTAGAAAATTTTATACAGACACCGCAGTCTATATATATATTTTGAAAGGATTTCTATGGTTTTGAAAAGAAATATACGGGTTATATAAATATTGATTTTTGATGTTATATAAACGTCAAAGTTATATTTTGATTCTAGCTATATATAAATATTCTTTAAAATATAAAATAAGCTGAATGTTAAAGTTTGATTATTTTATATAATATGGTTAAATGAATATTGATTTTGAGATTATATAAATATTGTTATATATATAGTTAAATTCATGTATTTAAGCTATGTATGAATTTGTTAAATAACAATAACTTTAATAATGGAGTTGATTTTTATTTAAATAAATATGGTTAAGTAATTAAATCATACCTTAATATAAAAGTTATGATGATTTAAAATAAATTAAGATTTGAAGGTAAATTGGAGATTTATTTGAAATTGAGAAGTATTTAAGAATTTAACTCCATAAGTTGATGTAAATGTATTAAACTTGAAATTTTAAAAGGTATGATATTTATAACTGGATTTTCCAAGATTGAATTAAATGAATATTTCTAGTATAAATAAGTTGAAGGAAAAATTTAGTTATTGGAAATTTGAGTTTATTTAAATGATTATGAATTTATTGTGCAAATATTTCAAAACTAAATGATAGGACATTGAAAGTTTGAAATATATTGAAATTGAAATGGTTTATGGAAACTAAAATTGAGTTGAAGTCTTATAGACTTAGAATTAATATAAACTGAATAAATTTGTAAAGTCATGGAAATTATTTTACTTTATGAAGAAATTTCAGACTATTTGAGTTTATATACTATTGAATATCTAAACCAAATAAGTTTGGAAATTATGGAATGCAGAGTATTATGTTTTGGAAGTTATATTTCAAATGTTTGGTTTCGAAGTATATAAATTTGAAAGTGTTATGATGTAAAAAGGGATATTTTGAAAAATGATATCATATTGATTTGGTTTTGAAATAGAAATGATATCGTATTTATATAGTTTTGAAATGGATATTTTATTCTGGTTTAAAACTATAAACTATTTGAAAAGACCATGGTGTTATAATAACGTTTGGTTGTTAAAGAGACCGAGATCGGAAGTTGTCATACTCTCTGCCAACTCCGAAAATCACTTTAACAACCGTGTACGCGGTGGAATTTCTAGAATGAAGTAGGATGGTGGCGACGTTTCCTTTGAGGTAAATACGTGGACCTGAATCCCGTGAGTTGGCATAAGATGGCTAAAACAAGAGTGATTCTCGGGCCAATGAGGTAGCACCTTTGATCGGACACATCCCTTCGATATTATACTTTGACTTTTGGATTGATTCAGTGGCAACTTTTGATTTTTTTTATTTGAGGGTGTGGGTCGAGGTGGGCGGTAGCTGCGCGCTACGCGTTACCACCAGCCCGGATGCGTAATTGGTATATCTACCCTAGCATTGCCTAGTTGTGCCGTGTCACCTATCCTATCGCGCCTTGTACGAGTTTGGTTTTCTCCCGTAGCCCGTATGGTATCCTCTGGTGGCTTCCCGATCAGGAGGGACTATGATATTGGATGGACTACTTGGAATATTATTGTGTTAAGGGGGAGATTGGGTAACTCCTTAACGCTATTTAAAAGTAAGTTTATTTTACTATAGAAATTATTATAATAGCGAAATATTACTATATAGTAAATAGTTTAACGGATCCTTAGGAGATATGAATCCCGAGCATCTCTTAAGTTACTGAACTCACGTTAGACACTGGATAGGAGATGTCAAACCCCGTAAACATCTCCGACGCCGTTGCACTCATATTTATTTCAGTTGATTTAACTTACATAAGATCTTTTAGTTCTGACTCGAGTGTTTTGTCTTTTCAATTCCCTCGGGTCAGTCCGAGCATTTTAGGAATCGAAGACTTTATTTCTGGAGGACGAAGACGAAGGTTTCATTATTATTATTATATATTATATTGTTTCACTACACACTGTATTCCGCTGCATTGATTATTGTTCACTGGTATGTGCAACTCTGATAGGTACTGTATAAATATAATCAAATGTTTATAAAACAGCTTCATGAACTGTATATTTGATTATTATATTTTAATCTTCCGCTGTGAGATTCTGTTTTGTTTTATTTCTTTCTCGTTTTTCTTATTCACCCCATAACAATCTGCCCTTCCATATGGTTTGAATTGGCACGTGTGTTGATTTAAAGCGTGCGAAAAAGGCAGGACGTTACAAATTTACACATAGCTAAAAATCAATAATAAAATAAAATTTATATAACATTTGAAATCAAAATTTATATAACCCATACATTTCTTTACAAAACCATAGAAATCATTTCAAAATATTTTATATATAGACTGCGATGTCTGTATATAATTTTCTATCTTATGGTCAAGTGATATGCATATTTATCATTTCAATCCGTTATTTAAAACATAAATACGACTATATACCATTTCAAACCGCAATCCTGAATGGAATAAAAATCCACAACAACTTGCAGTTTATAACAGTATAAAATACAACATCCATTCATTCAATATCAATTGTCGAATATTTATCACAATCATCATCCAATTCAATAAATAACATCAATATAGAACAGATAATAAATAACATGTATTTACTGGCAGTTCATATTCAGTAATAAATTAAATAACTATTTAACTGGCAATTTATATGCAATAATAAATTAAATAATAATTTAATTCAAATAAATTCAATTTAACTCATATAATGATAAAAAATATGCCAAACAGTCATAAATAAATTTCTAATCACATCAGAAATCAATTTAACAAACATAAGAAATTTTAGAAGTTGTAAGTGGTTAAAACACTCACCTTTTGAATTTAAATTGAATTTAAATCTAATTTAAACCCAAAAATTTAACAGTCTCGGAATCCATCCAGACTAGTATCAAAATGTCCTTAATTCAAACACGATCCCAACGTAGAAAACCGCACGTGAATCAGACCTCATATGTAAAAGATATGACGATTAGAACATTTGAAATCATAATTAAAATTAGAAAAAAGTAAAATAAAATAACTATTACCAAGCTAACACGTCATCAACTCCTCCTCTCCTTCACGTTCACGGTCAACACAGTACGCACAAACCCATCACAACCGAATGTTGATGGGATTTTGATCACAAACCGAGCTCGCCTTCGACCACCAGGCATCCTCCGACCACCACCGTTGTCCTGTCCTCGGCGAGCCGCACGCATTGATGGCCGCGACGTCTCCTCCGGTTGCCGAAGTTCACTGTGCCGCCACCACTGTCAAAACCCTAGTCCAATTCTTGCCGACGATCTAGCCGTCGATTCTCAGAACGAACACCATCGTTGCACTCTGCTCAACGATCTCTACAAAACCCCTAAGTCAAATCGACGATCCGACAACGTTCATCGATGCGTGATGAACGGCCATGAGTATTCCATCAATTTCCAGCCACATCGAAACTCAAATTGAAAAACGAATCATATATATGACTTTCGCTCGTCGAGATCTTCAAATCCATATATAATTCGATATAGTTTGTGCAGTTTGAAATTTTTGATTTGATTTTTGATTGTGAAATTTAGAGTTTGTCTACCATTGAGAAAGAGGAGCAACATAAATTTCTTTACATACAGAAATGAGAAATAGAAGCGCTGCTAGGGTTTATAACTGGATATATATAGGCAAATTTGAAATAGGACAGATGGATCGAATCGGTTTGAAAGTTGAATGCTACACAGCCCAAAAAAGCCCGTTTTGACTCTGGAACGAAAATGGGTTAACCCATATATCAAAATAGATGTTTTAAAATATTTTAAAATCAATGGAACAGGTTTCAAGTCCAAATTCCATCGTATGAAGAAGTTATGCTAAAATCAACTTATTTCAAATTGATTTCAATTAAATTGATTTCTAGGCGTTTCAAGCCCGTACGATCAAACACAAGTCCGATCGTCACGGAACTTGAAATCCTATAATAGTTCACTGTTACAGATCCTATGAAACTGGTTTCATCAAAATTCGAGTCAGTGGCTAAAATGGCTATTTTCTAAATAATTAAACAAATTAATATTAAATTAATTAAATCACCATTTAAGTTTAAGTTCAATAATTTTTAAATTTTATCATCTTGGATTACTTTAGCAATTCATAATCTTTTATAACCAATTTCCATATCAATTTAAAGTTAATTAATTTACCAATTATAGTATTAAATTCCAACTCCAGTAAATTCATAAATTATCGAGTGAAATTCCAACGAATCTATTTTTTTTTGATTTCTCAACCTAGTTATCGATTCAATTACTAACTTGTGGGTATAATTAACCTTGGTTATATTTATTACATTTATATTACCCAATTCATTCCAATATCAATTGCTATAGTTTTTAACTTCATTTATTATGAATTGAATTCCATTTAGTTATAATTAATTCCAAACAACTGACTTGATTCAATTCAATCCCTTTTGTTAAGCAATCATTATCCTATAAACTTAGTTAATATTTGTTTGTCTTTTATTACATTAATATATTCAAATTTCTAACTCCTTTATATTAACCCTCCTATTTCCATTTATTATATTAATTATCATTAAAGTAACATTTAATTACCCTTATTTGTAATTGGTAAATTATCTGGTACCAACAATCATTTATCACCCTTATCCCTTTATAATACTTGTATGTTTATTCTTCATAAACAATTACCATCTATTATATTATTTCACACATTAATTCAATAACTACATTTATTTTCCTTATATTTCATTTATAACCAAATTATAATATTTCCACTATTTCAATTAATTTTAATTCCATTCAAGTTATAAGCCATTCACTTACATGCATATTGTTGCAATTCATTCTAGGTATTATTTTTATTAAAAATTCACTAATTTTTATTTTCTTCAATATTAAATTATTAAAAATCTTATTAAATTAACAATTTTAATTATTGAAAATTTACGAGTTGTTACAGGACTAGAGTTAAACCAATAGTCCAATGAACCTTTCACTATCGAGGCATTGGATGAGGGCGCTGCCAATTGGATGTTTAGATTGTTTGCAGTAGAGCACAACCACTTAGCTCTTTAAAGGTCTTTTAATTAGTTGACGGGTGGTTACGTGGGGCCATAGCCACGATAATAAAAGAGATGAACCAAATAAAATATATGCATTGTAGGCTAATAAGGCAGTCCTTTACAGAAATAGAAAATCCCTGACCGAGTTCCGTACAAGGTAGACTTTGTTATGCGGGATTCAGGGAATAGACAGAACGATTATATATATTCCTCAAAGTAGCACTGGGTGGTACATTGTGGATGTCCGAGCATTAGTATAGACTAGTGTGGACACAGTTTTACATTTTCATAGTAGATGATGGAACATCTGTGTTGTAGGCCTTACGAGGCAGTCCTTTATAGATGTAGTCACAGAATGCCATAAGAGCAAGACGATGGAGTCCTTTGCGAGGAGGATACGGAAGGTACTATGGGTAGTACCTAGGGTCGATGCAGTCATTGGGCATACAACTACTTATCTATCATTTATTAAGATTTAATCTAATAGGAAGTAGATAGGCCTGATTCACGCATAGAGGCGAGGGTATTATAAACCTAATGAACCTAATATAACAGTAAATGGAAATAAAACGGTACATGTAGAATTAAACTTAAAAGTGTATAATTTGTCCATTCACTAAAACTTTAGTTCTGACCCCCTCCTCATAACATCCTACAGATTAGGTAGATGACAGGGACTTTACAACTTTGAGACATTTGTTTGGAAAGTGTTAGTATATTGGTGAGTATTTAATTATTATTGTATTTTAGTCGGTTCTTCCTTGAGATATTTATTGAGCTCTGATATATTTGCCTTTGACTATTTGTAGGATACCAGATACCCAACTCTGGCTTTAGTGAGCTTGGATTTTAGCATTTTTGCAAAAAATTCAGACCTTTTGGAATTCGAGTTGTTACATTATTTGAACTAAATGCCTTCGAAAGGTAAATTTTAAATGTTTGGAAAGGTATATCTTTGAGTGTTTGAAAGGAATGTTTCAATGCTTTCAAAAGGTATGTTTTTAACGGTTTCGAAAGAGAAGGTCAAAGATTTTGAGTAATGCTTTCGAAAGGGAGAGTGACGGAGGGTAACTCATGATGTCACAATGATCCAAAGGATTTATTCAAAAGCCTTAGTTTTCTAATAAGAAACCCAGTCTCATTTTTAAAGGAAAAATCCATGGCAATGTGAAAGATTTTTGAAATGACATTTAACTTTGGAATTTTGAAGAAACTTTCCTTGCTAAAGATAGTAGGTTAAAGGTATTATCCATGTTTCCTTAGAAAATGATTATAAGGAATTAAATCATAGATGTTTATATTATTATGTTTTGATCAGTTATCATATACGTTTCTGTAAAAATATTCACTTTACAATTAACTCATAACTGCATTTTGGAGTGTTAAGGGCAGAATAACTAACTAGGTTGACCCAGAAGTGAATATATATTGAGTTAACTCATGTGTGGGTAGAATTGCATCTAGGAGGTTAGATAGACCAAAATATAGGATGCCCAAAGACTGATCAAAGGATTATTGGTTTAGATAAGTTCTTAGTAAGACCATGAAAACTATGTATGGAAAGTGTTATTGACAGTGGCCAATAGATTCTTAGTGATTCCTTGAAAACTATGTCTGAAATAAGTTATGAAAAGAGTTCAATTGGTTCATAATGATTCCATAAAAACTATGACATGAGAGATGTTATTGGAGAATTCAACAGGTTCATATTGACCCTATGAAAACTAGGATCAGATGATGTTATTAGTAGACACCAATAGGTTCTTAGTGATCCCATGAAAACCATAAAATCAGACAAATAGTCCATAAGCTTGGAACAAGTTACTAGTTAGCTCATGAAAACTAACAGATTAATAGTGACCCTAGCAACTATAACGTGAGTCCGATACTCAAGTGGATGGAGATGAGAAATTTAGAGCATATTGGATATTTGCGTATAACATTTTATTATGTTATGTCTTAACCATTGTTGGTGTTGGTACAGTATGTGGTCATTATAAATTGGGTTGAGACACCAGTGAGGGAAAAACTCATTCCACTAAGCGGCTTGGTCTCACCAGATATCTATATGGTTTGAGATGGTAGATTATTATTCACATCAAACTTTATGTCCGACTCGAAATTTATGTTTTCCCGTTAAACTCTTCGGTGCTCAATTAATTTTGAGTAGTTTGAGAGTTAAGGTTCTCAGGTTTTCCTTTAAATGAATAAGCTTCTGAAGATGTGTAGTAGGCAACCTAGCTATTAAATTTTTTTCTTCTTGCTTTTGTTGTATTCCGCTGTGTTTTGTACGTAATGGCAAAATTGTTTAGTGCCTATTTTTAGACTCTAATCCACCAATGGGGCATCTTCATATGTCACTCTTGGCGTATTTCGTAATAAATTGTAATTTTTTCGAACGTGATTTACATATGGATTATGTAATGAATCAGAAATGCTATCTGTAATGAAATGAGATTTTTTTTTTAAATTTAATTTAATTTTTTTCATATTCACGTGTTTCTGGTATATCAATGTATACCACATTTGGTCACCGAGAATTAATAACTATGGATGACTGCAGATCCATAGCGGTTAGTTTTGGCCTTCAAACGGAGGATGTTACAAGTTGGTACCAGACATAGGTTTATGTAAATTTAAAAGAAATTTGAAGCTAAAATATTTTTAAGACTTAACCCAATAATTTAGAAAATGAGACCGGGGTTTGGGTTAATGCTATAGTAACGTACTTGCATCTATTATATATATTTTTATGTATGTATGTATTCCCCTCTCTCTTAGACTGATCTTCTATATCTTACTAAGGCTCGTATGCAGACTTATAAGCAAGGAAGATATGTAGGCGGAAAATGGAAGAGGAAATCTAGGTGGAGGAATCACCACAACTAATAGAAATGCTCGACCCAACACCAGGAGTAGTCCAAGTCGATAGAAAAATGCTAATCCAAATGCTAATGCCAACGTAGGTGCTGGAACCCCGCCAGTAGATATGAGGATGATGTATCGATCTTTGTCAATCTAATGTAATCTAGAGTAGCCGGGGGAAATGCTGTGAATGTTGGAGGAGATAATCCTATGGCCCCAGTTGGCAATAACTATGCTAAGCTGAGCAGGGATTACATTAGTCTGGGTGGGAAACTATTTTTTTGTACAACGGATGCTATCGAAGTAGAAAACTTGTTATTGCACTGTGAAAAGAATTTCGCTGACTTGGGATTAGATGATGAGCAGAAGAGAAGACTTTCTTCATGACAGTTGCAGGGAGCGGTACTTTATTGGTGGAGTAGGGTTACCATGGGAGTTCCTGAAGAAGAGTTGACTTGGGCAGATTTCGAAGGAGATTCGAAGAGAAGTTCTGGTCTGAAGTTTACAAATCAGTATCGTTGAAAAAGTTCATGGACTTTATGCAAGGTGAGATGTCGATGATTGAGTATGCTACAAAATTTGAAGAGCTGTCCAAATACGGATATGCTACTATTGACACCGTCATTAAAAGTAACGAGCAGTTTATTCCAAGTTAAGACCTGAGGTTTCCTAGCAACTATACCACACCTCCATGATCCAAGTACAGTTGTAGTGGAGATGACAATCAGTAATGAAGAGATGCTTTCTACTTATGAGAAGGAGAAGCCGGTTGGAACCCAAGATTCTCAGGACAGTAAGAGGAAATTCTTTAAGAAGAAAAGAGCTCAGAAAGGAGGAGCTTCCAAGAAAAGGAAGGCCGATGTAGTTTGCTACAAGTGTAATAAGAAAGGACATTATGCTTATGAATGTCAAACTAGAAATGGAAAAAAAAGTTGCAGATAAGAAAGGAGTGAAGTGCTTTAACTGTGACCAGATTGGATACTACAAGAACCATTGTTTAGAACCAGTCAGAGCGGATAAGGGAAAGGTTTTTGCTTTAGAACCATCTTCTTCTAGACCAATTACTACTGGGAACTGAAAGACTATGATGAAAGGCACACATTTGATTCATAGTATACCAGTTCGGGTAATATTTGATTCCAGTGCATCGTATTCATTTATATCTTGGCGTTTGTTAAAAAATTTATGTTTAGAACCCTCATCCTTGTTACTTCCTTAAGGGTTGTGAATCCAGTATGCAACTCTAGGGATGAGATGTGACCAGTTAGAACTTGAATGGTTAGGTCATAAGTTCACATGCAGTTTGTATGTTTTTTATTTTATAGGCTTCAGAATCATTTTTGGGTATGGATTGGTTAGATAATATGATGCAAGGATATTTTGCCAAGATATGGAAATATCTCTAAGACACCCCATAACCAAATTATATACTTGCCGGAGAAGTTAGAATCAATTGCTTAAGCTTTGTTGAATGCAATAAAAGTAGAAGAAGAGTTAATTTAGGTTTTGGTAGCAAAAGAGTTTGCAGATGTTTTTACGCCAGCTTCAGGACTACCACCGAAGCGAGCCATTGAGTTTCATATAGATCTTATGCAGAACCTGTAGTAGACCACATAGCATGACGACACCTACCGAGATAAAGGAATTGAAGGTGCAGCTAGTGGATTTGGAAAGAATGAACTTCATTAGACCAAACAGTTCGCCTTATGGAGCGACCACGATATCTGTGAAGAAACTGGACGGCTCACTAAGGATATCCAAGAATAAGCATCTCTGTCGAGAATTGATGATTTATTTGATAAGTTGAGTGGAACCAGAGTATTTTCCTAATTAAATTTAGCGATATATTTCCATTAGCTAAGAGTGGCAGAGGAAAGTATTCCATTGATGGCTTATCGAACTAGGTATGGTTCGTTAGAGTGGTTAGTAATGCCATTTGGGTTAATGAATGCGCCAGGTTTTTTCATGGATTTGATGAACCGAATATTCCGAGAGCATTTGGATAGGTTCGTATTGGTATTCATAGATGGCATTTTAATATACTCTAAGGATGAAAGAGAGCATGAAGTTCTTCTTAGAGTAGCGCTTGAGATGCTGAGGCAGCATCAACTGAAAGTGAAGTTTTGAAAATGTCATTTCTAGAAGAAAGATGTGATGACCCGGAATTTTTGGCAATATCAATTTAATAATCTATATTAAAATTAAATTGATTTGATAATTTTTGTTAACTGATTTAATAATCTAATTAAATAAATATTTAATTGGTAGATTTTATCTTTTAAGAGTTAATAAATTGTTTTCTATTTATAATGTATATAATTTTATATATTGTAAACATTTAAGCTTTGTTTTAATTTGACAAATGAAGCATATTTTCAAATTCTAATATTTTTGGGAAATTTGGAAATTTGATTAATTTACATTAAGCTTTAAAAGCTATTTAATAAATAACTATATGATTTTAAAATACTTAAGGATATGTTAAATGTTTAAATTTATTTTGGCTTAAGTTTAAAATAGAAATTAATTAACAAAAAAATTTGTTTTATTTTTAAATATAGCTTGATAAATATGATTTGAATAGTACATATAAGTTTAAAATAAAAATTAATATATGAAGCATTAATTCATTTAGAAAAATAAGTAATTTACAATAAAGAGATAATTTCTCTTATAAATTATTTAAAATTGACAATTTGTTATTTTCAAACAATATTAACAATGTATTGTTTTGACAAATAGATTTTATAGAAATAGAATTGTTATTTCAAATTGAATTGTGTAGTTATATATGTATGTATATATATAATTTGATTTTAAAAGTGGACTTTTGAATATGATTTGAATTTAAAGATTTTGACATTTAAAAGGTTGATATTTTAAAATGTTTTGGGTTTTAAAAATATATGTATAAACTTTTATTTATGGATATTTTGGTTTTATTTCTTTAGAATTTTTCTATATACAAATAAGTAGCTATAAATTAATCAATTAAGTATAAGCTTATATTAAACTCTGAAATATAAATACTAATTACTTAAAGGACATATGTATATATATTAAGGCTTCATGTAACAAGTATTAGTCAATAAACATTACAAATTGACAATTGTCTTAATATTAGACAAGTGTCATATTTTCTTTTTGATTTTTTTCTTTTTATTTTAAACTAAATCATCGTAACTTAAAAAAAGGAACATTGCTTCTCACCTCATTTTTTTCTATTCTTCAAATTCTAAGTCAAGAAAACCGCAGCCTGTAAATTCTCAAACAAAACTCAAATTTCCCGAAGTAAAATCTGGAATCAATACTTCATAAAGCAGAAAATTTGTTCCAATTCATCAATCTGTACATTTTCAATATCAAAATCGAGCTTGCAACTTTCTTCCATCTAGAATCAAACCTGTTAATCCTCTTCAAATAAATAAACTGCAACCCATTTTAATGATACAAAAACTAAAATCTATGACAAACAAAGCAAGCAAACCTGTAACCTCATTTTCAAGGGCAAGATCATCAAGTATGAGCATTTTCTTTTCGAACCTGAAATTTGTCTACTGCATGCATTTTCAAAGCGATGGTGGTGATTGCGACATGATGAGGTGAGGCTGCTATAGAAGGGAGGCTGATGGTTTCGGTCACCTAGATCGTCGGCGGTGGGTGGTTCTTCGTTTGAGTTTGGGTTTCCAGTTTGGATGGAAGCAATCGATTTCGATTCGAGGAAGAACAGATGAATCTGGATGATGGAAAGGCTTGGCGAAGTCATTATTGATGTATGGGAGGGTTCGCAGTTGGCCGGCGTCGAGTGGTTCACCGTGCGCCGTGCACACGTGTATCTGTGTTCTAATGATTGAGTTTTAGGAAGAAGCTTGTATTTTGGGGTTTCGTCTCGAAGAGATGATCGAGTTTAGCTAGGTTTTGCTCGAAGCAAATAAGGAAGGGCTCGTGTTATATGATGTTACAGGTTTTAAAGACACCTGTACTATTCTGTTTTAAATTTTTAAAATGAAATTTAAAACTGAGGTTTAAATGAAAAGCAAAGTTTTAAACAAGTTTTAAGTCTATGTTTTAAATCTAGAATTCAAGTTTAGTTCGAATCTCTGTTTAAAAATAAAGTAAAGCTTTTTAAATTTTAATTGTTTTAACTACTTTTAAAATGGTTAAATCGTTTTGAATTTAGAAAAAAAGATAAAATTTAAAATGTAAGTAAATTTTAAATCAAAGTATAATTTGGAATCCAATTTAAATATGTATTCCAGTTTTGAAATAAATGAAAGTTTTGAAATTTAAATTGATTTAAACAACTTTGAATGTTAAAATATAGTTTGAATTTAAAATAAATTTGGATTAAAATTCTTTTAAGCTTCTTTTATAAGGTGTGTATTTCTAACATGTGAAATAAAAAGGGGTTTTTGAATGGTTTTAAACTTTGTTTAAGATAAATTTGTATTCTTTTTAAATCATAAATTTAAAATGAAATTGAATGTAAATTGAAAGTAAATTTTTTTAAAAACTTTGTAAATGATAACTTAATCATTAGTAAGAACAAAGTTTTATCTTAAAGTAAATTAGAATTTAATGATTTGTAATTCATTAAATTATTAAGGTAATTTAAATGAATAATTTATTTATTTAATTAATTATTGAAATGGATAACTAATTAAAGTAATTAATGGTTTTGAATTGATTAATCAAAGTTTAAGAATAATTGTTCTTAGAATAATTAATTTGTAATTAAGAAATCATTATGGGATAAGATTAGATTTTAAACTGATGATTAAAGATTAAATAATGAAGTAATTAAATATTAATTAAGTTATAGTACACTTAATTAATTAAATAATTAGAATTAAATAATGGATTATTAAAAATTTATTAATTCGTAATTAATAATGATTAATATAAGTTAATTACTTTAGGAAGTAATTAAAGAATTGTTAATGATGGTCATTGACTTAAGATTATTTAATGATGGTCATTAGATTAATTAATTAATGATAATCATTTATGAAATTGTTTAAGTTTAATTACTTAATGGAAGTAATTAAGGAATTAATTATTGTAATTAATTAAGTTTAAATGTAATTTGTTTAAGTTAATTAATTAAGTTTAATTAATTTGATGCTTTGATAAATAATTACTTAATGTAATCAATGGATTGAAATTACTCAATGAAGTGATTAATTGATAATTACTGGATGTAATTAATGAAAATGATTTAATAATGGGAGTAATTTGGATTAAATTACTTTGTATAATTAATCAAGGTATTAATTAAAGAAATTAATTAAGAAGTAATTAATTTATTTGATGAAGTAATTAAGGGCAGTTAATTACTGAATGTGATTAATCCAGAGTGATTAATAATTGTGGTTTAATTAAAGATTAATTACTTAATGTAATTAATTTTTTTAAAAAAAGATAATTAATTAAAATGTAATTAGGGATCATTAATTAATATAATTAATGATGTAATTATGGACTGATTAATTAAGGACTAATTAATTAATAATAAGTGATTAAAGGTAATTAATTAATGTAATTAATTAAAGATTAATGTAATTAATTATAGTTAATTAATTAATGAAGTAATTAAAGGTTAATTAATGTTTTTGATTAAGAGTAATTAATTTGTGAAATTAATTAAAGGATAATTACTTGAATGTAATTAAAGAATAATTAATCAAGGGTGATTAATTAAGGTGATTAATTAGAGGATAATTAATTAATTAATTTGTAATTAATTAATGGTTATGTAAGCAAGATTTATATTGATGAAGTAATTAATTTAATTCACTTTAAATTAATTAGAAATGATGTAATTAATTTAATTCATTCTAAATTAATTATATTTGGTGTGATTATTAATCATTGCTTATGAATGGATGATATTGGTTGCCTTGAATGGTTTGAGATCTCAGACATGAGATAAGTAATGCTGTGAGATATGGATGCTTTGGATTTCATATGATGATGATATGGATTATCTTTTGATAATGATAATATGGATTATCTGTTGTGATTATAATGATGGTAATATATTATGGTATGTGAATTATCTATCTATGTGTATATAGATAATGAAATTGATTTGTTTTAAACTTTAAAACAACTTGGCCTTAAAAGATACGTTTTGGATTTCGATGAGACCGGGATCTGGTTTCCAGATTTGGATATCCGAAAACCACATCGATCCAAATTAACGTAGGTCGTGAATTTCAAGTGAAGATGAAGATTCAGAGTGCAATGGTTATTGTCGTTAACTCTGAGCGTGATTCCAAAATGAGTGTAACGAGATAATGCCTTCGATTTCGTTCGAACCCGGAACGAACTTTTATGGATTGAATGCTTTCAGAACATCGTCAGGTGGACGATGAGCATTCTAAGAGATGTGTTCTCTAAAGGTAATCGTAGCCTCAAGCCTCATCAACAAGGAATGGCTAAAACAGGGAAGGTGCAGCAAGGCTAAGTGGGTCATGCCCAAGTAGGACGAGATTTTCCCCTATCTAGAAGTCCCTTTTTATTCGGCTGTGTGGGCAGTAGTAACGCGCACCAACTGCGGGGTTGTCTTGTTCGGGACTGTCCAGTAAGGGATGATTCCGGCCTTGTTTTGCAGGGAATTTAGGGTGGATCCTCGGTACGTTGATCTAGGCCACGTACTGTGACAGGCAGTACCCCAGTAGCCCTACCATTGTAAGGAATCCAAAATCCAATAAGTACCATCAGTTTTGATTGTATTACCCACTTTTGTGGCTAGTAGCTGGAATTCAACAGATGTAACAATTTTGGCTATTTTCTATTTACTTGAAAACCCTAGACCTATTATAATATCACTGGATTTCCTATCAATTTTTTTGGTTAGCATAAGGTAAATTTTTTTCCATGTTTATGTATGGGAAGTGTTACATGATACCTTTCTTTTCAAAGGTTTTCAAAAGTTAAGCAAGTTTAACCCGTTTACTCACACCAGACCCATGTCTGACCCAAGTGTTTATTTTCTATTTTATTAAACTCTTGGGTACTCATATTGTGTATGAGTAGTCGAGAGATTCATGTTATCTTTGATGAATTCTAAAGGAGAAATGGAGAAGGAAGCTTCAGCGTCGTAGATATGCATAGTGTTCCGCTGCGTTTGGTATCTCTGTATTGTATTGAGTTGTAATAACTAGACAGATGTTTATAACTATCTAGTATGTGATGTGTTATCTGTGTAACTCTGATAATGGTTGTATACTATGTAATACTTATGTTATTAATATAATTTATTCGTTCTGCTTTTGAGATTTTGATGTGTTTTTCCCTTCTTTCTTCTCTATCTTGTCTCTTTTCTAACCTTTTCTTTCTTATTAATGATGCGTCATTCCGTGGAGAGAATGGTTGGTCGTTACAGTGGTATCAGAGCGCTAGGTTGAGTGAATCCCTAGGCTTTGGAGTGATTTCTTTCTTGAGAGAGCGTATTTGTAATTTCGATATATACATTTATTTATTATTTGTACCTATTTGTTGGGTTACCTGTTCGGGTTTTCCAATATAAGTTATAAAGGTAGATGGGGTAGTGGTGTATAACACGACTACCATTGGTTGAAGTTTGAGTGTTGAGGTTGGAAGTGTGTCTATCGAGACTGTAGACCTAATACCGTCTCGAGTAAGCTTTGCAGCTCGGTGTAAGATTTCATTGATCTATGAAGGAAACCTGTTAAGGTTCGGAGTTCATCTTTGAAGTTGGATGAGTTGAGTTTGAATCTGTCGACTGAGCAGAAGCGAGTAATGGTATCTTGATACCTCAGTAAGTAGTAGCCGCGTGATGAGATGAAGTGACTATGGATTATCTCCGAAGATGTTTTCTTTGGAATAAGTTTTAGGGTAATGTGTCTGTTTCAGTGTTGTGGCTGGGTTCAGCAGGATGTTGTGGTTGGCTTTGAGGCCCAAGTCTCTCGAAGAGCTTTGGATTAGGAAGTCTTTGGCTCTGGTGTCAGCGATGCAGCTCGGAGTGTTCTGTATTGGCAGAAAGTTTTCTGGCTGAGTGATTTTTGTAGAGGTGGAGTTCTGTAGTAGCAGAGTGGATCCATTTCTTTGATGGATTGGCTAGATAAGTGTAAGCTGTTCTGTTGGGTAAAGAGAAAACAGTTTTTCTTTGGAATTTGATTTGGGTTGATCGCAGAAGTGACTTGCGATAGTTAAATGTTCTCTTGGGTTATCTTTTATTTGAGGCATCTGAAGATTAAGTTTTTCTTATTGACTAGGATCCCAGGAATGGAACTGCTAGTTCAGTTTAGTTGAAGGATGATTCCTAGAGATAGAGGTTGGTGAAGCAGCTCAGACTTTTGGTGGAACTTATGAGTTTTCTTTTATGGATATTGTAGCGTTTCGAATTTTTCGTTGCCGAAAAACCGAAATGTTATGGTTGAAGAAGAAGAAAGAGGTAGAAGAAGAGAGAAAAAGATAGAACAGAACAGGAAGTAACAACACAATATCAGAATCTCACAGTCGCAGCGGAACAACATATAATAGATAAATGAATAATATTTAAAACAAAGAAATATATCAGTTATTACATTACATCATCAGAGTGTACAACAACAAACAACAACAAACAGCGGAAAAGAAATACTATATACAATATAATATACTACGCCATCCAGCTCGCCTCCAGATATCTGTAGCAACACCTAAATCCAGAATGACCTGATAACCTAACTCTAGATTGCCCGTGTAGAAATTGGTGGGCCCTCAGAGTTTACGAAGGGAACAATAAACTCCAGGTCAGTCATGTGACTGGTGTGAGAAC
This sequence comes from Allium cepa, assembly GCA_030765085.1. Classification (NCBI taxonomy): domain Eukaryota; kingdom Viridiplantae; phylum Streptophyta; class Magnoliopsida; order Asparagales; family Amaryllidaceae; genus Allium; species Allium cepa. The sequence continues at coordinate 322,828,335 of CM060939.1, forward strand.
TTAAAACAGTTTATTCTTAAAAACAACCAAAGAAATATTTTTCTTTAAGTAAATTCGAAATGCTTTTGGAAAAAAAACTACCATAAGGTCTCTCACCACACACACAATGCAAACGCAGACTTGGAGGAGATTTCTCCTTATGATAGTCAAAGATGCTTACTACGCAGAAATCAAATCATTTTTGGTATTATTATTAGTGCATAGTGTAGAAAACAATTTCGAAAGTAGAATATAAATCTTAGCCAGCATAGGTACCATTATATTATGCCCGCTATAGCTACCATATTAAATGGCAGGTTCTACAACTAAAACCGTACAAGGCTCGTATTGTTTCTTTGGATTTCCAACAAACGGTCAGGCCAACGAACTTCCCATTGCCACATGGAAACGCCTCTGGAATGATGTCCCGAGAACCTAACCGGATCTCTGCCAACACAAGGCCGGGTTACCCCTAACTGGGTAACGACTGACACGAATATGTCATTCCCCGATCGTAACCGATCTATATCCGAGGATCCTCGATTTCCAACAACCACAAAGTAATAAATTTGCAGTAACCACATAGGTTAAGTATCTGGGCTCCATACCATGATACCACCTCTATCCAGAAGGAATGACATACACTAAAGGGGCGCTACCCCCTAATAACCTTGCTGCATCTTTCCTGTTTTGACCATTTTCGGGGTGTGAGGCTCGATGAAGTCTCGTCCACAAAGCCACGCTTTACAAAAGCAGTGCTTTGGGTCAACAAATGATCAAAGCAATGATCATCAAGATAGACGATCAAACAAATGATCCTATCACAAATGATCATTCAACGATCATTTCACAGCAACACTCAGTATGCCACATTACCAATTCGGGAATGTATCACTAGTAACCATCAACTATATAACCTCTGAGCTCGTACGTCTCAGAGAAGGGTGTTAAGCTAAGAGAATAAATTCTCCGCCACCAACAGAAATATATTTGATAGAAACCAGCTTTACATCTCAAATTGTAACGTCAGACATACAATCCATACAAGTCTGTTCCGGGATCGAACAGAACCGAAGGCACTTCCAAAGAAGCCCTTGCAATCCAGATATTCACTAATCACGTCCAGACAACCCGTCACTAAAGGTGATAAAAACCTCTACATCGGAGATCAGCCGATGCAGAGTAACTCGACGGTAATCCTTCCGTTTTCACAAATATCCGGTCTTCAACACCGGTCTTCAAATGCAATTCATAACGACGTACCACTATTCGGAATGGGTTATACGACCCCATAGTCCTTTCCCGGTTAACCCGAATAGTGAGCGCTTATTTAAAAATAAGTGTGGCATCCAATTCAAGCAATCACAACAAATACCTATTTAAAGGTAAATATTGATAGTCGGTTATTTAACTATCAATAAAGATGCGCCACATCATCAGATTCCAAATAATTTCTCAAATTATTTAATTTCCCAAAATATCTTTACAAGATATATAATTTTCCACACTTCAAAAATAAACAACGTTTATTTTGAAACCAATTTTCCCTTTCCATTTATAAATTCCATAGTGAATTTATATTTCAAATTTATCTATTGATCTACAGTTTTCAATAGATTTCAATTATTCAATTCCAATTTGTCTTCAAAAGGATAAATTCTTTAAAACGTTCCATTTCATATTGGAAAAACAATTCCATACTTATATTTAAAAATAAGTATTTTCACAAATTCATTTATTTTCAAAAATTTGAAAATATTCAATATACTTAACCCATAGTTAAGTATATATTTCATTCGTTAAGAAAATCATTCTTTAATTCACATTTAATTGGGTCAAAACGAATGTTGCGTAAAACATCGTTACGACGACCCAAAAACACTAGTATAGGGATTCGAAATTAAATTAGATATATAAATCCCAATACTATACAAAACATTTTCTTTCGGAAATCATTTACTATAACAATAGTGTTATAGTCCATTATTTCCTTATTTTCTCGAAAACGTCTATTTCAACAATGAATGTTGAAATCTACGACTTCCTTTCCTTCTATTTCTCGAAAACGTCTATTTCAACAATGAATGTTGAAATCTATGTTTTCGATACTTGATGCATTTTAAAACATCTCTAAATCGTTTTAAATTCTATTTAAAACATCCTTTTCCCAAAAGATATCCATTTTCTTTAATAATATATCCACTGTTCAAAATTGTGAATATAGCTCCTTTAATAAATTTTAATATTAAATTTATCAAATTAAATTTGATTTTCGAATTTATAACAATGTTTATAAATTCCAACCCTATTTATAACTTTGATTTATAAATTTCCTTTATCAATCCAATTCAATTTATAAAATTCAATTTTATACCAAAAGTCCATATTATAAGTTAAGTACTTATAATTCATTCATTCATTTACCAAATCGTTCTTTTTAAGCTTCACAAATTCCAAATCTTATTGCTTATAAGATTCTTTTATATTCCATGACAATTTCAACTTAAAAAAAAATTCCTTTATTTACAATTTCTATTAATATCCTATTTAAATGCCAAAATCCAGTTTATAAGTTAATTACTTATAAATCCTTTATTTTACAACATCTATTCATTTTATAAAACTTATAACACTCGTTTTATAATTCCAATATTTTAAATTCATAAATATCAAATTTTTTTCTTTTATATAAACCGTTTATAATAATAATTCAAAAAACTCAATTTAAGCCATTTCATAAATTTATTAACTACTTATCTCAAAAATAACATTTTGGTTATATTTTCCAAAAATCCTGAATTCTATAACTTTAAAAATTGAAATTTTAAATTTATCTAGAATGAATCAATTCAAAATTTAAATAAAAACATATACTTGAAAAATTAATTTAAAAATCCTTTTTAAAAATAAAAATTGTTATTTTTAACTTAAAAAATGAATCCGATGATGCAACAGCATCCAATAGTCAATCATGGCAACAAATATCATATATCAATATGATAATCACAATTCACACAATATCTATAATCAAATAAATATTTGTGAGGAATCCAGTTGGATCCCTCCAACCTGTTTCCCTGCATCCAAAGATGTTAGCACAATACCCATTCCACTTCGAGGTGGAATATCGCGGTATATGGGATTTTATAAAATATTATCCGCTTAATAGGCGGCGCAATAGGGTCTCATCCGCTATACAATGCGGGAAATCAATCAATTGCAATATATACATATGCCAATATATATATATATATATATATATATATATATATATATATATATATATATTGCTATATCTAGATATATCCTAAAATATCTAATATCACAATCAAGCAAACAATCAATCAATCAGAAAATTTTAAATCTAACTATTTAAAATTTAAATAAACCCTTTTGAGTGAGAAGTTCTCATCTTTGCCTTTTATTTTGCAATCCATTTCCTTTGTGACTTGATTTTCTTCACAATTTTGACCTTGTATAAATAATTATATAATTTATTAATATTCGAATCAAATCGAACCATTCAATTTGCCATTTAAAATTTCAATTCAATCAATATTTCAAATTTAAGTTAAGGATTTATATTTTAACCCAGTTTCCTTTAATAAATCTAATTGTCTAACCATTTTACAAATTTAATTTACCAACAATTTAACTTGAACAAATGATTCCATTTCAAACCAATTTCATTTTAAACAAATTTGTTTAACTAAAAATTGAATAGATTAACCAAATATGATTTATTTAATTTAAAATTCCAAAAACAAAGTTTACATAGAAATTCCAACAATCTAAAATTTCTATATTTCATTTAAGTGCCAAAATCAAATTTATAATAAATTACTTATTTATCTTTCTCACCGTTAAAATTTTCTTTCATAAACTTTCAAATTAATTAAGGTTAGCTGAAAATCAAAACTGCTTCAAACTTCACCTTACTGTAATAAAATTTTATTTCCCGTAAATACATAATACATGTATTTTCTGTTTTACAACTGACAGTCATATTTTTTTTCAATGTAATAACAATTTATAAACTTAAATCAAATTGCAAAACATACCTTACTGACCTACCATACGCACGCGAGCCATTGCCATGCCCTACTCCACGGCCATTAATGAGTCGACGCTCACCACAACGCACGCCGTCGCACCCTGCTTTGCACGCCTGAACGCTGCCCCTCCTTCTCGAATTGCGCGGCACCCAGATCCATCGTGAATCGCCATCACGAATGCCGCCGCCACCGAAGCCCCATGATGCCGTGCTTGAAGCCGCCTCACTCACGCGCGAGCGCAAGCCCACACCCTCGTCAATATCACGCGAAACCCCAGGCGAAGATCCATTCCGATCTGAAGTCGCGATGCCACCCTTGAGTTCGAATCGAACTCGTCGATGTTGCGCACGAGTTTCCTATCGCGACGATGTCGCGACACTTCTCTCCCTCCCTCGAGTTGAATTTGATTGGGGTAGCTGGGTTTGGCTTCGGCCATTTCTAAATCTTTTGAGGAGAAGGGGGGGTCCTCGATTAACTGAAGAGGAAGAAGGAACAACTTGATTTTGAAAATGGGGCTTCGGCCATGATATTATTTTAAACGAGATTTTGTTATTGAACGAGAGATTCTCTTCTGCCATTTATTTTATTTCTTCGTTTGATTTGAACGCTGGAGAGGGAGAGGACGAGAGACAGTGTCTTTGCAGAGGAAATCACGTAATTTTAGGCGTAATTCAAGCGCGTGATTAAAGGAGATAACGTGGTGTGTTGCTGACTAATTATAAATTTAAATTTAAATTGAATTCGATTTTAAAATCTCAACGCGTTTACACGTCATGTGCTCACATATAAACTCCGAAAAATACGAAATTTGAAATCCGGTAATAATACAATATTACGGACCCAATGGAACTGGTTTCGTCGAATTCCGAGACTGTGCCTCGGACGGCTATTTTCAAATTCAATTTAAACGATAATTTTTCAAAACGGAACAAATTACTTTCAAATTTGATTCTGAAGCTTCTATTATCTTCAGTATTATCAATATAAATTTTACAAGCCTTAGAAATATTTTTAGTCAGCTTAAAATTGAAGATTCAAATTTTTATTCAACTTTCAATAGATTAAATTTTTGAATTTAATCGTCAAATTCAAAGCTATAATGGAAATTCAATCCAAACCATTATTCAAATATTTAAAATTAATTAAATATTTTCAATTTAAATTGTTCAAAATTCTGGGTCGTTACAGATATGTGGAACCATATTTCTGGGATGTGTTGTCCAGTTTGTGCTCGTGTTCTTCATCAGCATTCCTATCTACTTTAGATTAGAGTTGTGCAACAGAAGCAGTTTGAGAGTGCATCTGTTTGTCCTTTCCGGAGAAGAGAAGTAAGTTCGGTCTTCTGTTGTTCGTGGAGTAGAGTTTGTGTTCTTGGTTTTGGATTGATCTTGAGAAGATCATTTGGTTGGATTGTTTTTGGTCTAGTTTGTTTCAAGAAGCATTAGCGTAGGGTTGAGCTGATCAGGAAGGATGTAGGCAGTCCAGGATCGTCCGAAGACTTTTGTGGATAAGAGACGAAAGAATTTGGATTCTGGAGTCGGAGATTTGATTTTGGATAAGTTTTCTTCGATCGAAGGAGCTATAAGATTTGGTAAGACGGGAAGTTAGCTCCGAAGTTTTGGATCTTTATCTATATTCTTGTGAGGAGAAGTGTTTGGTCTTCAGGATTGAATTGTCAGTTTGGATAACTGGGATTTGATATGTTTCACGTATCTCTGAGGGAGTACGTGTATGATCTATCTCTTGTTGTGGAACCAGCAGTTCTAGAGGATTTGGTTGTTGAGTCAGACTTGTTTGTAGTCTGATATGCTGTTTAGTTTTGTAGATCTAGATGATTAGGAACTCTGTAACTTAGTAGGTTTGATTATTTGGATTCTGTAGAGCGAGTATCCCGGTAATTATACTTGGGAAACTCTAGGAAATTCTGTCCAGAATTTTTTCTGAATAGTTAAATTTGTTTGTTTGGGTGAATTGGTTGCTATGGATGTTAGCATATGATTGATATAAGCTTGTGTTTTAAAATTAAATCTTTAATGAGATTATTAAATTACCTTTGTTTTAAATTTTGGAGACGAAATTGTTTTAAGAGGGGAGGAATGTGATGACCCGGAATTTTTGGCTATATTAATTTAATAATCTGTATTAAAAATTAAATTGATTTGATAATTTTTGTTAATTGATTTAATAATCTAATTAAATAAATATTTAATTGGTAGATTTTATCTTTTAAGAGTTAATAAATTGTTTTCTATTTATAATGTATATAATTTTATATATTGTAAACATACAAGCTTTGTTTTAATTTGACAAATGAAGCATATTTTCAAATTCTAATATTTCTGGGTAATTTGGGTAATTTGATTAATTTAATATTAAGCTTTCAAAGCTATTTAAAAAATAACTATATGATTTTAAAATACTCAAGGATATGTTAATTGTTTAAATTTATTTTAGATTAAGTTTAAAATAAAAATTAATTAACAAAAAAAATTGTTTTAATTTTAAATATTGCTTGATAAATATGTTTTGAATAGTATATATAAGTTTAAAATACAAATTAATATATGAAGCATTAATTCATTTAGAAAAATAAGTAATTTATAATAAAGAGATAATTTCTCTTATAAATTATTTAAAATTGATAATTTGTTATTTTCAAACAATATTAACAATGTATTGTTTTTACAAATAGATTTTATAGAAATAGAATTGTTGTTTCAAATTGAATTGTGTAGTTATATATGTATTTATATATAATTTGATTTTAAAAGTGGACTTTTAAATATGATTTGAATTTAAAGGTTTTGAAATTCAAAAGGTTGATATTTTAAAATGTTTTAGGTTTTAAAAAAATATGAATAAAATTTTATTTATGGATATTTTGGTTTTATTTCATTAGAATTTTTCTATATATAAATAAGTAGTTATAAATTAATTAATTAAGTATAAGCTTATATTAAACTCTAAAATATAAATACTAATTACTTAAAGGACATATGTAAATATATTAAGGCTTCATGTAACAAGTGTTAGTCAATAAACATTACAAAAATTACAATTGTTGTAATATTAGACAAGTGTCATATTTTGTTTTTGATTTTTTTCCTTTTTATTTTAAAATAAACCATCTTAACTTAAAAAAAGAAAAGAAACATTGCTTCTCACCTCATTTTTTTTCTATTCTTCAAATTCTAAATCTAGAAAACTGCAGCCTGTAAATTCTCAAACAAATCTCAAATTTCCCAAAGCAAAATCTAGAATCAATACTTCATAAACCAGAAAGCTTGTTCCAATTCATCAATCTGTACATTTTCAATATCAAAATCGAGCTTGCATCTTTCTTCAATCTAGAATCAAACTTGTTAATTCTCTTCAAATAAATAAACTGCAACCCATTTCATGATTCAAAAACTAAAATCTATGACAAACAAAGCAAGCAAACCTGTAAACTCATTTTCAAGGGCAAGATCATCAAGTCTGAGCATTTTCTTTTCCAACCTTGAATTTGTCTACTGCATGCATTTTCAAAGCCTAGAAGCAAAGCAAAGTTTTCAGAGCTTACAAATTCTAGAGGCCATGGTTTTCAAATTTTCAAAGCTAGCATTTCATTATTCAAAGCTTTTCAATTTTTAAAGGAATCAAAGCAGTCATGTTCAAAGTTTCCTGTTTTCCCAAGCTCTCTGCATTTTCCTTAGGTGAATAAACTTCATTTAAAAACAGTTTAAAAACCTATGATTTTAACCTAGTGCTTATGATGAATTGTGAGAAGATATGGTTGCTGATGTTATGTGTATGAATGCATGAATGTTTATATATGATGTGCTGATATATCTGATGCATGCCTGGAAATGAATGATCACCTCTCTGTTTAAAATTTGTTGAGAAATTACTTTACTTAAAAACAGATTTGAAAATCTATGAATATGTTTAAAGGTTAATGATGAATTTTTGAAAGAATATTATGGTTTGTATATGTTCATACATGAGAATGTATGTGGTATTTGCCTTTATAAAACTGCATGTTTGAAAAGAGCCTCTGTTAATTTTATAGACTTATGAATTTATTGAATAAAATTCATATCTCTCCAGATATATGATGAAAGGCTAAAATTTGTAAATATAAAATGTTTGTAAGCATATAAACTTAATTTTAAAAATAAAATCCATAGATATATATGAACTGTTATTTATAAAATGTGAAATATCCAGGTCTGATCACAATTGGTCAAAAATTTAATTGTTAAGAAATTATGAATCAAGCCTATAATCTTATTCTAGATTGAAAATCATGAATTTAGAGATAGGAATTGTAATTTTCAGATTAGAAATAGACGAGGAATGATGGGTTGATGGTTTTCGACATTTTTGTCGATTTTCGATGATCTATGTCAAGATGAAGCTCGGGGTTGTGATCAGTGGTAGTTTTAGTGATGAGGATCATTAGAAAAATATAGTTGGATTTTTCTAGTGATTGGGGTGGTATGGGATCAGCGTAGTAGGGTTTTGTGGGTTGTTTTTGTGGAGTTGGGAATCGTGGTGATTTCGGCGTCAATGGAGCTTCGGGCTCGATCGCGATGGTGGTGGTTGCGACTTGATGAGGTGAGGCCGCTATAGAAGGGAGGCTGATCGTTTCGGTCACCTAGATCGTCGGCGGTGGGTGGTTCTTCGTTTAATTTGGGTTTCTAGTTTGGATGGAAGCAATCGATTTCGATTCGAGGAAGAACAGATGAATCTAGATGATGGAAAGGCTTGGCGAAGTCATTATTGATGTATGGGAGGGTTCGTAGTTGGCCGACGTTGAGCGGTTCGCCGTGCGCCGTGCACACGTGTATCTGTGTTCTAATGATTGAGTTTTTGGGAAGAAGCTTATATTTTGGGGTTTCATCTCAAAGAGATGATCGAGTTTAGCTAGGTTTTGCTCGAAGCAAATAAGGAAGGGCTCGTGTTATATGATGTTACAGGTTTTAAAGACACCTGTACTGTTCTGTTTTAAATTTTTAAAATGAAATTTAAAACTAAGGTTTAAATGAAAAGCAAAGTTTTAAACAAGTTTTAAATCTATGTTTTAAATCTAGAATTCAAGTTTATTTCGAATCTTAGTTTAAAAATAAAATGAAGCTTTTTAAATTTTAATTGTTTTAACTACTTTAAAATGGTTAAATGGTTTGAATTTTAAAAAAAAGGTGAAATTTAAAATATAAGTAAAGTTTTAAATCAAAGTATAATTTGGAATCCAATTTATAATATTTGAATTGATTAATCAAAGTATAATTTGGAATTAAATCAAAGTATAATTCTAGGTGAATTAGTTCAAATTAAATCAAAGTATAATTTGGAATCCAATCAAAGTAATTAATGGTTTTGAATTGATTAATCAAAGTTTAAGAATAATTGTTCTTAGAATAATTAATTTGTAATTAAGAAATCATTATGGGATAAGACTAGATTTTAAACTGATGATTAAAGATTAAATAATGAAGTAATTAAAGATTAGTTCACACTTAATTAATTAAATAATTAGAATTAATTAATGGATTATTAAAAATTTATTAATTCGTAATCATAATGATTAATATAAGTTAATTACTTTAGGAAGTAATTAAAGAATTTTAATGATGGTCATTAACTTAAGATTATTTAATAATTAATTAATGTGATTAATTTTAATAATTAATTAGATTAATTAATTAATGATAATCATTTGTGAAATTGTTTAAGTTTAATTACTTAATGGAAGTAATTAAGAAATTAATTACTTAGTGTAATTAATTAAGTTTAAATGTAATTTGTTTAAGTTAATCAATTAAGTTTAATTAATTTAAACACTGGGTGCTTTGATAAATAATTACTAAATATAATTAATGGATTGAAATTACTCAGTGAAGTGATTAATTGATAATTACTGGATGTAATTAATGAAAATGACTTAATAATGGGAGTAATTTGGATTAAATTACTTTGTACAATTAATCAAGGGATTAATTAAAGAAATTAATTAGGAAGTAATTTATTTATTTGATGAAGTAATTAAGGGCAGTTAATTACTGAATGTGATTAATCCAGAGTGATTAATAATTGTAGTTTAATTAAAGATTAATTACCTAATGTAATTAATTTAAAAAAATAGATAATTAATTAAAATGTAATTAGGGATCATTAATTAATATAATTAATGATGTAATTAAGGACTAATTAATTAAGGACTAATTAATCAATAATAAGTGATTAAAGGTAATTAATGTAATTAATTAAAGATTAATGTAATAATTATAGTTAATTAATTAGTAAAGTAATTAAAGGTTAACTATTGTTTTTGATTAAGAGTAATTAATTTGTGAAATTAACTAAAGGATAATTACTTGAATGTAATTAATGAATAATTAATCAAAGGCGATTAATTAAGGTGATTAATTAGAGGATAATTAATTAATTAATTAATTTGTAATTAATTAATGGTTATGTAAGCAATATTTATATTGATGAAGTAATTAATTTAATTCACTTTAAATTAATTAGAAATGATGTAATTCATTTTAAATTAATTATATTCCGTGTGATTATTAATCATTGCTTATGAATGGATGATATTGGTTGCCTTGAATGGTTTGAGATCTCAGACATGAGATAAGTAATGCTGTGAGATATGGATGCTTTGGATTGCATATGTTGATAGTATGGATTATCTTTTGATAATGATAATATGGATTATCTGTTGTGATGATAATGATGGTAATCTATTATGGTATGTGAATTATCTTTCTGTGTGTATATAGATAATGAAATTGATTTGTTTTAAACTTTAAAACAACTTGGCCTTAAAAGATACGTTTTGGATTTCGATGAGACCGGGATCGGGTTTCCAGATTTGGATATCCGAAAACCACATAAATCCAAATTAATGGTAGGTCGTGAATTTCAAGTGAAGATGAAGATTCAGAGTGCAAGGGTTATTGTCATTAACTTTGAGGGTGATTCCAAAATGAGTGTAACGAGATAATGCCTTCGATTTCGTTCGAACCCGAAACGAACTTGTATGGATTGAATGCTTTCAGAACATCGTCATGTGGACGATGAGCATTCTAAGAAATGTGTTCTCTAAAGGTAATCGTAGTCTCAAGCCTCATCAAATGGGAATGGCTAAAACAGAGGAGGTGCAGCAAGGCTAAGTGGGTCATGCCCAAGTAGGACGAGATTTTCCCCTATCTAGAAGTCCCTTTTTATTCGGCTGTGTGGGCAGTAGGAACGCGCACCAACTGCGAGGTTGTCTTGTTCGGGACTGTCCAGTAAGGGATGATTCCGGCCTTGTGTTGCAGGGAATTTAGGGTGGATCCTCGGTACGTTGATCTAGGCCACGTACTGTGACGGGCAGTACCCCAGTAGCCCTGCCATTGTAAGGAATCCAAAATCCAATAAGGGCCATCGGTTTTGATTGTATTACCCACTTTTGTGGCTAGTAGCTGGAATTTAATAGATGTAACAATTTCGACTATTTTTTATTTACTTGAAAACCCTAGACCTATTATAATATCACTGGATTTCCTATCAAATGTTTTGGTTAGCGTAAGGTAAAAACTTTTCCATGTTTATGTGTGGGAAGTCTTACGTGATATCTTTCTTTTCAAAGGTTTTCAAAAGTTAAGCAACTTTAACCCGTTTACTCACACCAGACCCATGTTGGACCCAAGTGTTTATTTTCTGTTCTATTAAACTCTTGGGTACTCATATTGTGTATGACTAATCGAGAGATTCTGGTTAGTTTTCACGAATTCTGGAGGAGCAATGGAGCAAGAGGCTTCAGCATCGTAGAGATGTATAGTGCTCCGCTGTGTTTGGTATCTCTGTATTGTATTGAATTGTAATAACTAGACATATGTTTATAACTGTCTACTATGTGATGTGTTATCTGTGTAACTCTGATAATGGTTGTATACTATGTAATACTTATGTTATTAATATAATTTATTTGTTCCGCTGTTGAGATTCTGATGTGTTTTTCCCTTCTTTCTTCTCTATCTTGTCTCTTTTCTAACCCTTTCTTTCTTATTAATGATGCGTCATTCTAAGGAGAGAATGGCTGGTCGTTACAAAAGAAGTTAAGTTTTTTGGCCATATGGTTACAGAGAAGGGTTTATTAGTTGATCCGAATAAGATTGAGGCAGTTAACAACTGGAAGAGACCAAAGACGATGACCGAGATTAGAAGTTTCTTAGACTCGTTGGCTCTTACTGGAGATTCATTAGTGATTTCTCACGGATAGCAACGCCTTTGACTAAGCTAATCGGGAAGGACATGTAGTTTATTTGGTCTGATAAATGTAAGAAAGCATTCTTTAAGTTAAAGCATTTGTTGACCAACGCGATTGTATTAGTAGTTCCAGAAAGGAGTCAAGATTTAGTAGTGTATACTGATGCATGTGGAACCAAATTTAGTGGCCGCATTGATGCATAAAGTTAAAGTTATTACCTAGGATTCACGGTATCTTTGGCCGCGTTATGTGAGGTATCATACTCATGATTTAGAGTTGGCAGCGATGATCTTCGCATTAAAAGTATGAAGACATTATCTCTTATTGGATAGATTTGAATTATACACAGATCATAACTTCTTAAGATATTTATTCTCTCAGAAGGAGTTGAATATGTGACAGCGGAGGTGACTGGAGTTTTTAGCAGCTTATGATTTTGGTATAAAGTGTACACCTGGAAACGGAAATAAAGTACCAGACACACTTAGCAAAAATCATCAAAATGTGGTGTTAGCTTTATTAATAGAGTGGAAGGACCTAGAGGCTTTGACTACTTGTAATGTGCAGTTAAAATCGACTACTAGTTCTTGTCAAAGCACTGCCAAGTTATCCTGCTTGGAAGTTCATCCAGTGCTCATCGAAAGGATTGTTTCAGAGCAGAAAGACGATCCACCATTAGCTGAGAAGATTAAAAGGCCTGAGGTTGGATTGGAGAATGATGATCTAAAAGATTTTAATCTTGACTGAAGAGGATGGTTGAGAAAGAAGGAATGATTGTGTGTTTCGAATGTTGTGGACTTATGGAGAGAAGTTCTTAGGGAATCTCATCGATCAAAATTTACAATTCATCCTGGGGGAACCAAGATGTATGAAGCCATAAAGAGGAATTTCTACTAAAAAGGTATGAATGTTGGCTGGTGGGTAAAGCAGTGTGTGAACTGTCAATAGTGAAGGCCAAACATAAGAAGTCGAGTGGGTTGCTTCAACCTTTGGCGATACCAGTTAGGAAATGCAATTAGATATCCATGGATTTTATAGACATGTTGAAAGGTCAAATCGAGGAAATGAAAATATATGGGTCATAATGGACAGGTTAACCAAGGGTGCCCATGTCATTCCAGTTAAGTCAATCAGAACATTACCTATTTTAGCTAAGTTGTTTATGAAGAACATAGTTAGACTACATGGAATTTTTAGTAGTATAGTAAGTGGCAGAGATACTTTATTTACTAGCAAGTTATAGAAGATTCTATAGGATGTGTTAGGTACCTAGTTCAAGATGAGTACTGCTTATCACCTTAGACAGAGAGAATTAACAAGACACTCGAGGATTTGTTGAGATCTTGTGTACTAGATTTTGGTGGATCATGAGCAGATCACCTATACTTAGTTGAGTTTTCCTATAATAACTGTAAGTCAATAGGGTGGATCATGTAGTGTATGTGCAAGTATACATGACAAAATATATGATACAACTAAAATAATATTAATCTAGGTAAACATAGAATAAGAACACTAGGATTTTATACTAGTTCGGATCTCCCATCCTACATCCATTTTCGAAGCTCCCGTTCAGAATTTGACTATCAAAAACCCTTACTTTTCCTTGAGGAATAGGCTTGGTTACAATAACTTGTGCTTGTCAAGTATGTGTTCTATAACACAGATATTGACTGCTAAGTACAAATGCTTCCAATATATATCAAGAGAGTATTGATTTAAAAGAACTGAATATATGGAAGAGTGAAATATAAGTATAGATTGCTAGTGATCAAGAATATAATAGAGTATGTAAGTAAAGAGCGCAAGTAAGTAAGGTAAGTGTTCTCTTTAATTCTTGATGATATATATAGTTGTAGAGAGATTCCTTGAGTAGTTGCATCCATTAACAAGTGTTCTACAGCTGCTTCTGATGATGATGAAGAGTTGCAGCGGAGAGAAGCGAAGATGTCTATTCAAATGTGGCAGTTGATATTTGAATTTAAATTCCGAGTTCGAAATCAGACGTCTGGTATTTTTATCAGGCGTCTGACTCTATATAATTTTTGTATAAAGTAGTCTTTTAGACGTCTGAGTGCATCTACCAGACGTATGATCCTGTCCGTTTTGTTGTTCCAGAGGATTTTTCCAAACGTCTGGCTAGTGCATCCAGACGTTTGAAAAATGTGCATGTCTTCTTTGTGTATCTTTCTTGTTGCTTCTTTGATCCAATCGACTTGTAGTCTCTTATAATGTTCTTTAAGCCTTGGTCTTGTCTTTTTGTGATGTTACTCTAGAAAGTACCTGTAAAATAGAAATATATATATGCATATTCCATTTCCATTGTATAGTTATTGTCATCAAAACAGTAGAATTGATTTCCTAGCAATAATAGTTATCAAACTAGTGTAGGAATAGTGCTTATCGAAGTTTGTATGGAAGGCCATGCAAGTCACCAGCACCTTGGTTAGAAACTGGAGACAAATTAGTCTTAGGTCCAGGTCTAGTAAGAGAAGCAACAAAGAAGATTGAGTTAATCCGAGGTAAGATGAAGGAAGCTCAGTCTAGACAAAAGAGACACACAGATAAGAGGCATAAGAATCTAGATTTCTCAGTTTTAGATAGAGTTTCATTAAAGTATCACTGATGTATGGTGTGGTATGATTCAGAAAGTTAGGAAAACTGGCACCGAGATATGTTGGACCGTTTCCAGTTATAGAAAGGATAAGAATGCTCATATGCGAAGCAGGATTGTCGAGCAGTTTGGCAGGTATCCATAATGTGTTTCATGTATCTCATCTTCATAAGTATGTGCATGATCCAAAGACTACTACTCCTCCGACTGCATTGAAAGATTTAACAGTTGAACCAGATCTGACCTTTGTTAGGCATTGAGTTCAGGTTGTAGTGAGAGATGAGAAGAGGTTAGCAAACAATTCAATCAAGTTGGTGAAAGTTCAGTGGAGCGAAAACGAGAAGGACTGTATTTGGGAGACATGAGACATGATTAGATATATGTATCCTGATCTGCTTTAAGGGTGTGTTCTATATTTACTTTATATAGACTATTTCCCAGTCAGGCAGGCTAGTATGGTAGTTAGGAGATGTTATAGATGATTACTATACTGAGTATATAGTCCTTGCTGAATTTTGAGGACGAAACTCTTTAAGAAGGGGAGCCTGTAACACCCCTAATTTTAAATAACATTATTCAGGTGATTTAATTAGATAAATTAAATAGGATAATGGAGAGACTAAAGTGAAAATGGAATTGACATTTGAGAACTAATTAGGGTCATGCCTTAACTAAATGGATATATGTGTGATTTATAAATTAGAGATTTAAGAGAATAAAGCAAAGGTAAAATGTGAATAGCTGTATACCATAACCCTTAAATCCCTTACCTCATTCTCATTCTCATTTTCATAAATCAAAAACATAAACAAAGGAGAAACGAGGCCGACCATAACCCCAAGAGAAGAGGAGCTCAAAAATCAATTAGAGGCTAACATTCAAGCTAAAAAGATTAAATCAAGAACAAATCTCAAGTTCCTTATAAAAATAAGGTGAATAATGATCTAAACCATCTCATATATGTTTTCTTAAACGTTTAAATTCAATTTTAATGATCAAAACCGTTTGGATGGATGAATGATGATATGCTTTGATTATATGTCATGTTATAATTTAAACATGGATTTTTATGGGATAATATAATTTGATTTTAAGGTTAAATCATGCAAATTGATTATCAAATGCCATAATGTTTGAATATGTTATGTAGAACATTATTTTGGAGACGCCTTTAAATTCTCATAATATTCCAAGCTATGGATAATTTGTTATGAATTTTGAATGGAAGAAACAGATAATTTTGGTTTAATTATTTAAGATAATTATCTAATGACTTCGGGATTGAAATTTATATATGCTTAAGTGAATTATTGTGATTTTAGGGGAATATTTCTAAATGTTTTATTACGGTTATAAAATTAGTTAAGTTAAGGGACTTAATGTTTTGTATCTTTTATCAAGGAGAAGGGCTTATTCCCTTAAAATGTTTTAAATTGTTAATTGTGAATTCAACAGCCTTTTTAGAAAAGGATTTTGGTAAAGAAATGGCAACTAATCATATTTTGACAAATTAGGTACGTTAGGTGAAAAGAAATTACTTTGAAAGGCGTAAAATCAGTTTTGTTATGGATTACAACTTTTCCACTTCCTTCTCTCGCTTCCGTCACCATGCCCAACAAGGCTTTCAGACCCGTTTGAAACCAAGGCTAATGATATCGAGTAATTGGTACGTAGTGTATTGGAGAAAGGCGGAAGAGCCTATGTTAAAGGCATGCTTTCAAAGGGGTTAAAGCCACTTTTATAATCTTTCGAATCCATCAACTTGTCTTTACTTTTAGAAAGGAGCTTCCGAAAGAGTTTCCACTTATTTTTGTTTTTAAATAAGCTTTCGAAAGAGTTTCTGCATTTTGAACTCATTCGATACCTAGCTGCCGCAGTCGTACCTTTTGAATTGGTTAAAGGCCGCTTATAGCCTTAAAATAATGAGTTTGAAAGGAAGGCTTAAGTTTTATTAATATTGAAGTCATCTTCCTAATGCTTTCGAAAGGGTCCTTTTAGCCGCTTTTACAAATGGTTTCGGAGGCAATGGTTTCAAAAGGATGGTTTCAAAGTTATCCTTTTTCCTAATTCTTTTTCTTAAGATTAATGCATTCGAAAGCAAAGCTTCCACTTTTGTTCCCTTTAACCTAGTTGTCATATTTAACTGTAAACCCAATGATTTTGAAAGAGTTACTTTCAAATGGTTTCAAAGCTATAAGCTATGTTTCCATATTTCTACTTGAACTAAATGACTTCGAAAGGTAATTTTTAAGTGTTTTGAAAGGTATATCTTTAAGTGTTTCGAAAGAATGTTTTAATGCTTTTAAAAGGTATGTTTTTAATGGTTTTGAAAGAGAAAGTCTAAGATTTTAAGTAATGCTTTTGAAAGGGAGAGTGATGGCGGATAACTCATGTTGTCACAATGATCCAGAGGATATATTCGAAAGTCTTAGTTTTCAAACAAGAAACCCAGTCTCATTTTTAGAGATAAAACCTATGGCAATATGAAAGAGTTTTGAAATGGCATTTAACTTTGGAATTTTGAAGAAACTTTCCTTGCTAAAGATAGTGGGTTAAGGGTATTAACCATGTTTCCTTAGAAAAATGATTACAAGGAATTAGATCATAGATGTTTATATTATTATGTTTTGATCAATTATCATGCATGATTCTATAAACATATTCACTTCATAATGAACCTATAACTGCATTTTAAGGTGCTAAAAGCATAATAAACAGCTAGGTTGACTTATTAGTGAATATACATTGAGTTAACTCATGTGCGAGTAGAATTGCATTCAGGAGGTCAATAGGTTTAGACAAGTTCTTAATATACCATTGAAAACAATGTTTGGAAAGTGTTATTGGCAGGGGCCTAAGTTCTTAGTGATCCTATGAAAAATATGTCCATAATAACTTATTGAAAGAGATTGATAGGTTCATAATGATCCTATAAAAACTATGACATGAGAGATGTTATTGGAGAATCCAATAGGTTTATAGTGACTCATGAAAACTATGGTTAAATGATGTTATCGGTAGACACCAATAGGCTCTTAGTGATCCCATGAAGACTATGAAACCAGATAGATAGTCCCCTAAGCTTGGAAAAAGTTATTAGTTTGCCCATAAAAACTAATATAGAAACTATAACATGAGACATGTAGTCAGGTGAATGGGGATGAGAAATCCAGAGCATATTGCATTTTTACATATCATCATGATACATTAATATGTTATATCTTAACCATTGTGGATGTACATGCACAAGATATGGTTATTATAAACTAGGTTGAGATATTAGTGAAGGGAAAACTCGTTCTGCTAAGCGGCGTGGTCACACTGAATATCTATATGGTTTGAGATGGTAGGTTACTGCTCACGCCAGATTTTATGCCTTACTCGAAGTTTATGTTTTCCTCTTAAACTCTCGGGTGCTCAATCAATTTTGAGTAGTTTGAGAATTAAGGTTCTTAGCTTCTCCTTTAGACGAATAAGCTTTCGAAGACGCGCAAGAGGAAAACTAGCTAATAGGAGTTTATTTTTCTTCTATTTGATTCCGCTATGTTTTAGATGTAATGGAAAATTCGTTTAGTGCTTATATTTAGACTCTGATTAACCAACGGGGTATCTTCATATGTTGCTCTTGGCGTGTTTTGTAATAAATTGTAATTTCTCTGAACATGACTTATGTATGGGGTTATGTAATGAATCAGAAATGCTATCTCTAATGAAATGAGAAATTAGTTTTAAATTGAGTACATTTTTTTTCATATTCACATGTTTCTTATATATCAATGTATCTAACATTACCGAATTTGGTCACCAAGAATTAATAACCGTGAATCACCGCAGGATCCTTGGCGGTTAGTTTTGGGCCTTTAAATAAGGAATGTTACACCACCATCTTCGCTCACTGGTCCTCATGTTTCCCCCTTGACCGATCGGTGCCGATCCCCCTATAGGGGTCAGCACAGATCCCTTATAAAAACCCTGGTGGGCCCCAATCTTTCTAGATCGGTTCGTCGTAGTCTTGGCCTTCTGCATGTGGATTTTCAACTGGATCTATGCATGTCTTCCTCTATAAATACAACAAGCATGGCTCATTGCAAAGGATCTTCTTTCTAACTCTCTTCATCTTCTTCCTTATGCCATACTCCACCATTTTTATTTTGAATTTTCATGAATTGTAACAGTAATTAGCAGTATAAATCAATAAAAGGAAAACTCTTCTTGTTTATTTACTTTCTTACCGTTTTTAATTTACTATTTTTCATATTTCGTTCTCTACATCACTTTTTTTGGATTTGGATATTGGATTATTGATGCTTTCACATTATTTGGGTGTTGATGGCCATTTTTACCATCAACACTTTTTAAATCATATTCATTGACTTAAATTGTATTTCATTCAATACTAAATCATTTATGAAGCATTTCATAAAAATATAGCTTCAAGTTCATAAACATTTTATAAAGACAACTTTATTTATAAAGCATTTTATAAAAACTTCACTTTAATACTTTTATAATACTCTACTACATCCTAAGAGTTTATACAACACATCAAGTTCATTTTACTTTCTAAAATTCGGACGAAGGGCCAAAATAAATCTGGTTCTTATAATCGAGTCAACCTTTTGACTTCTTTAACTATCGAGTTAGGCAAGTAGTTAGGACTAGTGGGACATGGTATCTAAACTCAAGACTAGAGTCTACTTTCCTTAGATAACCCTAAGGTAAAGGCATTCATTAGTTGGCCCAATAACATTGAATGCTAACTTAACATAGATGCTCAAACCAGTTTAAAAATATGTTCTAATTTACTACCTTCTTAATTCAAGTGTTATGTAACTCGTCTTTATATTTTCAAATACAATTAGCCTTAGGCTATAACAATCCAAAAGTTTTCGACTGTCCAAAATTCTCAAAGAATCCGTTCCATTCTAACAATTGAAGACTACCAACCAATCATATCATTATTAGATAAACATACACTATTGTTCTAACGCATAAGATACATGCTTCAATAAAACAACTTATTATAGTTTCACCTATTTATTAAACATACTTTTGCAACAAAGAGAAAACATGAAAAGGTTCCTTAGTTATTCTGGTTATGCTACCACCACTTGGGCACCCAACATTACATTAATACAAATTTTTTCCATATAGAAAGCATTTCAAATTCTTTTTTAAATTACTCTATGTTTTATATCAAATTTTTTTAAAGAAAAATTTAGAACTAAACGTAGAGTTTTATTTCAAATTAATTGAAATAATAATGTGTACATATATATCTTTTGTATCTCAAATCATAGTTTAAGGATTAAATAAAAATATGTTTTTGTAGTGTTCCCCTTTTAGAAACCCAAAAATAAACGTCGATGATGCTGCAGTCATCACCAGAATTATTTCAAGCGACAAAAGTAAGCTCAGTATACCCAAAATATACCTTTGTGACCTGGCCAAAATCATTTTCCAAGTGACATCTGATACTTCATATAATAGTAACAAGTATCATGATCTCAATGTCATAAACTAATTTCTCAAATGTATATTTTAAATAGATCGAGCAATACCAAAGTGATGCCATGGAAATGGGTCCTACCAAATCATGCCATATATCCCTTACTTAGAAGGGTAATGCTCACGAGAAGTGTTTACCAATATATTACATCTCTTTCCTATTTTTAGTCACTTTCGAACCTCTCGAACTAGATAACACAAAAATACTTTATTCCCAGATTGATTCATAGATTCCAAGAGAAATTTCAAACTAAACAAATATAAAAACTCTTTTCAAAATATTAGTTTTCACGAGTACTTTCAAATAATACTACTATTCATAGAAATCATTTTCAATGATACTGGGATTTCAGTCCACAAAATATTTGTCTATTTCCTCTGTCATTTATAATCCATACTTATATAAAATCACTTTCTTCTATAAAATCTTTTCAGAAATGTTTATTTCCAAAATATCTTATATTTCTTTATCTAAACATCTTATTATAAAGTTAAATTCTAACTCACATTATTACCGAATGCCTTATAGTCAAACTGTGAAATTCAATTCATAAGGTGTTCATTTCAATGCTCCTACAAATATTGTCTACCCAACCCATGCATTGAAACTGTAAAATTACTCATAAACTGGTCGAGCATAAATCAACAATCAAAAAATAATAGTCAACGCTCATAAACTGGTCAGGCATGACTAAGCTAATCAATGAGGGATAATAGATGAACACCATTAATCCTTACATTCAAACTAGACAATCAACTTACTTATATATAAATATAACAAATATATATATATATATATATATATATATATATGCGCTCTCATATGTATAACACACTAAACTCATGTTAGGGAATTCCATACCCGATCTCTTAATGAGTCATACCTAAATAAAGCCAAGTTCTCGTTTAACCTTCAACTCTAATACTAAGTGTAGAACCCACCCTTTCAGGCTATGACTACAAATGGTAACCTCGTATCTAAATTTACAGCTAGCCTATCGACTGCACACCAAGCCATTTAGTGACATGTAGGGGTAAGAGTCTAAGCTTTATCATAGTTCACAAAGCAAGAACCCCTATCATGCATGCAATGCACACATCAGGAACGATAATGATGACTCATCTTTCCCATATTATTCGAAAAAGCACCCGTGAAAATAAGAAAAATATAAATCATGAGTCAGTCAGAAGTCTGCTGTGAGAAACTCAAGAAATATGTGTCCAACATATAACAGCAACATTTGAGACCGTGTGAATCATCATACACTTTTCCCAACAAAGAAAACAAATCATCTAATAAGTACATAAGGTGATATAATAGAAAATGTATAGGGTGTAGAATACAAATCAGAAAATAGCTATGCCATTTACATGTTACCACACAATAATATTGAGTACAACTAAAACCACTAAGACTTGTTCAGATATGGATTTTCCATGGAGATCTCTCCAGTCAAGCCAAATCCAAACTCCTTCACAAGGGTCCAAAAGTACCTTCCAAGGTTTGTATATCTCTAGATAAAATATTACAATAAGGAAAACATTGCTGGTCCATACCCAAACACTTGATACCAAATATCATAAACTCCAACCAGCTAACATATCGAAAGCATCTCTAGATATGGAGTTGATATACCATATCGTGCATTAGCTAAACCCCAGACTCCGCCCCTACTCCATTTTTCTATCGTTGCCAATGGTGAGGTCATGTTCAACATTTAAACACATGAGTCTTCGTTACTCGAATCTCTCTTTGGATTTCAGCGTCTTGAACTATCATCACTTGGACCATTCCTGAATCTCTCCAAAGGTTATAGCACAAGTCGTCCGATGAATACTAACTATGCCCCCTCTAATTGGAGTCAGCCTCAAGATAGACAGTATACGATGCTAGCATCGTTTGAATTGTTAAAGCTGACCTCTCCCTTGGACTTTACTTTAGGATAGACGGTGCAACTTTATAACTTTTCATTTCACAATCACTTTTGAAACATAGAACTCATATATCAGTTTGAAGTGGTTTTCGATAAGTAAAATACTTATCCGATCCCAATCTCGTCAAAACTAAATCGATGGATTTTCGATTAACTCAATTCTATTTCTCTAAGTAGTAAACGAACGATATAAATTAGTCCTTTCTAGGGATCTCGTATATATACATTCTTAAAGAAAGAGACGATTCATACGGATGATTCCTCCCCAGCAATCTCAAATTGTATCAATACATGATGCTTACATATACTTCCAATGTTAATTAGGTCAATATCGACAGTCGACTAATCAACTATTGATAATTGCTTATAGAAATCAAGTTTCATATACTTAATACGTTTCCAACTTTTTCAACTTACTTTATCCCTCATTCAAGAGTGAAACTGGTAGGTTAGAGCATTATTGCTTCTAAACCCTACAATAACATCATTCTTGAATCTTTTTTAGATAGAACAAGCCTACTTCGTCGGCTTTTAATGTTAAGTTCAGTTAATTACATTTCATAAACAAGTAAACACATAAAGCACGATTAAGTCACACAAAGCATGATTAAGCCACATAAGCAACTCTTTAGCTTTTTTTATTTAATTAATCCTTTTATTAATTAAACCTCTTTGTAAATACTACACGTATATATAATACTTCTACCAAAAATATATACATATACTACTATTTCACTTTTCATTTTTGCTCCTTTTAATACTTCAAAAAGTATACATATACTTATCTCGAATAGTATAAGTGTATTCATAAATTATTAACAGGATTTCTTACTTTAAAATATAATCAAAGTGGTTAAAAATAAATGTTGCTCAGACATTGTTACTATAAAGCCCTTCTCCTTTACAAGTTAAATCTTTACTATATATAACCTATTTCCAAATTATCCCATGCTTGTCATTGTCTTTATAAATATCCATTATTAAAGATATAAATATATTCACAAGGGTTAAAAACAATTGTTACTTAAACATTTGTTACTATAAACCCAAAATCGTTTCATTTATATTTATCTTTAAAACATTCATTTAAAGATCTAGTTATATTGCTAAGGGTTAAAAACATCTTAATGATCTAAGTATATCTACACTTATTAAACAAGGTAATATACTTTTAATTAACCTTACAAAACCATTACAGTCATGACTATCTATAATATTGATGAGACATACTACTTTCTTGCTAAATCAGCTAGATATGGTTTAGTGCTTTCAAGCCGCATATTTTTTTGCTATGATTGTGACCTATTGTCCAATTCAATAGAACTATTACTATGGGGAATAGCTTCAATCCAAACTATCAATGGGTATCTTCCCAATCGACCTCTCATTCAAAATTGTGCAATCACTCATTCCAATTGATCCAAAACTTCTTTTATTCTTTTATAAAATACTTAACTTGTTTTTCATACTTATATACATACTAAAAATCTTTTTATTAAAACCTTATCTCAAAAAGTAGAGCTAGGGAATTCGATAGGCTTGCCCTAACCAATCCCTCTTTTTAGCCGGGGTCTTGCAAATTCACTTTTCGATCTCGAGATTTTAAACTCATTTTGAGCTATTGTTATATGCCTTTACAAATTACAAGCTGCTAAAGTGTAGCTACTAAGGCTTGAACCTTCTCCCTCTGCCGGGGAGCTGGAAACCCCTGCCAACTCTAGTACAGCTGTGGAGATCTAATAATGGTATATATATACACACCAATTTATTTATAAGCTAATATAATTAATAAAATTCTAAAATCATTTAAAATATTTTATTACATAAGCTTCTTAATCACTTTACTAAAATATTTAACTAATTTTTTTAAAACTATGTATAATTAAAATACTAATAATGTGGTTTAAATTTTTTATTTAAAATGCTACTTGAAAGCAATTATTTTATAATTTATTTAAAAACTTCAAAAAGCATGTTTTTTATTTAAAACAAACTTTGTACTTTAATAATTCAAATTATTAAAAATATATAAAAATTCTAAACCACTTTCAAAATACTCTAATATGAGTTAGAAAAGACTACTATGAAGATTGAAGAAGAATACTAAAATTTAAAGTCATTTCAAAACATTTAAAGTTCAAAACGGACAAAATGCTTGAAAATGGGTTCAGAGCTACTGTAGAATTTCAAAAGTGGTACAACATAGTGTAGTAAATGATTTACGAACCGAGACAGTTTTACATAGTTAAGATTTTTATCGAATTTTGATATGCTAACAATCTTTTTAGCATCCAATCTCAGTAACTAATATGTACATAATACATCACAATTAGGGTGAGAAACACCGAAGAATCTCTCTATAAAATTCCATAGAAATTGTCGAACAAGGCAATTCCTATGTGCATTCATAGCGACTATCGCTATAAAATCACTTCCAAATCAAGTATGATTCAAATCATTATTCAACCAAACCATATGTGCTTTATTTTAAGGTTGTGCAAGTCACAGAAACTCATACAAGTCCAAATACATCATTCATATATGCCATCTTCTTTTCAAAGTAAGAACCAAAACAAATATCTCAACATATAGTCAAGCAACTTATTATAGTTAAAAAAATCAGCATATACACTTCATATTCATTTTGGTAGCGAGTCAGCTCACCTATAAAGAAGCAAACAACTAAGCACAAGCCACCACTTACTACCACAACCTTGCAAACACCTAAACTCCTCCTACCATCACCATTTTCTCATAGCCATGTCTTTCCCCCTACATATTTGGCATTGACTAGTTCAAGGGATTGTGCTCGAAATCTTCGTGCTTGATATGCTAGATGGTGTTGCTATATTATTGTAATCTTATAGAAAGAGTTTTGGTTAATTTTGAGTTGGTTTGAATAGTTTTTGTTATTAGGAATTTACAAAGAGAATAGAATGAAGAAAGCGTACATTTATTTTGTAAAAATGCAAAAAGGTTCTAATGAACTATGCATGCTTTTATATAAGCAACAAGGGGTTACCTTACCCTCCCCAGCCACCCCCTTTTTCTAGCCAACAGGCTCCCTATGTAATAACCCATATGCTTACTTTTCACCTCAAAAGCAAAAGAAAATATCTCCACTTCATAATATCTCCACTCAAATCTTCTAGAAGTTTATAAAACTTTCCTAAAGTGATTTAGTGCAAAAAAAATTTATTACCTGTTAGTGATTTCCTAAGCTATTTAGACATGCACAAAAAGTTTGAACAACATATATCGAATAAAAAGCCGTTTATCGATAAAATGATTTTCGGTCACATTATCGATATTTCTTCACATGGTATAAAAATATAGATAACAATAGCACACAACCATAAAAAACATTCAATTCCAATTTTAAACATCAAACAAGAAGATAACTATAATATAAGTATATTTACATTTACACTAATCAACCAGTATGTTAACTATCGCCAATGTAAGTATAAATCATCAACGTGTGCAAATCACATCATAACTTGAAAAAACATCAATATCAAATAGTACTAATCAAATCAATATTGGTAACACAACGAACATCATCAAATAACCATAATTAGCTACCCATCATCCAGTAGTAGTAATGGTAAAATATTACATACTCATCAAAGCGCGATATCACCATTAAACATCAAACAATTATGATAATTACAACTAACATTCAATCATGTGTTCAATAGCCATCAAAATAATATATTAACATTAATTGTTCTCTTAAATCATTTTATCATTATTTATTGTAAATTCACATTTATTTATTTAGTTCAAAAATAATAATAATTTTCCAAAACAGTAATATGCTTCAAATTTCTTTATTTTACTCCACTTTTCAAATACCCCAAAAATATCATATTTTAAATCAATAATAATAATATTTTAATTTAAATCGCCACAACTTTAAGAGAAAATATTTTTTCAAAAAAATATTCCCTTATTATTACTGATATTTTTATTTTGAGAACATTTACTTATTTTATTACCTAAGAAATAATAAAAGTAATCCCTATTATTATTTATGATTTTCCCTAGAAATTCAAAAATGATAACCTTATTTAATCTCATAATTTTAGTTTAGTAAAATTTGTCAAGTCATCATTATTTATAGGAACCACCTAAAACCTATAAATAGCCTTATTTATTATTAATTTATTTATCTAATTCTCTTTATTTTTTTGTCAAAGCAGTAATATTCATATTAATTCTCTTTAGTATACCCCAAAACCAGTTCATTGCTATTTATCTTAAAATAGTGTAATCTACATAGAAACCATATTATCAATATTTATAAAATTTCACTTTATTGAATAATAATATTAAACATATCAAACTAAGTATAAAATATACCCTTCGTTGGTATTTACGGATTTCCCTGAAAATTCATAAATAATAACCTTATTAAATTTCTTTAGTTAATTTCATTTTTTTCATTCAAGCAATATTATTTATAAATATCATACAAAGACTATAAATAATCACATCAATCATATATTTATCTTATTTTCTCATTATCACGTAATTTAACTTATTTTATTTAATGAATAATTATCATATTTTAAGTCCATAATTAATTAGGATTAAAAATCCAATAATATAACAATCATCAATAAATAATCAACCAAAGCTCAACATATCCATAATAGCCAAAATATATGAAGATTATTAATATATCTCAACACAAATCAATAATCATAATTTTACATTAATAGATATCTACTTATAATTTAAATCCAATTAACTAAATTAAGTAACCCATACCAAAGTGCTTTCCCTAATAGTCTCCAAACTTAGCAAACTTAATGTCATATTATTCGAAATTTTGCCACGGGTCCAATGGAAGAACCATCCCTGAATCAAAGTTCATATGAAAGATATAGAGATTAGAAGTTATATGACATTATTAAATAAAATGATAATAAATACTAATATACTGCATTCCTCCTCCCCAAATAAACTCACGTTTAAACCCTACTACCGACAACTTCCATCCAAACCATCATCGACTCTAATAGCAACACCCAGGTTCAACCACATCACCGCTCAGCCAGGCTCAACTACACCAATACATAGTCATGTGACCCCCCAAAATCTTCAGAAAACTCAGTGGTTACCCATGATCGCTGCCGCTTTAGATGCCAATCCTAGTGAATCTGGGCACTTGTAGCATGATCCAACTGTACCAATGGGCTTTCCTTGCTCTCCTCTTCCAGCTAATGGACTTCGATCATCACATAGTTGATGTTGCGCTATCGATCATTAATCCGTTGATTGAACGATTGAGAGTTATTCTCCAATTTCTGCCCTCTTCGAATGTCATATCCAAATTTGAACAGTTATCATCTGTCTTATATGCTGAAAGCTTTCCTAAGATTTATAATATGTAGGATTTGGGTACTTAGATTTTTAACCACTTTCTAATTAATTTGTTAATCATAATTAGAGAGCAATTATGTTATTTTGGGACTAGGGAACATAAATTGAAGATAGAGGCGATGACTAGGGTTTTATAGCCTCACTCATGTAGTTGTTAGGCTGGATTATGTGTTATTTATCTAGTTTGACACAAAAAAGCTATGTACACTGTTTAAACACTGTAATGCCTCTATTTTAGGAACCAAAACTTCGAATATATCAAAATTATATATCAAGCCGATCGTCTCAAAGATCATTGCAAAGGTTATGAATATGATACACAATTCACATATTCACCAAAATTTTACTTCTAATTAATTTATTATTTTGCAATGTTGAATTTGCTGGTTGTTGCACCAGCCGTTCCATAGCTCAACATTCATAAGATTATTGGGATTTCGATATGTGGTGAAATTCATGTTTGAAATACTCATTGTAACATATATGTAAAATATGGATTGTTTCATAGAGTTTTAAGTAAATACTATCGAAAATATTCGAGCTCATGCGAGATCGATGATTGAACAACGTAATATCGCAGGTTGGATTTTCAATGAACTAGTCCATCATTTGCCTTCGTGCCCATCTTTTTTAGGCTGTCTTGTAATGACAATAAATTCATCGAGGAATTCTACTACGGTGGTTGCTGGTAGAAGCTTTACCCAAAAATAAGAATATCCCTATGTGAGCTATCACATTCCAGATTTGACGGTTTGATTGTGTAGCTCTTTCTCCTCGTCGATTGTTTGTTCCTTATTTTGGTTGTAGTAGTGAAGGATAAAGATTCATTTTTGTTTAGATTACTTTGTAATTTGAATTTTTCTTTGATTATTTTTCTGTAATTGTGTTTTGAGTAATTTAGAATCAAAGTATATATCAGTGAAGGAGATAACATGCCATTGAATGGAGACATATTACACTGCATGGCTATATCGTAACAAACCATTGAATGGCTACGGAACAGCATGGCTACAATAATGTATAGGATATGACAATGAATGGCTGTGGATTGCACAGTATGGCTACTGTAATAGAATAGGATAGGCCATTGAATAGCTACAGACTGCGTAGCATACCTATAGTAATAACATAGGACAGACCATTGAATGGCTATGGATTGCACCGCATGGCTATAGTTGTAACGACCCATAATTTTCGATTATTAAAGTATTAATTAAATAATATTTTATAATTTTATATTGAAATAAAACTAAAAATAAATGATGTTACAAGGAGAAGAATAACTAGAATGTAATGTTAGTAATGTTAATATAAGGTAATTGCTAACTATTTTAATCTAATTTCCAATTAATTGAAGTGACTTTAAGGTTATAATTAGTTATAACTAAAAATAAGGAAATACATTGAACGTTGAAATTATATGTAATCAATTAGAATTGGCTAATATTGAATATGAAATCAGTGGTGTTGTCTGAACGCTACTGATAAATATTTAAAGTAATTTCAAACTAATTGAAATACATTGTAGGTTGACTTGGTTATGATTGTAAATAATGAAATAAATTAAATGATGTAGATGGTGAACTTGTATGTAGTTAATTGAAATAGGTTAATATTGAATATAAAACCTTTTTGGGTAAGCAAATTATAACCCTTGGTTGTAAAGAATAAGATAAGGGGTATGAATTATTATTATAAATGATTGTATCAACTATTTTCTCATTAATTTATCGTTTTAATATTGAATGGGTAATTAATTGAATTAAGGCAATTGAATGTTGGGTTTAATGTTGGAATTGTATATTAGTGATTAAAATAATTGTAACGTTATTTGATGATAAGTTGAAATAAGGAAATGAATTAAATGTTATATAAAAGGGGAAATTATATGAAATTAATGAAAAATTGAGTATAATCAGGATTGTGTAAGTAGTCATAGCATTTGTTGTTAATAATAATCTTGTAAATGCGATTAAGTAAGTAAAAGGTAACATTTGTCATTCATCACCTATTTATTTAATCCATCGAAATTAAATTGAAAATCAATTGCAGTTAATCTAATTACCAACTACAGTTAATATGAACTAAAGTGATAAATATAGAAGATTGAGGTAATGAAATGGTAAACCAACGTTAAGTATATATATAATATGATAATTGATTGAATAATAAGATTAAAAAAAAAATAAGTATATGTTGGAATTTAAATTAATTAATGAATTTATTGCCGTTAATTTGACTTGGAATCTTCTAATAAAAGGGAAAGAGAATTTATTTGAAATTAATGGCGTTTAATGAAAGAAATGTACGTTTGTTATAATCCGTTATAAGTGTAATTTTGAAATTAATTACAATTATGTCGATTAGGGATCTTTCAATTTTAAAAAAAGAAACATTAATATTAATTTTTGGATTTAACGAAAGAAACATACATTATTGTAAAAAAAATAAAAAGAACATTTTAATGAAAATAAAACGAACATTTTCATTTTTAAGGTAAAATTAATTCTATATAAAGAAGAAAAATTTGAATTTTAAAACAATATTTTACAGTCATTAAGTATACATTTGAGGCTGTATATAAGTGATTTTAACACTAATCTTGAAGTTTAAATTTAATTGACTTTTTAGGTTGTGCAATTCCCCTATGAGAAAAACATTATTTTGAAAGAAAAAAACTTGAATTTGAGTTCTAGATCATCTTTTATTTTTTTGTAACGTTACACTGGTTATTGTAATCAAATTTATTTACTATATGTTAATTATGTGTAAACGAGTGTGAAAAAGGGTATATTCAGTGATAATATATTTAATTGAGTGGATCATGCAATTAACTAGATCCTAAGTGGTCCCTTCATTTCCTTGTTAATCAATACACCTGCCACCATTTCCACATTTGGTTTTATTACAATTCTTTGATGTAATTGAAACGTGAATTTATATCCTTTCTTATTCTTCCGTTTGTTTATTTATTTCCCAAAGTATCTACTTAGATCATACAGTTTTGTTTTATTTGTCCCTTCCATACATATTTCATTTGTCACTTCCCTTTCTTCTTTTGTTTTATATCATATATCATTCTTTCCCCTAGAAATTCCTTATTTTTCAAACATCAGACCTCTATTTGTTTCTCTCAAAGTCTCAATGTCAACATAGCTTTATACCTCTACTTAATAGCTGCCAATTCATTTTACTGAAGCTATGTTTAGAAAAAGAAAAGAATAAAAAAGTGTGAGCATCCATTTCTTCCTTAACCACATCCGTACCTTTCCTCATCGCCTTGCCTTCTTTTGCAAGAAGCCTTCAAAAAAATTGAACAATGAGAATTAGCCTTAATGGTTTTGGCTTTCCACTTCTTTCCTTTGTTTTGGGTACATCAAATTTGAAAACGTGAGTCATTAAAGTTTCTTATTTTAAGAATTAAACATGTATGTATTTTTATTTTATTTTATATCCTTATAACCTGAATATCTTCCTCATACGAGCTTTGATACATGTGTAGTTTCTTCCCTTGGACTCGTATTGGAATTCCTAATAACATAAAATAGGTTTGGCTGAGTTTGGAGATTATTGGAAAAGGCATCTTTGTTTGGATTTTTGCGTTCTAAATATCAAAGGTGAGTGTTTTGACCCACTCACGAATACTAGATTACCTTATGCTAGTTAAATTAAATTGATAATGTGATTGGAAATTTATTAATTGCTTTTGGTATTATTAGATTGTCATTTAAGTTAAATTTGAATTTATATTGAATTGAATTTGCCATTTATTTAATAATGAATATAAATTGCAAGTTATACACCTGATAATGATAATCAATTTATTGTTGTGATTTATTGGCTGATTTGAATGTTGGATTGTGATGGATGTTATTAGTTGTCATTTTGGATGATTGGATGTTTATTTATGTATATATCTTTGTTACCACTATGGATTGACTCGAGCGGTTTCCATTGATTTGAAAATTTTGATCTGGATACTGGTTGAAATGACATATAACCATGTAATTTCTTTAATTTGGATTATTTATTAGAATTGAATTATTTGAAAGATTTAAGTTTTAAATTTAAAATTCGAATCTATTTTAATTAAAATGATTTAGATTGGTATTTTTGAATCGTTTGAAATCTTTTAAAATAATTAAATCCATATTGTACACTTGATAGGAGATGAAATTCCTGTTATACATCTCTGAATCCATTATAGTAATATTTCTATTCTACTTATTTTGATTTGACTTACATAAGACCTTTTAGTCCTGACTCGAGTGTTTTGTCTTTTTATTACGCTCGGGTCAGTCTGAGTTTTTTTTAGTGTATTGAAGATCATTATATTTTGGAGGATGAAGATGGAGACGAGTCTACTATTTATTATTAATTATTCCACTACATCATGTGTTCCGCTGCATTATTTATTTATTTCTACTATATGTATAACTCTGATTTTTATTGTAAAGGTGTAATCAAATGTTATTTGTAAAACATCTTCATGAACTGTTTATTTGATTTTTATATTTTGTCATTCCGCTGTGAGATTCTGTGTTTTATCTTTCCTTCTTTTCTATTATCTTCTTATTTACCCCATTAACAGTCTTACCTTTTGAATGATTTTAGTCGACATGTGTGGTTTATTATTGATTTAAATCGTCCAAAAGGGTGGGATGTTACAGTTGGTATCAGAGCTTTAGTTTAGACATAACTTAGCCTGTTGGGGTTAACTCATTAGAGATAGGGTAGTAATAACCTAGAATGAGTTGTCTAAGTGTATATATGAGAGCGTGTATTTGTTAGTTTTATAAAAGTGTTTTATATAAGTTTTGAAATGAATTTTTTCCTAATATTATATGATATGCAGAGGATTAAATTTTTATAACTAACATAGTTATTTGTAATGTGTTTGATTTATGAAATGGTAATATATAGTTATTATCATTTATTGTTGATTAGTTGCATTTTATCAGTTTAAAAGCATTGGCTAATTATTGTTGTTGTGAATTTTGTTGTTTTTGACCGTAGTTCAACTATTGAAAAACAAAGTATTTGGATATTTTGGATAATCAAAACCTTCTGAATTAGTATGAATTTAATGTGAATAAATAAAACCATGACTTGTAAATTGTTATGAAATAAATGGATGTTATAATAAATGGTTATAAATAAAGTTGTGATAACTTTAAACCTGAACAATGTCTTATAAAAAGGAATCATGTTTTTATAATTTGGTTATAAACTTAAGAAAATTCCTTATGAAATGATTTGGTAATAAATGTAATGTTAAATGAGAAATATTACATGTGGAATGAATGTAATTTAAATTGAAGAGAAATATAAGCAATATTATGAGAACAAATAAATTAATGTTATATGTTAAATGGAGAAATTATGTGAAACAAATATTAAAGTATGAAATGATACTTTCATTAATCAATGAGATTAATAATGAATTTAGTTGAAGTATAATTGTGATGAATCAAATTGAAATAAATACGTAAGTTGTGCGTATATTATTTTATTCGCATAATTAATTTGATCCGGATTTGAGTACGTAAGTTTGAGGTGAATTACACCATTTCGCATTAGAATTTTTCATTCGATTCTTGATGGTGAATATTGATATGGATTTTTGGTTTGATTCTAGAGTTCTCTATCATAGTATATGGCTATGCAAGGAGAATGATGGTTTCTAGTCAAGAAACCATATCGAAGTCCGCATTAGGGAAGTTGAATGGACAATACTAGTTCGAAAGCGAACTTGTGTGATCGAGCGAACGATCAAATGTAATGTTGCGAAATGATGACATGTGTACATTTTATGTTCTAATATTATTGATATGCTTTGGCATTGAAATTGAAAGTTGTTGGGTTGGATATCTTTGTAATTTAAATTGGGATTTTCTTTTATGAAAAACTTTAAATAATTTAAAACCATTTTTCAAACTACTTTCTTTTATTTTCCTTATACAAACTATTTTCTTTAATTTTTCTTATACAAACTATTTTACAAACTATTTTATTTTCAAACTATTTTACAAACTATTTTATTTACAAACTATTTTCCACAACCATTTAATATACCAAACTATTTCACAAAATGATTATATATAAAAAAAAGGAACTATTCTATATTCAAAACCTTTTGCAAAGCAAAAATGTTCAATTCCATATGGATCTTCATGCAACGTAATTGATTTGCAAATTTTTTTATTCTTGCATAAGACAGACTTTATATAAGTATAAGGTGATTTTTAAAAATGTTGATTTTGGAAGGTTTTTGATCTGAAGAGATAAATCTTATATATAACGGAATTTATATAAGAATGATTTGATATATTTGAGACTATTGATTTTGGAAAATACTCTATCTGAAAATGAAATCTTACATATGATGGAATTTATATAAGTGCGATATTTGAAGCTATGATTCTGAATGGTAACTATATATGGTATGATATATTTTGAAATTAATGATATGGGAAGTACCTTCCATCGGACCCCTTTGGTGGGTCATTTGTTGGATCCCTTGGGTGGGTCATTTATCGGATCCCTTTGGTGGGTCATTATCGGATCCCTTTGGTGGGTCATTATCAGATCCCTTTGGTGGGTCACTTATTATATTCATTTGATATTATTGGATAGCGTAAATCGAGGGGTGAGATGCCTACAGCTACAATTGATTCCGCTGGGATAGCGGCATAACCATTGCGTAACTGCAATCCATGGGGGAACGTACTTTCCATATCTATTTTCAATGATTTTAAGTATTTTCATTAGGAGTTGAAACAGGTCTGCTAAGTAATTGGAGAATTCTAGCCATGCGTCTGATCAACGCATGGCCAGAGTTTGCAAGGACAAGGATAAACCTGTTAAAACATAGAGTTATAAAAGTATTTTGATAAAGTATTATATAAAAGATATTTTGATCATTTTTCCTTTCTAAATACTTTAAAATGTTTAAATATTGTTTATTTATGTACAACATGGTTTAGTAGTAAATTATTAGTGTTCTGAATATTGTCAGAAGTTATTAATTAAATAAAACATTTTAAAGTTAATGATTATTGATTTATTAATGATGTTTAAAAGTATTTTGAGATTTAAAACTAATAAAATTTAAACATAATGGATTTAAGGTTTTCAATAGCTTCTTTTTAAATATAAGTAATGATGTAAGTAATTGTTTTCAAATAATTTACATATATTTAAAAAGATGTTATTTAAAATTACTGAAATGGTATTAATAAATGAAGCAAGAAAATTTATAGAATTTTTTTTTGTAAATTATTAAAACATTAAAGATGATTGATTTGCAAATGAAGTTTTCAAATGAATTTTTTTTTGTAAATTTTTTTATAAGTTTCTTTGAATGTATAATTTGAAGATATATTATATAAATGGGAAAAATGATTTGCAAAGTTTTAAATATACTTGGAAAATAAATTAGAATCTCAATTTTGGAAGTATGGTTTTAAATAGTTACTTGATTTCGAAGTACTAGTAGTAAATTTATAGGTTTAGTTACTATTTGAGTTTTGTATTAAACCATGATAAATGTTTTTCCCATGATTTGAATATTCATTTTAAACCAAGTGTGTTAAATTAATCATGAATCTATGCAAATTTATACTTTTATTTGGATATTTAGTGCAAGATTTGAGTATGCTATTAGTTTCACTTTAATAATCTAGAGTTTATACTTATTTTGGAATATTGAGTCTAATAAATTATCAGATTTAAGGAACTTTATTTTTAAAATCTTATCATAATGTTTTAATATAAATTTTTGATACAAATTTCTAACATTGTTTAAACTTTGGGAAAGTCCTTGCATAATGCTGTAAAGATGTTTTAAATTTATCTTATATTCCTACTAAGTGAATGAGGTTAAATGTTTTAATTGAATTTTTAGATATATTGAAGTATTTCTTTTCTCTTCAAGGGCGAACACCAAAAACTTAAATTTTTATTCTATAACTAAATTAAGGTATAAAATTAAGTAAGGCTGTAGAAGCTTAAGTAATATTTTGTGAAATGATTCATTAATGGCTTAAATCTTTAATGGAAAACAAATTATGTAAGTGATTGGCCTTTATATAAATAATAATTAAATAAATAAGAATGGAATTTTACGAATAAAATATATAAGAAATTGGAAATTTGTAACTTGTAAATCAAAAGATATAAAAATTTAGAATATGTAATCATTGAATATTTTGTTAACTAACATGAATAAAATAAACTTGTATAACACTCAATTACATTCTTAAAACACATATATTTACCAAAAATGTTTAATAAGTTGAAATGTTAATAGAATATGTAATAGAATATTATACAGGTAAAACTTAAGTAATGGAAGTGTTCAATGAAATTATTTCTAAATAAGAATTTTGATGAACAAGAAATGTTATGTATGTAAGTTAATATTGTGAAATAATTTATATATGTACATGTAAGAAAAAGAAAAGGACGTTTTATGAGAAAAAAAAAAGAATAGTAATAATGTAAAAGAAAAGAAACCAATTGAATAAACTTAAATATTGTGTTGAAATTATTGGTTATTTTGGCTTTTGAGATGATAGGAAAGGATACTACTAACTCTATAAGGATGTATAGATAATATATCAAGTATGTATCTAAGGCTATTGAGCATAGGGTACACTTAATAGTCTATTTATCATCTTGTACGACTAAAAATGTCTGAACCTGAACAAATCATCAGTTTGGTTGCTATGGACATATGATTGATTCCTTTGTTACATATGATGGTCATGTTGTTTGTTTGCATGTGACTATTATTATATTGTGTTGATTTGTTTGTTATTAATTGAAGCAACTTAAATATATCTCTTCTCACGTATTATTAACTTCTTTGGATTTTACAAGTAAAGTACAAGTTTATGGAAATAATAGCTACTGCTTTTGGTTTCATAAATTAAGCGTTCTTTTCCCGACTAATAGGTATATTTTTGGATTACAGGTTTCTACCAATATTATATTGTTTCCCATGGTTTGGGATGTTTATTTTTTCTAATGTGATATATATATGATGATTATAGATATTATTATTTCTCCACGACCTCTCCGTACAAAGGAGACTCGGCCGAATTTTTTCGTAAATTTTAGATTTAGAAATTTTGTGAAAAGTGAAATATTTTCAAACTTTGGTAGACTTGAATATGAATAATTACTTGTAATTAATTGTATATTCTATTTAAATTAATTAGTTATGAAAATTAATTGTTTATAAATTGAATACTTTGAATAAAATATAATGATTCCTTATTTTCTCCTTTTCCTAATTTCCTCCTTTTCCCTTTTCGAGGACGAAAAGTTTTGAGTAGGAGAGAGTGTAATGACCCATAATTTTCGATTATTAAAATATTAATTAAATAATATTTTATAATTTTATATTGAAATAAAACTAAAAAAAATGATGTTACAAGGAGAAGAATAACTAGAATGTAATGTTAGTAATGTTAATATAAGGTAATTGCTAACTATTTTAATCTAATTTTCAATTAATTGAAGTGACTTTAAGGTTATAATTAGTTATAACTAAAAATAAGGAAATACATTGAACGTTGAAATTATATGTAATCAATTAGAATTGGCTAATATTAATTATGAAATCAGTGGTGTTGTCTGAACGCTACTGATAAATATTTAAAGTAATTTCAAACTAATTAAAATACATTGTAGGTTGACTTGGTTATGATTGTAAATAATGAAATAAATTAAATGATGTAGATGGTGAACTTGTATGTAGTTAATTGAAATAGGTTAATATTGAATATAAAACCTTTTTGGGTAAGCAAATTATAACCCTTGGTTGTAAAGAATAAGATAAGGGGTATGAATTATTATTATAAACGATTGTATTAACTATTTTCTCATTAATTTATCGTTTTAATATTGAATGGGTAATTAATTGAATTAAGGCAATTAAATGTTGGGTTTAATGTTGGAATTGTATATTAGTGATTAACATAATTGTAACGTTATTTGATGGTAAGTTGAAATAAGGAAATGAATTAAATGTTATATAAAAGGGGAAATTATATGAAATTAATGGAAAATTGAGTATAATCAGGATTGTGTAAGTAGTCATAGCATTTGTTGTTAATAATAATCTTGTAAATGCGATTAAGTAAGTAAAAGATAACATTTGTCATTCATCACCTATTTATTTAATCCATCGAAATTAAATTGAAAATCAATTGCAGTTAATCTAATTACCTACTACAGTTAATATGAACTAAAGTGATAAATATAGAAGATTGAGGTAATGAAATGGTAAACCAACATTAAGTATATATATAATATGATAATTGATTGAATAATAAGATTAAAAAAACAAAATAAGCATATGTTGGAATTTAAATTAATTAATGAATTTATTACCGTTAATTTGACTTGGAATCTTCTAATAAAAAGGAAAGAGAATTTATTTGAAATTAATGGCGTTTAATGAAAGAAATGTACATTTGTTATAATCCGTTATAAGTGTAATTTTGAAATTAATTACAATTATGTCGATTTGGAATCTTTCAATTTTAAAAAAAGAAACATTAATATTAATTTTTGGATTTAACTAAAGAAACATACATTATTGTAAAAAAATAAAAAGAACATTTTAATGAAAATAAAACGAACATTTTCATTTTGAAGGTAAAAATAATTCTATATAAAGAAGAAAAAATTGAATTTTAAAACAATATTTTACAGTCATTAAGTATACATTTGAGGCTGTATATAAGTGATTTTAACACTAATCTTAAAGTTTAAATTTAATTGACTTTTTAGGTTGTGCAATTCCCCTATGAGAAAAACATTATTTTGAAAGAAAAAAAATTTGAATTTGAGTTCTAGATCATCTTTTATTTTTTTGTAACGTTACACTGGTTATTGTATTCAAATTTATTTACTATATGTTAATTATGTGTAAACGAGTGTGAAAAAGGATATATTCAGTGATAATATATTTAATTGAGTGGATCATGCAATTAACTAGATCCTAAGTGGTCCCTTCATTTCCTTATTATTCAATACACCTGCCACCGTTTCCACATTTGGTTTTATTGCAATTCTTTAATGTAATTGAAACGTGAATTTATATCCTTTCTTATTCTTCCGTTTGTCTATTTATTTCCCAAAGCATCTACTTAGATCATACAGTTTTGTTTTATTTGTCCCTTCCATACATATTTTATTTGTCACTTCCCTTTCTTCTTTTGTTTTATATCATATATCATTCTTTCCCCTAGAAATTCCTTATTTTTCAAACATCAGACCTCTATTTGTTTCTCTTAAAGTCTCAATGTCAACATAGCTTTATACCTCTACTTAATTGCTGCCAATTCATTTTACTGAAGCTATGTTTAGAAAAAGAAAAGAATAAAAAAGTGTGAGCATCCATTTCTTCCTTAACCACATCCGTACCTTTCCTCATTGCCTTGCCTTCTTTTGCAAGAAGCCTTCAAAAAAAATGAACAATCAGAATTAGCCTGAATGGTTTTGGCTTTCCACTTCTTCCCTTTGTTTTGGGTACATCAAATTTGAAAACGTGAGTCATTAAAGTTTCTTATTTTAAGAATTAAATATGTATGTATTTTTATTTTATTTTATATCCTTATAACCTGAATATCTTCCTCATACGAGCTTTGATACATGCGTAGTTTCTTCCCTTGGACTCGTATTGGAATTCCTAATAACATAAAATAGGTTTGGCTGAGTTTGGAGATTATTGGAAAAGGCATATTTGTTTGGATTTTTGCGTTCTAAATATCAAAGGTGAGTGTTTTGACTCACTCACGAATACTAGATTATCTTATGCTAGTTAAATTAAATTTATAATGTGATTAGAAATTTATTAATTGCTTTTGGTATTATTAGATTGTCATTTAAGTTAAATTTGAATTTATATTGAATTGAATTTGCATTTATTTAATAATGAATATAAATTGCAAGTTATACACCTGATAATGATAATCAATTGATTGTTGTGATTTATTGGCTTATTTGGATGTTGGATTGTGATGGATGTTATTGGTTGTCATTTTGGATGATTGGATGTTTATTTATGTATATATCTTTGTTACCACTATGGATTGAAATGATAACTCGAGCGGTTTCCGTTGATTTGAAAATTTTGATTTGGATACTGGTTGAAATGACATATAACCGTGTAATTTCTTTAATTTGGATTATTTATTAGAATTGAATTATTTGAAAGATTTAAGTTTTAAATTTAAAATTCGGATCTATTTTAATTAAAATGATTTAGATTGGTATTTTTGAATCGTTTGAAATCTTTTAAAATAATTAAATCCACATTGTACACTTGATAGGAGATGAAATTCCTGTTATACATCTCTGAATCCATTATAGTAATATTTCTATTCTACTTATTTTGATTTGACTTACATAAGACCTTTTAGTCCTGACTCGAGTGTTTTGTCTTTTTATTACGCTCGGGTCAGTCTGAGTTTTTTTAGTGTATTGAAGATCATTATATTTTGGAGGATGAAGACGGAGACGAGTCTACTATTTATTATTAATTATTCCACTACATTATGTGTTCCGCTGCATTATTTATTTATTTCTATTGTATGTATAACTATGATTTGTATTGTAAAGGTGTAATCAAATGTTATTTGTAAAACAGCTTCATGAACTGTTTATTTGATTTTTATATTTTGTCATTCCGCTGTGAGATTCTGTATTTTATCTTTCCTTCTTTTCTATTATTTTCTTATTTACCCCATTAAAAGTCTTACCTTTTGAATGATTTTAGTCGACATGTGTGGTTTATTGTCGATTTAAATCGTCCAAAAGGGTGGGATGTTACAAAAGTAATGGTATAAATGGCTATAAATTGCACAACATAGCAACAATAGTGGTATAGAATAGGCTATCGGATGGCTACAGATTGCACAATATAGCTAAAG
Organism: Allium cepa; assembly: GCA_030765085.1. Taxonomy (NCBI): domain Eukaryota; kingdom Viridiplantae; phylum Streptophyta; class Magnoliopsida; order Asparagales; family Amaryllidaceae; genus Allium; species Allium cepa. Next base: position 322,869,008 of record CM060939.1, read on the forward strand.
TAATCATATAGGACATACCATTGAATGGCTATGGATTGGACAACATGGCTATGGTACTGTTATAGGATAAGCCATTGAATGGTTACTTTCAAGAACAGGGATGAGTGACACATATACGTTTTGAATTGGTTGCGACAAGTACAAATTTATTTCTTCTATGAACACGAATGATTGACATGTGTACATTTTGAATTGGTTGTTGTAAGCCACGCAGATCATGAAATTACTATTATAATGCCAAGGTTGGTATGCGCAGTTCATAGGATTCCAAATGGTTGATCTAATTTGGACTCCCATGATTATTGTACATTGAGTAAAAATTATATACAAGCCAATCGAAGACAAATGGAAGAGAAGGTTGATGAAGATTTTGGGGTCATCATTAATGAAATTTATAATGAACATCAAGATTGTAGGTCGAGAAGATAGAACTTGGATACTAGAATACTTATGTCACGTTTACTAGAGCATATAGAAGGTATTATAAAATTATAGCCGAGTGGAAGAGGAAGATATGTTTAAGATGTCTAGATCAACATTTGACTCTTTATATTTTGTAGATCATCAGAAAACCGTCGTTGCTCATGCTGCATGTGTTCCGTCGGTTAGTTATATTAGATAGTTTGAGTAATTTCATTGTTCTATGTATTTCTATGCATTATGTGTGTTCTATGTATTTTATGGATTATATTTATTCTGCAGGTTAGTTATAGTAGACAATTATATCAAACATATTCATACTTAAATATATATTAACATACATTAGCACACACATAAACATGCAAAACAAAAGCATATGTGAAAAACCCAAGCACACATTAAGATATATTAACAGGGATAATTTTTAAGTATTAGTTGCATCTACGACCATTGTAACATTCCAATGAACTTAGCCTATTGTGAAGTGCTGCTAATTCTGGGGCAAGTTCGAATGGCATATTCTATCGCTCGAGGGAATGGATCATCAATCCATTGCCATAACTCACAACCATCTGGAAAGTTATAACATCTATAATGGCACCATCCAGTGTCGTTTCTGCTTCTTATGATGGAAACATAACCGTAACTCAATAAACATAAAAGACCAAAGGAGAATTAACCTCCTGTTCTCTTTCAGTCCATTGATTATGGAGTTCCTATCCTCTTTCCTTTACGCTTGATTCTACATTGTTCTCTAAGTCTTCTTCCCTATTCTCTTAACCGACATTCTTGTTCCTTTTTCTTGTGCTCCCTTAGGTCTTCGTAGTGAATTTCCTGCTTTTCAACATACCATCGGTAGTTGAGGAGATGAAAGATTTAGAGGGAGTTTGTGACTTAAAGGATCTACTTATGAGTACGAAGAAGGTAAAGAAATATGGATGTAGTCCACCATGTTGATATACTATACTTGAGTTGGAAGAAAAGTTCATGTATGACTCAATAGTAGTAGGATCCTATTTATAATACTGTAGTGCATAGAAAATAAATATTAGATAAACACAAGAACAATGTGGCTATAGTGTAAGATAAGACAAGTTATTGGCAAAAGGTACATAACAAGCCTACAGTAGGAGATGAGACAAGTCATCAAATGATATCTATCCAAATTGCTACAGTGTGAGAGAAGACAACACAATGGACGATATTTGCACAACACAGCAACAGTGGAAGATGAGACAAGTCACGAAATGAAATCTACCAAAATTGCTACAGTGTAAGATAAGACAACTCAATGAAGTATAAATGATGATGTAGAGAATAATAACACAAAAATATATTTGAATGTAATCGTCAAGCAATATTGACTGTAAATCGTGAAGCATTGTGTGTAAACATGAATAAAACTGAATATAACATGATTCAAAATGCATAGACGATAAATATAACATGAATTTAGTGAAAAGCATGAATAATAACAAACATAACATTAATCATAGACAAATAACATTGAATACAACATGAATCAAAATGCATAAACAATGAATATAACATGAATTAGAATGAAAAGGATGAATAATAACGAATATCACATCATTCACAGTACATAAAACAGTGCACAACACTGAATATACATTAATCAGAATCAGTGTATAAATTATGAACATAAACACTGAAATGCACATCATGGATACAGAAATGAAGATATATAAAACATGCCGCTAGTCATCTATACATGAATGGGTTGCATGACGGTGACATGTCTCATCATTGCCGTCTCTACTAGATAAGTGCTCAAAGTACAAACCATAATCAGAGAATCTTTCCGCTCTGCCTCTAACTCAGACTATAGGTGTTCCATCTACTCTACTTGTCGGCATAATGCGTCCCCGTAATAATCAATTCTATGTCCGTGCTATATATATCCAGTATTATTGAGTCCCATCTACAAGTTGAATAGATCATCGTACGTTATCCAAACATGGTTTGGGTACTGACTGTGTGCAGAAGGGTGATACACATCAATATAATGGTTAACTCTAGAAGATGTAGGCAATGCCATAGTCCAATCAAAGTGACTAGCAGTAGATACGTGATCTTGTGCGCGATACCCCTAACTAGGCTGGATAACATCCTCGACAAGCGAAGATGCTATCCCATACATATAATGGCTAGCCCTACCAAACCTATCGACGCTGCATAAGTAATAGTATCACCAGATGCAATGTATAATCTACGTCAAAAACCCATGTATGATGGACCAGTAACAACAAATTTGTCTACTAGCTTCCAACCTGCCATTCCTGTAGCAGCAAGCAGATCTAAATCATAAATCATACATCGATACATATGAGAGTGTAGGCTATTGAGAATGACATCATAGCCATGCAACTGTCTCCAATACCTCTCATTGAGATACCAGTAAGAACCAAACACTAAAGGATACAAAATTAGAGGTAATCTTCACACAATAAGCATCCTATCCAACCACACAAACTCAAGCTCGATCGATTCGTTAGTGTCAAATGGATGTCATATCAACTGCCCTATATACATCCTCTACTCATTCTAGTTATGCGCAACCAAATACACATGATGGGATTCGTTATTCTTAGCTCTCCTATTATTCTCATACTAGAATAATAAACGAGGGAAGAAACTAGATGCATCTAAAATCACTATCACGAAATGAAAGTTCCTAGAATACCTAAAACACTAGTGCTATAACAACTCCTAAAAACCAAACAATGAAACCTATGAATAAGAAACGATGCACCATCCATCCAAACTTCTATATAGGTATGCAACAATAGGAGTATTCTAGTCATACATGACAGTACATACAAAGTCCAAACCTACTACGATCTCAGTATAGGCAACCTGCACACTATTGTTATTAGTCCAAAAAAAAGTCTCCTATAAGGTATAGTACAAATAGTCGAGCAAGTTCCAAATCATGCTTTGGTGAATATGTTGTTAGTATGCTGCCCATGGTAATTGTAATCGTATTGACTTTGATAATAGTGGCGGTCTGATAAATACTCAACGTAGTGTCTACATGTGGAAAATGGTCATGAACAAGCATAAGATCACATCACCTATCATCATAAAGAAGCAATGAAAAACCGCAATTCTAATACTGGTGAACATAGAAAATTCTAATGGTCTAATCTCAAACTCACCGTAAGAAAGTGAAATGCATGAGTGGTTTTATACCACCAAAGAGCAATAGCAGCACATAATTGAACATCGCCTCTGACAACATTATTGATGCTTAAGTATTAAATTACATAACAAGTTATACTCAACTACAATAAATTGACCGAATATTTTTTATACTAAATGAATGATTAAATTACCTATGAAATGATCAAATCCATGCTCATGCAAAAATGCTATAACTCTAGGAATATTCACCAAATGCTTGTGAAAATATTTTGGGTTATTAGCCAACGAATCCCGGGAATGAATATTCTGTGACTATTTTAATCAAATGAAATCTTAAACATACATAATAAAATGATAATTTAATATAACCGTAATAGAAAAAGAGATACTTACAGCTAAGCTGGTCTCTGTGCTGACATGCACTTCTTCTTTAAATATCCAAAAATCTTTAAGTACCATATCCGCATTCAAGTTCGGATTATAAAAACATTCGACTCAGCAACTTTAGTAAAAACCTGTCCCACTCCCTTAAGACTCTTACCTGCTGCACCAACTCAACGGCCTCTATGAGACCTTCTTCCTTTGAGTCTGCCTTTGCCTTTACCCTCCTCGTTGACATTTTTGGTGGCTTCAAGTTGCTCTTCTATTCTGTGCTTATATCCAAATGGCACAATCACATTCTCTTCCCTACGACGACCACCATCACCAACGCCAGCACCATCGCTACTACTTTCTCTATGTATGAACCTTTTTAGAAATTTTTGAGCAATCTATACATTTTAATATGTGTAGATCACAAAAATAAGGTTTAATTTATGTGTTTTTTGCTTCAATTTAGAGCTTTGGGGTAAAAGACTTGATAAAAAGGGATAAAATTTTCTTCTTGACTAAGTGAAAATGAAAATGAGGAAAGGAAGATGGAGAAAGAGAGGCAGCATATGGTTAACTGTGTAGGAATTAAAATGCCCAAAATTTTGTCGTTTTAAATCAAATAGTGAAGCCTCTACCATTTTAACTAAAACAGCGAAACTTCGGCATTTTAACTAAAATGAAAAAAGCTTCGCCGTTTTAAATCCTAAACTTTCATTTAAGTGGTCTACTGATTAGTTATGAGGTAATTGGATTGCATGACTGGTTTGTTCAGTACACAAGGAAAAAAGAGAAGTGACGTGAAAAGGTCCATAGTTGGTGATAGTCATATGATTTATTCAAGTTTATTTCTAGGAGAGAGTTTTGATTTAAGATATGGATATATAAATAATTATATCTAGAGATGGGTATGATTTCTACCTGCTATGAAATGTTTCTTTTTAGCAAGTTAAATGTGTTGGAGAAATTCATGGTATATTATCCATTAAAAATGTTGTCTTTCAGGTGTATATTGCCTTTTTAATTTTTTTTTTATCAACATATTGATTATATATCATGAACTGTTAATACGATTTTTATTATTACATGAATTCAAAGGTAGAGCCTTGGCATAATGGTTAAGTCATCTGCATGGTAATCTAGAAGTCCAGTTTGTGTCCGGAAACAACCTCTTTGCAATGTGAGAAAAAGACTACGTACATTGTCGACCTTTGCAGAGTCCACTATCGTGTGGAAGCCTCAGGAAATGAGTTCCGCCCTTTCTATTACTATGTGAATTTAGGTAAATTGGACTACAATCGGAGTATATCATTTGACTCTAAGATCACTCTGAGGCATGCAAACCTTTTCTCAACCTTTTCAATTAAAATATTACTTTTAGTAACCAAACGATCTAACTTGTGTGAACCCTAAGCTGTGAACCCTAAGCTACCGCAGTCAGCAAGGATATGTGGAATTTATATGTACAAGCCAAACTTGATTCAAAATAAAAAAGTACAATAAAAAATAATAATATTAAACCTGTGTTTGCACACAAAATGAAATGGACCGGTTGAGGTCATATTAGCACAAAATCAAGTTTTAACGCCAAATTTTGATTTCTTCTCTATTTTCCTTTATTAGTTATATTTGAAACTCATGTTAATCGATAATAGTGGTATAGATTGTGCCATAGGAATTTTGTTTAATAATAATCTTGTGTCCATTTTACAAGGACATGGTCCAATTTCAATATTTACTTCCATGTAATCATATTTCAATGTCGATCAATCTACCTCTTCCATTCTCCAACGTCGCTCCCTCATGTAGTTCTCCTCATCGTAATCACATCAACTGCCGCCACCACCAACTAACCTATGGACCCTAAATATGTCGAAATCTCACAACGTTGCATCACTTGAACACATGTTCCGTCACTTGGGTTTGCCACTTCACCATGATAACATTTCTCATCTCGTGATAAAATATTCGTATTAAATAAAAGGGATACTGGTATGAATGTTGGAATATTTTATTGGAGATGTCTGGGAATACACAGTTTATCCCATAATTGATGCAACGATTGAAGTAATCGATGGATTGCACTTATTAGAAGCCAAGAAGTTGAGTTAAGGAAGGTAGGTATTATCTAAATGACGTACTTGGAATGTCCATCTTAATTTAGTAAGGAGTGTTAGGGCCACAACATCATGAACCTCAATTAATGATGAATGGCAGCTTATAGTAAAATTTTCTTTTATGTTTTTGGGTTGCAATCGCTAGTTTTCTCTCTTAGGTTAATTGAAAAGCATACAATATGGTATGAGATAGGTTTCTATTTGATCACTGTATTGATTTAATAGAGGGGATAGGACTGCTATAATACACATACACACACACATATTAAGAGAGTGTAAACAAGGAAATGTCATAAGGACACTTAACTAGCGATATAATTTGGCCAAGACTTGAAGTTTTATAAAATAATTAGGAAATTAACTTAGCAATAAGAAATTTAAAATATTTAGATCCCAAAACTTTAAAAGTTTGGGAAAAATAAATTTTAGCAAACAGTGGATATGGAGTGGTTGTTGTGGAATCATGGGTCACTATTCATGTACCTTAAAAGCTAAAATTTACAAATATGCTTGTAAGTAGTTTGTGGTTTCAAGATTAAAAGAGAAGAAAAGGTTCCTTAAATCTAGGATTAATTACATAGTATTAGGGTAAATCAAATGCGTTAACTCGTTGACTTAATCCTGATTTTGTTAAGATGTGGCTTGATTTGTTTTTAGAAATTAAGTGACAAATGTTTTAAAAAAATAATTATTATTTTTGTGTTCGAAAGCTTGAGAATTTTTGTTCAAATGCTTTTGAAAACTTGATTTTGAAATATTTGATGATGGTAGTATATTTAGAAGTGATATGAAATATTTTCAAAAAGGGGATTTAACGATTGTTTGAGAAATAGTTTTCGAAATGTGTTGTAAGTAATGTTAAAAGTGGTGGAATGTTTTAGAAAACAAAATAGTAAATAAATCTTTTATAAAGGAATTTCAAGTGATTTAGAAAAGTTGGTGCAAGTTTGGAGAAGCTGAGTTCAAGTATTTTTGGAAGATTTTGTTCAAGTGCTTTTAAAAAAAATAGATAAAAATATGTTGTTTAAATGCTTTTGCAAATTCAATTTTTGTAAAATGTTTTGCAAGTTGGGAATTCTTTTGGAAATTGCAATAGAAAGTTTTCTTTTGTAATGAGAAAGTTCTAATTTTTCAAATGCCACAAACTGACGTAAGGAGCATCGATGTGTTAGTAATATGAGTTTTACTGTCCAACAAGGATGACAGTAAAAAAAATATAGATAATAAAAAGGGGAAATGCTGATTTAGATTTGGAATTTCTATTTCTATACCTTATTATAGTGAAATAAAACTTGCGCGTAGGATAATTACACTTTAACATCCAAAAATTTACCACTTTATGCAAATTGTACTTGGAAAATTTGGAAAATTATAGGGGTGAAAGAGAAGGTTCCAAGTTACAACAGAATATGTATTCAAAAGAAGGGTGGAGTTGTAAAATTTTCAATCTAAATTCCTTTTTCGACGAGTAAAGATTTAGAAGTTTAAATTTTTAATACTTTGGATGTCAAAAATTATGTGCTAGGTTTTGGATGGTAGGGTTTGGATGGTAGGGTTTGGATGCAAAATTGGTTGAATATATTGCTACTCGTAGGAGTATGGAAATTTTTGTGTGAAAAATGATTTTTAAAAACATATAGAACTACCATTATATCTTGATTGTTTGCGTTGCATTTTCAAAATATTTTTAAAGAATGCATTTATATAAGAGACGTCGATTTAGAGTCATTTCACATACATGTTTATATGTCATGATATACGATGCACTTTACACGTTTGACTACAAAATTGGTTATACACCAATTGGTTTTTTTAGTTTAGATTGGTTGCGCCCCGTGTTACATTGTTCAACCCTTGAGGAATTTCAGGGATGAAATTCTTTTAGGGAAGGAGAATGCAACACCTCATAAAATTAGCATTAACTAATAAATAAGTAGTAAGGCTCTAAAGATGGAATTTGAGAAAACAATGGAATTTGAACACGAAACTTGCACCATTGCTTTTGTGGCGATTTTCTAAGCAACTTTCTTATTTGGAATATTGCGATTAGAGCTTAAACGAAAAGGTTATTAGCTTTGAATTTCCGTGAGAAAAAAATTAGATCAGCAAAAATGGTAGTAAATAAAATAAATAACTAGGACCCGCCGGTTGACCCCTATTATGGGCTGGTTGACCGTTAGTGCTTGATTGCTCATGGGGAGTGGTTGATTGGTAGGCGAATGGTGGCTAGGGTTTGAACCTTCGCCAACGGCTCTGATTTAATATTTTTAATCGAATGGATACAATTGATTTGAGCACATATAAATAAAGGCCTAATCCTCACTTCTCTTCTCATATTTTCCACTTCAAGCAGCGATCCTCTACCATTTTCCCTTCTCTTTCTAAATTATAAAATATTATATATATATATATATAGACACACACACACACAAATTGTAAAAAAGCGAAAATTAAAAGAGAAAAAGAGAAGTAGCAAATCAAATATTGCATGAAAAGTTAAAGTTCAATCTATATTCTCCTTAACCTCCATTTATTCTCAAATTTATAATCTTAATAATATGTATATACCTTTTTACATGTATTTTTTGGATTAGAATGTAAAAAGAGGAGTCATTAAAGGATAAAGGTTCAGATCTGGAAATGTGAAAAGCTTCAAAAAGATTAGTGGAATTTGTTTACGACATTGGAATTTATTTCATTGGATTTATATTTAATTTTATGCCTAAATAGATATCTAAGAGTTATAGGCTCATATCTTATGCAATAAACATCGCCTATATATATTTTTCAATTTTGGAAGATTGAATAAGAATATTATTTACACCAGTCTCTAAGTTATAAAAAAATTGAATATGGATAAAGGAGTAGAATTTTTTAAGATCTAAATGGTTGTAAATATCCTAATGTAATCTAGATTTGCCCTAATTCTATTGGAACGTACATTTTTGTACTAATGTGTTGGAAAATTTTTCGTTTAACCTCCATAAATCTATCTAATTTCTTAATCACGTGGAAAAAGTGCAACGTTTGATTTGACCAGGAATATACATAAAAAAAGAAAAGAGATGTGTAAAGTATGGATTTTCTTTCCATCGTTTATATTGTCTATTTCAACAAAAATAAAATAATTGATTCCTTGTAATCTAAAACGAAGCAAAATTTTGATTAATTTATGTAAAGTTATAACGGAAACCTTTTCGAAAGGTTAACTCTAATGGATTAAAATATAAAAAGGAATATTCTAGATTGGGATTTATAACTAGAAACATAATAATAAATATGTAAATAGGTATAGCTGCACTAAACATTCAAAATAAAAATATAATTAGCACAACATAATACACGTTAATATCCCCATTACATATAATTAGAACTTTAGAATAAATCATGCAATAAATGATATAATTATGGAATAAAAATAGAAAATAACTCTAAAATTAATAAGATAATAAATGTGCAATAAATAGGAAGTTACAATAATTTAAATAAGTTATAAATGGACTAATGGGACTGACTAATGAGATCGTTCGCATTTATGAAGATTGTTTAGAGAGATTAATATTCATTTATAAGGATTAATTAGAAAGATTAATATGGCATTTATGAGGATTGATTAATGAGCTTAATATGGCATTTATGAGGGTTTTAAATTAGTAAATAGGTTAAAGGAATTAAATGAGGATTGACAAGAGATAGTCTAATTAAGACATTAATGACCAATCAATACAAGTAATGTGCATTTATTAGACATTAAAAAGGAAACCAAAGACTAAGCATGAATTAGGAATAATAACGTATTAAATAAGTATGTTTAATACTATTAATTACACATGGAAAACAATATAATTTCTGTAGCAAGGAATTATATAGCTTAAATTATAGGTTTAGATACATCGTAAATTAGTGTGCTTAGCACAATACCTATGCTTTGGGTGGTAGATTTGATTTAGTAGGTTGGCATGTGAGCTCAGTAAGTTACACAAAAGAAGTCTGCCCTTCGCTCAGTGGCTACCAGCAATTGTGTACAATTACTATTAATATGGGACATCACCAACCATAAAATCTATGGGAAAGGGATATACATTGCTGATAGGAAGGGAAAAAATATTTTATGGGTTTGCCTCTATTTTAAAGTATTGAATGCCCCAGTCTCTTTTGGGAAATTAAGTCCACTTCATATCCATTAAGAGGTAGTAAGCAACCTGTAACGACCCGGAATTTTTGATCCCGAAAATTCCAGATAGTTAGAGAAAAGAAGAAAGAGATAGAAGAAGAACAGAAAAGAAACACACAATCTCACATTTGCAGTGGATAAAATATAATATCAATAATAATAGTTATACCAAAGAAAACTGCATCTATCAATTTACATCGATATATCAGAGTTATAACGATTTTATACAACATTGGACAGATACAATTTAACATGTCTCAAATATATATAATAATATATCACAGTGGTAAACACTCCATACGTTCCAGCCATGCAGCTCGCCTTCTGAGCTCCAGAACGTCCCTACCTGAAAATCTGTAATACTCGGTCTGACACGAGCATTACATCAAAGTAACACCCGGGGCAGGCGGGAAACCAGCGTGAGTAAACCCATCTAATATGAAATACACCAGAACAATAGCCAATTCTTAACCCGGGGTAACTCATAACAATTTTACAAATCCACAGGTTTGGTATAGACAACACTTATTATACTCATCCATTTCTAAGTGTTAGGACTTAGATTTTATGGTCCAATTCACTTGAATCATTCCATATCAGTTTATTGGTTTCACAAATAAGTTTATAAAGAATCGAAGTGGGTTCGGGAATTTACTAATACCCGACTCCAGTCTCTTCGAAACCAAAATTATCTTAACTTAAATTATTCAAGTGTAATACAACTTGATACAGGATGTCACATAATTCATCAACAATAGATAACCACATCATCACAATTTAAACCAAACATATCTTATCACATAGCATCACAAACCACATATCAGGAATAACAATTAATCAAAGACTTCCAATATCGTTCTATTTATCCTTTAATTAAATTTAAGTAATTAACCCTTAATTCATTTCACAAATTAATTATCCTTAACTCAATACGGTAATTAACCTTTAATTATTTCATTAATTAATTGCTAACCATAATTATTAATCACCTTTGATTAATAACATCAGTAATTAAATACCCTTAATTACTTCATCAAATAAATTAATTACTCCTTAATTAATTATCTCTAATTAATCCCTTGATTAATATACAAGGTAATTTAATCCAAATCACTTCCATTAATAAATCACCTATTCAATTAATTACAACCAGTAATTATCCATTAATTAATTCCCTAAGTAATTATACTAATTACATCTTAATTAATTAATATCACACCTTAATTAATTAATTTAAAAATTCTTAATTACTTAATTAATTATCCATATTATTAATTAATTAGATAATTAATTACCCATTTAAATTAACTTAATGATTTAAAATGAATCCAAATTCTTAAGTTCTAACTTAATTTAAGAAAACATTTCTTACTTATTTAAAGTATTTTAAAAACACTTTGTTTTCAAATTTACTTTAAATTTCACTTCAAATTTCATTTTAAACTTAAAATACAAATTTAACTTAAACAAAGTTTTAAAACAATTCAAACCTTATTATCTCACATGTTAAAAGAAACATCCACTTTATAAAATAAGTTTAAAAGAATTTAAATCCATATTCAATTTAAATTCAAATCAATTCAAAAACACAGTTAACATTCTAAGTTTTAAAATTAAATTTCAAAATTTACTTTTAATTTCAAATCTAAAATACAGCTTGAATCTTCATTCTAGATTCAAACTTAAATTTAAAAAAAAAAACTTTACTTACATTCTACATCTTCATTTTAAAATTCAAAATTATTTAACCATTTCAAGTGTTTAAACAATTTAAATTTAAACTCATTTTATTTTAAAAACTGAAGTTTAAATTTAATTCCAGATTTAAAAACCCAGACTTAAACTCATTTTAAATTTCTAATTTAAAATTTTAAACTTCCAATTCAAATCCAAAACACACATATGCTTCTACACATATAAGTTTTAAATTCAAATTTAAATTTAAAAGCATAAATTACTTCAATCTCAGACAATCTAATTTGAATTCATATTCAATTTCAGATTTTCAAAACTCGGCTTAAATCCCAATATGCATTTATACTTTCCTTTAATTTTAGAAACAGAAAACAAGTTCCTGTTTTCATTTAAAACCAAACTTAAATTTTTTCTGAATTCAATTTTATTTCAAAAACCAAGGTTTAAACTAATTGAATTCATATTTAAATTCAGTTTTTTTAACTTAGTTCAAATTCTAATTTACATTTAAACTTTACTTTAAAATTTAAAATAACAGAATAGGTTTTCTGTTTTATCGTAAAACCTGTAAACAATATAACACTCGAGCCATTTTAATTTAACTTCGAGTCAGAAACTCCTTTGCTTCGAGTTGAAACTCATTTCCCCCGAGACAATCACGAGGCCATGAACCTATAACCCAACATCCACCAGCATCAACACACTGATCTGTGCACATGCACCCACGACGCAGCCTTCACCGATCAACTCTGATGATCTCCACAAGTCGCCGATCAACTTCTCAGATCATCCAAACACCAATCCCTCTGATCCATATTCGAAAACAAATTCGAGAACCCTGAAGCAAACCTGGAACAAACTACACTTCCTCAACCCAAAAACCTGGAAAACTCCTCGCCTTCGCAACCTCGACCATCAGAATGTCTGAAACTCCGGCTACCTCTTCATCAACGCTCCAGTTAACATCACTCACAATCGCATTGAACTCAATCATTCCTACAAGCCGGGGTGATCGATTCACTTTACCTAGTTAAAAATAGGGTTCCAACCTTCAATCCACAACCATCACCTCCAAAGTGGAATACACCATCACCGGATAATTTTCCTATCAACTACGATCCCTCCACTATCATCCCTGAAGATCTTGGCCTCTCCGATCATTTGGATCAACAGAGGTAACCAAAAAAAAACAATCCAGAAACTCAAGGATTTCTCCCAAAATCTAACACCAGAATTTAGAATTTTGCTTTTAAAAATCATAATTTTGTATGATTATTTGATTTATAACCCTGAAACTTCGAATCAATATACTCGAAATTTCACTAATTAATGATTGTTCACCTGTTTGTAATTCCAGAGCCATTTCCATATATTTTTTAACTTAAATACGATTTTAATCTGAAGTTTATAATGAAACAAACATATTTTGTTTGAGTCTTAAACTCAAATGAAGATTAGATCAAGAGACAATGGGTTTTAAATCTGACTGAAGCTTGAAATCAAAGAAACAGAGATGTTTCATATAAACAATCGTGCACACACATAAATATATTCATAGATACATTCATATCCAATTTATAATATACTTTCATGTCTAAATAAAAGCATGCAATCAACTTTTACCTACTTAAAATTTTAAAAAAGTTGAGTTACTCACATTTTTTTAAAGATGCAGAGGCTTAAATGCTAGAAGTTGCAAACTGGAAGACTTGGAAACTTTGCTTTGTTGAAGAAAATACTTTGATGCTGAGATGATCTAGCTTGAAAACAGATATGAATTGCCTTTGCTTGAAAATATTGTTGCATGCAGAAAACTCTAGGTTTTCTTTATAGGATCGACTTCACCCTAGAGGGGGGGGGGTGAATAGGGTGATAGTATAAATTATAAGAATTAATTGCGAAAGCTTATAAAATAATTTCAACACAGATCACAGAATAGTAGCAGCACAGTTAAAAGCATAATAATAAATGCAGAAATAGAACGACACAGAATTTACCCAGCTTCGGCAAAAACCTGCCTACGTGCTGCCCCCAAGGTTTCTACTAGAAATTAGGTAGTCACACGCTTACACACGTAAACTCGCGACACCCGCTACTGACTAACCTAACTCTACGCTCAAAACCCTGCCACAACTCAGCCACTGAGTTGCGAATTCTCAAGCTACGCCACGTAGCTTGTCCCCTAGTCACACGACTAGCAAATACAACGGTTTGAAAAGAGATTTAAAAATTAAAACAAATTCAAAACTAAAAATAAGATAAAGCCCTTATTTATAAAAACTAAAGCCCTTATTTAAAACAAAAACCCTAATTTAAAAGGCCGGCCCCTTTTATTATTTAGACCCATTCCTTTTCCCTGTTCCTTTGAGAAAAATGCCGACCGTTGCTTTCTTTGTTCGATGAATTAGGGCTTCGTTCCTTGTGGAAATTAGGGCTCTTCAATTTAAGCCGTCGCTCTTGATTGCTGGTTGGTTGCCTTGTCGATCACTTGTTTCTTCACGGCGCTTCAACTGCATCGAATTCTTATTTGATTTCGGTATGTACTTTTCTCCTCTTGTTTTCTGATTTGATGCTTGCTCGAACTCCGATGCTTTTTCAATTGCCGACGATGATGATTTGGGTTTTACAGTTTGAACATGATCGATGGATTAGTGCCGATGATGACTGTGGGTTTTATAAGGATTTGATTTCCTTTAATTCGTTCGTATCACTTTCCTAATATTTGCGACTTGATGCGCACGGCTTTCCTGATATTTTTTTGCAACTTGCCACTCACGGCCTTGATGTTGATGTGTTCGATACTTACTTGATTCATACGGATTTGTTTTGAGAACGTTCGATCCTTCTTGAATAACAATGCAGAAACTTTCCTCTTTTTAATTGCTGACTATTTCAAAAATAAAGATACAATTTTTTTTTTCTTTTTCCTGTTTCGTGCATTCTGTAACTTGCTTCTCTGCTACTATATGTATTCATCAATGTTGGCATCTGCATTGCATTTCTCAGTGAACTCCATTTCACTTTGTTGCATTGGTCTCGAGTTTCACTGTTGCATGCACTTGTTGTCGCAGTATTGTTGTTCATATGAACTTGCATTCATTCGAGTTGTATTTACACCATCTCTTGAGCTTCAGTAGTTGTCTGTTTCACTACCATACTGAAATTCACTGTTGCACTTGAGTTTTTGCTTGCATTGTCACTTGGTCGACACTTGCATTACTCTGGTTATTCTTCACTGTTGTATAATTGCATTTGGTCTGCACTGTGTACTTTGGTTTCATGATACATTGTTTCTTGGCATTGACCACTATCTTCATTGCATGTCACTGGATGTTGCTACAATCTTCACTTCTGGTTGGCCACTGTTGCATTACTGTATCTTGTGGCACGTTGATGCATTTGCGTGTACTCTGTCATTGCTATATTGAGATCACTGTAATGGTATTCATGTATCTGCTATTGCACTTTGCATATGAACTTGATATTGCAGTCTTCATTAGCTTGTGTGCTTCCAGTGTTGCCACCGTGTTTCATTTGCATAGCTGAACTTGTGTTGTCTTTGATGTTCTTCTCATTGCATATGAACTTGGTCTACTTGATGCTGTAGCTTTAAAGTATTTTTACATGTGCATCACTTGACTTCATTCCTGTTGCACTCTTTGATGATTCATTGGTGAATATGTTGCATTGAGCTCGACATTGTTGTTTACGTGCTTTGATGCATTTGCATGCTGCCATACTTGTTCATGCTGCTGGACTTGTTTTTGTACATTATTTGAGTTTGCATTGGTGCATTGCCTTTGCATTCCATGTTGCATGCATGTTTTCCATTGTTGCTTGAGTTGTTTCATTTATGATCTGCCATGCTTGTTGTTGCCAGTTTGCCTGTACTGTCCACTGCCCTTGGAAACTTTGTTGCATTCATGTCATGTTTCCTTGTGTTGAACCTAGTTTCAAAACTCGGGTTTGACCTTGTGCTCGTGTCATGATTTTGAATATATTGCACGTGAGTTGAACTCGGCTTTTCGTTTGGGTTTGACCTGTGCTCACCTGTCCCTGTAGCATTATCAAGTGTATATCGACGTGCACGGCCTTGTGGCATGTACAGTGATACACTGTGCATGTCACACTGTTCGTGTGTGATGAATTCAAATGTAAATGATGACGAACAACCCAAATAACTAAGGCAAATCATACTTTCAAAAATCATATTTTATTTTATATTGCAAAAATATTTCTTTTTCAATTTTACTGCGTTAGTGAATATTTTGCAGATTGTTCAGATGCTGGATTCAAACTGGAATGCAGTTGAAGATAAAATACGAGTGTGAGTGATATGTAGTGAGGTTATAAATGTAAATTGAAATCGTGATGTGTTCAAAAATGTACATGTATAGTGAGAGCTTGAATTTGTACTATTCAATATTGTAATAAATATTTGTTTGAATAAAATTTCTGTTTGAATTCAAAATCTGTGTAACTTGTTCTGTTTGAATTCAAATTCAAATTCTGTGTAATTTATTTTATTCAACAAATATTTATTTAATCTATGAAAAGCAAAATAGTACATTACCAAATACATTTAAATGAATATATATATATATGTTTATTATCATCAAACAAAAACATATAAACGTATATTCAACATTCTTATTTGATCAGATTTGCTAATGTTTGAAAATGTGCAGGTTTGCATGCAATATAAATTTCCAGATTGCATTTTGAAGTGGATTACATGTTACAGGAATTTGCTTTGCAATTTTGAAGAGGGTTATAGATTTGAAAAGGTTGCCGGGAAAATGATTTTGGAATGAAGAGGATTCCTGATTTGTTTTGAAGAGTTGTTTATAGATTTTGGTTTTGAAGAGTTTGCCTACTTTATTTGTTTCAGATTTTGTTAACTAAGCTTTTGAAAAGAAAAGAAAAAATGAAGGAAAGAGATTTTATATAAGCTGAAATTATTTGTAAATAAAAATAAAAGAAAAACTAAATTTCAAATGCCACTTGTCCTATATACTTACATTTGCCATTTTAGTATGTTAATCTCATAACACATGTCTTTTAAGATTAATTAGTATTTAGTTAAATGTTCAATGAAAGAATAATACAAGATCAAGCTTAATGGATTAGTTAATTAGTAATTAATATATATGTATAGATAATTTCAAAAGAAATAAACCAATTATACTTATAAATAAAAGCTTATGCATATAATTAGAAATCCGAAACAATTTAAAATCTATACTTTGGATTTCAAAAATTTTAAATTCAAATTCAAATCAAATTCTAAAAATCCAGTTTACAAATCAAGTTATACATATATGCATATATAACTACTTATTCAATTTAAAAAAATAACAATTCTATCCCTATAAAATCTATTTATATTTATATATATATAAACAATCATTATTATTTGTTTGAAAACATCAATTTTGCCAATTTAATTAATTATACTAGAAAGATTATAAAACCAACACTTATTCAGATATGTACTTTCATTATCAGAATTATTTATTTAACTTATAAATCGGTATTTCCATTAATTAAATTCAGTTAATCTATAAATTACTGGTGTTCTAAAGTTCGGGTTATCACATTCCTCCCCCCTTAGAATCTTTTCGTCCTCGAAAAGGAACGAAGCCAGAATTTATTAAATATTTTAAAACTAGTTAAAATATTCTTTGATCATTTTAAAACACTCTTAAAATCTGTAATACTGTCAAAATAGTTTTATAAAAATACTTTTATAACTCGATGTTTTAATCAGTCCATCCTTGTTCTCACAGAAATTCGGCCATACGTTGATCAGGCGTACGACTGAAAATCTATAAGTACTTAGCAGACCCATTTTCAACATCCAGTGAAAATACTTAGAAAATAATTTTATTGAAAATATAGAAAACAGTTTTTAAAAATAGAGGGTATATCTTTGGTGAGAATGCTATGGAAATCATCACCCCCATCCATGGTCACAGTTACATTCCAGGGTTACGTTGCCATTGCAGCAAAAGTCCATGTAACTGCAGGCTCTCCGTGGCCTCTCGATTACGCCATGGAACCCACAATAGATCACAGTTACATCCAAGGTTACGTCATCGTCACAGCAAAAGTCCATGTATCTGCAAGCTCTCAGCGGCCTCTGATTTTCGCTGTCGAAATGAAACCTCTACACTCCTACATAGGTTGCAGACCGCCGATATAAAATCAAATGCAGACTGTTGGCTCTCAGCGGCACACACGACTTTCGCTATGTTATACCATAGGTCGTAGTCTACCGATATATAATCAAACGCAGACTGTTGCCTCTCAGCGACACACACGACTATCGCCATGGTATACTCTACTCATCATCCCCAGGAACTAGTTTTGTCCGGACTCCTCACAGGATCAACTTTAGAATCCCCCCTTGGGGCTCAAGGCAGCACCACCCGGTGGTAATCCTGAGAAGTTCATTTCAAGGGAGCGCCTTTTTCCCCAGAGCCATCATCAAAACATTTTATACTATACGCATATAGTATCTTCAAATCATATACCTAGTATGATCTCATACAAAGCTCCTTTACACAAAATCGATTATTCCAAAAATCGATAATTCTCAAACTAGGCTTCCCAAATTCAATATTGATTTTACCCAAAAATCAAAAGCCTTTCCAAATCCAAAGGTTCCCAAAACCTTTCTCCAAAATCCTCATATGATCCTTTATATATATAGATATATATAAAATCCTTGATAAAAATCTTTGGATCATTTTAAACTTGTATAAAATCCTTTTATTCTTCAAAACACCTTCAAAAATCCTTTTCTTCTGGGAATAGATTCAACAAGGGAAGTTTCATTTTATAAAACAAAGATATTTACTTTGTTTACTCAAAATCAGATATTCAAATTTGATTATTCCTTTCAATATCAATTTCATTCAAATCTGTACGATGTACACATATCATCCGTACGCTATACCAATCTGATCGCTCACTCGATCACACAATTTCATTTCCGAACTAGTATCGTCCACCCGACTTTCTTGATCAAAAACCGTCATTCTCCTTGCATAGTCATAACTATGATAGAGAATATCCAGAACCAATCAACAATCCATATCTAGGTTCACCGTCGAAAATCGAGTGAAAAATCCCACTCGGATCGATATATCTATCTCGAAATTCTATGCTCGAATCTGGATCAAATCACTATGTGAATAGAATAACATGCGTGCACCCTACGCATTTATCTTTATTGGTTATTAGCCAAATCAATTCCATTTCTATTCACATTTACTTTGATTTCATTCACTTACTCTCAATTGCTTCAATCCATTTGGATTATCACCTCTATTCTTATCTCGATTGGGTATTTAACCAATAAGAGTTTGAACTCCGACCAGTTTATTTAGAAAATAGCTTGAAAATTTTAAAAATAGATAAGTAGTTGGAAAATAATTACTAGTTTGTAAAATAGGTGTAAAATAATTAGAAAGTAGTTAAAATAATTATCGAAATTTTAGATAATTGCAAAATAATAGTAAGATAGTAATTAGTTTATAAAACAATTGAAAAATTGTTAAACAGTTCAAAAATAATTGTAAAACAAGTATAAGATAGTTGGCTTTTAAAAGAAAGGTTGTATATATAATAATTAGCTTGGAAAAATAGGTTTATATTGAAACAATTTATATAAAAAATAGTCCAGAGTCAAAACTGTTCAATTCCCAATCTCTATTCCCAATCAATTCAATTTAAATTCCACTTTCATTTAAATTGACTTAACTCTAATTTAAATAACTTCAATTTCCATTGAAATTGATTCAACCCTAATTCAAGTTGAATTAATCTAAGTTTTTTTTCCAAATTTAACTTTATTCAACCTTGATCTCAAATTCTACTAATTCAAATAAATTTCAGTTGAACTAGTTCCAGTTTTCAATTCATTTCAACTCCAGTTTGAATTAATCCTAATTTCAAACTCCATTTCCACATCAAGCTGAATTATTCTTGATTTCCTCCCAAATTCAATTCAAATTCCATTTGAATTTAAAACTATTAAACTTTAGTTACAATTCCAAATTATTCAAATCAATCCAATTCAAATTTTCCATTTGAATCTTATACTCATACATCTTCAATCACCATTTCAATTAATTCAAATCAAATTCAATTTGAACTAATTCAAATTTCAAATTTAAACCATCTCGAATTATATAATTTCGAGTTAATAATTCAAATGTTGATATAATTCCTTTAAATCAATTTACCTTTAAATTTTTAAACAATTTATTTTCTGAGCTCAAATTTCTAGAATTTTCATGTTAAATCAACCATTTAACTTTTCCCCAAGTTAAACTCAATTCACTTAATCCAGTCAACCTTACCCAATTTTGAACTTCCATTTCAAATTTTGAAATTCTCATAAATAATCCTCCCACTTATTAAGTTCAAAAACCTATCACCTTGGGTATCACATCTTATTCCAAATTCAAAACTCGCCATTTAGAGTTTATTTCCAACCACCTTTGATATTATGTATATCCACATGTATACATATTAACTTCTTTTATACCAAGTTATACTTTAAAATTTTAAACCACCTTTGGTTTTTAATTGAAAACAAATTTCTTTTAAATTTTCAAACAACTCTTGTTTGAAATAGGACCCCTTCATTCAATAATATTATTTATTATTTCCATATCACTTTGAAATAATTTTCAAATTCTGGACCCAGATTTAAATCTTTACAATTAAGATCATCTTCAATTCCAATTTATAATTCATACTTACTTAAATGTTTTATTTCCTTAAAACATTTCATTTTGCTTTCTCATTAATACACACTTTATTATTAAATACAACAACCATTTATGATAATAACCAAGCTTATCATATCTGGAAACCAATTCATAATTATCTTATTCTAAAACTCCATCTCTAATTCAAGATTTTGATTTCAGTTTGAATCCATTTCAAACTTATCTTTATTTAATTTCAATTCGGTTGTATTTCTATTACCCTTTAATTTAGTTTCAATAGTTTAACAACCGACTACCTTAATATTTATTAGAAAGAAATATTGCTTTATATATCAAAATATATTTTATATAAAATCATTTAAAATCACTATATAAGAAAATAACAAGTACGCTCTCTCATATACATTCATACACACACACACACACACACACACACACACACATATATATATACTCAACTCATTCTAGGGTACCACTTACCCTATCCTTAATGAGTAATCCCACCAGAGCCAAGGTTCTCGCTTAACCTTCACCTCTGATACCAAATGTAACGACCCGGAATTTTCGATCCCGAAAATTCCAGATAGTTAGAGAAAAGAAGAAAGAGATAGAAGAAGAACAGAAAAGAAACACACAATCTCACATTCGCAGCATATAAAATATAATATCAATAATAATAGTTATACCAAAGAAAACTGTTTCTATCAATTTACATCGATATATCAGAGTTACAATGATTTTATACAACAATGGACAGATACAATTTAACATGTCTCAGATATATATAATAATATAACACAGCGGTAAACACTTCATACGTTCCGGCCATCCAGCTCGCCTCCTGAGCTCCAGAACGTCCCTACCTGAAAATCTGTAATACTCGGTCTGACCTGAGCATTACATCAAAGTAACACTCGGCTCAGGCTGGAAACCAGCGTGAGTAAACCCAACTAATATGAAATACACCAGAACAATAGCCAATTCTTAACCCGGGGTAACTCATAACAATTTTACAAATCCAAAGGTTTGGTATAGACAACACTTATTATACTCATCCATTTCTAAGTGTCAGGACTTAGATTTTATGGTCCAATTCACTTAAATCATTCCATATTAGTTTATTGATTTCACAAATCAGTTTATAAAGAATCGAAGTGGGTTCGGGAATTTACTAATACCTGACTCCAGTCTCTTCGAAACCAAAATTACCTTAACTTAAATTATTCAAGTGTAACACAACTCGATACAGGATGTCACATAATTCATCAACAATAGATAACCACATCATCACAATTTAAATCAAACATATCTTATCACATAGCATCACAAACCACATATCAGGAATAACAATTAGTCAAAGACTTCCAATATCGTTCTATTTATCCTTTAATTACATTTAAGTAATTAACCCTTAATTCGTTTCATAAATTAATTATCCTTAACTCAATATGGTAATTAACCTTTAATTGTTTCATAAATTAATTGCTAACCATAATTATTAATCACCCTTGATTAATAACATCAGTAATTAACTACCCTTAATTAGTTCATCAAATAAATTAATTACTCCTTAATTAAATATCTCTAATTAATCCCTTGATTAATTA
This sequence comes from Allium cepa, assembly GCA_030765085.1. Taxonomy (NCBI): domain Eukaryota; kingdom Viridiplantae; phylum Streptophyta; class Magnoliopsida; order Asparagales; family Amaryllidaceae; genus Allium; species Allium cepa. Next base: position 322,891,299 of record CM060939.1, read on the forward strand.
TACAAGGTAATTTAATCCAAATCACTTCCATTAATAAATCACCTATTCAATTAATTACATCCAATAATTATCCATTAATTAATTCCCTAAGTAATTATACTAATTACATCTTAATTAATTAATATTACACCTTAATTAATTAATTTAAAAATTCTTAATTACTTAATTAGTCATCCATATTATTAATTAATTAGATAATTAATTAGCCATTTAAATCAACTTAATGATTTAAAATGAATCCAAATTCTTAAGTTCTCACTTAATTTAAGAAAACATTTCTTACTTATTTAAAGTATTTTAAAAACACTTTGTTTCCAAATTTACTTTAAATTTCACTTTAAATTTCATTTTAAACTCAAAATACAAATTTAACTTAAACGAATTTTTAAAACAATTCAAACCTTACTATCTCATATGTTAAAAGAAACATCCACTTTATAAAATAAGTTTAAAAGAATTTAAATTCCTATTCAATTTAAATTCAAATCAATTCAAAAACACGCTTAACATTCCAGGTTTTTAAATTTAATTTAAAAATTTACTTTTAATTTCAAATCTGAAATACAGCTTGAATCTTCATTCTAAATTCAAACTTAAATTTAAAAAAAAACTTTACTTACATTGTACATCTTCATTTTAAAATTCAAAATTATTTAACCATTTCAAGTATTTAAACAATTTAAATTTAAACTCATTTTATTTTAAAAACTGAAGTTAAAATTTAATTCCAGATTTAAAAACCCAGATTTAAACCCATTTTAAATTTCTAATTTAAAATTTTAAACTTCCAATTCAAATCCAAAACACACATATGCTTTTACATATATAAGTTTTAAAATCAAATTTAAATTTAAAAACATAAATTACTTCAAATCTCAGATAATCTAATTTGAATTCATATTCAATTTCAGATTTTCAAAATTCAGTTTAAATCCCAATTTGCATTTTATCCTTTCCTTTAATTTTAGAAACAGAAAACAGGTTTCTTTTTTCATTTAAAACCAAACTAAATTTTTTTCCTGAATTCAATTTTATTTCGAAAACCAAGGTTTAAACTACTGGAATTCGTGTTTAAATTCAGTTTTTTAACTTAGTTCGAATTCTAATTTACATTTAAACTTTACTTTAAAATTTAAAATAACATAACAGGTTTTTTGTTTTATCCTAAAACCTGTAAACAGTATAACACTCGAGCCATGTTAATTTAACTTCGAGTCAGAAACTCCCTTGCTTCGAGTTGAAACTCATTTCCCCCGAGACAATCACGAGGCCACCAACCTGTAACCCAGCATCCACCAGCATCAACACACTGTTCCGTGCACATGCACCCATGACGCAGCCTTTACCGATCAACTCTGATGATCTCCACAAGTCGCCGATCAACTTCTCAGATCATCCAAACACCAATCCCTCTGATCCATATTCGAAAACAAATTCGAGAACCCTGAAGCAAATCTGGAACAAACTACACTTCCTCAACCCAAAAACCTGGAAAACTCCTCGCCTTCGCAACCTCGACCATCAGAATGTCTGAAACTCCGGCTACCTCTTCATCAACGCTCCAGTTAACATCACTCACAATCGCATTGAACTCAATCAAGCCGGGGTGATCGATTCACTTCAAACACTTCAATTTTGTCGTGTATATTCATTTCGTTTCATTAAGATTTTTGCATTCAAAACACTTCAATTCAAACACGACAACCACATATTCACATCAGTATCAATGGGATATATTTAACTTGCATATACATATGATGGGTGGAACCATTATCATAACATACATTTGTATTTCTAAAATCCAACAAGTATTTTAAATCGCCTATATTCACTCAAGCACACATTTCATCCATTTCACTTGCGTAACATACATAGCAGTTCGTTATACACGTAGTATACAACATATATTAACTCTAGCCAAGTGTCATTTAATCCACTCAAATTAGTCAAGCAAATTTTCAATCATTGAACATAATATGAGTATACTCGCATAGCATGGGTGAACTACTTATTCAAAGCCTTGCATCAAACTTAAATAAATTTTCTATTAACCCACCTTAAACTTATATTTCATTATTCACAAAATACATACTCATGTTTTTGAAAATATATACATATAGACTTGGAATTTTTTCTTCCAAGTCATGCTTCAGCCTTTTAAATTTAACCAAGTAATATTAAATACCATCTGGTATTCAAATCAAAATAATACACCTACATTTGCACACTAAATGAATTCAATTTTTATTGTAAATACATTCAATATATCTATATATAGTGCACGTGTGCACTACTTTCAACGAAATGGGATAAAAATTATTTTCAAAATTATTTTAATGTATCTAAAACTCATTTTAGTTTAATCTAATCAATTTCATATGTTATTATTTCCCAACTGAAGTTCTTTATTATTAATGTGATTTTAATATTCAAGTATAACTCTAAAAAATCCATATTTTAGACTAAAACTGAAATTTCTTATGAAATTTTTTTAAAAAATTCTTATAATATCTTTACAAAAGCTAAATTTAATTTTTCAAGTCAAATTCATGAAGTATACACTTAATTTTTTTCTGGAACAAAACATTCTTCAAAACCGACGATATAGGAAGCTTTAAAAATCCAAAGCCATTTTTGAACCATGACTCCATAGAATTTCAACACATTTTTGAAGTGTAAACAAGCTCAAATTCCACACAACTGCTTAAACAAACAAAGAAGGAAAATAGATTCAAAGAGCAGTAAACCTAGGCAACGCGTAGTGCATTAGTGCCCTAAACACGACATGACTAATTGGCCACCCGTGCCATGGACGATCAACCGATCATGACTATTTCTAGGCAGTAATGCCCAAAACTTTGACATTTCTAGCCACCATCCTTGGCTACTGGTAGCTAACTATCGCATTGTCTTCAAGAGAGGACTCATGGACTTATATTTGAAAATATTCTTGGATTCAAAACATTATGTAACAGTGAAAACGGGGTCTATAGGTAAAGCGTTAAATATACAACTACCTTCAAGCACTGGTAATACAAATGATCAATCAATTTTACTATTTTCTAACGATGATTAGACATGAACAACAACTAAGCCATAACAAAATCATATTTTAAAAACTGAGTCAAAACAGGATGATAATTCATTGACAATAGTTAAATTAATTCATATAAATCAATATATATATATATATATATGTATGTATATATATATATATATATATATATAAACTTTACTACAAATCAAAATAGACAAAAGATCTAAAGTTGAATAAAATAGAAGAAACTAAGGAATATAAATATTTCAGAAAAAAAAATATGTTTTTCAATTTAAAAGAACAATTAAATAAAATTCTAATAGAAGAAGAAGTAACGTGGAAATAAAGATCTAGGATTCAGTGGATGGATGAAGGTGACATGAATAATAATTTTTTTCATAAAGTAGCAAATGGTAGAAAACGTAGTAATACCATTAATTCTATTTTAACTAATAACGTTGAGATCATTGGTTAAAAAGAATTAATGAGGCATTTACCAACTATTATTAAAAAATTGGAACTAAAAATAAGAATAAGATTAGAGCTAATTAGAATGAATTATATTTTAATGACAAATGATTGATTTAGATGGACTGGATTTTCTATTTATGGACGAGGAAAATTTGACGACTACAAAAGATATGCCAAATGATAAAACACTTGGCCCTAATGGGTTTTCTATCTTATTATACGAATTTTTTTTGTGTGTTTTAAAATATGATATAATTAATATGTTTAGTGAATTTTATGATGGTTTATTACAATTAGGTAGGTTTAATTTTGCTAATGTAATCTTATAACATTAGAAAGTAGGTGCAAAGGATTTAAAAGATTTCAGGCCTATTTCATTATTAAATCGTGTTCTCAAAATTAGTTCTAAGGTTTTAGCAAATAGTTTAAATACTAAAATGAATGAACTAATTTATATTACTCAAACTGCATTTATCTAAGGTAGAAGTATTACAGATGGCGAAGCGATAGTTCAATAATTTATTAATCATTGTTGTAAAAATAATATCACATATGCACTTTTAAAAATGACTTTGCAAAAGTTTTTGATTCAATTGATTGGGATTTTCATAAGTATTTATTTTTTGGCTAAGGTTTCTGTAACATCCCCTATATGGAGGCCCGAAGCTAAGCGCTACAGATGCTGCCATTATCCATAGTATTAACTTCCGGTGACCAAACATGGTAATGTTAATGATACACATAATATCAGAAGCACTTGAATATGAAATAAAATCATCAAGGCTTAAAACACTTTTCTGATTACATTTCAAAACAATATTTCATATCCAAGTTACATAATCCCAAATGTTACCCATGTTTAGATCAAATATACTTATTATAAAATACGCCAAGAGCGACATATAAAGATGCCCCTTGGATGACATGAGCACTAAATAGACATAAAAGTTAATACATCACAATGGGAATAAAAAAAAGTGCAATTCCTTAACATTGCTAACATCGGCCTCCTACTTGTCTTCGAAAGCTTTATTCATCCAACTACTAAAACCTGTAAAGCTCAAACTCTCAACCTATTCAAATTAATTTTGTGCATCCGAGTGTTTAAGGGGAAAAGCATAAACTTCGAGTGAGACACAAAGCTTGGTGTGAATCATACTGTGCATCTCGGTTATTTGATATTAAGTAAGACCATGCCGCTAAGCGGAATGGGTTTCCCCTCACTAGTATCCTTTTTGAACATATCTTTCGCAAATCTTAATTCTGCAACCAAATCTGGTTAAAACAATAAAGCAATATCATGTAAGCATATATATCAGGTAATAAATGGGTTATCTGTCTGAACAATATAGTTTTGTTTGGCTAACCGCTAACCTTTAGTTGACTCGGCCTATCATACAAATAAATAAATAAATAATCTAACTTTTGTTAGATACTCCTCTTCTGGATGGTCTGTCCCTAATTTACTTCTTCCGGAGTCAACTGATTCTAATGGTTTTGCGGGCTCACTATTAACCTATCTTTGTACATACATGTTCCTTTCTGTGGGTAACATCATTTTAATCTTACCTGTGACAAAGCCCTATATACTGGAATTTTGGACTAAATTAGCTAGGGTCTGATAGCCAATATATAGGGCGCGACCTATTCCAGTCACATTTGGTATTCTAATATCTGAGTCATTTTATTTAGGGTCATCTGCCCATAAAGTTTTCCTTAGAAACCTTTTCATTCAAACTAATTTAAACCATTAAATCAAACTCTAAACAAGGAAAATATACTCTATACTTTACTCAAATCACCATGCCATGTTATATATACTTTACACAAGATTTTTTTGATGAAAATGTTTAAACCTTTGAAAGCACCCCTTTCGAAACCATTGAAAGTACCCCTTTCGAAACCAAGTGAAATCTTAGGCCGAAAGGCCTAAACATACCTTTCGAAAACACTGCAAAACCTTTCTTTCAAAAGCTTTAAACATTAGACATCCTCTTATCAAAACATTATAAACATTGCCTTTTGAAAAAATTAGAACCTTCCATTTAAAACATTTCGAAAGCATTAAAGTGTATCACTTAAAACAAACCTTTCAAAGCATTGGGTTCAGGTAAAATGTGTGAAATAACCTTTCGAAACCAGTTAAAACCTTTCCCTTCTAAACCTTTGGATTTTTACTTTCAATAAAACAAAAGGGTCATAAAATAACTAAGTCGAAAGCACTCTTTCGAAAGCTATTTCCTAAATAAAGAAGTGGTGGTGTCGAAACTAAGCTTTCGAAAGCATTAAAAAAGTGGATACGTTTTAAAATAAATTTACCCTTTAGAAACCATTTTCTTCGAAAAGTAAAAAGTGGCAACAAGGGATTTCAACCACTTCGAAAGCATTTACTTAAAGCAAAAGGCGCAACCTCTTTCAAAACCGTTCTTTAAATCAATTTGATCTGGTTGGAAGCCAACTAAGTCGAAAGCATTCCTTTTGAAGGTAAAGCAGGTTCATTTTCATTTGAACGCAAAGTAACGCTCAACCTCATTAGAACCTATTGTCTCGACCCAGTACCTTCTGCCTATATCTAATGCACTCTGTACCAAGTCTTTGATAATATGTGCATTGGTTTTGATGGTGATGGTGGCGAAAGTACTCAATCGAAACCTACGTGCCGAAAGTGGTGAAACATGTAAAACATGTTTAAACTAATTTTAGCCTTTTAAAGTAAATCTTTCTAACTAACCTGTCTTGTTTGTCAAAATATGATTGGTTGCTAATTACTTTTCTAAAAGTACTGCCGAAATTTCAGAAATAATGAATTAAATTATTTAGAAAATGCTCCTTCTCCTTTAATAAATATATAAAACAGTTAAGTCACGTACCTTAAATAATTTTATATATCTATTAAAACACTTAGAAAAAATCTTTAAAAATTCTCATAAACCTTTTTTAATATGTTTTCTAACATATACTGATTTCTGGCCCAAAACATATATATTTTAGCTATAATTAATTTTAAACCCAAATGACCATTTTCTTCACTAAAAAATTAATACTAAATCCACATTAATTAGAAAATTATGAAAATTGAAATTATCTCTAAAATATCATTTTTGATCATGTATTAAAATCAAAAGGCACTCGGATGACATTTAATAGGGTTTTCACATTAAAGCATATCATAAAATTATATGAATTAACATAAATCATCAACAAGCATATGTCTCCATTTTAACATTCAAAACATGGCAAAACATTTGCAAATTAGCTCGAATTTAACCCAAAACCTTAAAAACATGGGATGTAATTATTATTCACCTTAGCTTTGAGATCAAGGAGCTGAGAATGGACTAATGTTGATTTTGCTTCTTCCTTTAGCTTATCTTCCCCTGGTTCTTGCTTAACGGTGGTCGGCCTCTATTTTTAATTTTGATAATGAATGTGTAGAATGAACATGGCTTAAGGGTTTAGGGTATTAAAATGTATCTTTTCCCTATTTATCCCTTATCTAATTTCCCTTATCTATTTCATTGTAATTCATTTTAGAATTGTTAACATGGCACGACTACCCTTACTAATCACAAATCTCAATCTCCTAACCATTACATTATTTCATTTAATTTAACTAATTAAATGTCCTAAATAATGTTACTCAGACTTAGGGTCCTTACAGACACCCTTCCTTAAAGAATTTCATCCTTGAAATTACGATAAGGTACTTAACAAATCAATCAAAAAGGTAAAACATGCCATCAAACAAATTTGGAGAAGCGTCTCTAATCCTAGTCTTAGTCTCCCAAGTACAGCCTCTCTCATCGTCGCTCCACTGGACTTTAACTAATCTGACTGTCTTGTTCCTTAGCCTCTTCTCATCTTTTGCAACTATACGAACTATCTTTTTTATTACAGTCAAATTTGGCTCCACTACAAAGTCATCAAACATAGTCAGTGCAATAGTAGTCTCTGGATCTTAAATAAACTTCCTTAGATGAGAAACATGAAAAACATTGTGAACTCCTGCCAAACTGTTTGGCAACTTTACTCTATATAGAATTTTCCAATCCTTTCTACAATAGGAAATGGTCTAACAAATCTCGGTACCAATTTCCCTGACTTCCCAAATCTAATTACACCTTTCATTGGTGATATCTTGACGAAAACATGGTCTTCAATTGAGAAATCTAAGTCTTTCCGTACTCTATTAGCATAACTCTTCTACCTTGACTGGGCTTCCTTCATTCTAGCTTGAATCAACTCAATATTTTCTGCAGCTTTTCTAACTAAATATGGATCCTCGGTCTCTAACGAACAAACTAGAGATTTTCATGGTTCTTCATGCATAGCTTCAAATAGTGTCATCCCTATACTAGTTTGATAACTGTTGTTATACGAAAATACAACTAAGTTTAGATGGTCTTTCCATGATCCCTAAAGTCTAGCACACAAGCTCGTAATAAATCTTCCAAGACTTTGTTAACTCTTTCCGTTTTCCCATTTGTTTGTGGATGGTAAGTGGTACTCATTTTGAGCTTGGTACTTAAAGTATCCTACAGACTCTTCTAGAGCTCTCTAGTGAGTAATGAATCTCTATCACTTGCTATACTATTAGGAATTCCATGAAGTCTAACTATATTCTTCATAAATAACTTAGCAAAAACATCTGTCATCCTAGTTGACATAACTGGAATAAAATGGGCACTCTTAATCAATCCGTCCACTATAGCCTATATACTCTCATTTACCCTGTTCGACTATGGCAACCCATCTATAAAATCCATCGAGATAGAATCCCATTTCCATATTGAAATATCTAATGGCTGAAGTAACCCACTTAGCTTCTGATGCTCGGCCTTTACCTGTTTATAGTTCAAACACTGCTACACCCATAAGCTTACATCCCTCTTCATACCTTCCTAGAAGAAACTTCTCTTCATGTCTTGATAGATCTTAGTTCCTCCTGGATGAATGGTGAACTTCTAACGATGGAATTTCTCAAGAGCTTCCTTCCTAATGCTTCCTAAATTCGGAACACATAATCTCCCTTTCTTTCTCAACAACCCATTCTGGTCAAGACTAAAATCCTTCAAGTCATCGCTCTCCATTCCATTCCTCAACTACCTAATCCTTTCAGCTAGTACTGAATCCTTCATCTATTTAGAAGCAATCCATATCACCGAACAAGCTATTTTGTAACTCTTTTTCTGGCGCAATTCCTTACGGTTATTACTGTGATAAATTCATAACAAAAATAACCGTGGTAAACAAAAGCCACATTTAAAACCGTTAGAAATTGTGGTTATTTTGTAAATACTTGGAATTACTAGGGATTTTTGTATAATTAACTTTTTTTGGTTTTTTCACTCCCTGTTTTCTTTCTTTTTTTGCTATGCATTCCACTATTATCAAACTACTTCAACGTATCGTGATTTAGGGTTCGAATCCTCCTATAGTCGAAATTTCTTCCATAGTTCGCTCTAGGGATTTGGGTTCACGTCGAGATCTAGGGTTCCATTGGGATCCACTATTCATACCGAGATCTAGGGTTCGAAACGGGATCCACTGTTCATGTCAAGATCTAGGTATATTCAAATTATATTGATATTTGCTTTTGATGTGAATCTATGTATTGAACAGATTTCGATTTGAATTAATTCCTTTTCATTTTGAATTTTAGTCAGGTCCAAGACCTTAATAGATTGTTTATTTATAGAACGTTATATGCTAAATGAAAAATGCCCCCGAAACTCAAATGATAGACTTGGTATATTCACAGTCTATAGTTAGCATTTGTATATTATAAGAATACTAGTAAACAGATTACAGATTTAAATTTCGATCATTTCAGTTGAGGGAAAAGAACTAGGTGAGGTTCAAGAATGTTTCTAAGATGCCTATGGATTCAAAAATTTATCGAAAGGAAGAGAGGAATTGAATATACATATAAGATATACAAGTTCATAGAATACTATTATTACTACACCAAATCAGTGATTTTGCAACAGTTTATATCTGTTAATTGCTAACACTTATAAATGTCACAAATTCCCAACAGTAAAAAAGTGTTAGGATACCTGGAAAGTGTTGGTGAAAATAAATGTTTTTATGAATAGACTTTGCAATGCAAATAAATGTTACTGTAATTGGTAAAACTGTAAATAATTTATTAACAAAGGAGTCTTCTGTAATTTAGACATATGCGTTCTCTTCTCATGCTTACCCATCCATTCCCAGACATTTTTTGGCCGCATAAAATTTAATTTAGGGTTTACTCTTCCTCCCAAAATCAGTGACGACTTCAACCACTTCCTAAAGTCAACGACGACTTCATCCACTTTGCAATATCGAACGCCAACTTCAACCACTTCAATGATGCCGACTTCAATTTGCTTTGCTGCAGGTTCTTCTTCCTCTCTATTTTTTTATTCCATTTCTTCGTTTTGCTGCCGGTTCTTCTTATACTCTATTTTTTTCCTTCCTCTGAACTTTTGAGTGATAGTCCATTGAGGAATAAATGGTGCCTTTCACAATGAATCTGATCGATTCCTCTAAATTTTCTAGAGCCGTTTGCCATTGGTTGAGCTCAAATTGATGCTTTGCCTTCCCTTATTTCAACGGCCATTCTCAGATTTTGAAAATAGAAGGCCTTTGGGATTTCCAAAATTTTGTTCTATGATGTGAAACTTGAATCGCGATTTTATTTCAGGTATCAGAATTTTCGATTTCACTTTGACACATACGATTTTTAACAGTTGCGGTTTAAAATGAATTTTGAATCGAGGATGGTGCGTTAATCCTAAGGTCTGAAAACTACTTCATGTTATCTTTGTTCTTGATATCAAACTACTCAGTATTTTTTGGATGAAGAAGTCTGCTCAATATGGTTGCCAAACATCAGCTTACTATGAAAATCGCTTCTTCTGAATTATCTTATGGTTGTCAAAATGGCAGGTGCTCATTTTGCGATGAATGGTTGAAATGAAAGCAAGTATGCGAGATTTGCAGCCATAACAGAGTTGGGTGATATAGTTGTTCCAGGAATGACTGCCTTGGTATGTCCTGGGATTGATATTAGTTTCTTTTGTTGGAGGATATGATTGCCAACTTGTATTGATATCTTCTGATCTTTCCCAGTAAGTTGCATTCACATACTTCATTCCATATAAATTTGGAGGCTTGCATCCAGACTTGCAAAAGTATGGATCCAATGTTAGATCAAAATATATTACCTCATAAAAATTTCAATTATACTATTGAATTTTGATTATCTATAACTACAGTTTTCCCCTTTTCTTTAATTGCCTTACTATTTTATTATTTGGGTTTTGAAAATTGGATAAAATTGAAGGAAAAAAATCATTAACTAAATAAACTGAGAATCTGGGGATAAGTTTTGTCATTTGTTTGTGCATTAAAGTTCCTTTTTAAAGTGACAACAGTGTATACTAGTTATGTCTTTTTAAAGGCATCCTAGGAATTGGCTTGTATATTCTTTTCAAATCCATTATACTTGAAAGTTTATGTTCTTTATCCTTTTCTCTATATATGGAATTTTCAAGGATTACATCTTAGTTCTTATAATTTTATGATCAATATTATTAAAAAGTATTATTTTCAAATATTTTTAATTAACATACTATCCATCATTATAATTTTTTAGTATTGGAGTTCAATGAATTGGGCATATCTTTAAATTACGTCTATTTTGAATTATTAGATGCTATTATATTTGCGAACCTTGGCTCTTTGAGTCAAGATTTTTCTATTTTGTCAACGCTTTCTCAGTTGGATCTTCTAATGATGTTATTCTTGTCAGCTTAGTTTAGTTTGATAATGTTAGTTGCCATGTTTGGATATTCAGATTAGTTTGAGGTGGTATATTGAAGTTTACATTTCTTTCAACTTGACACTGCAGTTCCAAATTGACAATAAATCCATGATTTTCTTTACTAAGCTACAAATAGCAGCCTCACTACTACTTGTTGCGGTAGCTTAGTTGTTGCTGCTTGCAGAGTGAAGCATTTGGTCCAGGCTGAGTGAAGCATTTGGTTCAGGCTGAGTTGCCTTACTCTCAATCGGGGATCACAGCAACAGCAATGAAGGAAAGAGAACTGTAGAAAATAAGAATAGAGTAATGAATTTGGCATTGCTTGGTTTGTAAGAATCAATCATGAAAGGGGATTCTTTCTACAATCTCCCTTTTCCAGAGTTTTAAAGAGAATTTAGGTTGTGTTCATCCTTAGATGGTGAGGAGTGAATGAAATTTGCGTTATATTTTTATGAATGATTTCTAAAGAAATTTATGTCCCTTTATATAAAAATTTTGATTCGATGGGTTGAGCTGCAGAAGTAGAACTACCAATGAGGTAGAAGAAGTGGGCACAATATAGGAACTTATTTATATTCAGCTTGTTTATTTATTAGTGCTAACCAAAGCTATTTTTTACTTCAATCAGAGCTTGGATTCATTGTGAAGCAGCTGGGCAAAAAAGTTAAAGGTGACACCAGTCGACATTCATTTAAGTTGAGGACTGAGGTAAAATATATTGTTATGTATATGATCCAACGTTTTCCTATCAATTATGTCACTTGAACATTTCTATTTTAGTTATGAATACATTTTCTCACAGTATTATTAGAATTCTAGTGCATAAATTTATGCAATGTTGCACATAACCAGCATGAATATGGTAATTTACGTCAATTACCAATTCCACAAGTGCACAGACAAAGTCATATTTATGTTAATCTATATTTTTATTTTATCAGTGTATAACACGAATCTGTATGCTGCAAGTTGAAAATATATTTGATTCTAAAGGCTTAATGAAGTTATGCACTATTTATGACAAACAGAAGTATAATACAGTTTCTATGGGGAAGAGAGAATACAGAAGTGTGGGTGAAGAAGCCTGCTCAATGTGAGTCCCCTCTCTTCTTTTTCTTTTTTGGATGATTGAATTATTTCTGTACTAACTATGGTGGAGTCAAACTACCCAAACTTTTTATTACTAATCAACAGTATCCATAAATTCTTCATATATATTCAGTGCATTTACTATCTACACATGTTAGTGCAGCCCAGTTGCATCGCTTCGTGAAAACTTGCTTATTGAGATACATGATACCGATGGAACAAAAATAATACAAACGGGTAACAAAAACATGGTTTTTTTTTTCTAGATTGATATATATGACTCCTAACTTTGTGCATTTTATCGTGATAGAATTTAAAACTATAACGGTAGTGGAGAAAGGAGTTCTTGAGGATTCATATCCTCTAAACTCCGGTGGATATATAAAGATGAAACTGCAATTTTTTCATAGCCAATAAGAACTCCTGCGAATTCGTGAAATGGTAGTATGGAGATATACTGAAATGTTGAAGCTTGATTGAGTCATCTTTATTCATTATTTAGTTTGAGTTGTTGTTAGAGGTATTAGGTTTGAACCTCTAGACATCTTTATTCATTATTAATAGTTATAATATGTTTGGTGTTACATTTTTTAATGTAGACGCGAACTACAAAAATTGCCATCAAATAAAAAAAGAAACTAAAAACACACCTCAACTTAATATCCCCTAAAATTAGGATATTATGGATAAGCTTCATCATCTAATGCAGTGGACAACACGGTAGGATATATTTGGTATCCCCTAAAATTAAGGTATTAAAGATAAGGTACATAATGTGGAATTCTAATGAAAAAAAGTTGAAAAATATTTGATTGCATCAAAAATTAATTGTGTCAAAAACTGGAAAAAACTTCATAATATGAAATTCAAATGAACTAAAGATCAAGATTTTTTTGACTTCATCAATAGGAAAAGAATTTCCTAGATATATTTGGGTGCATCAATAGTCAAATCCAGTGTTAGGTTACTAGATAACTAACTTTTTTCCAGTAAGTGCATAGACAAAGGTATTTGTGTTTTTCAAAGAAAAGTCGGTTCCAATAAAAAATCAAATATGTTGTGCTTTCATTTATTATGCATCGTATGCCTCAATTACATATGCATATGTTTACATATTTATTTGGTTTTTTGGTTTCTTTGTAGTTTTAACACATTTGATGTTTGATTTTCGCCTTACCAAATTTTCGCCTTACCAAAATTTTCTATTTTGTTCCATTTTACTTTGTTATGGAGATAATAAATTCATGAATTGTAGATTTTTACAAGCATCTTTATATTTTTATTTCAATATGGATTGAATGAATTTCTAAATGCTTTTTTGAGTTTTAAATCAGAATTTGAGAATATTTGGTGTATTCGTTATGCTTTTTTGGTAAATCAAGAGGTTGACTCTAACAAGCATCTTTATAATTTCATGTTTTTACTTTTGGCAGGGACGTGCTGTGGAGAAATTTGGTCCAGAGGCTTCATGGAAAGCAACACTAGCTCTTCATGTAATAGATGAAGCACAAAAAAAATATTCCCACGTGAAGATAATCTTAATTACTATCAGTTTAGACTTGCAACAACATTTTATCATCCAGAGACCATTTCCTAAAAGAAAAAAGATGAGTAAACTAGACTTTTTTGACTCTTCATCATCTTGTACTTTAGTTGCATGTGCAAATAACAACTTTGAACTTTTCCCATTCTTTTTTCATCTGTATCAATGGCATATGCTTATTATTGACTCAATTATGATCTGCTTCAGAGTATTATAGCTAGTTTGAACTGACTTTCATTTAGTCGAGCTAACTGTGTGTGAATACTGTGATAGCTTTACCATTTGTTTTGCAGTTTGAGCAGAGATAAATCAAAATCATGAACCAAGCTGTGGAGCTTATTAATTAGGATGTTGACCTGACAGCATACTTGCGTCTAAGGTTCCAAATCATATATACGTCCTTTACCTATGTTTACTTTTTAGAGAGGATTTATTTTACGTTAGTAAAGTTATACATGGTGTTGAATGGGTTTTTCATAGTTTTTTCAAAGAGAATATGGTTCGATGATAGTTGCGGTTAATTCGATGATAGTTGCGGTTGGTTAACATCGAGGAGATGGTTGCGGGATTGTGCTTGGTGGTCAGAGAAGTTGAAGAACGGTTGATGGAAGTGAATGACTGACAATGGTGGTTGTTTTTATTAGAAGTGCAGAGGGATGTAGGAGTTGTGACTGAGGTGAAGATGTCAGTTGAAATTGGATGTGTGCAGGTTGAAAGATAGTAGCTGGTGCAGTGTTGTTAAATGATAGATGGAGATAGTTGTTAGAGATTTGTTGTGTTGATATGGTGCAAACGTATGTAGGGTAAGGAGAAGAGGTTTATGTATGTGGTTTGGGGAGAATGGGATGTTGTGATAGTTGATGGTCAGTGGTGATGTTTTGTGGGCATAGGGTGGTGGAGCAGGGTGGTGGTCTGCTGTTGAGGCAAGTTAGGATGTTGGTATGATGCAGTGAACTGATGGCAAGATGATGGCTTTAGGGGAAGTTGACAGAGGCAGTGTGGTTAGGGGTTTGTTGTAGGTGTTTATGGGATAGTAGTATGTAGTATGTGGAGATGATGTAGCAGTGAAGTGTTTTGTAGGGATGAACTATGATGTTGCATAGTTTTATGGTGAGGATGAGTGATGTTAGTGCCGTTTGTAGTGCAGTTGTATGTTTGTAAGTATGATGTTGTGTGCAGGCAGTATTGAGTGTGAAGTTGAGTATGTTGACAGGGAGACTGTTTATGAAATTAGATGTGTGCAGGTTGAAAGATAGTAGCTGGTGCAGTGTTGTTAGATGATAGATGGAGATAGTGTGGATGATGGTACGTGAGTTGGGTGTGGATGATGGAAGATGGAGATTTAGATGTAACTTTGAATATTTTCCATGTCGAGGACCGATTTATGTGCATGGCAACATGTTTTGGATATGCAGAAGCCCTCCAACCCAGCAACTTCATATGATTTGTTTTAATGTTGAAAATGAAACTATGGGAGAAATTGAAGATGCACCAGCAGTTACAGAGGGATTCATGTGTCCATGTTTAGTTTTGTTGAGTTTGCAGGAATGGTAGCTGTTGCAAATGTAAAAG
Organism: Allium cepa; assembly: GCA_030765085.1. Classification (NCBI taxonomy): domain Eukaryota; kingdom Viridiplantae; phylum Streptophyta; class Magnoliopsida; order Asparagales; family Amaryllidaceae; genus Allium; species Allium cepa. Next base: position 322,906,824 of record CM060939.1, read on the forward strand.
ATTATGAACTCAAAATATATGTCTTATGCGATTTACATAGAAGTCGGTGGGAACTAAAGCATAGTATTAAACTTCCAAATATGCTGAAAGGAATGGATCTGGAAAAGGTGTGGGACAACAAAGGAAAAATTCATATTTTGATAGGAAAACTGATCTTGATATATGATGAGAAGAAGGAAGACGGAGAAAGAATAAGTTTATATGCGACTGTTAGGGTAAACAATAATATTGTCTGGAAGTTGTGTTCAAGCTATAAACCTTCTTTTGGGTTCTTAGATGATTGTGGTTGCGATGTTAAGGTTGGAAGTTTCGATATATCTACGAGGAAAGAGTTGGCACCTTGTATTTATTTTACCAGACAACGCATGTTAAACTTTAAGTGTATTTTGAAAGAAAAAATTGAAGCTTATTTTTTAGTAATATATGAATATACCACATTGTGGTATTTTAGATATGTAAATAATTTGTTTATGATATATTATACTACATTTGCAGAGCGTTTAAACTTTGCATTGAATATGTATGATAAATTATTTGTGATATGGAAACCATTATCTGTAGAGTGTTTATATTTAAACTTTGCGTTTAAGTTTTGGTGTATGTATATATGTGTGTGTGTGTTACTAAATAATCATTTTCTAACACTTATAAGCATTACCGTATATTTCTATACCAACACTTATAAGCTTTACCGTATATTTCGTTACCAACACTTATAAGCGTTACCGTATATTTCTGTACCAACACTTATAAGTGTTACCGTATATTTCGTTACCAACACTTATAAGCATTACCGTATATTTAGGTACCAACACTTATAAGTGTTAGTAATACTTATGTTTGTAACACTTATAAGTGTTACAAATTTAGCCGCGCCATTTCTCACAGTCCATTAGTAACACTTAAAGTGTTACTGAAATTATTTGTAACACTTATAAATGTTAGAATTTGCCTGTTTTGGTGTAGTGTATTGACAGCCAAAAGAGGCTTGAGAAGCTAAAGTTTATCTAATAGATTCGGTAGAGTTTAAAAACATAATATAAGGCGAGATGTTGAAACATATGCATAGAAAATTGTTAAATGAGTAAATAAAGCCTAGATAATTATAAGTAATCGAAAGCATTAAATATGCTAGTATTAGATGTCAAAAGGACCAGAGCTCCTCTATATTATATGAAATGATAATTCAAGTATTTAACATGCAATATAAGCTACTGAAACAGTTGGCATAAGTATATATGAAAAGAATTACATTATAGGAAAAATAGAAATGCCTAAAAAATATTATGGATTATGAAATAGAGTTATTACATAAATTACTTTCCTCCAAACATTTAACTTTTTTTTTGCTTTTACCTCATCCATCACAGGATAAAACCTATTTATGCATTGACCTTTACATTTTTTTCAAGCTGACATCACGAAGCAAACATAAGCAAAGAGAATGAAAGGGATATTGTTGATGTAAAAATCCGATTTTTCGATGCCCGAAAATCGACATCGATACGTCAACTGTATCAAATGTCGAACAGTCGGATGCTGGAAAACAGAACCATTAGGGTTAAAGAAGAAGGAGATAGAAGAAGAAACAGAAAACAATTTCAGAATCTCACAAACGTAGCAGAATAACTATAATAACAATAGCTTTTATACATAAAGAAAACTGTACTGATTTACACATTACATCATCAAAGTACATCTCAATTCAACAACACAATCAATATCCAAATACTAGATAGTTATATAAACTTGTCCTTAAAATGAATACACAGCGGAATAATAATCAAGTATGGAAGTACGTCTCGCCATCCAGCTCATCTCCTGAGCTTCAGTATCATATCTTGTACTCTATAATACTTGGTCTGACCCAAGCATTATAGTTAAATAACACCCAAGTCGGTCTGGAAAACCAGCGTGAGAAAACACACTTAATTGGATTATTAAATTTTTCAAAAATCATTTGAAATCAAAGGTATCGCGTAAGACACACCGCAAATAAACATGCCGGGTTTTTACCTAACGATAACCAAAACATTTCTTATAAAATCCTCTAATAGTATAGTAGTGCCTATATATGAATACTTATTCAAATAGTCGAAATTGTTACATTATTAAATTGCATCTACTAACCACAAAGTGGGTTTTACAGACAAAAACCATAAAGGCACATAGGGAAAATGGATTTCCATCAATGGCAGGGCTGCTGGGGTAACGTCCGTCACAATGCGTGGCCTAGATCACCGTACCGAGGATCCCTCATGTTCCCCTGCTACACAAGACCGGAGCTACCCCTTACTGGATAGTCCGAATAAGTTCACCCCACGGCTGGGTTCAGCAACTGCCTACACAGCCAAAAAAAAGGGACATCTAGACAAGGGTGGCCTTACTCTAATTGGGTGCTAGCCACTTAGCCTTGTGTGCACCTCCCCTGTTTTAGCCATTCCCAGTTGATGAGGCTCAAGGCTATGCGTTACCTTTTTAGCACACAATCACTTAGAATGCTCATCGTCCTCCTGACGATGTTCTGAAAGCATTCGTCCATACAAGTCCATTTCGGATTCGAACGGAGCCGAAGGCACTACTCCTACTACATCCATTTAGAAAATCACCGTCAGGATTAGTAGCGGCTAGCCCTTGCACTTCTCTGCTCCATCTTTGACTCCAAACTCTTGTCTTCTTCATGAAAACGTTCAAACCGGATCGAAGTGGTTTTCGGGAAATTAATCCCGATCCCTGTCTCTTTGAAACGATCAGTGCATTGGCCAATAGTGATAGTCGGTTATTTAACTATCAAATAACATTCACAAACAATCATCAAGCCATAATAATTTCTCCCAAATTATTTATTTTAAATATCTTCGCAAGATATTTTCCTACATTTCAATCTCTTGGAAAATAGTTTACAAATCACCTTTCTCCCTCTCGTGGAAATAAATTTCCACCCAATTGTTTTCTTTCCACTAAAAACTGCCAAGTCGTAAATACTTAAGAGTTTAAAAATAATTTAAATCATTTTATTCTAAAACATACTTTAAAACATTTAAGTTAAAATTTCTTAAACACTTTATTCAAAAATATATACCTTAAAAATATTTAAAATAAAACTACTTTATAAAATATAAAAACTAATTTAACATAAAAGTTAAGCGAAACTAAATTTTTAAAGTAAGAATTATGAAATCCTTTACAAGTTTTTTTTAAAATAAAACTTAACCAAACTATCTTTAAAATAAAACTATTTTATAAAATATAAATATTCATAATTATCCTTAAAATCATAATACTAGTCAACCTTTCAAATAATTACTACTATAATAAATTTAGAAAAATGTTTACTTATAAAATTTAAACAACTTAAATAATAATAATTTCTTAAAAACATTCCTTTAAACAAACTTCAAAACTTTTAACTTATACTTAAAAAATCTGTTTTGAAAACGTACTTGGCTTTCAGGGAAATACACTTCTCTCCCACACCTTTAAAAATAAACCACTATTTATTTTTAAAACAAATTCTCATTATTGTATAAATTCCCACCATGAATTTATACTTTCAAATATCCACCGATATCCATTTCACTTTATAAACCTAGTTTATAAATGCCATAGTCTTATCTTCTTTTAAAATACAATTTCAAACTCTAAATCAATTCCAAATCGATTTTCAGAATTTACTTCATTTTAAAATAAATTCCTTGACTTACTACATTTTTTTTTCAAAACCCAATAACTTCGGATTTTACTTCTTTAATTATGATTTAAAATCTTATTTAACTGAAATTATCAATTTCATACTTATCCAAATTCCTTCGTTATCCTTTCTAATAGATTTAAACCTTCAATTTTAAAATAAATTCTTCATTCCTTTAAATTGTATCAATTAGGTTTTAAAATTCATTATTTCCCCTATTATTTAAATCTCATTTCCCATACTCGAAATTTATTTATTTAAATTTAAATATCCACTTTTACTCTTTTCTAGTTCATATTTTTATTTATCCCAAATTCTCTATAATCATTTTACTTACAAATTCTCTCTTTTATTTTCTTTTCAAAAATCCAATCTATACATTTTGGTAACTCAGTATATCCAAATATATTCAATCAAACCATAGCATCCAATATTTGCAATACTAATATAATATATCACAGATTATCAAATAAATTATGTCACAGAATATTTAACAATCAAAACAAATTCCCATTCCTGTATAAATTCCTACCGTGAATTTATACTTCCAAATATCCACTGGTATCCATTTCACTTTATAAACCTAGTTTATAAATGCCATAGTCTCATCTTCTTTTAAAACACAATTTCAAACTCTAAATCAATTCCAAAAATATTTTCAAAATTTACTTCATTATAAAATAAATTCCTTTACTTACTCCATTTTTTTTCAAAACCCAATAACTTCATATTTTACTTCTTTAATTATGATTTAAATTCTTATTTAACTGAAACGATCAATTTCATACTTTTTCAAATTCCTTCGTTATCCTTTCTAATAGATTTAAACCTTCAGTTTTAAAATAAATTCTTTATTCCTTTAAATAATATCACCTAGGTTTTAAAATTCATTATTCCCCCTTTTATTCAAATTCTCCCTTCCCATACTCGAAATTTATCTATTAAAATTTAAAAATCCACTTTTACCCTTTTCCAATTCATTTTTTATTTATCCCAAGTTCTTATAATAATTTTACTTACTAATTCTCTCATTTATTTTCTTTTCAAAAATCCAATCTATACATTTTTGATAACTTAGTATACCCAAATATATTCAATCAAACCATAGCATCCAATATTTGCAATTTACCAATATAATCTATCACAGATTATCAAATAAATTATAACACGGAATATATAAGAATCAAAATAATTTAGAGGAATCCAGTTGGATCCCTCCAGCTTATTTTTCCCTGCATCCACAGATGTTAGCATAATATAATAATACCAATTCCACTTTGAGGTAGAATATCGCGGTATATGGGATCATATTATCTCATCCGCTATTATACGGCGCATAGGGTCTCATCCACTATATAATGCAGGAAATCAATCACTATAACATATATATACTACTATATATGTAATATACCATATTCAATCAATTCAATCATGCAACCAAATATTTAAATTTAACTATTTAAATTTAAATAATACCCATATGGGCGAGATTAACTCGGCTTTGATTATATTTGTACTCCGATCCAACCTGGCTCGTTTCTCCATGATTGTAGACCTTGTATAAATATTTATACACTTTCTTAATATTCGAATTGAATTAAACAAATTAATTATCGTTTAGTAACTTTAATTTTAACTGATGATTATTTAAACAAATATTTAAATTCTAACTAATATTCCTTTAAAGATCTTTTAGTGACTAATTAAATTAAATAAGTAATTAAATAAGTTAATCATCTTAATATTTATCTTATAAAATGAAACAGTAAGTGAAAATATTTATTTATTTATTTATTCTTTCTTTTTCTTTTAAAAACCACATATATACTTATAAAATAATTTATATTCAAAAATCAAATTTTTAAATAAATTCTCCAACAATGTAAAATTCCTCTATATTTTTCAAATCATATAATAAACCCTAAAACACAAAAATTCTTTCAAATTTATAGATTAAATCAAATACAGAATTGTTAAAATATAGCTTACTGTAGAAAAATATAGATATACTTTACTTTTAATTTTTCCTTCCACCGTGATATCTATCGAATATATATATTTCTCTGAATTAATAAAATAAAGTAATAAAAAAAAAATGAATGATCACTATACCTAACTTGGCAGAAATCACCACCGCAAGTGCAACCTGACCCCGATTGCACACCATCGGCCATGGCCCTTCCTCCAAGGAAGAACTATGACACCCTCTCTAAGAGCTGCCGTATATGCTCGGTCACGAGCACCCCTTCTTCATTATCACGCAGTCGCCTCAACGTTGCCACGCGCGCCCACAGGTGAAACTTCTTCGAAAATCGCGAGCCTTAGTCAATGTCGCGCACAACCCAAGCTTGTTGCCCCCTTCTGGCCTCGCGACACCCAACGACAAATGCGATAGCCTTCTCGATTACAGCTCCAAACGCGTGTAATCTTCGAGCCTTAGCCCTAAGCTTTGGATGGAATCGACTTGATAATTTCAAGCTTAAGGATTGAAAGGGTTATCTCATTTCCGTAGAGAAAAGGAAATAAAAGAAGACGGTGATCTGATTTTTCTCTTATGATTTCTTTTTGATTTTTTTTACGAAGATAGACTATATTTTTTTAAAAAAACAAAGAGAAAATTCCTGTACGCAATTTGAAGAGGGCAAGAGACACGTGTTGTAACTGCCTTACGTGCCCACTCAATTGCTACAGTAGTTTGAAGGAATAACATTTATATTATATTTAATTTTAAATTCGAATTTAAATCGTCTCGATTCACGCAACTCAAAATCTCGATCTCCTATCAAGGCATGCCGCTAGGCGTTTATAATGTTAAACCCTTATTTCGAACACAAGGGAGAAGGTTTCAAGTCCTAATTCCATCGTATGGAGAAGATAGCTTTTTGGAACCAATTATTAAATTAAATTTTCGATATGGATTTCAATGCGTTTATCTACCGCACGATAAAACGTCAAATTCGAATGCTACAAAAATTGAAATCCGATAATAATACACTATTACGGATCCAATGGAACTGATTTCGTCGAAATCAAAGACTGTGCCTCAAAACAATTCAATTTAAACTATATATGTTTAAAGCTGAACAAAACATTTCTAAATTCAATTTTAACACTATTACTATCTTCAGTATTGTCAATATAAATTTTACAAGCTTTTAAACTGTTTTTAACAAGCTTAAAATTTCAGATTCAACCATTTACCCAATTTCCAATAATTAAATTCAATAATTCAATTGCCAAATAAATAGTGATATTTGAAATTCAAATTAAATTAACTTTCAAATATTTAAAATCAATTAAATATTTCAATTTCAAATACCCAGAGATTTTCGGGTCGTCATAGTTGATATGAGTGGATAGAGTTAGCTTCACTGTGCTGATGAGAATGAAAAGAAACCGGTACATGTATTACTTAAAATTGTATAATTTCAATCATTTATTTCTGTTCTAACATGGCCCTTTTTTAAAATTTGAAGAAAGTTGAAATTTAACTAAAACGCAAATGGAGTGGAAGATGCAGTTTTGCCTAATCCAGAGTAAAGTGCAGTAGAATACACAGGAATGGGAGTAACAGACCAATGGAATGTTACTGGTGCAGATTGGATTGAAGCACTGATTCTGTCTCATGTAGCTGTTGGTGCTGACTAGGAGGTTGTTCCAGGTAGATTTTATACATGCACTTAATAAGTTGTTTTAGAATATTAGAAGTAAAAATTAATTATTCAAAACATATTTCTTATAAAATATGATTATGTGGAGTCCATGATGTAGCCTTCTTTTTGAATAGAAAGGACCAATGATCACGATTTAGTTTTATTGAAAAATAAAAATGATGACCAATGTTGGTTGCTTTGCTTCATACATAGATGTTTCGGTAGCTATGTAATTTAGAAGTTAAAATTTTTCACTTCAACAAAATACAAAGCTACCAAAGTTCATGGTATCTAACTGTTTATATTGGATGCACCAATAATTTTTTATATGTTGTACTTTTATTTAAACTAGATGTGAACCTATGCTTTGTAAATGGGATAACTTGTTCGGTGAATCACTTATAGAACAGTTAGTTACTCTGTTATAAAGGAACTTACAGCAACCTGAAGTACATACCGATGGTAACTTAGTTTTATAAAAATTAACTAACTTTATAACAACAACAAATAATAATAAATTAAGTACTAGTTTTATAAAAAAAATAACTAAGCTATTCATAATAATAATAAAAACAACAACAACAACAACAATAATAATAAATTATAAAATATTAACCGAGACCTTTATTAATTTATTGATTGTATATTATTTTTTGTTACCATATTGCTTGCAGTTTTAGAATAATTCTATAGTTGAACTGATTCCATAGTTAATGGGAACCAAGACGTCCTATAGTTGAACTGATTCCATTGTTATTGTTTACCTTGACATAGTACTTGATGTCAACAACAAAACTAGCTTTTTTTAGAATATTTCTAAATAACCATGGATAATCCTATCTTTGTTCAACCGTTACAGATACATTGATTTTTTTACTGTATGTAGCATAAGTGTCTGAAACTTTTCATGATCTTTCTTAGGCTTTTATAACCATTAAATGCAAAGCATTAAGTTAAGCATTAATTTTGGCATTATGCAGTATATACAAATGTTGTCCATGTTACAATGAACTTTATAGCAAAATATAAGTTTTATAACCAGGTCGACCGCTATCAACGGGGACGTTTCCCCCGCACCCCCACCTAGGGGGGTTGCCACCCCTCAGATCCCCCTTCATAGTGGCAATCAATTTAAGTAATTTAATGAAAAGCTTCCAACATACGTATCACCTTGCTTTATATTTTAACTATTCTGCTATTATTTTGTCAGGTAGAAACATTTAATAATTCACTTGTGTATTTTTTGAATGCCAAAGTCATTAATGAAGAATTAAGAGAAGTTGCTAAAGGTTTTACGAGAAATCATTAATTCATTTATCGATTGTTAACCAAAGGCTAATTATCATGCTAATATTACAATCATTATGATTATGATTAAAAATTAATTTTTTTTGAATATATTAGAACTATTAATGTTACAATAATACAATTCATCATCAGCATTGAATGTCTACGATGATTTCAGTTGTGTGTGTGTGTCTATATATATTTCTAAAGACTAAGACTTTGTATTATAAAATCTCATAAATAACATAAGTTTTGAGGCGTCGGAGAACTACTGTATAAATACGCGACTAAGAATGATACTTCATTATTTTTTTGCTAAATTTGGTTGTATTAGTTAAATTGTCCATTATTAAAAAAGTGAAATTTGTTTTTTTCATATTGGTTTAACCAATGTTTGTAGTATCGAAGACTTTGTCTTGTAATCATGTTAATTATGGGATTGGCAAATATGCATTTAAATGACTTTATACATATACGCTCTTTAAATCAATATGGAGTTTTTTGAATATGAGTTTCTGGTCTTATTAATTCAAATACTGTTAATTTCTTTCAAATGTATTTTCACATAAATTAAGCTTTTATTCGTTGTATATTCATGGCAACGGTATTCCAATTTGAATGCATTATATTGTAAGTTTTGGCTACTTGTTCAATATTTTTTTGGTTTGGGGTGGGGGGTTGGTGTTCTATCTTTTGCTAGTACCATTTACTAAAAGAATTTTGAATGGTTAGGATTCCATTTAAAATATTTACTATATAGAATGCTTAAATTTAGTTAAGAAAGAAGATCGAATTACTAAGACATTTATTTTAAATTATCGTGCATCAGTTGTATCAATCAATTTGTTTGTGGGTTACTTTGCGCTTGCATTGCAATTGGGCATTTGCTTGAAGATAACAGATAGTTGAATGGATCCATTACTGATTTAGTAATTGTAAGTTTCGTGATATGGGTCTCAATTATTTTGGTTAAATTACGAAGTTAAGAACTTTTTCGAAAATTTGTTCTTAATCTGAATTTTATGTAAAAAAATGAAGGGTAGTGTACTAGTGTTGTGATTTTTCTTACAACGGAATGGAAAAGTTCGCATATTTTGGTGTTTAGTAAAGATTTGTCCTTCATCTATTTGTTGCCACCAATAATATTCAATGCTGGGTAAGTTTATATATCCTAGTCGGGTTCAATTTAACGGGTTAGTTTAATTTTAATGACTACATCTTTAAAATGCTGTTTGTTGTTGAAACAGAGGTCAAATTGATCATTTACATAAAATGTTTGTTTGTTGTTGCATCTTTAGTTGCGCTCTTCTTCTTCTTAATTTTTTTAATATTATGTGTTTTTTTTTTAAAAATTTTGTTCCATAATATCAAGTACAAAATGTATCTCTAAATGCTCACTCTTTTTCTCTTACCAGGTTTCAAGTTAAAAAGACACAATTCTTTAGAAATTTCATGACTATTGTACTCTATGGCGTTATTGGAACTCTTATCTCCTTCTTGGTTATCTCTTTTGGTATAATTCTCACATTCTTACAATACGTTTCTTATGGAAGTATTTCTTATATAGTCTGTTCTCTTAGTTATGCTCCTTTAGCTTGCTGGATATGTTTGTTAAGATTACTCGATCTGTAATTTTGCCTTGCTTTTGCCAATAAGAGATTTATATTCATATCACTGTGCAACTCCCTGTTGCTTAATAGCCTACAGCATACTTAAACCTTCCATCCAATTTTATTTTTGTACCCAGGCGCAGTTAAAATTTTCAGTAGAATGGATATATGTTTGGAACTTCAAGATTATCTTGGTATGTTATCTAATTTTTACGGAGAAATTTACTATAATAATCCCTTCATATTTCCTTACCTAGTCATATTAACATGTATATACATGTTAAGATGCAACAGCCGGCTCTATCTTCTCTGCAACTAATTCTGTTTGCACCTTACAGGTTTGCTTTTATCGAGAAGTTCCTTATGCAAAATATAGTAGAATTTTCCTCTACTAATATTTCCAAATAATTTTTTAATCAAGACGAGACGTCGTTTCTATATAGCTTGGTTTTTGGTGAAGGAGTTGTAAATGATGCCACTTCCGTAGTACTTTTTAATGCAATTCAAAATTTTGATCCTGCGAATATTGATGCTGGTATTGTACTCAAGTTTGTTGTGAACTTCTTTCACTTGTTCGCAACAAGTACTTTCCTGGAAGCATTTGTAGGTTATTTACCTTTAATTCAATTCTTATTATTATAAGTAGTATCCACATATGAGCTAATATTAATTATCATTTGCCTTTAGGCTAGGTTGTTGAGTGCGTACATCGTTAAAATATTTATCATTTATCTTTAAGCAGTAATGGTATGGAAGAAGTTTAACTTAGACTCACACAACTATTGGGATTGTCACAACATAAGGTTTGCATAATAATTTATTCATGGTTATTATCTATATTTGTTTCCAAAATCTTACCAAAATGTTTATAGGAATATATCATTGGTATATTAGTTTGTTTAACTTTATATCATCAATACTAAAATCAATATGCAATGAATATAGTAGCTACCAGTCTACTGTAATATATAGTAAGTACTTCATAATGGATTAATTTTTACTTGTCCTTATCAACTTTTTATACCATGAATAAACCCATATATTTCGAATGAACAAGATTTTTAAAACAGAGTTTGTGTTTCAGACTATATGCTTCATTTGTGTTTTAAATTTATACATGGACTCTGAATTTCAAACAAAATCCATATGGGTAACATGGGTTTATCCAGTAAACTTCAAGTTCAAACATATTAATAGCCATTTTTGATGTAAATTGGAAAGAAGGTAATGAGATTCCGAGCAGTGGACGCCTATGGAAATTCAATGGGCAACACTACAAGCAAATCCGTCCAAAATTTCTATTTGGAACTGCAATCAAATGCCAATATAATAGGAAACACAGCGGGCCAAAACTGGTTCACTAAGTGCTTCTATTACATTGTATTCAAAGAACAATCACGTGAGGTAAAGTATTTGAAACTTGTATTTTAATTTGTAATATTTGTATATAGTTTTTTCAGTAATTCAAACACTGTACTATATTAATGATGTGTATAATTTTCTTTCTCTTATGCATTCAGGTTGACAACAAAAGCATTAATTGACTTCAATTTTTCTGTTAGCTAGGTCAGCTTTAATTACCTCAAGTTTTGAGGATAGTTGAATCAACATGGAGAAACATGTTGCTCGCTGATTTGGCTAAGTTAAAGAATGGATGTTTCTTTTATTGGTATTAGTGGGGGTTACTAAGTTAAGTTCTTTTGGAGTTATTTTGTATCCTTTCAGTTGCATTGGTTATCATTGAAGGCTCTGTTAACTATTAGAATTATTCGATACTTCCAAAAACTGTACAAAATTCAAAGTTGTATGAATGTTTTTTGTTGGTAGAAAATAGAAATATATTTTCATTTTTAATGGTTTATGCTAGAAAAGTAAGAAAAGTTGTGATTTTTGATATGAAATGTGTGTTTGATATTGTTTATCTTGAAATTAATTATATATTCATTGGTGTGGAGTTTAATTTAGAAATTTGAAATTAATTATACCAAAATTTTCGATGGTTATAACCGTTGGGAGTATGGACTTTTAACTATTGGTACCAAGGACTTTCCTAATGGTTATAGCCGTTGGGGAATATATTACAGATTTTCTCATGTACCTAATACTAACAGTTGTAACCATTACAAATATGATTTGTAACAGTTCTAACTGTTGGGAAATGACAATTCATGTGTTATGATCCTTTCGATCATAACTGGTTGGAATTCTAAACATGAAGACATAATAGTTTCCTTACTAGACCTAGCTTCAGATCTCAACTGTATTCTACATGTCATCAATGCTTTCAAATCATTCCACTCGGCTATCCCTGTCGGCACTGCATCCTGATGTTTTCGGCTAGGTGCAACTGCAATCTTATTGCCCTTTCTCGGTGTGTACTCAATATCAAAACCATAAGAGCTATAATTCCAACCATCTCCGTTGTCTCATATTCAACTACTTCGGAGAGAATAAATACTTTAGCGACTTATGACCTGTATAGAGCTCAAATCTTTCTCCCAAAAGGTAATGTCTCCACGCTTCAATGCGAAAATTACCGCAGTTAATTCCAAATCGTGAGTCGGGTACCTAACCTCATGCGGTCTAAACTGTAGAGAAGCGTAGGAAATCGATTTACCTCTCTGCATTAACATAGCTCCTAACCCAGTTCCATAAGCATCTATATATACTACTAAATCCTGATTCCCTTCTGGAACAACTAACACCAGTGTAATCGTCAGTGAGTGTTTTAGCTTTTGGAATTCCTCCTCACACTTATCGGTCCAAATGAACTTCACATCCCTTCACATTAGCATGGTCATCGGTGCTGCTATCCGCAAAAAATCCTTTATGAATATACGATAATAACCAGCTAATCCAAGAAAACTCTTTATCTCAGTCACTGTCTCAGGTCTCTTACAATTATTCACCGCTTCGATCTTAGTCGGATCTACAGATAATCCTTTCTCTGAGACTACATGACCAAGAAACTTCATTTCAAAAAATTCGCCTTCATTTGATGTTTCCTCAACGTCTCAAGCACCAATCTAAACTAAACTGCATGCTCCCTTTCATCCTTAGAGTATATCAAAATATCATCTATAAACACCAACACGAACCTATCCAAATGCTCCCGGAAGTTTTGGTTCATCAAATCTACAAAGAATATTGCATATTAATTAGTCCGAATGGCATCACTAACCATTCGTATGACCCATATCTGACCCTAAACTTCATTAAAGGAATACTATCCTCTGCTACTCTAAGCTAATGGAAACCAGTTGCTACCTTGGCTCCACTCAACCGATCAAACAAATCATCAATTCTAGACAAGGGATATCGATTCTTTATCGTCTTCTCATTCAACTTATGATAATCGATACATAACCTTAACGATCCGTCCGGCTTCTTAGCAAACACTGTAGATGCTCCCCAAGGTGGACTACTTGGCTGGACAAAATTCTTGCCCTACAAATCCACTAACTACACCTTCAACTCCCTTATCTCGGTAAGTGTCAACCTACTTGGCGATCTACTAACTGGTTCTACTTATAGAACCAAATCTATCTGAAACTCAATAGCTCGTTTTGGTGGCAATCCAACTACGCTTTGAAAACATCCACAAATTCTCTAACAACAAAAACGCGATTCAACCCATCTTCAACCTCCACAACCCGCAACAAAGTGTCAAACTCCAAACTAGGGTTTTCTACGGAATACATAATCCGATCTTTACAGTTCAGGTGTCTTTGTGATATTTTCCTATCATGGAAAAATATCCCAGCATCATACTTACTTAACCAATCAATACCCAAAATAATTCTGAAACCTACATAATCAAACGCATGCAAACTTGTGACGACCCAAAAATCCGTACACTTTGAATCGACAAAAATCCACACATGTACGACCCAAAAAGAACAAATTGACGGAAATTCAAGAGAAAGAAAAGAAGAGAGTAGAAGAGAAGTGAAGAAAGAGAGAAGATAGAACCAAACGGAACAATACAGAATCTCAGATCGCAGTAGAAAATATATAATATCATATCAATGATCTTTACAAAACAGAAACTGTATATATACATACATATCAATCAGAGTTATCTGCTTGGACTGTTATAATAATCTGTCCTCACAATTGCCGATAATATACAACAAAAAGCAAAGCGGATAATCAAGCAAATATGGATGTATGAAAATGAAGATCTCCAACTCTCCTATTGAAGCTCCAAAGGCATCAAATCTAGACCTATAAATATACTCGGTCTAACCCGAGCATTGAAAGGGAAGAACGCCTGAATCAGTCTGGTAAACCAACGTGAGAAACACGTTCAACTGAATTTATTAGATTACCAAAACTTTTCCTTTATCAAAACGAAAGTATCTCGTAAGACAAGTCCACACATAAACACGGACATGTTTTTACCTTAGGATAACTAAAACATATCATATCAAATCTCATGTCATATTTAGTAGTGTCTACTATATACAAATAATATTAATCATAGCTGAAATTGTTACATTGATTAAATTCCGGCATATAGACCAATTGGGCAAGACAATCAAAATGGAAAACACGTAGTGGAGTTTGGATTTCCATACAAATGACCAGGTGAAGGGACTACCTTTCGGCAGTACATCTCTAGAAGAATGCACCAAGAAACCATCACAAAGTTTCTCTACCAACACAAGAGAGGCTCACTTCTATAACTAGATGGTACCGAATATGTCATCCTCCGGTCGTTACCGGCCTTTACCGAGGGCCTCTAGCATACAAACCACAATAATCAGATACACGACGTCATAACATGTAAAGATATATCTAGAAGAGGATGATCATATCCTACTTGGGAATGACCCTGTAACGTTTTCGATTTTTCGTTGCCGAAAAACCAAAATGTTATGGGTTTAAGAATAAGAAAAGAGGTGGAAGAAGAGGAAAAAGATATATAGAAGATGGAGAGGAAAGAAAATGGAAAATAGAAAATAGAACGGAACAGAAAACAACAGAACAGAACAATAACAGAATCTCACAATTCGCAGCGGAACAACATATAATAATAAATGAATAATCTTTAAACAAAGAACTATATCAGTTATTACATTACTTTTCATTACATCATATCATCAGAGTGTACAACATCATACAACAACAAACAGTGCAGCGGAAAAAGAAATACTATATAAACTAGTAATACGCCATGCCATCCAGCTTGCTTCCAGCAACTCTAGAATATCCAGAATATCCTGATAAACCTTACTCTTGACTGCCCGTGTGGAAATTGGTGGGCACCCAGAGTTTAGGAAGGAAAACAATAAACTCCGAATCAGTCATGTGACTGGTGTGAGAACTCAAAACAGTTTATTTATCTTTAAAATCAAAATAAAGGAATATTTTTAAAGTCAATTCGTAATGCTTTTAAAAATGAGACTACCATAAGGCCTCCCGCACACACACACATGCAAACGCAGAATCGGAGGAGATTTCTCCTTATGATAGTCAAAGATGCTTGATACGCATTAAAAGAACATTTGATATTATTACTAGTGTATAGTGTAGGAAAATTCATTTCGAAAGTAGAATATAAATCTTAGCCAACATACGACCATTATCGTATGCCTACTATAGCTACCATCCAAACAGTGGGCACCACCATAAGTGAATGATAGGTTCTACAACTAATACCGTACAAGATCGTATTGTTTCTTTGGATTTCCAACGAATGATCAGGCCAAGGAACTTCCCATTGCCACATGAGAATGCCTCTGGATGGACATCCCCGAGAACCAAACCGGATCTCTACCAACACAAGGCCGGGTTACCCCTAACTGAGTAACAACTGACCGAATATGCCATCCCCCGGTCCTTTGGGACCTTTTCACCGAGCGCTCGCAATCAATTCACACAATCATAAAGTGTTTTCAACATGAGTAAGTATCTGGGCTCCATACCATGATACCACCCTTTTCCAGAAGGAAATGCACACATCCTAAAGGGCGCTACCCCTCATAACCTTGCTGCTTCTTTCCTGTTTTGACCATTCACGGGGTGTGAGGCTCGACGAAGTCACGTCCACAAAAACATACTTTATACAAAAGCCATGCTTTGGGTCAACAAATGATCATAGAAATGATCACAAAGATAGACGATCAAATAAACGATCCTATCACAAATAATCAACACAATGATCATTTCAGCAACACTCAGCATGTCACATCACCAAATTGGGAATATATCGCTCATAACATTCAACTACATAACCTCTGAGCTCGTACATCTCAGAGAAGGGTGTTAAGCTAAAAGAATAAATTCTTCGCCACCAACAGAAATATATTTGAAAGAAATCTGCTTTATATCTCAATTTGTAACGTCAGACATACAATCCATACAAGTCTGTTCCGGGCTCGAACAAAACCGAAGGCACTTCATACGAAGCCCTTGCAATCCGGATATTCACAATCCCGATCGAATTTCCCATCACTTAAGGAATCTCTATACCAGGAGCTACCCAGTGCAGAGACAATCGATAGGTCATCCTATCGCTTTCACAAATACTCGATCTTCAACACCGATCTTCAAATGCAATTCACAACGACGTATCACATATTCGAAATGGGTTATACGACCCCATGGTCCTTTCCCGGTTAACCCGAATAGTGAGCGCTTATTCAAAAATAAGTGTGGCATTCAAATTCAAACGAATCACATCAAATACCCATTCAAAGGGAAATATTGATAGTCGGCTATTGAACTATCAATGGATATGCACACATCACCAGTTTCCAAATAATTTTCCAAATTATTTATTCTCCAAAAAATATCTTTACTAGATATATAGTTTTCACACTTCAAAAATAAATCAATATTTATTTTTAAACAAATTCCCCTTTCTATAAATTCCTTGGTGAATTTATATTTCACAATATCTATGAATATACGATTTCATTTATTCAATTTCAATTTATCTTCAAAAAGATAAATTTTTAAGATATTCACTTTATATTGGAAAACATTTCCATACTTATTTATTAAGTAATTCACAAATTTTATTTATTTTCAATTCTTAGAAAATATTCAATATACTTAAATCGAGATTAAGTATATATTTCATTCTTTAAGGAAATCATTCTCTTAAACATATTTATTTGGGCCAAAACGAATGTTGCGTAAAACATCGTTACGACAACCCAAAATCACTAGTATAGGGATTCGGAATTAAATTTGATATATAAATCCCAATACTATACAAAACATTTCCTTTCGGAAATCATTTACTATAACAACAGTGCTATAGTCCACCATTTCCTTTTATTCTTCGAAACATCTATTTCAACAATAAATGTTGAAATCTATGGTTTCGAATCTCAACATATTTAAAAACATCGTTAGATCGTTTTAATTCTATTTAAAACATCAAATCTAAACATTTTCTTTAACATATTATTCACTATTCAAAAACGTGAATATACTATGTTAACAAATTTCATCCTTTTATACATTTTATTTCAAAGGATTATTCACAGTCAAAAACGTGAATATAACTCCATTAATAGGTTTCAACAATTTTCTTATCAAAATAAGCCGTTTGCGAATTTATAAAACAACGTTTATAAATTCCAATTCTAATTATTTATAACAACTTCCTTTTACAAATTTCCGTCATTAACCTATTCCAGTTTATAACTCAATTATAAACTAAAAGTTCATATTATAAGTTAAATACTTATAAAACGATTATTTTATAAAAATTATTCTTTTAAACTTCATATTTATAAATCTTATAACTTATAAGATTCAATTATTTATCCAAACCTATTCCTTTAATAGCTTTATAAATTTTATAAACCTACTGCTTATAAAATTCCATTTATAACTTCACCGATTATAATTCTATAAATTTCATTCATTTATGAAATTCATTCACAATCCATTCTAACACTTAGCTCGTTTTATAATTCAAAATATTTTTAATTTATAAATATCCATTTATAAATCTCTTAATATAAATCAATTTATATTATTCTTTAAAACGTCTTTAATCTCCTTTATTATTTCACCGTTCTCTTGATTTATAAAATAATTAAATTTTATAAATCCTATATTTAAACTTTTCACAATAAATTCAAATTTCCCAAATTAAACTATTTTATAAAATCATTAGCATCGTATTCTCAAAAATCAGTTTTTAACTATATTTCTCAAAAATCATAATTTTTATAACATTAAAAATTATACGTTTATTTATTTTAAAATGAATCAATTCCAAAAATATTTTATAACGTATACTTTCAAAAATCACTTTGAAATCATTTTAAAATTCCAAATTTGGTCCAATGATGCTACACACCAAATAGTCAATCACGACAACAACGATATCATATATCGATATGAAAATCCATCAAATATCAAAATATCTGAAATCAAATAAATACTGTTGAGGAATCCAGTTGGATCCCTCCAACCTGTTTTCCTGCATCCAAAAACATTAGCACAATACCAATTTCGCTCCAGTACGAAATTATCGCGGTATATGGGATTTTAAATATTATCCGCTTAATAGACGGCGCAATAGGGTCTCATCCGCTAAACAAATAAATGCGGGAAATCAATAAGTCCAATATATACATATGCCAATATATATATATATATATTGCTATTATATATAATACCAATTTCACTGTTTATGAAATATTCGCGGTATATATTTTTAATAAATAACATCCGCTTACTAACGGCGTATAATGTCTATTTTAACAATTAATAGATAACAATCATCATTCAAACATGCATTCAAATATTTTAAATCTAACTATTTAAAATAAAATCGAAACTGATTCGATTGAGTGAGAAGTTCTCACCTTGATTTCAATTTCGTTTTAGCGATTTATTTCGAATAAAATTAAACGGACGTTTAATTTTACCCAAAATTCTCACTAACTCTAAATGACTCCAATCTAATTTCATCGCGTAGTGCTCGTCCATACGATTCCAACGCAACTGGTTTTGCGCGTTTTCGACCTCGTATGAAAAAGTTACAAATATTTGAAGTTACACGAGTTTTTATATAAAAATTTACAACTTAATTTAAATTTTATAAACCCACTACCCCTCATCACCCTTGGATCCTTCATCATGCCATCAGAACCGTAGGACGCAACCCCCATCCCTCTCTTCTTCACGCGCACGCATCCTGTACGGGCCGTGCTCCATTGAACCCATATTCATAGATTAGGGTTAGATTTTTCGCCACCGTCACTCAACGATATTCCATCATACCACTGCCATGTTGAAGCCCCCTGCTTGCTCTACGTTCGGCCATAACCTTGTGGAGCTCGGTCATCTATATCGCGCGCAAATCGAGGCCGAACGCGCCTCCTTCAAACCCAAATTCGCGACAATCCGTGAAGAGATAGGATAAATCGACCGTTGGATTTATAGATTGTAGTGCCCTCTACCACTTTCTAGTTGAAGGTTTGTCGAATCGATGAACGGATTGGAAGAAATCAGAGGGGAAACGAGAGTGATTTTCGGCCTTTGATCTGTTGACTGGCGGCGGCTAGGGTTCTATTTCTTTTTTTTTTATTTTGAGAAAGGGGTGGTCTATTTATAGAATTTTGAACGACACTATTCATCCCGGAATTCCGAACTCCGATTTACGCGCCGTAACCAGCGTTTCTAGGGTTTACCCCGCGTTCCGGACACAATGGAACAGGTTTCGAAAGCTAATTCGGACATCTGTGCGAGTTATGGCAATAAACGTTCAATTTAAATTAAACCGATTTAAACGATTATCTAGGCGTTTTAATTTGTACCGGAAAAACGGTAAATCCAATTGACACGAAATTTGAAACCTTACAATAATATCACATTACGGATCCGATGAAACCGGTTTCGTCGAAATCCGAGACTTTTTGAAAAATGGCTATTTTAACTCGCCAAATTAAAATTATAAATAATTCGATGCGTTTCGAGCTGCCACGATCAAACGATAACTCCGATTGACACGAAATTTGAAATCCGGTAATAGCTAACTATTACGGATCCAATGGAACTAGTTTCGTCCAATTCTGTGACTGTTCAAAAATTGACTATTTTCACTAGTCGATTTTAATATTAAAATATTCAATTTTCACAAATTAACTTTTAATTCGATTTTAAAAGTTCTAAAATATCATTCTAACTTCAATATGATAAAATAAAATTTTACAAATAATTTTCAATCATATTTAACTCGATTTCCAATTATTTCCATAATTTAACATATTAAATTATCGATTTAATTATTCAATAAAATCCAATAATTCAAAATAAAATTTATTCGACTTATAAATTCACTTCTTAATATTTAAAATTAATTAAATATTCAAATTTTAATTATTAAAATTCCTGGGTCGTTACAATCTTCCCCCTTAAAAGAATTTCGTCCTCGAAATTATAAGTAAGAAAAGTTACAAAATCTATTAATTTTCCCTAAATCCATAGTTAAACTTCTTCCAATAACTTACTAAGTTTTCAAAATCATACTTAGTTATCTTTTCAAAAACAACTACTATTGTTTAACTTTCAATTCTAAAATCAAAGTTAAAGTTTTCAAAATTTTCCAATTTTCTCAAATTTTTTCTAACGCCTTAAATTTCCGGAAAAATTCACCATAGTCTCCTTTGCGCGGCTCGATCCGAAAAAAAAATGACAGCATATATATCATAAATATACATCTCATCAAGTAATGAGGCATCCCGAAGGGAAAAAAAGTATAAAAGTACGGTATGTAATCCGAGATATGTACCTTATATTTTATTAGCAAGCATATACGGCTAATATAGCGCGAAAGCGAGCTCCAGATGCGAAGCAAACGCAATCCGCACCTACTAAACACTCAACAAACAACATGAGAATCATGCATATAGATAATAGTATCGATATACAACATATAGCAACATAATAACTATATATGCCAACATAGCAAATGTAAACAAACAACAAATGCAAACATCAACCAACTATCATCCATAACCAATAAATATTCATTCATATTCTCATTAATATTTAATGAATTGGTTTTCAATTTAAATCACATTTGATTCATTAACAGTGGATGTTTTTACTAACATTCATTTTCAATTAGTTTATATTTACTAATTCATATTCAAGTTGGTTCACTTCCAAATCAAATTCAATTTTATTCAAGATTCACTTAACCTTCAAATTGGATTTCTATTACTTTAGCTTTCAATTTCATTAATTTAATTTCATTAACACTTAATGAATTATATACAATCAACTAACAATCATATAACAACCAATGTATATTAATTACAACCAAATTCCTTTGCTTACAATTGGTTTAATTAAATTGATTTCCATTCAAGCTTTCTACTTTCAAATAACATAAGATTTTAATGAATTAACACTTACATTCATTATTCCATATCAACTAAATTCACATTCAATTGATTAACATTAAATCCATTCATTCAAACATTTCTTAAGTTATATTCCATTTTATAAACATCACTTGTTTTACATAACTTAAATTCATTTTTATTACAACTCATATTCATAAATATATTCATATAGTTTCACTTCTTATATATATAAGTTTATTTCACAATTATAAATTACTTTAATTATAATTCATACCTATAATTCATTTGCTTATACAATATTCTTCAATTTAGATTATTCAAACAACTAAACAATCAACTTATATACACTTAATAATTCTGAAAAATTATTTCTTTACATATAAAATATACTTAAGGTAAAAATTATTTCATTTACCCAATATAAAATCAATATTGTGCCGAATTGTTCTGTACAAGTGTTTAGAGATTCCTATCAACAACGTTAATTACTCGTATTAACCAGAATCTATATACCACTCAACAAACCAATCATCACAATATAAAACAATTTTATATTCACTAACAAATACGCTCTCATAGCTATTATTACACTCAAACTCATTCTAGAGTACTACTGACTCTATCTCTAATGAGTAATACCCAACAGAACCATGGTTGTCGCTTAACCATATGCTCCGATACCAAATGTAACGTTTTCGATTTTTCGTTACCGAAAAACCGAAATGTTATGGGTTTAAGAAGAAGAAAAGAGGTGGAAGAAGAGGAAAAAGATATATAGAAGATGGAGGGGAAAGAAAATGGAAAATAGAAAATAGAACGGAACAGAAAACAACAGAACAGAACAATAACAGAATCTCACAATTCGCAGCGGAACAACATATAATAATAAATGAATAATCTTTAAACAAAGAACTATATCAGTTATTACATTACTTTTCATTACATCATATCATCAGAGTGTACAACATCATACAACAACAAACAGTGCAGCGGAAAAAGAAATACTATATAAACTAGTAATACGCCATGCCATCCAGCTTGCTTCCAGCAACTCCAGAATATCCAGAATATCCTGATAAACCTTACTCTTGACTGCCCGTGTGGAAATTGGTGGGCACCCAGAGTTTAGGAAGGAAAACAATAAACTCCGAATCAGTCATGTGACTGGTGTGAGAACTCAAAACAGTTTATTTATCTTTAAAATCAAAATAGAGGAATATTTTTAAAGTCAATTCGTAATGCTTTTAAAAATGAGACTACCATAAGGCCTCCCACACACACACACATGCAAACGCAGAATCGGAGGAGATTTCTCCTTATGATAGTCAAAGATGCTTGATACGCATTAAAAGAACATTTGATATTATTACTAGTGTATAGTGTAGGAAAATTCATTTCGAAAGTAGAATATAAATCTTAGCCAACATACGACCATTATCGTATGCCTACTATAGCTACCATCCAAACAGTGGGGCGCCACCATAAGTGAATGATAGGTTCTACAACTAATACCGTACAAGATCGTATTGTTTCTTTGGATTTCCAACGAATGATCAGGCCAAGGAACTTTCCATTGCCACATGAGAATGCCTCTGGATGGACATCCCCGAGAACCAAACCGGATCTCTACCAACACAAGGCCGGGTTACCCCTAACTGAGTAACAACTGACCGAATATGCCATCCCCCGGTCCTTTGGGACCTTTTCACCGAGCGCTCGCAATCAATTCACACAATCATAAAGTGTTTTTAACATGAGTAAGTATCTGGGCTCCATACCATGATACCACCCTTTTCCAGAAGGAAATGCACACATCCTAAAGGGCGCTACCCCTCATAACCTTGCTGCTTCTTTCTTGTTTTGACCATTCACGGGGTGTGAGGCTCGACGAAGTCACGTCCACAAAAACATACTTTATACAAAAGCCATGCTTTGGGTCAACAAATGATCATAGAAATGATCACAAAGATAGACGATCAAATAAACGATCCTATCACAAATAATCAACACAATGATCATTTCAGCAACACTCAGCATGTCACATCACCAAATTGGGAATATATCGCTGATAACATTCAACTACATAACCTCTGAGCTCGTACATCTCAGAGAAGGGTGTTAAGCTAAAAGAATAAATTCTTCGCCACCAACAGAAATATATTTGAAAGAAATCTGCTTTATATCTCAATTTGTAACGTCAGACATACAATCCATACAAGTCTGTTCCGGGCTCGAACAAAACCGAAGGCACTTCTTACGAAGCCCTTGCAATCCGGGTATTCACAATCCCGATCGAATTTCCCATCACTTAAGGAATCTCTATACCAGGAGCTACCCAGTGCAGAGACAATCGATAGGTCATCCTATCGCTTTCACAAATACTCGATCTTCAACACCGATCTTCAAATGCAATTCACAACGACGTATCACATATTCGGAATGGGTTATACGACCCCATGGTCCTTTCCCGGTTAACCCGAATAGTGAGCGCTTA
Source organism: Allium cepa (assembly GCA_030765085.1). Classification (NCBI taxonomy): domain Eukaryota; kingdom Viridiplantae; phylum Streptophyta; class Magnoliopsida; order Asparagales; family Amaryllidaceae; genus Allium; species Allium cepa. Next base: position 322,930,904 of record CM060939.1, read on the forward strand.
TTCAAAAATAAGTGTGGCATTCAAATTCAAACGAATCACATCAAATACCCATTCAAAGGGAAATATTGATAGTCGGCTATTGAACTATCAATGGATATGCACACATCACCAGTTTCCAAATAATTTTCCAAATTATTTATTCTCCAAAAAATATCTTTACTAGATATATAGTTTTCACACTTCAAAAATAAATCAATATTTATTTTTAAACAAATTCCCCTTTCTATAAATTCCTTGGTGAATTTATATTTCACAATATATATGAATATACGATTTCATTTATTCAATTTCAGTTTATCTTCAAAAAGATAAATTCTTAAGATATTCACTTTATATTGGAAAACATTTCCATACTTATTTATTAAGTAATTCACAAATTTTATTTATTTTCAATTCTTAGAAAATATTCAATATACTTAAATCGAGATTAAGTATATATTTCATTCTTTAAGGAAATCATTCTCTTAAACATATTTATTTGGGCCAAAACGAATGTTGCGTAAAACATCGTTACGACAACCCAAAATCACTAGTATAGGGATTCGGAATTAAATTTGATATATAAATCCCAATACTATACAAAACATTTCCTTTCGGAAATCATTTACTATAACAACAGTGCTATAGTCCACCATTTCCTTTTATTCTTCGAAACATCTATTTCAACAATAAATGTTGAAATCTATGGTTTCGAATCTCAACATATTTAAAAACATCGTTAGATCGTTTTAATTCTATTTAAAACATCAAATCTAAACATTTTCTTTAACATATTATTCACTATTCAAAAACGTGAATATACTATGTTAACAAATTTCATCCTTTTATACATTTTATTTCAAAGGATTATTCACAGTCAAAAACGTGAATATAACTCCATTAATAGGTTTCAACAATTTTCTTATCAAAATAAGTCGTTTGCGAATTTATAAAACAACGTTTATAAATTCCAATTCTAATTATTTATAACAACTTCCTTTTACAAATTTCCGTCATTAACCTATTCCAGTTTATAACTCAATTATAAACTAAAAGTTCATATTATAAGTTAAATACTTATAAAACGATTATTTTACAAAAATTATTCTTTTAAACTTCATAATTATAAATCTTATAACTTATAAGATTCAATTATTTATCCAAACCTATTCCTTTAATAGCTTTATAAATTTTATAAACCTACTGCTTATAAAATTCCATTTATAACTTCACCGATTATAATTCTATAAATTTCATTCATTTATGAAATTCATTCACAATCCATTCTAACACTTATAAAAGCTCGTTTTATAATTCAAAATATTTTTAATTTATAAATATCCATTTATAAATCTCTTAATATAAATCAATTTATATTATTCTTTAAAACGTCTTTAATCTCCTTTATTATTTCACCGTTCTCTTGATTTATAAAATAATTAAATTTTATAAATCCTATATTTAAACTTTTCACAATAAATTCAAATTTCCCAAATTAAACTATTTTATAAAATCATTAGCATCGTATTCTCAAAAATCAGTTTTTAACTATATTTCTCAAAATCATAATTTTTATAACATTAAAAATTATACGTTTATTTATTTTAAAATGAATCAATTCCAAAAATATTTTATAACGTATACTTTCAAAAATCACTTTGAAATCATTTTAAAATTCCAAATTTGGTCCAATGATGCTACACACCAAATAGTCAATCACGACAACAACGATATCATATATCGATATGAAAATCCATCAAATATCAAAATATCTGAAATCAAATAAATACTGTTGAGGAATCCAGTTGGATCCCTCCAACCTGTTTTCCTGCATCCAAAAACATTAGCACAATACCAATTTCGCTCCAGTACGAAATTATCGCGGTATATGGGATTTTAAATATTATCCACTTAATAGACGGCGCAATAGGGTCTCATCCGCTAAACAAATAAATGCGGGAAATCAATAACTCCAATATATACATATGCCAATATATATATATTGCTATTATATATAATACCAATTTCACTGTTTATGAAATATTCGCGGTATATGTTTTTAATAAATAACATCCGCTTACTAACGGCGTATAATGTCTATTTTAACAATCAATAGATAACAATCATCATTCAAACATGCATTCAAATATTTTAAATCTAACTATTTAAAATAAAATCGAAACTGATTCGATTGAGTGAGAAGTTCTCACCTTGATTTCAATTTCGTTTTAGCGATTTATTTCGAATAAAATTAAACGGACGTTTAATTTAACCCAAAATTCTCACTAACTTCAAACGACTCCAATCCAATTTCATCGCGTAGTGCTCGTCCATACGATTCCAACGCAACTGGTTTCGTGCGTTTTCGACCTCGTATGAAAAAGTTACAAATATTTGAAGTTACACGAGTTTTTATATAAAAATTTACAACTTAATTTAAATTTTATAAACCCACTACCCCTCATCACCCTTGGATCCTTCATCATACCATCAGAACCGTAGGACGCAACCCCCCTCCCTCTCTTCTTCACGCGCACGCATCCTGTACAGGCCGTGCTCCATTGAACCCATATTCATAGATTAGGGTTAGATTTTTCGCCACCATCACTCAACGATATTCCATCATACCACTGCCATGTTGAAGCCCCCTGCTTGCTCTACGTTCGGCCATAACCTTGTGGAGCTCGGTCATCTATATCACGCGCAAATCGAGGCCGAACGCGCCTCCTTCAAACCCAAATTCGCGACAATCCGTGAAGAGATAGGATAAATCGACCGTTGGATTTATAGATTGTAGTGCCCTCTACCACTTTCTAGTTGAAGGTTTGTCGAATCGATGAACGGATTGGAAGAAATCAGAGGGGAAACGAGAGTGATTTTCGGCCTTTGGTCTGTTGACTGGCGGCGGCTAGGGTTCTATTTCTTTTTTTTTTTAATTTTGAGAAAGGGGTGGTCTATTTATAGAATTTTGAACGACACTATTCATCCTGGAATTCCGAACTCCGATTTACGCGCCGTAACCAGCGTTTCTAGGGTTTACCCCGCGTTCTGGACATAATGGAACAGGTTTCGAAAGCTAATTCGGACATCTGTGCGAGTTATGGCAATAAACGTTCAATTTAAATTAAACCGATTTGAACGATTTTCTAGGCGTTTTAATTTGTATCGGACAAACGGTAAATCCAATTGACACGAAATTTGAAACCTTACAATAATATCACATTATGGATCCGATGAAACTGGTTTCGTCGAAATCCGAGACTTTTTGAAAAATGGCTATTTTAACTCGCCAAATTAAAATTAAAAATAATTCGATGCGTTTCGAGCTGCCACGATCAAACGATAACTCCGATTGACACGAAATTTGAAATCCGGTAATAACTAACTATTATGGATCCAATGGAACTAGTTTCGTCCAATTCTGAGACTGTTCAAAAATTGACTATTTTCACTAGTCGATTTTAATATTAAAATATTCAATTTTCACAAATTAACTTTTAATTCGATTTTAAAAGTTCTAAAATATCATTCTAACTTCAATATGATAAAATAAAATTTTACAAATCATTTTCAATCATATTTAACTCGATTTCCAATTATTTCCATAATTTAACATATTAAATTATCGATTTAATTATTCAATAAAATCCAATAATTCAAAATAAAATTTATTCGACTTATAAATTCACTTCTTAATATTTAAAATTAATTAAATATTCAAATTTTAATTATTAAAATTCCTGGGTCGTTACAGACCCACTTAGTCTAAACCTGTTTTGGTCATTTCCGGTTGATGAGGCCTGACGAGGTAACGATTACCTTTCACAATCACATATCACATCACTTAGAATGCCACACGGCCATTTCCGTTAACTACTAATTGCCTTCCATAAAAATACAACCCTTAAGCTCATAAGTCTCAAGGAGGGTCTTAAGCTAAGAGAAGTTGCCTTCTCCTCCACCACTAATGTACGTTTGTAAACACCAATGTACGTAATCTATAGAAATGCAATGTCAGACAAACATCCATACAAGTTGTCCAGGAATAGGACAAACCGAAGGTACTTTCCTACCACATCCTGTCAGGAAATCCCTAGGATTAGTAGTGAATAGTCCTTGCATTGGATATTTCATAATGAAGAGACGACTGCTACTGGATGTATATTGGGATTTTAACCCCAAACGAACAACAAACAGTCCTCCACTATGAAATTCCAAAATATCAATATCATCACAAAGCAACCTACACAATCATCGCATATACGTTGGTCCGAAGTGGTTTTCGGATACACCGATCCCGGTCTCTTCGCACCAACAACGCAAAAGCGTTTCTCAACCTCACACAGAAACTAAGTCTCATCGACTATCACGTTTCCAACTTTCAACTTGTTATCCTTCGGTCCAAGAAGGAAGCTCGATAGATTGGAGTAATACTCCGCACTATACGAACCAACATCCTCAACACAAACGAAAATCAAGCCTAAACAAAAGACTACGTACTAAGTGTACGACCAAATAGTTCCCACATCAAGTTGAGGAACTAAAATTTTAGCCAAGTCCGATAGTCGGTTATTTAACTATCAATGCAAACAAACAAATATTCAACACCATAACAATCACTTGGCCCTTTAATTAATCTTTTATTAATTAAATCACTTGCCAAACATCCACTTCAAATTATCTTTAAAAAGATATAATCTCAAAATCATTTCAATACTAGAAAACATTTCCATATACTTATTTAATAATAAGTAATTCACAAATCTATTTATTTTCAACACTTAGGAAATATTATATATACTTAAATCAGGATTAAATATATATTTATTCTTTAAGGAAAATATTCACTTTAAACACATATATTTGGGTCAAAATGAATGTTGCGTAAAACATCGTTACGATAACCCAAAATCACTAGTATATGGATTCGAAAATAATATAGATATATAAACCTCAGTACTATACAAAACATTTCCTTTCGAAAATCATTTACTATAACAACAGTGTTATAGTCCATCATTTTCTTATTCTTCTCGAAAACGTCTATTTCAACAATGAATGTTGAAACCTATGGTTTCAATCCTTAACACATTTTAATACATCTTCAACTTATTTAACTTCATTTAAAAGATCACTTTCAAAACATTTATTAATATATTATTCACTATCCAAAATCGTGAATACAAATCGTTTACCCAATTTAATATTTCTACACATTTAATTAAAGGATAATCCACTCTCCAAAATAATGGATATAATGTCTTTATTTATCTTCTATATTTAACTTATTAAATTCAATCAATTTTGAATTTATAAATTAATATTTATGGATTCTATTTATATATTATAAAAACTTTCATATACAAATTTTCTTTATAAATCAATTCCATTTAATAACTTAATTATATGCCAAAAATCCAATTATACGTTAACTACTTATAAATTATTTATTTTACAAATTCATTCATTTTATAACTTCACAAATTCACAAATGTTATTTACTTATAAAATCCATTTATAACTCTATTTAAACACTTTTGATTTATAAAAATTCAATTTTATAAACCTTATAAATAAACTATTTATAATAATTCAAAATCTCACTTTAAACTATTTTACAAAAAAAATCAACTTTATATTTCAAAAATCATATTCTGGTTTTATTTCACAGAAATCATAATTTTTCTAACATAAAAATTATAACATTTATTTATTTAAAATAAATTGATTCCTTAACAATTTAAAATCTAATGAAACGTTTATTCCCAAAATGACTTTAAAATCCTTTTAAATTCAAAATTGTTACTTTAACATTGTTAAATTCCCAAAAATAGGCTTAATGCTGCAACAACACTAAATACAACAATCACGGCATCCAAAACATCATATATCATATGATAAAAGAATATATAACAACATCTATAAATAAATCAATACTAGTGAGGAATCCAATTGGATCCCTTCAACCTGTCACCTGCAACAAATATACATATTAGAATATGTGTACAATGTCCTCCGCTTCGAGGCAGACGCGCGTACAAAGGGTTATCCGCTCATACACGGGAACGTACAGGGTATTCTGCTCCACTAGGCAGGAATATATCCAAATATCAATCAGTATATTATATATCATCCAACAATCATCAATCATCATATAATTAATTATTTCTCACTTACATAAAAATATCGGCGAGTTAGAAAGAGTGAGTTGTACTCACATTGCGTCCAATAGGAATTGCAGTACTTTATTCCGAATAAAATTGAATGCGCGTTTAATTTTACCCAAAATTCACACTAGCTCCAATAAACTCCAAACCAGCTCGTGTAGCGCTCGTCAATATGGTTCCAACGCAATTCGTTTCGTGCAGAACGGATCTCGTATCAAAAAGTTACGCAGTTTTAAAGTTTATACGATTTAATATATATAATTATTTACAATTTTACTTTATTATTTTCAAACCCACATCATATTCGTTTGTTTTCATCATCAACATCTGGCCGTATTCACGTCTTCTTCCCCAGGTAAATAAAAACACGATCGAACCCATTTTGTCGCCACAAACTCTAATTATCGCGACCCTATTCATTGATCGAGCCATTGATCGGCCACCCCCATTCGAACGACCATCGCGAGTGCCACCATCGCCTGGAATCTCGTGCAGCTCGGTTGCTCAAGCACGTGGAAAAACGTGGTTGAACACTGGATTTTGATTGACGATTTTGATCACCTCGTCACGATCTGGGCGATCATGGCCGTATGGATGTAAAGAGCTCGCTTAAGTCTACAGTTTTGCTTTAGAAAGTATTCAAAAATATTGAATGGATTGGAAGAGATTAAGAGGGGAAGAATCGACAATTCTCGGTCATTAAATTGAAGCCGGCGGCTAGGGTTAGAAAACCTAGATGTTTTGCAAAATAGAAAAGATGATGGCCTTATAAAGAAAATTCGTGTGCACTATTCATCCAAAATTTTGTCGAACTCGAAACGAAGCGTGCCAACTGGCGTTTATAACATTTTACCCCTATTCCAAACGCAATGGAATATATATCGAAAGCTAATTCGATCGTATTTGGAAGATAGGTTTTCGAATCGACTATTTAAATTTAAAATTCACTTAAACTGATTTCTTCGCGTTTTAGCTTTTCCCGGACAAACCGTAAATCCGATTGACACGAAATTTGAAATCTTACAATAATTTAATATCACGTATCCAATGAAACTAGTATCGTCAAAATCCGAGGCTGTTTGAAAAGTTGCTATTTTTATACGTCACTTAAATATTAAAATATTCAATTTTTACAAATTAAATTTTAATTTAATTTTAAAAGTTCTCTAACATCATTCTAATTTAAATATTATTTAATTCAACTTTATACAACATTTTTATTCATATCAAATCCAAGTTTCAATTATTTACGCAATTTCAGATATTAAATTAATAGTTTAATTATCCGATTAAATCACGATATTCGAAATATAATCTATTCAGCTTATTAAATTTACTTATGCATAGTTAAAATCAATTAAATATAAGAATTTCAAATGACAGAAATTCTGGATCGTTACATTCTCCCCTACTTAAAAGAATTTCGTCCTCGAAATTACAAGTAAGAAAAAGTCACAAAGTCCATTAACTTTTCAAACAATTCGTTCAAATTAGATTTACCAAATCTATTTAACCTTTTAACTTTTTCCAAAAATCATTAGTTAAACTCTTACAAAAACTTTACAAAGTTTTCAAATCTACTTAGTTATCTTTTAAAACCAACTAATATCATTTAACCTTTAACTCAAAATGAAAATTTAGTTTTCACAAATTTTCCAAAATTTTCTAACACTTTAAATTTTCAGAAAAATTCGCCATAGCCTCCTTTGCGCGGTTCGATCCAAAAAAAATAACAATATATATCACAAATATACATCTCTTCACAAGGATGAGGCATCCCGAAGGGAAAAAAATGTCGATATGTAATCCTAGATATGTACCTTATATATTATTAGCGAGCATATACGACTAATATAGCGCGAAAGCGAGCTCCAAATGTGAAGTAAGCGCCATACGCACCTATTAAACACTCAACAACAATGAGAAACATGTATATATGAAAATAATATCAATATACAACATATACCACTATAACAACTATATATGCCAATATAGCAAATGCAACAAAAGCAGCAAATCCAACCATCAAACAACTATCATCCAATTAACATCCAACAAACCAGTATCTATCCAACCAATCCATAATCAAATCAATATTCATTCACTTGATTTTCAATTTAATCGCATTTGATTCAGTAACATTGGATTTTACTAGCACTCATTCATTCATATTCAATTAGTTTACATTCACTAATTCACATTAAAGTTTGTTCACTTCCAATTCAAATCAAATTAATTCTATTTACTTCCACTTCCAATTTGGATTCAATGATTTAGCTTTCAATTTCATTAATTCAATCTCATATGATTTTTTTTATACAATCAACTAACAACCAATGTATATCCAACATAACCTAATTTATTTACTTTACTTACATTCAATTTGGTTCCACACTTTTAATTTCAAATTGGTTTAACATTCAATCGACTTTTCTTCAATTATTCAATCCACAAACTTCTTAACTTAAGTTTTGTTCAATTCTTAATGACAACATTTTCCTAATGCTAATTCATTTTACAAATAAAGTTGAATTTTTCATTATATAACTCAAATTCATATCATTGCTTCACTTTATTTATTTACTTCGATACCAAAATCAACTTCATTCAGCATCACTTAAGTTATGTTTCATTTCAATTTCATTTACCTTCACTTTCATTATACAACATAAGTTCATCTCTAATTCATTTCAAATTATATTTTATTTAACTTTTACTTAAGTCAAATTTCATCTCACTATTCAAATTCATATCTTATTTTTCTTAACAAAATTGTTTAACCATTTTAACAATTGGTTTTACTTACATTTTATCACTTTATAAGTTACAAAACTTATTTATTCATAATTCCATGAACATCTACCTAAGTTCACTTTCATTCTCTAAACTCATTCTTTATAATTTCAAATCCAATTCACTTTATTAACTTTCCTTTAGCTAAATTTCAAATCATATATTTATTATGCTAACTCACATTTATTTCAACTTTACTAAAGCTAAATCTTTATCATTTCATATTATAAGTCCAAAACTTATTTTACTTATATTTATCAATTACAACTTGGATTTTAAATCAAATTTGTTTATAAAAAACTTAAATTTTCAATTTACCATTGGTAGCAAATTCCTCACACTGAAACCCGAAAATGATACTGATGATGCTGTAGTCATCACCCTTATTATTTTCCAGTAACATTAGTGAATTCAGTGCTTTATATTCTTTTAAAAAAAATTCTTTTTATCTTTATAAATCTTTTACTTATATAATTTCACTATATTATTTCACTTTACTTATATAAGATCCATTCCAAATTTATTTATCTTATTTATATTTATAACAATATAATCTCTTTAACTATGAACAAACAACTTTCAAATTTAACAGGATTCAAAATTTCAAATTCTTAGTCAAAATTCACTTTTTTTATAACTCATATTTATAAATAAATTCATATAATTTTACTTCTTATATATAAGATTATTTCACAATTGTAAATCATATCAATTATAATTCCATACTTATAATTCAATTGCTTATATAATTCATTCTTTTACAATTGTTGTTTCTATTTAGATTATTCAAACATCTTTCATTAACTTATATATTTTTATATTTTCAAATAACCAAACAATCAATTTACATACACTTTAATAATTCTGAAAAATTATTCCTTTATATATAAAATATAATAGAGGTAAAATTATTTCATTTACCCAATTTTAAAATGATACTATGTCGACTTGCCTCGTTTAAGTGTTTGGAAATCCCTATCGATAACATGGCGTCCTACATACCGACCAAAATTCATAAACAACTCAACGGATAAGCAAACACAATATAAAACATTTTATATTCAGTAACAAACACGCGCTCATATATATAATACACTCAAACTCAGTCTAGGGTGCTACTGTCCCAATCTATACTGAGTACACATCAAAGCTTAGGAATATACAAAATCTAAGCTCTGATACCACGTGTGACGATACGAAAATCCGTACCCTTTGAATCGACAAAAATCCACACATGTACGACCCAAAAAGCACAAACTGATGGAAAGTCAAGAGAAAGAAAAGAAGAGAGAGGAAGAGAAGAGAAGAAAGAGAGAAGATAGAACCAAATAGAACAATACAGAATCTCACATCGCAGCGGAAAATATATAATATCATATCAATGATCTTTACAAAACAGAAACTGTATATATACATACATAAATCAGAGTCCAACAATCAATCAGAGTTATCAGCTTGGACAGTTATAATAACCTGTCCTCACAATTGCTGATAATATACAACAACAAACAAAGCAAAGCAGATAATCAAGCAAATACAGATGTACGAAAATGAAGATCTCCAGCTCTCCTGTTGAAGTTCCAAAGGCATCAAATCTAGACCTGTAAATATACTCGGTCTGACCCGAGCATTGAAAGGGAAGAACGCCCGGATCAGTCTGGTAAACCAGCGTGAGAAACACACTCAACTGAATTTATTAGATTACCAAAACTTTTCCTTTATCAAAACAAAAGTATCTAGTAAGACAAGTCCACACATAAACACGGACATGTTTTTACCTTACGATAACTAAAACATATCATATCAAATCTCATGTTATATTATAGTAGTGTCTACTATATACAAATAATAGTAATCATAGCTGAAATTGTTAAATTTATTAAATTCCAGCATATAGCCCAATTGGGTAATAATTCAAAAAGGAAAACACGTAGTGGAGTTTGGATTTCCATACAAATGACCAGGTGAAGGGACTACCTTCCGGCAGTACATCCCTAGAAGAATGTACCGAGAAACCATCACAAAGTTTCTCTATCAACATAAGACTGGCCCACCTCTATAACTAGATGGTACCGAATATGTCATCCTCCGGTCAATACCGACCTTTACCGAGGGCCCTCTAGTGTACAAACCACAATAATCAGATACACGACGTCATAGCATGTAAAGATATATCTAGAAGAGGATGATCATATCCTACTTGGGAATGACCCACTTAGTCTAACCCTGTTTTGGTCATTTCCGGTTGATGAGGCCTGACGAGGTAACGATTACCTTTCACAATCACATATCACATCACTTAGAATGCCACATGGCCATTTCCGTTGACTACTAATTACATTCCACAAAAATACAACCCTTTAGCTCATACGTCTCATGGAGGGTGTTAAGCTAAGAGAAGTTGCCTTCTCCGCCACCACTGATGTACGTTTATAAAAACCAATGTACGTAATCTATAGAAATGCAATGTCAGACCAACATCCATACAAGTTTTCCAGGAATAGGACAAATCGAAGGTACCTTCCTACCACATCTTGTCGGAAAATCCCTAGGATTAGTAGTGAATAGTCCTCGCATTGGATATTTCATAATGAAAAGACCACTGCTACTGGACGTGTATTAGGATTTTAACCCAGAACGATCAACAAGCACTCCCCCACTATGAAACTCCGGAATATCAATATCATCACAAAGCAACCTGCACAATCGTCGCATATACATTGGTCCAAAGTGGTTTTCGGATAAACCGATCCTAGTCTCTTCGCACGAACAACGTAAAAGCGTTTCTTAACCTCACACAGAAACTAAGTCTCATAGACTTATCACGTTTCCAACTTTCAATTTGCTATCCTTCGGGCCAAGAAGGAAATTCGATAGATTGGAGTAATACTCCGCACTATATGAATCAACATCCTCAACACAAACGAAAATCAAGCCTACACAGAAGGATGCGTACTAAGTGTACGACCAAATACTTCCCACATCAAGTTGAGAAACTAAAATTTTGACCAAGTCTAATAGTCAATTATTTAACTATTAAAGCAAACAAACAAATATTCAGCATCATAATAATCACTAGGCCCTTTAATTAATCTTTTATTAATTAAATCACTTGCCAAATATCCACTTCAAATTATCTTTAAAAAGATATAATCTCAAAATCATTTCAATACTGGAAAATATTTCCATATACTTATTTAATAATAAGTAATTCACAAATCCATTTATTTTCAACGCTTAGAAAATATTACATATACTCAAATCAGGATTAAGTATATATTTATTCTTTAAGAAAAATATTCACTTTAAACAAATTTATTTGGGTCAAAACGAATGTTGCGTAAAACATCGTTACGACAACCAAAAATCACTAGTGTAGGGATTCGAAAATAAAATAGATATATAAACCCTAATACTATACAAAACATTTCCTTTCGAAAATCATTTACTATAACAATAGTGTTATAGTCCATCATTTCCTTATTCTTCTCGAAAACGTCTATTTCAACAATGAATGTTGAAATCTATGGTTTCTATCCTTAACACATTTTAATACATCTTCAACTTATTTAACTTCATTTAAAAGTTCACTTTCAAAACATTTATCAATATATTATTCACTATCAAAAATCGTGAATACAAATCGTTTACCCAATTTAATATTTCTACACATTTATTTAAAGGATAATCCACTGTCCAAAATCATGGATATAATGTCTTTAATAAACTTCTATATTAAACTTATCAAATTCAATCAATTTTGAATTTATAAATCAATGTTTATAAATTCCATTTATATATTATAAAAACTTTCATATACAAAATTCCTTTATAAATCAATTCCATTTAATAACTTGATTATATGCCAAAAATCCAATTATAAGTTAATTATTATAAATTATTTATTTTAAAATTCATTTATTTTATAACTTCACAAATTCACAAATCATATTTACTATAAAATCCATTTATAACTCTATTTAATCACTTTTGATTTATAAAAATTCAATTTTATAAATCTTATAAATAAACCATTTATAACAATTCAAAATCTCACTTTAAACTATTTTACAAAAATAATCAACTTTATATTTCGAAAATCATATTATGGTTTTATTTGACAAACACCATAATTTTTATAACATAAAATTTATATCATTTATTTATTTAAAATAAATCAATTCCTTAACAATTTAAAATCCAATAAAGTGTTTATTTCCAAAATCACTTTAAAATCCTTTTAAATTCAAAATCGTTACTTTAACATTTTTAAATTCCCAAAAATAGGCCCAATGCTGCAACGGCACTAAATACAACAATCACGGCATCAAAAACATCATATATCATATGATAACAGAATATATAACAATATCTGTAAATAAATCAATACTGGAGAGGAATCCAGTTGGATCCCTCCAACCTGTCACCTACAACAAATATACATATTAGAATATCCGTACAATGTCTGCTTCAAGGCAGACGCGCGTACAAAAGGTCATCCGCTTGTACACGGGAACGTATAGGGTCATCTGCTCCACTAGGCAGGAATATATCCAAAGATCAATCAATATATCATATATCATCCAAAAAATCATCAATCATCATATAATAAATTATTTCTCACTTATATAAAAATATCAGTGAGTCAGAAAGAGTGAGTTGTACTCACATTGCATCCAATAGCAGTTGCAGTGTTTTATTCCAAATAAAATTAAAAGCGCATTTAATTTTATCCAAAATCCACACTATCTCCAATAAGCTCCAAACTAGCTCCATCACGTAGCGCTCGTCAATACGGTTCCAACGCAATTCGTTTCGCACGAAATGGATCTCGTATCAAAAAGTTACGCAGTTTTAAAGTTTATACGATTTAATATATATAATTATTTATAATTATTTACAATTTTACTTTATATTTTGCAAATCCACATCATAGCCGTACGTTTTCTTCATCAACATCTGGCCGTGTTCACATCTTCTTCCCCAGGTAAATAAAAACGTGATCGAACCCATTTTGCCGCCACAAACCCTAATTATCGTGACCCCATTCGTTGATCGAGCCATTGATCGGCCACCCCCATTCGAACGACCACCGCGAGTGCCACCATCGCCTGGAATCTCATGCAGCTTGGCTTCCCTAGCATATGGGAAAACATGGTTGAACGCTGGACTTTGATCGACGATTTTGATCACCTCGTCACGATCTGGGCGATCATCGCCGTATGGATGTAAAGAGCTCGCTTAACTCTACAGTTTTGCTTTAGAAAGTATTCAAAAATATTGAATGGATTAGAAGAGATTAAGAGGGAAAGAATCGAAAATTCTCAGCCATTGAATTGAAGCCGGCGGCTAGGGTTAGAAACCCTAGATGTTTTGCAAAATAGAAAAAATGATGGCCTTATATAGAAAATTCGCGCGCACTATTCATCCGAAATTTTTCCGAACTCGAAACGAAGCGTGCCACTTGGCGTTTATAATGTTTTCCCCTATTCCGAACGCAATGGAATATATATTGGAAGCCATTTCGATCATATTTGGAAGATAGGTTTTCGAATCGACTATTTAAATTTAAAATTCACTTAAACCGATTTCTACGCGTTTTAGCTTGCCCTGGACAAACCATAAATCCGATTGACACGAAATTTGAAATCTTACAATAATTTAACATTACGGATCAAATGAAACTAGTTTCGTCGAATTCCGAGACTATTTGAAAAATGGCAATTTTTAATCGTCGCTTAAATACTAAAATATTCAATTTTTACAAATAAACTTTTAATTTAATTTTAAAAGTTCTCTAACATCATTCTAATTCAAATATAATTTAATTCAACTTTATACAACATTTTTATTCATATCAAATCAAGTTCCAATTATTTACGCAATTTCAAATATTAAATTAATAGTTTAATTATCCGATTAAATCACGATATTCGAAATATAATCTATTTTGCTTATTAAATTTACTTGTGCATATTTAAAATCAATTATATATACGAATTTTAAATGATAGAAATTCTGGGTCGTTACAAAACTGCAAACAAAGGTATGACCTAACAAATCAAACTCTAGGTGGTCACACTTCCTCCCAAGTGTCGCATACCCTCCTATCAGATTTGCATCGTTTATGGAATTAACTAAATATGAGGGTTCTAGGTTATGCTTATCTACCAAACAATAAGATATAAAAGAGTGCAATGCACCGGTATCAAATAAAACTCCAACTGTACATCATAAATCAAAAGCTTACATCCCAACACAGCCTTCCCTTTCTCCTCTGCTGTCGGCCTCGATGCAACTAGTTCCAATGCAAACACCTTTCCTTTGCCATCCTTGGATGGCTCCTTGCACCGGTTCTAATAGTGTCCAATCTAATCACAGTTAAAACACTTTATTCCTTTCTTCTAAGCAGCTTTCTTTCCCTTGCCGGCGACACTCATGGGTGTAGTGTCCTTTTTTGCCACACTTGTAACAGACCACTTCTGCCTTTCCCTTCTTAGTAGCTGCACCTTTCTGAGCTTCGTTCTTATGGAAAAAGTTTCTATTTTGACTCTTCTCCTTCAGCATCCTTGTCTTTATTTCTTTCAAGGAAAGCTTGCATCTCTTCATTCCTCAAGGCCATCTCAGCAACAACATCACTTGGCTCCCTAATATGCGGTAACATGGTCGTAGCCAGCTCAAGCTTCAACCCCATGATGAACTTCTCATTCCTCTTAATTACAATACCAATCGTAGCATAGCCATATCTCGCTGGCTCCCCAAACCTTGTCTCATATTCAAGCACAGTCATATCTCCATTCTTTAACTCGACGAACTTCCTAAGCAAAGAAGACTTAGCAATTTCTAACATAAACCTTTCCTCGAACTTCCTCCTGAACTCAGCCCAAGTTATATTCTCCTCATTGATTCCAGCTGCCATGCTATTCTACCAAAACAGTGTTGCCCCTTGAAGCTATCTAGAAGCGGGTCTTCTTTTCAGCTCATCGTTGGCCCTAAGTCAGTGAAAATCCTTTCGCAATGAGGTAGCAAATTCTCTATTTCGATTGCGTCTTCAGAACAAATTAATGGCTTTCCTCCCAACCGAGCAAAATCTATACTCAGAATAGCATACTTATTCACTATTGGAGCTTCTTGGTTCCTTCCTCCAGCATTCCCTCCGATTACTCCGACATCAATTCCTGCCTATATCGTGTTGACAAAGAACTGATACATTGCTCCTATATCCACTTGCAGGACTCCATCACTCATATTTGCAACTTGTGCCTAACCATGGTTTCTTATCGTATTTGGTCTGGAATTTCCATTTGTTGTGGCGCTGCCTCCTTCAAGGTTAACTCTTCCACTTCTAGCATCCATATCTGTATTCAAGCTTTGAGAGATATAGAAGAATAGCCTAAGAGAGGTAGGAGGATAGAGATATAACATATACTTATATATAGTAAATACAAGTAAGTTACTATAGCGTTATCCCGTAGCCCAATCTATCTCTAATTCCTTAGGATTATGTTTTCAAAAATCATTTTACTTTAAGTTTTTCATAAACCTATGCTTTGATACAAAGTTGTAACATTCCATATCTGGTGGCCCGAAGCTAAGCGCTACAGATGCTGCAGTCATCCGTACTATTAACTTCTGGTGGCCAAATATGGTAATGTTAATGATATCCATAATATCAGAAGAACTTTAATATGAAATAAAATCATCATAGATTAAAACATTTTTCTAATTACATTTCAAAACAACATTTCATATTTAAGTTACATAATCCTAAATGTTTCCAGGTTCAGATGAAATATACATATTACAAAATATGCCAAGAGCGACATATGAAGATGCCCCTTAGTTGACCAGAGTAATAAATAGACATATAAATCTTAATACATCACAACAGAAATAAAACAAAAATTGTAACTCCTAAATATAGCTAACATCAGCCTCCTGCTCATCTCTAGAATCTTTATTCATCCAACTATTAAAACCTGTAAAGATCAAACTCTCAACCCACTCAAATCAATTTTAAGCACCGCGAGTTTAAGGGAAAAATCATAAACTTCGAGTCAGACACAAAGGTTGGTGTGAATAATACTATGCATCTCTGTTATTTGATATTAAGTAAGACCATACCGCTACCGGAACGGGGTTTGTAGGATCGATTTTACCCTAGAGGGGGTAAATAAGTTGATACTAATAATTATAAAAATTTAACGTGAAAATATATAAAATAATTGCAGGACTAATTACAGTAGAATAATAATAGCACAGATAATAGGAGAATATTAAAAGCAGAAATAAAAAAAAAACAAATTTACCTAGCTTCGGCAAAACTCTGTCTACGTGTTGCCCCCGAGGTTACTACTAGAAATTAAGTAGTCAGACGCTTACACGTATAAACTCGCGACACCTGCTATCAACTAACCTAACTCAGTCACTGAGTTGCGGATTCTTGAACTACACCACCGTAGTTCATCCCCTAGTCACACGACTAGAATTTTACAAAAGTTTGAAAGTAAATTAAAAATAAAAACAACTTAAAAACACAAAACCGTAGTTTAAAAATATAAACCCAAAGCTTTTAAAGATGCTGGCCCAAAAAACAAGTAACGTGGTAAAAAAATATTCCCTTCTCTTTTTTATTATTGGCCCGTATCCTTTGCTTTGTGAATAATGTCCGCCTCTTTGCTCGTCTGTTTCTCTTTAAGAAAATTATGTTTTAGTGAAGAGAAGCCGCTGCTCTATAATAGATCGGCTGAATTGAGTGATTGTCCTTGCGTTGCTTTCTGGACCGTCTTCTAGCTTAAGCATATGTGCAGTTGCTTCAATTCGTTGAGTTCGATTTGATTAAATCTGGTATGTGATTTCCTTTGTTATTCTCTTTGATATGCTTGAAGACGATTCAACTTGAGTTGTTGATTTGAAACTTTTCTTTGTGATATTGTTTGAACTCGAATGCCTTTGAATGTCGATGATGATGATGATGGGTTAAATAGGATTCGTAATCCTGTAATCTCGTTTTTGATTTCTTCAATTGATATGCCTAGTCATTTGATTTAACTTGAATTTTAGTGATGTCCTGACTAGTTCAACTAGTATATTTTCTTTGCTTAATTATCATGGCTTTCGTATCTTCTCTCTGTTGTCATCTCTGATTTCATTCTTTGCTGACACGATCTAATTTTTGACTTTATCCATTTGAAATTGTGATGTTTTGACTCTAACTTGTTTGATTCTTATTATCACACTGGCCACCATGGCTTTGACTTCTTTGGTATTTTGAACTTATTTTGACTGTTGTTTCATTCACTTTTTAGTCATGACATTGTTACGACTTTTTATGTTGCTCTTTGACTTCTTCGGCTTGATCAATTTATGAAATAAAAACTGCTGCTTTTCTTTGAACAGTGACTCGTACTGTGTTCACGTGGTCTCCACTTGATTCATGTGCATATATATATGTATGTGTGTATGTATGTATGTATGTATATGTATGTATACATGTGTTTATGCATATGTGTATATATATATATATATGTATGTATGTTTGTTGCATCATTTATATACAGGACTTGTCTTTGAACTTACCTGGTTATATTCATGGAGTCTTGTTCCACTGCATATATATGTGTGTGTTTATGTATATATATATGTTTTGATGCTTGTAATATTTGCAACCTGATGCTTGTAGTTATTTTATGATATTGGTCTGGGTTGATCTGGATCACTCTGTGCAGTGCCGTGTTGCCTTTGTCCATGTTAGGCTTGATTGCACTTGTATGCAATGTGCTACTTGTTGTGTGAACCTGCACTAATGTTGCCATTATACCTGCTTACTTTGTTGTATCTATGATGGTTTTTGGTTCCTTTTGGTTTGTTGTTCCACTGGCATGTTTGGAGTTGCCTTTGGTTATTTTTACAGACCAACTGATATATCTTTTGCCTTTTGGTTCATGTGCATAACATATATATGTGTACATGTGTGTATACATATTTATACATATGTTGACATTTGTATTATGTTCGTACTAGGGCTATTTGTGTCATGTAGTCTACTTATGCACTATGTTGCATACATGTTGACTTTGCATATATATCTTGTTGTACTGAACTGTTGAGTTGTATGCCCGCATATAAGTTTGCTAATTAGTCCATTGTTCTAGTGTTTGCATTTTGCTTGTTTATTCCAGTGTGTAGTGCTTGTATACCTATATAGTTCACTTTGTTTTCACTTGTGTATGTCACTTTAAATTTTGACTTCACTTGAATTTTTGGTCGAGGCTCGTTTATGTTGTACTGGTGGTCCTTCTTGATTGAAGTTTCTTTGAGTCAAAATTTCCTCTTGTCCTTGTGGTCTTTTATGTTATTGGTCTATGTGACACTGATTTCAAGCTTTTGGGCTCTTCTGGTCTGCTACATTTTTGCATATGTTAAGCATGGTGTTACTTGTATCTTAGTCTGATGAAATGTTGATCAAGCACTCCCATACTGGTCAGTTTGCTACATGTGCTTGCATTTGAACTTAATTGTGCAGTACGCACTTGTATACAGTTGAGCTGCTTTCTCATTACTGTTTGACCTGAAGCTTGATTCGAGTTTTATGAAAAATATTTGAGCTTGTGTGACCTTCACTTGTATTCAGTTGCATTCATTAGTTCACTGTATTTTGGAATTTGATTTTGGACTTGAGCCTCGTGTATGTGCAATCTGATTCACTGTAGTCTTGTATTCTCTGGTCTTCACTTGAATTCTTATATTGCTTTGACTCCATAGTTGAGTCTGCTCTCATGTGTACACATTTATGCACTAGTTATCATGGTCTGGTTTTGACTTCTTATTGCATGAGAACTTGTATTCGACAATTTTGTGATGTATTTGTAGTGCACCTGAGTTGAATCTAGCCTCGGCTTGGGTTTGACTTGTGCTTACCTGTCCCTACAGTTTTATCAAGTGTATATCAGCGTGCACAACCTTGTGGTATGTACAGTGATACACTGTGCATGTTACTAGTTGTTCGTGTATGATGAATTCAACATGAATATGATGATGAACAACCCAAATAACCGAGACAAATAATATTTCAAAAACATATTTTATTTTCCACTGCAAGAATATTTCTTTTTCAATTTTATTGTTTCATTATTTATTTTGCAGATTGCTTAGATAAATTCGAGTGAATGAGTGATATGTAGTGAGGAACAGTTGCGTAAATTGAAATGTATTATAATTGAAATTTTGTATATATATAGTGAGAGCACAAATTTGTACTATTCAAAATTGTAATAAATATTTGTTTGAATAAAATATTTGTTTGAATTTAAATTCTGTGTTATTTATTTTATTCGGCAAATATTTATTTAATTATGTGAAAATAAAATAGTACAATAACAAATACATTTAAATGAATATATATATATATATATATATATATATATATATATATATATGTTTATTATCATCAGACAAAAATCATATACTAACATATTTAACAAACTCCCGCTTCTGATGATAACAAACATATATTTAAGATTTTGAATTTATTAAATGTATTTGATCATTCAATTTGCTCCACTTACTTGAATGCTCCTTTTCTACAACAAAACTCCTCCTTCATATATGTATGAAGATAAATAAAAATATGCAAATGAACCTAGATGCAAACAAAAATACAAAATAAAATATTTGACCTTTATTTGCCAAAATCTCAACTTTTTTCTCCCCCTTTTGTTATCAGCAAAAGAGTAATAGTGTTAGAAAAATAGTGATAAAGTGATAGACATTATTAGAACATAAATACCCAATCGAGAATAAATATTAAATTTTAATAAAAAAAATCAAACAAAAATCATAAATACTCTGTTAGGCGCATATTCCACTTTAGAATGATATGGATGATGTAAAATCATATAGTTATGTCTATTTGTAGTATATTTATATCAAAAATTCGAATATCTACTAACCATGCATAACCATTCGGACTTTTTAATGAGATTAGTAGTATTCCAATTTTTTATTAAAAAAATGAATTTTAAGCATCTTCCAACCACGCATAAATGTGAGAATTTTTAAATGAGATAAGTGAAAGTTATTGTGCGGATCGTGCTATATGGAATTATAATATACTAGTGAGGAAATAAAACAAAGTTACTGTAGCAGTGTAAATAAGAAAAAATAAAACAAGCACACCAGGAATTTTCATACTGGTTCGAACTTCCCGTTCTACGTCCCGTCCCAGACTCCTTCTGGAATTTCACTAACAGCAATCCTTACTTAACCCGAAGGAACATGTTTACAACAATACTTGAACAACCGAACAAGGAACCTGAGCAGTAGAACAGGATTTCGCCTCAACAGCCGAAGAGGACTTCACTTGCCTGAACGGCAAAACAGGACTTCAACTTATACAGAAAGTATATGTCACAGTGTGTTCTCAATAACACGAATTTGTCTCTTGATAGTACAATCTTCCTATAATCTTCTCCTTTTGATATATATATGTGTGTATGTGAAGAATATGGAAGTAAATGAATGGTTATGTAGAAATTTGAATGCTCAAAAATGTTAGAATCGGTGTAGTACATAAATAGAAAGCTTTTGATCAATTCGGTGAATTAAACAAATGATTCTAATATGTTTATATAGAGTATAAAGAGTTGTAATCATTCGTGAAAAGTTATCATGAAAGAGTATGGATGCATCTCTTAGTAAAAGGTTGTAACTCTTCATGAAAATGAAATGTCTTTTCAAAAATATAGCAGTTGAAGAAATTCAGCCGTCTGAAAATAAATTTCAGACTTCTGAAATTTGAAACGTGCAAACCAGAAAAGAAATAGGCTATTTTTGCCTAGATTCAGACGTCTGAATATTGTATGAAATTTCAGTTTTGATTGCAGATTCAGACGTCTGAAATGGTCAATTCAGACGTCTGAATTTGACCTGTAACTAAAAATTATCATAGCTCAAATGGTTAGAGCACTTGCCTTCTGAACTAGTGACCCGGGTTTGATTCCTGCTCCATGCATTTTTTGAAAACTTGATTTTTCATTTAAAATATGAATGTATATGCGTGTATACCATTTGGAGAAGATTTTAACATTTGTAAACTCTAGACACGACACTCTATGACTAATAATACTTTGTTTGTCACCTTTGTATTGTCTCTATCGTATATATCTCTTCTTTTATCTCCATATACATTCTTTTATTCTTTTGTACTTTGTATCTTCATATTGAATGTATTTGATTATCTCTTTTTGATGCTCATGTACCGGCAAATTAGCTTAGCGATTCTTTGACATAATTGTATAGTTGTTGTCATTAAAAGCCAATAATTGAGGTTCTAACAATAAGAATCAACGTCTATTTAATAATCAATTTTGTTATGTGTTTCATACATGCATAAACGTGGGGAGTTTTAAATGAGCATGAAAGCATATAATCAAAAATTTCAAGTAATTCACCCATGCATAACCTTGAGGACTTTTAAATGAGAGTGAATACTTTGGATGTTTTTATTGCTAAAAATAAACTAAAATGAAAACGAATAATTTCCTGATTAAAATACCACATATTGACATACTATATTGGATTTTTATGAGTGATGGTCGTTAGAAATATGATAGAAATAGAGATAGTCATGAAATTTTTACCAAACAAGAGTCATTATAAATCTTGTTTAAGTTTTTAAAGAAATTTACTAAATATACTGTCTCAAGTTATAATATATGGTTAACATCAACACTCATCACTTTTTCAACTACTATTTTTCTTTTTGATAATTAATAGGGAGTCATATTAGTTAATGTTGTCATTTAAAATCAAATCCAAAAATAATTATAAAATTGAATTCTCCAAAATGACTAATCTGAAACGAGATCAAAAAAAAAATTATTTTCTTGAAGGGGTTTTATAAGAAAAATGTCTGCTAATATGAAATTCAGTTGAAATGAAAAATATGCGGATATTTTCTTTGAAAATGTGATGCAATTAATGAACGTCTCTACATAAACTCATTCCACTAGTAGTTTTTCTATCAACTAGATTTCCAGTGTAATCTGCATACGAATTTTCTTTTGACTAAAAATTATCATTAGTTGGATGTTATAGACCAGATCATGAAGTGTGTAACAAAATACCTTAAAATCATTTTTTGCAGATTTTAAATGAACTTATTTTGAATTTGAATTGAAATTCTGCCAATTTTCAAACAGTAAACATAGTGTCAGATCTAGAGTAGTAAGATAAATAAGTTTATCCACGTGTATCATGAGTAAACTTTCAGTATCGTTAATCCAAAACAAATCTACATGAAATAGTTCAAAGATTCTAGAGATAATAGTGTTCTTGGCATAAAATGATAATTGGTCAACAATTTTCATAAGTCAGAATCATAATCAACATTTATTATCACATAATTGGCTGAATTAAATCAGATTTCGATGCAGATTTTTCACATTTAACAAATCATCCAAGATAAATATACCGTTACATATTTTACCTTCATGATAATTTTTCGTTGTTACTTATTGTGATACTGCCACCTTTATACTAGGCTAAGAAACTTTGATTTGTAGCCCGTCGTGTGCCTGAAACAGCCAGAATCCAGGTAACACAGTTGTTGTTCCTTAGCCTGCCACCACACCTACACAAGAAAAGATTTTTGTGACCTATTTGTTTCTATAGGTCCATGGTTGTTAATGGAAAAAGATTTTGAAAAATATGTTTGTGTAGACCCAAGACTATTTATATTTGTTTACCTTTAAGGGATTTTATATTTGCGCCTTCTGGAACCTAAATTTGTATGGTTTTCACGTTTTTGGGTCTATACCAACAACTGTTTTGATTGTGCCCAATTTTTCTACAAATTGTGCACTCGGATTTGACTTAATTAATTTCACCTCTAATACGTTCGAATTAATTATACCCAAGTCCCTTTCTAATAGGATTAACATTTTGTTTTCTTAATAACATATTCAGTGATTTCTCTCCTTTGGAAATTTTTTCTAAAGTTGTAGACAATTGTTGGGCTTATGTTTTAAGAGATTCATTTTCATTCAATAATTGTGTGCACCTTTTAATAGAATTTTCTCTCCTAGTATTTTCACTTTCTTTCAAAATCAGAATTTCATTTTCAAGTGATTTAATTTTAATTTCTGATTTTTTAGTTTCTTCTTCGAATGATGGACACGTGTCACACTTAGGGCTTTTATTTCGATAGTATTGACTAATTGGTCAAGTACTTTATTTAATTCTATCAAAGTGCCTCTTTGTGATTCAATTTTAGCGTATTTCTCTCTAATTCTTTTAAAACAACCATTTACTTCGTGAAAATATATAAGTAATTCCGAGTGAGTAAGTTTTGACACCTCGCTTAGCTCATCATCATAGCTATCAGTTATATCACCTTGAAGACATATCTTCTTTTTCACTTTCCTGCCAATGCTTTTATCATCTTTATCAGTTTCATCCCAAGTGGCTGCAAAACTTCTCCTTTTCGGTTTCTTTCCTTGGCCGAGTCAATTATGAGGACAATTGGGCTTGATATGACCAGGTTTATTGCACTTGTGATATTTGATCTCCTACTCTACTGAGTTATCCGGTACTTTGGCTATTCTGCTTTTCAATTGTTGATTTAGAGTTGGATTTTCATATTTGTAATTCCATTTTTTGAATCTCTTTATTAACAGTGCCATTTCAGCTACTTCATCATCTTCATCTTCATCACTTTCTATTGTTCCTTTGAGAGCTATGGATTTCTTTCAAGTATCACCTCCTTCGCGTTCTTCCTTGAATTTCATTTCCAGCTCATAAGTGGTGGGATTTCCAATAAGTTCTTCGATTTTAATCTGTTTCAAATCCTTCGATTCTTGAATAGCAGTGACTTTGGCTTCAAAATTTCATGAAAGAACTCTGAGGAATTTTGGACTATTTCCAATTCTATGTATGGTTTTCCAAGAGCCTTTGATTTGTGTATGATAGTGGAAAGTCGTCCATACATCTCTTTGACATTTCAACCATGGCCATTATGAAGTTCTCGTACTCGCTACTAAGCATGGCAATGTGAGATTCTTTGACTTGAGATATTCCTTCATAAGTCACTTCAAGTGTGTGCCAGATCTCCTACGCAGTTAGACAATGTGAGACACGATTAAATTCAATTTGATCTAATGAAAAGATAATAGAATTCATAGCTTTAGCATTAGCATTTTGTAGTTTATTTTCTAGATCTGTCTATTGATCCATTGTTTTTTTCTATTTCCTGATTATTTACCACTATAGTTGGTGTCATATATCCCGTCTTAACAATATTCTAAGCATCAATGGTTTTCAGAAAAAATTTCATTAAAATTTTCCAGTAAGCATATTCACCATTGAACATTGATGGTCTAACTATGGACCGACCCTTAGAAAAAGCATTATTAAAGGAAGCCATGTAAAATATTTAAAATAATAATTTGTTTTTGAAAAATCAAATTTTTAAAGAAAAAATTGGCTTTTGTTCCTAGCTCTGATACCACTTGTAGGATCGATTTCACCCCAGAGAGGGGGAGGGGATGAATAAGGTGATACAAATAATTGTAAAAATTTAATGTGGAAATATATAAAATAATTGCAGCACTGATAATAGCAGAATAATAGCAGCACAGATAATAGCAGAATATTAAAAGCAGAAATAGAACAACACAAATTTACCCAACTTCGGCAAAACCCTGCCTACGTGCTACCCCCAAGGTTTCTACTAGAAACTATGTAGTCAGACACTTACACACGTAAACTCATGACACCCTCTATCGACTAACCTAACTCTACGCTCAAAACCCTGCCACAACTCAGCCAATGAGTTGCGTATTCTCGAACTACACCATCGTAGTTCATCCTCTAGTCACTGACTAGAATTTTACAAAAGTTTGAAAGTAAATTAAAAATAAAAACAACTTAAAAACATAAAAACCTAGTTTAAAAATATAAGCCCAAAAGCTATTAAAGATGCTGACCCAAAAAATAAGTAACGTGATGATAAAGAAGATTCCCTTCTCTTTTTCATTATCAGCTCGTATCCTTTGCTTTGTGAATAATGTCTGCCTCTTTGCTCGTTCGTTTCTCTTTTAGAAAATTAGGATTTCGTGAAGTGAAGCCGCTGCTCTACATAAATCGTTGAATTGAGTGATTGTCCTTGCGTTGCTTTCTCGATCGTCTTCTAGCTTAAGAACATGTGCAGTTGCTTCAATTCGTCGAGTCCGATTTGATTAAATCTGGTATATGATTTCCTTTGTTATTCTCATTGATATGCATGAACTCGATTCGATTCGAATTATTGATTTGAAACTTTGCTCTATGATATTATTTGAACTCGAATGCCTTTGAATGCCGATGATGATGGTGGGTTAAATAGGATTCGAATCCTATAATCTCGTTCGTATATATTTTATTTTATTTCTTCAATTGATATGATTGGCCATTCAATTTAACCTGAATGTTGGTGATGTCCTGACTAGTTCAATTCATATATTTTCGTTGCTTGATTATCACGGCTTTCATTTCTTCTCTCTGTTGTCATCTCTGATTTCATTCTTTGCTGGCACGATCTAATTTTTGACCTTAGCCATTTGAAATTGTGATGTTTTAACTCTGACTTGTTTGATTCTTGTTATCACCTTGGCCACCACGGCTTTGACTTCTTTGGTATTTCGAACTTATTTTGACTGTTGCTTCATTCAATTTTAAATCATGACATTGTTACAATTTTTTATGTTGCTCTCTGACTTCTTCGGCTTGATCGATTTATGAAATAAAAACTGCTACTTTTCTTTGAACAGTGACTCGTACAGTGTTCATGTAGTCTCCACTTGATTCATGTGCATATATATATGTATGTATGTATGTATGTATGTATGTGTACATGTGTGTATGCATATGTGTGTATATATTTGTATGTTTGTTGCATCATGTATATACTGGACTTGTCTTTGCACTTATCTTCTTGTGTTCATGGAGTCTGGTTTTCACTGCATATATATGTGTGTGTTTATGTATATATGTATGTTGTGATGCCTGTAATATTTGCAACCAGATGCTTGTAGTTATCGTGTGATATTGGTCTAGGTTGATCTGCACTTCTCTGTCCACTGCCTTGTTGCCTTTGTCCTTGTTAGGCTTGATTGCACTTGTATGCAATGTGCTACTTGATGTATGTACTTGAACTGATGTTGCCATTACACCTGCTTGCTTTGTTGAATCTGTTGTGGTCTCTGGTTCCTTTTGATTCGTTGTTCCACTGGCATGTTTGGAGTTGCCCCTGGTCATTTTTGTAGACCAACTGATATATCTTTTGCCTTTTGATTCATGTACATAGCATATATATGTATATAAGTGTGTATACATATGTTGACATTTGTATTATGTCCATATTTGGATTGTTTGTGCCATGTAGTCTGCTTATGCACTCTGTTGCATACATGTTGACTTTGTAGATATATATATATATATATATATATATATATATATATATCTTGTTATACTGAACTGTTGAGTTGTATGCATGCATATAAGTTTGCCAGTTAATCCACTGTTCCAGTGTTTGCATTTTTCTTGCTTATTCCAGTGTGTAGTTCTTGTATATTCATATAGTTCACCACTTTGTTTTCACTTGTGTACGTCACTTTGCAATTTGATTTCACTTGAATTTTTTGTCGAGGCTTTTTTATGTTGTACTGGTGGTCCTTCTTGGTTTAAGTTTCTTTGGGTCAAAATTTCCTCTTATCCTTGTGGTCTTTTCTGTTGTTGGTCTATGTGACGCTGATTTCAAGCTTTTGGGCTCTTTTGGTTTGATACATTTTTGCATATGTTAATCGTGGTGTTCCTTGTATCTTGGTCTGATGAAATGTTGATCAAGCACTCCCACACTGATCAGTTTCCTACATATGCTTACATTTGAACTTGATTGTGCAGTCTACACTTGTATACAATTGAGCTGCTATCTCATTACCTTTGATCTGAAGCTTGATTTGAGTCTTGTGAAAAATAGTTGAGCTTGTGTGACCTTCACTTGTATTTAGTTGCATTCATTAGTTCACTGTATTTTGGAATATGATTTTGGACTTGAGTCTTGTATATGTGCAATCTTATTCACCGTAGTCTTGTATTCTCTAGTCTTCACTTGAATTCTTATATTGCTTTGACTCCACTGTTGAGTCTGTTCTCATGTGTACATATTTGTGCACTTGTTAGCATGATCTGGTTTTGACTTCTTGTTGCAAGAGAACTTGTACTCGACAATTTTGTGATGTATTTGTATTGCATCTGAGTTGCATCCAGCCTCGGCTTGAGTTTGACCTTGTCCTCACCTGTTCCTGCAGTTTTATCAAGTGTATATCGGTGTACACGACCTTGTGGCATGTGCAATGATACACTGTGCATGTCGTAAGTTGTTCGTGTATGATAAATTCAAAATGAATATGATGACAAACAACCCAAATAACCGAGGCAAATAATATTTTCAAAAATACATTTTATTTTACACTACAATTTTTTTTTTCAATTTTACCGCTTCAGTGTTTATTTTGCAGATCGTTTAGATGCTGCATTCAATCTGGAATAGAGTTGAAGATAAATACGAGTGAATAAGTGATGTAGTGAGGACAGTTGTGTAAATTGAAATGTATTGTAATTGAAACATTGTATATATATAGTGAGAGTATAAATTTGTGCTATTCAAAATTGCAATAAATGTTTGTTTGAATAAAATATCTATTTAAATTTAAATTCTATGTTATTTATTTTATTCAGCAAATATTTATTTAATTATGTGAAAATAAAATAGTACAATAACAAATACATTTAAATAAATACATATATGTTTATTATCATCAAACAAAAATCATGTACTAGCATATTCAACATGTTTTCCCTCACTAATATGCTTTTAAAACATAACTTTTATAACTCTTAATACTGCATCCAACACTGGTTAACATTTGAGTAATATAATATAAGCATATAAATCAGGTAATAAATGGACTATCTATCCGAACACTATAGTTTTGTTTGGCTAACTACTAACCTTTGGCTGATTGGGGAATACTAGATAAATAATAAATATTCTAACTCATATTAGATACTCCTCTTCTGGACGGTCTATCCTAACTTACTTCTCCCAGGTTTAACTGATCATAATGGTTTTGCGGGCTCACCAATTACTTATCTCCGTACATACACGTTCCTTTTTATGTGTAATGTCATTTTAGTGACAATTCCCTACACACTGGAATTTTGGACTAAATTAGCTAGGGCCAATAGCTAATGCATAGCACGCGACCCAATACCAGTCTCATCTGGTATTCTAATATCCGAGTCATTTTACTTAGGGTCATCTGCCCATAAATTTTTTCTTCGAAACATTTTCTTTCGAACTAATTTAAACCTTTAAATCATAATTTAAACAAGAAAAATATACTCTATAGTTTACTCAAAATCTACCTACCATGTTATATATACTTTACACAAGACTTTATAGATGAAAACATTTAAACCTTTGAAAGTAACCCTTTCGAAACCAAGTGAAACCTTAGGCCGAAAGGCCAAAACATACCTTTCGAAATCATTTTTAATAAACCATTCGAAAATGTTGCAAAACCTTTCTTTCGAAAGCTTTAAAACCTTTAACATCCTTTTATCAAAATAATACAAACATTGCCTTTCGATAATATTGGAACCTTCCATTTAAAACCTTTCGAAAGCATTAAAGTGTAACACAAAACAAACCTTTCGAAAGCATTGGGTTCAAGTAAAACATGTGAAACAACCCTTCGAAACTAGTCAAAACTTTCACTTTGAAACTTTTGGGTTTTACTTTCAATAGAACAAAAGCATCATAAAATAACTAGTTCGAAAGCACTCTTCTGAAAGCTCTTTCCTAAGTAAAGAAGTGATGGTGTTGAAGCCAACCCTTCTAAAGCATTGGAGAAGTGGCTAGGTTTTAAAAACAAAGTTAATCTTTCAAAACCATTTGCTTCGAAAGGTAGAAAGCGGCAGCAAGGGCTTTCGACCCCTTCGAAATCATTTACTTAAAACAAAAGGCGCAACCTCTTTCGAAACCATTCTTTAAATCAATTTGATCCGGTCAGAAGCCAACTAAGTCGAAAGCATTCATTTCGAAGGTAAAGCAGGCTCATTTTCATTTGAAAACAAAGTAACGCTTCGACCTCATCGGAACCCATTGTCTGGACCCAGTACTTTCCGCCTATATCCAATTCACTATGTTCCAAGTCTTTGATACTATTCGCGTTAGCTTCGATGGCGATGGAGGCGAAAGTACTCAATCGAAACCTTGGTGAAAAAGTGGTAAAACATGTAAAAAGCATATTTAAACCGATTTTAACTTTTTAAAGTAACTCTTTCCAACTAACCTACCTTATTTGTCAAAATATGATTAGTTGCTATTTTTTTTTTTTTTGAAAAGTACTGCCGAAATTTCAGAAATAATGAATTAAATTATTTACAAAATGCCCATTCTCCTTTTATAAATATATAAAACATTTAAGTCTCATACCTTAAATAATTTTATATTTCTATTAAAACACTTAGGAAAAATCTATAAAAATTCCCATAAATCGTCTTTAATATGTATTCAAACATATATTAATTTTTGACCCAAAACATATATATTTTAGCCATAATTAATTTTAAACCCAAATGACCATTTTCTTCAATAGAAAATTAATATTAAATCCAAATTAATTCAAAAAATTATGATAATTGAAAACCCTCTCTGAAATATCATTTCCAGTCATATACTATAATCGTAAGGCACTTGGATATCATTTAATAGGGTTTTCACATTAAAACGTATCATAAATTATATATGAATTAACATAAATCATCAATAACCATCTATCTCCATTTTAACATTCAGAACATTTGCAAAACAGCTCGGGTTTAATCTAAAACCGAAATCAATTAAAAACATGAGATGTAGTAATTATTCAGCTTAGCTTTGAGATTAAGGAGTTGAGATTTAAGAATGAATTAATGTTGATTTAGCTTCTTCCTTTAGCTTGTCTTCCTCTTGTTCTTGCTTAATAGTGGTCGGCCTCTATTTTTAATTTTGTTAATGAATGTGTAGAATGAACATGGCTTAATGGTTAGGGTTTTAGAATATGTATTTTCCCTATATTGCCCTTTATCTAACTTCCCTTATCTATTTTATTCTAATTCGTTTGTTAACATGGTGCGACTACACTTACAAATCACAAATCTCAATCTCCTAACCATTACATTATTTAATTTAATTTAACTAATTAAATGTTCTAAATAATGTTACATGGACTTAGGGTCGTTACAGATTCAGTATTTGATGGATGGGTTGGATTATGTCTTTACTTAAAAATGGAAATGAAAGAATTATGGTTATGGTTTATAGGAAATAAAATTCAATCGAAACGTAGACTTAGGCAAGGTGATCCATTGTCATCTCTCTTGTTTAATTTAACTATGGAGGTTTTTGTTAAAATTATCAAACTAGCTACTGTAATGTGATTTTATATAATGTTGGAAATGAAATTACAAGTAATGGCATTTCCATTCTCCAGTTTTCGGATGATACCATGATCTTTACATCTTACTTACATAGGTATATTATAGCACTTAGTTTTACGTATATAGTTTTGAGTTGCTCTCTGGACTAAAGATTAATTTTAATAAGAGTTCTGTGTTAGTTTTGAATAACGTGGATAAGAAATAAAATCAAATAACTCGTACATTAAGTTATAAAATTGTGAAATTTCTTATAGAATATATAGGATTTTTAATAAGACTAACTAGACTCAAACATGATGACTGTCTAATAATAATAGATAAAATTAACAAAAGATTAACTAAACGGAATAGTAGATTTTTATCAAAGGCAGGTAGGATAGTTCTTATTAACTCTATTTTATCTGCATTACCATATACTGGATGTGGTTTTATCGCTTTTCAGAATGAGTAATTGACAAAATAGATACAATTAAAAGAGATTTTTTATGGAGTGGTATCAATCCTAATAAGTTCGAATTGTTTAGTTAATTGGAAAATAGCATGGAAATTTAAAGATGGGGAAGGGTTAGATATTTTAGATTTACATAATTTAAACACATCAATTTACTGATAATAACAAAAATTCAATTTGAAAAGAAATAATATCGAATCAATGGTACAATATTACATATAATATACAACATCTTTCTATTAACAATACAAATAATATTTCTTATTTTTTGGAAATCAATGATAAAAATTATTATAATTATAAATTAGTAATTAATAATGTGGTATATTTGAGGAATTATACCTTTTTTTGACATAATAGTTGAATATTAGTAATTCCCCTTCAAGTAGAATTTGAAGAACTTTATGAAATTTGTAATTTTAAAAACATGTTGATTTTAGAAATATATATCAATTTTAAATTTTCCATAGCAATTTAATTTTAATCATACTTTAGATGGAAAAACATTATCTAAATTGCCTTACTTTGTGCTAATTTAGAACTATATAACATTAATTGTAAAATGACATTAAAATATGGTGTTGGGATAACAATATAATCTACACAACACACTCTTTTTATAAATCTCTTCATTTTCTGGGTATATAGTCGAATGTATTTAGATATATTTGGAAAGATATTACTCTACCCAAAGCTAAAGCGTGGTTAATTATACATGTAAAATTAAATACTATAGAACCATTAAAAAAATATAGTTATTGATAATAAATGTTTATCCTAAAATGAGAATGGAAAATATTTTGCATTTATATTTTGAGTCTCATATCACTAATTATTTTCTTATAATTTGTCTTAATATCTTTTACCTTAATATAACTAATAATGATATTAATTGTGAATTATTAGGGAATAGGCTTAGGTTTTGTTATAATGGATTTCATAGATTAGTAATTGATGCTATTTTTACTGTAATATGTTGGAATATAAGGTTTGAAAGGAATCAAAGGGTTCTTAATAATATAAATACTCTAACAAATAATTTAATACAAAAATTACTTTGATTTCTATTAATTGGATTTTAAACCCTAGTTATAACAAAGATAAAATAACAATTTCAATGGATACCTCAAAGTGTTAAATCTCGTATTAATTTTGTTAAGAAAAATGTAGTGTTTAAAAATATAAATAACAATAGCACTTTAATTACCTTTTTTTAACCTTTTTAATTGACATGTATGCTAATGAATTCAATGCTATATTATATTTAGGAAATTACTTAGATTCTAAAATATTATGATTTTAAATATAGCATTCATCTCAAAACATATGATGTTTAGATGTCATAGTCTTACTTCCAAGGGTTTAGTTGATTAAAATTGTTAACATATTTTCCCATAAGTCTGTTTGAGGTACATGTAGATCTATTTCCTTACTTGATGCACATCATACCAAGGTTGCTACTTCTTGCACATGTTACTTATCCTCCTCTTGCACACACATACACACATACGCATACAATATTAAATAAAAAAATGGCATCCTCTTCCAACAATCAAGCAACCTCTTCCAATGTCATGGAGGCCGTTGCACTATCAATGTGGAAGAATACGGATGATGAAGACAGGTGGCAGGAGTTGAAGTGAAAAGGCAAGCACAAGGTGGTGGAAGGAGGATCTGGTAACCCTAATGTGTGGGCCAAACCTAGGGATGGGGTGAATCTTTTCAAGCTCAACAAAGATCAGGAACAAAATCGTGGGCCTACTTATTGACAAAAGTATTAAAATTAAGGAGAATATTCTGTTTCCTGACCAAAAATCAGATCTAGAAGGTAAGTTCGTAGAAATAGATGATTTAGACTACCAAAAATCAAATGAGATGTGAAATAATTCCATATTTATATATATGGAAGGCAAATGTCCTTATTATGTCTATTTTAATGTCTATGTTAAGAAAGAATGGAAACTTAAGAGTAAATGGGTGGTTTTCTCAAGGGATAATGGGTTTTACCTAGTTTAATTTGAGTTACAAAAAGATATAGAGAAAATTCTAAATGGGTGTCCATGGTTCAAGGATAGTAAGTTTATATTCATGAAAAGATGGGATGCTAATTATCAATTTGAAAGACGCTGCCTAATTGAGTTAGTGTCATATCTAGTTCGGGTAAAACTAACTAACCTATACTTAGCACTATGGAACACTGGGGAATTAGCAAATTAGCTATTCTAGTTGGCAAGCCTGCAAACATAAATGACAATACTAGACATGTGAAGAGGTTAAAATATGCTTATGTTCTTGTGGAAGTAAAACAGATGCATTGTTCAAAAAAAGCATTAGAGCAAAAGATGGCTATGGCATAATCTATGTACAAGAGGTGGAGTATAAATTTATCCCACTTATATCTAAGGAATGCAACTATTTTTGCATAGCACCATGCAATGCCCATTCCTAAAAATAGTTGCCATGCAACAGTGGGTTCCAAAAATAACTACTACCACATCAAAAGCTACCCCTAATTCCTCCAAGTCTATACATCAACAGGAAATAGACAAAACACATGTTTACTCTGATGAACATGATGATAGAGAGAGAATTACAGACCTAAAATATAACTATACTACTGCTACGATCAACGACTTTTCTTCCATGAAAAATACCTTAAAGGGCCACAGTAATCAAAAGCAGGATCATACGGTAGAGAAGGATCAAATGAAGGAGATACCCCAGCCACATCAGGATATACAAAGGAGAGACTAGATGCTATGCAGGATTCAAAAGTGGAGATGGATAACCCTACAAGTATATATGAGATAAATAGAATGAATATCAGTCTAGATGATAGTAATGAAGAATCAAAAGTAAACGAACCACCCAAAGCTAAATTCACCATAGAAAACCCAAAATATAAAGCAAAATTTCATAAGGGGAAAAAGAAACAGGATACAAGCAATGCAATCACTACTCTGGTTACTAGGAGCAAATCAAATGTTTTTTGATGTCTTTATTATATTGGAATGTAAGAGGTCTTAACAATGATACTGGCAAGTTATTGTTAAGATCTCTTTAAAATAAGAAATAATTTAAACTCTACTTTCATGGCAGTTTTAGAAAATAAAATGTGGAGTCGGTCTTTAGAAATGTTTAAGAATACTTTTTGTAGTGATTGGCAATCATTATATAATAATTCTTACCAGTCTAAGGGTAGGATCGTGATTATGTGGCACAAGGCAATTTGGTTTGTCAAGTTAATGGATATGGATGAACAACAACTGATTGTTGAAGCGATAAATGTTGGTGAGCTATCTTTAATTATTTCATTTTTCGATGCTCACGATTAGGCATCTATCAGGACCAAGATATGTAGTAACCTAGTTAATCTATCCAAAATCATAAACAAATAATGGATGGTCCTTAGGGACTTTAATGTTGTGTTGAAAACAAATGATAAAAAAGTGGACTTATATTGAAATTATCCCAAATGGAGTAATTCAACAAATGCATCACTTTTGATGGGCTCATGGAGGCATGCCATGCAGGGTTGAAGTTCACCTTAGTCATATTATTAAAGGAAGCTAAAATTAGGCTGAAACAATGGAACAAAACTAGACCTAAGCAAACCAGTGTTATTGAGAATCTTCAAAAAGAATGTAAAGACCTCCTTTATAAGCTTGATGCGGACCCTCTAAATGGAACTATCTATGCACAATATGATGCAACCCATAAACAACAAAAGAATGCTATGCAAAAACAAGCCATGGATATTAAGCAAAATACCAAGGAGAAATAATTAACTCAAGGAAATGAATGCACCAAATTCTTCTACACTAAAATGACATGCAGACATAAATGCAACAATAAACTCAACGCTGTTGCAAGTAATAGGGAATCAGTTAAAGACAAAGAGAAATTTGAACAAGAAGCAATTTCTTATTTTTCAAACCTTTATAATGGACAATATACTACTACTTTACCTCATTTGAACTATAGGGCTCTGCTGAACGAAGATTCGAAAGCCATGCTACAGGCTGTCATGACTGAGGAAGGAGACTAAAGATGCGGTCTTCTCCACCCCTACGGATTATCTAAGGCCAGACGACTGGACCATGAAGTTCTTCAGGCACCACTGGAGAGACCTAAAACACATAATATTGAAGAAGTTCAGGAATCTTTTACCTTTGGCAAGCTACATCAGGAAATTAATCACACGTTTATCACACTTATTCACACAGTTAACAAAGCCAACAAAAGTGGAAGACTACATGCCTATAGCATGCTGTAATATGTTATATAAGATTAGAGAAAGTGATTTGCAATAGAATCATTGAAGTTCTCCTAAACCTAATATCAGATACTCAATTTGCATTGCATAAGGAAGACACATATGAAAATTCTCACCTTGATCATGAATTAGTGAGAAATTTTAACAAGAAGGGAGCACATAAAGTTTGCATTAAAGTGGATCTTCACAAAGCTTATGACAAAGTTAATAAAATATGCTGTCTTATATGTATTTCCCAGCAAATGTCACGAGACTTGTTGAAGAATGTATTTCTACTCCAACTTTCTTTATTATGATCAATGACATCCCTAAAGGATACATCAGTAGCAACAAGGACTAAGGTAGGGCGACCCTTTCTCACCCTATCTCTTCACAATTGCTATGGAGTACTTCTCACTCCAGATGGAACTGGCTTGTCACCTTGATCTGTTTCAACCATTGTACAACTATCAGCCAGTCCTTCACTATCTATTGTATGTAAATGATTTGATTGTGGTTATCAAAACAAATTCTGAGGCAGCAAAATGTATTAAGGACTTATTTGAAAATCATGAAAGATTTGCTGGGCTACACCTCAACAACAAGAAATCTAAATGCAACTTTAACAAAAATTATAAGGATAGGAAGACAACTCTTGGCATCTTAGGCATAAATGAAAGAAATCTACTAGTGAAATACTTGGGGTTCCATTATCATCCAATGTTATCACTCATAGCGAGTATGGCGAACTGGTTAGGAAAATAAGAGATAAACTTAATGGTTAGAGTTCAAAACTATTATCCTTTGCTGGGGGGTAGAATTGGTGCACATGGTGATAACTGCTAAAATCTAATTCTGGGTCCAAACGTTTCAAATCCCCGACTATTCCATGGAACAAATCAATTCTATGTGATGTGTTGACCAAAATCAAAAGGAGGCGTTGGTCTCGTAAATCTTAAAGAACTCAAGAAAGCTTATAATCTTAAATTGGGTTGGAAAATCATTTCATCTAATTGCCTTTGTTCATAATAGATGAGGGCAAGATACACGAATGATACTTTTTGGATCATGCAAGCATATAACAAGGCCTCTAGAGCATGGAAGAACATTTTGAAGGGGAGAGAAGAGCTCAGGAAACACATTACGAGACAATTTGCAAATGGAAAACGTATAAGTTTATGGAAAGACCCGTGGCTGAAGGACAACTCTCTAATTCCTAAGCTAGGATAGGGCACAGTTTCAAGTTTGGGGGCTCCGATAACAAAGTGGACTCTATTATATGTAATGGTAGATGGTGTCCAGAGAGGAAAGGACTTTAAAGTATATCTAATGAATTGCAATATATTCTAATTTTTCAAAATGAAAAGAATGACTTTTGGACATGGAATCTGACCAAATGTGGTACTTCACAACTAAAACAGCATGAGAGGTGGTCAGAGCAAAGAATGAATTGAAAAATTAGGCGTCACTCCTATGGGCCAAGTCTAATAACCATAAAATGCCATTCCCACATACAAGGCAGTCAATCAAAAATTCTAACTACAGATAGGCTTGCTAAATAGGGTCTTAATGTGAACTTAAAGTGCAAACTGTGCAAAAATACAAATCAGCATCGCCTCCCTTGTTTTTCGAATGTAATTATTCTTAACAAGTGCCACAAGCATTTAAAGCCAAGAATAATGACATGCAACCTATCGATAGCCTGGAAGAGGAGTTATCTTACCTGAGTGGTGATAGAGGGAGCATGGGTCTGGTGAAGCAAATGAACCAGATAACACTCACTACCGTAGTGCATCATTTGTAGAAGAAAAGGAATGAAGAATTTTCCAAAACAATGAAAGAAACATGTTAGCGCCAAAAATTGGTCACTAACATCCAAATCCAGATGAAAGCATCAAGTACCAGTCACAGCTCACAGATAGAGTGTATGCAGAGAGTATAAATATGAAAAACAGTGAAAATTAAAATGAAAGCAACAAAGAACAACCGATTTTATAGTGGTTTGGCTAACTCCGGCCTACGTCCACTCTAGAAATTTCATTTTTACTACTGTAATAATCGATTATAGTTACAATCCAAAGTTTAACAATGGCTAAGTGCCTTTGCCTTAGAGAAGAGAAAGTCCAAGAGCCGGAAGAAGATTCCTTTTCTGAACCCGCACATATTATATTTATAGGCAAATCCAGACAATTGGGCCTCTTAAGTATTCTAGGCCTACCAAGTCCTCGGCCGAGCTCACACCTTTTATCTCGACCGACATCAAGTCCCCCATAAGCCGACCCGAAGCAAACATAGTACTGATTCGACGCAAAATGCTTAGCGACTCGAAGTAACACGACCTATGGCCTAGGTCAGACCTCGGTCGAAGTAACTTCCATCCAAATGTCGAAGCGAAGCATTCCCTAATGCTGGACCATGAAGTCCATCGAAGCCGATCCACACATGCCAAACGACAACCAAGGCCGAAGCACAACGCCGAGTGACTCTAACCGAACCACAACGCCGAGCAATGTCCAATGCCGAGCGAGGTACAATGCCGAGCGACATCCAATGCCGAGCGAGGTCCAATGCCGAGCGAGGTCCAATGCCGAGTGACATCCAATGCCGAGCGAGGTACAATGCCGAGCGACATCCAATGCCCAGTGACGTCCAATGTCGAGCGAGGTATAATGCCAAGCGAGGTATGATGCCAACCCACATCACCTTGCCATCCCAAACCACACCGAGCCACCTCTAATGCCGAGCGACCCAGAGCATCCAGACCGACCCGTTCATGCTGAACGACCCACAACTTCCAGACCGAGTCGTGTAACTTCTCCACTTCTCGACCGAGCGACATATCCAAGTGAATTTCGTCCTTTTAAACCGAATCCTTCATATTCCAACTTTGATAAATGAGAAGTCGATTTAATTAAATCCACCTCTCCATGGCCTTGTCGAAAGGCGGGTTAACATCTGTCCCCCAAAACATGCCTTACTATTGAAAGGTGTGTTTTGAATAGCCTCAAGTCTGATATCCGAAGTATGTATGATATCCACATCCATACTTTCCGATTCATAATCCAATCCATTTTATCCAAGTGTCATTGCCGTATCCTTATCCAAATCTACAACTGCTTCGAGTCGATATTCGATTTCCATCCACTAATCAAATCCCTATCCAATTCCACATCCATCCGAACTCGACAACCGAGTTATAATCCATCCATATCCAGCAACTAATAACCAAATCCATGACCTCTCCGGGTCGATATCCAAATCCAAGACCGGTCTGGGTCCACACCCAAATCCCGAGCTGTTCATAGCCAATATCCCAATCCGCAACCTCTCCGGGTTCTTGCCAAGCGTAATGCACACTCGACGACCTATGTTAAGTAATGCTATGGTGTTCCTGGTTCAGTGTCCATGAACGCTAAGTAATGCCATGGCTTAAGTCCTAAGTCGAATCTTGGTCGCTCCGGACCCTTGCCAAGCATAGTCCATACTCGACGACCTGTAATAATAACCAATAACATAGGGCCTAAGTCCTAGGCCAAATCTTGGTCTCTCCGGAACATTGCCGAGCATAGTTCGTACTCGACAACCTTTTAACCTAAATCCAAAGGAAAATCTAATCAAAATCCAATCCAAAATCCAAATCCAACCAAAAAACCAGAAATCCATATCAAAAATCCAAACCAAAAAACAAACATCCAATCTCGAATCCAAACCAGAAAAAGAGCAAAACAGGGAGTTCAAACCAAACTCCAAAACCAAACTAGAAAAAGAAAATGTCTAAGTCAAAGGGAAAAAACCAGATTTCACAAATTGGGGCGTCTAGGTAAACCATCATCTCAGAGCATGCCTGAGGGCTATCTCCGACCCCGTACACGAGTAAGTGATTTAGTCGTTTGCCCGGAGTTTGTTACTTATTCCAAACCATCAAGATTAGTTGATGACTAACCGGCCACCATTCCTGGGCCTCATGTCCTCGTCGTTCAAGGTAGGCGGTGGCTGCTCCTGTTCCACCGCCGCATTCCGTGTTTTGACATATTGTCGCAACTGACCATTCCTTATATGATCATCGATTATGTCCTTCAAATGCCGGCAGCTGTTAGAATCATGCCCGTCTAGGTCATGGAAAAGATAGTGCCTTCCTGACGTCCTTTCTCATTCTGAGGGCTCTCTCCTCGCTGGCCTTCGATACGGAAGGCGATCTTGGGTATCCAAGAATATCCGCTCCATTGTTGCGTTCAATCCTGTGTAAGTGGAGAACTTTGGTTCTCCTCAGTGCTTCCTTTTCCCTTTATCCTTGTTTTTACCGAGCTTTCGCCGAGTAGTCCTCCATCCTTAGTCATGTTTACTTCCCTTGACCTCATGTCCAAACATGCATCCTCTTGTTAAAAAAATTTCTCAGCTTCATGAAAGAATTCCCCAAGATCCAACGGTGGATCTCGTATCAACGATACTTTGAAATTCGAATTATCTTTGACTCCAGATACCGCAGCCATCGGAACTATTAATGGATTCTGCCGATCCACTGAGGCAACTGCTGCATTAAATCAAGTTAAGAATGTCCTAGGCAATCCATCCGTCCCCTGTTTAACTGACGTCGGCATCATCATGTTCTTTGGCCTTTTTACGTGAACTCGAAACTGCCTTAAGAACTTGTCCACCAGTTCCATCCATGTTCCAATGAATCCATCCTCCAGCTGTCTGAATCTCAACACAGCTATATCAGTCAAGTACAGGGGGAAACATCGGATTATAACCTCCTCTGTTTCCCCCAGCACTTCCATATGCCTAGTGTACCTCATCAAGTGGTCAGTGGGATCCGTCTTCCCGTTGTATACTTCCAGAGTAGGCAGTTTGAAATCGGGCGGATTCCTAGCTGTCCTGATGTTTCGAGTGAACGAACTTTTGTTAACTTCCTCGAAATCCCTGTTTGTCAGACATTCGTGAATAGTCCGCCTGATAAAGTCGGCCAATTCAGTGTTTCCAACCAAGCGTAGCATCATCCAGTATCCCTCCATAAACTGGTCCAGTATTACCTGGTGGTGTGCCCCCGTGTCTAAGTCCATCTAGATAGTTAGTCGTTTGTTGATTGGGAGCTGCCCCCCATTGAATCACTCTATCCACCTACTGGTTGAGTTCCTCTGGTCCAGTTCCAAGAACTTGAGCACCTGCAGTTCCTACTTGTCCAAATTGCCTAAGAAGAGCTTGCATCATCTCTTCTTGTCGTTTCATCATCTGCTCCTGCATGGAATTCATCATGACCTGCATCTCATCCCTAGTAATGTAGATGGAGGTTTGATTGGCCCCAGAGGAAGCCTCTGGACTTCCCTTTTGCTGACTTCTTTCCGCTGCTTGCTTTCATGTTGATGGTCTAGCCATTGCCTTCTAGAATCCAAGTCCCCAAGCTTTTGAATCCAGAATCGAAGCTCCAAAATCTCTAAGTGCTAGCTTTCTTAGTGAAAGCACAAAAATATTAGCACTAAAAATTAGTCACTAACACCCAAATCCAGATGAAAGCACCAAGTACCAGTCATAGCTCACGGATATAGTGTATGTAGAGAGTATAAATATGAAGAACAGTGAATATTAAAATGAAAGCAATAAAGAACAACAGATTTTATAGTGGTTCGGCTGACTCCGGCCTACGTCCACTCTAGAAATTTTATTTTTATTACTGTAATAATCGATTACAGTTACAATCCAAAGTTTAACAACGGCTAAGTGCCTTAGCCTTAGCGAAGAGAAAGTCTGAGAGCCGAAAGAAGATCCCTTTTGTGAACATCCACATGCTGTATTTATAGGCAAATCCAGGTAGTTGGGCCTCTTGAGTATTCTGGGCCCACCAAGTCCTTGGCCGACCCCACACCTTTCATCTCAACCGATCTCAAGTCCTCCATAAGCCGACCCGAAGCAAACATA
Source organism: Allium cepa (assembly GCA_030765085.1). NCBI lineage: Eukaryota > Viridiplantae > Streptophyta > Magnoliopsida > Asparagales > Amaryllidaceae > Allium > Allium cepa. The sequence continues at coordinate 322,972,986 of CM060939.1, forward strand.
GTACTGACTCGAAGCAAAATGCTCAGCGACTCGAAGTAACCGGACCTATGGCCTAGGTCAAGCCCTGGTCGAAGTAACTTCCACCGAAATGTCGAAGCGAAGCATTCCCCAATGCCGAACCATGAAGTCCATCGAAGCCGATCCACCCATGCCGAACGACAACCAAGGCCGAACCATGAAGTCCATCGAAGCCGATCCACACATGTCGAATGGAAACCAAGGCCGAACCACAACGCCGAGCGACTCTGACCGAACCACAACGTCGAGCGACGTCCAATGCCAAGCGAGGTACAATGCCAAGCGGCATCCAATGCCGAGCAAGGTACGATGCCGAGCGATGTCCAATGCCGAGCGACCTCCAATGCCGAGCGACCTCCAATGCCGAGCGACCTCCAATGCCGAGCTACGGCCAATGCCGAGCGACATCCAATGCCAAGCGAGGTACAATGCTGAGAGACATCTAATGCCGAGCGACATCCAATGCCGAGCGACGTCCAATGCCGAGCGAGGTATAATGCCAAGCGAGGTACGATGTCGACCCACATCACCTTGCCATCCCAAACCACACCGAGCCACCTCTAATGCCGAGCGACCTAGAGCATCCAGACCGGGCCGTCCATGCCGAACGACCCACAACTTCCAGACCGAGCCGTGTAACTTCTCCACTTCTCGACCGAGCGACATATCCAAGTGAATTCGTCCTTTTAAACCAAATCCATCATATTCCTCGATAAACGAGAAGTCGATTTAGTTAAATCCGCCTCTCCATGGCCTTGCCAAAAGGCGGGTTAACAAAACATAGATCAGCTTTGTAAATTAGTCGAATCGAAGGTCAAAATAGTTAGTGATTAGATCAAAAAGAAGACATGTACCAGTACCAATGAGGAGGTGAGACATATTGAGGAAAGTTGGAGTTTGTTTGAGTTCCAGTAGCCATGACTTTGAGCTCGTAGAAGGAGGATGATGCGAAGAGTTAGATTTGAGTAGGAATGAATCCGATGGAAGGGAAAATTAGAGTAAGCATAGGGAATAGTGTATTATTATGCGCCAGTGGCTTTTACTCTTATTGAGACAACATGATTATTTCTCATTTTTGTAATAATACTGAACTACATGTTGTACTGGGATTTGGACTGTTTACATATCAGTAAAGAAATTTACCTAGTTCCAAAAAAACATACATAATAGGTGGTAGAGTCAGGGTATGTCCTAGGGACAATTATGTAACTCGATAACCAACCTTACTTGAAATAAAAGGTATTTTTTCTATTATATTCTTGATATATTGTGTTATATATTAATTAATTGATTTAATTAAAGTATATTCAATAGAAAATTCATAAATGGTATGTTTTGTGATAGCAGTTACAATGCATTGTAATGATGAGTTATTTATCCAAAAAAATAAACATACTATTTTAAATTTTCCTGGTCAAGATGTATCGAAACTGGATATCGATGCATCTGTTGAGACTAAAATACGTCACGCTCTTCAAATGTTGGACAATGTATTATTCATGACTGCTGGTGGCACCAAGGGGTTACATACTAATAGTTATTAGATGCCTATGGAAGACTCAGTCGATAGCTTTTTGTTGGTTAATATAACTAAGGTCAAACAAAAAATATCGATGTGACAAAATTATACAGTTCCCTTGACTTGAGAATCTTTAATGTGGAAGCTCCGTCTTGGTAATATTTAAATCGTGGCACGTCATCCATTGAATGACTATAGTTAGGTCGATTGGAAGCATTAGAAGTGAAAAACTATTCATGAAAGGATTCGTCCCCTCAGTTATATAAGGTTAGTATCACGGCCAATTGAAGTCAAATCAAAGTCAAAGTCTCTGGCCAAAGTAGTTCAGTTAATAATAATTTTTATTATTGAATCAATGACTTTGTGTTTGTACTATAAATTTGAATATGACGATGTTGGAATTTCTACCATTACCAAGTTTCATAAGTCCAAAGTGATATAGTTTTGATGAAGAAAATTAGTGCAAATAATTGTAAATACCGGATAACGCTTATCAAAGTAAAATTGGATTTTACTGAAACAAATAAGCAATAAATTTGGCCAAAATGTTGCACCACCTGCTAATTGACGTATGAAGGCTAATATTCTAATTATTCGATATTAATCGCTGACCAAATTTACATCTAAGAATCACACAACCGAAATATTGAATACTCCTACTACCACCCAATTTAATTAATTTATAATTGTTATTAATTAATTAATATATATGAAATATAATAAAATTTTATTTATTGTGTTGAAGAATATTGAATAGTATATTTATGATAGTTACAAATACGCTGATCAATATAGGATATCGGTAAGCGTTTAAATTAAATTTAAATGCAATGAATATTGTTAGAGTTTGAAATGGTTTCGAGCCCCATAAAGGGGCATGAATTTTCGATTGGCATGTGTAAGGGAAGTTTGGCCAAAATGATGGCTAAGGGGTTGGACTTGACTTTAAAAAAGGAAGAGAAAAGGTATGAGAGAAATATGGATCCGGATCCGAATTTTTTTTCTTCGCATCTCCTCAGTTTAAACATCTCTAAACCTTTTCTTTCTTTTTGTATTTTTGGCCTCCTCTTCATCTCTTTTGTTGGCTAAAAATTCTACCTCACCCCTCCACATTTTCAAGCACTTTTAACATTAAGATTAAAGTCGATTTAATCATCAGTGATAGCTGTGTTCAGGAAGCTAGCAATTCCTGGATACGAGAATTAATTCAAGGAGTTAAATTCTTTGTTTCAAGGTGTGAATTATTAGGCTTTTGTTGAAGGTAATATTATTTGCTTATAATATTTAATGTTCTTATTCATGTTATGTGCTTGCTTGGTTAAAAATTGATATCATGGATCTGCTTACCGATGTATTGTCTACATTTGATGATAATTTTTTTGAAAAAAAGGTTCATTTATTAATAACAATAAATACAGGTACATGAATTTGTACGATGCAGTAACTCAAATACACAAACGCTCACATTCACAAACTCTATACCCATCATTCTGTCCAAACCAGCCCAATAACTAAAGCCTAAAGTTGATCTATAAAAACATGGTACATTCCTATACACATCACAACAATAATACACATGAAAAAAAACATTTCCTACGTACAAATACAAACCAAAGCCAAGCCCTTATGTATCATCGGGAAGCTTGCTACCTCTGTTTATATTCCTGATTTTGTAGGTAAGCACTAGGACGGTATCACCAGCCTCCTTGTCACTGATGTTATCTCGTCCATATGAATTAGAAGCAAAATCACACGCCCCAAAATATTCATCACACTGAAACTCTACAGCCAGTATGAGCAGTAACTATCGAATAGAGAACTATACTCAATTCTTATTGTTTGCAAGATCTGTAACCATAGAAGGCCTAAGTGCCTTTGATTTTAGATCCTAGAGTTAACAAAAAAAATCTTGATACAAACTTCATACCAACAGAACTACCATACTTCACAAACTCAGTATAACTTACCAAATTCTGGAAGAAAGCATTGATCGCTTATATGATTGAATTAGTGTATCAGATCAACTCGGCGAAAAAGACTTACATAGCCCTATGAACGTTTTAGTTGACCTTACATCTCGCCGGATCTAAGAGCCATGAATCTGAGGCCTAGGGTCTGCCATATTCGAATAGATACACAACCAACAACAGTTGTTCAAAGTTCTCCAGATTTCGTAAGTTGAAAAAACAGAGAACAAAGGTAGCCTGACAATACAGCCTTCAAACTTTGAGCAGAACTGTTACGACTATCTTGATATCACCAATCCAACTGTACTACTGCCAATCCCTAGATTGAAACCAGTAATCAAAGAAAATAGCGGTGTCGGCAACGGTTTAAGTTGGGTTACTCATCTAGATCTAAACACCACCTTTCTATGGCCTAATCTCCACCAAATAACTCGAAGAAGATCAACCAAACACATTTGATGATAATATATATATATATATATATAATTTATATATGTATAAAATAACATTTAGTTCACGGCTAGTAATTTTGAAAAAAAATTATTAAAATAATATTAATTTTTTTACGAAGATTGATTTTAAAACACATACATAATTTTATAAAATATATGTATATTTATTTTATTAATATATATATTATAGTTGTCATAAATACAACAAATAAATAAATTATATACATATATATATATATATATTTTAAGTCGGTATATAGAAATTACATATATATAATTCATTTTATTTATTATACCTAATTCTATATGTTGTGTGTGTATACACATTGTGATGTATATAAATATAAGTATTTAATAAAATTATAGATATTTATAAATAGTTTTAAAAAAATATTAATTTTTATCAAGATTTCCATATAAATCTGAATAAATAAATAAAACTAAAAAAATACCGAAAATTATTTCAAAAAATATGTTTTTATTTTAAGCCGTGTATATATATTAACATATGTTGATACACGCACATGCACACGCACACGTACACATGAATGTATTTTGTGAAATCTATTAAATAATAGTAAAGTAGAAGAATTTGAAGCCCTCTTCTTAATTCTAGAACTTATCTCTATTCTCCTTACTTCTCTTCAAGTTTGGATATTTTATTTTTAAAATCATATGATTTACCATTTTATAATTATTTTACTAAATTTTCCATACTATTCTACATTCAAATACCTACCTTTTTAAAAAAAATTACAATTATTTACAAACCTTTCACGATTCTCTATCAAAATTTTACATTATAGTGTGAGAAATGCGGATTACGGATCTTAAGGCTAGTATTAACACTAGAGGAGGGATAAGGTGAATAGTGTTTTAAGAAGTTACTAATTCTTTTTGAGTTTATACTAATTGGAACACAAATGTATGCAATATTCAGACATAGATAAGATCATAGAATCAAACACAGATGCAGATGTAAAGTAAAAGCAATAAAGGAAAGAACACACCAGATTTTATACTGGTTCGGAGTTACCCTACATCAAGTCCCGCAACACAAGTACGGATTTCCTTTCAAAATCAATTCTTGCAATTACACCCTCGATTTCAAGGCCACAAGGTACACCACCCCGGATTCACAATCCTCGGGTAGAGACACTTGATTTTACGGGCAACAAGTTCACCCAATTGATTTCCCAGGCTACAATCACACAGTTGCTCGCTTGATTGATTTTACAGGCTACAATCACACCTTTTCTCACTCAGTTAATTTCAAATAAGTCTATAACTCTGAATAGCACTAGGATCTTTTTGAGATAGTGATAGAGAATCAAACCAGAAATGATCTAGTTAAATTCAATGGTGATTTCGGTAGAGTAATGGTAAAAAAGTATGTAAAGAAATGTGGAAGAAGAAGAGGAGTGAAATCAGAGAATATATGAATATAGATTCGTTTAAAACAGCCCTATTTATAGTAGAACAACAGCCATGTCCATACGTGAAAGGATATGACGAATAGACACTTCCTTTGAAATTCAAAATTTTGAAATAAACTATCACCTTGTCTACAAGGGTCCCTTCGGGTTGTCGACAGGCCTAAGTTATTTTTGGTAATTTGTTTTTCTTTGAAAATAACTTCTATCTTGTATTAAAACTATTTTAAATTTATAAATATACTTAACTATAGTTAAAATACATAAATAAGTATAGAGAATAATATTTTAGTTTAAATTTTGAAACCAAGGATAATTTGATTTTGAAAATAAAGATTATTTTGAGGCTAAAAGTATTTTAAAAACAGGATAGATGTTTTTGATTCTTTTAAAAGGAAGCTTTTGAAATCATTTTGAAAACAAGATATAATTTTGTAAAACATTTGAATAAAAGTCAGTGGATACAAAACAATGTTCCACTAGATTTTTCGTAGGTTCCATCCTACTTAGGGTTCCATCCCTTTAACGGGCTCGAAGTGGATTCCATTCCACGAATAAAATGGATTTAAGATGACAGTGCTTTTCTAGGAGTTTTAACAAAATTCCTAACTAAATTGCTTATATTGAAACCTTGAACTTTTGATAATCATGATACTCATGAGTCTTCAATCTTGACATCTTCAGTCTTGAATCTCTATACTGTACAGTCTTCATTCTTGGTACCTGCATGGTTAAATCCTGCATATACATATATATCTAAAATACAATGTTAGTATTTATATTTTATAAAAATTCCTAAGATTGTTTTCATCAAAACCAAATTCTCAGGGACTAACAATCTCCCTATTTTTATGATGACAGCCTTTGTTTATAAATATTACTTCTATCCTAATAACTGCCTCTAAAACTATTAACTCCCCCTTAATCTATGCCTAACTATCCTATTTTATACTTCTCCCCTTTTGTCATCAACAAAAAACTAACTCCAAACTATATAACTTCCCCTTATTTTTGTACTAAAGTACCTGCAATAATAAAATATATAATGGAGTATATAATTGATAGATTAAGAGATAATTATACCGATAGTCATGATAACTAAACAAAGATCATATAAATATCAATGTGTATTTATACATATTATGTATTGCACACCAATTATCAATCCACACCAAACCAAATCAAATCAAATCAATCCAAGTAATCAATTCAAATCAAACAAAGCAATCAAATAAAATCAAACTTTACATGGAACTTCCACCCATCCTTCTTCTCCAAATATAGGGTCTACTTTAATGACATCCTAATTTTCATTTTCATTGGTGAGAGAGACTGGAGGATGTGCTTCACTATCATTTTGTGCAGGGAGGAAATCATCCATCGTATCGTATCGAAATGCTTTTCTTGCTCCTTGATCATTTGCATTTGACTCAACTCTAAGTGCTGCTGATTATGAAGAATGAAAGAAAGAATATTTTTGAAAGAGTTAAGGGTTTCTTCAAGATTCTCGGTTAAACTATGAATTGGATTGGCCATATTTGAGTTTGTGAGAAGAAATATAGATAAAGTAGATAAGAAATGATTTTGAGTGATGAATTCTGGAAGAAATATATATTTACAGGTGTAGAAATTCGTTTGAAATGAATAGACACAAGGTAGTTATTCAAATTTCAAATTTAAAGTGAAAAGTCATTTCTGACCAGTACTTATCGACATGGTCTATTGGGGTTGTCGACAGGGGTCAGTTAATTTTGATGACCCATTTTGATTTTGTGAATAATTGTGTGTGTGTGTATTTATATAATATACTAACATTTATTCTGGAGATAGGATAAGCTAGATATAGAAAAGTAATTCAATTTCATTTCATAATAGAATGATATAATGATTAAACATTAAGAACTACACGAACATTCAAATCAAAACAAACTAAAACCAATACAACATGACATGAAAAGGTAAAACTAGTTAGAGGATGACGAAGATGAAGATAATCCAAGCTTCTTGCTGACTTTGGAGATAAATTTGCTCATCTTGGATGACATTTTATCCAATTTCTTACTAACGAACCGTTTAAATGTCCATTGATTCTCAACAATGATCTTTTGATTTTTGAGTAAGGTTTTATTGGTTGGATTAAAGGGATAGTCAATACTTTCCAAGGATGTTTCACCTTCTTCTTCTTTTTCTATTTCCATTTCATCCCCTTCTTCTTCTTCTTCCTCCTCCTCTTCCATCTCCTCGTGAGCCAAACGCTCTTCCTTTTCGGCAAGAGTTTCATACGGATGAAAAACATATGGAATTTTCATAAGAGAAATGTTTGAGTTATTAAAAACTTTTCTTGAAACAAGTTATTCTCCTTTGGAATCTACTCCAACATAATTAAAAATTCGAGTAAGATAGATTTCATGATACAAAGTGTTTTCACCCATTTCAAGATTTTTGGGACGAAATTCATCCAAAATAACTTGCGCCCAACTAATATCACAATTTCCAAAAATAGCAAAAAGTGCTTTGCAAACTTTTGAAGTTGGATTTTTAAAACTCCCCAATCTTGGAGTCAAAGTATATTGTAAAAGAAGATTAACAATTCTAGATTTTGGTCAAAAGTTTCGATTTATGCATTCAAAGTTATCATTTCCTTCGAAAATGTGATGAAATGTCTCACGATCATTTTCATCGATATTAAAACTAGAAAGATCCATTCCCGTGCTCTTGCAATTGAGAGTGGTTCCCAAAATATCATAATTTAAGATGATTCTAGTGCCTTTGACACTACTCCAAATTTCATCATCATTTCCATTATAAAATCCACGGTTGAGATTTGCATAGAAAATTTTAACAAAATTTGGATAACAAACAAAGTCATTTTATAAAGCATCAACAAGACTAAGAACTTGGTTGTTTTCAAAAAGAGAATCGATTTCATAAGTAGAGAAATCTTGAAATAAAACAAACTTCCCGGGATGGACTTTTCCATAGTTAACATAGTTGATATATTCTTTTATAGCCTCCGAATTATTGAAAAGTTGCTCTTTTATCTTTCTGGAAATTTTCATTGTGGAAGGGTTGCTTGAAGAAGCCATTAGAGTAGAGAGTAGAGAGCTTGATATTTTGAAATAAGAGTTTGAATTTGAAAATGAAAGTGAAAAGTTGTGATAAGAGATAGTAAATAAATAGATTCTCAAGGGACATGTTCTCTGGTCAAAAGGTGACTTTTCAAAGCCTTGAATGAAGTGAAAAGATGGAAGGAAATTCAACATTTGTATTCAAATTTGAATTTCAAATTTCTTGTAGGGTCGATTTCACCCTAGAGGGGGGTGAATAGGGTGATGCTATCAATTATAAAAATTAATTGCGGAAGCGTATAGAATAATTTCAACACAGGTCACAGAATAATAGCAGCACAGAAAAAATAGCAGAATAGTAAAATGCAGAAATAGAACGACACAGAATTTACCCAGCTTTGACAAAACCCTGCCTACGTGTTGCCCCCAAGGTTTCTACTAGAAATTAGATAGTCGGACGCTTACACACGTAAACTTGCGACACCCGCTATCGACTAAACCTAACTCTACACTTAAAACCGTACCACAACTCAGCCACTGAGTTGCGAATTCTCAAACTACGCCACGTAGTTTGTGCCCTAGTCACACGACTAGAAATTTAACGGTTTAAAAAATGAAAATACAATTAAAAACAATTTAAAATTAAAATAACCCTAATTTTAAAACACAAAGCCCTTATAGACTTAAAAAATAGCTGACCCTTTTTTTTATTATTTGGCCCGTTCTCCCTTTTATGTTAATGGCGGCTTTGTTATCTCGTTCCTCCTGATTCAAAATTAGGGCTTCGTTCCCTTTATTCCAAATTAGGGTTTCGTGACGAAGCTGCCGATTGTGTCGATCAATCTAGTTGACAATTGAGTGATGATTTGTTTATCGTTCGTCTGATGGAGTTCGACTTCAATGTTTGCTTCGGTATGTAATTTTCCCTTTTTATGCTTTTCTGATTTTCGTATTCTAACTCGATGATCTGCCGATGATGATTTTGGGGTCTTTATATGAGTTTGAGTCCCTAGATTTTCGTTCGTCTGATTTGTTCAATATTATGCTTTCGTCCATTCGATTAATTTTTGATGTTGATGATTTTACTGACTTAATCAAATTCGTATAATTGATGCTTGCTTCTCACGGTATTGATGTTTAACTCGGTCAATTATCTTGGCCATCACGATTTCGAATTTGACTTGTTCATACGCTTGATTTATGACTTGGTCAAAATTGATTTTGATTCGTGAATTTATGTTACTGCTGGCTTCAGCCTTGGCTTGAGATTTCATGTGCCTGTGTACTTCGGCTCTGGCCATCTTTGTGTTCATCCCTGAGCATTTTCGATCTTGTCTGGCTACAGTTTTGTGACATCGGCATTTAACTTAACGTTGCTTGATGTTCACTTATTTTTTGAGACAGTTTGCATTATTCTGTAAATGGTTCATCACTATTTTCTTCAAAAACTTATACTTTCATACCGTGTATTATCACTGTATACTACATGTTGAATTTTTGGTGATTGGTTTAGTGAATTAACTTGATACTGTCACATGCCACTTGGTCACTGTTGCATACATGTTGATTTCTTTGTAGTTTGATTCCTTCATGTTGTTGTTGCTGAAATCTTGGTTCGATCTGGTTCATGTTGTATTGATTTGGGAGTTTCCATTCATCATTACACTGCCCTTATGCACTTTTGTTATATGAACTTGCTGCATGTAGTTGCTAGTTGCCTTGAGTGAATACTAAGTTCTGCCATGCTTCTGTTTGGTGTTGCTGCATTGAATTTGGTCATTTATATACTTCATGTATACTCTTGATAAGGATGTTGCACTGCATCACCACTGTTGCAAGTGTTCTTTAATGTTGAGCCACTGTCTGTCACTTTGTCGTTTCAAACCTGTAGCCATTCATGTTTGATTGTTCATCCATGTTGTCCAGACCTAAATGAACAGTCTTGTATATGCTTTGAGTCATGGTTGCATGCATGTGAGTTGTTCTGTGCACATTGTGATCTTGAGATGTTTGCATGCCAATTGTGTCTTTGATGCATTCCCCTGGTTTGAACCATGATTTGATTCACTGTATATTGATTGTGATCTTGATTCACTATGTCTTTGTTGTGTTGCCATATTTCTGGTGCACTTGGTCATTCGAGCCTCTGCGCTTTGGTGCTGTAGTTGAGAGTCAGTGACTTGACCTTTTGCATTTTGTTTGTGGTTCGATGCCTTCTTGAATTTGTGCAGTCTTTCGTGGGCATGTTGACTTTATAGTTGGACTGTGCATTGCACTTGAGTTGAATCCAGCTTGTCGCTCGGATTTGACCTTGTGCTGAAGTTTGTGACATTATTTTATCGCACCTGAGTTGAATCCGATAATTTGGGTTTGACCTGTGCTCACCTGTCCCTATAAATTTATCAAGTGTGTATATATCGGTGTGCACGGCCTTATGGCATATACAGTGATACACTGTGTATGTCACAAGCTGTTCGTGTATGATGAATTGAAAATTAAATGATGACGAACAACCCAAATAACCAAGGCAAATATTATTTTCAAAATCACATTTTTATTTTATACTGCAAAAATATTTCCTTTTCAATTTTACTGCATCAATGTTTATTTTTGCAGATTGCTCAGATGCTGGATTCAATTTGAAGTGAAGTTGAAGATAAAATACGAATTGAGTGATATGTAGTGAGGTCAACTGTAAATGTACAATTGTGATGTAATTGAATTTGTATCAAAGTTGTATAGTGATTGAAGTTGAATATATAATGAGAGTTTGAACTTTGTACTATTAAAAAATTGTAATAAATATCTATTTGAATAAAAATTCTGTTTGTATTCAAATTCTGTGTTATTTATTTTTATTCAGCAAATATTTATTTAATCTATGAAAAAAAGAAATAGTACATTACCAAATACATTTACACGAATATATACATATATATATATATGTTTATTATCATCAAACAAAAATCATATAATCGCATATTCAACAATCTCCCCCTTTTGATGATAACAAACATATATTTAAGATTTTGAATATGTTAAATGTATTTGATCATAGATATACTCTAATTGCTCCCCCTATTTAAATGCTTCCTCTCTACACAAAGCTCCCCCTACATATATGCATACAAATGCAAATGAACCTAGATGCAAATAGAAAATTATTTGATCTTTGCTTGATTTTATTTGATAAAATCTTAACTTTTCTCTCCCCCTTTTGTTATCAGTAAAAGAGTAATAGTGTTAGAGAAAATAGAGATAAAGTGATCGATATTAATTCAACATTAAAAACTCAATTGAATATAAATATTAAATTTCAATAAAAATCAAACAAAAATCATAAATACTTTGTTAGGCGCATATTCCACTTTTAGAATGATGGGAATGATGTCATCATATAAGACCATACAGTTGTGTCTAGTTGTGGTATATTTATATCAGGAATTTGAATATCTACTAACCATGCATAGCCGTTAGGACTTCTAAATGAGATTAGTAGTATTCCAATTTTATTTAAAAAAAATGAATTCAAGTATCTTCTAATCACACATAACCGTGAGGACTTTTAAATGGGATTAGAATCAACTTGTTTATTTTTAAAAATCAACTTTTGATATGCGTTCCATACATGCATAACCGTGAGGACTTTTAAATGAGCATGGAAGCACATAACAAATTCCAAGTAATTCACCCATGCATAACTGTGAGGATTTTTAAATGAGAGTGAATACTTTGATATTTATTTATTTATATATTTTTTTACTGTATAAATTTTTTCTATTATTTTAAAAAAAATTATAAAATGAAAAACGAATGATTCCTGTTTAAAGTACCACATATCGACAAACTATATAGAATTTTGATGAGTGATGGTTGTTAGAAATATGATAGACATAGAGATGGTCATGGAATTTTTACCAACAAAAAGTTTTATAACTCTAGTTTAAATTTTTAAAGAAATTTACTAATCATACCGTCTCGAGTCATAATATATTATTAATATTAACACTCATCACTTTTTCAATCACTATTCATCTTTTCGATAATCATTAGGGAGTCAGATTAGTCAAAATAGTCATCTAAAATCAAATTTAAAAAATAATTATGAAATCAATTTTTTCAAAATGACTAATCTGAAAATATGATCAAAAATGATTTTCTCGAGGGGGGTTATATGAGAAAAATTTCTGCTATTTGAAAATTATTTGAATCGAAAAATATGCATATATTTTCTTTGAATTAATGATGCAGTTACTAAATGTCTCAACAAAAATCACGTTCCTCTAGTAATTTTTCTATCAACTAGATTACCAATGTAAACTGCATCTGAATTTCTCTTTCACTCAAAACTATCATTAATTGAATTTGATAGACCATGAAGTGTGCACCAAAAATTTCAAACTCAATTTTAATAGCAATTTAAATGACAATCTTGTGTAAATAATCAAAAACCGTGAATGCAGAGTTAGCCGTATTATAACCAAATGTATTATCATCCAACAGAACACTATTTTTAATCCAAACTAATATATATGATGTAATTCAAAGAATCTAGAGAATTTTATAGTGTTTTTGGCATAAAAATATAATTTGTCCAACTATGTTGAATAAGTCAGAGTCAAAAATCATCATTATTTCATCATCTTGTTATTGGCTGATTTAATTCAGAATATGGTGCAGATTATCACATTTAATATATCGTTCAAATAAATATACTATTACCTGTTTTACCTTTACGATATTTTTCGTTATTGCCCATTGTGATTCTGTTACCTTTATACTAGGCTAAGGAACTTTTCTTTGTCGCCCGTTGTGTTTCTGGAACAGCCAAAATCTAGATAACAATGTTGTTGCTCCTTAGCCTGCTACCACACCTACACGTTGAAAGATTTTTGTGATCTATTTGTTTTTATAGGTCCATGGTTGTTAGTGGCAGAATATTTAGAAAAATAATTTTGTGAAGGTCCAAAACTATTTATAATTGTTCCCTTCGGCACCCAAATTTGTTTAACTTTGAGAGATTTTATATTTGTGCCTTTTGGAACCCAAATCGGTATAGTTTTCACATGTTTGGGTCTATAGCAACAATTATTGTGATTGTGTCCATATTTTCTACAAATTGTGCACATAGAATTAACTTGATTAATATTGCTTTCAAAATTTCCAGATTGATTGTATCCAAGTCCTTGTCTAACCTTATTAATAGTTTGCTTTCCTAACAGCATATTCAACGATTTTTCACTTTTTGAAAATTTATCTAAAGTCGTTGCCAATTGTTGGACTTGTGTTTTGAGAGATTCATTTTCGTTTAACAATTGTGTGCACTTTTTAATAGAATTCTCTCTCCTAGTATTTTCATTCTCTTTCAAAATCGGAATTTCATTTTCAAGTGATTTTATATTGATTTCTGATTTTTTAATTTCTTCTTCGAATATTGGACACTTATCACACTTAGGGATCCTACGTTGATAGTTTTTAACTAATTGATCAAGTTGTTCATTTAATTCTATCAAAGTGTCTTTTTGTGATTCAAGTTTAGCATACTTCTTCCTATGTCGTTCAAAACAGACATTTACTTCGTGGAAATATATAAGTAATTCTGAATGGGTGAATTTTGATACCTCGCTTGGCTCGTCATCGTCGCTATCAGTTATATTTCCATGAAGGCACATATCTGCTTTCTCACTCTCACTGCTAGAACTTTGATTATCTTCGTCACTTGTATTCCACGTGGCTGCAAAACTTTTCCCTTTTGATTTCTTTTTAAAGTCGCGTCGATTTTGAGGACAATTGGGCTTGATGTGTCCGGGTTGGTTGCACTTATGACAGATGATCTTCTGTTCTTCAGAGTAGTCTAGTGCTTTGGCTATTCTGCTTTTCACTTTTTGAAATCGAGCCGAATTTCCATATTTGTAATTCCACCTTTTGAATTCTTTATTAATAGCTCTAATTCTGCTGCTGCATCATCATCATCACCACCATCACTTTCTGTTGTTCCTTTAAGAGCTATTGATTTCTTTCGAGTGTCACTTCCTTCACGCTCTTCTTTGAATTTCATTTCTAGCTCATAAGTGGTGAGATTTTCGATGAGTTCTTCAACTTTCATTTGTTTAAAATCTTTCGATTCTTGAATGGCAGTCACTTTTGCTTCAAATTTTCGTGGAAGGACTTTGAGGATTTTTCGGACTATCTCCAACTCTGTGTATGATTTTCCGAGAGCTTTTGATTTGTATACGATATTGGAAAGTCGTCCATGCATTTCTTTGATATTTTCTTTCTTCGCCATTGTGAAGTTCTCGTATTTGCTGCTTAGCATGGCAAGGCGAGATTCTTTGACTTGAGATGTTCCTTCGTGAGTTACTTCTAGTGTGTGCCATATTCCTGTGCAGTTAGACAATGTGAGACGCGATTAAATTCAAATTGATCCAATGAACAGATAATAGAATTCATAGCTTTAGCATTAGTTTTTGGTAATTTATTTTCTAGTTCTGTCCATTGTTCCTTTGGTTTATCTACTTCCTGATTATCTGCAGTTATAGTCGGTGCTCTATAACCTGTCTCAACAATATTCCAAGAGTAAATGGTTTTCAAAAAGATTTCCATCCTATTTTTCCAGTAAGCATATTCACCATTGAACATTGGTGGTCTAACTATAGACTGACCCTCAGTAAAAGCATTATTGAAAGAAGCCATTTTAAAAATTCAAATTTTTAAAACAAAAATTGGTTTTTGAAAAACGAATTTTTTAAAACAAAAGTTGACTTCTATTCCTAGCTCTGATACCACTTGTAGGATCGATTTCACCTTAGAGGGGGGTGAATAGGGTGATGCTATCAATTATAAAAATTAATTGTGGAAGCTTATAGAATAATTTCAACACAGATCACAGAATAATAGCAGCACAGAAAAAATAGCAGAATAGTAAAATGCAGAAATAGAACGACATATAATTTACCCACCTTCGGCAAAACCCTGTCTACGTGCTGCCCCCAAGGTTTCTACTAGAAATTAGATAGTCAGACGCTTACACACGTAAACTTGCGACACCCGCTATCGACTAAACCTAACTCTACGCTCAAAACCCTGCCACAACTTAGCCACTGAGTTGCGAATTCTCAAACTACACCATGTAGTTTGTGCCCTAGTCACACGACTAGAAATTTAACGGTTTAAAAAATGAAAATACAATTTAAAACAATTTAAAATTAAAATAACCCTAATTTTAATACGCAAAGCCCTTATAAACTTAAAAATAGCTGGTCTTTTTTTATTATTATTTGGCCCATTCTCCTTTTTATGTTAATAGCGGCTTTGTTATCTCGTTCCTCCTGATTAAAAATTAGGGCTTCATTCCCTTTATTCCAAATTAGGGTTTCGTGACGAAGCTGCCGATTGTGTCGATCAATCTGGTTGACAATTGAGTGATGATTTGTTTATCGTTCGTCTCATGCTTTCGGCTGCTTCTGGAGTTTGACTTCAACGTTTGCTTCGGTATGTAATTTTCCCTTTTTGTGCTTTTTTGATTTTCGTATTCAAACTCGATGATCTGCCGATGATGATTTTGGGGTCTTTATATGAGTTTGAGTCCCTAGATTTTCGTTCGTCTGATTTGTTCAATATTATGCTTTCGGCCATTCAATTAATTTTTGATGTTGATGATTTTACCGACTTAATCAAATTCGTATAATTGATGCTTGCTTCTCACGGTATTGATGTTTAACTCGGTCAATTATCTTGGCCACCACGATTTCGAATTTTACTTGTTCATACGCTTGATTTCTGACTTGGTCAAAATTGATTTTGATTCGTGAATTTATGTTACTGTTGGCTTAGGCCTTGGCTTGAGATTTCATGTGCCTGTGTACTTCGGCTCTGGCCATCTTTGTGTTCATCCCTGAGCATCTTCGATCTTGTCTGGCTGCAGTTTTATGACATCGGCATTTAACTTAACGTTGCTTGATGTTCACTTATTTTTCAAGACAGTTTGCATTAATATGTAAATGGTTCATTACTGTTTTCTTCAAAAACTTATACTTTTATACTATGTATTGTCACTGCATACTGCATGTTGAATTTTTGGTGATTGGTTTGGTGAATTCACTTGATACTGTCACATGCCACTTGGTCACTGTTGCATACATGTTGATGTCTTTGTAGTTTGATTCCTTCATGTTGTTGCTGAAATCTTGGTTCGATCTGGTTCATGTTGTATTGATTTCTGAGTTTCCAGTCATCATTACACTGCCCTTATGCACTTTTGTTATATGAACTTGCTGCATGTAGATGCTAGTTGCCTCGAGTGAATACTAAGTTCTGCCATGCTTCTGTTTGGTGTTGCTGCAATGAATTTGGTCATTTATATACTTCATGTATACTCTTGATAAGCATGTTGCAGTGCATCACCACTGTTGCAAGTGTTCTTTAATGTTGAGCCACTGTCTGTCACTTTGTCGTTTCAAACCTGTAGCCATTCATGTTTGATTGTTCATCCATGTTTTCTAGACCTGAATGAATAGTCTTGTATATGCTTTGAGTCATGGTTGCATGCATGTGAGTTGTTCTATGCACATTGTGATCTTGAGATGTTTGCATGTCAATTGTGTCTTTGATGCATTCCCCTGGTTTGAACCATGATTTGATTCACTGTATATTGATTGTGATCTTGATTCACTGTGTCTTTGATGTGTTGCCATATTTCTGGTGCACTTGGTCATTCGAGCCTTTGCGCTTTGGTGTTGTAGTTGAGTTGAGTCAGTGACTTGACCTTTTGCATTTTGTTTGTGGTTTGGTGCTTTCTTGAATTTGTGCACAAATGTTTGTTTCCGCACGACGGAGCGGGGATGACTTCCTATTTCAAAAAAGAGGTTCAGTTGGCCGAGGGGCATCTTCGCACTTCCAGTGAAGCCGTGTAGTGGCTTGTTGCAGGGAGACACATCCTTCATTGACAGCTTCGTTCCGTCGAAAGCATGCTTGAATAGGATATTTACTGAGCTTCCAGTGTCTACTAGAATTCGGAAAACTTCGGCTGGACCGAGCCAGGCAGAGATGACCATAGGATCCATGTGAGGGTACTGCCTTCCCTCTAGGTCACGCCTAATGAATGTGATGTCATCATTCTCTTTCTGCTTCGGGTGGCGTTCTTCCATAACAGAATTAACACAGTCTTCACCGTTTCTAAGTGACTTTCCATATCTTTCCATCTCTGCCCAGCTTCTGTCGGCGATGTGTGGTCATCCTGATATGGTATGGACCACGATCTTCTCTTGACTGGAGCCGCTAGTGTTACGATTTCCTCCGCCTATTTTCGGGTAGGGTAGCCTTGGGTTCTCATTGGCAGGAGCTGGAGTCCTGTTCTGATCCTTTACATAGCGTTCTAGTCTCTTCCTTCTGATGTGTTCTTCAATTAAGTTCCTGAGATGATGGCATTCATTGGTATCATGCCCATGAGATTCATGGAAACGGCAGAACTTTCCAAACTTAATTGCGTTATCTAATTCCTTCTTGTGCGGGGGCGTCTGTATTTAACTTCGTCTTGGGTGGTCAGGAAGATGTTTTCGATTGTTTCATTCAAAGGATGTAAGTGTCAAATCTCGGTCCTGGCCGATATAGACGTCTTTCTCCCTTCTTGCCCCCAGCATTGTCTCTAGAGTCATTTCTTCGAATGTCCTTTGCTACGGCGGGTGTGTTGCCATGAGCTGCCTTAGTTTGTTGCCCTGTATGCCTTTTAGTGGCAGCGTTTCAAGTCTCATATACTTTCCGGCTTCATGGAAGAAATCAGGTAAGGTAGCTGGTTTTTCTTTCGTTAATCTTCTAGCAAATTTAGTATCTGGATGCACACCACTACAGAGGGCCATTAAGATAAGTTTCTCATCAGCATCTTGGACTACGGCCGCTGCGGCATTGAATCGGGTTAGATATTGTTGCACTGTCTCTCTAGGCTTCTGTTTGATATTGGATAAGGAATAAGCGTCCTTGGGTTGTTCCACATGAATGGGGAACTGGCTGATGAACTTCTCTTTCAACATTTCTCATGAGCTGATGGATCCATGGGGTAGATGGCAGAACCAGGAGGTAGCTAGATCTGCCAAGAATAGTGGAAAGCATTTGCATAATACTCCTTCTGTTGCTCCGCTCATGAGCATATGTTGTGTGTATCTCTGCAAGTGTACAACGGGGTCAAAGGTTCCCCTGTAAGGTTCCATTGTTGGCATTTTCCATTCTCGGGGGGTGATGGAAATTTCGATATTGCAGGTGAAAGGGCTGGTTACCCTAGCGCCTATCCCTCGATCTCTTTGATCCCGTTGGACGCACTCTCTGAACAATCGTGCCATCCTTTCATCAGAATTTGGAGCAGATAGAAATGAGTTTGGTTCTTCTTTGCGAGATTGGTTCCATCTAGATGACCTGTAGGGATGGTATCGTCTACCACTCCTAATATTTTACAATGGCTCCCTCTGGTCTTCTGGGAGCATGCTAGGGTCAGCTACAGTCGGCCCTTTCCTTGATCTTCCCCTGCTGGGTTCTGTTCCAAGCACTTTCTCGAGTCCAACTTCGGGCTGGACTCTAGCTCGGCCCCGTTCATTGGTGTTTCCATGGCTAGGTAGCATGACCGGCTCAGCCACAGCCGACCCTCGCCTGGTACCTCCCATGTTGGGTTTGGTTCCAAGTGTTTCCTCGGGTCGGAGTTTGGGCTGAGTTCGGGCTCGGCTCCTATTATTGCTGTTCCTGTTGCTAGTTTCTTCGAAGAAGAAAGATCTTTGTCGCCTCCGAGATCCTCCCGACTGGGACTCATCCTATGATTCAGTGTTGCGGTTGGATTCTTCAACATCCCTTAAGCGTGACATGAGTTGGTCTACCAATGCTTCCTGTTAGGATGTGAAGCGGTTAGTCACTTCAGCCACAACCCTGTCTAGATCTGCCCTAGTAATTGCTGCTGGCCGTGGCAGGGGCTGTCGGATTTTCCTGATTTCCATTTTGTACTGCTGTTGAAACGGGATGATTCTCTTGATTTGTGACCGCTGGATCTGTAATACTGCTAGTTGTGATGTTCTTTCCTTTGTTAACATCTTTCTTCTGCCTGGGAGGCATGTCTTCCAAGCAATGAGCGATGCTGTTGGGAAGAAGGTTAAGTGGGAGAAGCTGAATCTTCGAGCTCCTTCTCAGTGAAAGCGCCAAAAATGTTTGCACAAAAAATGTCAAACAACTCCAAGTCATATGATTTAGTCGATTTTATGTTGTTCTTAGTGATTTGGGTGATTTATGCAAATATGTAAAAAGCATGGACTAAACTGTAAAAGACACACAGATTTATAGTGGTTGGGCCAGAATGTGCCTACGTCCACTTCATATGTTATTCTCCTTCACTATCCGGATTATAAGTACAAAGCTTTGATTACAAGTGTATGAAAGTCGTTTAAAAGTTCTGTCCGTGCTTGAGTTCTCCCCTCGTCTCCGCCATTGTTGTACCCCTACCCCTCTATTTATAGAGTGAGGCTGGGGGTAGGGGTCTTGGATGTATATAGTTGCTGGTGGGCCTGGGCTGACATGATCTGGCTGGCAATGTTGGTTCGGTAATGTCTTAGTCCGGTGGTGAGTAGAGCATGGGTTGGTCCGGTGGTGAGTGGAGCGTGGATTGGTCCGGTGGTGAGTGGAGCGTGGATTGGTCCATTAGTGAGTGGAGCGTGATCTGGTCCGGTAGTGGGAGAAGCGTGATTCGGTTCGGTAGTGCCTTGGTCGTGCCTTGGTTCGGTCATGCCTTGGTTCGGTCGTGCCTTGGTTCGGTGGTGAGAATACACCCAACAGTTATTTTATAATTTATTTAATATATGAATTTAGCATACATTGCACTGTAAAATTCTATTAACTTCAAATATCTAAATTTACTTTTTTTACAACTACTTTGAAACCCTTCTCGATTATCTTCTAATATTTTACATTCAAATCCATATATTTAACTGTGTGTAATTGTAAATTAAACCATTTAAATTAATATGATTAACTAATATTCATTAATCCATGTAATAAATCATAAAAATACGAGAACTTCAATATATACAATATTCATATATATGAGAAAAAAATGATAAAATTATTTTTTCTTTATTTATATATATAAAAAATATATTTAAATCACGTAGCATAAAATGTATACATAGATAATACCAAATCTTTTAATTTCTGAATCATTTATATCAAAAAATTATCGTACATCACATAACATAATTTCGTTTTGAACAATTTGTAAAAGATAAATTCATATTTTACAACATTACGATGTGAACGCGCATATTACATCAATATTAGATTATATAAACATTCCCGCTTACATGTTACTCAATTAAATGCAACATACATTATTTTGCAATTATCATGACTCTTTTACAATAGTATAAAATATATGGTTAATTACAAGAATAAAATTGTTTTAAAATGAAAACTAAATATGGATAAAACTTCACATGTAGATAAGCTAACCATAAGACCAATGCTCTTCTATACTACAATATGTATAAAGCTCTTCTCAATTTTCTTATATGTTTACATTCGACTTCTTATATTTAAGTAGTTATGTTGATCATTAATTCAAATTATTTAAATAAGTTCACTTATTTAATGTTCATTAATCCATTTATAATCCTTTAAAAAAGGTGACAATTCAATATATATTAATATATACAAAAATCATATTAATAAATTGGTTAAGTTACTAATTCACTCATACATATAAAAATATATATCACATAACATAAATTATTTTTGTCATTATGAAAAAACATAAATTATTTACATATACAATAAATTATTTACATATACAATATTAACAAATTCAATTTATAAACTTTTCTGAGTTAGTATATTAATTTTTACAGAGATTTGTAGTTAGTGGAGATTGAACTCTCAACCTTATATCTGAGCATCGCATGTCATCTTAATTTACGATTAATATATAACGATAAATTTATCGTATATTGCATAATAAGATATATTTTAGCAATAATTAAAATATAAATACTATTTTAACAACAATACCGTGTGCAACGCACAGATTACACACTAGTAAATATAATTTTAAAAGAAAATACCTTGATTTGAGCTCTGAAAGACACAGAAAAGAGTTCTTGTTATATATGTTTGGAAATGATTACATCTTGAAGTTGTACCGTGGGATCTTGGGTCAAAAGCCCAAAATGATATTGCTCTACATCCATGTCATTCCAATCCAACATTAATTTACGAGAAACTTCCAAATTTAAAGCTAACTGATTATAAATCTTCTCTGTACCCTCCAAATTTCGCAACATCTTGACATTCAACAATGGCCCTTTCTATTCCTCTGGCCATTCTCATCCTCTTCACCTCCCTTTTAGCCAACCGATCGGGATCGACCACTTCATCATCAGTCCAGAACGCCTGCAAAGCCACACGATATACGTCCATTTGTGTGGCCACGCTGTCGCAACAAAAGACACTTCCGGTGAATCCGACAGCGATCGACTTCATCCGTGCCACGATGAGTTCGTCTGAGGCGGGTTTGAAGACGGCGGAAGAGAAAGCACAGAGCATTCTGGAAACTTCGAAAGGGAAGGATCTGAACATGACAACTGCAGCTGAGAGCTGTCTGACGTTTCTAGGGTTGTCGGAGAAGAGATTGACGATGGCGGAGAAAGCGGTTGGGAAAGGAGGGTTAGCAGATGCTAGGGCTTGGGGAAGTGCTGCTTTGCTTTATCAGTATGATTGTTGGTCTGCTCTCAAGTATGTTAATACCACTAATCAGGTACATCTATCTTCTTTTTATAATTATAATTTATTTACAGCAATTCTAATTTTGTACGTTGCATCTTTCATTATCGGGCTCCATAACAGCTTTCATTTTTATATGTGGTAAGCATAAACGATACTCGGTATAACCTACGAATTTCATCCCTCAAACTTGAAAGTTGATATATTCGAACAGTGTGATTATCCTGTGACAGTAATCTCCATTAACGAATGATAATAGGAGTTAGAGTGAAGAATTTTGGTGAGGAAGTAGTCAAATAAGATTTGGAAAAGAAAACATAAGACAAAGAAGAAACAATGATAAAAGAAGGGAATTACGAAAGGAAAAAAAAAAAAAAAAACAATACTGACAAGGAGAACGAAAAAAGAAAACTTCCAATTAATCGTTTCCATCAAGGGGAGAATCAAATGATTGATTTTCCCCTTATAAAAATAGTGCACAATCACTCATTTCTTGTTGACTTAATTTCCTGTTATTTCTTTTTCATCGAACCAAACTGATTTTCAAGTCCTTTTGTTTTAAGAACCAAACTGATTTATAATCCAATATGGTCATGGTTAAAGCGGTTACACTTTTGGATAAACAGGGACAAAAAAAGAATAATGATTTGACTATATTCCAATATGGTGGTTATTAAAGAACCCTTAATTATAATCCAATATGGCCATTGTTTTAAGACCCTTTAAATTTATAATCTAAAGCGGAGTCCCTTTAACAATGCCTTCTAATAATTTGGGTTTATATTTAATGTTTTTATGAAGTAGATGATAGATCTTACTTCATTTAACTCTCAACCTTGAGTATTGAATAACTTTTACATATCAACAAATACCATTGTTGGATGAAAAACATTCATGTAAAAAAGATAAATTGTATGAAAACAAATTTTTTAATTGTATCAATAGTTATTTTTCACACTGAAATTAAATTTTATTACTTAAAATTTTTGATGAATGAAGGATTGTTGATTGATAGAAATTAGGTTCATCGAGATTGAGTGAAATGATGAACAGTAGAGATGAAGAAGCAAGAAAACTTACAAGTGAGGGGTATGAAGTGTTCTGGTAGAGATGATTATCGATGAGAATTCAAAAGTGATGAATAAGTGTACTTTAGGGAACATAGCAACTTATTTTATTTTAGAATCTTACGGTGCATTATATGCATCCACCAAAACACTCCTTCCATCCACTTAAAAGAATAATAAATTAAATTAATCAAAATCACTTCAAAATTGCACCATGATCAAACAGATAAAATGAAACTAAAAATAAAAGTAAAAACTTGCATGATCAAGCAACATAATATCAAGAAAAACTTTAATGCTAAACATACTTATTTCTCTAGTATCACTTTCAATGGTAGAAGAAAGAGATGTAAATAATGTAAGTTGAAATATTTTATAAATTATAAACTGATGTAAATTGATTCTTTTTTTTTCCACAATACTATATCAGTTAATATGCTTGCAATTCTATTATTTTTATGAAAATTAATAATGTTAAACTAATATTATATATTACCTTTTGTCATAGTTATGCGTATTACTTATTGTCATTCATAATAATGTTTTCTTATATCATCCATTAATGGAAGACGAAAATGAGATGAACAATGCAAATAAAACATATTTTACTATTCAGAGATTAGCGTTTTATGATTTAAGAGATTTTTATATTTAGACTATGTTGCACCCTACATGGAGGTTCGAATTATTTGCATGCTTTTTGAGATATTGAGTTTTAATTTTAAACGAGAATTAATTTTTAAATATTGAATTACCAACAAGTTTTATTTTAAAATTTTAGTATTGAGAAGGGAAAAAAGAGAGGAGGAGGTGAGAGAATGTTTGGTTTTATCAAATCATAAGAAAAAAGTGGGTATGGACGTATGAGATAAGCGTTTGATTGAGTGAGAAGAGAGGTGGGTGAGGGGCGGTATTTTGGTTTGTGCAAATAGTATCACCCAAATTTATAGCTTATTAGTCTCCACTTATACATGATTGATGCTATTTCTAACCACTTACCCACTTTTTTCATTCAGTTAACTATTATTCATCCACTCACACTTACCTTTTTTTTTTATGTTTTTAATTTTCTCATAACTATAATTCAGTTTCTACTCTCTTTCCAAACAATGAAATCATTTTTTTATCCAATTTCTCCACAGCGAATCATTTTTTCCGTCTAATGTTTCATTCATACATATGAATCCAACTAATTTGGTTGTGACTGTGATGTTATCGACTTTAATTGTACGTATCATTTTTCTTGTAAATTGTTTAAGCATAACTAATACTAATATAGTAAAAAAATAATTTGCAACATAAATTTGGTATTATTGCTTCTTCAATAAAAAATGTTCAATCATTATTACTTTTGTTGTTGTTTCAATATGAAAAGAAAAAAAAGAATGACTAAACCAGCTGTAATAGAAAGCAATATGATATAGTCAAATATAGTTAATTACCATTATACTTTCCTATAACATTAACGGGATCATAAAATATAGATTTATATACATATTCTAAACATAATCAAATAAAGTAACTCATCAACTCCTTATATGAAGTTGATGAAATATTTTTACTTACGTTGTCCATGTCTTTTATTCTTTATTTTATTATTTTTATTATTGTTGGTTGAGAAGAATAAAAATATTTATGTTTGAGGTTTATATTATATTTAATTTTTATTAAGTGTAAGGTGTGGTTTTGGAGTAATTTTTTAAGTTTTAATTTTTTTAAATGTTTAAGTGGTGTTAGTAAATGTTTGGTTTGGTATAAATAATAACGTCCTTGTACATTTCATTATTTTCACCAATTCTTCCCATATCCAATAGCCCTCTTTTATCAATTTTAATTTTCCTTTTAACAATTCCCCAAAAGAGGACACACTTTTGCTTAAGTTTTTACACGCTGACAACGTCATACTTGATCAGTTGATTGCTTCCTTTATAAAAAACTATGGATCAGGATCATTAAGTAGACTTCCTAGCTTAGGCCATAGCATTATTGGAATACAAAGACAAAAGTAATGCAGCATTAATTATTCTTTTTCAGCTTATGGCAAAGACCTTCTTCCATTTAGCACCCTTAAGCATGTACAGTTTGATACTTTACATCCTATGCCCATGTTTTTAACATCTGTATTGCAAATTAGTCCTTATGAGTCAAAGAATATAGACTGTTTTCCATTCTTATTAAGTTAAAACTTTAGTACAATTCGAATTTCATTAAAATGTGTATAAACTATACTTTTTCATAGAAAAAAAAAGTTGCACCTTTAAACTATATTTGGACTAAACAGATGTGCATTTATATGAAATACCAAGTTGATTAGATTGAGTGAAATACTAATTAAATGAACTAATATCCATCAAGTGAAATATGTATATCAAGCCAGCAAAATGAACAAATATAGCAATCCAATCAACATCACACACACACACACACACACATATTAAAAGTGGAATTTGTATAAAAATAAATACAAAATTAATGCTTTTGTTAAAACTGGTTAAAAAAATAACAAATTTACTTTCTATTGTTTTTCCTATGAATCCACATGTTCAATAGGTTGCATGAGTGGTAATACAATCTTATTCTTTATGTATCTATTTGGGAATTTTTTTTAACCTTTTCATCATACAATAATGGGAAGTTTGATATAAAATCTTAATACATGTGCATTGATACACTAGTAACATCCCATGCTGACATCGTAAATAGGTTGCAGACACAATGTCCTTCCTACTCCATATTACCAATGTTACAAGCAATTCCATATCAATGATAACTTCACTACAACGCTATGGCAAAGACGTCTCATTATGGAGCCCTCCCCAGACTGAAAGGGACAATTACTGGGGAGATGAAGTTGTCAGCGGCCCAGAAGACAGTTCAGACATAAGGACCCAAAATTCTGTCCCATCCAATTTAAAACCAAATGCATATGTATGTGCTAACAGCAGCTGTTCTTATGAAACAGTTCAGGCTGCTGTTGATGCAGCTCCCGCCTGGTCATCAGAGCAGTACGTAATCTACATAAAACAAGGGGTTTACATGGAAAATGTCAGAGTGCCTTTCGAGAAGACCAATGTGGTATTTCTAGGAGATGGCATAGGCAAAACCGTCATCACAGCGAATTTGTCTGCTGATTCTCTTGCAGTTTCTCCATATAACACTTCCACCGTTGGCGTAAGAGGCGATGGCTTCATGGCAAGAGACGTTACGATAAGCAACACAGCTAGGAGCCCAGTAGGCAACAAATCCTTGGCCTTCATGTCCGACAGTGACCACTCCATCATAGAGTCGGTAGAATTCTTAGGTCATCAAGATACTCTATATGCTCATGCATTGCGCCAGCTGTACAAATCCTGCCGCATATCAGGTATCAAAAATATTAAAAGATCACTTTTCATATTACCCGTTGGTTTTGTGATAAGTGGTTCACTAATATGTTGTTTGAGAATAATCATTCGTTCTTTGATGATTGATACAATGACCTTCTATACATATTAAAAGATCACTTTTCATATTATGAATCGATTTTGTGATAAGGAGTTATTTTTAACATCAGGCACGGTTGACTTCATATTTGGAAACTCTGCAACCATCTTCCAGGACTGCATGATTTTCTTGCTTCCACGTCAGGTGAACCCTGAAAAAGGAGAGTCCAATGTGGTTGCGGCCCAGGGCAGAACCGACCCAGCCCAGTCCACTGGTTTTGTGTTCAACAACTGTACTGTGAATGGAAGTGTTGAGTACTGGAACTATTATAATAAGAATACTACGGCGCACAAGGCCTTTCTTGGAAGGCCGTGGAAGGAGTACTCAAGGACTGTGTTTATAAACTGTAATTTGGAGAAGATGATCAGGCCCGAAGGCTGGTTGCCATGGAAGGGAGATTTTGCGCTGAGCACCTTATATTATGGGGAATATCAAAGTAAGGGCCCAGGAGCGAATGTGGAGCAGAGAGTGCCATGGAGTAGTCAGATACCTAAAGAACATCTAGATGTGTATTCTATGCAGAGTTTCATTCAAACTAGTGAGTTTTAAAAGTGAATTCTGATAGCTAATTCATGCTTTTGTCATTGATTGACTGTGTTCTCGCAACCTATTTACTAAATTACCAAATTTCATCTACATTTATAGATGGTGACTATCTTTCATATGTCAAAACTGTCACTTGTGAAAACTATAACGTCCTTCTGGGCTTCAATATTGCTTCAATAAAGGCCCATTCTTATGACCATTTGCAAATGAAACTATAGGTTTTGGCCCTTATGCAAAACCATGCTCTTTTACTTTTGGAACAACACCATAATCTACTTTCTAATTATGGTGAACTCCTTTCTGATCCATACTAATATCATCTATTCCTCGGTCATCTTTCACATTCGATTGTAACACACTCAATACCACATATTTCGGAAACGTAGATTGCGCTGTAGAACAGATTTCATATACCATAAAATGGAGCAGCCATGACACATGAAGAAAACTATGTATAGTATTATGTAACATGTTTACATTTATTTATCAAAAAATTTGTTATCCCGTTTCAATTTTCTGAGATTAATCATCCCACTCATGTTCTTATTCCCTCACCAAATTTCTTTTTCACATCTAACAACACATAGGATATGAATGCAAGTTGTGAGGGTAGATTAAATATACTTATAACTATCTTATCACTAGGCATATAATTTATTATGCTTTTTAAACATGCAAGCCAGTTAAACGAATTTTTAGCCAACAATTTAATGCTGAAAGAACAAACTTGCATATATCTATATTCTTTAAGTTGATACCTGATATATACTGTATTTCAAATAACACAAATTTTGCTTCATTTTTGTCTATTCTCCGTATGCCATTGCAGAGCACATGACTTTATTATTAATTTTAGTTAACATATGTATCATTCTAAGAGGAAAAGATACTAATTTGGCAGATTGCCGAAGGGTTAGTGGCTTAGAGCCCATGCTGTCAAATATAAAGTTCTGTTTTAAGAAATCTGATTAGATATAAGTATGTGAATGGATATTCAAAAAAATTCGAAATCCGTCTATGCTCGTCTGTATGGATACAAATACAAATATGAAGGTATCTGCATTCGAAAATTATCCGTTCGTTTTCTTTTTAATAATAGTTTATATTATGTGTATTCTAGTACAACGAATGATATATATTTATTGTTTTACTAAGTTAATAATTTATATTATATGCATTTGCTGCATGTTAACTGCTTGAAACTATTTTTTATCATCATATTTTTTTTTCGTATTTTTATAATCAATGAACTAGAAAATATTATATGTCAAACCATACTTTTATATTTATGTTTTTAGATTTACCAATTATCATCATGGATATAATAAATATTCGATATTTGTCTGCATCCGCAGATGTTGATATTTGGCATTTAAAGATGATTTCGGATGCAGATGTGGATATGGTACCATTAGCCTTCAAAAGTATCTGACTTATATGTGTTAGCTCAATATTGCTCAGAAACATGCCACGAGTCTAGTGATATGAACTGTTATGGTCATGCATGCCAATTTCCTTTTTTGTCCGACAATCATTTCTCTTTTATTAAGAAAAAACTTACTAAATGTTGTAATGTAGATGTAAAAAAAAATGTATGTTAATCTTTTCACCATCACACTAACCATTGCTTATTTACATTATTCAAATTCAGACGAGATATTTATTCTATTATATCTGTTTTGCAGATTAAAGAAGAAGCTTAATGTGGCAATTGGTAGAGCACATCATTTTAGTGAGATTTAGTGCTGATAAATTTGGAACCA
This sequence comes from Allium cepa, assembly GCA_030765085.1. Classification (NCBI taxonomy): domain Eukaryota; kingdom Viridiplantae; phylum Streptophyta; class Magnoliopsida; order Asparagales; family Amaryllidaceae; genus Allium; species Allium cepa. Next base: position 323,002,042 of record CM060939.1, read on the forward strand.
AAAAACAAAATTTATTCACAGGAAAATATTACATATAGCATGGACAATTTTTCTAGAGCAAGAAGAATTGAAATCAGAATTGATTGGTTTATTAGTGCACATGTATTTTGAAGCAGCAACTATGGATATCGAACAACTCTCAAAAATGAGAATCAGCATGCTACATTTTAATTTTTGATTTAACTAAAATAAATAATCAAACTCACTTCGACCTTTGTACTTCGCTGTCTTTTATTTTGTAACTTAATATCCCAAAAACCCTTTACAAATACAAGTTCTATGAAACAACCGTAAAAACGTAGAATTCAAATATTTGCGGTAGTTGTAAAATAAATATTTGTTGCGTGAATTATAAATATATGCTATGCAGAATGCAAATATTTACGGTGTAGATTGACAGTTTTATTTTACAAAAGCATGCAGTTAGACCTGCAAATATTTGTAAATATTTGTAGTGCAAAATGACGTTGGGAACATTGATTGAGATTTTCAATGGAACTTGTTTTTATAAGGGTGGAAGGGAAATGAATTTTCAAACTTACAATGGGGTTTGAGAAACATTCCAATATTTTTTGTGAGCAGACCATGGCATAGAAACCTTATTTCATAATCGAATTAAGCCAAATTATCTAGTTTACCCAATATTACCCACTATTACTTTTATACAAACTCGTACAAACTCATGACCTGTGCGAAGGGCACGGTAACTTGTGTAGTTTGTTATTTTTTGACATGTCATTGTTGCATGTAATTTGCAACCGTGTGAACGAGCATGAACATACAAACATATTCTTATATAATGCAAAGTACCACATTGTTCATGACATAAAATTTCATCACATACGTATAACAACATTACTCAAATTAAATTTGTGCAACAAACATTAGATTTACATGTATTTATTCAAATTAATGAATTATGATCACTCTAAATAATTGAGTAATAAATTAAAGTAAATTTAAAACAAGCAGCTGCTCTATTTATAACTATTGTGTAAATCTTTTCAAACTGATCGAGTTAAAGTATGAAGTTTATGAATTTATAGTTACAATTTACAGAAGGAATAAGTTTTAAGTTTAAAATAATATGCATAACCAGTTTTGGATGAGCGGTTGTGAAGGTCCAAAAAAGCTTAACAAAATTTGGACTATAAGCTAAAAAGCTTCTGTTAACCCCCTTTTGGCAAAGCCGTAGATAGATGGATTTAACTAAATCGATTGCTCGGTTATTGAGACTGAAATACGATAGGTTTGAGTCGACTGGATGGATAGACGATCAATCACGAATGATAAACATGATTATAAAGTCGGGTTTCGGCTTACTCATGGGTAAACGTCGCGGGATACTGGAAATATGAGTTTCAACAAAAGTCGAGTTGATTCAAGATGGTTGGAGTTCGCTTCGATCGATGATGGGTTTACGTCGGGTTTTCACCTAGGTTGCTTCGAGTCATTTCAGGCTTTACTTCGGGTTTCTAGGCGATCAGCATATCCATAGGCTCGGGGTCGGCAAGCATTGGATCGGCATCGAGGAGCGCTTCAGGTTGGCACGTACATAGCTTCGGGACATCACTCAATTTTACTAAGGCTGGCATTTGAGAATCAGGTCAGCATTCTAGGGGATCAGCGTCTTTGATTTGCTCCAGGTCGGTGAGTTTCATACTCGGGTCGGCAGTTCGGTTTTTGGGATCGGTGGGTCGGCGTGATTGAGTGTGAGTTGTTTACTTCGGGTCGGCGCTAGCATATCCTCGAGTCGACATAAGAAAGTAGGCCGGCTTATTGAAGAAAAGGGGATCGGTGTATTAAAGGCCGGGATCGGCATCGTCTTGCTCTGAGTTTCAGTCTAGTTTACTTCGAGTCATGAGTAGGCGTGCTTCGGGTCATCCTAGAAAATATCAGGTTGGCGTATTCTGAACTCAGTGTCGGTCGTAACAATAGGTTTGAGGTCGACTGTGGTCTTGATGAGCCTGAATCATTTAGGAAACCCAGTAACTCGGATTTTGCCTATAAATACAGCAGGAAGGGCTTCAGAAAAGAGGATCTTCATTTTGTTTCCCTTCATCTTCTTCACTAAAGCTACTCTGTCATTACTGTTTTCAAAACTACGGATTGTAAATGTAATTTATTCTGATATCAATAAAAATAAAATTTCTGGTATGGACGTAGGCCCGAGTCAGCCAAACCATTGTAAATCCTTTGTTATTACTGGTTTCTTTTTAATTTTAATTATTCTTCATATTTATTTTTTATTTTTTGGCAAGGCCAGCCTGTTTTTTAAGTGGACAGTCCACTATTTATTAAACTAAAACAAAATACATAGTTTAGACACTACTAAGCAAACAAATGGAGGAACAGCGACAACCCCACAACCAAACAAAATACCGCGACATCATCGCAACAAAATTTTAAAAATAAGAGCAGAAATAATAGACGATGACCGCGTAAATCTGTGCATATTTCTTTCCTCCCAAATCGCCGCTATCGTCAGCTTAAGGTATCGGAGAAGGCGAGTTGTAGATAGGGTTTTCCATCTGGTTTGTTGAAAGATACAAAATTATTCTTCATATTTATACTCTCTACATACACTCTATCTGTTATCTATGACTGTGAATTGATACTTTCAACGACGTTTGGGTGTTAGTGATCAATTTTGGCACTAACAGCTTCAAATCAAAGTATTCACATATTATCGAATCTTAATATTAGTCAAACATAGGATCTAACAATTAAACTTCGTTTACAAATTAAAATTCAAACCCCCCTCTACAAATATTACCGAATCTTAATCTCACTTACAAATATGATATAGCAATAAACTTCACTTACGAATTAGTTTTTTATTAGTAAATAACAGAGATAAAAAATCAGATCAACAAAAAATTAGATATTTCATCTTAGAAATAAAAATTAAACTAACTACACATGATTTCAATATAAAAATATGGTTAAATATTTATGCAAATCATTTCCTTTTGAATGTGTTAAACGTTTACAATTTGCAAAATAACAATTCACTCGTGAAGCACGTGTCATCATCACGAATAGAGCGCATGCCGTTTTGGTATTTAAATAATGCACATACGAAAAATCATAAGGTTTGGTTGATGTTGGAGCACGCAGAATTATTTTACTTCTTTAATTAGAGTATAAAATATGAATTTACTAACCATACAAACATAATAAATATGCATATATAAATAAAATGGGAAAGTCTATTTAGACACAATTGGTGACACAAAGAATCTGCACCATTAGATTGCCCCCTGAATTCCACCTTTTCCATAAAGACAAAAAATCCAATGGTCTGGACCTTTTATGTCACCATTTTGTGTTTACATATTCGGCCCCAAATAAAATCTAATCGTTTTCAACTTTTTCTGCTTATTAGATATCCTGATAACTCTGTGCAGTTAATGCGCTCGGCAGATTCGAAGCGGTGGAGGTGCAAAAAGTCATAGCGGGGATACAGCGAGGATATAGCGGGATATAGCGGATGACTCTAAAATAGCATATAAAACTTATACTTAATGTTTTAACAAATATATAAATGGTAATTAAATAAAAAATTATCATTCAATTGAATTATAATTAATACATAAATAATTTTAAACAAAAAACATGTGCGAATATACTATAAATAAACGTAAAACTGTTATATAACATAATTGAATTTAGTAGAATATTAGAGTATTTTTATTTCTGAAAATATATTAAAAATTAAATCAAATAAATTAGTTTCATAATTTTTATAATGTATAAATGCAATTTTTTAATTCATTTTATTAAAGAAGATATAGAAGAAATAGCAAAATATAGCGGGAATAACAGGATATAGCGGGGATTAAAGCGGAAATGCTATATTTTGGGGCTATATGGAAAAATCGTAGCGGTAGAAACCCACTATGAGATATAGCGGGGTAATAACGGGGAATTAACTACACAGTGATAACTACAAATCAAATATTATGAAACTGTAATGAAGTCATCTTTTAATCATTTAAGTGTTACTATGTAATATCTGAATATCTAAATTTCAAGCATTTCGTCTTTATTCTTCTTAAAAACCAAAAGAAACAAAACCAAAGATTAGTACATCTATCCTCATGGCAAAGCTATGTATAAATTTTCCATTAACAAGGTCAACACCACCGAAGATTGAAGAGGATGAATAATAAAATTAGTACTTCTTGATAATTATAATTATAACGTCAATAATTGTTTATCCTAACCATTGATTAAATTGAAAATTCTGAAAGTGAAACTGCATTACTAATTTGTATTATGGTTATACACACACACATATATGTGTGTGTATCTATACATATACATGTACTCCTGTATATATCTATATGTATATGTATTTATACATATAGCTAATATTTTGTTAATGATGTTAAAGAATATTGTAGGAGATTTTATAATTTATTGTTTACTTATTGTATCATGTAGTTTCCACTAGTTATAATATTTCCACTTATATAATTACTTAGTGTAACGATCTACCTTTCTTACACTTAATGACGACGCTTAATACATCATCGGTATTCTTGAACCGATTATTTAAGCGTCCAAAAGACAGGTCGTTTGGGGTGAACAAAGAAGAAGATAGAACAGAATCTCACAAAAATGCGACGAGTAACATGTAATATATAAATCAAGTCTTGACAAAAGAAATAACTTTATTTTATTATAAACAATCATCTACCATATTACCAGGCTGGACAGTTATAACAGCCTGTTATTACAAATGCTGATAAATACGACAATCAATATAGCAGAAAAATAAAGAAATACATAGATATGTTTTGGGCATCCAACTCATCTCATGAACTCCAAAGCATCTAAAGATAATCTGGAAAATATGCTCACTCTGACCCAAGCATTAAAAAAAATAACACCCGGATCGGTCTGTAAATACCAGTTGAGAAAACTCAAGTAATGGAGTGAACATACAATAATTCTGTGAGACCATGCCGCTAATGTTGTATGGATTTTTACATCACAAGATCGATATTCATAGACGAAGAAATGAAAAAAATAATCAGAATACAATCCAAATAAGAATAAATGAGCAAAGACAAGGTAAAAATCCAAACTTATAGAATGGGCACAAATAATAAACATCGAGAAGAACCTTAGTCGCTTCTCGGTGCAATTAAGAAAGTGGTTAATTTAAAAACTTGGAATCAAAGGAAAGAATAAGGAAATTTTCAACAAATGACTAAGAAGGTGCTCCTCCCTTGTCGAAAGTATACCTCTAGAAACATACTTGAGAACTTCGATGGCTCTCGGACATATCCAAGCCGGACTCCGCCAACGGTTGCCGAGAATTCGAGTATTTTACATCTTAATGTGGAAAATAGATTCCAATCTAGAGTGCATGTGAAAATACCCTAATCATAGAAACTCCACATAGCTTAGCTTCCACTTGCCCTTTGAGTTTAGTCATTTTCGACAAAGGATAACAAATGCGACGACCCACATTTCAAAAGGTTTAAATCGACTATAATCCACGTATGTCCCCCTTTCGATTCATTTCGGTTCATTATTTAATTCATTATATATATATATATATTATAAAGTTGCACCAGTTCGTTCACCTTCCCCTCTCCTCTCTCTCTTTTTCTTGTCGAATTCATTCTTCCCCACCGAGCCTTCCATCCTCACGCCTCCTTCTTTGTTTCCATTTCTCTAAATAAAGGAAATTCCGCATACAATTGCTTCTCCTCTAGCCGAATTGCATGCTTCTTCTATTTCCTCTGGCCATGTAAACCGCCGCCGCCTCTCCTCTGTTCATTGTTTGGAAACAAAAATATATATCAAGTCATATATATATATACATATATATATATATTGGAAAATTTGAAAGAAGCATGCAAGTTTTCCAACCTATCACACAAACAAACACCCTCCTCACCTATCCACCGCCGAGACTAACCCACCACTAGCAAGCACTTGCCTTACTCGATCACCTTCCATACATTTTGGTCATCGAGCTGCTACCCATGTCTGCCTCAACTACCGCCATGGCCTCTTCCGCCACCTCACAGCCAATCCACCCTCGTCGACTGGTTACCGAGTAAACGCCTCCGCACCCCTGTCTACAATTTCACCACCAGCTTCACAATCTCGCCTCACCGACCCACTTGCCAAACTTCCACCTGTGGCACACACGCCTGAGTCACCATAACAGCCGGCGCCTAAAGCAACCCCTGCCTTACCTGGATCTGACCACCCGCGTCCTCATCTCCCTGACCTCGGCAGCTTTCTCTTCTATTGTTTGAAAAAAAGGTATATGTTATATGTTTAGAGTATATATATAAGAAGAAAAATTATATGTTTACAGTTTATAGTACAAAGGATATACATATTTCTATACATATATATGTTTGAAAAGTATTATATATCTATATATTGTATTATGAAGTTTCAGCCTATTGCTTCTCTTCGTATGTTCAAAAAAAAAGAATATACTATATATATATATATATATATTATATTTTAAAGTTCGAATCTATTGGTTATTTATATAAATTTATATAAGTTATATATAGTTGTTTATATATATATATAAGTTTACATAAGTATAAATGATCTGTCGAGTTCATATAAGTTATATATATATAGTGTTATACGGTATAAGTTATTTATATACTATTGTTTATATATAAGTTTATATAGATTATATGATAAGTTAGTTTATATTTATATGGTTTGTGTAAGTTTTATAAAACGCTGTTTATATATGTTGGTATATATATTTTAATGTAACATAGATTTACAAATATATCATATAAAGTATATTGTTTACATATGTTAGTTTATATAAATTATAAAATATATTAGTTTATATAAATTGAACTATAGTATATAAGTTTTGTTTTTTTATAATAGTTATATACACATTTGCATAAATATGCTCCGTTCAACAGCTCATTTGTTTCATTTGTAATATATTATATATGAATTTTTCATAAGCCGTTATTATTTGAGTTCTTTGTATTATATTTTTCTTATTTACAGTGACATATAAATATTGATTTTCAAAATAATATGAAGATATTTTATTTGAATATGTGTTTTAAATTAAATATTGATTTGAATAAAAATATAGGGATCTTATTTTAAATAGATGTTTTGAATTGATTTTTAGAAATTTATATATATGTGACATATATCTTGTTTCATCGATCTCTTGTCCATTTTAACTTACTTTTCGAATGTCGATTGGTCGCAGCAATTCATAACTTGTCACTGTTCCACTAGCCCGTGTCCGTATTCGTGCACGTGTTCGTATCATCTTTTTGTTTCTCTAGCCTCAAAAGGTGAGCAATCAATCACGATTAACATTCTTACATTTAATAAATTTAATACATTGAAATGGCAATTGAAATATGCTGTCAAATTTGAACTGTTAATTATTTAATTGTTATATATGATATGCCATTATCTGTAACTGTTCACATGTGATATATGACACCATACCCTATTGTATATATATTTATTTGATTTATCACTGATGATATATGCCTGTTGTTGATATATTATATTATTATCATATTTTTTCCCACTTTGCAAGTTCTTTGTTAGCTTAGAATTCCCTATGGGTTGAAATGATACATACCCGAATAATATTATAAATTAAGGTAAAATCGTTATGGGTTGAAATGATAAACCCAAGCGATTTTCATTGATTTTTAAATTTTAGGATTGCGGTTTGAAATGATATGTACCCCTAGATATTTAAATTGCGGATTGGAATGATAATCCGTATCACTTGACCATATGATAGAAAATTATATACGGACACCGTTGGTCTATTTTGAAAATGATTTTTATAGTTTTGGAAAGAAATATATGGATTTTATTAAAATATTTTAAATATAATATAAAGATATTTTATTTTGTAAAATTAGATTTTTAAATTACATGTTTGGAAATTTTAAATTTACAAGTTAATTTTGAATTTAATTTTAACTTATAATTTAATTATTTTTAAAATATAAAAAATAAGATTTAAAATAGATTTGTTAATAATATTTAATTTAATATAAATTATTTGAACAAAATTTAATTTAATTAATACATATATAATATGTTTTAATATTTATTTAAAATTTTACATTAATATTTTTAATAGATTTTGTAATAACTTTAAATAAATAGAGGATAGAAAAATAAAGAAAAACTGACTTGAAATTTAAATTTGTTTATAATTGAATTTAAATAAGAAATGTTTGAACTTATGAATTTTGAGATTTGAAAGGTGTAACGACCCGTATTTTACGTGTCGATAAAATCGTAGGATTTTAGGTCGTTAGAGTCGTATGGAAGTTAGATCGTGTGGGAAAGTTAACTCGTGTAGAGATTAACTCGTGGGGAAAGCTTAGGTCGGTATTCATGAGTCGTAAATGACCTAAGGGGATATGAGTTAAGGAATAGGTTGTTAGCAAGTTAGTAATTGGAGTAGGTTAATATGTTGCGACCTAAGGTAACTAACGAGTTAACGGGTTAAGAGCTGGGTCGAGTGTTTTTAGGTCGTAGGCGACCTAAGGTTGTTGGCAACTTACGGGTTAGCAACTTAGTGGTTGTTCGAGTTAAGGGTTTGGAGATAGGTCGTATGAAGATAGGTCGGTGATACGACTTAAGGTGGTAGACGAGTTAGTGTTTAGGTCGAGTGGAGCGACCTATAGAAATAGCGACCTAAGTTGATTGAGCGACCTAAAAACTTATGGGTCGGTGAGTTAGTGGGGTTTTTAAGTCGTAGACGACTTAAGGGGAACCAACGGGTTAAGAAGGGAACGACCTAAGAGTTAGACGACCTATAGATTTAACCGGCTTAAGAGATTAAGCGACCTAAGGAATCCCTGTGTAGTTAGGTCGTTAGACGACCTAAGGTAGGTCGCATAGATAGTAGGTCGTAGATCGCGCGTGAGTTTAGGTCGGCAGTGTTTATAGGTCGAGCAAACGACTTAGCAGCTAGGCCACTAAGTATAGTTAGGTCGCACGCGTTATAAGTCATTAGATTTAGGCCGCGTGCGTATGAGCCGTATGTTCTGTTAGGTCGATAGCGACTTAGTTAGGTCGCGGCTTCGCTAATCTGCGTTCGTTTTAGGTCACAGGGTCATCTGGGCCGTTGATTTGTTGAGCCGTTTGTAGTTAGGTCGTGTGTAGACGATAGGTCGTTGATTAGTTAGGTCGGGGACTTTTTAGGTCGGCAATGACCTAATAGCGAGCCTACGAGTTAAGATCCGGGCGACCTAAGGGGCGATTCAGCCTATAAATACGCGACCACTTGTGCTCTTTTTGGGATCCGGATTTCGAAGCGACGAAGGGCTGCCATTTTGAGAGCTCGACTTCTACATTTCTTCACTTCTTTCCTCTACTCTAATCTAGTGCTAACATCCATCCAAGATCGAAGATCAAGATTGAAGATCCAAGAGCCAAAGTTGAAGATCTCCATCCAACGAAGTGAGATTTCATCGTTTCAAGCGGGATTTCGACGAATCAAGTTTGAATCCTTACTGTCCAGATCTTTAGTGATTTTCTTTTGAGTTGCTTTGGAGATTCGATGAGTGGTAGTTATCTTTCACGCGGACCCAAAGGAGTATATTGGATTGGTGGCTTGTTTGAGTGTTAAAGTTAGAGATTTCATGCATTTTTTTTCTTAGTTCCAAGACTAGATTCATTACTTTTGGAGATGTTTACCTATGCAAATTCAATTAACAAGTTATAGAGACAAAACCCATATTTTATATTTGATAGATCTATGCTAAAATCCATGATTTCATATATGTTAGACTTATGCTCATTTATTTACGAAATTGCCATTATAGTTGATATTGCTTGACTAGATCTTGTTTGAATGCTTGATTGTTTGGATGTATGATTGATTTGATTGTCTCGAGTTAGCTTGTAGTTGATTTGGGACAAGATGGTTGAAGATGATTCAAAATCTAAGTAGAAAGGCTCTTGAATGGTGAAAGCTGCTGTGGCATATGAAGCGGATGATGAAGCTCATATGGATGGGTTCGAGGACTTTGCTATAGTTAGAGGAAGCGAAGTATGATGACGAAATGGACTTTGCTATGATATGTTGAGGCGAAGTATGATGATGAGATGGACTTTGCTAAGATGCGTTGGAGCAAAGCATGATGTGGAAGCCTTGGTTTAATCCAGACGGGATCATCCCAAGCATGTTGATTACTCGATGATGCGGTTCGAGTTGGTGGATAATGGTGGGCTCGAGAGGTGCTTGAGCTATAATGGGAATAGTCGTCGAGGAGGATGACTAGAAGGCTGAGATCTTATCGTTATTGAAGGTTCTAGCAAGCTCAAAGCAAGAGTACGTTGGGTAGATCCGTTATACCCAGGCGCGGGTCATGATGACGTGCTAGTACTCTGGGTAGATTCGTTATACCTAGGCACGGGTCACGAGGACGTGCGGAGTTATGTCTAGAACCGGGGTTGCCATTAGCCCTTGACGGATGGTTGAAAGATGAGTTGGTCATTCAATTAACGATAAAATCAAGGAAATGATAACAGTGATAGCCAGAGTCATGGATGTTTGGTTGTACCATCATGCGGTCTCAAGAGCGGTGTTTTCTGGGTGCTTATCTGATCTTGGTTTAGGCCTGGGGGGTTTGTATTTGGGAAACATCGACCTTGACTCGAGTGATTATTGCTTTACTTTAATTATCTGCTTTGCTATGCTTGCCTCTCCTTAGTGTGTGTCTGGGGGCTATCACTGTAGAAAGAGGTGTAGTGGGATGATTTGGGTTCCTATTCCTTTTATCCTTTATGTTCCTTTGGTATGTTTGATAGTTGATTTACTGCTCACTAAGACTGTTGTCTGACTCAAGGTTTTATGTCTCCTCTTATTACCTTGGGCTGTTCATCCATGTTTGGGATGGGCAGACTAGGTGACAGGTGGCAGGTGCTGATCTTAGTGGCTCACGCTGATGATGACGAAGACGAGCATGAGGCTTTACATATTATTTTCATATTCTATGTACTGGATATTCCGCTGATTGTTGATTACTCTGAGTGCTATGTAGTGAGGCTTCTTGTATTCATGATTCAGACCCTGTATAAAGCTATTATGATTAGATGATGATATTCTGTTCTATGGGAGCTTCACTATATTATATTTCTCTATTGTATTTTATCCATGCGCTGTGAGTTTTACGATAGAGTCTGCGTTGTTTATTTTACCCTTGACGGTCACTCATGGCTGCCTGGCACACTTTCAGCGCACCATTCCCTTGTTTCCGTGCGGGAGTCATGGACGGTCGTCACAAAAGGTATGATTTATAACTTGATTTGATGAAAAGTGATTAAATGAATATTCTCAACTTTAAATAAAATTGAGACTGAATATTTAATATCTATTTAAATTTATAAATCGAGATTTTATTTAATTGTTATTAAAATGTTTAAGTAAATATTTTTCAGTTTGAATAAAATTAAAATTGAGATAAATAAAACTTTTATCATAAATGTTTAATATTTATACTTCGAATCTTATTGGAACTGAAGTGATAATTCAAACCTGGATTTAAAACTAATATAAATTAAAATGATTTATTGAGAATTTGAATTGAAATCTTTAACCCTTTAAAATTTAAATTGTTGAACTGGGATTGATTAAATTGAATTTTGAAATTTAAGCCGATTTGAATCGATTTGTGGAATTGGAGGAAACTAATTTTACTATATAAAGTATTTTTAATTATTTTAATCTATGAACTACTTTAATTAATAAATATTTTAATATACATACATACATACACACACACACACACTATTTCCAATATTAGAAGTGTTATGAGTTCAAAGTGTTATGAGTTATGATTTCAAATGTTACGATTTCAAAAGTGTTATAAATTTGAAAGTTTTGCGATTCTGGAAATGAGTATTATTAAAAGTGAATAATGATATTGAATTGATATGGTTTCGAAATGAATATGATATTTTGATATGAAGTATGAACTATTTGAAATGAAATGACCACGGTGTGGAATAAGCATTTGGTTGTTAAAATAACCTCAATCGGATATTGTTATACTCTCCGCCAATACCGAAAACCACTTTAACAGCTGTGTACATGGTAGAGATTCCAGAATGAAGTAGGATGGTTTGGCGAATGATTCTATATGGTGTTTACGTAGCCCTTACTCTCGTGAGTCGGCTTGATGTGGCTAAAATAGGATCATGCCGGGCCAAGTGAGGTCATTCCTCCGATCGGGAACACTTCTTTGATACCATTCTATGGCTTTTATGATTTGATTGGATGCACCTTTGATTTAGGAGTGTGTCACATGGTGGACGGTAGTAGCTTCTATGCGTTACCACCAGTTCGGATTCGCAAACGGTATATCTACCTTGGCATCGCCTCGCGTGCCGTGTCACATGCCCTATCGCCTTCTAAGAGTTTGGTTTGTATCGTACCTATGGAGTGCTCCCCGATAGCTCACTCGCGAGTGGAGTCTACAGTATCTGTATAGACTACATCATTATATAAAATATGTAGAGGGATATAGGTGACACATTAATGCTATCTTAATAGTTTACATTACTATAGACATATTATAATAACGTATATTACTACATATATATAGTTTCATGGATCCTTAGAGGATGGAAATCCCAAGCATCCTTTAAGTTACTTGTATTTCAATTGACATTTCACTTGCATTGAATTTATTAATATGAGAATTTAATCTTGACTTGAGTGCTTTGTGTTTTGCTTTATGCTCAGGTCAGACTGAGTGCCAATGAGACTCACCTTTGGAGATCGGAGCTTTGTTTGAAGATCTATCTATCGAGTTTTTAGCTATTTCAGTTTATTCCAATCATTTAGGTTCAGACTCGTCAGTGCTTATGTATTAGAGATTCATTTTTACTAGAGATTCTATTGTATTTTATTTTAGACTCTGATGTTTTATAGTAGCTTCATGAACTACTATTAATCCATTCCGCTGCTTATTATTGTAATACTCCATGTCTGTGATTCTATTTGATTTATTTACTGTGTATGCTGAGTTTTGCCAAATATAAAATTAACAATCTATTGTTTTGAGCAATTCAAGTCCGACATGTGCGGATCCGAATGATTTGAAATAGCAGGTCATGATAACAACACACAATCTCGCAGTGGAACGATAAAATATAATTATCAAATAAACAATTCATGGAGCTGTTTATATTATACATTTGATTATAATTTGTACAATATTTATCATAGTTATATATACAACATGGATAAATAAATAATGCAGCAGAACAACATGATGCAGAGAATAATAATAATAATAATATACCAAATCTTCATCTTCATCCTCTAGAATAAATCTTCAATAAGATGAAAACTCAGGACTGATCCGAGCGTAACGAAAAGAAAAAACACTCGAGTCGGGAGTAAAATATTCTTATGCGAGTCAAATCGTTATCGCATATAACATGAGTGTCGCGACGTCAGAGATGTTTATAGGATTTCACATCTCCTATTCAGTGTATAACATGCATGCAATAACTCAAGAGATGTTATGAGATTTTCCATCTCTTAAGGATCCACCAATATATTTATATGTAGTAGAATACGCTACATGTATAATGTATAATTAGTAAAATTAATAGATAAGGCTTTATATTGATCTCCCTTAATGCGTTTTTAAGCATTGTCGTACAGTTTGCATAAAAAACACCAGTAAACCATTGGTGGATAGGATGCGCTGTGATATGACAATTAAACCAAAATCTTAGGAATCTCGTATAGGGACAAAATACAAGGCATGTGAGGCAATTCCCAAGTTAGGATACTACCAGTTTGGATTGTGGGGCTGGTGGTAACGCATCATAGCCATGACCACCCATTGCGTCCATGCATCCCATATCGAGTCAAAGGGAGGCTATCCCAAATCAAGGTGCACCAATGGAAACCAACAACAAGAGTAATAATATGGACCAAGTCACGGAAAATCGAAGAATGGATGTTCGCTAGGGGTAATTAGCCCACTAGGCCCTATCTAGCTGTCCTATTTTAGTCATTTCAAATTGGCACAAGTGACGGGTTTATCCATCATCGTTCTCTTTCTTCAAATCAAGCAAATGATTCCACATCCAACCACTTCGTTCTGGAGTCTCCTCCACGTACACAGTTGTTAAAGTGTTCCAATATTGACAGAGAGTATGCCAATAAGAGGTCCCGGTCTCTTTAACAACCAAACGTCGTTTTACACACCGGTTGGTACTTTTATATTTTGAAAACAATTCGTACTTGATATCAAAATTTCATATTCGCTTCGAAATCAATTTCATTTCGTAATCATCATATTTACTCAAAATATGTTATTTCACTTCAAAATCATTTCCCCTTAATATCTCGATTTCAGTTCCAATACAAAATTTCTTCGAATTTTCATTTAGGTTAATACTTCAATTTAACCCAAATTTTATTTAAATCCATGATTTAAATATAACATTCTATTCTTTGACCAGTTTGAATTTTAAAAAATAGTTTGAATAGTTTTAAAAATAGTTAAATAGTTAAAATAGTTTAATATAAAATAGCTTGAGTATGGAAAATGGTTTATATAATAAAATAGCTTGGAAAATCAAAATAATAAAAGATAGATTTTAATCAGTTTATAATAAAATAGTTTATTTGAAAACAGTTACAAGGTCAAACTGATTCAATTTCAAATCTTCCAATTCAAATCAATTCCCTTTCCATTTAAATCGATTCAATTCCGATTTCAATTCGAATTAACTTCTATTCTAGTTTAATTTCAAATCAATTTCAATTTCAATTCCAAATTAATTCAATTTCAATTTCAGTTCCAATTAATTCAATTTCAATTCCAATTAATTCAATTCCATTTGAATTAATTTCAATTAAATTTTCAATTTTAAACAATTTTGATTTATATAAATTCGAGTTCGATTTTCAGAATATCGATTTAAACCACTTAAATCAAAATGACCTTTAATATTCAACTTAAGATCCAAATCTTCAAATATAATCAAATTCCAAGCTCAATTTTGAAATATCGTTTTAAATTACATTTACTTAGCGATATTTCAAAGTTCGAATAAGAGTTCAACTCTTTTTAAGACAAATCAATTTTCGGAATTCAAGTGGTTTCTTAAGTATAACTTTAGAATTTCAAACCCGTTTTTTTTTACAATTCCGGTTGACAAGTTCATTTTAACATTTCAAGCTCGACTTCAAAAATGATTCCATTTCCATAAATTCAATTTTATTCCTTAAAATCAAAATAATTCAAAAAATTTCAAATCATAATTTTTTTAAAATCATTTTATTTAACCAATCCGGTATCCATATATAATTTTCTATCTTATGGCCAAGTGAATAATTTATTTTTATTTAATTTCAGGGATGGATATATACCATTTCAATCAAAATATGTGTCATTAGTATATATCATTTCAACATATTTCTTAATTTATTCAAAATAATTCGATTTGTAGTTTTATATATTGTAAATAAATTATAGGGTGATAACATGACATATATAAATTAAATAAACATGCAAATCATCCAAATATCAATCAATAACATTCATCACAATCAAGCATCCAAATAGTCAAAATATCATAGCAGTTAACTAGTCATCAATAATCGGGAGTTTAACTAATAATTTAATTCCCATTTCAATTTGAACTGTCAATTTAAACTCCTATCATATTAATTTATATCAATTTAAATGTTAATTAAATGTACTCAACAGCAGCCAATAAATTTTAATCATTCCATGATATAAATTTAACTAACATAAACATATTTAGTTCATCATGAGCGTATAAAACACTCATCTTTTATTTGAAACTGAAAATATTTTAGCTTCAAATAAATGCCACTTCGATTCCACGCCAAAGCTTTCGTCGATACGATTCAAACACTACTTGTTTCATCCAATTTCAACTTCGTATGCGAAAGATACACATTTTATAAGATTTCGATTTATAATATAATGTATTTACAATTTTTTTTATATATTTTAACCTTCAATTAATCATGTCCATTCATCCAGGAGAGCGGATCAGAGACGCAAGTTGCCATTTCCCTTCGCCGTTCATTCCTGATGTGAGAAACCCACCAGCTCGATCGTATTCGATATGCCGCACCCTTCCTCGAGCAGCCGGAGCTCGATCGAACCACACCATCAAATGCGTCGCCTCTGGTTCCACCATCACCCAACATCCGGCTCTTACCTTTGCCTGAATCGTCGTGAGTTCGCCCGAGAACGCCACCCAAATGCGAAATATTTCCAACTAAGGCGATGCTCCGATCGACGAACTAGCCATATGGATTGGAAGCTCTCGTCTCCTCTAGGATTTCTTAATTGAAAGATTTTCATGAAAGCTTATGGATTTAGAGAAAAATCGAGGAAAAGGCTATTGATTTTCGGCCATTGCGTTTAAATGACTGCTGTATATAATTTTTAGGGTTAGGGCTTTGAACGCACTTATATATAGGTGCATATATTATTTTATTATTATTTCGACAATTCACGTACTTTTCTGATGAACTCCAAACGAAGCATACCGCTTGGCGTTTATCATGCTTTAAAACTATTCCAAACACAATGGAATATGTTTCGAGGCTTATTTCGATCGTACGTGGAAGATAATTTTTTGAATAGGATAATAACATCAAATTTCCAATATTGATTTCAGCACGTTTCTAACCCGTACGACCGAATGATAATTACAAATGTTACGAAATTTGAAATCCGATAATAATACACTATTACGGATCCAAGGGATTCATCGAATTCCGAGACGGTGCACCAGAAGGCTATTTAAATCGTGTCGATTAAATCGAGCGATTTTCAAAATGGACAAAATTACTTGAAATTCCAGTTTTAAAAACTTACTAACTCAATTATAATTAAAATAGAATTTATATTCATATTAGAAACCATTTTGATTCATATTAAATCACAAATTCTATTCTTTACACTATTCTAAATATTAAATTTCACTATTAAATTAATATATAAAATTTTCATGTTTTAATTTATCGATTTTTAGTTTCATTAAAAGGTCCACTATCCTCACTCTAATTCAAATAAAGTTTAAATTAACTTAGAAATTATTTACATTCACATTTATCCCCAGACTCACATATTTATTTCAAATATTAAATTTACTATGCACCAAGTCCATTTAATCGCTATATTTGAAATTTTAAACCGTTTAACAAATCAACAAAATCTCCATATTAAAAATAAATTAATATTTCAAATTAAAAATTTGAAAATAAATTTAACGTTCAAAACCAAACGAATCAAAATTCTGGGTCGTTACATTCCTTCCACAAAAAAGAATTTCGTCCCCGAAATTGCTAAAGTAGGGAAAAAAATGCTCCAAACCCATTTCTTTTCAGAACCATTTTTCCTAAGTCTTTTAGACTCACCCAAAACCACTAATTCCCATTTATTTATCAAATTCAATTACTTCAAGTTTAAATTTCAAATCAAATTCAATTAACAAAAAATTTCCAATTTTTCTCTCTTTAATTTCCTAACACCCTACATTTTCGAATTTTTTCGACAAAGACTCCCCTATATGGAGCGCCTTTTATAATATCAAAAATCTGGTAAATATAATATACATCGGCCCACACGGTCGGAAACACCATATATATAAATATTTATTTCATTTTTTCCTTTGATGTGTAAGCGTACCCTATATTGGCGTTATTATGGGAGTTCGCTTAGTTTATATGCAATTACACAGCCAAAATCTATCCAAACAGCATCCTTGTACCTGTACTTACTCAAAATAGGCACATACGTTTCATAATCATGAAATTTTCATAACATTCCATTCTTTTAATGAACTTAAACACATGTTTTTAGTAAGACAAACATATTATAACATGTATATTTCGGATGCATAAACAAGTACAATGTTCAAACATTCAATTACCCATTTTCAATCAATGTATATTCAATTTTATTCAATTTCAAATTGATTCACAATCAATTCCTTTGCATTCCGTTCATATCCACATTTCTTAATCTCGAAATCATTCCATGTAAATCAGTTCTCAAACAATTTAGCTCAGGTTCATGCACTTGCACTCAGATTAATTTCACTTCTACTTATATTACATCTTT
The DNA here is from genome assembly GCA_030765085.1 of Allium cepa. NCBI lineage: Eukaryota > Viridiplantae > Streptophyta > Magnoliopsida > Asparagales > Amaryllidaceae > Allium > Allium cepa. Next base: position 323,020,191 of record CM060939.1, read on the forward strand.
TCCATTGACTTTCATTTAATTCACATTGTGTTATTCACTTCATTTTATAGTGAATGGCACTTCATTCCATGCTAATTTACTTATAAACCATTTCACAAAATTATTTCTGAGGTTTATTATAAACATTCCATACTGCTACCTAAGTTCATATTCAACTTTATAACTTAAGTTCATACTTAATCAAATCCATAATCCAAAATCATATTCAATTCATTTACTTTTGAATTCATTTCTTGCTATCAAATACTTAACCATTGTAACTTGGTATGCTTTTCTACTTTCTCAGTTTAATAAGTTATACAAAATTATTTATTCACAATTCCCTGAATTTCCACTTAAGTTTACTCACATTCTATATTTATAACATTTAATTATATAATCACTTCACAATTCATGTTTATATTCAATTTACTAAATTCTAATTTACCCTCCATTTAAAATTCAAAATTTTGAATTCCATTCCTTTACCATTATATCAAAACATTTTTCATTTTTGGTTTTACCATCGCATTTCTCAATTCATAAGTTTAAGAACTTATTTTCTTAAAATCTCATAAATCTTACTTGAGTCCATTCACATCATAATATCATAACTTTGGATTATATATATATATATATCACTTTATCGCTTAAGTGTATCCATTCCATTAATAATCATAACTTACAGTTATATAATCATTTTACATTTCAAATTTTATATTAATTTAATTCAATTCAAATCCGATTCAATTTTTATTTAAATTATCTTAGGTTAAATTTTAGCCAATAATATTCATTTTAACTTACTCAAGTTAAACCTTAATTCTAGGACTAAAATTCACACTTTCCTTTCTTATCTATATCAACTTCAAATTATAAGTTCAATAACTGATTTCCTCCTAACTTCACAAATCATTTAAATCGAAGTCTAAGAATTCAAATACCAGTTTTATTTCAAATCATTTTGAAATCATAAATATACATATATCCACTTTTGTATACCAAATCATACTTTCAGAATTTTTAAAACAACTTAGTTTTGCCAAAAACAATTTCCCTTTAGGAATTTCTAAAACAAAATTTGTTTACCAAACAATTCCAAAGTAAATAATCATAGCCAATCACTACGGTAGCATTCCATCACTTAGAAACTTGAATATGAACACTGATGATGCGACTGTCATCACTAGAGTTATTTTCCACGACTGAAGTGAGTTTAGTGCTTCCTTACTTCTAAAACCCATTTTAAAACAATTTCTATTCAGAAATATCTCCAAAATAATGCTCCATTATTCTTGAAAACCCCTTTGGAAAACATTTTCAAAATCTCTAAGATTTAAAAATCCCCCAAATACTTAGTTTAAATTCATTTGAAAGCATTTTCCAAAATTTTTGGGGCCTAAATTTCCAAATTCTGGTTTGAATCCACTTTTGGATACAACTCATATGTATAATCATACATATCTGTTTAGTTATATAAACCATTTCAATTTTAATAATCTTGTTTTGATTATAAAACCAAACATTCCAATTATACTATAGTAATTTCATGAATTTTTTCTTTTATATCAAAATGTAGCTTGGGTAAAATTATTTCATTTATCCTCTTCTTAAAACAATACCATGTCAATTTAACTTGTTTAAGAGTTTAGGAACCCTATCGATACAGTTGTACTTTCTGTACCGACCAGAGTTCATAAACACTTAACCGATAAGTCAATACAGTATAAAACATTTTATATTCACTAACAAGTACGCTCTCTTATATATGTACACTCAATAACTCATTCAAGGGTATTACTACCCTATCTCTAACGAGTCAAACCCCATAAAGCTAAGATTATCACTAAACCAAAGCTCTGATACCACGTGTGACGATCCATATTTCAGAAGGTTTAAATCGACAATAATCCACATATGTCCAATCTAAACAATCCCGAATATAGATAATCAATGGGGTTAATTAAAAAAAATAAGAAAAGAAGAAGAAAACAACACAGAATCCCGTAGCGGAAAAATAAAATATAAAATTAAATAAACAGTTCATGAAGCTGTATTTCTTATACATTTGATTACAATTTATACAACATTTATCAGCGCTATATATACAATAGGGATAAATAAATAATGCAACAGAACAACATGATGCAGAGAATAATAATAGTAATAATATACCAAATCTTCCTTCGTCTTCTAGAATAAATCTTCAATAAGCTGAAAACTCAGGGTTGACCCAAACATAATGAAAAGACAAAAAACTCGAGCCAGGACTAAAATATTCTTATGTGAGCCAAATCTATATCGCACATAACATGAGTTCTGTGGCATCAGAGATGTTTACGGGGTTTCACATCTCCTATCCAGTGTATAACGTGTGTACAATAACTCAAGAGATGTTACGGGATTTTCCATCTCTTACGGATCCGCCAAAATATTTATATATAGTAGAATACACTACAAATATAATGTCTAATCAATAAAATAAATAAGTTTCTTAGCGTTAAGGCTTTACATTGATCCCCTTAACGCGTTTCTAAGCATCAGTGGATAGGGATGCGTCGTGATATGACAACACTAAACACAAATCTTGGGGGTCTCCTGTAGGAATAAAAGTATGACAAGGCACGTGAGGCAATGCCCAAGATAGGATACTACCATTTCAGGTCGTAGGGCTAGTGGTAATGCATCATAGCCATAATTGCCCACCGCGTCCATCCATCCCATACCGAGTCAAAGGGAGGCTATCCCAAATTAAGGTGCACCAATCGAAACCAACAACAGGAGTAATAATACGGACTGTGTCCAAGAAAATTGAAGAATGGATGTCCACTAGTGGTAATTAGCCCACTTGGCCCTATCAAGCCATCCTGTTTTAATCATTTCAAATTGGCACAAGTGCCAGAGTCTATCCATCATCGTTCTCTTTCTTCAAATATCAATAAATGATGCCAAATCCAACCACTTCGTTCTGAAGTCTCCTCCATATACATTGTTGTCAAAGTGGTTCTAATATTGACAGAGATTATGCCAATAAGAGGCCTAAGTCTCTTTAACAATCAAACGTCGTTTTACACACCGGTGGGTACTTTTATACTTCGAAAACAATTCGTATTTGATATCAAAATATCATATTTGCTTCGAAATCATCACATTTACTCAAAATATGTTATTTCACTTCAAATTCATTTCCCTTTAATATCTCGATTTCTGTTCCAATTCAAAATTTCTTCAAAATTTCATTTAGGTTAATACTTCAATTTAAACCAAATCACATTTAAATCCATGATTTAAATATAACATTCCATTCTTTGACCAGTTTAAATTTTAGAAAATAGTTTGAATAGTTTTAAAAATAGTTAAGTAGTTAAAATAGTTTAATATAAAATAGTCTGAGTATTGAAAATGGTTTATACAATAAAATAGCTTGGAAAATCAGAATACTTAGAATATTTAAAAAGATAAATTTTAATCAGTTTATATTAAAATAGTTTATTTGAAAATAGTTTCAAGGTTAAACTGATTCAATTCCAAATCTTCCAATTCAAATCAATTTCAATTTCCTTTCCATTTAAATCGATTCAATTTCGATTTCAATTCCAGTTAACTTCGATTCCAATTCTAATTCAAATCACTTTCAATTTCGATTCTAAATTAATTCAATTTCGATTTCAATTAATTCAATTTCAATTCCAATTTGAATTAATTTTAATTCAATCTCAATTTAAAACCATTTCGACTTATATAAATTCGAGTTCGATTTTCAAAATATTGATTTAAATCACTTAAATGAAATTGATCTTCAATATTCAATTTAAGATCCAAATCTTCAAATATTATCCAATTCCGAGCTTAATTTTGAAATATCGTTTTAAATTACGTTTATTAGCAATACTTCAAAGTTCGAATAAGAGTTCAAATCCTTTTATAACAAATCATTTTCCAGAATTCAAGTGGTTTCTCAATTATAACTTCAAATTTTCAAACTCGATTTGTTTTTTTATAATTCCAATTGACAAGTTCACTTTTAACATTTGAAGCTCGAGTTCATAAATGATTCCATTTCCATAAATTCGATTTTATTCTTAAAATCAAAATCATTTAAATAGTTTCAAATCACAATTTTTTAAAATCATTTAATTTAACTAATCCGGTGTTTGTATATAATTTTCTATCCTACGGCCAAGTGAATAGTTTATTTCGATTTAATTTCAGGGATGGATATATGTCATTTCAATCCAAATAAATATCATAGGTGATATCATTTCAACTTATTTCTTAATTTATTCAAAATAATTCGATTTACATTTTTTTATACTGTAAATAAATTATAGAGTGATAATAAGACATATATAATTAAATAAACATCCAAATCATCCAAATATCAATCAACATCATCCATCACAATCAAGCATCCGAACAGTCAAAATATCACAACAATTAACTAGTCATCAATAATCAGGAGTTTAACTAACAATTTAATTCCCATTTCAATTTGAACTGTTAATTCAAATTCCTATCATTTTAACTCATATCAATTTAAATGTCAATTAAACTTACTCAACATCAGTCAATAAATTAAAATCACTTCAGGATATAAATTTAACTAACATAAACATATTTAGCTCGTCGTGAGCGTATAAAATACTCACATTTTATTTGAAACTAAAAATATTCCAGCTTCAAATAAATGCCACTTTGATTCCATGCTAAACTCTTCGTCGATATAATTCCAAGGCCGCTTGTTTCGTCCAATTACTACCTCGTTTGTGAAAGATACACATTTTATAAGATTACGATTTATAATATAATCAATTTATAAATTTTATTTATTTATTTTAACCTTCAATTAATCGTAGCCATTCATCCAGGAGAATAGATCAGAGCCGCATGTTGTCATCTCCCTTCATCGTTCATTCCTCGTAACATACCAAAATTTATGAATTTAAATTTGGTAGCTTGTTTGAACTTTTGAAATTTAAATTGAAAAGTTTCAAAAGAAATAAAATATTATTAATATTAAATAAAAGAAAGATATATGGACATAAATAAATATTTGATAGTTTAAGTTTTAAATAAATAATAAATAAATAAAGAAAATATATAACAAACAAGAAATTGTCTTAAACCATAAAATAAAATATATGTTATAAATAAAATGTTGATGGTTAAACTTTAAATAAAAATAAAATTTAAAATGATGTTAGTGATAAGGTTATATGGTTATAAGATAACACATACAAGTTTGTAAGAAAATTTTATAAACAAGGAAAAAAAAGAACAGGAAGGAAGAAGAAGAGCGAGACTGGGGAATGTTCTCGGGGGAAGCTGGTGTGAAACTCGAGTTTGACTCGAGTAAAAATATGGGTGGCTCGGGTTGCTTCAAAAAATGGGTTAAGCCCAAATTAATTTCAAGTTATAATGTTATAAAAATTTTGGTGTTAACAAAGTTTTGAGTTAAGAACTTATTTCAGGTCTAATTAACCCAGCAATATTTAACAATGTTTAATTTTTTTTAACTAATACTTTAGCTAAATAATTTGATTTAAGTATTAAATGTTAATTAACACTAAAACTTCTTATAACGGTAATAAATTGATTTTCAAAGCATAAAGAGGATTTCCAAATGATAATTAAGGTAAATAATTACTATTAATTAATTGTTTTGAAAAATAATTATGAATGATTTGTAATAGTAATTTCAAATTGGTTAATTAATAATTAAGTATCTAATAAATTTGTAAATTGAGAATTGTTAACTAAATAATTTAAGTTGATTAATTATAATTAGTAGTTAATAAGAATAATTGATTAATAAATAATTAATCAAGTTAATTAAAATTTAAATTAATTTATCCGAATTAATCATTGATTTTAAATAATCAATAAAAATAATTATGTGGTTAATTTATCAAATCACTCACATTGGAAAATAATTAACTATTGCTGTGCACTAGATTGATATTTCTGTTCTGGTTGTGATACTGTGTGATGTAGATTGCTCTGTACTGCACTGTGATTGTGATTTGTTCTGTATTGATGTGAAAACCCCTTTTCCTGTAAAACGACATTTAAACTAAGATGCGATAGGGAGTCAGATTTCAATTAGTTATCCGAAACCCACATCGAACCCTGAATGTGAATCTTTTGTGATTGATATATCCACGTGTTTAAAATTAAACGCTCATTATTCGGTTTAGCCAGGAGAGGACCTTTGTGTCATATAACCCATTCCGAATAGTGATACGTCGAAATGGATAGCATTTGAAGACCGGTGGTGAAGACCGAGTGTTTTAAAACGATAGGATAACCTATCGATTGTCTCTGCACTGAGTTTCTACGGTATAGAGATTCCCTAAGTGATGGGAAGTCCGATCGAGATTGCGGGTACCCGGATTTGCAAGGGCTTCTTCTTTTATTGGACGAAGTGCCTTCGATTCTGTTCGAACCCGGAACAGACTTGTATGGTTGTGTGTATGACACTAGACTTTGAGATATAAAGAAGATTTCTTTCAAATACGTATCTGTTGGTGGCGGAGAATTTATTCTCTTAGCTTAACACCCTTCTCTGAACCGTACGAGCTTAGAGGTTATGTAATTGAAGGTTATCAGCGCTATACTCCCAATTTGGTAGTGTGGCATGCTAAGTGTTGCTGTGTGTTGATGATCATTTGTTGATCATTTGTGATCGAAGCATGGCTTTCGTGTAAACAGTAGCTTTGTGGACGAGACCTCATCGGACCTCACAACCCGGAAATGGTCGAAACAGGAAAGATGCGGCAAGGTTACGAGGGTCGCGCCCTTTAGGGTATGTCATTTCCTTCTGGAAAAAGGTGATGTCATGGTATGGAGCCCAGATATTTACTTATGTGGTAGTTCCAATCTCATTTACTGTGTGGTTGTTGCTTTGTGATAGAGGGCCCTCGGATAAAGGTCCCAAAGGACCGAGGAGTGGCATACTCGAGTAGTAGTTACCTAGTTATAGAGGTAACCCCGCCTTGTGTTGGCAGAGAGCCGGATAGGCTATCGGGACGTCCCGCCAGAGGCGTACCCATGTGGTAGTAGGAAGTTCCTTAGCTTGACCATTTGTTGGAAATCCAAAGAAACAATACGAGCCCTATACGGTTTTAGTTGTATAACCTGTCACCTCAGGTGACAGCTATAGTAGGCATAGTATAATGGTACCTATGCTGGCTAAGATTAATATTCTACTTTCGAAATGTTTTTCACACTATGCACTAGTAATAATATCAAAGAATTTTTCTCGTATCAATCATATTTGACTATCATAAGAAGAAATCTCCTCTAATTCTGCGATTGCATTGTGTGTATGGCGAGAGGTCTTGTCGTAGTTTCATTTTCCAAAAGCATATTAGATTTTCTTTTATAAATATAGTTTATCTAAAAGCAACTAGTTTTGTTTACTCATACCAGTCCCATGAATGATCCAAAGTTTATTGTTTCTTTTCTAAACTCTGGGTGCCCAAAATTTCTACACGGTCAGCCTAGTAGCAGGTTTCTGTGTTCTGGTGTTAGCAGTATCTTGGAGTTTTTGCTTTGGAGATATTTTAGAACCTTTTGGGATCTTAGGTGTTTAGTTTTTTGGAGTACGTTATCACTTCATTCCTTTGAAGACTTTTTGGATATATGACCACTATTGTATTATTATGATGTTTATTTGGAGCTGTGGTGTATGTATTAAAAATACTCTGATGTTAATGGATATTATGTTGTTGTATCTGTGATGTATGCGTGATATTCATTTTGTTCCGCTGTTTTATATTCATCTGATGTTGTTATAAGCTCCGACGAACCAGATTCGATGTTTGGATATGCGGCATTAATTGAATACGAGTGTCGTATTCGGTGCCGATTTTCGAAAGTCGAATCATGGCCGTCACATTTGGTATCAGAGCTGAAGGTTGAGTAAGAACTTTAGCTACGGAGTATAACACATTAGATGGCTCATTAGAGATAGGGTGAAGTATACCCTAGAATGAGTATAACCAAGACTGAAACCCCAAATATTCTTAGTCTATTTCTTTTTACTGCTGATATTCCTAAGATATCTCGTCCGTATATCTAAACCAGTTTTCTTACATTTACAGATAGTACGAATGAGTGGACGAAGAGGAAGAGTTAAGGGTCAAGGAAGTGCCACAACAACTAATCAAGATCCCCCAACAGCAGTAGCAGCAATACCTGTTCAGGAGCAGCCGAATCTGGCTGATTTATATAAAAATTTCTCATGGCTTGGTGGTAAGTCGTTTACCGACAAAGAGTCGATTGTTGAGGCTCAAGCATGGATCAGATTATGTGAGAAAACTTTAGAGGGCTAAAGATGCAAGACGATCAGAAGCGACTCATAGCTTCTTAGTAATTTCAAGAAGCCTTAGCCTGGTGGGAGACAGTCACTGTAGATAAGCCAGAAGATGAGTTTACTTTGGAGAAATTTAAATAAGTATTTGAGAAGCGCTATCTGCCATCAGCTGGAATTTCTCGAATGTACCAGGAATTCATGGACATAAAGTAGGGGAGTTTTTCATTCGAGGAGTATCTAAACAAATTCAATGAATTGTCTCGTTTTGGTCCAGAATTGGTAAACACACCTTTAAAGAAGAACGAAAGGTTCATTCGTGGGATGAATAAGAAATTCCACGAAAGGATGGCTGGCCACGTCAAAGAATCCTTTTCAAATTTAGTTGATATGGGGTACAGATATGCCACACTTGATATGCAAGAAGCCCCGGTGGAGAAAGGAAATTCGGGCAATCAAAATTGGAAAAAGCGGAAATTTGGAGGCAAGAAACCCTGGCAGGGAAAAGAGAAAAAGAAGAGAAATCAGGGAAACACAGCAGAGAATGTCACTTGTTATAATTGCTTGGAGAAGGGCCATTATTCTAGCAGATGTACGAAGCCTAAGAGACAAGTCGGTCAATCCGTTCAAGCGAAGCCCGGGAAATGTTATTATTGTCTGCCCAACCATGGCGCAAGCTCAGACAGCCAAGGTGTACACAGTCAAAGATCAACCTGCATCTTCCAAAGCAGAAAAAGGGAAAGGAGTTCTGGAAGGTAATCTCGTTATTTATGATAGTATTGTTAGAGTTCTATTTGACACGGGCGCTACACATGGTTTTGTCTCTCTCAACAAGCCATAAATGAATTAAATCTTGAACCTGATTTTGTTGATGAGCCTATATGCGTAAAGAATCCATTTGGAGGTCCCACGAATCTTTGTCTTCGATGTAGAGACGTTCCTATTTCATATTCTTGTTATCAATTCCCCATTGGTCTCTTTGTGCTTGATTTTAACGAGTTTGAAGTCTTACTCGGAATGGATTGGCTAGCAAAATACGAAGCCAAATTGTATTGCATTAATCGATTGATTTCAATCAAAACCAGATTTGGAGATTTCATCGAGATTTCTTATGAGGGCCTTAGTCCTAAAAGAGAAGGATTGATGTATAACTTGGGTTATCCCGAACCCAGTTTGGAGTCTATACCCATTGTTAGAGATTTTTCGGACGTGTTCGGAGAAATGAAATCTTTACCTCCACATCGAGAAATAGAATTCAGAATTGACCTCGTACCCAATGCTCGTCCTGTTGTTCAAGCAAGTCGTAGGATGGCACCCAAGGAAAAGGTTGAATTAGTTCAGCAAACCGATGATCTACTAGCAAAAGGATTAATTCGACCCAGTGTTTCTGAATAGGGCTCAGCAGTTGTATTTGTTGCTAAATTGGACGGATCCTTGAGATTGTGTGTAGATTACTGCGATCTCAATAAGCTGACTCTTAAGAATAAATTTCCACTACTAGAATTGATGATCTGTTTGATCAATTGCACGGTGGTCGTTTCTTTTCAAAGATGGATCTAACCCAAGGGTTCCATCAACTACGAATTGTCGAAGATTGTGTTCATTTGACCGCTTTCAGGGGTCCTAATATGTTCTACGAATGGTAAGTCATGCCTTTCGGACTAACCAATGCTCCAGCATACTTCGTAGATCTTATGACTCGCGTGTTCCATGAAGTATTGAATAAATTTATGCTCGTGTTTATTGATGATATTTTGATCTATTCCAAGACCGAAGAGGGGTATGCCGAGCATCTTAGAATTGCTTTGGAGATTTTGAGGAGAAATATTTTATTCACGAAATTTTCCAAATGCCACTTTTGGGTCAAAGAAGTTAAATTTCTCGGCCACATTGTTAATGAAGAAGGAATTGCTGTTGATCCTAGCAAAATTTCCTCTATTCTGGATTGGAAAAAACCTACTACCCCAAAAGAAGTTCGAAGCTTTTTGGGTTTAGCAGGCTATTATTGGAAGTTCGTTCAAGAGTTTTCTAAAATAGCTAGTCCGTTGACTAAGCTAACCATGAAGGATGTAAAATTCAATTGGACTCCAAAATGTGATGAAGCTTTTCAGGAATTGAAGAAGAGATTAACCACCGCTCTTGTTCTCGCTATTATCAATGGGAATCAGGGATTATCTGTTTATACCGACGCTTGCTGTGATGGTCTGGGTGCAGTATTGATGTAAAATGGGAAGGTTATTGCCTACGCGAGTAGATAATTACGTCCTCATGAAAGAAACTACCCAACCCACGATTTGGAAGTTTTAGCTGTTATCTTCGCTTTGAAAATATGGCGACATTATCTTCTGGGTAAGAATCTTTTCAGCTTTCCTAACAATTTAGGAATTTAACTTAACTTAATAAATATACTTAATGAACTCTCTTCCTCTAGGTGAAAAATTTGAATTATTCACCGACCACAAATCTTTGAAATATCTCTTCACCCAGAAAGATTTAAATCTACGACAACAACGTTGGTTGGAATTTTTGGCATGTTATGACCTGGATATTCTATATACGCCTGGAAAAGCCAATGTAATGGCCGATGCTTTGAGTAGAAAACATGCTATCCTTGCTCATCTTGTTATTACCCCTACCCTTCTTGAGAAAGTCGCCAGTAAACAAAAAGAAGATGAGTTCCTTCATCAAATTTATGAGAAAATGCGTCGTGGTGAAAATACGAGTTTTGAAGTTGACAACAATAAAGTTATAAGATTAAAAGGCAGAATTTGTGTCCCTGATATTCCGGAGCTGAAACGTGAAGTTTTGGATGAATGCCACAAATCTAAGCTTTGCATCCATCCAGGAGTTAATAAAATGTATAGAGATATTAAAAGAACTTTCTGGTGGAAGACAATGAAAATGGACATATCTATTTATGTGAGTCTCTGTGCTACTTGTCAACAAATTAAAAGCATCAAAAGAAAGTGGCTGGTTTACTTCAGCCTTTGGAAGTACCAAAATGGAAATGGGATCAGGTATCAATGGATTTCATCGACGGATTGCCACGAACCAAAAAGGGAAATGAAGCAATTTGGGTTATAGTGGACCGTCTAACCAAAACTGCTCACTTCATTCCAGTGAAATCCACTCGGACTGCAGCCATCTTAGCAAAGCTATATATAAAGGAAATTGTTCGTCTCCATGGTATTCCCAGCAGCATAGTTAGTGATCGTGATCTGATCTTCACCAGTAGATTTTGGGAGGCATTCCAAGCCGCTTTGGGAACAAAACTGAATTTCAACACTGCTTATCACCCACAGTCTGATGGGCAGACTGAAAGGATTAACTGAATTTTAGAAGACTTATTGCATGCTTGTATACTTGATTTCGGTGGTTCTTGGGAGGACCATTTACAACTGGTCGAGTTTTCATATAACAACAGCTATTAGGCCAGTATAGAGATGGCTCCTTTTAAAGCTTTATATGGTCGTCCGTGTCGATCACCGGCATGTTGGATTGAGGCGGGTGATAGACTCGTCCTTGGACCAGATATGATTAAAGAAGCCACAGAAAAAGTTGATTTTATACGAAAGAAATTGAGACGGCTCAAAGTCGTCAGAAGAGCTATTATGACCGCCGAAGAAGAGATTTGGAATTTCAAGTTGGAGATTCTGTATTTCTGAAAGTGTCTCCGATGCGGGGAGTAATAAAATTTGGAAAGACCGGTAAGCTAGCACCACGCTATATTGGTCCTTTTCCTATTCTAGAGAGGATTGGTCCTCTAGCATATCGAGTGCAGCTACCCAGCTGGTTATCTGGTGCGCACAATGTGTTTCATATTTCTAACCTACGAAAATTTATGCACGACCCAGATAGTATTATTGAGGTGGCAGCTCAGTAGGATCTCGAAATCACTCCCAATTTAACAGTAAAAAGAGAACCGATAAATTTTTTGGATCGTGATGAAAAGTGATTGAGAAACAAAGTTGTAAACTGGTCAAAGTTCAGTGGAGTGGCGATCCAAAGGACGGCACTTGGGAAACTGAAGATAATATGCAGAAATCATATCCCAATAGCAGAGTGGATATCTCGGCTTAAACTGGTAAGCCATTTCCTTATTTTTCTTAATTCGTATATTCTTTGCTTACTTTTCTCTCTCTTTCAAATTTCAAGGATGAAATTTCTTAAGGGGGGATATTTGTAACATCCCAAAATTTATGAATTTAAATTTGGTAGCTTGTTTGAACTTTTGAAATTTAAATTGAAAAGTTTCAAAAGAAATAAAATATTATTAATATTAAATAAAAGAAAGATATATGGATATAAATAAATATTTGATAGTTTAAGTTTTAAATAAATAATAAATAAATAAAGAAAATATATAACAAACAAGAAATTGTCTTAAACCATAAAATAAAATATATGTTATAAATAAAATGTTGATGGTTAAACTTTAAATAAAAATAAAATTTAAAATGATGTTAGTGATAAGTTTATATGGTTATAAGATAACACATACAAGTTTGCACGAAAATTTTATAAACAAGGAAAAAAAAGAACAGAAAGGAAGAAGAAGAGCGAGACTGGGGAATGTTCTCGGAGGAAGCTGGTGTGAAACTCGAGTTTGACTTGAGTAAAAATATGGGTGGCTTGGGTTGCTTCAAAAAATGGGTTAAGCCCAAATTAATTTCAAGTTATAACGTTATACAAATTTTGGTGTTAATAAAGTTTCGAGTTAAGAACTTATTTCAGGTCTAATTAACCCAGCAATATTTAACAATGTTTAATTTTTTTTATTAATACTTTAGCTAAATAATTTGATTTAAGTATTAAAGTTAATTAACACTAAAACTTTTTATAAGTATAATAAATTGATTTTCAAAGCATAAAGAGGATTTTCTAAATGATAATTAAGGTAAATAATTACTATTAGTTAATTGTTTTGAAAAATAATTAAGAATGATTTATAATAGTAATTTCAAATGGGTTAATTAATAATTAAGTATCTAATAAGTATGTAAATTAAGAATTGTTAACTAAATAATTTAAGTTGATTAATTATAATTAGTAGTTAGTAAGAATAATTGATTAAGAAATAATTAATCAAGTTAATTAAAATTTAAATTAATTCATCCAAATTAATCATTGATTTTAAATAATCAATAAAAATAATTATGTGGTTAATTTATTAAATCACTCACATTAGAAAATAATTAACTATTGCTGTGCACTAGATTGATATTTCTGTTCTGGTTGTGATGCTGTGATGTAGATTGCTCTGTACTGCACTGTGATTATGATTTGTTCTGTATTGATGTGAAAACCCCTTTGCCTATAAAACAACATATAAACTTAGATAGGACAGGGAGTCAGATTTCAGTTAGTTATTCGAAACCCATATTGAACCCTGAATGTGAATCTTTTGTGATTGATATATCCACGTGTTTAAAATTAAACGCTCACAATTCGGTTTAGCCGGGAGAGGACCTTTGTGTCATATAGCCCATTTCGAATAGTGATATGTCGAAATGGATAACATTTAAAGACCGATGGTGAAGACCGGGCGTCTTCGAAAACGATAGGATAACCTATCGATTGTCTCTGCACTGAGTTGCTACGTATAGAGATTCCCTAAATGATGGGAAGTCCGATCGGGATTGTGGATACCCGGATTTGCAAGGGCTTCTTCTTTTATTGGACGAAGTGCCTTCGGTTCTGTTCGAACCCGGAACAGACTTGTATGGTTGTGTATCTGACACTACACTTTGAGATATAAAGCAGATTTCGTTCAAATATGTATCTGTTGGTGGCGGAGAATATATTCTCTTAGTTTAACACCCTTCTCTGAGACGTACGAGCTCAGAGGTTTTGTAATTGAAGGTTATCGGTGATATACTCCCAATTTGGTAGTGGGGCATGCTAAGTGCTGTTGTGTATTGATGATCATTTGTTGATCATTTATGATCAAAGTATGGCTTTTGTGTAAAGCATAGCTTTATGGACGAGACCTCATCGGACCTCACAACCCGAAAATGGTCGAAACAGGAAAGATGCGGTAAGGTTATGAGGGCCGCGCCCTTTAGGGTATGTCATTTCCTTATGGAAAAAGGTGATGTCATGGTATGGAGCCCAGATATTTACTTATGTGGTAGCTCCAATCTCATTTACCGTGTGGTTGTTGCTTTGTGATAGAGGGCCTTCGGATAAAGGTCCCAAAGGACCAGGGAGTGGCATACTCGAGTAGTAGTTACCTAATTACAGAGGTAACCCGGCCTTATGTTGGCAGAGAGCCAGGTAGGTTCTCGGGATGTCCCGCCAGAGGCGTATCCATGTGGCAGTAGGAAGTTCCTTAGCCTGACCATTTGTTGGAAATCCAAAGAAACAATACGAGCCCTGCACGGTTTTAGTTGTATAACCTGTCACCTCAGGTGACAGCTATAGTAGGCATAGTAACGGTACCTATGCTGGCTAAGATTAATATTCTACTTTCGAAATGTTTTTCACACTATGCACTAGTAATAATATCAAAGAATTTTTCTCGTATCAATCATATTTGACTATCATAAGAAGAAATCTCCTCCAATTTCGAGATTGCATTGTGTGTGTGGCGGGAGGTCTTATGGTAGTTTCATTTTCCAAAAGCATACCGGATTTTCTTTTATAAATATAGTTTATTTAAAAGCAACTAGTTTTGTTTACTCATACCAGTGCCATGACTGACCCGGAGTTTATTGTTTCTTTTCTAAACTCTGGGTGCCCAAAATTTCTACACGGGCAGCCCAGTAGTAGGTTTCCGTGTTCTGGTGTTAGCAGTATCGTGGAGTTTTTGCTTTGGAGATATTTTAGAAGCTTTTGGGATCTCAGATGTTTAGTTTTGGGAGTTCGTTATCACTTCATTCCTTTGAAGACATTTTGGATATATGATCTCTATTGTATTATTATGTTGTTTATTTGGAGCTGTGGTGTATGTATTAAAAATACTCTAATGTAGTAATGGATATTATGATGTTGTATCTTTGATGTATGCATGATATTCATTTTGTTCCGCTGTTTTATATTCATCTGATGTTGTTATAAGCTCCAACGAACCAGATTCGATGTTTGTATCTGTGGCATTTAAATACGAGGTCGTATTCGGTGCCGATTTTCGAAAGTCGAGTCAGGGCCGTCACATTCCTCATGCGAGAAACCCACCAGCCAGACTGTATTCGATTTGCCGCACCCTTCCTCGAGCAGTTGAAGCTCGATTGAACCACACCATCAAATGCGCCACCTCATGTTCCACCATCGCCCAACGTCCGATCCCCCACCTTTACCTGAGTTGTCATGACTTCACCCAAGAATGCCCCCAAATGTGAGAAATTTCCAGCTAAGGCTATGCTCCGATCGATGAATGAGCCATATGGATTGGAAGCTCTCATCGCCCTATGTGATTTCTTAGTTGAAAGATTTTCACGAAAGCTTATGGATTGGAGAAAAATCAAGGGAAAGGCTGTTGATTTTCAGCCATTGATGCATTTAAGTGGCAGGTGTATATAATTTTTAGGGTTAGGGCTTTGAACGCACGTATATATAGGTGCATGTATATTTTTTTATTGTTATTTCGACTATCCACGTATTATTCCCGACGAACTCCAAATGAAGCATGCCGCATGGTGTTTATAATGTTTTACTGCTATTTCAAACATAATGGAATATGTTTTGAGACCTAATTCGATCGTATGTGGAGGACAGCTTTTCGAATCGAATAATAACATCAAATTTCCAATATTAATTTCAACGCGTTTCTAACCCGTACGACCAAACGGTAAATCCAAACGCGTGAAATTTGTAATCTGATAATAGTACACTATTCCGGATTCAGTGAAACTGGTTTCATTAAATTTCGAGACTATGCCCCGAAAAGCTATTTTATCGTGTTGATTAAATCGAGCATCTTCAAAATCGAAGAAATTACTTGAAATTCCAATTTTAAAAACTTACTAACTCAATTATAATTCAAATAGAATTTATACTCATATTAGAAACTATTTCGATTCATACTAAATCACAAATTCAATCCATTATGCTATTCCAAATATTAAATTACATTATTAAATTAATATATAAAATTTTCAAATTTTAATTTCATTCAAAAGTCCACATCCTCACTCTAATTCAAATAGAGTTCAAATCAACTTAGAAATCGTTTCCATTCACATTTATCTCCAAATTCACATAGTTATCTAATTTCAAACATTAAATTTACTATTCACCAAGTCCATTTAATCGCTATGTTTGAAATTTCAAATCATTAACAAAATCAACCAAAATATCCATATTCAAAATTAATTAATATTTCAAAGTCAACATTTAAAAATAAGTTAAACATTCAAAGCTAAACGACCAAAATTCCGGGTCGTTACAACAAAGCTCAAAAGGGCAACAAATCGTTTTTATGGTGACGATACACCGTGATGAAACCTAAATCGATAGTTAATAAATCAACTAACGGGGATTATTATAAATGATCGTGTATGGAAATTAAATTTCATATTCTTACTACTACTCATCGAATCCAAACAAGTGCCATCCCTTAGCTGAAAATGAAGCGGGCAAGTTGACGTTGTGTTACCTGTAGGCTTTACCTGACGACATTTTTAACCTTCGAGATAGAAACAAGTTCATGCCTTGACGTCTAATGTTAAAAATATGACTAAATTCTTTCCATATAAGCGATATCATTTACGGAAGTACTTTTCCATAACTGAATCGAACTTTACTTTAAAAACCAAACTTATGCTAGCGTTTCACGTTAAAAGTATTAACTTTAAACAACTATATCAAAATGATTGATTAACTTTAAACCAAAATTTATTACTTCAATATCATTATTTAAAATGATCGACTAACTTTTAAAACAATGGTTAATTATTTCATACAGCTTTATTTTAAATAATTAATTAGCTTTAATTCCAATTCATTACTTCAAAACAACACTATTTAAAAAGATTAATTAATTTCAATCATCCTTATTTAAGTGATTAATTAACTTTAAAATATTATTATTAAAATAATTAATTAACTTAAAACTTTATTATTAAAATGGTTAATAAATTTTAATCTCATTACTAAGTAAATAATTAATTATCTTTAAAACATCATTGTTAAAATGATTGATCAATTTTAAAACATCATTATTAAAATAATCAATTTATTTTAAATCACTATTATTAAAATAATCAATTACTTTTAAAACATTATCGAGATAATTAACTTAATTTAAACCATCCTTATTTAAATAAATAATTGTCTTTGCAAAGCCCATGCACAAGGTTTACAAAAATACTTCAAAGAGGATACCATTTCCATTCAAACATCACATAACTTAAGTATAGGGATACGTATACAAATCAAATAATAACTATGCACATATAGAAAAAGTCACTTATTATATATTAATCTACCGGCAAACAATTCAATGTCCAAACAATATAATAGCAGAACATGGTTTTATTCTCTAACAAATGTCATTAGTTTTCATATCCAATGGGGGTTACCTGAGGGTAATCGACAAAGAAAATCCCTTGGACAAAATATTCTTAAAAGAGATTTACATTCAAAACAAAACCGATCTTTTAGAAATAAAGTAGGCTTAAACTACAAAACTTTTATTTAATAATTAAATAACATTTAAACTCTTTATTTAATAATAATTAAACCTTTAATTAATAACTAAATAATAATTAACTATTAATTAAATAATTAAATAATAATTGAATATTATTTAAAATAGTTAATATTTAAATAAATCATTATCTATATCTCAATTAATAATTAAATAATACTTAATTAAAACTTAAATAATAATTAAACCTTTATTAGAAATTATTAAATCTTAATTAAGTTTTAATTAAATCTTAACTTAATTAATAATTATTTAAACCATTTATTTAACAAATAAAATAATTAGTCATTGATTGATAACACACAAATTGATCCTTAGATAACTTATCAATTAATAAACAATCTTTACTTGATTAACTAATCATTATTAACTTACTTAATAATTAATTATTAGTTATCTTTATTAACAAATGATTAGGTGCTAATTACCTTACTCAATTAATTAATTAAATAATAATTAATTAAATAATTAATTAAATGACTAATTAATCAATAATAATTACTTTTAAAAAATTATATTAAGGTTTGAGAACACTTTTCAGAAAGATACTTAAGTCAAAATATTATGAATTCAAAAAGAGTTCGTTCAAAAATTGCATTTATAGCGACTATCGCTATAGAACCTATAATACTTTGTTTATAATTCAAATCACTTTCCAAAACCTTTACTAACTATTTTGACTTACTTTTATAAATTTACATAAAACTTTTTGAAAACATCGGTTCAACTTTAAAAATTTATAAATTTTCTCAAAAAATCCATAAATAAACAAGTTAGTAAACCATGAGATTTCGATGTCACGATTAACCACTTTACCACTAACTTTCTTAGCTTAAAACATCCTAAGAAAAAATTACAAACCTATATTCATGTACAACATATAAATATGTCACCATCACATACAAGTCAAGAATTCTAACTACAAACCTTACTAACTTTTACTTACTAGCTTTACTTCAAACTTCAAGTCATACAATATCCAAGCAATATGTATATATACATCAACATCCAACAAATCAAGCAACATATTTCATTACCAAGATCATTAATAGTAGAAATTTATATAAAAGCAAGATTTTTCTCACATTAACTATCCCACCTATTATAGATCTTCATCAACTTTTTCGACCACCTAGCTCCTAGCTTTAGCTTATGGAAAGTCAAGATTTTGGTGGATAAATTCCACAAAATGGTTTGGCCATGCGACTAACTAGGTTCAATCTTGAAAGATAGAGGGAATTCATATTATCATTGAATTCACAAAAATCAAACCCAAAAATAGGTAATCTTCCAACTGATTTTTGGATGAGTTACTCATGGAATTTGGAAAAGTTGCCAAAGGAAAAATTCTTGAAATTCTCTTCTCTACAATTTCAAAAATAAAAATCCCTCAATTTGGATCTGTATTGAGGGAGAGATGGTCAAAAGAAGAAGAGGTATTTTAGGCTTAAAAATATGGTTCCGAAAATGATTTCGAAAGAAATGCATTTTTAACCCACTAACACTCGAAAATCGAACAAATGGCATGGTTGAAAATTGTAGCCAACTCGATTCTCTTGAATTTGTAAAAAACAATTTCTTTATTTGGAGTATTTTAGAGGGTGTTCTGGCTGTGAGAAGAGGAGGTAAAATTTGAAAGAAAATGAAAATGAGAGCAGGGGGTTGCTATTTATAACCTTATGCAAAGTGGCTAATTCACTTATACCATCTTATCCATGGTTGCCACATCACAATTCTTGCCTCCTTCCCTTGTCCTTGCACCACCTTCTTGTTCCCCTCCCCTCTCTTTTCTCCAACATCCAATTAATTACATATGTACTAATGTCTAAACATGTTTCATGAGATGTGATATTTACTTTTTACTGAATTTATATTTTAAATCTTATATACTTAAGTATATACACTTATGTATATACCAACATATGCATACTAACTCATTTACAAATTTATGTTAATATGTTTATACTAGAGATTATCATGATTCCGACAACTTTTATTCGACGAAAAGTCGAAAATTCGAAAAACGAATTGCGGTCACATTTTCGATTTTTCTTCGAACTATATATTTTTGTAAATAAATTTAAATATTATTTCACCATCATTATTTATTATTTAGTAGTATTTTGATGAAATTCCAGGTTATTAAACTTGAGTTCCAAGTATTCTAGATATAAATATGAGTCATATATTGTTGAATTAGTCACCAACAATGATGTAGTCTTCAATATCTATTTGTTTATTCTTCTCTCACCTCCTCTTCTTCTTTTCTATTTTATTTTATTTTCTTCAATAATCTCAACATGGTATCAGAGCGTGTTTTCGATGCTAATAAAATAATTTTGTGATTCAATTTCAGTTTAGGAACCAATTCAATTCATTAACTGTAATTAAAATTCATCAATGTTTTAAAACCCTAGAAAATTTCCATGATGATATTCAATTGAAGCCCCCATAAAGGGAAATTACTCGACATGGGGAAGGGCAAGACTTAGGGGAACCAAAGGGTATAGGCCGCAAGCGTTACATCAATCTGAACGTTGTGGAGCGAAATGTTGGTACATCGACAGCAGGCTATCGGGGTTGATCGAAGGAAGTTGCGATCGACACTGCTGTTATTGACGACATTCTTAATGCGGGTCGCAATACTCCTATACCAAGGGTGCATCAAAATGGGATTATTCCCTTTGCGATAGGGATCCAAGCACGCGCTGGCATGGTGGAGGAGATAAGGGCGTTTATCGAAATGCACGTGAGCAATTTTCTCATGTTAATGGTGAAGGAAAAATAACAAACGGGGAGAATAACATGACTGGGCACAATATTAATAATTTTGACCACAATAGAAAAATGTCATGGTGTGATGTAGCTAAAGGAAATAGAAATAAAGCAGAATATTATCGATCTACAAACAATAGTGGTAGAAAATATTATCATACCAAGCCAACTTTATGCAAAGGGAATGCTTGGAAACCCCTAATTCATGGGAGAATCATATAATGATCGAAATTAAAGTAGGGCAACTTCATAGCTATTTATGTTTTAGGAATGAGACCATATTATATTCATTCCAGAGCTTATATTGGTAGAGTATGGAAACTATAACAACCTGCCCTTTGTAGTACCCTAAAATCAACACCGAATGATAATGTCTGACTTTTGAATACCACAGAAGATAGATTGTTGGAAAAAAATGTTAAAACAAACATTATACTAAGGCATATCGACAAAATTTTACATCAGAATAATAATTTATAATATACTAAACATATATGGATAGAACAAGATTGCTATATATATATGTATGTATGTGTGTGTATATATATATGAGACTGCACC
The DNA here is from genome assembly GCA_030765085.1 of Allium cepa. NCBI lineage: Eukaryota > Viridiplantae > Streptophyta > Magnoliopsida > Asparagales > Amaryllidaceae > Allium > Allium cepa. Next base: position 323,041,469 of record CM060939.1, read on the forward strand.
AGTAGAAATAACTGATAAATGAATATCAATATAGGAAGTCGGAATACAACAAACTCGACACAAACAGAGTCCTGAATATAATGTATGATACATCAAGTCTCATATATAAATACATACATATCATGTACTACTATAATAAAGTATATATACGAAGTATTAACATTGCCTCCATAGAATGCTTCAGCTATCCTGAAAGCATCTTCCTAAAAACACCTAATTCCCAAACTACTCAATTGCATATCCGAGAGTTGTCATGACATATATAGACAAACCCAAATGTGGGTCAACATTAAGCCTGGTGTGAGGGAAACTATCCCAAAATATTATATATTAAAACTAGATACAAATAAACAGAAAATACTAAGGCACGACCCATCCTCTCCATAATCGTGGCTTAAGGGTAATCCGAGTTGTCCATAGACAAGTAAAGTAAACCTATCCAAACATACCATAACCTGCTATTATCCTGTAATCAACGAGTCAGCACAACTAATATAATATGATTGATACCTAATAGTATAGCATGATAAAATAACCCAATATGCAAATGCTGAGACATTATACGTATCATAATATAAACATATCTTAGAATGCACAACAATATTACCAACCTAATATAACATGCACAATCATAATGTGTGTAAATCGATACTCATCGTTGGTGATGGGTGAAGTTTAAAGTAGACATCAACCATGATCCAATGATCCCTATATAGGATCCAAAATAAATAAAGTCATTACCTAATTGTATCATAGACTGCTAGCCACATCTAGTGTGATCGAACTCATGTAGATCTCACCATACCCCATATCGAGCATAATTGATATGTGATCTACTCTAGATATATGTCACATATATAGGTCTCATTGTAATCCAATGATTCTCGTTGAGGGTCCAAAATAAATAAAGTCAATACCTAATCGTACCACAGACCCTGAGTTGCTCCTGATTGATCAAACTCATGTAGATCTCACCATAACCCATACCAAGCATAAGTGATGTGACCTACTCTAGATATCTAAAATATTTTTAGAGCTCACCGTACCCCATTTCGAGCATAAGTGATAAATGATCCACCTATAGATGATTGTCATTATCTCCCCCTTCGTCATCGTGGATTTTTAAGTAAAGTCACATAACGCCTCTACAAAACAGAACGATGGGCGTGTCCCATATATTACGCTATCGAGACCACAAAGGAACGCATAACCATATGGATATATATCATAATATAACATCACGTAATCAAATACATCTATCAAAAACGAAGGCCGATATCTCATCGTCATCTCTCTATATGGATGGTTACTATTAAATGACCAATAATATGCATGTCCATTAATATAAGGCCAATACGATATATGATCACTAATATAAGATCAATATTATGTACGGTTACTAATATAAGAGCGATATAATTTATCAAACTAAATGTTCCCCGAGGTCAAAGACCAAAGTTATGGATTTACTTCATTCGAACGTACAGTTCATCAGACGAGGACCTGTGACCAATCATCGTACCGATCCCATACCCGACCACTGTTGATCCTGTAGGAATCACTTAACACACATTTGGATCTCAAGCTTTACCTTGATTTTCCTCTCCTTGAGTAGCCTACAGTTTTCCCTAAATTTGCGCCGAAGCTCCACATGAACCTACACCCGAAATAGGGGAAGAAACCCCAATAAAATGGCACCTGACCTGGGCTTTACTATCCAGGTTAGTGCATCGCCAGTGGTGTAATGACCCAGACTTTTACCGCTTTAATTTGTGAATATTTAATTAATTTTAAATACTCAAATATATTTTTTTATAATTGAAATAAAATTCTTTTACGAAAGAAATAATGATGGGGAAATAGCTTTTAAAATGTATTTACAAAAATATATAGTTCGAATAAAAATCGTAATGTGACCGAAATTCATTTTTCGAATTTTCAACTTTTCACCGAATAAAAGTTATCGAAAATATTATGCACATTTGAGTAACACATATACATACAATATAAACAAGCTTGAACTTTATGGTGCGTAAGTGAATGTGTGTATATATATGTTATAATTAAGTTTATAAAAATAAAACGAGCACGCACACACACACACACACACACACACACACACACACACATATATATATATAAAGTGAAACACATGTAGAGGTAAATATATATATGCATTAAATGCATGTTCACTAAGCATGTTAAGGGGGGACAAGGGTGGTGATGTGGCAAATGGATATGAAGGGAAAAGGACAAGGCTATTTTAGTAATTTACTTTGTTTTCTTGCCTATAAATACCCTTTTACTTCTTCAATTTCACCTCTTTTCCTTCTATCATGTCTTTCTTATATCTTATTCAGATGGAGATTTTCTTTTTTCAAACTATAGAAAATTCTACTGGCTGCAACTTTTATATGTACCACTTTTTCAAATTTTAGGCTTAACCATGCCCAAATCTCATTTCTTTGCAGAGCATTTTTGGACCTAGATTTTTAGGTCTGAAAATACCTCCTTTTCTTTTGACCATATCTCCCTTAAAATTGATTCAAATTGAGTGCTTTTTTTTTGAAGTTATAGAAAAAATAATTTTTAAGAACTTTTCCTTTGGAAATTTTTCCAAATTCCGTGAGTAACCTATCCAACAGTCAGTTGGAAGATGACCCATTTTGGGTTATTATGGATAACTTAAGATTATAAAAGTTTTACTTTTCTTACTAAAGTTTTAGCTTTAGATGTTGAAAATAACCATTGTTTATTCATTTAAATATGATGCTTACTTTGTGGATGATGTATCATAGCTTGGTTTATTGGAATTTATGATTGAGTTGTATGTATACATGTATTGTTTATGTATGTGGTGTGTAATGTTGATTTGTAAGCTTGGAAATGAAACTAAAGGTTAGTAGAATGAAAGTTAGGATCTTGCTAGTGAATGTTGCGATGATACATTTATGTAACGTGTTCATGCTTGAATTCCTATATGTGAAAGACTTAGCATTTAAAATTGTTTATATGGCGACATCAAAATTCCTTGTATAAATGGTTTCTTTTCTTACTTTAAATTGCTAGAAGTTTTATAAAAGTTTTAAAACACACTTTCAATTTTCAAACTTTATTCATAAGTTATATTTAACACCTCATAAAATTAACCATAAATAAATAAAGTAAATTAAATTAAATACGATAGGGTTGAATATGGAAATTTTATAAAAGTTGGAATTTGACCATGAAAATTATTCCATTGCGTTCGTGACAAAATTATGTTTTGTTTTCATATATAATATGCTAAAAACGAAGCTCAAATAAAAAAGTTATGAGCATTTGAAGTTCTTGAATTTAAATTAATTTCGTTTGAATTCAAATTAAAATGAGAAATCAAATTTAGGATTTAAATTTCAAAAATTAGCTTGGTGGCTAAGTAAACAATTAATTATGGCTTAACATTAAAAAGTTAATTAGGGAATGAAATAGTACGATAACGGAGACAAAAATAAATGCCCCTGAATAAAAGAACGGTCGACCTGAAGAGGTCAACTGGTCGACCGTAGCGGTCGACAGATCGCCCAAGGGCGGTCGACCGCTTGACAACGACAGTTGCCAGTGGCAGCTAGGGTTTTACATTATTTTCTATTCGATTGTGCACTCCAGATTTACTCATTTCCTACCTACTTCCATCCTACGGTTCCGCTGCATTTCAGCTCATATAAATAGAACCAAATCCTCTTCACTTTTGTTCATATTATTTTGGGGAATAAGCGAAACTCTACTATAACTATCTTTCTAGTATGATTCAAAAACTCCATACAGAATTCAGGTAAGGATTCAACATATTTTCTATTAGTTTCTTTCTCCTCCAATATATTCTTATCCTATTCTACTCCAATTATTCTGAATCTAATGAACATATATACCTTGTACCTATTGTGTGTGTCTATATCAGAAGAGAGATTTTGGAAGAAATTGAAAGGCTACAAATCCATTTGAGTAAAGCTAAAGATAATCGGTGAGTGGAAACCTTAGAATTTCTTTTCAGCAACTGTTTAATGTATTTCTTTTGGATTTGAATATGCCTTAGAGATTTTGGGATTTCGAAAATATGATAGATAAATTCCTCCAAAATTCCTTTTTATTTCGTAACGTCAATTCTATGTTAAGATTTTCAATTATTTGCATTAATTTAATGGAATTTATTTCGTTTATGCAATTTTTGATAATTTCATAATCTATTCCACTTCTCCTTCTTCTTTGGGTCAAATTGTGATCATTCAATAAAATATGAGGTTTAGATTACGAATTCTATTCGTAGTTTACACCACTAATTCATATATATTTCTTTGTAAAAGGAGGAGTTAAATAGAATATAGGGTTTAGATTGTTATTCTTATTGTTTAAGATATTTCATTGAATTGGTGTAATAAACCGAGTTTCTATTTTATTCACAAGTCTGTTATTACAGTTTTGATTATAAATATTTAATCCTTTTTTAGACACTTGAATTTCATGAAATCTTAGGAAATTAAAGAAAAAGGACTTGTAATAATAAGTGATTGGGAAATTGACATTTAATGCTAAGGTAAAATCCATGCATTTAGAACTTATTAAGCATGAAAATTTATTCATTTCTACTTACATAATCAACGCATCACCATTGCATATATAGCATAGTTAATTAGGCATTTATTTACATTTATTTTCCTCCATTAGGAAGATAGTTAATTTTGAGGTGAAAATAAGAGGAAACTCTCATATAGTCTAATTATTATTTTAAGGCGTAATAAGAAGATTCCTTATAACGCCTTATTTATGAAACGATGAGATGAGTGTGTGTGTGTGTTTGTATGTGTATGCATAGCGTAATTAATTTGTGGCTAAGTTATAGGGATGCTAAGTCAATTGAGTTAACTTCACTTTGATGCTACCAACAGTTGTGTACACTTTTATTGATTTGAGATATCCTTATGATAAATATTTGTAATGAAGTGAAGTTAGTTCCAAATTCTGTAGAGGAAACCTGCCTAGCAAATCTGACTACCAATTCGTGCGAATAGCAGACTAATATGAGAACTCATTATCGGTATGGGCCATAAGACAAAGGGTTTGCTTTGGAATTGAGGCGTTAAGTGGTTGGACCCGCTGTATTCCTCAAATGAAGTATTAAATGACCAAAGGGGTTATGTTAGCTAGTATCTCTACAAGAGTTCGCTTTGGGAAATAGGCCTTAAATGATGGGGTCAGCCTATTTTTCACTAGGAAGTATTAAGTGGCTTGGGTACCGTCTCTTATATTATTAGCTGCTTATGATGTATGATTGGGAGATGCGGTTTGCTTCTGGAATGGAAGGTATTAAGTGGTTGGACCCACCTTCTTTCCTTATAAAGAAGTATTAAATGATGTTATCAATTTTATGTTCGTAGACATATTCTTATTTTGAAATATAATGCCCAAGTATTGAAAAGGTAAGACTCGAGGTTTTTATCCACCAGGCACTTGTTGTTCTGATTCCCTCCTTATTACAATACAGGTTAAGGAAGGAGTGATGGCGGTGATGATGCTTGAAAATGAGGAAGCTTGGAAAGTGGCCGTATTTATTATTATTTTCTTTCATGTATACCCATGGATTCAAACAATTGTTGTGACGGATATTCAATAATGGTTTTTATGGGAATTTTAGTTATGACATTTTTCTGGTTTTGAAATAAAAATGGGCACACTTTACTACTATATTTTGTTCCATTCACCGTGATTTCTGAAATTTAGTTATGGCTCTGCAATGTTATTTCTTTTTACTACCAACAGCTTGACTTAGAATGGATCTAAGTTTCGATTGGCCTTTTCTAGGTCAAAATTTAGGCCTGTTCTGGGGTAGGTTGTTACATTTGGTATCAAAGCGCAAGATTACCCGATCAACGAGGAAAAACTATACGTAAGAGAGACGTATTTGTTATTTTGAAAAAGATTTTTTAAAAAAGGATCCTTACTATACACACACCCCCCTCATAGACACACGCACATATACTATGCAAACTTTTCTTTTCTTTCAACGTGTAAATGCTATCTTCGAAAATCATCACCAAAGTTTTAATCTACAAATAGTTGATATGGTTAATAATCAATATTTTTTCGAACAAGGGAACCCTACCCATGAGTGAACACTCATTCATGGAATACCTGAATGGTTTAAACAATATCTTTGGACCGGTGGGCTGATTTCAATTCCTCCAACCGCACTAGTGGCTCCCACTGCCTCGATTGCTGATGCGACAATCCGTCCTGCTTACTTTCCTAAGATATGCAAGGACATTCTTAAAATGGAAGGGAAAACATACTCTGGAACTGAAGGAAATTCGAAAAATTGGTAACCGCGAAAAGATTTTTAGAGAGCTTGGCGGGGATAATAAGTTAAGAAGAAGAATGACAGCTTGGCACCTCAAAGAAGAAGCTTTAAATTGGTGGAAATTTGTGACTAATGAGCACCAAGCAGGATATTCTCTTAGGATGAGTTCAAGGACTGATTTGAGATGAGATTCATGTCTAAAGCAGAGGTTAGCTTGCAATTGGAAAAGTTCATTCAGCTGAGACAAGGAGATTTTACCCTTAAGGAGTACATAGCTAAGTTTACCGAATTGGCTATATTCAGGATGAGCTTGATAGACACACCTATGAAAAAGACCATGAAGTTCATAAAGGACTTAAATTCCCCACTAAGAGAAATGTTATTGACCTAAGTACCCATGAGGGCCATGTAAGAGATGTTGGTAGAAATAGCAATGCTGCATATAGCCAAAAAGGAAGACAAGAGAGAGAAAGAGAAGTCTGCACATACCTAAGAGTTAGAGGGTCCATTAAGGCGAGCTTTTTGGTGAACAAGAAGTCATAGGGGAAGTTTAGAAAGAAGTAAAGGTGTATAAGAGATGCCAAAAGGGAGGTCATGAAGCTAAAGATTGTAGGGTGAGTCTGATGAAGGAAGCCTTTAAAGGAAAGTACTTTAACTGCCATAAGGAAGGGCATCACAAGAATCAATGTTCCAAGATGGTTGAGAAAGGATATGCAGATAGGCCTGCGCTATTAAAGTCGTCCCTATTACCAGTAAGCCACCAAGAGACCAAGGAGAAGTAGCTCAAGAAGGTATAACCCTTATTTTGGGGGTTACTATTTGTACTCTATTTGACTCAAGGGCATCACATTCCTTTATATTTAGGGATATAGTAAATTCCTTAAACCTTAAAACCCATATGGTCAACAGCCGAATATAGGTTTCCAATCCCATTGGGGATTCGACCCATCTTTCTCTCATTTGCAAAGACGTAATGTTAGACATATGCGACGTTGATTTCATATGTACTGCATGCATTTTGAATTTTGAGGGGTATGGACTTATCTTGGGTATGGATTGGTTGTCATATTCTAGAGTCATTCTTAACTTGATAAAAGGGTAGTATGATTAAGGGTTATGGAGGTCGTGAACTAGATTTATTTGTACACCCAAAGCTTTAGTTGAGTCAAGCCATCTATACTCGCTAAATCTATCTGTTGGTTTAGAGCCATTATCTGTACTCGTAGTTTATGAATTTCTTGATGTCTTCGAGGAGGTCTCGGTTCTTCCACCCCATAGGAAGATTGAGTTCCAAATCAATTTGGAGAAGAACATAAGACCCATCACTCTACCTTTGAGATGTATGGCCCTCAAAAAAAGAAGGGAGTTGGATAAGCAAATCTCTGAGCTATTGAAGAAAGGATTCATCCGTAGGAGTACTTCTAACTAGAGAACCTCGGTTGTTTTTGCTACTAAGGCAGATGGTTCTTTAATACTTTACATCGATTATAGGGAGTTGAATAAATTGACAAGGAAAAATAGGTACCCTCAACCTAGAATAGATGACTTTTATGACCAACTTGTAGGAGCTATAGTCTTTTTCCAATTAGACTTAGCCATGGGATTCATTAGTTGAGGATTACAAAGGAAAGCAAGCCGAAGACCGCATTCCGTACGCCAAATGGACTCTATGAATGGGAAGTAATGTCTTTTGGACTAATGAATGCCCCAACATACTTTGTGGATTTGATGAGTAGAATATTTAGAGGGGAACTTAATAAATTTGCTGTGGTGTTTGTTGATGATATCTTGGTTTTACCAAAGGCAAGAAGGAGCATGAGGACCACCTTAGGGAGATGTTGGAGACCTTGGGGAGAAATCAATTGAAAGCAAAGTTTTTTAAATGCCACTTTTGGAAAAATGAAGCTAGGTTATTTAGGTATATTGTCTTGGAGAAAGGATTGATGGTGGACCCAACTAAAGTGGAAGCTGTCTAAGGATGGAAGGTTCCTAGTAATGCATCGAAGGTTAGAAGTTTTCTAGGATTGGCAGGCTACTATAGGAAGTTCATCAAGAGCTTCGCACAAATAGCAGTCCCTTTAACCCGATTGACTAAGAATAATCTAGTATTTGTTTGGGATGATAAATGCACCAAGAAATTTGAAAAGCTTAAGGAGTCATTGACTAGGGCATCCATGCTCACTATCCAGATGGAACCAAGCCATTTACATTTTTTATGGATGCATGTGGCACAGGATTTGGAGCAGTTCTTATGCATGAAGGGAATGCAGTTGCATATGCTAGTAGACAACTAAAAGATCATGAGAAGAGATATCTAGTGCATGATTTGGAATTGGTAGCCATTTTTTTTGCCTTAAAAGCACTATCTCTTGGGGGAAAGGTTTGAGCTATTCACGGATCATAAATCACTAAAATACCTATTTTCCCAAAAAGATTTAAATCTTAGCAGTAGAGGTGGATGTAGTACATAGCATCTTTTGACATTGGTATTCAATACACCCCTGGAAAAGGGAACGTAGTCGCCGACGCCCTCAGTAGGAGAAACGCTACCCTGGGTGCTATATATAAATGGAGACAGTTGGAGTTTCTCTCAAATTTTAACCTCCAACCGTCAAAAGGACCCATCTAAGATTTTTAATCAGTTATGGAGGTTAGACCTGCCTTGATGGATCGTATAGGACACCAACAAGTAAAAGGCGAGGAGTTAGTAGGGATTGTGGAAAAATTAAGAAAACGATAGCATTTTCCCCATGTTAAGAGGTACCCAGTTGATGAGAAGGGATATTTAAGAAGAGATGGATGTCTTTGCATCCCAATGATTGATGACTTGATGAGGGATGTGCTTATGGAGTGTCATTACTCAAGGATGACCATTTATCCCGTAGGAGATAAGATGTACAAGGACATGAAGAGAATTTTCTTTTGGAATAGAATGAAAAGAAGCGTAGGTGAGTTTGTTGCTAAGTATTTGACATGCTAATAGATAAAAGCTGAGAAAGGGAAGCTTGGTGGATTATTACCATTCGAAATTCCAACTTGAAAGTGGGAGCATATTTCGATGGTTTTTGTGGAAGGATTTCCCAAATGTAAGAAGAGCAATGAGGCTATTTGGGTTGTTGTAGATAGACCCACAAAGAGTGCTCGTTTTATTCTGATTAGGAGAAATAGGACTAACACCACTCTCATCCAGATTTATATTAAAGAGGTAGTTCGTCTACATGGAATTCCTATAATATAGTCAACGATAGGGACCCCTTATTCACTAGCGAGTTTTGGAGGAGCTTACAGGCAGCTTTAGGAACTTCTTTGAACCTTAGCTTAATGTATCTCCCACAAACTGGTAGATAAACATAAAGGGTGAATATAATTTTGAAAGACTTGTTGAGAGCTTATATCTTGGATTTGAAGAACATTTGGAGCAGCATCTACCTTTTATTGAGTTTGCGTATAATAATAGCTATCAAACTATGATTGGTATGGTCCTTTTTGAAACGCTTTATGGGTGGTCATGCAAATCGCATGGTTATTGGTGGGAAACCACCGACAAAGTGTTTCTTGGACTCGATTTGACCCATGATACCATGAATAAAGTAGAGTTGATCAAGCAGAGGATGAAGGTAGCGTAAGACCATCAGAAATTATATGTAGATAAAAGAAGGATAAAGCTTGAATTTGAGGTTGGAGATATGGTATTTGTTAAAATCTCCCATATTAAAAATTTGTTAGGTTTGGTAAGTCTGCAAAATTGGCACCTAGTTTTTTGGGTCATTCGGAATTCTGGAAAAAATAGGAAAATTGTCATATCGTATCGAGCTTCTTGACAAGTTAGTAGAAGTACATTATGTTTTTCACTTTCTCACCTTAGGGAATACCTTCATGACACCGCTAGTAGAGTAGAGCCTGATCAATTATGGGATTTTAAGATGGAGCCGTCAGTGCCTCGTGCCATCGCGCATAGTATGGAGCACGGTACAAGGAGACTCCACAATAAAATAATTCAGTTGGTCCGATTACAATAAGGGGACAATCCGGCTGAAAGCATATGAGAGACTGAGGAGAAGATGAAGAACACTCACCCAGAGTTTTTCACTGGTAATTTCTCTCTCCAAAATTAGGATTTTGTTGCATCGGAGGTGTTGAATTGGATGGTAGGAGATGGCCGTTACACTTTTCACGATCATTTTACTCTCATATAGAAATTTTTATGCATGCTTAGGTTATTTGCATACATACTAACATAACATGATTACACATTCACGCTAGGATTGAGCTCATTTTAAAATATCTACAATACATAATCATATTGCACTATTTGTTGAGTAGATGGTTGCGTAGAGAACTTGGTTGTATAACATGGATGTTATTTTGAGTTATTCCATTCGCCTCTTGGAAGATTTCAGGACGAAATCCTTTTTAAGAGGGGAAGAATGTAACACCTCGTAAAATGAACTATAAATAAATAAAATAAATTGAATTAAATATGATAAGGGTTGGATATAGAAATTTTATAAAAGTTGGAATTTTACCATGAAAGTTGTTCCATTTCATTTGTGGAAAAATTCTGATCTGTTCTATATAATATGCTGAAAATAGAGTTCAAACAATGAAATAATGAGCATTTGAAGTTCTCATATTTAAATTAATTTAGTTTGAATTCAAATTCAAATGATAAATCAAATTTAGGATTTAAATTTCAAAAATTAGCTTGAGGGCTAAGTAAACATTAATTAAGGCTTAAAATTAAAAAGTTAATTAAGGAATAAAATAATACGGCAATGAAAAAATACCCCTGAATAAAAGATCTGTCGACCTGAATAGATCAACCAGTTGACAATAGCGGTTTAGCAGTCGAACGGTCATGCAAAGGCGGTCGATCGCTTAGCAACGACAGTTGTTAGTGGTGGCTTGGGTTTTATGTTATGTTCTATTCGGTTGTGCGCTTGCCCATTTTTGACCTACTTCCATCCTACGGTTCTGGTGCGTTTCAACTCTTATATGTAGAACCCTATCCTCTCCATTTTTTTTCATATTATTTTGTGAAACACAACGAAAATTTGCCATTGCTATCTGTCTAATAAGATTCAGAAACTCCATAGAGAATTCAAGTATGTATTCAAATCATTTCCTATTTGTTTCTTTTTCCTCCAATCTATTCTTATCCTATTCTTCTCCAATTATTCTGAATATATTGAGTTTATATACCTCTTCCCTATTTTGTGTGTATATATAAAAAGTGAGATACTGGAAGAGATCGGAAGTCTACAAATTCATTTGGGTAAAGCTAAGGCTAATCTTTGAGTAAAAACCTTGGTATTTCTTTTAGTAATTGTTTAGTGTATTACTTTTGAATTTGAGTATGCCTTAGGCATTTGGAGTTTCAAAAACATGATAGATAAAATCCCCTAAAATTCTTTTTTATTTCAAAATGTCAGTTCTATGTTGAGATTCTCAATTATTTACAGTAATTCGATGGAATTTGTTTCGTTTATGCAATTTTTGATAATTTCATAGTCTATTCCACTTCTCCTTCTTCTTTGGGTCAAATTGTGATCCTTCAATAAAATAAGAGGTTTAAATTATGAATTCTATACATAATTTACACCACTAAGTTATACCTATTTCTTTGTAAAAAGAGGAGTCGAATAAAATATAGGGTTTAGATTGCAATTCTTATCGTGTAAGATATTATTCGAATTAATGTAATAAATTGTGTTTTAATTTTATTTACACCTATGTTATTGTAGTTTTGATTATGAATATTCATTCCCTATTTTGGACATTTGAATCCCATGAAACCTTAGGAAATTGAAGAAAAAGGATTTGTCATGATAATTGATTAGGAATTGACATTCAGCACTAGTTTAGAGTATCGAATCCATGCATTTAGAACTTATTAAGAGGGAATATTTACTTATTCCTATTTACGTAATTAACTTATAACTACTGCGTACATGACGCAGTTAAGTGGGCATCTATTTACATTTATTTTCTTGCATTAGGAAGGTAGATGATTTTGAGGTGAAAATAGGAGGAAACTGTTATATAGCCTGATTATTATTTTATGGCATAATAAGGAAGATTCCTTATAAGGCCTTATTTATGAAACCGTGAGATGAGTGTATGTATGTGTGTGTGTGTGTGTGTATAAAGTAATTAATTCATTTCTAAGTCATTGGAATGTGAGGTCAAAAGAGTAACATGACAAAATTCTACCCTTCACTTTGAGGCTACCTGCAGTGTACACTTTTATTGATGTGAGATACCCTTATGATAAATATTTGCAATCACGCGAGGTTAGTTCCAAATTCTGTAGGGGAAATCTATCTAGCAAATTCGGCCACCAGTTCCTATGAATAGATGACTAATGCGGGATGTCATTTTGGGTAAGGTCCATTAGATAAAGGGCTTGCTTTGGGGTTTGAGGGATTAAGTGGTTGGACCCGCCTTTTTCCCAAAATGAAGTATTAAATGGCCAAGGATTATGTTAGGTGGTATCCCTATAAGGGTCCGCTTTTTCAGTTTGGCCTTAAATGACAGGTCTGCCTATTTTCACTTGGAAGTATTAAGTGGCCTATGAGATTCCATATGATGTCAGTTAGATAGTAACATTAAGGAGCACGCTTCTGGAAATAGACCTTAAACGACGGGGTTTGCCTATTTTGCGCTGGGAACTATTAAGTGGCTTGGGTACCATCTCTTATATTATTACCTATTTATGACGTATGATTGGGATATAGGATCTACTTCTAGAATGGAAGCTATTAAGTGGTTAGACCCACCTCCTTTCCTTATAAAGAAGTATTAAATGATGTTATTGGTTATATTTTTGTAAACATATTCTTATTTTGAAATACACTGCCCAAGTAATGAAAAGGTAAGACTTGAGGTCTTTATTCACCAGACACTTATTGCTCTGACTCCCTCCTCATTACAATACAAGTTAAGGATGGAGAGATGGCGGTGACGATGCTTAAAGACGAGGAAGCTTGGCAAGTTGTAGTATTTATTATTATTTGCTTTCATGTGTGCCCATGGATTTGAACAATTGTTGTAATGGATATTATATTATAGTTTTTGTGTGATTTTGTGTTATGAAATTTTTATGATTGTGAAATACATGGGTACACTTTAATATTATATTTTTTTTTTCTATCCGCCATGAGTTCTGTAAGTTTAGTTATGGCTCTGCAATGTTATTTCTTTTTACTATCAATAGCTTGCCATAGAATTGGATCTGTGTTTCGATGGGCCTTTTCTGGGTCGATATTTAGGCATATTTCGGGGTGGTTGATACATTTTAAAGGTAAGTTTAAAAATTAAAGATAGAGTTTTAATAGTTATTTAGAGTATAAAATAAGATTTAAAATTTCAAGTCTTATAGCAATAGTCGTTGTAAATGTAGTTTGTGAAAAACGAACTCTTTTTGAATTTAAAATATTTTAACTTAAGTATCTTTTTAAAAAGTGATTTCAAACATTTCCAAATATTTAAAAGCAATTATTAATTAATTATTTAATGATTATTTAATAAATTAAGTAAGTAAGGTAATTAGTATTTAATCATTAATTAAGTTAAGATAATTAGCACTTAATTATTTACAAGTAAGTTAATTATATTTTGTTAATTAATAAAGATTTAATTATTATTTAGAGATTTATTATTGCTTAATTAGGATTAATTAAAGTATTTGTTTAATAAGGGTTTATTATTAATCAAGTTAAATTCAAGTTAAGATTTAATTAAAAACTTAATTATGATTTAATTATTTTAAATTAAGGTTTAATTTATTTATTTAATTTTTAACTAAGGATTATTTAATTAATTCGTTGAGATTAACTAATATTTAATTATCATTTAATAATTAATTAAAGATGAATTCGGGTTTAATTGTTTAGTTAAAAGTCACGACGACCCACTTTTCCGTATAGTTTGAATTAAAATTTACCATACATGTCCAGTCCAAATTGAACAGAAAGCAGATAGTAAGAAAAAGAAGGCAGAAAGAAGATAGAAAGAAAACCAACAACATAGAATCTCTCTTTTTTTTTTGGCAAGGCCGACGGGGTTGAATGGACCCCTACTATTTTATTGAAGCACTAGGGAAACAAATACATACATAAGCAAACGCTTATAAGAAAAACAACGAGGAAACATAGTGCAACAAACACCGGAAAAACGAAAAGGAAAATAGAAAAGGAGAAAACTAAAAAGAACACGAGAAGGCATGCAAGATTCCAGGATCAAAGGTGAATCGAAGCATCTTGATGCCATCTCTGATTACATTCATTATCCATGCATGCAGCACAAGATCATTCTTTGCTTTTCAAGGATTAAAGACACAAGCATTTCTTTCAGTCCAGACAGCATGAATGAAACATTTGAGAACAGAGGTGAAGACTCTCTTCCTTGAACTATTGATACCAGTAGCTGCGAATATAGCATTCCATTCTACATGATTAGTTTCTCTCACGTCAGTATGCCCAATATTGTTCATGACTTCAATCCGAATTGCTTTAATCATGTTACATTCGAAATATATATGCTCCACCATTTCTGGGAGGTCAACACAGAACAAGCACTGAATAGGAATCGCAAATCCCATGCTATTCAGTTTCGCACGCATAAGAATTCCGTGATTCAACACTTTCCATAGCAACATGTTTTGCCTTGCATTATTATCATAATGCCAAATCTTTCTATACCAAGTACACCTAGGCCTATCATCAATATATGATAAATAATGATATATATTAGCAATTTTGCACCCCTTCCTTTTGCGATTCCACGTCACCATCACATCAGAAGATAAGGAAGTATTGGACTGATGTATTTTGCTCCATAAACAGTGTATTCTCCGATTAGAAGTATTAGGAAAAGTTATAACATCTTTAAGTTGAGCTTGAAAAGCAACACCAGATTGAAGGATCTCATTATGCGTCAGCTGCCTGCAAAGAATAAACCCTTGATCCAGCCACAGGTCATCCCAAAAAGACGTATCAAACTGCAGAGGGCTGCTGAATTGAATCATAGGTAAGAAGGATTCCTTAAGTTTAAAAATGCATTGCCATGTCCAGCTCAATCTTTGCGGTCTTTTCAAGGACCACAAACATTTACCTTTAGTGACATGCTTTCTGGACCAAGCCGCCCACAAGCTAACATCAGAGTTAAAGAACGTATCCACATGCTTGGCGTAGGCTGCGTTATTCCATATCGACATATTCAGAATGCCAAGCCCTCATTTCTAATCGGTTGTTCAGTTTTGGAAAATTGAATAGGAGCGACATACCTGCCAACCGTCGAACCAGTCCACATAAATTTCATGAATGCTGGTCGTATCATCTTATTTAACTTGGCCAGCAACACAAACGTTCTCGCCCAATACACTTGCATAACACAGATGACAGACTTTATTAAAGTAACTCTACCCGCTAGACTGAGTTTTCTTGAGGACCGACAATCCAATTTGGAGATTATTCTATCATATAACGGAAGGCATTGATTCATAGTTATTTTAGAGGTAGCGAGAGGGAGGCCCAGATAAGAAATGGTATTTGGATTGCTCGACAGCCCAGAAATTCTTTCAATTTGCAAAACGGCTTCCGGACTAACTCCCGCCAATTTGATGTCTGATTTAGACAAATTAATTTTTAAACCTGTCATGTTGTAGAATTGCTCTAGAGTGTGGAATAATGACCTTATAGTATCCATATCAGGATTGCAAAATATAACCAAATCATCAGAGATGCAATAAGGGGATCTTTGCATTTGTGACGTAATTTAAAGTTGCCTTGGCCTATCTAACTGATCAGCAGCTGAGTAAGAAGCTCCATAACAACGATGTAAATATATTCGGAGACCGGATCTCCTTACCTAATCCCTTGCTTGGTACCAAAAAAACCCGCACAAGATCCATTGATGATGATAGAAAATTTTGGGGTAGACATACATTTATAAAGCCAGGCAATAAAATGAGGGGGGAAATTCATATAACCCAACATTCGAACAACACTATCCCATTGAAGCATATCAAACGCTTTCATAACATCTAACTTCAACATAGCCTTAGGGGGAGAATCCTTATGTGTATAACCATTATGCAGTTCGTGGGACAACAAGATATTATCAAGAATATTTCTGCCCGACAGGAAGGCTGCCTGATTGCTAGAAATAATAGAGGGGAGCGTTTTTATGAGCCTAGCAGCTATAGTCTTCGAGATGCATTTGTATACAGTATTGCAGCATGATATTGGACGGAAGGAATTAACATCATGAGCATTCTGCACCTTCGGGATAAGTGCTAAATTCGTGTAATTAAAGGATTTGATGATTTTTGCCTTTTTAAAAAATAGCTTGATTGCATTGCAAACGTCAGTAGACACAAAGGACCAGCAAGTTGTAAAAAAAATGCATTCAAACCATCAGGGCCACCGCATGAGTTTTTATTCAAAGAAAACACGGCATGACGAATTTCATCATTAGTCACCTCTTTGCATAGAAAATCAAAATCAGCTTCACTAATTCTAGGAAGAATATCAGAAGGAATAGAATCAATGCTAGGGAGAAAATTGTTCTTATTGCCATACAGACCGGAGAAGTGATGAATAAAAGCCTCTTCAATTCCATCAGGCGTGGTTTGCTCATTGCCATTCGAATCCATTACCGACACGAAAGTATCGTTATTATGTTTCTTCCTCAAGGAAGCATGAAAGAAAGCATTATTTTTATCTCCTTTTTCCTGCCACTCAATTCTAGACTTCTTCCTTATCGTATCATTTTCTTTATCAAGAGCATCGAAGAACTACAGAGAAAGGTCACTTTCGAACTGAGAGAGGGCAGCGTTGTTGACATCTAGCATCATAGCTCTTTGAACTTCCTCAAGTTTGGTTTTAATCTCTGAACTTTGTTTGCTCCCCTGACCGAATTTAATGACAGACCATTCTCTCAAAGCACCCTTGATCTCCTTTATTTTTTCCTGCAAAACAAACATATGATTACCATACTTAGGAGAACTCTAGGCATTAATAGCAATAGTTTTGAATTCGGGTTCAAGTGCCCGTATATTAAAAAATTTAAAACTTATCTTTCCTCTCCTGTCTGCTTCACGGAAATGGATTATTTGAGGTGAATGATCGGATAGAAGGGGAGGGGGAAGGAGATTATAAAGGAGGGTCCATTTATTGTAGGAGACTTGGTTACCAAAAGCGTGATCAATTCGAGAAAAGGTTCTACATCCCCGTTTCCTTTTGTTGTTCTAGGAAAACTGCATGCCTGTCGATTTGATAGGAATAAGATCAGCATTATTCAGAGCGGTGGCAAGGGGATTTATGTCACTAAGAGAAAGAGGGTTCCCTCTGATTCTGTCAGAAAGGGAGAAACAATAATTAAAATCACCCAGAATAATCCACGGATGAGATGATTGCCTTAGGAAGGGGATGTCATTATGGAGGGACAGTCTGGAGGAAGCAGAATTGTGGCCATAGACAAATGAAAGGTAAAAGGAGGAATGGTCAGATAGGGAGATGGCAAGACAATGTAACAACCGAGGAGTGGAAAGGATGGGGGAGAGAAGGACATGATCAGAGTTAAATAAGATCATTATTCTTCCGTACGGAGCCTCGGCAAGGTTATGGTGCAGCTTCCAAGCAGGGTTGATATAGTTAGCTGCTTTTATAGTTAACTCATGGTTCAATTTGGTTTCAAGAATGGCCAGAATGCACAGCTTGTGACTAGAGATAAGCTTTTTACATTGATCGAGTTTAATAACATGGTGACCTCCTCTAATGTTCCAGGCACCAATGGCTGGCATCATTGAGGATACTCAAGGGCATTAAGCATTTCAGATTTCATTTTCCTAGTCACCGCTTGTTTGGAGGACAAATAGTTAGGAATCGATGCGGACAGAGGTGTGACAACATTTTTCATTGAGCTATTTTCATTTGGGGTGCTAGCATCTTGACCCGGGGGGGGGGGGGGGGGTAGCTGGTTTAGAGGGCGAAGTAGTAGCAGGAGGGGGAGGTTGGGGCGAGCATGCATTAGCATGCATGGGCTCAGATATTTGCACAACTTCTTGACTTGTATTAATTGAAAAATCCTTCTTGCTTTTTTTCCTTTCTTCTTGTTTGAATTATCAGGGGAGTTATTACTAATGACAGTACATTTCTCTTGTTTACTGTTGCCATATGCCTTTATTTCAACAGCTATATTTACATCATCTGTGTCCGTAATTTGCTGGCCATCACAAACAGCATTTTGAGTATTATTCTCGACTTCCGTACCATTCATGCAATTCTCCTTATTACTACATCTAAGAGTAGTATCAGTAATGACTCCAGCTGCTCTGTTACACAAACCCGTCTCATCATTTACAAGAAAAGTTTCATTGTCTTCATTGACCGTCAAAAGAGCATTATATTTATTGCTAACAAACAAATTGAAGATGAATTTCTCATTCACTACCACTTTATTATTTTCACTGGCACTCATGTTTGCCGGGTGAGTGACTATAGTTTGACGTGAGTTGCCACTCCCACTTTCTACATACAGACCAGCTGCTACTTCATCTTTGGTCATATTTTCCTCCACTATTTGTTCTTTAACACCATGCTCTTCAATCTCACCCTCTTCAAGATGGATATTACCATGGTCATTATTTTTATCATCTGAGTTATGCTCTTCCACAACACTGTCTTTTTGCATCGTGTACTCATCCTACTCCTTCTGGTTACTTCCTATGGGAGTTTTCTTTGTCTTGATCGCATAAAACTTGTTATTTCTTCTAACTTTCGACCATGAATTACCAGCTTTACCTTGAACTTTGTGAACATGTTCATGTTGTTTACCATTCTCTCTGTTTTTAATTAGTATCTCTTTACTAACATCATCAGTTATCACAACATCAGGAACCATTTTATCACATTTGTCCGTGGTATGACCAATTTTTTTGCATCCGACACATATATCCGGCTTCCACAGATATTCAACATATATTTTTTGATACCCTCCTTTAACCAACTTAACCATAAAATCATTAACTAATTCCCTATCTGGTCTTACCTCAATCAAACATTTAGCATAACTTAATCTTTCCTGCCTCTCAGTCATTTCATCCATACACAGCAATTTTCCCAAGTGACAACTCACCCAAATAATTCCCAACGGGGACCAAGCATAAATGGGAAGATTGTACAGATGCACCCAAATGGGGACAGCTGTCACAAATCCACTGACATTACTAATAGTAGCATCATAAGGTTTTATTATAAACAGTTTATTATTCATGATAACTGGATCACTTTGAAGGATTATATTTCTATGTTCAACACATGAGAAGGAGAATAACAATATAGTACCATCAGATTTCGCTGAAACAGACCCTTTTAACTTCCAAATCTTCTTGAGTCTGTTGATAACAACAGATAAGATAAAGGTTGATCCAGGAAGAAGCCTACAATCATGTCATTCCAAATTTTGGCACCTGCGTCAATAATATCACAGGAAGGAACTAAGGCACCATTTTCATATACTGGAACAAGATCAACGGGGATGTACTTCCCAGTGTTCCTAGGCTTACGCTTAAAAAGAGAAGTCCATTCTCGTTCACCCTGGGGGATAGAGGGTTAACGGGAAGGCAACCAGCAGATGAGAAATGTGGGTAAGGGATGACAAGCGGATGGACAGGTGTTGGCTGAGGAGGTCGGGGGGAGCAGGAGGATGGATAGGGGGAGGAACAGAGTCAACGAAAGGACAGGACGATGGGCTCGAAGTTGAAAGGATATGGGAAGATTTGATGACAGGGAGGAGAGGGGGGGGGGGGGGTATGGGTGCAGCAGACATTAGAGCAGACATGATCTCATAGCGGAAACGAATAATCTATAATATAGAACAAATCTTTACATAAAACAAAACTGTAACTTATACACATACAAACATCAATCAGAGTATACTAACCTATTCAGCATGGACAGTTATAACATCCTGTCCGCACAATTGCTGATAAACACAACTATAATGCAACGGAAAAATAATCATCTACGTGAATATGTCTCTAGCCTCCAGCTCCTTCGCTGAAGCTCCAATTCCATCTAAACTTGGAAATATGCTCAGTCTGACCTCAGCATGCAGGAAAAACCACTCCCGGGTTAGTCTGGTAAAACCAGCGCGAGAATTTAAATCACAAGGAATTTTATTCCTTTTAAATCAAAGATATCCCGTAAGACCACGCCACACATAAACACGATGGATTTTTCCCTTAAGGTAACCAAAACCTTTTATAGAAAATCCAATGATATTATAATAGTGTCTAAGTACACATACTTATTCAAAAAGCCAAAAAATTTACATTAATTAAATTCCAACATACTAGGCTCTACAACCAAAACCGTAAAGGTTCGTATTGGAGGATGGATTTCCATACAATGACTTGGCACTGGGGTACCACCTATCATAGTACACATCTAGAAAAATGTACCGAGGACCTCACCGAAGATCCCCTACAATACAAGACCGGTCTACCCCTAACCTGGATAGAACCAAATATGCTATCCTCTCGGGTGTTCCCACCCTTTCCGAGTTCTTTCCACGCAGCATATTTATAGAATTCGAGGGTGTCTATAAAGGTGATAAACATACCCTAATTGGGTTCCCACTTTGCCTTGCTGCATCTTCCTTGATTCTCAGTCATTCCAGTTGATGAGGTTTGAGGCTACGATTACCTTTTCAAGTAATTTCTACTTAGAATGATCAGTGTCCTTCAATGATAATGTACTGATAGCACTCATCCATACGAGTCCGTTCTGGGTCTGAATGAAACCGAAGGCACTACTCCTACTATATCCATTCAGAATCCTCCTCAGGATTAGTAGCAATTAGCCCTTGCACTTCAATGCTCCACCTTCAATTCCATGCTCTTTTCTTCACTTCGAAAATGTATACGTTGGAACGAAGTGATTTTCGAATAACTCATCCGATCTCGGTCACTTCGAAACAACGTTCGATATTTCTAGTAAACTCAATCTTGGTTCTTTAGGAAACAAGAAGACGAGAATAAGATCAGAGACCACCTCCTAACCGTTAGTGAATGTATTTCCTTATAATCGTCCTATAAGAACGAAACGAGTTTATACATACAGTATAACACCTTCAATGTTAACTGTACCATATAATCCCCACATTTCCTCTAGATATTTCCAAAGTTATGTTTTGGGTCCAGATTTGATAGTCGGTTATTTAACTATCAAATAAATAATCATTCAACCAAATATTTCATTTCCCACTGAAATCACTAAGCCTTATTTAATTTAAATTTTAAATAAATTAAATCTCTTAATCAAAAGTATATACTTACCTCACAGGATAAGTGTATTCACAAACCATTCTCTTCAATAATATTTGAAAACATTTATAATAAATGTGGAAAGTACTCTGCGGTATTAACCATGGATTCGCAGCTTAATAATTACGTCTCTATCCCAGAGAAATCCAGACAACCTCTACCTCCCGATTACGCCATGATCCCATTCTAAGTTTTCCCTTGGAGTTGTTTTGTGCCTAGGCATCGAGGGGTAAAGTAAAGCAGCCTCAGTGTCAAAGGGGGTGAGGTAATCTGGCTTGTCAAGTTCAAGGGGCAGGTCAACTCTATGTAGCAGAGGGCAGTTGCGTCTATAACCCTTAGGTACATTTTCTAGAGGTGTATCATCAGAAGGTAGTCCATTACCTTACCATCATTGGAACCCGTTCTCTAATATGAACCTTTACAGATTTAGATATGCCCAGTTATATTGAAATGTAAGATGCAAGCATTTCATCTATATTCCATATTTATTTCAAATTTAGACATTATGATAATATCACTGGAAATTTTATAATAAAATATTTTAGTTATTGTTTGGTAAAAACCCGTTCGTGTTTATGTGCAGCGTGATCTTAAATTTTTACTTTAAAAGGTTTTTCAAATATAGTAATCCATATGATTTGTTTCGATCTTTTCTCACGCTGGTTTTACTAAACTGACCCGGGCGTTATTTTCTTATAATGCTTGGGTTAGCCCAAGCATAGTTTTTAAATTTAGCTAGATTCTTTGGAGCTTTCAAGAGATTAGCTGGAATCTCCAAGACATATTCATGTACCATATATTCTTCCGCTGTTTAATTGTTCTTGATGTCTGTTTGTTGTATTGACCAAATTGTAAGGACATGCTGTTATAACTGTCCAGCTGATAACATGTTAATGTACTCTGATGTTGTATGTAATAAAAATAATTTGTTTTTGAAAAGAATTATTCATATTATATATTACTTGTCACATTTTATGAGGTTTTATCCTGTCTTTTATTTCATTCATCCCAAATGATCTGTAATGACCCACAAATCCGTACCCCTTGAGTCAACACTATACTACATACATCAACTCAAGATGAACAGAAATATGAACCATTTGGGTTAAAGAAGAAGATGTAGAAGAAGAAAATAGAAAACAACATCAGAATCTAACCATCACAGCGGAATAAAATATAATAGAAAATCACAGATCTTTACACAAAAACAAATATATCTGTTTATACATTACATTATCAGAGTACATCAATCACATAACACACAATTGGATAGTAATCATAACCTGTCCTCACACAATTGAATACATAATGGAATATAAATCAAGTACAGAAGTACGTATCGCCATCCAGCTCGTCTCCTGAGCTCCACAGCATTCTTGCCTGTATTCTATAATACTCGGTCTGACCCGATCATTATAGTTAAATAACACCCGAGTCAGTCTGGAATACCAGCGTGAGAAATCACACTCAAATTGATTATTAAAGTTTCAAAATCCTTTTGAAAACAAAAGCATCTCGTAAGACCATACCACAAATAATTATGTCGGGTTTTTACCTTACGATAGCTAAAACACTTCTTACCAAAATCCACTGATATTATAATAGGGTCTATATATAAATACTTATTAAAATAGCCGAAATTGTTACATTCATTAAATTCCAGCTACTAACCACAGTCGTGGGTAATACAAACAAATCTAGTAAAAGGCGTGTAGGGAGAATGGATTTCCAACTAATGACTAGGCACTGGGGTACCACCTATCACGGTACGTGGCATAGATTAAGACCGAGACTACCCCTTACTGGATAATCTTGAGTAAGATCACCCCACAGTTGTGATCAACAACTGCACCACTAAGCCGAAATAAAAGGGACATCTAAACAGGGACGACCTCACCCGAAATGGGTACTACCCACCAGCCTTGCTGCATAACCCCTGATTTTCAATCATTCCCAGTTGATGAGGCTTGAGGCTAAGCGTTACCTTTTAGATCATTTCACTTAGAATGCACATAGTCCACCTGACGATGTTCTGATAGCAATCATCCATACAAGTCCATTTCGGGTTCGAACAGAACCGAAGACACTATTCCTACTACGTCCATTTTGGAAATATTCTCAGGATTAGTAGCGACTAGCCCTTTCACTTCACTGCTCCATCTTCGACTCCTAATTCGTTTTCTACGAAAACGTACAAACCGGATCGAAGTGGTTTTCGAGAAATTAATTCCGATCCCGGTCTCTTCGAAACGATCAGCGCATTGTCCGATATTGATAGTCGGTTATTTAACTATCAATTAACATTCACAAACAACCATCAAACATAAATAATTTCTCAAATTATTTATTTATCTCAAAATATCTTCACAAGATATATTTCTATTTACAATCCTTTGAAAACAGCTTTAAACCATACCTTTCTCATAAAATAAATTTCCAACTACTTATTTCCACTGAAAACAACCAAGCACAAAACTTTAGATTTTTAAAAATAATTTAAAAATATTTATTATAAATTTTCCTTTAAAACATTTAAGTTAAAAACTACTTCAATACTTTATTAAATATATATATACACTTTGGGAATATTTAAATGTGGCTACTTAATAAAATATGAAACTAGATTTCTCTGTTAAACAATACCAAATCATCTTTAAATAATTACTACGATAATAGATTTGAGAAAAATACTTACTTTTGAATTTTAACGTTTTAAAAATAATAAATTTTCTAAAACATGCTTTTTAAAATGACATAACTTATATTTAAAAATTTACATTGTAAACGTACTTGGCTATCCAGGGAAATATTCTTCTCTTTCCATCTTTAAAATAAATCACTATTTATTTTTAAACAAATTTTCTCATTCCTTTAATAAATTATCATCGTGGATTTATTCTTTCAAATATCCATTGATATATTGCTTTAGTTGTACAAACATAGTTTATAAATTCATAGTCATATTCTCCTTTAAATTTCCAATATTAAATATTTAAATCAATTTCCAAATTGATTTTCAATTTACTCCATTTGAAATAAATTCCTTTACTTACTCAATTCATTTCAAAATCCATTAATTATAGACTTTATTATTATTTTCGTTTTGATTTTAAATCTTTTAACTGAAACTTACCATTTTCAGATTTTCCAAATTTCTTCTTTATTCTTTTCAATAATTAAAATCTTAAATTTAAAATAAATGCTTTATTCTTTTAAATAATAACACTGAAGTTTAAAATTCATTATCTTCCTGTTTATTCAAAATCCCCTTTTTATATACAGAATTTATTTATTAGAATTTTAAAACCACTAATATTCTTATCCAGTTCATTCTTAGTTTATTTAAATTCTTTATAATTATTTCCTTAAAAATTCATTCTTTTATTTTCTTTTTCAAAAATCCAATTCTATATGTTTTGATAACTCATTGTACCGAAATATATTGAAGTAAACCATAGCATTAAATATTCCAATATAATTCATCACAGAATATCAATAATCATGACAGAGAATATTAAATAATTTAAATAAATGTTGAGAAATCCAGGTTGATCCCTCCAACCTGTTCCATGCATCCACAGATGTTAGCACAATATAATAATACCAATCCACTTTGAGGTGGAATATCGCGGTATATGGGATTTATAAAATATCATCCACTATTATGCAGCGCATAGGGTCTCATCTGCTCTATAATACGGAAAAACAATCATTCCAAGGTATATTATATACTACTATATATAATATTGCACATCCGATCAAATCAATCAATTATTTAAGTTTAACCATTTAAATTTAAATTATAACCAGATGAGTGAGATTAACTCACCTTTGATTTTGTTTGCAGTCCGATCCAACCTTGACTTGTTGTCTCCATGATTTTTAGACCTTGTATAACATTTACACGGTTGATTAACACTCGAAATAATTTGAAAAAAAATCAATTTCCATTTATGAAATTTAAATGACCCATGATTTAATTTAACTAAAAATTTGGTTTTAAACCAATAATTAAATTTTAAACTAATCTTCTTATAATAAAATATTTTTAGTGCCTAGAATAATTAGATAAGTA
Source organism: Allium cepa (assembly GCA_030765085.1). Taxonomy (NCBI): domain Eukaryota; kingdom Viridiplantae; phylum Streptophyta; class Magnoliopsida; order Asparagales; family Amaryllidaceae; genus Allium; species Allium cepa. Next base: position 323,067,209 of record CM060939.1, read on the forward strand.
AATTAAAAAAATTAATCATCTACTCCATTATTTTCTTAAAATAAATCTAGTAAATTAAAACATGTATATTTTTTCTATTTATTTTTTTCTTTTCCTTCATTTCCAAACTGCACATGCTAAACAATTTATATAAGCTTTAAACATTCAAAATCCTATTTTCTTTCCAAATCTAATTTATAAAATAAATAATTTTTTATATTTCCTGTACATAGCTATATACAAATTAAATTAGGATTAACCATATTTAAATAGGTGTGAGAATATATTAATTCATTATATTAAATTAAACAGAACTATCTCACCCTACACTGATTGTCGTTCCACCAAGAACCCAAAACCCTAGCTCGACACGCGATCGCGAGTTCGCCTCCAGCTCGCGTGCGCCATCCAACTCCACTTCTCTTCGCATCACCATCCCCTCCATTCGCCTCGCTGCCTCACGCCCATACCCCATCGCGACTTCGTCCCTGTCTTCGACTACTGCCATGCCTACTACCAACTTGCGCGATGCCGACCTCGAGCCACCCTTGATCGTGCGGTCACCTCTACGCGAGACTACCCTTCACAAGCCCTAAATGAACATCGACCCGAGCCCTAGCTCTAATTCGAGCGCACGATTCCCCTTGTCTTCGCACTCGAGATCGAGTTACGTGATTCCATCGCGTTGACTCTTTTTTTTTATCTGGAACGAATAGATTGATTATAAAAAGGAAGAGGGGATTTCGTTTGTGAAGAAAGGGGAAGGAACGAAAATATCTAAAAGGCATAGGAACGACATAATTTGAAAAAGAAAACGTAATTTCGAAAAGAAGGTTGCGTGTTGGACTATACCCCCTACAGTGTTTTTGAATTGATAGGAAAAAGGGTTGATGTGAGATAATTTCAACTATAGTTTATTAGTGTAAATATTCAATTTAAATTCAAATTCAAATTGTACCGGTAAATGTAACTAAAAACTTGACTCCTATGGGGTGTACCGCTAGGCGTTTATAAGGTTATACCCCTATTTCGAATGCAATGGAAAAGATTTCGAGTCCTAACTCGATCGTATGGAGAAGATAGCTTTTTGGATCAGTTATTATACTGAATTTTCGATATAAATTTCAGCGCGTTTATATGCCATACGCTCACACAACAATTCCAAACACTACGAAAATTGAAATCCGATAATAATTCAATATTACGGATCCAATGGCACTGATTTCGTCGAATTCCGAGACTGTGCCTCGGAAGGCTATTTTTAAATATCGATTTAAAAGATAAATTTTCAAAACCGAAAAAAATTACCTTTAAATTAAATTTTAACACTTTTACTATCTTCAGTATTATCAATATAAGTTTTACAAGCCTTTAGATTATTTTTAACAGGCTTAAAACTGAAGATTCAATAATTTACCCAATTTCAGTTTATTAAATCCAATAACTTAATTGCTAAATAATAGTAATATCTGAATTCAAGTTGAAAATTAACTTTTAAATATTTCAAATCAATTAAATATTCCAATTATCAAATGCCTAAAAATTCCGAGTCGTCACATGATCAGTCTTTCAGACACTTAAATGATTGACACGCGAATACAGAGGATGTATTAAGTGTCATCTTTAGGTGTAAGAAAGGCAGATAGTCATAGGTATTCTACCATCGGTCCACTGGTGATAGTATGTCCTAAGCAATAAAGCCTGGGGCAGGTCCTACCCAACCACTACAGACGTCGATTTTTCCACCGTTCTTTCGTTGCTTTTTCCGATGAGCCGCCTAGCTTTCGAAACCTGCCGCCACCCCATCGAACTTTCTTCGGAGATCATTGGTTGATGTTTTAGTAGTGGTTCCTTATGCGTTCGAAAATCGATTTCGACAAAAAATCCACTCTTTATGTAAAGTTAGATGGGAGAATCTAGCGATTCAACCTTCTTTAGTATGCCAAAAGGAACTCAATTGGCCTTCCTACCTTGTGTGCTGCTCGCACGTGTATCGATGCACCTATTCGTGAATGCCTATGCACGCACGTGCATGCAAATACACCACTACTATATAAATAACAATTCAAGCTTCACAGACGAGAATAATTGATCCGGTACCTTCTTATGCAACTTAGCGCATGCGATGGTCGCTATGGCTACAGAAGATGCTCACCATGTGCTTATATATAAATTTGATATTCAAATATGCACATATATGAATATACATACAAATACATTCAAAGATTCTAATTACAACATAAGAATTATCTTGATTATTATACTACTCAATTACACGTATGCAAATACCCGCTCATGTACATATGCATACATATATATTTGAGTAAGTAATAAATGATTTTTATAAGTACAAATTAAGCTTCATCAATCATCCAATTAGCTTATTGACATTTCTAAAACCATTTAAATTTGTTCTATCATTACTAACAAATGATATGCACTTAATTATTCATCTACTTAGTCTCTAATTTATCATAACACTATATACAACACCTAATTATCCCAAAATCCATTTCTACGCTTATTAACTATTTCAAAATTGTGATTAAGGTCCAACACAAAAAAAGGGGATGATATAATCATGTTTCTAACATGAATACATGCCTATTTCAACCCAAACTCCAAATCACTTCATATAATCCCAAAATCATCAATAAACGAAATAAATTAGATTAACAAGTAAACGTATATGAAGAATCATCCCAATCACCTTATCTTTTTCTAAATCAAGCTCCAATCACCAAAACCTACTCCAAAGCTCTCTTGAAATTATAGATTAAGCTCCAAATCACAACTTCATGCTAGTTCCTTGATGGGTTTGTAGAGAATTGGATGAGAGGAGTTTTGGAGATTTTTATCAGGATTCAGAAATTTTGTTTGAAGGGTTTAAGACAGGTGGATCAAGAGATGATTAACGGCTAATTAGGAGGAGTTTGGGAGAGGAAGAGGAAAAGAAATGTGAAATGAATGTGGAATGGAAATTATGAAGAGAGTTAGCTACGTACAAGCTAGGTAATGTGCCTTAGCCCAAATTCATTTCATTCACTCAAAAATCACTATTCACTCCAAATATTCATCAACTCCAAACATAGTAAAGTTATACTCGTTTTGCTCACGTCGAAAAAGCGTAGCTATGGGTGTTTCGAGTCCCGATTCATTCATCTCTGAAGTCGAGTACAAGGGGTGTTCTGTTAATTAATGATTAAATATTTAAATTAATAATTTAAATATTAAGTCCTTGAAATTGCAGGGTGTTACTTTCTCTCCTCCTTAAAAGAATTTCGTCCTTGAAATTCCTAAGAGTACAAGAAAGTAATAGTAATAACCGAACTTTCCAAATCTCAACGTCGGAAAATTTCAATAGTACTTTTCCTTATAACCTTATGCCGTCAGCCATCAGCATTATAGAAACTCCCAAATTAGAATGCATCACCCATCTATGGAATATGCGATAACCCACATTTCTGAAAAATACATACCCATTTAAATGTAAATTAAACAAATGAGCATTTAAATAGCTATAGTTCAGCTCTCAAATACCTAATTATACTATACCAAGAGGATTATGTACCAAAACAACAACAGCACAACATTCATACATGTATAACCTTAGCATATTAATCGATACTACCACAATCATACACGACAATCAGTAGCAACGAATCAATAAGAATCAAAATAAATCAACAAAAATCGATTGCAACGGTATCAAACAATCAACAATCAAATGATCGCAAGCAATAATAAAAAAACATAAGCCAAAATAACTAGCTTACAATAAGAGTCTATACCAACGCACATGGTAACCAACAATAGTTGAAGCATGCATATCAAACTATCTAATGAGTCTATTCAACATTCAAGATGAACAAAATGCTCAAGTGGTATAACCTCTTCCATGAATATAATATACAAAGAAAAATTCCACATCTTGCTACGAAAAGGGTAATTTACACGATAAGCAGGGTCATCGAGTCTTGAAACTCTCGAATAAATCCAACGATCTAAGTCTTAACTTTTCTTTTCTTCCAAACAGAACTCATTCTCCAAAGGAGAAAACTATACTAATTAAATCATCATTAAATGACGATCTATAAACGCCTCGATTTGTTCAGGTTCAAAACTCACCTTAACCACAAAATGTCAATAGGGATAATATACTAAGTGTATTACGATGCTCACTAGGCAAGTGTCATCTCTCCGCTTAGAAGATTATCCAAATCACCATAAAATCAGTTGTGAAATCCTTCCTCGAACTATCCTAAACGATCTTAACTATATGATACTAAAATTACAATGACTAAAGATCATCCAAAATGACACGATGCTCGGTCCAACCCTTCATTTTCTTGCAAGATTCCTTTGTTAAATTATGGTCAGCCATCTAACTCTTCTCGTGTGAACTCCGATCCGGTTCCTCGATCCAACAACTGAAATTCCCTCACACGATCTGAGTAGTGCTTTGGAAATGTCCCAGTCATCTCAAGAATCGGACTCGAGTGCTCGCCTCTAAGAATCGAGTGGAAAACCCTTGCCCTACTGGTACAAATCACCTAGAAACCTTACACTTGAACTCAGGATTGGAAACTGGTGTATGAATGGATCAATCTTTAGAAAATATCCCTTTCGGCAAATGGGATTACTCCCATCACCTAAGGTTTACTAACACAAAGAAAGGCAATTCTAATACGAATGACTTTAGGCAAGAGTCTATAATTCATCCGCTCGATCTTTGCTCATTACTGGGCATCCACCAAATCCAGTTTTGATGCAAATCTAAGTCACACTTCAACAACTAACCCTACTCAACTTAAAAGCTCCAACGTCAAGTTAGAATGGCATTTTCTCGACCGCTTCACCTCAGCTTTACAAATAAGGTTACTCATGCAAGGTTTATCTCTAAGGTGTTAAGTTTAGCCTATCTACTAAGTAACTAGCAATAGATAAACCGCTCAAGTATCAAAAGGAACAGAAGTGAGTTCCCCAAAATAAAGCATACCTCACTACATAAGTTCCTTCCATTTTTCCTGAGCAGTAGGCCAATTAGGACCCGGTAATGCCCGTAAGACAAAAGTCATCATCTTCCTTGTATTTTGGTCTTTGTGCTTCGGTTTTATTTTCACTTTCACTATCTCTAATAGTATCTCGTGGGTGCTCTCATAGAGGAGAGCGATCCTAGAGAGACTTTCAAAAGTGGCCCCTAACAGGGATAAGACTAAGCAACAAATCCCCAATTGATGCATTAAGACCTAAGGCAAACTCCTTTGCCTACATCAAGGGGTACAGACCATATTAAACCCTAAAAAAACAAAAGTTGGATTGGTCAACATTCTCCTTCATTGACAAGCTTGCCCGCACAAGATGAATAGAATGCTCAAGCTACACGCCCTTCTCGACCTCATAAATGAATTGAGAGATAAAGTGACGCCTAAATTCATTCCAAGTCATGGGTCTACTTATCAACCATATAAATACTATGTCTAATCCAACCAAACTCTCTCCTCTCCAAATGTCAAGAAGCAGTCTTCCTTATGAGAACATTTCTAGAATCATATCAATGGAAGCCCTCTCATACACATGCCTAACACCGTGTCTCAGCAACAGTCTCATGACTCAGATATGGCTTCCCTCCAAGGCTAAGGAAATGCCAGCACAGCTTTAAAGAGTCTAAAGTTGGTAGAATTAAAAATACTAGTGCCCCAAGAGCCACACCCCCTCTGACGCCAACTGCATCTGCTGGGAATGCTCATGGATGGCGGAACATCGATTATGGTAGCTAAATAGTCTCTAAGCTTATCAGGTATCTTATACTACCTATCTGCAGTTGCTCGTGCACTCCGACTACTCATGTCGATAACTCGATGAAGATATCTTAACAACTAGCGATAGAAATAAATCAAAGTCTAGAAGACCAACGGTGTATACAATACAATATAATATAAAAAGTATGCTTTTTCAACATATCTCCTTCTACCAAATTGACTAAGTCAAACTGGTCTACTTGGTCCGAATGTTGAGCCTAAGTTCTAATACAAAATGTAATAACCCCTCCTTCATAATACCTTAAAATCAACATCGAATGACAATGTCCAACTTTCAAATACCACAAAAGATAGATTATCAGAAAAGAAAATTAAAATAAACATTATATTAAGGCATATCGATAGAATCTCATAGTGGAATGGTAATATATGATATACTGAATATAAATGGACAGAACATGATAACAATACACACACGCACATACATATATATAAGAGACATCATTAGTAGAAATAAATGATAAATGAATATCAATACAAAAAGTCAGAATACATCATTGTTGATACAATTTATCAAACTATATTTACCCAAGGCCAAAGCCTACAGGTATGGATTTACTCCATTCGATTGTACACACTCATTGGACATAATCGTGTGGCCAATCGTCATACTAATCCCATACCCGATCATTGTTGATCCCATAGGATTCTCTTAACATTCCCATCCAGATCCCGAGCTTTGCCTTGCTTTCCACCTCCTTGAGTAGCCTATAGTCTTCCCTAAATTCATGTTGAAGCTTCGTACGAACCTGCACCCGAAACAGGGGAAGAAGCCCCAATAAAATGGAACCTGACCTAGGTTTTATTACCCAGGTCAAGGTACCACCGATCTACCACTGGTTTACCATGATTCGACCGGTGATAGCCTGTCCCAAGCAGTAAAGCTTGGGGTAGATGCCACCCGACCACTACGATTGTTAATTGTGGGTCGTTTCCTTCATTGCTTCACTCGATGAGTTTCCCAGCTTTGGAAGCCTACCTCCACCCCATTGGACCTCCTTTGGGGTTCATTGGTTGATGTTTTGGAACTAGTTCCTTATGAGTTAAAAAACCAATTTTGACACGAAATCCATTCTTTTGCATGTATAAAGTTCAATGGGGGAATCTAATGACCCAACCTCCTCTAGTACACCAAAAGAAACTCAACTGACCTTCCTACCTTGTGTGTTACTCGCATGTGTGCTGATGCACCTATTCATGCATGGCGACGTACATGCAAACACACCACTACTATATAAATCATGTTTCGAGCTTTACTGGAGCGATTACTTGACTCGGTGACTTCTCATGGAACTTAGCGCACATGATGGTCGCTATAGCTACATAAGACACTCACCTCACGCTCATATACAAATTTAGATATTCACATATGCATGTATGGATACACACACAACTACATTCAGTGGTCCTAGTTACAACCCAAGAACTATATTGATTATTATATTACTTCAAGTACACATACCTGCTCATGCACACATACATTCGAGTAAGTAATTTAATTATTACTTAAATCAAAACTTACTTTTATTTTACAAAATCTTTTCAATAAAAGTATAACTTCTTTTTATATTATTTTATGAAATCTCATACCATTTTGCAAAATACAATACTAGCTTATAAATTCATTTAAGCCTTTAAAATACTAAATCTCTACATTCATAATTAAGTATCCTTTCATATATATTTTATAAAACCTTATAACCATCTTATAAAAGGGGATTTTAGGCTTAAGAAAAAAGTTGTAGAAAAATTTAGTTCTAGAGACAAGAAATTTGCTTTTTAGGCTGAAGGGCAATTTTTAGTGTAAATTACAGAATGATAGTTGTAACTATCATTTCTGTTTACACTAACAAATGTCCTTCAGACTGAAAATCAAACTTGCTGTCCCTGAGAATAAATTTTTTCGCAACTTCTTCCCTGTGCCTATTTTTCTGCTTATAAAATATATTCTTCATATTATTTTATAAAATTTTATTTTCTTCATAAAATACCTTGTTCATATCATTTTATAAGTTCACTATTTTATAAAATATCACTTTCTTACTATTTTATAAAATATCAAATTTATACTATTTTATAAATTCACTTATTTTATAAAATATCACTTTTATTTATAAAATTATTTCTCTACATGAATAATATTTATAAATAAACCATTCACTTATAAAAATCATTTCTTTACATTAAATAATATTTATAAGTACTAGTTTGGCTTCATTAATGACCTAATTAGTTTACTAACTTTTTTAAAAACCCATTTAAATTAGTTTTATCATTACTAACAAATGATATGCACTTAATTATGTCATCTAATTAGTCTCTAATCTATCACTACATTACATATAATCACTCAGATATCCCAAAATCCATTTCTAAGATTACTAACTATTTCAAAAATAGTAATTAAGGTCCTAAACAAATAATGTGATGATATAATCGTGTTTCTAACATGAATACAAGCGTAATTCAACCCAATCAATCTCCAAATCACTTCATATAATCCCAAGATCGTCAATAAATAAAATAAAGAAGATTAACATATATATATATATATATATATATATATATATATATATAAAGAATCATTCCATTTACCTTCTCTTCCCCTAAATCAAGCTCTACTTACCAAAATCTACTCCAGAGATCTCCTGAAATCATAGATAAAGTTCAAATTCACAACTTCACAACTTCACGCTAATCCCTTGATGGGTATTGTAGAGAATTGGATGAGATGAATTATGATGATTTTTATTTGAATTTTGGAATTTTATTTGATGAGATTTAGGGGAAGTGGATTAAGAGATGATTAATGGGTAATTAGGAGGAGATTAGGATAGAAAGAGGAAAAGAAACATGAAAAGAAAGTAGAAAGAGAATTATGAAGAGAGTTAGCCACTTATAGGCTAGTTAATGGGCATTAGCCCATAATCATTTCATTCACTCAAATATCACTATTCACTCTAAAAATTCATCGACTTCAAACATAATTAAATTCATACTCGTTTTTCACACGTTGGAAAAACAAACTCAGCTATGGGTTTTTCGAGTTCCAATTCATCTGTCTCTAAAAGTCGAGTACAAGTTATGTTTCATTAATTAAAGATTAAATATTTAAATTAATCATTTAAACATTCAGTCGTTGAAATTGCGGGGTGTTATAGAAAGTGAAAGGAAAATTTGAATTATTTGGCAGATGAAATGGATTTTTCTTAGTAATATTTGATGATGCAGATGATTGCAACAGAATTTTGGAAGGTAGTTGATATTAATTTGATTCAGTATTATTATAGTGAAGAGATGGACTCCAAGATTAAAATTTGATAGAGATATTAACTACGATCCGAAAGTGTGGGTAAAGTTAATGTACCTAGATCTTGAATTTTAGGGTGTGGAAGCTATTAGCTTGATTATATGCTATTGGAAAGCCTACTGAGTTGGATGAAATGACCTCTAAGGAGTCAAGACTTTCTTTTGCTATAGTTATAGTGGAGATGGAAGCAATAATAGATTTCCCAAGCGAAAAATAGAAGTTAAGCTTTATGATGGCGAAGACATTAAAATTAAAGTTGACTATGAATTCAATCCAGTATGACGTATGGTCTGCAAAGTATTTGGACATATTAACACTCAATGTAATTGAAAAGAAACATCTTAATGGATTCCAAAGAAAAATAAAGTGGAGTTAAATAAGGATAATGAAGAAGCACTCAACCAAGAGATCCTTAACACAGTGGATGATATTCTAGTAGAAAGCCTATAGAATTATAGAAGAAGTTGAATCAAGATTAAACAGGCAATAGGAAAAGAAAGATGAATTCATTGACATAGTGAGACACAACGCTAATACTCCAACATCAATCAACACGGATTCAGACACCAAGGAAGTGTTCTCAGAAGCCCGAATAACACAATATTACATATGCTTAATAAAGTGAATATTAGTGCAACTAAGGGGACCGATACACATTTTAGACACATGGAAAACACGCACAGGAATAGCAGCATTGATAATTTGATGGGAGATACTGACCCTGTAGAAAATGGAAAAGACATAAGTGCAACAAATATACTAACAGAAAGTAAACTTGTGACAGATAACTTATATAAAAAAGAGGAGAGGGTACCCGATGGAGGTATAGATGACACTAGCAAAGTGGACCTTGAAAATTATAGAAGCAGTGGTATAATAAGTGAAATATTAATAAGCAGAAACCTATAGCACATGGAATAAGGCAACCTATCAACATTTCAAGCAGGGAATGACAAAATTATTTAAGGAGAAAATGTATTTCATGCGAATAAAGGCGGTGAGGCAAGTAACATGAATTTAGCAGTGAACTATATTGATGGGCAACGACACAGTGAACTGATGAAGGAAAAGGGGTTAACACTGCGAAACCTTCAAATAATGCAGACGCACATACGAATAAGGAGATGGAAAAAGAAAAGAAAATGCAGAATTCTAATACTATAACAACAGTTGAAAGTAATGTGGATGGATGAAATGGATACCGTGTCACTCAACAGTAGTCCATCACACAAAAAAAATGATGTAAGCACAGCTATAACAGTGCAGGACCTTATGAATATGCACGTCTCACCCTTTACTAAAGTAGCGGTTATGTACAAGGACGAGCCAGTAGGGAGACACAAAGGTAATAACTCTACTGCTTCCGATGATGTTTCGGATTCTGAAAGCTTAGAGTTAACTGAAGGTGAGATAAAGATTGATTTGAATGATGAAGAAGAACACTTTACTGAAAACATCACTAGTGTTCTAAATGAAAATCCAATAGAATAGATACAAGAACTTTTAGGATATGTAAGTGACAACCCAGATTTCAAGTCTTTAAAAGGAAAAATTGGTAGAAAGAAAGAGACTAAAATATTGGCTCCTCCTAAAAGAGATAACTTAAGCAGCAGCAACAAGATTTAACGATCATAATTAGCTAGAATATTAGGAGTTTGAACTCGGATTATGAATGAAATGACATAAAGAAACTCCTAAACACTCATAAACATAACATCATTAGTCTGTTAGAAAACAAATTATCAAATGAAAAAATTGAAAATTTTAAAACTACTGTTAATTAGAAGACAATAATGACTGGTGCTAAAGGTAGAATATTGATTTTATGGGACTCGTTAGTATGGGACTTTCACATCACCACCAAAAGTAAACAACATATTAATTGTATAGTTAAAAATAAGGGTGGACATAAATTTTCTTATTTCATTTGTTTATGCAAGAAACTTTTTACAAGATAGAGAAATGCTTTGGGAAAGCCTGGAGAAAGAGATTAATGCCAATGATAGACCTTAGGCACTTGTTAGGGATTTTAATAACGTGTTGCATGCCAAAGAAAAAGAAGCGGGGTCTTACTATTCATTTTAGCCACTTGAGAGGTTTTAGCATCTTTCTGATGTCAGCGGGGCTTACTAATTCCAGACTGTAGGGATTTAATTTTACGTGAACAAAGAGAGGAGAGACATCTAAAATTGATAGAGTTTTTATTAACAACTTATTTATAAACCTATTTCCTCATTTCATGTCTATATCTTTACCTAACAATTCCAGCGATCACAATCCTATCTTGATTAAGTTATTGGAACATGTGACACAGAGTAAAGGTCTTCCTTTCAGATATTGCAACACCTGGCATCTGTAAGAAGGATATACTGAATGTTTTATTTCAGGGTTTCAAACTCATACTTGGGGACATAAACAATTCAATTTTGTTCATAGACTAAAGCAAATTAAGGCGAAACTTATAGAGTGGAATAAAATTAGAGAAAGGGAGACTTTGACATTGAAAAACTGTGAATTGATGCATTGAAGGAAGCAGACAAAGATCCTGCTAATTTCGAAGCTTTTGACAAGTTAAAGGAGGCTGATCAAATCCTAAAACAAAGTTAAAGATAGATATTGAGAACGCCAAACAAAAATCCAAAATAACTTGGCTTCATGAAGGAGATTCGACTACGAAGATTTTTTTTTCATGCGAAGGTGTCTATGAAAAAAGATGGAAATATTCAACAAGCTCTGGTAAATGACAAAGGAGAAGTAGAAAAATAAAAAATAAAAAATAGGCAATCGAATTTTACATAAATCATTTTAACAATAAAATAAACAAAATCGACGCTTTCCAAAAATCTGATGTAGAAGGAAAATAAACGAAATTTCTATCTAAAGAAATCTCCATTGAAGAAATTAAAGAGGAAATCTTTTCTACAGCCGATGACCCGATGAATTCACCATTAAGTTTTACAAAACATGAAAGACATTAAATACATTCTTTTGGATGTAGTCAGAGAAATCTTTGTTACATGCAAACTGATAAAAGGGTTGACTGTACGTTTATTATTTTAGTCCGTAAGAAAGATAAGTCTACTTCTGTCTTTGACTATCGTCCTATTGCTTGCTGTAATATGTTTTATAACATCATTTCAAAAATAATATGTAACAGAATTAAATATTTACTTTCCCATTTGATTTCTGATTATCAGTCTGCTTTTATACCAGATAGGTACATACTGAAAAATATTAATAGCACACAAACTTCTTCAAAATTTTAGAATAAATGGAGCAAACAAAATGTGTGCTAAAGTGGATTCGCACAAAGCTTATGACTGTATATATTGATTCTTTATATGCCACATCCTTAAGATGATGGGATTTCCAGTAGACCTGATTAAGCTTATAAGAGAATGCATAACTTATTCCATCATAACACAAGGCATTGCAAGGGGTTCTTTGAAAGCAATTGTGGGATTAGACAGAGAGATCCTCTTTCCTCGTACCTTTTTTTGTATAGTTATGGAGTACTTTTCTTTGCTCATGGAGGAATATATAGATGGAGAATAAATATCACCTATAATAAAATCTCTCCTATTATATCTCATCTCTCATATGCAGCTGATTTGATGATCTTTTGCAAAGCTGACGAGAAAAGTGCTTCTAATTTATTGGATATTTTTGATATAGAGGTTAAAGCTGGACTAAGTAATTAATCATAATAAATCAAAGATTTACTTTAGTAACGGGTGAAGGAGCAGAACTTTGACCAAAATATCCTAAAGGCCGAAGAAGATAATTTACCAGTTAAATATTTAGGGTTCCTTTATCCTCTAATTATTTACATTATAATGATTGTGGAAATTTACTTCATTGTATTAATGAAAATGGAGAATTGAGATAATAAACTGTTATCAATTTTAGAGAGGGCCGAACTTATACATTATGTTATTATTCCTATGATACTATATTGGCTAATGATCTATCAAATTCCAGTAGCAACTATAAGGAAAATCAATAAATTGTTGCAAATTTCTTTTGGGGAAGTAGACATCATAAATAGCTTGGGACTCAATTTGCAGACCAAAAATGGAAGGAGTGACTGGATTGAAAGATCTTTCTGAACTGAAAAAAGCAGCAGGTAGAAACTCTTGTGGCAAATTTTAACTAAAAAGAATTCATGGTCAAAGTGGCTTAAAAATAAATACCACTCAAATGGAAATTTTTGGATATTATAATTTAAAATAATAGTTTTTCTACCTAGATATGCAAATTAGATTAATTGAAAGTTAATGGTAGATCTATTGGGCTGGGATGGAGTTGAAATTTAGTTGTAATGCAGAATTTACAGTAAGCATGATCTTTAGAAACAATCAGTTAGATGTGCATATCTAGCAATTCTGGGAAAGTTAAACACAAAAGATATAATACTTTGGAATGATTCTATTGATACTGGGTGTGTGCTCTATGAACAAGATAATGTAAGCATCAAACATATTTTGTTCAAATGCAACTTTAGCTCCTTTATATGGGTTACTTTACAGATCATACCCATAATTAATCCATATAGTTCATTAGGGATTAAAGAGGATATTAATGAACTTGTTCATAATTTTGAGAAAAACAATCAAATTCAATATTTTGCTTAGTGTTGTTTTAAAATGTCCATATACCATATATGGTTAGAAAGAAATGCTCGAATCTTGGAAAATACAAAGCGAAGTAAGATAGAAGTTTTAAGGAAACTTGAAATGGAGGTCACTTATTAGGTTAAAGCATCCAAGAGGAAGACAGTTGCCTCTCTAGACAATCAAGATTTCTTGGCTTGATGGGGAGTAGATCTGAATGATGCGAGCTGACAGTGGATAATAAAGAAGAATCATCTCTACCGATGTTGATGAGAATCGTAGATTTGAAAAACGCCACAAGGATCATCAGCTTTATGACATGAACTTTGGGGGTAGGAAAACCTGATCTAAAGTTGCATGGACAAGCATGAGAGTTAGCTTCGAACTAGAAGCGGAAGTTATAGCTTAGATTTGAATGATGTTTGTAAATTGAATAGACTTATTTAGGAAACCTTTTAAACTCAGAAAGTGGGTACAATAACATTGAGGGTAACCAATATCATGCTCAGTTTATGTATTTTAGGTTATCTTTTCTATTTGTTTATATGTTTTAAATTATTGCTTTCTACTTCATGTATATATTTGTTGAGCAATAAAGATGTCGTACTCTTTTTTCTTTGACTATCCACTCGGGTTCAAGTTAGGTTTTTAACGAGGTAGTTGTATCCAATTTTTTTAAAAAAGCGCACATACATATGGGTATATATAGATAAATAACTATATGAAAGCTTAAGAGATGACATCCACCTTATAAAAGCTTATTTGATACCAAAATTTGTCACATCTCTAATGGTGGGTGATTTTTTTAATACAAAAACACATTGAAACATTGAACAAAGTCGAAAACAACCAAAGTATGTATAAAACCGTTCGTATCTAAAAGACGAAGAGACATTAAATGTTCATTTTTGTTCTAGTGGTGCGTCAACTGTTTGGCTATAATTTCGTTATAAAGATGGTAGTTATGAGAATTAGGTTCGATGAAAGATGATGATAGGATTTTTCATTGGTATCAGGGTTGACTTTAGGAGTTTATCCATGGTGCCTTATTGGTCAGTAGGTATTGGTGTCAGTTGGAGTTTGCAATTTGGGTTTTGAGAAACCTAATTTTCTTTGGTGACAATAGTGTTTTAGTGGGGTCAGACCTATGGCGGAGTGTTTGTAATGGCTTGCATTTTTACTTAGCACAACATAGGTAAATATATAATTTACATAACCAAACGAAGTTAAAATGAGCCAAAACTTTGAATAATATAATGATTTGATATTTTTGGACCATATAACAAATTGTGCACATTTCGATGTAGAAAACTTGTATAGCCCATAACTTTTAAAAGAAGTCAAATTAGGACTTGATTCTTATTCCAAGTGAAAGATGTGGATATTTTCTCAACAAAGGCCCAAAATCCCATCTTTTTGGCTTAATGTGTTAATTTTGGGATTTGAGAGTAACTAGGGATATATCAAATATTTCAGCATTTAATTTCTATATCTAAACCATCTCAAACCTCCATTAAATATTTTTATACCTAAATGATCATAGAAACATACTAATTTGGGCTAAAGTCAAGAGATCAAGGAAATCAAGCTTATGAAATTCATTAGAGATCAAATTACCATCATTGGGGATGGAAAGTCGCAACTTTTGCTATCTATTTTGGATTTAGATCTAATTTGATCATTTTTCCATCAATAAGCGAGTTGTTTATAACCTCTTACTACTATATGATGTTATACATGTTTAAAAAATATTTTGGATCCACTATTCAACCTAAAACTATGATTTTTAAATCTGACCTAATTTGAAAATGACTTTCAAATGTTATTTTAGTGACTTCAAATGGCTTATGTCTTTTGTTTGAATGACATTCATATGTGCATGTTAGGTATATATGTAGAAATGTTTGAATGATTGTATGACTTGATATGATAATTGTTGCTATTATTAATGCTTACATGTCATATGTTTTCATGGAAGAAACACTTGCGTTGAGTGATGGAGGTGATATATTCTATAGATGAAGAATTCTGAGTGCATGGAAAGACTATCATGACAGATTCTTTAATGGATTGCACTAGGATGTGAAGTTTGTAATTATGGAATAACTTTGATTAGTTGGCTCCAGAGTGTTTGGAGTTAATCACCGCAAATGAGGGACACATACAAATCGAAGCAGTAAGATGGAGCAAAGATGGATTGATTTCTAGTGCAGAGCACAGATGTATTAAAAGTTTCACTAGCTGTGGACTATGGATTTATTGACCTTTATTCATGTAGATCGATATCGATCCATGAAAAACGAAGGCCTTAGCATTTTGGAGCTAGTGACTATAGGTGATCAACTGAAAAGCTAAAGAGATGAAAATTTGGCAAATTAAATGCATCAAAACCGATCCATGATTGATTGGTATTAAGCGATCACTTCTAGCTAAATAGAGAGCATTTAAAGCCAGGGAAATTGAAAGGAGTCAAATTTGGCTAAGCATATGGACTGGCACTGATCCATGCTATAGTGGCTGATTGATTGGTGCTACAATGGGAAGCTAGCCCGAACATCTATGGTTTGTTTAAGTAGGCAAGTTCTATATGAAGATGACTTGTAGGGCGAAACAATGCATCCTTCTATTGGTACATTCCAAGAGATCGTTAAAGACCAATGACTTTGATGTATTCTTATAAAGAAAGAGTAGGTGGGGAGATTCATTGTGGATCATTTGCATGGATCTATATTTATGGACCATCTTAGTGGGTCTAAGTCCTGGTTGTCTGAGTGGGAAAGGAGTTGAGCATCGACATAGCCATGACTTTGAGTAGTCGTTGACCTTACAACATTGGACATTTGTGTTATCATATATCCAAGTGCACTATGAGTATGCGATATGCATGGTTGTTATGGTTGTCCATGCAATGTGGGTAATATCGAGTCCAATATCCCGACACCCTAGATGTACTAAAATAGAGTAATCCATACATATCGACGATATTAGATTAGAATATGTTATTGTGAAGAATCGAAAATCCATACCCTTTGAGTCAACAATAATCCACGCATGTCCGACGTAAAAAGCACAGACTAATGGAAAGTCAAGAGATAGAAAAGAAGAGAGAAGAAGAGAAGAGAAGAAAGAGAGAAGATAGAACCAAACAGAACAATACAGAATCTCACATCGCAGCAGAAAACATATAATATCGTATCTATGATCTTTACAAAATAGAAACTGTATATACATACATCAAACAGAGTTCAACAATCAATCATAGTTATCAGCCTAGACAGTTATAATAACATGTCCTTACAGTTGCCGATAATATACAACAACTATGTAGCGGATAATCAACAGACACGTGTACATGAAAATAAAGATCTCCAGCTCTCCTGTTGAAGCTTCAAAACACCAAATCTGAACCTGTAAATATACTCGGTCTGACCCGAGCATTGAAAGGGAAGAACGCCCGGATCAGTCTGGTAAACCAGCGTGAGAAACACACTCAACTGAATTTATTAAATTACCAAACATTTCCATTATCAAAACAAGAGTATCTCGTAAGACACGCCCTCATAAACATGAACATATTTTTACCTTGCTATAACTAAAACATTTCATATCAAATCATCTGATATTATACTAATATCTAGTATACGAATAATATTAATCATAGTCGAAATTGTTACATCGATCAAAATCTAGAATATATCCCAAATTGGGTAATACAATCAAAATGGCAGGTACGTAGTGGAGTTTGGATTTCCATACAAATGACCAGATCAAGGGACTACCTTCCGATGGGTACACCTCTAGATGGATGTCCTGAGGCATAGAATATCTGCCCTCTACCAACACAAGACTAGCCCACCTCTATAACTAGATGATACTGAATATGTCATCCTCCGGTCGTTACCGACCTTTTTCGAGGGCCCTCTAGCATACAAACCACAATAATCAGATACACGTTGTCATAGCGTGTAAAGATATATCTAGAAGAGGATGATCATACCCTACTTGGGAGCGATCCACTTAGCCTTGCTGCATCTAATCCTATTTTGGTCATTTTTGGTTGATTAGGCTTAAGGTATCGATTACCTTTCATATATCACATATCACATCACTTTGAATGCCACACGGCCATTTCCATTGACTACTAATTGCCATCCACAAAAATACAACCCTTGAGCTCATACGTCTCAAGGAGGGTGTTAAGCAAAGAGAAGTTACCTTCTCCGCCACCACTAATGTACGTTTGTAAAAACCAACGTACGTAATCTTTAGATATGCAATGTCATACAAAGATCCATACAAGTTCTCCAGGAACATGACAAACCGAAGGTACTTTCCTACCACATCCTATCGGGAAATCCTTATGATTAGTAGCGAATAGTCCTTGCATTGGATATTTCACTACACCAGAAAAGACTTTTGGTAGCGTTGAAAAAACGCTACCATAACTTATGGTAGAATTTTAGAGAACGCTGTTAGACGACATGCAACTAAAAGTCTAAAACTTTTTGTTGCATTGTAGTAAACGCTACCAAAAGTCACTTTTAATTGCAACTATAGGTATTTTCTGTAGGATTTAAAAAATGCTACCAAAAGTCACTTTTAAATGTAGCTATAGGTTTTTTCTGTAGGGTTAAAAAAACACTGCCATAAGTCTTCATTTTTTGGTTGCATTTTTTGTTTATATGCATTTTTTGGTTTTCAATAGCGTTTTTAAAATGCAACTGTATAATTTTTATATTAGTTTACATTTTTTCTGTAGCATTTCTGAAATGCTAATCAAAGTTATTGGTTGTTTGGTAGCATATTTTAAATGCTACTATTTACGGTTGATGGTTTATACCATTTCTGTTAAGTATGCACTTATAGGATTTTTGTTTGATGATAATAAACATATATACATTTGTTTAAATGTATTTGTTAATGTACTAATTTATTTTTCATAGATTAAATAAATATTTGCTGAATAAAATTAAATACACAGAATTTGAATTCAAACAGAAATTTTATTCAAACAAATATTTATTACATTTTTTTGAATAGTACAAATTCAAGCTCTCACTATACATATACAGTTTTGAATACATCACAATTCAATTTACATTAATAACCTCACTACATATCACTCACACTCGTATTTTGTCTTCAAACTTCATTCCAGTTTGAATCCAGCATCTGAGCAATCTGCAAAAATATTCACTAACGCAGTAAAATTGAAAAAGAAATATTTTTGCAATATGAAATGAAATATGATTTTTGAAAATATTATTTGCCTCAGTTATTTGGGTTGTTCGTCATCATTTATATTTGAATTCATCACACACGAACAGTGTGACATGCACAGTGTATCACTGTACATGCCACAAGGCCGTGCACATCAATATACACTTGATAATGCTACAGGAACAAGTGAGCACAGGTCAAAACCAAATGAAGAGCTGGGTTCAACTCACGTGCAATATATTTAAAATCACGACACGAGCACAAGGTCAAACCCGAGTTTTTGAAACTGGATTCAACTCAAGTGAAATTTCAAAAATCAACATGAATGGATGCAAAGACCAGTGATGCAAGAAATGACCAGATCAAAGAGCAGAATGATACAAGGCAAAATGGCAACAACAAGTATGGTAGTGAAACTCAAGGCAACAGTGTAGTACAACTACATAATGCACCAAGTAAGTAACAACAATGCATGCAAGTGCAAACCAGAATGAAGTACAGAAGCACTTAAACAAAGATGGCCAGAGCAAAAGTTCACAAGTGCAGACCAAATGCAGTGACAAGTTGAAGCAGTAGTTAACAAGTAGTGTGCAACTCGAAAGTGTACACAAGTGAGACCATAATGATGAAAATGTTATGCTCAATGCAATACAGTGAAGAAACCATATGCATAATACACAGTGATGCAAGCTACAGATATAGTGGCAACTACACAAAGCAACCAGACAACAACTCACATGTTTGAAACCACAATGCAGTATGTACATGAGCAAATACACAAGCACATGTGTGCAGACCACAAAGAAATGCCACCAAGCAAACAAAGACCAGAAAGTAGCAAGCTGAATTAACACAAACAACTACAAAACCATCAAGCAAAACATCACAACATCAGTAACAACATAAAGCAGTGCAAATACATGCGTAGTAAAGATGGCCAGAGACAAAGCTCACAGGGGCCAGAGGATCAAAATCAATGCCGTGGTAATCAAGGTGTCAAGCCAAGTCAAGATGATCAACGACCAGTTCAAAATCAGAAGCCGCAGTCAAATATCATCACAAAAGTAATCAACAACGAAGTATTTTAAAACCAGGTCAAAGCCGGTGGAAATCAAAACATCTCAAAATTCAAGCCGAGAATTACAAATCAAGTTGACCGAGCATTTCAAGTATATACGATTGTGAACTAGTCAGAATAAATCACAATCATCCAATAATAATTGAACGGCCAAAGAAACAAATTTTGAAGCGATTAGACGAATGGAAAATAAGGGTAACGAACCCTATAAAATGCCCCAATCATCATCGACATAAACATAAGAGTTCGAATACAAAAATAAAAAAAGTATCAGAACAAAAATTCTTACCGAAGCAATAATCGAACTCATCGAAGCAACCGAAGAAAGCAACACGAAATCGATCGAGCCAGGCTAAATCGCGCACAACCAACAAATATCGAATTAGTATCGGAGCTTCGCGAAAGCCTTAATTTGGAACAAAGAGCGCAAGGAGCGAAAGCCCCAAATTCGCAGAGCAAAAGGAATCCAGATCTCAAAGCCCTAATCCAGTCGCGAAGACAATGCCGCCATTTTTTATTTTCCAGAGTAAAGAGGAATTGGGACAAAAGAATAAAGCCGACCGCCTTCTTGTTAATTAGGTCATAGTTGTTTTTAAGGGTTTTGTTTATTTTTTTTAAAAAAATAAGGGCTTTATTTTGTTTTAAATTTGTTTTTAATTTTAAAACTCTTTTCAAACCGTTTAAATTTCTAGTCGTGTGACTAGGGGACAAGCTACGTGGCGTAGCTTGAGAATTTGCAACTCAGTAGCTGAGTTGTGGCAGGGTTTTGAGCGTAGAGTTAGATTTAATCGATAGCAGGCGTTGCGAGTTTATGTGTGTAAGCGAGAGACTATCTAATTTCTAGTAGAAACCTTGGGGGCAGCACGTAGGTAGGGTTTTGCCGAAGCTGGGTAAATTCTGTGTCGTTCTATTTCTGCATTTTATTCGGCTATTATCTGTGCTGCAATTATTCTGTGATCTGTATTGAAATTATTTATAAGCTTCCATAATTAATTTTTATAATTTATCACCATTACCCTATTCACCCCCCTCTAGGGTGAAATCGATCCTACAAGTGGTATGAGAGCTTGGAATAGAAGTCAATTTTTGTTTTAAAAATTCGTGTTTCAAAAATCAATTTTTGTTTTAAAAATTTGAATTTTTAAAATGGCTTCTTTTAATACTGCTTTTGCTGAGGGTCAGTCCATAGTTAGACCACCAATGTTAAATGGTGAATATGCCTACTGGAAAAATAGAATGAAAATTTTTCTGAAAACCATTGACGCTTGGAACATTGTTGAGACAGGTTATAGATCACTAACTATAATTGTAGACAATCAGGAAATAGATAAACCGATGGACCAATGGACAGAGCTAGAAAATAAATTACAAAATGCTAATGCTAAAGCTATGAACTCTATTATCTGTTCATTGGATCAATTTGAATTTAATCATGTTTCTCATTGTTTAACTGCACAGGAAATATGGTACACGCTCGAAGTAACTCACGAAGGAACATCTCAAGTCAAAGAATCTCACCTAGCCATGTTAAGCAGCGAATACGAGAATTTCACAATGGCAAAAGAAGAAAATGTCAAAGAGATGTACGGACGACTATCCAATATAGTATACAAATCAAAGGCTCTTGGAAAATCATACACAGAGTTGGAGATAGTCCGAAAAATCCTCAGAGTTCTTCCTCGAAGCTTTGAAGCAAAAGTCACAGCTATTCAAGAATCAAAGGATTTGAAACAAATCAAGGTGGATGAGCTCATTGGAAATCTCACCGCTTATGAACTAGAGCTAAAGTTCAAGGAAGAGCGAGAAGGAGGCGATACTCGAAAGAAATCAATTGCTCTCAAAGGAACAACTGAAAATGACGACGATGATGATGAGGATGGTGAAGCTGAATTAGCACTATTAATGAAGAGATTCAAAAAGTGGAATCACAAATATGGAAATCCAACTAGAAATCATCAAATTAAAAGCAGAATATACAAAGCACTAGACATTTCGGAGAAGCAAGAGATTATCAGTCGCAAATGTAATAAACCAGGCCATATCAAGCCAAATTGTCCTCAAAATCGACCAAACCAAGGAAAGAAACTGAAGAAGAAAAGTTTTGCGGCTACTTGGGATGAAATTGATGAAGATGAAAGTGATAGCACCGAAAGTGAAAGTGAAAGAGCAAATCAATGTCTTCATGGTGAAGTAACTGACAGTGATGATGATGAGCCAAGTGAGGTATCAAAACTTTTTCATTCAGAATTACTTATATATTTTCACGAAGTAAATGGCTGTTTTGAACGACTTAAGGAAAAGTATGCCAAACTTGAATAACAAAAGGATTCTTTAATTGATTTAAATAAACAACTTAACCAATTAGTTAAAACCTATCAAAGCAGAATCCCTAAGTGTGATAAGTGTCCAACATTCGAAGAAGAGATTAAAAATTCAGAAAACAAAATTAAATCGCTTGAAAATGAAATCCTGCTTTTGAAAGAAATTGAAAACACAAAAAGAGAAGACTCTATTAAAAGGTGCACACAATTGATAAATGAAAATGAGTCTCTCAAAACCCAAGTCCTACAACTATCAACAACTTTAGATAAATTCTCACAAGGAGAAAAATCATTGAATATGCTATTAGGGAAACAAGCTATTAATACATCTAGGCAAGGACTTGGATATAACAAATTTCAAAAAGATAGAAACCAAATTAATTAAGTCAATTCATTTGGACACAATCAAAATAGTTGTTGGTATAACCCGAACATGTGAAGACTATATCGATTTGGGTTCCAAAAGGCACAAATATAAAATCTCTCAAAGTAAAACAAATTTGGGTGCCAAAAGGAACATGTATAAATAGTTTTCAGTCTCCTCTAAATTATCTTCCAAAATATTTTGCTACTAACAATTTTGGACCTATAAAAACAAATAGGTCACTAATTTTTTTTCTCGTGTAGGTATGCTGGCAGGCTAAGGAACAACAGCAATGGTATCTGGATTCTGGCTGTTCCAGACACATGACAGGCGATAAATCAAAATTCCTTAGCCTAGAAAAGTATAAAGGTGGCAGGGTCACAATGGGTAACAATGAAAAGTGCAAAATTGTTGGCAATTCATCTAAAGAAATCTTATTTTCAGGTAAGAGGAAAGGTAATATATATTCTCTATCTTTTGATGATCTCACCCTTTCTAAATGCTTGGTAGCTAAGGACATAGAAGTAAATTTATGGCATCGACGTTTAGGGCATGCTAGTATGAACTTGCTAAACAAATTAAAAAGGAAAAATTTGGTAAGAGGGTTGCCTTCACATGAGTTTGAAACAGAAAACATTTGTAAAGCATGCACTTTAGGAAAACTTAAAAAATCATCATTTCATGCCAAAAACACTGTAAGCACTTCTAGAGTACTTGAGCTAGTTCATATGGATCTATTCGGACCTAATGGCATTGCTAGCTTAGGAGGTAAGAAATATTGTTTTGTAATAGTTGATGACTACTCAAGATATACATGGGTATATTTCTTAGCCAAGAAATCAGAAACATTTTCATACCTCAAGAATTTCACAAAATTAGTTCAAAATGAAAAGGAAGTTTCCATTATTTCACTAAGAAGTGATCACGGTGGAGAATTTGGAAATTATGAATTGAAATTTTTTGTGATGAAAATGGAATTAAACATGAATTCTCTGCACCACGTACTCTACAACAAAATAGGGTAGTTGAGAGAAAGAATCGAACTTTACAAGAGTTGGCTAGATCTATGATAAATGAGTATGAACTGCCTTTACATTTTTGGGAAGAAGCAGTAAATACAACATGTTATGTAATGAATAGAGTTATGATTAGACCGATTCTCAACAAAACTCCCTATGAGCTATGGTTCAACAATAAACCAAACATTGCTTACTTTAAAGTGTTTGGATGTACTTGCTATATTCTCAATACAGGTGATCAGTTAGGAAAATTTGATGCAAAAGCTGACGAGGGTATCTTCATGGGATACTCTTCGAGAAGCAAAGCTTACAGAGTCTACAACAAAAGGACTAAAACAATCGTGGAATCAATCAATGTGAAATTTGATAAAGGCATTGATAATCAGGAAACATCCAAAAGCAATGTTGAAGAGGAGAAGGAAAAAGATGAGCATGAAGAACCAAAAGAAACTGATGATATCAGAGAAACTGCCATAACTCCAGAAGTCCGAAGGAATCTAGATCCAGCAAAACTGAAATTCAAAGCAGACCATCCTCCAGAATTGGTAATTGGAAACCCTATAGCAGGTATACAGACTCGTTCCTCCTTTAGAAATCTATGTGATCTGTGCTTATATAGTGGATTTATTTCAGAAATAGAGCCAAATAACATAGATTCAGCCCTTAACGATGAAAACTGGTTTATGGCCATGCAAGAAGAGCTAAACCAATTTGAACGAAATAATGTTTGGAGTCTAGCACCTAGACCTAAGGATTATCCAGTTATAGGAACAAAATGGATTTTTAAAAATAAATATGATGAATCCGGAAATGTAATTAGAAATAAAGCTAGACTAGTCGCTAAAGGATACAATCAAATTGAAGGAGTTGACTTTGATGAAACTTTTGCACCTGTAGCAAGACTAGAATCAATTAGAATATTATTAGCTTTTGCTTGCTACAAAGGATTTAAACTAAGACAAATGGACATTAAGAGTGCTTTTCTTAACGGAATTTTAAAAGAAGATGTGTTTGTTGAACAACCAGAAGGTTTTGAAAGTCATGAATATCCAAACCATGTATATAAACTGAAAAAGGCATTATATGGATTAAAACAAGCTCCTAGAGCATGGTATGAATGTCTTAGTTCTTATCTCCTTGAAAATGGGTTCAAAAAGGGATGTGTAGACACCACACTATTTCTGTTGCATGAAAAAGATGATCTTTTGATTGTTCAAATATATGTTGATGACATCATTTATGGTGCTACTAACAAGTTATTGTATGAGAAATTTGAAAAGGTCATGCAGGAAAAGTTTGAAATGAGCTTGGTTGGAGAGTTAAAATTCTTTTTAGGATTTCAAATCAAACAAAGCGATAAAGAACATTCATTTCTCAAACAAAGTATATTAGGAAACTTGTCAACAAATTTGGATTGAAAGATGCCAAACCAGCAAGAACTCCCATGAGTACAACACTTAAACTTGACAAGGATGAAAAAGGTAAGACAGTTGATCAAAAGCAGTACAGAGGTATGATTGGATCACTTCTTTATCTTACCGCTTCTAGACCTGACATCATGTTTTCTTTCTGCTTGTGTGCACGTTTTTAATCTAACCCAAAAGAATCTCGTTTAAAAGCTGTTAAAAGAATTATAAGATATTTGTTGCACACTCCACGGTTTGGTCTTTGGTATCCAACAAACGATAACTTTGAATTAAAAGGTTTTTCAGATGCTGATTACGCTGGAAATTTAGTTGCTAGAAAAAGTACCGGTAGAGCATGTTTTATGTTAGGACATTCATTAGTTGCATGGTCAAGCAGAAAACAAAATTGTATTGCATTATCCACCACAGAGGCAGAGTATATTGCTCTAAGCGGTTGCTTTGCTCAAATCTTATGGATGATACAAACTTTGCAAGACTATGGTCTAAATTTTAAACGTGCACCACTAATGTGTGATAGTAAAAGTGCAATTGATCTCACAAATAACCCTGTGCATCACTACCGAACAAAACATATAGATGTTAGGCATCATTTTATTCGAGATCATATTTCCAAAGAAAATATCAGCATAAATTTTATTTCAACTGATTCACAATTGGCAGACATCTTTACAAAACCCCTTCCAGAAAACAGTTTTTGCAAACTACGTCTCAGTTTAGGTGTTTTAGAAATTTGATTGCCTAATTAACAAATCTATCCCCCTACTAATTATCAAAAAGGTAAATATTGACTGAAAAACGATAAGGGGTGATATTAATCGTACATTTTTCCTCAAGACAGTATACTTAGTAAATTTCTTTAGAAATTCAAACAAGAGTTATAAAATTCTTTGTTTGGCAAAGATTCCATGGCCATTTCTAATTTTATCATATTTCTGTCGACCATCGCTTATCAAAAATCCAATATGGTTTGTTGATATGTGGTATCATAATCGGGAATCATTCGTTTTTCAGTTTATAAATAAAATAAAATTCAAAGTATTCACTCTCATTTAAAAGTCCTTACGGTTATGCATGGGTGAATTACTTGGAATTTGATATGTAGTTCCATGCTCATTTAAAAGTCTTCACGGTTATGCATGTATGGAATGCATATAAAAATTAAATAAACAAGTTGATTCTAATCCCATTTAAAAGTCCTCACGGTCATGCGTGGTTAGAAGATACTTGAATTCATTTTTAAAAAAAATAAAAATAAAATAAAATTGAAATACTACTAACCTCATTTAAAAGTCCTAACGGTTATGCATGGTTAGTAGAAATTCAAATTCCTAATAGTTATATATCACAACTCGACATAACTATATGATTTTATGATAACATCATCCCCATCATCTCAAAAATGGAATATGCGCCTAACAAGAATAGTTATGATTTTTGTTTGATTTTTTTATTTAAATTACATAGTTATAGTCGATTGAGTTTTAATGTTATATTACTATCTATCACCTTATCTCTATTTGCCGATAACAAAAGGGGGAGAGAAATGTTGGATTTTGGCAAATAAATCTTATACTACTATGCATATAAGAAGGGGAAGTTTAGTAAAGATGAAGCATTTAAATAGGGGAGCAAGCATTTAAATGGTGGAATCATCAAATACATTTAATATGTTTCAAAATCCTAAATATATGTTTGTCATCATCAAAAGGGGGAGATTGTTAAATATGCACTTATATGATTTTTGTTTGATGATAATAAACATATATACATTTGTTTAAATGTATTTGCTAATATACTATTTTATTTTTCATAGATTAAATAAATATTTGCTGAATAAAATTAAATACATAGAATTTGAATTCAAATAGAAATTTTATTCAAACAAATATTTACTATATTTTTTAAATAGTACAAATTCAAGCTCTCACTATACATATACAGTTTTGAATACATCACAATTCAATTTACATTAATAACCTCACTACATATCACCCACACTCGTATTTTGTCTTCAAACTTCATTCCAGTTTGAATCCAGCATCTGAGCAATCTGCAAAAATATTCACTAACGTAGTAAAATTGAAAAAGAAATATTTTTGCAATATAAAATGAAATATGATTTTTGAAAATATTATTTGCCTCAGTTATTTGGGTTGTTCGTCATCATTTATATTTGAATTCATCACACACGAACAGTGAGACATGCACATTGTATCACTGTACATGCCATAAGGCCGTGCACATCAATATACACTTGATAATGCTACAGGAACAGGTGAGCACAGGTCAAACCCAAATGAAGATCCGGGTTCAACTCACGTGCAATATATTTAAAATCACGACACGAGTACAAGGTCAAACCCGAGTTTTTGAAACTGGATTCAACTCAAGTGAAATTTCAAAAATCAACATGAATGGATGCAAAGACCAGTGATGCAAGCAATGACCAGATCAAAGAGCAAAATGATACAAGGCAAAATGGCAACAACAAGTATGGCAGTGAAACTCAAGGCAACAGTGCAGTACAACTACACAATGCACCAAGTAAGTAACAACAATGCATGCAAGTGCAAACCAGAATGAAGTACACAAGCACTTAAACAAAGATGGCCAGAGCAAAAGTTCACAAGTGCAGACCAAATGCAGTGACAAGTTGAAGCAGTAGTTAACAAGCAGTGTGCAACTCGAAAGTGTACACAAGCGAAACCATAATGATGAAAATGTTATGCTCAATGCAACACAGTGAAGAAACCATGTGCATAATACACAGTGATGCACGCTACAGATATAGTGGCAACTACATAAAGCAACCAGATAACAACTCACATGTTTGAAACCACAATGCAGTATGTACATGAGCAAATACACATGTGTGCAGACCACAAAGAAATGCCACCAAGCAAACAAAGACCAGAAAGTAACAAGCTGAATCAACACAAACAACTACAAAACCATCAAGCAAAACATCACAACATCAGTAACAACATAAAGCAGTGCAACACATGCGCAGTAAAGATGGCCAGAGACAAAGCTCACAGGGGCCAAAGGATCAAAATCAATGTCGTGGCAATCAAGGTGTCAAGCCAAGTCAAGATGATCAACGACCAGTTCAAAATCAGAAGCCGCAGTCAAATATCATCACAAAAGTAATCAACATCGAAGTATTTTAAAACCAGTTCAAAGCCGGTGGAAATAAAAACATCTCAAAATTCAAGCCGAGAATTACAAATCAAGTTGACCGAGCATTTCAAGTATATACGATTGTGAACTAGTCAGAATAAATCACAATCATCCAACAATAATCGAACGGCCAAAGCAACAAATTTTGAAGCGATTAGACGAACGGAAAATAAGGGTAACGAACCCTATAAAATGCCCCAATCATCATCGGCATAAACATAATAGTTCGAATACAAAAATCAAAAAAGCATCAGAGCAAAAATTCTTACCGAAGCAATAATCGAACTCATCGAAGCAACCGAAGAAAGCAACACGAAATCGATCGAGCCAGGCTAAATCGCGCACAACCAACAACGATCGAATTAGTATCGGAGCTTCGCAAAAGTCCTAATTTGGAACAAAGAGCGCAAGGAGCGAAAGCCCCAAATTCACAGAGAAAAAGGAATCTAGATCTCAAAGCCCTAATCCAGTCACGAAGACGATGCCGCCATTTTTTATTTTCCAGAGAAAAGAGGAATCGGGACAAAAGAATAAAGCCAGCCGCCTTCTTGTTAATTAAGGCATAGTTGTTTTTAAGGATTTTGTTTATTTATTTATTTTTAAAAAAATAAGGGCTTTATTTTGTTTTAAATTTTTTTTTAATTTTAAAACTCTTTTCAAACCGTTTAAATTTCTTGTCGTGTGACTAGGGGACAAGCTACTTGGCGTAGCTTGGGAATTCGCAACTCAGTAGCTGAGTTGTGGCAGGGTTTTGAGCGTAGAGTTAGATTTAGTCGATAGCAGGTGTCGTGAGTTTATGTGTGTAAGCGGGGGACTATCTAATTTCTAGTAGAAACCTTGGGGGCGGCACGTAGGCAGGGTTTTGCCGAAGCTGGGTAAATTCTGTGCTATTTCTGCATTTTATTCTGCTATTATCTGTGCTGCTATTATTCTGTGATCTGTATTGAAATTATTTATAAGCTTCCGCAATTAATTTTTATAATTTATCACTATCTCCCTATTCACCCCTGTCTAGGGTGAAATCGATCCTAACAAAATAACATTTCCAGCAATCGCTTATATACTATTCATATTAAAACGAACGATCAATCGCATAATTTTCATATATTCTAACAGACGATTAAATCACATAATTAGCATATACAAACAATCAATCATATGATCATCATATTCAAATAATTGCAAAAACATGCTAATCTCACAATCAAATATAATATCCATAATCAATACGATAGTAGTTTTTCAGCAAAATAAGTTACATAATACAAGCATTCATAGACAAGTTTCCACAAATGGTACTAACAAAATGCGACAACATATATAACAATTAAATTCATGTTCGTTGCTTGATTACCAATAGTTCTTTGTTGTCGACAGTCTTCGCTTCGAAATAGCTAATTACCTGCAAATGAGTTTAACAATCAACAATATATATATGTATATGTATATGTATGTATGTATATATATATATGTGTGTGTATGTATATATGTATGTATATATGAAAATCATGTAATCTATAACTCGATATTCTATATTAACACATATTAACAAAAAATGTTCTATTTTTGTATGCATCATATATAGTTCCCCAACGAATACACAATTTTCAATGTACACAGATATTCAGATCAAAAATGGGTTAGAAGTCTGACTGGATTTCATTCTATGTGCAGATTGTGTATTCAGTACTATGGTCAAGTTAAATCTTATAAAATATGAAAAAGTATCTAGAACGTCCGTAATCCATCGCTGATGCATCCATCCACTAATTGAAATGTACAATTTTCTTTACCCTTGTCGTTTTCTATCAATTGGATTCTCTAGAACAAAAATATTCCCTAAATTCACATTGCCGTAACTGTATTAGGCAACAACTGTAGTGTCAGTTACTTCCATTTATTTGTGTAATACATGTGCAATGACATAACGATTAATCTAAGAAGACAGTTTTAGGAAAAATGGTTTATTTAAGTTTTAGTTTCAAGTGTATTGCCACTATTTTTAAAATTAAATAATCATTTTATTTTACAAAATACCCTTTCTCCTTAATTAAATATATAAAACATTTAAGTCTCATACCTTAAATAATTGTACATATTCATCAAAACACTTAGGAAAAATCTAAAAAATCTATTTTAATATGTTTCCTATCATATAAAAATTTCATCCCTAAATAATTATCATTTTAGCTGAAAATAATTTATTATCATATAAATAATTTCCTTAACTAGAAAATTAATATAAAATCCATATTAATTCAGAAAATTATGAAAATCTAAAATCATCTCTAAAATATCATTTCTAACATATATTTAAATTTTCAAAGCATTTGGATGTCACTAAATAGGTTCTTCATGTAAAACATATCATAAGACTACCACGAACTTGTATAATCCATCAATAATATATATAGACACACACACACACATACATACGTACATACATATATACGTACATACATACATATAGACAATTTTAATCATAAAAACATGGCATATACTTGCAAAATAATTTTGCAACTAATCTGAAAACCAAAAACTAAAAGAAATTGGGACGTGATAATTATTCACCTTAGCTCTGAGATTGTAGATGTGAGATTTGATGTTGATTTAGTTGATTGTTTCCCTTCCCTTGAATCCTAGCTTTAATCTTCTTCTTGAGAATGATAATGGTGGCTGCCTTACTATTTTTTTATTTTGAGTAAAATGGAATGAACGTGAGCATTTTATCTCCTAATGGTTTAGGTTCTAAACTCCACTTATTTCTCATATTGCCCTTCTCATATCCTAACACATTGGCTTAGGTTATTTCATTTTAGTTTGCACATTACATGGCATGACTGCCCTTAGCTAATAAATTATCAACTTGTTAAACTCCACATTATTTATTTAATTTACCAGATTAATTATTCTAAACAATGTTATAAAAATATGAGGCGTTACAATAAGTGATGATCCTACTTTAATGGTAGCGAACCATATAGCCATATTGTGTCTCCTCTATTTTAGTCATTTCTGTATGTGAGGTTTGAGGCTACATTTACCTTAGTAAACCCTTCTTGGAATGCTAACATTGCCCTTCAGGAAACAATGCAATGTCAGCATTCATTAAGACAAGTTGTTCGGGATATTAACAAACCGGAGGCACTACTTGTACTACATCCTTTTTCGAAGCACACTCGAGATTAGTAAGAAGTAGCCCTTGCACTTCAAACAATTCCTTCCTCAATTCATCATCTTCAAAATATCTCCAATTCGGACAATTATGTCGATTCGAATTGTTATTTCGATAACTCATGCTTATTCGATCTCGGTCTCTTCGAACTAACAAATGATAATTTCAAAAGTAGCCAAGATTTGATAATCGGTTATTTAACTATCAAATTTGCAAATAATCAAATCAGAGATTTAATTTAACATAGAACCAGCATGATTAAGCACATAAGCAACCAATAGGCCTCTTTAATTAATACTTTCGTTAATTAAAATCTCCTTTCAAATATTCATATTAAAATATCTTTAACAAAGGATATATTCACAAACCCTCTCTACTCATTTCAATACTTAAAAAAGTATTTATATACTTGTATTAATGGTATAAGTACATTACCAAACCATTTCTCTTTCAATACTTAGAAAGAAATTTATATAGTTATCTCAACGGTATAAGTACATTCACAAAATCTTAAGAAATATTTCATATCCATGAACATACTTAATTGGGTTAAAACAAATGTCATTTAAAACTTTGATAACAATAAATCCAAAAAACTTTTGGTGTAAATGAATGGACCATATAGAAATTAGACTAAGTCTACTTACAATCACTTTTTGATTTCGAACTTATACTTTGCCTCGATTAAAAATGTGGTCGGACAAGTTAACATACTATCCTTGCCTCGACATACATTCTTAAACACTCGCAGATCGAGACGATTTTCCCTACCTCAAAATTTGGTGTTAAAGTATGAAAAAATGCTTTCCATGCCACTATAAATTATAAAGATTGTTTATAGAAATCAAATCTCTTATTCATGTCATGTTTTCAATACTTCAACTTACTCTATCCCTCACCTAGAAATGAAGCCATGTAAGTTAAGGCACTGATTGCTCCTCGCCTTACCTTAGTTAAAACACTTCGATTCAAGGTTTCACAGATAGAGGATCAATCTACCCATTGGCTGTTAGTGCCAAATATAAGGCTAATTAATTTTCATGAGTATCCGATACAAAAATAATACTTCATATACTTAACATTAATCTTCGATTTCAAACTTAAACTATCCTTTTGTTAATAATGAAGCTGTTTAATTTGGGATATTATTACCCCTTAACCCTTAACTTGACAACATTCTTATCTATTAGGAAAGGTAGAACTTTCCCTAACTCGAAGTTTAATCACAAGTATAAGACTTCGTAAATTCCTATAATTCTTTAAAATAAACAAAGTGTTATAAACCTAACTTATTTCCACTTTTCTAAAACCATTTATTATAAAAATAATGTTATAGCCTCTGATCTCCTTTCTTTCCGTGAAATTATTTATTACAACAAGGATGTTGTAATCCATGCTTTCTTCTTACTTAAAATCATATTTAAACCACAAAGACAGTTTAAAATCTTCATTCAAACATCACTAAAAAAGTCACATTACACCAAAAAAGACTTTGGTAGCGTTGAAAAAAACGCTACCATAACTTATGGTAGCGTTTTACGGAACGCTATTATACGACATGCAACTAAAAGTCTAAAACTTTTTGTTGCGTTGTAGTAAACGCTACCAAAAGTCACTTTTAATTGCAACTATAGGTATTTTCTGTAGGATTTAAAAAATGCTACCAAAAGTCACTTTTAAATGCAGCTATAGGTTTTTTCTGTAGGGTTAAAAAAACGCTACCATAAGTCTTCATTTTTTGGTTGCATTTTTTGTTTATATGCTTTTTTTGGTTTTCAGTAGCGTTTTTAAAATGCAACTGTATAATTTTTATATTAGTTTACATTTATTTCTATAGCATTTCTGAAATGCTACTAAAAGTTATTGGTTGTTTGGTAGCATATTTTAAATGCTACTATTTACGGTTAATGGTTTATACCATTTCCAGCAATCGCTTATATACTATTCATATTAAAACGAACGATTAATCACATAATTTTCATATATTCAAACAAACGATTAAATCACATAATTAGCATATACAAACAATCAATCACATGATCATCATATTCAAATAATTGCAAAAACATGCTAATCTCATAATCGAATATAATATCCATAATCAATACGATAGTAGTTTTCAACAAAATAAGTCACATAATACAAGCATTCATAGACAAGTTTCCACAAATGGTACTAACAAAATACGACAACATATATAACAATTAAATTGATGTTCGTTGCTTGATTACCAATAGTTCTTGTTGTCGACAGTCTTCGCTTCGAAATAGCTAATTACCTGCAAACGATTTTAACAATCAACAATATATATGTATGTATGTATGTATGTATGCATGTATGTATATGTATGTATGTATATATATATATGTATATACGTATATATATATGTATATATGAAAATCATGTAATCTATAACTCGATATTCTATATTAACACATATTAACAAAAATTGTTCTATTTTTATATGCATCATATATAGTTCCCCAACGAATACACAAATTTCAATTTACACAGATATTCAGATCAAAAATGGGTTAGAAGTATGATTGGATTTCATTCTATGTGCAGATTGTGTATTCAGTACTATGGTCAAGTTAAATCTTATAAATATGAAAAAGTATCTAGAACGTCTGTAATCCATCGATGATGCATCCATCCACTAATTGAAATGTACAATTTTCTTTACCCTTGTCGTTTTCTATCAATTGGGTTCTCTAAAACAAAAATATTCCCTAAATTCACATTGCCGTAACTGTATTAGGCAACAACTGTAGTGTCAGTTAATTCCATTTATTTGTGTAATACATGTGCAATGACGTAACGATTAATCTGAGCAGACAGTTTTAGGAAAAATGGTTTATTTAAGTTTTAGTTTCAAGGGTATCAACTGTTGTGGCTCTGCAGATAAACACGTTTACCATAGAGGATATGTACTAAAATGTTGTGGCTTTGCAGATAAAAACTTAAATGTTGTAATACAGATTTTTATTTTTTTAATACCCGAATAAACAGAACTAAAACTTAATGTTGAGATATGCTGTACTGAAAAATAATACTTACTGGAACTTGATTCTCCAATGACATATGCTGCTGGCCAAGCTATCGTAGTACCAAAGACATCTTCCATGTACGTACACTCAGATGTAGGTCGCCATAGCAATGCGTCATTAACTCTCACAAAGTTTTCCCAAACTTTTACCGCATCTTTTCACAGCGGAACACAATGAACCATTATTGTTGGATCAGTTGAAGCGATAGTTCCTTCAGCTACTACTTGTCCCGTTTCACCCACATCAATCAGCTTACAGCTACTATTTGGTACCAGATTTGCACCCTGTTGGATAAGCAAATAAATAAATAATCATCAAATATGTTTTAATCATCAAATAAATAAGCAAAAGGATTAACCATTTGAAAACAGGATTAACATGTTATCATTGCAATCACAGCTAACTAGTAATCAAATAATCCACAAAAGTAAACTCTCCCCTTGACACGGTTACTAGCTAATTTAGTAGTGACATAAGAATTCTAGAATACTGACCAAAAGTAGTGACATACCTAACTAATTTAGACCTTTCACCTCCACCATTGATTATAATGCAGGTTAAAAACGCTAGCTTGGAAGACATGACATTTAAAAATACGACCGTGAGACATGTTACAAAATGTCAAAGTGAGATTGGGATTTAAAATGTGAACATAAAAGAAAAGACAATGGAACAATATAATGAAGCCCACATATAAAGTAGGATTTCAGATGTATATAAATGATTGAATGCTTTAACCAAATAGTGTAAAAGAAGAGTCGAATTTCACATGTAGTCGTGTGCTTTAGGATTCAGTTCCATTAGACTAAGAAGCAGGTCATAAACTAACCACATGTACAAACACCATTTATTATTATTATTTCATTTGTCCGCACCACGTTCATATTTTCGGTACTTAACTATAAAAGTCTTTCCACCAATATATATACAGTAGAAATTTTATTTCCGATTACTGGCTTTCTAGAACAAAAATCCTTTGCTTTACTAGTTCTTCCTATTCTCTCCATACAATGACAATCCCGCATATATCTTTTTGCAGCCAAACATACACCGACCTTTAACTATTTTATCTATATTGATGCAATTTACTGTCTTGACAAGATTATTTTACAAAGATTGCTTACGTTTGTATTATTTCTTTATTATTTTTACTCTCCGTATTTTTTATTCCTTGCTTTTTTACTAATGAGGTATTAGCATTTAGTTGACAACAAGAGTAACAAGATTTTTGAAATTTTTTTTCAAGATGCATACATGGCACTTCCATGATAAATAACCTTTCTTATACAGTCTAATTTGATTGTATCGACTTTGTTCCCACTTATAAAGTTATAATGCATGGTTTGAAGTAAATTCAGTCATCCTTGTAGACATAAGTTACCTTATTTGCTCAAATGATACTCAGCACCAATGTAAATACCCCTATTACAATGAATGCACTTAAATATGTTTCAAGCCAGTACGACTATTTATCTTATTTTAAAAAATTAAACTTTTGAATTTTCTACTTTGGATAGCATGTGCTTATATATTGTAAAGCATATGTACTGAGAAAAACCATCTAACTACTTTAATAACGCTAAAAAGTGCTTATATATATTGTAATGCACATATATATGTACTGAGAAAAATCGTCTAACTACGTCTAACTACTTCAATAACACCGAAAAAAATAAATACTCCCTATTGAAAGAATAAATTCTCCCCAGGATTTATTTTCAATTAGGTGAGAGGGAATCACATCGAACTAATTTGATGCATGTTTTGGAGTGTAACCTTTTCTATCTTCCAATAATGCGTATCAATTATTTGTTTAGTCACTTTACCAAGAAGATCGGTAGCATACCTCACCAACAGAAGCTCTTTCAGGCTTGTAACCTTTCCTATCTTCTCCTAGTTGAACATAGTACCTATATGGGCCTTTCTTGAGCAAAATCTAGAAAGTAGAAGAAAGCAAGCATACATGAAATATGTGAAAAGCAACAAAACATCCAGGAAGAAAGTAGGTTATGTTTATAGCTATACTAACAATTTGTAACTTAAATATTTGCAAACTCAAGGAATTACGTCACAACTATTGCCTGTTAGGGCTGCCTAGATTTAATTACATGTCTATAACATGCTTATGATCTGAAAGTATCATATTAAATCTATTCAACCATCGCAACATATTACATGCCTTTTTCTCCTTTTTTTAATTTATTTATTTTGTGGAGCAGCTATTAATACATTGCGACAAATAAATATACAAACTGAGAAATATTTTTAATGACTTGTTTGTTTCTTTTAATAGCATTGGCCTTTTAAAATCGTGAATTATAATTTGACATAAAACAGTGTACAAAAACACCATTGACAACTGACATGTCATGAATTTATGTGGAAAAATACACCAAAGGCAAAACTTGGGCATGATATTGCTGTTGTGTTCACTTTTCAGTAGTTTAAATTTCTGATTAAGAACTCGGTTAACTACAATTGGACGCTTATTGTACTACATTTCATTATTCAGTAGTCATGCCTTCACTGAAAGAAAAAAAACTTGAAAATTTTCATGATCAAATTATTGTTTTTCTAGTGTCCTAACTTTTATTTCCATTCAAAATCTAAAACCCCCATTAAGTTTCTACAAATTAAATACCAAGAAATAACAATTGATCCCCTAATTCATCTCAAACTATTACTTTGGCTACTGAGTTATTGCCCAGATTAATAATCCAACAAAACACTCAAATCACCTCTAGAATTAAAAAAATAAATATGTCCACTAGTTGTCAAGCGATACCTAACAAGATAACAAAAAGTAAATAAAAATTACCAGTGGAAGTAATGGGAACTCGAGGAACAGAAACTCCGCTACAAGATTTGGTTGGATAAATAAAGATGGAAGTAACAGTTGCTGATTGATCAACCGAAGAGCCACTCTTTCCTATGATCGAAGAAAGGAGGGAAGAAACCTTGTTCATCTTCGACTATTATAATATCAATTAAGTTCATAACGGACATGTATTATTGCTAAAATATGATTAGCCTATGAGATACACTTGCATACTAAAGCTTAGTTGCTTACGAAGGGTCTGAAAACCATTGCTCTGTTCCAAAAACGAAACTATTGCGAAATTGTTTACTAAAAAACATGAAGAATTGAGATGGATTGGTTGTTTATTGTAAAACTAAGAAAGGTATATAAACCAGTTTTATTTCTGTCAGTGAATGGGGTTATTATAGTTTTCAAAGTTAAGCATATTGTATATGAATAAATATACATTGGTTATTTATTATAGAAACCTGAGAACTAGTATGTACTGCACTCAAATATAATATCTTTGGTTTCTAAAATTAAGTAAAAAAAATAAAAATAGAACATCTGAGTCAATTTTTTACCAAAATTCATTATTTAACAAAATTTAATCGAACATACAAATCCTCCACCTTGTTGCTTTTCTCAATGTCATTTCACTACTATTGTCATTTTCACCTTATATCCACCTCAATCTAGCAGTGGATGGCATGGATAACATATAACACTTATAACATAAGTGAAAAGAAAGCCCTGTTACTAAGCACAAAAGTATAAACTAATAAAAGAATATAAACTAAAATTTCGTTTTTAGTAGTCAATATAGCCAACCCCATTAATCAGTAATATCTAAAAATTATTGTGTTCCAATCCAGTTTTATTAGATACACTAGGTGTTTACAGTGCTAATCATGTAATATCTAATGTTTTCAGTAGTTAATATAACCAACCTCATTAGAGTTTTATTCAAGAGCAGTTAAAGTCACCAATAATTGTTTGTAATGAAAAGAGTTTACTATATTACAATTGAGTTTACTATATCATGCCAAACTTTCAATTACTCACTGTTCTTCTGAATATACATGCATTATATCACAATGGACATTTTATTGAAAGAGATTCCGATTAATGATACTTAAGAGTTCAAGATGTCATTACAATCCCTTTGCAAATATGAATGTATTAATGGAACAAACCATACTTGAAGTGCAAACTTGTTAACAAAGAAATTGCATTGAAGCAATCAGAAATGTAACCGCTATTTGGATAAACAAAAAAAGAATTACCATTTGAGAACTTCGAAAAGAACATTCTCACTGGCAGCTTCAGCTAGCTTATGTATGTACTAGTGCTTCAACCTGTTTTAACCAGTGTTATCAATGCTACTTTATGATCATATTAGAACCAATCAATAAGCTAAGAAAACATTATCAAATAAAGAGAAACTATTGCGAGAAAAATATTACCAATGCAATCAACCCTTTAGCATAAGAGCTCCTAGTTTTCTCCATGTTGGTTTTAAAGCCCCATCTTAAGAAATTTTCTACTAAAACCTTCCAGTCAGGAAGTGACCTGGTCATGGGATGGAAAAATAATTATACATTGAAGTTGCATTAGGAATTGTGCAGAACTAATAAAAAGAATTAATAGAAAAAGAAAGATAAATTATTCTTCACCTCATCTTCAGATGTCCTATTTCATAAGGTAACAGTATTCCACACGTTCCTTTTCTTGAACATAGCAGACCAGCAGCGCTTTTTATTTATACAAATAAGGCAATTATGAAACAAGAAAAGAGGAATTTGAATCATTAGAAATGAATTAAAAAAGCACAACATTCAACAATGTATATACAATCAAAATCACAAAACTGAAAAGATACAAATCATAATCTAAATAGCAATAACATATCAGTTTAACCAATGGTGTATTAGCCAGAAAGAGTTTTATTCAAAATAATGTATATGATATATTTAACTAAGACTAGACAGTAACCGTGTAGCTAATTTCATCACAAAGTGGTCATTTATTTATCTTCTCTCATTTAAATTCTCCAAAAGTATCATTCTCAAAGGTGAAAATGTCCATGCAACCTCCTCTTGATCATTTCCCAAAATGGAAACAACATTCGATTTAATATAGAAACGCTCATTTTTGATATATTTAGCAATACCTATGAAAAATAGTAATATTTTTTTAGTAATTAGACATTTGGACAGCGTACCAACTGGATCAAAACAAACTTTCATATATGTCTTCAAAACAAAGGGTACATGTGGTAGATACATTGAAGACATTAATGATAAAATGCATGCAGCCATTCCTTTGATGAAATGACATAATACTTTTTAGTACTTGGACAATTGGACAACTAGACCTTACCTAACCAGAATGTTAAAGTTCCATACTAGTACATTAAGTTAAGAACAGATTGCTAAATACTGATGCTTTATTTCCTTACATGAACCCACATTGGGAAATGTGACTAGGTGATCCTCTCAAAATAAATAGCAGTAGGTAACAATAGAGCTAGGTTACTAGATGTATTAATAACTTATAATCAAAAACGAACTGCCAAATTATCTAATATACAATGTAAATCATACTTCCCAAGTCTCACAGGTGTTAATTCTTGAAATCTGGGAACAATTCGTCCACCTATACAAAGATAAAAAAATATGTAGTGCCATGACGATATGGACAATATTAAGACAATCCCATAGGCAAGACAAACCTGTAGCAACGGAATCAACTCCAATTCAACGCCATCGACCCATCTAACGGCAGGAAAATTTCGACGATGCAATAAATGATTGGTTCCTCATCAAAACCCCATTGACAGATAACTGACCAAATGATAGTTGTAAAAACTCCAAAATAATACTCCAATCAGATCGGATCACCGTCACAATCCCTGGACTATAAAACCTCAAAGTGGTTGGTGTGGAAGAATCCCACCTTCACAATCCCTTAAATGCTATCTCCAGACCTCGAAACCCGCAACCACCCGGATCCGATTCACATCCAACTTGCAACCTGTGACCAACTGCTGCACCCAATTTTGAACCGATCATCGAATTTGGAAACCGTTATCTCCAAATCCAACTGCTATCACGTGGGGTGGATCGACGAGAGTTGGTCGTGAATGTATTCGCCGTTGTGGTGAGAGCAACAACGAGATTATGAATCCGTGAGTGGTGGAGAGGGATATGATTAACCCTAGGTTTTCTTTTTAAGTAAAGAGATGGCACAATGAGAGGAAAAGAAGAGAAGAAGGACGTGCGTTTTTTCTTCTAAAATTATTGGCGGGTTGGGCGGCAGTGGCGGTAAGCAAAAGAAATTTAATGAAATCAGCTATATTGGTTGCACTTGCGAAGTAAA
Source organism: Allium cepa (assembly GCA_030765085.1). Classification (NCBI taxonomy): domain Eukaryota; kingdom Viridiplantae; phylum Streptophyta; class Magnoliopsida; order Asparagales; family Amaryllidaceae; genus Allium; species Allium cepa. Next base: position 323,107,948 of record CM060939.1, read on the forward strand.
CGATGCCAACAGGTGCTACCGAAACTAGATTTTCTTGTAGTGTTTCATAACAAAGAGACTACTGCTACTGGATGTATATGGGATTTTATCCCCAAACAATCAACAGGCAGTCCTCCAATATGAAAATCTTGAATATCAATATCATCACAACCAACCTGCACAATCGCCGCATAAATGTTGATCCGAAGTGCTTTTCAGATAAATCTGATCCCGGTCTCTTCGCACAAACTACGCAAAAGCGTTTCTCAACCTCACACAAAAACCAATTCTCATAGGCTTATCAGGTTTCCAACTTTTGACTTGCTATCCTTCGGGCCAAGATGGAAGCTCGATAGATTGGAGTAATACTCCGCACTATACGAATCAACATCCTCAACACAAATGATAACCAAGCCTACACAGGAGGCTACGTACTAAGTGTTGTCCCAACTTTTGGCAAAGTTGAAATACCCAAAAATTAGCTGAAAATCAATGATTACTATTCTTGAATATCAACTGTGCATTGCAGGATAACCATGGATATCGATGAATTTTGTCCGAGTCCGGATTGGGCCACAATTGACAAGACGTGACAAGCAAAGCCACAGAAGCCAGCGGTTCAAATTTCAGGTCAATCGGAGTTCATATGAATGAAATTGATCGATACAAGTTAGAGAGAATACGCTGTTCGTATCCATCAGCGTTCGTATCGATCCGTGTTCGAATGGATAAGCATTCGTGTCCATCAGTATAGCGTAGCCACGCCTCATTCGTATCGATCAGATTCGAACCCATCAGGATGACATTGCCTTGCTCTATTCGAATCCACCGAGTTCCTCCTGCTTCGAATCCATGGAGTCATTCTTCTTCGTATCCATCAGCTTGGAGTACTTCGAATCGATCAAGTTGCTCCACTTCGTATCCATCTGGACTCGATAGTTCGAATCCATCCTGCTACGATAAGCTTCGTATCGATGGACCAAAGCTCACCGTGATCGATACGAACGAGCTTCCGTTCGAATCCCTGAAAGCCCTCGAATCCACTAAGTCAAGGAGGCGAAAATCATGGAGTCGACCCAGTCAAACCGGAATGAAAAGCGGATCGACACGAAGAACGCGCGCCACGTCAACCTGCCAGCACATGCCACCATCGAATCGAAGCATCGATTCGAATTGATCGATTCGAACAGGATGAACAGACAAAGAACGCAATTTCGAATCGATAATAACTTAAGATCTACAAGTTCAAATGCCATGAAATTTTTACAGGAGCTTGCTTACATGTTGAAGAATGTCACACCAAATTTCATCTCGATTGGATGATTTCTTGATCGATTCGTATGGAGTTCGAATCGATCTCAAAGTGGGCCTAAATTTCCTGAGGCCGGGCATGTGGGCCCCCTCACGTGCCAGAAATGGTCTCCCTAAATTTAGGCGAAATATCAGCCTCCCACGCCTATAAATAGAGCCTCGGGTCATTCAGAAAAGGGGGATCTTGATTCTGAAGCGCCCAGACTCTACTTTGCACTTCACTATTACCGTGATACTCGAATTTCAAAGTTATAATCCATTGTAATCCGCTGTAATCAACTGTAATCAGCGAAGAACATCAATAAAAGAAAAACCTTTGAAGTGGACGTAGGCCGGAGATAGCCGAACCACTATAAATTGTGTGTTCTTGTTCATTATTTCTGAATTGCTACTTGTTGTTTGCTTGGATCTGTGATTTGTGTTTGAATATCGCTGATTTGTATTCATACACTGGTGCTTTCACGATACTTGGGGTTTGTGACCAATTTTGGCGCAAACACTTTGGTGCTTTCACTGAGAAGGACTAGCACCCGCTACATCGGATTGAAGTTCAGATTTGGAAGTTTAAAGGATTCAGTTTGATTCAACAATGACTCGACAGAACAATAGAAGACAGAGAGTGGAGAGAAGCTAACAAGGAGGAAGCCAGGAGGCATCCTCTGGAGCAGGAGAATGACAAGCTTCCGTCTACATCACTAGAGATGAGATGGAGGCTATGGCTAATTCGATACGCGAAAGCATGATGAAGACTCACCAAGAGATGATGTAGAATTTTCTTGAGCAGATAAGGGCGGCGAATGTGCAGAACCTTGGACCGACTACAACAACTGCAAGTGCGGGACAAGGGATCAGGATTACAGAAACTAATGAAGATCAGGTTCAAGACCAAAATGCAGGAACTGAAGGTAATCCGCAAGGACTCGAGGGCAGACCCTCAGGGTCCGATACTGGGAGGCCAAGGGATGAAGCTCAACAGGCTAGAGCCAATGCTAATGCTAACGAGCCTCACGAAGAGTATATACCAGAATTCCCTTCAAGGCTCGGGGGGCAGGATAGAGACTTGACAAGGGGTCAACCCCTGGATGGAGACAAGAGAATGATTGGTCTAATGCGACGAATCATGAGAGGAGGATTGTCTAGTGGAGGGCTGGAAGAAGTCAGTCGAAGTCCGTTCACTCCAAACATCCCAAACGCAAGGAACCCTCCAAAATTCAAACTACCAATGCTGGATCCTTATGATAGGAGGTCAGACCCGACCATGCACATTACCAGATATATTAGGCACATGGAAGTGCTAGGGGCATCCGAGGAAGTGATGCACGATGCTTCCCTCTATACTTGTCAGATTTGGCTGCGCTTTGGTTCAGGCAACTAGAGACTGGATCAATCAGAACGTGGGGCAAGCTTGTAGACTGCTTCATGAGACAGTTTAGGGTCCATGTGACACGACCCAAGATTGTGATGACTTTAGCCTCGATAAAGCAAAGGACCAGAGAATCCATAAAAGATTTTCTACTAAGATTCAATGCAACGGTGACTTCTGTAGATCACCCAAATCCATCAATGATTTTGATGGCGGCAGTGGCAGGAGTTGGGGAAGGCACCAAATTCAAAGATTCCCTAATTAAAGATCCACCGCAAGATCTCGGAGAGTTCTATCATAAAGCTGAAAAGTTCATATGATTAGAAGAATCACGAGCCGAGAGGCAGGAAACAAACGCCGCGCAAAGCGAAGGAACCTCCATGGAACAGTCCGGAGTAGATAAAGGAAAGAGGAAACAGGATGACAGATACGATGGTCCTGATAAACGGAAGAAATTTCGAGAACCTAGATTCTGGCAATACACAGATCTGACTGCAGGCCTGGAACGAATTTACACTGAAACTCAGGGGCAAATCCCTTATCGAAAGCCGCCCAGGAGAGATCCCAATGAGCGGGAGCGCAGAACCGGAAAATATTGCCTATTCCATGAGCTGGATGGGCATGCTATAGATGAATGTCGTCACCTAAAGGATGAGGTGGAAGAACATGCCAGAAGTGGTAGATTGCCACAATATGTCAGAGAACGAACAACAGTGGTCGGGCCTGAACAACTACGGCCTCCACCTAACAGGAACGATCCTGGATCGGGATCACGACTCTTCATCCACTGGTTAAAGATGGCAAGGGCCGAGTCCAGGATTTGGACTTCGATCGAATAATTTCGTTTAGATTTGTTTTCAGAATAAACGGTTACTCCACTTACTCATGTACGGAAACCAGAGAGATCCCTAGGCATGCTCTGAGACGGAGATAAACCGATATGCCCAGAGAGGCAATGTTTAGCTTTTTCCTGATGTTTGAGATTGAACATCTAGGACCTGAATTTAATAAATGAATTTGAATTTCTTGAAATAAACCTTTGACTAGAGAGTTAAAGGATGAACATTAAATACCAATATAAGAATGATCGCTTTGTGACCCTACCCGGAGAGACGGGGTCCGGAGTGCAAGAAGTGAGTTGCTTCGCCGGAGAGCGACATGATTAACTCACTTAAGCGCTGTTTCTCCTTCACCGGAGAGTAACAGGATGGGATCCAGCAAGAGCCTAGAGAGGCTATGATCGGTCTAGAGCGACCAAGACATCGCTTAATGTTCAGATACACTGAACCGGAGTGCAAGAAGTGAGTTGCTTCGCCGGAGAGCGACAGGATCGACTCACTTAAGCGATGTTTCCCCTTCACCGGAGAGTGACAGGATGGGATCCAGCAAGAGCCCGGAGAGGCTATGATCGGTCTAGAACGACCAAGACATCGCTATACGTCCTAGCCGGGACCAGAGTGCAAGAGATAGAAGGCAACGCCAGAATGCAATAGGATCTTTCTATTCAATCACTAAGTCTGGGATGGACTTTGTAAGGGTCCAGAGTAGCCATTAATAGTCCAGAGAGACTACGGAACGTCATTCTCAACTTCTACGGAAAAAGCGAATGCTGATTCGGCTTCGAACAGCCATTAACTTGATTGATAATACTGCAGCTATGAATAAAACGTGAATTTACTACACTCGATTTAGACCGTTCGAAACATACCTTTTACAAAATGGCATGTTTTGGGGGGCAAAGTGTTATCCCAACTTTTGGAAAAGTTGAGATACCCAAAAATTAGCTGAAAATCAATGATTACTATTCTTGAGTATCAACTGTGCATTGCAGGATAACCATGGATATCGATGAATTTTGTCCGAGTCTGGATTGGGCCACAATTGACAAGACATGACAAACAAAGCTGCAAAAGCCAGCGGTTCAAATTTCAGGTCAATCGGAGTTCATATGAATGAAATATGATCGATACTAGTTAGAGAGAATACACTGTTCGTATCCGTTAGCGTTCGTATCGATCCGTGTTCGAATCGATAAGCATTCGTGTCCATCAGTATAGCGTAGCCACGCCTCATTCGTATCGATTAGATTCGAACCCATCAGGATGACGTTGCCTTGCTCTATTCGAATCCACCTAGTTCCTCCTGCTTAGAATCCATGGGGTCATTCCTCTTCGTATCCATCAGCTTGGAGTACTTCGAATCGATCAAGTCGCTCCACTTCGTATCCATCTGGACTCGATAGTTCGAATCCATCCTACTACGACAATCTTCGTATCGATCAGCTAAAGCTCACCGTGATCGATACGAACGAGCTTCCGTTCGAATCCCTGAAAGCCCTCTAATCCACTAAGTCAAAGAGGCAAAAATCATGGAGTCGACCCAGTCAAACCGGAGTGAAAAGCGGATCGACACGAAGAAAGCGCGCCACGTCAACCTGCCAGCACATACCACCATCGAATCGAAGCGATCGATTCGAATTGATCGATTCGAACAGGATGAACAGACAAAGAACGCAATTACGAATCGATAATAACTTAAGATCTACAAATCCAAATGCCATGAAATTTTTACAGGGGCTTGCTTACATGTTGAAGAATTTCCACCCCAAATTTCATCTCGATTGGATGATTTCTTGATCGATTCGGATGGAGTTCTAATCGATCCCAAAGTGGGCCCAAATTTCCTGAGGCCGTGCATGTAGGCCCCCTCACGTGCCAGAAATGGTCTCCCTAAATTTAGGCGAAATATCAGCCTCCCACGCCTATAAATAGAGCCCCAGGTCATTCAGAAAAGGGGGATCTTGATTCTGAAGTGCCCAGACTCTACTTTGCACTTCACTATTACCGTGATACTCGAATTTCAAAGTTATAATCCATTGTAATCCGCAGTAATCAACTGTAATCAGCAAAGAACATCAATAAAAGAAAAACCTTTGAAGTGGACGTAGGCCGGAGATAGCCGAACCACCATAAATTGTGTGTTCTTGTTCATTATTTCTGAATTGCTACTTGTTGTTTGCTTGGATCTTTGATTTGTGTTTGAATATCGCTGATTTGTATTCATACACTGGTGCTTTCACGATTCTTGGGGTTTGTGACCAATTTTGGCGCAAACACTAAGTGTATGACTAAATCACTTGCTAAATATTCACTTCAAATTATCTTCAAAAAGATATATTCTCAAACCAATTCGCATTTCATTATTGAAAAACATTTCCATATACTTATTTAATAATAAGTAATTCCCAAATCAATTTATTTTCAACACTTGAATAATATTACGTATACTTAAATCAGGATTAAGTATATATTTTATTATTTAAGGAAAACATTCTCTTAAACATATTTATTTGATTCAAAACGAATTGCGTAAAACATCATTACGACAACCCAAAATCAATAGTATAGGGATTCGAAAATTAAATAGATAAATAAATTCCATATACTATATAAAATATCTCCTTTCGAAAATCATTTACTATAATAACAGTGTTACAGTCCATTATTCCTTACTTCTCGAAAACGTCTATTTCAACAATGAATGTTGAAATCTAAGGTCTCGATATTTAACACATTTTAAAACATCTTCAAACCATTTAACTCTATAAAAAAATATCACTTACAAAAGATATTCATTTTATTTAATATATTGTGATATCCCAAAATTTTTATCAAAATCAATTTAATAATCTGTATTAAGAACTAAATTAATTTGATAATAATTGTTAATAAGATTTAAATTGATTTAATAATCTTATTCTAAATAGATATTTAATTGATAATTTATCTTTTGAAAACTAATTTAATTGTTTTCTATTTACAATATATATCTATATATTTGTATATATTGTAAATAGTTCATCTTTTTTTTAAATTTAATAAATAAAGTTATGTTTTCTAATTCTAATATTTTTGGTAAATTTGCAAATTTGATTTAATTTAGTATTTAGCTATTAAATAGATATTCATATGTTTTAATTACTCAAGATAAAAGTTTATTTGTTTAAAAGTATTCTAGCCTAAGTCTAAATTTAAATAAAAGTTTGTTCTATTTTCTTTTTAAATATTGTTTGATTAAATAAGTAATTTATTAAATAAGAGACAATTTCTTTAATAATGATCATTGTTAATCATGTTATATTTTTTTGCAAATGGGGATTTCTATTTCAAATTTTATTTGTATAAATAGCTATAATTTGAAAGACTAAAAGTAAGTCTTTTTAAAATGTTAAATTAAAATAAATCTTATTGATACTAACACAAGTATAAAAATAAAAGAGAAATAAAAAGAAGCACATATGTTAAGTAACAAACCAATACAAGTGACTAAAACAACCTTGTATTTACTTTATTATACACATGAAGTATAGGAAGCAAATCAAAGTAAAGTAGATATCTATGTTTCTACAGAAATAAAAAGTATGAAGCAAACCAGGTTTGTGTAAAATAAAATATAATGGTGATAGCTTATAGATAAAGACTCAGGCAAGAAAAAGGAATAAAATGCAAAGCAAAGTAATAAGTAAGAAACAAATATCTGAACATAAAATATGCAGGTTAGAGAAACAAAGTAAAGTATGATGTAGGCAAGAAAAGAATGCAAAGCAAAATTAAGAAAACAAAGTAAAAATAAAATATGCAGGTTGCTTGTAAGAAAAATGCAAAGCTAAGTAAATAAAATATCTATGTGCATGTTAGATATATAAGGTAAGGTTGTAAACATAAGGTACCATTGCATTTAATGCTTTCAAACTCTAGCACTTAACCAAGTCAATTCGAATTGTTTAAACATCATTTCGGCCTTCTAATACAGAAATTTTTCCTAATACAAACAAAAACATAATCTCTGGAAAAATATAATAAGATTTTTTACCTGCAAATAACCTAAACCCAGTTATCACCTACCTGTAAACTTCTTTATATATGTCTTCTTATGTTTTGGTTCGTTCAAAACATATCAAACCTGAAACAAAGAAATAATAGCAAACACTTCCATTTATACAAACTTAAATAATATTTACAACTGAACATAAGCAAGAAGATTAAGGAAATCAAGGCAGACAACTTTCTAGTTTTTAAAATCCAAAGCATTTCATACAAGAATTCTCTGTTCATTTCCAAAAGAAATGGTGAGTAACATCACAATCGAATGATTTAAATATATATTTGTTCTGTTGTATGTTTTTCTCTCGGATTCAGTTGTATTGCTCTGTGTTAAGTATGAATACTGTAATGAGTATCTCTGTGTTCTATCTGACTTTAGTTTCAGGTTTAAAATCCTCATCAAAACTCATTTGCTCTTAATCAAAGCTTGATAAGACTTAAGTTGTGAATATATTATGTCTGTTATAACATAGATTTAAGTTTAAAAATTTTATTTAAAAGAAAAACAATTTGTATTGGGTCTGTAATACAAAATAACAGTGAAAAACTTACAGAAGTAAAAACTCAATTTTTATAAATCATGAATTCAGGCATATGAATCAAAACTAAAACTAAAACGTGATTTTTAAAACTAAAATACTATTTATAATTAAGTGTTGAAGGTGTAGTGCTGGGTTGAACATAATAGGTGAAATTGTGATTTTCTGGTGATTAAGTGGACCGGAATGCTCGACGTTTGGCGTAGGGGTGAAGGAGCCTCCAGAGGTGTTGGGAAAAATACCTGGAGTTGCTCCAGTTCGTCGAGGAAGCGGCGGTGGGGTTTTGAATATTTTTAACCTAATTTTGGTGAGGCCGTCTTGTTCGATTAGTTCCCCGCCCGGAATCGATCGAGTGTCGCGTGCTCTTGGGGATTGGAAGTGGGGGAGATGACGAGGCCGTGACCAGAATTTCAACGCCTCCGGTGGTCGAGGCGGCAAGAGCGAGGCGTTTTACAGGTTTTGGTAGGGGTGGATGTTATGTTTTCCAGGTTCCGTTTGCTGCTCGTTTTGATTTGGTTTGTGGGGATGGATTCTGGTGGACGTGATGTTATCTGGAGATAATCGGCGATGGGGTGAAGTTCGTGTGGGCGGCCGGAGGTGGCTGGGGCCACGGTGCACGTGCACCGTGCCCATTGAAGTGCTGAAGCAATTGTGGTTGGGTGCAGGGTTTTTGCCTCGGGAAGTACTCGGGTCACTCGAGTATATGACTCGAAGCAGGGGAAGGTTTGACCCGAAGCATTATGCTTTGGTCTCGGGTTGAGTTGGTTTGCTACAGATTGTATAAAACTGCCTGTAGTTTAAATTTAAACCAAATTTAAATTAAATTGTAGTCTAGTTGTAACCAAATGTTAAAACTAGTGTGATGTTAGATTCAAATGAAAGTTAAATCCAGTTTGAAGTTTGAATTCAAATTTATATTTCTAAATTCATATTTGAAATGAGCTAAAAGTTAAATTCATATTTGGCAATTTCGAGCACGATGATCCATACATCTTTTTGACTAGATTCGAACAAGTTTGTGCAACCATTAAACTCCAACAACTTTCTGATGACGGAATCAAACTTCGATTAATCCCATTTGCTCTTACGGATTACGCTGAAAAATGGTTGTACAGTTTACCTTCGAACTCAATTAAAACGTGGGAAGAATTTGTAAAAGCTTTCTTAAAAAAGTTCTACCCCTTGGAAAAAACAAGAGAATTCGAAACGAAATTGTAAATTTTCATCAATTCAAGGGTGAACCATTTGGAAAATATTTTGAAAGATTCAAAGAGCTTTTGATAAAATGTCCACACCATAACTTTGAAAAATTGACGATTTGCCAAATCTTATACGATGGACTAGAAAACAGCTCACGAACGATGCTCGAATCAATGTGCCAAGGCAATTTTCTTGGCCAACATCATGATGATGCTTGGCAATTTCTTGAACCTCGCTGAAAAGTCGTCCCAATGGGAACGCTCGAACGAAAAATCAATCTACTCACGATCGAGTGCACACTCGATAGGATCTTCTGTTGCTTTGGAAGCTAAGACCGACGCAATGATTAAAAAATTCGATAACGTTTTCTCATCGAATCAAATGAACCAAGCTTCCCAACCGATGTGTTATAAATGAATGATCCTAATCATATAGCCGATCAGTGTCCCAATTCTATCGAACAAATCAATGCTTTCAATAAAGCCAAAAACGACCCGTTTTCTCCAACGTACAACCCTCGTTGGAGAAATCATCCGAATTTTGCATGGAGCCAAAACAATCCCAACACGAATACGATTCGTCCCAATTTTCAAGCATTTCCGAATAATGTTTCGAATCCTCCCTTTCAGCCCAATAATTTTCAACCAAACCTTGCGGGCCCGTCTCATAATCAACCACAACAACCAAATTTTCCACCAAATTCTGCTCATCCTCCACAAGACGATAAACGTTTAACTTCGCTTGAGAAAACTCTTGAAACGTTGGCTAAGGAAACCACTCAAAGCCTTCAATCCAGCGGCAATTTGCAAAATTTATTGACTTCATATATGCAAAACACAAACCAATCGATTGCAAAACTCGAAATGTAAATGAGTCAATTAGCCACGTCTGTAAGTGAACGTGAACGAGGAACATTCCCAAGCCAGCCCCTTCCAAAGCCCAGAAATCAAAACACAAATTCAAATCAAGCGCATGTTGTTCAAGATAGCAACGTCACCCAGTTGAATGCTATCACAACTCTCCGTTCTGGTAAACAAATCGATAATCAAGTCGTTAATCCAAATGATTTACCGGAAACTTTTCTCGACGCTTCTAAAACAACGAACGACTCAGAATAGAGCATGGAGCCAAACGTCGAATCGAACGACAATCAAAATTCTTCTTCTTCTACTCGAGTAGACCCGCCTACCGAGTATCGTGTTCCATTTCCACATCGTCTTCAACCAAAGAAACACTCGGACCAAATGGAAAAGATGTTGAAAATTTTTAAACAAGTAAAAGTGAACATCCCGCTTCTTGACATCATTCAGCAAGTCCCCACTTACGTGAAATTTCTTAAGGACTTGTGCACCCAAAAGCAACACACTCAAGTACCCAAAAAAGTCTTCTTAGCCGCTAGTTTGAGTGAAGTCTTGTCCCAATCCATGCCCGTTAAATACAAAGATCCTGGCTGCCCTACGATATCGTGTACAATTGGAGACAAGACGATTAACAAATGTTTGATAGACTTAGGCGCGAGTGTCAACTTGATTCCATACTCCATGTACGAACAATTAGGCTTAGGTGAGCTCAAACCCACGAAAGTTACACTTCAGTTTGCCGATCGTTCCATTAAGAAGCCCGTGGGAGAAATCGAAGACATGCTCATTAGAGTAGGGCAATTTATATTCCCCGTTGAATTTATCGTTCTCGAAACACAACCCGTGATGAATCCCTCGATTCAAATTCCATTGATTTTAGGTCGACCATTCTTAGCCACCTCAAATGCCTTAATCAATTGTCGTAACGGATCAATGAAAATATCTTTTGGAAATATGACTTTGCATCTTAATATTTTCAATCTTGAAAGCCAATCGAATGAACCTTGTGACCAAACGTTGGAAGTTAGTGCCATTCATGAAAATGTTGAAAACGAAACACTTGATCTTAACGATGAACGTGAGGCCGAGTATGAAAAATTGTTTCACAAAATTCCCAACGATATTGAATACACTCTTCCTTTTGAATCGCTTCCAGTTGAGTCCGAATCCCAACCCAATTCTTCGATCGAAAAAATTCCAAAGTTGGACCTCAAACCGCTTCCCGACCACCTTAAGTACGCATACTTAGGTGAAAATGAATCTTGTCCTGTCATCATTTCTAACAATCTTTCTCTTGACCAAGAAGCTTCTCGTCTCTCTATCTTTTCGAAAAATAAGGAAGCAACGGGATGGTCGATTTCCGATATAAAAGTAATTAGTCCCACTCTGGTTCAACATCGCATCCATTTAATCGATGATGCCAAGCCTGTTCGTGACGCGCAACGATGGCTTAATCCAGAAATGAAAGATGCGGTACGTGATGAAATTCTTAAACTTCTCGACAATGGAATCATTTACCCAATCTCCGATATGTGCATTTCCTTCTGGAAAAGGGTGGTATCATGGTATGGAGCCCAGATACTTACTCATGTTGAAACACTTTGTTTTTATGATTGTGTGAATTGATTAGAGAGCGCTCTCGGATAAAGGTCCCAAAGGACCGGGGGATGGCATATTCGGTCAGTTGTTACTCAGTTAGGAGTAACCCGGCCTTGTGTTGGTAGAGATCCGTTTTGGTTCTCGGGGATGTCCATCCAGAGGCATTCTCATGTGGCAATGGGAAGTTCCTTGGCCTGACCATTTGTTGGAAATCCAATTCTCAATACGAAACTTTTACGGTATTAGTTGTAGAACCTGCTATTCACTTATGGTGGTCACCACTGTTTGGATAGTAGCTATAGTAGGCATACGATAATGGTCGTATGTTGGCTAAGATTTATATCTTTATTTTCGAAATGATTTGTTATACACTATGCACTAGTAATAATATCAAATGTTATTTCAAATGCGTATCAAGCATCTTTGACTATCATAAGGAGAAATCTCCTCCGATTCTGCGTTTGCATGTGTGTGTGTGCGGGAGGCCTTATGGTAGTCTCATTTTTAAAAGCATTGCGAATTGAATTTAAAAATATTCCTCTATTTTGATTTTAAAGATAAATAAACTATTTTGAGTTCTCACACCAGTCACATGACTGACTCGGAGTTTATTGTTTTCCTTCCTAAACTCTGGGTGCCCACCAATTTCCACACGGGCAGTCAAGAGTTAAGGTTTATCAGGATATTCTGGATATTCTGGAGTTGCTGGAGGCAAGCTGGATTGGCATGGCGTATTACTAGTATATAGTACTTCTTTTTCCGCTGTTATGTTGTTGTATGTTGTTGTACACTCTGATGATTTGATGTAATGTAATATGATGATAATGTAATAACTGATATAGTTCTTTGTTTAAAGATTATTCATTTATTATTATATGTTGTTCCGCTGCGAATTGTGAGATTCTGTTGTTGTTCCGTTCTGTTTCTTCTGTCCCTTTCTTTTTCAAATTCTTTCTCTTCTTCTCTCTCTTTCTTTTCCTTAAATTCTTTTTTTAAAACCCCTAACTATTCGGTTTTTCGGCAACGAAAATCCGTGTCGTTACATTTGGTATCAAAGCTTATGGTTAAGCGGCAACCATGGTTCTGTTGGGTATCGCTCATTAGAGATAGAGTCAGCAGCACTCTAGAATGAGTTTGAGTGTAATAATAGCTATGAGAGCGTATTTGTTAGTGAATATATAAAATTGTTTTGTATTGTGTTGACTTATCGGTTGATTGTTTATAGATTCCAGTCGATGTAGTCTAGCTAACTATCGTAGATAGGAGTTTCTAAACTCTTAAACAAGATAAACCGACATAATATTGATTTTTAAATTTGGTAAATGAAATAATTTTACCTTGATTATATTTTATACATAAAGAATAATTTTTCAGAATTATTAAAGTGTATATAAGTTGATTGTTTGGTTGTTGAATAAGTTGTTTGAATAATCTAAATAAAAGAATAATTGTATAAGTAAAAGAATTATAAGAATTGAATTATAATTAAAGTGATGTGCAATTGTGAAATAAACTTATAAATATAAGAAGTAAAATTATATGAATATATTTATGAATATGAGTTGTAAATAACCAAGTGGATTAAATGAATATAAACTTGAGTATATGAATGAAATTCAACTTAGAAATTGAATTGAAAAAAAAAATGGTTTGAATATAAATCAGTTGAATGTAAATTGAGTGGATATGGAATAATGAATGTAAGTGTAAATTCATTGAAACCTAATGTTATTAGAAGTTGAAAGGTTGAATGAAAATCAATTTAATTAAACCAATTGAAAGTGATGGTGGTAAACCAAATTGAATGAATATAAGTAAAGGAATTTGGTTGAAATTAATATACATTGGTTGTTATATGATTGTTGATTGATTGTATATAATTCATTAAGTATTAATGAAATTGAAAGCTAATGCAATTGAATTCAAATTAGGAGTAAATAAATTTGAATAGAATTGAACGTGAATTGGATTTAATTAGTGAATGCAAACTAATTAAAATTGAGAATGAATGTTGATAAAATCCAATGTAAATAAATCAAATGTGATTTGAATTGAAAACCCTTTCATTGAATATTAATGAGAATATGAATGAATATTATTGATTATGAATGGTAGTTGGTTGATGGTTGAATATATATTGCTATTGTTGCATTGCTATGTGACATATATAGTCATCATGTTGCTATATGTTGTATATTGAGATTATTGTCTATATGCATGATTCTCATGTTGTTTGTTGAGTGTTTAGTAGGTGCGGATCGCGTTTGCTTCGCATTTGGAGCTCGCTTTTGCGCTATATTAGCTGTATATGCTCGCTAATAAAATATAAGGTACATATCTCGGATTAAATATCGTACTTTTATACTTTTTTCCCTTCGGGATGCCTCATTACTTGATGAGATGTATATTTGTGATATATATACTGTCATTTTTTTTCGGATCGAGCCGCGCAAAGGAGACTATGGCGAATTTTTCCGAAAATTTAAGGCGTTAGAAAAAATTTGAGAAAATTGGAAATTTTGAAAACTTTAACTTTGATTTTGGAATTGAAAGTTAAATGATATAGTTTGTTTTTGAAAAGATAACTAAGTATGATTTGAAAACTTAGTAAAGTTATTTGTAAGAAGTTTAATTATGAATTTTGGAAAATTAATAAATTCTGTAACTTTTCTTACTTGTAATTTCGAGGACGAAATTCTTTTAAGGGGGAAAGATTGTAACGACCCAGAATTTTTATTAATTTAAATTTGAATATTTAATTAATTTTAAATATTTATCAGTGAATTTTTAAGTCAAATAAATTTTTATTTGAATTATTGGATTTAATTGGATAATTAAATCGATAATTTAATACGTTAAATTATGGAAATAATTGAAAATTGAGTTAAATATGATTGAAAATGATTAGTAAAATTTTATTTTATAATGTTGGAGTTAGAATGATATTTTAGAACTTTTAAAATCGAATTAAAAGTTTATTTGTGAAAATTGAATATTTTAATATTTAATAATCGACTGTAAAATAGCCAATTTTTGAACAGTCTCAGAATTGAACGAAACCAGTTTCATTGGATCCGTAATAGTTAGTTATTATCGGATTTCAATTTTCGTGTCAATCGGAGTTATCGTTTGATCGTGGCAGCTCGAAACGCATCGAATTATTTTTAATTTAAATTTGGCGAGTCAAAATAGCCATTTTTCAAAAAGTCTCGGATTTCGACGAAACCAGTTTCATCGGATCCGTAATGTGATATTATTGTAAGGTTTCAAATTTCAAGTCAATTGGATTTACCGTTTGTCCGGTACAAATTAAAACGCCTAGAAATCGATTTAAATCGGTTTAATTTAAATTGAACGTTTTCAGCCATAACTCGCACAGATGTCCGAATTAGCTTCCGAAACCTGTTCCATTGTGTCCGGAACGCGGGGTAAACCTTAGAAACGCTGGTTACGGCGTCTAAATCGGAGTTCGGAATTTCCGGGTGAATAGTGTCGTTCGTTTCTCTATAAATATGCACCCTACCCCTTCATAATTAAAAAAAAAAAAAAAAAATAACAACATAAAACCCTAGCCGCCTCCACCAGGTCCAATGGCCAGAAATGCTCAACATTCTTTCCCTTTGATCTCTCAATCCATCAAGTTTTGGCTAAAACATTCAACTACAAAGATGAAGATCACAACGAGAGCTTCAATGTGAACGGTGGAGATCGCGAATGGCTTCACGGATCAACGGGAATCATGCCATGAAGTGGCCGGCCTGCGCATGCAAAACGAGGAGGAGGGTGAGGCCGAGTTCAACAGGCTTGGGGCCGAACATAGCTTAGGTCGAGGGCTTCGCGTTGGCGTTGGTGTGATCGAATTTCGTCGAGTATCGGGGGAGTAATTTGAAACCCTAGTTTCTTGTATTGGGTTCATAAGTGCGGCCTCAACCTGTAGGTTACGTGAGTGTTGGGGAAGAAGAGATAGGCGGTGGTGATTGCATGGTGTGGGATCCAGTGGCTCTAGTTTGATTGAGGTTGAAAATTAATTAAGTTATGTTGAAATTAGTAAGTTAAGTCGTGTTTAAACTTCAAAAATTCATATCTTTTTCATACGAGGTCGAAAAAATGCAAACTCAGTTGCGTTGGAATCGTATGGACGAGCACTACGCGATGGAGTTGGTTTGGAGTCGTTTGGAGTTAGTGAGAATTTCGGGTAAAATTAAACGCGCGTTTAATTTTATTCGAAATAAAAGCTAAAACGGAAATTAAAACCAAGGTGAGAACTTCTCACTCAATCGAATAGATTTCGATTTTATTTTAAATAGTTAGATTTAAAATATTTGAATGCATGTATGAATGATGATTGATATCTATTGATTGTTAAAATAGACATTATACGCCGTTAGTAAGCGGATGTTATTTATAAAAACATATACCGCGAATATTTCATAAACAATGAAATTGGTATTATATATAGTAGCAATATATATATATATATATTGGCATATGTATATATTGGAGTTGATTGATTTCCCGCATTTTTTGTTTAGCGGATGAGACCCTATTGCGCCGTTATTAAGCGGATAATATTTAATAAGAACATATACCGCGATAATTTCGTATTGGAGCGAAATTGGTATTGTGCTAATGTTTGTGGATGCAGGAAAACATGTTGGAGGGATCCAACTGGATTCCTCAACAGTATTTATTTAATTATGGATATTTTGATATTCGTTGATTATCATATCGATATATGATATCGTTGTTTGTCGTGATTGACTATTTGGTATGTAGCATCATTGGACCAAATTTGGAGCTTTAAAATGATTTTTAAAGTGATTTTTGAAAATATACTATATGTTTGGAATTTGATCTATTTTAAATAAATAAACGTTATAATTTTTAAAGTTATAAAAATTATGATTTTTGAGGAATATAGTTAAAAAAACTGATTTTTGAGAATATGATGCTATTGATTCTATAAAAGAGTTTAATCGGGATTTTAGAATTATTGTGAACAGTTTAAATATAGGATTTATAAAATTTAATTATTTTATGAATCAAAAGAATGAAGTTTTTAAAGGAATTTAAAGACGTTTAAAAAGAATAATATAAATTGATTTATATTAAGAGATTCATAAATGGATATTTATAAATTGAAATATTGACATTATAAAACGAGTTTTTATAAGTGTTTGAATGAAGTGAAAATGAATTTTTGTAAATGAATGGAATTCATAAAATTTTAAATGGTGAAGTTATAAATGAAATTTATAAATAGTAAGATTTATAAATTTCGTGAAATTATTAAAGAATATATTTGGATAAATAATTGAATCTTATAAGTTATAAGATTTATAATTATGAAGTTCAAAAGAACGATTTTTGTAAAATAATCGTTTTATAAGCATTTAACTTATAATATGAACTTTTAGTTCATAATTGAGTTATAAACTGGGATAGGTTAATAAAGGAATTTATAAAAAGAAGTTTTTATAAGATAAATAAAAAAGGGATTTATAAACGTTGTTTTATAAATTCGCAAACAACTTATTTTGATAAGTAAATTGTTGAAACCTATTAATGGAGTTATATTCACATTTTAGATTGTGAATAATCCTTTAAAAATGAAATGTATAGAAATGATGAAATTGATTAACGTAGTATATTCACGTTTTTGAATAGTGAATAATATGTTAAAGAAAATGTTTAGAATGTGATATTTGAAATAGAATTAAAACGATCTAACGAAGTTTTAATTGTGTTGAGATTCGAAACCATAGATTTCAACATTTATTGTTGGGATAGACGTTTTCGAGAAATAAAAGGAAATAATGGACTATAACACTGTAGTTATAGTAAATGATTTCCGAAAGGAAATGTTTTGTATAGTATTGGGATTTATATATCTATTTTAAATTCGAATCCCTATACTAGTGATTTTGGGTTGTCGTAACGATGTTTTACGCAACATTCGTTTTGGCCCAAATAAATATGTTTAAGAGAATGATTTCCTTAAAGAATGAGATATATACTAAATTTTGATTTAAGTATATTGAATATTTTCTAAGTGTTGAAAATAAATAAAAATTGTGAATTACTTATGAATAAATAAGTATGGAAATGTTTTCCAATATAAAGTGAATATTTTGAGAATTTATCTTTTTGAAGATAAATTGAAATGAATAATTGAAATAGAATATTCATAGATATTTTGGATTATAAATTCGCTAAAGAATTTATGAATGAAAAGGAGAATTTGTTAAAAAAAATAAATGTTGATTTATTTTTGAAGTGTTGAAATTATATATCTTGTAAAGATATTTTGGAAAATAAATAATTTGGAAAATTATTTGGAATCTGGTGATGTGTGCATATCCATTGATAGTTCAATAATCGACTATCAATATTTCCCTTTGAATGGGTATTTGATGTGAATTGATTGAATTTGAATGCACACTTATTTTTGAATAAGCGCTCACTATTCGGGTTAACCGGGAAAGGACCATGGGGTCGTATAACCCATTCCGAATATGTGATACGTCGTTGTGAATTGCATTTGAAGATCGGTGTTGAAGACCGGTATTTGCGAGAGCGATAGGATGACCTATCGATTGTCTCTGCACTGGGTAGCTCCTGGTATAGAGATTCCATAAGTGATGGGAAATCCGATCAGGATTGTGAATATCCGGATTGCAAGGACTTCTTTGTAAGTGCCTTTGGTTTTGTTCGATCCCGGAACAGACTTGTATGGATTGTGTGCCTGACATTACAAGTTGAGATATAAAGCCGATTTCTTTCAAATATATTTCTGTTGGTGGCGGAGAATTTATTCTTTGCTTAACACCCTTCTTTGAGACGTACGAGCTCAGAGGTTATATAGTTGAAGTTATCAGCGATATATTCCCAATTTGGTAATGTGACATGCTGAGTGATGCTGAAATGATCATTGTGTTGATTATTTGTGATAGGATCATTTATTTGATCGTCTATCTTAGTGATCATTGTGTTGATCATTTGTTGACCCAAAGCATGGCTTTTGTATAAAGTATGTTTTTGTGGACGTGAATTCGTCGAGCCTCACATCCCGGAAATGGTCAAAACAGGAAAGAAGCAGCAAGGTTATGAGGGGTAGCGCCCTTTAGGATATGTGCATTTCCTTCTGGAAAAGGGTGGTATCATGGTATGGAGCCCAGATACTTACTCATGTTGAAACACTTTGTTTTTATGATTGTGTGAATTGATTAGAGAGCGCTCTCGGATAAAGGTCCCAAAGGACCGGGGGATGGCATATTCGGTCAGTTGTTACTCAGTTAGGAGTAACCCGGCCTTGTGTTGGTAGAGATCCGGTTTGGTTCTCGGGGATGTCCATCCAGAGGCATTCTCATGTGGCAATGGGAAGTTCCTTGGCCTGACCATTTGTTGGAAATCCAATTCTCAATACGAAACTTTTACGGTATTAGTTGTAGAACCTGCTATTCACTTATGGTGGTCACCACTGTTTGGATAGTAGCTATAGTAGGCATACGATAATGGTCGTATGTTGGCTAAGATTTATATCTTTATTTTCGAAATGATTTGTTATACACTATGCACTAGTAATAATATCAAATGTTATTTCAAATGCGTATCAAGCATCTTTGACTATCATAAGGAGAAATCTCCTCCGATTCTGCGTTTGCATGTGTGTGTGTGCGGGAGGCCTTATGGTAGTCTCATTTTTAAAAGCATTGCGAATTGAATTTAAAAATATTCCTCTATTTTGATTTTAAAGATAAATAAACTATTTTGAGTTCTCACACCAGTCACATGACTGACTCGGAGTTTATTGTTTTCCTTCCTAAACTCTGGGTGCCCACCAATTTCCACACGGGCAGTCAAGAGTTAAGGTTTATCAGGATATTCTGGATATTCTGGAGTTGCTGGAGGCAAGCTGGATTGGCATGGCGTATTACTAGTATATAGTACTTCTTTTTCCGCTGTTATGTTGTTGTATGTTGTTGTACACTCTGATGATTTGATGTAATGTAATATGATGATAATGTAATAACTGATATAGTTCTTTGTTTAAAGATTATTCATTTATTATTATATGTTGTTCCGCTGCGAATTGTGAGATTCTGTTGTTGTTCCGTTCTGTTTCTTCTGTCCCTTTCTTTTTCAAATTCTTTCTCTTCTTCTCTCTCTTTCTTTTCCTTAAATTCTTTTTTTAAAACCCCTAACTATTCGGTTTTTCGGCAACGAAAATCCGTGTCGTTACATTTGGTATCAAAGCTTATGGTTAAGCGGCAACCATGGTTCTGTTGGGTATCGCTCATTAGAGATAGAGTCAGCAGCACTCTAGAATGAGTTTGAGTGTAATAATAGCTATGAGAGCGTATTTGTTAGTGAATATATAAAATTGTTTTGTATTGTGTTGACTTATCGGTTGATTGTTTATAGATTCCAGTCGATGTAGTCTAGCTAACTATCGTAGATAGGAGTTTCTAAACTCTTAAACAAGATAAACCGACATAATATTGATTTTTAAATTTGGTAAATGAAATAATTTTACCTTGATTATATTTTATACATAAAGAATAATTTTTCAGAATTATTAAAGTGTATATAAGTTGATTGTTTGGTTGTTGAATAAGTTGTTTGAATAATCTAAATAAAAGAATAATTGTATAAGTAAAAGAATTATAAGAATTGAATTATAATTAAAGTGATGTGCAATTGTGAAATAAACTTATAAATATAAGAAGTAAAATTATATGAATATATTTATGAATATGAGTTGTAAATAACCAAGTGGATTAAATGAATATAAACTTGAGTATATGAATGAAATTCAACTTAGAAATTGAATTGAAAAAAAAAATGGTTTGAATATAAATCAATTGAATGTAAATTGAGTGGATATGGAATAATGAATGTAAGTGTAAATTCATTGAAACCTAATGTTATTAGAAGTTGAAAGGTTGAATGAAAATCAATTTAATTAAACCAATTGAAAGTGATGGTGTTAAACCAAATTGAATGAATATAAGTAAAGGAATTTGGTTGAAATTAATATACATTGGTTGTTATATGATTGTTGATTGATTGTATATAATTCATTAAGTATTAATGAAATTGAAAGCTAATGCAATTGAATTCAAATTAGGAGTAAATAAATTTGAATAGAATTGAACGTGAATTGGATTTAATTAGTGAATGCAAACTAATTAAAATTGAGAATGAACTTTGATAAAATCCAATGTAAATAAATCAAATGTGATTTGAATTGAAAACCCGTTCATTGAATATTAATGAGAATATGAATGAATATTATTGATTATGAATGGTAGTTGGTTGATGGTTGAATATATATTGCTATTGTTGCATTGCTATGTGACATATATAGTCATCATGTTGCTATATGTTGTATATTGAGATTATTGTCTATATGCATGATTCTCATGTTGTTTGTTGAGTGTTTAGTAGGTGCGGATCGCGTTTGCTTCGCATTTGGAGCTCGCTTTTGCGCTATATTAGCTGTATGTGCTCGCTAATAAAATATAAGGTACATATCTCGGATTAAATATCGTACTTTTATACTTTTTTCCCTTCGGGATGCCTCATTACTTGATGAGATGTATATTTGTGATATATATACTATCATTTTTTTTCGGATCGAGCCGCGCAAAGGAGACTATGGCGAATTTTTCCGAAAATTTAAGGCGTTAGAAAAAATTTGAGAAAATTGGAAATTTTGAAAACTTTAACTTTGATTTTGGAATTGAAAGTTAAATGATATAGTTTGTTTTTGAAAAGATAACTAAGTATGATTTGAAAACTTAGTAAAGTTATTTGTAAGAAGTTTAATTATGAATTTTGGAAAATTAATAAATTCTGTAACTTTTCTTACTTGTAATTTCGAGGACGAAATTCTTTTAAGGGGGAAATATTGTAACGACCCAGAATTTTTATTAATTTAAATTTGAATATTTAATTAATTTTAAATATTTATCAGTGAATTTTTAAGTCAAATAAATTTTTATTTGAATTATTGGATTTAATTGGATAATTAAATCGATAATTTAATACGTTAAATTATGGAAATAATTGAAAATTGAGTTAAATATGATTGAAAATGATTAGTAAAATTTTATTTTATCATGTTGGAGTTAGAATGATATTTTAGAACTTTTAAAATCGAATTAAAAGTTTATTTGTGAAAATTGAATATTTTAATATTTAATAATCGACTGTAAAATAGCCAATTTTTGAACAGTCTCAGAATTGAACGAAACCAGTTTCATTGGATCCGTAATAGTTAGTTATTATCGGATTTCAATTTTCGTGTCAATCGGAGTTATCGTTTGATCGTTGCAGCTCGAAACGCATCGAATTATTTTTAATTTAAATTTGGCGAGTCAAAATAGCCATTTTTCAAAAAGTCTCGTATTTCGACGAAACTTTCATCGGATCCGTAATGTGATATTATTGTAAGGTTTCAAATTTCAAGTCAATTGGATTTACCGTTTGTCCGGTACAAATTAAAACGCCTAGAAATCGATTTAAATCGGTTTAATTTAAATTGAACGTTTTCAGCCATAACTCGCACAGATGTCCGAATTAGCTTCCGAAACCTGTTCCATTGTGTCCGGAACGCGGGGTAAACCTTAGAAACGCTGGTTACGGCGTCTAAATCGGAGTTCGGAATTTCCGGGTGAATAGTGTCGTTCGTTTCTCTATAAATATGCACCCTACCCCTTCATAATTAAAAAAAAAAAAAAAAAAAATAACAACATAAAACCCTAGCCGCCTCCACCAGGTCCAATGGCCAGAAATGCTCAACATTCTTTCCCTTTGATCTCTCAATCCATCAAGTTTTGGCTAAAACATTCAACTACAAAGATGAAGATCACAACGAGAGCTTCAATGTGAACGGTGGAGATCGCGAATGGCTTCACGGATCAACGGGAATCATGCCATGAAGTGGCCGGCCTGCGCACGCAAAACGAGGAGGAGGGTGAGGCCGAGTTCAACAGGCTTGGGGCCGAACATAGCTTAGGTCGAGGGCTTCGCGTTGGCGTTGGTGTGATCGAATTTCGTCGAGTATCGGAGGAGTAATTTGAAACCCTAGTTTCTTGTATTGGGTTCATAAGTGCGGCCTCAACCTGTAGGTTACGTGAGTGTTGGGGAAGAAGAGATAGGCGGTGGTGATTGCATGGTGTGGGATCCAGTGGCTCTAGTTTGATTGAGGTTGAAAATTAATTAAGTTATGTTGAAATTAGTAAGTTAAGTCGTGTTTAAACTTCAAAAATTCATATCTTTTTCATACGAGGTCGAAAAAATGCAAACTCAGTTGCGTTGGAATCGTATGGACGAGCACTACGCGATGGAGTTGGTTTGGAGTCGTTTGGAGTTAGTGAGAATTTCGGGTAAAATTAAACGCGCGTTTAATTTTATTCGAAATAAAAGCTAAAACGGAAATTAAAACCAAGGTGAGAACTTCTCACTCAATCGAATAGATTTCGATTTTATTTTAAATAGTTAGATTTCAAATATTTGAATGCATGTATGAATGATGATTGATATCTATTGATTGTTAAAATAGACATTATACGCCGTTAGTAAGCGGATGTTATTTATAAAAACATATACCGCGAATATTTCATAAACAGTGAAATTGGTATTATATATAGTAGCAATATATATATATATTGGCATATGTATATATTGGAGTTGATTGATTTCCCGCATTTTTTGTTTAGCGGATGAGACCCTATTGCGCCGTTATTAAGCGGATAATATTTAATAAGAACATATACCGCGATAATTTCGTATTGGAGCGAAATTGGTATTGTGCTAATGTTTGTGGATGCAGGAAAACATGTTGGAGGGATCCAACTGGATTCCTCAACAGTATTTATTTAATTATGGATATTTTGATATTCGTTGATTATCATATCGATATATGATATCGTTGTTTGTCGTGATTGACTATTTGGTATGTAGCATCATTGGACCAAATTTGGAGCTTTAAAATGATTTTTAAAGTGATTTTTGAAAATATACTATATGTTTGGAATTTGATCTATTTTAAATAAATAAACGTTATAATTTTTAAAGTTATAAAAATTATGATTTTTGAGGAATATAGTTAAAAAAACTGATTTTTGAGAATATGATGCTATTGATTCTATAAAAGAGTTTAATCGGGATTTTAGAATTATTGTGAACAGTTTAAATATAGGATTTATAAAATTTAATTATTTTATGAATCAAAAGAATGAAGTTTTTAAAGGAATTTAAAGACGTTTAAAAAGAATAATATAAATTGATTTATATTAAGAGATTTATAAATGGATATTTATAAATTGAAATATTGACATTATAAAACGAGTTTTTATAAGTGTTTGAATGAAGTGAAAATGAATTTTTGTAAATGAATGGAATTCATAAAATTTTAAATGGTGAAGTTATAAATGAAATTTATAAATAGTAAGATTTATAAATTTCGTGAAATTATTAAAGAATATATTTGGATAAATAATTGAATCTTATAAGTTATAAGATTTATAATTATGAAGTTCAAAAGAACGATTTTTGTAAAATAATCGTTTTATAAGCATTTAACTTATAATATGAACTTTTAGTTCATAATTGAGTTATAAACTGGGATAGGTTAATAAAGGAATTTATAAAAAGAAGTTTTTATAAGATAAATAAAAAAGGGATTTATAAACGTTGTTTTATAAATTCGCAAACAACTTATTTTGATAAGTAAATTGTTGAAACCTATTAATGGAGTTATATTCACATTTTAGATTGTGAATAATCCTTTAAAAATGAAATGTATAGAAATGATGAAATTGATTAACGTAGTATATTCACGTTTTTGAATAGTGAATAATATGTTAAAGAAAATGTTTAGAATGTGATATTTGAAATAGAATTAAAACGATCTAACGAAGTTTTAATTGTGTTGAGATTCGAAACCATAGATTTCAACATTTATTGTTGGGATAGACGTTTTCGAGAAATAAAAGGAAATAATGGACTATAACACTGTAGTTATAGTAAATGATTTCCGAAAGGAAATGTTTTGTATAGTATTGGGATTTATATATCTATTTTAAATTCGAATCCCTATACTAGTGATTTTGGGTTGTCGTAACGATGTTTTACGCAACATTCGTTTTGGCCCAAATAAATATGTTTAAGAGAATGATTTCCTTAAAGAATGAGATATATACTAAATTTTGATTTAAGTATATTGAATATTTTCTAAGTGTTGAAAATAAATAAAAATTGTGAATTACTTATGAATAAATAAGTATGGAAATGTTTTCCAATATAAAGTGAATATTTTGAGAATTTATCTTTTTGAAGATAAATTGAAATGAATAATTGAAATAGAATATTCATAGATATTTTGGATTATAAATTCGCTAAAGAATTTATGAATGAAAAGGAGAATTTGTTAAAAAAAATAAATGTTGATTTATTTTTGAAGTGTTGAAATTATATATCTTGTAAAGATATTTTGGAAAATAAATAATTTGGAAAATTATTTGGAATCTGGTGATGTGTGCATATCCATTGATAGTTCAATAATCGACTATCAATATTTCCCTTTGAATGGGTATTTGATGTGAATTGATTGAATTTGAATGCACACTTATTTTTGAATAAGCGCTCACTATTCGGGTTAACCGGGAAAGGACCATGGGGTCGTATAACCCATTCCGAATATGTGATACGTCGTTGTGAATTGCATTTGAAGATCGGTGTTGAAGACCGGTATTTGCGAGAGCGATAGGATGACCTATCGATTGTCTCTGCACTGGGTAGCTCCTGGTATAGAGATTCCATAAGTGATGGGAAATCCGATCAGGATTGTGAATATCCGGATTGCAAGGACTTCTTTGTAAGTGCCTTTGGTTTTGTTCGATCCCGGAACAGACTTGTATGGATTGTGTGCCTGACATTACAAGTTGAGATATAAAGCCGATTTCTTTCAAATATATTTCTATTGGTGGCGGAGAATTTATTCTTTGCTTAACACCCTTCTTTGAGACGTACGAGCTCAGTGGTTATATAGTTGAAGTTATCAGCGATATATTCCCAATTTGGTAATGTGACATGCTGAGTGATGCTGAAATGATCATTGTGTTGATTATTTGTGATAGGATCATTTATTTGATCGTCTATCTTAGTGATCATTGTGTTGATCATTTGTTGACCCAAAGCATGGCTTTTGTATAAAGTATGTTTTTGTGGACGTGAATTCGTCGAGCCTCACATCCCGGAAATGGTCAAAACAGGAAAGAAGCAGCAAGGTTATGAGGGGTAGCGCCCTTTAGGATATGTGCATTTCCTTCTGGAAAAGGGTGGTATCATGGTATGGAGCCCAGATACTTACTCATGTTGAAACACTTTGTTTTTATGATTGTGTGAATTGATTAGAGAGCGCTCTCGGATAAAGGTCCCAAAGGACCGGGGGATGGCATATTCGGTCAGTTGTTACTCAGTTAGGAGTAACCCGGCCTTGTGTTGGTAGAGATCCGGTTTGGTTCTCGGGGATGTCCATCCAGAGGCATTCTCATGTGGCAATGGGAAGTTCCTTGGCCTGACCATTTGTTGGAAATCCAATTCTCAATACGAAACTTTTACGGTATTAGTTGTAGAACCTGCTATTTACTTATGGTGGTCACCACTGTTTGGATAGTAGCTATAGTAGGCATACGATAATGGTCGTATGTTGGCTAAGATTTATATCTTTATTTTCGAAATGATTTGTTATACACTATGCACTAGTAATAATATCAAATGTTATTTCAAATGCGTATCAAGCATCTTTGACTATCATAAGGAGAAATCTCCTCCGATTCTGCGTTTGCATGTGTGTGTGTGCGGGAGGCCTTATGGTAGTCTCATTTTTAAAAGCATTGCGAATTGAATTTAAAAATATTCCTCTATTTTGATTTTAAAGATAAATAAACTATTTTGAGTTCTCACACCAGTCACATGACTGACTCGGAGTTTATTGTTTTCCTTCCTAAACTCTGGGTGCCCACCAATTTCCACACGGGCAGTCAAGAGTTAAGGTTTATCAGGATATTCTGGATATTCTGGAGTTGCTGGAGGCAAGCTGGATTGGCATGGCGTATTACTAGTATATAGTACTTCTTTTTCCGCTGTTATGTTGTTGTATGTTGTTGTACACTCTGATGATTTGATGTAATGTAATATGATGATAATGTAATAACTGATATAGTTCTTTGTTTAAAGATTATTCATTTATTATTATATGTTGTTCCGCTGCGAATTGTGAGATTCTGTTGTTGTTCCGTTCTGTTTCTTCTGTCCCTTTCTTTTTCAAATTCTTTCTCTTCTTCTCTCCTTTTCTTTTCCTTAAATTCTTTTTTTAAAACCCCTAACTATTCGGTTTTTCGGCAACGAAAATCCGTGTCGTTACATTTGGTATCAAAGCTTATGGTTAAGCGGCAACCATGGTTCTGTTGGGTATCGGAAGCGATCCCTGAAAACTTTGCCGCACAATTCCTGTTTCGACCATTTTCGGTTTGTGAGGCTCGACGAAGTCACGTCCACAAAAACACACTTTATACAAAAAGCCGTGCTTTGGGTCAACAAATGATCATAGAAATGATCACCAAGATAGACGATCAAACAAATGATCCTATCACAAATAATCAACACAATGATCATTTACAGCAACACTCAGCATGTCACATTACCAAAATTGGGAATATATCGCTGATAACTTCAACTATATAACCTCTGAGCTCGTACGTCTCAGAGAAGGGTGTTAAGATAAGAGAATAAATTCTCCGCCACCAATAGAAATATATTTGAAAGAAATCGGCTTTATATCTCAACTTGTAATGTCAGACATACAATCCATACAAGTCTGTTCCGGGCTCGAACAGAACCGAAGGCACTTACAAAGAAGTCCTTGCAAATCCGGATATTCACTAATCACGTTCGGACTTCCCATCACATATGGAGTCTCTATACCGGGGACCAGTCGATGCAAAGACATTCGACAAGAAACCCTTTCGTTTTCGAAAATATCCGGTCTTCAACACCGGTCTTCGAATGCAATTCATAACGACGTATCACATATTCGGAATGGGTTATACGACCCCAAGGTCCTTTCCCGGTTAACCCGAATAGTGAGCGCTTATTTTAAAAAAAATAAGTGTGGCATTCAATTTCAAGCAATCACAACAAATACCATTCAAAGGTAAATATTGATAGTCGGTTATTGAACTATCAATGGATATACACAACATCACCAGAGTCCAAATAATTTTCCAAATTATTTATTTCCCAAAATATCCTTACAAGGTATATACATAATTTCCATACTTATTTATTTTATAAGTAATTCACAAATCTTTTATTTTCAATACTTGGAAAATATTCAATATACCCTAATCGAAATTAACTATATATTTCATTCTTTAAGGAAATCATTCTCTTAAACATATTTATTTGGGCCAAAACGAATGTTACGTAAAACATCGTTACGACAACCCAAAATCACTAGTATAGGGATTCGAAATTAAATAAGATATATAAATCCCAATACTATACGAAATATTTCCTTTCGAAATCATTTACTATAACAACAGTGTTATAGTCCACCATTTCCTTTTATTTCTCGAAAACATCTATTTCAACAATAAGTGTTGAAATCTATGGTTTCGAATCTCAACACCTTTTAAAACATCTTTAGATCGTTTTAATTCTATTTCAACCATCACATCCAAAATAATTTCTTTAACATAATATTCACTATTTAAAACGTGAATATATTTGTTAACCAATTTCATCCCTTCTATTCATTTTATTTTAAAGGATTATTCACTGTCTAAAAACGTGAGTATAACTCCATAAATAAGTTATAACAATTTACTTATCAAAATAAGTCGTTTTCGAATTTATAAAACAATGTTTATAAATTCTATTTCTATTCATTTTATATCAACTTCCTTTTATAAATTTTCTTTATTGACCCATTCGATTTATAACTCAATTATAAACCAAAAGTTCACGTTATAAGTTAAATACTTATAATTTATTTGTTTATAAAATCGTCCTTTAAACTTCATAAATTTTATAAATCTTATAACTTATAAGATTCATTTATTTATCCAAATCCATTCCTTTAATAACTTTATGAATTTTATTTTATTTTTCTTTACAAATTTTTATAAACCTACTGTTTATAAAATTCTATTTATAACTTCATCGTTATAATCCTATAAATTTTATTTATTTGTGAAATTCATTCACAATTCATTCTAACTCTTATAAAAACTTCGTTTTATAATTCCAATATTTTAATTTACAAATATCAATTTATAAATCTTTTATATAAATCAATTTATATTATTCTTTTAAAACATTTTTTAATCTCCTTTATAATTTCACCATTCTCTTGATTTATAAAATAATCAAACTTTATAAATCCTATTTTTAAACTTTTTTTATAATAAATTCAAAAATCCCAGTTTAAACTATTTTATAAAATCATCAATCCCATATTTTCAAAAATCACTGTTAACTGTATTTCTCAAAAATCATAATTTTTATAACATTAAAATTATAATGTTTATTTATTTAAGATGAATCAATTCCAAAAATATTTTATAAACGTATATTTCAAAAAAATTACTTTAGAAATTAAAATCGTTGTTTTTAAATTTCAAAATTTGGATCCGATGATGCAACACATCAAATAGTCAATCACGACTTTCAAACATCATATATCATCCATGATAAACAATCAAATATCACAATATATGAAATCAAATAAATATTTGTAAGGAATCCAGTTGGATCCCTCCAACCTGTTTCCCTGCATCCACAGACATTAGCACAATACCAATTCCGTTTCAAGACGGAATATCGCGGTATATGGGATTTTATAAATATTATCCGCTTACTAACGGCGCAATAGGGTCTCATCCGCTATACAATGCGGGAAATCAATCAACTGCAATATATACATATGCCAATATATATATATATATATATATATATATATATATATATATATATTGCTATATATAATATAATACCAATTCCACTTCGAGGTGGAATATCGCGGTATATGTGTGTAATAAATAACCTCCGCTTACTAACGGCGTATAGGGTCTATTCACATCCAATATATATATATATATATATATATATATATATATATATATATATAACAATCATCATTCAAGCATTCAATCAACACAACTAACAATTTTAAATCTAACTATTTAAAATTTAAATAAACAACTAAATTCCTTTTGAGTGAGAAGTTCTCACCTTTGCTTTTATTAGCAATCCATTTCCTTCTTGACTCGATTTTCTTGATTTATACCTTGTATAAATATTTACACAATTTATTAATATTCGAAAAAATCGAATAATAAATTTTCATTTTTGATTGTTTTAATTATTCAACTAATTATTTTACGTTAAATTAATATCCTTATATCAATTTCTTTTAAATAATTAAATTTATCTAACTAATGATTTCAATCTCAAGTTAATGATTTTTATTTTAAACTAAAAATTAAAAATTCAAACTGATTTTCTTTAATTAAATTTGTTTAACTAAAGGTTACAATTTTAAAACTAAATCCCTTTTTAATAAATTGTTTTTGGCTTTCAAAAAATTTCTTTTTAATACTTTGATTTAACAAAAATTAAATTCAAAACTATTCTTTATAAATTCAATTTTTGTCGAACAAATTTAATTTCTATTTAAATAAATTTTTATTAACTAACTATTTAATTTAAACAAATTTTTCTTTTATAAAATATCCTTTAGTCCTTAATTACCCCTTTTTCCAAAAATAAATAATATTTTCTTTTGATAAGTCATTTTATCAAATAAGTTTAATTTCTAACTAATTTTCTTTTACAAATTCCTTTATTAACAAATATCGTTTAGTAACTTAAAGATAATTCAAATTAACTAATGTTTTTAATTCAAACTAATAAATTTAATTTCTAACTAGTGATTTAAATTTTTACACATCTTATTATATATTTTTTTTCTCTCTTTATAATAACTAAGACAGTCATTTTTCTTCACTGCTTTTAACTTTATATATAAAATTTCTCAAAAAAAATAAAAATCTGTGTATATACTATTAAAATAAAATAAATAAAACTAAAAATCGAATCACCTCACTGCAAATTGAAGAACCCAGCTCCTCACTGCCGCCGCGTCCTCTCGGGCGCGCGCCGCCGCTCCTTCGGATCGCGTGCCACCATTACTAGCTTCGAGCTTGCTCCAAAACTCGATCGCCTGCCCTATCTCCACGCGACATCGTCGCTTGCCTCAACTTGCCGAGCCCCTCCATCATCTCGCGCGCGCACACGAGCTACTCGACGTCGCCGCTATCGGTCGCGTTGCCGTCGCGAGCGCCTCGTGTCGCCATGCCCTCATGCTTCCTCCATCGACTCTCGATGCCGCCTTGAATCACACGCCATATCGCGATGCTCGAGATCGCCTGTCACCTTCATCGCGTCGCCTCCATTGCTTGATTTGGGGGGTTTTTTTTTTCTTTTTCTTTTCGAACGAACGAATTTTAAGGGGAGCGGCCATTAATAATTTTTTTTTCTTCAATTACGTTTGAATGGGGTTTGAAGGAGAGGGGCGAGCTAATTAAAATCGAACCAGGCATGTCTCACACGATCTCTTCACGATCTCAGGCGTGTTCTAAGGCTGAAAGGAAGGAGAAGACACGGTTACGTGATTTTAGGCAAGAATCTAGGGATACGGTCTGTAATAAAATTTTAATTTTAAATTTAAATTAAATTCGTTTTCGATACAAATTTCAATGCGTTTACTCACCGTGTACTCACATATCAACTCAGAAAAATACGAAATTTGAAATCCGAGAATAATTTAAGATTACGGATCCAATGGAACTGGTTTCGTCGTATTTCGAGACTGTGCCTCGGACGGCTATTTTTGAATATCGATTCAAACGATTTAATTTCAAAACTGAACAAATCACTTTCAATTTCAATTCTGAAGCTTCTATTATCTTCAATATTATCAATATGAATTTTACAAGCCTTTGAAATAATTTTAATCAGCTTAAAATTTAAGATTCAAATTTTTATTCAACTTACAAATAGATTAAATTCTAAAATTTAATCGCCAAATTCAAAGTTATATTGAAAATTCAATCCAAACCATCATTCAAATATTTAAAATTAATTAAATATTTTCAAATTAAATTGTTCAAAATTCAGGGTCGTTACAATTATGCTTTGGTCTCGGGTTGAGTTGGTTTGCTACAGATTGTATAAAACTGCTTGTAGTTTAAATTTAAACCAAATTTAAAGTAAATTAAATTGTAAGCTAGTTGTAACCAAATGTTAAAACTAGTGTGATGTTAGATTCAAATGAAAATTAAATCCAGTTTGAAATTTGAATTCAAATTTATATTTCTAAATTCATATTTGAAATGA
The DNA here is from genome assembly GCA_030765085.1 of Allium cepa. Classification (NCBI taxonomy): domain Eukaryota; kingdom Viridiplantae; phylum Streptophyta; class Magnoliopsida; order Asparagales; family Amaryllidaceae; genus Allium; species Allium cepa. The sequence continues at coordinate 323,140,154 of CM060939.1, forward strand.
GCTAAAAGTTAAAAATTTAAAGGTGGGTTTCAGGTTTAAAACCTGACAGTTTCCTGGATTTCAAAACCTGAAATATATAATTTAAACAGTGATTTAAATTCTAAGGTTAAGTTCAGTTTTGAATAGCTTTGAATCTTAAGGTTTTAAAATGGATTTGGATTTGAAAATCAAGTTTTGAATTCAAGTTTTTAAAAAGAAAGTTTAAATCAAAGTTTTTAAACAAAAAAATAAATTGATGGATTCAACTTTACTTTGAATTCAAATCTGAAAGTTTAAATTAGTTTTTAAATATGATGTTTTAAAAATAAGTTCAATAAAATAGTTTTGAAAAGTAAATATGTTTAAAATAAATATTTTACTTGATTTTGAGAGAATTCTTTTATAAAAGGTTTTTGAATGGAAGTTAAATAAATTGTTTAACTTGAATTTGCAGTTAAAAAATACAATGAAATTTAAAAACTAAATTTTTAACTAAAAGTTAAGTAATTTCATTTAAAGGCTTATCTTATGTAAGTTTCATATGCAAGTAATAAATGTTATTTACATTTATTTTAAATGATTATAAATTAAATTTAAATTTAGTTAAATGTTAAATAAATAATCATTTTGAATCTTAAATTCAAAATGGAATTTGAATTTAAATTTAAAATGTAATGTTCTAATACACTTTAATATTTATGAAGTCATTAATAAGGAAATAAATTATCTTAGGGATAATTAAGATATTTAAATGATTAAATGAATAAGTTAATTAGGGAATGAATAATTTATTAAATTTATAAATTAATAATTTAGATTAATTTATAACTAGAGATTAATTAAGCAGTAAATTAAGAAATTTTATTAGTTAATGAAGATAATTAACTAAGGATTATTACTTAATTAATTAATTTTAATAATTAATTAGATTAATTAGATAATCTATTGTAAATTGTTAAGTGTAATTACTTGATAAAAGTAATTAAGAGATTAATTACTTATTGTAATTAATTTTGATAAAATTATTAATTTAAGTTAATAAATTTAGTTTAATTAATTTAAGAAAACCATTTGATAAATTGATAAGTGTAATTACTTAGTGTAATTAATGGAGCATAATTACTTAGGGAAGTAATTAATGTTAATTCCTGAATGTAATTAGTGAAAATGATCTGTAATGAAGTAATTTGGATAATTGCTTTTGTAATTAATCAAAGGAGAAATTTATGGAGATAATTAATTATGGAATAATTAATTTATTAATATAAGTTATTAAAGATAGTTAATCATGGTTTGTTATTAATCCAAGGTGATTAGTAATTGTGTTTAATTAAAGAGTAATCACTTAATGTAATTAAATTAAATAAAGTAATTAAATTTAAATCTAAATTAGAGATCATTAATTAATAAAATTAATGATGTAATTAAGAATTGGTTAATTAAGGAATAATTAATAATGAGGTGATTAATTAATGTACTTAATTAATGATAAATGTAACTAATTATATTTAATTAATAATGGAACTAATCATATGTTAATTACTATGAATAATTTAAAATAATTAAATTGTGAAATTAATTAAAGACTAATTACTTATTGTAATTAGTAGATGATTAATCAAAGGTGTTTAATTAAGATGAATACTTAATGGATCATTTATTAATTTGATTTATAATTAATTACTGATTGTATAAGCAAGATTTATAGATGAAGTAATTAATTTAATTTACTTTAAGTTAATTAGAGATAGAAGTAGTTAATTTAATTAATTTTAAATTAATTATAGATTGTGATTAATAAATCATTGCTTATGTGTAACAACCCCCATTTTTATCGATTTTATATTTAAATATTTTATTTAAATATTTTATCGTTAGTCGGATTTTAGTCCGAAAAGCTACTTTTTGCAAACAGCCGAATTAGGACTCGAGACCACCCCCATTGAGTTCAAAGTGATGTTTGCGACCTTTTTGAGTATAAGCTTCGATATGTTTGGAGAAAGTTGATTTTTGCTACTTTGTACTTAGGGCTTTGGTTTGGGCTGAGCCACTTATGTATTCAGTCCCAACCCCTTCTCCTCTTCATTACTTCATAATTTCCTAATACATTCAAGCTTCATCAAAAATGGGGGAAGAGAAAAAGAATTAGGAAATCCTAAGCCCTAGTTTCCATTAGCAAATCCGTCTTCTTGCTCAAAACTTAAGTGAACCCATTGGTAAGCATCTCCTACTTCTTCTCCAACTCATTCTCTCTTTGATTTTAGAAAATTCCTAAACCTAATTTAGGAAATGTTTCTCTTTTAAGCTTAGATTGAAGCTTCTTGAGTTGTTATTGAAGAGGAATTGATCTTAGCTTGTTTTTAAAGCTTCTCCTTCATTGATTTGGGTTCAAAGGTGAGATTTTTATCTCACATCTTTCTCTATAATTATCTTCGATTGTTAGGTATGAATTCCTAACACTTATTCATGTGAAATTGATTTGGGTTTGGATTGATTTCGTGTATATTCCAATTTTTGGTGTTTTGGTCTAATTTATGAAAATCCTATTATGGATATTTGGACATTGATATTTGAGGCGTATCGAAGAGCCGTTTAGGCTGGGTTGTCGTTCGATGTAATTCCTTAGTCATCGCCATTTGCTCGTTCGATCGTTTTCGATATTCGTTTGGCCATTTTGGCCTAGGTTCAGGGAATGCCCCGAACCCCAGATTCAGACGTCTGAAACGTAATATTCAGACGTCTGAATATTATTCTGGGAAGATTTCTATCCCCAGATTCAGACGTCTGAATATATGGTTTCAGACATCTGAATTGGTTCATTTGGAACCAGAAAGGAAATAGGCTAAAATATGCCTATTTCAGACGTCTGAAACACTTGATTCAGACGTCTGAATTGTGTTCTGGAAATCTTTATATTTCCAGATTCAGACGTCTGAACCACTTGTTTCAGACGTCTGAAACTGCAGTGTTTTGCCTATTTGCCTATTTGCTTGAGAATTCCAATTTAAATCGATTCGTGACGATCCTATTTGTTGTTATCATTTATTATTACTTTGATGACTCCTTTTTAGGGATTTTTGAATATCCATTTCGATGGATTCTTTATCGGTTTCTTTGGATTTTATTCACGTCTTCGTATGTGAATTTTAGTGATTGATTGTTCTTACAATCTTCTTTGTGATTTGTCACTTTAATAATATAAAGGTTTTCTATACTAGTAGTAAATATCAAAACTCTTTCCTCAAACGATTTCAATACTATTTTAATACCAAATTCGTTTATAAAACCGTTTTCCAATCTATTAGTATATACAAACCTTTACCTCACTCGTATGAGAAATCTAATTAAACGACTTAGTAAAACAAGTGGTATGAAACACTTGCGTTCACTTTGTTGGTCATTTCTTGGACTTGTTCGATTGAATCTCTTGTGACAATTTTATAGCGGAGATCTACAATTTGTTCGTAAATATTTAAGTTAAGCTAGTGGTTATGGGACATGAAGCTAAGCTCATATATTTACTAGCTTATTGTAATTGACACTTCTCTGTGATCATGACGATCATTTTTATGTTTTAGACTAGCATTGTGCGATGTCTTTTGACTTGGTCCATCGGATGTCACGCTGTACGACGTCGATGCTCCGAATTATTTGATTCATTGGATGTACCGTTTGCACTACGTCAATGATATACTTTTGATACATTGGATGTACCGTTTGCACTACATCAATGTTTTTGCTTTTGATTCATTGGATGTACGGTTTGCACTATATCAATGATATGCTTTTGATACATTGGATGTACCGTTTGCACTACATCAATGTCTTTGCTTTTGATACATTGGATGTACCGTTTGCACTACATCAATGTCTTTGCTTTTGATACGTTGGATGTACCGTTTGCACTACATCAATGTCTTTGTTTTGATACATTGGACGTACCGTTTGCACTACATCAATGATATGCTTTTGATACATCGGATGTACCGTTTGCACTACATTAATGTCTTTGCTTTTGATTCATTGGATGTACCATTTGCACTACATCAATGATATGCTTTTGATACATTGGATGTACCGTTTGCACTACACCAATGTCTTTGCTTTTGATTCATTGGATGTACCGTTTGCACTACATCAATGATATGCTTTTGATACATTGGATGTACCGTTTGCACTACATCAATGTCTTTGCTTTTGATTCATTGGATGTACCGTTTGCACTACATCAATGATTTGCTTTTGATGCATTGGATGTACCGTTTGCACTACATCAATGTCTTGGCCATCCTTTTCTTGTGATTTCTGGATTTCGTGTGTTGAATTCTGGAATATACGTTTCACCAACTATTACGATTGGCATTGATCTATATGTCATTTATTGTGGCTCGGTGAAGGAAATTAGGAGTATGACATTTTCTTTGATTCTTGTGCAGAATTTGTGGTATTGATTAACCTCTTGTTGATTTTCAATTACTTATATATCACAGCTTGGCATTGTGATTATTATATGTTTAGTCATATCTCTTATTCTTTATCATTTCATCTGATATTTATAGCTAGACTGATCCGTTTATTATTTTCTTCTTAAATAATACTCGGGTCAGACTGAGATATTACAGGTGCTTCCTCATGGTTTCCTATCTGGAACCATCTTCTGACTTTTGGCTAACTACTTTAGTTTAGTAGCTTTTATTGTATACATTTGAGATACAGACTCTATGATGTATACTTATTCTTTTGTCTAGCACTTGTATCTATTCTTTTTGATATTGTGAATCTTATTTGACCACTACTCTGATATACACTTTCATGTGTAATATTCATATCTATTTCCGCCTTTGTGACATGAATTGTCTGTGACTGATTTATGTTATGTTTATTTCTATATTTGTTTCTAAAGATATTATAGCCACTGCGTAGTAGCTTTGAGTTTGTGTCGGTATGTCGGATTTCCCTCTTGATAAGAAATGCATGTTATACTATTTGACATATCGATGCTCGTGCAAAGCAATTACACGGATGGTCGGTCCTCAACAGCCTTATTCTCCGTGCTAGTTGACAGCATTCACCGTAATGTTCTTGGCTAGCGTGGGTACAGAGGTGGGGCGTCATAACTTGGTATCAGAGCCAAACTTCGGAACAATATGGAATATTATAACGAGGATCATCGTCCTAAGTCTTTCTTAGGGGTCGTACTTTAGGATTTTATTCGAGTCTTCGTACCGATTCATCCTATTTTCTTTATGATTCCTTGTTTTATCTATCAAGATTTCTTGATATTCATTTTGTGAAATACCTTTTTCTTCCTTCTTTCTTTCTTAAGGAAGAGAAATGGTTAGTTCTAGCAGTCCTAGCGCTGGTCAATCCAGTAGCCCTTTTCTGGATGGCGCATTCATGTCTGCCCAACAACTTTTGGATCTTGTAAAGAATCAAGAGTTTATCTGTGCTTTGAGTAAGAACCCCGAAATGGTTCTACCTTTGAAACTTGAAGTTTCTTTCAATCAGCTTGTGGATGTTACTCTTCTTCATGGAGAGGTTGATAAAGGAAGTGTTTGTGATATTGAAACTTCCAAGAAGAGGCATATTAAGTTCAAGAGCCTTAATCCCAATAAGAGAGTGAAGCAAACTACTTTTGTAGCAAAGACTCCAATCCCTAGTCGTGGAGGATGCTACAATTGTAATTCTAAGGAACACTATGCGATTATGTGCCCAAAACCCCATTCTTGTCGCTATTGCAAGAAACCGGGTCATCTTTTATCTGCATGTCCCAAACTTTTGAACAAGGACATGAGAAAGCTAAATATTGTGCAAGCCCCTAGCAACTTTTCTCTCAGTCAAGGTATTTTCATTCAATCCTTGATGGCATTGTTTTATTTGAGTTCTTTTTGATATGGGTTCATCTCATTGTTTTTATATCAAAAGAACTTGTAGATTCTTTTCTTTGAATATTTTGGGCTTGATGACTTCTTTGAGAGCTGCGAATCCGGACGGTTGATCCGCAACACTCAATTTGCTTTCTATTGATGTCGAAATTATTTTATGTGATTTATCTTTCCGAGCCGATATTTTTACTTAGGCTTCGGAATTGATTTTTTGTAAGGATTGGCTTAATCGTTATGAAGCCCATATCCTATTTTCTCGTGTGGACTATTCCTCTTCGACATTTTCAATCTGTTAAGCAGATTTCTATTTTTCCTTTATGATTTTGATTCCAACTTGATGGCATCATTTTATTCCTTAAGCCCACTTATAAGGAAAGTGTTATTTCTCTCATTCATGTAGTTAGAGAAATTTTCCGGTATTTTTGAGCTTGTCTTAGGATTATCACCTAAGTAATCTTTTGTGTGGTGCTAAGGTCTTTTCAGTTTGACCTTGCCACCGATTTTCATTTGGCTACGAGTCGCGTGAGTTAGCATTCCACTTACGCACTCCGCACTCGTTATGATTCTAATGAATGACTTATTTTGTCATTCAATTTGTCCAGCTTATTTCATCCATTTTATATATCAAATATTCTATGAATATTTCGACGAGACCATTCTTTTATTTATTGATTTTTGGATGAAAATAGCAATTTAAATTTTTGCAAAATCTTTTTCATAAGATTTATTTTGAAGTATAACCGGACTTTTGTTCTTAAAACGAACAAAGAATATTCTTAGAAGTTTTTGAGAAACTTACTTATCCTATAGAATACGATTTTGTGATTGTATTGCCCATTTAGTGTTTTAAGAATTTGGTCGATGCGCTTGATCAACGTTATCGATAGGAATTTCCTAAACGCTTTGATGAGACAATCAGACACAGTATATTGACTTGAAAATAGTAAATTTTTCTAGAAAGATTATTACGTAAAGATAAATGTAATTTTGAAAGTTTTAACTTTTCAGGAAAGAAGATTATTTAAAAGAAATTCTTTCTTTTCGATACTCTTATTCTTGTGATTCCTGAGGGGAACCAAGACTTTGCTATTTGTACCGATACTAGTCGTATTGGTTTGGATGCCGTTCTCTTGCAAAGGAGAACGTGCTATCTCTTGTGTTTCTAAATCATTATAACTTATCGAGACTAGATATGCCACTCATGATCTAGTGCTCGCGGCTATTGTTTTTACTTTTGGAATTTGGCATTATCATATTTGGATGAGAAATTTGTTCTCTACCTCGATCATAAATCTTTGGAATATTTATTTTCTCATAAGGAACTTCATGTTGACTCAAGTTCCTGGCGTCTTATGACCTTGATATTCTTTTTATTCCCGGAGGGGAAATCGTGTTGCAAATGCGTTTAGTCGTAGGAAACAAGTGGTTGATTCTTTGATGATTGTTCGAATGGAATTATCTTTTTATTAAGTTCATCAGACGTTTTGATGTACTTCGTTTTATTGAGTTTCATCTCATTTCTTTTATGGACTAGCGTCTGATGTTCTTTTATGGTATTAGATTCATTGGATGTACCGTTTGTACTACATCAATGTCTTTGCTTTTGGATTCATTGGATGTACCGTTTGTACTACATCAATGATTTTGCTATTCGATTCATTGGATGTACCGTTTGTACTACATCAATGTCTTTGCTATTCGATTCATTGGATGTACCGTTTGTACTAAATCAATGTCTTTGCTATTTGATTCATTGGATGCACCGTTTGTACTACATCAATGTCTTTGCTATTAGATTCATTGGATGTACCGTTTGTACTACATCAATGTCTTTGCTTTTGGATTCATTGGATGTGCCGTTTGTACTACATTAATGTTTTTGCTATTCGATTCATTGGATGTACCGTTTGTACTACATCAATGTCTTTGCTATTCAATTCATTGGATGTACCGTTTGTACTACATAATTGTCTTTGCTTTTGGATTCATTGGATGTACCGTTTGTACTACATCAATGTATTTGCTATTCGATTCATTGGATGTACCGTTTGTACTACATCAATGTCTTTGCTTTTGGATTCATTGGATGTACCGTTTGTACTACATCAATGTCTTTGCTATTAGATTCATTGGATGTACCGTTTGTTCTACATCAATGTCTTTGCTTTGGTTCATTGGGCGTACCGTTTTTGTACTACGCTGATGTCCCAAGTTATTTAAGTTTCTAGTTCCTCGGGCGTACCGTTTTTGTACTACGCCGTTGCACCGGCTCAATTTTCTGCTATTCTTGACGTTCCCCACGTCTTTTATCTACGGAAATGCCTTAGGGATTCCGGTTTTCATTCTTGAGCCCGGTGATATTGTGGAAATTGAAGTTTCACCAGATTTGATTTTTGAGCAACATCCTATTCAAATTATTGCTTTGGAGCTCAAACGACTTCGAAATAAAGATGTTCTTCTTGTGAGAGTTCAATGGTTCTCAAATCCTAGGGATTACTCTTGGGAATCTAGAGAATTCATTGAGCGATCCCGTTCTTGCTAACTCTTTCGTGCACTTTATGGTGAACTTCTTATTTCAATTTTCTTTTGTGTTGATATGCTTCCATGGTTGTTACTTCTTATTTTCCTCTTAAGTATTGCGAGGACGCAATTTCTTTAAGCAGGGGAGTCTGTAACAACCCCCATTTTTATCGATTTTATATTTAAATATTTTATTTAAATATTTTATCGTTAGTCGGATTCTAGTCCAAAAAGCTACTTTTTGCAAACAGCCGAATTAGGACTCGAGACCACCCCCATTGAGTTCAAAGTGATGTTTGCGACCTTTTTGAGTATAAGCTTCGATATGTTTGGAGAAAGTTGATTTTTGCTACTTTGTACTTAGGGCTTTGGTTTGGGCTGAGCCACTTATGTATTCAGTCCCAACCCCTTCTCCTCTTCATTACTTCATAATTTCCTAATACATTCAAGCTTCATCAAAAATGGGGGAAGAGAAAAAGAATTAGGAAATCCTAAGCCCTAGTTTCCATTAGCAAATCCGTCTTCTTGCTCAAAACTTAAGTGAACCCATTGGTAAGCATCTCCTACTTCTTCTCCAACTCATTCTCTCTTTGATTTCAGAAAATTCCTAAACCTAATTTAGGAAATGTTTCTCTTTTAAGCTTAGATTGAAGCTTCTTGAGTTGTTATTGAAGAGGAATTGATCTTAGCTTGTTTTTAAAGCTTCTCCTTCATTGATTTGGGTTCAAAGGTGAGATTTTTATCTCACATCTTTATCTATAATTATCTTCGATTGTTAGGTATGAATTCCTAACACTTATTCATGTGCAATTGATTTTGGTTTGGATTGATTTCGTGTATATTCCAATTTTTGGTGTTTTGGTCTAATTTATGAAAATCCTATTATGAATATTTGGACATTGATATTTGAGGCGTATCGAAGAGCCATTTAGGCTGGGTTGTCGTTCGACGTAATTCCTTAGTCATCGCCATTTGCTCGTTCGATCGTTTTCGATATTCGTTTGGCCATTTTGGCCTAGGTTCAGGGAATGCCCCGAACCCCAGATTCAGACGTCTGAAACGTAATATTCAGACGTCTGAATATTATTCTGGGAAGATTTCTATCCCCAGATTCAGACGTCTGAATATATGGTTTCAGACATCTGAATTGGTTCATTTGGAACCAGAAAGGAAATAGGCTAAAATATGCCTATTTCAGACGTCTGAAACACTTGATTCAGACGTCTGAATTGTGTTCTGGAAATCTTTATATTTCCAGATTCAGACGTCTGAACCACTTGTTTCAGACGTCTGAAACTGCAGTGTTTTGCCTATTTGCCTATTTGCTTGAGAATTCCAATTTAAATCGATTCGTGACGATCCTATTTGTTGTTATCATTTATTATTACTTTGATGACTCCTTTTTAGGGATTTTTGAATATCCATTTCGATGGATTCTTTATCGGTTTCTTTGGATTTTATTCACGTCTTCGTATGTGAATTTTAGTGATTGATTGTTCTTACAATCTTCTTTGTGATTTGTCACTTTAATAATATAAAGGTTTTCTATATTAGTAGTAAATATCAAAACTCTTTCCTCAAACGATTTCAATACTATTTTAATACCAAATTCGTTTATAAAACCGTTTTCCAATCTATTAGTATATACAAACCTTTACCTCACTCGTATGAGAAATCTAATTAAACGACTTAGTAAAACAAGTGGTATGAAACACTTGCGTTCACTTTGTTGGTCATTTCTTGGACTTGTTCGATTGAATCTCTTGTGACAATTTTATAGCGGAGATCTACAATTTGTTCGTAAATATTTAAGTTAAGCTAGTGGTTATGGGACATGAAGCTATGCTCATATATTTACTAGCTTATTGTAATTGACACTTCTCTGTGATCATGACGATCATTTTTATGTTTTAGACTAGCATTGTGCGATGTCTTTTGACTTGGTCCATGGGATGTCACGCTGTACGACGTCGATGCTCTGAATTATTTGATTCATTGGATGTACCGTTTGCACTACGTCAATGATATACTTTTGATACATTGGATGTACCGTTTGCACTACATCAATGTGTTTGCTTTTGATTCATTGGATGTACCGTTTGCACTACATCAATGATATGCTTTTGATACATTGGATGTACCGTTTGCACTACATCAATGTCTTTGCTTTTGATACATTGGATGTACCGTTTGCACTACATCAATGTCTTTGCTTTTGATACGTTGGATGTACCGTTTGCACTACATCAATGTCTTTGTTTTGATACCTTGGATGTACCGTTTGCACTACATCAATGATATGTTTTTGATACATTGGATGTACCGTTTGCACTACATCAATGTCTTTGCTTTTGATTCATTGGATGTACCGTTTGCACTACATCAATGATATGCTTTTGATACATTGGATGTACCGTTTGCACTACATCAATGTCTTTGCTTTTGATTCATTGGATGTACCGTTTGCACTACATCAATGATATGCTTTTGATACATTTGATGTACCGTTTGCACTACATCAATGTCTTTGCTTTTGATTCATTGGATGTACCGTTTGCACTACATCAATGATTTGCTTTTGATGCATTGGATGTACCGTTTGCACTACATCAATGTCTTGGCCATCCTTTTCTTGTGATTTCTGGATTTCGTGTGTTGAATTCTGGAATATACGTTACACCAACTATTACGATTGGCATTGATCTATATGTCATTTATTGTGGCTCGGTGAAGGAAATTAGGAGTATGACATTTTCTTTGATTCTTGTGCAGAATTTGTGGTATTGATTAACCTCTTGTTGATTTTCAATTACTTATATATCACAGCTTGGCATTGTGATTATTATATGTTTAGTCATATCTCTTATTCTTTATCATTTCATCTGATATTTATAGCTAGACTGATCCGTTTATTATTTTCTTCTTAAATAATACTCGGGTCAGACTGAGATATTACAGGTTCTTCCTCATGGTTTCCTATCTGGAACCATTTTCTGACTTTTGGCTAACTACTTTAGTTTAGTAGTTTTTGTTGTATACATTTGAGATACAGACTCTATGATGTATACTTATTCTTTTGTCTAGCACTTGTATCTATTCTTTTTGATATTGTGGATCTTATTTGACCACTACTCTGATATACACTTTCATGTGTAATATTCATATCTATTTCCGCCTTTGGGATATGAATTGTCTGTGACTGATTTATGTTATGTTTATTTCTATATTTGTTTCTGCAGATATTATAGCCACTGTGTAGTAGCTTTGAGTTTGTGTCGGTATGTCGGATTTCCCTCTTGATAAGAAATGCATGTTATACTATCTGACATATCGATGCTCGCGTAAAGCAATTACACGGATGGTCGGTCCTCAACAGCCTTATTCTCCGTGCTAGTTGACAACATTCACCGTAATGTTCTTGGCTAGCGTGGGTATAGAGGTGGGGCGTCACATTATGGATGAATTATATTCATATTTCATTGAATGACTGTGAACTCTGATGTGAGTAATATCTACGTGATATGGATGCTTGGTTTAAGTATGATAATATTTAATTATCAGTTTGGATGATGATATTAATTATCTGTTTATGATGATAATGTGATTATCTATTGTGATATTGTGAATTATCTATATGTGTGTATATTGATAATATTGAATTGAACTGTTAAGACTAAATAGCTTGGCCTTGAAAGATACATTTTGGATTTCGATGAGTCCGGGATCGGGTTTCCATATTTGGAACATCCGAAAACCACATCAATCCAAATTAACGATAGGTCATGAATCTGAAGTGAAGATGAAGATTCAGAATGCAAGGGTTATTGTCGTTAACTCTGAGGGTGATTCCAAAATGAGTGTAACGAGATAATGCCTTCGGTTTCGTTCGAACTCGGAACGAACTTGTATGGATTGAATGCTTTCAGAACATCGTCAGGTGGGCGATGAGCATTCTAAGAAATGTATTCTCTAAAGGTAATCGCAGCCTCAAGCCTCATCGACCGGGAATGGCTAAAACAGGGGAGGTGCAGCAAGGTTAGGTGGGTCATGCCCAAGCAGGACAAGATATCCCGCTGTCTAGATGTCCCTTTATTTTTCGGCTGTGTGGGCGGTTGATTGTAACAACTGCCGGGGTTATCTTGTTCGGGACTGTTTAGTAAGAAATGGTTCCGACCTTGTGTTGTAGGGGGTCGGGAGTGATCCTCAGTACGTTGATCTCGGCCACGTACTGTGACGGGAGGTACCCCAGTAGCCCTGCCATTGTATGGAATCCACAATCCAATAAGTGCCAACGGTTTTGATTGTATTACCCACTTTTGTGGCTAGTAGCTGGAATTTAATAGATGTAAAAATTTCGGCTATTTTCTATTTACTTGAAAACCCTAGACCTATTATAATATCACTGAATTTCCTATCAAATGTTTTGGTTAGCGTAAGGTAAAAACTTACCCATGTTTATTTGTGGGGAGTCTTGCGTGATACCTTTTGTTTTCAATGATTTTCAAAATTAAGCAACTTTAACCTGTTACTCACACCACCCCCATGTCTGACCCGGAGTTTATTTCTGTTTTTCCTAAACTCTCGGGTACTCAAATTTTTACGAGTAGCCAAGGGATTCAGGTTAGCTTTGACGAATTCTGGAGGAGCAATGGCGCGGGAGGCTTCAGCGTTGTAGATATACATATAGTTCCGCTGTGTTGGTATCTCTGTGTTGTTTTGAGTTGTATTAGTTAGAAATGTGTTTATAACTGTCTAGTATGTGATGTATCATCTGTATAACTCTGATTGATGTTGTATATTATGTAAATACTTATGTGATTATTATAATTTATTCATTCCGCTGTGAGATTCTGATGTTCTTGTTCTTTCTTCTCTATCTTTTCTATTTTCTCACCCCTTTCTTTCTTCAAGACGATACGGATTTCAGGTTTTGGAGAAACCCGGGCCGTCACATATATTATTATTCACTGTCCAAAATCGTGAATATAGTTCATTTACCAAATCTAATATTTCTACACATTTATTTTAAGGATTATCCACTGTCCAAAATCGTGGATATAATTCCCAACCAAACTCTTTATTATTGCAACATTAAATTTAAAAGATTATCCACTGTCCAAAATCATGGATATAATACCTTTAATAAACTTCTATATTTAACTTATCAAATTCAATTGATTTCACATTTATAAAACAAAGTTTATAAATACACATTTCTATTTTATAAACTTTCATATATAAAATCCCTTATTTACGAACTCATTTATCTCATTTATATGCTAAAAATCCAAATTATAATTTTACTTATATATCATCTTTATTTACAATTTCATTCTTTTTATAACATCACAAATTCGTAAATATTATTTACTTATAAAACCCATTTATAACTTCATTTTAATACTTACAAAACTCCATTACAATTTCATCACTTTCGATTTATAAAAATTCAATTTTATAAATCTTATATATAAACCGTTTATAATAATTTTAAAACCTCAATTTAAACTACTTTACCAAAACAATCAACTTCACATTTCAAAAATCACATTTTGATTATATTTCACAAAAATCATAATTTCATAACATAAAAATTATAACATTTATTTATTTAAAATAAATTTATTTCCTTTAACACTTTAAAATTTAATAAAACACACATTTTCAAAATCACTTGAAAATCCTTTTAATTTGAAATCATCACTTTAACATTTTTAAATTTTCAATAATAGGCCCATTGCTGCAACAGCACCAAATACATCAATAATGACAACCAAAACATCATATATCACATGATAATAGCATATATATCAATATTTGTAAATAAACCAATACTGATGAGGAATTCAGTTGGATCCCTCCAACCCGTCACCTGGAACAAATATACATATTAAAATATATGTACAATGTCCACTTCGAGGCAGATGCACGTACAATGGGTCGTCCGTTCATACAGGGGAACGTCTAGGGTCTCATCTGCTCCAATAGGCAGAAATATATCCAAATATCAATGAATATATAATGTATCATATATCATCCAAACAATCATCAATCATCATAAATAAAATTTATTCTCACTTATATAAATATACCAGTGAGTCAGAAATTGTGAGTTGTACTCATAGTGGTTCCAATAGCAGTTGTAGTGTTTTATTCCGAATAAAATTAAATGAGCGTTTAATTTACCCAAAATTTACACTAGCTCCAACCAACTCCAAACCAGCTCTAAAATGTAATGCTCGTTAATACGGCCCCAACGCAACTTGTTTCGTCAAAAACGGACCTCGTATGAAGAAGCTATGTAACTTTAAATTTTATATGAATTTAATATATAAATTAATTTCATTTCTTTTTATATTTTTAAAACCTTTAATCGCAATCGTTCTTTTTTTTTGTTGATGAGATCTCGGTCGTTGTTCTCTTTCTTCCTCCCAGGCTATGTTTCGAATGAAAGAACCCATATGCTCGAAACTTTGACCGATCGCGACACTTGAATTCCTCAGCCATCCAACGATCAACCTGCATTACCATCTCTGCCTACTCTCGCTACACTTATGGCCAGAGCCTTGACGAGCTAGGTCGTGAATATGCCTTGAAAAACGTGAAAGAATGCTAGATGTTCAAGCTCGATTTGCCGTTGTTCCATCATCTCGTTTTCGATCATAACTGTATGAATGGGAAGCTCTCGCGATCCTCTTCAAGTTTGTAGTTGAAAGTATTTGCTAAAAGCAGATGGATTGAGGTAAAATAGAGAAGTGTCAAAAGATATTGGCCATTAAACAAAAACAGCGGCTAGGGCTTTGAGATTAGGATTTGTGAAAAAACAGAATCATGAAGTCCTTTTATATAAAATTTCGTGACACTATTCATCACCAAATTTTTCAAACTCGAAATAAAGCGTGCCGCCTGGCGTTTATAATGTTTAACCCTTATTACGAACACAATGGAATATATATTGCAAGCCAATTCGATCGTATTTGAAAGATAAGTTTCGAATCGACTATTTAAATTTAAAATTTACTTAAACAGATTTCTACATGTTTTAGCTTGCCGTGGACAAACCGTAAATCCGATTGACACGAAATTTGAAATCCTACAATAATATAACATTATTGATCCAATGAAACTGGTTTCATCGAAATCCAAGTCTGTATGGAAAATTGCTATTTTTACATGTTAATTAAATATTTAAATATTCAATTTTAACAAATTAACTTTTAAATCAATTCTGAAAGTTTACCAACATAATTATAATACAAATAGAATTTAATTCAACTTTACAAATCATTTTCATTCATGTTAAATCCAAATTTCAATTATTTCAGCAATTTCAAATATTAAATTAAAAATTTAATTATCCGATTAAATCACTATATTTGAAATATAAATTATTCAACTTATAAAATTAATTTGTGAATATTTAAAATCAATTAAGCATATGAATTTCAAATGACTAAAATTCTGGGTCGATACATTCTCCCCTACTTAAAAGAATTTCATCCTCGAAATTACCAAATAAGAAAAAGTCACAAAATCTATTAACTTTTCAAAAAAAATTCGGTCAAGTTAGATATCAACATCATTTAATGTTTTACTTTTTCTAAAATTCATTAGTTAAACTTCTTATAAATACTCTTCTAAGTTTCCAAATCATACTTAGTTATCTTTTCAAAACCAACTAATATCGTTTAACTTTTATAACTCAAAATCAAAATTTTAGTTACCAAAAATTTTCCATATTTTCCAACGCCTTAAATTTTCAAAAAATTCGCCAGCATCTCCTTTGCGCGGTTCGATCGTAGTAGGATCACAACACACACACACACACACACACACACACACACACACACACACATATATATATAACAAATATACATCTCATCTTCGAGGATGATGCATCCCGTAGGAAAAAAATATAAAAGCACGATATGTAATCCGAGATATGTACCATATATATTATTAGCGAGCATGTATAGCTAATACAGCGCGAAAGCAAGCTCTAAATGCGAAGAAAATGCTATACGCACCTACTAAACACTCAACAACAAATGAGAAAGATGTATATATGAAAAGTAATATCAATTTACAACATATATAATACACAGCTATATATGCCAATATAACAAATGCAATCAAAAGCAACCAATCCAACCATCAAACAATTATCACCCCAACTAACATCTAACAAAACCAATCTGTATCCAATCAAAACCATAACCAAATCTACATACATTCATTTCTCATTAATATTCAATGAATTGGTTTTCAGCTTATTCACATTTGATCCATTAACATTGGATTTTATTAACATTCATTTATTCATATTCAATTAGTTTACATTCACTAATTTACATTCAAGTTGGTTCACTTTCAATTCAAATTAAATCAAATTCTATTCTATTTAAATTCACTTAACTTCCAATTTGAATTCAATTATTTGGCTTTCAATTTCATTAATTCAGTTTCATTAATTTAATTTCATTAACATTTAATGAATTTCTATACAATCAACTAACAACCATCCAACATAATCAAGTTAATTTAATTTGCTTACATTCAATTTGGTTTAACACTTTAAATTTCAATTAATTGATATTCAATTTAGATTGAATCATACTATTCGCTATAATCATATTTCTATATGATCCTTCCAATTTTATTATTAATTCACAACTTCTTAACTTAATTTTTATTCAATTCTTAACAATAACATTTCTAATCCAAGTTTATACACTAATTCACTTCTACAATTAAAGTTGAATTTCATTTTATAACTCAAGTTCGTATTCAACACTTCACTTTATTAATTTATTTTGATATCAAATTTTAATTCATTTTGATATCAAATTCAACTTCATTCAACATTACTTAAGTTATATTTCATTTCATTTTCACTTGCACTAATATTCACTATACAACTTAAGTTCATTTCTAATTTAATTCAAATTCTATTTTATTTAACTTTACTTAAGTCAAATTCATATGACTATTCAAATTCAGATTTTGTTTTGATTAACAAAATTGTTTAACCATTTTAATATTTAAACATTTGGATTTTAAATTCAAATTTGTTTATCGAAACAAAACTTCCATTTCAATTTATTATTGGTAGCAAATCAATCACATAGAAACCCGAAAATAGTACTGATGATGCGACAGTCGCCACCCTTATTCTTTTCCAGTAACAGTAGTCAATTCAGTGCTTTATACTCTTTTAAATTTCCATTTTATTATTTATGAATCTCATTTATAAAATCTTTTACGTATATAATTTTACTATTTTACTTTACTTATATAAGATTCATTCCAAATTTATTTATCTTATTTAGATTTATAATAATACAATCTCTTTAATCTTTGAAACATAACTTCCAAAATCAACAGAATTCAAAATTTCAAATTCTTAGTCTAAATTCATTCTTATTTATAACTTATATTTATAAATATATTCATATAGTTTCACTTCTTATATTTAAGATTATTACACCATTGTAAATCATATTAATTATATCCATACTTTATAATTCATTTGCTTATATAATTTATTCATTTACAATTGTTGCTTTTATTTAGATTATTCAAATAATTTTTATTAAATTATATATATTTACATTTTCAAACAACCAAACAATCAATTTATATTCACTTTAATAATTTTTGAAAAATCATTTCCCTTATATATAAAATATAATCGAGGTAAAATTGTTTCATTACCCAATTTTAAATAATACTATGTCGACTTGCCTCGTTTAAGTGTTTAGAAATCCCTATCGATAATATGGCTTCCCATGCACCAAACAGAACTAACAGACAACTCAACAGATAAGCGAACACAATATAAAATGTTTTATATCACTAACAAATACGTGCTTATATATAATACACTCAACTTAATTTAGGGTGCTACTGTCCCTATCTATACTGAGTACACATCAAAGCCTAAGAATATCAAAAACCTAAGCTGTGATACCAATGTGACGAACTACAAATCTGTACCCTTTGAATCGACAATAATCGACACATGTCCGAAGCAAAAACCACAGACTGACGGAAAGTCAAGAGAAAGAAAAGAAGGGAGAAGAAGAGAAGAGAAGATAGAACCAAACAGAACAATACAAAATCTCACATCACAGTGGAAAACATATAATATCATATCTATGATCTTTACAAAACAGAAATTGTATATTCATACATCAATCAGAGTTCAACAATCAATCAATAGTTATCAGCCTAAGCAGTTATAATAACCTGTCCTTACAATTGCCGATAGTATACAACAACTAAGTAGCGGATAATCAACAGATACGTGTATATGAAAATGAAAATCTCCAGTTCTCCTGCCGAAGCTCCAAAATACCAAATCTGAACCTGTAAATATACTCGGTCTGACCTGAGCATTGAAAGGGAAGAACACTCGGATCAGTCTCGCAAACTAGCGTGAGAAACATACTCAACTGAATTTATTAAATTACTAAACTTTTCCTTTATCTAAACAAGACTATCTCGTAGGACACGCCCATACATAAACAAGGACATGTTTTTACCTTACGATAACTAAAACATTTCATATCAAATCATCTGATATTAAACTAGTGTCTAGTATACAAATAATATTAATCATAGCCGAAATTGTTACATTGATTAAATTCCAGCATATAGCCTAAAATGGGTAATTCAATCAAAATGGCAGGTACATAGTGGAGTTTGGATTTCCATACAAATGACCAGGTGAAGGGACTACCTTCCGATGGATACACCTCTAAATGGATGTCCCGAGGCATAGAACATCTGCCCTCTACCAACATAAGACCGACCCACCTCTATAACTAGATGGTACCGAATATGTCATCCTTCGATCGTTACCAACCTTTTCCGAGGGCTCTCTAGCATACAAAGCACAAAAATCAGATACAAAACGTCATAGCACGTAAAGATATATAGAGAAAGGGATAATCATATCCTACTTGGGAGCGACCAACTTAGCCTTGCTGCATCTGGAGCAAATGTGACAAACCGAAATCCGTATTCTATGGATCGACAATAACCCACACATGTCAGACCCAAAAATCACAGAAAGTCAGGAGAAAGAAAAGAAGAGAGAAGAATAAAAGAGAAGAAAGAGAGAAGATAGAACCAAATAGAACAATACAGCATCTCACATCGCAGCAGAAAACATATAATATCATATCAACGATCTTTACAAAACTGAAACTGTATATATACATACATCAAGTAGAGTTCAACAATCAATCGATAGTTATCAGCCTGGACAGTTATGATAACCTGTCCTTACAATTGCCGATAATATACAACAACAATGCAGAGGATAATCAACAGATACATGCATACAAAAATGAAGATCTCCAGCTCTCCTGCTGAAGCTCCAAAACACCAAATTTGAACTTGTAAGTATACTCGGTCTAACCAGAGCATTGAAAGGGAAGAATGCCCGGATCAGTCTGGTAAACAAGCATGAGAAACACACTCAACTAAATTTATTAAATTACCAAAATTTCCTTTATCAAAACAAGAGTACCTCGTAAGACACGCCTACACTTAAATACGGACATGTTTTTACCTTATGATAACTAAAACATTTTATATCAAATCATCTGATATTATACTAGTGTCTAGTATATAAATAATATTAATCATAGACGAAATTGTCACATTAATTTGATTCTAGCATATGGCCCAAAATGGGTAATAGAATCAAAATGGCAGGTATGTAGTGGTGTTTGGATTTCCATACAAATGACCAGGTGAATGGACTACCTTCCGATGGGAATACCTCCTAATGGATGTCCCGAGGCATAGAATATCTTCCCTCTGCCAACACAAGATCAGCCCACCTCTATAACTAGATGATACTGAATATGTCATCCTCCGGTCGTTACTGACCTTTTCCGAGAGCCCTCTAGCATACAAAGCACAATAATCAGATACACGACGTCATAGCATGTAAAGATATATCTAGAAGAGTATGATCATATACTATTTGGGAGCGACCCACTTAGCCTTGCTGCATCTAACCCTATTTTTTTCATTTCCGGTAGATGAGGCCTGAGGTAACGATTACCTTTCACATATCACATATCACATCACTTTGAATGCCACACGGCCATTTCCATTGACTACTAATTGCCATCTACAACTAATTTCCATCTACAAAATACAATCGTTGAGCTCATACGGTTCAAGGAGGGTGTTAAGCTAAGAGAAGTTGCCTTCTCCATCACCACTGATGTACGTTTGTAAAAACCAATGTACGTAATCTTTAGAAATACAATGTCAAACAAACATCCTTACAAGTTGTTCAGGAATTGGACAAACCGAAGGTACGTTCCTACCATATCCTGTCGGAAATCCCTAGGATTAGTAGCAAATAGTCCTCGCATTGGATATTTCATAATGAAGAGACTACTGCTACTGGATGTATATTAAGATTTCAACCCTAAACGATCAACAAGAAATCCTCCATTATGAAAATTCTGAATATCAATATCATCACAACCAACCTGCACAATCGTCGCGTAAATGTTGGTCCCAAGTGGTTTTCAGATAAATCTGATCCCGGTCTCTTCGCACTAACAACGCAAAAGCGTTTCTCAAACTCACACAGAAACTAAGTCTCATTGACTTATCATTTCTCCAACTTTCAACTTGCTATCCTTCGGGCCAAGAAGAAATCTCAATAGATTACAGTAATACTCCGCACTGTACGAATCAACATCCTCAACACAAATGATAGTCAAGCCTACACATAAGGCTACATACTAAGTGTACGACTAAATAGTTCCCACATCAAGTCGAGGAACTAAAATGGCCATATTTGATAGTCAGTTATTTAACTATCAAAGCAACAAACAAATATTTAGCATCATAAGCAATCACCAGGCCCTTTTAATTAACCTTTTATTAATTATATCATACGCCAAATATTTACTTCAAATTATCTTTAAAAAGATATATTCTCAAACCATTTTGCATTTTGCTATTGGAAAACATTTTCATATACTTATTTAATAATAAGCAATTCACAAATCAATTTATTTTCAACACTTGGAAAATATTACATACACTTAAATCAGGATCAAGTATATATTTTATTCTTTAAGGAAAACATTCTCTTAAACATATTTATTTGGGTCAAATCGATGTTGCGTATAACATCATTACGACAATCCAAAATCAATAGTATGGGGATTTTAAAATTAAATAGTTATATAAATCCCATATACTATGCAAAACATCTCCTTTCGAAAATCATTTACTATAAAAACAGTGTTATAGTCCATCATTTCCTTACTTCTCGAAAACGTCTATTTCAACAATGAATGTCGAAATCTATGATTTCGATATTTAACACATTTTAAAACATCTTCAAACCATTTAACTCTACAAAAAATATCACTTCCAAAAAATATCCATTTTATTTAATATATTATTATTCACTGTCCAAAATCATGAATATAGTTCATTTACCAAATCCAATATTTCTACACATTTATTTTTAGGATTATCCACTGTCCAAAATTGTGGATATATTACCTCTAATAAACTTCTATATTTAACTTATCAAATTCAATTGGTTTCACATTTGTAAAACAATGTTTATAAATACACATTTCTATTGTATAAAACTTTCGTATATAAAATCCCTTATTTACCAACTCATTTATCTCTTTTTATGCTAAAAATCCAAATTATAAGTTAATTACTTATAAATCATCTTTATTTACTATTTCATTCTTTTTATAACATCACAAGTTCACAAATCTTATTTACTTATAAGACCCATTTATAACCTCATTTTAATATTTACAAAACTCTTTTACAATTTCATCACTTTCAATTTATAAAAATTCAATTTTATAAATCTTATATATAAATCGTTTATAATAATTTCAAAATCTCAATTCAAACCACTTTACCAAAATAATCGACTTCACATTTCAAAAATCACATTTTGATTATATTTCACAAAAAACATAATTTCATGACATAAAAATTATGACATTTATTTATTCAAAATAAACTCATTTCCTTTAACACTTTAAGGTTTAATAACACGTACATTTTCAAAATCACTTGAAAATCCTTTTTAGTTTGAAATCATCACTTTAACATTTTTAAATGTCCAAAAATAGGCCCAATGTTGTAACAACACCAAATACATCAATTATGGCAACCAAAACATCATATATCATATGATAGCAGCGTATATATCAATATTTGTAAATAAACCAATACTGGTGAGGAATCCAGTTGGATTCCTCTAACCTGTTACCTGCAACAAATATGCATATTAGAACTTGTGTACAATGTTTGTTTCAAGGCAGACACACGTACAAAGGGTCATCTGCTCGTACACGGGAACATATAGGGTCTCATCTGCTCCAATAGGTAGGAATATATCCAAATATCAATCAATATATATAATATATCATATATCATTCAAACAATCATCAATCAGCATAAATATAATTTATTCTCACTTGTATAATTATATCAGTGAGTCAGAAAGAGTGAGTTATACTCACATTGGTTCCAATAGCAGTTGTAGTGTTTTATTCTGGATAAAATTAAACGAGCGTTTAATTTCACCCAAACTTACACTAGCTCCAATCAACTCCAAACCAGCCCTAAAATGTAGTGCACGTCGATACAGACCCAACGCAACTTGTTTCGTCAAAAACGGACCTCGTATGAAGAAGTTATGCAACTTTAAAATTTATACGAATTTAATATGTATATTAATTTCAATTCTTTTTATATTTTTAAAACCTTTAATCGTAGCCGTTCTTTTTTTATATTGATGAGATCTCAGCCGTTGTTCTCATTCTTCCTCCTAGGCTATGTTTCGAACGAAAGAGCCCGTATGCTCGAAACTTTGACCGACCGCCACGCTTGAATCCCTCTGCCATCCAACGATCAACCTGCATCATTATCTCCGCCTACCCACACCGCACGTACGACCAGAGCCTTGTCGAGCTCGATCGTGAATATGCCTTGAAAAACGTGAACAAATGCTGGATGTTCAAGCTCGATTAGGCCTATCAACAGATACTTTTGGATGCAGATAGTGCCATATCCCTATCCGCATCTGAAATCATATGCGGATATCGGATATCCGCATTCGCGGATACGAACGGATATCAGATAATTATTATCCGCTAACGATCGATAAATCAAGAAATATATATGGAAAATTTAGGTTTAACATAAACCTTTTTCGATCCTATTAATTATTAAAGTGTTAAAAATATACAAATATAACGATAATAAATAGTTTTGAGCAGTTAATGTGCAATTAAAGAGCATAATATAAACTTTTAACTTCATAAAACCATAAATAAATATCTTTCACTGTACTAAAATACATATTATTTAAACTATAATCTTGAAAAATACCGGACGGATAATTTTCGAAGGCGGATGTTTACAAATCCGCATCCGGATTCGTTTTTTGGATATCGGATATTTGTCCGCTTTTCGGATGCGGACGGATTTCGGATTTTTCGGGTATCCATTGACAGCCCTAAGCTCGATTTGCCATTGGTCCATTACCTTGTTTTCGATCATAGCAATATGGATGGGAAGCTCTCGCGATCCTCTTCAAGTTTGTAGTTGAAAGTATTTGCTAAAAGCTTATGGATTGAAATATAATAGAGGAGGAAGTTTTGAAAGATATCGGCCATTAAACGAAAAATGGTAGTTAGGAATTGGAGATTAGGGTTTGTGAAAAAACATAATAATGAAGTCCTTTTATATAAAATTTCGTGACACTATTCATCGCCAAATTTTTCGAACTCAAAACGAAATGTGCCGCCTGATGGTTTAACCCCTGCTCTGAACGCAATTGAATATATATCGAAAGCCAATTCGATCGTATTTGAAAGATAGGTTTCCGAATCGACTATTTAAATTAAAAATTTACTTAAACAGATTTCTACGCTTTTTAGCTTGTCTCGGACAAACCGTAAATCCGATTGATACAAAAGTTGAAATCCTATATTGATATAACATTATAGATCCAATGAAACTGGTTTTGCGAAAATCCAAGACTGTGTAAAAATGGCTATTTTTACATGTTAATTAAATATTAAAATATTCAATTTTAACGAATTAACTTTAAATCAATTTTGAAAGTTTACCAACATCATTCTAATTAAAATAGAATTTAATTCAACTTTACAAATCATTTTCATTCATATTAAATCCAAGTTTCAAATATTTCAGCAATTTCAAATATTAAATTAACAATTTAATTATCCATTTAAATTACTATATTCGAAATATAAGTTATTCAACTTATAAAATTAACTTGTGAATATTTTAAATCAATTAAATATACGAATTTCAAATGATTGAAATTCTGGGTCTTTATAGTTATTATGTGCTAGTGTATAGATGCGAGAGCAAGTAAGGTATGACTTTCCATACCGTCATGCTCTTATTTACAATATATTGACTTTATATCTATTGTTTTAGGCTTTTTAACTATTCATACCAGACTGCTGTCTGACCCGAGATTACTTGCATTGTTTCTTAATTACTATATACTCTTAAATGAGTAGATTGAGAAACAGATAATGATGATGCATAGAGATTTGCAAAGGATGAGCAGGAAGTTTATGTTGAGACTTGGTTTTGATTCATGACACAAAGCTGTCATTGCGACATACAGGTTTGACGACTGCTATGAAAAAAAGAGAATATATACTATAAGGAGACAAGACTTCAAAACCTATGCATCAATTATATTATTTTATTTTTGAGTATTAGGTCAATTTTTCTAAAATCTCTCCTCATCTACGTATATATTAGCTTATATATTTAATCATCTTATTCCCAAATATTTTATACATATATAAGCATATAAAATGTATAAAAGCGTTTAAAAGTTATATATATTACTATATCTATATAAATTGTGCATATTGCACAGATTTTACCAGGTCGGTCGACTGACCCAGAGGCTCAGTTGGCTGACCCTGATAATTCTGTGCAACATGCACAGGTGCATAGATATACAGATATATATTTAAAAATTCATTTGATTCAGTTGACCGACCTAGAGTTCAGTTGATTGAATTTCTACAACGGCTACTTTTTGAAAAGACACGATTATTTATGGAGAGTTACAAAAATTTACGAAAAGATTTTAACGCAGCAATTCAATCGAAACTCTTCATCCACAGTCGTTGCTCTTTAACCTCTATAAATACATGTTCTAACTTGATTCCAAATCACCTAATTTTCTTATCTTTCTAGTCTAACTCTATGGAATCTATTTTCTATTATACTTTCAATTATTCTATATTAAAGCAATATTATACCTTTCTATTCTTCATAAACTTCAAATACACACACACACACACACACACACACACACATACTCGAGGAGAAGATTATAGGAAGGCTGTACTATAAGTGACAAATCCGTGTTATTAGAACACACAAAGTCAAAACAATCTTTTGTATTTGTTAAAGTCCTGTTCTGCTGCTCTGGCGTATGAAGTCCTCTTCCGCTGTTGAGGCAAAATCTTGTTCTGCTGCTCAGTTCCATGTTCGGCTTCTCAGGGGTTGTATAGATCTGTTTTTCCGGGTTAACTAAGGGTTGTTGTTTTAGTGAAATTCCATAAGGAGTCTGGGACTGGACGTAGGACCATGCTCTGAACCAGTATAAAAATTCCTAGTGTCATTTTACTTTACTGCTTTTATATTCCGCATTATTTACCGTATAACTATCACCACTATACTTTGTATTATTGTATATCCATATTACATCATCCATAACACACTTTCATTTGGTATCGGAGCAGTTAGTCATATAACTGTAACATAGTTATCTGATAATCTAATAATACGGAAACTAATATAAGCATTAACATTAACACTAGCTTCATTGAAGGACAATCCATTGCACTATTTAATGGCATGAATTATAACTGTTGGGCCACACGAATGAGAATATATATGCAAGTAAATGGTTTTGATTCTTGGAATATAACTTAGACGGAATATATTATTCCAACTGAAGTGCAACGACCCAGAATTTCTGTTAATTAAATTTTGTATATTTAATTGATTTTAAATATTAATAAGTGAAAATAAACAGTCGAATAAATTTTATTTCGAATAATTGGATTTAATTGAATAATTAAATCGATAATTTAAGATTGGGAATTACAGAAATAATTAGAAATTGGGTTAAATATGATTGAAAATGATTTGTAAAATTTTATTATATTATATTGGATTTAGAATGATGTTATAGAACTTTTAAAATTGAATTTAAAGTTAATTTATGAAAATTGAACATTTTAATATTTAATTAACGAGTTAAAATAGCCATTTTTCAAACAGTCTCGGATTTCGACGAAACTAGTTTCATTGGATCCGTAATGTGATATTATTGCATGGTTTCAAATTTCGTGTCAATCGGATTTACCATTTGTCCTGGGCAAGCCAAAACGCATAGAAATTAGTTTAAATCGATTTAATTTAAATTTGATCGTTTATTTCTGTAACTCGCACAGATGATCGAATTGGCCTTCGAAACCTATTCCATTGTGTCCGGAACGTAGGGTAAACCCTAGAAACGCCAGTCACCGCACGAGATTTGGAGTTTGGAAAATTTTGAGTGAATAGTAATTTGTAAATTTTCTATAAAAGTCCCTCTAACATCTCATTTTTCACAAAACCCTAAGCTATTATGTCAGGCCGCCATTCTTATTTCAATGGCTGAAATGTTGCCATCTTGTTCCATTTTCTTCAAATCCACACACCGATTCAACAAACTTTCAACTACAAACTTGTAGAGGGCTACGAGATCTAGGATATCAACGGTCGAGATTGGAAACGAAGCATCGTGGAGTCCTAGAATCAGCCGCGTTCGATCGTCGTTCGCGCACGGAAATCCATGCAGGGATGAGCCGAGCTTGCCTAGGCTCTGGCCGTGGGTAGCTCTCGTTGAGCGCTGTTGAGTGGAAGCTCCTGATCGAAGTATAAGTTGAGGTGGTGGTCGCAAAAATTCAACAAAAAGGGGTGGCTATGGGTTCTCTTCACGCGTGCGTTACCTGGTAGAGGAGAAGGAGATGTAGCGGCCGAGATCTGTAGGGATTGGGATGGATGGCAGTGATGGATTTTAGGTTATAAAAATTAAAATAAGTTGTTAATTAATGTATATAATAATTCGTGTAACATTAAAATTGCTATAACTTTTTCATATGAGGTCAAAAAATTACAAAACGAATTGTGTTGGATTCTTTTTGTTGAGCACTATGCAATGGAGCTGGTTTGGAGTCATTTGGAGCTAGCGAAAATTTCGGGTGAAATTAAACGCGAGTTTAATTTTATTCGAATAAAACGATGGAAATTGAAAACCAAGGTGAGAACTTCTCAATCAATCGAATAGTTTCGATTTAAATTTTAATTAGTTAGATTTAAAATTAATGATTATATGCTTGGATGATAAATTATTATCTGTTGATGATTGAAATAGACATTATACGCCGTATTTTAAGCGGAGGTTATTTATTGAAAACATATATCGCGAATATTTCACTGCAAAGTGAATTTGGTTTTATATATGTACTTGGAGTTGATTTCCCATATTATATAGCGGATGAGACCCTATTGCGCCGTATAATAGCGGATAATATTTTATAAATCCCACATACCGTGATATTCCGTATTGGAACGAAATTGGTATTGTGCTAACATCTGTGGATGCAGGGAAACAGGTTGGAGGGATCCAACTGGATTCCTCACCAATATTTATTTGATTACAGATATTGTGATATTTGTTGATTATCATATTGATATATGATGTTTTGACTGTCGTGATTGATATATTGTTGTTGTTGCAGCATTGGCCTATTTTGAATTTTTAAAAATGTTAAAGTAACGATTTTGAATTTTAAAAGGGTTTTAAAGTGATTTTTGAAAGTATATGTTTTATTAAATTTTGGAATGGATTTATTTTGAATAAATTAACGTTATAAAATTTAATATTATAAAAACTATGATTTTTGTGAAATATAGTTAAAATGTTATTCTTGAAATATGGAGTTAATGAATTTTATAAAATAGTTTAGATCGGGATTTTTTTTTTGAATTTTTATAAACGACTTATATAAAATATTTATAAAATTAATATTTATAAATTAAAAATATAGGAATTATAAAACGAGTTTGATTAAGTGTTAAAATGAAGTATAAATGGATTTCATAAGTAAATGAAATTTATAGATTTATAAATTGGGAAGTTATAAAATGAATAGATTTTTGTAAAATAAAAGATTTATAAGTAATTGACTTATAAATTGGATTTCGGCATTTAAGTGGGATATAAATAGAATTTGCTAATAAAGTGATTTTATAAGTTGAGGTGGTTATAAAATATAAATGGGATTTATAAACATTGTTTTATAAATCCGAAAACCGACTTATTTTGATAAGTCAATTATTTTAGATTTTTAAAGGAGATATATTCACGATTTTGGATAGTGGATAATCCTTTAAATAAAATGTGTAGAAAAATGTTGAATTTGGTTAACGAAGAATATTCATGATTTTGGACAGTGAGTATATTATTAAATAAAATGGATATGTTTTGGGAAGTGATATTTTAAATAGAATTAAAACGATTTGAAGATGTTTTAAATTGTATTATGTGTCGAAACCATAGATTTCAACATTTATTGTTGAAATAGACGTTTTCGAGAAGAAAAAGGAAATGGTGGACTATAACACTGTTGTTATAGTAAATGATTTCCGAAAGGAACAGTTTTGTGTAGTATTGGGATTTATATATTATCTTAATTTCGAATCCCTAGACTAGTGATTTTGGGTTGTCGTAACGATGTTTTACGTAACATTCGTTTTGACCCAAATAAATATGTTTAATTGAACGTTTTCCTTAAAGAATAAAATATATACTTAATTTGGATTTAAGTATATTGAATATTTTCAAAATGTTGAAAATAAATAGATTGGTGAATTACTTATTATTAAACAAGTATGGAAATGTTTTTCCAATTTGAAGTGAATGTTTGAGATTTTATCTTTTAAAGATAAATTGAAAATGAATATTAGAAATCGATTTGGAAATCGTATATTCATAGATATTTTGGAAAGGTAAATTCACTATGGAATTTATAAAAGAAAGGGAAATTTGTTTAAAAATAAACATTGATTTATTTTAAAGTGTGGAAATAAATTTACGAATTTGGAACGTAAATTTAATAAATCGGTAAAGATTTATTTAATTGGTTTAAATGAACCATTTTTAAATGAAAGTGGTAAGGGTGTAAATTGATTTGAAATTGGTTTTCAAATGGTTGAAGTGTGGAAATTATATCTTGTAAAGATATTTTTGAAAATAAATAATTTGGGAAATTATTTGAAATCGGTTTATGTCGTGAATACTGATTGATAGTTAAATAACCGACTATCAATATTGACCCTTAACTGGCTATTTGTTGTGAATTGGTTGAAATTGAATGCTACACTTATTTTTAAATTATTGCGCTCGTTATTCGGACTACCCATTCCGAATAGTGATACGACGTAATGGATAGCATTGAAGACCGGTGGTGAAGACCGGGTATTTGTGAAAATGATAGGATGACCTATCGATTGTCTCTGCACCGTTAGCTATGGTATGGAGATTTCCTTTGTGATGGAAAATTCAATCGGGATTGTGAATACCCGGATTGCAAGGGCTTCCTTGGAAGTGCCTTCGATTCTGTTCGAACCCGGAACAGACTTGTATGGTTACATGTCTGACATTACATTTTGAGATATAAAGCAGATTTCTTTCAAATATATTTCCGTTGGTGGCGGAGAATTTATTCTCTTAGCTTAACACCCTTAGAGGTTATGTAATTGAAGGTTATCAGCGGTATATTCCCAATTTGGTAATGTGGCATGCTGAGGGTTGCTGTGTGATGATTATTTATTGATCATTTGTTGATCAAAGCGTGGCTTTATAAAAAAGTGTAGCTTTGTGGACGAGACTTCGTCAGACCTCACACCCCGGAAATGGTCAAAACAGGAATATGCGGTAAGGTTATGAGGGTCGCGCCCTTTAGGGTATGTCATTCCCTTCTGGAAAGGGTGGTATCATGGCATGGAGCGCAGATACTTACTCATGTTGACACACTATATTTATTACTGTGTGATGTTGGTTATCGAGCGCTCAGATAAAGGTCCAAAGGGACCGGGGGTGGCATACTCATGTAATAGTTACCTAGTTATAGAGGTAACCCGACCTTGTGTTGGCAGAGATCTAACCGTAACGTTAGGTTCTTGGGATGTCCCACCAGAGGCGATCCCATTGACAGTAGGAAGTTCCTTAGCCTGACTATTTGTTGGAAATCCAAATAAAACAATACGAGCCTTGTATGGTTTTAGTTGTATTACCTGACATGGAATGTGGCGGTAACCTGCTATTGAACATGGTAGCTATAGTAGGCATACGATAATGGTCGTATGTTGGATTTATATCTTCACTTTCGAAAAGATTTTTCCTACACTATGCACTAATAATAATATCAAAAATGATTTGTTTTGCGTAGTAAGCATCTTTGACTATCAAAAGGAGAAATCTCCTCTAATTCTGCGTTTGCATTGTGTGTGTGCGGGGAGGCCTTATGGTAGTTTCATTTTCCAAAAGCATTGCGGATATTTTCCACTTCTATTGTTGTTATTGTTTTAAAAGATAAATAACCGTTTTAGGTTCTCACACCAGTCCCATGACTGACCTGGAGTTTATTGTTCTCTTCCTAAACTCTGAGCGCCCAAAATTTTCCACACGAGCAGTCTAGAGTCAGGTTATCAGGTCATTCCAGATTCAGGAGTGCTTTGGAGCTCAAGTGGCGAGCTGGATGGCGAGACATATTACTTGTACATGATATTATCTTTCCGCTGTAAATTTACTTGTAAGGACATGTTGTATAATTGTCCATTGTCCAGTTGTGTTGTATTTGTTGTTGTATACTCTGATGATAGTGTAATGTAATAAGTGAGATAGTTCTTTGTTTTAAAGATTATTCATTTATCTATCATATGTTGATCCGCTGCGATATGTGAGATTCTGATATTGTTTTCCGTTCTATCTTTTTCTTACTTCTTCTATCTTTTTCTTCTACCTCTTCTTTTTAAATCCTAAGGGTTTGGTTTTTCGGCATTCGATTGTTCGGCATTTGATATAGTGGACGTATTGATGTCGATTCTCGAAAGTCGAAGAATCGGGTCTTTACATGAAGAGTATTCTACTTGGTTAAATACACAGAAACTAGATGCCACAGCTAACGCAAAAGCCGTGTATATGTTGTTTTGTACCTTAGATAAAAACGAGTTTAACCATGTTAGCATGTGCAATACTGCATATGAAATATGGTGTGCACTCAAAGTAACACACGAAAGAACTAACAAGGTCAAACCAAGAAAAATATCCATGCTCAAAAGTCATTTTCAAAACTTTAGAAAGAAAGAAAATGAATCTATAAATGATATGTACTCAAGATTTCAGGACATCTATCATTCATTAGTAGGACTAGGAGAAAAATATTCAGACTTAGATATTATATCCAAAATTCTTAACTCTTTAATGGAAGAATGGGAAAGAAAAGTTCTTGCTATTGAAGAAGCGAACGATATTTCCAAAATAACTCCAGAAGAGTTAATAGGAAATCTAATGTCCTATGAAGTAAATTTGCAGGCTAAATGAGTTCAAGCCCAAGATTAAAAAAATATAGCATTCCGTGTAGAATTAGAAGAATCAGATTCAAACAAAGACAACCTGGCCTTTATTGCCAAAAACTTCAAAAAATTCTTGAAATAAAGAAAAGGAAACAAAAATAATGGCAAGAGAAGCTCAAATAGCAATAAACCACTTTCTTCATCAGTTATGGAGGGCTTTAACTGTCACAAAAAGGGGCATATACAGAAGGATCGTCCAGACCAAAAGAAAGAATATCGAAATAAAAGGAACGACAAATTCAAAAGAAAAGCCTTTTCAGTTACATGGGATGATCCATATTCCTCCTTTTCTTCTGGAAGTGAGAGTGACAGCAACAATGAACAAGCCAACGTATGCGTTATGGCTAAAGATAATGAGGTTAGTGATTTAACCTTTGATGATATGATAGTGATAAATTCCAAATTATTAGATACTTTAAAAAAATCTCAAAAGAAAATATAAAGAGGTTGTAGAAAATCAGAACAAGGTAGAGTTCGAAAAAGATATGCTTAAAGACGTGAAGAAAATATTGGAAGAAGAACTTGAGAAAACTCAAGAATCTCTTTCGAATGTTAATTCTCAACTTATATTATTGAGTCAAGAAATTGAAACTCAAAAAGAAAAGAATGATGTTCTTGTTTCTAAAATAAAGTTTTAAGAACTAATATTAAAATGGTAGAACTAGAAAATTCAAGTCTAAAGACCAAACTAGAAGGAATCACTAAAAACATTTCAAATTTTAATAAAGGAAGAGAAAATTTATCTAGAATTATTGAGAATTCACAACCTGTTAATAATAAAATGGTTTAGGTTATAAGAAGAAAGTCAAGAATTCACAATCCAGCAATTTAAAAGTTAAGTCTAATAAAACATCCACATCTTCAAAAGGAATAGTTTCTAAAACTATAAATATATGGGTACCTAAAACTAATAACAAGTTAATAAGGAAAAAGTATATTAGTTATAGAAAATGTTCATAATAATAAAAATATTTATAAAAGGGATACTAAACCCACTTGGATTTGGTTTCCTAAGACCTAACTCTTAGGATCCTATTCAAAAGTGGGTACCAATGTTATCTCATAATTTTTGCAGGTCCAACTCATGAAAAGAGGAAAATGGATACTCGGCAGTGGTTTCTCAAAACACATGACAGGAGACAAAGATATGCCTATTAATATTACATACTCAAATGGTGGTTTTGTCGCTTTTAGAGAAAATTCCAAAGGCTATATCATTGACAAAGGCGATATGAGCAATTACAGTACATCTAATTTGCCTCTTATTGCAAACATTTTATTAGTTAAGAATCTAAAAAATAATCTATTGTGTATAAGTAAATTATGCGATAAAGATTTTAATATATCATTCTCTGAAAATAAATGTAGTATCTTTGATCAAAATCAAAATCTTATTTTCGAAGGAAATAGAGATATAAACATCTATATCTTAAATATAAAAGTTAATCATAACTCAGACATGTGTTTAATAACCAATGAAAATGATCCGTGGGTATGGCACAAACGATTATGTCATATCAATTTCAAAAATATGAATAAAATTTCTAAAAATAATCTCATAAAAGGATTACCAGAGATGAATTTTAAAGTTAATAATTTATGTGACTCGTATCAATTAGGTAAATTAACTAAATCCTCGTTTAAATCTAAGAAAGTCATTTCGACATTACAACCACTTGAATTACTTCATATGGATTTATTTGGACCTACTCAGTTTCAATCCATAATCACAAGAAATACGTATTTGTAATAGTTGATGATTTTTCTAGATATACATGGACTATTTTTTATGGAAAATGAAAGTGATACTTTTGAAAAATTTCAAAACATTTGTTAAACAAATTCCAAATTTAAAAGGTACTATAATTAAAAATATTAGAAGTGATCAAGGAGGTGAATTTGAAAACGTACAGTTTGATAATTATTGTAAAAAGAAAGGAATATTTCATAATTTTTCGTTTCATGGAACTGCACAACATAATGGAGTTATAGAACGATTGAATTGAACTCTATAAGAATGTGCAAGGACTTTGCTAAATGAAAGAACGTTACCAAAACATTTTTGGACAGAAGCTGTTGCAACTGCCTTTTATGTTTTAAATCGTGTTTCTATTTGACTCCTCACTAAGAATACACCTTACGAACTTTTTAACAGTAGAAAACCAAACATATCTTATTTTAAAATATTTGGTTCAAAATGTTTTGTATTAAATAACAAAGATTAGTTTGGAAAATTCGATTCAAAATGTGACGAAGGTATATTTCTTGGATATTCGAATCGAAGCAAAGCTATCGAATTTTCAATAAACGAACTAATACTATTGAAGAGACACTCCATGTATCTTTTGATGAGAACTCTAAATTTATTTCATAAACAAATAATGACAATGATTTACTTATAATAAAACAAATATAATAATAAACAATTCAAGAGATGATGATTATATTGTTTATAATTCTAGAGAAGATGAAAACATTGTTAATAACTTAGAAAATAGAAATATTACTAATACAATAAGATCGCCTCAAAGAATCTTACAAAATCATCCTACAGAAAATATTATTGGAGAAATAAATTCAAATGTTCGAAATAGGAATCAACTAAATTTAATGGGCAATGTAGCTTTTCTCTATACTATAGAACCTAAAAATACTAAGGAACCATCATTCGATGAAAATTGGATTATTACTATGCAAGAAGAACTAAATCAATTTGAATGAAATGAATTTTGGGAACTAATACCCAGACCGACCAATCAGACTGTTGTAGGAATTAAATGGGTTTATAAAAATAAAGTAGACAAATTAGGAAATATAACTAGAAACAAAGCGAGACTAGTAACACAAGAATATAACCATGAAGAAGGAATAGACTACGAAGAAATGTTTGCTCCAGTCGCTAGACTAGAAGCAATATCTTATTGGCGTACGCATGTTTTAATAACTTTAAACTCCATCAAATGGATGTTAAAAGTGCATTTTAAATGGTTATATTAAAGCAAATGTTTGTTGAACAACCTCCTTTATTTATTCATGAAAAATACCTAGATCATGTCTATAAACTTTAGAAAGCTTTATATGGTTTAAAAAAAGCACCACATGCTCGGTATGAATGCCTTAAAAGCTATTTAATTGACTCAGGATTCGAAATAGGAAAAGTAGATCAAACTTTATTTATAAAACATTCTAAAAATGATATTTTGATAGTCTAAATATATATCAATGACATTATATTTGGCTCAACTAATAATGAATTATGTAATGAATTTTATGAAATAATGATTGGAGAATTTGAAATGCCCTATATGGAAAAATTATCGTATTTTTTAGGTCTCCAAATGAAACAAGTTTCAAATGGAATATTTATTAATCAAGAAAAATATTGCAATAATCTTATCAAATGTTTCAGAATGGAAAACACTTCTGCCAAACCAACACCTACAAGCACAACAATGCATCTTGATAAAGATGAAAATGGCAAGAGTGTAGACTAAAAACTATATCGTAGTATGATAGGATGACTACTTTATCTAACAGCGAGTAGACCAGATACAATGATGAGTGTGTGTTTATGTGCACGATTTCACGCTAACCCAAAAGAATCACATTTATGAGCCGCAAAACGAATACTACGATATCTTCGTAATACTATAGATTTCGGACTTTTCTATCCAAAAGAGTGCTCGTTCGAGTTGGTATCATATACCGATGCTGATTTTGGAGGATTACGAAAAGATAGAAAACATACAAGCGGTACATGCCACTTCATTGGTAAATCATTAATATCATGGTTTAACAAGAAACAAAACTAGGTCTCACTATCAACTTGTGAAGCGGAATATATTTCTACGGCACTAGCTTGCGCACAAGTAATTTATATGCAACAGACACTTAAAGATTTCAGAGTGAATCTATCAAAATCAACAATTTACTGCAATAATTCTAGTGCAATAAATCTATCCGAAAATCCAATGTACCACTCAAGAACTAAACACATAGATATTGGACTTCACTTTCTATTTGATAATATAGAAAAAGAAGTGATAAATTTAGATTACGTTCCATCAGAAATCAATTAGCTGATATTTTTACTAAACCATTGTTGGAAAATACTTTTATAAAATTATGTTGTGAACTCGGTATAATGTCAATGAAAGATATATAAATAATAAAATATGAAGTTTTGATAAAAACTCAAAAATAAAATTTTTACAAAAATTCATATTTCTAACCATGCTGAGACTCGAACCTTTGGCCTGTTGTGAATAGCCTAGGTGTCTTAACCACCTGAGCTATTGATTATTTCTGTGACAGTCTAGGACGAGGATTCTATTATATGATGACAACAATATACTAAAATTATGTATAAACTTATCTTTATAAATATACTTTACTCCTTTTATGCACATTACATTACATAAGATAAATCAAATAACGGAAAAACCAACGAACTACCCTTTATTTGGCTAAATTCAAGACAAGCCATTCAATTCAACCTTCTTTTACTCTACCTTAGCTATAAATAGTTATGTCTACTCTATTTTTTTCATACAATCAAACTGAAATACAAACAAACTAATTTTCAAGATGTCAACTTCTTCATCAACCGATTCCATTGAAATTCTAGCCTCTAACGATTCATCAAAAACTCCCATTCATCATACTTCACCATCTTCTACCT
The DNA here is from genome assembly GCA_030765085.1 of Allium cepa. NCBI lineage: Eukaryota > Viridiplantae > Streptophyta > Magnoliopsida > Asparagales > Amaryllidaceae > Allium > Allium cepa. The sequence goes on from CM060939.1 coordinate 323,176,994, forward strand.
ATCATACCAGATATACTTCGGATAAAAAGAAAGGGAAGAAGATGATTGACATATCTCCAAACACTAAATAAAAAATAGATGGTTTGCATCACTATCAATAAGAATCACTGATGCTTCAACGTGAAATATACTACGAGCAAAGGATCAACTCTAGACGTCTAGGAATTATTGAGCACATTGCTATGAAGTTTTGTGGGGCCTCTTCACATCCAATAAACGAACACACAGTTTTGCCTATTCGACGACCTTCGACTTCATCCCCACAACGACCATCGGTCTCACCAAATTCATGGAATCGGAATGAAGCATCGAATGCTCGTCGCAACAACTACAGGGCTACAAAACTCCTAGCCCTTCAAAATAAACATAGTTGTTATTATTTGTTAATATTTTTTCAAATAATTCTACTAAAGTATGTACTCTTTGTTTTTGGAATAATTCATTTCTTTTTCATATCATCAACATGTATACTAGTTATAATATTCAAAAATAAACTTACAATGTTCATATGTATGAAAATTTAAAAAAATCCACTCAAGAAAACATTGACTGCATAAATTCACCCAGTCGACTAACACCGAAGTAACTCTTTTTGTAAAATCATGGTCAGTGAATGTCTCAGTGACTCAGTCGATTAGACTAGAAGACGAAGATTTTCGAATTTCAGTTGACCGAACCACGGATTCAGTCGACTGAATCGCAAATATGAGCAACATTATTACTCCAACCCACTCACTTTTCACCTTTAACCATTACCTTTCCCTTTTCTCTCCTCACTCACTTCAGATTTTCAACTTTTCCATAAACCTATCTCTTCAAAAACTCAAATTTTTACACCCATACAATCAAATTAATGGCTCCTAAGAGAAAGGACAAGCAACTTCATCTTCTCAATCTCCTTCAAACGAGCAAATCCAACAATGGCTATTTGATGATACCACAATTAGGAGATGGAGAAGAATGCAAGATTCTCGCATATTTGAAGGTTCGTTTGTAAATTTTTCCGATTTCACTTCATACCATATACAAGAATTGGCTCGTAGGAACAATTTGGAATCTTTATTCAATATTGACGATAATAAGCAAAAGTTAATCAAAAAATGATCAAATATTCTATGCAAATCTTAACTTGGATCACCAAATCGTTCAAAATCAAGAAGATTGTGTATGCAGTCTAATTTGTTGGAAACCCGTGTTTTTCTCCTTAGATCGAATGACTCATATTTTGAGATCCAAAAATAATGGTATAGAATTGAGCACTGTTGATTGTGATATGGTCGTTCATGACCATATAAGTCATTTATTTTTAGAAGATGACATGCACAACTCAAGTCCATGTCCTTAAGACCAAGAGCAAGAATTATACATCGTGCTCTAATGAAAATCGTAACTCGCGAACTAGGAGTTATGAACTTATTTATGAACATAACTTTAAAGGCTAGTATGTTATCTTCGGAAACATTAAAGTCAACTGGCTACGATTAATTCTTGATGAATTCCTTAGCTTCAACAATGGTCGGATGAATGTCATATATTATGGTGAGTATATTATGCGCTTACTAAAGGCATGTGAGATTCCAGAACCTGACTCGTCGGTTTCTACTGTTGGATATTGAAATTCTCGCACTTCAGCATTAATGAAGCTACCGGTTGCTTGAGCACCTCCTATCATTTCTTTCGAAGAATGGACTCAACGATAATTATCTCAAGATCAACCACAACAACGTGGCGAAGCATCTCATGATCCATCCCGCCAAAGATCAACTCATCGTCAACAAGACGAAATTTAGATTCCTAATCTAGGCCTACCTCTACATGAGTTGATTTCTATGATATGCCGTAACCAACAAATTCTTTAATCCCATGTCACTAAAGTTGACAAAAAGCTTGATAAGGTTAAAGGATTTTTTATGAAGTTACGGCAAGCTATCTCATGTTCATCCGGCACTTCCACGACTACAATAGGCGATCTGGGTAAGCAACCCATCTTAACTTGGTCCTCCTCTTCCGATAATCAAGCAAGTAGTAGCGACGATGGTGGAGATGAAGGCGTTAGTGGTGGTCAAACATCGCATGACGATTGGGGTAAGAAAAGGATGGTATGAGCTGTTATTTTATATTATGCAGACATTAGTCTTTATTTTATAGCTTGTATTAAAGCAGTCACTACTTTTCATGTTTCAAGACTCTTGTTTATGATTGTTTAATGTATGAATGGTTGTTTCCTTCATAATATCTATGACATTATGGCTTCATACTTTTAGATCCTTATTCCTTTTTGTCGATGACAATGGGGGAGAAAGGTATATTACTAACGTTGAGAATGCAGGATGTAGAGTGTCAAAGATTCAGGGGGAGTAAGTATTTATATTATATATTCAATCGAAATTTATATCTATTTACAGGTCGTCATCAATCAAAAAGGGGGAGAATGTTGAGACTTGGTTTTGATTCATGACACAAAGCTATCACTATGACATACAGATTTGACGACTGCTATGATAAAAAGAGATTATATACTACAAGGAGACAAGACTTCAAAACCGGTGCATCAATTATATTATTTTATTTTGAGTATTAGGTCAATTTTGTTAAAATCTCTCCTCATTTACGTATATATTAGCTTATATATTTAATCATCTTATTTCCAAATATTTTATACATATATAAGCATATAAAATGTATAAAAGTGTTCAAAGTTATATATATTACTATACCTATATGTAAACTGTGCATATTGCATAGATTTTACCAGATCAGTTGACCGACTCAAAGGCTCAGCTGACTGACCCTGAAAATTTTATGCAACATGCATTGGTGCACAGATATACATATATTTATTTAAAAGTTCATTTGAATATTCAATCAACTTTCAGTTGACTGACTTAGAGGTTCAGTTGACTGAATTTCTACAATGAATACTTTTTGAAAAGGCATGACTATTTGTGGAGAGTTACGAATCTCTACGAAAAGATTTGGACGCAACACTTCAATCGAAACTCCTCATCAACCGTCGCTGCTCTTTAACCTCTATAAATACATATTCTAACTTGATTCCAAATCACCAAATTTTCTTATCTTTCCAATCTAACTCTTTGGGATCTATTTTCTATTATACTTTCAATTATTCTGCATAAAGCAATATTATACCTTTCTATTCTTCATAAAATTCAAATATATATATATATGTGTGTGTGTGTGTGTGTGTGCGTGTATTTATACTCGAGGAGAAGGTTGTAGGAAGGGTGTACTATAAGTGAAAAATATGTGTTATTAGAACACACAAAGTCAAAACAATCTTTTGTATTTGTTGAAGTCCTGTTCTACTACTCAAGCATGTGAAGTCCTCTTCGGCTGCTAAGGCGAAATCCCCTTTTTCTGCTCAGGTCCCAGTTCGGCTACTCAGGGGTTGTATATACCTGTTCCTTCGGGTTGAGTGAGGGTTGTTGTTTTAGTGAAATTCCAGAAGGAGTCTGGGACTGGACGTAGGACAGTGCTCCAAACCAGTATAAAAATTCCTGGTGTCATTTTACTTTACTGCTTTTATATTCCGCATTATTTACCATATAACTATCATCACTATACTCTTTATTATTGTATATCCATATTACACGATCCATAGCACACTTTCAGTTTACACTTACTCATATATACTATATTACGGAGTTAGTACCATTTATTTTGATATGCAGCGCTTTGGAGTTATTGACATTTATTGAATTTAGAGACAATTTTATATTATGTAGTTAATAACATATTCATATATATAAACTCATATAAATTCTATGTTGTAAAATCTGATGAAATTGTACTGCGCTCTGATGATGTTTTGGTTCATCTAGTTATGCTACTGTCTTTCCTGTTTAATATATATGTTTAATATTACATTTTGCCAATGCATTGTGAGATATATGACTGATTATTGATTTATCACACTATACCTTGATGAATTTGCTCCACCGGCTACGTACCATTACAGAACTCCTTATGTTTTAGTGTAATTGGTAATTGAGGTGGAAGGAGGTCGACACTGCGTAGGACGAGATGACGTGCTTGAGGGTGCATGTGTTGGCTAGAGTTAGAAGAAATGGGCGAGCAGACGACGATTGAGTCTCTAACTTAGGTGAGATCATCTGGAACAATAGAGAAATTGAGAAACTACAAAATAGTCTGTGTGTATTTTATATTTATAAAATAAACTCTAAATTTTATTACTCGTATAACTTTCACATATGACGTTTAGTCCATGTGTGTTTTTTTTGGATGGTGGTGAGATTTTGGACGTTTTGATATGTTCTCTGCTTGATTTTGAGGCTCTACTTTTTTGAAGCTAAACTTTGTTAGTATTTTTTATCTAATTACAATTTAATCCCCAGTTGCTATTATCTTTGCCTGTAATCATATTCCTTGACTTTGATTTTAATGAGATATTAGAGATTGTGACATTGGTTGAATTACTACAATGTTTGAGTTATAATGCTACTAATATATGTGTTTGTTTATTATTATTTCCTTGTTGTTATTGGTATGCACCACTGACCTTTTGAGTATTTATGTAATTGTGAGGTGTGAGGTTTTTTGTGAATGATTAATTAGTTGATGAATATTCAGCAATAATTATTACTTATAGAGTTGAGATAAATAAATAATAATCAATCCAAAAAGCGTAGAGTTATTAAATTAAGTTAAATAGGATTGTTTTTACACTTTAGAGTAATATTTGTAATTAATCCAGATAAGATAATTTGTGATGAAATTAATGTGAAAATTTTAGTAAAATTATTATTATGATTTTCGGTGAAATTCTTAAATAATATAATAAACTTTTTTTACTCAATTTTTTTAGAAAATGAGTGTTCCTTGCATGGAAGGAGAGAACTCGTGTAATTTTATTCTACATCTAAAGAATTGTTGCCAACAAACCTAGTAGGTAGCAATGCCCTACGTACAAAGAAAAATAAGCTCCCTCCCTAAATATAAAAAAGAAAGCCTTAATGATAAGGAAGAGTAATGAAGGGAATGTGCAAGACCAAGGGAAAGAAATGTGACTATAAGACATTCATGCTCTAAAGTAGTAAACATTTGGATGACCCTAAAGCTATCAATATATAACTACCGCTGCATCAAGAAGCGAGTGCTGATATAAACTCAATGAAAAGTTGGTCGAAAAAGAAAACACACGCACATGCATAGTTATATATGCATAATTCACATGCATAGTTATATATGCATAATTATATATATATATATATATATATAAAGTAATAATGAATGTAAGCTAGAGAGATAAAATGCATATCTAAGCAATTACATTAGGGTGGTAAATAAAAGATCATTGTTGAAGTAAAGGGACATATAGGTCAGTGTGCATATCTATACCTGTGGTAATGGTGAAGCTGTTCTGAGCATGTTGGTTGTTAAAGTTAATTTTTTTAAGAGATCAATATATTCTTTAATTTTCTTGAGGAAATTATTAAAATTGGCTAATTAGTTAGCTTATAGTTAGCTTTAGTAATCCAGTTATAGTAGAAAATAGAGATATTATAGATTACCACGGGGAAGTACTTATTTCTTTAAAAACACATTAAGTATGCTCAAACCAAATGTACCAGCAGATAATAACATAGATTGTATCAACTAAGATCTTATTTTCAAGGTTAAAATAAAATCTTATTGTATTCCAATAAAGTAGTAGGTCAAAATTTTATTAAATGTGTTGAATTTGAAAATGAAAAGGACCATAGAAACGATGTCATTAGTGATATTATATTTATAGTATAAGTGATATATGTTCTAACTCGAGTTGCAAAAAGCACATTTTTTTCTACTAGTATGTTTTTCCTTTTTAGGTGTTATCCGGGCATTTTGAGCCGACTATATTCAAACGAATTGAGTAGTTAGATTCGACTATGATTAAGCCCAACAAGTCCAAAGTGATGATTGTAGGGTCCTGAAGTGAAGTACAGATGGTAATAGGAAGCCGTGGTTAAACGGATTTGAGGGATATGCAATGCAGAATATTCGAAGTATAGATATAGTCCAATATAGAGGAGGGATTGGTTATAATCGTTCTCCAATATAGGGATCGACATATTTTAGGGAAGCAAGTGCAATTCAATGAAAAACAACCAATATCTCAAGATCCATAAGTCCAACGCATACAAAACTTTTGGAGCAAAATTTGGGCAACCTACGGAGCCTACCCTACGGATCATACATGTGACGCCCCAACTCTATACCCACGCTAGCCAAGAACATTACGGTGAATGCTGTCAACTAGCACGGAGAATAAGGCTGTTGAGGAGCGACCATCCGTGTAATTGCTTTGTGCGAGCATCGATATGTCAGATAGTATAACATGCTACTTTATCAAGAGGAAATCCGACATACCGACACAAACTCAAAGCTACTACACAGTGGCTATAATATCTTCAGAAACAAATATAGAAATAAACATAACACAAATCAGTCACAGACAATTCATATCACAAAGGCGGAAATAGATATGAATATTACACTAGGAAGTGTACATCAGAGTAATGGTCTAAAAAGATCCACAATATCACAAAAGAATAGTGACATGAACTACACAAAAGAATAAGTATACATTATGGAGTCTATATCTCAAATGTATACAACAAAAACTACTAATCTAAGTAGTTAACCAAAAATCAGAGAAATCAATCCCAAGAGAGAAGTCAAGCAGAAGCACCTGTAACATCTCGGTCTGACCCGAGTATTATTTAATAAGAAAATAATAAACGGATCAGTGTAACTATAAATATCAGATGAAACGATATAGAATAAGAGATATGACTAAACACATAATAATCACAATGCCAAGCTGTGATATATATAAGTAATTGAAAATCAACAAGAGATTAATCAATAACACGATAATCTACTCAAGATAAAAAGTAATGTCATACTCCTAATTTCATTCACCAAGCCACAATAAATGACATATAAGATATGGCATAGACGTATAATATCCATAACGGCATACTACTATAAGTATGCAAATGATAATCAACAAACGATTAATCAATGTCAAAGAATCTTCTCAAAGATCCAAAAAGGGTATCATACCCAAAACTTGTATTCACAACAAGTTAATGACACACAAATTCACCTATACACAAGAATTGATAAATCATATCAGTAGAAATCACAAAGTTGGTGAAACATAAATTCCAGAAATCAACACAAGAAATCCAGTCAATGACACACAAATTCACCTATACACAAATATTGATAAATCATATCAATAGAAATCACAAAAATAGGTGAAGTATAAATTCCAGAATTCGAAACACGAAATCCAGAAATTTCACAAAATAAGGGGGGAGGCCTATCACATGAACGGGAGCATGAAAACTCACCAACAGCTGTAACACATGAACGAGAAGCTATCTCATGGTAGCTAGCCATTAATTTGACACACGAATGGTCCGAAGACCTGACACACGAATGGTCCAAAGACCGTGGGTTGCTACCCCACCAATTTGAGTCGAAAGTCCACAAAACGGGGTTTAATCTCCCGCGCAGTCAAAGAGACATCACACATTGCTAGTCTAAATCACAAAAATGATCGTCATGATCATCAAGAAGTGTCAATTACACTAAGCTAGTAAATATATGAGTTTAGCTTCATGTCCCATAACCACTTGCTTAACTTAAATATTTACGAACAAACTGTAGATCTCCACTATAAAATTGTCACAAGAGATTCAATCGAACAAGTCCAAGAATTAACCGACAAAGTGAACGCAAGCGTTTCATACCACTTGTTTTACTAAGTCATTTAATTAGATTTCTCATACGAGTGAGGTAAAGGTTTATATATATACTAATAGAATGGAAAACGGTTTTATAAACGAATTTGGTATTAAAATAGTATTGAAATCGTTTGAGAAAAGAGTTTTAATATTTACTACTAATATAGAAAACCTTTATATTTTTAAAGTGACAAAACATAAAGAAGATTGTAGGAACAATCAATCACTAAAATTCACATACGAAGATGTGAATAAAAATCCAAAGAAATCGATACCGAATCCATCGAAACGGATATTCTCAGAATTCCCAAAGAAAATAAGTCATCAAAGTCAACAACAACTGATAACAAAAATTAGGGAAACAACACAAATCGATTAGAGTTGGATATTTAAGCAACAAGGCAAAGCAGGCAAAAATCATCAGGTCGGTCGGCCGGACTCCCTGAGTCGGTCGACCGAACCTTAAAACAGAAAGTGCTTAGGCACTTGGAAGCAGGTCGGTCGACCGGACCAGAGGGGTCGGTTTGCCGAACCAGAAACAGAAGTGCAACTGCACATTTGGAAGCAGGTCGGTCGACCGAACCAGGGGGTCGGTCGGCCGGACCTGTTTCCAGCCTGTTCCCTACCTATTGCAAATGAGGTTCAATCTTGACCAAATTGCATTCTCTCGAGCAACGGCGCTAAGGGATTATGCCAATCGACTACCCGGCCCTATAAGCTCTTCGATGCATCTCCAAAAACATGATCAAAGATCAAAGCTATGATTTTTAAGGAATTGAACCCAAAACACTAAGAATTGGAATATACACCAATTCAATCCAAACCAAAAGCAAATGCACACGAATAAGTGTTAGGAATTCATACCTAACAATCGAAGATAAATATAAGCATAGATGTGAGATAAAAATCTCACCTTTTCACAAAATCGAACAAGAAGAAGCTTGAAAGCAAATGGAGAATCAACCTCTCTTCAACACAACCCAATTGAGCTTGAATCTAAGCTCAAAACAAGAACATTCCCAAAATTAGGTTTAGGAATTTCTGAAATTGGTATGAGGATAAGTTGGAGAAGAAGAAGAGAAGCTTACCAATGGGTTCTTCTTGAGTTTGGAGCTAGGAATTTTATTTGCAAGAGAAACTAGGGTTTTGGAGTTTTAATTTCCAATCTCTCCCACCATTAAAGCTAAGAAAACTGAAAAGAGAAGAGAATGAGGGTGAATGGGGAAGAGTGGCTCAGATTTGAGCATAAGTAAAACATAGGGCTGAGCCCAAAAACCAAACCCAAAGTTAAAAGTAGCAAAAATCGACTTTCTCCAAACATATCGAAGCTTATACTCAAAAAGGTCGCAAACGGCATTTTAAACTCAATGGGAGTGGTCCCGAGTCTTAATTCGACCGTATGCAAAAAATAGCTTTTCGGACTAAAATCCGACTAACGATGAAATATTTAAATAAAATATTTAAATATAAAATCGATAAATATGCGGGTTGTTACAGACTCCCCTCCTTAAAGAAATTGCGTCCTCGCAATATTTAAGAAGAAGATATGTAGTAACTACCATAAAAGCATATTCAACACAAAAGAAATTTGAAATAAGAAGTTCACCTCAAAGAGCACGAGAAAGTAAGTCCGGATGTGTTCGCTCGATGTACTCTCTGGATTCCCAAGAACAATCCTTGGGATTTGAAGACCATTGAACTTTAACAAGCGGAACATCTTTATTTCGAAGTCGTTTGACCTCCGAAGCAATGATACGAATAGGATGTTGCTCATAAGTTAAATTAGGCGAAACTTCAATCTCTTCCACAACACCGGGCTCAAGAATAGAATCGGAATCTCGAAGGCACTTCCGAAGTTGAGAAACGTGAAACACGTCATGGACAGCAGAAAATTGAGCCGGTAATAAAAGGCGATAAGCCATGGAACCAATACGTTCGGTGATAGGAAATGGCCCAATATATCGAGGCGCCAATTTTCCCGATCGACTGAAACGTACAACACCTTTCATAGGTGAAACACGAACGAACACAAGATCTCCCACAGAAAATTCTAACCTCCTTCTTCGGTTATCGGCATAGGATTTTTGCCTACTCTGGGCTTCTTTCATTCTATGTCGAATAAGGTCAATTTTCTCTGTGGAATCCCGAATAAAATCTGGACCTAAAACCAGCTTCTCACCGGCCTCAAGGAAATAAGAAGGAGATTGGCATGGCCTTCCATAGAGTGCCTCGAAAGGTGCCATACCAATACTAGATTGGAAGCTATTATTATAGGAAAATTCAACAAGTGAAATATGATCTTCCCAACTTCCACCAAAATCAAGCACACAAGAACGAAGAAGATCTTCAAGAGTTTGATTCACACGCTCAGTTTGTCCATCGGACTGGGGATGATAAGCGGTGCTAAAATTAAGCTTCGTTCCCAAAGCTTTTTGAAGACTCTTCCAAAATCCACTAGTAAACAATGGATCACGATCACTAACAATAGAAGTAGGAACTCCATGCAATTTAACAATCTCTTTGATAAAAAGCTTGGCCAAAAGAGGAACGGTTCGGTTAGACCGAACGGGAATAAAATGGACGGATTTAATAAGTCTATCAACGATCACCCATAAGCTATCATGACCCGAACGAGAACGGGGAAGGCCATCTATAAAACCCATGGAAATTTGGTCCCACTTCCAAATCGGAATTTCTAAAGGTTGCAATAACCCACCGGGCCTTTGATGTTCGGCCTTAACGAGTTGGCAAGTCATGCAACGCTTAACGAAGTTAGCGATGTCAAGTTTCATTCCCTCCCAATAATAAAGTCGCTTCATATCCGCGTACATTTTACTACTACCGGGATGAATGGTAAATTTAGAACGATGTGAATCTTCAAAAATATCTTTACGAAGATCACCAATATTTGGCACGACAAGTCTACCAAATTTCCGAATGCCGCCACGAGAATTGATATCAAAGTCTTTCAAACCTTCGATATCAATTTTATCCTTAATATTTTGGCCAAGAAGAGCCAATTCAGGATCTAGCCATTGAGCTTCAAGAATGCGGTCTAAAAGAGAAGGATGAGCCTCAAGGCTACATAAAACAAATGATGAGCATCGGAAACACGGTCTCGAATTTCGCAAGTGGATAAAATCTCGAGATCGTTCCATTCGGATATCATCATAGAAACAACGGCTTGTTGTTTACGGCTAAGAGCATCGGCGACACGATTACCCTTACCGGGAGTATAAAGAATATCAAGATCATAAGGAGCAAGGAACTCGAGCCAACGTTGTTGACGCAAATTAAGTTCCTTTTGAGAAAACAAATATTTAAATGACTTATGATCGGTATAAAGAACAAATTTCTCTCCTAAAAGATAATGACGCCAAATACGGAGAGCAAAAACAATAGCCGCGAGTTCTAAATCATGAGTGGCATATCTAGACTCGGTAGGCTTCAATTTCCTAGAAGCATAAGCAATAACACGTTCTTTTTGCATAAGAACGGCACCCAAACCAACGCGACTAGCATCGGTATAAACAACGAAGTCTTGATTCCCCTCGGGAATAACAAGAATAGGAGCATCAGAAAGGAGTTCTTTCAATTTCTGAAAAGAAGCTTCACATTTGTCCGACCAAATGTATTTAATACCTTTCTTCGTTAAGCTAGTGAGAGGCACGGCAATCTTAGAAAAGTCTTTGATAAAACGACGGTAATAGCCCGCCAATCCGAGAAAACTACGAATCTCTGTCACACTCTCCGGTCTCTTCCAATCTTGAATCGCTTCAATCTTTGAAGGATCCACGGAAATTCCGGATTCGGAAATAATATGACCGAGAAACTTCACACGAGATTGCCAAAAGTGGCATTTAGAAAATTTTGCCTTTAATTGATTACTCCTAAGAGTTTTCAACACAATCCGAAGATGTTTTTCATGCTCCTCCTCGGTTTTAGAATACACAAGAATATCATCGATAAAGATGAGAACAAACCGGTCGAGGAAGTCTTTGAAAACTCTATTCATAAGGTCAACGAAATACGCCAGAGCATTCATCAAACCAAATGGCATGACAAGCCATTCATAAGATCCATAACGAGTACGGAACGATGTCAAAGGAATACTATCCTCTGCAATACGAAGCTGATGAAATCCAGTAGCTAAGTCTAATTGTGAAAAGACTCTAGCACCACTAAGTTGATCGAATAGATCATCAATCCGAGGTAAAGGATATTTATTTTTGATAGTAAGATCGTTAAGCTTGCGGTAGTCAACGCAAAGCCTAAGTGTTCCATCGGATTTCTTCACGAAAATAGCCGAAGCTCCCCAAGGCGAGGAACTAGAGCGAATAAATCGCTTCGTCTCCAATTCAGATAATTGTTTACGCATCTCCTCGTTTTCTTTATTGGATATACGATACGGAGAGTGAGTGATAGGTTGAGCTCCAGGAATGAGATTAATTCTGAACTCAATTGCTCGCTTAGGTGGTAATCCTAAAACGGGCTCAAATATGTCGGAAAATTCACAAACGACGTGAATAAGAGAAATAATATCACCCTCATCATCATCGTCATCATCACGAGGATTTAAAGAATACAAAGATGCAACCAAGCTGGAATCTGAATCCTTAAGATTAATAGAAATCTGCTTAACAGATTGAGGATGTCGAAGATGAATAGTCCGCTCAGGACATAGGATATGGGCTTCATAACGGTTAAGCCAATCCATTCCCAAAATCATTCCAAAGCCTAAATAACGCATGACATGCAAATCGGCTAGGAAAGAAAAATCACACAAAATAATTTCGACATCTTTACACAATAAACTGATTGTTGCGGATCCACCAACCGGATTCGCAATTCTCAAAGAAGTCATTAAACACAAAACATCCAAAGAAAAAGTATCAACAAGTTCTTTTGATATAAAAGAATGGGACGCACCCGTATCAAAAAGAATTCGAATAGGATGATCATGAAATAAAATAATTCCATCCAGGATAGAATGAGAAATACCTTGGCCACGAGATGTGTTGCCAGGGGCTTGAGCAACATTAAGCTTTCCCTCCTTCCTACTTTGAATTTTGGGACACACATGCATAAAATGGTCCGGGCTCTTGCAATAGCGACAAGTACGAGGCTTTGAACACTTGTTCGCAAAATGGTCTTTCGAACCACAATTATAGCATTTCCCTTGAGTAGAGGAAAAGGTCTTTTCAGCAGGAGTTGCTTGACTCCCTTTCTTATTGGGATAAGGACCTTTGAATTTGCTTGGCCTCTTCTTGTTGTTGAAGTTTGTTATGGAACCCACCACTTCAACATCATTCTCCCTATCCGCCTCTTCGAGACGAAGAGCGATATCAACGAGTTGGTCGAAAGAAACTTCTAATTTTAGAAGTAATGGCTTCTTAAGACTTTTGTTTAAGCCATAGACGAATCTCTGGTTCTTCTTTAAAGGGGTGTTGATGTATTCAACCCCATTTTTGGAAAGCGACTCGAAGGAGGCGACGTAATCAGTCACGGAGGACTCACCTTGAACAAGGTCTATAAATCGTCGAGCCAATGTCACTCTCTCTGCTTCCAGTACAAATTTCAACTCGAAGCGTTCTCGGAATTTATCCCAGGTGAGATCCGCTACATTAATCTCAGAAATAAGAAGCTCGTACCAGTCCAATGCTCTTTCTCGGAGCATACTAGAGGCCACCTGAACTCGGTGAAGGTCAATAAGATTCATGCGAGAAAAGATTCGATCGCATGACCTTAGCCAAGCCTGTACTTCAATAACAGTTTCGGAACCTTTGAATGGCTCCCTACCCAAATTAGTGTAATCGCTACACAAGCGTGCAAATCCCGATTTTGGGTGAGTAGGTTCCGGGTTAGCTCCGGCTGCTTGAGCATTGGTCACTAAATCAAGAAGCTGTTGTGCAGTCATAAAAACTCTGTAACGACCCCGGATTTTTATGAATTTAAATTGATAATTTAAATGAATTTTTGAATTAAAATTTGTAAAATTGATTTTAAATGACAGCGAGTTTCCCCGATTCAAATAGAAAAAAAAATATTAAGTCGTATGAAATTGAAAATTTGTATATAGGTGAATATATATGTATATATATATATTGGGTTTTAAATAAAATCTTAAATAACTGGTTTTAAAAATAAATAGAAATAAAAATAAGTAGTCATGTAAGAATAGAAATAAATATACATTTAAGTATATGCAAAGCAAGTAAAATATTTGTCAACAAAACAAAAAGAAAATAATAAATATATCAAAGTGTGAATCAAAACAAAGTTATATATATATACAACATATCGCAGTACAAATAAATAAAAGAAGTACAAGCTTATAAAATTTAACAACATGTTAAAATAGAAGTTATTCATACTATAAAGTAATAAGACAAAGCAATGGAACAAAACATATATATGAATTAACTTGCAAAAGAAAAGAAAGGAAAATACATTCAAGTATATCTGGTATAAGTATGAAGACAAGACGAAAGGAAAGATATCTATATATACATACAGGAATGCAAGTGTAAGTAAGAAAACAATATATATGTCAAAAACAATATTCATCACAACCTTACATAAACAAAAGTATGCAATACAAAATAATACAAACAAATACAAATATAAGCATAAACAAAACAAGAAGATTTAAAGAAAATAAAATACATTCAAGTATAAAGTAAATACATTGGCAACAATTCCAACAATAATTATAATAGCTTTATATCTATGTAGATGAAGTATAAAAGTATAACTAAAACAAAAGTATATATTTTCATTTAAGTTAAAGTTTTATAACAAAGGACTAAAACAACTTTATAGTTATACATAAAGTAAAATAATAAAATGTCTAAGAAAATATAAAGTAAACAAATCAAATTAGATATGAATTATAATATGAAACAAAGTTGTAAATAGAGTAAGTAAATAAACAAATGAAGACAAGAATCTAGGCTGTAAACAAAAGCATAAACAAATCAAAATATGAATATACATAAATAAGTACAACCAAAACATAACTAAAACAAATAAAGTACAAAAGCATATCAAAGAAAAAGATATCAGCCGAGTAGAAAAAGGGTTGAGTTATCTTCACCCATGCCTATTTTGTACAAACATATCACCTGTACACTTTCTTTTATATATCACCAGTAAACTTTTCTCCTATATTATCATCTTCCTCACCCCAGTTCATTCCTTCAAATCCAAGAAAAAAACTAAAGTGAATATCATCTCCATTTGAAAAGAAAGAAATTCAACTTTAAATCAACAACTCAGTTTAAACATCAATCAATGAAAACCAGAGAAGGAAGATTTCAGCAAACAAATGCAGGCCTATTTCAACTTTGTCAAGTCTGTGTCAAAATTTAAAGCAACTCTATTCAACAAATTCCAGGCTCTGTTCTTTCCTACCAAAGTGAGTAACTTTTAAAATGTAAAATATTTGATAACATGATAGTATGGTTAGAATAAGTATTTGCTTGTATATTTAAGTGTAAATCTGTAGTTGACATATTGTGTGCATGTTGTGTTATGCTCTGTTCTTTTCTGGATTAAGTAACATCGTTTAAGTAAAAAAAATAAAACCCCAGATATCAACTCTTTTGATCTTTGTTAGGATGGAAGACTTAATCATAATATGTTATTAGTTTATAAATAAAAGTTTAATACTTATTTCCAGCGAAATAGATGTGAAAGGAGTCTGATACTCCATGGAACATATGAACACATATGAATATGATAAAAATCAAATAAAATGAATTGTTGAATCGAGTATATAAGTGGAATCATTAGTTAAAAACATGATTTTTAAAACAGAAACTTTGATTTTTCATTTACTATGTTGAGAGCAGTCCCTAGTCGATCAGAAATGCTTTTCTTCCCAATTTCCTGTGATCGATGAATCTTTGAGGGTTGAGATTTTGATGGAAGCTTGTTTGGTTATCAATGGGTTTAGGAAAAATGTTAAAAAAAAGAATTATTGCAAACATTGATAGAACGAGGAGGAATTAGGGTTTTCACATGGGTTTTTGGACGTGCCAGAAACAAAGCGTTTCTGTCTTCTCTGATCGATCGAGCCGTTCGAGATTCTGAGGAAGGGTAGTTCGAAGAGTCGGCGAGGCGAGGCCGGAGCTGCAGCATCTCTGATGGTCAGAGCAAGGAGGGGCGAGGCGATCTGTTGAAGGGTCGTATGCCTCGGTTTCGAATGAAGGGTCAATTTTCGTTTCGTTCTTCGTGTTGCTCGTTCAAAGACTGGAATGGCACGTGGGGATGGTCGGCGACTTGTTCATGGTGTCGCCGGAGGTGGGATCGTCATTGACGATCTGTGCACGTGCACGGCGTTGATGTCGTTCCTGGAAATTTCTGGGTGTGGACGACGCGAGTTAATGCTCGAGTAAGATGTGGGGTTTCTTCGAGGCAAACCCTGGGCGCGTGGGTTTGTTGCACGTGTTATTGCTGTTGTAGCTTGAACGTAAAAAAAAAACAAAAAAGAAAAGAAAGAGGAGAAGAAGATGCGTACCAGGAAAGTGCCTGGGAAAATATGGTGAAGAGCTCGAAGGGGAACTCGCGTAACTCAGTATTTTACTCGGGTTTTCCAGTGTGTTGGCTCAAAGCCAATATAGTACTGATTCGGGAACTAAAATTTAAGTTTAAAGCAAAGTTTAAATTAAGTTTCAAAACAAAGGTCTAAATATAAATTCAAGTTCAAGTTTGAAACTAAGTAAAAAAAAAAATAAAAAATAAAAAATAAAATTTAACTTTAAAATTGTTTTAAATAAAAGAATTTAAGCAATTAAAGTATGTTTTAAGGAATTTGAATTTAAAATGGAATTTGAAAATTATAAAGAAATGAATTATAACAAAGATTTAACCAATGTTTAAATCGGGAATTCAATCTAAATTTGAATCTTAGTTTTGTAATAAAAGAAGTTTTTTTTTTTCATGAATGATTAAGTGTATTTTTTTTTAAAATTAATTTGAATTTAAGATTTAAAGTGTAATGATAGAAATACACTTAAATATTAATGAAGTCATTAATAAAGAAATTAATTATCTTAGAGATAATTAAGGAAATAATAGGGTAATTAAAGAATGATTTATTAAATTTATAAATAAATAATTTAGATTTAATTTATAATTAGAAATGATTAATGATGAATTAATCCAAGTTAATTTTCTTGAGAAAGTAATTAAGGAAATGTTATTAGTTAATGAAGATAATTAACTAGAGATTATTAAGTAATTAAATTAATATGATTAATTAAGAATAATTTAATTTATTAAAGTGTTTGATAAATTGATATCAAATGATTTGTAATGAATTAATCAAGATTGGGTAATTAATTCATAAGAAATTAATTTATTTGGAAATAAATTGAATTAAGTAGGATTAAACGATTAATTAATCCTAGTTATAAATGATTATTGAATGTTAGCCCTACTTATGAAGGATTTTATTGTATGAGATGCTTTGAATTGATTGTCCTATCTGATCTGTGATATTTTGTTCTGTAGATTGAGCAGTGTATATTTATTTGCATTTGTATATTATCTGTGAATCTGTGAATGGGCGATGAGCGTTATAAGTTTTATATCGCTTATCAACTATATTTCTGTATTCTGATCTGTGATGATTGAAATGATGTTGCACTATTGTGTTAAACCCCTGGACCACACCATACACACACAATTATGGATTTCACGAGGAAATCGATTAAGTCACAGATTTTAAAATGACTTTAAAATGATTTTTAAAGTTGAATATTTAAATTCAAATGTTTTGGAAATGGAATCGGAATAAATGTGAAAAGCTTTTGGAATGAAATTTCAAGTTAAAATTTATTTTAATTTACCTGATTAAGATTTGAAATTTAAATAATTCAATTTGAATTTGAATTCGATATTTGGAATTGAATTCTGTAATTTGAAACTAGGGATTAATGATATTATACTAGTCATTATGAGTTAAATCATTTTTAAAGTATTATTTTTGGGAATTTGAATTTAACCCAGGGATTCTAAATTGTATAAATGAATCAGATTTCCAAAATGAAAACTGTTGTTTTCAAATGATAAACACTTTTAGATAAGAACTGAGATTCCAGTTAATTAGGGGAATTTCAAGATTAAATAGAGAAATGATTTTCCTAAGTTATGAATGAATTCTTTTTGAAAGCTATGAATTAAACCTGTTTATTTTTAACAGATTTAAATTGATGATTTGTTTAAATCAAATTGAAATGAAATTGTTTTGAAGGCTATAAGTTAAATCTTTGATTTAAAAATTTAACGAGTTAATCAAATCGAAATGAAAATTGATTTGGAAAATCTGTGAATGAATCTTTTGTTTAAAAGATTAAAATTGTGAAAATTGTTTAAACCGTTAAAGGTTGTGAAAATGAATCCTTTTGTTTAAAAGATTTGAAATGGTGATTTGTTAAGCCATTTGAAGAAAAGTTTTGGGTAATAAGTTGTGACTTAATTGAAATCCCAATATCCATATATTTCTTGTAAATATTGCGCTCACTATTCGGTTTAGCCGGGAGAGGACCTTTGTGCCATATATCCCATTCCGAATATGTGATATGTCGTTATGGATAGCATTTGAAGACCGGTGTTGAAGACCGGATATTTTTGAAAGCGAAAGGACAACTCGTCGAATGTCTTTGCATCGACTGGTCCCCGGTATAGAGACTCCATATGTGATGGGAAGTCCGAACGTGGTTAGTGAATATCCGGATTGCAAGGACTTCTTTGTAAGTGCCTTCGGTTCTGTTCGAGCCCGGAACAGACTTGTATGGATTGTATGTCTGACATTACAAATTGAGATATAAAGCCGATTTCTTTCAAATATATTTCTGTTGGTGGCGGAGAATTTATTCTCTTAGCTTAACACCCTTCTCTGAGACGTACGAGCTCAGAGGTTATATAGTTGAAGTTATCAGCGATATATTCCCAATTTTGGTAATGTGACATACTGAGTGTTGCTGTAAATGATCATTGTGTTGATTATTTGTGATAGGATCATTTGTTTGATCGTTTATCTTTGTGATCATTTCTATGATCATTTGTTGACCCAAAGCACGGCTTTTGTATAAAGTGTGTTTTTGTGGACGTGACTTCGTCGAGCCTCACAAACCGGTAATGGTCGAAACAGGAATTGTGCGGCAAGGTTTTCAGGGATAACTTCCCTAGGGTATGACCATTCCTTCTGGAAAAGGGTAGTATCATGGTATGGAGCCCAGATACTTACTCATGTTGAAACACTTATTATTATGGTGTGATGTTGGTTAGAGAGCGCTCTCGTTTAAAGGTCCCAAAGGACCGGGGGTGGCATATCTGAGGGTTTGTAATATTCCTTGGGAAAAGGGATTCCCGGCTTTGTTTAGCAGAGAACGGTTTGGTTCTCGGGGCGTTCTTCCAGAGGCGTTTCCATGTGGCAATGGGAAGTTCCTTGGCCTGATCATTTGTTGGAAAATCCATTCTTCAAATACGAGACTTGTACGGTATTAGTTGTATAACCTGCCATGGAATGTGGCGGTAACCTGCTATTGAACATGGTTAGCTATAGTAGGCATACGATAATGGTCGTATGTTGGCTAAGATTTATATCTTTACTTTCGAAATGATTTTTACTACACTATGCACTAGTAATAATATCAAATGTTTCTTTTTAATGCGTATCAAGCATCTTTGACTATCATAAGGAGAAATCTCCTCCGATTCTGCGTTTGCATTGTGTGTGTGTGCGGGAGGCCTTATGGTAGTCTCATTTTTAAAAAAGCATTGCGAATTGACTTTGAAAATCTTTTGTTGAATGTTTTAAAAAGATAAACTGTTTTTGTTGCTCACACCAGTCCCACGACTGATCCGGAGTTTATCGTTTCTTTCCTAAACTCTGGGTGCTCATTATTTTATACACGAGCAGTCTAGAGTTGGGTTTTTCAGATAGTCAGATTAGTAGGTTATCTGGAGTTAGTTCAGTCTTTGGATCGCACCAGTCTTGCTGAGCTTGGTGCATCGTTATTGGGAATTCGAGCTATTGCTGAATTGGTTCTTGGAGATGGAGTTGCAGTTCTCGGAGTTCTCTTTTAAAGACTATCTTAGAGTTATATTGTTC
Organism: Allium cepa; assembly: GCA_030765085.1. Classification (NCBI taxonomy): domain Eukaryota; kingdom Viridiplantae; phylum Streptophyta; class Magnoliopsida; order Asparagales; family Amaryllidaceae; genus Allium; species Allium cepa. The sequence goes on from CM060939.1 coordinate 323,196,893, forward strand.
AGTTGCTAGATGTTATCATCTATTTTCTTTTCCGCTGCTATTTTATTGTATCGTATCTCTGATGTATATTGATATCTATTGGATCATCTGTTGTATCAGATATTGTATCAAAGCTGCATATCAATGTATTATTCTTTTATTTCGCTGTGTTATTTACTTAATGTTGTTATAAGCTCCGACGAATCGGATTTGAACGGTCGAATCTATGGCATTCGAATACGATATGAAGTATGGATGTCGATTTTCGAGCGGGCAAAATTCGGCTCGTTTCAAACTCCATCTTGGGGTGGAGTGCTAGACGGTACGGCTCTAGGACGGCCAGGTCTAGACATTTCTCTTCCTTTAGAAAGAAAGAAGAAGAAGAAAAAGGTTATTCACCAATTTGAATATCAAGCAATCTTGATAGACAAAACAAGGAATCTTAAGGAAAATAGGATGAATCGGTACGAAGACTCGAATTAAATCCTAAAGCAAGACTCCTAAGAAAGACTTAGGACGATGATCCTTGTTATAATATTCCATATTGTTCCGAAGTTTGGCTCTGATACCATGCTGTGACGCCCCACCTCTATACCCACGCTAGCCAAGAACATTACGGTGAATGCTGTCAACTAGCACGGAGAATAAGGCTGTTGAGGAGCGACCATCCGTGTAATTGCTTTGTGCGAGCATCGATATGTCAGATAGTATAACATGCTACTTTATCAAGAGGAAATCCGACATACCGACACAAACTCAAAGCTACTACACAGTGGCTATAATATCTTCAGAAACAAATATAGAAATAAACATAACACAAATCAGTCACAGACAATTCATATCACAAAGGCGGAAATAGATATGAATATTACACTAGGAAGTGTACATCAGAGTAATGGTCTAAAAAGATCCACAATATCACAAATGAATAGTTACATGAACTACACAAAAGAATAAGTATACATTATGGAGTCTATATCTCAAATGTATACAACAAAAACTACTAATCTAAGTAGTTAACCAAAAATCAGAGAAATCAATCCCAAGAGAGAAGTCAAGCAGAAGCACCTGTAACATCTCGGTCTGACCCGAGTATTATTTAATAAGAAAATAATAAACGGATCAGTGTAACTATAAATATCAGATGAAACGATATAGAATAAGAGATATGACTAAACACATAATAATCACAATGCCAAGCTGTGATATATATAAGTAATTGAAAATCAACAAGAGATTAATCAATAACACGATAACCTACTCAAGATAAAAAGTAATGTCATACTCCTAATTTCATTCACCAAGCCACAATAAATGACATATAAGATATGGCATAGACGTATAATATCCATAACGGCATACTACTATAAGTATGCAAATGATAATCAACAAACGATTAATCAATGTCAAAGAATCTTCTCAAAGATCCAAAAAGGGTATCATACCCAAAACTTGTATTCACAACAAGTTAATGACACACAAATTCACCTATACACAAGAATTGATAAATCATATCAGTAGAAATCACAAAGTTGGTGAAACATAAATTCCAGAAATCAACACAAGAAATCCAGTCAATGACACACAAATTCACCTATACACAAATATTGATAAATCATATCAATAGAAATCACAAAAATAGGTGAAGTATAAATTCCAGAATTCGAAACACGAAATCCAGAAATTTCACAAAATAAGGGGGGAGGCCTATCACATGAACGGGAGCATGAAAACTCACCAACAGCTGTAACACATGAACGAGAAGCTATCTCATGGTAGCTAGCCATTAATTTGACACACGAATGGTCCGAAGACCTGACACACGAATGGTCCAAAGACCGTGGGTTGCTACCCCACCAATTTGAGTCGAAAGTCCACAAAACGGGGTTTAATCTCCCGCGCAGTCAAAGAGACATCACACATTGCTAGTCTAAATCACAAAAATGATCGTCATGATCATCAAGAAGTGTCAATTACACTAAGCTAGTAAATATATGAGTTTAGCTTCATGTCCCATAACCACTTGCTTAACTTAAATATTTACGAACAAACTGTAGATCTCCACTATAAAATTGTCACAAGAGATTCAATCGAACAAGTCCAAGAATTAACCGACAAAGTGAACGCAAGCGTTTCATACCACTTGTTTTACTAAGTCATTTAATTAGATTTCTCATACGAGTGAGGTAAAGGTTTATATATATACTAATAGATTGGAAAACGGTTTTATAAACGAATTTGGTATTAAAATAGTATTGAAATCGTTTGAGAAAAGAGTTTTAATATTTACTACTAATATAGAAAACCTTTATATTTTTAAAGTGACAAAACACAAAGAAGATTGTAGGAACAATCAATCACTAAAATTCACATACGAAGATGTGAATAAAAATCCAAAGAAATCGATACCGAATCCATCGAAACGGATATTCTCAGAATTCCCAAAGAAAATAAGTCATCAAAGTCAACAACAACTGATAACAAAAATTAGGGAAACAACACAAATCGATTAGAGTTGGATATTTAAGCAACAAGGCAAAGCAGGCAAAAATCATCAGGTCGGTCGGCCGGACTCCCTGAGTCGGTCGACCGAACCTTAAAACAGAAAGTGCTTAGGCACTTGGAAGCAGGTCGGTCGACCGGACCAGAGGGGTCGGTCTGCCGAACCAGAAACAGAAGTGCAACTGCACATTTGGAAGCAGGTCGGTCGACCGAACCAGGGGGTCGGTCGGCCGGACCTGTTTCCAGCCTATTCCCTACCTATTGCAAATGAGGTTCAATCTTGACCAAATTGCATTCTCTCGAGCAACGGCGCTAAGGGATTATGCCAATCGACTACCCGGCCCTATAAGCTCTTCGATGCATCTCCAAAAACATGATCAAAGATCAAAGCTATGATTTTTAAGGAATTGAACCCAAAACACTAAGAATTGGAATATACACCAATTCAATCCAAACCAAAAGCAAATGCACACGAATAAGTGTTAGGAATTCATACCTAACAATCGAAGATAAATATAAGCATAGATGTGAGATAAAAATCTCACCTTTTCACAAAATCGAACAAGAAGAAGCTTGAAAGCAAATGGAGAATCAACCTCTCTTCAACACAACCCAATTGAGCTTGAATCTAAGCTCAAAACAAGAACATTCCCAAAATTAGGTTTAGGAATTTCTGAAATTGGTATGAGGATAAGTTGGAGAAGAAGAAGAGAAGCTTACCAATGGGTTCTTCTTGAGTTTGGAGCTAGGAATTTTATTTGCAAGAGAAACTAGGGTTTTGGAGTTTTAATTTCCAATCTCTCCCACCATTAAAGCTAAGAAAACTGAAAAGAGAAGAGAATGAGGGTGAATGGGGAAGAGTGGCTCAGATTTGAGCATAAGTAAAACATAGGGCTGAGCCCAAAAACCAAACCCAAAGTTAAAAGTAGCAAAAATCGACTTTCTCCAAACATATCGAAGCTTATACTCAAAAAGGTCGCAAACGGCATTTTAAACTCAATGGGAGTGGTCCCGAGTCTTAATTCGACCGTATGCAAAAAGTAGCTTTTCGGACTAAAATCCGACTAACGATGAAATATTTAAATAAAATATTTAAATATAAAATCGATAAATATGCGGGTTGTTACAGACTCCCCTCCTTAAAGAAATTGCGTCCTCGCAATATTTAAGAAGAAGATATGTAGTAACAACCATAAAAGCATATTCAACACAAAAGAAATTTGAAATAAGAAGTTCACCTCAAAGAGCACGAGAAAGTAAGTCCGGATGTGTTCGCTCGATGTACTCTCTGGATTCCCAAGAACAATCCTTGGGATTTGAAGACCATTGAACTTTAACAAGCGGAACATCTTTATTTCGAAGTCGTTTGACCTCCGAAGCAATGATACGAATAGGATGTTGCTCATAAGTTAAATTAGGCGAAACTTCAATCTCTTCCACAACACCGGGCTCAAGAATAGAATCGGAATCTCGAAGGCACTTCCGAAGTTGAGAAACGTGAAACACGTCATGGACAGCAGAAAATTGAGCCGGTAATAAAAGGCGATAAGCCATGGAACCAATACGTTCGGTGATAGGAAATGGCCCAATATATCGAGGCGCCAATTTTCCCGATCGACTGAAACGTACAACACCTTTCATAGGTGAAACACGAACGAACACAAGATCTCCCACAGAAAATTCTAACCTCCTTCTTCGGTTATCGGCATAGGATTTTTGCCTACTCTGGGCTTCTTTCATTCTATGTCGAATAAGGTCAATTTTCTCTGTGGAATCCCGAATAAAATCTGGACCTAAAACCAGCTTCTCACCGGCCTCAAGGCAACAAGAAGGAGATTGGCATGGCCTTCCATAGAGTGCCTCGAAAGGTGCCATACCAATACTAGATTGGAAGCTATTATTATAGGAAAATTCAACAAGTGAAATATGATCTTCCCAACTTCCACCAAAATCAAGCACACAAGAACGAAGAAGATCTTCAAGAGTTTGATTCACACGCTCAGTTTGTCCATCGGACTGGGGATGATAAGCGGTGCTAAAATTAAGCTTCGTTCCCAAAGCTTTTTGAAGACTCTTCCAAAATCCACTAGTAAACAATGGATCACGATCACTAACAATAGAAGTAGGAACTCCATGCAATTTAACAATCTCTTTGATAAAAAGCTTGGCCAAAAGAGGAACGGTTCGGTTAGACCGAACGGGAATAAAATGGACGGATTTAATAAGTCTATCAACGATCACCCATAAGCTATCATGACCCGAACGAGAACGGGGAAGGCCATCTATAAAATCCATGGAAATTTGGTCCCACTTCCAAATCGGAATTTCTAAAGGTTGCAATAACCCACCGGGCCTTTGATGTTCGGCCTTAACGAGTTGGCAAGTCATGCAACGCTTAACGAAGTTAGCGATGTCAAGTTTCATTCCCTCCCAATAATAAAGTCGCTTCATATCCGCGTACATGTTACTACTACCGGGATGAATGGTAAATTTAGAATGATGTGAATCTTCTAAAATATCTTTACGAAGATCACCAATATTTGGCACGACAAGTCTACCAAATTTCCGAATGCCGCCACGAGAATCGATATCAAAGTCTTTCAAACCTTCGATATCAATTTTATCCTTAATATTTTGGCCAAGAAGAGCCAATTCAGGATCTAGCCATTGAGCTTCAAGAATGCGGTCTAAAAGAGAAGGATGAGCCTCAAGGCTACATAAAACAAATGATGAGCATCGGAAACACGGTCTCGAATTTCGCAAGTGGATAAAATCTCGAGATCGTTCCATTCGGATATCATCATAGAAACAACGGCTTGTTGTTTACGGCTAAGAGCATCGGCGACACGATTACCCTTACCGGGAGTATAAAGAATATCAAGATCATAAGGAGCAAGGAACTCGAGCCAACGTTGTTGACGCAAATTAAGTTCCTTTTGAGAAAACAAATATTTAAATGACTTATGATCGGTATAAAGAACAAATTTCTCTCCTAAAAGATAATGACGCCAAATACGGAGAGCAAAAACAATAGCCGTGAGTTCTAAATCATGAGTGGCATATCTAGACTCGGTAGGCTTCAATTTCCTAGAAGCATAAGCAATAACACGTTCTTTTTGCATAAGAACGGCACCCAAACCAACGCGACTAGCATCGGTATAAACAACGAAGTCTTGATTCCCCTCGGGAATAACAAGAATAGGAGCATCAGAAAGGAGTTCTTTCAATTTCTGAAAAGAAGCTTCACATTTGTCCGACCAAATGTATTTAATACCTTTCTTCGTTAAGCTAGTGAGAGGCACGGCAATCTTAGAAAAGTCTTTGATAAAACGACGGTAATAGCCCGCCAATCCGAGAAAACTACGAATCTCTGTCACACTCTCCGGTCTCTTCCAATCTTGAATCGCTTCAATCTTTGAAGGATCCACGGAAATTCCGGATTCGGAAATAATATGACCGAGAAACTTCACACGAGATTGCCAAAAGTGGCATTTAGAAAATTTTGCCTTTAATTGATTACTCCTAAGAGTTTTCAACACAATTCGAAGATGTTTTTCATGCTCCTCCTCGGTTTTAGAATACACAAGAATATCATCGATAAAGATGAGAACAAACCGGTCGAGGAAGTCTTTGAAAACTCTATTCATAAGGTCAACGAAATACGCCGGAGCATTCATCAAACCAAATGGCATGACAAGCCATTCATAAGATCCATAACGAGTACGGAACGATGTCAAAGGAATACTATCCTCTGCAATACGAAGCTGATGAAATCCAGTAGCTAAGTCTAATTGTGAAAAGACTCTAGCACCACTAAGTTGATCGAATAGATCATCAATCCGAGGTAAAGGATATTTATTTTTGATAGTAAGATCGTTAAGCTTGCGGTAGTCAACGCAAAGCCTAAGTGTTCCATCGGATTTCTTCACGAAAATAGCCGAAGCTCCCCAAGGCGAGGAACTAGAGCGAATAAATCGCTTCGTCTCCAATTCAGATAATTGTTTACGCATCTCCTCGTTTTCTTTATTGGACATACGATACGGAGGGCGAGTGATAGGTTGAGCTCCAGGAATGAGATTAATTCTGAACTCAATTGCTCGCTTAGGTGGTAATCCTAAAACGGGCTCAAATATGTCGGAAAATTCACAAACGACGTGAATAAGAGAAATAATATCACCCTCATCATCATCGTCGTCATCACGAGGATTTAAAGAATACAAAGATGCAACCAAGCTGGAATCTGAATCTTTAAGATTAATAGAAATCTGCTTAACAGATTGAGGATGTCGAAGATGAATAGTCCGCTCAGGACATAGGATATGGGCTTCATAACGGTTAAGCCAATCCATTCCCAAAATCATTCCAAAGCCTAAATAACGCATGACATGCAAATCGGCGAGGAAAGAAAAATCACACAAAATAATCTCGACATCTTTACACAATAAACTGATTGTTGCGGATCCACCAACCGGATTCGCAATTCTCAAAGAAGTCATTAAACACAAAACATCCAAAGAAAAAGTATCAACAAGTTCTTTTGATATAAAAGAATGGGACGCACCCGTATCAAAAAGAATTCGAATAGGATGATCACGAAATAAAATAATTCCATCCAGGATAGAATGAGAAATACCTTGGCCACGAGATTTGTTGCCAGGGGCTTGAGCAACATTAAGCTTTCCCTCCTTCCTACTTTGAAGTTTGGGACACACATGCATAAAATGGTCCGGGCTCTTGCAATAGCGACAAGTACGAGGCTTTGAACACTTATCCGCAAAATGGTCTTTCGAACCACAATTATAGCATTTCCCTTGAGTAGAGGAAAAGGTCTTTTCAGCAGGAGTTGCTTGCCTCCCTTTCTTATTGGGATAAGGACCTTTGAATTTGCTTGGCCTCTTCTTGTTGTTGAAGTTTGTTTTGGAACCCACCACTTCAACATCATTCTCCCTATCCGCCTCTTCGAGACGAAGAGCGATATCAACGAGTTGGTCGAAAGAAACTTCTAATTTTAGAAGTAATGGCTTCTTAAGACTTATGTTTAAGCCATAGACGAATCTCTGGTTCTTCTTTAAAGGGGTGTTGATGTATTCAACCCCATATTTGGAAAGCGACTCGAAGGAGGCGACGTAATCAGTCACGGAGGACTCACCTTGAACAAGGTCTATAAATCGTCGAGCGAATGTCACTTTCTCTGCTTCCAGTACAAATTTCAACTCGAAGCGTTCTCGGAATTTATCCCAGGTGAGATCCACTACATTAATCTCAGAAATAAGAAGCTCGTACCAGTCCAATGCTCTTTCTCGGAGCATACTAGAGGCCACCTGAACTCGGTGAAGGTCAATAAGATTCATGCGAGAAAAGATTCGATCGCATGACCTTAGCCAAGCCTGTACTTCAATAACAGTTTCGGAACCTTTGAATGGCTCCCCACCCAAATTAGTGTAATCGCTACACAAGCGTGCAAATCCCAATTTTGGGTGAGTAGGTTCCGGGTTAGCTCCGGCTGCTTGAGCATTGGTCACTAAATCAAGAAGCTGTTGTGCAGTCATAAAAACTCCATCTTGGGGTGGAGTGCTAGACGGTACGGCTCTAGGACGGCCTGGTCTAGACATTTCTCTTCCTTTAGAAAGAAAGAAGAAGAAGAAAAAGGTTATTCACCAATTTGAATATCAAGCAATCTTGATAGACAAAACAAGAAATCTTAAGGAAAATAGGATGAATCGGTACGAAGACTCGAATTAAATCCTAAAGCAAGACTCCTAAGAAAGACTTAGGACGATGATCCTTGTTATAATATTCCATATTGTTCCGAAGTTTGGCTCTGATACCATGCTGTGACGCCCCGCCTCTATACCCACGCTAGCCAAGAACATTACGGTGAATGCTGTCAACTAGCACGGAGAATAAGGCTGTTGAGGAGCGACCATCCGTGTAATTGCTTTGTGCGAGCATCGATATGTCAGATAGTATAACATGCTACTTTATCAAGAGGAAATCCGACATACCGACACAAACTCAAAGCTACTACACAGTGGCTATAATATCTTCAGAAACAAATATAGAAATAAACATAACACAAATCAGTCACAGACAATTCATATCACAAAGGTGGAAATAGATATGAATATTACACTAGGAAGTGTACATCAGAGTAATGGTCTAAAAAGATCCACAATATCACAAAAGAATAGTTACATGAACTACACAAAAGAATAAATATACATTATGGACTCTATATCTCAAATGTATACAACAAAAACTACTAATCTAAGTAGTTAACCAAAAATCAGAGAAATCAATCCCAAGAGAGAAGTCAAGCAGAAGCACCTGTAACATCTCGGTCTGACCCGAGTATTATTTAATAAGAAAATAATAAACGGATCAGTCTAACTATAAATATCAGATGAAACGATATAGAATAAGAGATATGACTAAACACATAATAATCACAATACCAAGCTGTGATATATATAAGTAATTGAAAATCAACAAGAGATTAATCAATAACACGATAATCTACTCAAGATAAAAAGTAATGTCATACTCCTAATTTCATTCACCAAGCCACAATAAATGACATATAAGATATGGCATAGACGTATAATATCCATAACGGCATACTACTATAAGTATGCAAATGATAATCAACAAACGATTAATCAATGTCAAAGAATCTTCTCAAAGATCCAAAAAGGGTATCATACCCAAAACTTGTATTCACAACAAGTTAATGACACACAAATTCACCTATACACAAGAATTGATAAATCATATCAGTAGAAATCACAAAGTTGGTGAAACATAAATTCCAGAAATCAACACAAGAAATCCAGTCAATGACACACAAATTCACCTGTACACAAATATTGATAAATCATATCAATAGAAATCACAAAAATAGGTGAAGTATAAATTCCAGAATTCGAAACACGAAATCCAGAAATTTCACAAAATAAGGGGGGGAGGCCTATCACATGAACGGGAGCATGAAAACTCACCAACAGCTGTAACACATGAACGCGAAGCTATCTCATGGTAGCTAGCCATTAGTTTGACACACGAATGGTCCGAAGACCTGACACACGAATGGTCCAAAGACCGTGGGTTGCTACCCCACCAATTTGAGTCGAAAGTCCACAAAACGGGGTTTAATCTCCCGCGCAGTCAAAGAGACATCACACATTGCTAGTCTAAATCACAAAAATGATCGTCATGATCATCAAGAAGTGTCAATTACACTAAGCTAGTAAATATATGAGTTTAGCTTCATGTCCCATAACCACTTGCTTAACTTAAATATTTACGAACAAACTGTAGATCTCCACTATAAAATTGTCACAAGAGATTCAATCGAACAAGTCCAAGAATTAACCGACAAAGTGAACGCAAGCGTTTCATACCACTTGTTTTACTAAGTCATTTAATTAGATTTCTCATACGAGTGAGGTAAAGGTTTATATATATACTAATAGATTGGAAAACGGTTTTATAAACGAATTTGGTATTAAAATAGTATTGAAATCGTTTGAGAAAAGAGTTTTAATATTTACTACTAATATAGAAAATCTTTATATTTTTAAAGTGACAAAACACAAAGAAGATTGTAGGAACAATCAATCACTAAAATTCACATACGAAGATGTGAATAAAAATCCAAAGAAATCGATACCGAATCCATCGAAACGGATATTCTCAGAATTCCCAAAGAAAATAAGTCATCAAAGTCAACAACAACTGATAACAACAATTAGGGAAACAACACAAATCGATTAGAGTTGGATATTTAAGCAACAAGGCAAAGCAGGCAAAAATCATCAGGTCGGTCGGCCGGACTCCCTGAGTCAGTCGACCGAACCTTAAAACAGAAAGTGCTTAGGCACTTGGAAGCAGGTCGGTCGACCGGACCAGAGGGGTCGGTCGGCCGAACCAGAAACAGAAGTACAACTGCACATTTGGAAGCAGGTCGGTCGACCGAACCAGGGGGTCGGTCGGCCGGACCTGTTTCCAGCCTGTTCCCTGCCTATTGCAAATGAGGTTCAATCTTGACCAAATTGCATTCTCTCGAGCAACGGCGCTAAGGGATTATGCCAATCGACTACCCGGTCCTATAAGCTCTTCGATGCATCTCCAAAAACATGATCAAAGATCAAAGCTATGATTTTTAAGGAATTGAACCCAAAACACTAAGAATTGGAATATACACCAATTCAATCCAAACCAAAAGCAAATGCACACGAATAAGTGTTAGGAATTCATACCTAACAATCGAAGATAAATATAAGAATAGATGTGAGATAAAAATCTCACCTTTTCACAAAATCGGACAAGAAGAAGCTTGAAAGCAAATGGAGAATCAACCTCTCTTTAACACAACCCAATTGAGCTTGAATCTAAGCTCAAAACAAGAACATTCCCAAAATTAGGTTTAGGAATTTCTGAAATTGGTAAGAGGATAAGTTGGAGAAGAAGAAGAGAAGCTTACCAATGGGTTCTTCTTGAGTTTGGAGCTAGGAATTTGATTTGCAAGAGAAACTAGGGTTTTGGAGTTTTAATTTCCAATCTCTCCCACCATTAAAGCTAAGAAAACTGAAAAGAGAAGAGAATGAGGGTGAATGGGGAAGAGTGGCTCAGATTTGAGCATAAGTAAAACATAGGGCTGAGCCCAAAAACCAAACCCAAAGTGAAAAGTAGAAAAAATCGACTTTCTCCAAACATATCGAAGCTTATACTCAAAAAGGTCGCAAACGACATTTTCAACTCAATGGGAGTGGTCCCGAGTCTTAATTCGACCGTATGCAAAAAGTAGCTTTTCGGACTAAAATCCGACTAACGATGAAATATTTAAATAAAATATTTAAATATAAAATCGATAAATGTGCGGGTTGTTACAATACCTCAAAAGAATGAAACAAGTGGGATCGACCCTCTTCCCACAATAGGGATTGGCTGGAATCAGAAAACAACTCATCTTATAGCAAAGATCGAGCAATAACTCAAGTTCTACTAATCGAATGGGCATGAAACTTGGTGGCTACGCAAAATACAACATGAGGAAGCTACCATATGGATCGCATCCCCAAATTCCTTCATAACAGGGATCAGCATGGATCCCTGTTCCTTGGGATTTGGGCCATGCGATCCCTCTATTGGGTCTATATAATTATGGAGATCCTTCTGTCGAATTTTTAGGGAGATATTTCATCATCTTCGACGATAAAATATAGGCTTGGTTGTTCATTTTTGGGACTTTATGCTGCTAGTTTCTTTATACTCTATTGTAATAAGGATTTTCATCCGATCCGTATTGTACTCAGTTTACAAAGTAATTAACAAAGTAATCTATTCAATGTAGGTGTAGGCAGACAACGCCGAACCACTATAAATTGCCGTGTTCTTGTTATTGCTTTGATTTCTTCCGCCATTTGATTATTTATTTCCTTTATTTTCATTTTATATTCTTCGTTTATTCTCTACAAAACTTCTATTAAGTGTTTGTGTTAATTTTTGGTGCAAAAAATTTGGTGCTTTCACTAAGGAGGCCAGATTCTCAGCCTTATTTGGATCCCTTTATTGCTACTGGATTTCATAAATCCCCCGAAGAGATCTGGAATGATCTTAAAGAAGCTTGTTCATTCTACTTATATTTTCAAAAGTCTAAGGAAAACTATCACTAACGGTTAGGAATACCAAATCTACATCTCAAAATGCAGAAGGAAATGAGAGCACTAACATCCAGCAAAGAGGCCCGAGTAACTACAGTAATTGTAAAGCTATTAATCCTATTGATGTTCAGAACCTGACTAATTCTATCTCAAGTGCTGAATTCCATATCCAATTAGAGTGATATTTTATAGTCGTAGATAGTTGAATCATCAGATTCAAGCCAATATCCATCTAATAGACCAAATCAATTAGCAACAGCATGGGAAAGCTAGAAGGGACCTAACCCTTTATTTTCCAATAGAGAGGTCTAGTTCATCAGATGATTATCACAGACGCAGACATCGCAGAATTGATGGATATCGTATAGAAGCTTCTGAACATCAGCAGGCTAGCCAATCTGGCTTACCAATGCCGATTAGTGCTGATCCCTCCATAGGGATTGGGGCCGATCCCTCCTTTAGAGGAGAAAGCTTGCATTTCCATATTGGAGCCTAAGCTGGAGCTGCTGCGATTGATTTGGATGCTGGGGTTCAGGTGGATGCAGACCGATTACTTTCTCGGAATGAAGCAAAGTGAATGCATGTGAGATACATCGAGAGGATGTTGGGCCAAGAAGGCGTGGAACGACCCGTAGACATGGACTGGATCATTCACATGAAGTGGAGCATGACCATCACTTGGCTCCACCTATCCCAATGCCATATTTGTCGGCTGTGGTTAGACAGCTAATGAGTGAGAAGCAATGCCTAATCAATAATGGTTGGGGTATCTCGAGAAGCCATACCCTGCTCATCGATAATATCATACATGCGGAGTATCCAAGAAGGTTTAGCATGCCATCAATGCCTGCCTCTGAGGGAAAAACCGACCCTACGCAGCACATTTGAGATATGAAGGGCTGATGGATTCCACACGAGTTGATGATGCAACAAAATGCAGATGTTTTTCTATTACTCTCTCTGGCATAACAATGATGTGGTTTATGAGATTATTCCCACAGTCAATTTCTAGATTTGAAAATTTTGCAATGAAGTTTGTGGAGCAGTTCCATATGCGCATAACTCGCCCCAAAAGTGTGTTGTCCCTATCCAGCGTGATCTAGGCTCTGGGAGAGTCACTGAAAGATTATTTAAAGAGATTTCATATAACTATCACATAAGTCAGTAATCCGAATGACCATTCAATATTAATGGCAGTAACGTAGGGGATTGATCCGAAATCTAACTTTAGTGATTAGTTAGCTGGCAAATCACCCGCGACATTGGAACAATTCTATGCAAAAGCAGCTCAGTATTTGAGAAAAGAGGAAGCCGGATGCCCTAGGAAGAAGAATGTTATAGAACCGAGTAGAGAGGGAGTGTAGAGTAACATTGCAATGAAATAGTCTAACAAGATTTTCAAAAAAGTCTAAATAAATGTCAAAATGAAGTGAGTCAGCAAAAGAAAGGCGATGATCGGAACTGTGAATGAAAGAGGGATTCTGTAAGGAAAAAGCCTAGGATTCCAATGTACAATACATACACACCAATGAATACATCATTATAGAATGTTTACTTGTCTACATGCAATACCATGCAGTATAGGAAGTCACCTCTGAAAGAATCGACGAAGAAAAAGAAACAAACTGAAAAATATTGCCAGTTCCGCGAATTCTATGGTTATCTCCAAGATATTATCGAGAAACTGATCCAGGAAAAAAAATATCAGTTTGTTAAAGCTCCATAGGATGGTAGGAAAGGGACATCTGACCCCAATCGAGGATAGGCACTGCACAAGGCGGGGGAGCCTGCATGGACTGGTGGAAGATTAGTAATTAAGACATTAGTCAAAGAACTGTATCTAGCTAATAAGATTTGACATGAGATCACTATGCCAGCACAATCAAGCATATGAATTTTGAATGTTGCTCGAGCATAGAAGATAGAGCTCTGGCATAACAATAGCGTACAATGGCAGATGACATTGTGTTTAGAAACAAAGATGCATACAACGTGGAGGTACCGATGATTGACCCAATGGTCATTTCGGCCATGATCACCATCACCTTAGTAAAGAGGATTTTGGTTGATTATGGAAGTTTCATTGACTCTCCATGCAAAGCTTTTCTTGGCCAACTAGCCCTAGCTGAATTCCAGGTAGCTCTTGCCTTGTGGTATTTGACTTTGAAGTTCCTAACTGATAACCATATTGGAATGGTGCATGGTGATCAAGTGACCGGACGTGCCTGTTATGTAGCTGAACTGAGAGATGCTTAATGGAAAGAGAAAGTTAAGGATGTGGAAATGTCTCTCCACATCCAAACCACTGAAGATTAACAATCAATGCCCAGGCCATGGCTTGGGCACCACGGTTGGTTCTATAAAGACATAGATCTAAGGGATGATGAGGAGGAGCCCAAAGAGACCAAGGATATGTCGGTTGAGCTGGCGATTGACATCACAGTTAGTCACGATGACCCATCATAGGTCCTAAAGATCAGATCATAGCTCACCACCTCAATGATGAAAGACTTGTTGGTTTTCTCCAAGCGTATCTTGATGTGTTCGCTTGGACTAATTTTGGCATGTTTGGATCTTTCTTGTTATTGCGATCCATGAACTTAAAATTGACCTGAGGCATGTCTCGATGAAACAGAATTGGCATGGCCTTAATCCGCAGAGATCTGCCGCTCTTGAAGAGGAGGCGGATAAACTCAAATGCAATGGGTTTATTTGCAACACCCTCTACCATAAATGGGTATCAAGTAAGAAAGACGAATGGAAACTGGCCGACATGTGTTGACTATTCGGAATATAGCGTGTCCGGAAGACAGTTTTCCCCTTCCAAGTATTGACAAGCTAGTAGACTCAACCGCATGACACGAATTGCTATCTTTCATGGATGCGTACTCTGGATATAACCAAATCCTAAGGCATATTCTCGATTAGGACCACACCAGCTTCCTTAGCGATGTTAGATTGTATTGCTATGTGATATGCCATTTGGATTAAAGAATGCTGGAGCAATATATCAATACCTTATAATTAGAATGTTAAAAGATCAGATTGGAAAAATGATGGAGGTATACGTGGATGATATGCTCATGAAGTCACGATGCTCAGGCGACCACATTAGAGACTTAGCAAAAATGTTTGATATCCTCCAACATTACAGAACGAAGATCAATCCTCTGAAGTTTCTTTTGGCATTGCATCATGAAAGTTTTCTAGTTCATTGTTAATTGTAACACCCATTTTTTTTTATAAATATTTTTAATTCATTTTATTTTAAACTTTGACGTTTAATTATTTAAATTTTGAATTTTTGAAAATTTCCCATATAATTTTGGAGTTGTTTATAAATTATTTTCCCAAATACAATAAAATAAACAATTTCTGAAAATATTATATTTTGGTCAAACTTTGACTTTTATTTGAAAATTTAAAATTTGAAAATTTAAAATTCTAATCTTTTTATTTCAAACTGGATATAATTCTAATATCTGTTATGCTTTTCGTTTCATTAAATTCTGATTTATACTTTGTAAATTGGATAACATTCAGCGTTTTAAAAGCAATTAATTTCTGTATTTATTCTATATTTTCCTATGTCCATCTATTTATGTTATTTTCTATTTTGTTTGTATACACTTTAATTTATTTATTTGGATGTTTCATTTGTATATCTTTTATTTAATAGCTAGGGAAAGAAATCAATTAGGTATACGTTACATTGTTTTAATTAGGCATAGGTTACATTTGCTTTATTTATTGCCTCTTTATTCGCCTATCTCCTAAATTAGCTACCATAGTGACGTATTGCAAACCCTAGCCGCCTCTTACTCTAACAGATCACGGACAAAAACTCTTTCTCACCATCTCATTTCCATTTTCATCCAAATAGAAAAAATACTGTAAGTTTCCATGGCCTCCTCCTCCTTTCATTTTCCTTTTTCGTTTTTTTTTCTTTTGTTTTCTTCATTGAATGCTCGGCCTCCACCATAATTCCAACTTCATCTCCTCTCCACCTCCTCCATGATTGACCATCACAACTACATCACCCCCTCCACACATGGCCGTGACCCCTAGATCTAGATCCACCATAAATCTTGACCAAAACCGTCACAAGCCTTCCATTTCTCACCACTTCTTCCTATTACTCACCTCGGCCAACAATTCCTCCACCTCTACGAAGCCATGCCATGACCAAACATCCCCTTGCCGTGTGCCTTGACCCAAGTTAGCACATAGGCCGAGCCACCTTAGAAATAGGCCGAGCCCAAACTCCACTAGATCCATGCCTTTTGCCACCACTTACCTTGCCTTCCCTTTTCCATGCCATAGCCGTGCCTTGTGATCGCATAACCTAGCCTAGCTTGCATCCAAACACCATGGCCAAGCCTAGGGGTGATGAGGCCGAGCCTATAGAGGATGTGGCCTTGCCCACTTTTTGATTGAATCTATTTTTGTTTCAGATTTATTCATATTTTTATTGTTGAATTCATATCTTGTTGTGTTAAAACATAGACTTATATTTAATTAATTTATTTGATTTCAAGATTTGAATTTGGTTGTTACTTCTTCCCAAATCTTATTGTGCCTTCTCGCGCTTCGCGGAGTGTGGATTTTTTTGTTTTGAATTGATCTTTAGCTTTAAAAAGGTGAGTTATTCACTCTAGACATTACGTACTTATATGATAAATTAATATGCTATGTTCACAACTGCCCGCGATATTTTTATGTGATGTTAAATGTTGTTTATACATCTGTTACATCATCGGTTATGGTATTATATGCTATTCTGTTATTTTATTTCCTGTTTATCACACTGCAAGTTCCTTATCACTATGGGTTGAAATGATACATACCCGAACAGACTTTAGAATAAGGAAAAATCATTATGGGCTGAAATGATAGACTCGAATGATTTTTATTGTGTTGGATTTACTTGGGATTGCGGGTGTGAAATGATAGAACCCGGATTTTTCTTTTAAATTATGGATTGAAATGATACATATCCGTATCACTTGACCTAGGTAAGAAAATATTACACAGACCAGTGGTTAAATTAATTATATGTTTTTTGAAATTTTATAAATATTTTAAATGTACAAATATGTCATTTTAACTTAATTTGGATTTAAATAATTTAATGAATTCATAGAGATTTTTCTACAAGTTAAATTTGTAAAGAATTACATGGAAAGACGTATTTTAAAAATATGACTTAACTTGGAGATTAGAAATTTAGTTTAAATGGAAATTTTAAGCTAAGTAAATAAATGGAAATTTAAATGTTTATAAGATGGGTATGTAAAAGCTAAGAAATTTATAAGATGGGTATGTAAAATTTAAGTTATTTAAATAAGAGTTAAGAAATTTATAAAGTATTGACTAGCAAATGAATTTTAATTTAAATTGGATAATTTTTAATAATTTATAAGTTAAGTAATATGCAATTTTTTTTTTTGAAAAGTGGAATAAGTTTGTTAGGTTAAAAATGAGAAAAGTGAAGATATATTGTTTTAAAAGGTATAACAGAAATTATAGCGGTTCAGAAATGCTATGGAAAATATGAACTATGGCTTGAATATACTAAACATACCTATATTACCACTTCTGAAGTGCTGCAGTTTTTGAAAATATGTACTTTGGCTTGAAATATGCTAAAGATACCCATAATATCACTTTAGTAGTGCTGTAGTTTCTGAAAATATGAACTATGGATTGAATATACTAAAGTTACCTATAACAACGTTTTTGAAGTGCTCTATTTCTGAAAATTTAAACTAGGTGCTGAAATTACTAAATAAACATATAACAGCACTTCTAAAGTGCTGCAGTTTCTGAATTTTAACTATGCTTTGATATAACTAAATATACCTACCGCAACACTTTATAAGTGCTGTAGTTTTTAAATTTTCAATGCTTTAATATGTTGAAATTGAACTAGTGAGCTTAGAAATTGCTGAAATGCTCGAAACTGAATAGTTGAGTTGGAAGGATAACTGCTTCATATTTAAATGGTTAAATGAATTATTTTGACATGAAATATAAACCACTTTTGAGATTATAACCATGGGTAATAATAACGTTGGTTATTAAAATATAGGAATCGGATATGGACATACTCACTGTCGATACCGAAAACCACTTTAACAATCGTATACGCGGTGGAGATTCCAGAATGAAGTAGGATGGTGACGATGTTCTGTTGAGGTATGTACGTGGACCCGACTCCCATGAGTTGGCATAAGGTGGCTAAAACCAGAGTGATTCCGGGCCAGTGAGGTAGCTTCTCTTATCGAACACACTTCTTCGTATGCCATTCAATTACCTTGTGATTGATTGGTGCACGCCTTTGATTTTAGGAGTATGGCTCGAGATGGGTGGCAGTGGCTACTACGTGTCACCACCAGTCCAGATAGTAATTGGTATATCTACCCTGGCATTGTCTAGTTGTTCCTTGTCACCTACCCTAGCGTGCCTTGTATGATTTTGAATTTCCCCCATAGCCTGTGGAATATTTAGGGTAGTCTTCCGATCAGAAGATGCGCTGATACTGGATAGACTACTGGGACTTTTATGTGTTAAGGTGGAAAATGTAAATCCTTAATGCTATTTTAAAGTAAGTTTATTTTACTATTAGACATTATTATAATAACGTATATTACTACATAGTAACGGATCCTTAGAGGATGGGCGGCCCTAAGCATCCTTTACGTTACTTGTACATTATATTACAGTTCACTTGAGTTGGTTTACATTGTATAAGTACGTATATCCTGACTCGAGTGTTTATGTTTATTTCCTACGCTCGGGTCAGCCTGAGTATCACAGCTTGGACCTACATTCTTGAAGCTAGAGTTTTCTGGAGTTTACCTGCTTATCTAGTTTTATCTACTTCAGTGCAGTCTTTTCAGCTTATGTATTAGAGACTTATATATTTGGGATTTCTACTGTATTTGTTCCATAAATGTATTGTTTTTTCGACTATGTATTTTGTAACTATTTTGAGACTTGTTTTGAGATTGAGTTGTAGTGGCTTCATGAACCACTATGGTTATTTTTAATTCCGCTGCGAGTATTCTGTTTTATCTGTGTCTATGATTGGTTTTATTTGCTTCAAATTTTATTACAATCTACTGTTTTGAATTATTCATGTCATACATGTGTGGTTTTATTGTCGATTTGAATGGTCCAAAATAGTGGGTCGTTACAGTTTGTATCAGAGCTTTGGTTTTAGGTAAACCATAGCCTGCGGAGCAAAAAACTCATTAGAGATAGGGTAAAATACCCTGGAATGAGTGAAACCAATCCTAGAATCCTCTCTTTGTGAGAGAACATATTTTTAAGTATAAAATGATTTTTAAGATGATTTTCAAAGGATTTTAAGAGAGTATTTTGATATAAAAAACTTTCTTGTTTAAGTCAATTTTTTTCTTAACTTCCTTCTTTTCTTATCCACCTGGTTAATAATGTCTTTATTTAGGACTTTCATTCAGTTGAATCTTATCTTGGCTAATCTTGTCTTTGTTTCTCAGTTACCTCTGTCCTAAAATCCAATCTTGATTTTCAGGATGAGTCATAGGAATGCAAGAGGTAGGGGATGTGGTACTGCCCCAGCTCCTGAGCATGCTGCCCCAGTCAGGTTCATAAAGCTTTGTAGGGAATATGCTCACCTTGGTGGCACCAAGTTCACTAGATTTGAGAGCATTACTGAAGCTCAACAATGTTTGAAGGATCTAGAGAGAATCTTCTCCGGTCTTGAGATTACTAATGCCCAGCAGCACCAGTTGGTTGCTTGGCAATTGAAGGGAGCAGCTTTAGATTGGTGGGAGACTGTCACAGCTCACACCATCGGGGCTGATATTACTTGGGAACAATTTAGGTATCGTTTTTTGTTTGTCTTGTATTTGGTTTATTTTCTTCTTTAAAATTTGTCTTATATCACTTTCTCGTACTTTAGGGAGGTTTTTCTTAAAAAATGGATGCCTGAGGTAGGAAAGTCTCAACTGTATCGGAAATTCATGGATTTGAAGCAGGGTAATATCTCTTTTGCTGATTATGAGAGGGAGTTCAATGATCTTTCTAAGTTTGGACTTAATCTGATCGACACTCCTCCCAAAAAAATGAGAAGTTCATTGCTGGTGCACGTCCGATGTACTATGGCCGTCTCATCACTCATGTGCGCAGCCCTTTCACCACTCTAATGGATATTATCATTAGATATTAGAATTCTACTTCTGGGGTTCCTCTTGCTATTCAGTCTGCTTCATCTCAGTCTTCTTCTGGCAATCCAAAGAAGAGAAAGCCCAACTTCCACCATAAAAAGAAGCAGAGCAAGACTCCAGGGTTAGGATCATCTTCTTCATCTCAGAGGCAGTCGATTGACTTATCTGCCATTACTTGCTACAGATGCAATCAAAAGGGACACTATGCTAATAGCTATCCTACTTTGAGTGGTGCTGCTATTCCTCCATCTCAGCTGACCAGGCATGATCTCTGCCATATTTGTCTACAGCCTGGCCATTTCAAGAAGGACTGCCCTACTCAGAAGAGGGGCAAGTCATCAGGTATTTTTACTGTTGCTTTTGCATCTTCTCCAGCTCCACCGCCTGCACCTGTTCTTGCTCCTGCTCCTAGTTATAACCAAGGTACACTTAAAGGCACTTTTACTTTATTTAAATCTCTTGTTCGTGTTTTATTTGATACTGGAGCTTCCCATAGCTTAATTTCTTTGGATCATTGCAATAAATTCGAGCATCGTCTTTTGCTCGAATTTGCTCCTGTGCCTTTGTGTGTTTCAAATCCCTAATGGCGGTCCTGCAAATCTTAGTAGGATTTGTAAGCAAGTGAAGCTTCTCTATTATGAGCACTGTTTCAGTGGTGATTTCTATGTTCTGCGTTTTGATGCCTTTGATATATTGCTTGGAGGTGATTGGTTGGAGAGGCATGATGCCTTTATCTCCTATAGTTCCTAAACTGTTTCTCTTGAGGATGATCTTTGAAATTCTTTGGTGATTCAATGTAGTTTGCCCTATGATTTTGCTGGCAGCATTATTTATTCTCTTGATTCTTCTCCTAGCGACCTTGACTCGACTCATGTGGTCAAACTCTATCCTGATGTATTTGATGAAGTCACTTCTTTACCTCTTTAACGGGAAATTGATTTCCGTATTGATCTTATTCCTGGAGCTTGACCTGTAGTTCTTCCACCTAGAAGAATGGCACCTCGTGAGAAGGTTAAGGAAACAAATTAAGGGCTTGTTCTCCAAGGGTCTGATCAGACCAAGCTATTCATAATGGGGAGCAGCAGTGGTCTTTGTCACTAAGTTCGATGGTTCTTTGCAGATGTGTGTTGATTATAGGGAGCTGAATAAGCTCACTATAATGAACAGGTATCCTATGCCTCACATTAGTGATATGTTTGATCAGCTCCATGGAGCTACTGTTTTCTCTCAGCTTGATCTCACCATAGGTTTTCACCAGCTCAGAGTTGCTGAGGAAAGTATTCCTAAGACTGCTTTTCGTACTGAAAATGGCTTTTGTGAGTGGTTAGTTATGACTTTTGATTTGACTAATGCTCCTGCTTTCTTTGTTGATTGATGAACCGTGTCTTTCGTGATGTGCTTAATAAGTTTGTTCTGGTCTTTGTTGATAATATCCTTGTCTTCTGCAAGAAAAAAGAAGAGCATGAGTCACATTTGGAATATGTTCTAGAGACTCTTAGAAATCATCAATTGAAGGTCAAATTCTCTAAATGCCATTTCTGGAGAGATGAAGTCCGATTTCTCGGGCATATTGTTTCTAGCGATGGATTTCTGTTAATCCAGTTAAGATTGCTGCGATCAGTGTAAGTCTCTCCCTTCTTTTCTTTCTGAAATTTGATTAATCTATCTTCTCTATGGTCCTTATTTCTCCCTATTCTGTTATAGGATTGGGAAATTCCTAAGACTCCAACTGATATTCGCATTTTTCTGGGCCTTGCTGGTTACTATCAAAAGTTTATTGAGAACTTTACTTGGATTTCCGCACCTCTCACTGCTTTGACTCACAAGAATGCTAAGTTTATTTGGGATGAGTGTAAAGCTGCATTTAATGAGTTGAAGCATAAGCTTACTTCCGCACCAGTGCTTACCGTTTCAAATGGAAATGAGGAATTAAAGGTATATACTGATGCTTGTCGTGAGGTTTTGGGAGCTATTCTGTGGAAGATGGGAAGGTAATTGCTTATGCTAGTCGCTAGTTGAAGACCTATGAAGCTAATTATGCTGCTCATGATTTAGAGTTGCTTGCTATTGTCTTTGCTTTGAAGCTTTGGAGGCATCATCTTTTGGGTGCTAATGTAGAGCTCTGTATTGATCATCAGTCTTTGGAGTATATCTTCACCCAAAAAGATTAGAATAAAAGGCAAGTTCGGTGGCTTGAGTTTCTTGCTTCTTACGACCTCGATATTAGCTATACCCCTGGGAAGGCTAATGTTATGGCCGATGCTTTGAGTCGGAAGAAGGCCATGTTTTGTCAGCTTGTTGTTTCTTCTTCTCCTCTTTTGGATCATATCATTGCTAAGTAGGATGAGGATAGGATTATCAGATTGATTAAGGAGAGTGTTCGGAGTAGAGTTGGTAGTGGTAGTTCTGATGGTAGTGGAGCTCAGATCGATGATAAAGGGATTTTGAGGATTAATAATAGGATTTGTGTCCCCAATGTTGATGGATTGAGGTAGGAGTTACTTTGGGAACATCATCGGTCCAGACTTTCTATTCATCCTGGTGTGACGAAGATGTATCAGGATATGAAAAAGCTTTATTGGTGGGGAGGTACGAGGAAAGACATCTCTATCCTTGTTAGTAGGTGTGCGACTTGTCAGCAAGTCAAGGCAGATCATTAGAACACCCCTGGTTTTTTGCAGCCCCTTGAGGTTCCCAACTGGAAATGGGAACTAGTTTCCATGGATTTTATTGATGGTTTACCTAGGGCCCGGAGGGGTAATTAAAGTATTTGGATTATTGTGGATAGATTGACCAAATCAGCTCATTTCATTCTAGTCAAATCTACCCGTTCTGCTTCAAGTCTGGCTGAGATTTACATGAGAGAGATTGTTCGTCTCCATGGTGTTCCTATCAGCATTGTTTTTGATCGGGATCCTATCTTCACAAGTCAGTTCTGGAAAGATTTCCAGGAATCTTTAGGTACTCGTCTAAATTTGAGCACCGTCGACGGTCAAACAGAAAGAGTGAATCAGATTCTTGAGGATCTTCTCCGTGCTTGTGTTCTTGATTATGGAGGATCTTGGAAAGATCACCTCCATCTTGTTGAATTCACCTATAACAATAATTATCCGGTATATTTTCAATCTTCTATTTCAATCTTATTTTAATCATCATCTATCTCATTTCATCTTTGAATTTAGGCTAGTATTGAGATGTCTCCGTTTGCTGCTCTTTACGGAAGACATTGTAGATCTCTATCTTGCTGGAATGAATTCGGTAATCGTTTGGTTCTTGGTCTAGATATGATTTTGGAGGCTTCTGAAAAGGTTGATGAAATTAGAAGGAAGATAAGGATTGCTCAGGATAGGCTGAAGAAGTATGTCGATCGGCGTAGGAGGAGTTTCGAGTTTGCTGTTGGTGATTTGGTTTTCCTTAAGGTCTCTCCCTTAAGAAATGTGATTAGGTTTGGTCGTAGAGGGAAGCTTGCTCCTTGGTTCATCGGCCCTTTCCGCGTTGTGGAAAGAGTTGGTTCCCTAGCTTATCGCCTGGACTTGCCTGAGAAATTTGCTAGAGTACATAATGTATTCCATGTTTCGCATCTTCGTCGGTATCTACATATCCATCCCTTATTGTTCAGCCTTATGCTCTTTATAGTTTGGATATTGAGCATAATCTGACTGTTGAGAGGAATCCACTTCGTATCGTCGATCGAGGTACGAAGCAGCTAAGAAGGAAATCTATCAACCTGGTCAAAGTGCAGTAGAGTACGGATGATCGTGATTGTACCTGGAAGATGGAGGAGAGCATATGTGCTTCAAATCCAGAATTGTTTGCTTCAGATACTTTTGCTTTGCTATCTTATTTTTCTTTGCTTTCCTTCTTTCGTCCCTTTTCGAGGACGAAAATTTTGAGTGGAGGAGAATGTAACAATCCAAAATTTTTTATAAATATTTTTAATTAATTTTATTTAAAAGTTTGATGTTTAATTATTTAAATTTTGAATTTTGGAAATTTTCCAATATAATTTTGGAGTTGTTTATAAAATATTTTCCCAAATACAATAAAATAAACGATTTTTGGAAATTTTATATTTTGGTCAAACTTTGACTTTTATTTGAAAATTTTAAAATTTAAAATTCTAATCTTTTTATTTGAAACTAATCTAAAATCCATTATGCTTTTCGTTTCATTAAATTCTGATTTATACTTTGTAAATTGGATAACATTCAGCGTTTTAAAAGAAATTAATTTCTTTGTTTATTCTATATTTTCCTATGCTCGTCTATTTATGTTATTTTCTATTTAGTTTGTATACATTTTAATTTATTTATTTGGATGTTTCATTTGTATATCTTTTATTTAATAGCTAAGGAAAGAAATCAATTAGATTTATGTTACATTGTTTTAGTTAGGCATAGCTTACATTTGCTTTATTTCTTGCCTCTTTATTTGCCAATCTCCTTAATTAGCTACCATCGCCGTATATTGCAAACCCTAGCCGCCTCTTACTCACAAAAACTCTTTCTCACCATCTCATTTCCATTTGCATCCAGAGAGAAAAAAACACTGTAAGTTTCCATGGCCTCCTCCTCCTCCTTTCTTTTTCCTTTTTCTTTTATTTTCTTTTGTTTTCTTCATTGAATGCTCGGCTTCCACCATAATTCTGACCTCATCTCCTCTCCACCTCCTCCATGGTTGACCATCACCACTACATCACCCCCTCCACACATGGCCGTGACCCCTAGATCTAGATCCACAATAAATCTTGAGCAAAACCATCACAATCCTTCAATTTCTCACCACTTCTTCCTATTACTCACCTCGGCCAACAATTCGTCCACCTCTACCTCCATCAAGCCATGCCATAACCAAACATCCCCTTGCCCTGTGCCTTGATCCAAGTTCACACATAGGCCGAGCCACCTTAGACATAGACCGAGCCCAAACTCCACAAGATCCATGCTTTTTTGCCTCTACTTGCCTTGCCTTCCCTTTTCCATGCCATAGCCGTGCCTTGTGATCCCGTAACCTAGCCTAGCTTGCATCCAAACAGCATGGCGAGCCTAGGGGTGATGAGGCCAAGCCTATAGAGAATGTGGCCAAGCCCGCTTGTTGATTGAATCTATTTTTGTTTTAGATTTATTCATATTTTTATTGTTGAATTCATATGTTGTTATGTTAAAACATATACTTATATTTAATTAATTTATTTGATTTCAAGATTTGAATTTGGTTGTTACTTCTTCTCAAATCTTATCGTGCCTTCTCGTGCTTTGTGGAATGTGGATTTTTTTTGTTTTGAATTGATCTCTAGCTTCAAAAAGGTGAGTTATTCGCTTTAGACTTTATGTACTTATATGATTGTGAAATGATGGCAAGTGATTTGTATAAACTACCTATGATATGTTTATGTAATGTTAAATGTTTTTTATCTATCTGTTACATCATCCATTATGGTATTATATGCTTTTCTATTATTTTATTTCATGTTTATCACACTGCAAGTTCCTTATTACTATGGGTTGAAATGATACATACCCGAACAGACTTTAGAATAAGGAAAAATCATTATGGGATGAAATGATAGGCTCAAATGATTTTTATTGCATTAGATTTACTTGGGATTGCAGGTTTGAAATGATAGAACCTGGATTTTTCTTTTAAATTACGGTTTGAAATGATACATACCTGTATCACTTGACCTAGGTTAGAAAATATTATACAGACCCATTGTTAAATTAATTATATGTTTTCTAAAATTTTATAAATGTTTTAAATGTAAAAATATTTCATTTTAACTTAATTTGGATTTAAATAATTTAAATGAATTTATAGAGATTTTTCTACAAGTTAAATGTATAAAGAATTACATGGAAAGGTGTATTTTAAAAATATGACTTAACTTGGAAATTAGAAATTTGGTTTAAATGAAAATATTAAGTTAAGTAAATAAATGGAAATTTAATTGTTTACAAGATGGGTATGTAAAATTTAAGTTATTTGTCGAAATAAGAGTTAAGAAATTTACAAAGTATTGACTAAAAAAGGAATTTCAATTAAATTGGATATTTATTAATAAAATGTTATTTTATTAAAATTAATAAGTTAAGTAATATCCAAATAATTTTTTTTAGAAAGTGGAATAAGTTTGATAGGTTAAAAATGAGAAAAGTGAAGATATATTGTTTTAAAAGGTATAACAGAAATTAAAGCAGTTCAGAAATGTTGTGGAAAATATGAACTATGGCTTGAATATACTAAAGATACCTATAACAGCACTTCTGAAGTGCTGCAGTTTTTGAATATATCAACTTTAGCTTGAAATATACTAAAGATACCTATAACAGCGCTTCAAAAGTGCTGCAATTTCTGAAAATATGAACTATGGCTTGAATATACTAAAGATACCTATAATAGTGTTTCTAAAGTGCTGCAGTTTCTGAAAATTTGAACTAGGTGCTGAATTTACTAAATAAACCTATAACAGCACTTCTGAAGTGCTGCAGTTTCTGAATTTTAACTATGTTTTGATATATACTAAATATACCTACCGCAGCACTTTATAAGTGCTGCAATTTTGAAAATTCCAATGCTTTGAAATGTTGAAATTGAACTAGTGAGCTTAGAAATGGCTGAAATTCTGGAAATTGAATAGTTGACTTGGAATGATAACTACTTCATATTTAAATGGTTTAAATGAATTATTTTGACTTGAAATATAAACCACTTTTGAAATTATAACCACGGGTAATAATAACGTTGGTTGTTAAAGAGACCAGAATAGGATACGGGCATACTCTCTGTCGATACCGAAAACTATTTTAACAACCATATACGCGGTGGAGATTCAGAATGAAGTAGGATGGTGGGGATGTTTTGTTGAGGTTACGTGGACCCGACTCCCGTGAGTAGGCATAAGGTAGCTAAAACATGAGCGATTCTAGGCCAGTGAGGTAGCTCCTCTTATCAAACACACTTCTTCATATGCCATTCCATTACCTTGTGATTGATTGGTGCGCACATTTGATTTTGGGAGTGTGGCTCGAGGTGGGCGGTAGTGGCTGCTATGTGTCACCACCAGTCCGGACAGTAATTGATATATCTATCCTGGCATTGCCTAGTTGTGTCTTGTCACCTACCCTAGCGTGCCTTGTACGATTTTGGATTTCTCCCGTAGCCTGTGGAGTATTTAGGGTAGTCTCCCGATCTGGAGATGCGCTGATACTGGATAAACTACCGGGACTATTATGTGTTAAGGTGGAAAATGTAAAGCCTTAACGCTATTTTAAAGTAAGTTTATTTTACTATTAGACATTATTATAATATCGGATATTACTACATAGTAAATAGTTTAACGGATCCTTAGAGAATGGGCGGTCCCAAGCATCCTTTAAGTTATTTGTACCTTATATTATAATTCACTTGAGTTGGTTTACATTGTATACGTATGTATATCGTGACTCGAGTGTTTATGTTTATTTCTTACGCTTGGGTCAGTCTGAGTATCACAGCTTGGACCTACCTTCTGGAAGCTAGAGTTTTCTGGATTTTACCTGCTTATCTAGTTTTATCTACTTCAGTGCAGTCTTTTCAGCTTATGTACTAGAGACTTATATATTTGGGATTTCTACTATATTTGTTCCAGAACTGTATTGTTTTTTTAGGCTATGTGTTTTGTAACTGTTTTGAGACTTGTTTTGAGATTAAGTTGTAGTGGCTTCATGAACCACTATGGTTATTTTTAATTCCGCTACGAGTATTCTGTTTTATCTGTGTCTATGATTTGTTTTATTTGCTCCAAATTTTATTACAATCTACTGTTTTGAATTATTCAATTCAGATATGTGTGGTTTTATTGTCGATTTGAATGGTCCAATATAGTGGGTCATTACATTAATGCTCGCGAAATCGAAGTAATCCCGAGAACATTTAGGCAATTCGCAACATCCAAGTGCCAAAGACCAAAAGCAAATACAAAGTCTAAATGGGAAGATTGCTACCCTAAGTCGATTTATTTCCAAAGCCAGCGATAAATATATTCCTTTTTTTGATTTGATTAAGAGAGGGAAAATGAACTTTGAATGGATGCAGGATTGTAAGTATGCATTTTGAGCTTCGGTGAACCACCCAGAGAGGCCTCTCATCTTGTTAAAACCAATGGACCATGAAGACTTGTATATCTACTTGGCCATGTCAGTACATGCTATAAGTGTCGCACCGCTTCACAAGGAGAATCGAATCTAGAGACCGGTCTATTATGTTAGCAAATGATTAACAAGAGATGAAAGGAACTATCTGAAGATAGAGAAATTGGCGTACTACTTATCGATTGCCTCACGAAGGCTCCATCCTTATATTCAGGCTCATCCCATCCACGTTTACACCAATCAGCTGTTACGACGGGTCCTACAATGACCTGAGACATCTGGAAGGTTACTCAAGTGGAACATCAAACTGAATCAATTTGACATCACTTATCTCCCTTGGATAGCCATTCAGGGATAGGACCTAGTAACTTTATAGCAAAATTCACTGCACAAGATGATCTCCCAAAGAGCGATAAAGCATCTACCATTCGGTCGAAAATGTATACGGATGGAGCATTTAATGAGCGTTGTTCTGGAGCCAGAATCGTGCTAGTAACTCCAAAGGATCGATCAATTTGCTATGTTTTAAAGCTTAACTTCCCTACGATGAAAAACGAAGCTAAGTATGAGGCTCTAATCGTTGGACTCAAACTTGCTAGAGAGATGGGGATAAAATCTCTCGAAACCTTTTGCGACTCACAGTTTGTAGTATACCAAGTTAGGGAAGATCACCAAGCTAAAGGACAAAAAATAACCTTGTACCTAATCCAAGTCTAAGAGCTGTTGACTAGCTTTGAGTATTATGACATCATGTACATTCCTCGGGATCAAAACAAAGAGCCGATTCATCGGCAAAGTTTGCTAACACTTGGGATGCACAATAGATAGGCTTGGTTTCAGTCAAAGTACTAGACGTTCCAAGCGTAAACCAAATGACAATCGACTGGGTACTAGAGATGAAGCTTGAGAAGGAGATGCAGATGACTCCGATTAAAGACTATTTACTCTAGGGAGTCCTTCTTGAACAAAGGAATGAAAGGCGACAAGTCCTTTGCAAAACTTTGCGATATATCATTTACGAAGCAGTCATGTATAGAAAGGGTTTTCCATTCCCATACTCTTTTTACCGCTCATGTGAAATAAAATGAGTCCCAATGGAAGTTCATGAAGGGGAATGTGGCGATCATATAGGAGCAAACTCTAGCAAAGAAAATACTCCATTATGGATATTATTGGCTGATTGTCAATCGAGATGCTGTCGATTACTCTAGGTGATGTGAAAAGTGCCAAATGTATGCAAAAGTTTCGAGAGCTTCGCTGATGGAAATCACATAAATGGTTGGTCCATGGCCATTTTCCATATGGGGCATAGATATCATCGATTCCATACCGATCTTAAAAGGTGGTGCGAAGTATGCCATTGTCATAGTTGATTACTTCACCAAATGGGAAGAAACCGAACCTTTAGCTACGATCACAACAAAGAAAGTAATCAAATTCATTGTCGGGAACATCATCTTTCATTTTGTCCTTCCATAAACCATTGTGATTGACAATGGAACCCAATTCAACAATGCTGAATTCAAAAACTCCTATCGTCAACGTCATATTGAGAAGAGGTTTGCTGTAGTTGTTCACCTTCAAGCAAATGGACAAGTTGAAGCTGTCAACAAAATCATAAAGTCCATTCTTAAGAAGCGTTTGGAAAAGTCCAGAGACTCCCAACAGCAATATGGGCTTATAGAGCCACCCATAAGTCTGCGACTAACCATACTCCATTCGCCCTTGCTTATGGCTCCAAAGCCGTCATTCCCGTTAAACTCAAAGTCCCTTCTCATCGAATGACCTACTATGATCCTATAATGGATAGAGATCTCCTCTTAAAATCTCTAGACTTTATAGATGAGAAGCGCAAAGAAGATGATCTGAGGGCAACTGCACATCGACACTTAGTCACCCGATATACAACACTGAAGTTCAACCTAGAACCTTTGAAATCGACAAACTCACATTGAAATAGGTTTTTCCTCCCCGTCGCACATGAATCCTACTTCGGAAGGACCATATCACATTGTACATAGGCTTGGAGAGGGAACTTTCAAGCTAGTAATTGTTGATGGCATCACACTCCTAAGAGCGTAGAATAGTGGGCATTTATGACGCTATTTCACTTACTTTATTCTTTTTCATTCAATTGTATTCAAAATTCAAATTTTCTTTAGCATTTTATTTTTCAGATATGTAACAAGATAATTTATGTCATTTCTTCCCGTTTAGCTAATAAAGTTTTAAATTTCCTTCACATCTATGATTGTTTCAGCCTTATATGTTAATTACCATACCCGACTAACTAATATTGACACGTCTAAGCAGGTCCCTAGAGTTTGGAGCTAGTTAATTACATCAATTCATGATTAAGCTAAAAAATTAAACATGGTCCGACCGTTTAGCCGATGATTCTTGCTCATAACCCAATGGATGAAATACTTAACGAGGAATGGATGTGACTTGACCATCCAATAAACAAGTTAATCCTACTGAGCAATAGGACAAACATGAATCAAAAGCAATCGTAATACGACCAATTACTCTCTAAGTTACTTAGGAGGTAAATCAATCGATTAAGGAATGTACGATCCGCCTATTTTCCAAAATAACTCTAAGTCCCTGGAGTGTGGGTTAGAGCACAAACACAAGTTGGGTTCGATCATACTACTCGTCAACTAACTTTTATCCCCAGAGTTCGTATACGAGTATAAACAAATTGATGAGCGTGGTTCGACCAAATGCTATTTCGCAAACTCCAACCTAACCTCGATAAGGGGAGTGTAAACATGCTATGGATGGAGTTCGACCATCCACTATCTAACTGTGCTAACCCAAGACTGGGGGCAACAATATGATCACTTGAACTGCTGAATCTGACGATATAATACTAGGTCTCAAGCCTAGTTTTTAATACAAGTTAAGGCCATGACCGCGAGGAGGCCTTGGGTGAAAATTAGCGGATGATTTTCCAAACTTACGAGCAATGAATTACAAGTACATTAAATGGTAAAGTAATTGCTCGTCTACTTAGATAAAATTTACATAAGAGTTTGATAGAAAACAATGAACTTTAATTTGCATATTAAACTTCAAAATTGTGGTATAAGTTTATTCAAAAGAGATAGCCATACCCACAAAATCAGGGCCAACAAAAAGAGAAAAGCAGCTATAGAAGCTATATGAAAGCTAAACCGAAGCAACGACTATTTCTTCTTCCCTTTTTATCTTTTGGATTTTTTAGGAGTGA
The DNA here is from genome assembly GCA_030765085.1 of Allium cepa. Taxonomy (NCBI): domain Eukaryota; kingdom Viridiplantae; phylum Streptophyta; class Magnoliopsida; order Asparagales; family Amaryllidaceae; genus Allium; species Allium cepa. The sequence continues at coordinate 323,228,613 of CM060939.1, forward strand.
TGCCACCCGAGCTTCTGCTTGTTCATATTTTTGATTCATTGCCGCCTTTGGCAGAAGGGCTTTCAAAGGTTGGAGGGAGTTCTTCAGGAATCGACCCGTCGGGTTAAATGACTTGAAGTGGGACGAGATTTGGATTATCAATGTCCACGTCAGTGGATTCAGCCTTAGCTTTTTTCTTCAACAACTCCGCTCTCTCTGTCTCTCTCTCGATACGCCCTTTTAAGTTAAGCTCATCAGTATGTTAGGTGGCACCAGCGATCAAAAAGTCATCTGATTTGTTATCCCGCCTTTTGGCAAGGCCGAGATATCAAGGAATTGACTGAAAACAAGTATCGCTCATCTCGAATGTCAAGTAAGCACAGGTTCACTAGGGATGTTGATGAATTTTTTCCAAGTCCGGATCAAGCTACGATTGACAAGACATGACGAGCAAAGTTGTGAAAGCCAACTTTTCAAGTTTCAAGTCAATCAGAGTTCATATGCTCGAGATATGATTGTTGCAATTCAAGAGGACAAACTGTTCGAATCGATCGATGGCCGCCTTATTTGTATCCATAAGACAATCAGAGAACATCTGACTTCGTATCAATCTTATTTGAATCGATCAAAGAGCGCTATTTCATATCCATCGGCTAAAGAACCTTGTTTGAATCCATCAAGCTCCATTACTTTGTATCCATCAAGGAATCATTGCTCATATCCATCATGTTGCAACTATTCGAATCCATCGAGCTATCGCTTATTCGTATCCATCCTGCCACTTCAACTTCGTATCGGTCAACTGGAGTCGATTCCGATCGATACGAACAAGACCAAGTCTATCGATGCGAATAAGTCCATAGGACCGATAAGTGCCGTGCATTTTGGATCGATACGAATAGATTCGTTTCCATCGATATGAATTGTACTACTACCATCGATTTGAATGAGGCAAGGGTCTTCGATATGAATGAGGCGAAAACCTTGGAATGACTCGGTCAACTCGGCATCAAAAGTGGATCGATCTGAAGATCAGGCGCCATGTCGACTCACAGGCACATGTCCAGGAGCGATTCGAATGATCGATACGAAGGCATCGATTCGAATGCGATAGCCTACATGAAACCCAATTTTGCATCGATCATAACTCATAATCTACAAGTCCAAATGCAACGAAATTTTCACAGGAGCTTATGTACAATATAAAGAATGCTCCTGCCAAGTTTCGACTCGATTAGGTTAAATATTAATCGATATGAAATTCCTTCGTATCTATCACGAATCGAGTTGAAATCGCCTGGGATCGATCACGTGGGCCCACCCATTTCTAGAAGAAGTCTCCCGAGATCTGAGCGAGATATTTGCCTCCTATACATATAAATATAGCCCTAGGGCCTACATAAAAAGGATTATGTTTGGCCCTTTGTGGCCTGGACTCTGTCGAATTCAACTTTGCACTCCATAGCTGCTGTTGTACTCGAGTTTCAAAACTATAATCCTCTGTAATCCTTTGTAATCAGTCGTAATCGGCAAGTGAATATCAATAAATTCATCAACTTCATAGTGGAAGTAGACAATACGCCGAATCACTCTAAATTGCTATGTTTCTACGTGTTTCCATATTTGTTTTTGAAGAGTTTATTAGATAATCCTCGTTTTACATTTCCATTCTTCATTTTTACCTCTTCAAATACTTCCGAAGAATGTTGTGACAACTTTTGGTACAAATATTTTGGTGCTTTCACTGAGAAAACACAGCTTTTCTCCTGCTCTTGGATCTACTATCGATACCAGATTGCACAAATCCAAGAGCAAGATCTAGATCTCAAGTTCTGAATCCTTCCAACCAATTCAGATTTGCATCAGAACTTGTAAAGGACTTCATTATACGTCATGATTAGCACAAGGATGCCTCTACAACTGTAGATCAAGAAGGAAAAGATAGACAGAATCCCGTGCAATTGCCTCCATCCAACCAGAATGCGGCCGGACCTTCAGATTCGTTAGGCCCGGTTACCAAACAAGAGTTTCAAATGCTATTTCAAGAGTTGATCTGGAGTCGGCAACAACTAACTGAACAGTTGCGTGCCAATGCAGAGTTGACCAACTAGCTGAACCGCCAAAGGCATAGGAGATCGAGGAGGGATCACGCGTCTTACTCATCCTCCAAGAGTTCAGCCTCATCTAACTACCATCACAGATCTACACGCCTACGACTGGACGTAAGCTACATCCAAGCTACCGAACATCAACCTACTCTGAACGTTGGACAACTGAGAGTTGGCCCATCGACCAGCCAGCAGACTAGACCCTCCTCCTAGGGAGGTATTGTTCCACAAAACATCATAGATAATCGCACTACCACTGCCGCTATTGAACTAGGGGTTAATGCCCGGAATTAGCCAGATCTGAACTATCATCCGCGTGGATGTACTCCTGAACCATACGTCCCTGAAGACTTGGAATCAAGAAGGCAAGATATAGACCGTCGACCGTATCTGGTCCGGCCTCACATTGTGGAACCCGACCCCACCTTGGCTCAACGTGCACAGAAACTCCAGATGCCAAATATGTCAAATATGATTCGATAGATGATCCGTGAGAGTCAGGGTATTACTAATGATGATTGAGGAATCTCCCGGAGTCATACTCCTTCACAAATGACGTACTCTATGCTAAACCCTCTTAGCGATTCAGAATGCCGGCTTTACCAGTCTATGAAGGAAGTTCTGATCCTTATCAACATATCCTGAAATACGAATGGCTGATGAATGCTACGAGAGCTGATGATGCAGTTAAATTATGTAGTTTTCCTATTTCTTTGGGGGGAATAGCCACCATGTGTTTCACTCGTTTGCCTCCCCGATCTATTTCTTGTTTTGACCAACTAGCAACCAAGTTTGTTGAGCAATTTCGAATGCATGTTGCAAGGCCGAAGGACATTGACACTCTATCTAGTGTCACTCAAGCTCTTGGAGAGACACTTAGACGCTACTTAGAGAGGTTTCATGCTGCGTGTACAGACATAAGCAATCCCAATGACAACTCTATTTTGATGGCATTAACTAAAGGAATTGATCCTGAATCCAAGTTTGAAAATTGGTTGGCTGGGAAGCCTCCCGCGTCATTGGACTGTTTCTACTCCAAGGTAGCCCAATTCTTGAGAAGGGACGATGCAAGACAGTCTAGGAAGAAAGATGACGCGGGGCCTAGTGATGAAGGAATTCAAAGTAAGATTGCAGTCACTCAGTCCGGGAAGAGTTTCGAAAAGGTTCGGTTGAACATTCAAAAAAAGAAAAATAAGTAGAGGGATAATGGAAATCAAAACAAGAAACGAGATCAGAACCATGGTCCGCAACGTAGAGCTCCAATGTTTGATAAACAGTCCACCATATACGTCACTAGAGAATGTATATCTACAAGCCTGCAATACTATGCAGTACAAGAAGCCTGCTCCGAAGCCATCGTCGGAGAGACAAATCCAAATCGGGAAATTTTGCATATTTCATGAAAGCTACGGCCATAATACAAATTAGTGTCATCATTTACAAGATCTCGTTGAAAAGCTGATATGTGAACGGAAGTTGGATCATTTTGTGCGGGCGCCGCAATCAGGAGGTGCAGGCCCATCAACTCAGAATCGTGTACCAAACCAACAATGACAGGAGGAACCCACTCGTAGCAGCGAGAGGTTGCTGATAAATACAATAAGTGGTGGTCCTCATCCAGCAGACCGAAGCTGGAGGGAAATGGAGTCATATGCCAGCACTATCAGGCATGCAGACTTCGAGTGTTGTAGTAGTTGTGACGATGGGGCTCTGGCCAAGCAACATAAGACGATGACCGATGACATCGTGTTCCGAAATAGAGATGCTGATAAGGTCGAAGCCCCCACCATCGATCCACTTGTCATATCTTCTTAGGTAGGTCCTGCTTGGAATAAAAGGATCTTGGTTGACAGTGGAAGCTGTGTGAATATTTTGTTTAAGCGAGCATACGATCAAATGATGGTGGAAGCCAAAGATTTGAAACCCCGCCAGTCTCGGATCCACGGCTTCTATGGGAGTGCTACTATACCCACCGGAATGGTGGAACTACCGGTGGAGTTGGGAGTTGGAGAACGCCGGACAGTTCGGATACTACAGTTTGTTGTTTTATATATGGAATCCCTTACAATGCTTTCTTAGGCCGACCGGCCCTTGTTGAATTCTGGGTAGCCATTGCCCTATGGTGCTTGACTCTAAAGTTCCCTACCGATCATGGGGTTGGAGTTGTTCAAGGAGATCAGGCTATTGGACGAGTTTGTTATGTTGCTGAGCTGCGCGGGGCACAGTGAAAAGAGAAAGGGAAGGGCATAGAGGAATCTCTCTGCGTCTATTTGGCTGATAATTGCAATTGTTCCTAGGCCCAAGCCCAGGCACTCCAACCAATTCAAAGGGATCTTGAATCGAGAGACATTGAAACTAAAGATGAAACTAAAGACAGTCAAGCTTTCTTGACCGAACTGACAATCGGTGTCCCGATCGACGATGATGACAATTCAAAAATGATAAAGATTGGGTCTTAGTTAACCCAATAGATGCAACAGGAATTGGTTGAATTTCTCCAATCGAATCTCGACGTATTCGCTAGGCACATTCTGACATATGTGGGGACTTGCCGAACATCGTGAGCCACACCCTGAATATTGACCCGCGGTGTATTCCGGTCAAACAAAAAAGGCATGGTATGGATCCAAAGAGATTTTCCTCCCTTAAAGAAGAGGTCGATAAATTGAAATCGAATGGGTTTATCCGAGATGCCTTATACCCGAAGTGGGTATCCAATCCCGTACTTGTCGGAAAGCCGAACGGGAAATGGAGGACGTGTGCTGATTACTCTGACTTGAACAAAGCTTTCCTGAAAGACAGTTTTCCACTTCCCCGAATTGATCAGCTCATAGATTCAACGGTTGGCATGAGTTATTATCTTTTATGGATGCTTATTTCGGTTACAAGTAGATACCCATTTACTTTACTCGACCAAGAGCATACCAGCTTTATGACCGATCTGGGACTCTGCTGCTATAAAGTCATGGCTTTCGAACTCAAGAACGCTGGGGTAACATACCAACGACTAATCAATCGAATGTTTGCCCGCCAAAACGGAAAGACCATGGAAGTATATGTAGGCGACATGTTGGTGAAGTCATGATTCTCCACTGATCATGTTAGAGACTTGGAATCAATGTTTAGCATCCTTTGAGAATACATGATGAAGCTTAATCCACTTAAATGTCACTTTGGAGTCGCATCCGGAAAATTCTTTGAGTTCATGGTCAATGCTCGAGGAATCGAAGTAAATCCCGAAAAGATCTGGGCAATCAAAAATCTTGAAACTCCAAAAACAACAAAGCAAGTCCAGAGCCTCAAAACGGGGAGGTAGCAGCGTTTAGCAGGTTCGTTTCAAAATCCATCGACGAGCGCATTCCCTTCTTCGATCTGATTCGAAAAGGGAGACGAAACTTTGAATGGACCACAGAGTGTGAAGGCGCATTTTAAGCACTGATTCAACATCTCTCCACACCGCCAATTTTGTCAAAGCCCATCGATCACGAGCAATTATACCTTTACTTGGCGGTATCAGTAAACGCAATCAGTGCTGCCTTAGTTTTGAAGGAAGACCGAGTGCTGAAACCGGTCTACTACATTAGTAAACGACTAACCGGAGTCGAGAGAAATTATCCGAAGTTAGAGAAGTTGGCTTATTGTCTCGTTATTGCCTCTAGGAAGCTCCGTCCGTATTTTCAAGCTCATCCTATCATTGTTTACACCGATTAGTCATTACGACAAGTCCTTATGCAGCCTGGGATGTTTGGTAGGTTATTCAAGTGGAACACTGAACTGAGCCAGTTTGATACCACTTACACTCTGAGGAAAGCTGTTCAAGGACAAGTTCCAACAGATTTCATAGCCGAATTTACCGTCCTGGAGGACTTGCCTGAAACTAGTGAATCTCATGAATATTTGGAAGCTGCATACTGATGGCGCATCGAACGACCGGTGCTCGGGTGCTGAATAGTACTTGAAACCCTCGAAGGTCGGTCCATATGTTATGCTCTGAAGTTTGATTTTTGTGCTACCAATAATGAAGCCAAATATGAACCCTTGCTTGCTGGATTGAAACTAGCCCGAGATTTGAGAATTATTGCTATGGAAATTTACTGTGATTTGTAATTAGTTGTATGCCAAGTTCGGGGTGAATATCAGGCCAAAGATCGAAGACATGCTGCTTATCTAGCACAAGTCGTGGAAATACTTGATCAGTTTGATTATTATGTCATCTTCTACATACCCCGTGAGCGCAATCAAAAGGCTGATTCATTGGTAAAGTTAGCAAGTACTGATGAAGCACATCAAATGTGGGCTTTACCCTGTGGAGACATTATCTTCCCCAAGCATTGATCAGATGGAGATAGACTTTGTGTTTGAAATCACTCCCATATAGAGTCATGGATGACTCTGTACCGAAATTACATCGAGCATGGAACGCTTCACGAATGTAAGAGTGAGAAGAGACAGATTCTTCAAAAAGCTTCACGGTTCATTATTCAGAATGGAGTCATGTGTAGAAGAGGTATTCCGTTCCTCTACTCTGATGTATCGCCCAGGATGAAATTAAGTGAGTGTTACAAGATGTACACGAAGGAGAATGTGGCGATCACACCAGGGGCAAGCTGTATTCCGATATAGGTATTATTGGACAACTGTAAACCATGATGCAGCAGACTACGCCAGGAAATGTGATAAATGTCAAAAGCATGCTCGAATTCCTAGAGCCCCACCTACTGAGATAACCCAAATGGTCCGTCCATGGCTATTTGCAGTATGGGGCAATGATATCATTGGCTCTGTACTTGTGGCCAAAGGTGGTGCGAAGCACACCATCGGCGCAGTTGATTACTATACCAAGTGGACCAAAGCTGAACATATAGCTACAATCACGACGAAGAAGGTGATCAACTTTGTAGTTCGCAACATTATCTGTCGATTTGGTCTCCCACATACCATCATCACCGATAACGGAACCCGGTTCGACAGTGTTAAATTCAGGGATTTCTGCCAACGATTCAGCATCCATAGGAAATTCTCTACAGTTACACACTCTCAGGCGAATGGCCAGGTTGAAGCTATTAATAAGGTTATCAAGTCTATTCTGAAGAAGCAACTGGAAAAGGCGGGGGGCAAGTGGGTTGATGAACTTCCTATGGCTTTATTGGCTTACTGAATGACCCACAAGTCTGCAACTGGACACACTCATTTTCTCTATCCTATGGCTCAGAAGTCGTTATTCCAGTCGAGATGGAAGTACCTTCTCATCGTGCGACTATCTACAATCCAAAGACAAATGCCATACCACTTGCCGAATCCTTGTATTTGTTGGATGAGAAGCATGGGGAGGCTGATTTGAGGGTAGCCGCATACCGAAGTCGAGTCGCCCGATTGTACAATGCTAAGGTCTGACCCTGAACCTTTGAACTTGGCAATCTCGGCCTCAAAAGAATCTATCCGGTTCCTCCGCACATGAAAACAACTTGGGTAGGGTGGTATGTGATTAAACAAAAACTCGAAGATGGTACATTAAAGTTATCGATCGTTGATGGTCTTACTTTGCCGAGAGCCTATAATAGCGAGAGTCTCCGTTTGCTACTACACATGACAGGCTTTATCTATTTTAGTCTATTTTTCATTTGCAATTAGTTTCTGCATTTTGAAATTTGAATTTGTAATAAGGCAACTGACTTTGTCGTATTTTCTTATTCCAACAATAAAATGTCATCTCTTTAACCAGAGTTGTGATTTATTGAATGTGACATACAACCATCACGATGCACGAAGAGCTAAGTTCCATCATAAGGTGGAATTTATTCAAATATCGAGTGATTGTGATACGACCGGCCACTCACTAAGTGAAACCCGAGCTCGATGGCAAGTCACTACAAAAAAGCCAAAAAGGATTAATACATGACAATCTTTTAACTAACTCCAAACTCCCAAAGTGCGAGTTGGAGTATAAACTCATAAATGCGGTTCCAAAGAGGGTAAACCCGTCCACCTAATAACTTCGACTGTATCCTAACCAAGTTCGAGGAGGATGGATCCGTCATCTAACGAACTTAATTGTTAATTCGGGGTGGATGTGAATCGACCATCCATGATCCTGATAAATCCATCGTTCCTAGAGTACGGACGAAATCCTAAAAGCTTAAACAGATGTGACTGACCATCTATCGGCCAGCTTCAAATTCCCAAAGTGCGAATTGGAGTATAAACATCAACACTAGGTTCCCAGAGTGCGAACTAGAGTATAAACACCAACTCTAAGTTCCTAGAGTGCGAATTGGAGTATAAACATCAACTCCAAATTCTCGGAGTGCAAGTTGGAGTATAAACATCAACCAAATCCAAGTTCCCGGAGTGCGAACTGGAGTACAAATGTCGGCTATCCCCGGATTCCCAGAGTGCAAATCAGGAAGTCGATCGCCAATAACTTTGAGTCCCTAGAGCGTAGTCAGAGTATAAACATAACTGGGGTGTGATTGACCACTCACAAAATAACTTAAGTCCCCAGAGTGTGGACACATACTTAAAAATTAAAAAGGCATGATCGACCACTGACATACGAATGCAGGTCCCCAGAGTGTGGACCTAATAATTATTAAGTGAGCAAGTGTGATTTAACCACTCGACTCTCACTTGTTCTAGCATCGATTTAACGATGTTAAGTTTGAAGAAATGAAGACAAAATGTAGTTGCTAGCCAATCTTTTCAGCTCAACCTCGAAACTGGGGGCAGAGCTTAAGTGTTAACCATTGACTGAAGTAGTGCAACGCCAAAGTTCAACTTAATCTCCGGTCACGACTCGTGTCTGTAATTTCCAAGCTTGGCAGATAAAAACAAACTCGACTCAAAGGTTGGAACTCTGCAAGTGCACTTGACTAGAATTCAAATACTGGAACACTTAAGAATAAAAGACAATAACAAAGTTGAGGCCAAAAAAGAGTTTCATTTCAATTATCTACGAAAAAATTCATATACAATTTTTTTCCAAAATTCTTACTAGCAGGGGCCGAACCCGCATCTATACATGACCCATGAAAGAAAACAAATATAGACTTCTATCTATCTACCCAAAATAAACCGAGGAAGAACATCTACTCTCTCTTCTTTTTTAGCTTCCTCTTCAGCGTGGACCCATCGGAACCACACGTAATTTTCCTCTTCGAGCCTTCACATTTCGACGTTCGATCTCTATATGGGGGCATGATTTCAACATCTTCCTCCGAACTTGAGTGTATGGGATACTTCAAGAAGGTGGAGTCGGAGGAAATGGATCGACTACAGGAGGTGGAATAGACAAGCTGGTGTCAATAACTGTACCGTCGGGCGATATCATTCTCAACGGAGCTGGACCAGTGGCCACCATTCCACCTCTAGAACTGCCATCGCGACTCGCTGCCTCCATTTCAGCACTGATTTCGGCCAATATTTATTCTTCACGAATTCATTGAGCCTCGCAGGGGGCATCGATGGTTTGCATTGAAGAGTCTGTAGCAGGCATGAGTCTACTTATGACAAACGTAGGCCCGTAAAGGGGTCACCATGGCGATTGAGGAGTTCATCCATCATCTGCTCATCAAAAGAAAGTGCGCCCCCGCATCCCATCAATTGGTGCAGTCGTCGTTGTGGTAATTTCCTCAACGAGGTCACTTGCGTTTGATGCGATTCTTGGGTTGCAGGCGACACTATTAGTGTAACTCCGGTCACTGGATAGAGAAAAATAAAAATTGTTAGTAAGCGCTCCAAATCAAGCCTTTTACTTTGGACATGTGTAAAGAATGTTCAGAGTACCTTCCTCAGTTTGGCTGGTGGACGGCTGAGCGGCTTCAGAAGTACGCTATTTAGGAAAAAATAGCTGCGGCTGTTCCGAATTATAAGCAGGGACATATCGGGGTTCAACCGCTGGTGTAGGATCAGATTGAATTCGCGTAGGAATATCCAGACTTGTATCATGATGCTCAACACTTGAACCTTCCCCTACTTCTGAGCGTTGAGCACAGAGCTTCTCCTTTTCGTACGAAATCATCGACTCGTGGAGAATCTTCCTTTCATCTTCAGTCAGCACACGATTCTCGAGCTCAAACTCGTCGATTGATTCACCCAGATGCACTACATTCTCCTCCTCGACCAATTGGCTCCAAGCGTTATGTAGGTGGACCGAGTAGTTTTCGAGCTATTCTAAGTTTCTATGCTTTAGCACATTCGCATTATAAGTGATGAGAAGATCTTTGATTCCATCCTCTAACCTAGACTCCGCCGTTCAGATCCTTTCCTCAACCTCAGTCTCCACCACATAGATTTTCTCCAAGGCCGCATCCAGTTCACCTTGCAGCACCATGGCCTAATCACATGCCTCCTGTGCTACAGTATTAGCGTCATCCGTCTCTTTAATGATTTTAGAAAATTAGACTTAAGCTCATTAAGTTCTTTGAGGGAAGCATCCCGCTCAGCAGTAACGGTGGTGTTACGATGGCCCATCTCCTCCACCAGGGTAGTGTGATTGCCTCATCCTCTCCATGGCTGAGTTGGCCTCGTCAGCCTTATGAATGGCCTCCATCTCTGACTTTCGAGAGGACTCAACTTCAGTATTAAGCGCCTGGATAATGCGGTCCTTCTGAGCAAGCTCATTCTCTAGCTTCTCAATGGTGGCCGCCCACTCAAAGGCCAGCTTCGATGCTTTTTTCGCGGCTTCCCCCACTCCTTATATTGAGTGTAAATGTCATGGATGTAATCGTGCATTGTGTTCTTAGCTTCCTTTGGAATTCTCGTCAAGTGTGGGGGAAAAATATAACCGTCGAAGTAGATATCTGGAAAATCCTTCTTCAATTGGATGATTCTAATCGCTCCTTCACCTATAGGCTCGGTAGGGACCTGCTCTGCAATTATGGGAGCCATTATTTCAGTTCTATGATGGTGTGATTCAGGCCTTGGGACTTGAGAAGATGGTTTCTGGCGAGGAGGCTATGCCACTTGTTTTCCATAGTTTGAGGGGTATGTAGTGATTCTAGGAGGTGGAGAATGGGACTGGGATCGATGTCTATAGTCCTTGTCCCTATCTTTGTCGTACCGTACCTGACTAGAATAAACGCGCTTGTGGTTTCTATCATCTTCCCTTCTGCGGGGCTCATAATATGAACTCGATGGCTGACACGCTGAACGAAGGCTTCCAAGCATAGAATCCCACCTAGTCATCGTATCTGCAAAGTAAAAGAAGAACAGAGTCAACAATCTTCCAAAGTAAGCAACTTATGGTCGGGAATTATGTAGTGCCGTGAAGTGTATATGCATGTGCAACCCCCGGACCAACCAAAAATGTCGGCCATGTTTGTGGGCAGAGATTCGCTTAAATCTAAAGCATACCGAACCTCATCCAACTCGGTGTCATCCTGTAGTGACGCAAAATCCAGGATTGGGATATCGGTGAGCCCCTCGAAGAAGGAGAACCCGAATTATCTCTTTGAAATGCGCACCTTTGGGTTGTGGATTATAGCTATAAAGAAAAGGAGATGTTAGTTTAATGCCAGCTATGATCATCTTATTAACCACTTGAGAAATCTGTAGGTCTTACGTCTGAATAGCCATCGGCTAGAAAATCCTAGGGGACATCGGACGTAGAACCATTCTATTTTGAAGTAACTCAAACTGGTCCATGACCCCATAACCACCTGACAATTCCTGACCGCTTCCAGGAACATATAAGGAGGGCTATCACCTCGACTCTTGATATTAATTAGGTGTCTAATGTTGATCGGGGTCGGTGGTCGAAAGATATGCTCCATGAATATGATGAATAGGCTGTTCAGTAGCGCGTATCTGTTGGGGTGTAGATGAGATGGAGCAATTCCAAGAAAAGATAACACTTCCCTAGTGTACTGGTTGAATGGAGGAAGTGTTCCAACTATGTACGCATGGCGATCGAATGCAGTAAACCCTTCCGATGGACAGTGCGGTCTATCATTCAATTACGGTAATAGCACATCGTCTAGTGACAGGCCGTGACTTAAACATATTCGTTCCAACATGTCTTCAGAAACTTTGGACGGTACAGAGTTTGGCAGATTACCAACAAACGTAGCACCTGGTAGCTCATCCGGAGTCGGATCTATAATTTCGGCTATGGTGGCCGGTATCACGATATTTGGGAGGAGTGAACTCTGAATTTCCTGCTGTTGTGAGTATGAAGGTTCCATAACTAACTAACTTATGAGAAATCATCATTAGACGATAAAGAGCCCGTGCATCGCCCAGTGTAAAGCGTGTGAACGTGTTGCGCAGTGCAATGCTACTAATTACTTGAGAATTTCAACAAAGTATGAAAAAACATGAAAATGACGAGACTTCAAAATTTAATCGGAGTGACCGTCATCGTTGACCTTCACAACCATGCCATCCAGACTTTAGAAACTGATTCGAGTTATGGCTCGTTATGATTTTGTTGAGTTACGATTCCATCGACGAGCTTCAAGGATAGTCAAATATGCAGTTCAATGGTCAAGTCCAATTATGCCAGATTAAAGCTTGTCGGAGTTAAGTGTTCAATTAAAATTTTTCGTATCCATCAAGTTTGAGATGTGAATCGGTCACCAGAGGTCCAATTCATATCGGTCATCAAAGTTGCAATTTGTATCGATCCAGGAAGTTGCAATTCGTACCGATCTAAAAAATAGCAATTCATATCGATAGTTATAAGTCCCTTCGTATCCATTGCCAAAAGCATACTTGGTGTCGATGCAGTATCCTCCTTTTCACGTCGATCAATATAGTAATTCGCATCGATCGACTTATTGATCTCCAGTTCCAAAATTCATACCGATCAACACATATCGATACGAATGCCATTGGGCATCCATCGACACGAATGCCACCAGTAGTTGGTCAATACGAAGAAGCTATCATCAATCAAAACGAAGCGTTTCCTCTATTCGGTATGAAGCTTCGTCGTGCCCGGATTAATGCGATTCCACCCTTCATCACATACCGATATGAATGTTCCTCTTCATATCCCCCTTACTCTCTATTCCGACCAAATTCTGGCATCGAAAATGACGGAATCGGTGACGGCTTTGGACGAGCCAGCATTAAAATTCGAGTCTCCTCATTTTCAACATGAATTCGTTGACTATTTACCTAAGTTCCGTTGTAGTTGCACAAGATTAAGGGATTAGTTGATTTGGGGATGAAGGCGGTCTTTCTTTCTCGAGTTCCTTATTGATACGAAGGCAAGAGTAAAAACAGAAAGCAAGTGAAAAATTTTCTAATTACGAAACGGTATTTATATGGACACGAAACAAAAGGGAAAAAATGATTCGCCTTCAGGTTAAAACGACCGCGAGCAACAGTTCTCAGTATCATCGATACACATAATTTTCTTCATATCCATTCACCACTGACCGCAAGCTATTCGTACCGATCAAACCATCGATACAAAAGACACTGCAAACGCCTGTTGGAGCTACAAAATTCTATCGAGACGAAATAACAATTTCATATCCATCAAAGCTCATATTCATCGATAGAAACTGTTTATTTCGTATCCATCAATGCGAATTACATCAATGTGAGGTCAATCTTTTGACCTTTTCCATCAATCCAGGGGAGGATCGATATAAAGGGACACTCCAAAACGATTGTCAAGCATTGTTATAACTTGAATTTCACATTGATTCAAGATAGGATCAATACGGAATTCGATGCGAGAAAACTGACAATGACTTGTGAACGCGCGACGTTAATGAGAGTCAGATTAACATATATGCATGTATGTCAAACTAATTTTAAAATTTCAAAATTCATAGGAATTGAATACTCATCTGATGACGATAACAACAACAAATAGCGAATCACTATTATACAATAATCAGTTACAATAGTACAGGGTACAACCGTTGGCAGTCGACAATTCATATTACTGAAAAATCAGTCAAGAATTGCAACTTTTAACGATATGACAACAACCGTTCAACAAGTCGAACAGAATTATTCAGGATGAAAGATGTGACTATGCAAAGCACGTCATGTTCACACAAGACATACTTTGGGGGGTTATCCCGCCTTTTGGCAAAGCCGAGATATAAAGGAATTGACTGAAAAAAAGGATCGTTCATCCCGAATGTCGAGTAAGCATAGGTTCACCAGGGATGTCGATGAATTTTTTCGAGTCTCGATCAAGCTACAATTGACATGACATGACAAGAAAAGATGTGAAAGCCAACATTTCAAGTTTCAAGTCAATCGGAGTTCGTATGCTCGAGATATGATCGTTATAATTCATGAGGACAAACTGTTCGAAACCACCGATGGCCGTCTTATTCGTATCCATAATACAATCAGGGAACGTCTGACTTCGTATCGATCTTACTCGAATTAATCAGAGCATGCTTTTTGTATCCATCGGCCGGAGAACCTTGTTCGAATCCATCAAGCTCCATTACTTTGTATCCATCAAGGAATCACTATTATTATCCATCATGTTGCGACTATTCGAATCCATCGAGCTATCGCTTGCTCGTATCCATCACGCCGCTTCAACATCATATCGGTCAACTGGAGTTGATTCTGATCGATATGAACAAGACCAAGTCTATCAATGCGAATAAGACCATACGACCGATAAGTGCCATGCATTTTGGATCGATACGAACAGAGTCGTTTCCACCGATGCGAATTGTACTACTTCCATCGATTCAAACGAGGCAAGGGTCTTTGATACGAATGAGGCAAAAGCCTTGGCACGACTCGGTCAATTCGACACCGAAAGTGGTTCGATTCGAAGATCAGGGGCCACGTCAACTCACAGGCACGTGTCCAGGAGCGATTCGAACTGATTGATACAAAGACATCAATCCGAATGCGACAGCCTACATGAAACCCAAGTTTGCATCGACCATAACTCATAATCTATAAGTCCAAATGCTACGAAATTTTCATAGGAGCATACCTACAACATAAAGAATGTTCCTGCCAAGTTTCGACTCGATTGGGTCATGTATTGATCTATACGAAATTCGTTCGTATCAATCATGAATTGAGTCGAAATCGCCTGTGATTGATCACGTGGGCCTACCCACATGCCAGAAGAAGTCTCCTGAGATCTGAGTGAGATATTTGCCTCCTATGCTTGTAAATAGAGCCCTAGGGTCTGTAGAAAAAGGATCTTTTTTGGCTTTTTGAGGTCCAAACTCTGTCGAATCCAACTTTGCACTCCATAGCTGCTGTTGTACTCGAATTTCAGAACTATAATCCACTGCAATTGTTTGTAATCGGTTGTAATCGGCAAGTGAATATCAATAAAGTCATCAACTTCATAGTGGACGTAGGCCATATGTTGAACCATTTTAAATTGCTGTGTTTCTGCTTGTTTTTGAAGTGTTTATTAGATAATCCTCATTTTACATTTCTATTCTTCATTTTTATTTCTTCAAATACTTCCGAAGAATGTTGTGCCTAATTTTGGTATAAGCATGATTCATCTGGCAACCGCTAATCAGCAGTTTTTTCATCCTCAAGTAATTCGATAACTTGAGCATCGGACCCTGGAATGTTGGTGGCCACCGGAATTTCAGTAGATGTCAATTGTTGCTCCACGACGACACCGCTTCCTAGAGTTTGCCTAGAACCCGAAAGACCTACTGATTTATGGAAACAAGAAGATAAGCCAATGATTATTGTGCATGAGGAACGAAATCTCTTAAATAATGGAAAAAAGCATGATACCTGCGTGTGGCTGACTTTCAGTTGTTGTTGGATTGCTCTCCTCTAGAATAGGAGTCAGCACCTTTGATTATAGACAGGTCTGTTCGGATCATTGCTCAGATCCTATCCTGAGTCAAGAGAAACCGACCCTTTGTCTATTTAAAGTGAAGGGGGACCTTTAGGGTTGGACTTTAAAGAATCGGCAATGTTTTTCCTTTGCCAAAGGTTCCTAGAATATCAAAGTATTAAATTCTTGCAGCAACAAACTCTAAAGGTTCTTCCCTATGAAGAATCTCCCGTACTAGCTTCTATTCATCTAAATCAGCTTCACAGAGGGCTTTCTTTTCATTTCAACAATGTATTCCCAAGCCTCGACAAGCGATTCAAGGTAGCCCTCTCCAAGGAATCTCAGATCGCCATAGATTAGGACTTCAACATTATATTTAACGACTAGAGGATCAAATATGTCCTTAGTCTCATTTCGACCAGCTTCTTTGGCATCTTCCAACTAGTCCTTCATCTACTCTCTAACCTTATTGCAGCCTGCTTCTCTTGCCTCTTCCTTGAGGACTTCAATTTGAATGAGTTGCTCGTCAAGATTAATTTTCAATCCTCGGACTTCAAGGCCTCTTCGCAATATCTTTGCGACTCCTCCTGAGATTCTATCTTCTCTTACTTCTCTTTTTTAGGGAGTTCTTTGAGTTCTCAATGCAATAGACCAAGATGTTTTCTCCTCTTGCAGTGTATCTTTTTCCAACATTAGCACACTACTGCAATTGAGGGCAACATCCAGCTCCTTTTTGTAAGCTACTTCTTGATGAATAACCGACTTGTATGTTTCTACGACACTCTTTTCTGCCTTAGTTTGATTCGTTTCAACTTCGAGATCCCATTGTGTTGATGTTTAATTATGTCTTTATCATGGATCTCCTCTAGCTTGAGACACTAGATTTTGTATTGTCTTTCGATAGACACCTCGGAGATTTTTTCGACCCGATGATGGAATGGTTCGTATTCTACAAAAATAGCATTGACGCATGCAAGAGAGCTTGCCTTAGCAATTTCTAGAACTGTATGAATGAAAGGAAGGAACTTAAGCGCACTGAATCAAATATTTTGGAAATCAACCTTAAGTTCGCCAATTTTTCTACCACAGAAGCCTCAGGAGATGCAAAATGCAAAGCAGGATCAGAATTGACAAATGGGCATTCGCTCAACCTACGATCACGGGACTATCTGGAACTAGATGAAGCAGAATACTGCTCAGGTGGCACATCAATTTGAGGAGAATGGAAAGAAGTTTGATCGCCACTGTGTACAAAAAGATTAGGCCGAACTTCCTGATAAGACGATTGAGATTGGGACTTATATTTGGAACATGAAGACTCCCTCGAATGACGACTTCTTTCTTTGCCGCCATCTCTCTCAATGCCTACCCATTTTCGTACCACGACTGGATCCATAGTGTGTTGAGGAGCCCTTTAAGTGATCAAAGGCATGGTATTGAATTATAGTACCTACAAACCAATTGGTGTAGCCTTGCTCATCCACTTTGCTGGTGGAAGGAATGTCGTCACTATTCCTGGTGGGAGAATTGAGCACCCTAATACCAGTGTTGGAAAAGTCATAAGTCATGATATCATCAGGGATCAGGAGATTCAAGAATTATTCCATAGAACTCTCTAAATGTTAAGAAGAAGATTCTTCATCAATTGAGGTGATGATAAACTCAGACTCTTTAATGCCTTTTCTCCTATGGAGTTTATATGCGAGCTTTTCTCCTTTCCTTGTTGACATGTGGGATTATGGGCCTTATGATGGTTCAACCACATGTGCATTGCCCGAGCCTACATCAGCATCGCCAGGTTTATTGGCTTCGACCCCTCTAATTTCGCCATCTTCGGCGTCATCCTGAGCCTCCTCAACTGGGGGAATGACTTAGCAATTAGCGCCGCCTTCTTATTCGCTACATTTCTTGGTCGTGCAGCACTTCTTAGAAGCCCGACGTTGCATCCTTCTTCCAGCTTCCCAAATAGAAATAACCATTCATCTGTTATAAGGGATCCGATGTCCCTGTCTTCAACTGGGGTGGCACGAATTGCAAAAACCACCATTGATAAACTACCGCCCTCTGGATGTGGATGGACACCTGTAAATTTTCAAAGTGTTTGTTCATTCAAGACACAACTTGGGCTAAAGAATTTGAGAATAAAGTGAAGACAACACTTACGATCTTCCAACCATCGCCTCATAAAGTCATGCAGGCAACGAATGAAAAACCATTTTTTTTAAAGATGCTGAGCTTGTTCCAAGCACCAATTAGAACTTGAAAGTTGGGCAAAGGCTCGAGAAAAGTGTAAGAAAGGCTTCCTGTCCATAATTTGAAGTTGTAAACAAACTTGATGTCCTTAGGAGATGGAGAGCGGAGCAGAACATCCATAAATAGCAAAAAAGTGCTATAAAGGAAAGCACGACTGTTTGGATGCAGCTGAGCGGGATCTATTCCTAGATAACCAGCATCTCTTGGATAAAATTGTTGAAAGGCGGCACACATTCGGCCTAACATATGAATTTATTATATGCCGTATATCCCTCTAGAGGCAAATGAGCCCTGTCATTCACTGAAGGGACCAAAACATCTCTAAACGGAATCCCATGTTTAGAGCACAGTCAGCATAGAGGAGCCTTGCCTGGAGTCTTGGGAATCCATCGAGTTATCTAGAAATATAGTACCTTCTATAGCATCGGGTGTAGGATTATATCTTCCACCGAAAGCATGGGAAAATTAGAGAGAAGGTCAGTTGATGGACCGTAATCCTCTAGTTGCCCAGTTTGACGATCAAGGGAAAGTCTGCCGGAAATAGTTGTAGAACTTGACTGGGCTTCGGGATTGCTAAGTTGTGTAGGTTATCCATAAGACATTGCAACAAAGCGCTCTGAACGTCCAGAGCCCATATCAACTAAACTTAGTAGATACTTGAGATTAGAAAATTTTACCTATCCCATGTTAAGTGCAAACTAGTGTTGTGCAGTGTAGAGATAAAATATTCAAAAAAAAGGCAAAATTAAGCGAAGAAACTTTGGATTCCCACCAGAGTGACTGTCATCGCTGATTGTCCCAACTGGCATTTTGATCGATTGGTTGTGTAAGCTTTGGGATCGATCATCGACATATCAAAATGTGAAGTCCGTTATTAACGTTCATATTTTATTCTTTAGTCCATGTTCAAAGTCCCGACAGTTTAGTTGTTCGATTGCAAATTCATAATTTTATAAGGAAGTCCTGTTGTTTGTTATCATCATATGTTCATTAGGATGGGATTGGTTCTAATTGTTCATGTGAGTGAATATGGATCGGATTTCAAGTTCAATTCAAAGCTCAAAATCGGCTAAGTACCCATAGCAGATCCCTCTATTTGAAAATAACTGATCCCTATTTATGCCTATCCCTTTCCCTTATAACAACCGATCCCTTTTAATAAGCCCATGACTGATCTTTCCATCCATAAACACACCAATTCCCGTCCCTCCATTTAGCCTTATTCAGAATTCACCAACATTCTAGCCGATCCCTCCTCCGCTTAATGAAATGACCGATTCCTCTCTAAAAAGAAACCTATAACCGATCCTTCCTTATACGCTCAACCATCGATCCCTCATACATGTTATCCTCCAATCGATCCCTACTCCACGTAATTGCTAAACCAATCCTTCCATCCTCAAGCAACAACATCACTGATTCCTCCGTTTCATTCATCCTTCACATTTTTCTTTCTCATCCTCTCCCATTTTGCCGAAACTTGCATCGCTAGCATCAATCTCATCTCCTCCAAACTTAACCTAAAATTATCACAAACAGAACTCATCATTTCATCACAAAATTAAAGGTTAAAGGCAAGCAAACCTACTAAAGCATATAGAAAAATGAGTTGCTCAAGGAGAGATATTGGATCACAATTCAAATTGAAGATGGAGTAATGATCTAAAGCAAAATAGAAAGTTGAGTTCACAGATAAAGAGGGTGCTTGATTCGAACGGAAGGGGTCAAGTTTTCAGGTTGGAAAGGAAGGGTTCAGGACCGAGCTTGAAGGAAATAGGAATGTCAAAGAAAATGGAATGAAGTAAGGGACGGAAAGAAGAGCGTTAGCTTATATACGAAGGTTGAGGGTTCAGCTTGCCTTTTCATTCTCTATGAAGCTAAAAGAGTTGAGTGGATCCATCTGATCCCTTGACTTGGGATCCATCTGATCCCTGTCAAAATAATAATAAAAAAAACATAGAAAAGGGGGATCGTCTAGAAGAATGCTAACCCCTGCGAACAAAAAAAGAGAAAGAAAGGGGTCGACCTTATTATATATAAAATCAAGAAAAAAGGAGGGGGGATCCACTAAAAGAATGCCAATCTTTGCATACATAAAAAAGAAAAAAAAAGATCGATTATGAGCCATATGTGCACGCAAACATGGACATGAAAATTATGTAAAGTACATATATACAAAACGTAATGAAATTGCATTTAACTCAACGAAAATTGACGACAACCCGTGATCGTGCAAACACCTCCAGGAGCGAATGAGAAGAACGTGTACATAGTTTAAAGGGGAAATCAATAGAAATTGAATTCAAACCAGAAGCTTTCAAGGTTGAGACCAGATCAGATAGCCAAAGCTTTCTAGTCTCATAGAACCAAACCTAGATATCAACTGATGGAATATAATCTTGAATTTATACTATTGGAAATAGACCAAGAGTCATGACAATCAAGGAGATATACGACACTTTGGGAAAATAATTTGATGGAAGGATAGAGACTATTCAGAAAAACAGAGGGATTTATTTCTGACTACTCTAACTTGCTTCAATTCAAATCACGTCATGTTTAGTACAAGATGTACTTTGGGGGGAAAGTGTTATCCGACATTTTGACCCGGCTGTATTCGAACTAATTGGACAAGTTAGATTCGACTGCCATCAAGACTAATATGTCCAAAGCGATGATTGTGGGGTCCTGATGTTAAGCACAGACGGTAATATGAAGCCATGGTTGAATGAAATTGACGGATATGTAATGTAGAATGTTTGGTGTATGTAAAATAGTTCAACATAGAGGTGGGATCGAGTATAATCATTCTACAAGATAGGGATTGGCATATTTTAGGGAAGCAAGTGCAATTTGATAAAAAATAACCAACATCTCAAGATCCATAGGTCCAATGCATATTAAACTTTGGAAGCAAGATGTGGAGACCTTAGGTAGCCTACTCTAGGGATCACACCTCAAAAGGATGAAACAAGAGGGATCGACCCTCTTCCCTCAATAGGGATGGCTAGAATAAAAAACAACTCACATTGTAGCAATGATCGAGCAATAACTCAAGTTCTACTAATTCAATTGGCATGAAACTTGGAGATTAAACATATTACAACGTAGTGAAGCTACCATAAGAATCACATCTCTCAATTCCTCCAAAATAGGGATTGGCATCGATCCCTGTTCCTTGGGATTTGGGCTATGCGATCCCTCTTATGGGTCCATATGGTTTTGGACATCCTTCTGCTTAATTTTCAAGGAGATATTTTCCCTCTTCGTCCATAAATACAGGCTTGGTTGTTCATTTTTGGGACTTTATGCTACTAGTTGCTTTGTACTCTTTTGTAACTATGGATTTTCATCCGATCCCTATTGTACTTAGTTTACAAAGTGATCAATAAAGTAATCTATTTAAAGTGGACATAGGCAGGCAATGCCGAACCACTATAAATTGCTATGTTCTTGTTATTGATTTGATTTTTTACCATTTAATTCCTTACTTCCTCTGTTTTCATTTTATATTCTTCGTTTATGTCTTTGTAAAATTTCTATTGGGTGTTTGTGCCAATTTTTGATAGAAACATTAGGTATGCATGTTAATTTTTTATGTATAATTAACCAACTGTGTAATTTTGCCTTCGGAGGGGTATTAGTTTTCCAAAGATATTTGGATATGTTTAATTTAGTTTTGGAAAATTTTTGATGCCATTCTATAACTCCCCACCTCTGTATCCATACTACCAAAGAATATTACATAGTAATATTGTTTGGTAATATGGAGAATAAGGCTGGTTAGGAGCAACCATCCATGAATATTTCTTTGCACTAACACTGATCATTATATAATAATAGTAATAAACGTGCAAATTACCATCACAATGCAATAAATACGTTGGCTAATTCAGAATACAACAACATTGCAACATCACCAGAATTATCTTCCAGTGACAGAAGTGAGTTCAAGTTATATATTCAAATACAGACTAAGTAAACATAGCAGCTAGTATATTCATTACACAGATATTTCTTAATATTCATTACAAACATTTGCTCCAAAATTAACCCAGTAATCATGCCCATGCAGGGGTTAAATTAAAAATAGAAAATAACATAGTAAAGAGCTAGGTCAACATATGAAGATGCAGCCCGAACTCCTTAAATACAATGGAAACAACATCTTTATTTGCAAATAAAGCTTTATGCTCCAACTTCGTTTTGCATACTACGACACCTATTATCAACCTGCATATCCCATAAACTCAGCCTAATCAATTAAGCACCTGTGAATTTATAGAGAAAGCAATAATAAAAACTTAGGTCTGACATAAAGTCTGGTGTGAATAATACTTAAGCGGTTTCCCCCTTACTATCCAAGCATTATATGAGAAACAATTATAGTTACTGCGCAAGTAGTTCTTATTTACTAATGCGCCCTATAAATTCTTAAGCGGTTCTTATTTACTACCATGCTCTGACACAGTACACTCTTACCTTCCATCCTTAGATTATACTTTAATCTACAATTTATCACCATTTTGTACTATGCAATACCTATAAGTTGAATGCCTTTTCTCACCTTCATAAGGTGCACATTCGATTGAGCGTCCCTACATGGCGTCAATAACCTTTCCAACCCTATTTCTAGTGCAGGGACCCTTCTCCTTGCTATCTCGGTCCCTTCCTGAGTCCTACCTATTTTTCCTTTAGAAGGTTTCATTCACTTCTTTCCTTAGTGCAGTAACTGTAACAACCCGTAAATTTTGATAAATAAATTGGTTAATTAATTAGATATTTGTAATTAAATTTAGGAAAAAAAATGTATAATTTATACTGAAGTAAATGTTAAGAATGAATAGTAGTAATGGTTATTAAAATTTAAAATTTGACAATTCAAGTGAAACACCAATAATGTAAAAAGTGTAAATTGTTACATTTGGTTATAAAATAGAAAATGAGTAAATAAAGTAACTATTGAATAAACCAATGCAATAATATATTGCTTAACAACAACTGAACATAAATTAAGGAAATTAGGTAATGGCAAGTTGATAAATGACAAATTTAGTGCAAACCCAATTTATTGAAACAATTGTAAGGTTTAATTGATTGAAATTAGTAAATTGGGAAACGAATTCAAAGTTATATTTACTAATGAAGTAATTCGTAATAGATTGAAGATTTATACAATCAATGTTAGGAAAGTAATTTTAATGTTCGTTGTTGATAATAAACGTTACTTTAATAATTATTAATATAGTAATGGAAGCGTGAATGAAAATTTAATAGAAACATAGATTTATTTATAAGTAGAAATTGATGAAATAAAAGTATGAAACCAAGTAAATAAATTGATTGAGAATATAAACCGTAATTAATGTACATATTTGGCAAATATAATAAAATGGAAATATTGAAGTATGTAATTCAAGGGTATTATACATAAGTGGTTATAAACTTAAGTAAACAATTGAGATGTTAAGAAATTGGATTAAGCATAAATACTATAAATAAATAAATAATAATAAATGAAGTTATGCAATAATGAAGGAATGAATAAATATAATGCAATGAAAGAAAAAACTGACATGACATTTAAAAAACGAATATTTGTAAGTAATAAATGAAAATAATTTAAATAAACATTGAATCAATGAATAAAAGTAAAAGTTGTAAAAAGTAAATGTAATTTTTATGGATGAATCCTTATATGAATAGAAAGGGAAATGAAACAGTAAATGTTATGAGATGAAATGTATAAAAAGGAGATTGAATTAAGCATAATGGTGATAATCATTTATTGTTCACCCATTTGTTTCATCTATCGAATTAGTTTTAAAACCATTGAAAAATAAAACGTAATAAAAAACTACGTTAATGGAAATTAAAAGGAAATTTAAGAATATTAATGCAATAACTACAAACCAATGTGAATTACATCCATTTGATAAGAATATATTGGATAATAAAATGAAAAGTAAATTTAATAGAATTTTGGGAAATTAAATTTATAAAATTGAATTAATAAAATTGAAATTAAATATTGAAATTGAGGTTAACATTGGAATTGATGAATATATCAACTCTAAATTGACATTTAAATTTGTTTAAATCGTCGTAAATGATTAAGAAAGTTAAATTTGATGGAATTGTCAATTATAGAATGGAAATTGAAAATTGGATTTAATTAATTAACTATTAACTTATTGAATTATGTAAAAATAGCCATTTTGGCAAGTGACTCGGATATCGACGAAACTAGTTTCATCGGATCCGTAACGGTGAATTATTGTAGGATTTCAAGTTTCGTGGCGATCGGACTTGTCGTTTGATCGTACGGACTCGAAACGCCTTGAAATTTATGAAATTGAAATCAATTTGAAAAATATTGATTTAGCATAACTTCTTCATACGATGGAATTTGAACGTGAAATTGGTTCCATTGCATTTAAAATATTTAAAAACGTCTATTTTGATATATGGATTGATCCAATTTCGTTCCGGAGTCAGAATGGGATTTTCGGACCATTCATCGTTCAGCGCGTATATCCAACCGGGTCCATCTATTCTATTCAACTTTATCTATTAATATCCTGTTATAAACCCTAGCCTACCTCTATTCCTCAAATTGTCTGTACGTACAATTCCTCCTCACCTCTTCATTTAAATGGCAGATAACCAAAATTCCCAATTGCAATTTCAAAATCAAAATCAAATCCCAAGCCAAATTTTAAACACTTCAAACTATATTATACTCTATATCGTCGGAAAGCTCTCATCGAGCGTAATTTGGTGATGCAGTTCGTTTTTTGATTTGAATCTTCGATTTTCCACAATTCGCAAATCAATTCCGTCCGTCCATTGATCACCGCTTCGTTTAACGGTAGATCTACGATATTTTGTCGATCGGAGGTTGCTGGCTTGTAGAGATTGCTGAGAGGGGTCGATCTATGTGGTTGAAGCGCCAAGATCATTAGAAATTTCACCTAGAATCGCCGTGAAAGGCTGCCGCATCGGTGTCGCCTGGGATTGCCGAGCTTGGCGAGTTGGAGCCGATAGGGGCGGTGAAGCTTGGGCGTCGTGGTCATGGTGTCAGATCTTAGTGGCGCCGATCGGAGTGACGTGCGATATGTGGCGTACGATGGCAGCTGTTTGGGCTTGCGTGCATTTTACTGTGCGTGCTAAGGGTTTCAAATATGGAGAAGAGATTGGTGGCGTGTGTTTTATTGTGCGTGGTAGGGAAGTTGCTGACGTGGCATAGAGTAGGTGAGTTTTTTTTTAATTTTATTTGGTTTTCAATCGTTCAAACACGCATAACTTTCTCATACGATGCCCAATTTGCCTGCGGTTTTTTTTGTTAGGATCGTATTTAAATTCCGGACATTTTTGCTCTAGTTAGGATGGATTCAAAGACTGTCCAAATTTTGTATTTAAATTGGATTTAAATTCAATTTAAATTCAAAAGGTGAGCGTTTTAACCCACTCACAACTTCTAAAATTTCTTATATTCACTAAATCCAATTTATGTCGTGATTCTGAATTTATTTTAATCATCATCTCAGTTAATTGCATTTATTTAAATTAAATTATTATTTAATTTATTATTGAGTATAACTGCCAGTTAATTACCTGTTATATATTATCAGTTATATATTGATATCAATTGATTGTTTTGTATGATGATTGTGATGGATGTATGATTTTATGATGGATGAATGAATGTTTTATTTATATCATCATAATCTGCAAGTTGTTATGCATTTATTTTGATTCGGGATTGCGGTTTGAAATGATATACAACCGCATTTTTATTTTTAAATTGCGGATTGAAATGATAAATATCCGTATCACTTGACCATAAGATAGAAAATTATATACAGGCACCGCGGTATCTATATATATTTCCTTTTGAAATGATTTTTTGGTTTTGTAAAGAAATATATGGGCTATACGGATATTGATTTTAGATGTTATATAAATGCTATTTTATTATTGAGTTAGCTATGTATAAATTTGTTTTGAATTATGAAATAAGCTAAATAATAAAGTATGAATTTCTTTTACATAATATGGTTAAGTATCTATTGAAATTCTATTGTACATAGAGTTTATAATGACTCAAAAAAAATTAAGATTGGAAGATAAATGTAAATTTGATTTGAATTTAAGATTTAAGGATTATCCGCGAAAAATTTGATTTGAAATATAAATAAATTGAGATTTAAAAGGTATGATTTTATAACTTGATTTTATTTAGAGGATTTAAATGAATATCAAATTGATTAAATGAATATTATCAAGTTAATGTAATTAATAGAATATCCAGTTATTTGAAGTCTAAAGGTTTTACTAAAATGATATTTGATTTATTAAGTAAACATTTCAAATCTAAATAATAGTAGTTGAAATTTATATATATGAATTATCAAAGAATAAGTTTTGAGATGGTGGAATAATTAAAGCTTTGAAATATATGGAAATTATATTGGTTTATTTGGGAATTAAAAATCCATATTGGAATTGATTTGTGAAGTGAAGAAGTTATTTTACTATATAAAGTAATTAAATATTTAAACCATTTAAGTGGTGTAGTATGTTTCAAAGTTATGAAATTCAAAGTTTTATGTTATGAAAGGCTATATTTCAAGTTTTGGTTTCGAAATATTATAACTTTGAAATGTTATAGTTTTAGGAAAGGATATATTTGAAAATGATATCAAATTTGATTTTGGTTTTAAAAAGAGGAAATGATATCGTATTTATATGGATTTGAAATTGATACTATATTCTGGTTTTAAAAGTATAAACTATTTTGATAAGACCGCGGTGTTATAATAATGTTTGGTTATTAAAGAGACCGGGATCGGAAGTTGTCATACCTCTGCCAACTCCGAAAACCACTTTAACAACCATGTACGCGGTGGAGATTCCAGAATGAAGTAGAACGGTGGCGACATTCTATTAGGGCATAAACGTAGACCCGACTCCCGTGAGTTGGCATAAGGTGGCTAAAACAGGAGCGATTCTCGGGCCAAGGAGGTACCCCCTCTTATCGGACACATGCCATCGATATTATACTCTGAATTTTGGATTGATTCGGTGGCCACTTTTGATTTTTGATTTGGGGGTGTGGCTCGAGGTGGGCGGTAGCTGCGGCTATGCGTTACCACCAGCTCAGATGCGTAATTGGTATATCTACCCTGGCATTGCCTAGTTGTGCCGTGTCACCTACCCTAGCGCGCCTTATACGATTTTGTTTTGTACCATACCTATGGAGTGCCCTTTGACGACGCCCAGTATGGGGGAGATTACGGTATTGTATAGACTATGGGAATATAAAAGTGTGTTAAGATGTATATGGGTAACCCCTTAACGCTATTTTCAGTATATCATACTTTACTTTAGACACTATTATAATAGCGTATATTACTACATAGTAGATAGTTTAACGGATCCTTAGGAGATGTGAATCCCGAACATCTCATAAGTTACTGCACTCACGTTAGACATAGGATAGGAGACGTCAAATCCCGTAAACATATCTGACGTCGTTACACTCATATTATTTACTATTGATTTAACTTACATAAGATTTTTTAGTTATGACTCGAGTGTTTTGTCTTTTCAATTCGCTCGCGTCAGCCTAAGCATTTCAGGATTTGAAGAGAAGACGAAGATTTTATTACTATTACCTATCATATTATTCCACTACACTATTGTATTCTGCTGCATTATTAATATTCTCTGGTATGTGTAACTCTGATATATATGGTATAAGTATAATCAAATATTTTGAAAACAGCTTCATGAACTGTATATTCGACTATTATATTTTATCATTCCGCTGCAAGATTCTATTTTATGTTTTTCTTTCTCTGCTTTTTCTTATTTACCCCATAACAATCCGCCCTTTTGTATGGTTTAAGTCTGACGTGTTTGGTTATCGTCGGTTTAAACCGTGCAAAAAGGAGGGACGTTACATCTGGTATCAGAGCGAGATTTAGCGATAAACCTTAGCTTCGTGGGGTCTGACTCTTTACCAATAAGGTAGTAATACCATATGGGAGTCGCTGAGTGTATATATATGAGAGAGCGTATTTGTTAGTGTCATAAAAAGGTTTTAATATTGTGTTAATCTGTTTCGTTTTGTATTTATAAATTCTGGTTGGTGCATGGGACGCTATGACAACAATAGGGATTTCTAAACACTTAATAGGACAGACCGACATAATATTCGGTTTTAATATAGGTGAATGAAATAATTTTGCCTATTATATATATATATATAGTAAATTATTATAAAGGTTATATTTGGTTGTATTATATTGGTTGTTAGGTAATGAAATTCATAAATAATAGTTGAAATAAGATTAAAAGTAAAATAAATCAAATTGGAAATTAAAATTTAAGTTCCGGGGTTTTGAAAATTTCTTTCAGATGATTTTGGGATATAATAATAATATTGGTTAGAAGTATTTTCTGATATAAATATTTTAATTTAATTTGAAAGAAATGTTTTAAAAGAAATTTTGAAAAGAAATAAGTTCTGTACTTCCTTCCTTGTCGCTGGAAAATAATTTCGGTGATGGCGGCCGCATCATCGACATTCATTTTTGAGTTTCAAAGTGGGAAGGCCACTGTAGTAGTTTTGCTACAGATTTATTTTGATAAACAAATATGAATTTTAATTTTTTTAAATATAGCTGGATATATGTGTTGTAAGTATATATTTATCTATTATTTTAAAATGATTTGAGTTTTAACCCGGTATTTAGTCCTTAGGTTTCCACTAATTAATAGTTTCAATTATTGTAGTGAATTGAAACGTAGGTAATTAATAAATTGAAACCTTTAAAGGAAGTAAGAGAGTTAATGCTAATTTATAAATTAAATAAAAAGAAATTTAAATTTGTAACATATAAAACAAAGGATATTATTATTGAGCATTTAATTAATTAAAAGAATTGAGAAAAACTTGTGTGATTTTCAATTGCATTCTTAAAAGCATATAAGTATAACTTACCAAATAGTAAAAGTTACAATGTTAATAAGAAATTGTAATAGAATATTATACAAGTAAATTTTTTGAAATAATGAAGGTATTCAATGAAATTATTTAATAAATAAGAATTGGAAGTTGTAGTTGTTATAAACTTAAGTATAATTGAAATAATACTAGTTAAATATAAAAGAAGGTAGGTATTGTAAGTAAGAAATTTCAAACTTAAGTAAATAAGTTGAATTTATTTCTAAAAATATAATTGTAAGAAATAAATGTAAATTTAAAAGATAAATTATTATATGAATGGAATTAATAAAGATTAACGTGATTTGGTAATTTGTTGTTTGTTTTTGTTTATGGTAGTTTGGGCAAGATTACTTTAAATTTGTTTGGGAGGTATGTATAATCTATTTAGTTTCGCCTAAGACTGTTGAGTAAAAGGGTACACTTTGTATTTTATTTTCATTCCGTATGATTTAAAGTTTTGAACCCGAACAACTATTTGTTCTGGTTGATATGAGTGGATAATTGATTTGTATTGATTATATGTGATGGTTGTATGCGTTGTTGCAAGTGAGTGTTGTTTGTATTGATTTGTTGTTTATGGTTGTAACAACTTTAAATATTTCATTTTATATAATTATTAATTCTTCTGGATTATATAAGTGAAATACAGGTTATACAAGCAATTGCTACTGCTTTTGGTTTCATAAATAAGCGTAAAATGCCCGAAAAATAGGTACGTCTTCGGATTACGGTTTATAGCGTTATTATATTATTTTTCCCGTGTTGGGATATATATTATGTTGGAAAATATATGTTGTATACTATTATATTTGATATTATATTTTCTCTCGAGCCTCCCCGTACAAAGGAGACTCTACCGAAATTTTCCGTAAATTTTAGACTTAAATTTTTTTGAAATGTTTTCCAAACTTCAATAATTTAAATATAGAAGATTTAATGGTTATAAATTGGTATATTTTAGTTAAATAAATAAATTTTTTAAATTTAACTTTTTATAAATTTAATATTTTAAGTAAGATATATTGATTTCTTAATTCTTCTTTTCCCTCCTTTTTTCCTTTTCGGGGACGAAAAGTTTTGAGTAGGGGAGAGTGTAACGACTCGTAAATTTTGATAAATAAATTGGTTAATTTAATTAGATTTTTGTAATTAAATTTAGGAAAAAAATGTATAATTTATATTGAAGTAAATGTTAAGAATGAATAGTAGCAATTGTTATTAAAATTCAAAATTTGACAATTTAAGTGAAACTCCAATAATGTAAAAAGTGTAAATTGTTACACTTGGTTATAAAATAGAAAATGAGTAAATAAAGTAACTGTTGAATAAACCAATACAATAATATATTGCTTAATAGCAACTGAACGTAAACTAAGGAAATAAGGTTATGGCAAGTTGATAAATGACAAATTTAGTGCAATCCCAATTTATTGAAACAATTGTATGGTTTAATTGATTGAAATTAGTAAATTGGAAAACGAATTCAAAGTTATATTTACTGATGAAGTAATTCGTAATAGATTGAAGATTTATACAATCAATGTTAGAAAAGTAATTTTAATGTTCCTTGTTGATAATAAACATTACTTTAATGATTATTAATATAGCAATGGAAGTGTGAAAGAAAATTTAATAGAAACATAGATTTATTTATAAGGTAAAAATTGATGAAATTAAAGTATGAAACCAATAAATAAATTGATTGAGAATATAAATCGTAATTAATGTACATACTTGGAAAATATAATAAAATGGAAATATTGAAGTATGTAATGCAAGGGTATTATAAATAAATGGTTATAAACTTAAGTAAACAATTAAGATGTTCAGAAATTGGATTAAGCATAAATACTATAAATAAATAAATAATAATAAATGAAGTTATGCAATAATGAAGGAATGAATAAATATAATGCAATGAAAGAAGAAACTGACATGACATTTATAAATGAAAACGAATATTTGTAAGTAATAAATGAAAACAATTGAAATAAAAATTGAATCAATGAATAAAAGTAAAAGTTGTAAAAAGTAAATGTAAATTTTATGGATGAATCCTTATATGAATAGAAAGGGAAATGAAACAATAAATGTTATGACATGAAATATATAAGAAGGAGACTGAATTAGGCATAATGGTGATAATCATTTATTGTTTACCCATTTGTTTCATCTATCAAATTAGTTTTAAAACCATTGAAATAGAACGTAATAAAAAACTATGTTAATGGAAATTAAGAGGAAATTTAAGAATATTAATGCAAT
Source organism: Allium cepa (assembly GCA_030765085.1). Taxonomy (NCBI): domain Eukaryota; kingdom Viridiplantae; phylum Streptophyta; class Magnoliopsida; order Asparagales; family Amaryllidaceae; genus Allium; species Allium cepa. The sequence goes on from CM060939.1 coordinate 323,259,985, forward strand.
AACTACAAACCAATGTGAACTACATCCATTTGATAATAATATATTGGATAATAAAATGAAAAGTAAATTTAATAGAATTTTGGGAAACTAAGTTTATAAATTTGAATTTAATGAAATTGAAATTGAGGTTAACATTGGAATTGATGAATTTATCAACTCTAAATTAACATTTAAATTTATTTAAATCGTTGTAAATGATTGAGAAAGTTAAATTTAATGGAATTGTCGATTATAGAATGGAAATTGAAAATTGGATTTAATTAATTAATTATTAATTTATTTAATTAATGTAAAAATAGCCATTTTGGCCACTGACTTGGATTTCGACAAAACTAGTTTCATCGGATCCGTAATGGTGAATTATTGAGGATTTCAAGTTTCGTAGCGATCGGACTTGTCGTTTGATCGTACGGACTCGAAACGCCTTGAAATTTATGAAATTGAAATCAATATGAAAAATATTGATTTAGCATAACTTCTTCATACGATGGAATTTGAACGTGAAACTGGTTCCATCGCGTTTAAAATATTTAAAAACGTCTATTTTGATATATAGGTTGACCCAATTTCGTTTCGGAGTCAGAACAGGCTTTCCGGGCCATTCATCGTTCAGCGCGTATGCCAACTGGGTCCATCTATTCAATTCAACTTTGTCTATAAATATCCTGTTATAAACCCTAGCCTACCTCTATTCGTCAAATTGTCTGTACGTACAATTCCTCCTCACCTCCTCATTTCAATGGCAGACAACCAAAATTCCCAATTCCAATTTCAAAATCAAAATCAAATCCAAAGCCAAATTTTAAACTCTTCAAACTATATTATATTCTATATCGTCGGAAAGCTCTCATTGAGCATAATTCAGTGATGCAATTCGTTTTATGATTTGAATCTTTGATTTTCCACAAATCGCAAATCAATTCCGACCGTCCATTGATCACTGCTTCGTTTAACGGTAGATCTACGATTTTTTGTCCATGGAGGTTGCTGGCTTGTAGAGATTGCTGAGAGGGGTCGATCTATGTGGTTGAAGCGCCAAGATCATCAGAAATTTCACCTGGAATCGCCGTGAAAGGCTGCCGCGTCGGTGTTGCCTGGGAGCGTCGAGCTTGGCGAGTTGGAGCCGATAGGGGCGGAGAAGCTTGGGTGTCGTGGTCATGGTGTCAGATCTTGGTGGCACCGATCGGAGTGACGCGCGATATGTGGCGTATGATGGCGGCTGTTAGGGCTTGCGTGCGTTTTACTGTGCGTGCTAAGGGTTTCGAATATGGAGAAGAGATTGGTCGCGTGCATTTTACTGTGCTGTGCGTGATAGGGAAGTTGTTGACATGGCATAGAGTAGGTGAGTTTGTTTTTTAATTTTATTTTGTTTTCAATCGTTCAAACGCGCATAACTTTCTCATACGACGCCTAATTTGCCTATGATTTTTTTTGTTAGGATCATATTTAAATTTCGGATATTTTGGCGCTGGTTAGGATGGATTCAGAGACTGTTCAAATTTTGGGTTTAATTTGGATTTAAATTCAATTTAAATTCAAAAGGTGAGTGTTTTAACCCACTCACAACTTCTAAAATTTCTTATGTTTGCTAAATTTAATTTATGTTGTGATTCTGAATTTATTTTAATCATCATCTCAGTTGATTGCATTTATTTAAATTAGATTATTATTTAATTTATTATTTAGTATAACTGCCAGTTAATTACCTGTTATATATTATCAGTTATATATTGATATCAATTGATTGTTTTGTATGATGATTGTGATGGATGTATGATTTTATGATGGATGAATGAATGTTTTATTTATATCATCATAATCTGCAAGTTGTTATGCATTTATTTTGATTCGGGATTGCGGTTTGAAATGATATACAACCGCATTTTTATTTTTAAATTGCGGATTGAAATGATGAATATCCGTATCACTTGACCATAAGATAGAAAATTATATACAGGCACCGCGGTATCTATATATATTTCCTTTCGAAATGATTTTTTGGTTTTGTAAAGAAATATATGGGCTATACAGATATTGATTTTAGATGTTATATAAATGCTATTTTATTATTGAGTTAGCTATGTATAAATTTGTTTTGAATTATGAAATAAGCTAAATAATAAAGTATGAATTTCTTTTACATAATATGGTTAAGTATCTATTTAAATTCTATTGTACATAGAGTTTATAATGACTCAAAAAAAATTAAGGTTGGAAGATAAATGTAAATTTGATTTGAATTTAAGATTTAAGGATTATCCTCGAAATATTTGATTTGAAATATAAATAAATTGAGATTTAAAAGGTATGATTTTATAACTTGATTTTTGTTTAGAGGATTTAAATGAACATCAAATTGATTTAAATGAATATTATCAAGTTAATGTAATTGAAAGAATATCCAGTTATTTGAAGTCTAAAGGTTTTACTAAAATGATATTTGATTTATTAAGCAAACATTTCAAATCTAAATAATAGTAGTTGAAAATTATATATATGAAATTATCAAAGAATAATTTTTGAAATTGTGGAATAATTAAAGCTTTGAAATATATGGAAATTTACATTGGTTTATTTGGGAATTTAAAATCCATATTGGAATTGATTTGTGAAGGTGAAGAAGTTATTTTACTATATAAAGTAATGAATATTTAAACCATTTAAGTGGTGAAGTATGTTTCAAAGTTATGAAATTCAAAGTTTTATGTTTTGAAAGGAGATATTTCAAGTTTTGGTTTTGGAATATTATAACTTTGAAATGTTATAGTTTTAGAAAAGGATATATTTCAAAATGATATCAAATTTGATTTGGGTTTTAAAAAGAGGAAATGATATCGTATTTATATGGATTTGAAATTCATATTATATTCTGGTTTTAAAAGTATAAACTATTTTGATAAGGCCGCAGTGTTATAATAACGTTTGGTTGTTAAAGAGACCGGGATCGGAAGTTATCATACTCTCTGCCAACTCCGAATACCACTTTAACAACCGTGTACGTGGTGGAGATTCCAGAATGAAGTAGGATGGCGGCGACGTTCTATTAAGGTATATACGTAGACTCGACTCCCGTGAGTTAGCATAAGGTGGCTAAAACATGAGCGATTCTCGGGCCAAGGAGGTAGCCCCTCCTATCGAACACATCCCTTCGATATTATACTCTGACTTTTGAATTGATTCGGTGGCCACTTTTGATTTTTGATTTAGGGCTGTGGCTCGAGGTGGGCGGTAGCTGCGGCTATGCGGTACCACCAGCCCGGATGCGTAATTGGTATATCTACCCTGGCATTGCCCAGTTATGCCGTATCACCTGCCCTAGCGCGCCTTATACGATTTTGTTTTGTACCATACCTATGGAGTGCCCTCTAACGATTCCCAGTACGGGGGAGATTACGGTACTGTATAGACTATGGGAGTATAAAAGTGTGTTAAGGGCTATATGGGTAACCCCTTAATGCAATTTTTAGTATATTATACTTTACTTTAGACACTATTATAATAGCGTATATTACTACATATTAGATAGTTTAACGGATCCTTAGGAGATGTGAATCCCGGACATCTCATAAGTTACTGCACTCACGTTAGACACTGGATATGAGATGTCGAATCCTGTAAACATCTCTGACGCCGTTACACTCATATTATTTACTATTGATTTAACCTACATAAGATCTTTTAGTTCTGACTCGAGTGTTTTGTCTTTTCAATTCGCTCGGGACAGCATGAGCATTTCAGGATTTGAGGATTTTATTTCTGGAGGACGAAGACGAAGATTTTATTACTATTACCTATTATATTATTCCACTACACTATTGTATTCCGATGCATTATTAATATTCTCTGTTATATGTAATTCTGATACATATGGTATAAGTATAATCAAATATTTTGAAAACAGCTTCATGAACTGTATATTTGACTGTTATATTTTATCGTTCCGTTGCAAGATTCTATTTTAAGTTTTTCTTTCTCTACTTTTTCTTATTTACCCCATAACAATCCGTGTAACGACCCAGAAATTTTAGTAATTAAAATTTGAATATTTAATTAATTTTATATATTAATAAGTGAATTTATAAGTCGAATAAATTTTATTTTGAATAATTGGATTTAATTGGATAATTAAATCGATAATTTAATATGTTAAATTATGGAAATAATTAAAAATTGAGTTAAATATGATTGAAAATGATTTGTAAAATTTTATTTTATCATACTGGAGTTAGAATGATATTTTAGAACTTTTAAAATCAAATTAAAAGTTTATTTGTGAAAATTGAATATTTTAATATTTAAATCGACTAGTGAAAATAGTCAATTTTTGAACAGTCTCAGAATTGGACGAAACCAGTTCCATTGGATCCGTAATAGTTAGTTATTGCCGGATTTCAATTTTCGTAGCAATCGGAGCTATCGTTTGATCGTGGCAGCTCGAAACGCATCGAATTATTTTTAATACTAATTTGGCGAGTTAAAATAGCCATTTTTCAAAAAGTCTCGGATTTCGACGAAACCAGTTTCATCGGATCCGTAATGTGAGATTATTGTGAGGTTTCAAATTTCGTGTCAATTGGATTTACCGTTTGTCCGGTACAAATTAAAACGCCTAGAAAATCGTTTAAATCGGTTTAATTTAAATTGAACGTTTATTGCCATAACTCGCACAGATGTCCGAATTAGCTTCCGAAACTTGTTCCATTGTGTCCAGAATGCGGGGTAAACCCTAGAAACGCTGGTTACGGCGCGTAAATCGGAGTTTAGAATTCCCGGATGAATAGTGTTCGTTTTATTTCCTATAAATACCCCCCCCCCCCATAAATCTAAAAAAAAAAAAAAAAAAATGAAACCCTAATCTATACGCAGGCCGCCCCCAATAGAAATGAAGGGCCGAAATCTTTCCATCTTCTTCCCTAAATCTCTTCAAATCCATGAAGTATTACAACAAACTTCCTAAACGAATATTGTAGAGCATGAAGAGATCTACAACTTCAACGGTTGTGATCGAAATTGGAGTCATGGATCATCGGCAAAGTGGCCTCAAACGTCCGGAAGTCTTTCACCTTTTTCGAAAACATAGGGGCGCCGAGCTTCAGGGCACTGGGTGCGTGGGTGGTATTCAGGGAGGCGCGTCTGTAGGTAGTGCCTGATCGTGGTGGAAGCGAGTGGTGTGGCGTGCGTTTTTAACCCTAATGGAAGAGTTGGGTTCGGCTGTTGAACGTGAGGGAGAGGGAGAAGGAGGGTGCGGCTGTGATGAAGGGGGATGTGGATCTAACGGTTGTGATAGTTGAAGGTTAAAAAAAAAAAGAAAATTATGCTGTAAATTGTTATATAAAATCGTATAATCTTTAAAAAATCATATCTTTTTCATACGAGGTCGAAAACGCGCGAAACCAGTTGCGTTGGAATCGTATGGACGAGCACTACGCGATGGAATTGGATTGGAGTCGTTTGGAGTTAGTGAAAATTTCGGGTAAAATTAAACGTCCGTTTAATTTTATTCGAAATAAATCGCTAAAACGAAAATAAAATCAAGGTGAGAACTTCTCACTCAATCGAATCAGTTTCGATTTTATTTTAAATAGTTAGATTTAAAATATTTGAATGCATGTTTGAATAATGATTGTTATCTATTGATTGTTAAAATAGACATTATGCGCCGTTAGTAAGCGGATGTTATTTATTAAAAACATATATCGCGAATATTTCATAAACAGTGAAATTGATATTATATATATAATAGCAACATATATATATTGTCATATGTATATATTGGAGTTATTGATTTCCCGCATTTTTTTTAGCGGATGAGACCCTATTGCGCCGTCTATTAAGCAGATAATATTTTAAATCCCATATACCGCGATAATTCCGTACTGGAGCGGAATTGGTATTGTGCTAATGTTTGTGGATGCAGGAAAACAGGTTGGAGGGATCCAACTGGATTCCTCAACCGTATTTATTTGATTTTGAATATTTTGATATTCATTGATTATCATATACGATATATGATATCGTTGTTGTCGTAATTGATTATTTGGTATGTAGCATCATTGAACCAAATTTTGGGATTTTAAAATGATGTTAAAGTGATTTTTGAAAGTATACGTTTATAAAATATGTTTGGAAATTGATTCATTTTAAATAAATAAACGTATAATTTTAATGTTATATAAAAATTATGATTTTGAGAAATATAGTTGAAAACTGATTTTTGAGAATATGATGCTAATGATTTTATAAAATAGTTAAATCGGAATTTTAGAATTTATTGTGAAAAGTTTAAAAATAGAATTTATGAAATTTATTTATTTTATCAATCAGAATGATGGAATTATAAAGGGGATTAAAGATGTTTTAAAATAATAGTATAAATTGATTTATATAAGATTTATAAATTGATAATTTATAAATTAAAAATATTTGAGTTATAAAACGAGTTTTATAAGTGTTAGAATAAATTGTGAATGAATTTCATAAATGAATGAAATTTATAGAATTATAAACGGTGAAGTTATAAATCGAATTTTATAAGCAGTAGGTTTATAAAATTTGTAAAGTTATTAAAAGACTAGATTTGGGTAAATAAATGAATCTTGTAAATTATAAGATTTATAAATTGGGATGTTTAAAAGAACGATTCTTGTAAACGAATAAATTATAAGTGTTTCACTTATAATATGAATTTCTAGTGTATCATGAGATATGAATTGAGATATGTTAATAAAGGAGATGTTATAAAACAAATAGAAATGGAATTTATAAACGTTATTTTATAAATTCGCACACAACTTATTTTGATAAGTAAATTGTTGAAACCTATTAATGGAGTTATATTCACATTTTTGACTGTGAATAATCCTTTAAAATGAAATGTATAAAAACGATGAAATTGTTAACGTAGTATATTCACGTTTTTGAATAGTGAATAATATGTTAAAGAAATTGTTTTGAATGTGATGTTTTAAATAGAATTAAAACAATCTAACGATGTTTTAAAATGTGTTGAGATTCGAAACCATAGATTTCAACATTTATTGTTGAAATAGACGTTTTCGAGAAATAAAAGGAAATAGTGGACTATAACACTGTTGTTATAGTAAATGATTTCCGAAAGGAAATGCTTTGTATAGTATTGGGATTTATATATCTATTTTAATTTCGAATCCCTATAATAGTGATTTTGGGTTGTCGTAACGATGTTTTACGCAACATTCGTTTTGGCCCAAATAAATATGTTTAAGAGAATGATTTCCTTAAAGAATGAAATATATACTTAATCTCGATTTAAGTATATTGAATATTTTCCAAGTGTTGAAAATAAATGGATTGAGAATTACTTATTTAATAAGTATGGAAATGTTTTCCAATATAAAGGGAATATTTGAGAATTTATCTTTTTGAAGGTAAATTGAAATGAATAATTGAAATCGAATATTCATAGATATTTTGGATTATAAATTCACTATGGAATTTATAAAAGAAAGTGGAATTCGTTTAAAAATAAATATTGATTTATTTTTGAGATATTGGAAATAATATATCTTGTAAAGATATTTTGGAAAATAAATAATTTGGAAAATTATTTGAAAACTGGTGATGTTGTGCATATCCATTGATAGTTCAACAACCGACTATCAATATTTCCCTTTGAATGGGTAACTGATGTGATTTGTTTGAATTTGAATGCCACACTTATTTTTGAATAAGCGCTCACTATTCGGGTTAACCGGGAAAGGACCATGGGGTCGTATAACCCATTCCGAATATGTGATACGTCGTTATGAATTGCATTTGATGACCGGTGTTGAAGACCGGGTATTTGCGAAAGCGATAGGATGACCTATCGATTGTCTCTGCGCTGGGTAGCTCCTGGTATAGAGATTCCCTAAGTGATGGGAAATTCGATCGGGATTGTGAATACCCGGATTACAAGGGCTTCGTGAGAAGTGCCTTCGGTTCTGTTCGATCCCAGAACAGACTTGTATGGATTGTATGTCTGACATTACAAATTGAGATATAAAGCAGATTTCTTTCAAATATATTTCTGTTGGTGGCGAAGAATTTATTCTTTTAGCTTAACACCCTTCTCTGAGACGTACGAGCTCAGAGGTTATGTAGTTGAAGGTTATCAGCGATATATTCCCAATTTGGTAATGTGACATGCTAAGTGTTGCTGTGAAATGATCATTGTGTTGATTATTTGTGATAGGATCATTTGTTTGATCGTCTATCTTGGTGATCATTTGTTGACCCAAAGCATGGCTTTTGTATAAAGTATGTTTTTGTGGACGTGACTTCGTCGAGCCTCACACCCCGTGAATGGTCAAAACAGGAAAGATGCAGCAAGGTTATGAGGGGTAGCGCCCTTTAGGATGTGTGCATTTCCTTCTGGAAAAGGGTGGTATCATGGTATGGAGCCCAGATACTTACTCATGTTGAAAACACTTTATGATTGTGTGAATTGATTGCGAGCGCTCGGTTGAAAGGTCCCAAAGGACCGGGGGATGGCATATTCGGTCAGTTGTTACTCAGTTAGGGGTAACTCGGCCTTGTGTTGGTAGAGATCCGGTTTGGATCTCGGGGATGTCCATCCAGAGGCATTCTCATGTGGCAATGGGAAGTTCCTTAGCCTGATCATTCGTTGGAAATCCAAAGAAACAATACGATCTTGTACGGTATTAGTTGTAGAACCTATCATTCACTTATGGTGGCGCCCCACTATTTGGATGGTAGCTATAGTAGGAATAGTTCAGAATGTCTATGTTGGCTAAGATTTATATTCTACTTTCGAAATAAATTTTTCCTACACTATGCACTAGTAATAATATCAAATGTTCTTTTAAATGCGTATCAAGCATCTTTGACTATCATAAGGAGAAATCTCCTCCGATTCTGCGTTTGCATTGTGTGTGTGTGTGTGTGTGCGGGAGGCCTTATGGTAGTCTCATTTTTAAAAGCATTGCGAATTGACTTTAAAAATATTCTTCTATTTTGATTTTAAAGATAAATAAACTGTTTTGAGTTCTCACACCAGTCACATGACTGACTCGGAGTTTATTGTTTTCCTTCCTAAACTCTGGGTGCCCACCAATTTCCACACGGGCAGTCAAGAGTTAGGTTTATTAGGATATTATGGATATTCTGGAGTTGCTGGAGGCAAGCTGGATGGCATGGCGTATTATTAGTATATAGTATTTCTTTTTCCGCTGCACTATTTGATGTTGTTTGTTGTTGTGCACTCTGATGATGATGTAATGTAATGTATAAAATGTAATAACTGATATAGTTCTTTGTTTAAAGATTATTCATTTATTATTATATGTTGTTCCGCTGCGAATTGTGAGATTCTGATGTTGTTCTGTTGTTTTCTGTTCCGTTCTATTTTCTATGTTCTTTTCTCTCTATTTTTCTATCTTCTTCTCTCTTCTTCTCCCTTTTTCTTTTTCTTAAACCATAACATTTCGGGTTTCCGGCCTTCGATTTCTCGGCAGTCGATAAAGTGAGTATCGATGTTGAATTTTCGAAAGTCGAAAATTATCAGGACGTTACATTTGGTATCAGAGCATATGGTTAAGCGACAACCATGGTTCTGTTGGGTATTACTCATTAGAGATAGAGTCAGTAGTACTCTAGAATGAATTTGAGTTTAATAATAGCTATGAGAGCGTATTTGTTAGTGAATATAAAATTGTTTTATATTGTGATGGTTGGTTTATTGAGTGGCATATGAACCTTCGTCAGCACGGTCTGTACAACTATGCCGAAGGGGTTTATAAACACTTGAATAGAACAATTCGACATAATATTGTTTTAAAATTGGGTAAATGAAATAATTTTACCTTAATTATATTTTATACATAAAGGGATAATTTTTCAGAATTATTAAAGTGTATATAAGTTGATTGTTTAGTTGTTTGAATAATCTAAATAAAAGAATAATTGTATAAGCAAATGAATTATAAGAATTGAATTATAGTTAAAGTGATTTACAATTGTGGAATAAACTTATATATATATATATATAAGAAGTGAAACTATATGAATATATTTATGAATATGAGTTGTAAATAAAAATGAATTTAAAGTTAAATGGAAATTACTTTAGAATTGAAATCTGAATTTATTTACAAGTGGGAATTTAAGTTATGTAAAACTAAGTGATGTTTAAATGAAATATAACTTAAGAGATATTGAATGAAGTTGATATTGGTATCAAACTAAATTAATAAAGTTAAGTGATGGATGTGAACTTAAGTTATATAAATGAAATTCAACTTTGTAATCAAATTAAATGAATGGATTGAATGTTAATCAATTAAATGTGAATTAAGTTGATATGAAATAATGAATATAAGTGTTAATTCATTAAAATCTAATGTTATTGGAAATTGAAAAAAATTGAATGAAAATCAATTTAATTAAACCAAATTGAATGAATATAAGCAAAGGAATTTGGTTGATATATGATTGTTAGTTGATTGTATATAATTCATTAAGTATTAATAGAATTGGAAGCTAAAGTAATTGAAAATTCAATTGGAAGTTAAATGAATCTTAAATAGGATTGAATTTGAATTGGAAGTGAGCCAACTTGAATATAAATTAGTGAATATAAACTAATTGAAAATAAATGTTAGAAACATCCACTGTTAATGAATCAAATGTGATTAAGTTGAAAACCCAGTTCATTGAATATTAATGAGAATATGAATGAATATTTATTGGTTATGAATGTTAGTTGGATGATAGTTGTGACGCCCCACCTCTATACCCACGCTAGCCAAGAACACTCCGGAGTAGTGCTGTCGACTAGCACGGAGAATAAGGCTGTTGAGGAGCGACCATCCATGTAATTGCTTATTACACGGTGGCTATAAATAATCTTCGGAAACAAACATAGAAATAATCATATCACAAATCAGTCACAGATATCCATATCACAAAGGCGGAAGAAGATATGAATATATAACTAACACATGAAAGTGTACATCAGAGTTGTGGTCAATAAGATCCACGATAATACAAAAGAATAGCAACACGTGCTATACAAAAGAATACAACTATGAGTCTATATCTCAAGTGTATACAACAAAAAACTGCTAATCTAAACAGTTAGCCAAAAGTCAGAGTGATGAATCCCTGGGAAGAAGTCAAGCAGAAGCACCTGTAACATCTCGGTCTGACCCGAGTATTATTTAAGAAAATAATAAACGGATCAGTCTAGCTATAAATATCAGATGACATGATATAACATAAAAGATATGGCATAAACATAAACATCCATAACGACATACCACTATAAGTATGTAAATAATGATCAACAGAAGATCAATCAATAAGAAATAATCAACATCACAAGAATCTTCTCAAAGATTCGAAGAGGGCATCATACCCTAAACTTGTACTCATAACAAGTCAATGTCATAAATTCCAGAAATCAACACGAGAAATCCAGAAATCATAAAAAGGGAAAGAGGCCTATCACATGACGGTCCGAAGACCAAGGGGAGCTACCCCGCATGTGTGAATGGAATCACACAGATTGAGGTCAAGACTAACCAAAAAGCAGAAAGGTATGTGTGAATGGAATCACACAAGTGGTGTCTAGTCTAACCTTGCAATGAAAGAGACATCGCGCAATTGCTAGTCTAATTCATAAAGCGATCATCAAGATCAATGAGAAGTGTCAATTACACTAAGCTAGTAAATATAGAAGTTTAGCTTCATGTCCCATAACCACTTGCTTAACTTAAATATTTACGAACAAACTGTAAATCTTCACTAATAAAATTGTCACAAGAGGTTCAATCGAACAAGTCCAAGAATTAACCGACGAAGTAAGCGCAAGCGTTTCATACCACTTGTTTTACTAAGTCGTTTAATTAGATTTCTCATCCGAGTGACGTAAAGGCTTGTATATACTAATAGATTGGAAAACGGTTTAAGAAAAGAGCTTTGTTATTAAAAATAGAGTTGAAATTGTTTGTTAAAAGAGTTTTGATATTTACTACTAGTATTGAAACCTTTATATTATAAAGTGACAAAACACATAAGCAAGTGTAGAAACAATCAGTCACAAAGATCGCATACGGAGATGCGAATAAAATCCAAGGAAATCAGCTCAATGTTTTTCAGATAAGATCCCCTATGGAGGGGGGGTCCAGGGGGGGTGGCAACCCCCCAAGGTGGGGGTGCGGGGGCAACGCCACCGCTTACGGGGTTCGACCTGCCCGGTCAGGTCGCGGGGGTCCAGGGGGCAGCGCCCCCGGCGGGGTGCGGGGCAGCGCCCCGACCAAAACGGTACGACCTAGTGAAGACAAAATGAGGTCTAACGACCTAAGGGGAATAGGGTCGAACGACCTAAGGGTTGCGACCTAGGGGTCCAAGGGGTCAAGCGACTTAGTGGTTGTGACCTAGAGGTGTTCGCGACCTAACGATGACTCACGACCCAACATGGCCGACTTAACAGAGTCGAGCGACCTAAGGTAAATGGTCCAACGACCTAACTCGAACGACTTATCTGGAGCTTAGGTCGGAGACGACCTACGAGATAAACCAGGCCGACTTAGTGGATGAGAGACCTAAGGTAAATGGTCCAACGACCTAACTCGAACGACTTATCTGGAGCTTAGGTCGGAGACGACCTACGAGATAAACCAGGCCGACTTAGTGGACGAGCGACCTATGGTAAATGGTCCAACGACCTAACTCGAACGACTTATCTGGAGCTTAGGTCGGAGACGACCTACGAGATAAACCAGGGCGAGCGACTTAACGTTTGCCTAGAGATTATAGGTCGGAAACGACCTAAGACTTAAAGCTTAACCCGCGAGCGACCTACGGCTTAAGGCCAAACTCGTGAGCGACCTACGACTTAAGGCTTAACTCGCGAGCGACCTAACTCCGAAGTGCCAATACTTCCAGAATGACCTAAAGCCCTGCGACCTATGGTACTAACTCGCGAGCGACCTAACGACTTAACTCGTGAGCGACCTAATTCCGAAGTGCCAATTCTTCCAGAACGACCTAAAGTTAACTCGTGAACGACTCACGACCCATGGACGAACGACTTAACTCCGAACGACCTAAAAATGGCCAGAACGACCTAAGTGCAGAAAATTCACCAAAATGCTAAAAATTGGAGTTTTTCGCCAATCCAATCCAAACCAAATGCAAATGTGCATGCAAAAGTGATAGGGAATCATTCCCAACAGTCCAATATAGTTATAGACTAGATTTGTGAGACAAAAATCTCACCTTTGCACTAAAGTTTATGAAGATGAAGCTTGAAAGCAAGGAGAAGCAATCCAAAGCTTGAATCCAATATCTTCTACTTGAATTTGGAGTTGAATGTTGGATTTGCAATTGAATTTGTGCTTGGAGTTTTAATTTCCCATTCCCTCCACCATTAATGCCAAAGCTTGATTAGTTAGGAAATTTATGAAGAGTGAGGAGAAGAGGGTTGGAACTTGGGCTTAATAGGCTAAACTAACCCAAAGTCCAAAGCGGGAAAAGTTAGTGAAATTTCACTAACTCCAAACCTATCGATGTTTATACTTAAAAAGTTGTAAACGACATTTCGAAGTCAATGGAAGTGGTCTCGAGTCCTAATTTGACCGTTTGCAAAAAGTAGCTTTTCGGACCAAAATCCGATTAACGAGTTAATATTTAAATAAAATATTTAAATACAAACTCGATAAATATGCGGGTTGTTACAATAGTTGGTTGATGTTAGCATTTATTGTTTTGTTTCATTTGCTATGTTGACATATATAGTTATTATGTTGCTATATGATGTATATTGATACTATTGTCTATATGCATGATTCTCATGTTGTTTGTTGAGTGATTAGTAGGTGCGGATTGCGTTTGCTTTGCATTTGGAGCTCGCTTTCGCGCTATATTAGCCGTATATGCTCGCTAATAAAATATAAGGTACATATCTCGGATTAAATACCGTACTTTTACACTTTTTTCCCTTCGGGATGCCTCATTACTTGATGAGATGTATATTTGTGATATATACTGTCATTTTTTTTCGGATCGAGCCGCGCAAAGGAGACTATGGCGAATTTTTCTGGAAATTTAAGGCGTTAGAAAAAATTTGAGAAAATTGGAAAGTTTTGAAAATTTTAACTTTGATTGGAATTGAAAGTTAAACAATAGTAGTTGTTTTTGAAAAGATAACTAAGTATGATTTGAAAACTTAGTAAAGTATTGTAAGAAGTTTAACTATGAATTTTGGAAAGTTAATCGATTCTTTAACTTTTCTTACTTAATAATTTCGAGGACGAAATTCTTTTAAGGGGGGAAGATTGTAAGGACCCAGAAATTTTAGTGATTAAAATTTTAATATTTAATTAATTTTATATATTAATAAGTGAATTTATAAGTCGAATAAATTTTATTTTGAATAATTCGATTTAATTGGATAATTAAATCGATAATTTAATATGTTAAATTATGGAAATAATTAAAAATTGAGTTAAATATGATTGAAAATGATTTTTAAAATTTTATTTTTTCATATTGGAGTTAGAATGATATTTTAGAACTTTTAAAATCAAATTAAAAGTTTATTTGTGAAAACTGAATATTTTACTATTTAAATCGACTAGTGAAATAGTCAATTTTTAAACAGTCTCAGAATTGGACGAAACCATTTCCATTGGATCCGTAATAGTTAGTTATTACCGGGTTTCAATTTTCGTAGCAATCGGAGCTATCGTTTGATCGTGGCAGCTCGAAACGCATCGAATTATTTTTAATATTAATTTGGCGAGTTAAAATAGCCATTTTTCAAAAAGTCTCGGATTTCGACGAAACCAGTTTCATCGGATCCGTAATGTGAGATTATTGTGAGGTTTCAAATTTCGTGTCAATTGGATTTACCGTTTGTCCGGTACAAATTAAAACGCCTAGAAAATCGTTTAAATCGGTTTAATTTAAATTGAACGTTTATTGCCATAACTCGCACAAATGTCCGAATTAGCTTCCGAAAACTGTTCCATTGTGTCCGGAACACGGGGTAAACCCTAGAAACGCTGGTTACGGCGCGTAAATCGGAGTTTAAAATTCCCGGATGAATAGTGTTCGTTTTATTTCCTATAAATACCCCCCCATAAATCTAAAAATAAAAATAAAAAAGAAAGAAACCCTATTCTATACGCAGGCCGCCACTAACAGAAATGAAGGGCCGAAATCTTCCCATCTTCTTCCCCAAATCTCTTCAAATCCATGAAGTATTACAACAAACTTCCTAAACGAATATTGTAGAGCATGAAGAGATCTACAACTTCAACGGTTGTGATCGAAATTGGAGTCATGATCATCGGCAAAGTGGTCTCAAACGTCCGGAAGTCTTTCACGTTTTTTGAAAACATGGGGGCGCCGAGCTTCAGGGCACTGGGGGCGTGGGTGGTATTCAAGGAGGCGCATCTGTAGGTAGTGCCTGATCGTGGTGGAAGCAAGTGGTGTGGCTTGCGTTTTTAACCCTAATGGAAGAGTTGGGTTCGGCTGTTGAACGTGAGGGAGAGGGCGAAGGAGGGTGCGGCTGTGATGAAGGGGGATGTGTATCTAACGGCTGTGATAGTTGAAGGTTAAAAAAAATAAGAAAATTATGTTGTAAATTGTTATATAAAATCGTATAATCTTTAAAAAATCATATCGTTTTCATATGAGGTCGAAAACGCGCGAAACCAGTTGCGTTGGAATCGTATGGACGAGCACTACGTGATGGAGTTGGATTGGAGTCGTTTGGAGTTAGTGAAAATTTCGGGTAAAATTAAACGTCCGTTTAATTTTATTCGAAATAAATCGCTAAAACGAAAATAAAATCAAGGTGAAAACTTCTCACTCAATCGAATCAGTTTCGATTTTATTTTAAATAGTTAGATTTAAAATATTTGAATGCATGTTTGAATAATGATTGTTATCTATTGATTGTTAAAATAGACATTATGCGCCGTTAGTAAGCGGATGTTATTTATTAAAAACATATACCGCGAATATTTCATAAACAGTGAAATTGGTATTATATATAATAGCATTATATATATATTGGCATATGTATATATTGGAGTTATTGATTTCCCGCATTTTTTTAGCGGATGAGACCCTATTGCGCCGTCTATTAAGCGGATAATATTTTAAATCCCATATACCGCGATAATTCCGTACTGGAGCGGAATTGGTATTGTGCTAATGTTTATGGATGCAGGAAAACAGGTTGGAGGGATCCAACTGGATTCCTCAACAGTATTTATTTGATTTTGAATATTTTGATATTCGTTGATTATCATATACGATATATGATATCGTTGTTGTCGTAATTGACTATTTGGTATGTAGCATCATTGAACCAAATTTTAGGATTTTAAAATGATTTTAAAGTGATTTTTGAAAGTATACATTTATAAAATATGTTTGGAAATTGATTCATTTTAAATAAATAAACTTATAATTTTAATGTTATATAAAAATTATGATTTTTGAGAAATATAGTTGAAAACTGATTTTTGAGAATATGATGCTAATGATTTTATAAAATAGTTAAATCGGAATTTTAGAATTTATTGTGAAAAGTTTAAAAATAGAATTTATGAAATTTATTTATTTTATCAATCAGAATGATGGAATTATAAAGGGGATTAAAGATGTTTTAAAATAATAGTATAAATTGATTTATATAAGATTTATAAATTGATAATTTATAAATTAAAAATATTTGAGTTATAAAACGAGTTTTATAAGTGTTAGAATAAATTGTGAATGAATTTCATAAATGAATGAAATTTATAGAATTATAAACGGTGAAGTTATAAATCGAATTTTATAAGCAGTAGGTTTATAAAATTTGTAAAGTTATTAAAAGACTAGATTTGGGTAAATAAATGAATCTTGTAAATTATAAGATTTATAAATTGGGATGTTTAAAAGAACGATTCTTGTAAACGAATAAATTATAAGTGTTTCACTTATAATATGAATTTCTAGTATATCATGAGATATGAATTGAGATATGTTAATAAAGGAGATGTTATAAAACAAATAGAAATGGAATTTATAAACGTTGTTTTATAAATTCGCAAACAACTTATTTTGATAAGTAAATTGTTGAAACCTATGAATGGAGTTATATTCACATTTTTGACTGTGAATAATCCTTTAAAATGAAATGTATAAAAATGATGAAATTGTTAACGTAGTATATTCACGTTTTTGAATAGTGAATAATATGTTAAAGAAATTGTTTTGAATGTGATGTTTTAAATAGAATTAAAACGATCTAACGATGTTTTAAAATGTATTGAGATTCGAAACCATAGATTTCAACATTTATTGTTGAAATAGACGTTTTCGAGAAATAAAAGGAAATAGTGGACTATAACACTGTTGTTATAGTAAATGATTTCCGAAAGGAAATGCTTTGTATAGTATTGGGATTTATATATCTATTTTAATTTCGAACCCCTATACTAGTGATTTTGGGTTGTCGTAACGATGTTTTACGCAACATTCGTTTTGGCCCAAATAAATATGTTTAAGAGAATGATTTCCTTAAAGAATGAAATATATACTTAATCTCGATTTAAGTATATTGAATATTTTCCAAGTGTTGAAAATAAATGGATTGAGAATTACTTATTTAATAAGTATGGAAATGTTTTCCAATATAAAGGGAATATTTAAGAATTTATCTTTTTGAAGATAAATTGAAATGAATAATTGAAATCGAATATTCATAGATATTTTGGATTATAAATTCACTATGGAATTTATAAAAGAAAGTGGAATTCGTTTAAAAATAAATATTGATTTATTTTTGAGATATTGGAAATAATATATCTTGTAAAGATATTTTGGAAAATAAATAATTTGGAAAATTATTTGAAAACTGGTGATGTTGTGCATATCCATTGATAGTTCAACAACCGACTATCAATATTTCCCTTTGAATGGGTAACTGATGTGATTTGTTTGAATTTGAATGCCACACTTATTTTTGAATAAGCGCTCACTATTCGGGTTAACCGGGAAAGGACCATGGGGTCGTATAACCCATTCCGAATATGTGATACGTCGTTATGAATTGCATTTGATGACCGGTGTTGAAGACCGGGTATTTGCGAAAGCGATAGGATGACCTATCGATTGTCTCTGCACTGGGTAGCTCCTGGTATAGAGATTCCCTAAGTGATGGGAAATTCGATCGGGATTGTGAATACCCGGATTACAAGGGCTTCGTGAGAAGTGCCTTCGGTTCTGTTCGATCCCGGAACAGACTTGTATGGATTGTATGTCTGACATTACAAATTGAGATATAAAGCAGATTTCTTTCAAATATATTTCTGTTGGTGGCGAAGAATTTATTCTTTTAGCTTAACACCCTTCTCTGAGACGTACGAGCTCAGAGGTTATGTAGTTGAAGGTTATCAACGATATATTCCCAATTTGGTAATGTGACATGCTGAGTGTTGCTGTGAAATGATCATTGTGTTGATTATTTGTGATAGGATCATTTGTTTGATCGTCTATCTTGGTGATCATTTCTATGATCATTTGTTGACCCAAAGCATGGCTTTTGTATAAAGTATGTTTTTGTGGACGTGACTTCGTCGAGCCTCACACCCCGTGAATGGTCAAAACAGGAAAGATGCAGCAAGGTTATGAGGGGTAGCGCCCTTTAGGATGTGTGCATTTCCTTCTGGAAAAGGGTGGTATCATGGTATGGAGCCCAGATACTTACTCATGTTGAAAACACTTTATGATTGTGTGAATTGATTGCGAGCGCTCGGTTGAAAGGTCCCAAAGGACCGGGGGATGGCATATTCGGTCAGTTGTTACTCAGTTAGGGGTAACCCGGCCTTGTGTTGGTAGAGATCCGGTTTGGTTCTCGGGGATGTCCATCCAGAGGCATTCTCATGTGGCAATGGGAAGTTCCTTGGCCTGATCATTCGTTGGAAATCCAAAGAAACAATACGATCTTGTACGGTATTAGTTGTAGAACCTATCATTCACTTATGGTGGCGCCCCACTGTTTGGATGGTAGCTATAGTAGGCATAGTTCGGAATGTCTATGTTGGCTAAGATTTATATTCTACTTTCGAAATAAATTTTTCCTACACTATGCACTAGTAATAATATCAAATGTTCTTTTAAATGCGTATCAAGCATCTTTGACTATCATAAGGAGAAATCTCCTCTGATTCTGCGTTTTCATTGTGTGTGTTTGCGGGAGGCCTTATGGTAGTCTCATTTTTAAAAGCATTGGGAATTGACTTTAAAAATATTCTTCTATTTTGATTTTAAAGATAAATAAACTGTTTTGAGTTCTCACACCAGTCACATGACTGACTCGGAGTTTATTGTTTTCCTTCCTAAACTCTGGGTGCCCACCAATTTCCACACGGGCAGTCAAGAGTTAGGTTTATCAGGATATTATGGATATTCTGGAGTTGCTGGAGGCAAGCTGAATGGCATGGCGTATTATTAGTATATAGTATTTCTTTTTCCGCTGCACTGTTTGATGTTGTTTGTTGTTGTACACTCTGATGATGATGTAATGTAATGTATAAAATGTAATAACTGATATAGTTCTTTGTTTAAAGATTATTCATTTATTATTATATGTTGTTCCGCTGCGAATTGTGAGATTCTGATGTTGTTCTGTTGTTTTCTGTTCCGTTCTATTTTCTATGTTCTTTTCTCTCTATTTTTCTATCTTCTTCTCTCTTCTTCTCCCTTTTTCTTTTTCTTAAACCATAACATTTCGGGTTTCCGGCCTTCGATTTCTCGGCAGTCGATAAAGTGAGTATCGATGTTGAATTTTCGAAAGTCGAAAATTATCGGGACGTTACAATCCGCCCATCTGTATGGTTTAAGTCTGACGTGCGTGGTTTATCGCCGGTTTAAACCGTGCAAAAAGGTGGGACGTTACAGTAACACTCTGCCCCAAACTCTGAGCACGAATACTTTTCTTATTAAGCATTTCTTTCGAATTGCGGCACAGTATGACCTTTACATATTGTGGTTTATTTCAATCTTATCTTACTTTTCATTTTTGCCATGCAGTTTGTCTTCCACAAATTGCGGCGCAACTCTAATTTCTCCTGAAAGTCTCCGAATCCCTTTGCAAATTTCTACCTCTTTCCCATATATGCCGTTCTCTTATAACCATTAAGCCGTGGCCTAAACTCCATACTACTGTCATATTTGACAATATTTTTACTCGTACGCTATACTATTCATCACTATTTAGCTTTCTGTTACTAATAATGTCCTTCATTTTCTTTTCAATAGATAATTTGGATCCGGTTCCCTATTCGCCCAACACTTGTTTTATCATGCAACTTTATATAACATTCGTCCCCCCAATTCTCTCCTTTTTTTTGTAACGACTGCGATTTTTCAATGCCGAAAAACCGAACCGTTATGGTTTTAAGAAGAAGAAAGAGGTAGAAGAAAAGAGAAAAAGATAGAACAGAACAGAAAGAAATAACAGAACAACACCAGAATCTCACAATTCGCAGCGGAACAACATATAATAGACAAATGAATATTCATAAAAAAACAAAAGAACTGTATATTTTATACATTACATCACATTACATTCATTATCAGAGTTTACAACAACAAACAGCAGAAAAGAAATACTATATACTTAGTAATATGCTACGCCATCTAGCTTGCCTCCAGATTCTGTAGCAACTCCCGAATTCCAGAATATCCTGATAAACCTTACTCCTGACTGCCCGTATGGAAATTGGTGGGCACCCAGAGTTTAGGAAGGAAAGCAATAAACTCTGAGTCAGTCATGCGACTGGTGTGAGAACTCAAAACAGTTTATCTTTAAAACAAAATAGAGGGATATTTTTAAAGTCAATTCGCAATGCTTTTAAAAATGAGACTACCATAAGGCTTCTCGCACACACACACAATGCAAACGCAGAATCGGAGGAGATTTCTCCTTATGATAGTCAAAGATGCTTGATACGCATTAAAAAGAAACTTGATATTATTACTAATGCATAGTGTAGAAAACATTTCGAAAATAAAGATATAAATCTTAGCCAGCATAGACATTTCGCACTTATGCCTACTATAGCTACCATCCAAACAGTGGGGCGCCACCATAAATGAATGATAGGTTCTACAACTAAAACCATACAAGATCGTATTGTTTCTTTGGATTTCCAACAAATGGTCAGGCCAAGGAACTTCCCATTGCCACATGGAAACGCCTCTGGAATGACGTCCCGAGAACCAAACCGGATCTCTGCCAACACAAGACCAGGTTACCCCTAACTGGATAACTACTGACACGAATATGTCATCCCCCGATTTCCAACAACCACAAGATTTCAGCAACAACATAGGTTAAATATCTGGGCTCCATACCATGATACCACCTCTATGCAGATGGAATGACATACACTAAAGGGGTGCTACCCCCTAATAACCTTGCTGCATCATTCCTGTTTTGACCATTTCCGGGGTGTGAGGTCCGACGAAATCTCGTCCACAAAGCCACGCTTTATACAAAAGCTGTGCTTTGGGTCAACAAATGATCAAAGTAATGATCACCAAGATAAATGATCAAACAAATGATCATATCCCAAATGATCAAACAATGTTCATTTCACAGCAACACTCAGCTTGTCACATTACCAAATTGGGAGTATATCGCTAGTAACCTTCAACTACATAACCTCTGAGCTCGTACGTCTCAGAGAAGGGTGTTAAGCTAAGAGAATAAATTCTCCGCCACCAACAGAAATATATTTGAAAGAAATCAGCTTTATATCTCAACTTGTAATGTCAGACATACAATCCATACAAGTCTATTCCGGGCTCGAACAGAACCGAAGGCACTTACAAAGAAGTCCTTGCATTCCGGATAATTTCTAATCACGTCCGAACTTCCCGTCACTAAGGGTGATAAAACCTCTATATCAGAGATCAACCGATGCAGAGCAACTCAACGGTAATCCTTCCGTTTTCAAAAATATCCGGTCTTCAACACCGGTCATCGAATGCAATCTATTATGACGTATCACATATTCGGAATGGGTTATACGACCCCAAGGTCCTTTCCCGGCTAACCCGAATAGTGAGCGCTTATTCAAAAATAAGTGTGGCATTCAAATTCAAGCAATCACAATAAATACCTATTTGAAGGTAAATATTGATAGTCGGTTATTTAACTATCAATAGGCGTGTTCAACATCACCAAATCCAAATAATTTCCCAAATTATTTACTTTCCAAAATATCTTTACTAGATGTAAAATTTTCACACTTCAAAAATAAATCAATATTTATTTTTAAACAAATTCCCCTTTTCATTTATAAATTCCATAGTGAATTTACATTCCAAAATATTTATGAATATATGATTTTTCAAATCGATTTCTAATATTCATTTTCAATTTATCTTTAAAAGATAAATTCTCAAAACGTTTCATTTCATATTGGAAAAAACATTTCCATGCTTATTTAATAATAAGTAATTCACAAATCCATTTATTTTCAATACTTAGAAAATATGCAATATACTTAATATCGAAATTAAGTATATATTTCATTCTTTAAGGAAAACGCCCTTTTAAACACATCTATTGGAGTCAAATCGAATGTTGCGTAAAACATCATTACGATGACCCAAAATCACTAGTATAGGGATTCAAAATTAAAATAGATATATAAATCCCAATACTATACAAAATATTTCCTTTCGGAAATCATTTACTATAACAACTGTGTTATAGTCCACCATTTCCTTATTTCTCGAAAACGTCTATTTCAACAATGAATGTTGAAATCTATGTATTCGATTTATAATACATTTTAAAACATCGTTAAAACGATTAACTTCATTTTATAATATTCATTTTCCCAAGCATATCCATTTTATTTGATAATATATTCACTGTCCAATCGTGAATATACTTCCTTAACCAATTTCAACTTTCAATTTATCAAATTTCATTGATTTCGAATTTATAAACAATGTCTATAAATTCCATTTCTATTTATAAGCTTCGATTTATAAATCTCCTTTATAAATCCAATTTAATTTATATAACTCAATTATATACCAAAAGTCCATATTATAAGTTAAATGCTTATAATCCATTTATTTACAAAATCGTTCTTTTAAAACTTCACAAATTATAAATCTTATTACTTATCAGATTTCATTTATAACCCTATTTTCATCATTAATAGAACTCCTTTTAAAATTCTATTATTTCGATTTATAAAATATATATTTTATAAATCTCAACTATAAACCATTTTAGATTCATTAAAGATTTCAATTTAAATGCAAAAATCCGATTTATAAGTTAATTCCTTAAAATCTTTTGTCTTACAACATCTATTCATTTTAGAACTTCACAATTCATAAATCTATAAATTTTCATTCACTTATGAATCCATTTATACTTCATTTTAACTCTTATAAAAACTCGTTTTATAATTTCAATATTTTTTATTTTAAAATATCAAATTTATACATATTTCATATAACCCGTTTTAAAATAATTCATAAATTCCAATTTAACTATTTTATAAATTTATAACTACTTATCTCAAAAATCACCTTTTGGTTATATTCACAAAAAATCTTAATTTTTATAACATAAGAATTTATAACGTTATAATTAATTAAAATGAATCAATCCAAAATTTTGAATAAACGTATAATTTCAAAAATCACTTTAAAAATCCCTTTAAAATCAAAATCGTTATTTTTTAAACTTTAAAAATGGATCCGATGATGCAACACATCAAATAGTCAATCACGACTTTCAAACATCATATATCGATATGATAATCAATCAAATATCACAATATATATAAATAAATAAATACGGTTGAGGAATCCAGTCGGATCCCTCCAACCTGTTTCCCTGCATCCACAGATGTTAGCACAATACCAATCCCGCTTCAAGACGGAATATCGCGGTATATGGGATTTATAAAATATTATCCGCTTAATATGCGGCGCAATAGGGTCTCATCCGCTATACAATGCGGGAAATCAACAACTCCAATATATACATATTCCAATATATATATATATATATATTGCTATATATAGATATATCCTATTATATCTAATATCACAACCAAACAGCAATCAATCAATAACTGCAAATCCAACTTTAAATTTTTGAGTGAGAAGTTCTCACCTTAGCTATTATTTGCAATCCATTTCCATCTTGACTCGATTTTTCTTGATTTATACCTTGTGTAAATATTTACACAATTTATTAATATCTGAATCAACTGAACAATTAATTTCCGTTTAATAGTTTTTTTTTATTAGCTGATAATTCTTTTCAATTAATTTTCTCCTTAAATAAATTTATCTCTAATGATTAAATTTCTCTTTTTTAATAAATTTAATTAACCAAAAATTATATTTTAAACTAAAAATCTTGGTTTAAACAAATTTCTTTTCAAACTCCCAATTCTTTAAAGAATTACTTTACTTAAGATTTTCCATCCTGATTTGTTTCCTTCACAATATTGACCTCCTATATTCATTGTAAGATTTATAAATATTTTAAACAGAATTGAATAATTAATTACCATTGAATAGATTTATTTAATTTAAACTAAATTTTCTTCAAGTTTCAAAATTCCTATTATTATTTATTTTCTTCCTTTTCCCAGTTTTATCCATATAAATAATTCTCGTTTATAAATTTATTTAAAAATTAAATCTTAAACTACATTTCCTTTAACAAATTATTTTGAGTGCCCTAAATAAATTTTATTGAGACTACGTATACCTATACTTTAAAAATAATAACAGTTTATATTATCATTTAAAATTCCTATATTTTTCTTCTTGTCTGATATATACATACTTTTAAATTTAAACCAATTCTCTCTTTTTCTCCCCTTTTTTTTTAGCTCTGCTGTTTTTTAACTTTGAAACATGCATGTGAATTAATATATAAAATTTTATTAAACAGATTTTTCGCTTTACTGTTAATCCATTTCTAAATTAAATGCTCCGGAAAAAAAATTACCAAAAAAAGAAATCGACATCGAAGCCCTCGCGAGTGCCTCTCCTTCACGTGATCGCCTCCCTCAAGATGCTCGATCGCCGACCATCTATTTGAAGCCATCGTCTTCAACGTCGCCGCCGCCGCATCCTTCTACGCCTCGCGTTGCCCCATGCTCGAACCCCCCAAATCGAACAATACCACCTCGCCGCTGCTCCTCGAGCGCGCGCACCATCTCGCGATGCTCGAGATCGAACTCGAACTCGCGAAACCTGACTCCCCTCCCTTTCTCGATCGCGATCGATTCGCTTCCAAGGAAATAAGGCCGAGGCATTTTTTTTCTGTTGATTTCTGGGCTTCGGCCAATTTGATTTTGATTTGAACGAAACAGGGGGAGAGGAAATAGGAGAGGAGGGAGACGGCTTCGGGCAATATAAATTTGAACGAAGATTTTTTTTCTTCTTCTGCGTTGAAAGGATTTGCCTGAGATTTGTAATGAATGGGGGAGACAAGAGTACGTGATCAAGCAGATAGAACGTGTTTGCACGATCTCTTCCCTGTGATTTTTGGGCGTATTTTAAGGAAGCTATAGTGTTTCTAATGTTGACTAAAATGCAAATTTAAATTTTAAATTCAAGTTGAATTCGATTTAATTTCAACGCGTTTACTCACCGTGTGCTCACATATCAACTCCGAAAAATACGAAATTTGAAATCCGATAATAATTCAATATTACGGACCAAATGGAACTGGTTTCGTCAAATTCCGAGACTGTGTCTTGGAAGGCTATTTTTAAATATCGATTCAAACGATATCATTTCAAAACTGAAAAATTCACTATTAATTTCAAATCTGAAGCTTCTATTATCTTCAGTGTTATCAATATAAATTTTACAAGCCTTTGGAATATTTTTAATCAGCTCAAAACTGAAGATTCAAATTTTTATTCAACTTTCAATAGATTAAACTCTATAACTTAATCGCCAAATTCATATTGATAATTTGAAATTTAAGTCAAATCATCATTCAAATATTTAAAATTAATTAAATATTTTCAAATTAATTGGTTCAAAATTCTGGGTTGTTACAATCTTCCCCCTTAAAAGAATTTCGTCCCGAAATTACAAGTTAGGAAGAAATGGTCCTTAACTCGTCTACTATTTTTCACAATCCAAATAGTTTTATCAACTTACTAACCTAAATCTTTTTACTAGAGATTCATTATCATTTCAACTAGCTTTCCAACTTCAATTATAAGTTTAAAACAACATTGATTACTTCAAAATTCAAATTCAAATTTAAACTTTCAAAATTTTCTCAAAAATTTTTTAACACCCTAAATTTTCGAAAAATTTCGCCAGCGTCTCCTTTGCGCGGCTAGCTCGGTACGACTACAAAATGGCACCACGGCCCCTCAGAATCAAAAAGAAAAGAGAAAGCCATGTGGCTGGAGAAGAAAATCACCAAATTTCATACTGAAATTGAAATACGTACCTTTTTGTCGAGCAATTCAATTTTATCTTTGAAATCAAAATCTCAATTCCATTTCTTTTAATACGCCTGTATATCCTGCTAGCCATAGTATCCAATTCCAACATTCAAATATCATTTTTCCAATTCCATTACAAAATATTCAATATATGCTTCTTATACATTTTTACTTCACTATTGAAGTTACATATTTATTCTCATTCAATTTTACATTTCAATTTCGTTTGAATTCAATTCACAATTTCAATTATATTTGAATTCAGTTTAACTTCTATTCTGAACATAGAGTTTTATCAACTATCTTTCATTCACAACTGCACTATTTTAAATTAGTTCCCATTACTAATTCATTTCCAATTCCAATTCATTTTATTCAAATTTGTTTTCAACATTCAGTTTCAATTCCAGTTTCAATTCCCAATTTTTATTTTCGGTTCACTATTTTGGTTTATAACCACTTATATTAAACTGGATTTCAATATTCCATACAAATTCAATTCATTTATTTCCATTAGTTTCACTTACTAATTTTAGTTTAATACTTCACTTTATTTATCACAAATCAAATCCAATTTCAATTCTATTTGGATTCAATTTACTTTCATTTAATTGCAATTGTAAATTTATCATTCATTCACAATTTATTTCCATAATTCAATACTTAATTCCAATTCATTTTAATTACTCCAAATTCATTTTCAACTTAATAATATTCCATAAATATTTTAAATAGGATTCCAAAGTCTTTTCAACCTTTTCAAAACCATATTTGAACCAATTCAAATTACCTTTTGAATTTCCAAAACCATACCCCAAATTTTCCAAACAACTTTCACTTAAATCAATTTGGCAGCAATCCCTCTTTTGGAAACCCGAAAATGAACATCAATGATGCTGCAGTCATCACCGAAGTTATTTTCCAGCGACCGAAAAGGGTTTAGAGCTTTTCATTCCTTCAAAACATTTTTCCAAAAAACCTTTGAAAATTATTTTCAAATCAAAAAGGAATTTAATTTCTAAAATTTCCAAATTCTTTCATAAACATTTCCAAAAACATCTCCAAGAATTTTATTCCTAATTATAAATCACATTTATAACTTACATTCTCAAATTTCATTTGTATATGGATTTTATTTCTAAACTTTTGATTATGATTCCAATTTCTTATTCAATAATCAATGGTAATAATTTAATATTATTACTTCCTAACAACCAAGCAACCATGTACTATAATAATTTATAGAAAATCATTTCTTTTATATAAAAAAATAGTTTTGGGAAAAATTATTTCATTTACCCGATTATAAAACAATACTGTGCCAGTTTATCTTGTTTAAGAGTTTAGAAACTCCTATCAACACAGTTAGCTAGACTGCACCGACCAGAATCTATAAACAATCAACCAATAAGTCAACACAATACAAAATAATTTTATATTCACTAACAAATACGTGCTCATATCTATAATTACACTCAAACTCATTCTAGAGTACTACTGAGTCCATCTCTAATGAGTAACACCCAACAGAGCCATGGTTGTCGCTTAACCATATGCTCTGATACCAAAATGTAACGACTGCGATTTTTCGATGCCGAAAAACCGAACCGTTATGGTTTTAAGAAGAAGAAAGAGGTAGAAGAAGAGAGAAAAAGATAGAACAGAACAGAAAGAAATAACAGAACAACACCAGAATCTCACAATTCGCAGCGGAACAACATATAATAGGCAAATGAATATTCGTATATTTTATACATTACATCACATTACATTCATTATTAGAGTTTACAACAACAAACAACGGAAAAGAAATACTATATACTTAGTAATATGCTACGCCATCTAGCTTGCCTCCAGATTCTGTAGCAACTTCCGAATTCCAGAATATCCTGATAAACCTTACTCCTGACTGCCCGTGTGGAAATTGGTGGGCACCCAGAGTTTAGGAAGGAAAACAATAAACTCCGAGTCAGTCATGTGACTGGTGTGAGAACTCAAAACAGTTTATCTTTAAAACAAAATAGAGGGATATTTTTAAAATCAATTCGCAATGCTTTTAAAAATGAGACTACCATAAGGCCTCCCGCAAACACACACAATGCAAACGCAGAATCAGAGGAGATTTATCCTTATGATAGCCAAAGATGCTTGATACGCATTAAAAAAAACTTGATATTATTACTAGTGCATAGTGTAGAAAACATTTCGAAAATAAAGATATAAATCTTAGCCAGCATAGACATTTCGCACTTATGCCTACTATAGCTACCATCCAAACAGTGGGGCGCCACCATAAGTGAATGATAGGTTCTACAACTAAAACCGTACAAGATCGTATTATTTCTTTGGATTTCCAACAAATGGTCAGGCCAAGGAACTTCCCATTGCCACACGGAAACGCCTCTGGAATGACATCTCGAGAACCAAACCGGATCTCTGCCAACACAAGGCCGGGTAACCCCTAACTGGGTAACTATTGACACGAATATGTCATCCCCCGATCGTAATCGATCTATCCGAGGATCCTCGATTTCCAACAACCACAAGATTTGCAGCAGCAACAACATATGTTAAATATCTGGGCTCCATACCATGATGCCACCTCTATCCAAAAGGAATGACATACACTCAAGGGGTGCTACCCCCTAATAACCTTGCTGCATCCTTCCTCTTTTGACCATTTCCGGGGTGTGAGGTCCGACGAAGTCTCGTCCACAAAGCCACGCTTTATACAAAAGCTGTGCTTTGGGTCAACAAATGATCAAAGTAATGATCACCAAGATAAATGATCAAACAAATGATCATATCCCAAATGATCAAACAATGGTCATTTCACAGCAACACTCAGCATGTCACATTACCAAATTGGGAGTATATCGCTAGTAACCTTCAACTACATAACCTCTGAGCTCGTACGTCTCAGAGAAGGGTGTTAAGCTAAGAGAATAAATTCTCCGCCACCAACAGAAATATATTTGAAAGAAATCAGCTTTATATCTCAACTTGTAATGTCAGACATACAATCCATACAAGTCTGTTCCGGGATCGAACAGAACCGAAGGCACTTACAAAGAAGTCATTGCATTACGGATAATTTCTAATCACGTCCGGACTACCCGTCACTAAGGGTGATAAAACCTCTATATCGGAGATCAGCCGATGCAGAGCAACTCAACGGTAATCCTTCCGTTTTCAAAAATATCCGGTCTTCAACACCGGTCATCGAATGCAATCTATTATGACGTATCACATATTCGGAATGGGTTATACGACCACAAGGTCCTTTCCCGGCTAACCCGAATAGTGAGCGCTTATTCAAAAATAAGTGTGGCATTCAAATTCGAGCAATCACAATAAATACCTATTTGAAGGTAAATATTGATAGTCGGTTATTTAACTATCAATAGGCGTGTTCAACATCACCAAATCCAAATAATTTCCCAAATTATTTACTTTCCAAAATATCTTTACTAGATGTAAAAATTTCACACTTCAAAAATAAATCAATATTTATTTTTAAACAAATTCTCCTTTTCATTTATAAATTCCATAGTGAATTTACATTCCAAAATATTTATGAATATATGATTTTTCAAATCGATTTCTAATATTCATTTTCAATTTATCTTTAAAAGATAAATTCTCAAAACGTTTCATTTCATATTGGAAAAAACATTTCCATGCTTATTTAATAATAAGTAATTCACAAATCCATTTATTTTCAATACTTAGAAAATATGCAATATACTTAATATCGAAATTAAGTATATATTTCATTCTTTAAGGGAAATGCCCTTTTAAACACATCTATTGGAGTCAAATCGAATGTTGCGTAAAACATCATTACAACGACCCAAAATCACTAGTATAGGGATTCAAAATTAAAATAGATATATAAATCCCAATACTATACAAAATATTTCCTTTCGGAAATCATTTACTATAACAACTGTGTTATAGTCCACCATTTCCTTATTTCTCAAAAACGTCTATTTCAACAATGAATGTTGAAATCTATGTATTCGATTTATAATACATTTTAAAACATCGTTAAAACGATTAACTTCATTTTATAATATTCATTTTCCCAAGCATATCCATTTTATTTGATAATATATTCACTGTCCAATCGTGAATATACTTTCTTAACCAATTTCGACTTTCAATTTATCAAATTTCATTGATTTCGAATTTATAAACAATGTCTATAAATTCCATTTCTATTTATAAGCTTCGATTTATAAATCTCCTTTATTAATCCAATTTAATTTATATAACTCGATTATATACCAAAAGTCCATATTATAAGTTAAATGCTTATAATCCACTTATTTACAAAATCGTTCTTTTAAAACTTCACAAATTATAAATCTTATTACTTATCAGATTTCATTTATAACCCTATTTTCAACATTAATAGAACTCCTTTTAAAATTCTATTATTTCAATTTATAAAATATATATTTTATAAATCTCAACTATAAACCATTTTTGCTTCATCAAAGATTTCAATTTAAATGCAAAAATCCAATTTATAAGTTAATTCCTTAAAATCTTTTGTCTTACAACATCTATTCATTTTATAACTTCACAATTCATAAATCTATAAATTTTCATTCACTTATGAATCCATTTATACTTCATTTTAACACTTATAAAAACTCGTTTTATAATTTCAATATTTTTTATTTTAAAATATCAAATTTATACATCTTTCATATAACCCGTTTTAAAATAATTCAAAAATTCCAATTTAAATATTTTATAAATTTATAACTACTTATCTCAAAAATCACCTTTTGGTTATATTTCACAAAAAATCTTAATTTTTATAACATAAGAATTTATAACGTTTTAATTATTTAAAATGAATCAATCCAAAATTTTGAATAAACGTATAATTTCAAAAATCACTTTAAAAATCCCTTTAAAATCAAAATCGTTATTTTTTAAACTTTAAAAATGGATCCGATGAGGCAACACATCAAATAGTCAATCACGACTTTCAACATCATATATCGATATGATAATCAATCAAATATCACAATATATATAAATAAATAAATACGGTTGAGGAATCCAGTCGGATCCCTCCAACCTGTTTCTCTGCATCCACAGATGTTAGCACAATACCAATCCCGCTTCAAGACGGAATGTCGCGGTATATGGGATTTATAAAATATTATCCGCTTAATATGCGGCGCAATAGGGTCTCATCCGCTATACAATGCGGGAAATCAACAACTCCAATATATACATACTCCAATATATATATATATATATATATATATTGTTATATATAGATATATCCTATTATATCAAATATCACAACCAAACAGCTATCAATCAATAACTGCAAATCCAACTTTAAATTTTTGAGTGAGAAGTTCTCACCTTAGCTATTATTTGCAATCCATTTCCATCTTGACTCGATTTTTCTTGATTTATACCTTGTATAAATATTTACACAATTTATTAATATCTGAATCAACTGAACAATTGATTTCCGTTTAATAGTTTTTTTTTATTAGCTGATAATTCTTTTTAATCAATTTTCTCCTTAAATAAATTTATCTCTGATGATTAAATTTCTCTTTTTTAATAAATTTAATTAACCAAAAATTATATTTTAAACTAAAAATCTTGGTTTAAACAAATTTCTTTTCAAACTCCTAATTCTTTAAAGAATTACTTTACTTTAGATTTTCCATCCTGATTTGTTTCCTTCACAATATTGACCTCCTATATTCATTGTAAGATTTATAAATATTTTAAATGGAATTGAATAATTAATTACCATTGAATAGATTTATTTAATTTAAACTAAATTTTCTTCAAGTTTCAAAATTCCTATTATTATTTATTTTCTTCCTTTTCCCAGTTTTATCCATATAAATAATTCTCGTTTATGAATTTATTTAAAAATTAAATCTTAAAGTACATTTCCTTTAACAAATTATTTCGAGTGCCCTAAATAAATTTTATTGAGACTACGTATACCTATACTTTAAAAATAATAACAGTTTATATTATCATTTAAAATTCCTATATTTTTCTTCTTGTCTGATATATACATACTTTTAAATTTAAACCAATTCTCTCTTTTTTTTTCTTTTTTTTCCCTTTTTTTCAGCTCTGCTGTTTTTTAGATTTGAAACATGCGTGTGAATTAATATATAAAATTTTATTAAATAGATTTTTCGCTTTACTGTTAATCCTTTTCTAAATTAAATGCTTAGGAAAAAAAATTACCAGAAAAAGAAATCGACATCGAAGCCCTAGCCAGTGCCTCTCCTTCACGTGATCGCCTCCCTCAAGATGCTCGTTCGCCGACCATCTATTCGAAGACATCGTCTTCAACGTCGCCGCCGCCGCATCCTTCTGCGCCTCGCGTTGCCCATGCTCGAACCCCCCAAATCGAACAATACCACCTCGCCGCTGCTCCTCGAGTGCGCGCGCCATCTCACGATGCTCGAGATCGAACTCCCGAACCCTGACTCCCCTCCCTTTCTCGATCGCGATCGATTCGCTTCCAAGGAAATAAGGCCGAGGCGTTTTTTTTTTGCTTTTGATTTCTGGGCTTCGGCCAATTTGATTTTGATTTGAACGAAACAGAAGGGGGAGAGGAAATAGGAGAGGAGGGAGACGGCTTCAGCCATTATAAATTTGAATAAAGATTTTTTTTTCTTCTGCGTTGAAAGGATTTGCCTGAGATTTGTAATGAATGGAGGAGAGAAGAGTACGTGATCAAGCAGATAGAACGTGTTTGCACGATCTCTTCCCCGTGATTTTTGGGCGTATTTTAAGGAAGCTACATTGTTTCTGATGTTGACTAAAATGCAAATTTAAATTTTAAATTCAAGTTGAATTCGATTTAATTTCAACGCGTTTACTCACCGTGTGCTCACATATCAACTCCAAAAAATACGAAATTTGAAATCCGATAATAATTCAATATTACGGACCCAATGGAACTGGTTTCGTCAAATTCCGAGATTGTGTATCGGAAGGCTATTTTTAAATATCGATTCAAATGATATCATTTCAAAACTGAACAATTAACTATTAATTTCAAATCTGAAGCTTCTATTATCTTCAGTGTTATCAATATAAATTTTACAAGCCTTTGAAATATTTTTAATCAGCTCAAAACTGAAGATTCAAATTTTTATTCAACTTTCAATAGATTAAACTCTATAACTTATTCACCAAATTCATATTGATAATTTGAAATTTAAGTCAAACCATCATTCAAATATTTAAAATTAATTAAATATTTTCAAATTAATTGGTTCAAAATTCTGGGTTGTTACATTTTTCCCAACGTATTACTGAACTCATGACAACTTATTTTCTTCCAGGAAACTTTACCAAAATCCTAGAAAATCCATGAACATTTTTTAGTATTCTCTAACCTTTTCTCGATTTAAGGGTATTTTCCTTAGTTATTTTCTAGGTGTTCTTCTTCAAAAATTTATAATAAAATCATTTAGATCTAGGAAGTTTCTCAACCTAAAACCCCATTTCTATAATCATGGTTATATCTTTATATAAAACTTATATAACATTTTGAAATCATCAAGGTGGAGAAATGCATCTAAACATCCCATATTTATCTATTTCTCCCTGAAAACATTCATTAAACTAGTAGAAATCATTAAAGTAGGGTAACACAGCCGAACATCCCATGCTCATCTACTTTTCCCTAAAAACATTCATTGAACTTTACAGTTGTTAATAAAATTATATAAGAAACTCCATCATATATATAAAAACATGCATACTCATACCACTACCATATATTAGGAAACGATATACAATGGTTAAGTATTACTCACCAAGATCGTTGAGATATTTTTCTTTAGTTTTCAAAATCCTCCCTTTAAATTGCGTTTTGCTTATCTTCTCTTTACTGTCATCTTTATGCCGCCACCATTAGTGTCTCTCTCAAGCTTTTATTTTATTTTGAGTGGAATGAAATGAATGAATGAAAAAGAATAATCCTTATTGTTCCACAAATATTTAGATTGGGATCTCTTACTCTTTGTCATTAATTCATTACCATTTTTACCTTCTTATTTAATTCATTTCGTCCTTTTAATTAATTATTTAAATTACTTTAAAATTAAGGATTGTTATAAATATAAAATGTATCTGAAAACACATAATCAGAGATCATAGAAGAAAAATATAGTACATGCCATAATTAGGAATATAACATGAGTCTACGAAATTGAAAATACCAAGCCCATATATAATATGTAACTATCCAGAATTTCACTGCCTTGATTTGCGAATATTTAATTAATTTAAATACTCAATATATAGGTTTTATAATAAAAAATTTCTTTTAAATAATAATTAATGATGGTGAAATCATTTTCAAATTTTGTTTACAAGAATATATAGTTCGAAGAGAAATCAAAAAGCATTTTTCGAATTTTCGACATTTCATCGTATAAAAGTTGTTTGAAATGTTGTGAACCTATTTTATATTTGGAAACAACATTTAAATATTTGTAAACATTCTTAGTTAAGATAAAATAAGGTTTAGGATAATATATATGTAAATATACTTAAGTACTTAAGTTTAGAAAATAAGTGTAGAATGTCACATCCGAAAGACAAGATGTGATATATTGGCAACTTGAAGGAGGACATGAGTACATCAGCCATCTTTTCATGTTTATGCATGAGTATTTAGAAATTTAGAAAGGGTAGACATGGCATGGTGAGGCTGAAGCAAGTGAATGGGGGATAAAGGACATAATGGTAAAATGGTAATTCAACTTATGACCTAGTATTTATGCAAATTTTCATATCATTTTCTTATTATTTTCTCATTTCTTCTTTTCATTTGAAAATTTTCTAAAGGTTTTGAGAAACTCTAATGGCCTTTGATGGATTCTCTTTAAAAATTCTAAAGTTTAAATTCAAAGTTTTTATTTGTTTAAAATGATTCAAACTTGTTTAATCTCCTCTTTTTCATTTTAAAAACGTCTCCATTTGCCTCCTACTTAATTCGACAAAATTCCTCCGTACTACGCCAAATCAAGATTTTTGTTTTTCGAACCATATAGAATTCCAGTGCCTACAACTTTTATTTAATCGACTTTTTCAAATTTTGAATATTTTTGGGTCAAACTTTCATTTCTTTTTGACTCATTTTTGGAATCATATTTTAAAGCACGAAAATACCACTCCTTATTTTGACCGTATCTCCCTAAAAAATCCAAAATTAAGTGATTCTTTTTTCAGTTGTATAGAAAAATAATTTTCTAAAACTTTTCATTTATGATTCAAATTTTGGGAGTGACATTATCACAAATTGGTGAGAAGATTACCTATTTTCGAGTGATTTTTGTGGTTTTCCAAGCTTTGCAAGTCTTAAGTAGTTCAAGTTTTCAAAAGAGTTTTCTAAAATTTTGGTGAGCAAAATTTTTGTTTAAAAATTTAAGTTTTACTTATATATTTTGCACAAAATTATGTATGATATGTGGCTTGATGTTGCTGGGTTATGATGTAGTTGAATATGTTGAAATGATGTTGTTATGTATTTGAAAAGTTAGGCTTTGATTTGAAGTATAAAGTGTGTCATGTATGCATGAATATGTGTTTCCTTATTTTTGGGTTGTGAGATGTATATGTTGTGTTGGACATGATTATATGTTTGTTAGTTAGAAAGTTAGCACTTTGACTTGGTTTATTGACAATGGAATCCATTTGTGAAAAAATGAGCTTTGATGTAAAAATCAAAAATCATTTTTAAAGTTTGGAAACTTTACTTTTTTTTCAAAAAAATACCTACTTTGTATTTCGAAATGTTAGAAAGCTTTTAAGTATAAGTTATCAAAGAAGAAAGTAGGAAAGCATTTCTAGGAAACGACATCCATAACGATAGTCGCTATGGATGTAGCTTCAATAAACTTTGAATTTCTCAAAAGTAAGTTTCAAACTTTGAATGGTTTGAAATTATTTGTAAACGTAATAATGATGTTTTAAAAAGTTAACTAAGAGTTTGATAATTAATTTTTAATTAATTAAGTTTCAATAATTAATAAGTATTAAACAAGTTTTATAAATTTTAATGAAGTGTGGACCAGTTCTTAATCATTAATTAAGTTAGGGTAATTAGTACTTAGTTATTTTTAAGTAAATTAATTATAATTTGTTAATTAATAAAAGCTTAATTATTATTTAAGAATTAATTATTATTTAATTAAGATTAATTCAATTACTTATTTATTTAAGAAAGGGTTTAATCATTAATTAATTACTACAAGTTAAGCATAAGTTAAGATGTAATTTAAATTTAATTATGATTTAATTTATTTTAAATAAATATTTAATTTAATTGTTTAATTGTTTAATTTTTAATTTTTAATTAAGGAATGTTTAATTAATTGATTAATTGATATTTATCAAAATTTAATTACTAATTAAGGGTTTAAATTTTATTTAATAATTAATTAAAGATTAATTATGGTTTAATTATTTATTTTTAAAGGATAATTATTATTTAATTATTTATTTAACAGTTAATTATTAATTAAAATATTTTTATTAAATAAAAATTTTAAATGTTATTTAATTGTTAAATAAAGGTTTGAAGTTTTAAACTATTTTAATTCTAAAGATCGGTTTTGTTCCAAGAACCAACTTTCTTTTAAAGAATGTTTTACATCCAAGGATTTCTTTGTCGACTATCCTTAAAAAACCCTAATTGAATGTGTAACCCAATGACATGTAGAATAAAATACCATTATTCTAATTAAGTAATATTGGACATCTGTTTGGTAGAATAAGTCACCATTCTACCATAGTTCACTAATTAGATTATGTTGACATCTATTATGCAGAATAAAAACCCATTCTATCATTATAATGACTTAGACATACATTTAGCAGAATAAATTCCCATCTGCTATTTTGGTAAATTAGACATTACTTATATGATTGATTGCTATTGTCTAATTTTCTTATACATATCCGTTGTTATGTAGATACCTATGTTATAACTTGGATAAGTTAAATCAATTAAAAGAACCATAGTGATCACTACTCGCTTTCAGGTTTTGTGAAATCAAATATTTCATTTTATCATTTTGATAATGGTTTCAAGTTAAGCAATGATTTTATTAGAGGTGATTTTGAAGTTAATAGAATACTTTTAAAATGATTATTTAAAACCATTGTTTTGTTAATATGGTTTAAGGAAAATTTCATGAAGGATATTTTTAGATAAGAATTTATTATTTAAAGATGTTTTAAATAATCGTTTCGTTTATCAAAAGGACTTCATTAAATGATTTTATTAAAGGAGTTTTGTTTTTTAAAAAAGGTATATTTATAAGAAAGTTTTACAAATGATTTTTTATATTTATAAAGGAAGTTCTAGAAATGAATTTGGAGATTTATAAAGAGATATATAAATGGTTTTACTATTTATAAAAGAGTTTTATAAATTTAACTTGGTGATTTATAAAGATTTTTCTAAATGGGTTTGGAATTTTAGGAGATTCATAAGTAAAAGAGATTTATTAAGATGATTTATTGAAGGAAATTTATAAAAGAATTTGAGATTGGATTTCCTTTAACTGACCATCTTAATTCTAGTGGTATGGATATTCATTCAACACTTAACATCCAAGCAATATTGTTTGAGGTTGTCTTTATCTATAATTTAAATAACATTTTGTATTAATCCTTTGATATGATTTGGAAATGAGAAAACTTTCATAAATGTGTTGTGAATATACTTATGTCAGTGAGATAAGTATATGAATGTTTTTGACAAACAATTTTGAAATGAGTTTTAAGAAATGAAAGATTTAGCTTGAGGCTTAGTGGTTGTTATGGGTAATTAAATCTCTGAATTTTTTGTTGTTTGTTTCTTTGATAGTTAAATAAACGATAATCAAATCTGCCCAAAATATAACTTGGAAATATTTAGGAGAAACGTATAAGTTATATGGAACAGTCATCTTTGATGATGCTGTAATGTGCATATAAATCTCATTTTGTTTCTTAGGATAAATGATAGGAAGTTCCGTCCACTTAAATAGTTAGGTTATGATCCCTGCTCCTATGTATTGTCTGATTATTTCCGAAAGAACCGGGGTTGAGTTTACCGGAACTATCGAATGTTGTTTTGAAGAGATTGGGATTGGATAAGTATAAATTAGTCGAAAACCACTTTGATCCAACTCAAGCATTTCGTATTGAAGACATCTTAAAGATGACTGAAGAAAAAGCTTTTGAAGTGTAAGGGCTACTTGCTACTAATTCTGAGGGTGATTCCAAAATGGATGTAGTAGAGGTAGTACCTTTGGTTCCATTTGTAACAGCCTGCAAATCTGTATCCCTTGAGTCAACACTATACTACAACAATCAACTCAAGTTGCACAGACATACTAACCATTTGGGTTAAAGAAGAAGTGGTAGAAGAAGAAAATAGAAAATAAACAACAGAATCTAACCATCGCGGCGGAATAAAATATACTAGATAATAGATGATCTTTACACAAAATCAAATTTATTTGTGTGTGTATATATATATATATAACATCATCATCAGAGTACATCAATCACAACAACAACAACTACATACAGATGGATATACACAGGAACTCAACACAGCGGAATATATATACATAAACAAGTACGAAAATACGTATCGACATCCAGCTCGTCTCCTGAGCTC
This sequence comes from Allium cepa, assembly GCA_030765085.1. NCBI lineage: Eukaryota > Viridiplantae > Streptophyta > Magnoliopsida > Asparagales > Amaryllidaceae > Allium > Allium cepa. The sequence continues at coordinate 323,299,201 of CM060939.1, forward strand.
CACAGCATCATATCCTGTATCATATAATACTCGGTCTGACCCGAGCATTACAGTTAAATAACATCCGAGTCAGTCTGGAATACCAGCGTGAGAAAATCACACCCAATTGATTATTAAAGTTTCAAAAATCCTTTAAAAACAAAAGCATCTCGTAAGACCACGCCACAAATAAACATGTCGGGGTTTTACCTTACGATAGCTAAAACAATTTTGATTGAAATCCTCTGATATTATAATAAGGTCTATATACAAATACTTATAAAATAGCCGAAATTGTTACATCTATTAAATTCCAGCTACTAGCCACAGAGTGGGTAATACAAACAAAACTCGTACAAGGCTCGTAGGGAGAATGGATTTCCAACTAATGACTAGGCACTGGGGTACCACCTACCAAAGTACGGGGCCTAGATCACCGTACCGAGGAGTACGCCCGCTCCCATGCAACACAAGACCGGGACTACCCCTTACTGGATAATCCCGAGTGAGATCACCCAGCGGTTGGGATCAACAACCACCAACTAAGCCAAAATAAAAAGGGACATCTAGATAGGAATGACCTCACCCTGCTTGGGTGCTACCTACCTAGCCTTGCTGCATACCCCCTGATTTTCAGTCATTCCCATTTGATGAGGCTTGAGGCTAAGCGTTACCTTTTTAGAATTTATCCCTTAGAATGCCCATCGTCCACCTGACGATGTTTTCGCAAGCATTCATCCATACAAGTCCGTCCCGGGTTTGAACGGAACCGAATGCACTATTCCTACTATATCCATTTTGAAAATATCCTCAGGATTAGTAACGACTAGCCCTTGCACTTCACTGCTCCATCTTCGAATCCAAAATTGTTTTTCACGAAAACGTACAAACCGGATCGAAGTGGTTTTCGAGAAATAAATCTCGATCCCGGTCTCTTTGAAACGATCAACACATTTGCCCAATATTGATAGTGTGATTTAACTATCAATTAATATTCACAAACACCCATCAACCAATAAATAATTTCTCACATTATTTATTTATCTCGAAATATCCTTACAAGATATAATTTCACTTTCAAACCTTTTTGAAAACAGTTTTCAAACTATCTCCCTTTTTCTCAGAATAAATCCCGAGTATTTCCATTTCCACTGGAATCACCAAGCACAAAACTTTAGATTTTAAAATAATTTAAAAACACTTTATTGTAAAATATATTTAACATTTAATTTAGAAAATTTTACTTTAGTACTTCATTTAAAATAAAACTCTAAACAAAATACCAAATCATTCTTTAAATAATTATTACGATAATAGATTAAACAAAAAAAATAGTTACTTTGGAATTTACTTTTAAACACTTAAGTTAAAACTACTTTAATAATTTACTAAAAATACATACAATATAAACATTTGAAAATAAAGTTACTTAATGAAATACAAAATTGGGTTTCTATTATAAAAAACAAAATATTAAGTTACTTCTTAATAATTACTGCTAAATAGATTGTAACGACCCGCCGCTCTGACCACTTTTGTAACGACCCGCCGCTCTGACCGCCTCTAGTCGGTAATTAAACCAACTAGAAACGTTCAAAATGACGGATTGTTAGTCAGTTTATAGAGTTTAAACAGAATCAGCCACAGAATCACAGAATAATCATAATATTATTCATAAATGAATTTTTCTTACATACATATATCAGAGTTTGTACAATGCATTAAATTTTTATACAACGGAACAATTTATTTTCATTAAGTACAAGAAAATTTTCTGAAAACTGAAGTAAAGCTTTTAATTCCCCTCTCTCTAACTTCGCGGCCTGAAAATCTTCAAGCTGTAAAAATACTCGGTCTGACCCGAGCGTTAATTGCAAAACACAAAACACTCGAGTCAGGATTAATCTTAACTCAAGTAAATAAATTTGTAATGAACTGAATAAAATGGTAACAGAGATGACGAATCACATGAATCAATTTAAAATCTATTATGGATTTTTATATTAACAACTTCAAATTTTTATTCTCTGTCAATCCCGTGTGGCTGCAGTACACACGTATACTTTGCACACATGTGCACTGCCTCGCCAACACGTGTGCAAGCGCAAATCGGACAAATCACTGCAAAATCGACTCAACTCAACGCAATTCAAACTGCAAGTCCAAAACAGATGCACAATGCACTAAGCATTGAATTAGTGCACAAATGAAACAACATCAGAGACGACACAGTAGAAAACAACACATGCAGCAGCAACATGCAACACGGATCGTGTACAGGGCAGTGAACAAGTACAGTGAAACAAATGCAGGGAGCAGCAGACACAACAAACACAGAGGCAACAGCGATGAATCGCAGAGCCAAACAAGTACAGGGGAACAGGTGATACAAGCTACAGTTAAGCATGTCATGGATAAACAGTACAATGCCACTGCAGATATAAGGTCAAAGACCAGATCACATCGAAGTGCAACAGAGCTTACGGCAATAACTTCAAGATACAATATAACAAGCTACAACTGATGATCAAACAAAGGGATGCAGGCCAAACTACAGTGCAACCGAGAAGCACACAACTGTGTGTATACAAATGATCAGTGTGATATAACTACTTCCAGAAAACAGTTCATCCAATTCAAAAGCAAGGATCAGCTGATCTTGATCAAAAATGTAAAATACAGTAAATTGAAACTGCACTTTATTAAAATACTGTAAATTTTTAACTTTTGATCTAAAAATGCTTGAATTTGATTACTGATTCTATTGGTAAGCCCTGAAACATTAACTTATAACATATGAATTTTTATTCTAGGCAAATTTGATTTTGTGTAACTTTATTTTTTCAAGCTACAGGCAAACATATGTAGTTCATGAACTTTTAGAGTTACACCATTCTAGGCAAACATAATTTATTCAAACATTTAAGTTCAATTCGGTAAACAAGTTAAAAGAGAGTTCAGAAGTCACACATAAGTTTGAAGTTTTGAAGATCACACATGCACAATCATGTTACTGTTCTCAAACACATACTTTGCAGGCACTTTCATATATATATATATCTATTTACAATTTATAAGCATGCATAGTTTACCTATAAAAATTTGTATTAAACAACATATTTTGATTCCACAACAAATCCTAACAGAGTACTAAGTCCAGGGGAAATGAGTTTTATATTGACAATCTTAGTTAGTTTTAGTTTTGCAGATTCCAGGCAATAACAACATACATACACATTTATATATGTTCACACAAAAACATTCATCAACAACAATCATACAACATACTTATTCCTATATATTCACATGCACAGCTAACAAACTTAAACATTTTGAGGTTAAACAAAGAACACAGAGCAGTTTCTTATTTATGTATTAGAACTTGTTGACTGCTGTGCTTGTTCAAAGGCTACAGATTTTCTATTTCTATAACAAATCCAACCTGATATCAACTAGTTTATGATGGATTTCTTTTTAAAAACTCAGTTCAAGGCCAAGAACAGATGTATGAAATCCTGAATCACATATATATACATTAATATATATATACACAGAATCACCATGTGGTCATACAAACATGATTAACTATATCAATAAGCAATGCAACAGATGGCTCAAGCTTTTGCATATGAGAGGCTAATTACTTAAAAAAAGACAGAGTTTTCTTCTTCTCTTTTTTTTTTTTTTTTATCAGCAGCAGTTAAATTGATTTCTGTTTATATGTAACAGTTTGTTTTAAAACTTGAGTTCAATAAGTTAGCTCTGATTTTTACAAGGAAACTGATTTTAAACATATAAGTTCACTCACATGCAATGCTTATTCATCTCAACATAAAATCATGCAACCAAAATTTTAGATTTAAAGCTTAAGTTAAGAACATCAACAATTACTGATGCTAACAGTGTATACATACTTATATAAGTACATACTAATTTCCAGAAACTCATATACATACAAACAGATTACTTCAATATTATCTTGCATCTGTTCTTATTAGCTCAAAACCCAATAAATAGCATCTATTCCTCATCAGTTTAAATTAGAGTTAAATAGCATTGGTTCTTAACAGTTTTAAAATAAATCCCAAATAGCATCTGTTCTTATTAGTAAAAAGAAACAAATTACACAGAGTATTTGTTCTTAACAGTTTAAAACAGAACATGAAATAGCATCTACTCTTATCAGTTTAAACGCAAATCCACAAAGCAACTGTTCTTATTAGTTAAGATTTAAGTAACCGCGTAAGTGATAGCAGATAGCCCCAAATCATAGCATGCAAATTAACCGAGCAAATGGAAGCCAGAAAAAAATACCAATTCATAGCATGCTACCAAGCAACCGATTCAACAAATTTAAACACTTGAATACTGATTAATCATGAGAGAACTCACCTTTCACCGAATCGAAATGGAGCAACTCAATTTAGAACGAGGCCGCGAGCAGATTTGATGCCGAGCGAACCTAATTCCAAAAAGCCCTAATTTGGATTGAAGACGAAGGGACGAGACCAGTGCGACAATTAGAGAGAGGCCGCCACCATTTTTCTTTCTTTGCTTTGATTTATCTGCTTAGGGTTTGAATAAATTGAAATGATGGGGTGTCGTGTTTTATGGGGAAGAGAACGTGATTTAGGGTATGGTTTACGGCATGGAACACGGCGTAGTTGAAGGCATGTTTACAGCCGATCAAAGTAAGGTAATGTATACTTCTTAATTTATTTATTTATTTTATTTATCTTTTCTTATTTATTTTTTTCTTTCTTATTTTAAATCCAATTATTTTGTTTAAAATTATGTTGTTAAATTTTCTCAAATGTAATTACATTATATTTTTCAAAGTTTTATAAATATGTTGTTTGAATTTTTACTATGTATATTTATTTATTGATTTTATATTGATTTAAAATCTTATTCTATTTTATTTAAATAAATGAAAAATGTTATTGAAACTAACTACAAATTTATTAATTTTCTTCTAAGCCGTTAGTTCGAATTTCAATTACAAATTCAATATTCAATTTCAAACTTCAAAGTTAAATTCAAATTTCTATTCAACTTTAAATAGATTAAATTCAAAAATTTAATCGTCAACTTCATAGTTTTATTGGAATTCAATTTAAAATTATCTCAAATATTTAAAATTAATTAAATATCTTCATTTTTATAAATTGTTCAAAATTCAGGATCGTTACAATCTCCCCTACTTAAAAGAATTTCGTCCCGAAATTATAAGTTAGGAAAAAACGATTGCTAAAATCTCACCGATATTTATATCCTACATAATTTTACCAAGTTTCAAACTCATAAATAAATATAGGATTCATTCCATTTATTTTATCTCACTAGTTTTGTTCATCAATTTCAATAATCAAGACACAAAAGTCTTTTACCAAATTTTTGACTTACAAAAACTCAGATTTTTAAACTTTAAATCTTTCATGCTAAGTATTTGCATATTATATCTTTATCCAAAACTGTGGACTTTCAAGATATTTTAAAAAATCTTCTTCCTTAATTCATTAAGTTAGAATTGTGTAATTCTAATTTCAGATTATTGATTTTCTATTCAAAGTTTTTTGAAAATACTTGATAACTCAAAGTTTAACAAGTCCATCGTCGTTCCCACAGACTTTAGGCATACGCTGATCAGACGCAAGACTAAAAATCTCCAAGTACTAAACATACTTGCTTCAACTCCCAGTGAAAATACTTTTTAAAAATTCTTTTAAAAATGGATATGGAAGTCCGTTCCCCCATGGATCACAGTTTACCCGGCGGTTTCGCTACTATCTCAGTAGAATCGCTTGTAATCTCAGATTTCTCATCACTCCTGAATTTCGCCATGGTTATCGCCTTAGATCACGGTCCACACGGCGGTTACGCTACTATCTCAGTAGAATCGCTCGTAGCCTTAGGCATCACGCCCCTCGAATTACGCTTCGGTTTCCAGATCGCAGTTTACTCGGCGGTTGCGCCACTATCTCAGTGGAATCGCTTGTAACTGTAGGCATCACGCCCCACGAATTACGCCAGCATCAATCACATAATCCCAAACACGATGATCCATCGTGGGGGATATCAAATCAGTCCCATTGGACATTCCACTAATGGAATTCTACGTAGCTACGATTTACAATGGACACTCCACCGAGTTCCAATCACTTTCACATATAATAAATGGAAGGTACATTTCCATATCCTCAGTTTTTAGAAAACATATGTCATATACATATAGTACTTCATTTCACATTTCGTACTTATCATACCTATGTAAACTTACACAGGACTTTCATAATAATGACTTTCCAAACTGATAGTTTTCGATTATATTCACATATATAAGTTACGAAAACTCAATTCACATTCACAACAAACAGAGGATTCCAATTTTCCATCACGTTTAAAATTTTCCTCTAAATTGATTTGAAAATTTAAGGTTATTTCAAACCTAATTCACATTCACAATCCAATTCATTATCGACTTCACATTCGATTTGGATTTCACGTTACATCGTCAGTTCTCAACACATAATTGATGTCTATCGATATATAACCTCTAAGCTCGTACGTCTCAGAGAAGGGTGTTAAGCTAAAAGAATAAATTCTCCGCCACCCCAGATATATATTTAATAGAGATCAAATGCTATGTCATCAATTCACAATGCTAGACATACAATCCCAATCGACTATCCAAAATTCAAAGCTGAACTTATATTGTTTTTGGTGTCAAAGTTAAACTCAATTTTAACTGAAGATTCAATCCTTTGAAAAATTTCCAAGTTGAACTAATTGTTCACATTTCTCAAAATAATATCTTTACAAGATATATAATTTTCACACTTAGCCATTTGAAACTAATTTCAAATATTCATTTTTCCAATTTATCTTTAAAAGATAAAATTTCAAACCTTTCATTTCATATTGGAAAACATTCCCATACTTATTCAATAATAAGTAATTCACAAATTCTTTTATTTTCAACACTTTGAAAATATTAAATATACTTGAATCAAAATTAAGTATATATTCCATTCTTTAAGGAAATCATTCTTTTAAACACATTTATTTGAGTCAAAACGAATGTTACGTAAAACATCGTTACGACAACTCAAAATCACTAGTATAGGGATTCGGATTTAAGATAGATATATAAATCCCAATACTATAAACAACATTTCCTTCCGGAAACCATTTACTATAACAAAGTGTTATAGTCCACCATTTCCTTAATTTTCTCGAAAACGTCTTTTTCAACAATTGAATGTCGAAATCCATGTATTCGATAGTTAATGCATTTTAAACATCTTTAAAACTATTAACTTTTCAATTTCAACTTAATTTAAAGTTTGAATTCCTCATACCTTTCACAATATCAGTTTTAAACCGATTTCAACTTTTCAATATTAAGTTTTCCACTTAATTTAATTTTCCGCACGTTTAAATTCAAATTCATCACTGAATCTATTTAAACCTATAATGGATTATCATGTTGACAACTTCAAATTTGAAATTTAAATTCTATTTGAACTTTGCATTTACTTTCTATTTCAAAAAATAGTCAACTAGTTCTTTAGTAAATCATTCATCAATTTAGTTCCATTAAATTCATATTTCCACGTTAACTATTTCAGACATTAGTCTAAACTTGAAATATAAACTTTACATCAAACTCAGTTTGATTCATACAGTTAAATCAACAATTAAATTTCATTTCATAATATCACTTCCCTAAAACATATCTGTTTTATTCAATAATATATTCACTGTCAAAAATCGTGAATATGCTTTGTCAACCAATTTCATCATTTCTACAACTTATTTTTATTTTTAAAGGATTACCCACTGTCCAAAATCGTGGATATATCTCCTTTAATAAGATACAACAAATTACTTACCAATTCAATTGGTTTCGAATTTATAAACAATCTTTACAAATTCCATTTCTATTTATAAAACTTTGATTTATAAATCTTTTATTAATTCAATTCAATTCAATTTATATAACTCAGTTATATATCAAAAATTCATATTATAAGTTAAATACTTATAATTCATTTATTCACTAAATAATTCTTCATCACATTTGAAATCAATTTCAAAAGAATTCAAAGTCAAATTCTCGAGTTATAATTCAATAATCCGTTTGATTATAACCAAATTAACATATCATTTTATTTCACAATTATTACTCGAAATATTCGAAATATTTGATTTAAACCAATTTAAACCAATTCACTAATTCGCTAGTTCACTTAACTCATATTTCATTTTTCATAGATCTCAATAATTCGATAATGAGTTTCCGAACGATCGAAACTCAAATCTAATGAGACCTCACCGAATATAAACTATCGCACACTCACATTTAGAGAGGGGAAATTTCAAAATAATTCTAACTTTCAAAATACCTTTTATTTTAAAGAAAACAATTTTATACTTCTTTAAATTTGAAAAGCACTTTCTTTATAGTGGTTCTAGTAACTATTCATATTAAACATCATAAACTGAGCTTTGAGTAAACCAAAGCTCCGATACCACTTTTGTAACGACCCGCCGCTCTGACCGCCTCTAGTCGGTAATTAAACCAACTAGAAACGTTCAAAATGACGGATTGTTAGTCAGTTTATAGAGTTTAAACAGAATCAGCCACAGAATCACAGAATAATCATAATATTATTCATAAATGAATTTTTCTTACATACATATATCAGAGTTTGTACAATGCATTAAATTTTTATACAGCGGAACAATTTATTTTCATTAAGTACAAGAAAATTTTCTGAAAACTGAAGTAAAGCTTTTAATCCCCCTCTCTCTAACTTCGCGGCCTGAAAATCTTCAAGCTGTAAAAATACTCGGTCTGACCCGAGCGTTAATTGCAAAACACAAAACACTCGAGTCAGGATTAATCTTAACTCAAGTAAATAAATTTGTAATGAACTGAATAAAATGGTAACAGAGATGACGAATCACATGAATCAATTTAAAATCTATTATGGATTTTTATATTAACAACTTCAAATTTTTATTCTCTGTCAATCCCGTGTGGCTGCAGTACACACGTATACTTTGCACACATGTGCACTGCCTCGCCAACACGTGTGCAAGCGCAAATCGGACAAATCACTGCAAAATCGACTCAACTCAACGCAATTCAAACTGCAAGTCCAAAACAGATGCACAATGCACTAAGCATTGAATTAGTGCACAAATGAAACAACATCAGAGACGACACAGTAGAAAACAACACATGCAGCAGCAACATGCAACACGGATCGTGTACAGGGCAGTGAACAAGTACAGTGAAACAAATGCAGGGAGCAGCAGACACAACAAACACAGAGGCAACAGCGATGAATCGCAGAGCCAAACAAGTACAGGGGAACAGGTGATACAAGCTACAGTTAAGCATGTCATGGATAAACAGTACAATGCCACTGCAGATATAAGGTCAAAGACCAGATCACATCGAAGTGCAACAGAGCTTACGGCAATAACTTCAAGATACAATATAACAAGCTACAACTGATGATCAAACAAAGGGATGCAGGCCAAACTACAGTGCAACCGAGAAGCACACAACTGTGTGTATACAAATGATCAGTGAGATATAAATACTTCCAGAAAACAGTTCATCCAATTCAAAAGCAAGGATCAGCTGATCTTGATCAAAAATGTAAAATACAGTAAATTGAAACTGCACTTTATTAAAATACTGTAAATTTTTAACTTTTGATCTAAAAATGCTTGAATTTGATTACTGATTCTATTGGTAAGCCCTGAAACATTAACTTATAACATATGAATTTTTATTCTAGGCAAATTTGATTTTGTGTAACTTTATTTTTTCAAGCTACAGGCAAACATATGTAGTTCATGAACTTTTAGAGTTACACCATTCTAGGCAAACATAATTTATTCAAACATTTAAGTTCAATTCGGTAAACAAGTTAAAAGAGAGTTCAGAAGTCACACATAAGTTTGAAGTTTTGAAGATCACACATGCACAATCATGTTACTGTTCTCAAACACATACTTTGCAGGCACTTTCATATATATCTATTTACAATTTATAAGCATGCATAGTTTACCTATAAAAATTTGTATTAAACAACATATTTTGATTCCACAACAAATCCTAACAGAGTACTAAGTCCAGGGGAAATGAGTTTTATATTGACAATCTTAGTTAGTTTTAGTTTTGCAGATTCCAGGCAATAACAACATACATACACATTTATATATGTTCACACAAAAACATTCATCAACAACAATCATACAACATACTTATTCCTATATATTCACATGCACAGCTAACAAACTTAAACATTTTGAGGTTAAACAAAGAACACAGAGCAGTTTCTTATTTATGTATTAGAACTTGTTGACTGCTGTGCTTGTTCAAAGGCTACAGATTTTCTATTTCTATAACAAATCCAACCTGATATCAACTAGTTTATGATGGATTTCTTTTTAAAAACTCAGTTCAAGGCCAAGAACAGATGTATAAAATCCTGAATCACATATATATACATTAATATATATATACACAGAATCACCATGTGGTCATACAAACATGATTAACTATATCAATAAGCAATGCAACAGATGGCTCAAGCTTTTGCATATGAGAGGCTAATTACTTAAAAGAAGACAGAGTTTTCTTCTTCTCTTTTTTTTTTTTTTTTTTATCAACAGCAGTTAAATTGATTTCTGTTTATATGTAACAGTTTGTTTTAAAACTTGAGTTCAATAAGTTAGCTCTGATTTTTACAAGGAAACTGATTTTAAACATATAAGTTCACTCACATGCAATGCTTATTCATCTCAACATAAAATCATGCAACCAAAATTTTAGATTTAAAGCTTAAGTTAAGAACATCAACAATTACTGATGCTAACAGTGTATACATACTTATATAAGTACATACTAATTTCCAGAAACTCATATACATACAAACAGATTACTTCAATATTATCTTGCATCTGTTCTTATTAGCTCAAAACCCAATAAATAGCATCTATTCCTCATCAGTTTAAATTAGAGTTAAATAGCATTGGTTCTTAACAGTTTTAAAATAAATCCCAAATAGCATCTGTTCTTATTAGTAAAAAGAAACAAATTACACAGAGTATTTGTTCTTAACAGTTTAAAACAGAACATGAAATAGCATCTACTCTTATCAGTTTAAACGCAAATCCACAAAGCAACTGTTCTTATTAGTTAAGATTTAAGTAACCGCGTAAGTGATAGCAGATAGCCCCAAATCATAGCATGCAAATTAACCGAGCAAATGGAAGCCAGAAAAAAATACCAATTCATAGCATGCTACCAAGCAACCGATTCAACAAATTTAAACACTTGAATACTGATTAATCGTGAGAGAACTCACCTTTCACCGAATCGAAATGGAGCAACTCAATTTAGAACGAGGCCGCGAGCAGATTTGATGCCGAGCGAACCTAATTCCAAAAAGCCCTAATTTGGATTGAAGACGAAGGGACGAGACCAGTGCGACAATTAGAGAGAGGCCGCCACCATTTTTCTTTCTTTGCTTTGATTTATCTGCTTAGGGTTTGAATAAATTGAAATGATGGGGTGTCGTGTTTTATGGGGAAGAGAACGTGATTTAGGGTATGGTTTACGGCATGGAACACGGCGTAGTTGAAGGCATGTTTACAGCCGATCAAAGTAAGGTAATGTATACTTCTTAATTTATTTATTTATTTTATTTATCTTTTCTTATTTATTTTTTTCTTTCTTATTTTAAATCCAATTATTTTGTTTAAAATTATGTTGTTAAATTTTCTCAAATGTAATTACATTATATTTTTCAAAGTTTTATAAATATGTTGTTTGAATTTTTACTATGTATATTTATTTATTGATTTTATATTGATTTAAAATCTTATTCTATTTTATTTAAATAAATGAAAAATGTTATTGAAACTAACTACAAATTTATTAATTTTCTTCTAAGCCGTTAGTTCGAATTTCAATTACAAATTCAATATTCAATTTCAAACTTCAAAGTTAAATTCAAATTTCTATTCAACTTTAAATAGATTAAATTCAAAAATTTAATCGTCAACTTCATAGTTTTATTGGAATTCAATTTAAAATTATCTCAAATATTTAAAATTAATTAAATATCTTCATTTTTTTAAATTGTTCAAAATTCAGGATCGTTACATAGATTAAAGGGAAAATACTTATTTTAGACTTTAAATATTAGAAATAATAAATTTTACAAAACTTTCTTTCTTTAACACAACTCTAAAACATTTAATTTATATTTAAACATTTACTTTTAAAAACATGTACTTGGCTATCCAGAGAAAATTCCAACTTCAATCACTTTAATCAATTTTCCAAATTGATTTCCAATTTATTCCATTTGAAATAAATTTCTTTACTTACTCAGTTTATTTCAAAATTCATTAATTAAGGATTTTACTATTATTGTTTTTATCTTCCGTTTGATTTTAAATCCTTTAATGGAATATACCAATTTCAGATTTTTTTTTCCTAATTTCTTCTTTATTCTTCTTAAATTATTTAAATCTTGAATTTTACATAAATGTTTTAAATATACTGAAGTTTAAAAATTCATTAATCTTCTGTTTATTCAAAATTTCCCTTCCATATATGGAATTTATTTATTAGAATTTAAAACTATTATTATTCCTATCCAATTCATTCCTAATTTATTTAAATTCTCTATAATTATTTCACTTACAAATTCTCCTCAGTTTATTTCCAAAATCCAATCCTATATATCTTGATAAATTAGTGCACCGGAACATATCCAAGTAAACCATAACACCCAATATTCCAAATGTCAATAATATTCATCATAGAATATAAAACAATCACAACAGAGGGTATTAAATAATTTAAACAAATGTTGAGGTATCCAGTTGGATCCCTCCAACCTGTTTTCCCTGCATCCACAAACGTTAGCACCACATAATATTCCAATTTCAAATTATATCATACTATATCACATGAATCAATTCAAGCATTCAAACAATTATTTAAATTTAATCATTTAAATTTAAATTTAATTTTAACTGAGTGAGATTAACTCACCTTCGATTTTTGTTTTTCCATCCAATTCAAACTCGCCTGGTTTTTCCCATGACTTCGGACCTTGTATAAATATTTACAGTTTATTAACATTTGAACCACTTGAATATTCAATTACCATTCAATAAATTTAATTCGCTAATTTTTTTGTTAATATCCGAATAAATCGAACAAATAATTTCCATTTTCTAAATTTAATTAAATTAACAAATGATTTTTATTTAAGCTAATTGAATAATCACTTATCATAAATAATTAACTAATACTTTGGGTTTAAAATAATTTCTCTTTAACCATTTCTAAATTAATTAAACGAGTAAATTACAAAGTTACCTTCCTTTTGAAAACATATTTTATTTGTTGTTTACCAATAAACATATTTTATTGAATTCTTAAGAAAATAAAAATCCTATTTCAGCCTATATATATATATATATATATATATATATATATATATATATATATATATACTTATAAAAATAATTTATATTACCATTTTAAAAGTTTTCTACTACCTAAACCTTACCTACAATATCTTTTCCTGTTAGATTCATCGATTACTGAGTTGAATACTTATGTATAAATTAACTTAAATTAAAAAAAAACTTTTAAATTATACCTTACTGGAGTTCTAAGCCTTGAACAGTCCCCTTGCTTCGATAACGATGCGAGCGCCACCACACTGCCCTAGCCCCTACTGTCGCACGTGTGCTCGAGCCACGATGAAACCCAAAAATCGACCAGAAACCCTCGACTGATGTAGTGCCACCCACCTTAGGTCGCGCGCGTAGCCGCGCCTAGACTCATAAACCCCCCTCCCCCGATGCAAATCCCTTCATGCTCCGACACTCACAACGCCGCTGATCCTCCCTCGATCGCCTCTATCGATAACTCTAGCCCGAAAGACAGAGAAGGGGGAAAAGGAAGTCGCGATTTGGTTTAAATTTGAAAGTAGTGGGGCGGGTTGGATTTTGATTTTGATTTGAGAAAGGGGGTTTTTGATTTCGAACAGAGATATTCGGTTTTGATTTTGTAATGTAAAGAAGCGACATTATTATTTTCTTTTCTGAACGATGAAGGACACCCGCGTGATAAAAATAATAACTAGGGAACATGAATAAACATTATCGTACTAGAAGCTAAGAAAAAGGAGACGGGATTTGAGGATAATTACAGTGATGGTGATGGGAATTCGGCTGAAGGGAAATTTGATAAGTAAGAATATAATGTATTTGAATTTAAATTGTCTCGATACAATTTCAACGTGTTTATATATCGTACGCTCATACAATAACTTCAAATACTACGAAAATTGAAATCCGAAAATATTTCAATATTTCGGATCCAATGGAACTGGTTTCGTCGAATTCCAAGACTATGCCTCGGAAGGCTATTTTTAAATTCAATTTAAACGATACAAATTTCAAAAACGAACGAATCAGTATTAAATTCAATCTTAAAACTTCTATTATCCTCAGTATTATCAATATAACTTTTACAAGCCTTCAAATTATTTTTAACAGGCTTAAAATTCTAAATTCAACAATTTACCCAACTTCAATTACTTAATTTAATAATTCAATTATCAAATAAATTGTGATATTCATAATTCAAGTTAAAATTGCTCTATTGAATACTTAAAATCACTTAAATATTCTGATTTTTATTGCTTGAAAATTCCGGGTCGTCACATTCCTCCCCTTTAAAAGATTTTCGTCCCCGAAATTACTAGTTAGGAAGAATGGTACAATACCCGTTTATTTTTCCTCAAAACCAAACAATCCAACATCTAACTAACTATCTTTTTATAAAAGATCCATTATCATTCTTATTAACTTCTCAACTCTCCCAGAGTTTCAAACTATACTATTCATTTCACCATTCAAGTTTTAATTTAAAACCATATTTTGAATTATCAAAATTTTCTCAATTTTTTTTTCTAACTCTCAAAATTTCCGAAATTTTTTGCCAGTGTCTCCTTTGCATGGCTTGCTCGGTACAACTACAAAATGGCTCTACGACCTCCCAAATCCAAAAAGAAAACAAAAATGTTAAATGGCTCGATCCAAAAACCCAATCAAATTTCACACCAAATTTAAATACCTTCATTTTTGTCGAGCATTTCAAATTTATCTTATGAAATCAAAATCAATTCTCTTTTCCCTTTATATTACCTGCATATCCTGCTTAGCACTAAACCCAATCACAATATTCCCAAAACATCATATCAACTTTCTTACAAAATGTCAGTATTTATTCATTCAAATATTAACTTAGATTATATTTACAGTATCAATTCCCAATCAAGAATTCACCATTCCCTTCTTAAGTTAGTATAAGCATTTTATATGTTTCTTATATTTATTTTCATCTCCCACTTTAGTTTATATCTATTTCTATTCACATTGATTCTTTCATTTCCATACGAATTCAATTTATTTTAACTTTAAATTTTAAATTTTATTTTTCATTTATACTGATTCATGTCATTATTTTACATTAGTTCATTTACACATTTATTTAAATTTCCAATTTAAAAACGTTTGTCGTTAACAAAATTTTCCAAAAATTTTAAAAAAAATTCTAACTCCCAAAATTTCTGAATTTTTTTGGCAGAGTCCCTTTTGTACGGAGGAGCTTTTGCAATTTGAAAATAGATATAAATATATATATATACATCAACCGACACGGTCGGAAAAACCAAAAACAGTTCATATTTCCTATTTTTATTGCGTAGGAGTACCTTATTTAGCATTTTAAGCAAACAACTTATAATTTTTAGCAACTAGCGTAACCAAATCCAGCCACACGGCTCCCAGGTACCTGTACTTACTCGATTTAAACATGTAAGTGCCATACATATAAAGTTTAACAACGTTTCACTTATTTGCAATAGTTAAACATATGAGTTCTAAAAGGAATGCACATTAAAGACTTTTCATAGGCAATTTAAATATTACAACATTAAATTTAATTGCTTACAACCAATCACCCATCGTTTCACTTAATCCGAATGGTTAACAACTCACAAGCTTACATTAATTTATTTTTAAGCAAAACAAACTCATTTTTAATTCAATTGATCTCAAAATCAATTTATTTTATTCCTATCAACTCATAGCATCTTAATTGCTTCCATTTACATCCAATGACAATTTATTCTATGCAATTTGACGAGATCTATGTGAATAAATAAGTATTTATGTTTATAACCAATTTAAATTGATTTTAACTCAATTTATACTTAATTCTATTCCAAACTATTTTATTTTGCTCAAAACAAACTAGGCTATTTCATTCAATAATCATCCCTAACTCATTTAAACCATGCTTCATTTTGAGTTCGGATTTTATTCAACACTTACTTAAGTCAATAACTTAAGTTCATTTCAATTTCTTTTTATAATAAGTTCTACTTCCATCTTTCATTTGGTTCTTATTTATTCTATCCATTTATTTATTCAACATAATTAGTTAATACACTCGGTCCATTATGAGTTTTCATTTCCTTAAATATTATTTATAACCCACCAAATTTTATTTCGATCCAAATTCATTTTTACTTGATTCAAATTCAATCCAAAATCATTAAACTTGGTTTTAAGTTGAATTCAATTCAACTCTCCCCCTCATATTCAGCTTAAGTCAACTTATTTTTATTTATTCAAATTTTTTTTTCTATACTTAAGCTCATTTCATTTTGCACATAAATTTCTCTTTTCAATTTAACTTGATTCTATTTTAATCCAATCCCATTTCAAACTACAAATTTATCTGATCAATTATTATATATTTTAAATTTTTAGATTCAGCTCATTCAATTTATTACAAGGCCATTTCCAATTTATTTCCACTTATTTGTATTTTTTTTTTGCAATTCAAACTATTACTATTTTAATCCAATTTCTCTTTTTCTTCTCTTTTCGCAATTATATTTAATTTGTTAATACTTCAAGTTAAATTTTAATTTATAACTCAAGTTCTGAATCCACTATCCATTTTTCAATTTACCACCCAATTTCATGAACTCACAATTCAATTACATTTACTTTACTGACAATTCAAGTTGAATTCAATTTATAACTTTAGTTTTATTTCCAAACTTCATCAAAAATATTTATTTTGGGTTTCCTATCACACTTTTCAAATTTTATAAGTCACAACTGTTACTTACACAATTCTATTCATTATAGGCTTGAATATAATCATCTTTTATTTTAACTCAAGCCTTATGCTTATTTATAACCCAAGCATATTTTATTCCATGCATTTTAATTCTTTTATAAGTTATTCTGGTTTATTTATTTCAATCTAATTCTTATCCAATTTATTTATTATCCAACTTATTTTCTAGTTATCCAGGTAAGAATTTAATTCCAATTCAATTTTATTTTAACTCATATTTATTTAACTCAATTCGACTTCAACTTAATTTGAATATAACTGGATATTATTTTCAGCTTATTCAATTTATTTTAATCCAGTTAAATTTTTATTTCCCATCCAAGTTAATTTCATTTTTTTTTACTTTTCTCTTTTAAGTTAAATTCCAACATTCAAAGCTTATATTCCCTTCCTGATTTAAAAATCATCTTAATTTATAAGCTTATAACTATCTCCTCAGGATTTTTAAACACCCGACTTTTGGGTTCAAATCATTTTGAAATCTCTAACATCTCAAATCATACTCCTCAAAATTTAAACCAACCCTGGTTTTATTCCCAGCAAATTTCTTTAGAAATTTTCAAAACAACTAGCTTTTCTAAACAAATCAGTTTTTGGCAGCAATCCGTCACTTAGAAATTCGAAAATAAATACTGATGATGCGGCCGTCATCATCAGAATTATTTTCCAATGATCCAAGTGATTTCAATGCTATATCACTTCCCAAAATTCATTTAAAGCAGATTTCCATTTAAAAATATATCCAAAACAATAATACAATTATTTATCATTAAAACACTTCAACAAACACTTCAGAAGTTTCCGGGATTTTTAAATTTCCAAAGCTTGCTTAAATAAATTTTAACTATAATTCATGTGTACACTTTATGCTTTTACAAATTCTCATTTGATTGTATTTCAATTCGTAAATTACATTTATAATTCATATTTATAAATTTCATTTTATAATGAATTTATTCCCTTAAACTTTGGTTATATTTCAATTTCTAGTTAAATTTTCACTTAACAATGATAATACTTTAATATTATCGTTTCTAACATCCAAACAACCATATATTACTAAGTAGTTTACAAAAACTTTCATTATACCAAAATATATTTTTGGGTAACATTTTTTTCATTTACCCACATTTAAAACAATACCGTGTCGATTTTTCTATTCAAGTGTTTAGAAACCTCTTCGATACAGTTGCACAGACTGTGTCGACGAAGGTTCATATGCCACTCAATAAATTAATCAACACAATATTAAAACAATTTATATTCACTAAAAAATACACGCTCATATTTATTAATACGCTCAAACTCATTATAGAGTACTATGGACTCTATTTTAAATGAGTAATTTCCACCAGAACCAAGGTTATCACCAACCTGGCTCTGATACCACTATAACAGCCCACAAATCCGTATCCCTTGAGCCAACACTATACTACAACAATCAACTCAAGTTGCACAGAAATACGAACCATTTGGGTTAAAGAAGAAGAGGTAGAAGAAGAAAATAGAAAATCAACAACAGAATCTAACCATCGCAGTGGAATAAAATATAATAGATAATAGATGATCTTTACACAAAATCAAATTTATCTGTATATATATAACATCATCATCAGAGTACATCAATCACAACAACAACAACTACATACAGATGGATATACATAGCAACTCAACACAGCGGAATATATATACATAAACAAGTAGGGAAATACGTATCGACATCCAGCTCGTCTCCTGAGCTCCACAGCATCATATCATATAATACTCGGTCTGACCCGAGCATTACAGTTAAATAACACCCGAGTCAGTCTGGAATACCAGCGTGAGAAAATCAGACCCAGTTGTTTATTAAAGTTTCAAAAATCCTTTAAAAACAAAAGCATCTCGTAATACCACGCCACAAATAAACATGTCGGGTTTTTACCTTACGATAGCTAAAACAAATTTTATAGAAATCCTCTGATATATAATAGGGTCTGTATACGAATACTTATAAAATAGCCGAAATTGTTACATCTATTAAATTCCAGCTACTAGCCATAGAGTGGGTATACAAACAAAACTCGTACAAGGCTCGTAGGGAGAATGGATTTCCAACTAACGACTAGGCACTGGGGTACCACCTGCCAAAGTACGGGGCCTAGATAACCGTAGCGAGGAGTACGCCCGCTCCCCTGCAACACAAGACCGGGACTACCCCTTACTGGATAATCCCAAGTGAGATCACCCCACGGTTGGGATCAGCAACTGCCCACTAAGCCGAAATAAAAAGGGACATCTAGACAGGAATGACCTCACCCTGCTTGGGTGCTACCCACCTAGCCTTGCTGCATAACTCTTGATTTTCAGTCATTCCTATTTGATGAGGCTTGAGGCTAAGCGTTACCTTTTTAGAACTTATCCCTTAGAATGCCCATCGTCTACCCGACGATGTTTTCTCAAGCATTCATCCATACAAGTCCGTCCGGGGTTCGAACGGAACCGAAGGCACTATTCCTACTAAATCCATTTTGGAAATATCCTTAGGATTAGTAGCGACTTGCCCTTGCACTTCACTGCTCCATCTTCGAATCCAAAATCGTTTTTCACGAAAACGTACAAACCGGATCGAAGTGGTGTTCGAGAAATAAATCTCGATCCCGGTCTCTTCGAAACGATCAACGCATTTGTCCAATATTGATGGTCGGTGATTTAACTATCAATTAATATTCACAAACACCCATCAACCAATAAATAATTTCTCACATTATTTATTTATCTCAAAATATCCTTACAAGATATAATTTCACTTTCAAACCTTTTTGAAAACAGTTTTCAAACTATCTCCCTTTTTCTCAGAATAAATCCTGAGTATTTCCATTTCCACTGGAATCACCAAGCACAAAACTTTAGATTTTAAAATATTTTAAAAACATTTTATTGTAAAATATATTTAACATTTAATTTAGAAAATTTTACTTTAATACTTAATTTAAAATAATACTTTAAACAAAATACCAAATCATTCTTTAAATAATAATTAGGATAATAGATTAAATAAAAAAATACTTACTTTGGAATTTACTTTTAAACACTTAAGTTAAAACTACTTTAATAATTTACTAAAAATACATACTATATAAACAATTGAAAATAAAGTTACTTAATGAAATACAAAACTGGGTTTCTATTATAAAAAAACAAAATACTAAGTTACTTCTTAATAATTACTGCTAAATATATTAAAGGGAAAATACTTATTTTAGACTTTAAATATTAGAAATAATAAATTTTACAAAACTTGCTTTCTTTAACACAACTCTAAAACATTTAATTTATATTTAAACATACTTTTAAAAACATGTACTTGGCAATCCAGAGAAAATTCCAACTTCAATCACTTTAATCAATTTTCCAAATTGATTTCCAATTTATTTCATTTGAAATAAATTTCTTTACTTACTCAGTTTATTTCAAAATTCATTAATTAAGGATTTTACTATTATTGTTATTATCTTCCGTTTGATTTTAAATCCTTTAATGGAATATACCAATTTCAGATTTTTTTTCCAATTTCTTCTTTATTCTTCTTAAATAATTTAAACCTTGAATTTTAAATAAATGTTTTAATTATACTGAAGTTTAAAAATTCATTAATCTTCTGTTTATTCAAAATTCCCTTCCATATACGGAATTTGTTTATTAGAATTTAAAACAATTATTATTCCTATCCAATTCATTCCTAATTTATTTAAATTCTCTATAATTATTTCACTTACAAATTCTCCTCAGTTTATTTCCAAAATCCAATCCTATATATCTTGATAAATTAGTGCACCGGAACATATCCAGGTAAACCATAACATCCAATATTCCAATTTTCAATAATATTCATCACAGAACATAAAATTGTCACAACAGAGGGTATTAAATAATTTAAATAAATGTTGAGGGATCCAGTTGGATCCCTCCAACCTGTTTTCCTTGCATCCATAGACGTTAGCACCACATAATATGCCGATTTCAAATTATATCATACTATATCACATGAGCCTATTCAAGCATTCAAACAATTATTTAAATTTAATCATTTAAATTTAAATTTAAATTTAGTTGAGTGAGATTAACTCACCTTCGATTTTTGTTTTGCCATCCAATTCAAACTCGCCTGGTTTTTCCCACGACTTCAGACCTTGTATAAATATTTACAATTTATTAACATTTGAACCACTTGAATATTCAATTACCATTCAATAAATTTAATTCGTTAATTATTTTGTTAATATCCAATAAATCGAACAAATAATTTCCATTCGCTAAATTTAACTAAATTAACAAATGATTTTTATTTAAGCTAATTGAATTATCACTTATCATAAATAATTAACTAATACTTTGGGTTTAAAATAATTTATCTCTAACCATTTCTAAATTAATTAGACTAGTAAATTACAAAGTTATCTTCCTTTTGAAAACATATTTTTTTTTTGTTTACCAATAAACAGATTTTATTGAATTCTTAAGAAAATAAAAATCCTATTTCAGCCTATATATATATACTTATAAAAATAATTTATATTACCATTTTAAAAGTTTTCTACTACCTAAACCTTACCTACAATATCTTTTCCTATTAGATTCATCGATTACTGAGTTGAATACTTATGTATAAATTAACTTAAATTAAAACAAACTTTTAAATTATACCTTACTGGAGTTCTAAGCCTTGAACAGTCCCCTTGCTTCGATAACGACGCGAGCGCCACCACATTGCCCTAGCCCCTACTGTCGCACGCGAGTTCGAGCCACGATGAAACCCAAAAATCGATCAGAAACCCTCGACTGCACCGATGCAGTGCCACCCACCTTAGGTCGCGCGCGTAGCCGCGCCTCGACTCACAAACCTCCCCGATGCAACTCCCTTCATGCTCCGACACTCACAGCGCCACTGATCCTCCCTCGATCGCATCGATCGATAACTCTAGCCCGAAAGACAGAGAAGGGGGAAAAAGAACTCGTGATTTGGTTTAAATCTGAAAGTAGTGGGGCGGGTTGGATTTTGATTTTGATTTGAGAAGGGGGTTTTTGATTTCGAACAGAGATATTCGGTTTTGATTTTGTAATGTAAAGAAGCGACATTATTATTTTCTTTTCTGAACGATGAAGGACACCCGTGTGATAAAAATAATAACGAAGGGAACAGGAATAAACATTATCATACTAGAAGCTGAGAAAAAGGAGACAGGATTTGAGGATAATTACAGTGATGGTGATGGGATTTCGGCTGAAGGGAAATTTGATAAGTAAGAATATAATATATTTGAATTTAAATTGTCTCGATACAATTTCAACGTGTTTATATATCGTATTCTCACACAATAACTTCAAATACTACGAAAATTGAAATCCGAAAATAATTCAATATTTCGGATCCAATGGAGCTGGTTTCGTCGAATTCCGAGACTATGCCTCGGAAGGTGTTTGCACAAAAAATGGACAAACACCTCCAAGTCGTATTATTTAGTTGATTATATATGATTTTCAATGATTTTAGATGAGTATGTAAATATAAAAGAAGTAGGGGCTGAAATGTAAAAGACACGCGGATTTATAGTGGTTCGGCCAGAATGTGCCTACGTCCACTTTATATGTTATTATCTTCTTTCTTTCAGATTACAAGTACAATGCTTCGTATATAAGTATATGAAAGTAGTTTGAAAGTTCCTTCCTTGCTTGAGCTCTCAAACTTGTCTGCCATTGTTGTAACCCTGCCCCTTTATTTATAGAGTGAGGTAGAGGGCAGGGGTCTTGGATGTATATAACTGCTGGTGGGCCCGGGCTGAAGCAATCTGGACTGGCAGTTGTCTGGTTCGGCGAGGCCTCATTCGGCCTTGAAAGTGTGGTGTTGGACCGGTAGGACTTTCGTCCGGTACTAGCCTAGTCCGGTGGTAGGAGTGTTGCGATGGACCGGTGTGGCTGGTCCGGTGGTAGGGTTTTGATGATGGGTCGGTGGAGCTTTGGATCGGTCGTAGAGGAGAGGGTTGGTTCGGTATGTGTTTGGACCGGTATGCCGAATGGAGTTTGTGGAATGTTGGTTCGGTGGCCGAATGGGGATGACCGAATGTTGGTTCGTGGCCGAATGGGGATGACCGAATGTTGGTTCGTGGCCGAATGGGAGCCTATGGCCGAATGTCCTTATGCCGAATGAGCTTGTACATTGAGAATGCCGGATGGACTTCTACGCTTGTATTGAGCCTTGTGTTTGTCGAACGAGGTGGAGGTTGCGAGCCCGGGTGAAACTGCGACTTCTCGGTCTCGAGATCTTCTGGGTGAGAATTCGCCCAACATTTGCCCCCCAAAGTGGGGCACGTGCTTGCATGTGTCGCGCTTTGTTTCCCTGTGGCAGGAAGGCTTGTTTTGTAATGCCATGGGATGGATGTCCGTATTCTGTTGATGTCCTGCAAAGGAATTTACTGTTTTAGTGTGATTTCAAATAACGATCGCTCGGGATCGAATTTTTTGAGATAGAGCGAATCGTGTCGTTCGGGGCGAGAGGGTGTGCCCCGAGGGGGTTTAGCATTATCGATGCCAGGTTCACTTTTAGAGTGGGTCCCTGGATCGTTTGGTTTATCGCCAGCTCAGAGCATGCCTAAGGGTTGCTCTCGACCCCGTACATGTGTAAGCAGCTTAGCCATTTCCTAATTATCAGAATCAAATATCCGTTTAACCGATGAGCTTAAAAAAGGGATGCTAAAGTGTAAATTCTCACGACGATAGGGTTAATAGCCATTCAGAGCGTGCCTATGGACCGTTCGTAGTTGCATACACGTGTAAATGATTAACCCATGTTAGTGAGAGATTTACGACTTATTCATTGTTATCATATTCTTTATTTTATTAGTAAGCTCTGGAGATCGGTACTTATCTGAGTGAGGCGCCCTACGTGCCCCCTGTTCCTGGTTTTCGCTGGTGGAGATAGCTTCATTCGGTCCTTTGGTTGGTCCGGCATGGATGGGTTCATTCGGTATTCGTTTGGTTCGGTATTTTTGGTATTGGTCCGGTGTTTCTATTCGGTGGGCCGAACCAGCTGGTTCGGCGGTCCTGAGCTCGCCTATATATAGAGGCTACACCCCCCTTTGGTTTTTCCTTACCGAACCAAGTCTTCTGCCGAACCAATCTTCTGCCGAACCAATCTTCTACCGAATCAGGTATGTACCCTATTGCCGAATGCCTCTTATTACCGAATGGTTCAGAATGCCGAATGCACACGTAAGATCTCAAATGCCGAATGAGCTTAAGGCCTTGGTGCCGAATGAACATGGACATGTACCACCGAATGAACTTAGGACTTGTACTACCGAATGGACTTAGGACCCCAGTGCCGAATGAACTTGGACATGTACCACCGAATGAACTTAAGACTTGTACTACCGAATGGACTTAGGACCCCAGTGCCGAATGAACCTCGTATTCTGGACTTATGTATGCTTGCTTGCTTATACTTTCGTTCTAACGTCATGTTTTTCACTTTTGTGCATGCAGATAAATGACTCGTAAGGCAGAAACACGATCAGACAGACGGAAATCCAAGGATGGGGGAGAGCCTTCTTCTGTGCCCCCAGCCCAACCAGGATCCGGGCAACATCGACCTGTTCCGAGGTCATTAGTGGATGGATATGGTCCACAGGAACTTCTGATCTCCCCCCTGATTGCTTTCCTAGCTCCCTAAAGGAGGAGCAACTTGACGTCATATCCCGTTCCTTCGGGATAGACAGGGCTCTTATGATGCTGCCGGGAGATGGAGTGATGCCATATAATCCTCCCGAAGGCTATTTTGCTTATAGCAGATACCATTGTATGTGCGGTGCTATCCCTCCTATCAATGCTTGGATAGTAAGTTTCACCACATATTTGAAGGTGGCTCCTTTCCAACTTCAGCCTAACTCTTATGCCATCCTGGTGAGCCTCTTTGTTATCTTCCAGAGGAGGTACGGGCGTCCTCCTTCTAACCGGGAAATTCGATACTTGTACAACCTGAGAGGCTATAAGAAGGGGTCTCCGTATATTAGTCTGGAAGCAGCCGTGCCCTTCAAACCAGTCCTGGACTTATATTCCAAGTTTACCATGTTCAAGAAAGAGTGGTTCTTCATCAAGGACGATGCTGTTTCTTTCCGCCTTTTCACTTCCGGCTGTAAGATGGATTTCATTTATATTTTCCATGTTTTGACTGTAGTGTTTTTTCTGACATGCTTCTATTTCTGGCTAGCGACAGGTGGTATTGCAGTCGTGGAGGATGATTCCTTGGTGCGAATGGCTGCTGAACTAAAGGCTATTCCGGCACGGGACCGGTCGGCCTCCTTCTTGATCAGGAACGCAACCCTCTTGGAGTATAATTTGATCTTACCGCACCAGTCCGTGGTTAAGCAAAGAGACACGGCTGAGGAGAAGGCTGCTAAAGCTAAGGAGGGGGCTATGGTGAAGAGCGGTAAGAGGGAGCCTTTTACAGAGCGTCCCGTTGTCGGGGGGAAGAAACTGAAGAAGTCTGATGGCCCTTCTCCAAGTACTTTTCCGACTGTCCCGGAGGAGGAAGGTGTAGAAGAGGAGGAAGGAGGCGAGGTTGGAGAAGGGTCGGAGGGTGGAGGAGATGGCGACGGTCAAGGTGGTAGTGGCGTCGGTGCCCTAACCTCTGAGCAAGACCTTGAACTGGATGAGGCTCTCCGTCGGGCCTTCGGGGAGTCGGAGGGAGAGTCGGAAACGGAGAAGGCAAAGGAAACCGGCAAAGCTGTGGCTGGCACTGACCCATCCTCTAAGGGTTCCTCAGCTAGGGCGATTCCGGCGATGCAAGGTGAACTTTTGTCCTCTGCCGATTCCATTTTCGATAGGGACTTAGAAATTTTTTACGGTTCACTTCCGTCCTGGAATGAGATCCAGGACTTATTGCAGTATCCCACTCCTCCGCCGGGTTTGTATAATAGATGTGTCTTCTCACTTTTCTTTCCTTTTAACTTAACACATTTTTCGAACTGTGGATTATTGTATGCTCGTAACACTTGTTCTTTATTCCAGGGGCAGGCCAGGTGGTTAAAACGTCGGACGTTCGACACCGCCTTGAGCAGTTTAAGTCGAGGAGAGCTTCTGCGAAACCCTCTACTGGTCGCACTGGGGATGTAGTCAGTTATCGCCCTCTTCTTGGGGTCATTGAAGAGGGCATTCGGAAAAAGAAGCGGAGCCGTTCCTTATTTGAGTCTTCCCCTGGTTCGCAGCTTCCTACTCAGCCTCCTCGTGATACTACGGAGGAGAGCACGGAATCCGGCCCCCCTCATCCTCCTTTCAAGAGCCCAACTGTTATTCGTATAAGGCGTCCTGATGTGCCTCGCCCCGTGCCTCGTGACCCTTTTGCCGGTCATCCTGATTTAGATCCGAGCTTTCAGGATATCTCATTTGATGAGGCCACGGGCGAGCACCTCCTTCCCCGCAACCCCATGGTAAGAGTGATGGACGAGGCCAAGTCTTTAGATCTTGATTTACTTACTACACGGGTAGTCACCATGGGGGACGAAGCCAAGGCTAACATCGATCGGGTGGCCGCAGAGACCAAGAAGTTAATGGAGCATCATGCTAGATTGGCCAAGGCCGGGGAAGAGATCGGGAGTGCTAATATTCGGTTGAGGTTAAAAGTTGCCGATCAGGTCAAGCAGCTCGCTGATCAAGCCATCCAGATTTCTCAGCATGAGGAAGCCTCCAAGCGGCTGAAAGAGACGATGGAGAAGGCCAGTAGGGCGGAATTACGGAAGATGGAGGTCGCCTGCAGGGAACGGATTAACATGGCCATTACGACGGTGGATGAGGTTCGAAATGCGGATCTTGAGCGGGTAGAGGAGTTGTCTGGGAGGCTCGAGGCTGCGGAGATGGCTCAGGCCGAGTTGAAGGAGGAGATGGAGGAGATGAGGAGGTCCCTCAAGTTAAAGGAGGAGGAAATGAGGAGGTCTCTCCAGGCTGACTGCTTGAGATACCAATCAGAGAGGGACATTGCCGTTGCCAAGTTGCAAGCTTCTGAGGCCCGGGTGAGGGAGTTTGAGGAGAATGAGGGGATGATGGATGAGATGCTGCAGGACATGTACTTCCACACTTGGAAGGAGGGCGGCTTGTCTTGGATGGACGATTACCCTCGGGTGATGGCCAAGGTGTATCTCCAGGCTTTAGAGGAGGCCAGGGTGAACGCGGGTAAGGAAGGCGGAGAGGCTTTCAATTTGGATGCGGTTACTGCCCAGTTCTCGAAGGAGGAGCAAGCGGCGGTGAAGGAGGGGATGCGGCTGCTTGCTGCAGAGGAAGCGGGCGTGCAGTTGGATGATGAGGATCAAGCGGCGGATGCTGGTGAGTTATTCTTTTCCCTTTCTTTCCTTTCCGTGTTTTCATAACTTGAATGTTCGTTTAATGAATTCCTCTTCTGAACTGGACAGGTGGGGCTCCTGATCCACATGCTGGGGGCTCTGATCCTGTGGCTAAGTAGACTGGGGAAGTTGGTGATGGAGTGTGGACGCGGCTGCCACCTTTTTATTTCTTTTTATCACTGTTTACGTTAGTCATTGACATGTAACTATAATAATATTATTTGCAAAGAATAACTTCGTGTGATTTTATAATATAAGCTGATGTTGTTATGTTTAAATGTTGTTGTCATCTTGATGTGCTGCGTGAGAAATATAACTATGTATATGCCTGTGATTCTAGTTGTGTTTGATGCTAAGTTTTTTGCTAGAAATATAATTTCATGTGTTGCAATGTTATTGTACGAACAAGCTATAGTTACGTATTTATGTACAAGAAAAGAGAGTACCGCCCTTTATGTTTCATTCGCAGGCGGTAGCTTAGAGTGTCTTATGTAACTGTTCACGGATATAGCTGAGTACCCTGCCACCCAGTATGCAGACTTAGTTTCTTATGAGCGAATGCTTCCTATTTGGTTTCCTGTACTTTAGAGCTTGTTATACAGGATAGGAGAAAAGTATTTAAATGAAATAGAAATATAGTAAAAGTAAAACTTCCAGTCACGGAAGGCCGTCGATGTGCTTAAGTTCGTGGCAAACGGGTTTTGTAGTCACTTTCCCTAGCTGTGGGTCTTGGAGACATTTGTCACCCATCTTACGCCTCCGCGGGGAGTTTTCTTTTTTACCACAGCCGCACTTAAGACACATCGGAGCCGAGATCGCGCACGGTAACTACCCGAACCATTATGGTCCGTAATCGTGGGTATTATTCGATTTACCGTGGCCGGCTAGCGTGGGTGCCGTTGGCCGTGAACTACCCCTGGCTGGCCACACCTTATGTTGGGGCTTAAAGTAGGTTCACAGTTGTCGGCGAGCCGAACGCCGTAATGAGCTGCCATCGGCTATAGTCGGCCTTTATGATGACTTATAATCGGCTCATTACAGTTGGCTTTGAGGGCAGGCGCGCAATGAGTTAACCCGCAGCAGAGGGATGCTGGAGCAAAAGTGTCTCATTGGCGAGTGCATAGAATCGTAGCGTACCTGTTAGGCCTAGTCCAGATGAGGCCGCGGTGCGTCTTGAGTGGAGATGCCATAGGATTTTGTTCAACAGAAAGGGATAAAACTTAACAAGTAGCCAAGACATAAAGGAACAAGCCAAAAAGAGACAAGATTTTTTAAAGTGGTTCGGCACGAAAGTGCCTACGTCCACTGATTCTCTTTGTTAATTCACTTCATATGGGCAGTACAAGTTAAGAAAAGTATCGACGGAGGTGTCGGATGTTCCATGCCCTCTGGAACACCTCTCCGTCCACTGTTGACAAAATATAAGCTCCGTTGTGGAGATCTTTATGAATTACATACGGTCCGTCCCAGATGGGGTCTAGTGCCCCGGTGCGCGGAAAGATTCGCCTGAGGACAAGATCTCCTTCTTGTAAGCTGCGATGCTTGACTTTGGAATTGTATAGTGCTGCCACCTTTTGTTTGTGAGCTGCTGCTTTAAGTGCTGCATCGTTTCTCCTTTCCTCAATCAGATCCAAAGACATGAGGAGGAGTTCTTCGTTTTCTTCTGGGTTGTAGTGGATCCTACGGTGGGAAGGCACAATAGTCTCACCTGGGAGCATTGCCTCCGATCCATATGCCAAGGAGAAAGGAGTATGTCCCGTTGATGTTCTGAAAGACGTGCGGTATGCCCATAGTGCCGTAGGAAGTTCGTCCACCCAAGCGCCTTTTGACTTTTCAAGTTTCTTCTTGATTAGGGTTTTGAGAATTTTGTTGACAGCTTCAACTTGTCCGTTTGCCTGAGGATAAGCTACTGATGAGAAGCTTTTATGAATTCCATGCTCTTGGCACCAGTCGGCAAATTCTTCGCTGTCAAACTGGAGTCCGTTGTCTGATATGATCTTGAGTGGGACTCCGTACCTGCACAGAATATTTTTGATCAAGAAGTTTATAACTTTTGTTGAAGATATTTTATTTAGAGGTTCTGCTTCCACCCATTTGGTGAAATAATCGACTGCCACTACAGCATATTTGGCTCCGCCTCGGCCCGTTGGCAGTTCGCCAATTAAGTCAATTCCCCATATAGCAAAGGGCCAAGGGCTGGTCATTTGAGTAATTTCATTTGTGGGCAGTCGAGGAATCTTGGCAAATTTCTGACATCTGTCGCATTTTTTGACGAAGTCTAGAGCGTCTTTGTTTAGCGTGGGCCAGTAATATCCATATCGGAGTATCTTCCTTGCCAAAGTCTGCCCCCCAGTGTGATTTCCGCATCCTCCCCGATGGATGTTTGATAAGATCTCCTTGGCTTCCCTTCCAGCGACGCATCTCAATAAGGGGCCAGAGAAGCCACGCCGATAGAGGATGCCTTCTTGTATCGTGTAGTGGGGAACTTTCCTCAAGATCCTCTTGGCTTCGTCACGCCTGTCGGGAAGTGTGCCATCTTGCAAATATTTCCGGATGGGAGTCATCCAGGTTCCTTCTTCGATTGCAGTTACCAGATTTACTGGTTTGAAACTTGGGGTTAGCTGCCTTGAGATGGCTAGTGTTTCGAAATGGTGCTATTCTTCATACTAGCTTGCTTTGCAAGTTCATCTGCCTCTTGGTTCTCTTCTCGAGGAATATGTTTGATTAGATAGTGGTCCAATTGATCGAGCAGCAGTTTGGTTTTCTTTAGGTATGCTGTGAGTCGTTCTCCTCGAGTCTGGAATTCTCCTAGCACCTGGTTTACGATAAGCTGAGAATCACTATGAAGACATAAGGAATTGATTCCAATTTCCAGGGCAAGCTCCAATCCTGCTATTACTGCTTCATATTCAGCATCGTTGTTAGTGGCCGTGAACTCCAACCTTAATGCATAGTACAACTTTCTTCCTCTGGGGGTGATGATCACAATTCCTGCCCCCGAGCCCTGTTCGTTCGATGCTCCATCTACAAAGAGGTTCCACTTGATGTTTTTTGCTACTTCGGATTGTTCCTTGCCTTCGTTGGTAGTGAATTCGGCAATGAAATCGGCCATGGCTTGTCCTTTGATAGCGGTGCGAGGATGGTAGGTGATATCATACTGACTTAGTTCGATGCACCATTTGAGGAGTCGCCCAGAAGTGTCAGGACGATGGAGCACTTGTCTTAGCGGTTGATCGGTTAGAACCCTGATGGAGTGAGGCTGGAAGTAGTGTCGCAGTTTTCGTGACGCGATCAATAAACAATATGCTAATTTCTCTAGTTTAGGATATCTGGCCTCTGCCCCTATAAATCTCTTACTTACAAAGTAAACCGGGCGTTGTGTGCGGTCTTCTTCTCTTACCAAGGCGGCGCTTAGAGCATGAGATGATACAGCGAGGTATAGGTATAACACTTCACCTTCATTTGGAGTTGAGAGTACTGGTGGTCTCTGAAGGTGTTCGATTAGGTTGAGGAAGGCTTTTAAGCATTCATCGGTCCACTCGAATCTCCCTTTGTTTTTCTTGAGAGCTTCGAAGAAAGGGACACACTTGTCGGTTGCCTTGGAAATGAATCTGCTTAGGGCGGCCACCTTTCCGTTTAGGCTTTGCATTTCTTTTCGAGTGGAGGGTATCCTTATTTCTTTTAGAGCCCGGATTTGTTCAGGGTTTGCTTCGATTCCTCGGCGTGGACGATAAATCCCAAGAATTTTCCCGATGATACTCCGAAGGAGCACTTTAGAGGATTCAGCTTCATTCCATATCGGCGAAGTACTTGAAACATCTCGTCCAGGTGGCTTACATGGTCGTCGGCTTTCCTGGACTTTACCAACATGTCATCCACATACACTTCCATAGTTCGTCCGATTAGCTCTGCGAACATCTTGTTGACGAGGCGCTGATAGGTAGCTCCAGCATTTTTGAGTCCAAAAGGCATGACTTTGTAACAATATAGTCCGCGGTCAGTGATGAAGCTAGTGTGGTCTTGATCAGGAGCGTGCATGGGAATTTGGTTATATCCGGAGTATGCATCCATAAAAGATAGGAGTTCGAGTCCGGCTGTGTTGTCTACAAGTTGGTCAATTCGGGGAAGTGGGAAGCAATCTTTTGGGCAAGCGTCATTCAGATTGGAGAAGTCAATACATGTTCGCCACTTTCCATTGGCCTTTTTTACTAGCACTGGGTTAGCGATCCATTCTGGGTAGATGGCTTCCCGTATGAAGCCATTAGCAAGTAGATTCTTTACTTCCTCATCAAGGGCTGCTGATCGCTCTGCCCCCATGCTCCTCTTTTTCTGTTTTACTGGCACCTTGGTGGGATCGATGTTCAGCATGTGGCATGCTATGTCGGGGGAGATTCCTGTCATATCGGCATGCGTCCACGCAAATACATCTAAGTTGTGGCGGAGAAAGTCAATGAGTTGATCTTTCAACTCCGTTTTTAGCTGAGATCCGATTTTTAATAGTTTACTTGAATCGTGCTTATCTACAGATACGAATTCCATAGCCTCTGCAGGCTCGGCGGTAGCCTCCTACTCTTTATCCCTGGGGTCTAGTTCATTGAAGGGATCACTTGTGTATCGAAGAGGAGGGGCTTTCTTTAGTTGTTATGCCTCCAAGCTTTTCATGCAGAGAGTAGTCTCTGCACCTTTTCCTTTATTCTTTCTGCGGTTATTGCGAAGTTCAGTTACGTAGCAGTCTCGGGCAGCATCTTGATCTCCTTCTACTTCTCCTACTCCGTTGTCTGTTGGAAATTTCATTTTCAGGCACCAGGGGGCTAATACAATCTGGAAGTCAGACAAGGCTGGTCTTCCCAAGAAGGCGTTGTAAGCCGAGTGGTTTTCTATTAGTACGAACGTTTGTTTTCGCACAACGGAGCGGGGATGACTTCCTATTTCGACGAAGAGGTCAAGTTGCCCGAGGGGCATTTTTGCATCTCCAGTGAAACCGTGCAGTGGTTTGTCACAGGGGGATACATCCTTCATTGATAACTTCATTTTGTCGAAAGCATGTTTGAATAGGATATTTACGGAGCTTCCTGTGTCTATTAGAATCCGAAAAACTTTAGCTGGACCGAACCAGGCAGAGATGACCATAGGATCCATATGTGGGTACTGTCTTCCTTCCAAATCACGCCTACTGAATATGATGTCGTCGCTCTCTTTTCGTTTCGGGTGGCGTTCTTCCGTGATGGAGTTAACATAGCATTCTGCATTTCTAAGCGACTTGCCATACCTTTCCATCTCTGCCCAACTTCTGTCGGCGATGTGTGGTCCTCCTGAGATGGTAAGGACCACTATCTTCTCTTGACTAGAGCCACTGGTGTTGTGATTGTTGCGATTCCCTCCGCCTACCTCTGGGAGGGGTTGCTTTGAGTTCTCATTGGCTGGAGTTGGATTCCTGTTCTGACCCTTCACATAGCGTTCCGGTCTTCTTCTTCTAATGTGTTCTTCGATCAAGTCCCGAAGATGGTGGCATTCATTGGTGTCATGTCCGTGGGATTCGTGGAAGCGACAGAACTTTCCGGACTTGAGTGCGTTATCTGATTCTTTCTTATGTGGGGGGCGCTTGTATCCGAGTTCGCCCTGAGTGGCTAGGAAGATGTTTTCGATTGTTTCATTCAAAGGAGTGTAGGAGTCAAATCTCGGTCCTGGTCGATATTGGCGCTTTTCGACCTTCCTGCCCCCAGAATTGTCTCTAGATTCATTTCTTCGAGCGTCCTTAGCCGCAGTGGGAACCTTGTCCTGAACTGTCTTACCTTGTTGCCCTGACTGCCTCTCCGTAGCAGCGTCCTCAAGTCTCATATACTTTCCAGCTTCATGGAAGAAATCAGGCAAGGTAGCTGGTTTTTCCTTAGTTAATCTTCTGGCAAACTTGGTGTCTGGATGTACACCACTACAGAGGGCCATTAGAGTGAGTTTTTCATCGGCATCTTGAACTGCTGCCGCTGCGGCGTTGAACCGTGTTAGATATTGTTGCAGCGCCTCTCCGGATTTCTGTTTGACATTGGATAGAGAATAAGCATCCTTGGGTTGTTCCACATGGATGCGGAACTGGCTAATAAACCTTTCTTTCAACATCTCCCATGAGCTGATGGATCCTTGGGGTAGATGGCAGAACCAGGAGGTAGCTAGATCTGCTAGGAATAGCGGAAAGCATTTACATAATACTCCTTCGGTTGCTCCACTCATGAGCATATGCTGGGTGTATCTCTGTAAGTGTACGATGGGGTCGGAAGTTCCTTTGTAAGGTTCCATGGTTGGCATTTTCCATTCCCGGGGAGTGATAGCAGTTTCGATGTTTCGGGTAAAGGGGCTGGTGACCCTAGCGCCTATTCCCCGGTCCCTTTGCTCCCGTTGGACACATTCTCTGAATAATCGTGCCATTCGTTCGTCAGAATTTGGAGCGGACAAAAACGAGCTTGGTTCCTCCCTGCGGGATCTATCTCGTCCAGATGACCTGTAGGGATGGTACAGTCTATCACTTCTAGTATTATCCAGTGGTTTTCTTTGGCTGCTCGGATGCACGCTAGGACCAGCTACAGTTGCCCCCTGCCTTGATCTTCCCCTGTGGGGTTCTGTTTCGAGCACATCCATGGGGTCAACTTCGGGCTGGGTTCTAGCTCGGCTCCGTTCAGCGGGGTTTCTATGATTAGGTGGCATGACTGGCTCAGCTACATCCGACCCTCGCCTGGTGCCTCCCCCGCTGGGTTCGGTTCCAAGGGCTTCCTCGAGTCGGAATTCGGGCTGAGTCCGGGCGCGGCCCCTATCATTGTTGTTCCTGTTGATAGCTTCTTCGAAGAGGGAAGACCTTTGTTGCCTCCGAGATCCTCCGGATTGGGACTCACCCCATGATTCAGTGTTGTGGCTGGACTCTTCAGCATCCCTTAAGCGTGACATGAGTTGGTCCACCAAAGCTTCTTGTTGGGATGTGAAGCGGTTAGTTACTTCAGCCACAACCCTGTCCAGATCTGCCCTAGTGATTGGTTGTTCCGTTGCGGGACCAGTTGGATTTTCCTGATTTTCATCTGGTACTGCTGCTGAAGTGGGCTGATCTGCGATTGCTGGATCTGGAAGGCTGCTAGTTGCGATGTTCTTTCCTTTGTTAACATCCCTTCTCTGTTTGGAAGGCATGATTTCTAAGCAACGAGCGATGTTGTTAGGAAGAAGGTTGAGTGGGAGAAGATGAAGCTTGAGTTCTACTCTCAGTGAAAGCACCAAAAATGTTTGCACAAAAAATGGACAAACACCTCCAAGTCGTATTATTTAGTTGATTATATATGATTTTCAATGATTTTAGATGAGTATGTAAATATAAAAGAAGTAGGGGCTGAAATGTAAAAGACGCGCGGATTTATAGTGGTTCGGCCAGAATGTGCCTACGTCCACTTTATATGTTATTATCTTCTTTCTTTCAGATTACAAGTACAATGCTTCGTATATAAGTATATGAAAGTAGTTTGAAAGTTCCTTCCTTGCTTGAGCTCTCCAACTTGTCTGCCATTGTTGTAACCCTGCCCCTTTATTTATAGAGTGAGGTAGAGGGCAGGGGTCTTGGATGTATATAACTGCTGGTGGGCCCGGGCTGAAGCAATCTGGACTGGCAGTTGTCTGGTTCGGCGAGGCCTCATTCGGCCTTGAAAGTGTGGTGTTGGACCGGTAGGACTTTCGTCCGGTACTAGCCTGGTCCGGTGGTAGGAGTGTTGCGATGGACCGGTGTGGCTGGTCCGGTGGTAGGGTTTTGATGATGGGTCGGTGGAGCTTTGGATCGGTCGTAGAGGAGTGGGTTGGTTCGGTATGTGTTTGGACCGGTATGCCGAATGGAGTTTGTGGAATGTTGGTTCGGTGGCCGAATGGGGATGACCGAATGTTGGTTCGTGGCCGAATGGGGATGACCGAATGTTGGTTCGTGGCCGAATGGGAGCCTATGGCCGAATGTCCTTATGCCGAATGAGCTTGTACATTGAGAATGCCGGATGGACTTCTACGCTTGTATTGAGCCTTGTGTTTGTCGAACGAGGTGGAGGTTGCGAGCCCGGGTGAAACTGCGACTTCTCGGTCTCGAGATCTTCTGGGTGAGAATTCGCCCAACAGAAGGCTATTTTTAAATTCAATTTAAACGATACAAATTTCAAAACCGAACTAATCAGTGTTAAATTCAATCTTAAAACTTCTATTATCCTCAGTATTATCAATATAACTTTTTCAAGCCTTCAAATTATTTTTAACAGGCTTAAAATTCTAAATTCAACAATTTACCCAACTTCAATTATTTAATTTAATAATTCAATTATCAAATAAATTGTGATATTCGTAAATCATGTTAAAATTGCTCTATTGAATACTTAAAATCACTTAAATATTCCGATTTTTATTGCTTGAAAATTCTGGGTCGTCACACCATTAGATCCAGAACAAACTTGTATAGATGAATGCAGGCACTACATTGCTACATGGAGGGCAGTGTTAGCATTCCAAAATGGTTGCTATATAAAAAGTTAATCATTGTCCCAAGCCTCATCAACCGAAGAAATGACTAAAGCAGGGATGTGTAGCAGGGCTATGTGGGTCAGTCCTATTAGGGTTTGATCATCGTAAGATCTATTGTCGATATCTTTATGTATGCTTCGGGGACCATTATGGTTGTATGATCACAATCAATGGGTGATCATATTCTGCGCTATCTAGTAAGGGCAGCGTCGATCCAGAATAGCAGACGTGCAATGCATTGTGACCTCCCATACATTTTATCTAAAGGTGTATGGATTCAGTGGATAGATCCTTACCCTTCCATAGTTGGAATCCATTCTCTAATAAGTGCCTTTAGACTTGATTGTATACCTATTATGCTGGAATTTGATAATGTAACAATTTCGACTATGATTAATATGTATTTATACTCTCGTCATTATTATAATATCACTGGATTTTCTATAGAAAATGTTTTGGCTATTGTAAGGTAAAACCCATCCGTTTTTATGCAGCGTGATCTTATGAGATACCTTTGATTTTAAAAGTTTTACAAGTTAAACGAATAAATTCCTATGATATGAGTTTCTCATGCTGATTTTACCAAACTGATCTGAATGTTATTTTTGTTATAATGTTTGGGTCAGCCGGAGCTTATTTTCCAGATTTAGCTGGATTCTTTAGAACTTTCAGAAGATGAGCTGGATTCTCCAAGACGTACTCACATATCTTATATTCTTCCACTGTGTTTTGTTTGTTTTGTTAATGTCAGTAAAAATCAGCAATTATAAAGACAAGTTGTTATAACATTCTAGGCTGATACTAGGCTAATTTACCCTGATGATGTGTATAATAAAGATGATTTCTTTTTGCAAAGACTTGTTCATATTATATACGTTTTGTGAGATTTTGTTCTATCTTTTCTTCTTTTACCCCTAATGACCCGTCTTACAAACACTTAAATGATCTACAAACGAATGCGGATAATGCATTAAGTGTCGTCTTTAGGTGCAAGAACGCCAGATTGTTACATAATACATACACAACAAGCACTAGATGAGCACCAAAAAGAATATACGTCATGTGTCATGCTATCTGATACAAAAGGCATACAAATATATACATTAGAACTAGAGAAAAATGATAAGTGTGTGTATCCAAAAGCTAGCCCAACGTATGTGGTTAGTGAGTCCCGATACCTATCTTGTCTTGGTTAGGTGCAAGTATTATAAAACAATAAATGGGTCAGGCTATCTCTAATGCAAAATGGGCGAGATCATAGAAATAAGCATACGTGAATCTTAATTATGTATCCAAAACTATGTGGTATGCCTATAACCCAAATGATAAACGATATAATCATAAAATAAATCATAATGCCATTAAACATATTATGCCTATCATAGGAAATCATAAAAAAATATAGTGAAATAAGAAAATCCAAATCAAATACATAGTTATGCATAAAGCGGGTCAAAATCTCAATGATAAGCACTAGGAAAGTTAAATTTCAAAGATGAGCACAAGGCAAGTAAAACTCAATGACAATGGTAGATTAGTCAAACCCTAAAGACGAGCATGAAGTAAGTAAAGGAAAATTAACAGATCCTATAGATATCTTTTTAGGGGAATTATTCATGTTATTTCTCTCTTCTAAGAGGAGACTGACATGAAAGCTCCAGGAGTAGTACCAAAAAGCGACACTTCTACAGCCATAATGTACTTGATCCTCATACACATATCCCACCTATCGAATGCACTTGTGAGCTACCACATCTAATAATAAATGATGCAAGTGTTATGACATCGAATATCGCTCGAGACAATCATTGTTGGCTTTGTGGTATAAGGAAAATCATGAAATGGTCAAAGTCAAGCATTAAGCAAGATGAAATGATACCACATCTCGAGACATGTGACGCCGCACCTCGAGACCCACACTAACAAAGGACATTATATAGTAATATCATCTGCTACTACAGAGAATATGGTTAGTTGAGAGTGACCATCCATGTATTTTATGTTAGGAGATCATCGATACTTCAATTAATATGTTATATATTTTGTTTTCATCACAAGTGAAATCAACATGTGCAATCCAGGCTAAAAACAAAACTATGATGGCTAAAATAATAATCCAAAACAATATATAGTAAATACAAATCAAAAAATCACAGATCATAAAATATATACAGCGAAATATAAATAGATACACCTGATCATAACGAATAGTTACATAAAGTCGACTAGAAAACTGTGGTTATTGTGAACCATAATATACAAGCACAATATCCTATAGGTCCAAATGTGTACAACAAATGAGTCTAAAACTCGATATAGTATACAACATTATACAATATGTACATATATACAAGACGAAGGTATAAAGAACGATAACTAGACAAGTGGAGTGAAATCCTCCCTAGAACTATTAAACAGGAGCACTTGAAATATCTCGGTCTGAATCCGAGTACTAAAAATAATAACGGCTTATTCTAGCCTGTAATGAATGGGTTAAGCAAGACAAACTGTAGATGTAATGATATTATCTCAATATGAACACAAAGCCTGAAATTGGCTAACAACAAGAATGCTCCAATAAACTCCAAGTGTGAAATCACCAAATATCAAAACGCAAAATATCCTCTAAAAGAAAAATCCCCAAAATCATTTGGTGATAATGCAAATAACATCGAATCACGAAATCATAACAGAAACCCAAAAAAATCACATGAAAGGGGAATGGCACCAAAACTTCAACATTGGTGAATAAATGCACCTACATGCTTGTAACTCCAAGATAAACGTATAAGTCTATAAACATCAAGATAGGTAAGAGACCTATAAACATCAAGATAGGGACAAGTCCTATAAACATCGAGAAACGAACAAGTCCTATAAACATCAAGATAGGTATGAGAACTATAAACTCCAAGATAGGAACAAGTCCTATAAACTCCGAAGGTGAGTCATAAACTCACAGACAAGTGTTATATACCTCCAAATAGTAGCCAAATAAATAATAGCCCTATATCCCACAACACACAAGTTTATTTAAACATTTATTATAAGTTAGTAAATTTCACTCGTGTGTAAATGGCACAATCGAACAAGTCTGAGAATTAATCGCGAAAATAAAC
The DNA here is from genome assembly GCA_030765085.1 of Allium cepa. Classification (NCBI taxonomy): domain Eukaryota; kingdom Viridiplantae; phylum Streptophyta; class Magnoliopsida; order Asparagales; family Amaryllidaceae; genus Allium; species Allium cepa. The sequence continues at coordinate 323,338,467 of CM060939.1, forward strand.
GTGAGAGTTTCATACCATTCGTTTTATTAATTCATTTAAAACGATTTCTCATTCGATCGATGTTGTGAAATTTTATAAAATAATTCTCTTGGAAATGCCTCTCGAAAATATTATTTCATAAACTAGAATACACACACACACACATATACACACATTGGAAAGCCCTTGCTAAAATGTATGTATATAAGTACAATTTTAAACCATTGTTCCACAACTATAAAGCCATCATTGTAATGAATATTATATATATAATCTAATTTCTTTTATAGAAAATATATTTCCATACTTCAAATGATTTGAGAAAATAGTTCGGATTGAAAATCATTCTTTTGAAAACTCTAGTTGAAAACATGCGACGGAAGTTGTGTATATGTCATGAACTCATGGAGCAATTCTATGTTATAATAAACTCCAAGATGAATGTAACGACCTGGTATTTCGAACCATTTGCATCCACACATGTCGAACTTGAATTGCCCAGAATATCATATTGTTAACTTATATTTGGCAAAACTCAACATATACAGTAAATAAATCAATCACAGAATCATGGACACAGAGTATTACAACAATAAGCAGCAGAATAGACAAATAGTAGTTCATGAAGCTACTATAAAACATCAGAGTCTGAAACAAAATACAACAGAAATCTCAAATGCGGAGTAGTCTGAAATACAAAAGTAACCACAAGACTGAATAGAAATAACTGGAAACAACTGAAAGCTGACTAGATATACGATAAATCTTCAAGCAAAGCTCCAAATTCCAAAGGTGAGTCTCAAATGCTATATCACTCAGTCTGACCCGAGCATAATGCAAAACAAAAAACACTTAAGTCAGGATTAACATTCTTATATCAGTAAATTAACCCCTGTGACATGTCAACTGAAATACAAGTAACTTAAAGGATAATTGGGATCTCCATCCTCTAAGGATCCATGGAACTATCTATTATGTAGTAATATACGCTATTATATCATGCCTATAGTAAAGTAAAGTATTAAAATAGCATTAAGGCGTTACCTATATCACCCTTAGCACATTATATATATTCCCATAGTCTATACAGTACCGTAACTCCTTCATAAACTGGAGGCTATCTGTGATATCCTTGAATTTTAGGCAAATAAATATGTGATAATCCTCTTTTATAAATTATTAAAATGTGAAAGATTATTCTTTTTCAAACAAATAAAATATGTGTTGTTTATGTATGTATATATAAAAGTAGATTTAAATAGAATTTTATTTTGAAATTCAAAAGATAAATATCTTAAAAATAAATTAGATTTGAATTATATATATATATATGATTTTATTAGTATATAATTAGTTTATATCATTTTCTTTAAAAGATTTTATAAAGATAAATAAAGGAAATATATTAAACTAAATAGAAAATGAAATATAAAATTATATAAAACATATTAAAAATAATTAACACATGCAAATTAACAAGTGTAGGATTAATCGCATGCAATTTTATAAGTGTCATAATTTTTTTTAATTTTCTTTCATTTTTAAAAAATCATAAAATGAGGCTATAAATATATCTATACTCTACTCTTTTAATTTTTTTCCTATCCTCATTTTCAAAAGAATCAAAGCCTGTAAAAAAAAAATAAACAAACCAGAAAATTAAAACAACAACTCTTCCAACTATCTCAAACCTCATGCAAGCAAATCAAAGCATACATTCATCCCAATTTAAAGTAAGATTTCAACACAACAAAGCTTCAGATCAAAAGTGATTTCTAGTTTACAAAGTTTCAAAAGATCAAAGCATAGCCAGTTCAAAACTCCTTTGTTCAACTTATCTAGTGAGTAAACCTTTTCTTAAAATCTTAAAATTGTTAAAGCTTGTTTGCATGTGACAAATTTTTGATGTATGTGGTGGAGAATTGTTGTATAGATGTAAAATTTTCCTGCATGTCTGTGTATATATATGTAAAGGTATGTGTGCATGTATGGAACAAGAAGGTATCCCCTGTTCTTGTTTTACAGGTTTCAAAAATCTTCAAAAATCAAGATCTCGTCCTCTAATTCCTTTTAGACTTTGTTGTTCAAACAAAAACTGTTTAAATTTGTAAGTTCTTAATTTTAAAAATAATTCTAAGTATAAATAGTTTAAAGATTTTTGGGAAATTAAAGTATACAGTAAAAACCCAAAGTTTGTCAAAATTTGATTTCAACAATTTAGTGTTTCATGTATATAATCTGAATTGTCTTTGAAAACTACGAATTTGAAAAGAAAAATCATGATTTTTAGGTGTGCAAATTGAGAGAACTTGCGGGTTGAACGGAGTATGGGTTTTAGGCTTTTTCTGGTGATCGGAGGGTTCTGGGTGGTCGAGATCACTGCGGGAGGTAGCAAGGAGGTAGGCGATCTTGGGAAAAATGGTAGGTGGTTCCATCGACCACTGTGGCGACATGGCGTCGAAATAGGGTTTAAGTCCAGGTTTTGGTCGAGGATGGGAATTAAACTACTGCAGCGTCACCGGAGCGTCGGAGTTCATCGGAGGTGGGGGAATAGGTGCGAGGTTGGTCGGTGAACCTATGGATGGAGTCTCGGAAGGGCTGGTGGTCGGAGGCGTCGGGAGGCAGTGGTTTTTGGTTTCTTTTCCAGTTTGTCCATGTATGCTTGATTTCGTTTTAGTTATGTTGAAGTTTAGGTGGTCGGGATCGAAGGTGGAGGTGATCGTCGATGTGCTGGAGGTAGCGTCGGTGGTTGGAGTCGGTCGATCAACGGTGCATGTGCACGAGATTTAGGTATCAATGGTTTGGGGAAGAAGATTGTGTCTTGGGGAAGAGCTCGGGGTAGCAGTGTTGTGGCTCGATTAGGGTATTGGGTAGATGAGTGAAAGTTTAACAGAGCAACAGGTTTAAATTTTAAACAAAACTAAGTTTTTTAAAAAAAGAAGAAGAAGTTCTCGAGTCTGGACTCGGGTAGGCTCTGGGTTAGACTCGGGTAATAATTATAACAGTTTTAATATCCAAATAAAAAGAAAGTTTTTAAAATTTAAAATAAATCAAGTTTACAACTATTTCTTAAATCAATATCTTTTATATGATAAATGTTTTTAAATATTTGGTTTAAGAAGTTTGTATAATTTATTTAACTCAAATTAATTAAGTTAATTATTAAGTTTATTTTAAACTTAAATTAAACATGTAATTAAGTAGTTAATATAAAGGTAAAATGTTTTTAATTTATATGTTAATGATAATTATTTCCAAGATTTACTAAATAAGATTTTAATGATAATTTAGTAATTAATTAAGATAAATTGTTTATCTTAAATTAATTAAGATCTTGGGTAATTAAAGACTAATTAAATTAATGAAGTAATTAAAGAGAAATTAATTTATTAATTAATAATTAAGTATTAATTAATTAATAATTAATGATTAATTAAATAAATAATCAAGGATTAATTAATTAGAAATTTAGAGTTAATTAATTAGTGATTAAGAATTATTTAATAAATAATTAAGGATAATTAATCAGTAATTAAAGATTTATTAATTAATTTATAAAAGTAATCAAAGATTGGTTAATTAATTCAATAATGAATTAAAGGTTTGTAATTGATTAATGTTAATTAAGCAGGTTAGGTAATTAATTCATAAGTAATTAATTTTTTTGAGTTAATTAAATTAATTGTAGTCATGGATTAATAAGTCTTGCTTATGGATGATTGATTGTATAGAATGTCTAGATTGATTAATATTTATAGAATGATAATCTGTGATGTTATATGATGTGCAATACTTTGGATATAGCTGTGGAATGTGAGTTGTTTATCTTTGATGAATGCTGTGTAATTTCAATGATCTAGATTAAATTAAATTGTTTACTCAAACAACTTGGCCTTTAAGAAATGTTTGGATTTCGATGAGACGGAGATCGGATATCAATTTGTTATCCGAAAACCCCATCCATCCAAGTTAAACTATAGGCCTTGAAATCTCAAGTGAAGATCGAGATGAAACTTCAGAGGGCAAGGGTTATTTTTCGTTAACTCTGAGGCTGATTCCAAAATAAGTGTAACAGAGATAGTGCCTTCGGTTCCATTCGAACCTGGAACAAACTTATATGGATGAATGCTATCAGACCATCGTTAATGAAGGACGTTGAGCATTTCAAGATAAATCTTCTAAAAAGGTAATCGTAGCCTCAAGCCTCATTAACCGGGAATGGCTAAAACAGGGGAGGTGCATGTAAGGCTAAGTGGGTAGCATCCAAGTAGGTTAAGATTTTCCCCTGTCTAGAGGTCCCTTTATTCGACTGTGTAGGCGGTTGTTGGCCACAACCGTGGGATTGTCTTATTCGGACTATCCAGTAAGGGGTAGCTCCGATTTTGTGTTGCAGGTGATCAAGGTGGATCCTCGGTACAATGATCTAAACCACGTACTATGACAGACGGTACCCTAGTAGCACTGCCATTGTATGGAATCCAATCTCCAATAAGTGATTTCAGACTTGATTGTATGCCTACATATGCTGGAATTTAATGAATGTAACAATTTCGTCTATGTGAATATTATTTGCAAACCTTAGACACTATTATAATATAACCATATTTCTTATCAAATGTTTTGATTATCATAAGGGAAAAATTGTCCATGTTTATTCGCAGAGTGTCTTACGAGATACCTTTTATTTCATAGGCTTTTCAAGTTAAACAACTTAACCATTTACTCGCACCAGACCCATGTCCGACCTGGAGTTAATTCTGTTTTTCTTAAACTCTTGGGTACTCAAATTTTTATGAGTAGCCAAATGATCGGGTTAGGCATGACGAATTTTGGAAAATCTTGGAGCAGGAGTCTTGGCTTGTGTGTGTCTATATATATATATATATATATATTTGTGTGTGTGTGTGTCTATTTCCACTGTGTTGGTATCATTTGTCTGTTTTGTATTTTGGAATGTAATGGATAGACAGGTCTTCACGACTGTCTGCTATGATGTTGTAACTGTATTGACTCTGATGTGTAATGACTATGTAATATCTATGTGATATATAATTTTTTTTTCCATTTTCGCTGTGATATTCTGATATTTTTCTTTCTATCTATTCTCTTCTACCTATTTCTTTCTTAATGATGATACGTCTTTCTATGGAACGAAAGGCGGGTCGTCACAGTTGGTATCAGAGCGCTAGGTTTAGATAATACCTAGGCTTTGGAGTAGTATGTATCTTGAGAGCACGTATTTGTAATTTTTATATATCTATATACCTATCTAATTGTTGGGTTACCTGTCGAGGTTGCCAACAAGAGTTCTAGAGGAAGGAGAGGCAGAGTTATGGGCAGCACGATGACCACTAATGAAAGAGGTCTGAATGTTAGCGAGCCTGTAAATCAAACGTCGCCTCAAGTAAGTTTTACTGCATTGTGTAAGGATTTCACCAATCCAAGAGGGAAGCCCTTTAAAGGAACAAAGTCCATCATTGAAGTTCAGGCTTGGTTACGCTCGTGTGAGCGAATTTTTAGGAGTTTGGATCTATTAGATGAGCAAAAGAGAGTGATGGCATCGTGGCAACTTCATGAAGGAGCAGCTACATGGTGGGATGCAGTTACCGTGAATATTTCAGAGGATGATATTTCTTGGAGCAAGTTTAAGGAACTGTTTGAGGAACAATTTATGTCTATAGCCGGGAAGACACATTTGTATAGAGATTTTCTGGATCTGAAGCAAGGAATTATGTCGGTATCCGAATATGAGACCAAGTTCAATGAATTATCTCGATGCAAACCTGGTCTTATCGACACACCCCTCAAGAATAATGAGATGTTTGTGCTGGGAATGAGGCTTGAGTTCAACGAGGAGATGACGACTCATCTCAACGGATCATTCGTGGAATTGATTGACATGGCATTGAGGTATGAGGAGCTTATGAATAAGAAACCCCTGCCATCTACAGCAGCACCGAGTGGAACTGCTTCTAATCTGAACAAAAGGAAATTCAACCCAAATTGGAAAAAGCAAGGCAAAGGGAAACAAGAGGCAATAATGGAGCTCGGAAGTGTTATGTGTGTCAACAAGTGGGTCATTTGGCTGAGCAGTGTCCCAGAGGTAGATCTCAGCAGCAGTAGCATCAGAGTGGACCAAGATCCTCAATGGTTCAGAAGTCTGTGTTTCAACTGTCAACAGCCAGGGCATATGGTGAAGGCTTGTCTGCTTCTTCAAAGAGATGAGCCAACTAAGGTGTTTGTTATTCAAGAAGGACCATCAACTTCGCCGGATAGGAAAGGCAAAGGCATCTGGAAGGTACTTTGCTTTTAGATGACATTTTTATTAGAGTTTTGTTTGATTCTGGTGCATCCCTTAGTTTTATTTTGTTGAATACGGTAGAGAAGTTTCATCATATCCCTAGTGTGGTAGACCACCCTATTTTTGTATCTAATCCTATAAGGGGAGTGGCCAAGTTAGATAAGACCTGTATAGGCCTAAGAAGTTCTTATCTATTCCATAGTTTCTCTTGCGACCTATTTGTATTGGATTTTAAGGGATTCGACCTTATTCCGTGAATGGATTGATTGGATAAGCCTAAGGCTATTTTGATTTGTAAAGAGAGAACTATGACTTTGGAGACCGAGTTGGGAAGGATTGAAAAAGTGACTTGCGATGGTTCTGGAGTGCACTTGAGTAATCTTTTGCATGGAATCGAGGCATCTCCAGAAGGCGTAGAACCCATCAAAGTGGTCAGAGATCTTCCAGATGTCTTCAAAGAAGTTAAAGGTTTGCCCCTGCATCGGGAGATAGAGTTTCAGATCGACTTAGTACCAGAAGCAATACCTCTTGTTCAACCCAGTAGAAGGATGGCACAGAGAGAGAGAGAGAGAGAAGAGTTGGTGAAGTAGACCCAAGATTTCTTAAAGAAAGGTTTGATCTGGTCTAGTTATTCTAGTTAAGGTTCTGTTGTAGTCTTTGTGACCAAGTCAGATGGGTCATTGAGATTCTTTGTAGATTATCGGGAGTTAAATAAGGTTACTATTAGGAATAAGTATCCCTTTCCCCGTGTAGAAGATCTTTTTGATCAACTCCATGGAGCTTTTGTTTTCTCCTAGTTGGATCTAACTTTAGGTTTTCACCAGCTTACGGTAGCTGAGGACAGTATACCCTTGACTGCGTTCAGAGGACCCAATTGTTTTTATGAGTGGCTGGTTATGCCTTTTGAACTAACTAATGCTCCTGCCTATTTTGTGGATTTGATGAACCGAGTTTCCCAGGATGTGTTGAAAAAATTCGTGCTCGTGTTTATCGACGACATTCTCGTCTACTCCAAGTCAGAGGAGGAGCATAAGCGTCATTTGGAGATAGTGTTGGAGACTTTGAGGAGGCATGTCCTGAAGGTTAAGATTTCGAAGTGCCATTTCTAAAAGTCAAAAGTCAGATCTTTGAGGCATATTGTATCTGGAGAGGGTATTTCTGTAGATCCGGCCAAGGTAGCAGCTATTTAAGAGTGGAATCAACCGCAGACTCCTATGCAACTTTCTGGGTTTAGCAAGGTACTACGGGAAATTTATCAGGGACTACTCTAAGATTTCTTCGCACTTAACCAAATTGACTAGGAAAGGAGCAAAGTTTAAATGGACCCCCATGTGTGAAGAGGCATTCCTGGATTTTAAGGCAAGGCTGACCAATGCACCTGTTCTAGCTATTCCTGATGGTAAGAGTAAGTTCTAAGTCTACATGGATGCTTATGGAGTTGGTATGGGTGCAGTGCTGATGCAGAATGGGAAAGTGATTGCGTATGCGAGTAGGCAGTTGAAGCCACATGAGAAGAATTACGTTACGCATGATCTGGAATTATTGGCCATCGTCTGTGCTTCGAAGATCTGGAGGCACTGTCTGTTGGGAGAGAAGTTTGAGCTTTTCATAAATTACAAACCTTTGAAATATCTTTTCTCCCAGAAGGAACTGAATTTGAGGCAGTAGAGGTGGGTAGAATTTTTGGCATCATATGATCTGATATTCTTTATACTCCAAGGAAAGCAAATGTAGTGGTGGATGCTCTGAGTAGGAATGCAGTTTTGGCTATTTTGGAAGTTATTCCATCTCTATAGGAAAGGATCATAAGCAACCAGATGAAGGATAGAACTTTTGAGGAATTGATTCTTGGAGCCAAGGAAGGTCGATATTCGGATTTCAAGATAGACGATCAAGGAGTTTTGAGGATCAACGGACGCTTGTGTGTACCAGATGTGGATGGGTTGAGGCAGGAAGTATTGTTGGAAGGCCATAAATCAAGGTTGAGTATCCATCCGGGGATCTCAAAGATGTATAAGGATATGAAGAGAGTTTTCTGGTGGTCGGGCATGAAGAAGGATGTTTCTACATTCATCAATGGATGTGCGATCGATCACCAAGTAAAAAGTGATTAACAGAAAACTGCAGGATTGTTACAACATCTGGAAGTCCCAAAATGGAATTGGGAAATGATGTCGATGGATTTCGTCGATGGTGTGCTAAGGACTAAAAAGGAAATGAATAGTATGGGTAATCATAGACGTGATGACCAAGAGCGCCTATTTTATTCCAGTTAAGGCAACCAGAACTGCAGCGTCTTTAGCGGAGATTTTCTTAAAGGAGATCGTCAGGTTGCACGGAGTTCCCGTCATCATAGTAAGTGACCATGACCCAATATTTACTTGCAAATTTTGGGAGGCTCTACAAACAGCTTGGGTACAAGATTGAGTTTGAGTACAGCCTATCATCCCTAGACTGATGGACAAACAGAAAGGCAGAATCGAATTGTTGAGGATATGTTGAGGGCTTGTATTCTGGATTTCGATGGATCTTGGGAGGACCATCTGCATTTAGTGGAATTCTTGTACAATAATAGTTATCAGGCGAGTATAAAGATGGCACCCTATGAAGCTTTGTACTGGAGACCTTGTTGATCACTGTCTCGTTGGGTAGAACCAGGAGATTGTCTTGTTCTTGGTCCAGATTTGATCCGAGAGGCATCTGTGAAGGTGGAGCTAATCAAGAGGAGAATGAAAGCAGCCTAGAATCGTCAGAAGATTTATGCGGACAAGAGACGAAGGCTATCGGAATTCAAAGTCGGAGATTTGGTTATGTCAAGGTTTCCAGATAAAAGGAGCGATCAAATTTGGAAAGACAGGAATGCTTGCCTCGAGATATATTGGACAGTTTTGAGTGCTCGAGAGAATTGGTGCTTTGGCCTACTGGATTGAATTGCCAGACCGGATGGTTGGAATTCACAATTTTTTTCACATATCTCATCTGAGGAAGTATGTTTGCGTCCCATCTCTAGTTATGGAACCGGCAGTGCAAGAAGATTTGGAGGTCGGGCCGGGCTTAACGGTAGTCAGGCATCCCGTCCAGATATTTGATCAAGATGAAAAGCAGCTCAGAAACAAAGTGGTAAAGCTGGTCAAGGTTTAGTGGAGTGAGGATCGCAGAGACTGTACCTGGGAGACTCTAGATAGTGTTAGGAAAGCTTATCCGGATTTGTGTCAGGATAGTTAGTAATGTTTGTTTGAATGAATAGATTGTTTGTTTGTTAGTGTATAGCTAACAAAATGTATGCTTGGATTGTTTGAAATAAAGTTTTTGGATTATCTTTTGCTTTTAAACTTCATGGATGAAATTCTTTTGAGGGGGAAGGAATGTGATATCCCTAAATTTTAGGCAAATAAATATGTGATAATCCTCTTTTACAAATTATTTAAAATGTGCAAGATTATTCTTTTCCAAACAAATAAAATATGTGTTGTTTATATATGTATATATAAAAGTAGATTTAAATAGAATTTGAATTTGAATTTGAAATTCAAAAGATAAATATCTTAAAAATAAATTGGATTTAAAATATATATATTATTTTTATTAGTATATAATTAGTTTATATCATTTTTTAAAAGATTTTATAAACATAAATAAAGGAAATATATTAAAATAAATAGAAAATGAAATATAAAATTATATAAAACATATTAAAAATAATTAACACATGCATATTAACAAGTGTAGGATTAATAGTATGCAATTTTACAAGTGTCACAATTTTTTTATTTTCTTTTATTTTTAAAAATCATAAAACGAGGCTATAAATATATCTATGCTCTACTCTTTCATTTTTTTCCTATCCTCATTTTTAAACTAAAGAATCAAAGCCTGTAAAAAATAAACAAGACAGAAAATTAAAACAACAACTCTTTCAACTATCTCAAACCTCAAGCAAGCAAATCAAAGCATAGATTCATCTCAATTTAAAGTAAGATTTCAACACAACTAAGCTTCAGATCAAAAGTGATTTCCAATTTAGAAAGTTTCAAAAGATCAGAGCATACCCAGTTCAAAACTCCTCTGTCCAACTTATCTAGTGAGTAAACCTTTTCTTAAAATCTTAAAATTGTTGAAGCTTGTTTGCATGTGACAAATACTTGATGTATATGGTGGAAAATTGTTGTATAGATGTAAAATTTGCCTGCATGTCTGTGTATATATACGTAAATGTGTAACAACCCATAAAATTTGGTAATTAAATTTCTTAATTTAAGAATATTTTGGTAACTTTATGTTGAAGGAAATAAAAATCTAGGGAATTATTAATGGAAATAATAACTCGGATAAGATTTGTAAGTTAATTTTTAATAACTTGAATGTAACAGTATAAATGTAAGTTAACTGTTAAAAACTTGGATGTAATTCCAATAAGTGAAACAATGTAAATGTTAATTTTATTCTTATTGTGATAAAAGAACATTACCAAGATGAAGTGATTAATTTGATTTAAAATCTTAATTAATGGGAGCATTAATTTATAATGGGATATAAAAGGTAAATTTATAATTTAAAATGTTGACTTACTAATAGAATAATGTATAGCGAATGGAAATGGAATGAATTAGTGTATGAACTAATGGTAGCACTTGTTGTAAGCTAATAAGTAAATTAAAACGTAACAATGCTAATTTAGGTTAATAATTTAATAGGTTGAATGAAATGACAATTAATGAATTTATAAAAAATGTAAAGTTATAATATAATAACGGAAAGTGTGGGTGTAATTAAAATAGAAACAAAAACTTATTACAAGGAAGTGATTGGTGTAATAGAAAGCATGAGACCAAGTTAGTAAATTTATTGGGAATATTAAATGTAACTGGATGTAGATTTATGTAATAACGTTAATGCAAATTTTGTAAATAAATGTAAATATTGTATGAATATATGAATTAATGTCTGATTTAGGGTACTACAATGAATTCATATGATGTTAGCACTTATAATAAATAATGAAATAATAACTGGGACGGAATATAACAACGAAGTTAATAAAAGCTGAATTATGTTAATTGAATGGAATTGCAATAAATGAAATAATGGAAAATGGTATAACCGGGTTATAGGATGATGTAAGGTAATAAGTAATTAATTCAACGCAATCCAATTAGATCAAAATGACTGTTTAGGTTATAACTGATTGTAAATAGGAATATTTGGTAATAAATTGAATATAAGAAAACAAAGGCAATTAGTGAATTAATTAATGAATTCATAATAATAAATAGTAATGAAATAAAATCAATGTCCTGTAGGTGATTATAATATTGTTTGGAATTGAGAACTTATAAAGTATGAAACCAAGTAAATAATTAGTGGAGAATATAAATAATAATTAATGTACATATTTGGCAAATACAATAAAATTGGAATTAAATATTATGCAATTGAAATAAATATGAAAATAGAAATGGAATGAAATTAGCGTTATATATGGAATTTTAATCTGGATTGATAAGTAACAAACTTATAAATGCAATTAGGAGCAAATAGGTAGCAAAATTAATATAGGTTGTTTATTCATTTAATGGGTAAATAAACTTTGGTAATCAATTACAATAAATCCAAATTAACGTTTTGTTAATATAAATTTAAGTAATGTTAATTTTATTCATAATATGAATTGGTTGATTTAAAGAATGGAAACCAAGATTTTAATTATTTAATTGAAATGTAAAGTTCAATAATTGAATTAATTGCAATTAAATGAAATTGAATACAGCTAAATAATACGCTATCTGAAATGAAGATGGAATATGAGGAAATTTATGTAATTTTTTGAATCCAATAGTAAACCCATCTATTGACATAATGAACGGAATAATTATTAGTCAATTTAATTAAATGGAAACTTTGGGAATTTTATTTACAATTTTGAATTTAATGAAATTGAAAGTTAACACTGAAATTTATAAATTAATCATCTCTAAATTGACATTCAAATTTGTTTAAATCATTGTAAACGATTGAGGAATCATAAGTGATGAAATTTGCCAATTTTCGAACAGAAATTTAAAATTTGATTTAATTAGCTAATTTATTTACTTAATTAATTAGTGAAAAAACAGCCATTTTGGCCACTGACTTGGATTTCGACGAAACCAGCTTCATCGGATCCGTAACGACGAATTATTGCAGGATCTCAAGTTTCGTAGCGATAGGACTTGTACTTTGATCGTACGGAATCGAAACGCCTTGAAACCATCGAAATTGAAATCAATTTGAAAAATATTATTTTTAGCATTACTTCTTCATACGATGCAATTTGAACTTGAAATCTTTTCCATTGCGTTTAAAATATTTTAAAACATCTATTTTGATATATGGGTTCACCCAATTTCGTTTCGGAGTCAGGACGGGCTTTTCGGGCCATATATCGTTCAACGCGTTTATCCATCCGATCCATCTATTCTATTTCAGTTGTCTATAAATACCCTGTTATAAACCTAGCAGCCTCTATTCCTCATTTCTATATGCACAGAAACTTCTGTGCTCCTCTTCCTCAATGGCTATAAACCCTAATTTATCCAATTCAAATTTCAATTCAAAATTCAACTTTAAAATTTCAAACTCCTCAAAACAATTCATAAAAATTATATATCGAAGCTCTCGATGTACGCAACTCAGATCTGCAACTCATTTTTCAATTTGACGCATTGTTTGTCCTGAAATTGAAGAACAACCTCGGCCGTTCGTTTGGCTTTAGTGATTTTGACGATGGATTCGCGACGAGAGCTCGATCAGGAAGCACTGCATCGAAGGGGACGTCGAGTAGCCCAGATCCATACGGTTGGTTCATCGATGTCGGAAGAGATTTCGCCACAACTTAAGAATGAATGTCGTCGGGTCCGAAGTGGCGTTTAGGGTTGCACGACACGTCGTGGGTGTAGGGGAGATCGGCCGAGGCTGAGGTGTGATTCGCCGTGCTCTTATCTTGGTGAATAGGACTGTGGCGGCGGCGAAATTGGCAAGGAGATGCGGCGGCTCATTCTAGTTTGTACGCAAGTTTACTAGTTAGGGTTACGAGCATGGATTAGGGGGGAGTGAGATGGCAGTATAGGCGAGTTAACGTTAATTATTCTGTTTTTAATTTAAATTTTGATTTCAAACGTTTTAACCCAAATAACATTTACATACATGATCCGCTTCACGCGCGGTTTTCTCCGCTAGGTTCATATTGGAATTCCAGACAATTTGGCACTGTTTTGGATGGATTCATACACTGGCCAATTTTTGGGTTCAAATTGGATTTAAATTCAATTTGAATTAAAAAGGTGAGTGTTTTAACCCACTCACAACTTCTAAAATTTCTTATGTTTGTTAAATTAAATTTTGTTGTGATTGTACATTTATTTATGACGTTTTCGTATATTTTTAATCATCATCTCAATTAATTGCATTTATTTAAATTAAATCGTTATTTAATTTAATTTTAAATATAACTGCCAGTTAAATACCTGTTATATATATTATCAGTTATCTATTGGTACCGATTGATTGTTTTGGATGATGATTGTGATGGATGTACGATCTGTTGATGGATGAATGGATGTTTTATTTATATCATCATAACCTGCAAGTCGTTATGCATTTATTTTGATTCGGGATTGCGGTTTGAAATGATATACAACCGCATTTTATTTTAATTGCGCATTGAAATGATAAATATCCGTATCACTTGACCATAGGATAAAAAATTATATACAGGCACCGTGGTATGTATATAGAATTATTTTTGAAATGATTTTTATAGTTTGATAAAGAAATATATGGGATATACAGATATTGATTTTAGATGTTATATAAATGCTATTTTATTATTGATTTATCTATGTATAAATTTGTTTTGAATTATAAAATAAGCTAAATAATAAAGTTTGAATTTCTTTTATATAATGTGGTTAAGTATCTATTTAAATTCTATTGTATATAAAGTTTATAATAACTGAAATAAAATTAAGGTTGGAAGATAAATGTGAATTTGATTTGAATTTAAGGATTATCCTCGAAAAATTTGATCTGAAATATAAACAAATTGTAAAAGGTATGATTTTATAATTTGATTTTTGTGTAGAGGATTTAAATAAATATCAAATTGATTTAAATGAATATTATCAAGTTAATGTAATTGAAAGAATATCCAGTTATTTGAAGCCTAAAGGTTTTACTAAAATGATATTTGATTTATTAAGTTAACATTTCAAATCTAATCTAAATAATAGTAGTTGAAATTTGTATATACGAAATTATCAAGATTTAGTTTTGAAATGGTGGAATATTTAAGCTTTGAAATATATGGATATTTTATTTGTTTATTTGGGAATTTAAACCCATATTTGGAATTGATTTGTGAAGGTGAAGAAGTTATTTTATTATATTTAGCAATTTAATATTTAAACCATTTAAGTGGTATAGTTATATTTCAGGGTTGTAAAATTCAAAGGTTTATGTTTTGAAAGGCTATATTTCAAGCATTTGGTTTCGAAATATTACAACGTTGAAATGTTTTGGGTTTAGAAAAGGATATATTTCAAATAGATATCATACTGATTTGGTTTTTAAATTTGAAATGATATCGTATTTATATGGTTTTGAAATAAATATTATATCCTGGTTTTGAAGTATAAATTATTTTGAAATGACGGCGGTGTTATAGTAACATTGGGTTGTTAAAGAGACCGGGATCGGAAGTTGTCATACTCTCCGCTAACTCCGAAAACCACTTTAACAACCATGTATGTGGTGGAGACTCCAGAATGAAGTAGGATGGTGGCGGCGTTTCCTTTGTGGTAAATACGTGGACCCAACTCTCATGAGTTGGCATAAGGTGGCTAAAACAGGAGCGATTGACGGGCTAATGAGGTAGCTCCTTTGATCGGACACATCCCTTCGATATTATACTCTGACTTTTGGATTGATTCGGTGGCCGCTTTTGATTTTCTTTTTGGGAGTGTGGCTCGAGGTGGACGGTAGCTGCGCGCTAGGCGTTACCACCGGCCCGGAAGCGTAATTGGTATATCTACCCTGGCATTGCCTAGTTGTGCCGTGTCACCTACCCTATCGCGCCTTTTACGAGTTTCTATTTGTGTCGTACCTATGGAGTATCCTCTGGAAGCCTCCCGATCAAGAGGTATTACGGTACTGTATAGATTATTGGAATTATTACGTGTTAAGGTGGAAAAATGTAAAGCCTTAACGCTATTTAAAAGTAAGTTTATTTTACTAATAGACACTATTATAATAGCGAAATATTACTATATAGTAAATAGTTTAACGGATCCTTAGGAGATGTTAATCTCGAGCATCTCTTGAGTTACTACACTCACGTTAGACACTGGATAGGAGATGTCAAATCCTGTAAACATCTCTGACGCCGTTCCACTCGTATTGTTTATTGTTGATTTAACTTACATAAGATATTTTAGTTCTGACTCGAGTGTTTTGTCCTTTCAATTCACTCGGATCAGTCCGAGCGTTTCAGGATTTGAATATTTTATTCTGGAGGATGAAGACGAAGATTTGTATTACTATTATCTACTATATTATTCCGCTAAACCATTTAATTCCGCTGCATTAATTATTATTCTTTGGTATGTGTACTCTGATATGTATTGTATAAATATAATTAAATGTTTTTGTAAAACGGCTTCATGAACTGTTATTTGATTATTATATGCTGCAAAAATTCTATTTTGTTTTATTTCTTCCCTATTTTTTTCTTATTTACCCCATAACAATCCGTCGTTCTGCACGCTTTAAGTCTGACATGTGTGGTTTATCGTCGATTTAAAGCGTATAAAAAGGCGAGACATTACAGATGGTATCAAAGCTTTGGTTTAGCGATAAACCTTAGCTTTGTAGGATTTGACTCTTTATTAATAGGGTAGTAATACCCTATGGAAGTCGCTGAGTGTATATGTATGAGAGAGCGTATTTGTTAGTGTTATAAAAAGGTTTTATATTGTTAATTTGTTCCATTTTGTATTTATAAATTCTAGTTGGTGCATGGGACACCATGACATCAATAGGGATTTCTAAACACTTAATAGGACAGACCGACACAATATTTGTTTTGAATATAGGTGAATGAAATAATTTTGCCTATTATATTTTCTATATATAAAATAAATTTTTATAAGTAAGATATATAATTGGTTGCGATATATTGGTTGTTAGGAAATGAAAATATAAATAATAGTTGAATTAAAGTTTAAAATAAAATAAATGAAAATTGGAAATTTAGAACGTAAGTTCTGGGGTTTTGAAACTTTCTTTCGAATAATTTTGGAATATAACAATAATATTGTTATTAGTATTTTCTGTTATAAATATTTCAATTTAATTTGAAAGAAATGTTTTAAAAGAAATTGGGAAAAAAATAAGTTCTGTACTCCCCTCTCTGTCGCTGGAAAATAATTTCGGTGATGGCGGTCGCATCATCGACATTCATTTTCGAGTTTCGAAGTGGGAAGGCCACTGTAGTAGTTTTACTACATATTTATTTTGATAAACAAATATGAATTTTAAATTGTTTTAAATAAAATTGGATATATAAATTGCAAGCATATGTTTATCTGTTATTTAAAACTATTTTGAATAAAACCCGGTATTTTATTCTTAAGTTTCCGTTAATTAATAGTTTCCAATTAAGGGTAGTAAAATGGAATATAACTAATTTATAAATTGGAACCTTTAATTAAAATAAGTGATTAATGCTAAGTTATAAATGAGATTAAAAGAAAGTTTAAAATTGTAATCTTATAAAACGAAAGATATAATTATTGAGCATTTAATTAATTAAATGAATTGAGAAAAACTTGTGTGATTTTTGATTAAATTCTTAAAAAGCATATATATAACTTACCAAATTTTAAAAGTTGAAATGTTTAATAAGAAAATTTAATAGAAATTATACAAGTAAAAGTACGTAATGAAGTGTTCAATAAATTGCTTTTATTAATAAGAATTGAGATTATAATTGTTATACACTTAAGTAAGTAATTATAGACTTAAGTAAATGATTGAAGTTATTTGTTTTGAAAATAAGCATAAAGATGAATACTGTAATAAATGAATGTAATATAATAAAAAGAAAATTTCATGATATGAATAAGTGAAAATGAGACTTTGTTAGAAATGAATAAAAGTAAATGAAACTATATGAAATAGAAGGCAAATTAAATAGATAAAAATAAGGGTACATTTGGCATAGGTCCTTATTAAGTTTCAAAATTCACGAAAAGTCCTTCACTAAATTTCAGTGTAAATTAGGTCCTTCTTTTTTATTCATGATTATTGCAGAGCATGATGCAACTTTTCATAAAAGTTGCTGACATTTCCGCAACTTTTTTGTACACTGTGAACATAGTGTATGAAAGTTGCTGAAATATCAGCACTTATTTATAAAAGTTGCTGACATTTCAGCAACATTTATGTATACTGTAAACACAGTTTATGAAAGTTGCTGAAATATCAGCACTTATTTATAAAAGTTGCTGACATTTCAGTAATAATTTTTCTTCATTTCCAGAAAACAGGGACCCACTTTACAATGAACTTTGACAGGGAAAGTTGCTGAAATATTAGCACTTATTTATAAAAGTTGCTGACATTTTAGCAATAATTTTTCTTTGTTTCCAGAAAACAAGGACCCGCTTTACAATGAAACTTTGACAGGAACCCGATTTACAATATGAAAGTATGATAGGGATGCGTTCCTAATTTCCACTAAAAATAAATAATGAATGAAAAAGTAATCAAACAACAAATGGATGAAGTGAAATTGATAAAAAAAATAATAATAAACTTGATTTATTGTTGAAATTGTTGTTTGTTTTGGTTTATGGTTGTTTGGGTAAGGATATTTTAAAATTGTTTGGATGAATGAATAATCTATTTAGTTTCACCTAAGACTGTTGAGCGAAGAGTACACTTAGTAGTTTATTTTTCATTCCGTACAATTTAAAGTTTTGAACTCGAACAACTATTTGTTTGTTTGATATGAATGAATGTTTGATTTGTGTGGATTTTTATGTGACTGTTGGTATGTTAATTGGTTGTTGTTATTTGAAACAGCTTTAAATATTTCATGTTAACTCTTTTAAATTATATAGGTGAAATGGAGGTTATGGAAGCAATTGCTACTGCTTTTGGTTTCATAATATAAGCGTAAATTGCCCGACAAATAGGTACGTTTTCAGACTACGGTTTATAACATTATTATATTGTTTTTCCAGTGTTGAGATATATTATTTTGAAAAATATATGTTGTATATTGTTATTTTGATATTATATTTTTGCTCCCGAGCCTCACCGTACAAAGGAGACTCTGCCGAATTTTTTCGAAAATTTTTGGACTTAGAAAATATTTTGAAAAATGTTTTCCAAACTTTTTTAATTTTAGTATAAAAGATTTAATGGTTATAAATTGGTATATTTTATTTAAATTATTTGATTTTTTAAATTTATTTGTTTATAAATCTAATATTTTAAGTAAGATATATTGATTTCTTAATTCTTCTTTTCCTTTCTTTTTTCCTTTTCGAGGACGAAAAGTTTTGAGTGGGGGATAGTGTAACGACCCGTAAAACTCGGTAATTAAATTTCTTAATTTAAGAAGATTTTGATAACTTTATGTTGAAGGAAATAAAAATTTAAGGAATTATTAATGGAAATAATAACTTGGATAAGATTGGTAAGTTAATTTTTAATAAATTGAATGTAACAGTATAAATGTAAGTTAATTGTTAATAACTTGAATGTAATTCCAATAAGTGAGACAATGTAAATGTTAATTTTATTCTTATTGTAATAAAAGAACGTTACCAAGATGAAGTGATTAATTTGATTTAAAATCTTAATTAATGGGTGCATTAGTTTGTAATGGGATATAAAAGGTAAATTTATAATTTAAAATGTTGACTTTCTAATAGAATAATGTATAGTGAATGGAAATGGAATGAATTAGTGTATGAACTAATGGTAGCACTTGTTGTAAGCTAATAAGTAAATTAAAATGTAACAATGCTAATTTAGGTTAATAAATTAATAGGTTGAATGAAATGACAATTAATGAATTTATAAAAAATGTGAAGTTATAATATAATAACGGAAAGTGTGAGTGTAATTAAAATAGAAACGTAAACTTATTATAAGGAAGTAATTGGTGTAATAGAAAGCATGAGACCAAGTTAGTAAATTTATTGGGAATATTAAATGTAATTGGATGTAGGTTTATGTAATAACGTTAATGTAAATTTTGTAAATAAATGTAAATATTGTATGAATATATGAATTAATGTCTAATTTAGGGTAATACAATGAATTCATATGATGTTAGCACTTATAATAAATAATGAAATAATAACTGGGATGGAATATAACAACGAAGTTAATAAAAGCTGAATTGTGTAAATTGAATGGAATTGCAATAAATGAAATAATGGAAAATGGTATAAGCGGGTTATAGGATGATGTAAGGTAATAAGTAATTAATTCAACGCAATCCAATTAGATCAAAATGACTGTTTAGGTTATAACTGATTGTAAATAGGAATATTTGGTAATAAATTGAATATAAGAAAACAAAGGCAATTAGTGAATTGATTAATGAATTCATAATAAAAAATAGTAATGAAATAAAATCAATGTCCTGTAGGTGATTATAATATTGTTTGGAATTGAGAACTTATAAAGTAAGAAACCAAGTAAATAATTAATGGAAAATATAAATAATATTTAATGTACATATTTGGCAAATACAATAAAATTGGAATTAAATGTTATGCAATTGAAATAAAGATGAAAACAGAAATGGAATAAAATTAGCGTTATATGTGGAATTTTAATCTAGATTGATAAGTAACGAACTTATAAATGCAATTAGGAGAAAATAGGTGGCAAAACTAATATAGGTTGTTTATTCATTTAATGGGTAAATAAACTTTGGTAATCAATTACAATAAATCCAAATTAACGTATTGTTAATATAAATTTAAGTAATGTTAATTTTATTCATAATACGAATTGGTTGATTTAAAGAATGGAAACCAAGATTTTAATTATTTATTTGAAACGTAAAGTTTAATAATTGAATTAATTGCACTTAAATGAAATTAAATACATCTAAATAATACGTTATCTAAAATAAAGATGGAATATGAGAAAATTTATGCAATAGTTTTGAATCCAATGGTAAACCCATCTATTGACAATAATGAATGGAATATTTATTGGTTAATTTAATTAAATGGAAAGTTTGGGAATTTTATTTATAATTTTGAATTTAATGAAATTGGAAGTTAACACTGAAATTTATAAATTAATCATCTCTAAATTGACATTCAAATTTGTTTAAATCATTGTAAATGATTGAGGAATCATAAGTGATGAAATTTGTCAATTTTCGAATTGAAATTTAATTAGTGGAAAAACAACCATTTTGGCCACTGACTCGGATTTCGACGAAACTAGCTTCGTCGGATCCGTAACGGTGAATTATTGTAGGATCTCAAGTTTCGTAGCAATCAGACTTGTCGTTTGATCGTATGGACTCGAAACGCCTTGAAATCGTCGAAATTGAAATCAATTGAAATTAATTTGAGAAATATTTTTTTGGTTCATACGATGCAATTTGAACTTGCAACCTTTTCCATTGCGTTTAAAATATTTTAAAACATCTATTTTGATATATGGGTTCACCCAATTTCATTTCGGAGTCAGGACGGGCTTCTCGGGCCATATATCGTTCAGCACGTTTATCCATCTGATCCATCTATTCTATTTCAGTTGTCTATAGATACCCTTTTATAAACCCTAGCAACCTCAATTCCTCATTTCTATACGTAAGAAACTTCTGTGCTCCTCTTTCTCGATGGCTATAAACCCTAATTTATTCAATTCAAATTTCAATTCAAAATTCAACTTCAAAATTTCAAACTCCTCAAAAAAATTCAGAAAAATTATATATCGAAGCTCCCGATGTACGCAACTCAGATCTGCAACTCATTTTTCGATTCGACGCATTGTTTGTCCTAAAATTGAAGAATAACCTCGGTCGTTCGTTTTGTCTTTAGTGATTTTGACGGCGGACTCACGACGAGAGCTCGATCAGAAAGCACTACATCGAAGGGGACGTCGAGCAGCCCAGATCCATACGGCTGGTTGGTCGATGTAGGCAGAGATTTTTCCACGACTTAAGGATGAACGTCGTCGGGTCCGAAGTGGCGTTTAGGGTCTTGCGACACGTCGTGTGTGTAGGGGAGATCGGCCGAGGCTGAGGTGTGATTCGCCATGCTCTGATCTTGGTGAATATGACTGTGGCGGCAGCGAAATTGGGAAGGAGATGCGGCGGCTCATTCCAGTTCGTACGCGTGTTTACTGGTTGGGGTTATGCGCACGGATTAGATGGGAATGACGTGGCAGTATAGATGAGTTAACATTAATTATTCTGTTTTTATTTTAAGTTTTGATTTCAAACGTTTTAACTCAAATAGCTTTTACGTATGTGATCTGTTTTACGCGTGGTTTTCTCCACAAGGTTCATATTGGAATTCTAGACATTTTGGCACGATTTTGGATGGATTCAGAGACTGGTCAATTTTTGGGTTTAAATTGGATTTAAATTCAATTTAAATTCAAAAGGTGAGTGTTTTAACCCACTCACAACTTCTAAAATTTCTCATGTTTGTTAAATTAAATTTTGTTGTGATTATGCATTTATTTATGACATTTTCGTACATTTTTAATCATCATCTCAGTTAATTGCATTTATTTAAATTAAATCGTTATTTAATTTATTTTTGAATATAACTGCCAGTTAAATACGTGTTATATATATTATCAGTTATCTATTGGTATTGATTGATTGTTTTGGATGATGATTGTGATGGATGTATGATCTGTTGATGGATGAATGGATGTTCTATTTATATCATCATAATCTGCAAGTTCTTATGCATTTAATTTGAATCTGGATTGCGGTTTGAAATGGTATACAACCGCATTTTATTTTAATTGCGGATTGAAATGATAAATATCCGTATTACTTGACCATATGATAGAAATTTATATGCAGGCACCGCAGTATATATATTGAATTATTTTTGAAATGATTTTTATGGCTTTGTAAAGAAATATATGGGCTATACATATATTGATTTTAGATGTTATATAAATGATATTTTATTATTGATTTAGCTATGTATAAATTTGTTTTGAATTATAAAATAAGCTAAATAATAAAGTTTGAATTTCTTTTATATAATATGGTTAAGTATCTATTTAATTCTATTCTATATAGAGTTTATAATGACTCAATTAAAATTAAGGTTGGAAGATAAATGTGAATTAGATTTGAATTTAAGATTTAAGGATTATCCTCGAAATTTTTTATTTGAAATATAAATAAATTGAGTTTTGAACGGTATGATATTATAATTTGATTTTTGTTTAGAGGATTTAAATGAATGTCAAATTGATTTAAATGAATATTATCAAGTTAATGTAATTGAAAGAATATCCAGTTATTTGAAGCCTAAAGGTTTTACTAAAATGATATTTGATCTATTAAGTTAACATTTGAAATCTAAATAATAGTAGTTGAAATTGATATATATGGAATTATCAAGATTTAGTTTTGAAATGGTGGAATATTTAAGCTTTGAAATATATGGATATTTTATTTGTTTATTTGGGATTTAAACCCATATTTGGAATTGATTTGTGAAGGTGAAGAAGCTATTTTATTATGTTTAGCAATTTAATATTTAACCATTTAAGTGGTGTAGTTATATTTCAAAGTTATAAAATTCAATGGTTTATGTTTTGAAAGGCTATATTTCAAGCATTTGGTTTCGAAATATTACAACGTTGAAATGTTTTGGGTTTAGAAAAGGATATATTTGAAAATGATATCATACTGATTTGGTTTTTAAATTTGAAATGATATCGTATTTATATGGTTTTGAAATAAATAATATATCCTGGTTTTGAATTATAAATTGTTTTGAAATGACCGCAGTGTTATAATAACGTTGGGTTGTTAAAGAGAACGGGATCGGAAGTTGTCATACTCTCTGCCAACTCCGAAAACCACTTTAATAACTGTGTACGTGGTTGAGATTTCAGAATGAAGTAGAATGGTGGCGGTGTTTCCTTTGAGGTAAATACGTGGACCCAACTCCCATGAGTTGGCATAAGGTGGCTAAAACAGGAGGGATTGACGGGCTAATGAGGTAGCTCCTTTGATCAGACACATCCCTTCGATATTATACTCTGACTTTTGGATTGATTTGGTGGCCACTTTTGATTTTGTTTTTAGGGGTGTGGCTTGAGGTAGGCGGTATCTGCACGCTACGCGTTACCACCGGCCTAGAAGCGTAATTGGTATATCCACCCTGGCATTGCCTAGTTGTGCCATGTCACCTACCCTATCGCGCCTTGTACGAGTTCTATTTGTGTCGTACCTATGGAGTATCCTCTGGTAGCCTCCCGATCAAGAGGTATTACGGTACTGTATAGGCTATTGGCATTATTACTGTTAAGGTGGAAAATGTAAAGCCTTAACGTTATTTAAAAGTAAGTTTATTTTACTAATAGACACTATTATAATAGCGAAATATTATACTACATAGTAAATAGTTTAACGGATCCTTAGGAGATGTGAATCCCGAGCATCTCTTGAGTTACTGCACTCATGCTAGACAATGGATAGGAGATGTCAAATCCCGTAAACATCTCTGACGCCGTTCCACTCATATTGTTTATTGTTGATTTAACTTACATAAGATATTTTAGTTCTGACTCGACTGTTTTGTCCTTTGAATTCGCTCGGTTCAGTTCGAGCGCTTCAGGATTTGAAGATTTAATTATGAAGGACGAAGACGAAGATTTGTATTACTATTATCTACTATATTATTCCGCTGCACCATTTAGTTCCGCTGCATTAATTATTATTCTCTGGTATGTGTACTCTGATATGTATTGTATAAATATAATTAAATGTTTTTGTAAAACAGCTACATGAACTGTTATTTAATTATTATATTTTTATCGTTCCGCTGCAAGATTCTACTTTGTTTTAATTCTTCCCTATTTTTTTATTATTTACCTTATAACAATCCGTCGTTCGTTACACTTTAAACCCGACGTCTGTGGTTTATCGTTGATTTAAAGCGTATAAAAAGGCGGGACGTTACAAAATGTATGTGTGCATGTCTGGAAGAAGAAGGTAACCCCTGTTCTTGTTTTAAAGTTTTCAAAACTCTTCAAAAATCAAGATCTCATCCTCTAATTCCTTTTAGACTTTGTTGTTCAAACAAAAACTGCTTAAATTTGTAACACCTTAATTTTAAAAATAATTCTAAGTATAAATAGTTTAAATATTTCTGGGAAATTAAAATATACAGCAAAAACACGAAGTTTTCAAAATTCGATTTCAACAATTTAGTGTCTCATGTATATAATCTGAATTGCCTTTGAAAACTATGATATTTGAAAGAAAAATCATGATTTTTAAGTGTGTAAATTGAGAGAACTTGCAGGGTGAACGAAGTATGGGTTTTAGGCTTTTTCTGGTGATCGGAGGGTACTGGGTTGTCGGGATCGCTACTAGAGGTAGCGAGGAGGTAGGCGATCTTGGAAAAAATGGTACGTGGTTCTATCGACTAATGTGGCGGCGGCGCGACGTCGAAAAAGGGTTTAAGTCTAGGTTTTGGTCGAGGCTAGGTATTAGACTGCTGCAGCGTCACCGGAGCGCCGGAGTTCATTTGGCGTAGGGGAATAGGTGCGAGTTTGGTCGACGAACCAATGGACAAAGTCTCGGAGGTGCAGGTGGTCGAAGGCGTCGGGACGAGGTGGTTTTTGGGCGATGGTTTCTGTTCCTGTTTGTCCATGTATGCTCGATTTTGTTTTAGTGTTTATGTTGAAGTTTAGGTGGTCGGGATCGAAGGTGGAGGTGGTGGTCGGGATCGAAGGTGGAGGTGATCGTCGATGTGCTAGAGGTAGCGTCGGTGGTCAGAGTCGCTTCGATCATCGGTGCACGTGCATGAGATTCGGGTATCAGTGGTCTGGGGAAGAAGTTTGTGTCTCGGAGAAAAGCTTGGGGTAGTAGTGTTCTGGTCGAGTAGGGTACCGGGTAGATGAGTGAAAGTTTAATAGAGCAACAGGTTTAAATTTTTAAACAAAATTAAGTTTTTTAAAAAAAAGAAGAAGTTCTCGGGTTTGGATTCGGTAGGTTACGGGTTGGACTCGGGTAATATTTATAACATTTTTAAAATTCAAACAAAAAGCAAGTTTTTAAAATTTAAAATAAATCAAGTTTAAAATTATTTCATAAATCAATTTCTTTTATATGATAAATGTTTTTAAATATGTGGTTTAAGAAGTTTGTATAATTTATTTAACTCAAATTAATTAAGTTAATTATTAAGGTTATTTTAAATTTAAATCAAATACGTAATTATGTAGTTAATTATAAAGGTAAAATGTTTTTACTTTATATGTTAACGATAATTTAGTAAGTAATTAAGATAAAATGGTTTATCTCAAAATTAATTAAGATCTTGGGCAATTAAAGATTAATTAAATTAATGAAGTAATTAAAGAGAAATTAATTAATTAATTAATAATTAAGGATCAATTAATTAATAATTAAGGATTGATTAAATAAATAATCAAGGATTAATTAATTAGAAATTAAGAGTTAATTAATTAGTTATTAAGAATTAGTTAATGAATAATTAAGGATAATTAATCATTAATTAAAGATTAATTAATTATTTATAAAAGTAATTAAAGAATGATTAATTAATTTAATAATTAATGGTTTGTAATTCATTAATGTTAATTAAGTAGGTTAAGTAATTAATTCATAAGTAATTAATTAATTTTGAGTTAATTAACTTAATCACAGTTATGGATTAATAAGTCTTGCTTATGGATGATTGATGGTATAGAATGTCCGGATTGATCAATATTTGTAATATGATAATCTGTGATATTCTGTGATGTGCATACTTTGGATATAGTTGTGAAATGTTAGTTGTATATTTATGATGAATGTTGTGTAGATTCAATGATCTGGATCAAATTAAATTGTTTACTTAAACAACTTGGCCTTTAAGAAACATTTGGATTTCAATGAGACCGGGATCAGATATCAAATTTATTATCCGAAAAACACATCGATCCAAGTTAAATGATAGGTCATGAAATCTCAAGTGAAGATCGATCAAATGATTTGTCGTTAACTCTGAGGATGTTCCAAAACGAATGTAACGGAGATAGTCCTTCGATTTCGTTCGAACCCGGAACAAACTTGTATGGATGAATGCTATCAGACCATCGTGAATGGAGGACGATGTGCATTCCAAGGTAAGTGTTCTAGAAAGGTAATCGTAGCCTCAAGCATCATCAACCGGGAATGGCTAAAACAGGGGAGGTGCACGCAAGGCTAAGTGGGTAGCACCGAAGTAGGATAAGATTCTCCCCTGTCAAGAGGTCCCTTTATTCGACTGTGTGGGTGGTTGTTTGCCAATGTCGTAGGGTTGTCTTATTCGGACTATCCAATAAGAGGTAGCTCAAGTTTTGTTTTGCAGGGGATCAGGGTAGATCCTCGGTACAGTGATCAAGACCACGTACTGTGACGGGCGGTACCCCATAAGCCCTACCATTGTATGGAATCCAATATCCAATAAATGATCTCGGACTTAATTGTATACCTATGTATGTTGGAATTTAGTGAATGTAACAATTTCGGCTATGTGAATATTTATTAGAAAACCTTAGACACTATTATAATATAACCAGATTTCCTATCAAATGTTTTGGTTATTGTAAGGGAAAAACTTGTCCGTGTTTATTTGCGGAGAGTCTTACAGGATACCTTTTATTTCAAAGGTTTTTCAAGTTAAACAACTTAACCGTTTACTCATACCAGACCCATGTCTGACCGGAGTTTATTCTGTTTTTCTTAAACTCTTGGGTACTCAAATTTTTATAAGTAGCCAAGTGATCATGTTAGGCTTGACGAATTTTGGAAAAGCTTGAAGCAGGATTCTTGGCGTGTGTGTATATATATATGTATGTATGTATGTATGTATGTCTCCACTGTGTTGGTATCATTTGTCTATTTTGTATTTTGGAATGTAATGAAATAGACAGGTTTTCACGACTGTCTACTGTGATGTTGTAACTATATTGACTCTGATGTGTAATAATTATGTAATATCTATGTGATATAATATTTTTTCCGTTTCCACCGTGAGATTCTGATGTTGTTGTTCTTTCTGCCTATCTATTCTCTTCTACCTATTTATTTCTTAATGATGATACGTCTTTCTATGGAATGAAAGGCGGGTCGTCACATTATCAGAGGGCACTCCATACGTAAGGTATAAAACAAACTCGTAGAAGGCGCTCTAGGGCATGTGAACACCGCACTTGAGGCAATGTCAGGGGTAAATATACCAACTGCGGATCCGGACTGGTGGTAACGCATAGCAGCTACTAGCCCTCCTCCGACGCACTCTAAATCAAATCAAGGGTGGCCACCAAATCAAATCACAAAAGTAGTAGAATTTTATCGAAGAAATTTGCCTGATCGGCGGTGCGACCTCCCGTGGCCCGGCGTAGCTCTTGTTTTAGTCACATCTAAGCTGACTCATAGGAGTCAGGGTCACATCATGCATCATATAGAACTCGTTCGCCAAACCATCCTACTTCATTTCTAGAATCTCTACCACGTACACAGTTGTTAAAGTTGTTTTTGGTATTAGCAAAGAGTATGATAATATCCGATACCGGTCTCTTTAACAACCAAACGCTTATTTCACACCATGGTCATTTCATTTCAAATAGTTCATACTTCATATCAAAATATCATATTCATTTCAAAACCATATCAATTTATCATTATTCACCTTAAATAATATTCATTTTCGAAATCGCAACACTTCCAAAATTATAACACTTTCGAAATTGTAACACTTTTAAAATCATAGCACTTTGGAAATCATAACACTTTTGAAATCATAACACTTTTGAAGTCATAACATTTCCGTAATCATATAGTTCCAACTGAAACAGTTTAGATGTGGAAAATAGTATATATATTAAAGTAGTTATAAATTAAAATAATTTATATATTAAAATACTTTATATAATAAAATAAATTTCCTTCAATTTCGCAAGTCAATTCAGATCATCTTGAATTCCAAAATTCAATTTAAATCAATACTAGTTTAACCATTTCAATAAAGTTCAAGATTCAACTCAAATTCTAAATAAACCTGTTCAATTTACATCGATTTCATATCCAAGTTTGAACTATCATTTCAATTTTAATAAAATTCAAGTTTAAATATTCCAACATTTACAATATAAATGTTATTCATATTTCAACATTTAACGCTAATTTTATTCGAATTGGAAAGTATTCACTTAATTATTTTAATGAAAATTTATTAAAATTCCAATTTAAAATTTTAAATCTATATTAAATACTTAATCTCAAATTTATTTAAAACTGAGAATATTCATTTAATCACTTTTTATCAAATCAAGTTATAATTCATACCTTTAAAATCTCAAATTCAATAAGTTTCATGTTGATTTTATTTAAGTATAATTCTTAAACAAATACAATTTCAAATCAATTTCAATTTATCTTCCCAACCTTAATTTATTATGGTGATTAAAAAATCTATATTTAACGTATAATTTAAATAAACACCTAACATATAACTAAATTAATTTTACCACATTAAATCTTATTATTAAATTTATTTTGTATTAAATCTGTTTTATATATTTTAAAATAATAAAATTATAAGCAAAGTCTTAAAAATTATATTTTCAAAATTAACTTATAAATTTAAAATTTTCAACATATAATTTTAAAAATCTAAAATTTAGACATTCATAAAAATAGCATTTATACATATAATATTTTAAAAATAAATATTTATTAAAACCCATATAATTCTTTTCAAAACTTTGGACATCATTTTCAAAATATAGACCAACGGTGTCCGTATATAATTTTCTATCCTATGGTCAAGTGATACAGATATTTATCATTTCAATGCACCATTTAAACATCTACGGGTATATATCACTTCAACCTGCAATCCCAAAAATTCAAAATCAATGAAAATTGCTTAGATTTATCATTTCAACCCATAACAATTTTCCCTTATTCTATAAAATCGTACGGTTATGTATCATTTCAACCCATAGGGAATTCTAATTCAACAGGGAACTTGTAGAGTGAGAACAAATATGATAACAATATATCAACGACAGGCATATATCGTCAAGGATAAAATTAAATTTATATAGCAGGTAATAGTGTCATATATCATAGGTAAACACTGGCAGATAATTGCATAGCATATTCAATAATTAAATAAATTAGCAATTCAAATTTAACAGCATATTTCAATTGTCGTTACAAGTGAAATCAAATTGACTAAATATAAGAATATTAATCGTAAGTGATTGCTTACCTTTCAAGGCTATAGAACAATGAAAACGGGAAAGTGACACCGACACGCACATAGATAAGCGATAAGGCTAGGGAAACTGCTGCTGTAGTTTTGATATTGAGAATGTAAGTCAAGATGGACTAGAGATCAGTAAAACAAATATTTTTTTTTCAATATTCAAATTTAAAACCCATATTTAAAATAATTTTCTTCCTATATGTATTTTAAAACTCTATATATATATTTTAAAAATCAAAACATCAATACGTGCATATAGTATATAATAAAACCCATCGATATTTATACATTTAAAATCAATATATATCTATAAATCTATATTTCTTGAAACACCTATCAAATCATAATGTATTATATTTTAAAACCAACATGAAGTTTTATAACATATATGAAAAATACAATACACATATACAAATGTAAAATAGAATTTCTTTCCTTAGCATTTATATATATATGCAATATATAAGCTTGGAATTGGAAAAACAATATATAGCTTCACGTATTAGCTTATATCAATACATATAGCTAATGTATAGCCGATCCATATATAAAACATATATATGACCTAAAAACATATATGAGTTAATATTTAACCCCAAAACAAGATGTAAAGGGAACTACATATGTACAAGCTACAATATAAAACTATAAATATACATATATACACAACAGATCATAATTACTGAAACCAGATTATAACTTACATCCAACAAACGTGTTATGTATTACTAATATAAACTTATATACACTTTTATATATAACAGATCTATATATTACAAGATAAAAATAATAAAAATTAATAATAAAAAATCAATACGCACACACAGACTTACATACAGACTCATATACAGACACTTTAAAAAACAATGTTTTAATAACAAATATATATTACTTTCAATACATCATACATACATATATACATATACATACATACGTACATACATACATATATATATGTATACACGCGACCATGCATATATATATATACACCCCTTTCTTTGAAAACAAGGTAATCTACTTTATATATAACTTACATTGTCATATATATATATATATATATATATATATATATATATAAACAATCAGGTGGACAAATAATAATATAACATATATATATACACACATATATGTACATATACATAAATATATAAGCCGAATGTGGCAACAGGGATCATGTGAAACAAAGCAACCACCGAATATATATGTGTGTGTGTGTGTGAAGTATCACAAAACCTATATTAGAATGTTAACATACATTAAAATACTGTAACAGTGTGTATGTGTGTGTGTGTGTATTAACACATGTAAAATCAAAAATCTTTATATGTACCTCAAAATCGAGACACATGTTTACAATTAACCTATATGTAATATATTTAAACACGATACCTAAACATATACCACAAGTGAACAAAGAAGGCTGCAGCTCAAGGTGATGTC
Organism: Allium cepa; assembly: GCA_030765085.1. Classification (NCBI taxonomy): domain Eukaryota; kingdom Viridiplantae; phylum Streptophyta; class Magnoliopsida; order Asparagales; family Amaryllidaceae; genus Allium; species Allium cepa. The sequence goes on from CM060939.1 coordinate 323,369,736, forward strand.
GATGGGGTGAACTACGCGTGGTTTAGGATTTGGATCGACTTCGGTTGATGGGCGGTCAGAGGATGTTTGAGTGAAAGCGGTGATTGCATCGGTAAGTGCTATGGCGAAGAGAGAGAGGGCTGAGGGCCGATCAGACTGGTGGTGGGTGGAATGCCTAGGGTTGGTGGATCTGCTGTGTTGAAGAGGTGGAGGGGAGGTACAGGGTGTGGATGTGGATGAGGCCGAGTTGCTAGCCAGGAAAAGTATTTGCAACGGTGAAGAGGAGATGGGTGGAGAGGGGATGAAGCTACATGTGTACGGAAGGAGGCTGTTAGATTGGTGGAATGATGGTGCAAGTCAGAGAGGAAGCACGGAGTACTGTATGGTGTGGCTAGAGGTGAGAGGTCGAGGAGGTGAGGGTTGTAGGCTCGGGTTTGCGTGGAGGAAGATGGGTGGTTGACGAAAAGAACAGAGGTCGAGAGCTAGTGTGGGATATGGTTTGCATGTGGAGGAGATAAGGTATGGCACAAAATATAAACAAGCTTGATTATAATTTTTTCCTTCAACCGAATAGAGCAAAAGAAACGAAGTAGATAATAAGTAAAGGGAATGAATGAAGGTGAGAAGATGAAACCAAAATAGCTAATAAGCTAACCAGTGAAAATAAAAAGTCACGCATTGAATTTTGGAAATTTCAATGGTCAATGACTATTAGCTTCTCACGGTTGAACAGTGAAAGGACACAGAAAGCCCAAAAGGTTGATATTGGGTACCAGTATGGCTAATCTTTTATCGGCTTCGCCGTGTACCAAACTTCAAAATAAACAAACGAATATACTTAGATATCAGCATGACGAGACGAATAGAATGGTATACAGATATGAACTATACGACCATCTTATCAAATGTCAATATTTCGCTGCCAAACTGCTGCAAATTCGCTGAAAATAAGATAAACGGAGGTAGAGAAGTCAAAATATTGTGAAATGAAAGATGACATCTCTCTCAGAAAATGATTTAAAATTTTATTATATAAAAATATTTAGATTTTGAAAATATTTTATTTTCATCAAATTAACGGATTTAAGTTGAAATTGAAAATTGCACAATAAAACTAACTTTCATATTTTCCAATGAAAATTTACAATTTTCTATGTATCGATAGACGCATATCAAATATCAAATTTCCATAACTGAATTCTATAATTTAAATTTCATTAAAATTTCATCTAATTACGTTATTTAAACCGTTAAAATTTTTGGGTCTTTAGACTCACCCCACTCAAAACTTTTCGCCCCCGAAAAGGAACGAGCTAGGAGAATGGAAACAACTAAAAGAAAAGATAGATTTGAAATACACAGTATTAGACACAACAGTAAATTTTAGAGCCACATAAATTTTATTTATTTCAAAATAGATTGATATTCTGCAAATTTGGTTTCAATCCAATTTACTCATTCAATAATAGTCATTATATTAACCTTTGATTGATTTCTGTTCATTATATTTTCATTCAATTGATTTGGCTTCAATTATTAACCTTTATTACAAAATTTCTTTTAAAACAAAATTTATTTTATTTAAATTATTTATTTTATCCATTTTTCTTTAGTTAAGTTGGTTCCATCTCTACATTCAACTAGAACTATTCTAAAGTTCATATTTATTTCTTTAGATAGCCTTTCACTATTATTTTATTTCGTTGACATATCTTGCAATATAGGTCTAGTGTATAGCATTTATCATAATCATCTAATATTTTTATTTATAAATTCCCTAACAAAATTCATTTGGACATCTTATTTATTATTGTATATTATTCAATTAAATTCAAAACACTTCCAGGTAAGTTTATTAAGGTTTCTTAATATAACTGAACACATACAAATTTACCTTTTATTTACAAATTTTTATTAAGAAAGATTTTAGTTTGAGCAATTTATTACTTTAAGTTTTCTCTTTTATAACCTTAAGTTATATATATTCACTCTAACCCTTTAACTTTTTGAATATTTTAGGCAAGTTATATATCAGAACGCAATTGATTAATATACAAATTGTAACATCCCGCCTTTTCGCACACTTTAAACCGACACACGTACCAATTTTAAAGCATACGCAAGGACGGATTGTTATGGGGTAAATAAGAAAAACAGAGAAGAAATAAAACAAAATAGAATCTCACAACGGAAGGATAAAATATAATAATCAATATACATTTCATGATAACTGTTTACAAAATATTTATCTTACTTATACAATGAATATCAGAGTTACACATACCAATACAATCAATGCAGCGGAAATTTTTGAGTGTGGTGCAATACTATAAATAAAATAATACGACTCCTTCGTCTTCGTCCTCCAAAGCTAAAGTCTTCTATCCTGAAATGCTCGAACTGACCCGAGCGAATTTGAAAAGACAAAAACACTCGAGTCAGACTAAAAGATCTTATGTGAGTTAAATTAACAGAAATAAATATGAGTGCAGTAACTCAAGAGATGCTCGGGATTTACATCTCCTAAGGATCCGTTAAACTATTTACTATGTAGTATATTGCGCTATTATAATAGTGTCTATTTATAAAATAAACTTACTTTTTAATAGCGTTAAGGGGTTACCCATATAGCCCTTAACACAAATAATGCCAATAGTCTATACAGTACCATAATACCTCCTGATCGGGAAGCTACCAGAGGATACTCCATAGGTACGACACAAATAGAAACTCGTAGTAAAGGCTCGGTATGGTAGGTGACACGGCACAACTAGGCAATGCCAGGGTAGATATACCAATTGCTATCCAGACTGGTGGAAACGCGTAGCCGCAGTTACCGCCCACCTCGGACTAACTCCCCAAAATCAAAATATAGAAGTGGCCACTAAATCAATCCAAAATCAAAGTATAATATCGAAGAGGAGGGTCCGATCAGAGGAATGACCTCATTGGCCTGAGAAATCGCTCCTGTTTTAGCCACCTTATGCCAACTCACGGGAGTCGGGTCCACGTATTTACCTTACAGGAAACGTAACCACCACCTACTTCATTCTGGAATCTCCACCGCGTACACGGTTAGTCAAAGTGGTTTTCGGTATCGACAGAGAGTATGTCCATATCCGATCCCGGTCTCTTTGCCAACCCATCGTTATTATAACACCGCGGTCATTTAAAAATAGGTTATACTTTAAAAATCGAATAAACATTTCCATTTTAAAATTATGAATACGATATCATTTTAAAACCCAAAACAATATGATATCCTTTATCCCAAATATAAACCTTTTCAAAAATCCAAATGCTTTAAAATTTATAACGTCTGAAAGCCAAATATCCTTTCAAAGCATAATATTTCGAAATTCATAATTTAAAACCATAACTTATAAAACTTGAATGGTTTGGATATTCAACGGTATATGAATTAAAAGGTTTAACTTAAATGTTACTTTGTAAAGAAAATAGTTCTCATGGCTTTACAAATACATTTCTTTATTAAGTCTAACCCAAAATTTGTATTATCTCTCTCAAGTTCCAAAACCACTTCAATTTATATATATATATATACGTATATCCATTTGGAGTATTAATATTTCAAACTAAAGTTGGATTTTATTCTTTCAACAGATCAATTGTTCTATTAATTAGTCTTGAATATTCACATAAAATCCATAAATAATAAGACTTCAATTTCTAGTAATAAAATATATATATTTTCCCAATTCAAATTATACTAGAATATTCATTTCAATTTTTTATTTGGGAAAAATCCAATTATAAATATCATATCTTAAAATTTCCAAACTTAACATTTAAACATATGATATAAATTATCAAACTTCATTTTCTTAAATTTTTTCCCATTTTTAATAAAGAGATTTATACACCTTTTAATTTCAAAATTTTCAACTTCATATGTATATATATGGAAGAATAATATTTATACAATATAAAATTTAAGATTATTAGAAACCGTATTCCATCCAAACCATAGAAATCACATTAAAATAGTTATATATAGACCGCGGTGCCTGTATATAATTTTCTATCCTATGGTCAAGTGATACGGATATTTATCATTTCAATCCGCAATTTAAAAGATATAAAATTTTGCGGCTGTATATCATTTCAAACTACAATCCCGAATGAAATGAAGTATGCATGATAATTTGAAATTTAATGATATACAATAAACATCCATTCATCAACATCATCCATCATCCAATCGCAATCATCAATCAATATCAATCAATAACAATATTATTTTTGGTACTACATAACAGGTAATACTGGCAATTTTATTCAAATTAAATTTAGCAGCTATTAATCTACAGTCTATATTCAGTAATAAATTATATAACTGTTAACTAGCAGTTCATATACAAACAAATAAATTTTAACTGTAAATTTACACGCAATAAATTAATTAAATTAACAGTTAAATTAATAAATGCAATTCAACAGATATGAATAAAATAATCATGCCAAATACTCATAAATAAATTTCTATTCATTTCTAAAATTAATTTAACAAACATAAAAGCTTCTAGTAGTTGTGAGTGGGTTTAAACACTCACCTTTTGAATTTAAATCGAATTTAAATTCGATTTAAACCCAAAAATTCGCCCGTATCAGAATTCGTCCAAACCAGCGTCAAAACGTCAGAAATTCCGATACGATCCCAGCAAAACAAACCGCGCGTGAATCCGAGCTCGTATGCAAAAGTTATGAAAATTTGAAAAATGGAAAATTCTGGTCCTGGGTCGACTTCGGGTTCGACTTCGGTGCGCCGCCTCAATTCCCCGGTGCCTGCTTGGAGTTTTCGCCAAAACGACCCGGAGCGACCCGAGTCATTTTCTTCCTGACCCGAAGTTGCTCTAGGGTTTTCTCCCCTGAAACCCGAAGCGCGACCAGAAGCTGCTGCAGATCCGCAATTTTTTTTTTTTTTTTAAATTTGAATTTTTTTTTTTTTGGAATTTGGGAATTAGGTTTTTTTTCTGCCATTAGAATGAGGAGGTGAGAAGGAGATGTATGTATAGAAAATGAAAATAAGGAGTGGCTAGGGTTTATAACCGTGCTTATATAGGTAGACTAGAGATAGCGTAGATGGATCGGATAAGTGAACGTACGAAACAACCTATGGCCCAAAAAGCCCGCTATGCCTCCGGAACCGAATTTATTAAATCTATATATCCAAATAGGTATTTTAAGATATTCTGAACGCGATGGAAAAAGTTTCACGTCCAAATTTGATCGTATGAAGAAGTTATGCTGAAAACAAAATTTCCAAATTTATTTCAAATTGATTTTATTAAAATTGATTTCAAGGCGTTTCACGCCCGTACGATCCTACGACAAGTCCGATCGATACGAAACTTGAAACCCTATAATAATTCACCGATACGGATCCGATGAAACTGGTTTCGTCGAAATCCGAGTCCGTGGCCAAAATGGCTATTTTTAATATTCATTAAACAAATTAAATAAATTATAAAAAATCCAAATTTTATATTAAATTCTAAAATTGGCCAAATTTTATTTCTTATATGATTCGTAATCAATTGAAAAGATTTAACAGGCTTAGCTGTGAATTAAAAGTTGACAGTATATTAATTGCAATGTTAATTTCTACACTTTCTTATATTTAAGAATTTTATAAATTATATTCTCAAAACCCATACTTTAGATTTTAAATCTTTATATTCTCAACTTTCACTTAAAATAAAGATGCCATAAACATTAGTTCCTGATTCACATCATTATTCTTTAAGTCTAATTTAAATCTCAATAACGTAGTATCTAACGTTAGAATCCATTTTATTATGCATAAATTACAAATTTTACTGACCCAAATTTTCTTCTTTTCATTCCATATCAATTGTCAATCCTATAAAAAAAATTAACATTAGGTTCATACTTATTACAAATAACTCCAATTTCTTCCAAATAATAATTACATAACTATTAAATATTAAATCCATTTAATTGCAATAAATTCAATTGATTGCAATAAATTTCCAAATAAATTTGGATCTTTATTTGGTTATACAAAAAAAATCCGTTATCACTTACCTAACAAAGTTATTATTACTTAAGATCTCATTGCATCCACATTTTCACATTTTCATTTCCTGGTTTCTTTACTTTATTCTACATAAATTATTATAAATGGGATTTTCTTGGTTACATCTTATTTGTATTTAACATTACTCATTCACCGATTTATTTCACTTTAACTGCGGTAAATTGGCGGATAAATTGAATTTGATTCCCAAAATTTAAATTAACAAGCAACAAGAATAGGTAACACACAATAGTCGTTGCGCTAAATTCTAGTCACCTAAATAAGCTTTTATTACTTTACAAAATGGAATAACTTTTAAACTCATAAATGTAATACCAAAACCGTTATAAATCCAATAAATTTCCAAATCGAAGTTTGTACACATTTTACACAACTATTATGATTTCTCACAGAACGTTGAATTTATTAAATGACCATTTATTTAAAATTTAATTCCCTTAATTGAATCAAATGCTTATAATTTTTACATTCTTACCATTCCTTCCCATTATAAATTCATTAACGGATTTACAAATCTCTATCTTCCAAACATTAAATAACCAAACTGATTACAACCACTGTTCTTATCAAATTTTCATAAATTTGTTCAAATCTATACTCTTTTTCCATATAAATAAATTTTATGTTACTACTAGATTTTTTTATCCACTACAGCCATTAAATTTTTACTATCTACACTTATTACATCTTTGTATTAATGAATCCCATTCAAGTTAATATTTATATTAATATTCACAAATTCAACATTTATATGTTTCTTAAAATTAACTTTCAACCAAATGTGCCAATTTACATTTCATTTCCATTCAATATATATTCATTTTATTCCGTTCATTCGGGTACTGCATTGAAATATATTTATTCTCTAATACTAACGTTATTATCATTAAATTATGATTGGATTCCAAGTTTTTATTCAATACCTTGAACAATAACTTACATATTAACCAAATCCTTCTTCTACTTAATTCAAATTGGATTATGTTCCAATTCCTATAACCTAGGTCTTGAGTCACCATTGACATAATTAAATTTATCGTTTATTTCAATCTTCATTTATAATTTAAAGTTCTACTAAACTAAATTACAAAACTTATGAACTTTAACAAATTTAATCCACAAATTAAATTTTTCTGATGTTTATATATTGCAATTAAATTCAGTTATTATTTCATTAATACCATTTTAATCAACTAATTATGACTTATAACCACAAACACAAATTTTCGTTATTTCAATCTATGTCATATAAACATTTTAAATTATTTACCTTTAATTACAGTTACTAGCTAACCCCTACATTTACTCCATTAAAAATCCTAAGACTTCTATTTCAATTTAAATTAGATTAGAAAACATATCAAATTGACTCATTTAATATTATTGAATTTAACGGGTCGTTACACTCTCCCCCACTCAAAACTTTTCGTCCCCGAAAAGGAAAAAGAAGGGAGAAGGAAGAATAAAACAGTACATCTTATTTCAAATATTATTTATAAACAATAATTTACTAAATTTATTTTCTTAAATAAAATATACCTGTTTATAATCATTATATTCTTTTATACTTAGATTATTAAAGCTGGAAAACATTTTCACAAAATTCTAAGTCTAAAATTTACGGAAAATTTTGGCAGAGTCTCCTTTGTACGGAGAGACTCTGGAGAAAATATAATATCAAAATATACAAATATGTTACATATGTTATCAAAATATTATCCCAACACGGGCAAAATTATAAAATAGCGCTTTAAACGTAATCCGAAAACGTACCTATTTGTCGGGCAATATACGCTTATTTTTATGGAACCAAAGCAGTAGCAGTTGCTTCCATCACCTGCATTTCACTTATATAATCTAAGAAGGTTAAATATTTATATTTAAAGTGAAATGTTTAGGTGGTTTCAACCATTAATCAACCAATCAATACAACAACCTTCAACCTTACAACCATCATACATACACAAAGCAAAGCGACCATTTAATCCATCAAACAAATAGTTGTTTGGATTCAAACTTGAAATTTGTATGAAATGAAATTAACTATCAAGTGCATCCTTTACTCAACAGTCTTAGACGGAACAAAGATAGATTATTTATTCATCTAAAACTTCAAATTCCTTACCCAACAACCATAAATCAAACAATACAATTCAAACCAACAACCAAATTAACTTATTATACATTTAATTCATGCTTTAGTTGTTTGATTTTTTTTTTTTCATTTATGGAGGGATTTCTTCATTTCCTACAAATTTCATTTTCCATTTATTACAAAATTCATTATATTGGTATCCTATTTTATTTACTTAAGTTTATGTCATCTATTTATAATCTTACCTTTACTTATATAGTAGAATTTCCAATTTAACTTAAGTTTATACAATTTAATTCTCATTTTATCACAGCAAATTCATTGATTACTTTCATTACCTTACTCTTCACTTGTAAGAATTTCCCTTACATTTTCTTACTAACTTTGCACTTTTCTTATATGGTAAGTTATATATGTTTTAAGAATGTAAGTGGAAATTTATACAAGTTTCTTCTCAATTCCTTTAATTAATTAATGGTTCATCAAATATATATTCGTTTTATAAATTAAAATTTCAACTTACCTTTAATTTCATTCATTTATTAAATGTTGACGTTTCTATTATATTTAATAGTAGTAACAATTTAATTTCCCACTTCCACTTATATTAAACTAGTAGCATTTAAATCACACTTAAGTTTATAACCCTACACATCAATCTTTATTTGTTAAAGAATTTCATTTTATTTACTTAAGTTTAAAATCACCTATTAATAATACTAATCTTAAATTATGGAAAAATTCAAATTATAACTTAAGTTTATACTATTATATTCTTATTTATAATAGCAATTCATTGAATCCTTCATTATTTCCCAAAATTCCTACTTGTAAAATATTCAATTCCAATCTCTCATTTAACATTTCAACTTTTTATATTTGGTAAGTTATATATATGTTAAAGAAAAATGCAATTGAACTTATACAAGTTTATCTAAATTCTTTTAATTCATTCATTGTTCAATAAATCTTTACCTCTCTTATAAGTTAAAATTTTAACTTCCTTTATACTTAGCATTCATTCTCTTACCTAAATTAGAGGTTTTCAATTCATTACTTACCTACCTTTTATTCCACTAAAATAGTTCAAACAATTTAATTAAGGGCTATATGGGTAACCCCTTAACGCTATTAAAAAGTAAGTTTATTTTATAAATAGACACTATTATAATAGCGCAATATACTACATAGTAAATAGTTTAACGGATCCTTAGGAGATGTAAATCCCGAGCATCTCTTGAGTTACTACACTCATATTTATTTCTGTTAATTTAACTCACATAAGATCTTTTAGTCTGACTCGAGTGTTTTTGTCTTTTCAAATTCGCTCGGGTCAGTTCGATCATTTCAGGATAGAAGACTTTAGCTTTGGAGGACGAAGACGAAGGAGTCGTATTATTTTATTTATAGTATTGCACCACACTCAAAAATTTCCGCTGCATTGATTGTATTGGTATGTGTAACTCTGATATTCATTGTATAAGTAAGATAAATATTTTGTAAACAGTTATCATGAAATGTATATTGATTATTATATTTTATCCTTCCGCTGTGAGATTCTATTTTGTTTTATTTCTTCTCTGTTTTTCTTATTTACCCCATAACAATCCGTCCTTGCGTATGCTTTAAAATTGGTACGTGTGTCGGTTTAAAGTGTGCGAAAAGGCGGGATGTTACAGTTGGTATCAGAGCTTTGGTTTAGCGATAAACCTTGGCTTTGTGGGGTTTGACTCTTTGTTAATAGGGTAGAAATATCCTATGGGAGTCGCTGAGAGTATATATATGAGAGAGCGTATTTGTTAGTTTTATAAAAAGATTTTGATATTGTGTTAATCTGTTCCACTTTGTATTTATAATTCTGCTTGATGCATGGGACGCTATGTCATCAATAGGGATTTCTAAACACTTAATAGGACAGACCGACATAATATTTGTTTTATATAGGTGAATGAAATAATTTTGCCTATTATATTTTCTATATATAAAAATATTTTATAAAGATATATATATATATTTGGTTGCTATAGATTGGGTGTTAGGAAATAAAAATATTTATAACAATTGAAGCTAAGTTGAAATTATAATAAATCAAATGGAGATTTTAGAACTTAAGTCTGGGATTTTGAAAATCTTCTTTCAAAGGATTTATGAAATATAATGATTTGGTTTATAAGTAATTTCTTATATAAATATTTAGATAATTCGGAAGAATTGTTTAAAAGAAGATTTTGGAGAAAATAATTTTGTACTTTCCTCTCTGTCGCTGGAAAATAATTTTGGTGATGGCGGCCGCATCATCGACTTTCATTTTCGAGTTTCGAAGGGGAAAGGCCACTGTAGTAGATTCTACTACAGATTATTTTGAAATATTTAAATTTTAATTGTTTTAAATATAATTAGAGATATATAAGTGTAAGAAGTTATTTATCTATTATTTCAAAATAAATTGAAATTTGACCCGGAATTTAATTCTAAAATTTCCATTTGATTTATTATAATTTCAACTTAGCTTCAATTGTTATAAATATTTTTATTTCCTAACACCCAATCTATAGCAACCAAATATATATATATATATATATATATATATATCTTTATAAAATATTTTTATATATAGAAAATATAATAGGCAAAATTATTTCATTCACCTATATAAAACAAATATTATGTCGGTCTGTCCTATTAAGTGTTTAGAAATCCCTATTGATGACATAGCGTCACATGCATCAAGCAGAATTATAAATACAAAGTGGAACAGATTAACACAATATCAAAATCTTTTTATAAAACTAACAAATACGCTCTCTCATATATATACTCTCAGCGACTCCCATAGGATATTTCTACCCTATTAACAAAGAGTCAAACCCCACAAAGCCAAGGTTTATCGCTAAACTAAAGCTCTGATACCAACTGTAACATCCCGCCTTTTCGCACACTTTAAACCGACACACGTACCAATTTTAAAGCATACGCAAGGACGGATTGTTATGGGGTAAATAAGAAAAACAGAGAAGAAATAAAACAAAATAGAATCTCACAGCGGAAGGATAAAATATAATAATCAATATACATTTCATGATAACTGTTTACAAAATATTTATCTTACTTATACAATGAATATCAGAGTTACACATACCAATACAATCAATGCAGCGGAAATTTTTGAGTGTGGTGCAATACTATAAATAAAATAATACGATTCCTTCGTCTTCGTCCTCCAAAGCTAAAGTCTTCTATCCTGAAATGCTCGAACTGACCCGAGCGAATTTGAAAAGACAAAAACACTCGAGTCAGACTAAAAGATCTTATGTGAGTTAAATTAACAGAAATAAATATGAGTGCAGTAACTCAAGAGATGCTCGGGATTTACATCTCCTAAGGATCCGTTAAACTATTTACTATGTAGTATATTGCACTATTATAATAGTGTCTATTTATAAAATAAACTTACTTTTTAATAGCGTTAAGGGGTTACCCATATAGCCCTTAACACAAGTAATGCCAATAGTCTATACAGTACCATAATACCTCCTGATTGGGAAGCTACCAGAGGATACTCCATAGGTACGACACAAATAGAAACTCGTAGTAAAGGCTCGGTATGGTAGGTGACACGGCACAACTAGGCAATGCCAGGGTAGATATACCAATTGTTATCCAGGCTGGTGGAAATGCGTAGCCGCAGTTACCGCCCACCTCGGACTAACTCCCCAAAATCAAAATATAGAAGTGGCCACTGAATCAATCCAAAATTAAAGTATAATATTGAAGAGGAGGGTCCGATCAGAGGAATGACCTCACTGGCTTGAGAATCGCTCCTGTTTTAGCCACCTTATGCCAACTCACGGGAGTCGGGTCCACGTATTTACCTTACAGGAAACGTCACCACCACCTACTTTATTCTGGAATCTCCACCGCGTACACGGTTAGTCAAAGTGGTTTTCGGTATCGACAGAGAGTATGTCCATATCCGATCCCGGTCTCTTTGCCAACCCATCGTTATTATAACACCGCGGTCATTTAAAAATAGGTTATACTTTAAAAATCAGAATAAACATTTCCATTTTAAAATTATGAATACGATATCATTTTAAAACCCAAAACAATATGATATCCTTTATCCCAAATATAAACCTTTTCAAAAATCCAAATGCTTTAAAATTTATAACGTCTGAAAGCCAAATATCCTTTCAAAGCATAACATTTCGAAATTCATAATTTAAAACCATAACTTATAAAACTTGAATGGTTTGGATATTCAACGGTATATGAATTAAAAGGTTTAACTTAAATGTTACTTTGTAAAGAAAATAGTTCTCATGGCTTTACAAATACATTTCTTTATTAAGTCTAACCCAAAATTTGTATTATCTCTCTCAAGTTCCAAAACCACTTCAATTTATATATATATATATATATATATATATATATATATACGTATATCCATTTGGAGTATTAATATTTCAAACTAAAGTTGGATTTTATTCTTTCAACAGATCAATTGTTCTATTAATTAGTCTTGAATATTCACATAAAATCCATAAATAATAAGACTTCAATTTCTAGTAATAAAATATATATATATTCCCAATTCAAATTATACTAGAATATTCATTTCAATTTATTTGGGAAAAATCCAATTATAAATATCATATCTTAAAATTTTCAAACTTAACATTTAAACATATGATATAAATTATCAAACTTCATTTTCTTAAATTTTTTCCCATTTTTAATAAAGAGATTTATACACCTTTTAATTTCAAAATTTTCAACTTCATATGTATATATATGGAAGAATAATATTTATACAATATAAAATTTAATATTATTAGAAACCGTATTCCATCCAAACCATAGAAATCACATTAAAATAGTTATATAGAGACCGCGGTGCCTGTATATAATTTTCTATCCTATGGTCAAGTGATACGGATATTTATCATTTCAATCCGCAATTTAAAAGATATAAAATTTTGCGGCTGTATATCATTTCAAACCACAATCCCGAATGAAATGAAGTATGCATGATAATTTGAAATTTAATGATATACAATAAACATCCATTCATCAACATCATCCATCATCCAATCGCAATCATCAATCAATATCAATCAATAACAATATTATTTTTGGTACTACATAACAGGTAATACTGGCAATTTTATTCAAATTAAATTTAACAGCTATTAATCTACAGTCTATATTCAGTAATAAATTATATAACTGTTAACTAGCAGTTCATATACAAACAAATAAATTTTAACTGTAAATTTATACGCAATAAATTAATTAAATTAACAGTTAAATTAATAAATGCAATTCAACAGATATGAATAAAATAATCATGCCAAATACTCATAAATAAATTTCTATTCATTTCTAAAATTAATTTAACAAACATAAAAGCTTCTAGTAGTTGTGAGTGGGTTTAAACACTCACCTTTTGAATTTAAATCGAATTTAAATTCGATTTAAACCCAAAAATTCGCCCGTCTCGGAATTCGTCCAAACCAGCGTCAAAACGTCAGAAATTCCGATACGATACCAGCAAAACAAACCGCGCGTGAATCCGAGCTCGTATGCAAAAGTTATGAAAATTTGAAAAATGAAAAATTCTGGTCCTGGGTCGACTTCGGGTTCGACTTCGGTGCGCTGCCTCAATTCCCCGGTGCCTGCTTGGAGTTTTCGCCAAAACGACCCGGAGCGACCCGAGTCATTTTCTTCCTGACCCGAAGTTGCTCTAGGGTTTTCTCCCCTGAAACCCGAAGCGCGACCAGAAGCTGCTGCAGATCCGCAATTTTTTTTTTTTTTTTTTAAATTTGAATTTTTTTTTTTTTTGGAATTTGGGAATTAGGTTTTTTTTCTGCCATTAGAATGAGGAGGTGAGAAGTAGATGTATGTATAGAAAATGAAAATAAGGAGTGGCTAGGGTTTATAACCGTGCTTATATAGGTAGACTAGAGATAGCGTAGATGGATCGGATAAGTGAACGTACGAAACAAACTATGGCCCAAAAAGCCCGCTATGCCTCCGGAACCGAATTTATTAAATCTATATATCCAAATAGGTATTTTAAGATATTCTGAACGCGATGGAAAAAGTTTCACGTCCAAATTTGATCGTATGAAGAAGTTATGCTGAAAACAAAATTTCCAAATTTATTTCAAATTGATTTTATTAAAATTGATTTCAAGGCGTTTCACGCCCGTACGATCCAACGACAAGTCCGATCGATACGAAACTTGAAACCCTATAATAATTCACCGATACGGATCCGATGAAACTGGTTTCATCGAAATCCGAGTCCGTGGCCAAAATGGCTATTTTTAATATTCATTAAACAAATTAAATAAATTATAAAAAATCCAAATTTTATATTAAATTCTAAAATTGGCCAAATTTTATTTCTTATATGATTCGTAATCAATTGAAAAGATTTAACAGGCTTAGTTGTGAATTAAAAGTTGACAGTATATTAATTGCAATGTTAATTTCTACACTTTCTTATATTTAAGAATTTTATAAATTATATTCTCAAAACCCATACTTTAGATTTTAAATCTTTATATTCTCAACATTCACTTAAAATAAAGATGCCATAAACATTAGTTCCTGATTCACATCATTATTCTTTAAGTCTAATTTAAATCTCAATAACGTAGTATTTAACGTTAGAATCCATTTTATTATGCATAAATTACAAATTTTACTGACCCAAATTTTCTTCTTTTCATTCCATATCAATTGTCAATCCTATAAGAAAAATTAACATTAGGTTCATACTTATTACAAATAACTCCAATTTCTTTCAAATAATAATTACATAACTATTAAATATTAAATCCATTTAATTGCAATAAATTCAATTGATTGCAATAAATTTCCAAATAAATTTGGATCTTTATTTTGTTATACAAAAAAAATCCGTTATCACTTACCTAACAAAGTTATTATTACTTAAGATCTCATTGCATCCACATTTTCACATTTTCATTTCCTGGTTTCTTTACTTTATTCTACATAAATTATTATAATTGGGATTTTCTTGGTTACATCTTATTTGTATTTAACATTACTCATTCACCAATTTATTTCACTTTAACTGCGGTAAATTGGCGGATAAACTGAATTTGATTCCCAAAATTTAAATTAACAAGCAACAAGAATAGGTAACACACAATAGTCGTTACGCTAAATTCTAGTCACCTAAATAAGCTTTTATTACTTTACAAAATGGAATAACTTTTAAACTCATAAATGTAATACCAAAACCGTTATAAATCCAATAAATTTCCAAATCGAAGTTTGTACACATTTTACACAACTATTATGATTTCTCACAGAACGTTGAATTTATTAAATGACCATTTATTTAAAATTTAATTCCCTTAATTGAATCAAATGCTTATAATTTTTACATTCTTACCATTCCTTCCCATTATAAATTCATTAACGGATTTACAAATCTCTATCTTCCAAACATTAAATAACCAAACTGATTACAACCACTGTTCTTATCAAATTTTCATAAATTTGTTCAAATCTATACTCTTTTTCCATATAAATAAATTTTATGTTACTACTAGATTTTTTTATCCACTACAGCCATTAAATTTTTACTATCTACACTTATTACATCTTTGTATTAATGAATCCCATTCAAGTTAATATTTATATTAATATTCACAAATTCAACGTTTATATGTTTCTTAAAATTAACTTTCAACCAAATGTGCCAATTTACATTTCATTTCCATTCAATATATATTCATTTTATTCCGTTCATTCGGGTACTGCATTGAAATATATTTATTCTCTAATACTAACGTTATTATCATTAAATTATGATTGGATTCCAAGTTTTTATTCAATACCTTGAACAATAACTTACATATTAACCAAATCCTTCTTCTACTTAATTCAAATTGGATTATGTTCCAATTCCTATAACCTAGGTCTTGAGTCACCATTGACATAATTAAATTTATCGTTTATTTCAATCTTCATTTATAATTTAAAGTTCTACTAAACTAAATTACAAAACTTATGAACTTTAACAAATTTAATCCACAAATTAAATTTTTCTGATGTTTATATATTGCAATTAAATTCAGTTATTATTTCATTAATACCATTTTAATCAACTAATTATGACTTATAACCACAAACACAAATTTTCGTTATTTCAATCTATGTCATATAAACATTTTAAATTATTTACCTTTAATTACAGTTACTAGCTAACCCCTACATTTACTCCATTAAAAATCCTAAGACTTCTATTTCAATTTAAATTAGATTAGAAAACATATCAAATTGACTCATTTAATATTATTGAATTTAACGGGTCGTTACACTAATAAATTTGCTTCATTTCAATAATTGAAAACCATCACTTTACACAGTATTTAGGGATTAATATTCGGTTGCACTTCAAATAATTTTTGAAATGATATATATACACACACATAAAACATATGTTATAATACATCAAATTATACTAAAAAATTCAAATCAAATTCATTCTCCAAAACAAAAGTGTAGCGAAGCTACTAAGTGATCTTTTCGCTATGAGACTTGAAAAGAATATCAATGATGTTGTAGTCATGACCGAAATTATTTTTCAACGACAATTGAGGAGAGTACAACTTACTTCTTTTAAAATTCTTTGGAAATAATTTTCATTCAAAGATACTTTCTAATAATATATATATGTATATATATATATCAAAACTTTAAAAACCAAATTTTTGAAAATACTGGAAATTGAATTCTCAAATTTTTAATTTAAATTCATTTCAATTTCAATCAATTTATAAATAATGTTTTATTATTTCAGTTATTTGTATCATGTTGCAATAGTCAATGGTTTACAAAACAGTAAATGATAAGCAAATATTATCATATCTAACAACCAAGTCATTTAACTTTTTAATTTTAGAAAATTATACTTTTATATAACAATATAATTATTTATAAATTTATTTCATTTACAAATTTTAAAAACAATATTGTGTCGGTTTGCTCTGTTCAAGTGTTTGGAATTTCCATCGATAGCGTTGGCTAGACGAATCAATCGAAACCCAAAATTGAAACTTAACAACTCAAACAACATAATATAAATTTTTTTTATATCAATTATAAATACACTCCCTAACAGGATGATTCAATAGTAGATCATAGAACAAGGATAGAGATTCAAATTTAGAGGGATCCTAGTTACAAAGAATTTTAACAAATAAAATAGGCTCGAAATGAAAATGAGATAATTGAATTACAAAAGGGGAAAGATGGATGGACTTATATTAATCACGGCGATCTTAACTGGGACAACCGGGATTCCAAGAATAAGATTGATGCGAAATTTAAATTCCCACTTAAGAGGTGGAAAATGACTTCACCAAAACATCGTGCACTAATTTGACACAGTGGTGAAGTAAGATTACTGGGCAGATAAAACAAATAGATAGAACTGCATGTATAAATCACGAGGCAATCGACATTCGATTACAAGAGAACTATCCGGGTCGTCTACAAGAGAACGGTTTGGGCTTTGCAAGAAATAATAACATCTTAAACCGGGAACATAGAAATCTTCGGTGAATCGACGCCGTTGAAACAGTTCACCACTTTACAAATCGTAAAAAGTTTGGCGGGACCGCTGGTGGAATTAGACACACCCAAGGAAGAAGTTGCCAATTGAGGTGGCAAGATGTTCTAAAATTCATTATAGAGATCAACCGAAGTGGAGCTATGGGATGCCCCAGAATCAAGAAGAACACAAACAGGAAGAGACCAGAATAGATCCTAGAAGAAATGGAAAAGTTCCAAAATTCAAAGGAAACCCGAGTAAAAGAGGAAGAAACTCAAACCCGAATGAAGGTGATTCTACAATTAAATTTACTCTATATACTAAATTTTGCCAAAATCAGAGCTCTGATATCACTTGTCACGACCTGGCATTTCAAACCATTCGCATCCACACATGTCGGACTTGAATTGCTCAGAATATCAGATTGCTAATTTGTATTTGGTAAAACCCATGATATACAGTAAATAAATCAATCACAGAATCATAGACACAGAGATTACAATAAGAAGTAGCGGAATAGACAAATAATAGTTAGGAAGCTACTATAAAACATCAGAGTCGGAAACAAAATACAACTGAAATCTCAAATACAAAGTAGTCTCAAATACAAAAGTAACCATAAGACTGAATAGAAATGCGACGACCCAGAATTTTCGAGCATTTAAAATCGGAATATTTAAATTGATTTTAAGTATTCAATAGGGCAACTTTAACTTGAATTACGAATATCACAATTCATTTGATAATTTAATTATTGAATATAAATAATTTAAAATTGGATGAAATGTTGAATCTAGAATTTTAAGCCTATTAAAAATAATTTGAAAGCCTATAAAATTTATATTGATAATACTGAGAATAATAGAAGTTTTAAAATTTGATTTAACAGTGATCTGTTCAGTTTTGAAATTTTATAGTTTAAATTGAATTTAAAAATAGCCTTCCGAGGCACAGTCTCGGAATCCGCCGAAACCAGTCCCATTGAGTCCGTAATATTGGATTATTATCGGGTTTGAAATTTTGTATTGATCGGAGCTAGTGTGTGAGTATACGATTTACAAATGCGCTGAGATTTTATATCGAAATTTCTTTTTATTCCGGGTTTTCCTAATCGAATCGAATAAGACTTATAACTTCGTCCCTTCCTTTGCAAGCCTAAAGTTAAAATAAAATATGTATTACTCGTGGATTCTTCTGAAAGCCATGCCAAAATGTTTTTTTATAATCATGCAACTTTTTTTCCCTCTTTTATAAACCGAGCTTCATCTCTCTCCAGAACAAACGAAAAAAAATGGGCGACAGTCTTATTCTCTTTCCCCTCTTCTTATAATCGAAACCGAATTCGATTCTTAAAAAAAAAATTACATCCTACGATGTAAATCGCGATCGCCATCGCGATGCTCGGACAATTATAGCACGGTGAAGTTAGGGGCTCAAGTGAATCTCGATCGAGCGAGGCGCCGCTGGAATTGGGGCGATTCGAGTCGCATTCGAATTAGGGAGACGAGTCGCGACTTCGATATGGGATTTGAAGGTGAGAGTTTTGGCTAGTGTCAATCATGGGGGGAAGCGCCGCATGTCGATGAGCTCGATGAAGGCGTTCGTGACTAGGGTTGTTCGATAGGTCAAGTATATCAACCTTTTTATTTTCGATTTTTTTATGCATATAAATTTGTACAGTAAGTAAAAATAAATAAATAAATTAATATATTTATATATACTTACAGTAAGCAGTTTTGTTCAAACATATATACAGAAAATAATAATAATAATAATATACTAACAGAAATTCTCTTCATTTCAGTTAATACGTATATGCAGAAATCAAGTGTATAACAATGAAGTTTATAACAGAAATAGTTTTGTATAGAAAGAAATTTCTGGATGAAATCTTATGTTGTTTTTATAGTATTAAACCAAAAGGTATATATATGTATAGGCTGAAATGGAATTTTTATTTTCTTAAAATGTAATAAGATATGTTTATAGGTAAACAACAAATAAATATATATTTCCAAAAGGGAGATAACTTTGTAATTTACTTGTTTAATTAATTTAGAAATGGTTAAAGAGAAATTATTTTAAACCCAAAGTATTAGTTAATTATTTATGATAAGTGATTATTTAATTAGTTTAAATAAAATTGTTTGTTAATTTAATTAAATTTAGCAAATGGAAATTATTTGTTCGATTTATTCGAATATTAACAAAATAATTAGTTAATTAAATTTATTGAATGGTAGTTGATTATTCTAGTGGTTCAAATGTTAATAAACTGTAAATATTTATACAAGGTCTAAAGTCGTGGGGAAAACCAGGCAAGTTTGAATTGGATCGAAAAACAAAATCGAAGGTGAGTTAATCTCACTCAGTTTGGGATTATTGAAAGAGTAAAGAAGAAATTGGATGGCAAAACAAGATTTGAATTATTGAAAGAGTAAAGAAGAAATTGGAAAAAAATTATAATAAAATAAAGTCCATAATTAATGAATTTTGAGATTAACTGATAAGTAGAGAAATTTGTTTAAAATAAAATAAATTGGAAATCAATTTGGGGAAATTGATTTAAGTGATTGAAGTTGGAATCTTCTCTGGATAGCCAAGTACATGTTCTTAAAGGAAAATTTTAAATATAAATTAAATGTTTTAAAGTTGTTTTTAAAGAAAGCAAGTGTTGTAAAATTTATTATTTCCAATATTTAAAGTCTAAAGAAAGTATTTTCTTTTAATCTATTTTAGCAGTAATTATTAAGAAGTAACTTAGTATTTTGTTTTTAAAAGCAGAAATCTAGTTTTATATTTTATTCAGTAACCTTATTTTCAAATATTCATATAGTATGTATTTTTAATAAATTATTAAAGAAATTTTAACTTGAATGTTTTAAAGTATATTTAAAAAAAAGTAATGTGTTTTAAATTAATTTAGAAAAATCTAGTTTTGTACTTGGTGATTCCGGTGGAAATAGAAATACTCGGAATTTATTCTGAGAAAAGGAAGATAGTTTGAAAACTGTTTTCAAAAGGGTTTGAAAGTGAAACTATATTTTATAAAGATATTTTGAGATAATTAAATAATTTGAAAATTATTTATTGGTTAATGGTTGTTTGTGAATATTAATTGATAGTTAAATCACCGTCTATCAATATTAGCCAAATGCGTTGATCGTTTCGAAGAGACCGGGATCGAGATTTATTTATCGAAAACCAGTTCGATCCGGTTTGTACGTTTCGTGGAAACGAGTTTGGATTCGAAGGTGGAGAAATGAAGTGCAAGGGCTAGTCGCTAGTAATCCTGAGGATATTTCCAAAATGGAGGTAGTAGGAATAGTGCCTTCGGTTCCGTTCGAACCCGGGACGGACTTGTATGGATGAATGCTTGCGAAACATCGTCAGGTGGACGATGGGCATTCTAAGGGATATGTTCTAAAAAGATAACGATTAGCCTCAAACCTCATCAAATGGGAATGACTGAAAATCAGGGGTTATGCAGCAAGGCTAGGTGGGTAGCACCCAAGCAGGGTGAGGTCATCCCTATCTAGATGTCCCTTTTCATTTCGGGTTAGTGGGCGGTTGCTGATCCCAACCGTGGGGTGGTCTCACTCGGGATTATCCAGTAAGGGGTAGTCCCGTTCTTATGTTGCAGGGGAGCGGAAGTACTTTTCGGTACGGTGATCTAGGCACCGTACTGTGACAGGTGGTACCCCGGTGCCTAGTCATTAGTTGGAAATCCATTCTCCATACGAGCCTTGTACGAGTTTTGTTTGTATTACCCACTTTGTGGCTAGTAGCTGGAATTTAATAGATATAACAATTTCGGCTATTTTATAAGTATTTGTATATAGGCCCTATTGTAATATCAGAGAATTTCTATAAAAATCTTTTTAGCTATCGTAAGGTAAAAACCCGACATGTTTATTTGTGGCGTGGTCTTACGAGATGCTTTTGTTTTCAAAGGATTTTTGAAACTTTAATAATCAACTGGGTGTGATTTTCTCACGCTGGTATTCCAGATTGACTCGGGTGTTATTTAACTGTAATGCTCGGGTCAGACCGAGTATTATAGGATCCAGGATATGATGCTATGGAGATCAGGAGACGAGCTGGATGGCTAGACGTATCTCCCGTACTTGTTTATATATATTTCGCTGTGCCGTGTATTCTGTTGTAGAACATGTTGTGATTACTATCATGAGTTGTGATGTTGATTTGTTGTACTCTGATGAACGTAATGTATTGATAGATATATTTTTCTATTGAGTAAAGATATGTATTTATATATTATAGTTTATTCCGCTGCGTTTGTGAGATTCTGTTGTTATTTGTTTTCTATTCTTCTACCTCCTTCTTCTTAAACCCGAATGGTTCGTATTTTTGTACAACTTGAGTTGATTGTTGTAGAATAGTGTTGAATCAAGGGGTACAGATTTGCGGGCTGTTACAGTGGTATCAGAGCTTAGGTTGGTGATAACCTTGGCTCTGGTGGGAATTACTCATTTAAAATAGAGTCCATAGTACTCTAGAATGAGTTT
This sequence comes from Allium cepa, assembly GCA_030765085.1. Classification (NCBI taxonomy): domain Eukaryota; kingdom Viridiplantae; phylum Streptophyta; class Magnoliopsida; order Asparagales; family Amaryllidaceae; genus Allium; species Allium cepa. The sequence continues at coordinate 323,392,019 of CM060939.1, forward strand.
GAGTGTAACGCTTCGATTTTTCGTTGCCGAAAAACCGAATAGTTATGGGTTTAAGAAAAAGAAAAGAAGAAGAAAGAAGAAAGAAGAAAGAAGATAGGAAAGAAGGAAATAGAAAATAGAACACAACAGAACAACATCAGAATCTCACAATTCGCAGCGGAACAACATATAATAATAAATGAATAATCTTTAAACAAAGAACTATATCAGTTATTACATTTTATACATTACATTTCATTACATCATATCATCAGAGTGTACAACAATATACAACATCAAACAGTGCAGCGGAAAAAGAAATACTATATACTAGTAATACGCCGTGCCATCCAGCTTGCCTCTAGCAACTCCTGAATATCTAGAATATCCTGATAAACCTAACTCTTAACTGCCCGTGTGAAAATTGGTGGGCACCCAGAGTTTAGGAAGGAAAACAATAAACTCCGAGTCAGTCATGTGACTGGTGTGAGAACTCAAAACAGTTTATTTATCTTTAAAATCTAAATAGAGGAATATTTTTAAAGTCAATTCACAATGCTTTTAAAAATGAGACTACCATAAGGCCTCCCGCACACACACACATGCAAACGCAGAATCGGAGGAGATTTCTCCTTATGATAGTCAAAGATGCTTGATACGCATTTAAAATAACATTTGATATTATTACTAGTGCATAGTGTAGGAAAAATTTATTTCGAAAGTAGAATATAAATCTTAGCCAACATACGACCATTATCGTATGCCTACTATAGCTACCATCCAAACAGTGGTGACCACCATAAGTGAATGGCAGGTTCTACAACTAATACCGTACAAGTTTCGTATTGGGAATTGGATTTCCAACGAATGATCAGGCCAAGGAACTTCCCATTGCCACATGAGAATGCCTCTGGATGGACATCCCCGAGAACCAAACCGGATCTCTACCAACACAAGGCCGGGTTACCCCTAACTGAGTAACAACTGACCGAATATGCCATCCCCCGGTCCTTTGGGACCTTTTAACCGAGCGCCCGCAATCAATTCACACAATCATAACAAAGTTTTTTCAACATGAGTAAGTATCTGGGCTCCATACCATGATACCACCCTTTTCCAGAAGGAAATGCACACATCCTAAAGGGCGCTACCCCTCATAACCTTGCCGCATCTTTCCTGTTTTGACCATTCACGGGGTGTGAGGCTCGACGAATTCACGTCCACAAAAACATACTTTATACAAAAGCCATGCTTTGGGTCAACAAATGATCATAGAAATGATCACCAAGATAGACGATCAAATAAACGATCCTATCAAAAATAATCAACACAATGATCATTTACAGCTACACTCAGCATGTCACATTACCAAATTGGGAATATATCGCTGATAACATTCAACTACATAACCTCTGAGCTCGTACGTCTCAGAGAAGGGTGTTAAGCTAAAAGAATAAATTCTCCGCCACCAACAGAAATATATTTGAAAGAAATCTGCTTTATATCTCAATTTGTAATGTCAGACATACAATCCATACAAGTCTGTTCCGGGCTCGAACAAAACCGAAGGCACTTACAAAGAAGTCCTTGCAATCCGGATATTCACAATCCTGATCGGATTTCCCATCACTTAGGGAGTCTCTATACCGTTGCAACTCAGTGCAGAGACAATCGACAGGTCATTCTATCGCTCTCGCAAATACCGGGTCTTCAACACCGATCTTCAATGCGATTCATAACGACGTATCACATATTCAGAATGGGTTATACGACCCCATGGTCCTTTCCCGGTTAACCCGAATAGTGAGCGCTTATTCAAAAATAAGTGTGGCATTCAAATTCAAACAAATCACATCAAATACCCATTCAAAGGGAAATATTGATAGTCGGTTATTGAACTATCCATGGATATGCACACATCACCAGATTCCAAATAATTTTCCAAATTATTTATTTTCCAAAATATCTTTACAAGATATATATTTTCAACACTTCAAAAATAAATCAATATTTATTTTTAAACAAATTCTACTTTCTTTTATAAATTCAATAGTGAATTTACATTCCAAAGTATTAATGAATATACGACTTCAATTCGATTTATAATATTCATTTTCAATTTATCTTTAAAAAGATAAATTCTCTAATATTCACTTTATATTGGAAAAACATTTCCATACTTATTTATTCATAAGTAATTCACAAATTTTATTTATTTTCAACATTTGGAAAATATTCAATATACTTAAATCGAGATTAAGTATATATTTCATTCTTTAAGGAAATCATTCTCTTAAACATATTTATTTGGGCCAAAACGAATGTTGCGTAAAACATCGTTACGACAACCCAAAATCACTAGTATAGGGATTCGAAATTAAAATAGATATATAAATCCCAATACTTATTCAAAACATTTCCATTCGGAAATCATTTACTATAACAACAGTGTTACAGTCCACTATTTCCTTTTCATTTCTCGAAAACGTCTATTTCAACAATAAATGTTGAAATCTATGGTTTCGAATCTCAACGCATTTTAAAACATCGTTAGATCGTTTTAATTCTGTTTAAAACATCACATTCAAAACATTTTCTTTAACATATTATTCACTATTCAAAAACGTGAATATACTATGTTAACAAATTTCATCCTTTTATACATTTTATTTAAAAGGGTTACTCACAGTTCAAAAACATGAATATAACTTCATTTATAGGTTTCAACAATTTATTTATCAAAATAAGTTGTTTACGAATTTATAAAACAACGTTTATAAATCCCATTTCTATTTATTTATAACAACTTCCTTTTATAAATTCCTTTATTAACCTATTCGATTTATAACTCAATTATAAAACAAAGGTTCATATTATAAGTCAAATACTTATAATTTATTCGTTTACAAAAATCGTTCCTTTGAACTTCATAATTATAAATCTTATAACTTATAAGATTCGATTATTCATCTAAATATATTCTTTAATAATTTCACAAAATTTATAAATCTTGCTATTTATAAATTTCATTCATAACTCCACCATTTATAATTTTATAAATTCCATTCATTTACAAAATTCATTTTCACTTCATTCAAACACTTATAAAACCTTGTTTTATAATTTCAATATTTCAATTCAGAAATATCCATTTATAAATCTCTTAATATAAATCAATTTATATTATTCTTTAAAACGTCTTTAATCTCCTTTATTATTTCACCATTTTGATTCATAAAATAATTAAATTTTATAAATCCTATATTTAAACTTTTCACAATAAATTCTAAAATCCCGATTAAACTATTTTATAAAATCATTAGCATCATATTCTCAAAAATCAGTTTTTAACTATATTTCTCAAAAATCATAATTTTTTATAACATTAAAAATTATACGTTTATTTATTTAAAATGAATCAATTCCAAAAATATTTTATAACGTATACTTTCAAAAATCACTTTGAAATCATTTTAAAATTCCAAATTTGGTCCAATGATGCTACATATCAAATAGTCAATCACGACAACAACGATATCATATATCAATATGATAATCCATCAAATATCAAAATATCTGAAATCAAATAAAAACTGTTGAGGAATCCAGTTGGATCCCTCCAACCTGTTTCCTGCATCCACAAACATTAGCACAATACCAATTTCGCTCCAGTACGAAATTATCGCGGTATATGGGATTTAAATATTATCCGCTTAATAACGGCGCAATAGGGTCTCATCCGCTAAACAAATAAATGCGGGAAATCAATAACTCCAATATATACATATGCCAATATATATATATTGCTATTATATATAATACCAATTTCACTGTTTATGAAATATTCGCGGTATATGTTTTTAATAAATAACATCCGCTTACTAACGGCGTATAATGTCTATTTTAACAATCAATAGATAACCATCATCATTCAAACATGCATTCAAATATTTTAAATCTAACTATTTAAAATAAAATCGAAACTGATTCGATTGAGTGAGAAGTTCTCACCTTGATTTTAATTCCGTTTTAGCAATTTATTTCGAATAAAATTAAACGGACGTTTAATTTTACCCAAAATTCTCACTAACTCCAAACGACTCCAATCCAATTTCATCGCGTAGTGCTCGTCCATACGATTCCAACGCAACTGGTTTCGCGCGTTTTCGACCTCGTATGAAAAAGTTATGATTTTATGAAGTTTATACACGATTTTATAAAAACAATTACAACATTAATTAACTAATTTTATACCAAACTAAACCATAGCCACAGGATCCATCCCCTTCCCATCTGGGCCGCTCCTTTCTTTCTTCTTCATGTTCACGTCTCCAGTAACCAAGCCGTGTAAAAGAACCCATACATCAATTACTAGGGTTAGCATTTGCTCCTCCATCACTCGACTATACTTCATCAAACTACCACCATCGCGAAGCCCCCAACACAAGCTACCCACGGCCAGAAGCACATGAAGCTCGGCCATCTCCTCTACCTTGTATGGCGTGCGCACCTGGCCATGAACGGCCTCATCTTGCTCCCCCTTCGACGCTCCAAACCACATCTCCACCGTACGGATCTGAAGCTCTTGATACGCTCTACGATATTGCTGTTGAACACTTCGCGTGAATGTCAACGGATTGTGAATGATTGAGGGGAGAAAGAGGAGAAATACTGGCCTTAGAAATAGGGGGAGGCGGCTGCAGTTTTTTGCTAGGGTTTTGTTTTATTTTTTTTTCTAATTTTGTGAGAATTTTGGTCTATTTATAGAGTTTTGAACGACACTATTCATCCGGAAATTTCGAACTCCGATTTACGCGCCGTAACCAGCGTTTCTAGGGTTTACCCCGCGTTTCGGACACAATGGAACAGGTTTCGGAAGCTAATTCGAAAGTATGTGTGAGTTATGGCTATAAACGCTCAATTTGAATTAAACCGATTTAAGCGATTTTCTAGGCGTTTTAATTTGTACCGGACAAACGGTAAATCCAATTGACTTGAAATTTGAAACCTTACAATAATATCACATTACGGATCCGATGAAACTGGTTTCGTCGAAATCCGAGACTTTTTGAAAAATGGCTATTTTTACTCGCCAAATTAAAATTAAAAATAAATCGATGCGTTTCGAGCTGCCACGATCAAACGATAACTCCGATTGACACGAAAATAGAAATCCGGTAATAACTAACTATTACGGATCCAATGGAACTAGTTTCGTTCAATTCTGAGACTGTTCAAAAATTGACTATTTTTACTAGTCGATTTAAATATTAAAATATTCAATTTTCACAAATTAACTTTTAATTCGATTTTAAAAGTTCTAAAATATCATTCTAACTTCAATATGATAAAATAAAATTTTACAAATCATTTTCAATCATATTTAACTCGATTTTCAATTATTTCCATAATTTAACGTATTAAATTATCGATTTAATTATCCAATTAATTCCAAAAATTCAGATAAAAATTTATTCGACTTATAAATTCACTTATTAATATTTAAAATAAATAAAATATTCAAATTTTAATTTCTAAAAAATTCTGGGTCGTTACAATCCTCCCCACTTAAAAGAATTTCGTCCTCGAAATTATTAAGTAAGAATAGTTATAGAATTTATTAACTTTCCAAAATTCATAGTTAAATATCTTATAATACTTTACTAAGTTTTGAAATCATACTTAGTTATCTTTTCAAAAACAACTACTATTGTTTAACTTTCAATTCCAAAATCAAAGTTAAAGTTTTCAAAATTTTTCTAACGCCTTAAATTTTCGGAAAAATTCGCCATAGTCTCCTTTGCGCGGCTCGATCCGAAAAAAAAATGACAGTATATATATCACAAATATACATCTCATCAAGTAATGAGGCATCCCGAAGGGGAAAAAAAGTATAAAAGTACGGTATTTAATCCGAGATATGTACCTTATATTTTATTAGCGAGCATATACGGCTAATATAGCGCGAAAGCGAGCTCCAAATGCGAAGCAAACGCGATCCGCACCTACTAATCACTCAACAAACAACATGAGAACATGCATGTAGACAATAGTATCGATATACAACCTATAGCAACATAATAATTATATATGCCAACATAGCAAATGTATATTCAACCATCAACCAACTATCATCCATAACCAAATCAATATTCATTCATATTCTTATTAATATTCAATGAATTGGGTTTTTAATTTAAATCACATTCGATTCATATATAGTGGATGTTTTTACTAACATTCATTCTCAATTAGTTTATATTCACTAATTCATATTCAAGTTGGTTCACTTTCAATTCAAATTCATTTCATTTCAAATTTATTTACTTTCAATTTGAATTCTATTTCATAGCTTCCAATTTCACTAATTTACTTTCATTTACACTTAATGAATTTTATACAATCATCTAACAACCATATAACAATCAATGTATATTAATTACAACCAAATTCCTTTGCTTATCAATTGGTTTAATTAATTGATTTTCATTCAATTATTCAACTTCCAACCACATTAGATTTTAATGAATTAACACTTATATTCATTATTTCATACCAATTATTCACATTTAATTGATTATTATCCAATCCATTCATTCAATTCAATTTACAAAAGTTGAATTTCATTCACATAACTTAAGTTCACATTTATTTAATCCACTTGATTATTTTACTTAGATTATTCAAACATCTAAACAATCAACTTATATATACTTTAATAATTCTGAAAAATTATTTCTTTATATATAAAATATACTCAAGGTAAAATTATTTCATTTACCCAATCTAAAACAATACTGTGTCGAATTGTTCTATTCAAGTGTTTAGAAACCCCTTCGGCATAGTCTTGCGGACCACGCTGACGAAAGTTCATATGCCACTCAATAAACCAATCATCACAATATAAAACAATTTTATATATTCACTAACAAATACGCTCTCATATCTATTATTACTCTCAAACTCATTCTAGAGTACTACTGACTCTATCTCTAATGAGTAATACCCAACAGAACCATGGTTGTCGCTTAACCATAAGCTCTGATACCAAATGTAACGCTTCGATTTTTCGTTGCCGAAAAACCGAATAGTTATGGGTTTAAGAAAAAGAAAAGAAGAAGAAAGAAGAAAGAAGATAGGAAAGAAGGAAATAGAAAATAGAACACAACAGAACAACATCAGAATCTCACAATTCGCAGCGGAACAACATATAATAATAAATGAATAATCTTTAAACAAAGAACTATATCAGTTATTACATTTTATACATTACATTTCATTACATCATATCATCAGAGTGTACAACAATATACAACATCAAACAGTGCAGCGGAAAAAGAAATACTATATACTAGTAATACGCCGTGCCATCCAGCTTGCCTCCAGCAACTCCTGAATATCTAGAATATCCTGATAAACCTAACTCTTAACTGCCCGTGTGAAAATTGGTGGGCACCTAGAGTTTAGGAAGGAAAACAATAAACTCCGAGTCAGTCATGTGACTGGTGTGAGAACTCAAAACAGTTTATTTATCTTTAAAATCTAAATAGAGGAATATTTTTAAAGTCAATTCGCAATGCTTTTAAAAATGAGACTACCATAAGGCCTCCCGCACACACACACATGCAAACGCAGAATCGGAGGAGATTTCTCCTTATGATAGTCAAAGATGCTTGATACGCATTTAAAATAACATTTGATGTTATTACTAGTGCATAGTGTAGGAAAAATTTATTTCGAAAGTAGAATATAAATCTTAGCCAACATACGACCATTATCGTATGCCTACTATAGCTACCATCCAAACAGTGGTGACCACCATAAGTGAATGGCAGGTTCTACAACTAATACCGTACAAGTTTCGTATTGGGAATTGGATTTCCAACGAATGATCAGGCCAAGGAACTTCCCATTGCCACATGAGAATGCCTCTGGATGGACATCCCCGAGAACCAAACCGGTTCTCTACCAACACAAGGCCGGGTTACCCCTAACTGAGTAACAACTGACCGAATATGCCATCCCCCGGTCCTTTGGGACCTTTTAACCGAGCGCCCGCAATCAATTCACACAATCATAACAAAGTGTTTTCAACATGAGTAAGTATCTGGGCTCCATACCATGATACCACCCTTTTCCAGAAGGAAATGCACACATCCTAAAGGGCGCTACCCCTCATAACCTTGCCGCATCTTTCCTGTTTTGACCATTCACGGGGTGTGAGGCTCGACGAATTCACGTCCACAAAAACATACTTTATACAAAAGCCATGCTTTGGGTCAACAAATGATCATAGAAATGATCACCAAGATAGACGATCAAATAAACGATCCTATCACAAATAATCAACACAATGATCATTTACAGCTACACTCAGCATGTCACATTACCAAATTGGGAATATATCGCTGATAACATTCAACTACATAACCTCTGAGCTCGTACGTCTCAGAGAAGGGTGTTAAGCTAAAAGAATAAATTCTCTGCCACCAACAGAAATATATTTGAAAGAAATCTGCTTTACATCTCAATTTGTAATGTCAGACATACAATCCATACAAGTCTGTTCCGGGCTCGAACAAAACCGAAGGCACTTACAAAGAAGTCCTTGCAATCCGGATATTTACAATCCTGATCGGATTTCCCATCACTTAGGGAGTCTCTATACCGTTGCAACTCAGTGCAGAGACAATCGACAGGTCATCCTATCGCTCTCGCAAATACCGGGTCTTCAACACCGATCTTCAATGCGATTCATAACGACGTATCACATATTCGGAATGGGTTATACGACCCCATGGTCCTTTCCCGGTTAACCCGAATAGTGAGCGCTTATTCAAAAATAAGTGTGGCATTCAAATTCAAACAAATCACATCAAATACCCATTCAAAGGGAAATATTGATAGTCGGTTATTGAACTATCCATGGATATGCACACATCACCAGATTCCAAATAATTTTCCAAATTATTTATTTTCCAAAATATCTTTACAAGATATATATTTTCAACACTTCAAAAATAAATCAATATTTATTTTTAAACAAATTCTACTTTCTTTTATAAATTCAATAGTGAATTTACATTCCAAAGTATTAATGAATATACGACTTCAATTCGATTTATAATATTCATTTTCAATTTATCTTCAAAAAGATAAATTCTCTAATATTCACTTTATATTGGAAAAACATTTCCATACTTATTTATTCATAAGTAATTCACAAATTTTATTTATTTTCAACATTTGGAAAATATTCAATATACTTAAATCGAGATTAAGTATATATTTCATTCTTTAAGGAAATCATTCTCTTAAACATATTTATTTGGGCCAAAACGAATGTTGCGTAAAACATCGTTACGACAACCCAAAATCACTAGTATAGGGATTCGAAATTAAAATAGATATATAAATCCCAATACTTATTCAAAACATTTCCATTCAGAAATCATTTACTATAACAACAGTGTTACAGTCCACTATTTCCTTTTCATTTCTCGAAAACGTCTATTTCAACAATAAATGTTGAAATCTATGGTTTCGAATCTCAACGCATTTTAAAACATCGTTAGATCGTTTTAATTCTGTTTAAAACATCACATTCAAAACATTTTCTTTAACATATTATTCACTATTCAAAAACGTGAATATACTATGTTAACAAATTTCATCCTTTTATACATTTTATTTAAAAGGGTTACTCACAGTTCAAAAACGTGAATATAACTTCATTTATAGGTTTCAACAATTTATTTATCAAAATAAGTTATTTACGAATTTATAAAACAACGTTTATAAATCCCATTTCTATTTATTTATAACAACTTCCTTTTATAAATTCCTTTATTAACCTATTCGATTTATAACTCAGTTATAAAACAAAGGTTCATATTATAAGTCAAATACTTATAATTTATTCGTTTACAAAAATCGTTCCTTTGAACTTCATAATTATAAATCTTATAACTTATAAGATTCGATTATTCATCCAAATATATTCTTTAATAATTTCACAAAATTTATAAATCTTGCTATTTACAAATTTCATTCATAACTCCACCATTTATAATTTTATAAATTCCATTCATTTACAAAATTCATTTTCACTTCATTCAAACACTTAATAAAACCTTGTTTTATAATTTCAATATTTCAATTCATAAATATCCATTTATAAATCTCTTAATATAAATCAATTTATATTATTCTTTAAAACGTCTTTAATCTCCTTTATTATTTCACCATTTTGATTCATAAAATATTTAAATTTTATAAATCCTATATTTAAACTTTTCACAATAAATTCTAAAATCCCGATTAAACTATTTTATAAAATCATTAGCATCATATTCTCAAAAATCAGTTTTTAACTATATTTCTCAAAAATCATAATTTTTTATAACATTAAAAATTATACGTTTATTTATTTAAAATGAATCAATTCCAAAAATATTTTATAACGTATACTTTCAAAAATCACTTTGAAATCATTTTAAAATTCCAAATTTGGTCCAATGATGCTACATATCAAATAGTCAATCACGACAACAACGATATCATATATCAATATGATAATCCATCAAATATCAAAATATCTGAAATCAAATAAAAACTGTTGAGGAATCCAGTTGGATCCCTCCAACCTGTTTCCTGCATCCACAAACATTAGCACAATACCAATTTCGCTCCAGTACGAAATTATCGCGGTATATGGGATTTAAATATTATCCGCTTAATAACGGCGCAATAGGGTCTCATCCGCTAAACAAATAAATGCGGGAAATCAATAACTCCAATATATACATATGCTAATATATATATATTGCTATTATATATAATACCAATTTCACTGTTTATGAAATATTCGCGGTATATGTTTTTAATAAATAACATCCGTTTACTAACGGCGTATAATGTCTATTTTAACAATCAATAGATAACCATCATCATTCAAACATGCATTCAAATATTTTAAATCTAACTATTTAAAATAAAATCGAAACTGATTCGATTGAGTGAGAAGTTCTCACCTTGATTTTAATTCCGTTTTAGCGATTTATTTCGAATAAAATTAAACGGACGTTTAATTTTACCCAAAATTCTCACTAACTCCAAACGACTCCAATCCAATTTCATCGCGTAGTGCTCGTCCATACGATTCCAACGCAACTGGTTTCGCGCGTTTTCGACCTCGTATGAAAAAGTTATGATTTTATGAAGTTTATACACGATTTTATAAAAACAATTACAACATTAATTAACTAATTTTATACCAAACTAAACCATAGCCACAGGATCCATCCCCTTCCCATCTGGGCCGCTCCTTTCTTTCTTCTTCATGTTCACGTCTCCAGTAACCAAGCCGTGTAAAAGAACCCATACATCAATTACTAGGGTTAGCATTTGCTCCTCCATCACTCGACTATACTTCATCAAACTACCACCATTGCGAAGCCCCCAACACAAGCTACCCACGGCCAGAAGCACATGAAGCTCGGCCATCTCCTCCACCTTGTATGGCGTGCGCACCTGGCCACGAACGGCCTCATCTTGCTCCCCCTTCGACGCTCCAAACCACATCTCCACTGTACGGATCTGAAGCTCTTGATACGCTCTACGATATTGCTGTTGAACACTTCGCGTGAATGTCAACGGATTGTGAATGATTGAGGGGAGAAAGAGGAGAAATACTGGCCTTAGAAATAGGGGGAGGCGGCTGCAGTTTTTTGCTAGGGTTTTGTTTTATTTTTTTTTCTAATTTTGTGAGAATTTTGGTCTATTTATAGAGTTTTGAACGACACTATTCATCCGGAAATTTCGAACTCCGATTTACGCGCCGTAACCAGCGTTTCTAGAGTTTACCCCGCGTTCCGAACACAATGGAACAGGTTTCGGAAGCTAATTCGGAAGTATGTGTGAGTTATGGCTATAAACGCTCAATTTGAATTAAACCGATTTAAGCGATTTTCTACGCGTTTTAATTTGTACCGGACAAACGGTAAATCCAATTGACTTGAAATTTGAAACCTTACAATAATATCACATTACGGATCTGATGAAACTGGTTTCATCGAAATCCGAGACTTTTTGAAAAATGGCTATCTTTACTCGCCAAATTAAAATTAAAAATAAATCGATGCGTTTCGAGCTGCCACGATCAAACGATAACTCCGATTGACACGAAAATAGAAATCCGGTAATAACTAACTATTACGGATCCAATGGAACTGGTTTCGTTCAATTCTGAGACTGTTCAAAAATTGACTATTTTTACTAGTCGATTTAAATATTAAAATATTCAATTTTCACAAATTAACTTTTAATTCGATTTTAAAAGTTCTAAAATATCATTCTAACTTCAATATGATAAAATAAAATTTTACAAATCATTTTCAATCATATTTAACTCGATTTTCAATTATTTCCATAATTTAACGTATTAAATTATCGATTTAATTATCCAATTAATTCCAAAAATTCAAATAAAAATTTATTCGACTTATAAATTCACTTATTAATATTTAAAATAAATAAAATATTCAAATTTTAATTTCTAAAAAATTCTGGGTCGTTACAATCCTCCCCACTTAAAAGAATTTCGTCCTCGAAATTATTAAGTAAGAAAAGTTATAGAATTTATTAACTTTCCAAAATTCATAGTTAAATATCTTACAATAATTTACTAAGTTTTGAAATCATACTTAGTTATCTTTTCAAAAACAACTACTATTGTTTAACTTTCAATTCCAAAATCAAAGTTAAAGTTTTCAAAATTTTCCAATTTTTCTCAAAATTTTTCTAACGCCTTAAATTTTCGAAAAAATTCGCCATAGTCTCCTTTGCGCGGCTCGATCCGAAAAAAAAATGACAGTATATATACCACAAATATACATCTCATCAAGTAATGAGGCATCCCGAAGGGAAAAAAAGTATAAAAGTACGGTATTTAATCCGAGATATGTACCTTATATTTTATTAGCGAGCACATACGGCTAATATAGCGCGAAAGCGAGCTCCAAATGCGAAGCAAACGCGATCCGCACCTACTAATCACTCAACAAACAACATGAGAACATGCATGTAGACAATAGTATCGATATACAACCTATAGCAACATAATAATTATATATGCCAACATAGCAAATGTATATTCAACCATCAACCAACTATCATCCATAACCAAATCAATATTCATTCATATTCTTATTAATATTCAATGAATTGGGTTTTTAATTTAAATCACAGTCGATTCATATACAGTGGATGTTTTTACTAACATTCATTCTCAATTAGTTTATATTCACTAATTCATATTCAAGTTGGTTCACTTTCAATTCAAATTCATTTCATTTCATTTCAAATTTATTTACTTTCAATTTGAATTCTATTTCATAGCTTCCAATTTCACTAATTTACTTTCATTTACACTTAATGAATTTTATACAATCATCTAACAACCATATAACAATCAATGTATATTAATTACAACCAAATTCCTTTGCTTATCAATTGGTTTAATTAATTGATTTTCATTCAATTATTCAACTTCCAACCACATTAGATTTTAATGAATTAACACTTATATTCATTATTTCATACCAATTATTCACATTTAATTGATTATTATCCAATCCATTCATTCAATTCAATTTACAAAAGTTGAATTTCATTCACATAACTTAAGTTCACATTTATTTAATCCACTTGATTATTTTACTTAGATTATTCAAACATCTAAACAATCAACTTATATATACTTTAATAATTCTGAAAAATTATTTCTTTATATATAAAATATACTCAAGGTAAAATTATTTCATTTACCCAATCTAAAACAATACTGTGTCGAATTGTTCTATTCAAGTGTTTAGAAACCCCTTCGGCATAGTCTTGCGGACCACGCTGACGAAAGTTCATATGCCACTCAATAAACCAATCATCACAATATAAAACAATTTTATATATTCACTAACAAATACGCTCTCATATCTATTATTACTCTCAAACTCATTCTAGAGTACTACTGACTCTATCTCTAATGAGTAATACCCAACAGAACCATGGTTGTCGCTTAACCATAAGCTCTGATACCAAATGTAACGCTTCGATTTTTCGTTGCCGAAAAACCGAATAGTTATGGGTTTAAGAAAAAGAAAAGAAGAAGAAAGAAGAAAGAAGATAGGAAAGAAGGAAATAGAAAATAGAACACAACAGAACAACATCAGAATCTCACAATTCGCAGCGGAACAACATATAATAATAAATGAATAATCTTTAAACAAAGAACTATATCAGTTATTACATTTTATACATTACATTTCATTACATCATATCATCAGAGTGTACAACAATATACAACATCAAACAGTGCAACGGAAAAAGAAATACTATATACTAGTAATACGCCGTGCCATCCAGCTTGCCTCCAGCAACTCCTGAATATCTAGAATATCCTGATAAACCTAACTCTTAACTGCCCGTGTGAAAATTGGTGGGCACCCAGAGTTTAGGAAGGAAAACAATAAACTCCGAGTCAGTCATGTGACTGGTGTGAGAACTCAAAACAGTTTATTTATCTTTAAAATCTAAATAGAGGAATATTTTTAAAGTCAATTCGCAATGCTTTTAAAAATTAGACTACCATAAGGCCTCCCGCACACACACACATGCAAACGCAGAATCGGAGGAGATTTCTCCTTATGATAGTCAAAGATGCTTGATACGCATTTAAAATAACATTTGATGTTATTACTAGTGCATAGTGTAGGAAAAATTTATTTCGAAAGTAGAATATAAATCTTAGCCAACATACGACCATTATCGTATGCCTACTATAGCTACCATCCAAACAGTGGTGACCACCATAAGTGAATGGCAGGTTCTACAACTAATACCGTACAAGTTTCGTATTGGGAATTGGATTTCCAACGAATGATCAGGCCAAGGAACTTCCCATTGCCACATGAGAATGCCTCTGGATGGACATCCCCGAGAACCAAACCGGATCTCTACCAACACAAGGCCGGGTTACCCCTAACTGAGTAACAACTGACCGAATATGCCATCCCCCGGTCCTTTGGGACCTTTTAACCGAGCGCCCGCAATCAATTCACACAATCATAACAAAGTGTTTTCAACATGAGTAAGTATCTGGGCTCCATACCATGATACCACCCTTTTCCAGAAGGAAATGCACACATCCTAAAGGGCGCTACCCCTCATAACCTTGCCGCATCTTTCCTGTTTTGACCATTCACGGGGTGTGAGGCTCGACGAATTCACGTCCACAAAAACATACTTTATACAAAAGCCATGCTTTGGGTCAACAAATGATCATAGAAATGATCACCAAGATAGACGATCAAATAAACGATCCTATCACAAATAATCAACACAATGATCATTTACAGCTACACTCAGCATGTCACATTACCAAATTGGGAATATATCGCTGATAACATTCAACTACATAACCTCTGAGCTCGTACGTCTCAGAGAAGGGTGTTAAGCTAAAAGAATAAATTCTCTGCCACCAACAGAAATATATTTGAAAGAAATCTGCTTTATATCTCAATTTGTAATGTCAGACATACAATCCATACAAGTCTGTTCCGGGCTCGAACAAAACCGAAGGCACTTACAAAGAAGTCCTTGCAATCCGGATATTCACAATCCTGATCGGATTTCCCATCACTTAGGGAGTCTCTATACCGTTGCAACTCAGTGCAGAGGCAATCGACAGGTCATCCTATCGTTCTCGCAAATACCGGGTCTTCAACACCGATCTTCAATGCGATTCATAACGACGTATCACATATTCGGAATGGGTTATACGACCCCATGGTCCTTTCCCGGTTAACCCGAATAGTGAGCGCTTATTCAAAAATAAGTGTGGCATTCAAATTCAAACAAATCACATCAAATACCCATTCAAAGGGAAATATTGATAGTCGGTTATTGAACTATCCATGGATATGCACACATCACCAGATTCCAAATAATTTTCCAAATTATTTATTTTCCAAAATATCTTTACAAGATATATATTTTCAACACTTCAAAAATAAATCAATATTTATTTTTAAACAAATTCTACTTTCTTTTATAAATTCAATAGTGAATTTACATTCCAAAGTATTAATGAATATACGACTTCAATTCGATTTATAATATTCATTTTCAATTTATCTTCAAAAAGATAAATTCTCTAATATTCACTTTATATTGGAAAAACATTTCCATACTTATTTATTCATAAGTAATTCACAAATTTTATTTATT
The DNA here is from genome assembly GCA_030765085.1 of Allium cepa. Classification (NCBI taxonomy): domain Eukaryota; kingdom Viridiplantae; phylum Streptophyta; class Magnoliopsida; order Asparagales; family Amaryllidaceae; genus Allium; species Allium cepa. Next base: position 323,408,282 of record CM060939.1, read on the forward strand.
TTCAACATTTGGAAAATATTCAATATACTTAAATCGAGATTAAGTATATATTTCATTCTTTAAGGAAATCATTCTCTTAAACATATTTATTTGGGCCAAAACGAATGTTGCATAAAACATCGTTACGACAACCCAAAATCACTAGTATAGGGATTCGAAATTAAAATAGATATATAAATCCCAATACTTATTCGAAACATTTCCATTCGGAAATCATTTACTATAACAACAGTGTTACAGTCCACTATTTCCTTTTCATTTCTCGAAAACGTCTATTTCAACAATAAATGTTGAAATCTATGGTTTCGAATCTCAACGCATTTTAAAACATCGTTAGATCGTTTTAATTCTGTTTAAAACATCACATTCAAAACATTTTCTTTAACATATTATTCACTATTCAAAAACGTGAATATACTATGTTAACAAATTTCATCCTTTTATACATTTTATTTAAAAGGATTATTCACAGTTCAAAAACGTGAATATAACTTCATTTATAGGTTTCAACAATTTATTTATCAAAATAAGTTGTTTACGAATTTATAAAACAACGTTTATAAATCCCATTTCTATTTATTTATAACAACTTCCTTTTATAAATTCCTTTATTAACCTATTCGATTTATAACTCAATTATAAAACAGAGGTTCATATTATAAGTCAAATACTTATAATTTATTCGTTTACAAAAATCATTCCTTTGAACTTCATAATTATAAATCTTATAACTTATAAGATTCGATTATTCATCCAAATATATTCTTTAATAATTTCACAAAATTTATAAATCTTGCTATTTATAAATTTCATTCATAACTCCACCATTTATAATTTTATAAATTCCATTCATTTACAAAATTCATTTTCACTTCATTCAAACACTTATAAAACCTTGTTTTATAATTTCAATATTTCAGTTCATAAATATCCATTTATAAATCTCTTAATATAAATCAATTTATATTATTCTTTAAAACGTCTTTAATCTCCTTTATTATTTCACCATTTTGATTCATAAAATAATTAAATTTTATAAATCCTATATTTAAACTTTTCACAATAAATTCTAAAATCCCGATTAAACTATTTTATAAAATCATTAGCATCATATTCTCAAAAATCAGTTTTTAACTATATTTCTCAAAAATCATAATTTTTTATAACATTAAAAATTATACGTTTATTTATTTAAAATGAATCAATTCCAAAAATATTTTATAACGTATACTTTCAAAAATCACTTTGAAATCATTTTAAAATTCCAAATTTGGTCCAATGATGCTACATATCAAATAGTCAATCACGACAACAACGATATCATATATCAATATGATAATCCATCAAATATCAAAATATCTGAAATCAAATAAAAACTGTTGAGGAATCCAGTTGGATCCCTCCAACCTGTTTCCTGCATCCACAAACATTAGCACAATACCAATTTCGCTCCAGTACGAAATTATCGCGGTATATGGGATTTAAATATTATCCGCTTAATAACGGCGCAATAGGGTCTCATCCGCTAAACAAATAAATGCGGGAAATCAATAACTCCAATATATACATATGCCAATATATATATATTGCTATTATATATAATACCAATTTCACTGTTTATGAAATATTCGCGGTATATGTTTTTAATAAATAACATCTGCTTACTAACGGCGTATAATGTCTATTTTAACAATCAATTAGATAACCATCATCATTCAAACATGCATTTAAATATTTTAAATCTAACTATTTAAAATAAAATCGAAACTGATTCGATTGTGTGAGAAGTTCTCACCTTGATTTTAATTCCGTTTTAGCGATTTATTTCGAATAAAATTAAACGGACGTTTAATTTTACCCAAAATTCTCACTAACTCCAAACGACTCCAATCCAATTTCATCGCGTAGTGCTCGTCCATACGATTCCAACGCAACTGGTTTCGCGCGTTTTCGACCTCGTATGAAAAAGTTATGATTTTATGAAGTTTATACACGATTTTATAAAAACAATTACAACATTAATTAACTAATTTTATACCAAACTAAACCATAGCCACAGGATCCATCCCCTTCCCATCTGGGCCGCTCCTTTCTTTCTTCTTCATGTTCACGTCTCCAGTAACCAAGCCGTGTAAAAGAACCCATACATCAATTACTAGGGATAGCATTTGCTCCTCCATCACTCGACTATACTTCATCAAACTACCACCATCGCGAAGCCCCCAACACAAGCTACCCACGGCCAGAAGCACATGAAGCTCGGCCATCTCCTCCACCTCGTATGGCGTGCGCACCTGGCCACGAACGGCCTCATCTTGCTCCCCCTTCGACGCTCCAAACCACATCTCCACCGTACGGATCTGAAGCTCTTGATACGCTCTACGATATTGCTGTTGAACACTTCGCGTGAATGTCAACGGATTGTGAATGATTGAGGGGAGAAAGAGGAGAAATACTGGCCTTAGAAATAGGGGGAGGCGGCTGCAGTTTTTTGCTAGGGTTTTGTTTTATTTTTTTTCTAATTTTGTGAGAATTTTGGTCTATTTATAGAGTTTTGAACGACACTATTCATCCGGAAATTCCGAACTCCGATTTACGCGCCGTAACCAGCGTTTCTAGGGTTTACCCCGCGTTCCGGGCACAATGGAACAGGTTTCTGAAGCTAATTCGGAAGTATGTGCGAGTTATGGCTATAAACGCTCAATTTGAATTAAACCGATTTAAGCGATTTTCTAGGCGTTTTAATTTGTACCGGACAAACGGTAAATCCAATTGACTTGAAATTTGAAACCTTACATTAATATCACATTACGGATCCGATGAAACTGGTTTCGTTGAAATCCGAGACTTTTTGAAAAATGGCTATTTTTACTCGCCAAATTAAAATTAAAAATAAATCGATGCGTTTCGAGCTGCCACGATCAAACGATAACTCCGATTGACACGAAAATTGAAATCCGATAATAACTAACTATTCCGGATCCAATGGAACTGGTTTCGTTCAATTCTGAGACTGTTCAAAAATTGACTATTTTTACTAGTCGATTTAAATATTAAAATATTCAATTTTCACAAATTAACTTTTAATTCGATTTTAAAAGTTCTAAAATATCATTCTAACTTCAATATGATAAAATAAAATTTTACAAATCATTTTCAATCATATTTAACTCGATTTTCAATTATTTCCATAATTTAACGTATTAAATTATCGATTTAATTATCCAATTAATTCCAAAAATTCAAATAAAAATTTATTCGACTTATAAATTCACTTATTAATATTTAAAATAAATAAAATATTCAAATTTTAATTTCTAAAAAATTCTGGGTCGTTACATTGAGCGTATTAATATATACGAGCGCGTATTTGTTAGTGAATATAAATTGTTTTAATATTATGTTTATTGATTTATTGAGTGGCATATGAACCTTCATCGGCACAGTCTGTACAACTGTATCGAAGGGGTTTCTAAACTCTTGAATAGAACAATCGACACGGCATTGTTTTAAATGTGGGTAAATGAAATAATTTTACCCTAAAATATATTTTGATATAAAGAAAAGCTTTTTGTAAACTATTTTAGCTAATATATGGTTGCTTGGATGTTAGAGATGATAATATTAAATTATTGTTATCATCGTTGTGTAAAAAATTTAACTAGAAGTTGAAAATATAACCAAAGTTTAAGGGAATAAATTCATTATAAAATGAAATTTATAAATATGAATTATAAATGTAAGTTATAAATGGGAATATAATTAAATGGGAATTTGTATAGGCATAAACTATACAAATGCATTATAGTTAAAATTTGAATTAAAACAGAATTTAAACATTAAAACCCTGGAGATTTTGGAAGTATTTTGAAGATAAATAATATCATTATTGTTTCAAAAAGTATTTCTGGAAGGAAATTGTTTCAAATAAATTTTGGGAACGGATATAGCATTAAATTCACTTCAGTCGCTGGAAAATAGCTTCGGTGATGACTGCAGCATCATCGATGTTCATTTTTGAGTTTCTAGGTGACAGATTGCTGCAAAATTGATTTGTTCAGGAAAACCTGTTTGTTTTTGAAAATTCAAAGGAAATTTGTTGGGAATAAAACCAGGATTGGTTTAAATTTTTGAGAAATGTGATTTGCGATGTTGGAGATTTCAAAATAATTTGAAACTAAAAGTCGGGTGTTTAAGATCCTGATGAGATAGGTTGTATGTAACGACCCAGGATTTTGAACAATTAAAAAATAAAATATTTAATTAATTTTAAATATTTGAATGATGGTTTGGATTGAATATTCAATATAGCTTTGAAAATGGCGATTAAATTATAAAAATTTAATCTATTGAAAGTTGAATAAAAATTTGAATCTTCAATTTTAAGCTGATTAAAAGTATTTCAACAACTTGTAAAATCTATATTGATAATACTGAAAATAATAGAAGCTTCAGAATCAAATTTGAAACTGCTTTGTTCAGTTTTGAATTTATATCGTTTGAATCGATATTTAAAAATAGCCTTCCGAGGCACAGTCTCGGAATTCGACGAAACCAGTTCCATTGGGTCCGTAATATTGTATTATTACCGGATTTCAAATTTCGTATTTTTCAGAGTTGATATGTGAGCACACGGTGAGTAAACGCGTTGAAATTTAATCGAGTTCAACTTGAATTTAAAATTTGCACTTTAGTCAACATCAGAAACACTGTAGCTTCCTAAAAATATGCCTAAAATCACGAACGAGATCGTGTACGCAGACCTATTCCCTGAAACATCACGTACCTCTGTTCCCTCTTCCTCTCTCCCTCATTCCTCAGTTCTAAATCAAATCGAAGAACATGCCGAGCTCCTCAAATGAAACAAATAATGGCCACTGCTTATAAAAAAAAACAAACGAAACTTTTCTCTCGTTCAAACCAAACCCTCTCGTTTCAAAAATCTAATAGCCGCATTCACTCCCCTCTTTCAATTTATTTCAAACAAAAAAAAATAAAAAAAGGGCGACCGGTATCAATTCAATGTCGCGATTCAAGGGGAGCTCGATTTTGAGCAGGCGATCGATGGGGAGGCATGGCTAATGTCGCGCAATTGCATAAGGCCGCGGTGGCGTTTGAAGGTGGGGGTCGTCGGGGTCTGCGTGGTGACTTGGGTTCGTCGAAGGGGCGGCGTCTCGAGGTCATGGAGGGTCGCAGCTCCAGGGGGTGGGCCGTGGCTAGTCGAACGGCGAAGGCGGACGACTTGATGTCGAAAACAAGGGCATGCGAACTTGAGATCGAAGGTTTGGGAACTGCAGCACGTCGGGATTCGCGGTGGTGAGGTGGTGATGGAGGCTGGGTTTGGGTTTGCGTTGACATTGGGTTTTGGTGCAATTCGCGTTTCGGCAGTTGTCGTCAATTTGAGGGAGGCTGTTAGGTAATGTTTATAGCTTATTTAAATTCAGATGTTAGATAGAAATTTAAAATTCAGAAGTTTGTAAAAATAAAATATGCAGATATGTTCAGAAACAAGTAAATTTTAATTTAATTTTAACATACTGCAGATTTTTATAAATTTACAGAAAAATAGAAGATTGTATACAAATAAAGTTTTGAAAAAAAAATGGTAGTTTTGGTTAAGTTTGTATTAGCAAAGTTATAAAGAAAAAAAAGGTTAATAAGTGAATATTTTCGAAATTTATTAGTTATGCTACAAGTTCATAATGCCAAAATAAATTATAAAGGAAATTTTTGGTTTAAAATTTAATTAATAAAATCGTTGGCTAATTAAATTTACCCAATAGGAATTTAAATTATTCGATTCAGTTCAGATATTAATAAATTGTATAAATTGTTTATACAAGGTTTTAAAATCACGGAAACAAGCTGAGACGGAAATGGACTGCGAAATAGATAACTAAGGTGAGAACTTCTCACTCAAAAGGGTTTGTTAAATATTAAATAGTTATATTTAAAAAAAATTGTTGATTGATTGTGATATTAGATATAGTAGGATATATCTATATATAGCAATATATATATATATATATATATATATATATATATATATATTGGCATAAGTATATATTGCAATTGATTGATTTCCCGCATTGTATAGCGGATGAGACCCTATTGCGCCGCCTATTAAGTGGATATATATTTTATAAAATCCCATATACCGCGATATCCCGTCTTGAAGCGGGATTGGTATTGTGCTAACGTCTGTGGATGCAGGGAAACAGGTTGGAGGGATCCAACTGGATTCCTCACAAATATGTATTTGTTTATAAATATTGTGATGATTGTTGACTTTCATATTGATATATATGTTGTTGTTCCCGTGATTGATTATATGATGCTGTTGCATCATCGGATTCATTTTTAAAGTTAAAAATAACGATTTTTATTTTTGAAAGGATTTTAAAGTGATTTTTTCCAAAGTATATGTTTTATTTAATTTTTGAATTGATTCACGTTAAAATAAATAAACGTATAAGTTTTATGTTATAAAAATTGATACTTTTATAAAATATAACCCAAAAGGAAAATTTTAAAATAAAGAGATTTATAAAATAGTTAGATTTGGGTTTTGAATAATTATCATAAATAGTTATATGAGAGATTTTATAAATTGATATTTATAAATTAAATTTATTGGAATTATGAAACGAGTTTATTAAGGGTTAAGTTGATGTATAAAATGGTTTTCATTAAAATTTATAGATGTATAAGTTGTGAAAGTTATAAAAATGAATAGATGTTGAAAATGAAAGATTTATAAGTAATTAACTTATAAAACTGGGGTTTGGGCATTTAAATGGGATATTTCTAGAAATTGTAAATAAAGAAGATTTTATAAGTTGAAGTTGTTATAAAATATAAAGGAATCTTAGAAGTAATAAGATTTAAATTTTGTGAAGTTTAAAGGAACGATTTGGTAAATGAATGGATTATAAGTACTTAACTTTTAATAAGGACTGTTGGTATAAAATTGGGATATATAAATTTAATGGGATAAATAAAAGAGATTTATAAATTGAAGTTTATGAATAGGAATGGAATTTATAAGCATTGTTTATAAATTCGTAATCAATTGAATTTGATCAATTGAATATAAAAGTTTATTAAAGGATATATTCACGATTTTGAACAGTGAATATATTATTAAAGAAAATGGATATATTTTGGGAAAGGAATGTTTTAAATGGAATTTAAAACGATTAAAGGTGTTTTAAAATGCATTAAGTATCGAATAACTAGATTTCAACATTCATTGTTGAAATAGACGTTTTCGAGAAATAAAAGGGAATGAAAACATAGATTTCAACATTTATTGTTGAAATAGACGTTTTCGAGAACATAAGAAAATGATGGACTATAACACTGTTGTTATAGTAAATGATTTCCGAAAGAAAATGTTTTGTATAGTAATGGGATTTATATATCTATTTTAATTTCGAATCCCTATACTAGTGATTTTGGGTTGTCGTAACGATGTTTTACGCAACATTCGTTTTGACCTAAATAAGAGTGAATAAAAGAACGTTTCCTTAAAGAATGAAATATATACTTAATTATGGGTTAAGTATATTGAATATTTTCAAATTGTTGAAAATAAATAAGATTTATGAAATACTTATTATTAAATAAGTATGGAAATGCTTTTCCAATATGAAATGAAACGTTTTTGAGAATTTATCTTCTTAAAAATAAATTGGAATTGAATAATTGAACCTATTGAAAACTGTAGATCAATAGATAATTTGAAATATAAATTCACCATGGAAATTATAAATGAAAAGGGAAAATTGGTTTCAAAATAAACGTTGTTAATTTTGAAGTGTGGAAAATTATATATCGTGTAAAGATATTTTTGGGAAATTAAATAATTTGAGAAATTATTTGGAATCTGATGATGTGGCGCATCTTTATTGATAGTTAAATAACCGACTATCAATATTTACCTTTAAATAGGTATTTGTTGTGATTGCTTGAATTGGATGCCACACTTATTTTTAAATAAGCGCTCACTATTCGGGTTAACCGGGAAAGGACCATAGGGTCGTATAACCCACTCCGAATATGTGATACGACGTTATGAATTGCAATTGAAGACCGGTGTTGAAGACCGGATATTTGTGAAAACGGATGGATTACCGTCGAGTTACTCTGCATCGGCTGATCTCCGGTACAGAGGTTTTATCACCTTTAGTGACGGGAAGTCCGGACGTGATTAGTGAATATCCGGATTGCAAGGGCTTCTTTGGAAGTGCCTTCGGTTCCGTTCGATCCCGGAACGGACTTGTATGGATTGTATGTCTGACGTTACAATTTGAGATGTAAAGCCGGTTTCTATCAAATATATTTCTGTTGGTGGCGGAGAATTTATTCGCTTAGCTTAACACCCTTCTCAGAGACGTACGATCTCAGAGGTTATATAGTTGATGGTTACTAGTGATACATTCCCAAATTGGTAATGTGGCATACTGAGTGATGCTGTGAAATGATCATTCGTTGATCATTTGTGATAGGATCATTTGTTTGATCATTTATCTTTGTGATCATTACTTTGATCATTTGTTGACCCGAAGCATGGCTTTGTACCAAAGCATGGCTTTGTGGACGAGACTTCATCGAGCCTCACACCCCGGAAATGGTCAAAACAGGAAAGATGCGGCAAGGTTATTAGGGGGTAGCACCCCTTTAGTGTATGTCATTCCTTCTGGATAGAGGTGGTATCATGGTATGGAGCCCAGATACTTAACCTATGTGGTTACTGCAAATTTATTACTTTGTGGTTATTGGAAATCGGGGATCCTCGGATATAGATCGGTTACAATCGGGGAATGACATATTCGTGTCAGTAGTTACCCAGTTAGGGGTAACCCGGCCTTGTGTTGGCAAAGATCCGGTTAGGTTCTCGGTACGTCATTCCAAAGGCGTTTCCATGTGGCAATGGGAAGTTCCTTGGCCTGACCATTTGTTGGAAATCCAAAGAAACAATACGAGCCTTGTACGGTTTTAGTTGTATTACCTGCTATGGAATGTGGCGGTAACCTGCTATTGAACATAGTAGCTATATTAGGCATACGATAATGGTCGTATGTTGGCTCAGATTTATATTCTACTTTCGAAATGATTTTTATACACTATGCACTAATAATAATATCAAAAATGATTTGATTTCTACGTAGTAAGCATCTTTGACTATCATAAGGAGAAATCTCCTCCAAATCTGCGTTTGCATTGTGTGTGTGGCGGGAGGCCTTATGGTAGTTTCATTTTCCAAAAGCATTTCGAATTTACTTAAAGAAAAATATTTCTTTGGTTGTTTTTAAGAATAAACTGTTTTAAGTTTTCACACCAGTCACATGACTGACCTGGAGTTTATTGTTCCCTTCCTAAACTCTGGGTGCCCACCAATTTCCACACGGGCAGTCTAGAGTTTGGTTATCAGGTTATTCAGGATTCAGGTGTTGCTACAGATATCTGGAGGCGAGCTGGATGGCGTAGTATATTATATTGTATATTGTATTTCTTCTTTTTCCGCTGTTTGTTTGTTGTACACTCTGATGATATGATGTAATGTAATGCGATGTAATGTATAAAATGTACAGTTCTTTTGTTTTAATAAATATTCATTTATCTATTATATGTTGTTCCCGGCGACTGTGAGGTTCTGATATTGTTTTATTGTTCTTTCTGTTGTTCTATTGTTGTTCTTTTCTTTCTTCTTCTCTCTTTTTTCTCTCTCCTTCTACCTCTTTCTTCTTCTTCAACTATAACATTTAGGTTTTTCGGCAACGAAAAATCACGAACGTTACAAGTGGTATCAGAGCATATGGTTAAGCGGCAACCATGGCTCTGTTGGGTATTACTCATTAGAGATAGAGTCGGTAGTACTCTAGAATGAGTTTGAGTGTAATAATAGATATGAGCGCGTATTTGTTAGTGAATATAAAAATTTTGTTTTATATTGTGTTGGTTGATTTATTGAGTGGCATATGAACCTTCGTCAGCACGGTCTGCAAAACTGTGCCAAAGGGGTTTCTAAACACTTGAATAGAACAATTCGACACGATATTGTTTAAAAATAGGGTAAATGAAATAATTTTGCCCAAAACTATTTTTGTATATAAAAGAAATGATTTTCTGTAAATTATTATAGTATGTATATGGATGCATGGTTGTTAGGTAGTAATAATATTAAATTATTACCATTGATTATTGAAAATAAGAAATTGGAATCATAATCAAAAGTTTAGAAATAAAATCCATATACAAATGAAATTTGTGAATGTAAATTATAAATGTGATTTGTAATTGGAAATAGAATTCCAGGGAAGTTTTTGGAAATGTTTTTGAAAAAGTTTGGAAAGTTTAAATTCCTTTTTGATTTGAAAATGAATTTCAAAGGTTTTGAAAAGCATTTTGAAGGAATGAAAAGCTCTAAACTCTTTTGGTCGCTGGAAAATAATTCCGATGGTGATCGCGACATCATCGGTGTTCATTTTCGGGTTTCCAAAAGAGGAATTGCTGCCAAATTGTTTTAAATGGAAGTTGTTTGGAAAATTTGGGGTTTGGTTTTGAAATTCAAAGAATAATTTGAATTGTTTTCAACAATGGTTTTGAAAGATTAAAAAGACTCTGGAATGCTATATAAAAATATTTATGGAATATTATTAAGTTGAAAATAAATTTGGAGTAATTAAAATGAATTGGGATTGAGTATTGAATTATGGAAATAAATTGTGAATGAATGAATAAAATTACAATTACAAGTAAATGAAGGTGAATTGAAATTAAATTGTGTTTGTAAATGAACAAATGAAGTAACATTTGTAAATAAATGAATTGAAATTGAAAAATGAAATGAGATTTGAATCATGTTGAATAAAATCCAAACTTGGGTAAAATAGAACAGATTGAATTCAAGTATACTAGTATGATAATTTATTAATTCCTGAAATGTTGAAATGGAAGTTGAATTAATTAAATTAAAACTTGAATTGTGAGCTAGATAAAAATGGTTCGAAATTGAAAGATAAAACTCAATATTTAGAAGTTAAACTGAATTCAAATATAATTGAAATTGTGAATTGAATTCAAATGAAATTGAATTGAAATTGAAACGAATGAAAATGAATGTATAACTTCAATAGTAAAGCTAAAGATGATATAAGAAGTATATATTGAAAATTTTGAAATAAAATTGGCAAAATGGTTTGAATATTGTAGTTGGAAATTATTGGATACTACTACTAGCAGGTTATACAGGTGTTATAAAGGAATTGGGATTTTGATTTCAAAGATAAAAATTGAATTGCTCGACAAAAAGGTACGTATTTCAATTTTAGTATGAGATTTGATGATTTCCTTCTCCATCCACTTGGCTTTCTCTTTTCTTTTTGATTCTGAGGGGCCGTGGTGCCATTTTGTAGTCGTACCGATCGAGCCGCGCAAAGGAGATGCTGGCGAAATTTTTCGAAAATTTCGGGTGTTAGAAAAATTTTTGTGAAAAATTTGAAAGCTTGAAATTTGAATTTAAATTTAAATTTGAAATGAGAAGTAAACAACATTGTTTGAAACTTAGAATTGAAGTTGAAAAGCTTGTTGAAATGATAATGGATCTTTAATAAAAAGATTTAGGTTAGTAAGTTGATAAAACTATTTAGATTGTGAAAGATAGTAGACGAGTTAAGGACCATTCTTCCTAACTTGTAATTTCGGGACGAAATTCTTTTAAGGGGGGAAGGTTGTAACGACCCATGATTTTGAACAATTAAAAAATAAAATATTTAATTAATTTTAAATATTTGAATGATGGTTTGGGTTGAATATTCAATATAACTTTGAAAATGGCGATTAAATTATAAAAAATTAATCTATTGAAAGTTGAATAAAAATTTGAATCTTCAATTTTAAGCTGATTAAAAGTATTTCAACAGCTTGTAAAATCTATATTGATAATACTGAAAATAATAGAAGCTTCAGAATCGAATTTGAAACTGCTTTGTTCAGTTTTGAATTTATATCGTTTGAATCGATATTTAAAAATAGCCTTCCGAGGCACAGTCTCGGAATTCGACGAAACTAGTTCCATTGGGTCCGTAATATTGTATTACTACCGGATTTCAAATTTCGTATTTTTCAGAGTTGATATGTGAGCACACGGTGAGTAAACGCGTTGAAATTTAATCGAGTTCAACTTGAATTTAAAATTTGCACTTTAGTCAACATCAGAAAACACTGTAGCTTCCTAAAAATACGCCTAAAATCACGAACGAGATCGTGTACGCAGACCTATTCCCTGAAACATCACGTACCTCTGTTCCCTCTTCCCCTCTCCCTCATTCCTCAGTTCTAAATCAAATCGAAGAACATGCCGAGCTCCTCAAATGAAACAAATAATGGCCGCTGCTTATAAAAAAAGAAAAGAAAACAACAAACGAAACTTTTCTCTCGTTCAAACCAAACCCTCTCGTTTCAAAAATCTAATAGCCGCATTCACTCCCCTCTTTCAATTTATTTCAAACAAAAAAAAAATGGCGACCGGTATCAATTCAATGTCGCGATTCAAGGGGAGCTCGATTTCGAGCAGGCGATCGATGGGGAGGCACGGCCGATGTCGCGCAATTGCGTAAGGCCGCGGTGGCGTTTGAAGGTGGGGGTCGTCGGGGTCTGCGTGGTGACTTGGGTTCGTCGAAGGGGCGGCGTCTCGAGGTCATGGAGGGTCGCAGCTCCAGGGGGTGGGCCGTGGCTAGTCGAACGGCGAAGGCGGACGACTTGATGTCGAAAACAAGGGCATGCGAACTTGAGATCGAAGGTTTGGGAACTGCAGCACGTCGCGATTCGCGGTGGTGAGGTGGTGATGGAGGCTGGGTTTGGGTTTGCGTTGACATTGGGTTTTGGTGCAATTCGCGTTTCGGCAGTTGTCGTCAATTTGAGGGAGGCTGTTAGGTAATGTTTATAGCTTATTTAAATTTAGATGTTAGATAGAAATTTAAAATTCAGAAGTTTGTAAAAATAAAATATGCAGATATGTTTAGAAACAAGTAAATTTTAATTTAATTTTAATATACTGCAGATTTTTATAAATTTATAGAAAAATAGAAGATTGTATACAAATAAAGTTTTGAAAAAAAAAATGGAAGTTTTGGTTAAGTTTGTATTAGCAAAGTTATAAAGAAAAAAAAAAGGTTAATAAGTGAATATTTTCGAAATTTATTAGTTATGCTACAAGTTCATAATGCCAAAATAAATTATAAAGGAAATTTTTGGTTTAAAATTTAATTAATAAAATCGTTGGCTAATTAAATTTACCCAATAGGAATTTAAATTATTCGATTCAGTTCAGATATTAATAAATTGTATAAATTGTTTATACAAGGTTTTAAAATCACGGAAACAAGCTGAGACGGAAATGGACTGCGAAATAGATAACTAAGGTGAGAACTTCTCACTCAAAAGGGTTTGTTAAATTTTAAATAGTTATATTTAAAATAAATTGTTGATTGATTGATTGTTTGCTTGATTGTGATATTAGATATAGTAGGATATATCTATATATAGCAATATATATATATTGGCATATGTATATATTGCAATTGATTGATTTCCCGCATTGTATAGCGGATGAGACCCTATTGCGCCACCTATTAAGCGGATATATATTTTATAAAATCCCATATACCGCGATATCCCGTCTTGAAGCGGGATTGGTATTGTGCTAACGTCTATGGATGCAGGGAAACAGGTTGGAGGGATCCAACTGGATTCCTCACAAATATGTCTTTGTTTATAAATATTGTGATGATTGTTGACTTTCATATTGATATATATGATGTTGTTCCCGTGATTGATTATATGATGCTGTTGCATCATCGGATTCATTTTTAAAGTTAAAAATAACGATTTTTATTTTTGAAAGGATTTTAAAGAGATTTTTTCCAAAGTATATGTTTTATTTAATTTTTGAATTGATTCACTTTAAAATAAATAAACGTATATGTTTTATGTTATAAAAATTGATACTTTTATAAAATATAACCCAAAAGGAAAATTTTAAAATAAATAGATTTATAAAATAGTTAGATTTGGGTTTTGAATAATTATCATAAATAGTTATATGAGAGATTTTATAAATTGATATTTATAAATTAAATTTATTGGAATTATGAAACGAGTTTATTAAGGGTTAAGTTGATGTATAAAATGGTTTTCATTAAAATTTATAGATGTATAAGATGTGAAAGTTATAAAAATGAATAGATGTTGAAAATGAAAGATTTATAAGTAATTAACTTATAAAACTGGGGTTTGGGCATTTAAATGGGATATTTCTAGAAATTGTAAATAAAGAAGATTTTATAAGTTGAAGTTGTTATAAAATATAAAGGAATCTCATAAGTAATAAGATTTAAAATTTGTGAAGTTTAAAGGAACGATTTGGTAAATGAATGGATTATAAGTACTTAACTTTTAATAAGGACTGTTGGTATAAAATTGGGATATGTAAATTTAATGGGATAAATAAAAGAGATTTATAAATCGAAGTTTATAAATAGGAATGGAATTTATAAACATTGTTTATAAATTCATAATCAATTGAATTTGATCAATTGAATATAAAAGTTTATTAAAGGAGTTATATTCACGATTTTGAACAGTGAATATATTATTAAAGAAAATGGATATATTTTGGGAAAGGAATGTTTTAAATGGAATTTAAAACGATTAAAGGTGTTTTAAAATGCATTAAGTATCGAATACCTAGATTTCAACATTCATTGTTGAAATAGACGTTTTCGAGAAATAAAAGGGAATGAAAACATAGATTTCAACATTTATTATTGAAATAGACGTTTTCGAGAAAATAAGGAAATGATGGACTATAACACTGTTGTTATAGTAAATGATTTCCGAAAGAAAATGTTTTGTATAGTATTGGGATTTATATATCTATTTTAATTTCGAATCCCTATACTAGTGATTTTGGGTTGTCTTAACGATGTTTTACGCAACATTCGTTTTGACCTAAATAAGAGTGAATAAAAGAACGTTTCCTTAAAGAATGAAATATATACTTAACTATGGGTTAAGTATATTGAATATTTTCAAATTGTTGAAAATAAATAAGATTTATGAAATACTTATTATTAAATAAGTATGGAAATGCTTTTCCAATATGAAATGAAACGTTTTTGAGAATTTATCTTCTTAAATATAAATTGGAATTGAATAATTGAACCTATTGAAAACTGTAGATCAATAGATAATTTGAAATATAAATTCACTATGGAAATTATAAATGAAAAGGGAAAATTGGTTTCAAAATAAACGTTGTTAATTTTGAAGTGTGGAAAATTATATATCGTGTAAAGATATTTTTGGGAAATTAAATAATTTGAGAAATTATTTGGAATCTGATGATGTGGCGCATCTTTATTGATAGTTAAATAACCGACTATCAATATTTACCTTTAAATAGGTATTTGTTGTGATTGCTTGAATTGGATGCCACACTTATTTTTAAATAAGCGCTCACTATTCGGGTTAACCGGGAAAGGACCATAGGGTCTTATAACCCACTTCGAATATGTGATACGTCGTTATGAATTGCAATTGAAGACCGGTGTTGAAGACCGGATATTTGTGAAAACGGATGGATTACCGTCGAGTTACTCTGCATCGGCAGATCTCCGGTACAGAGGTTTTATAACCCTTAGAGACGGGAAGTCCGGACGTGATTAGTGAATATCCGGATTGCAAGGGCTTCTTTGGAAGTGCCTTCGGTTCCGTTCGATCCCGGAACGGACTTGTATGGATTGTATGTCTGACGTTACAATTTGAGACGTAAAGCTGGTTTCTATCAAATATATTTCTGTTGGTGGCTGAGAATTTATTCTCTTAGCTTAACACCCTTCTTTGAGACGTACGAGCTCAGAGGTTATATAGTTGATGGTTACTAGTGATACATTCCCGAATTGGTAATGTGGCATACTGAGTGATGCTGTGAAATGATCATTGGTTGATCATTTGTGATAGGATCATTTGTTTGATCATTTATCTTTGTGATCATTACTTTGATCATTTGTTGACCCAAAGCATGGCTTTGTACCAAAGCGTGGCTTTGTGGACGAGACTTCATCGAGCCTCACACCCCGAAAATGGTCAAAATAGGAAAGATGCGGCAAGGTTATTAGGGGGTAGTACCCCTTTAGTGTATGTCATTCCTTCTGGATAGAGGTGGTATCATGGTATGGAGCCCAGATACTTAACCTATGTGTTTACTGCAAATTTATTACTTTGTGGTTGTTGGAAATCGGGGATCCTCGGGTATAGATCGGTTACGATCGGGGAATGACATATTCGTGTCAGTAGTTACCCAGTTAGGGGTAACCCGGCCTTGTGTTGGCAGAGATCCGGTTAGGTTCTCGGGACGTCATTCCAGAGACGTTTCCATGTGGTAATGGGAAGTTCCTTGACCTGACCATTTGTTGGAAATCCAAAGAAACAATACGGCCTTGTACGGTTTTAGTTGTATTACCTGCTATGGAATGTGGCGGTAACCTGCTATTGAACATAGTAGCTATAGTAGGCATACGATAATGGTCGTATGTTGGCTAAGATTTATATTCTACTTTCGAAATGATTTTTCTACACTATGCACTAATAATAATATCAAAAATGATTTGATTTCTGCGTAGTAAGCATCTTTGACTATCACAAGGAGAAATCTCCTCCAAATCTGCGTTTGCATTGTGTGTGTGGCGGGAGGCCTTATGGTAGTTTCATTTTCCAAAAGCATTTCGAATTTACTTAAAGAAAAATATTTCTTTGGTTGTTTTTAAGAATAAACTGTTTTAAGTTCTCACACCAGTCACATGACTGACCTGGAGTTTGTTGTTCCCTTCCTAAACTCTGGGTGCCCACCAATTTCCACACGGGCAGTCTAGAGTTTGGTTATCAGGTTATTCTGGATTCAGGTGTTGCTACAGATATCTGGAGGCGAGCTGGATGGCGTAGTATATTATATTGTATATTGTATTTCTTCTTTTTTCGCTATTTGTTTGTTGTACACTCTGATGATATGATGTAATGTAATGCGATGTAATGTATAAAATGTACAGTTCTTTTGTTTTAATAAATATTCATTTATCTATTATATGTTGTTCCGCTGCGACTGTAAGGTTCTGATATTGTTTTATTGTTCTTTATGTTGTTCTATTGTTGTTCTTTTCTTTCTTCTTCTCTCGTTTTCCCTCTCCTTCTACCTCTTTCTTCTTCTTCAACTATAACATTTCGGTTTTTCGGCAACGAAAAATCGCGAACGTTACATTGTAAGCTTATAAATCGAGATGATTTTTAAATCAGGAAGGAAATATAAGCTTTGAATGTTGGAAATTTAAATTTAAAGTGAAAAGTTAAAAATGAAATTAACTTGGATTGGGAAATAAAAATTTGACTGGATTGAAATTAATTAATTGAATAGTTTGAAAATAATATCCAGTTGTATTCGAATTAAGTTGAAATCGAATTGAGTTAAATAAATCCGAGTTAAAATAAAATTGAATTGGAATAAAAATTCAACTGAGTTATCAAATGGAATTAGATTCTTACCTGAATAAATGGAAATAAGTGGATAAGAAATAAATTGGTTAAGGATTGGATTGAAATAAATAAATAAGAATAACTTATAAAAGAATTAGAAATCCATGGAAATAAAATATGCTTAAGTTATAAATAAGTGTAAATTTCGAGTTAAAAATAAAAGGAGGATATATCCAAGCCTATAATGAATGGAATTGTGTAAATAATAAGTTGTGACTTATAAATTTATAAGTGGAAATGAAAACCCAAAATAAATATTATTGATGAACTGGAGAACAAAAAAAAAAAAATCAAAACTTGAATTATAAACTAAATTGAACTAAGAAAATTAAATGGAGTGATATTTGGGATTAAAATTCTAGTGTTGGATTATAGATAAGGGAAGAACTAATTGATAATAAATTAGTTAATGAAATGTGTAAATGGAGTTCAATGTAGTTAAATAGAAGCTGTATTGTAAGCTAATAATGAAGATTGGAAATAAAACTCAAGTAATAAATCAAATTCGACTTGAATCATTAGTGAAGAAATTATAATTGAAAGTGGCCTTGCAATTAGTTAAATGAATTGAGAATGAAATTGCAATGTAAGTTAATAAAATTGGATGGTAATTTTAAAAGTGAATGGTAGAATCAGAACTTGAGCTATAAATTGAAAATTATACTTGAAGTGTTAACAAATTAAATGTAATTGGAAATGTATCGAATAAAAATGAAATTGGATTTAAATAGTAATAGTTTGTATTGCGAATAAAATCCAAATACATGAAAATAAATTGGATATGACCTTGTAATCAATTGAATGAGTTGAATCTGAATGTTAAACTTTATAAAAAATAATCAAAGGAAATTGTAGATTGAAATGAGATTTAATTGAAATAGAATTAAGTTGAATAGAAAAGAAAATTTACATGTAAAATGAAAATGAGCTTAAGAATAAAATTTGAATAAATTGAAGTAAATTAACTTAAAGCTAAACAAATGGAAGAGAGTTGAATTTAATTCGGCTTAAACTAAGTTTAATGATATTGGATTGAATTTGAATCAAGTAAAAATAAAATTTGGATCGAAATAGAATTTGGTAGGTTGTAAATAATTGTGAACCATTTAAAATGTTAAAGAATTGAAATAACTTGGAGACAATATGAACAATAGAATGTTTTCAAGTTAATAGAATGGTTTTAAATGAATCGCAAATGAATAGATTGTGAATAAAATTGAAATGAAACGTGTCGAGCTAAATAAATGGTTGTGAATGAATAAAAATAAAAAGGAAATTTAATTGGTAATGAAGATGAACCTAAATTGTTAAAGGTTTTGAATGAAACTAGTTTGGTTAATAAAATGAGAATGCAAGTGAATGGATTCAAATTTAAATGCAATGAAACTGAGAATATATGAATTGTGAATAAATTTAAAATGGAATGGAATTATATATAAACTGAGTTGAAATCCATTTAAATTGGTTATAAAGCATAAACACTGATTTATTCACATAGATCTCGTTAAATTGCATAGAATAAATTGTCATTTGATGTAAATGGAAGTAATTAAAAGTCTATGTATTGATAAGAGTAAAATAAATTGATTTTGAGATCAATTGAATTAAATATTGTAACAGCCCAATTTTTTTACAAGTATTTTTCACTTGTATTTTAAAAAAAAAATTTGGGGTTTATTTAAAGTGATTAAAAATAAAAAAACAATTGACCAAATTTTTAATTAAATAATAAGATCTCTGAAATTTTGACATGGTTAAGAATTAACTTTAATTTGGTAATTTGGGTTTTTGTCGAAGATGGTAAACAACTTAATTTCTAGCAAAATCAAGTTTTAATTAAGAAAACATTAATAGCTTAGGTGGTTAAGACATCTGGGCTATTCACGACAGGTCACGAGTTCGAGTCTAAGCATGGTCAGAATTTCTAATTTTTTTAGTGTATAAATGAACTGGGTAATTACGCGTTAAAAAGGGCGCGTAAATTTAGAGAATAAATACCATATATATATAATTATATATAAGAAAACGTATAGAATTTTAATCCGTTATTTTTCTCTTTCCAGTAAAATTTACTTCCCAATTTATATACATATATAATTTGATTTAAATCGTTTCCTTAAAATACTAAATATGTAAATTTAAAGTTGTGAAACGGTTAATTTTGTTAAAAGACAACTCCATTTGAATTTTAATAAAAGGAATTTTGTATCTATATATATATACATATACATATATATATATATATATATATATATATAATATGTGAAAACCAATTAAGTTTGTTAAGTAATAATTTTGAAGAATTTAGTGTATTAATGAACTGTTGGATTTCGCGTTTATAGGACGCGTAAAATTTATGGTATAAGTAACGTAATAAACGTATAAATTTAAAACGTTATTTTTATATAAATCTTGGGTGTTTTGTATTGCGTCAGTTTGGCATATTTTAAAAATCATATTTCAACATCTATATGAATTAAAATATCAGTCAGTAGTTTTATAGCAAATGTTACTTTTTCCATATAACTTTAAAACATATTTTAGTGTTGCCTTGTATGTTCTGACTATTTAGTTGAAATTTAACCTTGCCTATCTTTTCAAATTCTCGCATACCCATTATATCTCTTTGGTTCCTATAATCACGCAAATCTTATTTGCCTATCTATTTCAAATAAATATATATATAAAAATAAAAACGTGATGTCGTTTCTTCAATCTACAATCAAATCTCTTGCCTAAATATCATCTTGATGGTCTGCATTCAAAATCACGCCACTATTAAATGGTATCAAAATGTTGAAATCAAATTTTCATAAATTGGCAGTATAAATTCACGCAGACTTATCCGTTCCAAGCTAAAGAAACTGGAAAGAAATCACAATCTTTTATCACTTGCCTCCTTATATTCGTTTCCTTTATCAATTTATCTCTTACGTTTTCTGGTCTATAATATAATTTCAAACCTGCCTACTATATATATCTCTCTGCAAATTTGTTCTTGCCAATATCTTTTATCAAGGGGAAACATAAATCACGCAGTCTTATCCATTCAACAAAAAGAAATCTTGCAACCAATCTGGTAACTGATCAAGCAATTTTTGTAAACATTATTTCGTTGCCTATTCAGTGCAAAGCAAATTATAATTGCTTACTGTTATCCACTTTAATCACGCATGCATTTATCACAATTTTCGTATAACGTTCAAACATGAAGAAACTGGAAATAAATCTCTCTGCCTTCCTTTGTTTTAATACGAAATTTATTGCTTCTCAATCAAGATATGTTGCCACTTTATAAATTTTCCCCTGCCGTGACCACTTTAAAACCTGAAGCTCATTTATATATACCAGCTATTCGAAATACCTTTGCATCTCCTATAACTTGTATTATCTCCTTCTTGCGTACAGAGCTTCAAATCAGGTAACGGTTTTTTTTCTTTGTCTTTTACTTTTCTTCTTCCAGTTTTACTTTTTTCTTCTTGTTGTTCTCTGTTTCCCTTTTGCCTTGATCGGCTACTTCTCCACCACGTCACGTCCCTCTAAGTTTCATAACCGAGCTTATATCCCGAACAAGCCCATGGTTAATATATTATAATATTTTTCTAAAATTTTTAAGTATTTTTGAAATAAAATTTATGTAATTTAACTAAAAATTTGACTTAAGGCTTTAAAATTTTAAAGGTGCTTTGTTTCCTATAAGTTAAATTTTTGTAAGTTAATAATTGGTTTTAAAGTGAATTTAAAGATTTTATTTACGATAAATGACATAATAATTTAATTTGATATGGAGTTGAAATCTAACCTAGAAATTTTAATGAAAGTTATTTCCGAAAATGGATATGTTTGGTATAATAAATAATGTACTTTAAATTGATAAAATGAAAGACGGTTGAAATGGAACATTTTGGAATAACTTTTATTTAACTTAAATCATAGTTGAATTGATGTCTAAATAAATAAAGTTGTGAAGAAAATTTAGTGTATATTAACTATAAAAAGGGAAAAAATATTTATGGAACGGATGTGTTTTGTAAGTAAATAATTGAAAATGTTGTTTTCGAATGGAAAGGTGAAATTTCAATTTATGACTTAACTTGAAAATTTGAAATTGGGTTTTAAATAAAATTGTTAAGTTAAGTAAATAAATGAGAATGTAGTTTTATTTAGGAAGTGGGTATTTTTAAATTAAGTGTAAAGTTATTTGGAAAATTATATATACAAGTTAAGTAAAATTGGGAAATTCGGACTTACAAATGATTCATAGTAAATTTGGATATTTTATTTATAAAATTTATTTTATTTAATCATAAGATAATTGTTATCCAAATGAACATTTTTCTGAAGTAGGAATATGATTTTTAAAGTTAAGAATGGTTAAAAATTTAAATTTTAATGTTTCTGAATTCGACAATGTTTTGAAATTGAAGTGGCAGAGACGTGTTGTAATTAAGAAACAGAGAGAGTTTGCATTGAAGAATAGTTTAGGCAGAGACGCAAGTTTGTGTAAATACATATTTTTCAAAACTAGATAAGTTAGGGTATGCCAGTGGAAATAATAATAATAATAATAATAGTAATAATAATAATAATAAAATGTATAATAATAATAAATAGTATTGCCAAGCCTATGAAGTTGGGGTCGGGATGTGGGGTGAGGCAGTCGAGCAAAAGCTGAACCAAAATTTCTTTTATTATATTCGTTCCAGTTGTTTCGAAAATTTTGCTTTGACCGTAATTTTAAAAGTCGCGTATTTGGTATTTGGATCTTATTTTAGATTTGAATCAAGGCGTGGCATCCGCGGAAACCTAATCGTGCCATTTGTACGATCCTTTATCAAGTGGTAAAATCGTTTGAATCTGATTATCTGCAGTTTAAGGTGAGTATTTCTCACCAGACAAACATACCTATATTTATGTGAATTATCGCAAGTGTATTTGTAAATTATTTACTAAATGTCATCTGTCTGTAATATAACGTATGATGTTAAACCCCATTTTAAATTGACACCTCATCAGTTGTTTATCTGTTGTAATATAGTTGCAGTTATATTATTTAATGCTTATTTACTGTTAAATCATCACTGCAAGTTCCCTGTAAATTGAGATCGTTATAGGCTGAAATGATAGGCCTATACGATAATTATTTATTCATTCATTTATTTAATTGTTTAATTTTAAATATTTAACTTGGGATTGCGGGTTTGAAATGATAGAACCCGGGGTTTTTGTAAATTGCGGATTGAAATGATATATATCCGTATCACTTGACCTAGGCTAGAAAACTATATACAGACCCGTGGTTTATATAATATTTTTATGAAATGTTTTAAAAAATATTTTTAAATAGAAAGTTTATAATTTTCTGGTTTAAATGTATTTGAAGGATTTTTTTTATTTATTATTTATAATGATTTTTGAATGAGTGAAATGTTAAATAAATGAATGTTTATGTAAAATTTTGGAGTATAACTTATTTTGGAAAATTATGAATTTTTGTTAAAAGTGAGATTTTAGTTAAGTAAAATAATTGATATTAAGTTTTATTTTAGGAATTTAAAACTTAATGGTTAAGTTAATAAATTACAGCACTTAAATGCTGTCTTTTGTAAATAGACTGTTTTAACCTATAACTTTAGGTAGCATTTTATAAGTGCTACGGAAACTGAATTTTGATTGTTTTAATAAAATTTATGGAAATAATCTTTGGAAAAAAAAGCTTAAATTTTGGAATATAATATGAATAAATAAGAACAAGGAATTGATTTTAAATGGTTTTAAATGGAAGAATTTAATTTTTAAATGTGAGTTGAAAGGCAATTAATTCCTAAATAAATTGAATAGATTTAAATGGTATTTTTTATTAAATGAAATGACTGATGTTTAAATAAATGATGTTTGAAAGGATATTATGATATTGAAATGTATTTGAAATTTATTTTGATTTTTAAAGTATAAATACCATTTTTAAAAGTTGTAACCACGGGTTATAATAACGTTTGGTTGTTAAAGAGACCGGGATCGGATATCTGGCATACTCTCTGTCGATACTGAAAACCACTTTACCAACCGTGTACGCGGTGGAGATTCCAGAATGAAGTCGGATGGTGGTGACGGTTCCTTTAAGGTAAATACGTGGACCCGACTCCCGTGAGTTGGCATAAGGTGGCTAAAACAGGAGCGATTCTCGGATTAATGAGGTAGCACCTCTGATCGGACGCACTTCTTCGTATGCCATTCTATTACTCTTGTGATTGTTTTGGTGCGCACCTTTGATTTGGGAGTGTTGTTCGAGGTGGGCGGCAGCTGCGCGCTGCGCGTTTCCATCGGTCCGGATAGCAATTGGTATATCTACCCTGGCATTGCCTAGTTGTGCCGTGTCACCTACCATAGCGAGCCTTGTACGAGTTTGGTTTTCTCCCGTAGCCCGTGTGATATCCTCTGGTGGCTTCCCGATCAGGAGGGACTATGATATTGGATGGACTACTGGGACTATTACGTGTTAAGGTGGAAAATGTAAAGCCTTAACGCTATTTAAAAGTATGTTTATTTTAATATAGACACTATTATAATAGCGAAAATATACTACACAGTAAATAGTTTAACGGATCCTTAGAGGATGGGCGGTCCCAAGCATCCTTTAAGTTACTTGCTCTATATTACAGTACACTTGAATTAGCTTACACTATATAAGTATGTATGTCCTGACTCGAGTGTTTATGTTTTATTTTACGCTCGGGTCAGCCTGAGTTGCAGTTCAGTCATCATCCCGGAGCTAGGACTTCTGTAGATCCTTTCACGTTGCTGGCTTTTTTCTGTCCGTTATCTTATTTATGAAATCAAGACTTTGGGATTTTTGGATTTTCTATTTGATGATTTAAACTATATTTGGGATGGAAGACTTTGTAATTTGTATTTGTTGAGACTATTTATAGTGGCTTCATGAACCACTAAGTATTTTTAAATTCCGCTGCGAGTATTCTGATTCTGTGTCTGTGATTCTGTGATTAATTATTTACTGTATATTTTGAGATTTGCCAAATTATATTTACAACGCGGTATTTTGAACAATTCAAGTCCGACATGTGCGGATGCGAATGGTTGAAAATATTGGGTCGTTACATTTGGTATCAGAGCTTTGGCTCTAGGCAAAACTTAGAATGTATGGTAAAATTGATTTACAGAATCACTTTCATTTGAGCATGAATCTCTTCCTTTTAGAATTTTGGAACGTTCCCTGCGGTTCCGAAGTTCATTCGTGTCCCTCACTATTCATTTTCTTTCGATTCTGGAGTATCCCATAACTCCACTTCAGATGATCTTTATAGTGAATTGGCGGTCTCGCCAATATTCTAATAAAGGGGTGAAACTCCTTTACAATTAGCATTGATTCACCAGAGATTTATATTTATCCTCGGTTTAGATGCTAGTATCTTTGGTTATTCTGAACTTTATTTCTTCAGATCGAATGTAGATTTACCTTAGAAAATCAACATCGATCTTATTCTTTAAGTCATGGTTGACCCGGTTAAGGTTGCCCGTGATTTATATAAACTTATCTGGTTCCTTGTTCTGTTATGTAATCATCGGATCTTCTGATTCCAATTTATCTTTAAATCAAAATTCTCTTTGGTTTGAGTCCTTTAAATTTGAATCTCTATCCTTGTTTTGAAAAATTTATTCTTATATTTGGGAAAAATCTAATATTATATATATAAGTATAATTTTTAGAATTTAACTAGTTGTTTAGAGATAATAGTGTTTGATTTTATTTATGGTTTTGTAAACCATTGGTTTTGTCTTAAATAAATAATTGAACTATAAAACATGGTTATAAATTTATTTGGAAACAGAAATGGATTTAAAACAAGAATTTAAGAATTTAATTTCTGATAGTTTCAAACCTTGTGTTTAAAGTCTTAAAAGGATATATTATTATTTAAATTATTTTCGAATATAAATTTGTTTCCAAAGAATTTTAAAGTTTTAAAAATTAGTGCTCTTCTCTTTGTCGCTGGAAAATAATTTCGATGATGACTACAACATCATCAACATTCATTTTCGAGTATCGAAGTAAAGAGACCACGTTGTAGTTTTGCTTCAAAAATTTAACTGATTTGAATTTCTAAAATATGACTTAATTTATAATATATATAGATATATGATTTAAATTTGATTTGACATATGCTATATGTATGTATTTATTTATCTCTAAAGGGTTTGAAGTTAATTGGAAATTTAATTCATAAATTTATGTTAAAAGGTGATTCTAATGATAAAATAAAGTCAAATTTGGAATGAATATTTAAACTTGAATAATATAGTTGGAAAATTTTACTTGTATAATTGCATGCCAATATAACTTACCTAAATCATTCAGAAATTAACTATGTAATTGGATAATGTATAATATAAAAGGATTTTATAAATAAAAATTTGAGTGGTTATAATAAATGTTATACATTTAAAGTTTCAGTTACAACAAGACAAATAGAGGTAAGTAGAAATAAAATAATAATTGAATAATATACAATATCAAATGGTGTTAAAGGAAATTAGAAATATATTGGAATAGTTATTGTAACGACCCAGAATTTTTATTAATTAAAATTTGAATATTTAATTAATTTTAAATATTAATAAGTGAATTTATAAGTCAAATAAATTTTTATTTGAATTTTTGGATTTAATTGAATAATTAAATCGATAATTTAATACGTTAAATTATGGAAATAATTGAAAATTGAGTTAAAATGATTTGTAAAATTTTATTTTATCATGTTGAAGTTAGAATGATATTTTAGAACTTTTAAAATCGAATTAAAAGTTAATTTGTGAAAATTGAATATTTTAATATTTAATAATCGACTGTAAAATAGTCAATTTTTGAACAGTCTCAGAATTGAACGAAACCAGTTTCATTGGATCCGTAATAGTTAGTTATTACCGGATTTCAAATTTCGTGTCAATAGGAGCTATCGTTTGATCGTGGCAGCTCGAAACGCATCGAATTATTTTTAATTTAAATTTGGCAAGTCAAAATAGCCATTTTTCAAAAAGTCTCGGATTTCGACGAAACCAGTTTCATCGGATCCGTAATGTAATATTATTGTAAGGTTTCAAATTTCAAGTCAATTGGATTTACCGTTTGTCCGGTACGAATTAAAACGCCTAGAAATCGATTTAAATCGGTTTAATTTAAATTGAGCGTTTTCAGCCATAACTCGCACATACTTCAGAATTAGCTTCCGAAATCTGTTCCATTGTGTCCGGAACGCGGGGTAAACCTTAGAAACGCTGGTTACGGCGCCTAAATCGGAGTTCGGAATTTCCGGGATGAATGGTGTCGCTCGTTCCTTATAAATAGCCCCTACCTCTTCATAAAATCAAAATAAACACTAAAACCTAACCCTAATATCATGTAGCCGCCACTTTAGCAATGTATGGCCAGAAATGCTCAACACTCATCTCTTAATCTCTTCCAATCCATCAAGAATTAGCCAAAGTGATCAACAGCAAAATCGAAGAGCACGATGAGTTCTTGAAATCCATACGGTGATGATGGATTTTGGTGCAACGGAGGGGGAGTGATGTGTGGCCGTTTGCATCAGGTTTCGCACGACTTCCTAGGCTATACACGAGGCCGAGTTCACTACAGTTGGGGGCGAACATGAAGGAGGAGAGGAGCTTCAAAATGCATGTGGTGTGATGAAGTATCGTCGTGTGATTGGGGAGTATTATGAAACCCTAATCTATGTTGAATGGGTTGAGGAGTTCGGCCTCAAACCTGTAGGTTGCGTGAATGTAGAAGATGATGGGGGAACGGCCTGATGGTGTGGGCTTTGGATCCAAGGGCTAGGATTAGTTGAAGGTTATATTATAAAAGTTTATATAGTAATTAGTTATTAAAATCGTGTGCAATCTTGTAAAATTAATAACTTTTTCATACGAGGTCGAAAAAATGCAAACTCAGTTGCGTTGGAATCGTATGGTCGAGCACTACGCGATGGAGTTGGTTTGGAGTCGTTTGGAGTTAGTGAGAATTTCGGGTAAAATTAAACATCCGTTTAATTTTATTCGAAATAAATCGCTAAAACGGAATTTAAAATCAAGGTGAGAATTTCTCACTCAATCGAATCAGTTTCGATTTTATTTTAAATAGTTAGATTTAAAATATTTGAATGCATGTTTGAATGATGATTAATATCTATTGATTGTTAAAATAGACATTATACGCCGTTAGTAAGCGGATGTTATTTAATAAATCATATACCGCGAATATTTCATAAACAGTGAAATTGGTATTATATGTAATATCAATATATATATATTGGCATATGTATATATTGCAGTTGTTGATTTCCCGCATTTTTTGTTTAGCGGATGAGACCCTATTACGCCGTTATTAAGCGGATAATATTTAATAAGAACATGTACCGCGATAATTTCGTACTGGAGCGAAATTGGTATTGTGCTAATGTTTTTGGATGCAGGAAACAGGTTGGAGGGATCCAACAGGATTCCTCAACAGTTTTTATTTGATTTCAGATATTTTGATATTTGATGGATTATCATTGTGACGACCGCCCATGACTCCCGCACCAAATCAAGGAAATAATGCTCTAAAAGGTGTGCCAGGCAGCCATGGACGATAGTCAGGGTAAAACAAAACAGAAGAATCTCTATCGCATAACTCACAGCGCATGGATAAAATACAATAGAGAAATATAATATAGTGAAGCTCCATAGAACAGAACATCATCATATAAGCATCACAGTAGTTTTATACAATCATCTACTCAAATCCATACATGAAAGCCTCACTACAAATCACTCAACCAAATACAGCAGCGGATACCCAGTACATATAGTGAGAAAACTAATATGCAAAGCCTCCTGCTCGTCTTCGTCATCTTCAACGTAGAACTCCTAGCACAGCACCTGTCACCTGCTACCTAGTCTGCCCATCCCAAACATGGATGAACAGCCCAAGGTAATAAGAGGAGACATAAAACCTTGAGTCAGACAAAGTCTTAGTGAGCAGTAAATTAACTATCAAACATACCAAAAGAGCATAAAGGATAAATGGAATAGGAACCAAACCATCCCACTCCACCTCTTTCTACAGTGATAGCCCCAGACTTACACTAAGGAGAAGCAAGCATAACAACATAGGAAATTAAGGTAAAGCAAATACCACTCGAGTCAAGGACGATGTTTTCCAAATACAAACCCCCAAGGCCTAAACCAAGATCAGATAAGCACCCAGAAAACACCGCTCTTGAAGCCGAATGATAATACAACCAAACATCCATGACTCTGGCTATCACTGTTATCCTTGCCTCGATTTCATCGTTAGTTGAATGACCATCTGTCAAGGGCTAATGGTAACCCCGGTTCTAACCATAACTCCGCACACTGCCTTGTGCCTAGGACTTATCTACTTTGCCCAGAGTACTCAACTACCTACCTGTAGTCTTTTGGGTGTCCCGACTACCTACCTGTAGTCGTTATGGGCGCCCCATGTACTCTTGCTTTTGAGCATGCTAGAACCTTCAACAACGACGAGATCCAAGCCTCCTAGCCATCCTTCTTGACGACTATCCTCATACAAGCTCAAGCTACCTCTTGAACAATCCATTATCAACCAACTTGAACTACCCTTCAGGTTATCAACATGCTTGGAATGATCCCTTCTTGGATTAAGCCAAGACTCACATCATACTTCGCTTCATCGCATCAAAGCAAAGTCTCAACTCAACAACATGGTTTGCCTCATCAAATCATGGCAAAGTCCCATCTCAACATCATCCAATCTATACATATGAGCTTCAACATCCGCTACATATGCCTTAAGCAGCTTTCACCATTCAAGAGCCTTCTTCCATAGCTTTTGAATCCTCTTCCATCATCTTGTTCCAAATCAACTACTAGCTAACTTGGAAACAATCAAATCAATCATACATTCAAATAATCAATCATTCAAACAAGATCTATTAAGCAATTTAAGCAATATCAACTATAATGGCAATTTCGTAAATAAACGAGCAAAAGTCCAACATATGTGAAATCATGGTTTTTAGCATAGATCTATCAATTATAAAACATGGGTTTTGTCTCTAATGCTTATTAAACAAACTTGCATAAGTAAACATCTTCAAAAACCATGGATCTAGACTTAGATCTAAGAAAAATGCATGAAATCTCTAACTTTAACACCCAAACATGCCACCAATCCAATATACTCCTTTGGATCCGCGTGAGAGATAACTACCACTCACCAAATCACCAAAACAACCTAAAATCAATCAACTTCAGATCTGGACAGCAAGGACTTGAGCTTGATCCGGAGAAATTTCACTTGAAACGGTGAAATCTAGCTTCTTCGGATGAAAATCTTCAACTTTGGATCTTCGATCTTTGATCTTGATCTTCAATCTTCAATGGATGTTAGCACTTGATAGAAGTAGAGAAAGAAGTGAAGAAAATACTGTAGTCGAGTTTCCAAAATGGCAGCACTTCATCGCTTCGAAATCCGGTGCCAAAAAGTGAGCCAAACCCCTCTATTTATAGGCTGGAACCACCCTTAACTCGGCCGTCCCTAAGTCGCCACCGACCTAATCCTCAGCCGACCTAACACTCTGCCGACCCTACGACCTAACCATACACAGGCCATACGAGCTAACTATCCTGCCGACTCAACTACAAGTGCCGACCTAACCCTTATCGACTCAACAGCATAACCATCCTAACACACAGCCGACTTAACGACCCAACTGACCAACGACTCAACACTAAGTCGGTCCATCGACCTAACTCCACACAAGCTAACTCTAGGTCGAACTCTTTATAGGTTGAACACGACTCATCCCGGTAACGACTCAACCTATCTCGCCTACGACTCATCACTGAGCCGACCTACGACTTAAGCTATAACTCGGCATAACACTAACACACTAACCCGTTAAGTCGCTACATCCTTATCTCGGTCACCCCTATGAGTCGTTCACACTATGAGTCGGTCCAACCCACTAACTCACTAACTATTAGACCGGTCAACTCCTTAAGTCACTATCCCCTTAAGTCGGCCAGTTCCTATAACTCAAAAACGACTTATCCCCTTAACATGTTAGCTCGCTCATACCACTAGGTCGCTCACCCCTACTCACGGCCTAACTCTCTAACGACCTAACTCCTTAAGTCGTTCACGACTTATAACTTAGGTCACGAGTTAACTTTCTAAACGACTCAGGTTAGAGACAACACAAACAACACTAACAACCTGCAAATTCTACGATTTATCGACACGTAAAATACGGGTCGTTACATTCTCTCCCCCTTAGGAATTTCGCCCCCGAAATTCCAAGCAAACAACAGCAATCAAAATTATTCCGCATGCCTATCATCCATAGCAATCAACAATCCATGCAACCAATTCTAACCTAGCATGCAGAATTCTAAGACTTAGAACAAGCTACAAATTCATGAGATGTCACGACACTTTAGGGCCATACCTCAAAGAGTCCGGGATGAGCTGCCTTCATCCTCTCTTCCTCCTCCCATGTACAGTCGTTAACATCATCACTCCATTGTACCTTGAGCAACGTAATCGTTTTCCTCCTAAGCTGTTTCGTATTGGTTTTAACAATACGAAGCGGCTTACGAGGTCTCGAAACAACTGGATCAACCTCCAAGTCTTCACAGCTATCAGCAGAAACCACCGTACTCGGGTCATGCACATACTTCCGTAGATAGGATACGTGAAAAACATTGTGCACACCCGCCATCTTTTCCGGTAACTCCAATCTATAAGCGAGCTTTCCAATACGCTCGATAATCGGGAATGGTCCAACAAATCTTGGAGTTAACTTTCCTTTCTTCCCGAATCTAATGACACTCTTCAGAGGAGAAATCTTCACAAAAACCATATCACCTACGTCGAATTCCAAATCCTTACGACGATTATCGGCATAACTTTTCTGACGATCTTGGGCTGCCTTCATTCGTTGCCGAATGATCTCTATACATTCCGTAGTTTGACGAATCATCTCTGGCCCAAGTATCAGCTTTTCTCCAGTTTCCAACCAACATGTCGGAGAGTTACACGGTCTTCCATATAATGCTTCATAAGGTGCCATACCAATACTCGACTGATAACTGTTATTATAAGCAAACTCCACCAAATGAAGGTGATCCTCCCATGATCCCCCGAAGTCCAAAACACATGCCCTAAGAAGATCTTCCAAAACTCGGTTGACTCTCTCAGTCTGACCATCTGTTTGAGGGTGATAAGCTGTACTCAAACACAACTCAGTTCCCAAAACTTCCTGGAAGCTCTTCCAAAATCTACTAGTGAACAATGGGTCTCGATCGCTCACTATACTCTTCGGAACACCATGGAAACGAACTATCCACTTCACATACAGTTCAGCCAACTTCGATGCAGTCCTAGTTGATCGAACAGGAATGAACCTTACACTCTTGGTCAAACGATCTACAATGACCCAAATCCCTTCATTCCCTGCTCTTGTCCTAGGTAGACCATCAATAAAATCCATCGACACTTGCTCCCACTTCCATGTAGGAACCTCCAATGGCTGAAGCAATCCACTGGGCTTCTTCTGCTCAGCTTTCACCAACTGGCAATTCATACACTTGGAAATAAAATTTCCAACATCCTTCTTCATACCTTCCCAGTAGTAGGTTCTCTTCATATCCCGATACATCTTATTTCCACCTGGATGAATTGTCAACTTCGAGTGATGACTCTCCCTTAGAACTTCATCTCTCAATCCATCTACATCGGGAACAACTAGTCGTCCTTGCTTTCGAAGCCAACCCTCTCGATCGACCTCGAATCCTTTATCCTTCTCCGGGTCCAATCCGGATTCCAAATCACGGATAATCTTGACAAGCTTATCATCTCTCCTTTGGCTCTCGCCAATTCTTTCCACAAGAGTAGGCCTTATCGATAAGTTTGCCAACATTTCAGGTTCCAATTCACACCTTGGCCTGAAGTCAAACTCAGCCAAATACTCGAGACTCTTCCACTCTGAAAACATGACTCCTAACCCTGCATGTCTTCGACTTAACGCATCAGCCACTGCGTTACCTTTTCCCGGAGTATAGGCTATACCAAAATCATAAGATGCTAAGAACTCTAGCCACCTTTGCTGTCGAAGATTCAAATCCTTTTGGGAAAACAGATACTTCAACGACTTATGATCTGTAAACAGCTCGAATCTAACTCCCAATAGATAGTGTCTCCACATCTTCAAAGCAAACACAATCGCCGCTAACTCCAAATCATGAGTCGGATAATTCCTTTCATGCGGCTTCAGTTGTCGACTAGCATACGCAACAACTTTATCCTTCTGCATTAGCACCGCTCCTAGTCCAGTGCCACATGCATCGGTGTAAACCACCATCTCATCATTCCCACTTGGAATAGTCAAAACAGGAGCGCTCGTCAGTCGCTCTTTCAGGATTACGAAAGCTTGCTCACACTTATCATCCCATCTGAACACTTGGTTCTTCTTCGTCAATCCTGTCAACGGTGCAGCTATCTTGGAAAAGTCTTTGATAAACCGACGATAATATCCTGCTAATCCAAGAAAACTTCTCACATCAGATGCATTCTTAGGCCTAACCCAATCCTGGATCGCTGCCACCTTAGCGGGATCAACCGCTATTCCATTTCCAGAAATAACATGACCTAAGAACCTCACTTCATTCTTCCAGAAGTGACACTTCGAAAACTTAGCCTTCAGCTGATGTTTCCGTAAGATTTCTAAAAAAATCCTCAAGTGCGTCTTGTGCTCTTCCTCAGTTCTGGAATAAACCAAAATATCATCCACGAACACAAGCACGAACTTATTCAACTGATCTCTGAACACTCTATTCATAAGATCCACAAAATATGCTGGCGCGTTAGTCAACCCAAATGGCATTACCAGCCACTCATAAAACCCGGATGGTGTCCTGAAAGCAGTCTTCGGTACACTATCCTTTGCCACTCTCAACTGGTGAAATCCCGTTGCCAAATCCATCTGAGAAAACACCTTAGCCTCGTGAAGCTGATCAAACAAGTCATCTATTCTCGGCAATGGATACTTGTTCTTCCTAGTCACCTTATTCAGCTCACGATAATCAACACACAACCTCAACGATCCATCCGTTTTGGTTGCGAACACAACGGGCGCACCCCATTCGGACACACTTCTCCGAATGAATCCTTTCCGCAAAAGGTCATCAACTTGCACCTTCAGCTCTTGCTGCTCCCTCGGTGCCATCCTCCTAAGAGGCATCACAACAGGTCTGGCTCCCTCAACTAGATCGATACGAAACTCGATCTCCCTATGCGGCGGCAATCCTTTGACTTCCTCAAAGACATTCTCAAACTCATTCACAATAGGCACCGATGACAGTCCATCCCGTGGAACAACCAGCGAATACATGAAGCTCATGAAGACACCTTCCTCATGCTTACATCGTATCACAACCTTTCGCCCTTCCACATTCCCGACTGTCACCTCAAGCCTCTCACAATCAATCCTTGCCGCATACTTCCTAAGCCAGTCCATACCCAAAATAATTCCGAACCCCGCAAAGTTCAGAACAAAGCAATCACAAACAAACGAGCAGTCATGACTCGACACAACTAGACCACGGCATAACATACACAAACATGACGAACCCCCTACCGGATTAGTCACAACCAATGGCCTATCAACAATATCCGGTCTCATACCTAACCGGCTTACCAAATCATCACAAACAAAAGAATGCGACGCTCCAGTATCAAACAACACTCTAACTGGAACACCACAAATAGAAAGAGTACCTTGAACCACCACACTCTTCCCCTTCTCTTCAGCTGTAGGAGCTTTCGAAGACGATGGAACAGCCCCCAAAGCATAGGCTTGCACAACCTGCCTATCCTTCCTTGGCTCTGGACAATCCTTCTTGATATGTCCCAACTTATCACAGTTGTAACACTTTCCCGGCACTTTGGGATTCTTACAATCTTTGGAAAGATGGCCCCTCTGCTGGCAGTTATAGCAAGTCACTTCGCCCTTCGGCTTCCTCTGGCCATCCTTACCTTTCTGTTGCTGCTGCCTCCTCTTCCTATTTCCACTCTGCTGTGGTTTAGATCCTTCCCTGGTTACAGCAACGACAGAACTTTCCCTAGGAAACAAACTCTCATGCCTAAGAGCTTTTTCCACAAGCTTCTCAAATGGATCGTCCAGATGATCCACTAACTGCCTCCCAAGATAAGCATCCAGACCAGTCACAAACTTTTCATTCTTCTGGTAGGGAGAATCAATATATGATCTGGCATACTTAGACAAAGCTTCAAATCTAACTTGGAATTGTTCCCAATTAATCTCTTCTTCTGGAGTATCTATGGTGATAGAATTCCACCAATCAGCAGCTCTTCCCTGAAGCTGTCTCGATGCAAGCTTCCTCTTAGTTGCATCCTCAATCCCTAAGTCACCAAAGATTCTTTTGCAAGCATCAATCCATCTCTGCACCTCAATAGTCGACTCCGTTCCCAAGAAAACCTTCCCTCCAAGAGCAGTATAATCCTTACAGAGCTTGGCAAAATCCACTGGTCTTGGAACTTGGACTTGAACTCCTACATCCACAGATGATCCTGAAGCTGGCATCCTCCTCATGATTGAAGTCATCATGGCCTCAAACATAGGAGCATAATCAACAGCTTCCCTAGCAGCACGGCTATCCCTCGCAGCTTGTCTCTCCCTTCGACTCACCCTTAATATCTGTAAAAAGGAATGATTAGAACACCTTAAGAAACAACTGCATAAGGAGTCCAAATCCTTCTAAGCTACTATATTATATATAGTAATCATCCATCAAAATACAATTACGTCTCTCTTACGTAGTTACGTCTGCGAGCGTTGGCTAAAATCGATTAACCAAAGCTCTGATACCAAATGTGACGACCGCCCATGACTCCCGCACCAAATCAAGGAAATAATGCTCTAAAAGGTGTGCCAGGCAGCCATGGACGATAGTCAGGGTAAAACAAAACAGAAGAATCTCTATCGCATAACTCACAGCGCATGGATAAAATACAATAGAGAAATATAATATAGTGAAGCTCCATAGAACAGAACATCATCATATAAGCATCACCGTAGTTTTATACAATCATCTACTCAAATCCATACATGAAAGCCTCACTACAAATCACTCAACCAAATACAGCAGCAGATACCCAGTACATATAGTGAGAAAACTAATATGCAAAGCCTCCTGCTCGTCTTCGTCATCTTCAACGTAGAACTCCTAGCACAGCACCTGTCACCTGCTACCTAGTCTGCCCATCCCAAACATGGATGAACAGCCCAAGGTAATAAGAGGAGACATAAAACCTTGAGTCAGACAAAGTCTTAGTGAGCAGTAAATTAACTATCAAACATACCAAAAGAGCATAAAGGATAAATGGAATAGGAACCAAACCATCCCACTCCACCTCTTTCTACAGTGATAGCCCCAGACTTACACTAAGGAGAAGCAAGCATAACAACATAGGAAATTAAGGTAAAGCAAATACCACTCGAGTCAAGGACGATGTTTTCCAAATACAAACCCCCAAGGCCTAAACCAAGATCAGATAAGCACCCAGAAAACACCGCTCTTGAAGCCGAATGATAATACAACCAAACATCCATGACTCTGGCTATCACTGTTATCCTTGCCTCGATTTCATCGTTAGTTGAATGACCATCTGTCAAGGGCTAATGGTAACCCCGGTTCTAACCATAACTCCGCACACTGCCTTGTGCCTAGGACTTATCTACTTTGCCCAGAGTACTCAACTACCTACCTGTAGTCTTTTGGGTGTCCCGACTACCTACCTGTAGTCGTTATGGGCGCCCCATGTACTCTTGCTTTTGAGCATGCTAGAACCTTCAACAACGACGAGATCCAAGCCTCCTAGCCATCCTTCTTGACGACTATCCTCATACAAGCTCAAGCTACCTCTTGAACAATCCATTATCAACCAACTTGAACTACCCTTCAGGTTATCAACATGCTTGGAATGATCCCTTCTTGGATTAAGCCAAGACTCACATCATACTTCGCTTCATCGCATCAAAGCAAAGTCTCAACTCAACAACATGGTTTGCCTCATCAAATCATGGCAAAGTCCCATCTCAACATCATCCAATCTATACATATGAGCTTCAACATCCGCTACATATGCCTTAAGCAGCTTTCACCATTCAAGAGCCTTCTTCCATAGCTTTTGAATCCTCTTCCATCATCTTGTTCCAAATCAACTACTAGCTAACTTGGAAACAATCAAATCAATCATACATTCAAATAATCAATCATTCAAACAAGATCTATTAAGCAATTTAAGCAATATCAACTATAATGGCAATTTCGTAAATAAACGAGCAAAAGTCCAACATATGTGAAATCATGGTTTTTAGCATAGATCTATTAATTATAAAACATGGGTTTTGTCTCTAATACTTATTAAACAAACTTGCATAAGTAAACATCTTCAAAAACCATGGATCTAGACTTAGATCTAAGAAAAATGCATGAAATCTCTAACTTTAACACCCAAACATGCCACCAATCCAATATACTCCTTTGGATCCACGTGAGAGATAACTACCACTCACCAAATCACCAAAACAACCTAAAATCAATCAACTTCAGATCTGGACAGCAAGGACTTGAGCTTGATCCGGAGAAATTTCACTTGAAACGGTGAAATCTAGCTTCTTCGGATGAAAATCTTCAACTTTGGATCTTCGATCTTTGATCTTGATCTTCAATCTTCAATGGATGTTAGCACTTGATAGAAGTAGAGAAAGAAGTGAAGAAAATACTGTAGTCGAGTTTCCAAAATGGCAGCACTTCGTCGCTTCGAAATCCGGTGCCAAAAAGTGAGCCAAACCCCTCTATTTATAGGCTGGAACCACCCTTAACTCGGCCGTCCCTAAGTCACCACCGACCTAATCCTCAGCCGACCTAACACTCTGCCGACCCTACGACCTAACCATACACAGGCCATACGAGCTAACTATCCTGCCGACTCAACTACAAGTGCCGACCTAACCCTTATCGACTCAACAGCATAACCATCCTAACACACAACCGACTTAACGACCCAACTGACCAACGACTCAACACTAAGTCGGTCCATCGACCTAACTCCACACAAGCTAACTCTAGGTCGAACTCTTTATAGGTTGAACACGACTCATCCCGGTAACGACTCAACCTATCTCGCCTACGACTCATCACTGAGCCGACCTACGACTTAAGCTATAACTCGGCATAACACTAACACACTAACCCGTTAAGTCGCTACATCCTTATCTCGGTCACCCCTATGAGTCGTTCACACTATGAGTCGGTCCAACCCACTAACTCACTAACTATTAGACCGGTCAACTCCTTAAGTCACTATCCCCTTAAGTCGGCCAATTCCTATAACTCAAAAACGACTTATCCCCTTAACATGTTAGCTCGCTCATACCACTAGGTCGCTCACCCCTACTCACGGCCTAACTCTCTAACGACCTAACTCCTTAAGTCGTTCACGACTTATAACTTAGGTCACGAGTTAACTTTCTAAACGACTCAGGTTAGAGACAACACAAACAACACTAACAACCTGCAAATTCTACGATTTATCGACACGTAAAATACGGGTCGTTACAATCATATTGATATATGATGTCGTTGTAGTCGTGATTGACTATTTGGTGTGTAGCATCATTGGACCCAGATTTTGGGATTTTAAAATGGTTTTAAAGTG
The DNA here is from genome assembly GCA_030765085.1 of Allium cepa. NCBI lineage: Eukaryota > Viridiplantae > Streptophyta > Magnoliopsida > Asparagales > Amaryllidaceae > Allium > Allium cepa. The sequence goes on from CM060939.1 coordinate 323,446,680, forward strand.
ATTTTTGAAAATATACTATATTTTTGGAATTGATCCATTATAAATAAATAAACGTTATAATTTTTAAAGTTATAAAAATTATGGTTTTTGTGAAATATAGTTAAAAAGCTGATTTTTAGAAATACGATTAAAAGTCGATTTTTGAGAAATATGAACTAATGATTTTATAAAATAATTTAGATTGGATTTTTGAATATATGATAAAAGTTTAAATATAGGATTTATAAAATTTGATTATTTTATAAATCGAAATGATGAAATTATAAAGGAATTTAAAGACGTTTTAGAATAATAATATAAATTAATTTATATTAAGAGATTTATAAATGGATATTTATAAATTGAAATATAGACATTATAAAACGAGTTTTTATAAGTGTTTGAATGTAGTGAAAATGAATTTCATAAATGAATGAAATTTATAGAATTATAAACTGTGAAGTTAAAAATGAAATTTATAAATAGTAAGATTTATAAATTTGTGAAGTTAATTGAAGAATAGATTTGGTTAAATAAATGAATCTTATAAGTTATAAGATTTATAATTATGAAGTTTAAAGAACGATTTTATAAAATAATCATTTTATAAGTATTTAACTTATAATATGAACTTTTAGTTTATAATTGAGTTATAAACTGGAATAGATTAATAAAATAATTTATAAAAAGGAAATTTTTATAAATAAATAGAAATGGAATTTATAAACGTTGTTTTATAAATTCACAAATGACTTATTTTGACAAGAAAATTGGTTGAAACCTATAAATGGAGTTATATTCACATTTTTGAATAGTGAATAATCCTTTGAATTAAAATGAATAAAAGGATGAAATTTGTTAACGAAGTTTATTCACGTTTTTGAATAGTGAATAACACGTTAAAGAAATTGTTTTAGATTTGGTGTTTTAAACAGAATTAAAACGATCTAACGATGTTTTAAAAGATGTTGAGATTCGAAACCATAGATTTCAACATTTATTGTTGAAATAGACGTTTTCGAGGAATAAAAGGAAATGGTGGACTATAACACTATTGTTATAGTAAATGATTTCCGAATGGAAATGTTTTTGTATAGTATTGGGATTTATATATCTATTTTAATTCCGAATCCCTATACTAGTGATTTTGGGTTGTCGTAACGATGTTTTACGTAACATTCGTTTTGGCCCAAATAAATATGTTTAAGAGAATGATTTCCTTAAAGAATGAAAAATATACTTAATTCGATTTAAGTATATTGAATATTTTCCAAGGTTGAAAATAAAAAGATTTGTGAATTACTTATGAATAAATAAGTATGGAAATGTTTTCCAATATGAAATGAATATTTAGAATTTATCTTTTTGAAGATAAATTGAAAATGGATAATTGAAATCGTATATTCATGAATATTTAGAAATATAAATTCATTATGGAATTTATAAATGAAAAGAAGAATTTGTTTAAAAATAAATGTTGATTTATTTTTGAGGTATTGAAATTTAATATCTAGTGAAGATATTTTTGGAAAATAAATAATTTGGAAAATTATTTGGAATCTGGTGATGTGTGCATATCCAGTGATAGTTCAATAACCGACTATCAATATTTCCTTTGAATGGGAAATTGATGTGATTTGTTTGAATTTGAATGCCACACTTATTTTTGAATAAGCGCTCACTATTCGGGTTAACCGGGAAAGGACCATGGGGTCGTATAACCCATTCCGAATATGTGATACGTCGTTATGAATTGCATTTGAAGATCGGTGTTGAAGACCGAGTATTTGTGAAAGCGATAGGATGACCTATCGATTGTCTCTGCACTGGATAGCTCCTAGTATAGAGATCTCCTAAGTGATGGGAAATTCGATCGGGATTGTGAATACCCGTATTGCAAGGGCTTCGTAAGAAGTGCCTTCGGTTTTGTTCGAGCCCGGAACAGACTTGTATGGATTGTATGTCTGACGTTATAAATTGAGATATAAAGCCGATTTCTTTCAAATATATTTCTGTTGGTGGCGAAGAATTTATTCTTTAGCTTAACACCCTTCTCTGAGACGTACGAGCTCAGAGGTTATGTAGTTGAATGTTATCAGCGATATATTCCCAATTTGGTAATGTGACATGCTAAGTGATGCTGAAATGATCATTGTGTTGATTATTTGTGATAGGATCGTTTATTTGATCGTCTATCCTTGTGATCATTGTGTTGATCATTTGTCGACCCAAAGCATGGCTTTTGTATAAAGTATGTTTTTGTGGACGTGAATTCGTCGAGCCTCACACCCCGTGAATGGTCAAAACAGGAAAGAAGCAGCAAGGTTATGAGGGGTAGCACCCTTTAGGATGTGTCCATTTCCTTCTGGAAAAGGGTGGTATCATGGTATGGAGCCCAGATACTTACTCATGTTGAAAACACTTTATGATTGTGTGAATTGATTACGAGCGCTCGGTGAAAAGGTCCCAAAGGACCGGGGGATGGCATATTCGGTCAGTTGTTACTCAGTTAGGAGTAACCCGGCCTTGTGTTGGTAGAGATCCGGTTTGGTTCTCGGGGATGTCCATCCAGAGGCATTCTCATGTGGCAATGGGAAGTTCCTTGGCCTGACCATTTGTTGGAAATCCAATTCCCAATACGAAACTTGTACGGTATTAGTTGTAGAACCTGCTATTCACTTATGGTGGTCACCACTGTTTGGATAGTAGCTATAGTAGGCATACGATAATGGTCGTATGTTGGCTAAGATTTATATCTTTATTTTTGAAATGATTTGTTATTACACTATGCACTAGTAATAATATCAAATGTTATTTTAAATGCGTATCAAGCATCTTTGGCTATCATAAGGAGAAATCTCCTCCGATTCTGCGTTTGCATGTGTGTGTGTGCGGGAGGCCTTATGGTAGTCTCATTTTTAAAAGCATTGCGAATTGAGTTTAAAAATATTCCTCTATTTTGATTTTAAAGATAAATAAACTGTTTTGAGTTCTCACACCAGTCACATGACTGACTCGGAGTTTATTGTTTTCCTTCCTAAACTCTGGGTGCCCACCAATTTTCCACACGGGCAGTCAAGAGTTAAGGTTTATCAGGATATTCTGGATATTCTGGAGTTGCTGGAGGCAAGCTGGATGGCATGACGTAATACTACTATATAGTATTTCTTTTTCCGCTGCATTGTTTGATGTTGTATGTTGTACACTCTGATGATTTGATGTAATGTAATATAATGTAATGTAATAACTGATATAGTTCTTTTTTTTAAAGATTATTCATTTATTATTATATGTTGTTCCGCTGCGAATTGTGAGATTCTGTTGTTGTTCTGTTGTTTCCTTTCTGTGTCCGTTCTATTTTAAAAATTCTCTGTTTTCTAAAAATCGTCTATCTTCTTTCCTCTCTATTTTCTATCTTTTCTCTCTTTTTCTTTTCTTAAATTCTTTTTAAAACCCCTAACTATTCGGTTTTTCGGCAACGAAAATCCGCGTGCGTTACATTTGGTATCAGAGCTTATGGTTAAGCGGCAACCATGGTTCTGTTGGGTATCGCTCATTAGAGATAGAGTCAGCAGCACTCTAGAATGAGTTTGAGTGTAATAATAGCTATGAGAGCGTATTTGTTAGTGAATATATAAAATTGTTTTGTATTGTGTTGACTTATCGGTTGATTGTTTATAGATTCCAGTCGATGTAGTCTAGCTAACTATCGTAGATAGGAGTTTCTAAACTCTTAAACAAGATAATTCGACATAGTATTGATTTTAAAATTGGGTGAATGAAATAATTTTACCTGGATTATATTTTATATATAAAGGAATAATTTTTCAGAATTATTAAAGTGTATATAAGTTGATTGTTAGGTTGTTTGAATAATCTAAGCAAAAGAATTATAAGAATTGAATTATAATTAAAGTGATCTACAATTGTGAAATAAACTTATATATATAAGAAGTGAAACTATATGGATATATTATGAATATGAGTTGTAAATGAAATTCAACTTTAGTAATTGAATTGAATGAATGGATTGAATGATAATCAATTAAATGTGAATTAAGTTGATAAGGGATAATGAATATAAGTGTTAATTCATTAAAATCTAAAGTTATTGGAAGTTGAATAATTGAATGAAAATCAATTAATTAAACCAATTGAAAGCAAAGTAATTTGGTTGTAATTATATATACATTGGTTGTTATATGATTGTTAGTTGATAGTATATAATTCATTAAGTATTAATGAAATTGAAAGCTAATGCAATTGAATTCAAATTAGAAGTAAATAAATTTGAATAGAATTGAAAGTGAATTGGATTTAATTAGTAATGTAAACTAATTGAATTGAGAATGAATGTTAGTAAATCCAATGTAAATGAATCAAATGTGATTTAAATTGAAAACCATTTCATTGAATATTAATGAGAATATGAATGAATATTATTGGTTATGGATGTTAGTTGGATGTAGTTGGTTGATGGTTGAATGTATATTGCTATTGTTGCATTTGCTATGTGACATATATAGTTGATATGTTGCTATATGTTGTATATTGAGATTATTTGCATATGTGCATGTTCTCATGTTGTTTGTTGAGTGTTTAGTAGGTGCGGATCGCGTTTGCTTCGCATTTGGAGCTCGCTTTTGCGCTATATTAGCTGTATATGCTCGCTAATAAAATATAAGGTACATATCTCGGATTAAATATCGTACTTTTACACTTTTTTCCCTTCGGGATGCCTCATTACTTGATGGGATGTATATTTGTGATATATATACTGTCATTTTTTTTTCGGATCGAGCCGCGCAAAGGAGACTATGGCGAATTTTTTCGAAAACTTAAGGCGTTAGAAAAAATTTGAGAAAATGGGAAAATTTTGAAAATTTTAAACTTTGATTTTGGAATTGAAAGTTAAACATAGTAGTTGTTTTTGAAAAGATAACTAAGTATGATTTGGAAAACTTAGTAAAGTATTGTAAGGAATTTAATTATGAATTTTAGAAAGTTAATAAATTCTGTAACTTTTCTTACTTGTAATTTCGAGGACGAAATTCTTTTAAGTGGGGAAGATTGTAACGACCCAGAATTTTTATTAATTAAAATTTGAATATTTAATTAATTTTAAATATTAATAAGTGAATTTATAAGTCAAATAAATTTTTATTTGAATTTTTGGATTTAATTGAATAATTAAATCGATAATTTAATACGTTAAATTATGGAAATAATTGAAAATTGAGTTAAATATGATTTAAAATGATTTGTAAAATTTTATTTTATCATGTTGAAGTTAGAATGATATTTTAGAACTTTTAAAATCGAATTAAAAGTTAATTTGTGAAAATTGAATATTTTAATATTTAATAATCGACTGTAAAATAGTCAATTTTTGAACAGTCTCAGAATTGAACGAAACCAGTTTCATTGGATCCGTAATAGTTAGTTATTACCGGATTTCAAATTTCGTGTCAATAGGAGCTATCGTTTGATCGTGGCAGCTCGAAACGCATCGAATTATTTTTAATTTAAATTTGGCGAGTCAAAATAGCCATTTTTCAAAAAGTCTCGGATTTCGACGAAACCAGTTTCATCGGATCCGTAATGTGATATTATTGTAAGGTTTCAAATTTCAAGTCAATTGGATTTACCGTTTGTCCGGTACGAATTAAAACGCCTAGAAATCGATTTAAATCGGTTTAATTTAAATTGAGCGTTTTCAGCCATAACTCGCACATACTTCAGAATTAGCTTCCGAAACCTGTTCCATTGTGTCCGGAACGCGGGGTAAACCTTAGAAACGCTGGTTACGGCGCCTAAATCGGAGTTCGGAATTTCCGGGATGAATAGTGTCGCTCGTTCCTTATAAATAGCCCCTACCTCTTCATAAAATCAAAATAAACACTAAAACCTAACCCTAATATCATGTAGCCGCCACTTTAGCAATGTATGGCCAGAAATGCTCAACACTCATCTCTTAATCTCTTCCAATCCATCAAGAATTAGCCAAAGTGATCAACAGCAAAATCGAAGAGCACGATGAGTTCTTGAAATCCATACGGTGATGATGGATTTTGGTGCAACGGAGGGGGAGTGATGTGTGGCCGTTTGCATCAGGTTTCGCACGACTTCCTAGGCTATACACGAGGCCGAGTTCACTACAGTTGGGGGCGAACATGAAGGAGGAGAGGAGCTTCAAAATGCATGTGGTGTGATGAAGTATCGTCGTGTGATTGGGGAGTATTATGAAACCCTAATCTATGTTGAATGGGTTGAGGAGTTCGGCCTCAAACCTGTAGGTTGCGTGAATGTAGAAGATGATGGGGGAACGGCCTGATGGTGTGGGCTTTGGATCCAAGGGCTAGGATTAGTTGAAGGTTATATTATAAAAGTTTATATAGTAATTAGTTATTAAAATCGTGTGCAATCTTGTAAAATTAATAACTTTTTCATACGAGGTCGAAAAAATGCAAACTCAGTTGCGTTGGAATCGTATGGTCGAGCACTACGCGATGGAGTTGGTTTGGAGTCGTTTGGAGTTAGTGAGAATTTCGGGTAAAATTAAACATCCGTTTAATTTTATTCGAAATAAATCGCTAAAACGGAATTTAAAATCAAGGTGAGAATTTCTCACTCAATCGAATCAGTTTCGATTTTATTTTAAATAGTTAGATTTAAAATATTTGAATGCATGTTTGAATGATGATTAATATCTATTGATTGTTAAAATAGACATTATACGCCGTTAGTAAGCGGATGTTATTTAATAAAAACATATACCGCGAATATTTCATAAACAGTGAAATTGGTATTATATGTAATATCAATATATATATTGGCATATGTATATATTGCAGTTGTTGATTTCCCGCATTTTTTGTTTAGCGGATGAGACCCTATTACGCCGTTATTAAGCGGATAATATTTAATAAGAACATGTACCGCGATAATTTCGTACTGGAGCGAAATTGGTATTGTGCTAATGTTTTTGGATGCAGGAAACAGGTTGGAGGGATCCAACAGGATTCCTCAACAGTTTTTATTTGATTTCAGATATTTTGATATTTGATGGATTATCATATTGATATATGATGTCGTTGTAGTCGTGATTGACTATTTGGTGTGTAGCATCATTGGACCCAGATTTTGGGATTTTAAAATGGTTTTAAAGTGATTTTTGAAAATATACTATATTTTTGGAATTGATCCATTATAAATAAATAAACGTTATAATTTTTAAAGTTATAAAAATTATGGTTTTTGTGAAATATAGTTAAAAAGCTGATTTTTAGAAATACGATTAAAAGTCGATTTTTGAGAAATATGAACTAATGATTTTATAAAATAATTTAGATTGGATTTTTGAATATATGATAAAAGTTTAAATATAGGATTTATAAAATTTGATTATTTTATAAATTGAAATGATGAAATTATAAAGGAATTTAAAGACGTTTTAGAATAATAATATAAATTAATTTATATTAAGAGATTTATAAATGGATATTTATAAATTGAAATATAGACATTATAAAACGAGTTTTTATAAGTGTTTGAATGTAGTGAAAATGAATTTCATAAATGAATGAAATTTATAGAATTATAAACTGTGAAGTTAAAAATGAAATTTATAAATAGTAAGATTTATAAATTTGTGAAGTTAATTGAAGAATAGATTTGGTTAAATAAATGAATCTTATAAGTTATAAGATTTATAATTATGAAGTTTAAAGAACGATTTTATAAAATAATCATTTTATAAGTATTTAACTTATAATATGAACTTTTAGTTTATAATTGAGTTATAAACTGGAATAGATTAATAAAATAATTTATATAAAGGAAATTTTTATAAATAAATAGAAATGGAATTTATAAACGTTGTTTTATAAATTCACAAATGACTTATTTTGACAAGAAAATTGGTTGAAACCTATAAATGGAGTTATATTCACATTTTTGAATAGTGAATAATCCTTTGAATTAAAATGAATAAAAGGATGAAATTTGTTAACGAAGTTTATTCACGTTTTTGAATAGTGAATAACACGTTAAAGAAATTGTTTTAGATTTGGTGTTTTAAACAGAATTAAAACGATCTAACGATGTTTTAAAAGATGTTGAGATTCAAAACCATAGATTTCAACATTTATTGTTGAAATAGACGTTTTCGAGGAATAAAAGGAAATGGTGGACTATAACACTATTGTTATAGTAAATGATTTCCGAATGGAAATGTTTTTGTATAGTATTGGGATTTATATATCTATTTTAATTCCGAATCCCTATACTAGTGATTTTGGGTTGTCGTAACGATGTTTTACGTAACATTCGTTTTGGCCCAAATAAATATGTTTAAGAGAATGATTTCCTTAAAGAATGAAAAATATACTTAATTCGATTTAAGTATATTGAATATTTTCCAAGGTTGAAAATAAAAAGATTTGTGAATTACTTATGAATAAATAAGTATGGAAATGTTTTCCAATATGAAATGAATATTTAGAATTTATCTTTTTGAAGATAAATTGAAAATGGATAATTGAAATCGTATATTCATGAATATTTTGAAATATAAATTCATTATGGAATTTATAAATGAAAAGAAGAATTTGTTTAAAAATAAATGTTGATTTATTTTTGAAGTATTGAAATTTAATATCTAGTGAAGATATTTTTGGAAAATAAATAATTTGGAAAATTATTTGGAATCTGGTGATGTGTGCATATCCAGTGATAGTTCAATAACCGACTATCAATATTTCCTTTGAATGGGAAATTGATGTGATTTGTTTGAATTTGAATGCCACACTTATTTTTGAATAAGCGCTCACTATTCGGGTTAACCGGGAAAGGACCATGGGGTCGTATAACCCATTCCGAATATGTGATACGTCGTTATGAATTGCATTTGAAGATCGGTGTTGAAGACCGAGTATTTGTGAAAACGATAGGATGACCTATCGATTGTCTCTGCACTGGGTAGCTCCTGGTATAGAGATCTCCTAAGTGATGGGAAATTCGATCGGGATTGTGAATACCCGTATTGCAAGGGCTTCGTAAGAAGTGCCTTCGGTTTTGTTCGAGCCCGGAACAGACTTGTATGGATTGTATGTCTGACGTTATAAATTGAGATATAAAGCCGATTTCTTTCAAATATATTTCTGTTGGTGGCGAAGAATTTATTCTTTAGCTTAACACCCTTCTCTGAGACGTACGAGCTCAGAGGTTATGTAGTTGAATGTTATCAGCGATATATTCCCAATTTGGTAATGTGACATGCTAAGTGATGCTGAAATGATCATTGTGTTGATTATTTGTGATAGGATCGTTTATTTGATCGTCTATCCTTGTGATCATTGTGTTGATCATTTGTCGACCCAAAGCATGGCTTTTGTATAAAGTATGTTTTTGTGGACGTGAATTCGTCGAGCCTCACACCCCGTGAATGGTCAAAACAGGAAAGAAGCAGCAAGGTTATGAGGGGTAGCACCCTTTAGGATGTGTCCATTTCCTTCTGGAAAAGGGTGGTATCATGGTATGGAGCCCAGATACTTACTCATGTTGAAAACACTTTATGATTGTGTGAATTGATTACGAGCGCTTGGTGAAAAGGTCCCAAAGGACCGGGGGATGGCATATTCGGTCAGTTGTTACTCAGTTAGGAGTAACCCGGCCTTGTGTTGGTAGAGATCCGGTTTGGTTCTCGGGGATGTCCATCCAGAGGCATTCTCATGTGGCAATGGGAAGTTCCTTGGCCTGACCATTTGTTGGAAATCCAATTCCCAATACGAAACTTGTACGGTATTAGTTGTAGAACCTGCTATTCACTTATGGTGGTCACCACTGTTTGGATAGTAGCTATAGTAGGCATACGATAATGGTCGTATGTTGGCTAAGATTTATATCTTTATTTTTGAAATGATTTGTTATTACACTATGCACTAGTAATAATATCAAATGTTATTTTAAATGCGTATCAAGCATCTTTGGCTATCATAAGGAGAAATCTCCTCCGATTCTGCGTTTGCATGTGTGTGTGTGCGGGAGGCCTTATGGTAGTCTCATTTTTAAAAGCATTGCGAATTGAGTTTAAAAATATTCCTCTATTTTGATTTTAAAGATAAATAAACTGTTTTGAGTTCTCACACCAGTCACATGACTGACTCGGAGTTTATTGTTTTCCTTCCTAAACTCTCGGTGCCCACCAATTTTCCACACGGGCAGTCAAGAGTTAAGGTTTATCAGGATATTCTGGATATTCTGGAGTTGCTGGAGGCAAGCTGGATGGCATGACGTAATACTACTATATAGTATTTCTTTTTCCGCTGCATTGTTTGATGTTGTATGTTGTACACTCTGATGATTTGATGTAATGTAATATAATGTAATGTAATAACTGATATAGTTCTTTTTTTTAAAGATTATTCATTTATTATTATATGTTGTTCCGCTGCGAATTGTGAGATTCTGTTGTTGTTCTGTTGTTTCCTTTCTGTGTCCGTTCTATTTTAAAAATTCTCTGTTTTCTAAAAATCGTCTATCTTCTGTCCTCTCTATTTTCTATCTTTTCTCTCTTTTTCTTTTCTTAAATTCTTTTTAAAACCCCTAACTATTCGGTTTTTCGGCAACGAAAATCCGCGTGCGTTACAGTTATATTAAATATAATCTACTTAATATGTGCGATAAGATATATTAAGTAGAATATATTTAATAATAATCTGGAATAAAGAAGAATTAAATTTGTTGAATAAAAGATGATTATTATAAATGACTATACAAATTTCTGATTTTAGAAAATAATTGGATAATAAGATAATTAATTTGGAAATAGTTAAGATTGATTTAACTTCTGTAAAAATCAAATGAATTAAATCAATTATTGAATATTAATTAATTTAAACTGAATTTATATGGTTTAGATATTGAGAAAAATATTTGACATAGATGAGAAAAATATTGAGAGAAATAAATTTAATTATAGTTTGGAATAAAGAAGAAACTAAATAGGAAATTTAGTTTATTTTGGGAAATGGTAAATTTACTTTAAAAATAAAGTTAAATTATCATTTCAAATTTGGACTAAAATTAAACATTTTAAATTAGAATGTTATAATACCTTGTGCAAAATTTGGAAAAAAAAAATGAATGATTTTTTAGTGTAGGGATATTATACAAGTAAATATGTAAATAAATAAATGTTAAAATTTTAAGTATGAATAGATGAAATCAATGATTAATTTAAAATTGAATTTTTATTGTTTAGATTAATGATTCTAATTTAAGTTTCAATTTTGTTTTCTTTCAGGTTGTTTCTATTCCCCTACCTTCTTCCTTTTCGAGGACGAAAAGTTCTGAGTGGGGAAGTGTGTAACAGCCCAATTTTTTTACAAGTATTTTTCACTTGTATTTTTTAAAAAAAAACTTTGGGGTTTATTTAAAGTGATTAAAAATAAAAATAAAAAAACAATCGACCAAATTTTTAATTAAATAATAAGATCTCTGAAATTTTGACATGGTTAAGAATTAACTTTAATTTGGTAATTTGGGTTTTTGTCGAAGATGGTAAACAACTTAATTTCTAGCAAAATCAAGTTTTGATTAAGAAAACATTAATAGCTTAGGTGGTTAAGACATCTGGGCTATTCACGACAGGTTACGAGTTCGAGTCTCAGCATGGTCAGAATTTCTAATTTTTAGTGTATAAATGAACTGGGTAATTACGCGTTAAAAAGGGCGCCTAAATTTAGGGAATAAATACCGTATATATATATATAAGATTATATATAAGAAAACATATAGAATTTTAATCCATTATTTTTCTCTTTCCAGTAAAATTTACTTCCCAATTTATATACATATATAATTTGATTTAAATCATTTCCTTAAAATGCTAAATATGGAAATTTAAAGTTGTGAAACGGTTAATTTTGTTAAAAGACAACTCCATTTGAATTTTAATAAAAGGAATTTTGTATATATATATATATATAATATGTGAAAACCAATTAAGTTTGTTAAGTAATAATTTTGAAGAATTTAGTGTATTAATGAACTGTTGGATTTCGCGTTTATAGGACGCGTAAAATTTATGGTATAAGTAACGTAATAAACGTATAAATTTAAAACGTTATTTTTATATAAATCTTGGGTGTTTTGTATTGCGTCAGTTTGGCGTATTTTAAAAATCATATTTCAACATCTATATGAATAAAAATATCAGTCAGTAGTTTTATAGCAAATGTTACTTTTTCCATATAACTTTAAAACATATTTTAGTGTTGCCTTTTATGTTCTGACTATTTATTTGAAATTTAACCTTGCCTATCTTTTCAAATTCTCGCATACCCATTATATCTCTCTGGTTCCTATAATCACGCAAATCTTATTTGCCTATCTATTTCAAATAAATATATATATAAAAAAAGAAACGTGATGTCGTTTCTTCAATCTACAATCAAATCTCTTGCCTAAATATCATCTTGATGGTCTGCATTCAAAATCACGCCACTATTAAATGGTATCAAAATGTTGAAATCAAATTTTCATAAATTGGCAGTATAAATTCACGCAGACTTATCCGTTCCAAGCTAAAGAAACTGGAAAGAAATCACAATCTTTTATCACTTGCCTCCTTATATTCGTTTCCTTTATCAATTTATCTCTTACGTTTTCTGGTCTATAATATAATTTCAAACCTGCCTACTATATATATCTCTCTGCAAATTTGTTCTTGCCAATATCTTTTATCAAGGGGAAACATAAATCACGCAGTCTTATCCATTCAACAAAAAGAAATCTTGCAACCAATCTGTTAAATGATCAAGCAATTTTTGTAAACATTATTTCGTTGCCTATTCAGTGCAAAGCAAATTATAATTGCTTACCGTTATCCACTTTAATCACGCATGCATTTATCACAATTTTCGTATAACGTTCAAACATGAAGAAACTGGAAATAAATCTCTCTGCCTTCCTTTGTTTTAATACGAAATTTATTGCTTCTCAATCAAGATATGTTGCCACTTTATAAATTTTCCCCTGCCGTGACCACTTTAAAACCTGTAGCTCATTTATATATACCAGCTATTCCAAATACCTTTGCATCTCCTATAGCTTATATTATCTCCTTCTTGCGTACAGAGCTTCAAATCTGGTAATGGCTTTTTTTCTTTGTCTTTTTCTTTTCTTCTTCCAGTTTTACTTTTTCTTCTTGTTGTTCTCTGTTTCCCTTTTGCCTTGATCGGCTACTTCTCCACCACGTCACGTCCCTCTAAGTTTCATAACCGAGCTTATATCCCGAACAAGCCCATGGTTAATATATTATAATATTTTTCTAAAATTTTTTAAGTATTTTTGAAATAAAATTTATGTAATTTAACTAAAAATTTGACTTAAGGCTTTAAAATTTTAAAGGTGCTTTGTTTTCTATAAGTTAAATTTTTGTAAGTTAATAATTGGTTTTAAAGTGAATTTAAAGATTTTATTTACGATAAATGACATAATAATTTAATTTGATATGGAGTTGAAATCTAACCTAGAAATTTTAATAAAAGTTATTTCCGAAAATGGATATGTTTGGTATAATAAATAATGTACTTTAAGTTGATAAAATGAAAGACGGTTGAAATGGAACATTTTGGAATAACTTTTATTTAACTTAAATCATAGTTGAATTGATGTCTAAATGAATAAAGTTGTGAAGAAAATTTAGTGTATATTAACTATAAAAAGGAAAAAAAAAATTTATGGAACGGATGTGTTTTGTAAGTAAATAATTGAAAATGTTGTTTTCAAATGGAAAGGTGAAATTTCAATTTATGACTTAACTTGAAAATTTGAAATTGGGTTTTAAATAAAATTGTTAAGTTAAGTAAATAAATGAGAATGTAGTTTTATTTAGGAAGTGGGTATTTTTAAATTAAGTGTAAAGTTATTTGGAAAATTATATATACAAGTTAAGTAAAATTGGGAAATTCGGACTTACAAATGATTCATAGTAAATTTGGATATTTTATTTATAAAATTTGTTTTATTTAATCATAAGATAAATGATATCCAAATGAACATTTTTCTGAAGTAGGAATATGATTTTTAAAGTTAAGAATGGTTAAAAATTTAAATTTTAATGTTTCTGAATTCGACAATGTTTTGAAATTGAAGTGGCAGAGATGTGTTGTAATTAAGAAACAGAGAGAGTTTGCATTGAAGAATAGTTTAGGCAGAGACGCAAGTTTGTGTAAATACATATTTTTCAAAACTAGATAAGTTAGGGTATGCCGGTGGAAAAAATAATAATAATAATAATAATAATAAAATGTATAATAATAATAAATAGTATTGCCAAGCCTATGAAGTTGGGGTCGGGATGTGGGGTGAGGCAGTCGAGCAAAAGCTGAACCAAAATTTCTTTTATTCTATTCGTTCCAGTTGTTTCGAAAATTTTGCTTTGACCGTAATTTTAAAAGTCGCGTATTTGGTATTTGGATCTTATTTTAGATTTGAATCAAGGCGTGGCATCCGCGGAAACCTAATCGCGCCATTTGTACGATCCTTTATCAAGTGGTAAAATCATTTGAATCTGATTATCTGCAGTTTAAGGTGAGTATTTCTCACCAGACAAACATACCTATATTTATGTGAATTATCGCAAGTGTATTTGTAAATTATTTATTAAATGTCATCTGTCTGTAATATAACGTATGATGTTAAACCCCATTTTAAATTGACACCTCATCAGTTGTTTATCTGTTGCAATATAGTTGCAGTTATATTATTTAATGCTTATTTACTGTTAAATCATCACTGCAAGTTCCCTGTAAATTGAGATCGTTATAGGCTGAAATGATAGGCATATACGATAATTATTTATTCATTTATTTATTTAATTGTTTAATTTTAAATATTTAACTTGGGATTGCGGGTTTGAAATGATAGAACCCGGGGTTTTTGTAAATTGCGGATTGAAATGATATATATCCGTATCACTTGGCCTAGGCTAGAAAACTATATACAGACCCGTGGTTTATATAATATTTTTATGAAATGTTTTAAAAAATATTTTTAAATAGAAAGTTTATAATTTTCTGGTTTAAATGTATTTGAAGGATTTTATTTTTTTATTATTTATAATGATTTTTGAATGAGTCAAATGTTAAATAAATGAATGTTTATGTAAAATTTTGGAGTATAACTTATTTTGGAAAATTATGAATTTTTGTTAAAAGTGAGATTTTAGTTAAGTAAAATAATTGATATTAAGTTTTATTTTGGGAATTTAAAACTTAATGGTTAAGTTAATAAATTACAGCACTTAAATGCTGTCTTTTGTAAATAGACTGTTTTAACCTATAACTTTAGGTAGCATTTTATAAGTGCTACGGAAACTGAATTTTGATTGTTTTAATAAAATTTGTGGAAATAATCTTTGGAAAAAAAGCTTAAATTTTGGAATATAATATGAATAAATAAGAATAAGGAATTGACTTTAAATAGTTTTAAATGGAAGAATTTAACTTTTAAATGTGAGTTGAAAGGCAATTAATTCCTAAATAAATTGAATGGATTTAAATAGTATTTTTTATTAAATGAAATGACTGATGTTTAAATAAATGATGTTTGAAAGGATATTATGATATTGAAATGTATTTGAAATTTATTTTGATTTTTAAAGTCTAAATACCATTTTTAAAAGTTGTAACCACGGGTTATAATAACGTTTGGTTGTTAAAGAGACCGGGATCGGATATCTGGCATACTCTCTGTCGATACTGAAAACCACTTTACCAACCGTTTACGCGGTGGAGATTCCAGAATGAAGTAGGATGGTGGTGACGGTTCCTTTAAGGTAAATACGTGGACCCGACTCCCGTGAGTTGGCATAAGGTGGCTAAAACAGGAGCGATTCTCGGATTAATGAGGTAGCACCTCTGATCGGACGCACTTCTTCGTATGCCATTCTATTACTCTCGTGATTGTTTTGGTACGCACCTTTGATTTGGGAGTGTTGTTCGAGGTGGGCGGCAGCTGCGCGCTGCGCGTTTCCATCGGTCCGGATAGCAATTGGTATATCTACCCTGGCATTGCCTAGTTGTGTCGTGTCACCTACCATAGCGAGCCTTGTACGAGTTTGGTTTTCTCCCGTAGCCCGTGTGATATCCTCTGGTGGCTTCCCGATCAGGAGGGACTATGATATTGGATGGACTACTGGGACTATTACGTGTTAAGGTGGAAAATGTAAAGCATTAACGCTATTTAAAAGTATGTTTATTTTAATATAGACACTATTATAATAGCGAAAATATACTACATAGTAAATAGTTTAACGGATCCTTAGAGGATGGGCGGTCCCAAGCATCCTTTAAGTTACTTGCTCTATATTACAGTACACTTGAATTAGCTTACACTATATAAGTACGTATGTCCTGACTCGAGTGTTTATGTTTTATTTTACGCTCGGGTCAGCCTGAGTTGCAGTTCAGTCATCATCCCGGAGCTAGGACTTCTGTAGATCCTTTCAAGTTGCTGGCTTTTTTCTGTCCGTTATCTTATTTATGAAATCCAGACTTTGGGATTTTTGGATTTTCTATTTGATGATTTAAACTATATTTGGGATGGAAGACTTTGTAATTTGTATTTGTTGAGACTATTTATAGTGGCTTCATGAACCACTAAGTATTTTTAAATTCCGCTGCGAGTATTCTGATTATGTGTCTGTGATTCTGTGATTAATTATTTACTGTATATTTTGAGATTTGCCAAATTATATTTACAACGCGGTATTTTGAACAATTCAAGTCCGACATGTGCGGATGCGAATGGTTGAAAATATTGGGTCGTTACAAATATGAGTTCGGTTTGCTAAATTAAATGTAAGCAATGGAGTTTTAAACCATTCAAATTGAATAAAAATGGTTATAAATTAATTGAAACAGTTGAATTAGCGCGGAAACTATATAAATTGCTTATGGAAGTTGTTTGGTATGCTTTTCTTCTAGAATTCATATGTTTTAACTATTGCAAATAAGTGAAACGTTGTTAAACTTCATATATTTGGCACTTACATGTTTAAATTGAGTAAGTACAAGTATTGGAAGCCGTGTGGCTGGATTTTGGGCACGCTAACTGCTAAACAATAAAGCTGTTTGCTTAAACTGCAAAATAAGGTACGCCTACGTAATAAAAATAGGAAATATGAACTGTTTTTAGTTTTTCCGACCGGGTGGGTCGATGTATATATTTATCTCTTTTGTCAAATTGCAAAAGCTCCTCCGTACAAAGGGGACACTGCCAAAAATTTTCAGAAATTTTAGTTAGAAAATTTTGGAAAATTTTGTTAATGACAAAATAATTTCAAACTGGAAATTGAAACAAATTAGTAAATGAAACTAATTAAAGTGATGACATGAGTTAGTAATAAATGACAAATAAAATTTATATATGCAGAGTTAAAGATAAATTGAATTCATATGGAAATGAAAAAAATCGATTTGAATAGAAATGGATATAAACTAAAGTGGTAAAGTGAAAATAAATATAAAGAACATATAAAATGCATATACTAACTTAAGAGGGAATGGTAAATTCTTAAATGAAAAATTGATATTACTAATATAATCTAAGATAATATTGAAATGAATAGATATTGACATTTGTAAGGAAATCGATAAAATGTTTTTGAAAGTTGTGATTGGATATTGGTGCTAAACAGGATATGCAAGTAATATAAAAAGGAAAAGGAAAATTGGTTTTGATCTCAGATAATAAATTTGAAATGCTTGACAAAAAGGTATGTATTTAAATTTGGTGTGGAATTTGATTGGGATTTTGGATTGAGCCACTTGGCCTTTTGTTTTCTTTTGGATTTGGGAGGCCGTAGAGCCGTTTTGTAGTTGTGCCATGCTAGTCGTGCAAAGGAAACGCTGGCGAAAATTTTCAGAAATTTAAGGAGATAGAAAAATTTTGAGAAAATTTTGATAATTCAAAATTTAGTTTTGAATTATAATTTGAATAGTTGAACAAATAAGTTATTTGAAAACTATAGAAGGTTTTGGAAAAAGTTTGGAAAGTTAATAAGAATAATAATGGGTCTTTTATAAAAAGATAGTTGGTAAGATGTTGAATTGTTAGAAACCGTTTGGTTTCAGGGAAAAAGTAAACGGGTATTGGATCATTCTTCCTAACTAGTAATTTCGGGGACGAAATACTTTTAAGGGGGGAGGAATGTGACGACCCGGAATTTTCGAGCATTTAAAATCGGAATATTTGAAATGATTTTAAGTATTCAATAGAGCAATTTTAACTTGAATTACGAGTATCACAATTCATTTCATAATTTAATTATTGAATTTAAATAATTTAAAATTGGATGAAATGTTGAATCTAGAATTTTAAGCCTATTAAAAATAATTTGAAAGCTTATAAAATTTATATTGATAATACTGAGAATAATAGAAGTTTTAAAATTTGATTTAACAGTGATCTGTTCAGTTTTGAAATTTTATAGTTTAAATTGAATCTAAAATAGCCTTCCGAGGCACAGCCTCGGAATCCGACGAAACCAGTTCCACTGAGTTCGTAATATTGGATTATTATCGGATTTGAAATTTCGTATTGATCGGAGCTAGTGTGTGAGTATACGATTTACAAACGCGTTGAGATTTTGTATCGAAATTTCTTTTTATTCCGGGTTTTCCTAATCGAATCGACTAAGACTTATAACTTCGTCCCTTCCTTTGCAAGCCTAAAATAAAAATAAAAAAAAGATGTATTACTCGCGGCTTCTTCTGAAAGCCAAGCCGAAATGTTTTTTTTATAATCACGCAACTTTTTTCCCTCTTTTATAAACCGAGCTTCATCTCTCTCCAGAACAAACGAAAAAAAGGGCGACAGTCTTATTCTCTTTCCCCTCTTCTTATAATCGAAACCGAATTCGAATCTTAAAAAAAAAATTACATCCTACGATGTAAATCGCGATCGCCATCGCGATGCTCGGACAATTATAGCGCATGGAAGTTAGGGGCTCGTGTGAATCTTGATCGAGCGAGGCGCCACTGGAATTTAGGCGATTCGAGTCGCGTTCGAATTAGGGAGACGAGTCGAGACTTCGATATGGGATTTGGAGGTGAGAGTTTCGGCTAGTGTCAATCATTGGGGGGGTGGGGGGAAGCGCCGTACGTCGATGAGCTCGATGAAGGCGTTCGCGACTAGGGTTGTTCGATTTGGTCAGGTATATCAACCTTTTTATTTTCGATTTTTTTTATGTATATAAATTTGTACAATAAGTAAAAATAAATAAATTAATAAATATATTTATATATACTTACAGTAAGCAGTTTTGTTTAAACATATATACAGAAAATAATAATAATAATATATTAACAGAAATTCTCTTCATTTCAGTTAATACGTACATGCAGAAATCAAGTGTATAACAATGAAGTTTATAACAAAAATAGTTTTGTGTAGAAAAAAATTTCTGGATGAAATCTTATGCTGTTTTTATAGTATTAAACCAAAAGGTATATATATGTATAGGCTGAAATGGAAATTTTATTTTCTTAGAATGTAATAAGATATGTTTATAGGTAAACAACAAATAAATATATATTTTCAGAAGGGAGATAACTTTGTAATTTACTTGTTTAATTAATTTAGAAATGGTTAAAGAGATATTATTTTAAACCCAAAGTATTAGTTAATTATTTATGATAAGTGATTATTCAATTAGTTTAAATAAAATTATTTGTTAATTTAATTAAATTTAGCAAATGGAAATTATTTGTTCGATTTATTCGAATATTAACAAAATAATTAGTTAATTAAATTTATTGAATGGTAGTTGATTATTCTAGTGGTTCAAATGTTAATAAACTGTAAATATTTATACAAGGTCTAAAGTCATGGGGAAAACCAGGCGAGTTTGAATTGGATGCCAAAACAAAGTCGAAGGTGAGTTAATCTTACTCGGTTAAATTTAAATTCAATTTTAAATTTAAATGATTAAATTTAACTAATTGCTTGAATGGTTAAATTGATTGATGTGTTATAGTATGGTATATTTTGGAGATTGATATTTATGTTGTGCTAACGTCTGTGGATGCAGGGAAAACAAGTTGGAGGGATCCAACTGGACCCCTCAACTTTTATTTAAATTATTTAATATTCTCTGTTCTGATTATTTGATAGTCTATAATGAATTATGTGGAAGTATTGAATGCTATGGCTTGGTTGATATAATTGGGTGTAATGAATTACCAAAAATATAAATTTGATTTTGGAAATGAAAGTAAAAGAAGTGAAATTGCAAGTAAAATAATTATAGAATAAATTTAAGAATGACTTGGAAAAGGAAAAAAGTGACTTTAAATTCTAACAAATGAATCCTGAGAATGGAAAGTAAAATTTGAATAAACAGAAAGTTAATGAATTTTAAAATGCAGTATTATTCATTAAAAAGAACAAACGTTTATTTAGAATTTAAGATTTGAATTATTGAAAGAGTAAAGAAAAAATTGGAAAAATAATAATAAAAAAATAAAGTCCATAATTAATGAATTTTGAGATTAACTAATAAGTAGAGAAATTTGTTTAAAATAAAATAAATTGGAAATCAATTTGGGGAAATTGATTTAAGTGATTGAAGTTGGAATCTTCTCTGGATAGCCAAGTACATGTTCTTAAAGGAAAGTTTTTAAATATAAATTATATGTTTTAAAGTTGTTCTTAAAGAAAGCAAGTGTTGTAAAATTTATTATTTCCAATATTTAAAGTCTAAAGAAAGTAAATACTTTTAATCTATTTTAGCAGTAATTATTAAGAAGTAACTTAGTATTTTGTTTTTAAAAGCAGAAATCTAGTTTTATATTTTATTCAGTAACCTTATTTTCAAATATTCATATAGTATGTATTTTTAACAAATTATTAAAGAAATTTTAACTTGAATGTTTTAAAGTATATTTAAAAAAAAAGTAATGTGTTTTAAATTAATTTAGAAAAATCTAGTTTTGTACTTGGTGATTCCAGTGGAAATAGAAATACTCGGAATTTATTCTGAGAAAAGGAAGATAGTTTGAAAACTGTTTTCAAAAGGGTTTGAAAGTGAAATTATATCTTGTAAAGATATTTTGAGATAAGTAAATAATTTGAAAATTATTTATTGGTTGATGGTTGTTTGTGAATATTAATTGATAGTTAAATCACCGACTATCAATATTGGCCAAATGCGTTGATCGTTTCGAAGAGACCGGGATCGGGATTTATTTTTCGAAAACCACTTCGATCCGGTTTGTACGTTTCGTGGAAACGAGTTTGGATTCGAAGGTGGAGCAATGTAGTGCAAGGACTAGTTGCTACTAATCCTGAGGATATTTCCAAATGGATGTAGTAGGAATAGTGCCTTCGGTTCCGTTCGAAACCGGGACGGACTTGTATGGATGAATGCTTGCGAAACATCGTCAGGTGGACGATGAGCATTCTAAGGGATATGTTCTAAAATGGTAACGCTTAGCCTCAAGCTTCATTAAATGGGAATGACTGAAAATCAAGAGTTATGCAGCAAGGCTAGGTGGGTAGCACCCAAGCAGGGTGAGGTCATCCCTGTCTAGCTGTCCCTTTTCATTTCGGCTTAGTGGGCGGTTGCTGATCCCAACCGTGGGGTGATCACACTCGGGATTATCCAGTAAGGGGTAGTACCGGTCTTGTGTTGCACGGGAGCGGGCGTACTCCTCGGTACGGTGATCTAGTCCCCATACTGTGACAGGTGGTACCCCATTGCCTAGTAATTAGTTGGAAATCCATTCTCCCTACGAGCCTTGTACGAGTTTTGTTTGTATTATCCACTCTGTGGCTAGTGGCTGGAATTTAATAGATGTAACAATTTCGGCTATTTTATAAGTATTTGTATATAGGCCCTATTATAATATCAGAGGATTTCTATAAAAATTGTTTCAGCTATCGTCAGGCAAAAACCCGACATGTTTATTTGTGGCGTTGTCTAACGAGATGCTTTTGTTTTCAAAGGATTTTTGAAATTTTAATAATCAGTTGGGTGTGATTTTCTCATGCTGGTATTCCAGACTTACTTGTGTGTTATTTAACTGTAATGCTTGGGTCAGACCGAGTATTATAGGGTCAGGATATGATGCTGTGGAGCTCAGGAGACGAGCTGGATGGCGAGACGTATCTCCCGTACTTGTTTATATATATTTCGCTGTGCCTTGTATTCTGTTGTAGAACATGTTGTGATTATTGTCCTGAGTTGTGATGTTGATTTGTTGTACTTTGATGAATGTAATGTATTGACAGATATATTTTTCTATTGAGTAAAGATCTGTATTTACATATTATAGTTTATTCCGCTGTGTTTGTGAGATTCTGTTGTTGTTTGTTTTCTCTTCTTCTACCTCCTTCTTATTAAACTTGAATGGTTCGTATTTCTGTACAACTTGAGTTGATTGTTGCAGAAAGGTGTTGACTCAAGGGGTACGGATTTGCGGGCTGTTACAAGAAATAACTGGAGACAACCAAAAGCTGACTAGATATACAATAGATCTTCAAGCAAAGCTCCAAATGTAACGACCAGTTTATTAATATATTTAATTAAAATTTTATGAAATTTTAAATAAAAAAATTTTGAAACAAAAATTTAATATTTGGAACACGTCTGTTTTAACATAACAACCGGTAAATACATTAAGTTGAGTTTTCATATAATAATAGTATCAGACTAGTACATGAAAGGCGCCTTTTGAAGCTTTGTATGAATGACCATGCAAATCACCTGCATGTTGGTTGGAAACTAGAGACAGATTAGTCTTTGTCTAGATTTGGTCAAAGAGGCGTTAGAGAAGATTGAGTTAATCCGAGGAAGGATGAAGGAAGCTCGGTCCAGCAAAAGTGTTACGCAGATAAGAGGCGTAAGGACCTAGAATTCTCAGTTGGAGATAAGGTTTTCATTAAGATATCACCTATGAAGGGTGTGGTTTGTTTTGAAAAGTCAGGGAAATTATCCCCAAGCTATGCAGGACCATTCCATCTTATAGAGAGGATTAGAAAGCTCGCATACAGAGTAGAGTTGCCGAGCAGTATAGCAGGTGTCCATAATGTAATTCATGTGTCTCATCTTCGTAAGTATATGCATGACCCAGAGACTACAATTCCTCTGATATGGTTGGAAGACTTGGTAGTAGAGCCTAATTTGACTATTGTTAGACAAACATTTCGAGTTGTTGCAAGAGATGAGAAAAAATTGATGAACACGATACTCAGGTTGGTGAAAGTTCAGTGGAGCAACAGCAAGAAGGACTGTACTTGGGAGACAGAGGACAGGTTAAGAAATACTAATCCTGATTTGCTTTGAGGGTACGTCTATATTAGATTTATATAGAAAATTACTAGTCAGATAGGCTAGTATGGTTGTTAGGAGTTGTTACAAATGATTGTCGTATTTAGTTTTTGGTCCTTACCGAATATCGAGGACAAGATTCTTTAAGGGGGAGCCTGCAACATCCCTATTTTTTTACAACATTATTAAGAAAATTTAATTAGATAAATTAAGTAGAATAATGATGATAAGGGGATTGAGGTTTGAATAAATTATATATACGGCCTTGCTTAGTAATAAAATAAACAGGCTAAATTTAGTTTATAGGCTAATCGAATTGCACATGGGCATATTAGTAAATAGCCACTTCATTATACACGGCTATAAGCCTTTGTAATTGCCTATTCATGTTTCATTTCTCATTTTCACAAATGCAAATCATAATCCTAAGATAGGTCGACCATTAACAAGGAGGAAAAAAGAAATAATTCAATCTAAAGTTAAGGAAAGGCTGGAAAGGATTAATCAACAAATCTCAAATTCCTTATCATACCTAAGGTGAATGATAATTTCATACCATCTCTATTTTATTCTATGGTATTATATGTTTTCGGATTTATGATTAAATTCGTTTTTATGATGATATGGGTGATGATATGCTTGAACTATATTATGTTTGATTTATTTTAATTCATTCACATATGAGTTTGCACGGTTTTGATGAAAAACTGAGATTCTATGAGTTTAGAATGCCATGGAAAATTTCTGTGTTGAGTAAAACATGATTTTTGAGATGGGTTTTAATTTTTCAGATTTTTCTAAGCTATGGAAATTTTATTGTGAATTGCTAAATGAAAATATGATATTATTGGGTTTAAAAATTTATTTTGAGAATTTCAGGAAGAAACTGGGTCTGAAATTTTAATATATTTGATTATATGATGAAAGAGATTTACAATGATTTTTGGGGATTTTCCCAGTTGATTTAATAGGAAAAACCAATTATTTTAAATGAAGGACTTTACTGCAAATGTTAGGTTTGTTAAATGAATGGACTTAAAAGTTATAATTCCTTTAATTCAGATCTAGTTAAATGCTGTTTAATTGTAAAGTATTTGAAAAGTTATACAACCACCAATTAAAGGTTTAAAAATAGATAAGCTGTTATAAGTAATTACTAAAAGTTGCTACATTTCAGCCTTTAATTCAGAAAAGGTGGTTCCGCCTCAAATAGTAGTAGTTTTTGACTCCATTGACCATGCACCATCCCAATCGAAACCCACATAGTCGAAACCAATACACAAGGTATCACTTAGATGGTACATAGTGGATTGGAAGAAAGGCGGAAGCCATGGTGTTGAAAGGATTGCTTTCGATGGGGTCGAAACCTTGTTTTGTTATCAAAAGTTAAGTTCTTGCCTTGTTTTATCGAAAGCTTTCAACATAGTCGAAATATATGCTTTCGAAAGGGATTTTATAAATAGCTTTCGAAAAAGATTGCTATACTATGTAAAGCTTTTAACTTTTGAAGTGGTACCATTCTCCGTAAAATAAGAGCTTTCGAAAGGATTGGTTTCGACCAAGTCAAAACCTAGCCGCTAATCTTCCTTTCGACTGTAATGAAGCCATCAATGCATTCGAAGGTGTTATCTTTGTTTTACCTAAGCTAAGCCACTTCCTAAATTCTTTCAAAAGAGATTGAGGGTTCTGAAAGCAATGGGGTCGGAAGGAGGTTTCGACTCTATCATTCGAAGCTTTAGTTTAAAGATTGTTGCTTTCGACTAGATGGTTTCGACACCATCAACTTTTCCCTAAATAATTTTATAAGGGTTTCGAAAAAGATATTTTCGTATATAACCACTTTGACTCAAATAATGTTTTAAAGATAAACCCAATGCTTTCGAAAAGGGTACTTTCATTTATTTCGAAATTATGTTTTAAAGGATACCATCGAAATGTATTTCTATTTTGAAAAGAGGTTTTCTTTGCTTTTAAAGGTGGTTATCTAGAGGTTTCGAAAGAGATGTCTTAAGATTTTCAAAACATATAACCCAATCTCAGTTTAAAGAAAAACCATGGCACAAGTAAATAAAGAGTTTTGAAATGAAGTTTTGAAGAAGCTTTCCTTGATTTATAGTTAAAGGGTTTAACCTGGTTTTATATAAGAATGATTTCAGGAATATTAAACCACATGCTTTGGTATTATCTTGTTGTTATGATTACTTCTTCATATATTAACGGTACTTTGGGAAGGGCAGAATAACTGGTTAGGTTGACCCAGTAGTAAATATAACTTAAGTAATGTTGCAATCTTAATTAAAGATATTGGCAAGGCCAATAGGTTTATAGAAAGACCATGAAAACTATATATAAGCAAAGATATTGGCAGGGGCCAGTAGATTTACAGTTAACCCATGAAAACTATATCCCGATTGAGATATTGATAGATAGTCAATAGGTTCCTACATAGCCCATGAAAACTAGAAAGAGAAAAGATATTGGAGTTACCAATAGGTTCTTATTGATCCCACGAAAAACTATGAAATTGGACAGATAGTCCATAAACATTTAACATGTTAATTATAATCCCTAGAAACTAAAATTGAGACAGATAGTCAAAATGAATGGGGATGGGTAATCCTGATTTGATTTGCTTTTTTTACATATCATCACAATATTTTGAAATACTATATTTTCAACCATTGTGGATGCAAGAGTATAGTATATGGTTTTATAAATGTTTTAGGATACCGGTGAGGGGAAAACCCATTTCGCTAAGCGGCGTGGTCTTACTAGATATCTAAATTGTTTAAGATGGCAGATTATTATTCATACCCAGGCTTTTTGTCTGACTCGAATTTTTTGTTTTCCTTTAAACTCTCGGGTACTCAATTGGCTTTTAGTAGGTTGAGAGTTATGGTTTCCAGGTGTTCTCTTAGACGAATAAATTTTACGAAGACTTGCAGAAGGCAAGCTCATTATTAGAGTTCTTTTATTTCCACCATGTGTTTAATTATAAAGTAAATTGTTTTATTGCCTTATTGTATACTCTGATCAACCAAGGGGGCATCTTCATATGTCGCTCTTGGCGTATTTTGTATTTATTATATGTTATCTGAACGATGTCTGTGAATATGGATTATGTAATCAATTTGGAATATTTTGAAATGAAATGTGGAATTTATTGACTGCTTAATTTTTTCCATATTCTTGTGTTTCTGTGTATTAATGTACCTAATATCATCGTATTTGGTCACTAAGGATTAATAACTATGGATGACCGTGGCATCCATAGCCGTTAGTTTTGGGCCTCCAAGTAGGAGGATGTTACACAAAACCGTAGCAAGGTGGTGAAGGCAAGAATAAGTGGAATGGAAAGAGAAAGTGGTCCCAGGGAATGGGTGTTAAGAAGAAGGGTAGATGGAACTTACTTGCTTTGGGTTCAACGAAAAGGGTCATTTGATTAAAGATTGCATGACAAGTAAGAAGAGGAAATGTTACAAATGTGACGTGTCTGGGAATTTGAAGAAGAATTGTTCAGAACAGGTGAAGGATAAGCAGTTAGGGAAAGCATAAGCCTTGGATGTAGTCCCGACTCCGTCGAGTGCTCCCTCAATGAATGAGTAAGGGAAAAGAGTCATCATTCAAGGTATGCTTTCTGTTGGTGATGTTCTTGTTTGAGTTTTTCTGATCCCAATGCTTCTCATTCATTCATCTATGTGACCTAGTAAATAGATTAAAACTTGAAATTGTAGACCGACCCCTAATCACGACAAACCTTATAGGAGGCTCTACTAGTCTTTGCATGGTTTTTCGTGGCCTAGTTTTATCAAGTCATGGATGTTCTTTGGTTTGTGATTGTTTGGTTTTAAACTTTGTTAGGTCTGAGATTATCCAAGGTATGAACTGTATTATGGAGTATGCAGCTATAGTTGATTATGAGAAGTTGTTGGTGACAACTGGAGATGTGGATAGGAAAACGGTAGTGATTTGCTGCTATTAACGCCAAAAATGGGCATCAACACCCAATAAAATCTCGTAAAGATTAAATGATGAATGAAATTAAAATAGAGTAGATAAATCAATAAACACACGGATTTATAGTAGTTCAACAATCTTGGCCTACGTCCACTTCATAATTTTTATTGATCTTGCGCTTGATTACGATTACAAGAATGTTTGGATCATTTGGGATCCAATAGCATAAGAATAAAGAATAAAAATGGAAAAACCTTGGCAGTAGAAGAAATGATCCTCTTTATGGAGAATGGTCACTGTATTTATAGGGGAAGATGTGCATGGATAGCTGAAATTCGCTAGAAGAATCTCTAGATCCGTAGGAACCCATCTGAACAATTGGTGGAAATAACTTGTTTTGGAACGACCGATATAAATTATATCGATCGTTGTTTTTCCTTCGATAATCATTTTTAGGGGGTCCCGTATGCCTCTAGACCTTGTTCCTAAAATATGAAGTCATTTTGAATTGTAGATTGTGCGATATTCATCAATCTTCATCGCATTTGACTTGCATGCTGAATTACACCAATCTTTAGGAACGATCGGCATAAAATGACCCGCATTTCATGAACCTCGGAGTTTTGACTTGCAATCTTTTTATAGGCTCCACTATTCAATATATTGATGCCCTGAAAGTTTCAAGTGCATTGACCTTGTATATTTTGATCGATCTTTGTTGATTTATGTTGTTTTATGGATCATTCTAGATCAATCCATATAAATTCTTCATTTGCCCATAACTAGAGCATACCAAATCTGATTGCCTTGAAATTCTAAAGGTAGCTTCACAGTGCCTTCCTTGTTGCATCATATTGATTACACCTTGACTGGGACCCGGTCTAAATCTGTTTGACAATTGTCCATAACACTGCATATAGCCGATTCTCAAGGCTGGTAACCAACCATTCTTAACCAAATCTATGGTATCACGACAATGCCAAAAGGCGGGATAATATTTGCCCCTAAAGTATGTCTTGTTCAAACATGACGTGCTTTGAAAAGTCACAGGCTTCAATCGTTGCAAAGGATTTTATCCAGTTTATGGAATGGTCGTCACTCTTCTATTGATTTATCTTCCTAAAGCGTTGTCTCACTCTTTGCTCGTCATGATGCTTGGTCGATTTCCAATAATATAAATTCAAGATTATATTTTATTAGTTATGTTTTGTGTCTAGTTCTACGAGTTTGGCCATCTGATCTAGTCTTTTATCTAACAACTCTAGATGTAAATTCAATTTCTATTTGGTTTTGAGAAATTGAATTTTTAGAATATACATGTGCACTTTCATGTACATACTCTTATGATTGGCTTCCAGGTATGTTTGTACGCTCATAGGTCATTACCAATTCCTTATAGTTTAATTGCAGTTGGATTGCAATTCTTTATTTATATATTCTCATAATGTAATAGGGGCAATATAAGTCACTCGATAGGAAGGGACTTCAAGTTGTACAGAGATGATGGCCTTAGAGCCGTAAACAAGTGCGAATGGATTATGGCATGTTGCGAACTTATGGGTGGTTCGGTGTGCCCATAGTGCTGATAGGTGTTTATCCACCCATGCGCCTCTAGACATTTCCAAACGTTTCTTCAAAATGGACTTTACGATTTTGTTAACAGCTTCGCCTTCTCCATTAGCTTGAGGATGAGCAACTACCATGAACCTTTTCTCAATATGGTGCCGATGGCATAAGTCTTTGAATTTAGCACTGTCAAATTGTGTTCCACTATCAGTTATTACGGTTCATGGAAGGCTAAAATGACAGATGTTGCTACGGATAATGAAGTTGATTACTTTCTTCATCGTGATCATGGCTAAAGCTTTAGCTTCAGCCCATTTGGTGAAGTACTCTACTGCTACGATGGTGTACTTCGCTCCATCATTAGAGATCGATAAGGAACCGATAATATCATTGCCTCAAGCGGCAAAAGGCCATGTACTGACTATTTGTGTAACTTCCATCGGTGGAGCTCTTGGAATTTTTTGCAAACATCTAACACTGGTTGCATTATCTAGCGTGATTAACTGCATCTCGATTGATAGTTTACAAGTAATACCTATAGCGGAGTATTTTCTTTGTCAGGGTTTGCCTTTCGGTGTGACCATAGCATTCTCTTTCATGGACTTCTCTTAAGACTCGTTTTATTTCTTCATGCGCGATACACCAACGCAGGGGAATGGAGAAGTCTTTCTGTACATGACTCCTTCTTTGATGATTAGAGTAAAGCTTTGCGGAGGATCTATTGCTTTTCATTCCTCCATCCAGGAAGGATCACTCGCTGTAGATGACCTTTGGCATGAGTCATCTATGACTCCTTTCTAGCTCCGTCTCCAGAAACCAAATAATCTCCATCTGGTCGATGCTCGAAGTATTTACTACTTTAATCGGGACAAGATCTATGGCGAGTGAGCCTCCTTTCTCATTTTATATCTTTGAGGATGTGTGTAATAGTATAATACTCGAAGTCGTCTAGTAGCTCTTGGACCTGACTGAGATAGGGAGCAAGTTGCTACTCCCTAGGCTGATAATCTACCCTGATTTTGGATACTACTAACCAAGAATCGCAAAAGATTTGTAAAGTTTTCACTCCTAGTTCTCTAACAACTTTAAGCCCGACGATCAAGGCTCATACTCAACTTCGTTATTTACTACAGGGAAGCGGAGTTTTGAGGTACAGCAGATCGATTGTTCCCTTAGGAGTCACTAACACGACTCTGTCACTAGAGTACCAATCGGTGGATGCTCCATCGATGTGCATTTTTCATCAATTGGTTGGTTCTCCACTGCTCTTCGAAGATTCATCTGGTGCGGTGAATTCAACCATAAAGTTTGCTAAGGTCTATCCCTAGATAACCCTCCAAGCAAGATAAGTGATATCGAATTGGCTTAGCTCAATATTCCATTTGAGCAACCTTCCAAACATTTCAAGTCACTGAAGGACCCATCATAATAGCTGGTCAGTGTAGATGTTGATGGGGTGAGCCTAGAATTAAGAGCGAAGCTTTCATGATGCAGTCAACAAGCAGTACGCTAGCTTCTCCAACTCTGGGTAGTTTCTTTCAACAACTGCCACTATTTGCTTACGTCATATACCAATCTCTGGATCTAATTTTGTTCGCATAACGATGCAGTGCTTATGGCATGTAATAAAAAATCGAAATAGATGTATAAATCCGCGTAATCCAATAGCTTGGATAAGATGGGAGGCCACTCTAAGTGGTTCACCAGAACGTGGAATGCATCTTCACAATCCTATGTCTATTCAGAGTTCCTTTTCCCTCTTCTGATTAGGTCGAAGAAAGAAATACATTTATCGACGGCTCTACAAAAGAATCAGCTTAGGGCGGAAATCTTCTAATTTAAGCTCTATACTTGTTTTATAGCCTTGGGGCTTAAATATCTCTGATAGCCTGAATCTTCTTGAGATTGGCTTCAATTAAGAAAGAATTGACGGTAAAATCTAAGAATTTCCCTGACACAATAACGAAAGAGCAGTTCGAGGGATTGAGTTTCATTACGTGTTTTTGGAGAAACTGAACATCTCCGCCAAGTCATCAATGTGGTCATTTGATCGTCGCTATATCATGAGCATATCATCCATATATATTTCCATTGGTTTCCAGATCTGATCTTCGAACATCCGATTGACTAGTCTCTGGTAAGTAGCTCCAGCATTATTTAGTTTAAATGGCATCATAACATGACAATGTAGCCTTAGATCGGTACTGGTGTGCTTCTGGTGGGGAAGTGTATCAGAATATAGTTGTGTTCGGCGTATGCATCGATAAATGAAAGAAGTTCATATCTAGTTGTTGAATCTACTAGCCGGTCAATCCACAAAAGGTGGAAAGCTGTCTTTTAGGCATGCCTTGTTTAGGTCAGAGTAGTCGATGTATGTCCACCGGTTTCCATCAACTTTTCTCACATGATCTGGATTGGATACCCATTTCGGGTAGAGGGCATTGTGGATAAACCCTTTGTCTTTGAGTTTATCTACCTCCTTTTTAACTGTAGCAAATCTTTCCAGATCCATGCCACATTGCTTTTGTCATTTCACTTTTGTTTCACCATGACGTGCCTTGGGTCAATATTCAATACATGGCTCTTTGTAGTCGATGAGAGCACACACATGTTAGAATGGGTCCAGGCGAACACATCAAGATTTGTTTGGAGAAAAACAGTTAATTCCTTCATCATTGTTACACTCAGCTGTAATTTGATCTTCGGTACCCATCATGGGTCGCTATGGTTGACCGTATTGTCGATCGAATGGGTGTAGCCTTAGATCCCTTGAGTTCAAATGTAACCGTTTCAATCATCGTGAAATCCGGTTGGCATGCTTACTTAGGTTGAATCCCAGAGTCTTATCGTGAGTTATCAAGTCTCATAGTGAAGGGCTCTAAATAATTTGATCGATTATCTACAAATGGCCGAAGACGAGGCCTAGAAGCACAATGAATTGAATGTCGAGTAGGATCCAGCCTCGTGATGCATGCAACTGCATAGTTCGCTCTTGGTTTGAGTTTGAATCTGGTTGTATATTCGAGGAGCTCGCTTTCCATTCAATGTACTCATGATCTATTATTCGTCATTCGGGTTGAAGTGATGGCCAGTTGCCATTGAGCTTAGGCATCAATTCAACGATTCTATCTCTAGGCATCCTTTCGGTTGTAGCCTCGAATCGTTGTAGACACTAGGTATGAGTTATAGTATTCAACTGTCACAGTTAGCTTTTGGATGACCACACTTCTGCCCCTGTCTTAGGTCGATAGATGTTCTGCATGGTTGGTCAAGTCTCATCCTAGTTGTGTTTATTCTCCCGCCTAAACTCTGAAGTCGAATGATGAACGACCGAGTTACATTCATCTTAATTCTCCTTCGTGCCCCCACAAGTTTGAGGCTGATGTTAATAAGTACGAAGGCAAGTTATGTCCACTTTAGCCTTGTACTCTTTCCCGTTGAATCATGGGATCAAGTTATTTGATGGAAGGATGAGTTGCACCTATTCTAGATTGTATTCTACCTTTTTCTTCCAAGGGGAAGACTTCAAATCCCCATCAGATTTAGGGCATGAGCTGAGTTCAGAACCGTCAATCATGTCTACCTAGTTTCATATTCCTCCCGACGGATCAAAGTAGAGTAATGAAGAATGAATGGTGGTTTATTCTGTTGACAATGTTGTGGTGATTGGATTTATTCGATGGATGTTCGGTTCACATCTATTTGAAGTTGGTGTGGATAGATATTGACCATCGATCCAGTAGTACGATGTTATTGGTCACCCGTTACTTTGGATATTGTTTTAATTTGTTTTTGTAAAGGCCTCCTTGCGGTCGTTACCTTGAGTCATAAAGAACACCAAGACAGAGCAATAGTGAGCTGTCATATTCAACTTTTAGTAATTTGTACTCCGACCTCCAGTTTTGGGTCGGTGGAGTTAGTTCGCAGATGATAGAATCTCATCCATAGCATGATTATACTCCTTTTGTCGAGTTTATGTCAAAGTTTATAGAACAGTGAGTGGTCTAACCACACTCATCTATTAGTTTATACTCATATCCGCACTCTAGGGATAAGAGTTTGTTGGCGGGTGGTCGAATCGCACTCTATTTGTGTTTATACTCCAGTCCACACTCTGGGGAATTAGTGTTATTTTGGAAAATAGTTGAGTTACATTTTCCCTAGTCAATTTATCTTCCCCTAATTCAGGGGCGGTAGTGGAAGAGTAGTTGGTCAAATCACAATTACTCTTACATGGAGTTCTTCACGTCGAGTCTTGGGAAGGAGTTGATTTATGGATGGTCGGGTTGTATTCGATTTAAACTTGGGCTTTCAAATTTCCCCTTGCATCTGGGGCAAGAGTCGATGCATGGACGGTTGTACTACATCTACTTTCATTTAGATCTTGCTTCTGTCAAACATTGGGAGTGAGATGTATGTTTTTGTGAACGAGCAAGGGAGCGGATGGTCGAACTGCATCCACTTTGTGTTGTGTCTTTGCCCCTAAGCCAGGAGGAAGAGCTGGAGAGCGGACGGTCGAACCGCGTTCTCCTTTTGTGTTTATACTCTTGACCATTCTCTAAAGGCTGGAGTTGATTGGTGGACGATCGATCCACATCCATATTTTTGTATTTATATTTCGATCCACACTATGGGAACTAGAGTTGACTGATGGATGGTCGGACCACATCCATCTTTTTGTGTTTATACTCTAGGCTTTGCGAACTAGAGTTGATTGGTGGATGGTCGGACCGCGTCCAACTTTTTGTATTTATACTCCAATCTACATTTTGGAAACTAGAGTTAATCGATGTACAATCAGACCACGTCCATCTATTAGTGTTTATACTCCAGTCTGCATTCTAGGAACTAGAGTTATCAATGGACAGTCGAATTGCATCCATCATTTGGTGTTTGTACTACGGTCCGCACTCTAGAACTAGAGTTATATGATGGGTGGTCACTTGTACCCTTTTTTGATTTATTCTCCACCTGTCAAGTTGGGGTAAGAGTTATCAACTAAACGGTCGAATCACGTACACTCGAGGAATGGAATTCTGCCTCCAACATCGAGGGTAGAACTTGGAAAGTGAGATGGTTGGTTCGCGTCCACTCGGTGATTGTAGCTTCTTTTTTCAAGTCAAGGAAGGGAGTAGGTAATGGATGGTCGGATCATATCCATGCTTGGGTTGTACGGTCAGGTCTTGTATAATTTTCTTCATACTCTTCCTGGCAAGTGGAGGTAGAGAGTTATTGGGTGGACAATCAATTCGCATCCACCTCAAGCTGCCGTCGTGTCCTTGTGTCGTGGGCGATGGTTGATGAGTATATAGTCAGTCGCGCCTACTTTTAGTTGAGCCCCCAAACCGTCTCCCATGTCCAAGGTAGGAGTTAATGTATGGATGGTCAAATCACATCCACTTTAATTAGACCCTAGTCTTTTTGAGCTATGGGAGAGGCATAATTATTTTGGCGAACTTAAAGTATGATCTGGGTAGTGGATGGTCGGGTTGCATCCATCTAAGAGTTTTTCCAATCTTTTAGTCAAACACGGAGGTTGATCAGTAGACGGTCAGTCATGTCCACTTTTTATTGGATTTTGACCTTGTCGGGCTTTGAGCAACGCATAGATATTTTGTTAGAATTAAAGCATAAAGTAGGAAGTGGATTGTCAAGTCACACCCACTTTCTATTTTGAGCCCTTACCCCCAATTCAGGGGCATATGGTAGCTATTGACCGGTTGAAATACGCTCATCTAGATGATCCTCCAAAGGTCCGATCAAGGTCCGTGGAGGTTGGTAGGCGTCCAACTCTAGATACTTGTTCACCCGTATTGTTTAGAAGTAGTTTAGTTCAAGCTGGTCGTAGTTCACAACATTATTAAAATTAAAATAAATCTTATCGATAAGTGATGCAGTGTTGTATGCCAGCTATTCCACTTTGCCTAGACTTCTCAACCGGAAGTCGATCATAGGTGATCCAGTTGATAATCTGAGTACTTTATTAATTGGATGTTCCCTGCAGCCATTTTATAGCTCTTGCACATATTTTTGAAGTTGTCCTTTTTGGATCAACTTTCCGATCACATCTCGGAGGTGACTGCAATTGCCGGTGTTATGACCATGTGTATCTTTACAACATTTCCCAGATTTCCCCTAGGTTACGGTAGACTCTCTTGAGGTTGGTTTTCAATACTGCTTCGAGTTGCGAGTCTTCAAGTAGATGTTATCGACTGAATCATTCTAAGGAGTATATGAGTCGAATTTTGAGATTCTGGCTCCTCTTCTAGAATCTAATCCTCATCTAAAGCCTCAATGCTACATCTCACTTTTAATTCCTTCAGCCAACGGGCTTGCATTGTTCTTTCTCTTAGTCTGCCCTACACCCTCCTTGCTTAGGTTCTGATTCACTTTGAAACAAAATCAATCCAAAAACGCAGGAGACTCCCCAACTTGCCAGTCGCCAAAGTCTCTCTTGGGGTCGATTCCTCTTATCAATGCCATCAGTATGATATTCTTATCGAGATTGTTCACTTTAGCGAAAATGGCATTAAATCTTTATAAGAAGCCTTTGAGCGGCTCACCTGGCATGTGGAATAAATTGGATAATGACATCGCATCCTTGGTGTGAGTCGCATGCATCCTGAATTGCTCGAGAAACTTTTGATCTAGTTGATCGGATGAGGAGATGGACCTGGGTGGTAACTGCCTAGATCGCATGATTGTTATCTTTCGAGGATATGGGTAAAAATCTGCATTTGATGCCATCTGTCACTCTAGTTGGATCCAAGTGCCACTCGTGCTTTACGAGATGTTGTCAAGAGTCGGTTTACCCTGAGAAAGCCGAAATGGTTGGTACACTAAATCTCCTTGGATATCCTACACGTTGAACGACTTCAATGAATAGGTTTCGACTGGGGAAGATGCTCCAGTCGTCATCAGTCTGGTCCATTTTCAAGTTATAGCTGCTTGTAGTGCTGGTGAATGATGTATGCATGATTTTCGAATGTTTAAATGGTTGAGAATGCCGGTCAACTAGCGAATTAGTTAGGATGTGATCGTTGATCGATGATGATCCCTAAACTTTAACCCAAATAGGGTGCGATCCATATAAGATAGTAAGGAAGGCCTACTGAGGTTGCACCCCAAGTTTTAAGTCGTTTGGAATTCGTATGCTCGAGATATGAGCAAAGCAAGATAAAATGGTATTGTTGGATTGGTGGTAGTTTACATGGAGTCCGACCCGAGAAAATATGCTATTTTCATGGAGTGAGCACCTAGTTTTCTTTGAATCATAGAATTTGAAGCGCTTGTCCATTGAAGAAAGGTGCTTGGAGTCATTCTGGCGTTTTCTTGGGGAAAATCCTAGTTTTACTCGAGTTTGGTTTTGGGCCAAAGTTAGATGGGTGATTACATTGAGTCAGCCCTGAAATGAGCTTTTCAACGACCATAGCCGTCAATTCAGGCATTTGGAAACTGATCAATTGTGGGAAGTCATAATCTACCCTGGAAGTATGATCCAGTAATCGATCCTAGTTTTTTTCATATCAACTTGGTTCTTTTGGCTTTTGGAGTTCTGTTTGAGCAGCAAATCCTCGTCTATTCCTTGACTATAATTCAAAAGCTTCCACTTGATCCTCTATGCCTTGGTCAGTCATAGGATGCGGGGAAGTGGATGAAAAGCACTATCTTTAAGTTGACTTCCGAATTCACAATCCGGGGAACTATGCTGTAGCATGGGTTCGGGTGCATTACATCTAGAAAATTTTGTAGTGCCTTTATTTTTCTTAACTTGGATCATATTTGAAAATGTTTTTTTTTTGAAAAAAGGTCGGTAAATATCAATTGATTGAAAATGATTGGTTGGAATGCCAAAGCGGTGGAACGATTGGTTGTAGTAACAATCGGTTAGAATACTAAGGCAGCTCAAATAATCGGTGGAAACGTTAACCTGGAACGATGGTGGTAGCAATCTTGGAATGACCAAAGAGAAACGATCGTATGTAATGATCATATAAGATAAACAATTGTTCTAAATCATGCTGGTTGATTGGTCGGAGAGAAACAATTGTATGGAACGATCATATAGAAAAACGATTAGTCCAAATCACTTTGGTGGAACGATCAAGGAGAAATAATCGTATAAAACGATCATATAGAAAAAAAGATCGGTCTACGTCATGTTGGTGGAACGATCGAGGAGATACGATCGTATGGAATGATTGTATAGAAAAAACGATCGGTCTAAATCATGTTGGTGGAACGATCTATAAAATGATCATAAATAGAGACGATCGTACAAGATGATGCAGCGTATGAATTTGTAGGGAACGATCATTCATTGAGGATATATGGAGCATGGCTAATGACCGATCATTTAGAGATGCTTTAAAACTTGAAAATGTATGCGCATTGATCAAACACATGACTAATCGATTACTAATATCATGGTTTCCTTCTTCCGCGAGGGAAGTAGACTTAGCACCTCTGGCCATAGCTAATAATTTCCTTATAGATCTCTTTCAAATCTAAGTAGAATGGGAAAATTATCGACCGAAAGCTGCATCTACCTCGCGAATATGAAAATCCAAATGTAGAAGATGAGATCCAATCAAGCTGAGAATTCATTTCTAAGTGAAAGCATCAAAATATTGATGCCAAAAATAGGCATCAAAATATTGATGCCAACAGAATATCATAAAGATTACATGATGAATGAAATTAAAATAGAGTAGAGAAACAAACAAACATATAAATTTTTATAGTGGTTTGGTAATCTTGGCATATGTCCACTTCATATTTTTATTGATCTTGCACTTGATTATGATTACAAGAATGTTTGAATCACCCAGGATCCATTAGTACAAGAATAAAAATGGAAGAGCCTTGGTAGCAGCAAGAAGGATCCTCTTTGTGGAGAATGGTCGCTGTTTCGCAGGGATAGATGTGCATGAATTAGGCTGAAAATTGGCCAAAAGAATCTCTAGATCCATAGCGGCCACCTAGAAAGATCAGTAGACATAACTTGTTGTTTTGAAATGATCAGTATAAATTATACCGATCGTTATTTTATCCTCCAGTTTCCATGCAATCGTTTGTGGGGGGAGGGGTCCCATATGCCTCTAGACCTTGCTTCTAAAATATGAAGTCATTCTAAGTTGTAGATTGTGATATATGGATCAATCTTGGTCGCATTAGGTTGATTGCTGAGTTACTCCGATCGATAGGAACGATCATCATAAAATGATCTGCATTTCATCAACCTTGGAGTTTTAACCTGTGAGCATTTTGGTGGGCTACACTATTCAATATATTTATGCTTTAAAAGTTTCAAGTGCATTGATCTTGTAGATTTTGAGATATTGATCAATCTTTGTTGATTTATGCTATTTTATGGATCGTTTTAGACCAATCCATATAAATTCTTCGTTTGTCCACAGCTCGAACGTACGAACTCTGGTTGGCTTGAAATTTGAAAGATAGCTTTTCAGGACCTTCCTTGTCGCTTCATATTAATTACACCTTGATTGGGACTCGGTCCAAATATGTTTGACCATTGTTCACATTGCATATAGTCGATTCTCAAGGCTGATAACCAATCATTCTTTACCAAATCTATGGTATCACGGCCTTGCAAAAAGGTAGGATAACATCTACTAATCTATGTAGATCACTTCCGTTAGGGTATGGTCATCGCTTTTATGTAGATCAATATTTACGGATTTTGAATTATGGTCATGGAAACGATTTTAAAAGTTGGCAACCGGGGTGATGACATATAAAGTACCATCGAAGAAGGGGTAGGCATGTCCTAATTTGTAGGGAGTTAGCTAAGGCTCTCGATATACTTTTCTAAAGGTGTATTATGGCGGGCAGTACCCTAGTAGCCTTATTATCATATGGAATTCATTTTCCGATACGTGCCTTTAGCGACTAAGTTGTATACTATATATGCTGTTGAATGTAATTAGTGTAACCATTTCAGTTGTGATTAAATATTTATTTTAAACCTTAGCCATCAATATAATTTCACAAGATTCTCCAATAGAAATGTTTTGGCTATTGTAAGGGAAAAGTCTATCCGTATTTATTTGCAGCATGGTCTTATGAGATACCATTATTTTCGAAGGGCTTTATAAATATAAAAATCCATATCACTTGAGTTTCTCACGCTAGTTTACTATACTGATCTAGGTATTATTTTCTTATAATACTCGAGTTAGACTCGAATATATTTATAAATTCAATTATGGATGCTTTGGAGCTTCAAGATATGAGTTGGATGCTACCTTGATGTATTCATCTATTTTTATTTCCACTGTTTTTCTTTTTTTATAATTATCAGCATTTGTGAGGACAGGCTGCAATAACTATCTAGGATGATGGTAGGTTAGTTTACTTTGATGCTCGTATGTATATTAAAGTTTTCTTTTGTAACAATCATTTGGATATTATATAATACTTGTCACGATGTGAGATTCTGTTTTGTCTTTTCTTTTCATTCACCCCAACAATCTATCCTTCCGACACTTGGATGTTCAGTGCGTGAATATTGTGGATGTATTAATGTTGACTTTTAAGGGTTAAAAGGAAGATCGTTACACAAGTGGTACTTTATACAAAGGGAAACTCCTTTAGTTCCAAAGTCAAATTCATTTTTAAAAGTGGTGACACTACAAGAAAATCTAGTTTCGGTGGCACCTATTGGCAGCGTTTACTTTGCAAGTGCAACCAATATAGCTGATTTCATTAAATTTCTTTTGCTTACCGCCACTGCCGCCCAACCTGCTAATAATTTGAGAAGAAAAAACGCATGTCCTTCTTCTCTTATTTTCCTCTCATTGTTCCATCTCTTTACTTAAAAAGAAAACCTAGGGTTAATCATATCCCTCTCCACCACTCACGAATTCATAATCTCGTTGTTGCTCTCACCACAACGGCGAATACATTCACGACCAACTCTCGTCGATCCGCCCCACGTAATAGCAGTTGGATTTGGAGATAGCGGTTTCCAAATTCGATGATCACTTCAAAATTGGGTGCAGCAGTTGGTCACAGGTTGCAAGTTGGATGTGAATCGGATTCGGGTGGTTGCTGGTTTCGAGGTCCGGAGATAGCATTTAAGGGATTGTGAAGGTGGGATTCTTCCACACCAACCACTTTGAGATTTTATAGTCCAGGGATTGTGACGGTGATCCGATCTGATTGGAGTATTATTTTGGAGTTTTTACAACTATCATTTGGTCAGTTATCTGTCAATGGGGTTTTGATGAGGAACCAATCATTTATTGCATCGTTGAAATTTTCCTGCCGTTAGATGGGTTGGTGGCGTTGAATTGGAGTTGATTTCCATTGCTACAGGTTTGTCTTGCCTATGGGATTGTCTTAATATTGTCCATATCGTCATGGCACTACATATTTTTTTTAATCTTTGTATAGGTGGACGAATTGTTCCCAGATTTCAAGAATTAACACATGTGAAACTTGGGAAGTATGATTACATGGTATATTAGATAATTTGGCAGTTCGTTTTTGGTTATAAGTTATTAATACATCTAGTAAACTAACTCTATTGTTACCTACTACTATTTATTTTGAGAGGATCACCTAGTCACATTTCCCAATGATGGGTTCATGTAAGGAAATAAAGCATCAGTATTTAGCAATCTGTTCTTAACTTAATGTACTAGTATTTAACTTTAAAATTCTGGTCATGTAAGGTCTAGTTGTCCAATTGTCCAAGTACTAAAAAGTATTATGTCATTTCATCAAAGGAATGGCTGCATGCATTTTATCATTAATGTCTTCAATGTATCTCCTACGTGTACCCTTTGTTTTGAAGACATATATGAAAGTTTGTTTTCATCCAGTTGGTACGCTGTCCAAATGTCTAATTACTAAAAAATATGACTATTTTTCATAGGTATTGCCAAATATATCAAAAATGAGCGTTTCTATATTAAATCGAATGTTGTTTCCATTTTGGGAAATGATCAAGAGGAGGTTGCATGGACATTTTCACCTCTGAGAATGATACTTTTGGAGAATTTAAATGAGAGAAGATAAATAAATGACCACTTTGTGATGAAATTAGCTACACGGTTACTGTCTAGTCTTAGTTAAATATATCATATACATTATTTTGAATAAAACTTTTTCTGGCTAATACACCTTTGGTTAAACTGATATGTTATTGCTATTTAGATTATGATTTGTATCTTTTCAGTTTTGTGATTTTGATAGTATATACATTGTTGAATGTTGTGCTATTTTTATTCATTTCTAATGATTCAAATTCCTCTTTTCTTGTTTCATAATTGCCTTATTTGTATAAATAAAAAGCGCTGCTGGTCTGCGATGTTCAAGAAAAGGAACGCGTGGAATACTGTTACCTTATGAAATAGGACATCTGGAGATGAGGTGAAGAATAATTTATCTTTCTTTTTCTATTAATTCTTTTTATTAGTTCTGCACAATACCTAATGCAACTTCTATTGTGTGAGTTTCCACCACCGGACCAACATACTCGTCACCGGACCACTTTCCTGCCGAACCAACGCTTCTCCAATACCTGTCGAACCATGCCACCTCTCCTCCACCACCGGACCAAACCTCTCCACTTCACTGCCGAACCAAAGCTTCTCCAACACCTACTGAACCAAAGTCCTCTCTCCTCCATCACCGAACCAAACCCCAATTGACCACCACCGAATCAACCACCACTGGACCATGCTACGTCCCCATCACCGAACCAACACATCCCCAATATACCACCGGACCAGCATACTACCGAATCAGAGTAAAGAGGGTGATACCGGACCAACATGCAATTAAACCAGACCCATCGCCGGACCAAGGGATACCGAAC
Source organism: Allium cepa (assembly GCA_030765085.1). Lineage (NCBI taxonomy): Eukaryota > Viridiplantae > Streptophyta > Magnoliopsida > Asparagales > Amaryllidaceae > Allium > Allium cepa. The sequence continues at coordinate 323,488,370 of CM060939.1, forward strand.
CAACTTTGCCAGGCCAGATTGCATCAGCCTAGGCCCACCAGCAGCTATATACATCCAAGACCCCCACCCCCAGCCTCACTCTATAAATAGAGGGGCAGGGGTACAACAATGGAAGCTAAGTTTGAGAGCTCAAGCAGGATAAAACTTTCAAACAATTTTCAGATACTTGTAATCAAAGCTTTGTACTTGTAATCTGAAGAGAAAAGGAGAATAACATATAAAGTGGACGTAGACACATTCTGGCCGAACCACTATAAATATGTGTGTCTTTTACAGTTTAGTCCATCTATTTTATATATTTGCATAAATCACCCAAATCACTAAGAACAACCATAATCAACTAAATCATACGAGTTGGAGGTTTTTGCCCCTTTTTTGTGCTAATATTTTTGGTGCTTTCACTGAGAGACTGAACTCAAGACCTCCCGCTTAACCCTTTTCCTATCAGCATCGTTCATTACTTGGAAAACATGCCTCCCGGACGGAAGAAAGATACTAACAAAGGAAAAAACATCGCAACCGCCAGTATCCCAGATCCTGGGATCAGAGATCAAGACAATCGTCCGGTTCCAACAGCAAATGGAAAACAGGAAAATACGACAGCCCCTGCTATGGAACAACCAAGTACAAGGGCGGATCTGGACAGGGTTGTGGCTGAACTAACTAACCGCTTCGCATCTCAACAAGAAGCCTTGGTGGATCAACTCATGTCACGCTTGAGGGATGTTGAAGAATCCAATGGCAACACTGAATCATGGGGTGAGTCCCGGTCTGGAGGATCTGGGAGACGACAAATGTCTTTCTTCTTCAAAGAGGCTAACAACAGAAACAGCTATGGTAGGAGCCGAGCCCGGACCCAGCCCGAATTCCGACCCGAGGAGACACTTGGAACCGAACCCAACAGGGGAGGTACCAAGCAGGGGTCGGATGTAGCTGAGCCTGCCATGCTACCTAACCATGGAAACACCAATGGACGGGGCCGAGCTGGAGTCCAGCCCGAAGTTGGACCCGAGGAAGTACAGAGGACAGAACCCAATAGGGGAAGATCAAGGCAAGGGCCAACTGTGGCTGACCCCAGCATGCCCCCGGTAAACCAGAGGCAGCCATTGGAGAATGTTAGGAGTGATAGACGATACCATCCCTATAGGTCATCTGGACCGAATCAATCCCGCAGGGAAGAACCAAACCCATCTCTATCCGCTCCAAGTTCTGATGAAAGAATGGCGCGATTGTTCAGAGAGTACGTCCAACGGGACCAAAAGGATCGGGGGATAGGCGCTAGGGTAACCAGCCCCTTCACCCGCAATATCGAAACTGCCATCACCCCCCGGGAATGGAAAATGCTAACAATGGAACCTTACAAGGGAACCTCTGACCCCATTGTATACTTGCAGAGATACACACAGCATATTCTCATGAGCGGAGCAACAGAGGGAGTGTTGTGTAAATGCTTCCCGCTATTCCTGGCAGATCTAGCTACCTCTTAGTTCTGCCATCTATCCCAAGGGTCCATCAGCTCATGGGAAATGTTGAAAGAAAAGTTCATCAGCCAGATCCACATCCATGTGGAACAACCCAAGGACGCTTATTCCCTATCTAATATCAAACAGAAAACCGGAGAGACAGTGCAACAATATCTAACCTGATTCAACGCCGCAGCGGCCGCAGTCCAAGATGTCGACGAGAAACTTATTCTAATGGCCCTCTGCAGTGGTGTGCACCCGGATACTAAATTTGCTAGGAGATTAATGAAAGAAAAGCCAGCCACCTTACCCGATTTCTTCCATGAAGCCGAGAAATATATGAGACTTGAAGACGCTGCCATTGAAAGGCTGACAGGGCAACAAACCAAGGCAGCTCATGGCAACACACCCGCGATAGCAAAGGACGTTCGAAGAAATGACTCCGGAGATAGTGCTGGGGCAAGAAGGGGAAAAGTGCTTATATAGGCCAGGACCGAGATTTGACTCTTACACTCCTTTAAATGAAACAATCGAAAACATCTTCTTGGCCACCCAAGACGAAGTTAGATACAAGCGCCCCCCGCACAAGAAGGAATCAGATAATGCAATTAAGTCTGGAAAGTTCTGCCGCTTCCACGAATCTCATGGGCATGACACCAATGAATGCCATCATCTCCGGGACTTGATTGAAGAACACATCAGAAGGAAGAGATTAGAGCGTTATGTGAAAGGTCAGAACAGGACTTCAATTCCTGCCAATGAGAACCCAGGGCTACCCCTCCCGGAAATAGGCGGAGGAAATCGCAACACCAGCAGCTCCAATCAAGAGAAGATAGTGGTCCTTACCATATCAGGAGGACCACACATCGTCGACGGAAGCTGGGCAGAGATGGAAAGATACGGTAAGTCACTTAGAAACAATGAAGGCTACGTTAATTCTGTTACAGAAGAACGCCACCCGAAACGGAAAGAAAATGATGACATCACATTCAGTAGGCGTGATCTAGAGGGAAGGCAGTACCCTCACATGGATCCTATGGTCATCTCTGTCTGGTTCGGTCCAGCCAAGGTTTTCCGAATTCTAGTAGACACTGGAAGCTCAGTAATATCCTATTTAAGCATGCTTTCGACAAAATGAAGCTGTCAATGAAGGATGTGTCTCCCTGCAGCAAACCGCTACATGGTTTCACTGGAGATGCGAAGATGCCCCTCGGGCAACTGGACCTCTTTGTCGAAATAGGAAGTCATCCCCGCTCCGTTGTGCGAAAACAAACATTTGTGCTAATTGAGAACCACTCAGCCTACAACGCCTTTTTGGGAAGGCCAGCCTTGTCTGACTTTCAAATTGTCCTAGCCCCGTGGTGCCTGAAGATGAAATTTCCAACGGATAACGGAATAGGAGAAATAGAGGGAGATCAAGACGCCGCTAGAGATTCCTATGTGACTGAACTTCGCAATAACCGCAGGAAGGATAAAGGGAAGGATGCAGTGACTTCTCTCTGCAAGAAAAACTTGGAAGCATAGCAATTAAAGAAAGCCCCTCCTCTTCGATATACCAGCGATCCTTTCAATGAACTAGACCCCAGGGAGAAGGAGGAGGAGGCCACCACCGAGCTTGCAGAGGCTATGGAATTTGTATATGTAGACAAACACAACCCAAGTAGACTGCTGAGAGTCGGGTCTCAGTTAAGAGCGGAATGGAAGGATCAACTCGTCGATTTCCTTCGCCACAACATGGATGTATTTGCATGGACGCACACTGACATGACTGGAATCTCCCCAGACGTAGCATTGCACGTACTGAACATCGATCCCACTAAGGTGCCAGTAAAGCAGAAAAAGAGAAGCATGGGGGCAGAACGATCAGCAGCCCTCGAGGAAGAAGTAAAGAACCTACTTGCCAATAACTTCACACGAGAAGCCATCTACCCAGAATGGATCGCCAACCCGGTACTAGTAAAGAAGGATAATGGGAAGTGGCGAACATGCATCGACTTCTCTAACTTAAATGATGCTTGCCCGAAGGACTGCTTCCCACTCCCCCGAATCGATCAACTCGTGGACAGCACAGCCGGAAACGAACTCTTATCCTTTATGGACGCATGCTCAGGATATAACCTGATCCCTATGCACGCCCCCGATCAAGATCACACTAGTTTCATCACTGACCGGGGATTGAACTGCTACAGAGTAATGCCTTTTGGACTTAAAAACGCCGGAGCTACTTATCAGCGACTCGTCAACAAGATGTTTGCGGAATTAATAGGATGAATTATGGAAGTTTATGTGGATGACATGCTGGTAAAATCGAGGAAAGCCAACGATCATATAAAGCACCTGGACGAGATGTTTCAAGTACTTCGCCAATATAGAATGAAGCTGAATCCTCTAAAGTGCTCCTTCGGAGTATCATCGGGAAAGTTCTTGGGATTCATCGTCCATGCCAGGGGGTTTGAAGCAAACCCCGAACAAGTCCGGGCTTTGCAAGATATCAAGGTACCATCCACTCGAAGATAGATGCAAAGCCTAAACGGGAAAGTGGCCGCCCTAAGTAGGTTCATCTCTAAAGCAACCAACAAATGCATCCCTTTCTTTGAAGCTCTAAAGAAAGACAATGGAAAGTTCGAATGGACTGACGAATGCTCGACAGCCTTCCTTAACCTAATCGAACACCTTCAGAGACCACCAGTACTCTCAACTCCAAATGAAGGCGAAGAACTATACCTATACCTTGTTGTATCATCCCATGCTTTAAGCGCCGCTTTGGTGAGAGAGGAAAACCGCGTGCAGCGGGCCATATACTTTGTAAGAAAGAGATTTATAGAGGCAGAAGTCAGATACCCTAAACCTGAAAAGCTAGCATACTGTTTGCTAATCACGTCACGGAAACTGCGACACTATTTCCAATCTCATTCCATCAGAGTTTTAACTGATCAACTGCTAAGGCAAGTACTCCATTGCCCCGACACTTCTGGGCGACTACTTAAATGGTGCATTGAACTGAGTCAATATGATATCACCTACCACCCTCGCACCACCATCAAGGGACAAGCCATGGCCGATTTCATTGCCGAATTCACTACCAACGAAAGTAAAGATCGATCTAAAATAACAAAAGATATCAAGTGGAATTTCTTTGTAGATGTAGCATCAAACGAACAAGGCTCGGGGGCAGGTATTGTGATAATCACCCCCAGGGGAAGGAAGCTGCACTATACCCTAAAGATGGAATTCGCTGCCACCAACAACGATGCAGAATATGAAGCAGTGATAGCCGGATTAGAACTTGCCCTAGAGATTGGAGTCGGTTCTTTATGTCTCCATAGTGCTTCTCAACTTATTGTAAATCAAATACTGGGAGAATTCCAGACTCGAGGAGAATGACTCACAGCATATCTAAAGAAGACCAAGCTGCTACTCAATCAATTGGATCACTATTTAATCAAACACATTCCTCGAGGAGAGAATCAGAAGGCCGACGAACTGGCAAAGCAAGCTAGCAAGAAGGACGGCACCACTTCTGGAACAATAACCATCTCAAAGCAACTAGCCTCGAGTTTCGAGCAAGTGAATCTGATAGCTGCAATCGAAGAGGAAACTTGACGACTCCCATCCGGAAGTACTTACAAAGTGGCGCACTGCCCGACGGGCGTAACGAAGTTAAGTGAATCTTGAGGAAAGCTTCCCGCTACACAATACAAGAAGGCATCCTCTATCGGCGCGGCTTCTTTAACCCCTTATTAAGGTGTGTCGCTGGAAGGGAAGCCAAAGAAGTCCTGTCCAACATCCATCAAGGAAGTTACGGAGATCACACTGGAGGGCAGACTCTAGCAAAGAAAATACTCCGATATGGGTATTACTGGCCCACTTTAAACAAAGATGCCTTAAACTTCGTCAAAAGATGTGACAGATGCCAGAAACTTGCTAAGATTTCTCGACTACCAACAAATGAGATTACTCAAATGACCAGTCCTTGGCCCTTTGCGGTATGGGGAATTAACCTGATTGGCGAACTGCCGATGGGCCGAGGAGGAGCCAAATATGCTATAGTGGCAGTCGACTATTTCACCAAATGGATGGAAGCGGAACCTTTAAATAAAATATCTTCGGCAAAAGTTGTTAACTTCTTGATCAAAAATGTTCTATGTAGGTACGGGGTTCCGCTCAAAATCATATCGGACAATGGACTTTAGTTTGACAGCGAGGAGTTCAACGACTGGTGCCAAGAGCACGGAATTCACAAAAGCTTCTCATCTGTGGCTTATCCTCAGCAAATGGACAAGTCGAAGCTGTCAACAAAATTCTCAAAACTCTGATCAAGAAGAAGCTTGAAAAGACAAAAGGCGCTTGGGTGGATGAACTTCCTACGGCACTTTGGGCCTACCGCACGTCTTTCAGAACATCAACATGGCATACTCCCTTCTCTCTGGCATACGGATCGGAGGCCATGCTCCTAGTTGAAACTGTAGTGCCCTCGCACCGTAGGATCCACTACAACCCAGAAGAGAATGAAGAACTCCTACACATGTCTTTGGACCTAATTGAAGAAAGAAGAAATGATGCAGCACTTAAAGCGGCAGCTCACAAGCAAAAAGTGGCAGCATGATACAACTCCAAAGTCAAGCACCGCAGCTTACGAGAAGGAGATCTTGTTCTCAAACGGATCTTCCCGCGCCCCGGAGCGCTAGATCCAATCTGGGACGGACCCTATGTAATTCATAAAGATCTCCACAACGGAGCTTATATTTTGTCAACAGTGGACAAGGAGGTGTTCCAGAGGGCATGGAACATCCAACACCTTCGTCGATACTTTTCTTAACTTGTACTGCCCATATGAAGTGAATTAACGAAGAGAATCAGTGGACGTAGGCATTTTCGTGCCGAACCACTTTAAAAATCTTGTCTCTTTTTAACTTGTTCCTTTATATCTTGGCTGCTTGTTAAGCTTTATCCTTTTCTGTTAAACAAAATCCTATATAAAGGCATTTCCATTCTGGACACTTCACGGCACAACCTCACCTGGACAAGACCTAACAGGTACTATACGAATCTATGCCTTTGTCAATGAGACACTTTTGCTCCAGCATCTCTCTGCTGCGGGTTAACTCATTGCCCGCGACGACCCTTAAAGCCAACCGTAATGAGCCGATCATAAGCCACCGAGAAGGCCAACTATAGTCGAGGCAGCTCATTACGGCGTTCGGCTCGCCAGCGACTGTGAACCAATTATAAGCCCCAACATAAGGTGTGGCCAGCCAGGGGCAGTTCACAGTTGACGATCGACACTCACGCTAGCCGGCCACGGTAAATCGAATAATACCCACGATTACGGGCCATAATGGCCCGGGTACTTCTGTACGTGATCTCGGCTCCGATGTGTCTTAAGTACGGCTGTGGTAAAAAAGAAAACTCCCCGCGGAGGCGTAAGATGGGTGACGAATGTCTCCAAGACCCACAGTTAGGGAAAGTGACTACGAAACCCGTTTTCCACGAACTTAAGCACATCGAAGGCCTTCCGTGATTTGAAGTTTTACTATTCCTTATATTTCCATTTGATTTATAAAAACTTTCCTCATATCCTCTATAACAACCCTTAAAGTACAGGGAACCAAATAGGATGCACTTGCTAATGGGAATGAGAACTCTCGGCTGGATGACGGGTCACTCAACTCGTATTCGGTCACACAAGGTATTCAAAGCTACCATCTAAAACTAAAAATCGAAAGGGCAGTACTTTCTTCTCTTGTATAAAAATAAGTAACTCTGATATATTCACACATCACATTAACATTGCAAGACATGAAATTATACTTTAAGCAAGAACTTGACATAAAACACAATTGAATCACTAGCACATGCACAACTATATTTCTTATGCAACACATCAAAATAATGAAAGCATCCAAATATGACAGAATTGGCTTAGTTATAAAATTACATGTAAAAAATAAAGTCGTTCGTTGTAATGACATAATTACAACCTGAAAGTACATTAATGTTTTGGAACTAGTATATGCAGGAATGTCAATTAAAACAAAAAATATCCGGATCAAGCCAAAATAGTCGGCAGCATCAGAACTTCATCTCTATCCTTCCGACCCCCAATATCTACTTGACCGCAGGATCAGAGCTCCCAACATGCTGACCAGAGGTCCCACCTGTCCAATTCAGGATAAAAATCTATTAGATAAACGATAAGCAACCGAGCTATGAAAAGGCTAAAAGGGAAGACATAACAACATCCATTCCTTGATCGTCGTCTCCCAGCTGCACGCCTACCTCCTTGGCAGCAAGCAGCCGCATGCCCTCCTTCACCGCCACTTTCTCTTCCTTAGTAAACTGGGCCGTAACCATATCCATCCTGAAGGCCATACCACCCTCCTTATCCGCATCAGCCTTGGCCTCTTCCAGAGCTCGAAGATAAATCATGGCCATGATCCAGGGATAGTCATCCCTGCTTCCAAGTACGGAAATACATATCCTGGAGCACCTCGTCCATCATTCCCTCGTTTTCCTTGAACTCCCTCATCCGGACTTCAGAATCCAACAGCTTTGCAAAGGCAGCATCCCTCTCCGATCGGTATCGCGAGCGGTCAGCCTGAAGGGATTTCCTCATCGCCTCCATCTCCTTCTTCAGCTTGGCTTGAGTAAGCTCCGCAGCTTTAAGCTTCCCGGATAACTCCTCTACCCGCTCGAGGTCCGCCTTCCGAACATCTTCTACCGTTGCAATGGCTATATCGATCCGTTCCTTGCAGATGGCCTCCATTTTTCGTAGCTCGGCTCTGCTAGCCTCTTCCATAGTTTTCTTTAGCCGTTTGGAGGCAGCCTCATGCTGAGAGATCTGGATGGCCTGATCGGCAAGTTTCTTAGCTTGGTCGGCAATCACTAGCCCCAATCTTATGTTGGCACTCCCTATTTCCTCCCCGGCCTTGACCATTCGGGCGTGATGCCCCATCAACTTCATGGTCTCCTCAGCCACCCGATCGATGTTTACCTTGGCCTCGTCCCCCATAGTCATAATCCGAGTGGTCAACAAGTCGAGATCCAAAGACTTATCCTCATCAAGCACCCTTACCATTGGATTGCGGGGTAGGAGGTGCTCACCATTAACCTCATCGAAGGAAATATCATGAGAACTCGGGTCCAGATTTGGATGACCCGCAAATGGGTTACGAGCCAAGCCGGGACGATCAACATGGGTAACAGTAGGATTCTCTGATGGTTGCGGAGATGGTACGGACTCAGTATCTTCCCCCGTGATATCATGAATAGGCTAGGTTGGGGGCTGAGGTCCAAGTGAAGGTTCGAACATGGAGAGCCTCCTCTTTCTCTTTTGAATATCCTCTTCAATAACTCCGAGAAGAGGACGGCAGCCGACTACGTCCACGGAACGGCTGGTCGAAGGCTTCGGTTTAGCAGAAGCTTTGAGGAGTTTGAATTGCTCGAGGCGGTGCCGAATGTCTAATGTCTTGGCCGCCTTACCAGTTCCTGGAATAAAAACCAAGTGTCACAAGAATGCATGAGAGTATAATCCAAGAAACAGGTGAAGTTAAAAGAGGAGTCAAAAATTCACCTTGAACCGCCGATGTTGGCCTAGCTGAAATGCTCTCAGAAGATGGACTGGCACCAGTCCCGGCCTTACCAATTTTCTTCAGTTTCTCCACCAAGGCCGACCCTTCCTCCAACCCCTCAAAAGCTTGGCGGAACGCATCATCCGTCCACTCTTAAATCTCACCCGCTTGCCCCGAGGTCAAGGCACCAATGCCACTACCACTTTGTCCTTCGCCACCATTACCACCATCACCTTCTCCATCACCTCCGCTCTCTTCCTCGCCTCTTTCCTCCTCTCCACTTTCCTCCTTCGGAACATCTGGGCACGTGCTGGGAGAGGGTCCATCAGTTTTCTTGAGCTTCTTCCCCCCGACGACTGGAGGTATCGAGAAGGTTTTCCTCTTGCTGCTCTTTGTCGTGGCCCCTCCTTTGGATTTAATAGCCCTTTCCTCAGCCGTATCCCTCTGCTTGAACACAGACTGATGTGGTAGAATCAAGTTGTGTCCCAGGAGAGTGGCATTCCTGATCAGGTAAGAAGCTGACCTATCCCTTCCCGAAATGGCTTCTATCTCCGCGGCCATCTGAACCAGGTGATCGTTCTCCACGACCGCAAAGCCACATGTCGCCAGCAGGGAATAAAAACACATGATAAGAAGCATTTCAATTAGAACGAAGATTATAAATAAGCTTCAACTTACAGCCAGAGGTGAAGCGGTGGATAGAAACAGAGTCATCCTGGACGAAGAACCATTCCTTCTTAAACATGGTGAACTTTGAATACAAGTCCAGGATCGGCTTGAAGGACATGGCCGATTCCAAGCTGATGTATGGAGACCCCTTCTTGTAAGCCCTCAAGTTATATAAGTATCGAATTTCCCGGTTGGAAGGGGGCGCCCGTACTTTCTCTGGAAAATCACGAATAGGCACACCAAGATAGCATAGGAGTTGGGCTGGAGCTGGAAAGGGGCCACCTTCAAATAAGTGACTAAGCTAACTATCCAAGCATTGATTGGAGGAATGGCCCCACACATGCAGTGGTACCTACTATAAGCGAAGTATCCTTCAGGGGGATTATATGGCATGAACCCCTTCCCTGGAAACAGCATGCGTGCTCTATCAATCTCAAAGTAGCGGGAGATAACATCAAGCTGCTCTTCTTTGAGAGAGCTAGGAAAGCAGTCAGGCGGAGAATTCAGAAGCTCTCGAGGACCATACCCATCTACTAGCGATCTCGGGGTGGGTCCATGACGTTCCGGTCCTGGCTGAGCTGGGGGCACTACGGTGGACTCTCTTTCGTCCTTGGATTTCTTCTTATCTGATCGAGTTTCCACTTTACGAGACATTTATCTGCACCATGAGAAAGTACATCGTTAGAACAGAGGATATAAGCAAACAAGTGTATATAGTCTGAAATTTCACTCATAATTCAAAACACTCAAACTCCTGGTGTCATTCGGTAAAGCAAATACAAAAGTTCATTCGGTATTCGGAGTCTCAGGCTTCATCCGGTGATTCAAGTATAAGTTCATTCGGCACTTTCCATTCTCATTCAGGTGATTCAGGCGCAAGTTTCATTCGGCAACTCAAATATGAAAGTGACATTCGGTACTTAAAACCCCTGGGGTTCATTCGGAAGTTCAACCTTAAAAATCGTTCGGCAGAAGAAAGTTTACTTGGTCCGGCAATTAAGATTCGGCAGTCAGAACTGGTTCGGCACTAATCGGTTCGGCAGTTAGAAATTTGATTCGGCTATTTCGCTTGGTGGGAATAACGAAGGCCTAACACCCCTATTTATAGACTAACGCAGGATGACCGGACCGGGTGGTTCGGCACATATGACTGGATGGAAACACCCAAGTTAAAACAAAGCACGCCATGTGCAGGCACATGCCCTACTTTGGGGGGCAAGTGTTGTGTGAATTTCCACCACCGGGCCAACATACTCATCACCGGACCACTTCCCTGCCGAACCAATGCTTCTCTAATACCTACTGAACCATGCCACCTCTTTTCCATCACCAGACCAAACCTCTCCACTTCACTACTGAACCAAAGCTTCTCCAACACCTACCGAACCAAAGTCCTCTCTCCTCCATCACCGAACCAAACCCCAATTGACCACCACCGAATCAACCACCACCGGACCAAGCTACGTCCCCATCACCGAACCAACACATCCCCAATATACCACCGGACCAGCATACTACCGAATCAGAGTAAAGAGGGTGATACCGGACCAACATGCAATCAAACCAGACCCATCGCCGGACCAAGGGATACCGAACCAACTTTGCCAGGCCAGATTGCATCAGCCCAGGCCCACCAGCAGCTATATACATCCAAGACCCCCACCCCAGCCTCACTCTATAAATAGAGGGGCAGGGGTACCACAATGGCAGATAAGTTTGAGAGTTCAAGCACGGATAAAACTTTCAAACAATTTTCAGATACTTGTAATCAAAGTTTTGTACTTGTAATCTGAAGAGAAAAGGAGAATAACATATAAAGTGGACGTACGCACATTCTGGCCGAACCACTATAAATCTGTGTGTCTTTTACAGTTTAGTCCATCTATTTTATATATTTGCATAAATCACCCAAATCACTAAGAACAACACATAATCAACTAAATCACACGACTTGGAGGTGTTTGCCCATTTTTTGTGCAAACAACTTCAATGTATAATTATTTTTCCATCCCATGACCAGGTCACTTCCTGATTGGAAGGTTTTAGTAGAAAATTTCTTAAGATGGAGCTTTAAAACCAACATGGAGAAAACTAGGAGCTCTTATGCGAAAGGGTTGATTGCATTGGTAATATTTTTCTCGCAATAGTTTCTCTTTATTTGATAATGTTTTCTTAGCTTGTTGATTGGTTCTAATATATCATAAAGTAGCATTGATAACACTGGTTAAAACTGGTTGAAGCACTAGTACATACATAAGCTAGTTGAAGCTGCCAGGGAGAATGTTCTTTTCGAAGTTCTCAAATGGTAATTCTTTTTTTGTTTATCCAAATAGCGGTTACATTTCTGATTGCTTCAATGCAATTTCTTTGTTAACAAGTTTGCACTTCAAGTATGGTTTGTTCCATTAATACATTCATATTTGCAAAGGGATTGTAATGACATCTTCAACTCTTAAGTATCATTAATCGGAATTTCTTTCAATAAAATGTCCATTGTGATATAGTGCACGTATATTCAGAAGAACAGTGAGTAATTGAAAATTTGGCATGATATAGTAAACTCAATTGTAATATAGTAAACTCTATTCATTACAAACAATTATTGGTGACTTTAACTGCTCTTGAATAAAACTCTAATGAGGTTGGTTATATTAACTACTGAAAACATTAGATATTACATGATTAGCACTGTAAACACCTAGTGTATCTAATAAAACTGGATTGGAACACAATAATTTTTAGATATTACTAATTAATGGGGTTGGTTATATTGACTACTAAAAACGAAATTTTAGTTTATATTCTTTTATTAGTTTATACTTTTGTGCTTAGTAACAGGGCTTTCTTTTCACTTATGTTATAAGTGTTATATGTTATCCATGCCATCCACCGCTAGATTGAGGTGGATATAAGGTGAAAATGACAATAGTAGTGAAATGACATTGAGAAAAGCAACAAGGTGGAGGATTTGTATATTCAATTAAATTTTGTTAAATAATGAATTTTGGTAAAAAATTGACTCAGATGTTCTATTTTTATTTTTTTACTGAATTTTAGAAACCAAAGATATTATATTTGAGTGTAGTACATACTAGTTCTCAGGTTTCTACAATAAATAACCGATGTATATTTATTCATATACAATATGCTTAACTTTGAAAACTATAATAACCCCATTCACTGATAGAAATGAAACTGGTTTATATACCTTTCTTATTTTTACAATAAACAACCAATCCAACTCAATTCTTCATGTTTTTTAGTAAACAATTTCGCAATAGTTTCGTTTTTGGAACAGAGCAATGGTTTTCAGACCCTTCGTAAGCAACTAAGCTTTAGTATGCAAGTGTATCTCATAGGCCAATCATATTTTAGAAATAATACATGTCCTTTATGAACTTAATTGATATTATAATAGTCGAAGATGAACAAGGTTTCTTCCCTCCTTTCTTCGATCATAGGAAAGAGTGGCTCTTTGGTTGATCAATCAGCAACAGTTACTTCCATCTTTATTTATCCAACCAAATCTTGTAGCGGAGTTTCTGTTCCTCGATTTCCCATTACTTCCACTGGTAATTTTTATTTACTTTTTGTTGTCTTGTTAGGTATCACCTGACAACTAGTGGATATATTTTATTTTTTAATTCTAGAGGTGATTTGAGTGTTTTGTTGGATTATTAATCTGGGCAATAACTCAGTAGCCGAAGTAATAGTTTGAGATGAATTAGGGGATCAATTGCTATTTCTGGGTATTTAATTTGTAGAAACTTAATGGGGGTTTTAGATTTTGAACGGAAATAAAAGTTAGGACACTAGAAAAACAATAATTTGATCATGAAAATTTTCAAGTTTTTTTTCATTCAGTGAAGGCATGAGTACTGAATAATGAAATGTAGTACAATAAGCGTCCAATTGTAGTTAACCGAGTTCTTAATCAGAAATTTAAACTACTGCAAAGTGAACACAACAGCAATATCATGCCTAAGTTTTGCCTTTGGTGTATTTTTCCATATAAATTCATGACATGTCAGTTGTGAATGGTGTTTTTGTACACTGTTTTATGTCAAAATATAATTCACGATTTTAAAAGGCCAATGCTGTTAAAAGAAACAAACAAGTCATTAAAAATATTTCTCAGTTTGTATATTTATTTATCGCAATGTATTAATAGCTGCTCCACAAAATAAATAAATTAAAAAAAGGAGAAAAAGGCATGTAATATGTTGCGATGGTTGAATAGATTTAATATGATACTTTCAGTTCATAAGCATGTTATAGACATGTAATTAAATCTAGGCAGCCCTAACAGGCAATAGTTGTGACGTAATTCCTTGAGTCTGCAAATATTTAAGTTACAAATTGTTAGTATAGCTATAAACATAGCCTACTTTCTTCTTGGATGTTTTGTTGCTTTTCACATATTTCATGTATGCTTGCTTTCTTCTACTTTCTAGATTTTGCTCAAGAAAGGCCCATATAGGTACCATGTTCAACTAGGAGAAGATAGGAACGGTTACAAGCATGAAAGAGCTTCTATTGGTGAGGTATGCTACTGATGTTCTTGGTAAAGTGACTAAACAAATAATTGATACGCATTATTAGAAGATAGAAAAGGTTCCACTCAAAAACATGCATCAGATTAGTTCGATGTGATTCCCTCTCACCTAATTGAAAATAAATCCTGGGGAGAATTTATTCTTTCAATAGGGAGTATTTATTTTTTTCAGCATTATTGAAGTAGTTAGACGTAGTTAGACGATTTTTCTCAGTACATAAACATGTGCTTTACAATATATATAAGCACTTTTTAGCGTTATTAAAGTAGTTAGATGGTTTTTCTCAGTACATATGCTTTACAATATATAAGCACATGCTATCCAAAGTAGAAAATTCAAAAGTTTAATTTTTTAAAATAAGATAAATAGTCGTACTGGCTTGAAACATATTTAAGTGCATTCATTGTAATAGGTGTATTTACACTGGTGTTAAGTATCATTTGAGCAAATAAGGTAACTTATGTCTATAAGGATGACTGAATTTACTTCAAACCATGCATTATAACTTTATAAGTGGGAACAAAGTCAATACTATCAAATTAGACTGTATAAGAAAGGTTATTTATCATGGAAGTACCATGTATGCATCTTGAATTTTTTTTCAAAAATCTTGTTACTCTTGTTGTCAACTAAATGCTCATACCTCATTAGTAAAAAAGCAAGGAATAAAAGATACAAAGAGTAAAAATAATAAAGAAATAATACAAATGTAAGCAATCTCTGTAAAATAATATTGTCAAGACAGTAAATTGCATCAATATAGATAAAATAGTTAAAGGCCGGTGTATGTTTGGTTGCAGAAAGATATATGCGGGATTGTCATTGTACGGAGAGAATAGGAAGACTAGTAAAAGAAAGGATTTTTGTTCCAGAAAGCCAGTAATCGGAAATAAAATTTCTACTGTATATATATTGGTGGAAAGACTTTTATAGTTAAGTACCGAAAAGTTGAACGTGCTGCAGACAAATGAAATAATAATAATAAATGGTGTTTGTACATGTGGTTAGTTTATGACCTGCTTCTTAGTCTAATGGAACTGAATCCTAAAGCACACGACTACATGTGAAATCCGACTCTTCTTTTACATTATTTGGTTAAAGAATTCAATCATTTATATACATCTGAAATCCTACTTTATATGTGGGCTTCATTATATTGTTCCATTGTCTTTTCTTTTATGTTCACATTTTAAATCCCGATCTCACTTTAACATTTTGTAACATGTCTCACGGTCGTATTTTTAAATGTCATGTCTTCCAAGCTAGCATTTTTAACCTGTATTATAATCAATGATGGAGGTAAAAGGTCTAAATTAGTTAGGTATGTCACTACTTTTGGTCAGTATTCTAGAATTCTTATGTCACTACTAAATTAGTTAGTAACCGTGTCAAGGGGAGAGTTTACTTTTGTGGATTATTTGATTACTAGTTAGCTGTGATTGCAATGATAACATGTTAATCCTTTTTTCAAACGGTTAATCCTTTTGCTTATTTATTTGATGATTACGACATATTTGATGATTATTATTTATTTTCTTATCCAACAGGGTGCAAATCTGGTACCAAATAGTAGCTATAAGCTGATTGATGTGGGTGAAACAGGACAAGTAGTAGCTGAAGGAACTATCGCTTCAACTGATCCAACAACGATGGTTCATTGTGTTCCGCTGTGAAAAGATGGGGTAAAAGTTTGGGTAAACTTTGTGAGAGTTAATGACGCATTGCTATGGCGACCTACATCTGAGTGTACGTACATGGAAGATGCCTTTGGTACTACGATAGCTTGGCCAGCAGCATATGTCATTGGAGAATCAAGTTCCAGTAAGTATTATTTTTCAGTACAGCATATCTCAACATTAAGTTTAGTTCTGTTTATTCGGGTATTTAAAAAATAAAAATCTGTATCACAACATTTAAGTTTTTATCTGCAAAGCCACAACATTTCAGTACATATCCTCTATGGTAAACGTGTTTATCTACAGAGCCACAACAGTTGATACACTTGAAACTAAAACTTAAATAAACCATTTTTCCTAAAATTATCTACTCAGATTAATCGTTATGTCATTGCACATGTATTACACAAATAAATGGAATTAACTGACACTACATTTGTTGCCTAATACAGTTACGGCAATGTGAATTTAGGGAATGTTTTTGTTTTAGAGAACCCAATTGATAGAAAACGACAAGGGTAAAGAAAATTGTACATTTCAATTAGTGGATGGATGCATCATCGATGGATTACGGACATTCCAGATACTTTCATATTTATAGATTTAACTTGACCATAGTACTGGATACACAATCTGCACATAGAATGAAATCCAGTCAGACTTCTAACCCATTTTTGATCTGAATATCTGTGTAAATTGAAAATTTTGTATTCGTTGGGGAACTATATAGGATGCATATAAAAATAGAACAGTTTTTGTTAATATGTGTTAATATAGAATATCGAGTTATAGATTACATGATTTTCATATATACATACATACATACATATATATGTATATATACATACATATACATACATACATACATATATATATATATATATTGTTGATTGTTAAACTCGTTTGCAGGTAATTAGCTATTTCGAAGCGAAGACGGTCGACAACAAAGAACTATTGGTAATCAAGCAACGAACATGAATTTAATTGTTATATATGTTGTCGTATTTTGTTAGTACCATTTATGGAAACTTGTCTATGAATGCTTGTATTATGTGACTTATTTTGTTGAAAAACTACTATCGTATTGATTATGGATATTATATTTGATTGTGAGATTAGCATGTTCTTACAATTATTTGAATATGATGATCATATGATTGATTGTTTGTATATGCTAATTATGTGATTTAATCGTTTGTTTGAATATATGAAAATTATGCGATTGATCGTTCGTTTTAATATGAATAGTATATAAGCGATTGCTAGAAATGGTATAAACCATCAACCGTAAATAGTAGCATTTAAAATATGCTACCAACCAACCAATAACTTTTAGTAGCATTTCAGAAATGCTACAGAAACAAATGTAAACTAATATAAAAATTATACAGTTGCATTTTAAAAACACTACTGAAAACTAAAAAAAGCATATAAACAAAAAATGCAAACAAAAAATGAAGACTTATGGTAGCGTTTTTTTAAGCCTACAGAAAAAACCTATAGCTGCATTTAAAAGTGACTTTTGGTAGCGTTTTTTAAATCCTATAGAAAATACCTATGTTGCAATTAAAAGTGACTTTTGGTAGCGTTTACTACAACGCAACAAAAAGTTTTAGACTTTTAGTTACATGTCATATAACAGCGTTCTCTAAAACGCTAACATAAGTTATGGTAGCTTTTTTTTCAACGCTACCAAAAGTCTTTTTGGTGTAGTGTGACTTTTTTAGTGATGTTTGAATGAAGATTTTAAACTGTCTTTGTGGTTTAAATATGATTTTAAGTAAGAAGAAAGCATGGATTACAGCATCCTTGTTGTAATAAATATTTTCGTGGAAATAAAGGAGATCAAAGGCTATAACATTATTTTTATAATAAATGGTTTTAGAAAAGTGGAAATAAGTAAGGTTTATAACACTTTGTTTGTTTTAAAGAATTATAGGAATTTACGAAGTCTTATACTTGTGATTAAACTTCGAGCTAGGGAAAGTTCTACCTTTCCTAATAGATAAGAATGTTGTCAAGTTAAAGGTTGAGGGGTAATAATATCCCAAATTAAACAGCTTCATTATTGGGAAAAGGATAGTTTAGGTTTGAAATCGAAGATTAATGTTAAGTATATGAAGTATTATTTTTGTATCGGTTACTCATGAAAATTAATTAGCCTTATATTTGGCACTAACAGCCAATTGGTAGATTGATCCTCTATCTGTGAAACCTTGAATCAAAGTGTTTTAACCAAGGTAAGGCGAGGAGCAATCAGTGCCTTAACTTACATGGCTTCATTTCTAGGCGAGGGATAGAGTAAGTTGAAGTATTGAAAACATGACATGAATAAGAGATTTGATTTCTATAAACAATCTTTATAATTTATAGTGGCATGTAAAGCATTTTTTCATACTTTAACACAAAATTCTGAGGTAGGGAAAATCGTCTCTATCTGTGAGTGTTTAAGAATGTATGTCGAGGCAAGGATAGTATGTTAACTTGTCCGACCACATTTTTAATCGAGGCAAAGTATAAGTTCGAAATCAAAAAGTGAGTAAGTAGATTTAGTCTAATTTCTATATGGTCCATTCATTCACATCGAAAGTTTTTTGGATTATTGTTATCAATGTTTTAAATGACATTTGTTTTAACCCAATTAAGTATGTTCATGGAAATGAAATATTTCTTAAGATTTTATGAATGTACTTATACCGTTGAGATAACTATATAAATTTCTTTCTAGGTATTGAAAGAGAAATGGTTTGGTAATATACTTATACCATTAATACAAGTATATAAATACCTTTTTAAGTATTGAAATGAGTAGAGAGGGATTGTGAATATATCCTTTATTAAAGATATTTTAATACGAATACTTGAAAGGAGATTTTAATTAACAAAAGTATTAATTAAAGAGGCCTATTGGTTGCTTATGTGCTTAATCAAGCTGGTTCTATGTTAAATTAAATCTCTGATTTGATTATTTGCAAATTTGATAGTTAAATAACCGATTATCAAATCTTGGCTACTTTTGAAATTATCATTTGTTAGTTCGAAGAGACCGAGATCGAATAAGCATGAGTTATCGAAATAATAATTCGAATCGACATAATTGTTCGAAATGGCGATATTTTGAAGATGATGAATTGAAGGAGTTGTTTGAAGTGCAAGGGCTGCTTCTTACTAATCTCGAGTGTGCTTCGAAAAAGGATGTAGTACAAGTAGTGCCATCGGTTTGTTAATATCCTGAACAACTTGTCTTGATGAATGTTGACATTGCATTGTTTCCTGAAGGGCAGTGTTAGCATTCCAAGAAGGATTTACTAAGGTAAATGTAGCCTCAAACCTCACATACAGAAATGACTAAAATAGAGGAGACCCATTATGGCTATATGGTTCGCTACCATTAAAGTAGGATCATCACTTATTGTAACGCCTCATATTTTTATAACATTGTTTATAATAATTAATATGGTAGATTAAATAAATAATTTGGAGTTTAACAAGTTGATAATTTATTAGCTAAGGGTAGTCATGCCATGTAATGTGCGAACTAAAATGAAATAACCTAAGCCAATGTGTTAGGATATGAGAAGGGCAATATGAGAAATAAGTGGAGCTTAGACCCTAAACCATTAGGAGATAAAATGCTCACGTTCATTCCATTTTACTCAAACTAAAAAAATAGTAAGGCAACCACCATTATCATTCTCAAGAAGAAGATTAAAGCTAGGATTCAAGGGAAGGGAAACAATCAACTAAATCAACATCAAATCTCACATCTACAATCTCAGAGCTAAGGTGAATAATTATCACGTCCCAATTTCTTTTAGTTTTTGGTTTTCAGATTAGTTGCAAAATTATTTTGCAAGTATATTTCATGTTTTTATGATTAAAATTGTCTATATGTATGTATGTACGTATATATACGTATATGTATGTGTGTGTGTGTCTATATATATTATTGATGGATTATACAAGTTCGTGGTAGTTTTATGATATGTTTGACATGAAGAACCTATTTAGTGACATCCAAATGCCTTGAAAATTTAAATACATGTTAGAAATGATATTCTAGAGATGATTTTAGATTTTCATAATTTTCTGAATTAATATGGATTTTATATTAATTTTCTAGTGAAGGAAATTATTTATTGGATAATAAATTATTTTCAGCTAAAATGATAATTATTTAGGGCTGAAAGTTTTATATGATAGGAAACATATTAAAATAGATTTTTATGGGATTTTTTAGATTTTTCCTAAGTGTTTTGATGAATATGTATAATTATTTTAGGTATGGGACTTAAATGTTTTATATATTTAATTAAGGAGAAAGGGTATTTTGTAAAATAAAATGATTATTTAATTTTAAAAATAGTGGCAGCACATTTCTGAAAAGTAATTGTTATCCAATGAGAACTTGATAAATAACGTAGGTTAGTTGAAAAGATTTCCTTTTCAAGTTAAAAATGAAGAAATCACACCTTTTACATGTTTCAGCCTTTACGGCAATAAACTTCTGACCCAGACCTTCCCACAAGGTCAAGAGGTTCAAAGCTTTCGATAAGGTCAAGCCAATGCACATGGTATCAAGCTACTTGGTACATAATGAATTGGACATAGTCGAAGGGTTAATGGCCAAAGAGGTCGGGGTATGTTTGTTTTATAAACCAAAAACTTTCACTTGCTTTGCTTTTGATAAGAGCTTTTGACTTGGTTGCTTTCGACCAGGTCAAATGTTTAAAGTAAGGGATTTAAACCTTTCAACATGGTCGAAAGGCTACTGCTGTTTTAACACGATTCTGTTTTGAAACCTTTCAACACATTCAAATGTTTTGTTTTGAACCTTTAAACAACGACAAAAGGTTTATTTGTTTTAGAAACTAGGCGCTTCTCCATGCTTTCAAAACGAAGCTTTTGACTCAGGTGATTCACCCATGTTTTATAAACTGAAGTAAAACCCACAAATTTTGAAAGAGTTGTTTTAAATGATATGTTTAAAGCTTTCGAAGCAGAGCTTTCAACTTAGTCGAAAGGTTTCTTTCGAAGATTTCGAAAGGTTTGTTTAAGTGAACGATTTTGAAAGGTTTTAGTTGAATGACTCCAAAATGTTTATATTGAATGGTTTTGAAAGGTTTATACTGAATGGTTTCAAAAGGTTTATATTCAATGGTTTCAAAAGGTTTATATTGAATGGTTTTGAAATGTTTATAATGACTGGTTTTGAAAGATTTGTTTTGAATGATTTCGAAAGGTTTAGTTCATTGGATTTGAAAGGTTTAAATGGAAGGTTTTCCAACGTTTTTCTAAGGCAATGTTTTAAAGTGATTTTAAAGAAGGATGTCTAAAGTTTTATAGCTTTTGAAAGGTTTGCTTTTCAATGATTTCGAAAGGTTTGGAGAATAGTTTCGAAAGGTTTAATGTTTGATTTTGAAAGAGAGGATTTCAAAAGTTTAGAATGAGGTTCTTTCAGTTGGTTAATTGTTTTCATCAACTAAATTTTGAGTAAAATATATATATATATATATATATATATATATATAACATGGTGATACGATTTTGAGTAAAGTATAAAGATTATATACTTTTACTTATTTAAGTTTGATTTAAAGGTTTTAAATCATTTTGAAAATGTTTTCAAGGAAAATTATGAGAGGCGTTCCTTAAGAGAAAATGACTCAGCTATTAGAAAACCAGATGGGACTAGTATAGGGTCGCACCCTATATATTAGCTAATAGCCCCAGCTAATTGTTGTCCAAAATTCCAGTGTATAGTGCTTTGTCACAGGTAGACTAAAACTATTGTTACACACCAAATGGAATATATGTTTGTATACAGATAGGTTATTGGTGAGCCTAAAAAAACCATTAGGATCGGGAAGACCTAGGGGATGATTAAGTTAGGGACAGAGCGTCCAGAAGTGAAGTGTTTAACCGATAGTTAAGGACAGACCGTCCAGATGGGAAACGTTTAATAGATAGATAAAGATAGATAATCCATTTTAAGAATTTAGATGTTAGGTTGATTTTGATGATATTGTCTAGTAGGCCCGAGTCAACCAAAGGTTAACAGTTATCCAAACAAAACTTGTGTATTTGAATAGATAATTCATTAATACCTGATATTTATGTACATTTACATAATGATTGCTTTGCAGTATTTAATTATTGTGGATGTATGAGCACAGTATATGGTGTTATGAAAGGTTTTGCAAAGATATTTTTTAAAAGGATGTCAGTGAGGGGAAACCCGTTCCGCTAAGTAGCGTGGTCTCATTTAACATAATTATTCTAGGATGTATAATACTATTCACACCAGGCTTTCTGTCTGACTCGAAGATTATATTTTTTCCATTAAACTCTCGGGTGCTCAAAATTGGTTTGAGTAGGCTAAGGGGTTAAGTTTCTTTTTTAGATTTTAGAATGTTGATGGGTAATCTACCAGACGCATGTAGGAGGCAATAGATAACTACTTAGGATTTGCAGTTGTTGTTATATTTTGATAGATTTTCTGCTGTATTTTTTGTATTAAGTCTATTATGACCATATGACTCTTATCAACGAAAGGGGTATCTTCATATACCACTCTTGGCATAATTTGTAATAATTATATTTAATGTGTGTCTGGGAACGATTTGGGGATTATGTGTTGTGAATGTGATACATTTGATTTTGAAATGTAATGAAGTAAATGTGATTTTGTGAAATCTATGTTTTGTTTCATATTCAAGTGCTTCTGGTATTAGTGATACTCTTAACATAGCCGTATTTAGTCATTGAAAGCTAATACTGTAGATGACTGTAGCATATGTATCACTTATTTTTGGACCTCTAGATAGGGGATGTTACACCTTAGTATTAGAGCATGGTTTGTTAAATACTTTAAATAAAAATGATTTTTGAGAACATATTCCTTAGCAATTAGAGTTAAGATCGGCGTATAGGATAACATTATAGTAATGCACTTGTATTTGCTATATATATAAGTATACTCTATCTCTCTAGACTCCTATCTTAGTTTGGCTATTCATTTGTATCTCACGAGGTATATGAATATAGATATGGTAGGAAGAAGAGGCAAAGTAAATCTTGGCGGAGATAGAACACATGACTAATGGAAATGCTCGACTAAATACTAGGAGAGGTCTTGGTCAGGCACAAGCTGAAACTGTTGGTGCAGGAGTTCCCCAGATGGACGTGGGAGCGATGTATTAGTTTTTTCTAATCATGATGCAAACTAGAATAGCAACCGGAGTCGTCGAAGGTAATGCTACTAGAGGTGTAGCTCGGGAAGTTCTAACGGTCAATCAATATGCTAAGTTGAGTAGGGATTACATCAGGCTTGAAGGGAAGCCATTTATTGGTACTGAAGATGCGATCGAGGTGGAAAATTGGCTACTAAATTGTGACAGTATTTTTGTGACTGTGGATTGAATGATGCACATAAGAGGAGATGGCTTTGAGGTAGCTGTAGGGAATTGCTCTATTCTGGTGGGATACTATTACTTCTAGAGTTGATGAGGAAACCATAACTTGGAAGTAGTTTAGGAGAAGGTTCACAGAAAGATTTATGTCCGTAATGGCGCAGTCAGCGTGAGGAAGTTTGCCGATTTGGAACAAGGAGATATGTCCGTCTTAGGGTATGCAAGGAAGTTTGATTTGGGCGGATACGGGTATTCATTGGTAGACATTATGATCAGGAGGAATGAAAAGTTTATAAGGGGCTTTGGGCCAGAGTTGATAAGTGCCACTTTACCGCATTTGAGAGATTCCAATGATGTAGTGGTTGAAATGGCATTAAGGCAAGAAGAGCCATTGGCTTTCTTGAGGAAGAAGATGAAGGAGGCCCAGACGGGACAGGGACAGAAAGGGAAGTTTTTCTAGAAAAAGAATGCTAAAAAAGGGGGAGCATAGAAGAAAGGAAAGGCTGAAGTGGTTTGCTACAAATGCTACAAGTAGGGACGCTATGCTAATGAGTGTCGAACTAGTAAAGGAAAAGGAAAAGAGGCTGGTGGAAAAAAGAATGTTACATGTTTTAATTGTGATCGGATCGGTCATTACAAGAACAAGTGCCAAAGCCTACAAGAGAAGGAAGGGGGCAAGTTTATGTTTTGGAGCCCACAACCTCAAGGCCAGTTGTGCAGGACAAAGGGAAGGATGTTTAGGGAGGCTCCCTGCAAATTCACGGTATGTCTGTTGGCATTCTATTTGATATTGGATCATCTCATTCTTTTATTTCTCGATGTTTGGTAGATAGGCTTAACCTAGAACCCTCATACTTAGTTACTTCCTTAAGGGGTGCAAATCCGATAGAAGGGTATACAACACTTAGGATGTGGTTTAACCGTATATAATTTGATTTGCTAGGTAATACTTTTGATTATTATTTGCATATGTTTGACTTTGTGGGATTTGGGATTATCCTTAGAATGGATTGGTTAAGTAAATATGAAGCTATGATATTTTTCCATGATAGGAAAATATCACTTAGTCACCTGGATTGTAGTGATCAGATAGTTTATACTGTAGAGAACCCTAGTTGTGAATTGAATGCTTTATTTGGTATTATGGAGTTGGAGGATGAGTTGCACCGAGTCCTTGTAGTTAGAGAATTTGCTGATGCATTTGGGTCAGTGGTTGGACTGCAACTAAAACAAGCCATAGAGTTTCAGATTGATTTGGTGCCTGGAGTAGAGACGATGAGTAGGCCACCGAGCAGATGACACCCATTGAGATGAGAGAGTTGAAGGTGTAGTTGATGAATTTGGAAGGCAAGAGTTTTTTCCGACCAAGTAGTTCACCATGGGCGCTGCCGTAGTGTTTGCAAAGAAGTCGGATGGATCATTGAGGCTATGTATCGATTATCGCAAGTTGAACGATAAGATGATAAAGAACCGATATCCATTGCCAAGAATTGACGATTTTTTCAATCAGTTAAGTGGACCAATTTATTCTCTAAGTGGATTTAGCAATGGGATTTCATTAGCTTAGAGTGGAAGATGATGTTATTCCTTCGATGGCGTTTAGAACAAGATATGGATCATACAAATTGTTAGTTATGCCATTCGGACCGACTAATGCGCCAGCATTCTTCATAGATTTGATTAGTCGAATTTTCCAAGAGCACTTAGATAGATTTTTGTTGGTCTTCAGAGATGACATTTTGATATACTCTAAGGATGAGAAGGAGCATGAAGTTCATCTTAGAGTAGTGCTCGGAAGGTTGAGGGAGCATCAGTTGATGGCTAAGTTTTCGGAGTGCCATTTTTGGAAGAAGAAAGCGAAGTTCCTTGGTCATGTCATATCAGAGAAAGGGTTGTCTATAGATTCGACTAAGATTGAGGCGGTGAATAATTGGGAGAGACCCAAGACGGTGATCGAGATTAAGAGCTTTCTTGGATTGACTGGATATTATCGGAGGTTTATAAAGGATTTTTCACGGATAGCTGCACCAATGACTAAGCTTACATGAAAAGATGTGAAGTTTGTATGGACTAGTAAGTGTGATGAAGCATTTCAGAGCTTGAAACAGTCATTGACCCATGCACTGTGTTAGTGGTTCCTGAAGGGAATCAAGATTTGGTTGATACTGATGTGTGTGGAACTAGATTGGGAGCTGTGTTGATGCAAAGAGGCAAAGTGATTACTTATGCTTCTAGGCAGCTCAGGCCATATGAAGTTAGGTATCCAACGCATGACTTGGTGTTATTTTCCAATACATTTGCTTTGAAGGTGTAGAGACATTATCTTTTGGGAGAGCGATTTGAGCTTTACACTGGTTATAAGTCGTTGAAGTACTTGTTCTCTCAGAAGGAGCTGAACATAAGACAGCAAAGATGACTGGAGTTTATTGCCGCTTATGACTTTGGAACTGAATACACACCCAGAAAAGGAAATAAGGTCGCAGATGCATTCAGCCGGAAACATCAAAATGTAGTATTGGTTATGACTGCCGAGTGGAAATATTTAGAAGCATTATCAACTTGTAGTTTGCAGGTTCAAGTGCGGGAAGTGCTATGTTGTCTTGTTTAGAACTCCGACCAGTAATAATTGAGAAGATAGCTTCTAAACAGGAGGAGGATTCGGTTTTGGCTGAACGAATCAGAAGTTGAGGGAGGGAACGGAGAGCAATGACCTAAAGGATTTCAGTCTTGACCAAAATAGGGAAGAAATGAAGGTTGTGTTTTTCAAATGTAGACATGAGGAAGGTAGTTTTGGATGAGTGCCATCATTCGAAGTTCACTATCCACTCAGGAGGAACGAAGATGTATCAGGATATGAAGAGAAGTTACTTCTAGGAATGTATGGAACGGGACATTGGTTTGTTTGTTAAGCAGTGCTTGAATTTCCAACGGGGAAAGGCTGGACACCAGAAGTTTAGTGGATTGCTTCAATCGTTAGAAGTTCCATTGTGGAAATAGGAATCCATCTCTATGGATTTTATTGATGGATTGCCAAGGTCTAGTAGAGGAAATGAAAGCATATGGTTCATAGTTGATAGACTGACTAAGAGTGTCCATTTCATTCTGGTAAAGTCAACTAGGATGGCACCTATTTTGGCGAAGTTATTTATGAAGAATGTAGTTAGACCACATGGGATTCCTAATAAGGTTATCAGTGATAGAGATTCTTAGTTTACTAGTGAGTTCTAGAAAAGTCCGTAGGAAGCATTAGGAACCAAGTGCAACATGGCACCACTTACCATCCACAGACTGATGGGAAAACAGAAAGAGTTAACAAAATCTTAGAGAGCTTTTGTATGAATTTTGTGGGATCATGGAAGGACCATCTTCACTTAGTCAAGTTCTCATCTAACAATAGTTATCAGACTAGTTTTGGGATGGGACCATTTTAAGCTTTGTATAGAAGACTGTTAAACGGCGTAATTTCTATCGAGTTAGAAAACCATCGAAAAATTTAGAAATAAAAATAACCGCAAACGCACGGTGTACGATCGTAGCACGTGGCGAATACGGGTCGATCCGCAGGGAATTGATGATTTTAAATCTTTATTGAATCAAATTATACCGAAGTCGAGAGTGAATAGCTAGAAATGTAAGAAACTAACAAAAACTAGCAAAAGAAAAATAGATAAAATTATGAGATTAAATGACAATTTGGAGATAAATCCACTCTCTGGATCATATAATTCAACAATTAATGAAATTATGATCACTTTTTTGGTCATAAGTGAGTTTAATGATGTGTTTATCATAAGTATGGCTCATTTGTGCTATTAATTAGCTCAACATAAGCCATCAAACTATAACACAACCTTTGAACCACTTACTAACTCTCATGAAAATGATAACAAAGTTGCAAATGAAATCTATTTTAAGTATGACCTATTAACTATTAATTAGAAATGTAGACCATCAAATTTGAATTTCAAATCACTTTATTATGCCATAATCATATTTTGATGAAGAGGCAATTGTGTTAATGATTGTTTAAGAATAAGCTATTTTGTGTCAACAATATAGGCTATCAAATTCAAAACAAAAACAACAAATTAAACCACTTCAAGCATTGTCGTTAAGCACAAAAAGAGAGTTATAATTATCAAAATGTTGAAGCTACATGATTAGAGGCTTCATTACCCCTAAATTGAAGGGATTAGCCTCTCATATTTGTTACCAAAACAACAAATATAGCTTGCAACATGAAAGAAAAAGAAAAGGGAAAAGAGAGCAAAGTAAAGAAAAGAAAAAACTATTCTACTTGCATGAAAAATAAATCTACACTACTAACATGAAAGTAAATAAACAAAAGAATCATGTAAAAGAAAGAGAGCACTAATTAACATTGCATTAAAAAAAAATGAAAGTTACATGAAGTAAAAATGGCTAAGTAGCCATGAAAAGGAAATAAGAGCTTTCTTTTATTTTGAGCCTAAAACTACTGAAGATGAAGAGGAGGGTTACATGAAACATAAGAGGTTATTTATACAAGCATGAAACCCTAATCCATAATTTGGGGAATGACCAAACTACCCTTGAGAAAGTGTGGAGGCCGAGTAATCATTAGCTTCTACTAATCATCATTTAAGTGTACATGAAGCCATTAATTCCATAAGCATGTGCATTAGCCTCTAGTTTGTACATTAATGCAGGTGGGTAGGTGGGGTCCTCCATGATCTTCACTTTGAATTATTTCCATCTTCATTCCATTATATTCATGTTGTGCGTGCATGTATCTTCATGAAACCACTCCTATTTGAGATCAAATTCCTACACACACACACACACATATATATATATATATAAATTTTCAATTAATTTTTCTGAAAGAAATATATGCACACAAATGACCATTTTTTCCCTATATAAAGATGGATATGCGACAATTTGGAATTAATATGGATTTTGGTTAAAACAAGTTAAAATACCTCATATGATCAATTATTTAATTTAAATAGAATAAATATGGTGGTAAAAATATGCATATTTACGTGCACATCAAAGACCATACAAATCTCCCATATGTTGCTCAGAGACCGGGGATAGATTGGTTCTTGTTTATATTTGGTGAAGGAAGCTGGTGAAGGAAGCTGGGGAGAAGATTGAGTTGATCCGAGTTAGGATGAAGGAAGCTCAATCTAGGTAGAAAATTTATGTTGATAGAGGAAGGAAAGATTTGGAATTTTCTGTTGGAGACTACGTGTTCATTAAGCGTTCACCAATGAAGGCTGTGATGAGATTCGAGAAGTCAAGGAAGTTATCACCTAGATTCGTTGGACCTTTCCATATTGTTGAGAGGATCGGGAAACTGGCTTATAAAATAGAGTTACCGAGTAGTTTAGCTAGAGTTCATGATGTTTTCCATGTGTTTCATCTTAGGAAATGTGTTAGAGACCTGGAGACTACCATAGCACCTACATTGTTAGAACCAGATTTGACCATAGTTAGAAAGCCGATTCAGATTGTGGTTAAAGATGAGAAGAAGATGAGGAACAAGACAATCAAGTTAGTAAAGGTTCAGTGGAGTGACGAAGCTAGAGACTGTACTTGGGAGGCAGAGAGTAGGATTAGAGACACTTCCCCGATTTGTTTGATGGTATATTCTACCTTTGATTATTTTGTTGTGTACCTTATCATAATTTCGAGGACGAAATTCTTTAAGGTGGGGAGTCTGTAACACCCCGTATTTTTATAATTATTTAGAATAATTAATTGGGTAAATTAAATAATTAATGTGGAGATTAATAAGTTGATAATTGATTAGCTAAGGATAGCCGTCCATGTTAACGTGCAAATTAAAATGATATAACCTAGGCTAATGTGTTAGGATATGAGAAGGGCAATATAGGAAATAGGTGAAGCTTATACCCTAAACCCTTACGAGATAGAATACTCACATTCATTTCATTTTACTCAAACTAAAAAAATACTAAGGCCGACCACCATTATCGTTCTCAAGAAGAAGATTAAATCTAGGAATCAAGGGAAGGGAAACAATCAACTAAATCAACATCAAATCTCACATCTATTAACTCGTTTTTCCTACAAATTCACGTCATAGGACATTAGATTTCCTATTAACTCTTCAGGTTTTATGGTAGAGAGGTCATTAGATTCTTCTTTAGCCAAGAGTTATCTTTCTCATTCATCCGTTAAAGGGTTTAGGATTTTTGATACAATATCAAAATCAGTGTACTTTTCTCCTAATCCTAATAGTGAATGATAGATATCTTGAAATCTAGAGTACTTATCATTGTAAATTTTATCCTAAAGTTTTGAAACTGATTTTTGAGCATGGATATTTTGCTTTGTTTGACTTTGTTAGTTCCTCCATGAGTGATTTTAAGCGTTATCCATATTTCACAAGTAGTTTGACACATGCTAACACGATTAAATTCATTTCTATCTAGTGCACAGAATAACATGTTCGTAGCTTTAGCATTGGAAATAGCATCTAAGTTTTGTGTGTTTGACTAAGTGGAGTATTCTTCAGTAGGAAGAGTGTATTCATTTTGTGTAATATTCCATGATTCAAAGCTATTTGATTGCATATAGATTCTCATACAAGTAGCCCAATAATTATAGTTCAAACCATTGAAAAATGGAGTCGTGCAGTGGATTGACCTTCAATGAAACTAGTGACAATGTTAGTGGTAGTGTTGGTGTTGTTTTCCATATTAGCAAAATATCAGATAACTGCGTAATGGTTATAAGATGCCTTGCTCTGATACGAAATGAAAGTGTATAGGATCATGTAATATGGAATATAATTAACTCTAAATGTGGAAACAAATGATAATATCAAAGTAAATGGAAATAAGTAAAATAAAACAAGCACACCAAGAATTTTTACACTGGTTCGAACTTCTTGTTCTATGTCCATTCCTAGATTTCTTCTGGAATTTCAACTACAATAACCCTCACTTAATCCGGAGGAACAGGTATATACAGTCTGAGCAGCAGAACAGACACTTGAGCAACAAAACAGGATTTTCGCCTCAGCAGTAGAAGAGGACTTCACTAATACAAAATAATATCCGACACTGTGTGTTCTTGATAACATTGATTTGTCTCTGATAGTACAAACCTCTTATAATCAAATCCTCAAGTACATGAAGTGTATGTGAAGATATGAAGAGAAGGTAATGCTAAGAATCGAAGATTATGAAAGTTTATTTGTAGATTCAAAGAAGTAAAAACGTTTGTTCGTTGTTTGAATGCAAATATCAAAGCACAAGAATAATATTAGAGAGATAGAATGAAATTCAGTGAATGTGAAGTGTTTGGGAACATGTATATATAATAGTTGAAGAGTTACTGCCATTGGTGAAGGCTTCTGACGAAAAGGAGCATCCATTTTCGTTCAGAGAAGGATTGCTTCCTTTTGCAGAAGAAGGTGTCTTTCCGAAAATATGACAGTTGGTCTAAGTTAAGTCGATCGATCGTTCTTGGTCAGTCGATTGGTCGTTCTTGGTCAGTCGACTGACTATGCAACAGGTTTTAAAAAATAAGCAGTGCATATCTTATATGTACACAGTCAGTCGACTGGGAGATTATAGCCAGTCAACTAGTTGTGATTTTTTTACATAGTATGCTCTGTTTTGATTAATTATGAGAAATATGAAGTGCGGACTACTTGAGGATAGATTTTAACAAATTTCTAAGACTCAACCATAAGTAATAGACAGTGAAAAAATGTGACGACCCAACTTTCTCACCACAGAAAATCGCATCATCATGAAGAAAGAAAGGGATAGAAAAGAGAAAAGAAAGAGAAGAAAGAAGAAATAACATCAGAATCTCAACAGCGGAACGAATAAATTATATTAATAACATAAATATTACATAGTATACAACACTAATCAGAGTTACACAGAATATACATCACATACTAGACAGTTATAAACACCTGTCTAGTTATTACAATTCAATACAACTCAACAAAGAAAAACCAACACAGAGAACACACAGCGGAAACTATATATCTAACGCCGAAGCCTCCTTGTCCATTTCTCCTCCATAATTCGTCAAAAGCTAACCTGAATCCCTTGGCTACTCGTAAAAATTTGAGTACCCAAGAGTTTAAGATAACAGAAGATAAACTCTGGGTCAGACATGGGTCTGGTGTGAGTAACAGGTTAAAGTTGCTTAACTTTGAAAAAAACCTTTGAAAAGAAAGGTATCACGTAATACTTCCCACACATAAACATGGAAAAGTTTTTACCTTACGCTAACCAAAACATTTGATAGGAAATCCAGTGATATTATAATAGGTCTAGGCTTTTCAAGTAAATATGAAATAGCCGAAATTGTTACATGATTAAATTACAGCCATTGGCCACAAAAGTGGGTAATACAATCAAAACCGTTGGCACTTATTGGATTTTGGATTCCATCAATGGCAGGGCTACCGGAGTACCTCCCGTCATAGTACATGGCCTAGATCAACGTACCGAGGATCACTCCCAATCCCCTGCAGCACAAGACAAGAACCATCCCTTACTGGACAGTCCCGAACAATACAACTCCGCAGTTGGCATACGTTCCAACTGCCTACACAACCGAATAAAAATGGACCTCTAGACAGGGGAAAATCTCCTCCTACTTAGGCATGACCCACTTAGCCTTGCCGCACCTTCCCTGTTTTAGCCATTCCTGGTTGAGAAGGCTTGAGGCTACGATTACCTTTAGAGAATACATCTCTTAGAATGCTCATCGTCCACCTGACGATGTTCTGAAAGCATTCAATCCATACAAGTTCATTCCGGGTTCGAACGAAACCGAAGGCATTATCTCGTTACACTCATTTTGGAATCAACCTCAGAGTTAACGACAATAACCCTTGCACTCTGAATCTTCATCTCGAACCTGAAAGTACTACCCGTCAAACTCATCACAGAATCACCAAGAGTCATACTGACGAATAGTTCTTACACCTCGAGTCTTCACTCTTCACATGAGATTCACGACCTATCGTTAATTTGGATCGATGTGGTTTTCAGATATCCAAATATGGAAACCCGATCCCGGTCTCATCGAAATCCAAAGCCTGTCTTTTAAGGCTAAGTTGTTTCAAAGGTTTAAAACAATTCAATTATCTATATATGCAGATAGATAAATCACAGATTTACAATAGGTAATCAACATTATTATCACAACAGATAATCCACATAATCATTATCAAAAGGTAATCCAAATCATCATCACAATGCAACCAATGCATCCATATCACTCAACATCACTTATCTCATATCTGAGATTCAAATCATTCAAGGCAATCCATGTCATCCATTCATATAAGCAATGATTAATAATCACACCAAATATAATTAATTTAAAATGAATTAAATTAATTACATCATTTCTAATTAATTTAAAGTAAATTAAATTAATTATTTCATCATATAAATCCAGCTTACATCACTATTAATTAATTATCAATCAATTAATTAATCATCAATCAATTATTCATTTTAATTAATCATCCCTGATCAATTAACCTTTAATTACATTCAAGTAATTACATTCAAGTAATTATCCAATAATAATTTCTCAAATTAATTATACTTAACCAAATACAGTAATTAATCTTTAATTACTTCCTTAATTAATTAACTATAATTAATTACATTTCTTCTTAATTAATTACATTAATTAATCCATTCATTTATTAATTATTTCTAAATAACTCTATTCTTAATTACATCATTAATTATAATAATTAATGATCTCTAATTATATTTTCTATTTAAATTAATTACATTAAGTAATTAATCTTTATTTCAACCATAATTGTTAATCACCCTTGATTAACTTCTTTCAGTAATTAACTGCCCTTAATTACTTTACCAAACAAATTAATTACTTCTTAATTAATTATCTCAAATTAATCCCTTGATTAATTCACATAGTAATTATACTCAAATTACTTTCATCAACAAATCACCTTCAATTAATTACATACAGTAATTACCCATTAATTACTTTCCTAAGTAATTTCTCTTCATTTAATTACATTAAGTAATTATACTTCACAAATCATCAAATGATTATTTTAAATAAATTAAACTGAATTAATTAACTTAATCCGATCAAATTTAAACTCAATTAATTACAATAAGTAATTAATTCCTTAATTACTTCCATAAGTAATTATACTTAACAATTTACACAAATGATTATCTTTGAATTAATTAATCTAATTAAAAATTAATCATGTTAATTAATTATTAATTAATCCTTAGTTAATAACCTCATTAACTATTTAACAAATTCATTAATTATTTTTCTAAAATAATTAACTTATTTTAATCATTATTAATTACAAATTAATAAATCATTAATAACCCATTAATTAACCCCTAATTATTTAATAAATTAAATGTTAACTATAAGATAATTTATTCTTTATTACTTTATTAATTAATTATTAATCATTAATTAAAAATCAAATCTTATTTAATCAATGAATCTTAAATTACAAGTTAATTATTCTAAGAACAATTAATCTTAAACCTTAACCCTTGATTACTTTAAGTAATTATCCATTTCATTAATTTATAAAATAAATTAATTATTCATTTAATTACCCTAATAATTAAATGCATAACAAATCATTAAATTATAATTTAACTTCAACAAGTTTTAAAATCAATTTAAAAACTTTAAATGATAAATAATACTTTTCTTATAAAAGAAATATTATAAAAGTTTAAATCAAATTCCCTTTTCAAATTCAAAACATTTAAATTTTACTTAATCATTCAAAATTGTTAAACACTTAAATTTATAAAAACTTAAAACTATTTTGAAACAAAGATTCAAATCCAAATTTGAATCAAATTTAAACATTGTTTAAAAACATTTCTTTATATTTCAATTTCTAATTTAAATACAAATTTCTTTAAAAACATTTTTAAACAATAAATCCCTTAAATTATTTTAAACAAATCTGAAATTTAAAAACTATTTCATTTCCAACTATGATTCAAATTAAAACTTGAATTCATAATTTAAAATTAGATTTAAAACGTAGTTTAAATCTTTACTTAATATTTTAAATTTCAGTTTAAATATGAAAACGGATCACGTTTTCTAACCTGAACAAAACTAACTCGAGCAACACAAAATTCACTCGAGCCTAATCCTAACCTAGCCCGAGGAAAACTCAAAACAAACTCGAGTAACTCGAGTAACCTTTCTATTAGAAAACATTCCAACCAATTACTGACAGGTTTATACATAAACCTGAAACAACCATTCACACCCGAGCTCATACCCCAACTACTTCGAGTCCAATGACCTACAGCTTCGAGCCAATCACGAATTTAACTAATACAAAACATGAGTAACATTCTTCCCCAAAAACAGATGACACGCCAAGTTCCCTGTGCACCTGCACCAACCCTACCGTCACCTCCGGCCTCTCGCGACCACTCACGCAAGTCGACGGTCATCGCCCCATACTATTTCGATCATCAATCAAACTGCAGAAACCAAAAATCAAAATCGAGCTTCGAGCTCGAAAACAGGAAGCAATGTCGAATCTGAAATTACCAAAAATCACTCGCCTCCGATCACCAGAATGGCTTCGCCTCCGGTCAATGCTCCTTCCATACTCCATCAATCACCAACATGAATCTGGAACAACTCGGTCATTCATAGGGGTTGCGGTGATAAATTTTCAGATGAACAAAAAACTTAGGGTTTGAAATTTTGATTCAAAATCTTAATCGCCCCAAATCTTTGATCCACCTACTACCATTTTTCCCTGAATACTTGATTATCACTTCATCACCAAAGAAAACCCTGGCCACCCCGACCTCCTAGGTTGTCAGTTCTAACCCAAAACACCATTTCTGGTTAAACCAGAAATGCTTAATCAAATACAAACTAAAAATTCAAATTTTAGTTTTAAAATTCATGTCTTTGTTTATGTAACCTGTTGATGATCTTAAATCAAAGAATCTAGATGATTAAATTCTTACTTATATAAGGATTGTTCTGTATTTATTTTTGTTTCCAGTGGAAATACAGAATTTTCTTATATTAAATAAAATTTAAACTTAGCTTATATAACGCAACCATATTTTGTTTTGAACCTTAAATCTTAACACATATTAAATCATCTGAAATGGAATTTTAAGCAAATTCTTGAACCTGGAACTTAAAAACAGAAAACACATTCACACTACAGCATGCATTTATTCAGGGTATTGAATAAAATTGGGAATCCAATTGTAATTAATGATAATAACGTTGGTATTAGTCAATAAATTTAATTTCAATGCAATTCCCATAAATGAATGGAAAGAAATGAATGTATGTAAATGTATACTAGGTTATTTATCAAATATAAGGGAAGAAGAATAAATATCGAATTGATTGATGAATGAATATATGTTGAATAGTAATGGAATGTAAAGTTAATGGTAATTGTATAAAATCAATACAAGATAATGAATTGCAAATTCTTGGTTTATATTAAAGTGTGAATGGAAATCTGATTGGTTATATTAATTTGATGGAATTCAAATTTGATGGGAAAGGTAAATGGATATGTAGTAATAAATGTAAAGGACTTAAAAAATGGAATTTATCTAATTAATAGATATAACGGATAAGGATATACTTATAAATGTAGGATTAAGAGTTTGAGTTATATACTTAGTTCCTTCAGTTAAATCGGAAATCATTTCAATAATTATAAATTAAATGTTACGATAAATAAATTAAGGAAAAAAATGGGAAATAACGTAAATAAATTCTTCATTAAATGATGGTTAGTGTATATGAAGAATGGAGGTTAAGCTTTATAAATTGATTTGAATCTAAAATTTAATGAAAGGGGTAATTGGAATTAAATGGATTAAATGTTTGAAGTTACGAAAATTTTAACTTAGATAAAAGGGTATGCATTTATGTAATAGAGTATGAATCTATTGTTAAGTTTATTTATAAAATGGTAGTTGGGTAAATGAAAGGGCGCAAAAGTAAGCCTGTCAGTATATTAAAGTAATATATGATAATAGGTTTAATCGAAATAAATGAAAATTTAACATCTAAATATTACATTAGTAGGGATTTAAGTGTAGTCGAAGAATAGTAGGATAATAAATTTTGAATCTAATATTTAATCCATCAATTTGAAATATGTAAATGGATTAACCATTGATTTCTTTGATTTAATATAAATTTTTAGGAAGTTAAATTTTAATTTGTGAATTTAATGAGATTAAGGATTTATATTTAAATTTATAAATTTACCTTCTGTAATTTGACATCTAAACTTGTTTGAAACTTTGTAAATGATAAGAATTTTTAAAACTGATAAAATGGGTCAATTTTAGAATCTAAATATAAAATTGGATTTTATTTATTTATTTTGAATTTATTTAATTAATATAAAAATAGCCATTTTGGTCACGGACTCGGATTTCGACGGAACCAGTTTCATCGGATCCGTAACAGTGAATTATTGTAGGGTTTCAAGTTTGGTAGCGATCGGACTTGTCATTTGATCGTACGAACGCGAAACGCCTTGAAATCGATTTAATTGAAATCAATTTGAAATCAATTTGAAAATATTGTTTTCGGCATAACTTCTTCATACGATGGAATTTGGACGTGAAACTTTTTCCATCGCGTTCAGAATATTTTAAAATACCTATTTCGATATATGGGTTTACCCATTTTCGTTTCGGGGTCAGAACGGGCTTTTTGGGCCAACTATCGTTTAACACGTTTATAATTCGTGCCCACCTATTCTATTGCAGTTGTCTAAATAGGCTGTTATAAACCCTAGCAGCCTCTATTCCTCATTTCTATACGTATAGGAACTTCTGTATTCCTCTTCTTCAATGGAAACAAACAATTCTAGATCAAAAATTCAAAAATCAAATCAGATCCAAAGCTAAAAATTTAAAGTCCTCAGAAAATTTCAAAAATAATATATGTTGATGCTCTCCACGAGGAAAATTTAATGGTAAAATTCGTTTTTCGATTCGGGTGGTGGTTTGACCAGAATTTGGGCGTTTAATTTCGACCATTCGTTGATCGTCGATGGATAGTGATGGATCGACAAATTGTTGGTACTGTCGTGTGGAGAGTCGAATGGGGAGTTCATCGGAGGGGATAGCTAGGCAAATCAACGGTTGGATCGGCCTAAACAATTCAATTAGGTTTTTGGGAATAAACGGCGACACGACAAAATTGACGACCGGAGGCAACATCGATGGTATACAGGGGTTCGGCTCGTCGAGGGGGTGATGATGGTAGTGCTCGGCGGCTCCCCTGGTGGCCGTAGGCGAGTGGAAGTGCGGTCAAAGGGCTCGGTCATCGTTTTTTTGGGTTCGAACAGTTGCATGATGGCCTGGAGAAGATGATTGTGCTGTAGTGTGTTGTGACGTGGCATAGGTCAGGTTATTTACTTGTTTTAATTTAATTTAATTTTCCACTCGTTTAACTCGAATAACTTCTGCATACGGTGTCCGATTTACACGCGATTTTTTTTGTTAGGATCATTTTTAAATTCCAGACGCGTTGACGCAAGTTTGGATAGATTTGGAGACCGTCGAGTTTTTGGGTTTAAATCGGACTTAAATTCGATTTAAATTCAAAAGGTGAGTGTTTTAACCCACTCACGATTTTTAAAATTTCTTATGTTTGTTAAATTGATTTTTGATATGAGTAGAAATTTTTTATGACTGTTTGGCATATTTTATTCATTATTTCTGTTAAATCGCATTTATTTAATATAACTATTAATTAATTTTATTTATTGCATATAACTTGACAATTAGAATTTATTTATTTGCGTTTTAACTGCCTGTCATAGTTATATTTATTTTTATTAACTGCCAGTTAAATTTACATTTATTTTTGCATATAAACTGCTAGTTAAACAGTTATTAAATTTATTTTGAATATAAACTGTTAGTTATTAACTGTCATTTATTTCCTGTTATATTGCATATGCTATATATTGATGTTTGTTTAAATTGACGATGATTGAAATAAATTAATGATGATTGAAATAAATTGGTTGATGATTGATATTGGGTGAATGGATGATGTGTTCTATTTTATATAAACCGCAAGTTATCATGCATTTTCATCCCATTCGGGATTGCGGTTTGAAATGATATACAACCACATTTTTATTTTTAATTGCGGATTGAAATGATAAACATCCGTATCACCTGACCATTGGGTAGGAAATTTTATACAGGCACCGCGGTGTGTGTGTGTGTGTGTGTATATATATATATATATATATATATATATATATTAAAGTGATTTCTATGGTTTTGTAAAGTTATATATATATATATGTGGTTTTATGGGATATTGATTTGGTTATTGATAAAGGTTATTATATATATAGTAATTTTCGGTTTTTAAGCTTTGTATAAATTTGATTTGAAGTTTAAAATTTAGTTTGATTTTTTGATCAAATACGATTAAGCATTTATTTAAAACTAAATTCTGGAGTTTCATTGACTTAAATGAGAATAAGGTTGGAAGATGAATATCAAGTTAAATTGGAATTAAATAAAAAGTTAGAATTTTTAAAGGATATGATTTTATAAGTTGATGTTTGTGTAGAGTGATCTAAATGAATATCAGATTGATTTAAATGAATATAAAATAAACTGAAAGATTATCCAGTTATGTGAAGTTAAAGGTTTTTTTTAAATTATATTGAATACATTAAGTAAATATTTCAAGTCTAAATAATAAGTAATTGAATTTAATATATATGGGATTGTCAAATGAGTTTGTTTTGAAATGGTGAAATATTTAAAGCTTTGAAACATAAGAATTGAAATGGTATTTGGAAGTTTAAATCGATATTTGAAAATTGATTTGTGAAATCTAAAGAAGCTTTTGTGTTTTATAAAGTAATTAAATATTTAACCATTTAAGAGATGGAAATTTCTTTCGAAGTTATGATTTTCAAGGTAGTATGATTTGAAAATATTATATTCAAGAGTTTTGATTTCTAAATATTTTACTTTGAAAACGCTATGATTTTGGAAAAGAATATATATTGGAAAATAAATTGACATTATATGATTTTGGGTCTAAATGATATCGTATTGATTTGGGGTTTTAAAAATATAAATGATATTGTATTTATATGGGTTTAAAATGGATATTTTATTCTGGTTTTAAAGTTTAAATTATTTGAAATGACCGCGGTGTTATAATAACGTTTGGTTGTTAAAGAGACTGGGATCGGAAGTTGTCATACTCTCTGCCAACTCCGAAAACCACTTTAACAACCGTGTACGCGGTGGAGATTCCAGAATGAAGTAGGTTGGTGGAGGCGTTTCCTGCAAGGTAAATACGAGGACCCGACTCCCGTGAGTTGGCATAAGGTGGCTAAAACAGGAGCGATTCTCGGGCCAATGAGGTCATTCCTCTGATCGGACACTCCTCTTCGATATTATAACTTGACTTTGGATTGTTACAGTGGCCACTTTTACTTTGATTTTTGGGGGAGTTTGTTCGAGGTGGACGGTAGCTACGGCAACGCGTTTCCATCAGCCCGGATAGCAACTGGTATATCTACCCAGGCATTGCCTAGTTGTGCCGTGTCGCCTACCATACCGAGCCTTTACTACGAGTTTCTATTTGTGTCGTACCTATGGAGTGTCTTCTCGTAGTCTCCCGATCAGGAGATATGCAGGCACTGTATAGACTATTGGCACTATTACGTCTTAAGGTGGAAAATGTAAAGCCTTAACGCTATTTTAAAGTAAGTTTATTTTACAAATAGACACTATTATAATAGCGCAATATACTATATAGTAAATAGTTTAACGGATCCTTAGGAGATGTAAATCCCAAGCATCTCTTGAGTTACCGCACTCATATTTATTTATGTTCATTTGACTCACATAAGATCTTTTAGTTCTGACTCGAGTGTTTTTGTCTTTTCAAATTCGCTCGGGTCAGTCCGAGCGTTTCAGGATTTTGGAGATTCAGCTCTGGAGGACGAAGACAATGATTTGTATTACTATTATCTATTTTATTCTACTACACTGTATTCAGCTGCATTGATATTATTGGTATGTGAACTCTGACATTGTATAGATAAAATCAAAGGTTTTGTAAAACAGCTTTATGAACTCTATATTTTGATTATTATATTTTATCCTTCCGTTGTGAGATTCTGTTTAGTTTTATTTCTTTCTCGTTTTTCTTATTTACCCCATAACAATCCGCCCTTCCGTATGGTTTGAATTGGCACGTATGTCGATTTAAAGTATGCGAAAAGGCGGAGACGTTACAATTTGAGTACCCAAGAGTTTACGAAAACAGAAGATAAACTCTGGGTCAGACATGGGTCTGGTGTGAGTAACAGGTTAAAGTTGATTAAATTTGAAAAAAAACCTTTGAAAAGAAAGGTAATACGTAAGACATCCCACACATAAACATGGAAAAGTTTTTACCTTACGCTAACCAAAACATTTGATAGGAATTCCAGTGATATTATAATAAATCTAGAGTTTTCAAGTAAATATGAAATAACCGAAATTGTTACATGATTAAATTCCAGCTATTAGCCACAAAAGTGGGTAATACAATAAAAACTGTTGGCACTTATTGGATTTTGGATTCCATCAATGGCAGGGCTACCGGGGTACCGTCCCAACGTACCGAGGACCACTCCCAATCCCCAGTAACACAAGACCGGAACCATCCCTTACTGGACAGTCCCGAACAAGACAACCCTGCAGTTGGCGTACGCTCCAACTGCCCACACAACCGAATAAAAAGGGACCTCTAGACAGGGGAAAATCTCGTCCTACTTGGGCGTGACCCACTTAGCCTTGCTGCACCTCCCCTGTTTTAGCCATTCCCGGTTGATGAGGCTTGAGGCTACGATTACCTTTAGAGAACACATCTCTTAGAATGCTCATCGTCCACCTGACGATGTTCTGAAAGCATTCAATCCATACAAGTTCGTTCCGGGTTCGAACGAAACCGAAGGCATTATCTTGTTACACACATTTTGGAATCACCCTCAGAGTTAACGACGATAACCCTTGCATTCTGAATCTTCATCTCGAATCTGAAAGTACTACCCGTCAAACTCATCACGGAATCACCCCCAGAATTATACTGACGAATAGTTCTTACGCCTCGAATCTTCACTCTTCACATGAGATTCACGACCTATCGTTAATTTGGATCGATGTGGTTTTCGGATATCCAAATATGGAAACCCGATCCCGGTCTCATCGAAATCCAAAGCGTGTCTTTTAAGGCCAAGTTGTTTTAAAGGTTTAAAACAATTCAATTATCTATATATACAGATAGATAAATCACAGTTTCACAATAGGTAATCAACATTATCATCACAACAGATAATCCACATTATCATTATCAAAAGGTAATCCAAATCATCATCACAATGCAACCAATGCATCCATATCACTCAACATCACTTATCTCATATCTGAGATTCAAACCATTCAAGGCAATCCATATCATCCATTCATATAAGCAATGGTTAATAAACATACCAAATATAATTAATTTAAAATTAATTAAATTAATTACATCATTTCTAATTAATTTAAAGTAAATTAAATTAATTATTTCATCATATAAATCCTGCTTACATCACTATTAATTAATTATCAATCAATTAATTAATCATCAATCAATTATTCATTTTAATTAATCATCCCTGATTAATTAACCTATAATTACATGTAAGTAATTATCCACCAATTAATTTCTCAAACTAATTATACTTACCAAATGCGGTAATTAATCTTTAAGTACTTCCTTAATTAATTAAATATAATTAATTACATTACTTCTTAATTAATTACATTAATTGATCCCTTCATTATTAATTATTTCTAAATAAATCTATTCTTAATTACATCATTAATTATAATAATTAATGATCTCTAATTATATTTTCTATTTAAATTAATTACATTAAGTAATTAATCTTTATTTAAACCATAATTGTTAATCACCGTTGATTAACTTCATTCAGTAATTAACTACCCTTAATTAATTTACCAAACAAATTAATTACTTATTAATTAATTATCTCAAATTAATCCCTTGATTAATTCACATAGTAATTATACTCAAATTACTTTCATCAACAAATCACCTTCAGTTAATTACATACAATAATTACCCATTAATTACTTTCCTAAGTAATCTCTCTTCATTTAATTACATTAAGTAATTATACTTCACAAATCATCAAATGATTATTTTAAATTAATTAAACTGAATTAATTAACTTAATTCAATCAAATTTAAACTCAATTAATTACAATAAGTAATTAATTCATTAATTACTTCCATAAGTAATTATACTTAACAATTTACACAAAAGATTATCTTTGAATTAATTAACCTAATTAAAAATTAATCACATTAATTAATTATTAATTAATCCTTAGTTAATAACCTCATTAACTATTTAACAATTCATTAATTATTTTTCTAAAATAATTAACTTATTTTAATCATTATTAGTTACAAATTAACTAATCATTAATAACCCATTAATTAACCGCTAATTATTTAATAAACTAAGTGTTGACTATAACATAATTAATCCTTTATTACTTGATTAATTAATTATTAATCATTAATTAAAAATCAAATCTTATTTAATCAATGAATCTTAAATTACAAGTTAATTATCCTAAGAACAATTAATCTTAAACCTTTTAAGATTAAACCCTTAATTACTTTAAGTAATTATCCATTTCATTAATTTATAAAATAAATTAATTATTCATTTAATTACCCTAATAATTACATGCATAATAAATCATTAAATTATAATTTAACTTCAACAAGTTTTAAAATCAATTTAAAAACTTTAAATGATAAATAATACTTTTCTTATAAAAAAAATTCTACAAAAGTTTAAATCAAATTCCCTTTTTAAATTCAAAACATTTAA
The DNA here is from genome assembly GCA_030765085.1 of Allium cepa. Lineage (NCBI taxonomy): Eukaryota > Viridiplantae > Streptophyta > Magnoliopsida > Asparagales > Amaryllidaceae > Allium > Allium cepa. The sequence continues at coordinate 323,531,710 of CM060939.1, forward strand.
ATTTTACTTAATCATTCAAAATCGTTAAACACTTAAATTTATAAAAAAAATTAAATATATTTTGAAACAAAGATTCAAATCCAGATTTGAATCAAATTTAAACTTTGTTTAAAAACATTTCTTTATATTTCAATTTCTAATTTAAATACAAATTTCTTTAAAGACATTTTTAAACAATAAATTCCTTAAAGTATTTTAAAAAAATTTGAAATTTAAAAGCTAATTCATTTCCAACTATGATTCAAATTAAAACTTGAATTCATAATTTTAAATTAGATTTAAAACATATTTTAAATCCTTACTTAATATTTTAAATTTCAGTTTAAATATGAAAACGGATCACGTTTTCTAACCTGAACAAAACTAACTCGAGCAACACAAAATTCAATTGAGCCTAATCCTAACCTAGCCTAAGAAAAACTCAAAACAAACTCGAGTAACTTGAGTAACCTTCCTATTAGAAAGCATTCCAACCAATTACTGACAGGTTTATACATAAACCTGAAACAACCATTCTCACCCGAGCCTGTACCCCAACTACTTCGAGTCCAATGACCTACAGCTTCGAGCCAATCACGAATTTACCCGACACAAAACACGAGTAACATTCTTCCCTAAAAATAACTGACACGCCAAGTTCCCTGTGCACCTGCACCAAACCCTTCGTCACCTCCGGCCTCTCGCGACCACTCGCGCAAGTCGACGGTCATCACCCCATACTATTCTGATCATCAATCAAACTACAGAAACCAAAAATCAAAATCGATCTTCGATCTCGAAAACAGGAAGCAATGTCGAATCTGAAATTACCCAAAATCACTCGCCTCCGATCACCTGAATTGCTTCGCCTCCGGCCTATACTCCTTCCATACTCCATCAATCACCAACATGAATCTGGAACAAGTCGGTCATTCAAAGGGGCTGCGGTGATAAATTTTCAGATGAACAGAAAATTTAGGGTTTAAAATTTTGATTCAAAATCATAATCGCCCCAAAGCTTTGATCCACCTACTACCATTTTTCCTTGAATACTTGATTATCACTTCATCACCAAAGAAAACCCTGGCCACCCTGACCTCCTAGGTTGTCAGTTCCAACCCAAAACACCATTTTTGGTTAAACCAGAAATGCTTAATCAAATACAAACTTAAAATTCAAATTTTAGTTTTAAAATTCATGTCTTTGTTTATGTAACCTGTTGATAATCTTAAATCAAGGAATCTAGATGACTAAATTCTTACTTATATAAGGATTGTTCTGTATTTATTTTGTTTCCAGTGAAAATACAGAGTTTTCTTATATTAAATAAAATTTAAACTTAGCTTATATAACGCAACCATATTTTGTTTTGAACCTTAAATCTTAACACATATTAAATCATCTGAAATGGAAATTTAAGCAAATTCTTGAACCTGGAACTTAAAAACAGAAAACACATTCACACTACAGCATGCATTACAACATACATACATTCATATACACACACACACACACACACACACACACACACACACACACACCAGTAATAAGCTTGAAAAAGGCATACAAACATTTTATTTCTAGAGTAAAACAGCAACTAGATTCATACTTAAATTTAAGTAGAGTGATGTTACTCACCAGAATTTTATATGAGCAGAGCACATGTTTTAGAAAAACTTGAATCTGAAAGGTGCTAGATTTGAAAACTTGAAGTTCTTTAAAACTGCAGTTTGCTTTTGCTTCTTGTTTTGCTTTTGAATTTAAACTTCAGTTTACTTTTTAAAAACTTCCATCTTGTTTTTGTACAATGCTTTGCTTCCAGATTTTACAGCTACATGCATGCTTCCAGAAAAATGTAGGCATTGTTGATTTAAAACAGAATTTGAGGAGATCTGCAGTCTTTGAATTTGCAGAATGATTTTTTTCAGGTTAATGAATTGTAGAGTGATTTTCAGGTTAATGTATTTGAAGGGCTACAGGTTTATATGATTTGCATTACAAGTTTGAGTATGATTCAGATGGTTTTGGGTTTAGAGGAACATGGGTTTCAGTTGGGGTTTTTTTGACGGAAAATTACAGATTTTGCAGAATTTGTTTAAACGGAATTTTGCTTTGATCAAAAGTTTCTGTTTTGAAGAAAGATGCAGATTTTTAATTTTTTTACCTGAAGATCTCTGATGTTTGAAAAAAAGAAGAATGGAAAAGAATAAATTTGAGAAGAGATGTGTTAATATAAGTAAATTTTGATTTAGTTAAAATAAAAGAAAAAGAAAATTAATAGGACATTTGTTTTAATTTTCCAACATTTGTCACTTTGTTTTATTTTTTGACTAACACATGTCAATTAGAGTGTTAAGAGGCTCACACATGTAATTTAAGTATTTTATTTTATTTTAAATTGTCTATAAAAGCTTTAACTTATTTTATTTCTTTCTTATGTATATATATAGATTTCTTTTCTTTTAAATTTAAAGAGAAATGAAACAAAACAAATATAAATATAAGCTTATTCAAATATTTTTAAATATTTATTCCTTTAAATTTCAAAACATTAAATCCAAATTTAAATTAAATTAAAACTCCAATTTAAAAATCAAGTTTTATATATATATATATATATATATATATATATATGTGTGTGCATATATAACTCTTATTAAATTTAAAAATAACAAATCCTATTTCTTATAAATTTTATTTATGTTCATAAGAACTAAGTATTATCATTATTACTTGAAAATAACCAATTAAACAATATTAAATAATTTATAAAAGAGATTATAATTTACTTCTGTTACTCAATAAATTAAGATCATTGGTAAATTGTATTTTAAATCTTATATATAATTTCAAGCAATATTAAAAAGAAAAATAAAATAAAACTTTGATGTTAATCTAATTTAAATTCATATTTAAGCTAAAAAAAATTTAAAAACAAATAAGATTTATCATTAGTATAAACCATATAATTATTTATTAAATTGTTTTGAAAAGCTAAATGTTAAATTTAAATCAAATTTCGAATTTACCAAATATAAATTAAAATTAAAAATTGATTCATTTAATAAGTTCCAAATCAAAGTTTATATATTTACAATATATATAATTATATATATATATATATATATTATAAATAGACAACAATATATTTGCTTTAAAAAGATACAATCTTGCAATTTAAATATTTATTAAAAGATGATTATTAAATCAATTCAAATTTTATTATCAAAAATTATCAAACCAAATTAATTTTTAACATAGGTTATTAAATTTATATTGCCAAATTTCCGAGATATCACAACAACATAGATTAAAATTCTTTATATACCATAGTCCTTTGATTGTCTCTTTTTGTCTAGATTCATCGTGTATTCCCTTTTTCCTTCTAACTTGCTTTGTCATGAATCAAAACTAGTGATTTAACATTCTCCCCCTTTAGGATCGATTTCACCCTAGAGGGGGGGTGAATAGGGTGATGGTATAAATTATAAAAATTAATTGCAGAAGCTTATAAAATATTTTCAACACAGATCACAGAACAATAGCAGCACAGATAATAGAGGAATAATAAATGTAGAAATAGAACGTCACAGAATTTACCCAGCTTCGGCAAAACCCTGCCTACGTGCTGCACCCAAGGTTTCTACTACAAATTAGATAGTCAGACGCTTACACACGTAAACTCGCGACACCCGCTATCGACTAAATCTAACTCTACGCTCAAAACCCTGCCACAACTCAGCTACTGAGTTGCGAATTCTCAAGCTACGCCACGTAGCTTGTCCCTTAGTCACACGACTAGAAATTTAAACGGTTTAAAAAAGAAAATACAAATTAAAACAATTTAAAATTAAAATAACCCTAATTTTAAAATAAAAAGCCCTTATATAATAACCAAGGAGAAAAATAAGCCAGCCCCTTTTGTTTCGGCCCGTTCTCTTTTAATCTCTGTTCCTTTTCGTTAATAATGACGGTCGTTCCTCTTGCAAATTCAGGGCTTGTTCTCTTCGGTCCAAACTAGGGTTTCGTGAAGCTGCCGATTCTTTATTCAGTCTGGTTGTAAATTGAGAGAATACTTGTTCGTCTTTTTGGCTGCTTCTGGAGTTCGACTTCAATTTGGTATGTGGTTTTCTTTTGTGCTTTTCAGTTACGCTCAATTGAACTCCGATGTTTAATTGCCAGCGATGATTCTGGGTTAAATATGCGTTCGATCTCCTTTATTTTCGTTCATATAAACTTATTTGAATTTGTCAAATAACTTGTTCAGCCGTTCGATTTCACTTTGATGCTGATGATTTCACTGACTTTTTCAATTTCGTATAAACTTGTGTTACTTGGTTTACACGGTGCTGATTCAATTTCGTGATGACCACGACTTTAATTTGTGACATCTGACTTTGTCATATTCGTATATTTTTATGACTATTCGTTTATCACGGTTTTGAACAGTTTCATTCCTTGACTTTACTCTCTGATTTCGTTTTTACTTCGGCATTGACTGGTTTGCCTTGGCTTTGATTTTGTGGCACTCATATATGTGTATACATACTGGTTACATTCTTGGTTATGTATCACCATATATCTGTAGTACTTCGGCATTGACTGGTTTGCCTTGGCTTTGATTTTGTGGCCCTGTACTTGTATACTGCTGTTATTGTTGTACTTCATTTTGATAACATGTTGGAATCTGACCTTATTGTGATTTTTGTGTCACTGCAATTTGCACTTTACTTTGAAGTCTCTGTCCATTGGGCTGCACATGTTTCACTGGCACTTTGTTGCTTGATTATGGTCTCTGACTTTGTTCATCATATTGTTTGATCATTTGGCTTTGCATTGTGTAGTTGATGTTGTACACTGTCTTTGCTGTGTTCCCATGTTTCTGGTATTTCATCTTGGCCATGTTGGTTTCATATGAGTTGTTGCAGTTCCACTACTTTGGTTGACATTTGATGGTCTTCATATTCATGTGTCTTGTTGAAGTGGTTGAGACTGGTTTCATTCTTTGGTTGGGTCTGCACATTCACCTGTTGTTGTATTCATGTACCCTTGACTTTTCCCATGCTATATACTGGTTTATGTATATGAGTTGTTTCACTGGTGGCCTGTTGTAGTGGTTGGTGTTGCTGTTATGTTGGTGGCTAGCCTTTGCAAGTTCATTCATGACATGTTGTCCATGTGAGTTCATTTGTGTCTGCATTGTCATGTTGTATTATTCCATGTATTTGTGCTTTGGTGCAGTTCTGATTTGTCGAAGCTTTGCATTTGAGTTGAGTTATGACAACAATGGCTTGACCTTTGCATTCGGTTTATTTTTCTAATTTTCACCTGAGTTGAATCCGGCTTGGATTTGACCTTGTACTGAATGACATTGTTTTATTGCACTTGAGTTGAATCCTGTATTTGGGTTTGACCTGTGCTCACTTGTCCCTGTAAATCGATCAAGTGTATATTTCGGTGTGCACGGCCTTGTGGCATATATAGTGATACATTGTGTATGTCACATTGTTCGTGTGTGATGAATTCAAATATAAATCATGACGAACAACCCAAATAACTGAGGCAAATAATATTTTCAAAAACCATATTTTATTTTATATTGCAAAAATATTTCTATTTCAATTTTACTGCGTTAGTAAATATTTTTGCATATTGCTCAGATGCTGGATTCTAACTGGAATGAAGTTGAAGATAAAATACGAATTGAGTGAATGAGTGATGTGTAGTGAGGTTAAATATAAATATGAAATTGTGATGTATTTGTAATCAAAATTGTATATGTATAGTGAGAGCTTTAATTTGTACTATTCAAAATTGTAATAAATATTTGTTTGAATAAAATTTCTGTTTGAATTCCAATTCTGTGTTATTTAATTTTATTCAGCAAATATTTATTTAATCTATGAAAAATAAAATAGTACATTAACAAATACATTTAAACGAATGTATATATGTTTATTATCATCAAACAAAAAATCGTATAAGCGCATATTCAACTATCTCCCCCTTTTGATGATAACAAACATATATTTAAGATTTGAATATGTTAAATGTATTTGATCATTCATATGCTCTAATTGCTCCCCCTATTTAAATGCTTCCTTTCTACACAAAGCTCCCCCTACATATATGCATGCAAATAAAAATATGCAAATGAGCCTAGATGTAAATAGAGAATTATTTGACCTTCGCTTGATTTTATTTGAAAAAATCTTAACTTTTCTCTCCCCCTTTTGTTATCAGCAAAAGAATGATAGTGTTAGAGAAAATAGAGATAAAGTGATCGATATTAATTCAACATTAAACTCAATTGAATATAAATATTAAATTTCAATAAAAAATCAAACAAAAATCATAAATATTTTGTTAGGCGCATATTCCACTTTTAGAATGATGGGAATGATGTCATCATATAAAACCATACAGTTGTGTCTATTTGTGGCATATTTATATCAAGAATTTGAATATCTACTAACCATGCATAACCGTTAGGACTTTTAAATGAGATTAGTAGTATTCCAATTTTATTTTAAAAAAAACTGAATTCAAGTATCTTCTAACCATGCATAACCATGAGGACTTTTAAATGGGATTAGAATCAACTTGTTTATTTTAAAAATCAACTTTTGATATGTGTTCCATACATGCATAACCATGAGGACTTTTAAATGAGCATGGAAGCACATAACAAATTCCAAGTAATTCACCCACGCATAACCGTGAGGACTTTTAAATGAGAGTGAATACTTTGATATTTATTTATTAATTATTATTATTATTATTATTATTATTATTATTATTATTACTGTATAATTTTTTTTTGTTATTTCAAAAAAATGTAAAAATGAAAAACGAACGATTCCTGTTTAAAGTACCACATATCGATAAACTATATAGAATTTTGATGAGTGATGGTCGTTAGAAATATGATAGGTATAGAGATGGTCATGGAATTTTTTACCAACAAAAAGTTTTATAACTCTTGTTTAAATTTCTAAAGGAATTTACTAATTATACCGTCTCGAGTCATAATATATGATCAATATTAACACTCATCACTTTTTCAATCACTATTTTTCTTTTCGATAATCATTAGGGACTCAGATTAGTCAAAATAGTCATTTAAAATCAAATTCAAAAATAATTATGAAATTAATTTTTCAAAAATGACTAATCTGAAAATATGGTCAAAAATGATTTTCTTCAGGGGGTTTTAATAGAAAATTTTCTGCTATTTGAAAATTATTTGAAATGAAGAATATGCAGATATTTTCTTTGAAAAAACGATGCAGTTACTAAATGTCTTAAAAATCACGTTCAACTAGTAATTTTTCTATCAACTAGATTACCAGTGTAATCTACATCTGAATTTCTCTTTCACTCAAAATCATCATTAATTGAATTTGATTGACCAAACCATGAAGTGTGCACCAAAAATTTCAAACTCAATTTTAACAGCAATTTAAATGACATTCTCTTGAATTTGAAATGAAGCCGTGTAAATAATCAAAAACCGTGAATAAAGAGTTAGCCGTATTATAACCAAATGTATTATCATCCAACAAAACACTATTTTTAATCCAAACTGATACATGTGAAGTAAATCAAAGAATCCAGAGAATTTTATAGTGTTTTTGGCAAAAGAATATAATTTGGCCAACTATGTTGAATAAGTCAGAATCAAAATCATCATCTTTTCATCATCTCAATATTGGCTGGTTTTAATTCAGAATATGGTGCGGATTATCACATTTAATATATCGTACAAATAAATCTATCTTTACCCGTTTTACCTTTACGATATTTTTCATTGTTGTCCGTTGTGATTCTGTCACCTTTATACTAGGATAAGGAACATGGCTTTGTCGCTCGTTGTGTTTATGGAACAACCAAAATCCAGAGAACACTGTTGTTGTTCCTTAGCCTGCCACCAGACCTACACGGGAAAAGATTCATGTGACCTATTTGTTTTTATAGGTCCATGGTTGTTAGTGGCAGAATATTTAGAAAAATAATTTTATGGAGACCCAAAACTATTTATAATTGTTCCCTTCGGCACCCAAATTTGTTTAACTTTGAGAGATTTTATATTTGTGCCTTTTGGAACCCAAATTGGTATAGTTTTCATGTGTTTGGGCCTATACCGACAACTATTGTGATTGTGTCCAAATTTTCTACAAATTGTGCACATAGAATTAACTTGATTAATATTGCTTTCAATAATTTTAGAACTATTATATCCAAGTCCTTGTCTAACCGTATTAAAAGTTTGCTTTCCTAAGAGCATACTTAACGATTTTTCACTTTTTGAAAATTTATCTAAAGTCGTTGATAATTGTTGGACTTGTATTTTGAGAGACTCATTTTCATTTAACAATTGCGTGCACTTTTTAATCGAATTCTCTCTTCTAGTATTTTCATTCTCTTTTAAAATCAGAATTTCATTTTCAAGTGATTTTATATTGATTTCTGATTTTCTAATTTCTTCTTCGAATGTTGGACACTTATCACACTTAGGGATCCTACTTTGATAGGTTTTAACTAATTGGTCAAGTTGTTCATTTAATTCTATCAAAGTAAGTTTTTGTGATTCAAGTTTAGCGTATTTTTCCCTAAGTCATTCAAAACAGCCATTTACTTCATGAAAATATATAAGCAACTCTGAATGAGTAAGTTTTGATACCTCGCTTGGCTCATCATCATCACTGTCAGTTATATCACCTCGAAGGCAAAAATCTGCTTTTTCGCTCTCACTGCCAGTGCTTTTATCATCCTCATCTATTTCATCCCAAGTGGGTGCAAAACTTTTCTTTTTCTGTTTCTTTCCAAAGTCGCGTCAATTTCGAGGACAATTGGGCTTGATGTGTCCGGGTTGGTTGCACTTATGACAGATGATCTCCTGTTCTTCTGAGTAGTCCGGTGCTTTACCTGTTATGTTTTTCAATTCATGATTTCGAGCTGGATTTCCATATTTGCGATTCCACTTATTGAATTTCTTTATTAGTAGTGCCAGCTCTGCTGCTCATTCATCATCATCGTTATCATCATCACTTTCGGTTGTTCCTTTGAGCGCTATTGATTTCTTTCGAGTGTCACTTCCTTCACGCTCTTCCTTGAATTTCATTTCTAGCTCATAAGTGGTGAGATTTCCGATGAGTTCTTCAACTTTCATTTGTTTTAAGTCTTTTGATTCTTGAATGGCAATCACTTTTGCTTCAAATTTTCGTGGAAGCACTCTGAGGATTTTTTGGACTATCTCCAACTCCTTGTATGATTTTCCAAGAGCTTTTGATTTATATACGATATTGGAAAGTCGTCCATGCATCTCTTTGACATTTTATTCCTTCGCCATTGTGAATTTCTCGTATTCGCTGCTTAGCATGGCAAGGCGAGATTCTTTGACTTGAGATGTTCTTTCGTGAGTCACTTCTAGTGTGTGCCATATTTCCTGTGTAGTTAGACAATGTGAGACACGATTAAATTCAAATTGATCCAATGAACAGATAATAGAATTCATAGCTTTAGCATTAGTATTTTGTAATTTATTTTCTAGTTCTGTCCATTGTTCCTTTGGTTTATCTACTTCCTGATTATCTACAGTTATAGTCGGTGTTCTATAACCTGTCTCAACAATATTCCAAGCGTCAATGGTTTTCAAAAAGATTTCCATCCTATTTTTCCAATAAGCATATTCACCATTGAACATTGGTGGTCTAACTATGGACTGACCCTCAGCAAAAGCATTATTAAAAGAAGCCATTTTAAAAATTCAAATTTTTATTAAAAATTGGTTTTTGTAAAATCAAATTTTTTAAAACAAAAAACGGCTTTTGTTCCTAGCTCTGATACCACTTGTAGGATTGATTTCACCCTAGAGGGGGGGTGCATAGGATGATGGTATAAATTATAAAAATTAATTGCAGACGCTTATAAAATATTTTCAACACAGATCACAAAACAATAGCAGCACAGATCATAGTAGAATAATAAATGCTGAAATAGAACAACACAGAATTTACCCAGCTTCGACAAAACCCTGCCTACGTGCTGCCCCCAAGGTTTCTACTAGAAATTAGATAGTCAGACGCTTACACACGTATCGCGACACCCGCTATCGACTAAATCTAACTCTACGCTCAAAACCCCGCCATAACTCAGCCACTGAGTTGCGAATTCTCAAGCTACGCCACGTAGCTTGTCCCTTAGTCACACGACTAGAAATTTAATCGGTTTAAAAAAGAAAATACAAATTAAAACAATTTAAAATAAAAATAACCCTAATTTTCAAATAAAAAGCCCTTATATAATAACCAAGGAGAAAAATAAGCCGGCCCCTTTTGTTTCGACCCGTTCTCTTTTAATCTCTGTTCCTTTTCGTGAATAATGACGGCCGTTCCTCTTGCAAATTTAGGGCTTGTTCTCTTCGGTCCAAACTAGGGTTTCGTGAAGCTGCCAATTCTTTGTTCAATCTGGTTGTAAATTGAGAGAATACTTGTTCATCTTTTCGGCTGCTTCTGGAGTTCGACTTCAATTTGGTATGTGGTTTTCTTTTGTGCTTTTCAGTTACGCTCAATTGAACTCCAATGATTAATTGCCAGCGATGATTCTGGGTTAAATATTCGTTCGATCTCCTTTATTTTCGTTCGTATAAACTTATTTGAATTTGTCAAATAACTTGTTCGGCCGTTCGATTTCACTTTGATGCTGTTGATTTCACTGACTTTTTCAATTTCGTATAAACTTGTGTTACTTGGTTGACACGGTGCTGATTCAATTGCGTGATGACCATGGCTTTAATTTGTGACATTTGACTTTGTCATATTCATATATTTTTATGACTTGTTCGTTTATCACGGTTTTGAAAAGTTTGATTCCTTGACTTTACTCTCTGATTTCGTTTTTACTTCGGCATTGACTGGTTTGCCTTGGCTTTGATTTTGTGGCCCTCATATATGTGTATGCATACTGGTTACATTCTTGGTTATGTATCACCATATATCTGTAGTACTTCGGCATTGACTGGTTTTCCTTGTCTTTGATTTTGTGGCCCTGTACTTGTATACTGCTGTTATTGTTGTAATTCATTTTTATAACATTTGGAATCTGACCTTATTGTGATTTTTGTGTCACTGCAATTTGCACTTTACTTTGAAGTCTCTGTCCATTGGGCTGCACATGTTTCATTGGCACTTTGTTACTTGATTATGGCCTCTAACTTTGTTCATCATATTGTTTGATCATTTGGCTTTGCATTGTGTAGTTGATGTTGTACACTGTCTTTTCTGTGTTCCCATGTTTCTGGTATTTCATCTTGGCCATGTTGGTTTCATATGAGTTGTTGCGGTTCCACTACTTTGGTTGACATTTGATGGTCTTCATATTCATGTGTCTTGTTGAAGTGCTTGAGACTGGTTTCATTCTTTGGTTCGGTCTGCACATTCACCTGTTGTTGTATTCATGTACCGTTGACTTTTCCCATAATATTTACTGGTTCATGTATATGAGTTGTTTCACTAGTGGCCTGTTGTAGTGGTTGGTGTTGCTGTTATGTTGGTGGCTAGCCTTTGCTAGTTCATTCATGACATGTTGTCCATGTGAGTTCATTTGTGTCTGCATTGTCATGTTGTATTATTCCATGTATTTGTGCTTTGATGCAGTTCTGATTTGTCGAAGCTTTGCATTTGAGTTGAGTTATGACAACAATGGCTTGACCTTTGCATTCGTTTTATTTTTCTAATTTTCACCTGAGTTGAATCCGGCTTGGATTTGACCTTGTGCTGAATGACATTGTTTTATTGCACTTGAGTTGAATCCTGTATTTGGGTTTGACCTATGCTCACTTGTCCCTGTAAATCGATCAAGTGTATATTTCGGTGTGCACGGCCTAGTGGCATATACAGTAATACACTGTGTATGTCACATTGTTCGTGTGTGATGAATTCAAACATAAATCATGACGAATAACCCAAATAACTAAGGCAAATAATATTTTCAAAAACCATAATTTATTTTATATTGCAAAAGTATTTCTTTTTCAATTTTACTGCGTTAGTAAATATTTTTGCAGATTGCTCAGATGGTGGATTCTAACTGGAATGAAGTTGAAGATAAAATACGAATTGTGTGAATGAGTGATGTGTAGTGAGGTTAAATATAAATATGAAATTGTGATGTATTTGTAATCAAAATTGTATATGTATAGTGAGAGCTTGAATTTGTACTATTCAAAATTGTAATAAATATTTGTTTGAATAAAATTTCTGTTTGAATTCCAATTCTGTGTTATTTAATTTTATTCGACAAATATTTATTTAATCTATGAAAAATGAAATAGTACATTAACAAATACATTTAAACGAATGTATATATGTTTATTATCATCAAACAAAAAATCATATAAGCTCATATTCAACACCCTCTTTTTGATTGATGACAAACCTGTATATAAAAGATCCTAGAGAACAAATATAAAAACTCCCTCTGAATATATGACACTTCTCGTACTTGCATAAAAATGATTAGGACAATTCTTCTCCCCCTTTGTCATCGACGAAAAGGAGATATAGCAAAATCGTTTCAATATAAAGCGCGGAAATGAATATCAAAGTGAGACTAATTAGTACAAGTCTCAAAGATAAATAATTAGCAAACAAACATTTAAATGTTTTTAAACTGACAATAAAATTTCAAATAAGCAAATAGTTCATACCATACTCACCCACCAAAAAACCTATTCATCAATATCCCAATTATACTCTCCTTCTGGTGCAGGCTCTTTTCCTGGTCTAGAAGTGCCTTGAGCACCACTGCCTGCTCCACTATTGCCGCTACTAGTATGCTCCTCTGATGTAGACCATGTAAATTGAGGTGTCGGACACTTTCCTTGGGCGATAGATGTGGCAGCAGTGGATGAAGAACATGATAATGCATCCCATAAAGTAGAAAAGAAGCCTTTGATCTTATCAAGCTTCTAGTCCATTTTCTTGAGCCTTGAATCCAAAATAAGTTGATTTTTGGAGAGAATTTCAATCGATTCATGGGTGTTGGAGGAAGTAGCTAAGCTGATATTGCCTTCTTCTTGTTGTGCTTCTGGTTCTCTAATTGTAGGACCTCCAGATTGTTGTTGTTGAGTTTGTTGGTGCTTCCAATCTTCATATGCAGTAATAGGTGGAGGTCTTGTTGGTAGTTTCATAAGACTGATGGTCCTTATATTTATCATTCCGACAGTAGAGAATTCAGAATCTGGTTGACGAACACCAGCATGTAGAAAAATTCTCATAATATATTCTCCGAAGTAGATACATGCATATTCCCATGTGGAAAGGTGAGAAACTCATCCATAATACGATGTAATCAATTTACGCGTATATTTCCTCATATGGCATAGCGAGCTTCGAAATTTTTCGGATATATTAACTCATATGAGCTGGTTCGTGGGAGAATAGATCGCATGAGTGTCTTGTGCAAAATTCTTGCTTTAGGCCGAAGAAGCTTAGAACGCAATTCAGTCATGTCGTCACTCATGAACATATGACTAATTCCATCTCTTTTTCTTGGATTGCATTCGACATCATTTAAATCTATACCTTCATTTGGTGATTGAAGATATGTGCCATTCTATCCAGAGAAAAGGAAACTTGTTGACCACAGACCAAGCTCCATACACAATTATTTGGATTAGCTGGTTGTTGGTAGCCAAGATTAAGATTTGCAAAAAAAAAGTTTTACCATAAGATGATTAATGTTATGGCGATCTGAATTGTAGTCGAGGAGTGACTCTAATCCACGTCTCTGCATTATTTCTTGAAGAAAGTAAGCTCCAAAATTAGAATAAACCATGAATGATCCTTTAAAGATTCTAGAATTTTTCATCTTCTACCATCATTCGATTGCAGTTGCATCATATAGCCAATGAGCAACACGAGTATCAACAAAAGATGAAGAAGCTTGTTTTGAGCGTTTTGATCTTGGAGGAGCCATTAATTTGATGGTATTGAGAATAAATTAAAAGAAAAATAGGGGCTAGGGTTTTGGAGGAAGTAAAAAATAAAGAAGATAAAGTGAATAGATGGGTAAAAACGGGTTAAAAAATGAAAAGGCATGTGACGCCCCACCTCTATACCCACGCTAGCCAAGGACACTACAGGGTAATGCCGTCAACTAACACGGAGAATAAGGCTGGTTAGGAGCAGCCATCTATAGCCTTGCTCTAACTATCTATTGAATACATCGACAATAAACATACCAAGCAGGTCGACATACCTAATGAATACTTAAAACAAAACCATAGGTGGTTGAAGGATCTATCAGAACAGAATATAACATCTCAAATGTAATATACATCATAGAACAGTAGATCATCATATACACATACACTGATACATAACAGAGTATACAAAATAATACATGTCAAGTGGTATAACAAACCACAATATACAGACGATACCAGATGAATACATATATCAGAGTTACTACAAAATGGGACTACACAAAAAGCTATGACAAAAAGAAGCTAGCGGAGTAGTCCATGCGGAAGCAAAATAGGCTAAGTCCAAAAGTACCTAACCTGAAACATTTCGGTCTGACCCGAGTATAAAATACACGGGTTATTCTAGCTAAACAAATCAGTTAGATAAACTGAACAACAATAAACCTGTAAGGTTACAAAGCATAACAAATATCTCTAAAAGAGATAAGACAATCATCTAACAAAAGATGAATCATATGATAACAAGCCTCGTATCATCGGCAACATATAGAAACAAAGGATACAAATATCCCAAATCAAGCCAAAAAGGCAAATAACAAATACCAATAAGGTATACAAGTTCCGCAAGGTAAACGCTACGCATCATGCGGCTCATAATGACCAACATCGAAGGGCGATACCTAGGGAATATACATATGAATGAAACATCAGAAAATTGCTCGAGCTCAGTACTGTACAAACAAGGATCCATGAGCCCAAAGACTCCAAACCCAATATCACCCATGCGGCACATAACGACCAACATCGGAAGCGATACTAAAGGGCAACAAACCCGAAGGCATAAACCCGAAAGCACATACCCGAAGGCAACAAACCGTAGTGGTGAAGGTCAGAGACCCAGTACTGGACACCACTAACTGGCGGAATGTGTCACAACTCTCGAAGAGGAATCCGAAAAGTGTTAACGTATGTCCCATAACCACTCGTTCGCACTAAACGATTTACTATCCGTCAGTCACTTTCACAATCAAAGCAGTACAAAGTTTACCTCATGTCATCGATAAACCAAACCTGAAGTTCAAAACGATCAATTGAATAGGTCGGGGACTAATCGGAAAGATAAACGCATAGATTCATGGTCCGTGTTTTGCCCAACCATTTAATCACCCTTCCACTTCCCTCGAAGTGCGAAAGTGTGTGTTTTAAATAGAATTTATAAATTGGAGAAACGAGCTTTTAAATGTGATCCGAGAGATTATTTTATAAAAACCCGTGGATGAAGTCAAGAATAAGTTATCAAAGTCAAAGATGCAACAAAAACTACTAAAAAGCAACTTGAATAGATAAAATTTGGATAACCAATCAAAATATGCAAAAACAGGCAAAACATGAGCAGGTCGGTCGACCGGTTGCGGGGCTCGGTCGGCTGGCCAGATGCAGGAAACATGACATGGCTCGGGGTAGCAGGTCGGTCGACCGGTTGCAGGGCTCGGTCGGCCGAAGCCAAATTCCTGCACTTCCAAAACAAAGGCAGGGAAGTGCCAAGTAGCAGGTCGGTCGACCGGACCTGTGGGTCGGTCGGCCGAACCTGATGGTTTGCACTTCCTGCCCTATTTTCATTGAAATGCAAATTCGTTCCAAATCCAAAACAATGGCACATGCATACTTGTTAGGAATTCATACCCAACATCAATGAAGTCAAGAGAAGTAGATGTGAGTTCAAAACTCACCTTTAACCCAAAAACAAGAAGAAGAAGCTCAACAACAAGGAGAAGACCAACCAAACTCTACTTCAACCCAACAAGCTTCAATCTAAGAATAAAACATATATTTCCCAATTTAGGTTTAGGAAATTTTCTGAAATTGAAGAGGAGAAGAGTTAGAGAAGATGAAGAGGAGCTCACCAATGTCTTCTCTTTGATTTTGGAGCAAGAATTTGGAGTTTGCAAATGGAATTAGGGCTTGCAATTTCTATTTCCTCTTCTCTTCCACCATTTTCAGTTTTTGCTTAAGAAATGAAATGAAATGAAGATGAATGAAGAGAAGGGGTTGAGTTAGAGTATTAGTTAAGCTAGTGGGCTGAACCCAAACCCAAAACCCAATAGAAAAAGGGTCAAAATTTCACAAACTCCAAACATATCAAAGATTATACTCAAAAAGACCGCAAACGCCATTTTGGAACCAATGGAGGTAGTTTCGAGCTCCAATTCGGCCGTTTGCAAAAAGTAACATTTCGGACCTAAATCCGACTAACGAAGCTATATTTAAATAAAATATTTAAATATATAATCGTTAAATATGCGGGTTGGTACAGATCTCTCCTCCTTAAAAAATTGCGTCCCCGCAATTCTTAGAGACGATATTTGTAACAACTACATACATATAACAGTCAAAAGAAAAAGGAAATAAGCTTGAGGTGAAAAGACATACTCACCGTTTACAAGCTAAGAAAGAAAACCCGGATAAGATCGCTCAATAAACTCTCTGGTTTCCCAAGTACAGTCATTGGGATTGGCGGACCATTGAACTTTAACGAGCGGCACGTCCTTGTTTCGAGGGTGTCGCACCTCCGTGTCAAGCACGCGAATAGGTTGCTGTACAATAGATAAGTCCGGTGAGATCTCAAGCTCTTGCAAATCAGGAGAAGTAATAACAGATTCCGACTCCCGAAGGCACTTCCGAAGTTGCGAGACGTGGAACACGTCATGAATGCCAGATAAATGAGCTGGAAGTGAAACTCTATAAGCCACAGGGCCAATACGTTCAGTAATAGAAAATGGTCCTATATAACGAGGAGCCAATTTCACAGTCGTACTGAAACGCATAACCCCCTTCAAAGGAGAAACACGAACAAAAACAAGATCACCAACTGAGAACTCGAGAGGCTTCCTACAGTTGTCAGCGTAGGATTTCTGGCGACTCTGTGCCTCTTTCATTCTTAACCGGATAAGATCAATCTTCTCAGAAGAATCACGAACAAAATCTGGACCAAGAATAAGCATCTCCCCAGATTCCAACCAACATGAAGGAGATCGACATGGCCTTCCGTATAAGGCTTCGAAAGGAGCTATATCGATACTAGATTGAAAACTATTGTTGTAGGAGAATTCTACAAGAGGTAGGTGATCCTCCCAACTTCCACCAAATTCAAAAATACAAATACGGAGAAGATCTTCCAAGATATGATTCACCCGTTCAGTCAGTCCGTCAGACTGCGGATGATAAGCTGTAGGAAAATTAAGCTTTGTTCCCAAAGCTTGTTGAAGACTCTTCCAAAAATGACTCATGAATAAAGGATCACAATCACTCATAATAGAACTAGGAACACAGTGAAGTCTCACGATTTCCTTGACATACAACTTAGCCAAATGCGAAGGTGTCCTATTAGACTTAATAGGGACAAAATGAGCAGACTTAGTGAGGCGATCAACAATAACCCAAATACTAGAATGGCCTGATCTCGAACGAGGTAGGCCGTCAATAAAATCCATAGAAATCTGATCCCATTTCCACAATGGAATCTCAAGAGGCTGAAGAAGACCAGAAGGACGCTGATGTTCGGCCTTAAAACGCTGACAAGTTATGAAATTGCTCACATAACTCGCCACATCGCGTTTCATGCCTTCCCAATAATAAAGACGATGTATATCGGCATACATTTTGCTACTACCGGGATGAATGGTATACTTAAAACGGTGACAATCATCAAGAATGTCATGCCTAAGTGCAAGATCAGAAGGCACAAAAAGACGGTTCTTCTTACGAAGACACCCATGAGAATCAATGCTAAAATTTTGCAACGCCTCATCATAGGATCCAGACTCACAAAGCTGAATAAAATGCAACAAATCAGGATCACGCCGCTGAGCATCGGCAATACGATCCAACAAAATAGCTCGAGCTCCCAAACTAAATAATAGAATAGGAGAATCAGAAGATGAACCTCGATCCCGAATTTCACAAAAAGATAGAGTCTCAAGAATATTCCATTCGGCAAGCATCGTAGAAATAACAGCCGAATGTTTGCAACTAAACGCATGTGCAACACGATTACCCTTACCAGGGGTATACTGGATATCAAAGTCATAGGAAGCAAGAAACTTGAGCAAACGTTGTTGTCTCATATTGAGTTCCTTCTGAGTGAACAAATACTTCAAAGATTTATGATCGGTATAGAGAATGAAGCGCTCGCCCAATAAGTAGTGTCGCCAAATCTTCAAGGCAAAGACAATGGCGGCTAACTCAAGATCATGAGTGGCATAGCGAACTTCATTCGGACGCAGTTGCCTGGAAGCATAAGCAACTACCCGATCCTTCTGCATAAGAACAACACCGATACCACTACCACAAGCATCGGTGTAGACAACAAGATCATGATTCCCTTCGGGAACCACAAGAATAGGAGCATTAGTGAGAAGTTCCTTCAATGTCAGAAAGGAAGCTTCACACTTGTCGGACCAATCAAAACGAATGCCTTTCCGAGTAAGGCAAGTGAGAGGAAGCACAACACGGGAAAAATCCTTAATGAATCGACGGTAATAACCCGCCAATCCAAGGAAACTACGAATCTCATGCACATTCTCAAGCCTCTTCCAATACTGGATGTCTTCGATCTTTGAGGGATCGACAGAAATGCCATCGGAAGATACAACATGGCCTAAGAACTTAACCTTATTCTCCCAAAAGTGGCACTTGGAGAATTTGGCTCTAAGCTGATGACGACGAAGACTACTCAAGACAATTCTCAAGTGATTAGCATGCTCGGCTTCAGACTTAGAATAAACAAGTATATCATCAATGAACACAAGAACGAACTTATCGAGATATTCCCGGAATACTCAATTCATTAGATCAACAAAGAAAGCAGGAGCGTTCGTCAAACCGAACGGCATAACGAGCCACTCAAAAGAACCATACCGAGTGCGGAAAGCGGTAAGAGGAATGCTATCCTCCGCGACTCGTAATTGATGGAAACCTGTGGCAAGGTCAAGCTGAGAAATGTCATCGATCCTAGGCAATGGATACCTATTCCTGATGGTTAACTCGTTAAGCTTGCGATAGTCAATGCAAAGCCTAAGAGTTCCATCGGACTTCTTCACGAAGACGACCGCGGATCCCCATGGAGAAAAACTGGACTGAATCAACTGCTTGGATTCAAGCTCTAAAAGCTGCTTTTTGAGTTCCTCATTTTCCCTTGTAGACATCCTCGTAGGAGGACGACTAACTGGCTGCGCGCCTGGAATGAGATCAATGCAGAACTCAATTGCCCTCTTAGGTGGCAAACCCGATACAGGCTCAAAAACATCAGAAAAGTCACAAGCAATAGGAATACGAGATATATCATCATCATCTCGCGAATCAAGAGAATATAAAGCCATTTCGGAATTATCCACATCCCGAAGAATAAGAGATAGCTGAGTAGGTGAATCCGGATGTCGAAGATATATAATCCTCTCCGAACAAATAATCCTGGCATCTTATCTCACTAGCCAGTCCGTACCTAAAATCATATCAAATCCCAGACAAGAAATAACGTGTAGATTTGCACGAAAAGAAAAGCCACATAAAACAATCTCAACATCATCACAAAGCAAACTAAGGGTCGCTGATCCCCCAATAGGATTCGCAATCCTCAATGAAGTAACCAAACAAGAAACATCCAAAGATAAATCAACGAGCTGTTTCGATACGAAAGAATGTGAAGCACCCGTATCGAAAAGAACTCGAATAGTATGATCAGAAATAAAATAGAACCTTCCAAAATAGATAGAGAGATACCTTTGGGTTGAGAAGGACCTTCAGAAGCCTTAGCAGCATAAAGCTTGCTAGACTTGGCACTAGCCGGAATAGTAGGGCAAGCTGAAACATGATGACCTTCCTTCTTGCAATAACGGAAGAAGAGAGGCTTAGGACAAGCTCGAATAATATGATTCGGAGAACCACAATTGAAACACTTTCGAGTGAAAGGTGTTCCGGAAGACTGAGGCTGAGAGCTAGGACCATCGGTCTTCTTCTTCTTAGAAGGAAAAGGCTTGGACTTATGAATTGGAAACGAGCTCTTGTTGGGGTTCTTGGAAACCTCAACATCAACATCACTATCACACTCCTTCTCGACGGTCTCGAGGTGAAGTGCCGAATCAACCAACTCCTCAAAAGAAAGTTTAAGTTGGAGCAACAAAGATTTCTTAAGATACTTCTTAAGACCAGAAACAAACTTCAAATTCTTCTTATAAGAAGTGCTTATGAATTCAAGACCTTACTTAGATAAAGCCTCGAATGATGCAACATACTCAGAAACAGAAGATTTCCCTTGCTTCAACTCAAGGAAGCGACGGGTCAATAAAACTTTTTCAGATTCAGGAACGAACTTGAGTTCAAATCGCTCCCGAAACTGAGTCCAAGAAAGAGTAGACTCATCAATCTCGGCTACAAGAAGCTCATACCAATCAAGGGCACGCTCTTGTAATATGCTAGAAGTTACAAGAACTCTATCATGGTCAGAAAGATCCATACGAGAGAAGATACGCTCGCACGTGCAAAACCAAGCTTGAACTTGAAGAACAGACTCGGAGCCTTTAAACGGCTTTCCCTCAAGATGAGAAAAATCACTGCACTGGCGTACAAAGGCAGACTTGCGAGGTGGAGACACTCGAGGAGGAACTGGAGGCTGAGTGCTCCTAAACAACTCCATAAACTGATCAACAGACAAATAAACGCCATCCGGATGTGTGCCACTGGATTGCCCGGCATCCGAACGTCGTCCCCTGCCTCTTCCAGCCATACGCTGAATGTTAGATAAGAATAAGATTATTCACAAGGTAGATATTGCAATATGGAATACTACGGAATAGAAATGCATTCCTAGACATATTCCCAAACTCTCTCTAACCTTGATGGAATAAAGAGACATGATGATTCAAAGATTTGTATCACTTGTACACTTTTATGTACCGTAATATGTGCATCTATTCTATGTTTATCATATTTTGTTCTGAACCAAGCTCTGATACAACGCTGTGACGCCCCACCTCTATACACACGCTAGCCAAGGCCACTACAGGGTAATGCCGTCAACTAACACGGAGAATAAGGCTGGTTAGGAGCGACCATCTATAGCCTTGCTCTAACTATCTATTGAATACATCGACAATAAACATACCAAGCAGGTCGACATACCTAATGAATACTTAAAACAAAATCATAGGTGGTTGAAGGATCTATCAGAACAGAATATAACAACTCAAATCTAATATACATCATAGAACAGTAGATCATCATATACACATACACTGATACATAACAGAGTATACAAAATAATACATGTCAAGTGGTATAACAAACCACAATATACAGACGATACCAGATGAATACATATATTAGAGTTACTACAAGATGGGACTACACAAAAAGCTATGACAAAAAGAAGCTAGCGGAGTAGTCCATGCGGAAGCAAAATATGTTAAGTCCAAAAGTACCTAACCTGAAACATTTCGGTCTGACCCGAGTATAAAATACGCGGGTCATTCTAGCTAAACAAATCAGTTAGATAAACTGAACAACAATATACCTGCAAGGTTACAAAGCATAACAAATATCTCTAAAAGAGATAACACAATCATCTAACAAAAGATGAATCATATGATAACAAGCCTCGTATCATCGGTAACATATAGAAACAAAGGATACAAATATCCCAAATCAAGCCAAAAAGGCAAATAACAAATACCAATAAGGTGTACAAGTTCCGCAAGGTAAACGCAACGCATCATGCGGCTCATAATGACTAACATTGAAGGGCGATACCTAGGGAATATACATATGAATGAAACATCAGAAAATTGCTCGAGCTCAGTACTGTACAAACAAGGATCCATGAGCCCGAAGACTCCAAACCCAATATCACCCATGCGGCTCATAACGACCAACATCGGAAGCGATACTAAAGGGCAACAAACCCGAAGGCACAAACCCGAAAGCACTTACCCGAAGGCAACAAACCGTAGTGGTGAAGGTCAGAGACCCAGTACTGGACACCACTAACTGGCGGAATGTGTCACAACTCTCGAAGAGGAATCCGAAAAGTGTTAACGTATGTCCCATAACCACTCGTTCGCAGTAAACGATTTACTATCCGTCAGTCACTTTCACACTCAAAGCAGTACAAAGTTTACCTCATGTCATCGATAAACCAAACCCGAAGTTCATAACGATCAATTGAATAGGTCGGGGACTAATCAGAAAGATAAACGCACAAATTCATGGTCCGTGTTTTGCCCAACCATTTAATCACCCTTCCACTTCGCTCGTAGTGCGAAAGTGTGTGTTTTAAATAGAATTTATAAATTGGAGAAACGAGCTTTTAAATGTGATCCGAGATATTATTTTATAAAAACCCGTGGATGAAGTCAAGAATAAGTTATCAAAGTCAAAGATGCAATAGAAACTACTAAAAAGCAACTTGAATAGACAAAATTTGGATAACCAATCTAAACATGCAAAAATAGGCAAAACAGGCAAAACATGAGCAGGTCTGTTGACCGGTTGCAGGGCTCGGTCGGCTGGCCAGATGCAGGAAACATCACACGGCTCGGGGTAGTAGGTCGGTCGACCGGTTGCAGGGATCGGTCGGCCGAAGCCAAATTCCTGCACTTCCAAAACAAAGGCAGGGAAGTGCCAAGTAGCAGGTCGGTCGACCGGACCTCTGGGCCGGTCGGCCGAACCTGATGGTTTGCACTTCCTGCCCTATTTTCATTGAAATGAAAATTCTTTCCAAATCCAAAACAATGGCACATGCATACTTGTTAGGAATTCATACCCAACATCAATGAAATCAAGAGAAGTAGATGTGAGTTCAAAACTCACCTTTAACCCAAAAACAAGAAGAAGAAGCTCAACAACAAGGAGAAGACCAACCAAACTCTATTTCAACCCAACAAGCTTCAATCTAAGAATAAAACACATATTTCCCAATTTAGGTTTAGGAAATTTTCTGAAATTGAAGAGGAGAAGAGTTAGAGAAGATGAAGAGGAGCTCACCAATGTCTTCTCTTTGATTTTGGAGCAAGAATTTGGAGTTTGCAAATGGAATTAGGGCTTGCAATTTCTATTTCCTCTTCTCTTCCACCATTTTCAGTTTTTGCTTAAGAAATGAAATGAAATGAAGATGAATGAAGAGAAGGGGTTGAGTTAGAGTATCAGTTAAGCTAGTGGGCTGAACCCAAACCCAAAACCCAATAGAAAAAGGGTCAAAATTTCACAAACTTCAAACATATCAAAGATTATACTCAAAAAGACCGCAAACGCCATTTTGGAACCAATGGAGGTAGTTTCAAGCTCCAATTCGGCCGTTTGCAAAAAGTAACATTTCGGACCTAAATCCGACTAACGTCGCTATATTTAAATAAAATATTTAAATATATAAACGTTAAATATGCGGGTTGTTACAAGGCAGTAGTTATTTTGTACAACCAGTCGACTGATCGGGGTAGGTCAGTCGACCGGTTGCTAACTCGAGAGATTTTTACCCTGCAATCAGTCGACTGACCTATATGACTCATTCGACTGGTTGACAACCCCAAAGTTTTTTCCCCTGTAAACAGTCGTCTGATTATATATTTCAGTCAACTGGCTGAAGTTAAGAAATGCAGTTAAGCATGAAACAAAAATTTATTCAAGAATCATTAAAACAAACATATATATACATGAAATGAAATTAAATATAGAACAATAACACATAAGAAAATTAATTATTTAGGAGTTCGAGGAGAGCATTCATGTGGTTCAGCCTTGGTGATCTCAACATGAGGACGCAAAGGAGACCAAGAGTTTTGGCATTCCCAAGATTTTGGAGATGCCGGAGGTTGTTGTGGAGTTTGCTCCCATTGATTCCAGCCAGATGAATTTGGTTGACGAGATGATGAGGGTTCAACAACGTCATGCTTTGGTGATTAGCAACAGAATTTGAGGGCGATTGATTGTATAAGGCTACGACATCTTGAAATCATCCGTTGCTCAAAATACATTTCTCTTTGTAAATTTATTTTCTTCTTTTGATAATGATGGATGTCATCAATTTTTTGTTTATGTTTTGGAGAAACAAACAGGGATCTTCCTGACTTCTTACTTTTTGGAGAATTCCCAGTGTGATATTGAGCTTGTTCCTTCTTAGGAGCAGGAGTTGGCAAAGACGGAGTGGAGCTATGGAAGAATGATAGCTACTAGAGGATGTTGGTGTAGCAAAAGATAAAGAGTTAGAGGAGTCATAGGAATTGTAAGAGGCAATTGAAGGATATTGAGGAGCTTGAAGTTTAAAGTTTGAAAAACGTAATTGTATGAATGATTGCAAAAGTGAAAAGAATGCAGATTTATAGAGGAGGTTGAGCTGAGTTTGTGTGGTTAGAAACAGCAATAAACTAATAACCAGAGAAAAAAAACCTATAGAGGGAATGGATGAGAAATGATTTAAAGATTAATGGTTATGAGCTAATGAAGAATAAGACTCAGCAAGAAATAACATATATCACAACTGGTAAGCATGGAGTAACTAGTCATGAGACCAAAGTTCGAGCTCCAGCAGCTACATTTTTTTTTTACTGAACGAAATTTTCCAGAATAATTAGAATCTACCTTCAAGTTAATACAAGAAACATACATAGCTCAAATGGCAAGAAGCAATTATAATTCCACAACCAAGAGGTCATGAGTTCAAGTCTCTCTAGAGTCATAGAAATTTTTTTCTTCTGACAAAAAATTTGAATGAAAGTTTATATATATATTTTATCAAATTGTGTTATGAAAACTACTAAAACACATAGTGTATATATATATATATCTACATAAAAATTTATAAATCTTCAAAAGAGACGATTCCAAGTTCATGAGTTCAAGTCTCTCTAGAGTCATAGAAATTTTTTTCTTCTGACAAAAAATTTGAATGAAAGTTTGTATATATATTTTATCAAATTGTGTTATGAAAACTACTAAAACACATAGTATATATATATCTACATAAAAATTTATAAATCTTCAAAAGAGACGATTCCAAGTTCTCGTCTTAAATTGATGAAAGTATTTTCATTTAAAGGTTTTGTAAAAATATCTGCCAATTGTTTATCAGAGGAAACAAATTCTAGATTTATCAAATCCTTTTCAATATTATCACGAAGAAAATGATGATGAATGTCAATGTGTTTTGTCCATGAGTCATTGACTGGATTTTTAGATAAATTTATAGCACTAGAATTTTCACAATAAATAATTGACTTAAATAAATTAAAACCAAAATCTTGTAGTGTTTGTTGCATGTAGATAACTTGGGCACATGCCAGGGCTGTAGAAATATATTCTGCTTCACATACTGATAATGAAACACAGTTTTGTTTCTTACTAAAGCAAGATACAAGAGACCGTCCAATGAAGCGACAAGTCCCACTTGTACTTTTTCTATCTGTCTGGCTTCCTCCAAAATCAGCGTCACTATATGACACTAATTCAAAAGGACATTCCTATGGATAGAATAGTCCAAAGTCCTTGGTTTTGTTAAGATATCGTAGTATGCATTTCACTACTTGTAAATGTGATTCTTTGGGATCTGTTTGAAATCATGCACACAAGCAAACACTCATCATTATGTCAGGTCCACTAGCTGTTAACTATAGTAACTATTCAATCATACTTCGATATAATTTTTGGTCAATACTTTTGCCACTTTCATCTTTATCAGGATGTATGATTGTACTCATAGGAGTTGGTTTGGTAGAAGTATTTTCCATACCAAAGCGTTTAATTAGATTGTTACAATATTTTTCTTGATTTATAAAAATACCATTTTCTAATTGTTTTATTTATATGAATCGAAAATAATTTAACTCATCCATATGTGACATTTCAAATTCTCTAGTCATTATTTTAGAAAAATCTTGACATAGTCTTTCATTTGTAGATCCAAAAATAATATCATCAACATATATTTAAAAAATTAAAATATCCTACTTATTTCTTTTAATAAAAAGAGTTTAATCAACCTTTCCAATTTCAAAACCAGAATCTATTAAATATCATTTAAGACGATCGTACCAAGCATGGGGTGCTTGTTTCAAACCGTATAAGGCCTTTTTAAGCTTATAGACATGGTCATGAAATTGTTCGTGTATGAATAACGGAGGTTGTACAACATAGACATTTTATTTTATAAAACCATTTAAAAAAGCACATTTGACATCCATTTGATACAATTTATAGTTATGAAAACATGCAAATGCTATTAAGATTCGTATTGCTTCTAGTCTAGCAATTGGAGCAAACGTTTCTTCATAGTCAATCCCTTCTCCTTGATTATATCCTTGAGCAACTAATCTAGCTTTATTTCTAGTAATATTTCCTTGTTCATCTGCTTTATTTTTGAAGACCCATTTTGTACCGATAACTGATTGATCACTAGGCCGTGGAACTAAATCCCAAACGTTATTTCTTTCGAATTGGCTTAGCTCTTCTTGTATAGCGATTAACCAATTTTCATCGGTAGATGCTTCTTTAATATTTTTAGGTTTAATATGAGAAAGGAAAGCTACATGACCCATTTGATTTATTGACTTCTTGTTCTAATAGATGAATTGAGTTCTCCAATAACATTAACAGAAGGATGATCTCTCAATAATCTAGGTGGAGATCTTAATTCATTGTTATGGTGAACAATGTTTTCATTATTTTCAAGATTTGAAATTTCTGTATTTGTGATATTATCAGGGAATTCTTCATTATCTCTTATACTTGGGATTTGTTTAAAATTTTCATCAAAGGATACATGAAGTGTTTCTTCGATGATATTTGTAACAGCCCGCAAATCCGTACCCCTTGAGTCAACACTATTCTACAACAATCAACTCAAGTTGTACAAAAATACGAACCATTTGGGTTAAAGAAGAAGAGATAGAAGAAGAAAATAGAAAACAACATCAAAATCTAACCATCACAGCGGAATAAAATATAATAGATAATATATGATCTTTACTCAAAATCAAATATATCTGTTTACATATATTACATCATCAGAGTACATCAATCAAAGCTCACATCAATAACATACAATGGATACATAACAACTCAAACAGCGGAATATATATACATAAACAAGTACGAGAGTAAGTATCGACATCCAGCTCGTCTCCTGAGCTCCACAGCAACATATCCTGTATCCTATAATACTCGGTCTGACCCGAGCATTATAGTTAAATAACACCCGAGTCAGTCTGGATTACCAGCGTGAGAAAATCACACCCAATTGATTATTAAAGTTTCAAAAAAAATCCTTTGAAAACAAAAGCATCTCGTAAGACCACGCCACAAATAAACATTTCGGGTTTTTACCTTACGATAGCTAAAACAGTTTTTATAGAAATCCTCTGATAATATAATAGGGTCTATATACAAATACTTATAAAATAGCCGAAATTGTTACATCTATTAAATTCCAGCTACTAGCCACAAAAGTGGGTAATACAAACAAAACTCGTACAAGGCTCGTAGGGAGAATGGATTTCCAACTAATGACTAGGCACTGGGGTACCACCTGTCACAGTACGGGGCCTAGATCACCGTACCGAGAAGTACGCCCGCTCCCTTGCAACACAAGGCCGGAACCATCCCTTACTGGACAGTCCCGAGTGAGATCACCCCGCGGTTGGGATCAGCAACCGCACCGCTAAGCCGAAATAATAAGGGACATCTAGACTGGAATGACCTCACCCTGCTTGGGTGCTACCCACCTAGCCTTGCTGCATAACTCCTGATTATCAGTCATTCCCATTTGATGAGGCTTGAGGCTAAGCGTTACCTTTTAGAACAATATCCCTTAGAATGCCCATCGTCCACCTGACGATGTTTCGCAAGCATTCATCCATACAAGTCCGTCCCAGGTTCGAACGGAACCGAAGGTACTATTCCTACTACATCCTTTTTGGAAATATCCTCAGGATTAGTAGCGACTAGCCCTTGTACTTCACCGCTTTATCTTCGAATCCAAAATCGTTTTCACGAATCGTACAAACCGGATCGAAGTGGTTTTCGAGAAATTTATCTCGATCCCGGACTCTTCGAAACGATTAACGCAGTTTGCCCAATATTGATAGTCGGTTATTTAACTATCGATTAATATTCATAAACATCCATCCCACAATAAATAATTTCCCAAATTATTTATTTATCTTAAAATATCTTTACCAGGTATATTCTCATTTTCAAATCTTTTTTAAAACAGTTTTCAAACTACCTTCCCTTTTTCTCAGAATAAATTCCGAGTATTTCATTTCCACTAGAATCACCAAGCACAATATTTTAGAATTTAAAATAATTTCAAAACACTTTAATTGTAAAGTATGGTTAATATTTAATTTAGAAAATCTTTCTTTAGTACTTAATTTAAAATAATGCTTTTAACAACATACCATGGCATTCTTTATATAATTATTACGATAATAGATAAAACAAAAATTCTTACTTCGGAATTTACCTTTAAATACTTAAGTTACGACTACTTTAATAATTCACTAAAATACATACTATATGAACAATTGAAAATAAAGCTACTTAATAAAATGTGAAACTAGATTTCTACTTTTAAAAACCAAAATACTAAGTTACTTCTTAATAATTACTGCTAGAATAGATTAAAGGAAATACTTACTTTAAATATTAGAAATAATAAATTTTACAAAACTTGCTTCTTTAAACAGCTTTAAAACATTTAATTTATATTTGCAAATTTACTTTTAAAACATGTACTTGGTCATCCAGAGAAAATCCAAACTTCGATCACTTAAATCAATTTTCCCCAAATTGATTTCGAATCTAAATTTTTTTACTTATCAGTTCATTTCTAAATTCAGTAGTTATGTTCTTTATTATTATCATTATTATCTTCTTCAGTTTCTTCTTTACTCTTTCAATAATTCAAATCTTAAATTCTAAATAAATGTTTGTTCCCTTTTAATTAATAATACTGCATTTTAAACTTCATTAATTTTCTGTTTATTCAAATTTCCCTTCCATTCTCAGGATTCATTTATTAAAATTTAAAGTCACTTTATTTCTTTTTTCCAAGTTATTCTTGAATATATTCTATAATTATTTTACTTGCAATTTCACTTCTTTTATTTTCATTTCCAAAATCAAATTTATATTTTTAATAATTCATTATACCCAATTATATCAACCAAGCCATAGCATTCAATATTTCCACATAATTCATTATAGAATATTAAATAATCAGAACAGAGGATATTAAATAATTTACGTAAAAGTTGAAGGGTCCAGTTGGATCCCTCCAACCTGTTTTCACTGCATCCACAGATGTTAGGACGATATAATATGCCAATTGCAAAATATCCCATACTATAATACATCAACCAATCCAATCATTCAAACACTTATTTAAATTCAGTCATTTAAATTTAAATTAAAATTTAACTGAGTGAGACTAACTCACCTTTGGGTTTAAATTTGCAGTCCACTTCCATATTGCCTTGGTTTTCCCGTTTATTGACCTTGAATAAACAATTTATATGATTTATTAATATTTGAATTGATCGAACTATTTATTATTATTAATTCATTTAATTTAAACCGAAAAATGTTCTTTTAAACTAATAGTTTAATTTTAACTTAATTTCCTTTATATCTACATATACTAGAATAACCTATATATATCTATATATTTAAATATCTACCTGTTTATAAATCTTACAACATTTCAAAAACCCTACTATATTTTAAACTGTGTATGTATTTATTTCTATATATAAACAAAAATGAATAATTTACTTACTGTAATTTCATTAACGAAATTGAAAAAACAATACCTCACAACGTGTTTGTGTCTGAACCAAACTCCTCATCAACCCACGCGTGAACAATCGAGTCCGAACCCCCCTCGAGAGAACGTCTCCCCATCACGGAAACCCTACCCAAAATCGCGATTTGCCTCGCCTACCAGAACAACTCGACATCGCGGTAGGCCTTCTACCTGCTTCGAGAACTGCACCCTCCCACACTCCAAAATCGACCCTTATCGTGATACTCTACGATGCTGAGGAAGACTAACAGTGGATTTGTAAGACTCGAGAACGAGAGTGAGACGCAATAGGAATTGAATTCGATTCGAAGGTTGTCACGTGCGCCCGATGATTGAGTTAGATTGGCTTCGATCTATTGAATAAATTTTTGATTTTGATTTAAACCGATCGATTCGTTGCTTCCCTTCGAACTGCTGATTCGATTTTTTTTTTCGAAAACGAACTGGAAGGTAGAGGAAACAAGGAGTAGCTCGGCCTTGTTCGTTCGTTAATTTAGTTTCTTTTTTTTCGATTTTGCGTTTGAGAAAATGGAAGGAATTGAGCAGAAGGGAGGGTCTCATGTTCGAAAAGAAACAGCTTAAGGGAAGGTGTGTTCGAGAAGGCAAAGGAAACGTGCTGAGGAATGGATAAGGATAGCGTATAGAGGAAGCTTAATTAATTAAATTAAATTTTATTAGGTTATTATCAATTAAATTCCTATCACGTTAATATTTCGTACACTCACACACTAATTCCGATCAAAACGAAATTTGAAACCCACTAATAATACAATATTACGGATCCAATGGAACTGGTTTCATCGAATTCCGAGACTGTGCCTCGGAAGGCTATTTTTTTTTAAATTCAATTCAAACAATGAAATTTCAAAACTGAACAAATCACTGTTAAATTCAAATTTTAAAACTTCCATTATCTTCAGTACTTTCAATATAAATTTTACAAGCCTTCAAATTATTTTTAATAGGCTTAAAATTTCAGATTCAACAATTTAACCAACTTCACTTATTTAATTTAATAATTTAATTATCAAATAAACTGTAATATTCGTTATTCAAGTTAAAATTACTCTATTGAATACTTAAAATCAATTAAATATTCTGATTTTTAAATGCTTGAAAATTCCGGGTCGTCACATTCCTTCCCCCTTAAAAGAATTTCGTCCCCGAAATTACTAATTAGGAAGAATGGTCCAATACCCGTTTATTATTTTCCTAAAACCAAACAGTTTCTAACAATTCAACATCTCTCCAACTATCTTCGTTAAAAAAACCCATTATTATTCTTATTAACTTTCCAAACCTTTCCAAAACCTTCTATACTTTTCAAGTAATTACTTGTTCCACTATTTAAATTATAATTCAAAACTAAATTTTGAATTATCAAAAATTTTCTAACTCCCTGGATTTTCGAAAATTTTTGCCAGCGTCTCCTTTGTACAACTACAAAATGGCACTACGGCCTCCCAAATCCAAAAAGAAAAAAAAAAGGCCAAGTGGCTCAATCCAAATCCCAATCAAATTTCATACCAAATTTAAATACATTCCTTTTGTCGAGCAATTATATTTTATCTTCTAAAATCAAAATCAATTCTCTTTTCCCTTTATAATACCTGCATATCATGTTTAGTACTAATATCCAAACACAATATTCCAAAAACATTTTATCGACTTTTTTACAAAATGCCAATATCTATTCATCCAAATAATAACTTGGAATATATCTATATTATCAATTTCCAATTAAGAAATTCTCCATTCCTTACTTAAGTTAACATAAGCATTTTATATGTTTCTTACATTTATTTTCACTTTACCACTTTAATTTATATCCATTTCTATTCAAATCGATTCTTTCATTTCCATATGAATTTAACTTATCTTTAACTCTGAATATTTAAATTTTATTTTTCAATAATAACTAATTCATATCATTACTTCAAATTGGTTTCCTTTACTGATTTATTTTAGTTTCAAATTTGGATTTGATAGGCGTTAACACAATTTTCCAAAATTTTCAAAAATTTTCTAACTCCCAAAATTTCTGAAAATTTTTGGCAGAGTCTCCTTTGTACGGAGGAGCTTTTGCAATTTGACAAAAGAGATAAATATATATACATCGACCCACCCGGTCGGAAAAAAGAAAAACAGTTCATATTTCCTATTTTTATTGCGTAGGCGTATCTTGCTTAGCATTTTAAGCAAACAGTTTATTATTTTAGCAGTTAGCATGCCCAAAATCCAGCCACACGGCTTCCCGGTACCTGTACTTACTCAATTTAAACATGTAAGTGCCAAATATATGCAGTTTTATCAATATTTCACTTAGTTGTAATAGTTAAACATATGGATTCTAAAAGAAGTGCCCATCAAACACTTTTATAAGCAATTTAAATATTCCAACCTTAATTTTAATTGTTTACAACCAATCACATATTGTTTCACTTAATCCGAATGGTTAACAACACACAAACTTACATTTACTTTATTTTCACGCAAACTGAACCTATATTAAATTCAATTGCTCTCAAAATCAATTTATTTTACTCTTATCAATACATAGAATTTTAATTACTTCCATTTTCATCCAATGATAATCTATTCCATTTTCAATTTATTCACAATCCATATATTCTCATTTACATTGCATTTTAAAATTTGAATACATCCACTTGCATTTCATTTTATTAACCAAACCAGTCTATTCAAAACCATTAGCAAGGGTAATTCATCTTCATTACCAATTTAAATTTCCTTTTTATTTGGATTCATTCACGACCATTTATTTAACTCGACACATTCCATTTCAATTTTATTCACAACCCATTCATTTATACTTCATTTCTTATCCACATTCATTTAAATCCATTCTATTTAACTCAAAACATTCAATTTTCTTATTGTCTCAAGTTATTTCAATTCCTTAATAAATTTAAATGGTTTACAATTATTTATTCTACAATTTCATTCCATTAATATTATTTATAACTCACCGAATTTTATTTCGATTAAAAATTCATTTCCACTTGATTTAAAACCAATCCAATATTATTAAATTTTGTTAAAGTTGAATTCAATTCAACTCTCCTTCATTCATTTAGCTTAAGTCAATTTCCTTCAATTTATTCAAATTTTAAACTTAAGCTCATTCTCATTTTGCAAACAAGTTCTCTTTTCAATTTAACTTGATTCTATTTCAATCCAATCTCATTTTAAATCTGCAATTTCATTTGATTGGTTATTATAGAATTTAACTTCCCAGATTCAACTCATTCAATTTATCACAAAGCCATTTCCAACTTATTTCCACTGATTTGGATTTTATTTGCAATTCATACCATTACTATTTTAATATAATTTCATTTTTATTCGATATATTTCCAATTATTTTTAATTTTTTAACATCTCAGGTTAAGATTTTAATTCATAGCCCAAGTTCCGAATCCACTATCCATTTTCAATTCACCATTCACTTTTATGAATTCACAATGAAATTTCATTCTCAATTCATTTAATTAATTGCAAGGCTACTTTCATTCTCAATCTCAGGTTAAGATTTTAATGATTCAAGTCGAATTTGATTTATAACTTGAGTTTTATTTCCAAATTTCATCATTAGCTTACAATTCAGCCTCTATTTAATTTCATTGAATTCCATTTACACATTTCATTAACTAATTTATTTTCAATTAATTATAATCCAATACTTGAATTTTAATCCCAAATATCACTGCATTTAATTTTCCTAGTTGAATTTAGTTTATAATTCAAGTTTTGATTTTTATTTTATTCTCCAATTCATCAGTAATATTTATTTTGGAGTTTTGTATCTCACTTTTCAAATTTAATAAGTCACATCTTATTATTTACACAATTCCATTCCTCATAGGCTTGAATATATTATTCTTTTATTTTTAACTCAAGCCGTATGCTTCTTTATAACCCAAGCATATTTTATTCATGCATTTTAATTCCTTTACAAGTTATTCTAACTTACTTACTTCAATCCAATCCTTACCCAATTTAATTTCCATTTATTCTGGTAAGAATCTAATTCCATTCTATAACTTAATTGAATTCTTATTCCAATTCAATTTAATTTTAACTCAAATTTATTTAATCCAATTCGATTTCAACTTAATTCGAATACACTGGATATTATTTTCAACTTATTCAATCAATCTCAATCCAGTCAAATTTTTATTTCCAAATCCAAGTTAATTTCATTTTTAACTTTTCTTTTAAATTTAAATTCCAACATTCAAAGCTTATTTATCCTTCCGATTTAAAAATCATCCTAACTTATAAGCTTATAACCCATCTTATCAGAATTTTTAAAATACCGGCTTTTGGTTTCAAAACATTTTGAAATCTCCAACATCTCAAATCACATTTCTCAAAAATTAAACCAATCCTGGCTTTTATTTTCAACAAATTTCCTTTTGAAATTTTCAAAACAACCAGCTTTTCCTAAACAAAACAATTTGGCACCAATCCATCACTTCGAAATTCGAAAATGAATACTGATGATGCGGCCGTCATCATCAGAATTATTTTTCAATAATCCAAGTGATTTCAATGCTATTTCACTTCCAAATTCCATTTTCAAACAATTTTCCTTTCGGAAGTATCTCCAAAACAATTGTGTTATTATTCATCTTCAAATACTTTGACAAACACTTCCAAATTTCCGGAATTTAAATTTCCAAATCCTGCTTTAAATCAATTTTACTATAATTTTATTTGCATAGCTTATGCTCATACAAATTCTTATTTGGTTATATTTTAATTTATAATGCACATTTACAATTCATATTTATAAATTTCATTTTATAATGAATTTATTTACTTAACCCCTTTTGGTTGTATTTTCAATTTTAAGTCAAATTTTCACTCAACAATGATAATAATCCAATACTATTCTTTCTAACATCGAAACAACCATATATTAGATAAATAGTTTAAGAAAACTTTTTCTTATATCAAAATATATTTTTGGGCAAAATTATTTCATTCACCCACATTTAAAACAATACCGTGTCGATTGTTCTATTCAAGTGTTTAGAAACCCCTTCAATACAGTTGCCCAGACTGTGTCGACGAAGGTTCATATGCCATACAATAAATCAATCAACACAATATTAAAACAATTTATATTCACTAACAAATACACGCTCATATCTATTAATACGCTCAAACTCATTCTAGAGTAATATAGACTCTATTCTATGAGTAATTCCCACCAGAGCCAAGGTTATCACCAACCTAAGCTCTGATACCAACTGTAACAGCCCGCAAATCCGTACCCCTTGATTCAACACTATTCTACAACAATCAACTCAAGTTGTACAGAAATACGAACCATTTGGGTTAAGGAAGAAGAGATAGAAGAAGAAAATAGAAAACAACATCAGAATCTAACCATCGCAGCGGAATAAAATATAATAGATAATATATGATCTTTACTTAAAATCAAATATATCTGTTTACATATATTACATCATCAGAGTACATCAATCAAAGCTCATATCAATAACATACAATGGATACATAACAACTCAAACAGCGGAATATATATACATAAACAAGTACGAGAGTACGTATCAACATCCAGCTCGTCTCCTGAGCTCCACAGCAACATATCATGTATCCTATAATACTCGGTCTGACCAGAGCATTACAGTCAAATAACACCCGAGTCAGTCTGGATTACTAGCGTGAGAAAATCACACCCAATTGATTATTAAAGTTTCAAAAAAAATCCTTTGAAAATAAAAGCATCTCGTAAGACCACGCCACAAATAAACATGTCGGGTTTTTACCTTACGATAGCTAAAACAATTTTTATAAAAATCCTCTGATATCATAATAAGGTCTATATACAAATACTTATAAAATAGCCGAAATTGTTACATCTATTAAATTCCAGCTACTAGCCACAAAAGTGGGTAATACAAACAAAACTCGTACAAGGCTCGTAGGGAGAATGGATTTCCAACTAATGACTAGGCACTGGGGTACCACCTGTCACAGTACGTGGCCTAGATCACCGTACCGAGGAGTACGCCCGCTCCCCTGCAACACAAGGCCAGAACCATCCCTTACTGGACAGTCCCGAGTGAGATCACCCCGCGGTTGGGATCAGCAACCGCACCACTAAGCCGAAATAATAAGGGACATCTAGACGGGAATGACCTCACCCTGCTTGGGTGCTACCCACCTAGCCTTGCTGCATAACCCCTGATGTTCATCATTCCCACTTGATGAGGCTTGAGGCTAAGCGTTACCTTTTAGAGCAATATCCCTTAGAATGCCCATCGTCCACCTGACAATGTTTCGCAAGCATTCATCCATACAAGTCCGTCCCGGGTTCGAACGGAACCGAAGGCACTATTCCTACTACATCCATTTTGGAAATATCCTCAGGATTAGTAGCGACTAGCCATTGTACTTCATCGCTCCATCTTTGAATCCAAAATCGTTTTCACGAATCGTACAAACCGGATCGAAATGGTTTACGAGAAATTTATCTCGATCCCGGACTCTTCGAAAAGATTAACGCAGTTTGTCCAATATTGATAGTCGGTTATTTAACTATCAATTAATATTCACAAACATCCATCCCACAATAAATAATTTCTCAAATTATTTATTTATCTCAAAATATCTTTACCAGGTATATTCTCATTTTCAAATCCTTTTGAAAACAATTTTCAAACTACCTTCCCTTTTTCTCAGAATAAACTCCGAGTATTTCATTTCCACTTGAATCACTAAGCACAAGATTTTAGAATTTAAAATAATTTCAAAACACTTTAATTGTAAAGTATGGTTAATATTTGATTTAGAAAATCTTTCTTTAGTAATTAATTTGAAATAATGCTTTTAACAACATACCATGTCATTCTTTATATAATTATTACGATAATAGATAAAACAAAAATTCTTACTTTGGAATTTACCTTTAAATACTTAAGTTACGACTACTTTAATAATTCACTAAAATACATACTATATAAACATTTGAAAATAAATCTACTTAATAAAATGTGAAACTAGATTTCTACTTTTAAGAACCAAAATACTAAGTTACTTCTTAATAATTACAGCTAGAATAGATTAAAGGAAATACTTACTTTAAATATTAGAAATAATAAATTTTACAAAACTTGCTTCTTTAAACAACTTTAAAACATTTAATTTATATTTGCAAATTTACTTTTAAAACATGTACTTGGTCATCCAGAGAAAATCCAAACTTCGATCACTTAAATAATTTTCCCCAAATTGATTTCGAATCTATTTTATTTGGAATAAATTTGTTTACTTATCAGTTCATTTCTAAATTCAGTAGTTATGGTCTTTATTGTTATCATTATTATCTTCTTCAGTTTCTTCTTTACTCTTTCAATAATTCTAATCTTAAATTCTAAATAAATGTTTGTTCCTTTTTAATTAATAATACTGCATTTTAAACTTCATTAATTTTCTGTTTATTCAAATTTCCCTTCCATTCTCAGGATTCATTTATTAAAATTTAAAGTCACTTTATTTCTTTTTTCCAAGTTATTCTTGAATATATTCTATAATTATTTTACTTGCAATTTCACTTCTTTTATTTTCATTTCCAAAATCAAATTTATATTTTTAATAATTCATTATACCCAATTATATCAACCAAGCCATAACATTCAATATTTCCACATAATTCATTATAGAATATCAAATAATCAGAACAGAGGATATTAAATAATTTACATAAAAGTTGAGGGGTCCAGTTGGATCCCTCCAACCTGTTTTCCCTGCATCTACAGATGTTAGCACGATATAATATGCCAATTGCAAAATATCCCATACTATAATACATCTACCAATCCAATCATTCAAACACTTATTTAAATTCAGTCATTTAAATTTAAATTTAAATTTAACTGAGTGAGATTAACTCACCTTTGGGTTTAAATTTGCAGTCCACTTCCATATTGCCTTGGTTTTCCCATTTATTGACCTTGAATAAACAATTTATATGATTTATTAATATTTGAACTGATCAAACTATTTATTATTATTTATTCATTTAATTTAAACCGACAAATGTTCTTTTAAACTAATAGTTTAATTTTAACTTAATTTCCTTTATATCTACATATACTAGAATAACCTATATATATCTATATATTTAAATATCTACCTGTTTATAAATCTTACAACATTTCAAAAACCCTATTATATTTTAAACTGTATATGTATGTATTTCTGTATATAAACAAAAATGAATAATTTACTTACTGTGATTTCATTAACAAAATTAAAAAAACAATACCTCACAACGTGTTTGAGTCTGAACCAAACTCCTCATTGACCCACGCGTGAACAATCGAGGCAGAACCCCCCTCGAGAGAACGTCTCCCCATCACAGAAACCCTACCCAAAATCGCGATTTGCCTCGCCTACCAGAACAACTCGACATCGTGGCAGGCCTTCTACCTACTTCGAGAACTGCACCCTCACATAGTCCAAATTGACCCTTATCGTGATACTCTACGATGCTGAGGAAGACTAACAGTGGATTTGTACGACTCGAGTACGACAGTGAGACGCTATAGGAATTAAATTCGATTCGAAGGTTGTCGCATGCGCCCCACGACTGAGTTAGATTGGCTTCGATCTGTTAAATAAATTTTTGATTTTGATTTAAACCGATCGATTCGTTGCTTCCCTTCGAATTGCTGATTCGATTTTTTTTTCGAAAACGAATTGGAAGGCAGAGGAGATAAGGAGAAGCTCGGCCTTGTTCGTTTGTTAATTTAGTTTCTTTTTTTTTCGATTTTGCGTTTGAGAAAATGGAAGAAATTGAGCAGAAGGGAGGGTCTCGTGTTCGAAAAGAAACAGCGTAAGGGAAGGTGTGTTCGAGAAGGCAAAGGAAACGTGCTGAGGAATGGATAAGGATGGTGTATAGAGGAAGCTTAATTAATTAAATTAAATTTTATTAGGTTATTATCAATTAAATTCCTAGCACGTTAATATTTCGTACACTCACACACTAATTCCGATCAAAACGAAATTTGAAACCCGCTAATAATACAATATTACGGATCCAATGGAACTGGTTTCATCGAATTCCGAGACTGTGCCTCGGAAGGCTATTTTTTTTTAAATTCAATTCAAACAATGAAATTTTAAAACTGAACAAATCACTGTTAAATTCAAATTTTAAAACTTCCATTATCTTCAGTACTATCAATATAAATTTTACAAGCCTTCAAATTATTTTTAATAGGCTTAAAATTTCAGATTCAACAATTTACCCAACTTCACTTATTTAATTTAATAATTTAATTATCAAATAAATTGTAATATTCGTTATTCAAGTTAAAATTACTCTATTGAATACTTAAAATCAATTAAATATTCCGATTTTTAAATGCTTGAAAATTCCGGGTCGTCACAATATTTGTTCTTTTGTTAAAAATTTGATAAGCTTTGCTTCGATCTGAATATCCTAAAAAGATTCCTTCATCGGATTTTGGATCAAATTTGCCAAGCTGATCTTTTGTGTCTAAAACAAATAAATTTGAACCGAAAACTTTAAAATAAGAAATATTTGATTTTCGTCCATTAAGAAGTTCATAAGGGGTATTCTTAGTTAGTGGTCGAATAGAAACACGATTCAAAACATAACAGGTTATTGCAACTGCTTCTGCCCAGAAATGTTTTGGTAACGTACTTCCATTTAACAAAGTCCTTGCACATTCTTGTAAGGTTCTATTTTTACGTTCTACAACTCCATTTTGTTGTGGAGTTATAGGAAACGAAAAATTATGGAATATTCACTTTTTCTTACAAAAATGTTCAAGCTTCATTTTTGAATTCACCTCCATGATCACTTCTTATGTTTTTGATTTTCAAACGTTAAAAATTTTGAATTCTTTTGACAAAACTTTTGAAATTATCAAAGGTATCACTTTTATTTTTCATAAAAAAGTCCAAGTATATCTAGAAAAATCATCAACAATTACAAACACATATTTACTATGATTAATGGATTGTACTTGTGTTGGTCCAAATAAATCCATATGTAGTAATTCAAGTGGTTGTAAAGTTGAAATAACCTTTTTATATTTAAAAGATGACTTAGTTAATTTTCATAACTGACATGCATCACAAATATTATCAATTTTAAAATTCATATTTGGTAGACCTTTTACTAAATCATTTTTCGAAAGCTTGTTTATAGCTTTGAAGTTAATATGACAGAATCGTTTGTGCCATAACCAAAGATCATTTTCTTTGTCTATTAAACACATATCTGAATTATGATTTATTTTCATATTCAGAACATATATATTTCTGTCTCTATTTTCTTCAAAGATAAGATTTTTATTTTGATCAAAAATACTACATTTTTTTTTAGAAAAGGTGATTTTGAATCCTTTGTCACACAATTTGTTGATACTAAGTAAATTATGTTTTAAAATTTTGACTAGTAAAACATTTGAAATAAGAGGTAAATTTGAAATGCCGTTATTGCTCACATCGCCTTTGCCGATGATAAAGCCTTTGGAGTTGTCTCCAAAAGTGACGGAGCCTCCATCTGAGTATGTAATATTTGATAGCATATCTTTGTCTCCTGTCATATGTTTTGAGCAACCGCTGTTGAGTATCCATTTTCCTCTTTTCTTGAGTGGGACTAAAAAAATATGAGGTAACATTGGTACCCACCTTTTTCAATAGGGTCCTAAGAGTTAAATTTTAGGAAACCAGAGGGCTCAGGATCCATTTAAAAATGTAATTTTTAATTTTATGAATAATTTCTAAAAAGGTGTTTATATATGTCTTCCTAATCAAATTGTTGTTTGTTTTAGGAACCTAGACTTTTATGCTTTTTGGGTAAGAATTCCTTTTTGTTTGTACTGTAGTAGGATTAATATTTCTCCTTATCTTCTTTTTAGGTGAAGCTGTTGTTTTCTTGAAATATCCTAATCATTTTCTACTTGAAACAGATTGAGAGCTATTAGTAATTTTAGATAAAGTTTCTCTTCCTTTATTAAAGTTTGAAATATTTTTGGTGATGCTTTCTAACTTAGTTTTGAGACTAGTATTATCCAATTCTATCAATTTTACCTAAGTTTTTATTTCATGATTTTCAGAAATAAGAGCGTCATTCTTCTCTTTTTGAGTTTTAGTTTCTTGACTCAAAAGAGTGAGCTCAGAATTGATATAGAGAATGATTCTTGTAATTTTCATGTTCTTCCTCTAGTATTTTCTTCTCTTCTTTAAGCATATCTCTTTCGAATTCTGCTTTGTTCTGATGTTCACGAGTCTCCTTATACTTTCTTTTGAGATTTTTCAGAGTATCAACTAGCTCTGAATTTATCTCTATCATATCATCAAAAGTAAAATCACTAACCTTTTTTTAGTAGCCATGAAACAAACATTTGCTTGCTCATTTTCACTGTCACTAATGTTATCTGATGAAGAAGTATCTGAATCATCCCATGTTACGGAGAATGCTTTCTTTTTCTTATCTTTTCTGCCCTTGTTGAAGTATTTTTTTTCTTTAGTTCTGGACATTCTTTCTGAATATGACCTTTCTTATGGCAATTAAAACATTCTAGAACTGAAGATGATGGTTTGTTCGGAAAGTTCCTTTTTCCATTATTTCTGTTGTTTTTCCGGAATTTCAAGAACTTTTTGAAATTTTTGGCAATAAATGCTAGATCTTCTTCATCTGAATCTTCATCTGTTTCTTCTTCTACATGGAAAGCTATGTTCTTTTTATCTTGTGCTTGTACTCGTTTTGCCTGCAAATTCACTTCATAGGAGATTAGATTTCCTATTAACTCTTCAGGTTTTATGGTAGAGAGGTCATTAGCTTCTTCTATAGCCAAGACTTTTTTTTCCATTCATCCGTTAAAGAATTTAGGATTTTTGATACAATATCAAAATCAGTGTACTTTTCTCCTAATCCTAATAGTGAATGATAGATATTTTGAAATCTAGAGTACATATCATTGATCGATTCATCTTGTTTCATTCTAAAGTTTTGAAACTGATTTTTGAGCATGGAGATTTTTCTTTGTTTGACTTTGTTAGTTCCTTCATGAGTGATTTTAAGCATTCTCCATATTTCATAAGCAGTTTGACACATGCTAACACGATTAAATTCATTTCTATCTAGTGCACAGAATAACATGTTCATAGCTTTAGCATTGGCAGTAGCATCTAATTTTTGTGTGTTTGACCAAGTGGAGTATTCTCCAGTAGGAAGAGTGTATTCATTTTGTGTAATATTCCATGATTCAAAGCTATTTGATTGCATTTAGATTCTCATACGAGTAGCCCAATAATTATAGTTCACACCATTGAAAAATGGAGGTCGTGCAGTGGATTGACCTTCAATAAAACTAGTGTTAGTGACAGTGTTAGTGGTAGTGTTGGTGTTGTTTTCCATATTAGCAAAATATCAGATAATAGTGTAACGGTTATAAGATACTTTGCTCTGATACCAAATAAAAGTGTATAGGATCGTGTAATATGGAATATAATTGATTCTAAATGTGGAAACAGATGATAATAACAAAGTAAATGGAAATAAGTAAAAAAAAAAAAACAAGCACACCAGGAATTTTTATGCTGGTTTGAACTTCCCGTTCTACTTCCAGACCCAGACTCCTTCTGGAATTTCAACTACAATAACCCTCATTTAAGCCGGAGGAACGGGTATATATATAGTCTGAGTAGCAGAACAGACAACTGAGCAACATAACAAGATTTTCGCCTGAGCAACAGAAGAGG
Source organism: Allium cepa (assembly GCA_030765085.1). Classification (NCBI taxonomy): domain Eukaryota; kingdom Viridiplantae; phylum Streptophyta; class Magnoliopsida; order Asparagales; family Amaryllidaceae; genus Allium; species Allium cepa. The sequence continues at coordinate 323,574,540 of CM060939.1, forward strand.
ACTTCACTAATACAAAATAATATCTGACACTATGTGTTCTTGATAACAATGATTTATCTCTGATAGTACAAACCTCCTATAGTCAAATCCTCAAGTATATGAAGTGTATGGGAAGATATGAAGAGAAGGTGATGCTAAGAATCAAAGATTATGAAAGTTTATTTGTAGGTTCAAAGCAGTAAAAACGTTTATTCGCTGTTTGAATGCAAATATCAAAGCACAAGAAGAATATTAGAGAGTTAGAACGAAATTCAGTGAATGTGTAGTGTTTGGGAACATGTATATATAGTAGTTGAAGAGTTACTGCCATCGTTGAAAGGTTCTGACGAAAAGGAGCATCCACTTCCATTCAAAGAAGGATTGCTTCCTTTTGCAGAAGAAGATGTCTTTTCAAAAATATGACAGTTGGTCTCAGGTCAGTCGACTGGTCGTTCTTGGTCAGTCGACTGACTATGCAAGAGGTTTTAAAAATAAGTAGTGCATATCGTATACGTACATAGTCAGTCGATTGGGTGATTATAGCCAGTCGACTGGCAGTGGTGTTTTTACACAGTATGCTCTGTTTTGATCAATTATGAGAAATATGAAGTGCGGACTACTTGAGGATAGATTTTAACAAATTTCTAAGACTCAGCCATAAGCAATAGACGGTGAAAAACATAGATTAAAAGTCTTTATATACCCGTAGTCCTTTGATTGTCTCTTTTTGTCTAGATTCATCGTGTATTCGCTTTTTCCTTCTAACTTGCTTTGTCATAAATCAAAACTAGTGATTCAACAGTTACTGCCGCTTTGTAAATGTTTTGTTTTGAACCTATCAAAAGAGATGAAAGGTTCACTTGTTTTAAAAACTAGCCGCTTCTCCAAGCATTCAAAAGGAAGCTTTCGGCTTAGGTGATTACACTTGTTTTATAAATTGAAGTAAATCCTAAAGCTTTTGAAAGAGTTTTTTGAAAGCATATGTTTAAAGATTTTGAAGTTGAGCTTTTGACTTAGTCGAAAGATTGCGTCCAATGATTTCTAAAGGTTTGTTTAAGTGAATGATTTCAAAAGGTTTTAGTTGAGTGACTTCAAAAGGTTTATATCGAATGGTTTCGAAAGGCTTATATTCAATGGTTTCGAAAGGTTTATATTGAATAGTTTTGAAAGGTTTATATTGAATGGTTTCGAAAGGTTTTTTGAATGATTTCGGAAGGTTTAATTCAGTCGATTCGAAAGGTTAAATGGATGGTTTTCCAACGTTTTTCTAAGACAATGTTTTAAAGTGATATTAAAGAAGGATGCCCATAGTTTTATAGCTTTCGAAAAGTTTGTTTTTCAATGATTTTGAAAGGTTTGGGGAATAGTTTCAAAAGGTTTAATGTTTGATTTTGAAAGAGAGGATTTCAAAAGTTTAGAAAGTGGTTCTTTTAAATGGTTAAATGTTTTATCAACTAAATTTTGAGTAAAGAATATATATATATATATATATATATATATAACATGGTGATTTGATTTTGAGTAAAGTATAAAGATTATATACCTTTCTTTGTTTAAGTTTGATTTAAAGGTTTTAAATCATTTTGAAAATATTTTCATGGAAAATTATGCGAGGGGATCTTTAAGTGAAAATGACTCAGATATTAGAAACCAGATAGGACTAGTATGGGATCGCGCCCTATACATTAGCTAATAGTCCCAGCTAATTGTTGTTCAAAATTCTAATGCATAGGACTTTGTCATAGGTAGAATAAAACTACGGTTACACACCAAAAGGAATATATGTTTGTATACAGATAGGTTATTGGTGAGCCCGAAAAACCATTAGGATCGAGAAGACCTGGGAGATGATTAAGTTAGGGACAGACCATCCAGAAGTGAAGTATTTAATAGATAGTTAAGGACAGACTGTCTAGATAGGAAATGTTTAACAGATAGTTAAGGATATATAATCCAAAAGAAGAATATCTAACAGGTGTTAGGTTAATTTTGATCATATTGTCTAGTAGGCCCAAGTCAACCAAAGGCTAAAAGTTGTCCAAACAAAACTTCTGTGCTTGAATAGATAGTTCATTATTACTTGATATTTATATATGTATACATAATTATTACTTTACAATATTCAACCATTTTGGATGCAGGAGCATAATATATGGTTTTATGAAAGGTTTTTGCAAATGTACGTTTGAAAAGGATGTTAGTGAGGAGAAACCCATTCCGCTAAGTGGCATGGTCTCACTTAACATAATTATTCTGGGATGTATAATATTATTAACACCAAGCTTTATGTCTGACTCAAAGTTTATGTTTTCCCCTTAAACATTCAGTGCTCAAAATTGATTTGATTAGACCGAGGGGTTAATGTTATTTTTTAGGTTTTAGAGTGTTGATGGATAAGCTACCGGAGGCATGGATGAGGCAATGGATGGCTACTTAGGATTTGCATTTCTTGTTATATTTTGATGGATTTTCCGTTGTGTTATTTGTATTAGGTCGATTATGACCATATGACTCTGATCAACGAAAGGGGTATCTTCATATACCGCTCTCTTATAATAATTATATTTGATCTGTGCCTGGGAAAGATTTGGGGATTATGTGTTATGAATGTGAAACATTTGATTTTGAAATGTAACGAAGTAAATGTGGTTTTTTGAAATCGGTGTTTTGTTTTATATTCAAGTGCTTCTGATATTAGTGATACCATTATCATAGACGTATTTAGTCACCAGAAGTTAATATTATAGATGACCGAAGCATCTATTATGATTAGTTTTGGGCCTCTAGATAGGTGATGTTACACTTATTTCTAGATCGATATTTATGGATTTTTTATGTTGTGGCCACGGAAATGGTTTGTCAAGTTGGCAGCCAGGGTAATGATCATATTCGATACTATCTGTAATGACCTGTAAATTTACAACTTTGAAAATGAAATATTTAATTTATTTAAATATTCAAACGTTGAATTTTCAAACTTAAACAATCATGTTTTATATGATAAATAATAATGGTAAACTTATTTTTGATATTGAATAAAAATTTTGGATTTCCAATGTAAAATTGACAAAAGTCTGATTCTGATAAAGTAGGATAAATATTCATGAAATTTCTTTAAGATAAATAATTCCATTTAAATATATATAATCAATATCAAACTCATTTGATAATAATAATAATAGTAATTTAATTTATAATGGTTTGATAAACATATAAAACCCGTTCTATAAAAGTTGACAAATTTCGTCGCATATCGATAAATCGATGTTGTATTTTCATAAAAAAATTTGGATATTGTTTTATATTATTTTATAAGTCAAATATGATTGTTTAAATTATTTAAAATACAAAAACAAATCAATTTTCAAGTTTGGTTTATATGAATAAATAGTTTAACAAAAACGTCGAAATGTGACTGGAAAAACGTTTTTTCAAAAATAAACGTTTTTCGATTAAAATTTGCCGCATTGCCATCGCAACGTTGTTAGCATGTTTTAACATATATATTACCCATTTTAATAACTAAAAATATTTACTTTTAGTAAATATAATTAGAAAACTTCTGAAAGTCATTAGTAAAAGTAAGCAAGAATTAACAAAAGTAAGAAAAAGTAAACATCAAATCAATATCATATCAAAATCAAACGTAATTATTATTTTACTTAGCTCAGTTCTTAAGGGATTAATACATAAAGTAAGGATGTGAAATGTGATGCTAAGTGTTGAAAAAGTAAAGGTTGCTTTAGGTTGAAGTAAGGTTAGTTTGGTAATTTGGTCAGTGGTTATTTTGGTAAATTTACCGCTTCTCAATTTTTCTTTAAATACACACCTTCTTCTTCACTTTCATTCACAATATTTTTTCTTCTTTTCTTAAGCTTCTTCATCTTCTTCCTCTCCTCTTTAGTGGCTTCCAAACCATAGGAAAAAATTAGAAATAAATAATGAATAAATATTCAAAAGAAATCAATGTTCATTCTTTTCAAATCAAACACCTTTTTCCATATATTTTACCTCTTTTTACCTAGGCCATAACTTCTTCAAAAAGAACCAAAATGCAAAACCTTTTTATTTCAAACCATGTATTTTTATAATGGCTACAACTTTCATGTTGACCACTTTATCTCATTCTAAAACTAACCATGTCAAAATTCCACTTCTTTCCAGTGCATTGTCTCGCCCAGTTTTTAAGCAAGAGAATAGGCCATTTTGTATTGATCATAACAGATCCAAATTATAAATATATTTTTTTAAACCATATAAAATTCCAGTGGCAACAACTTTTATGTTGGTCACATTTTTCATCTTTAGGGTTTGCTATACGTAAAACTCAATTTTTTGAAGTACATTTACAGACTTTATATTTGTGAATCCGAGAATAACTCTTTTTCTTTTGACCATATCTTCCTCAAAACTATTCAAAATCAAGTGATTCTTTTTTTTTAAACTCAAAATAAAAGAATTTTCAACAACTTTTCAGTTAACAAGTTTTTCAAATTTTGAGAGTAAGAAATCCAAAAACAAAAGAGAAGATGGCATATTTTTCGATTCTAATTTTGAGAATTCAACGCCAAAGCTCTACCACTTCTTCTCTATACTTTCGGCCAACCTCCATATAAAGCCTCAACCAAGCACTAGGAAGGAGAAAATTGGGTTTATTTTCATTTGGTTCCAAAGCATAGTAGGACTTATGCATTAGATCTTAAGTTCTTTGCCTTAAAGTTTGATGGAGTGGAATCCAAAGTAAGTTATTTCTTATTTTTAGTTCATTAAAACCATTGCTAAGATGAAAGAACTTTAAGTATTATGTGTTGTTTGAAAACCCTTGTTGAATGCTTGTTTACTTTGTTTTCTAATGCAATTGTTTGATTTATTGCTCGATATTATGTTTGGATGGTTAATTAAGTAATTCAAAATTTAGAAGTTAAGTACTTAATGGGGTATGCAGAAACGACTAGTACATGTGTTTCGTCTGTGAGATTTAAGAAGACTTGGGCGAGGGACGGAACATGTCGAAGAGAAAGCCCGTATGCTCCAAAATAAATATCAAGTCATTTTAACCCAAGATAAAATAAAATGTTATAAATATTTGATGGAACGAAGCGTTGATTTATCATTTATTGTTGTGTTTATTTTGTTAGTTGATGTTTTGGTTGTTTGGATTGCAATCAACTAGTTATGAGCACTGATTATTATTTATTGATTGTGGACTTTTCTCGACTAGTTTATGAGCAATTAATTATCCATATGCATAGGATGGGTAGAAAATAATTATAGGATTACATCTTGTGATTTATTTCACGATTTGACTATAAGGCGTTTAACGGCAATATTTGGTTCACTTCAATTTAAAAAATTGTTTTGAAGATTGATTTTATAGTTGAAATGTTATGAAATGTTTTTCTTTAAAGGATAAAAAAAGAGATATTTTAGAATAAATATTTTGAAGTGATTTATATAAAGAATCTTTTATAAAAGTGTTTTATAAAATGGAAAGAATTTAGAGGACTAATCTCGATGATTTTGATGTGGTTTTGAAAGGACTTAAAATGGAAAATTATTATAGATTTGAAAGTACTTGTGAATATTAGTGTGAAATGATTTATCACTTTGGGATATAAAATGATTTGTTATGTTACCGATGATTCGGGTAACCCATAACTAAAAAGTGGGCACATGTTTTTAGTATAGTCCGCTCCTGGAACAGAAGGATGTACTTATTTAACGATTGTATGAAGGCTGGGACCCAGTTTCCTTATTATTAGGAGAAACCTCTCGATCTAGTTGCATATGGTTTGATATGTTAATGTAACAACCCGCATATTTAGAGATTTTATATTTAAATATTTTATTTAAATATTGTATCGATACTCGAAATTTAGTCTGAAAAGCTACTTTTTGCATACGGTCGAATTAGGACTCGAGACCACCTCCATTGCGTTCAAAATGCCGTTTGCGACCTTTTTGAGTATAAGCTTCGATATGTTTGGAGTTAGTCAAGTTTTGCTACTTTTTCACTTTGGGTTTGGGTTTGGGTTCAGCCCTATGTTTAGCTTATACTCAAATCTGAACCACTTCCCCCATTCACTCTCACTTCCTCCTCTTTTTAGTTCTAAAGCATCAACGGTGGGAGAGATGAGAAATTAAAACTCCAAAGCCCTAGTCTTCCTTAGCAAATCCAACATCTAGCTCCAAATTCAAGAGAACTCATTGGTAAGTTTCTCTTCTTCTTCTCCAACTCATTCTCTTATCGATTTCAGCAATTCCTAAACCTAATTTTGGGAATGTTCTTCTTTTAAGCTTAGAATCAAGCTTCTTGAGTTGGATTTGATGACTGGTTGATTCTCCTTTGCTTTCAAGCTTCTTCTTCAATCGTTTGGGTTCAAAGGTGAGATTTTTATCTCACATCTTAGTCTATAATTATCTTCGATTGTTAGGTATGAATTCCTAACACTTATTCTTGTGCAATTGGTTTTGGTTTGGATTGATTTTCTGTATATTCCAATTTTTGGTGTTTTGGTTTAATTTATGAAAATCCTATTATGGATATTTGTTGATATGTAAGGCGTATCGAAGAGCCGTATGGCTGGGTTGTCGCTCGACGTAATTCCTTAGTCATCGTCGCTCGATCGATCGCTTCCGGTATTCGTTTGGCTATTTTTGGCCTAGGTTAAGGGAATGCCCGGAACCCTTCATTCAGACGTCTGAAACGTAATATTCAGACGTCTGAATATTGTTTTGGGAAGATTTCTATTCCCAGATTTACACGTCTGAATATATGATTTCAAACGTCTGAATTGGTTCGAATTGAACCAGAAAGGAAATAGGCTAAAATTTAGCATTTCTAGACGTCTGATTTATTGATTCAGAATTCAGAATTCTGTCCTGGAAAGTATTTTATTTTCCAGATTCAGACGTCTGAATCATACCATTCAGACGTCTGAATATGCCAATTTTTGCCTATTTGCCTATTTAGATTGAAATTCCAACGTTAATCGATTCGTGTCGATTCCCTTTTGTTATTATCACTTATTATCGACTTTGATGACATTTTCTTCGTGATTTTGGGAATATCCATTTTAATGGATTCGGTATCGATTTCTTTGGATTTTATTTACGTCTTCGAATGTGAATTTTAGTGATTGATTGTTCCTACAATATTCTTTGTGATTTGTCACTTTAAAAATATAAAGGTTGCAATACTAGTAGTAAATATCAAAATTCTTTCATCAAAACGATTTCAACACTATTTTATTACAAAGCTCGTTTCTTAAACCGTTTTCCAATCTATTAGTATATACAAGCCTTTACCTCACTCGTATGAGAAATCTACTTAAATGACCTAGTAAAACGAGTGGTATGAAACACTTGCGTTTACTTCGTCGGTTAATTTTGGACTTGTTCGATTGAATCTCTTGTGACAATTTTCTAGTGGAGATCTACAGTTTGTTCGTAAATATTTAAGTTAAGCAAGTGGTTATGGGACATGAAGCTAAACTCATATATTTACTAGCTTAGTGTAATTGACACTTCTCGTTGGTCATGATGATCATCTTTGTGATTTAGACTAGCAATACGCGATGTCTCTTTGTCTGTGAGGGAGACTAAACCCCGTTTTGTAGAGTTTCGAATCAAATTGGTGGGGTAGCAACCCATGGTCTTCGGGCCGTTTGTGGGGCTTCGGCTCAATTTGTGATGGTTAGCAACCATGGAATTAACGTTCCTTTTGTGATACACGTGTTGGTGAGCTTTATGCTCCCGTTTGTGATAGGCCTTCCCCCTTTTTGTGATTTCTGGATTTCTTGAGATGATTTCTAGAATTTGTGTTTCACCAATTTTCGTGATTTTCATTGATAAGTTTTATCAATATTTGTGCATTGGTGAATTTGTGTGTCATTGACTTTTGTGATTGACATTGATATAATCGTCAATATTTATGGTTTGGTGAACGAAATAAAGAGTATGACATTTCTTTGATCTTTGAGTAGATTTTTATGATATTGATTAATCTCTTGTTGATTTTCAATTACTTATATATATCACAGCTTGGCATTGTGATTATTATGTGTTTAGTCGTACCTCTTATTCTAAATTGCTTCATCTGATATTTATAGTTAGACTGATCCGTTTATTTTTTTCTTATTAAGTAATACTCGGGTCAGACCGAGATGTTACAGGTGCTTCAGCTTGACTTCTCACTTGGGATTGACTTCTCTGACTTTTGGCTAACTACTTAGATTAGTGTTTATTTTGTTGTATACACTTAAGATATGGACTCATAGTTGTATTCTTTTGTATAGCACGTGTTGCTATTATTTTGTATTATTGTGGATCTTTTTGACCACTACTCTGATATACACTTCCATGTGTTAGTTATATATTCATATCTTCTTCCACCTTTGTGATATGAATTATCTGTGACTGATTTGTGTTATGTTTATTTCTATATTTGTTTCCGAAGATTATATATAGCCACTGTGTAGTATCTTTGAGTTTATGTCGGCATGTCGGATTTCCTCTTGAGATGAAATGCATGTTATACTTTATCCGGCATATCGGTGCTCGCACAAAGCAATTTTACGGATGGTCGCTCCTCAACAGCCTTATTCTCCGTGCTAGTTGACAGCATTACACCGTAGTGTTCTTGGCTAGTGTAGGTACAGAGGTGGGGCGTCATTGCTTGGTATCAGAGCCAAACTTCGAAACAATGTAGAATAACTTAACAAGGATCATCGTCCTAAGTCCTGCTTAGGAGTCATGCCTTAGGATTTAATTCGAGTCTTCGTACAGATTCATCCTATTTTCTTTATGATTCCTTGTTTTATCTATCAAGATTGCTTGATATTCATTTTGTGAATAACCTTTCTTCTTCTTTATTTCTTTCTAAAGTAAGAGAAATGGTTAGACCTGGTCGTCCCAGCGCCGGTCAATCTGGTGCTACTTCCCAAGATGGAGTTTTTATGACTACCCGCAACTTCTTAACCTTGTTACGAATGCTCAAGCAGCTGGTTCTAATCGAGAACCTACTCACCCTAAATCTGGGTTTGTACGTTTGTGAAATGATTACACCAACCTGGGTGGGAAGCCATTTAAAGGTTCTGAAATGATTATTGAAGTCCAGGCTTGGTTAAGGATATGCGATCGAATCTTTTCTCGCATGAACCTCATTGATCTTCACCGTGTTCAGGTGGCTTCTAGTATGCTCCAAGAAAGAGCATTAGACTGGTACGAGCTTCTGATTTCTGAAATAAATGAAGCGGATCTCACTTGGGAGAAATTCCGAGAGCGCTTCGAGTTAAAATTCGTACCAGAAGCCGAGAAGGTGACTTTGGCTCGCCGTTTTATTGACCTTGTTCAAGGTGAATCTTCCGTGACTGACTATGTCGCATCTTTTGAATCTCTCTCTAAATACGGGGTTGAATATATCAACACCCCATTGAAGAAAAATCAAAGATTTGTCTATGGCTTAAACGAAAATCTCAAGAAGCCATTACTTCTAAAACTAGAAGTTTCTTTCGACCAACTCATTAATATCGCTCTTCGTCTTGAAGAGGCGGATAGGGAAAATGATGTTGAAGTGGTGGGTTCCAAGCCAAGCTTCAACAACAACAAGAAAAGGCCTAGTAAATTCAAAGGCCCTTATCCCAATAAGAAAAGGAAGCAAGCAACCCCAGTGGCAAAGACTTCTTCCTTTGGTTGTGGGGAATGCTATAATTGTGGTCGAAGGACCATTATGCGAACAAGTGCCCAAAGTCTCTCTCTTGTCCTTACTGCAAAGTTCTCGGTCATGTTATATCTTCATGCCCCAAGCTTCAGGGCAGGAAGGAGGGAAAGCTTAATGTTGCTCAAGCCCCTGGCAACATATCTCGTGGTCAAGGTATTTCTCATTCTATCCTTGATGGTATTATTATATTTCGTGATCAACCTATTCGAGTTCTTTTTGATATGGGTGCATCCCATTCTTTTATATCAAAAGAACTTGTTGATACTTTTTCTTTAAGTGTTGTTGCTTTAATGACTTCTTTGAGAATTGCGAATCCGGTTGGTGGATTTGCAACAATCAGTTTATTGTGTAATGATGTCGAGATTATTTTGGGTGATTTTACTTTCCGAGCCGATTTGCATGTCATGCGTTATTTAGGCTTTGGAATGATTTTGGGAATGGATTGGCTTAACCGTTATGAAGCTCATATCCTATGTCCTGAGCGGACTATTCATCTTCGACATCCTCAATCCGTTGAGCAGATTTCTGTTAATCTTAAAGATTCGGATTCCAGCTTAGTTGCATCTTTATATTCTTTAAATCCTTATGATGACGATAATGATGATGAGGAAGATATTATTTCTCTTATTCACGTTGTTCGTGAATTTTCCAACATATTTGAGCCTGTTTTAGGATTACCACCTAAGCGAGCAATTGAGTTCAGAATTAATCTTATCCCTGGAGCTCAACCTATTACTCGTCCTCCTTATCGCATGTCCAATAAGGAGAATGAGGAGATGCGTAAACAATTGTCCGAATTGGAAACGAAGCAATTTATTCGCTCTAGTTCCTCGCCTTGGGGAGCTTCGGCTATTTTTGTGAAGAAATCCGATGGTACACTTAGGCTTTGCGTTGACTACCGCAATCTTAATGATCTTACTATCAAAAATAAATATCCTTTACTTCGGATTGATGATCTATTCGATCAACTTAGTGGTGCTAGAGTCTTTTCACAATCAGACTTAGCTACTGGATTTCATCAGCTTCGTATTGCAGAGGATAGCATTCCTTTGACATCGTTCCGTACTCGTTATGGATCTTATGAATGGCTTGTTATGCCATTTGGTCTAACAAATGCTCCGGCTTATTTCGTTGACCTTATGAATAGAGTTTTCAAAGACTTCCTCGACCTATTTGTTCTCATCTTTATTGATGATATTCTTGTGTATTCAAAAACCGAGGAGGAACATGAAAAGCATCTTCGGATTGTATTGGAAACTCTTAGGAGTAATCAATTAAAGGAGAAATTTTCTAAATGCCACTTTTGGCAATCTCGTGTGAAGTTTCTCGGCCATATTATTTCCGAATCCGGAATTTCCGTGGATCCTTCAAAGATTGAAGCGATTCAAGATTGGAAGAGACCGGAGAGTGTGACAGAGATTCGTAGTTTTCTTGGATTGGTGGGTTATTACCGCCGTTTTATCAAAGACTTTTCTAAGATTGCCATACCTCTCACTAGCTTAAGAAAGAAAGGTGTTAAATACATTTGGTCGGACAAATGTGAAACTTCTTTTCAGAAATTAAAGGAACTTCTTTCTAATGCTCATATTCTTGTTATTCCCGAGGGGAATAAAGATTTCATTGTTTATACCGATGCTAGTTGCGTTGGTTTGGGTGCCGTTCTTATGCAAAGAGAACGTGTTATTGCTTATGCTTCTAGGCAATTGAAGCCTGCTGAGACTAGATATGCCACTCATGATTTAGAGCTCGGGGCTATAGTTTTTGCTTTGGATTGGGCGTCATTATCTTTTAGGAGAGAAATTTGTTCTTTATACCGATCATAAGTCCTTGAAGTATTTATTCTCTCAAAAGGAACTTAATTTGCATCAACAACGTTGGCTCGAATTTCTTGCGGCTTATGATCTTGATATTCTATATACACCCGGTAAGGGTAATCGTGTCGCCGATGCACTTAGTCGAAAACAACAAGCGGTTGTTTCTATGATGATATTTGAATGGAACGATCTCGAGATTTTTTCCACTTGCGAAATTCAAGACCGTGTTTCCGATTTATGTTCATCTCTTGTTTTATGTAGCCTTGAGGGTCATCCTTCTCTTTTAGACCGCATTCTTGAAGCTCAAAGGCTAGATCCCGAACTGGCTCTTCTTGGCCAAAATATTAAGGATAAAATTGATATTGAAGGTTTGAAAGACTTTGATATCGATTCTCATGGCGGCATTCGGAAATTTGGTAGACTTATCGTGCCAAATATTAGTGATCTTCGTAAAGATATTTTAGAAGATTCTCATCATTCTAAATTTACCATTCATCCCGGTAGTAGTAAAATGTACGCGGATATGAAGCGACTTTATTATTGGGAGGGAATGAAATCTGATATTGCTAACTTTGTTAAGTGTTGCATGACTTGCCAACTCATTAAGGCCGAACATCAAAGACCCGGTGGGTTATTGCAACCTTTAGAAATTCCAATTTGGAAGTGGGATCAAATTTCCATGGAATTTATTGACGGCCTTCCCTGTTCTCGTTCGGGTCATGATAGCTTATGGGTGATAGTGGATAGACTTACTAAATCAGCCTATTTTATTCCCGTTCGGTCTCACCGAACCGTACCTCTTTTGGCCAAACTTTTTATTAAAGAAATTGTTAAATTGCATGGAGTTCCTACTTCTATAGTTAGTGATCGTGATCCATTGTTTACTAGTGGATTTTGGAAGAGACTTCAAAAAGCTTTAGGAACGAAGCTTAATTTTAGCACCGCTTATCACCCCCAGTCCGATGGACAAACCGAGCGTGTGAATCGAACTCTTGAAGATCTTCTTCGTGCTTGTGTGCTTGATTTCGGTGGAAGTTGGGAAGATCATATTTCTCTTGTTGAGTTTTCTTATAATAATAGCTTCTAATCTAGTATTGGTATGGCATCTTTCGAGGCACTCTATGGAAGGCCATGCCGATCTCCTTCTTGTTGGCTTGAGGCCGCTGAGAAGCTGGTTTTAGGTCCAGACTTTATTCGTGATTCCACAGAAAAGATTGAACTTATTCGACATAGGATGAAAGAAGCCCAGAATAGACAAAAATCCTATGCCGATAATCGAAGAAGGAAGTTAGAATTTTCTGTTGGAGATTTTGTTTTTTTTCGTGTTTCACCTATGAAAGGTGTTGTACGTTTCAGTCGATCGGGAAAATTAGCGCCTCGATATATTGGGCCATTTCCTATCACCGAACGTATTGGTTCCATGGCTTATCGCCGACCATTACTGGCTTAGTTTTCTGCTATGCATGACGTGTTTCATGTTTCTCAATTACAGAAGTGCCTTCGAGATTTCGATTCTATTCTTGAGCCCGGTGTTGTGGAAGAGATTGAAGTTTCGCCTAATTTAACTTGTGAGCAGCATCCTATTCGAATTATTGCTTCGGAGGTCAAACGACTTCGAAATAAAGATGTTCCGCTTGTTAAAGTTCAATGGTTTTCAAATCCTAAGAATTTCTCTTGGGAATCTAGAGAGTTCATCGAGCGAACACATCCGGACTTAATTTCCCGGGCTCTTTGAGGTGAATTTCTTATTTCGAATTTCTTCTTTTGTGTTAATATGCTTTTACGGTTGTTACTACATATCTTCTTCGAAATATTGCGAGGACGCAATTTCTTTAAGGAGGGGAGTCTGTAACAACCAGCATATTTAGAGATTTTATATTTAAATATTTTATTTAAATATTGTATCGATACTCGAATTTTAGTCCGAAAAGCTACTTTTTGCATACGGTCGAATTAGGACTCGAGACCACCTCCATTGAGTTCAAAATGCGGTTTGCGACCTTTTTGAGTATAAGCTTCGATATGTTTGGAGTTAGTCAAGTTTTGCCACTTTTTCACTTTGGGTTTGGGTTTGGGTTCAGCCATATGTTTAGTTTATACTCAAATCTGAACCACTCCCCCATTCACTCTCACTTCCTCCTCTTTTCAGTTCTAAAGCATCAATGGTGGGAGAGATGAGAAATTAAAACTCCAAAACCCTAGTCTTCCTTAGCAAATCCAACTTCTAGCTCCAAATTCAAGAGAACCCATTGGTAAGTTTCTCTTCTTCTTCTCCAACTCATTCTCTTATCAATTTCAGAAATTCCTAAACCTAATTTTGGGAATGTTCTTCTTTTAAGCTTAGAATCAAGCTTCTTAAGTTGGATTTGAAGAGTGGTTGATTCTCCTTTGCTTTCAAGCTTCTTCTTCAATCGTTTGGGTTCAAAGGTGAGATTTTTATCGCACATCTTAGTCTATAATTATCTTTGATTGTTAGGTATGAATTCCTAACACTTATTCTTGTGCAATTTGTTTTGGTTTGGATTGATTTTGTGTATATTCCAATTTTTGGTGTTTTGGTCTAATTTATGAAAATCCTATTATGGATATTTGGACATTGATATTTGAGGCGTATCGAAGAGCCGTAAGGCTGGGCTCTCGCTCGACGTAATTCCTTAGTCATCATCGCTCGATCGATCGCTTCCGGTATTCGTTTGGCCATTTTTGGCCTAGGTTCAGGGAATGCCCTGAACCCTTCATTCAGACGACTGAAACGTAATATTCAGACGTCTGAATATTGTTCTGGGAAGATTTCTATTCCCAGATTCAGACGTCTGAATATATGATTTCACACGTCTGAATTGGTTCGAATTGAACCAGAAAGGAAATAGGCTAAAATTTAGCATTTCCAGACGTCTGAATTTATTGATTCAGACGTCTGAATTCTGTCTTCGAAAGTATTTTATTTTCTATATTCAGGCATCTGAATCATACCTTTCAGACGTCTGAATACGCCAATTTTTGCCTATTTGCCTATTTAGCTTGAAATTCCAACGTTAATCGATTCGTGTTGATTCCCTTTTGTTATTATCACTTATTATCGACTTTGATGACATTTTCTTCATGATTTTGGGAATATCCATTTTAATGGATTCGGTATCGATTTCTTTGGATTTTATTCACGTCTTCGAATGTGAATTTTAGTGATTGATTGTTCCTACAATATTCTTTGTGATTTGTCACTTTAAAAATATAAAGGTTTCAATACTAGTAGTAAATATCGAAATTCTTTCATCAAAATGATTTCAACACTATTTTATTACAAAGCTCGTTTCTTAAACCGTTTTCCAATCTATTAGTATATACAAGCCTTTACCTCACTCGTATGAGAAATCTAATTAAACGACCTAGTAAAACGAGTGGTATGAAACGCTTGCATTTACTTCGTCGGTTAATTCTTGGACTTATTCGATTGAATCTCTTGTGACAATTTTCTAGTGGAGATCTACAGTTTGTTCATAAATATTTAAGTTAAGCACGTGGTTATGGGACATGAAGCTAAACTCATATATTTACTAGCTTAGTGTAATTGACACTTCTCGTTGATCATGACGATCATCTTTGTGATTTAGACTAGCAATGTGCGATGTCTCTTTGTCTGTGAGGGAGACTAAACCCCGTTTTGTGGAGTTTCGACTCAAATTGGTGGGGTAGCAACCCATGGTCTTCGGGCCGTTTGTGGAGCTTCGGCTCAATTTGTTATGGTTAGCAACCATGGAATTAGCGTTCCGTTTGTGATACACGTGTTGGTGAGCTTTATGCACACGTTTGTGATAGGCCTTCCCCCTTTTTGTGATTTCTGGATTTCTTGAGATGATTTCTAGAATTTTTGTTTCACCAATTTTCGTAATTTTCATTGATAAGTTTTATCAATATTTGTGAATTGGTGAATTTGTGTGTCATTGACTTTTGTGATTGACATTGATATAATCGTCAATATTTATGGTTTGGCGAACGAAATAAAGAGTATGACATTTCTTTGATCTTTGAGTAGATTTTTGTGATATTGATTAATCTCTTGTTGATTTTCAATTACTTATATATATTACAGCTTGGCATTGTGATTATTATGTGTTTAGTCGTGCCACTTATTCTATCTCGCTTCATCTGATATTTATAGTTAGACTGATCTGTTTATTATTTTCTTATTAAATAATACTCGGGTCGGACTGAGATGTTACAGGTGCTTCAGCTTGACTTCTCACTTGGGATTGACTTCTCTGACTTTTGGCTAACCACTTAGATTAGTAGTTTATTTTGTTGTATACACTTGAGATATGGACTCATAGTTGTATTCTTTTGTATAGCACGTGTTGCTATTCTTTTTTATTATTGTGGATCTTTTTGAACACTACTCTCATATACACTTCCATGTGTTAGTTATATATTCATATCTTCTTCCGCCTTTGTGATATGAATTATCTATGACTGATTTGTGTTATGTTTATTTCTATATTTGTTTCCTAAGATTATATATAGCCACTGTGTAGTAGCTTTGAGTTTGTGTCGGCATGTCGGATTTCCTCTTGAGATGAAATGCATGTTATACTTTATCCGGCATATCGGTGCTCGCACAAAGCAATTACACGGATATTTTCTCCTCAACAGCCTTATTCTCCGTGCTAGTTGACAGCATTACACCATAGTGTTCTTAGCTAGCGTGGGTATAGAGGTGGGGCGTCACTGTTTAGATTACAGTATTTGAGATTTTCGAATAAAATTTTCAACAGTGATTTAATTTAAGATCCTGAAGTAAAGTATAATTTGAATATAAAAGATATATATTTCAAAAATTTTGAAATAAGAATTCGAGAATATAAGTCCAAAGAGATAATTTCCGTAAAGCTAATTAGATTTGAAAATCTAAAATTGAAGATTAAGCCTAAGTGGGTAGAGTTGGGAATTGCATATAGTTTGTTGCATTGTAGGCTCCATGAGTCCAATTTGCGGTAGGAGAACTACATTGGTTTGATCATGTATCTAATTGGGTACCCAATTAGATAGGGGTACGTAAGCTGTCACACGTGGTAGTGATGCAGCCTCTAAAATAATATTACCCTTTCATGTTTATCTGTTATTGGTTGTTGTTTATCTTGTGTTATTGTATCATTCCTGCTTACTATTTTATTCCACATTTACATTATATATTGAGTTCGCAGGTAAGGATAGTGTTGTCTCTCTTATAAGAATTGTGCAGTGGTGGATTTATAGTCATCGTATTTGGTATGTATTAAAGTACATTTGTAGGATTAATAAATAAATAAATTACTCTAATAAGTTGTATAATTGAAATTGCATCCTATACATTTAGTAATGTTGATTATTTATCAAATATAGTATATTAAGTTGGTAGTTTTCATTAGTAGTTTCAGAACAGATGGATTTTTTGGCAATTTTAACTGGTTTGAAAATCAGGGTCGTCACATTTGATATTAGAGCTAAATGTTAAGCAAGTAAAGCAAGTGTATCTGATCTATAAGCTTGAACAGTGTCCGCGCTAGAGGATCGGGTGATCGATACTAGTTCAGAAATAAATTTGTGAATTCGAATAGAAGATCGAATTAGATATTTTATACGTATGATTTGGGTAAATATTATGGTTTTAAGTTTGTGAAATAATGATTTAGGTAATTAAATTGTGGGTTTAGGTTCAGGGTAATTTCAGAGGCGAAATTCTTTTAAGTAGGGGACAAAGTAACAACCCATAATTTTACCACTTTGAAAATGGAATATTTAATTTATTTAAATATTCAAATGTAGAATTTTATTAGTTGAACAATCATCATTTATATGATAAATAAGAATGGCAAACTTATTTTTGATATTGAATAAATATTTTGGATTTCCAATGTAAAATTGGCAAAAGTCTAATTCCGATAAAGTGGGATAAATATTCATGAAATTTGTTTAAAAAATAAATAACTCCATTTAAAAATATATTTAATCAACATCAAACTCATTTGATAGTAATAGTAATTTAATTTATAATGGTTTGATAAATATATCAAACCCGTTCTGTAAAAGTTGACAAATTTCGTCGCATATCGATAAATCGATGTCGTATTTTTACAAAAAGATTTGAATATTGTTTTATATTATTTTATAAGTCAAATATGCTTGTTTTAATTATTTAAAGATAATAACAAATCAATTTTGAAGTTTGGTTTATATGAATAAATAGTTTAACAAAAACGTCAAAATGTGACTCGAAAACGTTTTTGTCGAAAATCAACGTTTTGTTGATTAAAATTTACCACAACGTTATCGCACCTTTGTTAACATACTTTAAAATATATATTACGCATTTTAATAACTAAATATATTTATCTTTTATTAAATATAATTAGATAACTTCTAGAAGTCATTAGTAAAAACAAGAATTAACAAAAGTAAGACAAAGTAAACATCAAATCAATATCACGTCAAAAGTCAATATAATTATTATTTTACTTTGCTTATTTCTTAAGGGATTAAGACATAAAGTAAGGATGTGAAAGATGATGGTCAGTACTGAAAAAGTAAAGGTTATTTTAGGTTGAAGTAATGTTAGTTTGGTAATTTGGTAAGTGGTTATTTTGGTAAATGTACCACTTTTTACTTTTTGTATATATAACCACCTCCTTCTTCACTTCTATTCACATTTTCTTCCTCTTTTCTTAAGCTTGTTCATCTTATTCCTCTCCTCTTTAATGAATTCCAATCCATAGGATAAAATTAGAAAGAAATAATGACAGACTATTCAAAAGAAATCAATGTGCATTCTCTTCCAATCAAACTCCTTTTTCCCTATATTTTACCTCTTCTTCTCTCGTCCATAACTTCTTAAAAAAAGAACCAAAATGCAAAACCCATTTTTTAATAATGTATTTTTATAGTGGCTACAACTCCCTTTTTTTACCACTTTTCTCATTCTAAAATTAACCATGTTAAAAGTCCACTTCTTTCCAGTGCATTCTCTGGCCAAGTTTTTAAGCCAAAGAATATGCCATTTGTTTTGATCATAACTTTACTAGATCCAAATTAAGAAATTATTTTTTAAAAACTATATTAAATTCCAATGGCTATAACTTTTATGTTGATCACATTTTCCTGTTTTGAGGTTTGCTATAACTGAAACTCAATTCTTTGAAGTATATTTTCAAACTTTATATTTGTGAATCCGAGAATAGCTCATTTTCTTTTGACCATATCTTCCTTAGAACTAATCAAAATCAAGTGATTCTTTTTTTAAATTCAAACGAAAAAATTTGCAACAACTTTTTAGTTAACAAAATTTTCAAATTTTGAGAGTAATAAATTCAAAAACAAAAGAGAAAATAACATATTGTTCTGGTCTAATTTTGAGAATTCAAGATCAAAACTCCACCACTTCTTCTCTATACTTTCGGTCAACCTCCATCTCAAGCCTTGGCCAAGCACTAGGAAGGTGAAAATTGGATTTATTTTCATTTGGTTCCAAAGCTTGGTAGGAAGTATGTTAGATTTTAAATTCCTTGCCTTAAAGTTTGATGGAAAGGAATCCCAAATAAGTTATTTATTATTAAGTTCATTAAAACCATTGCTAAGTAGAAAGAACTTTAAATGTTATGTGTTGTTTGAAAACCCTTATTGAATGCTTGTTTACTTGGTTTTCTAAAACAATGGTTTGATTTCATGCTCGATATTATGTTTGGATGGTTAATTAAGTAATTTAAAATTTAGAAGTTAAATACAAAATGGGTTATGCAGAAACGACTAGTACATGTGTTTCGTCTGTGAGATCCAAGTAGACTTGGGCAAGAGAGGGAACATGTCGAAGGGAAAGCTCAGATGCTCCAAAATAAATATCAAACCATTTTAACCCAAAATAAAATAAAGTGTTGTAAATATTTGATAGAATGAAGCGTTAATTTAACATTTATTGTTGTGTTTATTTTGTTAATTGATTGTTTCGTTGTTTGGATTGCACTCGACCAGTTTATGAGCTCTGACTGTTATTTATTGACTGTTGACTTTGCTCGACCAGTTTATGAGCAATTAATTATCCATATGCATAGGCTGGGTAGAAAATAATTGTGGGATAACACCTTGTGATTTATTTCACGATTTGACTATAAGGTGTTTAGTAGTAATATTTGGTTCACTTCAATTTAATGAATTGTTTTGAAAATAGATTTTAAAGTTGAAATGCTATGAAATGTTTTTCTTTAAAAGAGAAAAACGAGATATTTGAGAATAAATATTTTGAAGTGATTTATATAAAGAATGGTTTTATAAAAATGTTTTATAAAACAGAAAGAATTTTGAGGACTAAACCCAATGATTTTAAGATGATTTTTGAAAGGATTTAAAAATGGAAAATTATTATATATATTCGAAAGTACTTGTGAATATTAGTGCGAAATGATTTATCGCTTCGGGATGTGAAATGATTTGTTATGTTACCGATGATTCGGGTAACCCATGACTAAAAAGTGGGCACATGTTTTTAGTATAGTCTGCTCTTGGAATAGTGGGATGTATTTATTTATCGTTGTATGAAGTTTGGGACCCAGTTGCCTTGTTATTGGAAAAACCTCCTGATCTGGTTGCATATGGTTTGATATGTTTTTATTACAATATTTGGGATTTCCAAATAAACTTTTCAAAAGTGATTTTATTTAAGATCCCGAAGTAAAGTATAATTTGAATATAAAAGATATATATTTTAAAAGTTTTGAAATAAGAATTCATGATTATAAGTCTGAAGAGATAATTTCCATAAAGGCAATTAGATTTGAAAATCTAAAATTGAAGATTAAGCCTAAGTAGGTAGTTTTGAGAATTGCATATTGTTTGTTACATCGTGGGATCCATCAGTTTTATTTGCAGTAGGAGAACTACGTTGGCTTGATATTGTATCTAATTGGGTACCCATTTAGATGTGGGTACATAGGTAGTCACAAGTGGTAGTGATGCAGCCCCTAATAATATAACCCTGTTATGTTTATCTGTTATTGGTGGTTATTTATCTTGTGTTATTGTATCTTTCTTGCTTACTATTTTATTCCACATTTACATTGTTTATTGAGTTTGCAGGTAAGGATAGTGTTGTCTCTCTCATCAGAGTTGTGCAGGGGTAGATTTATAGTCATTGTATTTGGTATATATTAAAGCACACTTTGTAGGATTAATAAATAAATTAATTACTCTAATAAGTTGTATAGTTGAAATTGCATCCTATACATTTAGTAATGTTGAATATTTATCAATTATGGTGCATTAAGTTGGTAGTTTTCATTAGCAGTTTTAAAATGAACGGATTTTTCAGCAATTTTAACTGGTCTGAAAACCTGGGTCGTCACGCTATCCAGGAAGGGGTAAGCTGGTTCTGTGCTGGTAGAAATGTAGTATGTTTGAAGTCTTGGTACATTTTCTTTAGAGATGTACTACACGGAAGGTAGTCCTTTACCTTGTTGTTCGTGGAATCCATTTTCCAATACACGACTTACGGATTTAGTTATATACTAAATATGTTGTTGAGTATAATTAATGTAACCATTCTAGCTATGTTAAACATTTATTTTAAACCTTACACATTATCTATAATACTATAGGATTTTCTTCTGAAACGGTCTAATTATCGTATGGTAAAAACTTGTCCATGTTTTTGTGCAGTATGGTCTTATGAGATACCTTTATATTTGAAGGATTTTCGTAAAATATAAAAATCCATATGATTTGAGTTTCTCACGTTGGTTTGCCATACGGCTTCGGGTGTTATTTTCTTATAATGCTTAGGTCAGATTCGAGTATATTTCTAGATTTCATTGTAGATGATTTGGAGCTTCAAAAGATGAGCATTGGTTGTTTGTATATTTCAGCATTTGTGGGGATATGCCATTATAACTGTCCAGTGTAACGACCCACAAATCCTTACCCCTTGAGTCGGAACTATTCTCCATCATAGCAACTCAAAGTGAATGGAAATACGAACCATTAGGGTTAAAGAAGAAGGAGGTAGAAGAAGAGAAAAAAAAAACAACATCAAAATCTCACAAACGCTGCGGAATAATATACAGTAGATAAATAACTAATCTTTATACAAAAGAAATGTAATTGTTTTATATACACATCATCAGAGTACAACATCAACAAAAGCACAACACCGGACAATTTTGTTAATTTGTCCACACAAAGCTGAATATAAAGCATTCCATACACAGCGGAAATAAGTTAGATACATGTGATACGCCTCACCACCCAGCACGTCGCTAAGCTCCATAGTTGTCCATCTAGAATCTATACTCTATATTACTTGGTCAGACCTGAGCATTATAGTAAAATAACACCCGAGTCGGTTTGGAATACCAGCATGAGAAAACACACTCAATTGGATTATTAAAGTTTCAAAATCCTTTTTGAAATCAAAGGTATCTCGTAATACCACGCCATAAATAAACATGCCGGGTTTTTAGCTCACGATAACCAAATTTTTTTTATCAAATCCGTTTAACATTACAATAGTGTCTATTGAAAGTAAAATAGAATCTAGCTGAAATGCTTGCATCTCACCTTCCAGCAATAGTTGGGCACAATCAAAACCGTACATGCGCTTATTGGAGATTGGATTCCATACAATGGCAAGGCTACTGAGGTACCGCTCGTCAAAGTACCTGGTCAAGATCAATGTATGGAGGATCCACCCTGATCCCCTGCAACACAAGACCGAAGCTAACCCTTACTGGATAGTTCAAATAAGATTAACCCACGATTGGGATCGGCAACTTCCCGCATAGCCGAAATCAAAGGGACATCAAGACAGAGATGACCTTACTCTAATTGGTTGCTAACTACTTGGACTTGCTGCACCTCCAATGTAACAAATGAGAAATTTTCGACTTTCGAAAATTCAACATCGATACTCACTTTATCGACTGCCGAGAAATCGAAGGCCGGAAAAACCGAAATGTTATGGGTTTTAGAAAGAAGAAAAGAAAAAGAAGAAGAGAGAAAGAAGATAGAAAATAGAAGGAAAAGAAACAGAAAATTTTAAAATAGAACTGACAGAATGGAAACAACAACACAACAACAGAATCTCACAATTCGCAGCGGAACAACATATAGTAGATAAATGAATAATCTTTAAACAAAGAACTATATCAGTTATTACATTATATTTCATTTCATTACATCATATCATCAGAGTGTACAACAACATACAACATCAAACAATAACAACAGCGGAAAAAGAGATATTATATACTAATAATACGCTATGCCATCCAGCTTGCCTCCAGCAACTCCTGAATATCCAGAATATCCTGATAAACCTTAACTCTTGACTGCCCGTGTGGAAATTGGTGGGCACCCAGAGTTTAGGAAGGAAAACAATAAACTCCGAGTCAGTCATGTGACTGGTGCGAGAACTCAAAACAGTTTATTTATCTTTAAAATCAAATAGAGGAATATTTTTATTTCAATTCGCAATGCTTTTAAAAATGAGACTACCATAAGGCCTCCCACACACACACACATGCAAACGCAGAATCGGAGGAGATTTCTCCTTATGATAGCCAAAAATGCTTGATACGCATTTAAAATAACATTTGATATTATTATTAGTGCATAGTGTAGAGGAAAATCATTTCGAAAATAAAGATATAAATCTTAGCCAGCATAGACATTCCGCACTTATGCCTACTATAGCTACCATGTTCAATAGCAGGTTACCGCCACATTCCATAGCAGGTTATACAACTAAAACCGTACAAGTTTCGTATTGTTTCTTTGGATTTCCAACAAATGGTCAGGCCAAGGAACTTCCCATTGCCACATGGAAACGCCTCTGGCTGGACGTCCCCGAGAACTTAGCAGCCTCTGCCAACACAAGGCCGGGTTACCTTTATCACTAGGTAACTACTACACGAATATGGCATCCCCCGGTCCCATTGGACCTTTAACCGAGCGCTCGTCACCAACAACACCACACAGTAATAAATATAGTGTATCAACATGAGTAAGTATCTGGGCTCCATACCATGATACCACCCTTTCCAGAAGGAAATGCACATACCCTAAAGGGAGCTACCCCTCATAACCTTGCCGCATCTTTCCTGTTTTGACCATTCCGGGATGTGAGGCTCGACGAAGTTTCGTCCACAAAAACACACTTTGTACAAAAGCCATGCTTTGGGTAAACAAATGATCATAGAAATGATCACCAGGATAGACGATCAAACAAATGATCCTATCACAAATAATCAACACAATGATCATTTCACAGCAACACTCAGTATGTCACATTACCAAATTGGGAATATATCGTTGATAACCTTCAACTACATAACCTCTGAGCTCGTACGTCTCAGAGAAGGGTGTTAAGCTAAAAGAATAAATTCTCCGCCACCAACAGAAATATATTTGAAAGAAATCGGCTTTATATCTCAACTTGTAATGTCAGACATACAATCCATACAAGTCTGTTCCGGGCTCGAACAGAACCGAAGGCACTTACAAAGAAGTCCTTGCAATCCGGATATCCACAATCCTGATCGGATTCCCCATCATATGGAGATCTCTATACCGGGAATCAGCCAGTGCAGAGACAATCAACAAGAAACCCTTTCGTTTTCGAAAATATCCGGTCTTCAACACCGATCTTCGAATGCAATTCATACGGCGTATCACGTATTCTGAATGGGTTATACGACCCCAAGGTACTTTCCCGGTTAACCCGAATAGTGAGCGCTTATTTTAAAAAAAATAAGTGTGGCATTCAATTTCAAATAAATCACAACAAATACCATTCAAAGGTA
The DNA here is from genome assembly GCA_030765085.1 of Allium cepa. NCBI lineage: Eukaryota > Viridiplantae > Streptophyta > Magnoliopsida > Asparagales > Amaryllidaceae > Allium > Allium cepa. Next base: position 323,598,869 of record CM060939.1, read on the forward strand.
AATATCGATAGTCGGTTATTGAACTATCAATGGATATGCCAACATCACCAGATTCCAAATAATTTTCCAAATTATTTATTTCCCAAAAATATCTTTACTAGATATAAACTTTATTTCCATACTTTAAAAATAAATCAATATTTATTTTTGAACCCATTTTCCAATTTCATTTATAAATTCCTTATTGAATTTATATTCTAAAATATTTATGAATATACGATTTCCATTCGTTTTCAAATATTCATTTTCAATTTATCTTCAAAAAGATAAATTCAACATATTCACTTAATATTGAAAAAAAACATTTTCATACTTATTTATTTATAAGTAATTCACAAGCCTTTTTATTTTCTATGCTTAGAAAATATTTAATATACTCTAATCGAAATTAAGTATATATTTCATTCTTTAAGGAAATCATTCACTTAACCATATTTATTTGGGCCAAAACGAATGTTGCGTAAAACATCGTTACGACAACCCAAAATCACTAGTATAAGGATTTGAAATTTAAAATAGATATATAAATCCCAATACTATACAAAACATTTCCTTTCGAAAATCATCTATTATAACAACAGTGTTATAATCTATCATTTCCTTCTATTTCTTGAAAACATCTATTTCAACAATAAATGTTGAAATCTATGGTTTCGAATCTCGGCACCTTTTAAAACATCTTTACATCGTTTTAATTCTATTTCAAACATCACTTCCAAAATAATTTCTTTAACAGAATATTCACTATTCAAAAACGTGAATATACCTTGTTAATAAATTCCATCACTTCTATTCATTTTATTTTAAGGAATTATTCACTGTCTAAAACATGAATATAACTCCATAAATAAATTAGAACAATTTACTTATCAAAATAAGTCGTTTGTGAATTTATAAACAACGTTTATAAATTCTATTTCTATTTATTTTATATCAACTCCTTTTATAAATTCCTTTATTAACCTATCTCAATTCATTTCACAATGATATATTAAAAATTCATATTATAAGTCAAATACCTATAATTTATTTATTTACAAAATCATTCCTTCAAACTTCCCAAATCTATAAATCTTATAACTTCTAAGATTCATTTATTTATCCAAATCCATTCCTTTAATAACTTTATAAATTTTATAAACCTACTGCTCATAAAATTCCATTTATAATTTCACCGTTTATAATTCTATAAATTTCATTCATTTACGAAATTCATTCACAATTCTTTCTAACACTTATAAAAGCTCGTTTTACATTTCTAATATTTTAATTTATAAATATCAATTTATAAATCTTTTATATGGATCAATTTATATTATTCTTTTAAATAACTTTAAACTCCTTTATAATTCATCATTTTGATTTATAATATAATCGAACTTCATAAATCCTAATTTTAAACTTTTTATAATAAATTCAGAAATCCCTGTTTAAACTATTTTATAAAATTATTAATCCCATATTTTTTAAAAATCAACTTTTAACTACATTTCTCAAAAATCATAATTTCATATAATATAAAAATTATAACGTTTATTTATTTAAGATGAATCAACTTCCAAAAATTATTTTATAAACGTATACTTTCAAAAATCACTTTAGAATCCTTTATAAATAAAAATCGTTATTTTTAAACTTTCAAAATTGGATCCGATGATGCAACACATCAATAGTCAATCACAACTTTCAAACATCATATATCATCCATGATAACAATCAAATATCACAATATATGAAATCAAATAAATATTTGTGAGGAATCCAGTTGGATCCCTCCAACCTGTTTCCCTGCATCCACAGACATTAGCACAATACCATTCCACTTCGAGGTGGAATATCGCGGTATATGGGATTTTATAAGTATATATCCGCTTACTAACGGCGCATAGGGTCTCATCCGCTAAAAGAAAATGCGGGAAATCAATCAACTGCAATATATACATATGCCAATATATATATATTGCTATATATAATATAATACCAATTCCACTTCGAGATGGAATATCGCGGTATATGTGTGTAATAAATAACCTCCGCTTACTAACGGCGTATAGGGTCTATTCACATCCAATATATATAACAATCATCATTCAATCATTCAATCATTCAATCAACAAATTTTAAATCTAACTATTTAAAATTTAAATAAACAACAAAATTCCTTTTGAGTGAGAAGTTCTCACCTTTATTCCCGTTTGCAATCCACTTCCAATTCAACTTGTTTTCTTCATTTATACCTTGTATAAATATTTACACAATTTATTAATATTCGAAATAATCGAATAATAAATTTTCGTTTAATAATTTCGATTCATCGGTGCTTTTATTTTAATAGTTAAATTAACTGATGGTTTTATTTAAACCAATTTCTTCTTTAAAATTTTATTTAACTAAAATTTAAATTTCCTTTTATAAATTTCTCTTATTTATTACATCAAACTAACTCCTTTTAATTTCAAACATATTACTCTTAACAATTTGTCTAATTCAAATTTAATTTCAACTAAATTTACTTAAATAAATTAAATTAACAAATTTTCCCTTTTAAAATGATTCTAACTAGAAATTCTCAATTGAACTAAATTTCCTTTTTTTTTAATAAATTAAATCAACTAACAAATTTTGGTTTTAACTAATAAATTTGTTATAAATAAATTTTCCTTTTAAATAATTCCATTCAACTACAATTTTCTTCTTAAATAGATTTAATTAACTTACCCTTAAATTGAATTTATTCAACTAATTATTTCAATCTCAAATTAATGATTTTTATTTTAAACTAAAAATTAAAAATCCAAACTGATTTTCTTCAATTAAATTCGTTTAACAAAATATTGAATTAAAACTAAACTTCCTTTTTATTTTTCTTTCAGATTTAAATCAAATTAAAATTTTGAAAAGCTAAATACCTGACTGTTAATAAAAATTCTTTAACTCGTATATTTATTGTTTTCATTCCAATAAACATTTTTTTTTCATTAAATAATTCTTTTGTAAATATTAAAACCTGCACATATTCTTAACTGCATATATATATTTTTTCTTTCTTTGTTTTTTTCATACTATTCAACATATTAATATTCGTATACATACCTTTTACTGTATGTAATTTCATAATAAATATCATTAGGTTCAAATTCGAAAATAAACAAGTCGAGAATACCTTACTGTGAAGATCATCAGCTCGAGCTCCACTTTGACTTGCTCGAAACCAAGCACCCCCAAAATCGCTCGCGTCTCCATCCACGAAATCACGCGACTCTCCTCCATCTCATATGCGACCGCACGCCACTCCATCACCCACGACCCTGCCTCGGCCTCGCAAATCACCCCTTCATTCACTGTCGCAGCCCAAATCCACATCGCGACATGCGATGCGCCGCCGACTTTTGCTAGCTCACGCCTCAACCACCATGAGTCGAAGCCACTTGCTTCACGCGCCTCGATTTGTCGTACGCGACCGCCGCCTTGAATCGCCACCAAACATCTTCCCTAATCGCGCCGCGCCTCCACCGATCGCGCGCGAGCACGAACGCGAGTTTCCCCCATTTTTTTTTCAAATGCCTCGGCCGTGATTTTTTTATCCTGATGTGAATCGAAAAATAGAAGAGAGGGGGAGGTTTGCGATTATAAAGAAGGAATGAGAAGCTCTGCCTATTTTTTTTTCTATCAACCATTTTATCTTCGTTTGATTTGAACGAGAGAGAAGGAGATGGTATTTAAAATCAACTGAGGCATGTTCGGCCATGCTCACACGATTTGGTATCGTGATTTTAGGCAAAAGTTTAGGGATGCTGTCGGTAATTAAATTTCAAATTTAAATTTGAATTAAATTTGTTTCGATACAAATTTTCAACGCGTTTAGGTGTCGTGTGCTCACATATCAACTCCGAAAAATACGAAATTTGAAATCCGGCAATAATTCAATATTCCGGACCCAATGGAACTGGTTTCATTGAATTCCGAGACTGTGCCTCGGACGGCTATTTTTGAATATCGATTTAAACGATTTAATTTCAAAACTGAACAAATCACTTTCAATTTCAATTCTGAAGCTTCGATTATCTTCAGTATTATCGATATGAATTTTACAAGCCTTTGAAACATTTTTAATTGGCTTAAAATTGAAGATTCAAATTTTTATTCAACTTTCAATAGATTAAATTCTATAATTTAATCGCTAAATTTATTCTGATAATTTGAAATTCAATTCAAACCATCATTCAAATATTTAAAATTAATTAAATATTCTCAAATTAAATTATTCAAAATTCAGGGTCGTTACAATCTTCCCTCCTTAAAAGAATTTCGTCCCGAAATTACAAGTTAAGAAGAATGCCCTTATCCTGTCTATTATTTTTCACGATCCAAATAATTTTATCAACTCACTAGCCTAAATCTTTTTACTAGAGATTCACTATCATTTCAACTAGCTTTCCAACTTCACTTATAAGTTTCAAACAATATTGTTTTCCTAACCATTCACATTTAAATTCAAATTCAAATTTCAAACTTTCAAATTTTTCTCAAAAATTTTCTAACACCCTAAATTTTCGAAAAATTTCGCCAGCGTTTCCTTTGCGCGGCTCGATTGGTACGACTACAAAATGGCACCACGGCCCCTCAGAATCAAAAAGAAAAGAGAAAAGCCAAGTGGCTAGAGAAGAAAGTCATCAAATCTCATACTGAAATTGAAATACGTACCTTTTTGTTGAGCAATTCAATTTTTTTATCTTTGAAATTAAAATCTCAATTCCATTATACACCTGTATATCCTGCTATCATAATATCTAATCCAACATTCAAACCAATTTGCACATTTCTATTACAAAATTTCCAATATATGCTTCTTATACGTTTTTACTTCACTATTGAAGTTACATATTTATTTTCATTCAATATTACATTTCAATTTCGATTCACAATTTCAATCCTATTTGAATTCAATTCTCAATTCTAAATATTGAATTCTAACGATTAACTTTCATTTAGTAATTCATATTACTATTAGTTTCTTTCACTAATTCATTTCAATATTTCAATTCATCTCGTTTTCACTTAATTACTCAATTTAATTCTATCTTATTCACATTCCATATTCATATTCATTCCATATACTAATGATAATAATTCAATATTATTATTTCTTAGCAATCATGCAACCATATACTATAATAATTTATAGAAAATCATTTCTTTCTATACAAAAATAGTTTTGGGCAAAATTATCTTATTTACCCGATTCAAAAACAACTTTATATTCACTAACAAATACGCGCTCATATCTATTATTACACTCAAACTCATTCTAGAGTACTGCTGACTCTATCTCTAACGAGTAATACCCAACAGAACCATGGTTGTCGCTTAACCAACAGCTCTGATACCAAATGTAACAAACGAGAAATTTTCGACTTTCGAAAATTCAACATCGATACTCACTTTATCGACTGCCGAGAAATCGAAGGCCGGAAAAACCGAAATGTTATGGGTTTTAGAAAGAAGAAAAGAAAAAGAAGAAGAGAGAAAGAAGATAGAAAATAGAGGGAAAAGAAACAGAAAATTTTAAAATAGAACTGACAGAAAGGAAACAAAAACACAACAACAGAATCTCACAATTCGCAGCGGAACAACATATAATAGATAAATGAATAATCTTTAAACAAAGAACTATATCAGTTATTACATTATATTTCATTTCATTACATCATATCATCAGAGTGTACAACAACATACAACATCAAACAATAACAACAGCGGAAAAAGAGATATTATATACTAATAATACGCTATGCCATCCAGCTTGCCTCCAGCAACTCCTGAATATCCAGAATATCCTGATAAACCTTAACTCTTGACTGCCCGTGTGGAAATTGGTGGGCACCCAGAGTTTAGGAAGGAAAACAATAAACTCCGAGTCAGTCATGTGACTGGTGCGAGAACTCAAAACAGTTTATTTATCTTTAAAATCAAATAGAGGAATATTTTTATTTCAATTCGCAATGCTTTTAAAAATGAGATTACCATAAGGCCTCCCGCACACACACACATGCAAACGCAGAATCGGAGGAGATTTCTCCTTATGATAGCCAAAGATGCTTGATACGCATTTAAAATAACATTTGATATTATTATTAGTGCATAGTGTAGAGGAAAATCATTTCGAAAATAAAGATATAAATCTTAGCCAGCATAGACATTCCGCACTTATGCCTACTATAGCTACCATGTTCAATAGCAGGTTACCGCCACATTCCATAGCAGGTTATACAACTAAAACCGTACAAGTTTCGTATTGTTTCTTTGGATTTCCAACAAATGATCAGGCCAAGGAACTTCCCATTGCCACATGGAAACGCCTCTGGCTGGACGTCCCCGAGAACTTAACCAGCTCTCTGCCAACACAAGGCCGGGTTACCTTATCACTAGGTAACTACTACACGAATATGGCATCCCCCGGTCCCATTGGACCTTTAACCGAGCGCTCGTCACCAACAACACCACACAGTAATAAATATAGTGTATCAACATGATTAAGTATCTGGGCTCCATACCATGATACCACCCTTTCCAGAAGGAAATGCACATACCCTAAAGGGAGCTACCCCTCATAACCTTGCCGCATCTTTCCTGTTTTGACCATTCCGGGATGTGAGGCTCGACGAAGTTTCGTCCACAAAAACACACTTTGTACAAAAGCCATGCTTTGGGTAAACAAATGATCATAGAAATGATCACCATGATAGACGATCAAACAAATGATCCTATCACAAATAATCAACACAATGATCATTTCACAGCAACACTCAGTATGTCACATTACCAAATTGGGAATATATCGCTGATAACCTTCAACTACATAACCTTTGAGCTCGTACGTCTCAGAGAAGGGTGTTAAGCTAAAAGAATAAATTCTCCGCCACCAACAGAAATATATTTGAAAGAAATCGGCTTTATATCTCAACTTGTAATGTCAGACATACAATCCATACAAGTCTGTTCCGGGCTCGAACAGAACCGAAGGCACTTACAAAGAAGTCCTTGCAATCCGGATATCCACAATCCTGATCGGATTCCCCATCACTTATGGAGATCTCTATACCGGGGATCAACCAGTGCAGAGACAATCAATAAGAAACCCTTTCGTTTTCGAAAATATCCGGTCTTCAACACCGATCTTTGAATGCAATTCATACGGCGTATCACGTATTCGGAATGGGTTATACGACCCCAAGGTCCTTTCCCGGTTAACCCGAATAGTGAGCGCTTATTTTAAAAAAAATAAGCGTGGCATTCAATTTCAAATAAATCACAACAAATACCATTCAAAGGTAAATATCGATAGTCGGTTATTGAACTATCAATGGATATGCCAACATCACCAGATTCCAAATAATTTTCCAAATTATTTATTTCCCAAAAATATCTTTACTAGATATAAACTTTATTTCCATACTTTAAAAATAAATCAATATTTATTTTTGAACCCATTTTCCAATTTCATTTATAAATTCCTTATTGAATTTATATTCTAAAATATTTATGAATATACGATTTCCATTCGTTTTCAAATATTCATTTTCAATTTATCTTCAAAAAGATAAATTCAACATATTCACTTAATATTGAAAAAAAACATTTTCATACTTATTTATTTATAAGTAATTCACAAGCCTTTTTATTTTCTATGCTTAGAAAATATTTAATATACTCTAATCGAAATTAAGTATATATTTCATTCTTTAAGGAAATCATTCACTTAACCATATTTATTTGGGCCAAAACGAATGTTGCGTAAAACATCGTTACGACAACCCAAAATCACTAGTATAGGGATTCGAAATTTAAAATAGATATATAAATCCCAATACTATACAAAACATTTCCTTTCGAAAATCATCTATTATAACAACAGTGTTATAATCTATCATTTCCTTCTATTTCTTGAAAACATCTATTTCAACAATAAATGTTGAAATCTATGGTTTCGAATCTCAGCACCTTTTAAAACATCTTTACATCGTTTTAATTCTATTTCAAACATCACTTCCAAAATAATTTCTTTAACAGAATATTCACTATTCAAAAACGTGAATATACCTTGTTAATAAATTCCATCACTTCTATTCATTTTATTTTAAGGAATTATTCACTGTCTAAAACATGAATATAACTCCATAAATAAATTAGAACAATTTACTTATCAAAATAAGTCGTTTGCGAATTTATAAACAACGTTTATAAATTCTATTTCTATTTATTTTATATCAACTCCTTTTATAAATTCCTTTATTAACCTATCTCAATTCATTTCACAATGATATATTAAAAATTCATATTATAAGTCAAATACTTATAATTTATTTATTTACAAAATCATTCCTTCAAACTTCCCAAATCTATAAATCTTATAACTTCTAAGATTCATTTATTTATCCAAATCCATTCCTTTAATAACTTTATAAATTTTATAAACCTACTGCTCATAAAATTCCATTTATAATTTCACCGTTTATAATTCTATAAATTTCATTCATTTACGAAATTCATTCACAATTCTTTCTAACACTTATAAAAGCTCGTTTTACACTTCTAATATTTATTTTATAAATATCAATTTATAAATCTTTTATATGGATCAATTTATATTATTCTTTTAAATAACTTTAAACTCCTTTATAATTCATCATTTTGATTTATAATATAATCGAACTTCATAAATCCTAATTTTAAACTTTTTATAATAAATTCAGAAATCCCTGTTTAAACTATTTTATAAAATTATTAATCCCATATTTTTTAAAAATCAACTTTTAACTACATTTCTCAAAAATCATAATTTCATATAATATAAAAATTATAACGTTTATTTATTTAAGATGAATCAACTTCCAAAAATTATTTTATAAACGTATACTTTCAAAAATCACTTTAGAATCCTTTATAAATAAAAATCGTTATTTTTAAACTTTCAAAATTGGATCCGATGATGCAACACATCAATAGTCAATCACAACTTTCAAACATCATATATCATCCATGATAACAATCAAATATCACAATATATGAAATCAAATAAATATTTGTGAGGAATCCAGTTGGATCCCTCCAACCTGTTTCCCTGCATCCACAGACATTAGCACAATACCATTCCACTTCGAGGTGGAATATCGCGGTATATGGGATTTTATAAATATATATCCGCTTACTAACGGCGCATAGGGTCTCATACGCTAAAAGAAAATGCGGGAAATCAATCAACTGCAATATATACATATGCCAATATATATATATTGCTGTATATAATATAATACCAATTCCACTTCGAGATGGAATATCGCGGTATATGTGTGTAATAAATAACCTCCGCTTACTAACGGCGTATAGGGTCTATTCACATCCAATATATATAACAATCATCATTCAATCATTCAATCATTCAATCAACAAATTTTAAATCTAACTATTTAAAATTTAAATAAACAACAAAATTCCTTTTGAGTGAGAAGTTCTCACCTTTATTCCCGTTTGCAATCCACTTCCAATTCAACTTGTTTTCTTCATTTATACCTTGTATAAATATTTACACAATTTATTAATATTCGAAATAATCGAATAATAAATTTTCGTTTAATAATTACGATTCATCGGTGCTTTTATTTTAATAGTTAAATTAACTGATGGTTTTATTTAAACCAATTTCTTCTTTAAAATTTTATTTAACTAAAATTTAAATTTCCTTTTATAAATTTCTCCTATTTATTACATCAAACTAACTCCTTTTAATTTCAAACATATTACTCTTACCAATTTGTCTAATTCAAATTTAATTTCAACTAAATTTACTTAAATAAATTAAATTAACAAATTTTCCCTTTTAAAATGATTCTAACTAGAAATTCTCAATTGAACTAAATTTCTTTTTTTTTATAAATTAAATCAACTAACAAATTTTGGTTTTAACTAATAAATTTGTTATAAATAAATTTTCCTTTTAAATAATTCCATTCAACTACAATTTTCTTCTTAAATAGATTTAATTAACTTACCCTTAAATTGAATTTATTCAACTAATTATTTCAATCTCAAGTTAATGATTTTTATTTTAAACTAAAAATTAAAAATCCAAACTGATTTTCTTCAATTAAATTCGTTTAACAAAATATTGAATTAAAACTAAACTTCCTTTTTATTTTTCTTTCAGATTTAAATAAAATTAAAATTTTGAAAAGCTAAATAACTGACTGTTAATAAAAATTCTTTAACTCGTATATTTATTGTTTTCATTCCAATAAACATTTTTTTTTCTTTAAACAAATCTTCTGTAAATATTAAAACCTGCACATATTCTTAACTGTATATATATATTTTTTCTTTCTTTGTTTTTTCACACTATTCAACATATTAATATTCGTATACATACCTTTTACTGTATGTAATTTCTTAATAAATATCATTAGGTTCAAATTCGAAAATAAACAAGTCGAGAATACCTTACTGTGAAGATCATCAGCTCGAGCTCCACTTCGACTTGCTCGAAACCCAACACCCCCAAAATCGCTCGCGTCTCCATCCACGAAATCACGCGACTCTCCTCCATCTCATATGCGACCGCACGCCACTCCATCACCCACGACCCTGCCTCGGCCTCGCAAATCACCCCTTCATTCACTACCGCAACCCAAATCCACATCGCGACACGCGATGCGCCGCCGACTTTTGCTAGCTCACGCCTCAACCACCATGAGTCGAAGCCACTTGCTTCACGCGCCTCGATTTGTCGTACACGACCGCCGCCTTGAATCGCCACCAAAAATCTTCCCTAATCGCGCCGCGCCTCCACCGATCGCGCGCGAGCACGAACGCGAGTTTCCCCCATTTTTTTTTCGAATGCCTCGGCCGTGATTTTTTTATCCTGATGTGAATCGAAAAATAGAAGAGAAGGGGAGGTTTGCGATTATAGAGAAGGAATGAGAAGCTCTGCCTATTTTTTTTTTTATCGGCCATTTTATCTTCGTTTGATTTGAACGAGAGAGAAGGAGATGGTATTTAAAATCAACTGAGGCATGTTCGGCCATGCTCACATGATTTGGTATCGAGATTTTAGGCAAAAGTTTAGGGATGCTGTCGGTAATTAAATTTCAAATTTAAATTTGAAATAAATTTGTTTCGATACAAATTTTCAACGCGTTTAGGTGTCGTGTGCTCACATATCAACTCCGAAAAATACGAAATTTGAAATCCGGCAATAATTCAATATTCCGGACCCAATGGAACTGGTTTCGTTGAATTCCGAGACTGTGCCTCGGACGGCTATTTTTGAATATCGATTTAAACGATTTAATTTCAAAACTGAACAAATCACTTTCAATTTCAATTCTGAAGCTTCGATTATCTTCAGTATTATCGATATGAATTTTACAAGCCTTTGAAACATTTTTAATTGGCTTAAAATTGAAGATTCAAATTTTTATTCAACTTTCAATAGATTAAATTCTATAATTTAATCGCTAAATTTATTCTGATAATTTGAAATTCAATTCAAACCATCATTCAAATATTTAAAATTAATTAAATATTCTCAAATTAAATTATTCAAAATTCAGGGTCGTTACATCCAATGTTTTAGCCATTCGCGGTTGATGAGGCTTGAGGTTAAGTGTTACCGTTTTACACACATACAGTTAGAATGCTCATCATCCTCCTGATGATTTTTGATTGCACTCATCCATACAAGTCCGTTCCGGGTCCGAACGGAACCGTAGGCGCTACTCCCACTACATCCATTTTGGAATCACCCTCAGGATTAGTAGCGATTAGCCCTTGCCCTTCACTTCTCCATCTTCGACTCCAAGCTCTTGTCTTCCTCACGAAAACGTTCAAACAGATCGAAGTGGTTTTCGGCAAATTAATCCCAATCCCGGTCCCTTCGAAACGATCAGCGCATTGGCCAATATTTATTGTCGGCTATTTAGCTATCATATAACATCCATAAAAAATCATCAGCCTTAATAATTTTTCAAATTATTTATTTCAAAATCTCTTCGCAAGATATTTTCTACACTTCAGCTCTTTGAAAATAGTTTTCAAATCACTTTCTCTCTCGCGGAATAAATTTCCAACAATTGTTTATTTCCACTGAAAACGCCAAATCTTATTGAATTAAGATTTTTAAACAAACTAAATCCCTTTATCCAAAAAAACATATACCGAAAACATTTTAAAATACAACTACTTAAAATACTTACTCAAACTAGAGGTTATGAAAATTATATACTAATTTTTAAACAAAAACTTTTGCCAAACTACTCTTAAAAATAAAACTACTTTATAAAATATAAATATTTAATAATTATCTTTTAATTCATTACACTAGTGAAACCTTTTAAAATAATCAGTTCTATAATTAAATTAATAAATATTTACTTTAAAAATTTAAAACAATTTAAGAAGATAAATTTCTCCAAAAACATTCTTTAAGAACCTACTTTAAAAATTTTAATTTACACTTAAAATCTTCTTTGAAACATACTTGGCTTTTTAGGAAATACATTTTCCATTTCAATATAGTCCATCCAATTCTATATAAATCCTACTTGATTTATCCTAATTTAATTTACGTCTCAAACCCGTAAATTCTTTCAACACTTTAAAAATAAACCACTTTTTTATTTTTAAAACACATTTCTCATCTCCTCAAAATCACTTCCAAAAATATATACTTAAATTATTTATATTAAGGCTACTAAAATTAATTAAGCAAAAAAAAATACTTAAGAAACTCTATAAGAGTTTCGAGTAAAACTTAATCCAAAATTTCCTTTTAAATAAAGTTATTATGTCAAATACTTATGTTAAAATTCCCTTTTAAAAAATCATAATACTAATTGATCTTTAAAAATAATTAACTACCATGATTAACCTAAAATATTTACTTTACTCTTCAAAATAATTAAAATAATAAATTTTCTAAAACATTCTAAAAAACATTTTTTTAAATTGTTTTAGAAAATTTATTGTTTTAATTATTTTCAAGAGTAAACCAAATATTTATTTAGTCAATCATGGTGGTTAATTATTTTTAAAGGTAAATTAGTATCGTGATTTTTTAAAAGGGTATTTAGCATAAATATTTGATATAATAACTTTATTTAAAAGGAAATTTTGGTTTAAGTTTTACTCGGAACTCTTATAGAATTTCTTACGTATTTTTTTAACTTAAGTAATTTTAGTTGCCTTAATGTAAATAATTTAAGTATATATTTTGGAAGTGATTTTAAGGAGATGGGAAATGTGTTTTAAAAATAAAAAATTGGTTTTATTTTTAAAGCGTTGAAAGAATTTATGGGTTTGAGACATAAATTAAATTGGGATAAATCGTGTATGACTTATAGAGAATAAGATGCACTATATTGAAATGGAAAATGTATTTTCTGAAAAGCCAAGTATGTTTCAAAGCAGATTTTAAGTATAAAATAAATTTTTTTAAAGTAGGTTCTAGAAAGAACATTTTTGGAGAAATTTATCTTCTTAAAGTGCTTTATATTTTTAAAGTAAATATTTTGAAGTTAATTATGGAAGTGATTATTTTAAAAGGTTTATCTAGTGTTATGATTTGAAAGATAATTATTAAATATTTATATTTTATAAAGAAGCTTTATTTTTAAGAGTAATTTGGCTAAAGTTTTTATTTAAAAATTAGTATAGAATTTCATAACCTTTATTTTGAATAAGTCTTTTCAGTAGTTATATTTTAAAATGTTTTCAGTACAATTTTTTTGGATTAAGGGATTTAGTTTGTTTAAAAATCTTCATTCAATAAGATTTGGCGTTTTCAGTGGAAATAAACAATTGGTTGGAAATTTATTCCGCAAGAGAGAAATTGATTTGAAAACTATTTTCAAAGGGTTGAAGTGTAGAAATATCTTGCGAAGAGATTTTGAAATAAATAATTTAGAAAATTATTAAAGTTAATGGTTGTTTGTGGATGTTATATCATAGTTAAATAACCGACTATCAATATTGGCCAATGCGCTGATCGTTTCGAAGAGACCGGGATCAGAATTAATTTCTCAAAAACTACTTCGATCCGATTTGAACGTTTTCATGAGGAAGATAAGAGCTTGGAGTCAAAGATGGAGCAGTGAAGTGCAAGGGCTAAATGCTACTAATCCTGATGGTGATTCCAAAATGGATGTAGTAGGAGTAGCGTCTTCGGTTCCATTCGGACCCGGAATGGACTTGTATGGATGAATGCTATAAGGACATCGTCAGGAGGACGATGAGCATTCTAAGTTTATGTGTGCTAAAAAGGTAATGCTTAACCTCAAGACTCATCAACCGAAAATGGCTAAAACAGGGGAGGTGCAGCAAGACTAAGTGGCTCACAACCAATTAGGGTAAGGTCATCTCTGTCTAGATGTCTGTTTGATTACGGCTGTGTGGACGGTTGTAGATCCCAACCACGGGGTGATCTTATTCGAACTATCCAGTAAGGGGTAGCTTCGGTCTTGTGTTGCAAGGGATCAGGTGGACCCTGGTACTCTGATCTAGACCAGGTACTGTGACGGACGGTACCTCAGTAGCCCTGTCATTGTATAGAATCCAATCTCCAATAAACGCATGTACAGTTTTGATTATGCCCAACTATTGCTGAAACGTGAGATGCAATTATTTCAGCTAGATTCCATTTTACTTTCAACAGACACTATTATAATATTAGACGGATTTGATAAAAATGTTTTGGTTATCGTAAGGTAAAAACCCAGCATGTTTATTTATAGCGTGGTCTTACGAGGTACCTTTGATTTCAAAAAGGATTTTGAAACTTTAATAAACCAATTGATTGTGTTTTCTCATGCTGGTTTTCCAGACTGACTCGGGTGTTATTTTACTATAATGCTCGGGTCAGACCGAGTAATATAGAGTATAGATTCTAGATGGACTGCTATGCAGCTCAGGGGATGTGCTGGATGCCGTGACGTTTCATACATATCTGACTTATTTCTGCTATGTATGGAATGTTTTATATTTAGCTTTGTGTGGACAAGTTAGCAAAATTGTCCACTGTTGTGCTTTTGTTGATGTTGCACTCTGATGATGTGTATATAAAAAAATTACAGTTCTTTTGTATAAAGATTGGTCATTTATCTATTATATATTATTCCGCTGCGGTTTATGAGATTCTGAAGTTGTTTTTTCTCTTCTTCTACCTCCTTCTTCTTTAACCCTAATGGTTCCTATTTCCATTCACTTTCAGTTGCTACGATGGAGAATAGTGTCGACTCAACGGGTACGGATTTGTGGCTCATTAGATCAAGGCTGATGATATGATTGTTACTCTGATTGTTTTATGTATATTAAAGTTTTCTTTTTGTAAAGATCATTTGGATATTATATATACAGTACAAGAAAAATCAATATCAACATCAACACCTAACAGCATTTTAAGTGAGCATGTTGTTAGAGTCTTATTAAATAAGAAAAAACCTTAATACAACGCTGTAAAGTTAGCTAAAAACTTAGGCGGCTTAGCAAAACTTAAGTGGGAAATTAATTCTAAATTGGTGGCCACTAAATACTTTTCCATCTCTCTCATGTCCACAGTTCTCTCTTGTCGAACACATTTCTCCAATTCTTCATTGGTTTTTCAATCTAGAAGAAAAAATAAGAAAAATTCTCTTCACCAAATACTGCTTTTAATACCTTGTTAAAGCTGAAGCAGCAATTTCTTCTTGGTGCTGTCTTTACCGCAAGTACCAAACCTTGGATGACTTAAATAGGTACTTTCGATTGTTATTTTTTTCAAATTAAAGTGAATATTTCTTGTAATCCAATATTAAAACCTAATTCATTATTCTGACTATATTGTTTTGTTCCTGAACTTTTGATTTGGAGAATATTTACTTCTATTTTGCTTAAATGGTAGTGATATGCATTAGTTGAAATGATTTTTTTCAAATATGGGCACTACTCATTAATTTAATTGTATTATTATCTTTCTCCAAACAATGGAATAATTAGATATGCTTTTGAAGTGTGATCTGGTGTAGAGATAGCCTTTTGTATTTAATTCTTATATATAAAATTGACGTTGTTATTCAGGTTTGTGCTATCTTGATGTAAAAAGTTTTGTTTGGAACAAGATTTCTAGGTAAAGTTGCATAACTAAATTTTATTAAAATTCTTTTCAGTGCAATGTCACTAATGCAAAAAAGAAAAGAGGGAAAACACAAATTTCTTTCACTTTCGAACCATTATTCACTTATGATATTTGGTAGGGTTAGTTAAATTTAATTTTCGCAGAGAATCATATTGTGTAGTATATAATGCTATTTTACGTTAATACCATCTTAGTAATAGATTTTATTAAAAAATTATTGATTAGCTTAAAATTTCATTATTTATATACAGTAAAAGATACGTTTACATTGTTAAGCTTAGATAAAATATAATTAAGTCTAATTATAATAATGAAAATGAATGTTATTCATAGGACGATCAATAAATTCTTTTATCTGGCATGACAAAGATGTAAGTTTAGCAATATACATAGGAAAACAAATCATGTCCTCCTGACCTATTCACTGAACATAAAATTTAGCCAATTAACTAGTTCCTTGACAAATCACTCTTAACCAATAAGTAAATATCAAACATAGTTATAATAATCTTTTTATGAATAAATTACAGTATCTTTTATTTGAAAATGTTATTAAGTTATACATTGTCTAAAGCATTAGCTACTAAAATATTATGTCTTTAAATATTAATACCTTTCTTTTCCATTTATATGCACATGCTGCTTTGTTGTAACTTTTCCTTCCCAATTCGATCTTATTTTTTTATTGCCTCCCCTAACACAACATCATTATTCCATATATATCATGCTTTAATAGAACATAATTATTCCATATGGATTATGAATTTAAAATAACACAATTTATGCTTGCTGAAGTAGTTTGCCATATGGAACAATTTAGTGCATTGTAGTATAACGCTGGTATCATAGAACTTCCATCTATATAGGTGTTGGACTGTGTTGAAAAATATTTTGCGATGATGCACCAATGCAGAAACTAAGATAACAATGACTATTGTTTTTGTTAGATACTTGGAAGAGCAACAAGTGTTGGTTCATTTGTGAAGAGAGAAGAATAAAAAGGGTATGTAAAAATATCACTTAAAGGGTTTACAGAAGATGAGAAGATTACAATTTAGAGGAAAATTGACATTCATAACAAATCTGACTGGACACTCAATGGTAATTTTGTAATATTTATATTTTGAACTTTAAAAAACTTTTATATTATGACTGTAAGTTTCTTAATACCAATTACTTTTCCTAAATTGCTAGAGCCTGACTTGAAAGTTTATAAGGATATTTTAAGACCAGAGAAAAATAACAATGGTTCATTTGGGATAATAACCTTATTTGATGTCAAGGATGCAAATTTTTTGTACTTCAGTTGCCTTTCCCAATTAAAATAATATCTAGGATTCTAGATGTAATATTCTAATGCTTATGATTTCTTAAGAGGTAGGTTTATCTCAATTTTTGCATAGACTAGTGATCTAAATCTAAGTTCTACTGTTATATGTTTAACACAGTTAACTTCATTTTATTTTATAGAGCTACATTTAAATTAGCCGTCAAGACGATCAGATGTATTAATCATGGCTAGTAGTAATTCCATTTGTCAGTAAATGATTGCATAGATCGCATGAAGCATCATCAGGTTCAATTTTGGTTGTAATTTGGTAAATCGATAGTAATCCATGTTAATGATTCGACTAAGGTAAGAGATAGATTTTACATCTTTTTTATAAATTGTACATGTGAAATTATTTCATAGTCTCTTTCTTGCTGGAAACTGTTTTCGGTTTATGCCGCCTGGTAATTTGAAACACAAAATCTACAATCATTGTTTAATGGCTTTGTAATAAATTGTCACACTTTCTAACATAGCAATAGTCAAATTGTTAACATAGCAAGCATAAAAGCAACCATCACAAGTCCTACTAGTGGTTTCAGTCTTCAAGCATAGGAATGTCTTTGCACTCAGGTATTTTGTGAATTTCCACCCTTCAAATTCTTGTGTTGTTAAGTCTTCATTGATCGCTTACTTCAACTGTTGGCTCAGATCGCATACTATTATACCCACTTGCTACTCTTTGAGCATGCATGTGCAGCCTGCATTCATTATTCTTACCCATCATACAAATACTCTTTTTAAGTCTTTACTATGCATCAGATCTTAACAAATCCATTCTAGTCTTTCTCTATACCCACACAGCAATTATTGCACAATATTGGACCAAACTCTATGAACACCGAGCTGACCCAAGCTTTACGTTATGTATGAGAATGAAGTAAGATGCATATATTATTACGTATAGAAACAGACCACAGTGTTGTAAGAATTA
This sequence comes from Allium cepa, assembly GCA_030765085.1. Lineage (NCBI taxonomy): Eukaryota > Viridiplantae > Streptophyta > Magnoliopsida > Asparagales > Amaryllidaceae > Allium > Allium cepa. The sequence continues at coordinate 323,617,295 of CM060939.1, forward strand.
ATAGAACTATAGTGATATCACACTACAAGGAAAGTTTAATTTCTTAGCAATAGCAAACAATATTTATGATTGGTCACAGTTAGAACAATTTATTTTGGCGCTAAGTTCCCTAATTTCCTAACCCCATTGCTGTGAGATTCTCTTACATTTCACTTTCCCTCCCTTCTTTGTCAAGTATTCGTAAATAAAATTCCCAAAAAATTTGAATTACCGATCCAAACAAAACTTAAAGTTTCCAATCTTCCTCTGAATTAAATTCTCATCGCCTGTAGCTCATCAATGAAAGCGAATCGGTGCCTTTATTCTCGCCCTCTTTTTAATCGATTGGCTTCCTTCATAGTCTTCCTGTTGCAGTCGATCGACATCCATCATCATAAGGAGCCAGTAGCCATCATCGTCGAAGTTTCAGAGTAAGACTAGTTTCAAGTTGATTGCATATACAATCATGCTACTTAGTTCTTAATTTTCAGTTCCATCTTTTTATAGGATACTATTCTAGGAAAAGTTAAATTTCACTCTTGCAAAACTATTATGTAAAGTAACCTGCAATCCAGTTGAGTTTGGGAAAAGTAGAAATCGAAATAAGAAAAACTAAAAATCCTCAAAACTACAAAGTTGTAGTTTATTTAGCCTGATGATTGGAAAAATAAAAAGGAATATTGTTTTCGACCGTTATAAATATTAATTTGTCAAAAAAATGGAAACTAGAACCCCAGTTAAACCATTCATAAAATGAAATAGTAACTGTCAAAAATTAATGATATACTTATTTAAAAGAGTTATTCTTTAGTATTGTATTCTTATTTCGATTACAAAAAGAAGTATATATTGATTCTCAGCGATTTTATTTGCTCACAATTGTTATTTTTAGAAGCAATATGAGTTATGTAGTACAAAATTCAACACACATTGGAAATTGTAGTCAACAAGTGTACGAAAGCAACTTCAAAAATTAATGGAAATCATATTTAACTTCTATGTCAAACAACTACATAAATACAGTCATAATATCAGTCCTGCATTACCCATTTTCAAGGAAGTTACATGAACACTTATCAAAAAGTATACGAGCTTCAATGCAAGTGCTATTAAATTTGTATATAAAAAAAAATCTATTTTTAAACACTTGTACATCTAATAGCATCAACGTAAAAAAATTTAATATCCATTTGTATTATAATATTTGTTATCCCGCTTTTTGGCAAAGCCGTGATACCAAAAGATCGATCGAAAACAAAGGACGGTTCATCTCAAAGATTGGTCATACTTCGCTTCACTATGGATATCGCTGAATTTTGTCCAAGACCAGATTGAGCTACAATTGATAGGACATGACAATAAATATCATAGAAGTCAGCATCTCAAATTTCAAGTCAATCCGAGTTCATACGCTCAAGTTATGATCGATTCAATTTGAAAGGAAAAGCACCGGTTTCGTATCGATCACTTTCGTATCGATCAGGCTCCAATGACTTCATATCCATCGAAGTGCCGCCCTTCGTATCGATCAACTTCGAAACCATCAAAGTGTCTCGGTTCGTATCGATGAGTTCGAATCCATAGAAGTACCTCAGTTCGACTCGGTCCTATTCGAATCCATCGGCAGATCACCTACTTTGAATCGGTCAACTCCCATGAGTTCGTATCGATCAGGAGCGGCCGCGTTCGAATCCATCGAGTTCGTATCGATGGACTTCATACCCATCAGCAGACGAAGCGCTTCGTATCCATCAGCTAGTGTCTGCTTCGCATCCATCATATCATCATCCTTCGTATCCATCGAAGGGTTCAAGTTCGCATTGATTGATTTCGTCCATGGAGTAGCTACAAAGCTTGTATCCATCAGAGAAAGGCTTGTTCGTATCTACAACCATCGGTTGTTCGACTCCATCGGTGAAGCCTTGTTCGAACCCATCGGTGAAGCTTCATTCGAATCCATCAAGCCAACAAGCCAAGATGACGTGTCATCCATCGATGCGAACGTGCCGAGATATATGGAGTCTACGAGTGAAGACCGGATCGATTCGAAGTTTGCGCTCCACGTCACACAAAGGCACATGCCACCATCGATTCGAAACCATCGGTTCGAAGAGATGGATTCGAACCAAACAGCCGCTCAAAGAACATCATTTCGTATCGAGTGTTTCTCCCAATTCAGTGATCCAAATGCCATGAAATTTTCACAGGTGCTTGCACACATCCTAAGGAACGTCTCCACCAAATTTCAACTCAATTGGACATCATCTTGATATATACGAAATGAATTTGTATCGATCACGGATGGACTCGAAACTTCCTGAGGTTGGTCGCGTGGGCCCACTCACGCACCAGAAAAAGTCTCCCGAGATTTGAGCGCGATCTCAGCCCCTACTCCGATAAATAGAGCCCCAGAGCCAACAGAAAAAGGATCTTTTGACTCTCAAGCGCCCAGACTCTGCCGGATTGAGATCTCCATCATTCTATATCATATTTTTGCTGTTGAATTCGAATTTCCAGTTGTAACTCGTTGTTGATCGCTGTAATAACTTGTAACCATTGAAAGAGAATCAGTAAAACTGCAAAAACTTCACAGTGGACGTAGACAACACGACGAACCACAATAAATCGCTTGTCCACGCATTTACATTACTGTTGATTGGAGTTTTTGTTAGATAATACTCGTTTTGAATTTACATGCTTTGTTATTATCTCTTCAACGACTCCCGAAGAGTGTTGTGACCAATTTTGGTGCAAAAAATATTTATACCAAAGATATTCAGAATAATGGTTTGAAAAGTTCTCAATCTAGCACCAATTAAGTATGCTTAGGATGATTTACATCAATATACATTTAGAAAATATGTTTTTATATTAACGTTTGCTATGACTTTGGTGGTATACAAATTTTTGTTGCATAGCTTATGATGTTCATAACTTTAACGTTTCACCTTTTGCAATATCATTAGTTATATTAATAGTATACTGGTCACTGAAGTGATGCATTCTCTGTGTGTTCATCATTCCTATGTCTCTACTTTAGTTTCTATTTATTATAGTTATTATTTTTTGATTTTTCTTGTTAAAAATCCACACGAATCATATAATTTATTCATTTAATCCAATTCCTATAAAGTGCATCTATAAATGCACTTTTAAGACTCCTACTACATAATCATCATAGTTCTCATGAAACAATTAACTGGTGGAATACTTTTTAAAGCATGTCAGCTTGAAATGTACTAATTTTAGATTCTTTAGAATAACTGTATGTATAATGTATGTATTTGTGTATTTCTTATTTAACTCATTGTATAATATCCAAATGTTTCTAAAATGACTGCATTTGCTAATTCATATATAAAGAATGACTACGATTATGTTTGCTCCAAGCGGCACCTAATTTTTTTAACGAGAAACTAGTGCGAACCCATGCTTTGCATACGGCCTGCATTCGAACACAGGACACATGATAAATTGAAGACATTCTATAAAAATAGTTAATAAAAAAGTTCACTATTATAAAATTGTGACGAACCGACTTTCTAACCCCAGAAAGACGTATCGTCAATAAGAAAAGAAAGGGATAGAAATTGAAAAGATAGAAAGAAAGAATAACAACATCAGAATCTCACAGCGGAATGAAACAAAATATAATACATCACATAGCTATTACATAGTTATACATACATCAGAGTTATAAAATATCATACACAAGACAGTCATATACATATATGTCAATACATACATCCAAAATACAACACACACTAACTACACTACGGAACTACATAGATAGATACATGCGTCTGGCCTTCTTCTCCAAGCTCCTTCAGAAACCAATACTCCAAATACCTATCACTTGGTTACTCATAAAAAATTGAGTACCCAAGAGTTTATGAAAAACAAAATATAAACTCCGGGTCAGACAAGGGTCTGGTGTGAGTAAACGGGTTAAAGTTGTTTAACTTTGAAAACCATTTGAAAATAAAGGTATCACGTAAGACTCCCCACACATAAACACGGGTAAGTTTTTACCTTACGCTAACCAAAACATTTTATAGGAAATCATGTGATATTATAATAGTGTCTAGGGTTTTCAAGTAAATAGAAAATAGCCGAAATTGTTGCATCTATCAAATTCCAGCTACTAGCCACAAAAGTGGGTAATACAAATCAAAATCGCATGGTCTCGTAGAGAAAATGGACTTCCATCAATGGCAGGGCAACTGGGGTACCGCCCGTCACAGTACGGGGCCTAGATCACCGTACCGAGGAGCTACCCTAACTCCCCTACGACATAAGGCCAGAACCATTCCTTAATGAACAGTCCCGAACAAGATAACCCCGAAGTTGGCTGCAGATCCAACTGCCCACACAGACGAATAAAAAGGGACACTAGACAGGGATATATCTCGTCTTGCTTGGGCATGACCCACCTAACCTTGCTACACATCTCTTGTTTTAGCCTTTCTCGGTTGATGAGGCTTGAGGCTGCGATTACCTTTATAGAACATATCTTTTAGAATACTCATCTTCCGCCTAATGATGTGTTGAAAGCATTCAATCCATAAAAGTTCGTTCCGGGTTCGAACGAAACCGAAGACATTATCTCGTTACGCTCGTTTTGGAACCACCCCCAGAGTTAATGACGATAACCCATGCATTCTGAAACACCATCTTGACCTTTACTTGAGATGCCACGACCTAACATTTAATTTGGATCGATGTGCTTTTCGAAATATCATATTGACACCCGATCCCGGTCTCATCGAAATCCAAACGCCATTTTTGAGGCCAAGTTGTTTAAATAGTTTAAACAATTTAAATTCAGTACTTTGAATTCTCATAACATTTATCACAGATCAATCATACACAGTTATCACAAATATATCCAGAATATCACAAAGTATTACGGAATATCATCCAATAGATATCAGAGTCAAACAATTAGAATCGTCAATTCATATAAAAATAGATTGGTCTACTTAACTTAATTTATTTTTTAAGAATAAACCATCTGATTCTGCTTAGTTAATCATTAATTAATCAACTTATTAAATTTATTAATTTCTTCTTAAATACTTAATTAATTAATTAATTCTTAATTATTAATTAATAAGCTTAATTATTAATTTATAAAAGTTAATTACCGATTTAATTATCACTAATTACTTAATTAACCATTAACTACCAATTAAATTAATCATTTAATCCTTAATTAATTATTTAATTATTTAACGACTATTTATTTATTAATTAATTAACTTTAAATGGTTAATTAAATTATTAATAACAAATTGATTTACACAAGATTATTATTATCAATCTTTAATTACACCTTTATTAAATCTTAAATTATTTATTTAATTACAAGTATAAACTAATTACATTCTTAATTAACTTCCAATTTAAATTAATTAACCATCTTACGTTTGTAAACCTTTTATTGATAAATTTTAAATCAAGTCTTAGCTTAAACCTTGACAACAATGTTTACTTACATAGTACTGAGTTTTGTTAACAAAAATAACTTAAAATGGGTTTTGGCTTAACCCCTTAAAAATGACCCGAGGCAAGTACGTTGTTTACTCGAGTAAGACTCGAGTTCCCCCCATCTTTTTCCCACGTCCCCTTCTTCTGCATACATCTTCATTTTCTATTGTTCTTCTCTTTTTAGTAAGTTAAGTTAAAAATATTGCTGCAGTTATATAAACACACTCGCGTACCCTAGTGAAACCCAAAGCAAACTTCCTAAATTCTTGAGTGTCACTCGAGACGACCTAATCTTCGAAACTGTTGACACCCTCACGCCACCGCGCACGTGCACGGTGATTCGCCATCCCTCCGGCGACACACGTTGCCTCCAGCAAACCCCAAATCGACCTCACGTTCGAAATCCAACCCCAGTTCAACATGTTATACTCGAAATCACAATATGCTCGTTTATATGAACAGCAACTCGAACACGATAATGGAAAATCGCCACGACCACCCAACTTCGACCACCAGCGACGACGCGGATCCGGCCACTCCACGGCCACATCATTCTCCACCTTCTCCTACAATCTTGTGTAGCTCGGTCGACCCAGGACGATGAAATCGACGCACTTACAGGCCACAAAAAAATTCGAACCCAAAACCCTAAACTCGATTCAACCCAAAAATTCTTGCATTCGAAAATTTTTCTAGTATTATTCCTGTGTTCGTGGATCATCAAGCTATCTTTACCACAAATTTCAACATCAACAATTTATTAAATCAACAGAAATTGATGAAAAAGCATTTTGGGTTCCTTAATAAACTGCACCTTGAATACTTGCCTAAAAATTATCATTTTTGTTTTAAATATCCTACCTTTATATGTTTATTCAAGAAATCAAATCAAATCAACACTTTAAGATATTCAAATTTTACATATTGATTTGCTTTTTACTATAAATTTGGATTTCCATTACTTATATTTCACTGCCAACCTTTAAACAATTTTCCAAGCCCCGATCTTTAGTTTTAAACAAATTTATTTAGTTAAATTTCTAAGTTAAAATGTTTTTATATGAAGAGTATAAATCATTCTCTACTTCTCTTGCCTTAGAAACTTAAAAAAAAAATTGAAGAACATCATAAAGCAGAGCTTCCGGTAATTAGCAAACATCACAGAACAATATATATATATATATATATATATATATATATATATATATCAATCATAATATTTTTCATGAACCAATTATTAAGGTTTAAATTTCAAAGAAGTATGTTTGCTCACCTAAAACAACAGTTAAAACAGAGAACAAATTTTTGTTGGAAGAAAACTGCAGTTTGAAATTTAAATCCCTGTAATTTCCTCTACCTTGTTGAATGATATTGAGTTTGTAAAGTTCATTTTTTTTTGTTTTTCTTATCACGATTTTGCTTCTCAGGTTTACTGTCCTATGAAATGAACTAAAATAGGATGATAAGTATATATACAGCTTTGAACAGGGATACCAGCTTCTAGTACAAGTCTCAACTTATTTGATCATGTTTTGTTTTATGTTAATGTACTGTAAATCTGAGATGATACAAGTATTTCGACTGAATAAATGTTTATGGTGCTGAGATGAAAGCATTAAATGAGATTGTCTTCAAATATGTTGACAAACTTATTATATGTTTGTTAATATTTATATTATGTACAAAGATTTTTGTATAAAGATTTTGTTTTTATTATCTTCTAGCTTGAACAATACTTATACATATTTGTGTCCAAATATTTCTTATACTTTGTTTGATTTCATGTTACAAAGCTATCCATTTATTTTATATGCTTACTTCTATTCTACACTCAAACTATCAAGTACTTCTTTCACTTGTTTATTTTATACTCATATGAATATTATGGTTTTCTTATGTTTATATACTTATGTTTATAACCATATATTTATTTTATACATATGTTCAATGTTTATAAGATTTATTTTATTTTAATCATATGACTTGTTGTTAGAATAACTTCTCAGATTTATTTTTATTTAGAGTTCAATTGTCAAATATTTGATTTATAACCTATATTTGCATTAATATATTTTATATTTATATTTAATATGGATAGAATTGTGTTGTTGTAAACATTATTATTATAGACTACATTTATTTATATCATATCAAATATTAATAATGTGGAAATTTTAATTTTAATTTAATAAGATAAATTTTATTATAAATATTTTTGAGATAATCTATTTTAAAATTTCAAATCAAAATTTCCTTCACAAAAAATATATAGCTGATAATGCCCAAAAATCTTGTTTATTTGTAAATGAAAATTTTGTGTTTTATTTAAATTAGATTAAATACTTATTATAATAATATGGTCAAAATTCCAGGGTCTTACATTCCTCCCCCCTTAAAAGAATTTCGTCCCCGAAATTTAAAACAAAAGTTAATTCAAAAGCTTTTATATTAACAACCCAAACATACATATCATCCATACAATAACAAACAATCAAACAGTCTATTCTAACAAACATCACTAGTTATCTAGATACAAATCCGGATAGACTTTCCTAAAACTATCCAGAGATTCCTAGGTACAATCTCTGGGATCCTCGCTCCACTGTACTTTGACGAGCTTCACCACTTTGCTCCTGAGTTGCTTCTCGTCTTGATCTACAATTCGAACTGGGTTTCTGACCACAATCAAGTTAGGTTCTACTTCTAAATCTTCCTGAACTACTGGTTCTACAACCAGTGATGGGTCATGCACAAATTTGCTTAAATGGGATACATGAAATACATTGTGAATTCCAAACATCTGTTCTGGCAATTCAATTCTGTAGGCTACAGCTCCAATCCTTTCCAGAACTCGGAATGGTCCAATAAATCTTGGGGCAAGTTTTTCCGTTTTTTCGAATCTTATAGCACCTTTGATCGGGGTAACTTTGATAAAAACTAAATCTCCGATCTCAAATTCCAATGGTCTTCGCCTTTTATCTGTGTATTTCTTCTGACGATCCTGAGCAGCTTTCATTCTTTTCTTGATAAGCTCAACTTTCACAGAAGCTTCTCGAATTAGATCGGGTCCAAGCATAAGATGATCTTTCGATTCTATCCAATAGGATGGGGATCTACACGGTCTTCCATACAGAGCTTCATACGGAGCCATCTTAATACTCGCTTGGTAACTGTTATTATAAGAGAATTCCACTAGATGAAAATGGTCTTCCCACGATCCACCAAAATCCAATACACAAGCTCGTAGCATATCTTCTAGAATACGATTAAACCTCTCTGTCTATCCGTCTGTCTGAGGATGATAGGCTGTACTCAATCTCAAACTTGTTCCCATAGCCGATTGCAGAGCCTCCTAGAATTTGCTGGTGAAAATAGGATCATGGTCACTTACTATACTGACGGGAACACTATGCAATCCGTCTATCTTCCTCAAGAAAATCTCTGACAGAGAAACTGTAGTACGAGTTGCCTGAACCGGTATAAAATGGGCGCTCTTAGTTAAACGATCCACAATAACCCATATTCCTTCATTTCCTTTCTTGGTTCTAGGCAAACCGTCATTGAAGTCCACCGAGATCATCTCCCACTTTCAATCTGGAACTTCCAAAGGCTGCAATAATCCGACTGACTTCTGCTGATCCCCTTTAACTTGTTGGTAGATGGCACAACTATTTACGAACCTAGCTACATCTTTCTTCATATTCAGCCACCAGAAAATTCTTCTCATATCTTTATACATCTTTGAAATTCCCGGGTGAATATTCAATTTGGAACGATGACTTTCAGACAAACCTCCTGTTTCAGATCCCTATCATTTGGAACACAAATCCTCCCGTTAATCCTCAATGCTCCTTGGCCATCAACTTCAAAACTTGGACACTGACCCTTCCTAACTCTTTTGATAATTCTTCTCAACATTTTATCTGATTCTTGTTTGCTTGAAATCCTTTCAATAAGAGATGGAACCACTTCCAGAAGAGACAGAACTGCATTCCTGCTAAGGGCATCAGCTACAGCATTTTCTTTTCCTGGGGTATACATAATATCCAAATCATAGGATGCCAGAAATTCAACCCATCACTGCTATCTCAAATTAAGATCTTTTTGAGAGGAAAGATATTTCAACGGTTTGTGATCCGTGAATAATTCGAACTTCTCTCCCAAAAGATAATGTCTCCAGATCTTCAAAGAAAAAACAATGGCTAACAGTTCAAGATCGTGCGTAGCGTAGATCTTCTCGTGTGGCTTCAATTGCCTACTCGCATACGCAATTACTCTTCCATTCTGCATCAGTACTACTCCCAGACCAACTATACAAGCATTAGTATAAACCTCAAATTTGCTCTTTCCATCCGGAATAGCAAGCACTGGTGCACTGGTTAGCCTCGTCTTCAGTTCTTGAAAAGCTTCTTCACACTGGGGCGTCCATTTGAATTTAGCTCCTTTCCTAGTTAGCATAGTCAAATGCGAAGAAATCTTGGAATAATCCTTGATAAATTTTCTGTAGTAGCCAGCCAAACCTAGAAAACTGCGAACCTCAGTCGGTGTCTCTGGCTGCTTCCATTCCAGAAAAGTTTCAACCTTCACTGGGTCTACAAAGATACCTTCCCCAGAAACAACATGCCCTAAAAATTTGACTTTCGATTTCTAGAAATGGCAATTGGAGAACTTTGCCTTCAAAACATGCTTCCTCAGAGTCTTCAATACAATCCTCAAATGCTGCCTGTTCTCCTCTTCAGATTTGGAGTAGACCAAGATATCATCAATGAACACCAGAACGAATTTATTCAATATATGCTGAAAGACTTGGTTCATCTGGTCAACAAAGTAGGCAGGAGCGTTGGTTAACCCGAAAGGCATAACCAACCACTCATAGAAACAATTTGGTCCCCTAAATGTAGTCAAGGGAATACTGTCCTCAGCTACCCTCGACTGATGGAAACCTAAAGCTAAATCCAGTTGAGAAAAGATAGAAGCTCCATGCAACTGGTCAAAGAGATCATCAATACGAGGAAGAGGATATTTATTTCGAATGGTCACTTTGTTCAATTCTCTATAATTCACACAGAACCTTAGCGATCCATCTGATTTGGTGACAAACACCGCAGCAGAGCCCCAACAAGAAAAACTGGGCCTAATCAAACCCTTCTCCAAAAGATCCTGAGTTTGCTTAACTAACTCCTCCCTCTCCCTAGGAGGCATTCGCCTACTAGGCTGAACCACCGGCACAGCTCCTGGAATCAAATCAATGCGGAACTCTATCTCTCGATGTGGAGGCAGACACTTAACTTCTTCAGATACATCAGGAAAATCTTGAACGACATCGATATCTTCTACCTTCTCTTGAGAAGTCTCAACTCCTTGCAAAAGACTAATCAAGTGAAATCCAGAATCATCACACGACACACTGGCAATCCAACCCAAATCAGTTTCCAACGAAACTGTTCTCTCATCACAATTCAGAACTGCTTTATACTTATCGAGCCAATCCATTCCCAATATAAGATCAAATCCCTTAAAATTTAACACATAAGGGTCATAAGAAAACTATGGGACCGATAAGAAATCTTCAAGTCCTTATAAATCATATCTAATTTGGTTGCCCCTCTTATTGGATTAGATACAAGAATGGGACGATCCACAGTACTAGGGGTGAGAAAGAACTTTTCTACTGATTCTAGAGAAATAAAACTCAAAGAAGCACCTGAATCAAACAAAACTTTAATATATTTTCCATCTAAAAGTAATGTACCTTCCAATACCCCTTTGCCTTGAGAAGAAGAAGATGGACCGGCTTCCATAGCAAAGACCTTATTCTGAGGCGCCCTTTGCAAAAGTGGACAATTCTTGATCATGTGACCAGGCTGGTGACAATTAAAACACAACGATCTCTGAACCATTGCTGATCCTGGACCACTCTGACGTTGCTGAGATCTTCCCCGAGGACACTGATTAGCCAAATGCCCAACTCGCTGACAATTATAACACTTGCGAGGTCCATTTTTGCTTCCTCCAGGTTTCTTTTCTTTGCCTTGCCTTTTCCAAAGTGGATTAAACTTCCTTTTATTTGGGCTAGCAAAGTTCCCTCCTGATGCTGCTGTTGGTGCCACTGTTTTCTTGCTCATCAAATTCTCATATCTCAAAGCCATATCAATCAAATCAACAAAAGATCCTTTCAAAAGCACCGTCATCTTTTCATGAAATTCTGGCCTCAATCCTTGCACAAACATTTCGTTCTTTTTGAGGGGAGTATCAATGAGCCCTGGTCCATAGCACGAAAGTTCATTGAATTTGGTCTCATACTCCGCTATAGACATGCTTCCTTGCTTCAAATTCAGAAAATCGTGGTATAGACGGGTTTTTCCTGCTGTTGGCATAAACTTCTCCTCAAATAACTCGTTAAATCTTTCCCATGAAACATCTTCCTCATGAATATTTGCTACCGTTGCATCCCACCAAGTTGTTGTGCCTCCCTGCAATTACCACGATGCCATTTCCCTCTTCCATTCATCAGACGACTTCATACTCTTAAAGATGCTCTCACAAGAGCGTAGCCAAGCTTGAACTTCAATTATCGATTCTGACCCTTTAAGTGGTTGGCCTCCAAGGTTGATAAAGTCTATGCATAAGGCGGCAAAACTAACCTGAGACGGTACTGGATCTACAGCCTCACTAGCATTTTGACTTCGTCCATTATCAGTCAAGGTACTGCCCCTACCTCTGCCTCTCCTTCCAGAACTCATGTTGGCCACCTAGACAGGTACCTCAACAAATTAAGATAGGTATATAATTATATGAAAATACAAATATGCACTCTCAAGATAGATATTACTCCAGAGCCTAGGTATTCGCTCAACCAGCGCTCTGATGCCAACTATGACGACCCGACTTTCTAACCTCAGAAAGACGTATCATCAATAAGAAAAGAAAGGGGTAGAAATTAAAAAGATAGAAAGAAAGAATAACAACATGAGAATCTCACAGCGGAATGGAACAAAATATAATACACAGGACAGTCATGTACATATCTGTCAATACATACATCCAAAATAGAACACACACTAACTACACAGCGGAACTATATAGATAGATACATACGTCTGGCCTTCTTCTCCAAGCTCCTCCAGAAACCAATACTCCAAATACCTATCACTTGGCTACTCATAAAAATTTGAGTACCCAAGAGCTTATGAAAAACAAAATATAAACTTCGGGTTAGACATGGGTTTGGTGTCAGTAAACGGGTTAAATTGTTTAACATTAAAAACCATTTGAAAATAAAGGTATCACGTAAGACTGCCACACATAAACACGGGTAAGCTTTTACCTTACGCTAACCAAAACATTTTATAGGAAATCCTGTGATATTATAATAGTGTCTAGGGTTTTCAAGTAAATAGAAAATAGCCGAAATTATTACATATATTAAATTCCAGCTACTAGCCACAAAGTTGGGAAATACAAACAAAATAGTAGGGTCTCGTAGGGAAAATGGATTTCCATCAATGGCAGCTCTACTGGGGTACCGCCCGTCACAGTATGGGGCCTAGATCACCGTACCGAGGAGCCACCCTAACTCCCCTGCAACACAAGGCCAGAACCATTCCTTACTGAACAGTCCCGAACAAGATAACCCCGTAGTTGGCTGCAGATCCAGCTGCCCACACAGCCGAATAAAAAGGGACATCTAGACAGGGATATATCTCGTCCTGTTTGGGCATGACCCACCTAACCATGCTGCACATCCCCTGTTTTAGCCATTCCCAGTTGATGAGGCTTGAGGCTGCGATTAACTTTATAGAACATATCTCTTAGAATGCTCATCGTCCGCTTGACGATGTGTTGAAAGCATTCAATCCATACAAGTTCGTTTCGGGTTCGAACGAAACCGAAGGAATTATCTCGTTACGCTTGTTTTGGAATCACCCTCAGAGTTAAGGACGATAACCCTTGCATTCTGAAACACCATCTCGACCTTCACTTGAGATGCCACGACCTAACGTTTAATTTGGATCGATGTGCTTTTCGGAATATCATATTGACACCCGATCCTGGTCTCATCGAAATCCAAACGCCATTTTAGAGGCCAAGTTGTTTAAATAGTTTAAACAATTTAAATTCAGTACTTTGAATTCTCATAACATTTATCACAGATCAATCATATAAAGTTATCATAGATATATCCAGAATATCACAAAGTATCATAGAATATCATCCAATAGATATCAGAGTCAAACAAACAGAATCATCAAGTCATATCAAAATATATTGATCTACTTAACTTAATTTATTTTTTAAAGAATAAACCATCTGATTCTGCTTAGTTAATCAATAATAAATCAACTTATTAAATTTAATAATTTTTTCTTAATTACTTAATTAATTAATTCTTAATTATTAATTAATAAGCTTAATTATTAATTTAAAAAACTTAATTACCCATTTAATTATCACTAAGTACTTAATTAACCATTAATTACTGTTTGCACAAAAAATGGGCAAACACCTCCAAGTCGTATGATTTAGTTGATTATATGTTGTTCTGGATGGTTTGGGTGATTTATGCAAATATATGAAATAGATGGACTAAACTGTAAAAGACACACAGATTTATAGTGGTTCGGCCAGAACGTGCCTACGTCCACTGTAGATGTTATTCTTCCTTTCCTATTCAGATTACAAGTACAAAGCTTTGATTACAAGTAACTGAAAGTTGTTTGAAAGTTCTATCCGTGCTTGAGCTCTCAAACTTGTTTGTCATTGTTGTACCCCTACCCCTCTATTTATAGAGTGAGGCTGGGGGCAGGGGTCTTGGATGTATATAGCTGCTGGTGGGCCTGGGCTGAGGCAATCAGGCCTGGTAGTGCTAGTCTGGTACGCCTTCCTCGTGTTGGTTCGGTAGGAGGTGGTATGTGGTTTGGTTCGGTGTTGCTTGGAGATGGAGGCTTGGACCGGCATTGTGTGGTTCGGTGTAACCGGTCCGGTGAGATGTTGGACCGGGGGGACTTGGTGGAGACGTGGTCCGGTAGGAGCTAGGGAGTGGTTGGAAATGGATTGGTTTGGCAGGTATGGAAAGGGGCTGGTTCGGCAGGGGATGGTTCGGCATGTAGGGGAGAAACCTTGGTCCGGTGGTGAGAACTCGCCCAACATTTGCCCCCCTAAGTGGGGTATATGCCTGCATGTGTCGCGCTTTGTTTCGCATTCGGTTTTAAGTGCCGAGCCACCTGGTCCGGTCATTGATGCTTGCTTATAAATAGGGGCCATGTGCCTTCGTTATTCCTTACCAACCGAGCCGAACCTTTTGCCGAATCAAACTTTTATTTTCGCAAGAATCAAAGTGTTAGCCGAACCAGGTGAGACCCCTTTGTCGCCGAATGATCTTTTATATCATTCAACTGAATGAACTTGAGGGTTCTGAGTACCAAATGAATTGGAGAGTATGATTGCCGAATGAGCCTTCATATTTGTAATGCCGAATGAACTCCGTGAAGTTCAAGTGCCGAATGGGTCTTGTGCCTTGGGCCACCGAATGGGTTTGAGAAGCATTAGCGCCGAACGAACTTTCGGTTTTGAACTACCGAATGTACATATGTACTTGAATTACCGGATGAAACCGGAGGCTTCGAGCACCGAATGTTCTTTTATATTTGCTTTACCGAGTGATCTTGAGAGTTTGAATGCCGAATGATCCTTATGTTTGAACTATTGATTGAACTCTAGGACCCTGAATGCTTAATGAATCTCTAGCTTTTCATGTTTTGACCTACGAATGAAACTCTAGATTATACATACTTGCTTTTTTATATTTTCATACTCCTTGTTCTAATAACATACTTTTGCTTTTGTGTTTGCAGATAAATGTCTCACAAAGTGGAAACCCGATCAGAAAAGAAAAAATCTACGGACAGAAGTGAGTCTTCCGTCGTGCCCCCAGTCCAGCCGGGTCCAGCGCATCATGGACCTGCCCCGAGGTCATTAGTGGACGGATATGGCCCTCAGGAGCTCCTGAACTCTCCTCCCGATTGCTTCCGAGCTCCCTCAAAGAAGGACAACTTGATGTCATCGCTCGCTCCTTTGGGATTGACAGGGCGAGTATGCTGTTGCCGGGAGAGGGTGTGATGCCGTACGATCCTCCTGAAGGATATTTTGCTTACAGCCGATACCATTGTATGTGCGGGGCCATTCCCCCAATCAATGCCTGGATAGTCAGCTTTCTTACCTATTTGAAGGTGGATCCATTCCAACTTCATCCCAATTCCTATGCTATCCTGGTGTGATTGTTCATCATTTTTCAGAGGAAATATGGACGTCCCCCTTCCAACCGGGAGATCCGGTATTTGTACAACTTGAGAGGCTATAAGAAAGAGTCTCCATATATCAGCTTGGAAGCGGCCGTGCCCTTCAAGCCTGTTCTCGATTTGTATTCGAAGCTCAGTATGTTCAAGAAAGAAAGGTTCTTCATCAAGGATGACTCTATTTCCTTCCGTCTTTTCACTTCCGGCTGTAAGTTGAACTTCATTTATATTTTCCTTGTTTCGACCGCAATGCTTCCTCTTATATGCTTTTATTTCTTGCTAGAAACATGTGGCTTTGTGGTCGTGGAGAATGATTCCTTGGCTCGGATGGCTGCGGAAATAAAGGCCATTTCGGGACGGGATAGGTCGGCTTCTTACCTGATCAGGAACGCCACTCTCCTGGAGTACAACTTAATTCTGCCACGTCAATCTGTGGTTAAGAAGAGAGATACAGCCGAGGAGAGGGCTGCCAAAGCTAATGACGGGGCTACTGCGAAGAGTAGCAAGAGGAGACCTTTCTCGGTACCTCTAGTCGTCGGGGGAAAGAAGCTTAAGAAATCTGATGTACCTTCTCCCAGTACATGCCCAGATGTTCCAGAGGAGGAAAGTGGAGAGGAAGAAAGAGGCGAGGAGGAGAGCGGAGGTGATGGAGAAGGTGACGGTGGTAACGGTGGCGAAGGGCAGAGTGGTAGTGGCGCTGGTGCCTTGACTTCTGGGCAAGCGGGTGAGATTCAAGAGTGGACGGATGATGCCTTCCGTCAAGCCTTCGAGGGGTTGGGGGAAGGGCCGGCCTTGGTGGAGAAGTCGAAGAAGTCTGATAAGGCCGGGACGGGTGCCAGTCTATCTTCTGAGAGTATTTCAGCTAAGGCAACTCTGGCGGTTCAAGGTGAATTCTTAACTTTCGCAGACTCCCTTCATGATAAGAACTTAGTAATATTTTATGGCCAACTGCCGTCCTGGAATGAGATTCAGGACATATTGCAGTATCCCACTCCCCCTCAGGGTTTGAAAATAAACGCGTTTTCCTACTCCTTTTAACTTAACATATTCCTCGGATCATAGTTTCATGCATGCTTGTAACACTTGGTTTTTATTCCAGGCATGGGTAAGGTGGCCAAGACATCAGATATTCGGCACCGCCTTGAGCAGTACAAGCTACTCAAAGCTTCCGCCAAACCAAAGCCATCAACTAGCCGTCCCGGAGATGTGGTTGGCTATCGCCCTCTTCTCGGAGTTATTAAAGAAGATATGCAAAAGAGGAAAAGGGGGTGATCTTCGTTTGAACCTTCACCTATCCCTCAACCTCCAGTCCAGCCTATCCATGATATTACTGAGGAAGATACTGAGTTTATGCCTTCCCCACATCCATCCGAAAATCCAACCGTCACCCTGATAGACCACCCTGGTTTGGTTCGCAACCCATTTGCCGGCCACCCGGATCTGGACCCGAGTTTTCAGGACATTTCTTTTGATGAGGCCACGGGTGAGCATCTTCTTCCCCGCAATCCCATAGTACGGGTGCTTGATGAGGCTGAGTCCTTAAACCTCAATTTGCTTACTACTCGGATTGTGACCATGCGAGATGAGGCCAAGGAAAACATCGATCGGGTGGCTGAAGAGACCAAGAGGCTAATGGAGCATCACGCTCGACTGGCCAAAGCTGGAGAGGAAATCGGAAGTGCTAACATTCGGTTGCGGCTAAGGGTTTCTGATCAGGCCAAACAGCTTGCCGATCAGGCTATCCAGATATCCCAGCATGAGGCGGCCTCCAGACGACTAAAGAAAACCATGAAAGAGGCTAGCAAGGCTGAGTTGCAAAAAATGGAGGCTGTTTGCAAAGAACGAATTGACATGGCCATCACAATGGTGGATGAGGTTCGGAGAGCCGATCTTGAGCAGGTAGAGGAGTTATCTGGGAGGCTTGAGGCCGCAGAGCTTGCTCAGGCCAAGCTGAAGGAGGAGATGGAAGTGATGCAGAAATCCCTTCAGGCTGACTGCTCGAGATACCGATTGGAGAGAGATGTTGCCGTCGCACGGTTGTCGGCTTCTGAGGCCCAGATGAAAGAGTTTGAGGAGAACGAGGGGATGATGAATGAAATGCTCCAGGACATGTATTTTCGAACTTGGAAGTAGGGCAAACTGTCCTGGATGGACGACTATCCCCGAGTCATGGCTAGGATATATCTTCGGGCTTTGGAGGAGGCTAAGGCCGATGCGGATAAGTAAGGTGGCGCGGCTTTCAGGATGGGTGTGGTTACGGCCCAATTTACTAAGGAAGAGAAGGTAGCGGTTAAGGAGGGCATGCGACTGCTCGTTGCGGATGAGGTAGGCGTGCAGCTAGACGATGATGATCAGGGAGCAGGTGTTGGTAAGTCTTCCCTCTCAATCTTTCCTTAACTTGATTGCGTATAATTTATCTAATGTATTATTTTCCCGAATCGGACAGGTGGGACCCGTGGCCAGCATGCTGGGAGTTCTGACCCTGCGATTAAGTAGATCCCGGAGGGCGAGCAGGATAGAGGCGGAGCCCTGCTGCAGCTGATTATTTTTTGGCCTTCTTGGCATTCCTGTATATACTAGTTCCAAAACATTGATGTACTTTTGGGTTGTAATTATATCATTCGTGATGAACGGCTTTATTTTTTGACATGTAATCTCATAACACAGACCGATTCAGCTATATTTGAATGCTTTTGTTACTTTGATGTGTTGCATAAGAAATATAGTTGTGCATGTGCTAGTGATTTAATTGTGTTTAACGTTAAGTTCTTGCTTAAACAATAACTTATGTTAGGTAACGTTAGTGTGATGTGCACATAAATTATAGCTACGTATTTATATACAAAAGAAGAAAGTACCGCCCTTCAAGTTTTAGCTGTATATGGTAGCTTTGAATGTCTTGTGTAGCTGAGTATGGAATGCAGTTGAGTGTCATGTCATCTAGTTGTGAGTTCCTATTTCCATAGGGATAATTATAGAGGATAGGAGGAAAGTTTTTATAAATAAAATGGAAATATAAGAAATAGTAAAACTTCCAATCACGGAAGGCCGTCGATATGCTTAAGTTCGTGGCAAACGGGTTTTGTAGTCACTTTCCCTAGCTGTGGGTCTTTGAGACATTTGTCACCCATCTTACGCCTCCGCGGGGAGTTTATCATTTTTACCACAGCCGCACTTAAGACATATCGGAGCCGAGATCGCGCACAGTAACTACCCGAGCCATTATGGTCCGTAATCGTGGGTATTATTCGATTTACTATGGCCGGCTAGCGTGGGTGCCGATCGTCAACCGTAAACTACCCCTGGCTGGCCACACCTTATGTTGGGGGTTTAAAGTAGGTTCACAGTTGCCGGCGAGCTGAACGCCGTAATGAGCTGCCATCAGCTATAGTCGGCCTTCTTGATGGCTTATAATCGGCTCATTACAGTTGGCTTTGAGGGCAGTCGCGAGCAATGAGTTAACCCGCAGCAGAGGGATGCTGGAGAAAAAGTGTCTCATTGGCGAGTGCATAGATTCACATAGTACCTGTTGGGTCTTGTCCAGGTGAGGTTGCGCCGTGAAGTGTTCAGAATGGAAATGTCGTTATACATGATTTTGTTCAACAGAAAAGGATAAAGCTTAACAAGCAGCCAAGATATAAAGGAACAAGTTAGAAAGAGACAAGATTTTTAAAGTGGTTCGGCATGAAAATGCCTACGTCCACTGATTCTCTTTGTTAATTCACTTCATATGGGCAGTACAAGTTAAGAAAAGTATCGACGGAGGTGTTGGATGTTCAATGCCCTCTAGAACACCTCTCCGTCCACTGTTGACAAAATATAAGCTTCGTTGTGGAGATCTTTATGAATTACATAGGGTCCGTCACAGATTGGATCTAGCGCTCCGGGGCGCGGGAAAATCCGCTTGAGGATAAGATCTCCTTCTTGTAAGCTGCGGTGCTTGACTTTGGAGTTGTATTGTGCTGCTACTTTTTGCTTGTGAGCTGCCGCTTTAAGTGCTGCATCATTTCTTCTTTCTTCAATTAGATCCAAAGACATGTGGAGGAGTTCTTCATTCTCTTCTGGGTTGTAGTGGATCCTACGGTGGGAAGGCACTACAGTTTCAAATGGGAGCATGGCCTCCGATCCGTATGCCGAAGAGAAAGGAATATTCCCTGTTGATGTTCTGTAAGATGTGCGGTAGGCCCAAAGTGCCGTAGGAAGTTCATCCACCCAAGCACCCTTTGACTTTTCAAGTTTCTTCTTGATTAGGGTTTTGAGGATTTTGTTGACAGCTTCGACTTGTCCATTTTCCTGGGGGTAAGCCATAGATGAGAAACTTTTGTGAATTCCGTGCTCTTGGCACCAGTCGGTGAATTCCTCGCTGTCAAATTGAAGTCCATTGTCCGATATGATTTTGAGTGGAACCCCGTACCTGCATAAAACATTTTTGATCAAGAAGTTAATAACTTTCGCCGAAGATATTTTATTTAGAGGCTCCGCTTCCACCCATTTGGTGAAATAGTCAACTGCTACTATGGCATATTTGGCTCCGCCTCGGCCCATTGGCAGTTCGCCAATCAAGTCGATTCCCCATATTGCAAAGGGCCAAGGGCTGGTCATCTGAGTAATTTCATTTATTGATAGTCGAGGAATCTTAGCAAATTTCTGACATTTGTTGCATTTTTTGACGAAGTCTAAGGCGTCTTTGTTTAAAGTGGGCTAATAATACCCGTATCAGAGTGTCTTCTTAGCAAGAGTCTGCCCTCCGGTGTGATCTCCGCAACTTCCTTGATGGATGTTGGACAAGACTTCTCTGGCTTCCCTTCCAGCGATACACCTTAATAAGGGATTAGAGAAGCCGCGCCGATAGAGGATACCTTCTTGTAATGTGTAGCGGGAAGCTTTCCTTAAGATTTTCTTAGCTTCGTTACGCTCGTCGGGCAGTGTGCCATCTTGTAAATATTTTCGGACAGGAGTCATCCAAGTTTCCTCTTCGATTGCAGCAATCATGTTCATTGTCTCGTAACTCGGGGCTAGTTGTTGTGAGATGGTTATTGTTCGGGAAGCGGTGTCGTCCTTCATGCTAGCTTGCTTTTCCATTTCGTCGGCCTCCTGATTCTCTTCTCGAGGAATGTGTTTGATTAAATAGTGATCCAATTGATTGAGCAGCATCTTGGTCTTCTTTAGATATGCTGTGAGTCGTTCTCCTCGAGTCTGGAATTCTCCTAGTATTTGATTTACAATAAGTTGATAATCACTATGAAGACATAAAGAACTGACTCCAATCTCCAGGGCAAGTTCTAATCCGGCTATCACTGCTTCGTATTCTGCATCATTGTTGGTAGCAGCGAATTCCAACCTTAGGGTGTAGTGCAGCTTCCTTCCCCTAGGGGTGATTATCACAACACCTGCCTCCGAGCCTTGTTCATTTGATGCTCCATCTACGAAGAGATTCCACTTGATATCTTCTGCTATTTCAGATTGCTCCTTACCTTCGTTAGTAGTGAATTCGGCAATGAAATCAGCTATGGCTTGCCCCTTGATAGCGGTGCGAGGATGGTAGGTGATATCATATTGACTCAGTTCAATACACCATTTAAGTAGTCGCCCAGAAGTGTCGGGGCGATGGAGCACCTGCCTTAACGGTTGATCGGTTAAAACTCTGATGGAATGAGATTGAAAATAGTGTCGCAGCTTCCGTGACGTGATTAGCAGACAGTATGCTAGCCTTTCAAGTTTAGGGTATCTGGCTTCTGACCCTGTAAATCTCTTGCTTACAAAGTATACGGGCCACTGCGCGCGGTTGTCTTCTCTCACCAAAGTGGCGCTTAAAGCATGGGACGATACAGCAAGGTATAGGTATAGTTCCTCGCCTTCATTTGGAGTTGAGAGTACTGGCGGTCTCTGGAGGTGTCCGATTAAGTTAAGGAAGGCTGTCGAGCATTCGTCAATCCATTCGAACTTTCCTTTGTCCTTCTTTAGAGCTTCGAAGAAAGGGATGCATTTGTCAGTCGCTTTAGAGATGAACCTGCTTAGGGCGGCCACTTTCCCATTTAGGCTTTGCATCTCTCTTCGAGTGGATGGTACCTTGATATCTTGCAAAGCCCGAACTTGTTCGGGGTTTGCTTCAATCCCCCTGGCGTGGACGATGAATCCCAAGAACTTTCCCGACGATACTCCGAAGGAGCACTTTAGAGGGTTCAGCTTCATTCCATATTGGCGAAGTACTTGAAACATTTCCTCCAGGTGGTTTATATGATCGTTGGCTTTCCTCGATTTTACCAGCATGTCATCCACATAAACTTCCATAGTTCGTCCTATTAGTTTCGCAAACATCTTGTTGACTAGGCGCTGATAAGTAGCTCCGACGTTTTTAAGTCCAAAAGCATTACTCTGTAGCAGTACAATCCCCGGTCAGTGATGAAACTAGTGTGGCCTTGATCGGGGGCGTACATAGGGATCTGGTTATATCCTGAGTATGCTTCCATAAAGGTAAGAGTTCGTGTCCGGCTGTGCTGTCCACGAGCTGATCGATTCGGGGGAGTGGGAAGCAGTCCTTCGGGCAAGCGTCATTTAAGTTGGAGAAGTCGATGCATGTTCGTCACTTCCCATTAGCCTTCTTTACCAGCACCAGGTTAGCGATCCATTCTGGGTAGATGGCTTCTCGTATGAAGTTATTGGCAAGTAGCTTCTTTACTTCTTCCTCGAGGGCTGCTGATCGTTCTGCCCCCACGCTTCTCTTTTTCTGCTTCACCAGCACTTTGGTGGGATCGATGTTCAGCACGTGGCATGCTACGTCTGGGGAGATTCCTGTCATGTCAGCGTGCGTCCATGCAAATACATCCATGTTGTAGCGAAGAAAATCAATGAGTTGATCCTTTAATCCTTCTTTTAGTTTAGATCCGATTTTCAATAGTCTACTTGAGTCGTGTTTGTGTACAGCTACGAATTCCATAGCCTCTGCAGGCTCGGCGGTGGTCTCCTCCTCTTTGTCCCTGGGGTCTAACTCATTGAAAGGATCACTGGTATATCGAAGAGGAGGGGCTTTCTTTAGTTGCTATGCTTCCAAGTTTTTCATGCAGAGAGTAGTCTCTGCATTTTTCCCTTTATTCTTTCTATGGTTATTGCGAAGTTCAGTTACATAGCAGTCTCGAGCAGCGTCTTGATCTCCCTCCATTTCTCCTATTCCGTTATCTGTTGGAAATTTCATCTTCAGGCACCATGGGGCTAGGACAATTTGGAAGTCGGACATGGCTGGTCTTCCCAAAAAGGCGTTGTAGGCCGAATGGTTCTCTATTAGTACAAACGATTGTTTTCGCACAACGAAGCGGGGATGACTTCCTATTTCGACAAAGTGGTCCAGTTGCCCGAGGGGCATCTTCGCATCTCTAGTGAAACCATGTAGTGGTTTGTTGTAGGGAGACACATCCTTCATTGACAGCTTCATTTTGTCGAAAGCATGCTTGAATAGGATATTTACTGAGCTTCTGGTGTCTATTAAAATTCGAAAAACTTTGGCTGGACCGAACCAGGCAGAGATGACCATAGGATCCATGTGTGGGTACTGTCTTCCCTCTAGGTCACGCCTACTGAATGTGATGTCGTCATTCTCATTCCGTTTCGGGTGGCATTCTTCCATGACAGAATTAATGTAGCGTTCATCGTTCCTAAGTGACTTACCGTATCTTTCCATCTCTGCCCAGCTCCTGTCGGTGATGTGCGGTCCTCCTGATATGGTATGGACCACTATCTTCTCTTGACTAGAGCCGCTGGTGTTGCGATTTCCTCCGCCTACTTCTGGGAGGGGTAGCCCTGGGTTTTCATTGGCGGGAGCTGGAGTCCTTTTATGACTTTTTACATAGCGTTCCAGTCTCTTCCTTCTGATGTGTTCTTCAATTAAGTCCCGGAGATGGTGGCATTCATTGGTGTCATGTCCATGGGATTCGTGGAAGCGGCAGAACTTTCCAAACTTGAGTGCGTTATCTGACTCCTTCTTGTGCGGGGGCCGCTTGTATCTAACTTTGTCTTGAGTGGCTAGGAAGATGTTTTCGATTGTTTCATTCAAAGGAGTGTAGGAGTCAAATCTTGGTCCTGGTCGATATAAGCGCTATTCTCCCTTCTTGCCCCCAGCATTGTCTCTAGAGTCATTTCTCCGAACATCTTTTGCTGCAGCGGGAACCTTGTTTGGAGCTGTCTTAGCCTGTTGCCCTGACTGCCTCTCAGTGGCAGCGTTTTCAAGTATCATATACTTTCCAGCTTCATGGAAGAAATCAGGTAAAGTAGCTGGTTTTTCCTTGGTTAGTCTTCTAGCAAATTTAGTATCCGGATGTACACCACTGCAGAGGGCCATTAGGATAAGTTTCTCGTCGGTATCTTGGACTGCGGCCGCCGCGGCATTGAATCGGGTTAGATATTGTTGCACTATCTCTCCGGGTTTCTGTTTGATATTAGATAAGGAATAAGCGTCCTTGGGTTGTTCCACATGAATGCAGAACTGGCTGATGAACTTTTCTTTCAACATTTCCCATGAGCTGATGGACCCCTGGGGTAGGTGGCAGAACTAGGAGGTAGCTAGATCTGCTAAGAATAGTGGGAAGCATTTACACAACACTCCCTCCGTTGCTCCGCTCATGAGCATATGCTGGCTATAAGTGTACGATGGGGTCAGAGGTCCCCTTGTAAGGTTCCATTGTTGGCATTTTCCATTCCCGGGGGGTGATGGCAGTTTCGATATTACGGGTGAAGGGGCTGGTTACCCTAGCACCTATCCCCCGATCCCGTTGCTCCCGTTGGACGCACTCTCTGAACAATCGCGCCATCCTCTCGTCAGAACTTGGGCCGGATAGAAATGAGTTTGGTTCTTCCATGCGGGATTGATTCCGTCCAGATGACCTGTAAGGGTGGTATCGTCTATCACTCCTGATATTCTCCAATGGCTGCCTCTGATCTTCCGGGGGCATGCTGGGGTTAGCCACAGTTGGTCCTTGCCTTGATCTTCCCCTGCTGGGTTCTGTTCTTAGCACTTCCTTGGGTCGAACTTCGGGCTGGACTCCATCTCGGCCCCGTCTACTGGTGCTTTCATGGTTAGGTAGCATGACAGGCTCAGCTACATCCGACCCCTGCCCGGCACCTCCCCCGTTGGGTTCGGTTCCAAGCGTTTCCTCGGGTCGGAGTTCGGGCTAAGTCCGGGTTCGGCTCCTACCATGGTTGTTTCTGTTGTTAGCCTCTACGAAGAAGAAAGACCTTTGTCGTCTCCCAGATCCTCCAGACCGGGACTCACCCCATGATTCAGTGTTGCGGTTGGATTCTTCAGCATCCCTTAAGCGTGACATGAGTTGATCCACTAAGGCTTCTTGTTGAGATGCGAAGCGGTTAGTTACCTCAGCCACAACCCTGTCTAGATCCGCCCTTGTAATTGGTTGTTCCGTAGCAGGGGCTGTCGGATCTGTCAGATTTAAATTTGCTGTTGGAACTATACGATTGTCTTGGTCTCTGAACACTGGATCTGGGATACTGCCAGTTGCGATGTTCTTTCCTTTGATAGCATCTTTCTTCCGTCCGGGAGGCATGTTTTCCAGGCAATGAACGATGCTGATAGAAAAAGGGTTAAGTGGGGGAAGCTGATGCTTCGATCTCCTGCCCTTCTCAGTGAAAGCACCAAAAATGTTTGCACAAAAAATGGGCAAACACCTCCAAGTCGTATGATTTAGTTGATTATATGTTGTTCTGGATGGTTTGGGTGATTTATGCAAATATATGAAATAGATGGACTAAACTGTAAAAGACACACAGATTTATAGTGGTTCGGCCAGAACATGCCTACGTCCACTGTA
The DNA here is from genome assembly GCA_030765085.1 of Allium cepa. Classification (NCBI taxonomy): domain Eukaryota; kingdom Viridiplantae; phylum Streptophyta; class Magnoliopsida; order Asparagales; family Amaryllidaceae; genus Allium; species Allium cepa. The sequence goes on from CM060939.1 coordinate 323,642,874, forward strand.
GATGTTATTCTTCCTTTCATATTCAGATTACAAGTACAAAGCTTTGATTACAAGTAACTGAAAGTTGTTTGAAAGTTCTATCTGTCTTGAGCTCTCAAACTTGTCTGCCATTGTTGTACCCCTTCCCCTCTATTTATAGAGTGAGGCTGGGGGCAGGGGTCTTGGATGTATATAGCTGCTGGTGGGCCTGAGCTGAGGCAATCTGGCCTGGTAGTGCTAGTCTGGTACGCCTTCCTCGTGTTGGTTCGGTAGGTGGTGGTATGTGGTTTGTTTCGGTGTTGCTTAGAGATGGAGGCTTGGACCGGCATTGTGTGGTTCGGTGTAACCGGTCTGGTGAGATGTTGGACCGGGGGGACTTGGTGGAGACGTGGTCCGGTAGGAGCTAGGGGTGGTTGGAAATGGATTAGTTCGACAGGTATGGAAAGGGGCTGGTTCGGCAGGGGATGGTTCGGCATGTAGGGGAGAAACCTTGGTCCGGTGGTGAGAACTCGCCCAACAATTACCAATTAAATTAATCAATTAATCCTTAATTAATAAATTAATTAGTTAACGACTATTTATTTATTTATTAATTAATTAACTTTAAATGGTTAATTAAATTCTTAATTACAAATTGATTTACACAAGATTATTATTATCAATCTTTAATTACACCTTTATTAACTCTTAAATTATTTATTTAATTACAAGTATAAACTAATTACATTCTTAATTAACTTCCAATTTAAATTAATTAACCACCTTACGTTTGTAAACCTTTTATTAATAAATTTTAAATCAAGTCTTAGCTTAAACCTTGACAACAATGTTTACTTACATAGTACTGAGTTTTGTTAAAAAAATAACTTAAAAAGGGTTTTGGCTTAACCCCTTAAAAATGATCCGAGGCAAGTACGTTGTTTACTCGAGTAAGACTCGAGTTTACCCTATCTTTTTCCCGCGTCCCCTTCTCCTGCATACTTCTTCATCTTCTACTGTTCTTCTCTTTTTTTTAAGTTAAGTTAAAAATATAACTGCAGTTATATAAACACACTCGCGTACGCTAGTGAAACCCGAAGCAAACTTCCCAAATTCTTGAGTGTCAATGGAGACGACCTAATCTTCGAAACTGCTGACACCCTCACGCCACCGTGCACGTGCACGGTGGTTCGCCATCCCTCCGGCGACCTATGTTGCCCCCAGCAAACCCTAAATCGACCTCATGTTCGAAATCCAACCCTAGTTCAACATGCTATACTCGAAATCAAAATATGCTCGTTTATACGAACAACAACTCGAACACGACAATGGAAAATCGCCACGACCACCCAACTTCGACCACCAGCGATGACGCGGCTCCGGCCACACCACGGCCACATCATTCTCCTACAATCTTGTGTGGCTCGGTCGACCCAAGGCGACGAAATCGACACACTTACAGGCCACAAAAAAATTCGAACCAAAAACCCTAAACTCGATTCAACCCAAAAATTCTTGCATTCGAAAATTTTTCTAGTATTTTTCCTATGTTCGTGGATCATCAAGCTAGCTTCACCAAAAATTTCAACATCAACAATTTATTAAATCAATAGAAATTGATGAAAACGAATTTTGGGTTCCTTAATAAACTGCACCTTGAATACTTGCCTAAAAATTATCATTTTTGTTTTAAAAATCCTACCTTTATATGTTTATTCAAGAAATGAAATCAAATCAACATTTAAGATATTTGAATTTTACATATTGATTTTCTTTTTACTGTAAATTTGGATTTACGGTACTTATATTTCACTGCCAACCTTCAAACAATTTTCCAAGCCCTGATCTTTAGTTTTAAACAAATTTATTTAGTTAAATTTCTAAGTTAAAATGTTTTTATATGTCGAGTACAAATCATTCTCTACTTCTCTTGCCTCAGAAACTTAAAAAATTTGAAGAACATCATAAAGCAGAGCTTCCAGTAATTAGCAAACATCACAGAACAATATATATATCAAACATAATAGTTTTCATGAACCAATTATTAAGATTTAAATTTCAAAGAAGTATGTTTACTCACCTAAAACCACAGTTGAAACAGTGAACAAATTGTTGTTAGAAGAAAACTGTAGTTTGACATTTAAATCCCTGTAAATTCCTCTGCCTTGTTGAATGATATTGAGTTTGTAAAGTTCTTTTTTTTTCTTATCATGATTTTGCTTCGCAGGTTTACTGTCTTATGAAACAAACTAAAATAGGATGATAAGTATATATACAGCTTTGAACAGGGACATCAGCTTCTAGTACAAGTCTCAACTTATTTGATCATGTTTTGTTTTATGTTAATGTACTGTAAATCTGAGATGATACAAGTAGACTGAATAAATGTTTATGGTGCTGAGATGAAAGCATTAAATGAGATTGTCTTCAAATATGTTTACAACTTATTATATTTTTGGTGATATTTATATTTTGTACGAATATTTTTGTATAGAGATTTTGTTTTTATTATCTTCTAGCTTGAACAATACTTATACATATTTGTGTCCAGATATTTCTTATACTTCGTCTGATTTCATGTTACAAAACTTTCCATTTATTTTATATGCTTACTTCTATTCTAAACTTAAACTATCAAGTACTTCTTTCACTTGTTTATTTTATACTTATATTAACATTATGGTTTTCTTATGTTTACATACTTATGTTTACAACCATATATTTATTTTATACTTATGTTTAATATTTATAAGATTTATTTTATTTTAATCATATGAGTTGTTGTTAGAATAACTTCTCAGTTTTATTTTTATTTAGAGTTCAATCGTCAAATATTTGATTTATAACCTATATTTGCATTAATATATTTTATATTTATATTTAATATGGATAGAATTGTGTTATTGTAAACATTATTATTATAGACTACATTTATATATATCATATCAAATATTAATAATGTGGAACTTTTAATTTTAATTTAATAAGATAAATTTTATTATAAATATTTTTGAAATAATCTATTTTAAAAATTCAAATCAAAATTTCCTTCACAAAATATATATAGCTGATAATGCCCGAAAATCTTGTTTATTTATAAACGAAAAACTTGTATTTTATTTAAATTAGATTAAATACTTATTATAATAATATGGTCAAAATTCCGGGTCGTTACAAAAATCTTGCATCGACGTCGAACTATATGATATTTTTTGTTTAACAAAGATTTACATTAATAAAAATTATGAGTTCTACCAATTACAATTTAATATTAACTATTTTAGCACAAGCTTTCCGATAAGCTTTCTAACCAACTTTCTAGGAAATATATTATATTCTTTGACATAATAATGGCATTGATTTCACAAATGAAGATCCAAATGGTACAAAGTTTAAGGAGCTCCCTAGTATTAATGTGAAAATTGACATTTGCGGGCCAAGGGACAATTACCAACAGTTGCAAGCTATACATAATCTTGTCAATGAAACTGGAAAAATAATTTCAACTTATCTATTTATGATTTTTTGCTCATCTCATCTAATTTCTATTATGCCAAACTGATTAAAGTTTTAAAACTGCTACAATCTTGAACCACATACTCCAACAATATTCAAGTGGAAGAGATCTAACATCTTTAATTATTAACATAAGACAATGAATATGGTCCTTGGAATTAATAAGTGCAAGTAAATTTATAAAGAAATATAATTGCTCCAAAATTTAAATTTAAGACCTAATGTTTCAACTATAAAAAGATAGTAAATATGACAATTTGAAATCATGCACTACTTCATACGAACTTGAGCCGTAAATTAGAAATCAATATCGCATTATGAAATTAAAATTAAACGTTGTAACAGAATGATGAAAACTAAAAGGTCAAATGCAATTTTTTTAATGAAACTGAAAATTGTATATGCCTTGGAGAAACTGATATTATTTCCTTTATATAAGGCACATGAGAAATTGTACAGATAATTACATGAGAACAACATCATAATCATAAGTTCCATAAGCAGATTACAATCAAAACAAACAATTTCCATAGTGATATCCCGAATGAACTTATATATTACATCTACCACTTTCATTCGAAAATACATTCCAATACAGGCTCAATTGAATCAAGAAATGATTAAAAAAGAAGGCCCCTAACTGAATAAAACTAACTTACATATTCATTATATATTCCATGTAACTACAACACTAAACATTTTAAAGTTTTTGTATAAGCTAAATGATAAATCACACTGTAGATATCATCAACCCATGCCATCCACCTCAAAATGAATATGACAACATGAAAAATTAATAATCAAACAAATGGTATAGAATGTCCTTTGCAAACCCATACATTGAAAGAAAAAAATAGAGATTATATTAGATAACATTGTAGCAAAATAATGTTCGGTTTCAGCTTCATTACCAAAGTTTTAATCAAATCAATGGCCCCATTGTTACTGCCATCTAGAGAAATCAAAGCTGCTATTGCAATAAATTTTTTTGAAGAAATGAAAGTAGAAAATGCATTCTTAACCTATGTATTGAACGGAAAAGCCTTTAATGAAGCTCCAAAGGATCTATGTCTACAGTTACAAACAACCTTGCAAGGTAAAATGAAGACCATGATAGACATCAAATTAACTTGATGAAACCAGCATTGGTCCGAGTTGATTAGCACATTAAAAGAGACTTTGATACCATTGAAATTGTTACGATTGGAAAATGCACTTGGTTAGTGTAAATTTCACGTTTCTTACTAAGTAATAAAATAGCTACATGTCATTTCATGTAATATATAAAATATTGAAGGCCAAAATTAATATTACTAAAGGGTCCTAAGTATAAATGTATGCACTAATTGGTGACTTAATATTTCCACTATAGCAATGATACATGCATGCATCTTATTTAAAGGAGGGATCTACATCACAGTTTTATTGCACCAAAATGGTGAAATTCTCTAAATCATCATATATACTAAGAAAGAGACGACTATGAGAACTTCGAATCATGCCTCGGTTTTTTGAATTAATTTAAGAATGTATTTTCAAACCCAACTAAAGATGGTTGTAAATTTTTTATAACACGATAAATCATTGCATAACTTATTCTGTGTGTACTCCATTTTCATCCACTTCATCAACACGCCCCTCAATTATTGTCTTTACGATGTCAATGACTTTGATTTTAGTGGTGTAAGTGCAACATTGAGAAAGAAAGAGAATAGATAGACATAAAAATTCTTAAGGGAAATATGGTAGAAGTTATTAATTTTGATTCTTTCTTGGTTAGTATACTATTCATAAATTCAAACTAATCATTCATGGATTCAACCAACAAATTTCAAGATTAAAGGAATACCTAATTACAGATATAACAAAACATATTACACATAAATTTTAGTATGAAAAGAGAAATACAGAAAATATGTCAATATGATATTTTCAAATCATAAAACATATAATAACACAAAATCAAAGAAAAATCTTGATCTTATCAAGTTGTTTCTTCACATATTATAAAGAATTATAGATAACAGAACATTAAAACAAAGAAACTGATACCCAGACCTTGGAACAAAGATGCATGTTCAATACTTCTTTCCATGTTAGCGGTCCCAAGGTAATTGCATTTTCCATAACATAGGAAGAAACCTACAATGCAATTTTCATACGTCTAAGCATGAGAAATTATGATTTAAGCGAAGAATATCTACCATGGTACTTGTTAATTCATTGTTATATGACGTGGATGCTCTGAACCTCTGAACTTGAGGCCTTAACTTTTAGAGTCTTGTTGATCATGGTGGGATAATGAAAAAAGCTATAGTCTAGTACTTAGATGATGCATTCATATCTTTTCTCTGTTGATACTTAGCCAGTTGATACTGTCTATGCTCAGCCAATGGAATTCATGATAACTCAACGTATTTAGTTTCATATTTCACATTAGATGTGTAAATTATGGCTATATTAGCGGAATTTTATCGGTCCACATAGATAATATAATTTATTGCATGGCATTGATGGTTTAAGTAGAAAATTTATAAAATATAATCGACCAAACATGTACGCACTGCTAAATCATGAAACTAACATGGCAGAAGTGAGTAAAGATTTAGAAAACTGAGACCTAAAAAACTATCATTTTGAAATGATAACTCATAAAATTTTAATATGGTAATGTTTTCAAAATAAAGTAACAATTGCAATCATTATATGTATAAAACTAAAAAAAAAATTACCGGTATAAAATAGGATTTTACAAAAGCTATAGATTACCTTATACAATAAGTAAAACTTTCTAATTTCTTTAGAGGCTTTTACACCAAAATGCCAAAGAAGGAAACAACTAGAAAACAAATTGATATAAGAGTGATAATGCATGTAAAATTATGGTTAGCAGGAGATACTCAGTAAACTGTGAATTAAGTCAATTCCTTGAAAGTAACCAGATTATAAATTTTGTACTAAACTTAAATTCAACCTAAGTGTGTTTTATTGGGTTTTCGTATTAGTTTTCCTATGAGGATACGTTATTAAATACTACACTCAATGAATAAAGATGGGTAATATGATTTTCAAAGCCATTGTATATCATGAACACAAAATCCATCCATTATTTTATGAAATACGACCTTTTGAGGAATATTATTAGGGATAAATTACTTCGTAAGTTGATCAAAATTCATCTGCAATTATGGACATAACAAAACATATTACACATAAATTTTAGTATGGGAAGGAAAATATAGAAAATATGTTAATATGATATTTTGAAATCATCAAAACATTCATTTGTAACCATCCATTTGAAATATTATTTTGGATATGTTAGGATCTGTTAAATTAGTCAAAATCTTATGGAAATGACCTTAAAGTATTTAAGAACATATCTATATGGCTCGAGTTCGAACCGTGCAGCTTGAATATAGGGACATGAATAGGGTGTAGTGAAGAAGGGTGTAAATTTCTTAGTTAATCGAAAATTGCTACTAATTCAGCAATATGGTAATTTAATTATTAGATAATAAAAAAGCCTGTAGAAATTTAACATCATCATCATAAAATTCAACGAATTTCCCAACAACACCGTGCTTTCAAAGCATTTGAGTAACTGAAAGAACTAAGTCAGCGGAAGTCATACCCTTTTTCAACTTTCCAGAAAGTTTGAACCTATTGACTCCAGGCAATACCTTACTCTTGGCCGAAAAACAAAAGTGCATTTAAGCAGACGGATAATTTAGAAAAGAGTGTGAATAAACCAAAGTGAACAAAGGTCTAGATTTAACCGTCAATCAAGATTTAAAACATTTACATTCCCTATGCACTATTAAGTTAAAATATTCCTTGCAAGTTGTCTCAAATAAAAAGGATATAAGGGGACTGTATCAATGTATATTTGTTCATTTTAAAAGGGAGAAATGCTTAATCTGGATCCAATCAGCAACAAGAATTCGTTGGGTTATTCAGTAGATATAAACATCAATAGTAAGTTATATTATACTGGAAATAATAAGGAAAAAATATGTACAAAACATTTCCAACAATGGTATCACATATTCAGGAAAACGAGTGAAATTCTTTAAGGGGCATTCGAGAACAGAAAAGTAAACTAACATACCACGTAAATCCCATTCAACAAAAATAATAGAGATAAATCCAATTATACTTGATCTGCGAATTTCAATAACATTTGCATTTCATGCACATGTGATCGTTCATGCATATGCATCCCCTTACGGGAGAAAAATCATTGGGATTTTCCTTAATCTAATTTTAGTACATATGGAACATCATTTGTTGCCTTTTATCATTCAAATAATTTGTGTAGGAAACTAAAATGCAAAAATTCTTTTGAGTGGTTAATCCCCAATAAATTCAAAGCATCTGTGAATTAGGTTACAAAGGAATGAACAATGTCTTGGTGTAGTGGTCGGTCTTTCTTACAGATACTGCTTGACTAAACTACAACTACAACTATAAAGGTCCAAAATTTTCGACCTCGAAAATTCGACACTAATATGTTCACTGTAGAAGTGCCGAGCAATCGAACGCTGGAAATTGCTGATTGTTAGGGTAAAGAAGAAAAAAGAGGTAGAAGAAGAACCAGAAAACAACAGCATAGAAACTCACAATCGCAGTGGATCAAATTATAGTATCAAATAACAGCATTTACTCAAAAAAAGCTGTAAATGTCAATTTACGAATAATATATCATAGTACAATCATTCACGGTAAATTGGTCAGTTATAATAACTTGTACTTGGCTATTATCAATACAATCTCAAATACACAACGGAATATACTCCATACGTTTCTGCCATCCAGCTCCCCTTTTGAGCTCTAGAACGTCCTTACCTGAAAATCTATAATACTCGATCTGACCCGAGCATTACACTAAAGTAACACCCGAGTCAGGCTGGAAACTAGTGTGAGTAAACACATATAACTTGAGACACTAAGTTATAAAACTTCTTTGAAAACCAGGGTAACTCGTATATCTGACGAGTTCTTATCTTGGTATAATCAAATACTTATTTCACAAAATTATATCTAAGTATCGTTACTCAGTTTAAGTGGTCCGGTTACTTAATTTATTCCATTCCACCTATTTGATTTTACAGATCAGATCTATGAAGAATTATAGATTACTAATCGAAGTGGTTTCGGATATCATTGATATCCGACCCCAATCTCTTCGAATCCAAATGCCATTTTTAAGCTAATACAAATCAATTTTTCTTTAGGATGATATATTCACACAGAGATTCAACACATATAACTATTCAAATAACTTTCTCACATTGATTAACAGTTCAATCCAAAGCATTCATATCATAGAACATCACAGATTTTTGGACTAGAGATATTAATCGATCAATCATTCAGTATAATTAATCATCCATAAGCAAGATTAATTAATATCTCAATTTATAATTAATTTAATTTAACACAAAATAAATTAATTATTTATGAATTAATCACTTATAACCCAGCTTAATTAACATTAATTAATTACAAACCATTTATTATTATGTAAATTAATTATTAAAATTAACTAATTATCATTTAATTACTTAAGATCTTAATTAATTAAAAACAAACCCATTTTCCTTAATCATTTTATTTAATTATCATTTATGTTTTATTTAATAAACCTTGGAATTAATTTATCATTAACATATGAATTAACTTAAGACCTTTGAGTTAATTAACAATTAAAAAACAATTTACCTTCTTTAATTGAACTACTTAATTATACTATTTAATTCACTTTAATAACTTAAGAATTAATTAAAATAAAGGACATATAATAACATACCTTAAACTTAATTAATTTAAAATAATTTATTTTATAACCTTTAACTAGCCCAAAGCTTAAATAAAACATTTATTATTTAAAAGAATTAGTTTAAGAAAATGTTTAAACTTCATTTTGTTTTACTTTTGAAAATTGTTAATACTCTATAGTACTTAACTTGAGACTAACCCCGCGCATACCCACACTCATACGCAAGCCAACCTTTTTTTTATTTTCTTTAAAAACTTTGTTTTTTTAAAAAAAATTTGAAAACTGATATAACTACTAAAACATACACTAGCAACCCAATCCAACCCGGATGCTTCCCCGAGATCCCACCCGAGACCACCCTTCTTCTACTTCTTCTCTAGTCCTTCTACAACAACCTTACCCACTGATACACGTAGACACATGTGCACATGCACAGACGAACGCAGACGCTCAGTCCATCGCTGCCATCGCCGACAAGTCAACTTCGACCACCTCACTCGATTTCCGACCACCATAATTTCGAATCGAACTCGAAATCAAAAACGAGCCACATGAGAACCTACTAGAACAGAACTGATCATCCAAGAATCACCTCGAGTATCCACCTTCGGTCATCATAACCCTCGCCGCCGTGTCTAGAGCTTTGTCGTTGACCCACGCTTCCATCCCCCTACTTCGGTCAAGTCTGATGCTCCTACGACGACGAACTTGCTTCGAAACTCACATCGACCAAAACAGGCTACAAACCCTAGAATGATGCCTTACCGCCACCACGATGATCATAAAACTCACAAATCATTTTTCCCTTGAACTCCATACTTCACACTACCTCCAGCATCGATCACGACGCTCATCTCTTCCCCGATTGCCTGAAATCGACGAAAGTTCGATTTCCATTCATCTTGCGAATTCTCCTCAATTCCAAACTTAAAAATTATGATATCACCACTAAAATTCATCATTTTTGAAAACAAATCTAAATATAAAATCAAAACATTGAATTTAGACATTCGATTTTCTGACTTTAATTCTGTATTTTCTTGTTCCCAGTCAATCCATTTGTTAATTATACTTAAAAGTATTTTTAAAATTAAGATCTTGTTAATTTAAACACATTTTGTTTGTACACTAAAGCATAAAAATAATTAAGGGAAGAGAAATTGAAATTTGAACTTGTTTAAAGCCTGTAAAACTTAGAACAGAAGCATGCATACTTATACATAGACATGCACACAATATAACTTCATACATATAGACATGCAAGCATTTTCATACATTCATACAAACATTTTTAACCACATTACTTCAAGCATTAACCACATGCATCAAGATTTAAAAAGATTTAAGCTTTTTAGAAGTTAGTTTACTCACCAAATTGTTGAACAGAGAAGCTTTTGAAAGTTTGTTCTTGAAATTGAAAACTGGAAATGCTTGAATTTAGCAAATGGAAACTTGGTTTTGATCTGCTTGTTTGAGCTTGAAGTTGAAATCTTTGCTTGCGTCAGTTTTTAATTTTCAAAGACGTTGTTTAGTTTTTTTTATTTCTCTAGTTTTGCTTTTGAAAAAATGAAAGATGAAGAAAAATGAAAAGAGAAGGAGTATAGATATATATATATATATAGCCTTGTTTTATTATTTCAAAAATGAAGAAAAAAAATTAAATATGACACTTGTTATTTGCATGTTATAATTAGCTTACACTTGTTAATTTGCATGCATTAAAGTTTATTTTTGTTTTATATGTTTTCATTAATACATTTTCTTATGTTTTTATTAATTTATGTTTTATGTTTGAAATTATATATATATATATATATATATATATATATATATAAACTATACATAGTTCATGTGTAATTTAAAAAGAAAGTATATAAACCTTTTTATTAAATCTTATTTTAAGCTACCATACTTTTAATTAATAAATATTTATCTTTAGTGTTTTAAAGAAAATATGGAATTTAACTTTAAATAGCTTTTGAAAATTATTACATTGAATTCAAATCAATGCTTATATATATATATATATATATATATATATATTGTGATTAGAAATATCTTATGTGAATTTTTTATATTATATATATGTCCACACTTTTAGAAACATTCTTATATTTTACTTCTTATGGCATACACACACACACACACTTATATGCTTGTATATGTATACACTTACAATTTTCAACATCGTAAATTTTGCATATATGTAACGTCCCGATATTTTCAACCATTCGCATTCGCACATGTCGGACTTGAATTGCTCAAAATACCGCGTTGTAAATAAAATTTGGAAAATCTCAGAATGTACAGTAAATTAATAAATCACAGATCACAGACACAGAGTATTTAATAATGCAGCGGAAGTAAAAGAGATAGTAGTTCATGAGATTACTATATAGATATAAGAAACATCAGAGTTAAACAAGATACAACAGAAGAGTAACAAGATATATTAGGTACAAATCAGAATACATCACTGAAATCACTGGATACTGAAAGCAAAATGGATAACTGGATCTTCAAGCAAAGCTCCAACTCTGAAGGTGAATCTTGAATGCTGAATCACTCAATCTGACTCGAGCGTAAAGAAAAACACAAAACACTCGAGTTAGGACATAAATACTTATGAACAGTAAATCAACTCAAGAGGACAGTGTTAGTCCTTGAGATGATGGTTTTGATGACAACAACTGTAACATCCCGCCTTTTCGCACACTTTAAACCGACACACGTGCCAATTCAAAGCATACGCAGGGGCGGATTTGTAACGATCGCGATTTTTCGTTGCCGAAAAATCGAACCGTTAGGGTTTTAGAAGAAGAAAGAGGTAGAAGAAGAAAGAAAAGAAAGAGAAGAGAAAACAGAAAAACAAGTAACAGAACGAGAAACAATAACAGAATCTCACAGTCGCAGCGGAACAATATATAATAGATAAATGAATATTCATTAAAACAAAAGAACTATACATTTTATACATTACATCACATTACATCAATCAGAGTGTACAACAACAACAGCGGAAAAGAAATACTATATACAATAAATAATAGACTACGCTATCTGGCTCGCCTCCAGATCTGCACAGCAACTCCCGAATCCAGAATAACCTGATAACCTAACTCTAGACTGCCCGTGTGGAAAATAGTGGGCACCCAGAGTTTAGGAAAGGAACAATAAACTCCAGGTCAGTCATGGGACTGGTGTGAGAACTCAAAACAGTTTTATCTTTAAACAAGCAACAAGAAATTTTAATTTTTGAAATCCGCAATGCTTTTTGGAAAATGAAACTACCATAAGGCCTCCCGCCACACACACAATGCAAACGCAGAATTGGAGGAGATTTCTCCTTATGATAGTCAAAGATGCTTACTACGCAAAAATCAAATCATTTTTGATATTATTACTAGTGCATAGTGTAGAAAACAGTTTCGAAAGTAGAATATAAATCCTAGCCGGCATAGACATTCCGAACTATGCCTACTATAGCTACCATCCAAACAGTGGTGACCACCATAAGTGAATGGCAGGTAATACAACTAAAACCGTACAAGGCACGTATTGGATGAAAGGATTTCCAACAAATGGTCAGGCTAAGGAACTTCCTACTGCCACATGGGATCGCCTCTGGCGGGACGTCCCGAGAACTAACGTTACGGTTAGATCTCTGCCAACACAAGGCCGGGTTACCTCTGTAACTAGGTAACTACTACACGAATATGTCATCCCCCGGTCCTTTGGGACCTTTATCCGAGCGCTCGCAACAACAACACCACACAGTAATAGGTATAGTGTATCAACATGAGTAAGTATCTGGGCTCCATACCATGATACCACCCTTTACCAGAAGGAAATGACATACCCTAAAGGGCGCGACCCTCATAACCTTGCCGCATATTCCTGTTTCGACCATTTCCGGGGAGTGAGGTCCTGACGAAGTCTCGTCCACAAAGCTACGCTTTGTGTAACAAAGCCATGCTTCGGGTCCACAGATGACCAAAGCAATAATCACAAAGATAAATGATCAAACAAATGATCATATCACAAATGACCAACCAATGATCATCACACAGCAGCACTCAGCATGCCACATTACCAGATTGGGAAATATCGCTGATAACCTTCAACTACATAACCTCTGAGCTCGTACGTCTCAGAGAAGGGTGTTAAGCTAAGAGAATAAATTCTCCGCCACCAACAGAAATGTATTTGAAAGAAATCTGCTATATCTCTCAAAATGTAATGTCAGACATGTAACCATACAAGTCTGTTCCGGGTTCGAACAGAACCGAAGGCACTTCCAAAGAAGCCCTTGCAATCCGGGTATTCACAATCCCGATAAAATTTCCCATCACAAAGGAAATCTCCATATCGTAGCTAACGATGCGGAGACAATCGATAGGTCATCCTATCGTTTTCACAAATACCCGGTCTTCACACCGGTCTTCAAATGCGATCCAAACGACGTATCGCATATTCGGAATGGGATATATGACACAAAGGTCCTCTCCCGGCTAAACCGAATAGCGAGCGCTTATTTTAAAAATAAGTGTGCATTCAATTCCAAACAAACACAATCAATACCATCCAAGGGTAAATATTGATAGTCGGTTATTTAACTATCAATAAAGATGCGCCACATCATCAGATTCCAAATAATTTTTCCAAAATTATTTAATTCCCCAAAATATCTTTACAAGATATATATACACAATTTCCAAATAATTTCCCAAAGTTATTTGGTTTACCAAAACACCTTTACACGATAAAATTTCCACACTTAACCATTTGAAAACCCATTTCAAATTACACAACTCAACCATTTGAAAACAAATTTCAAATCACACACCTTAACCATTTGAAAACAAATTTCAAATCACACACCTTAACCATTTGAAAACCAATTTCAAACTACAATTCATCTTTTATACCTTTTTGAAAACAAATTTCAAATCAACAAATAAATCCTTACCGATTTAATTTAACTTACGTTCCAATTTCGTAAATTTTATTTCCATATTTTAAAAAATAAATCAACATTTATTTTTAAACAAATTTCCCTTCCTATAAATTCCAACGTGAATTAAATCCCAAATACCCATTCATATTTGATTTCAAATCGATTCCAAAATATTCGCTTACACTTTTACCTTTAAAAGGTGAATTCACAAAAACGTTCCATTCCATATTGGAAAATCATTTCTAAACTTATTTAAAAAATAAGTAATTCACAATTCAATTTATTTTCAACAATTCGAAAATATTCCATATGCTTAAACCATAGTTAAGTATTAATTTCATTCCTTTAAAGAAATATTCTTTTATTCACATTTATTTGGGTTAAAAACGAATGTTGCGTAAAACATCGTTACGACAACCCAAAACACTAGTATATGGATTTGAAATTAAAAATAGATATATAAATCCAATACTATACAAATTATCCCCTTCTGTTTCTCGAAAACGTCTATTTCAACAATCAATGTTGAAATCTATGTTTTCAATACTCAATGCATTTTAAAACACCTTTAATTCGTTTTAAATTCCATTTAAAACATTCCTTTCCCAAAAACAAACCCATTTTATTTAATAATCTATTCAATATTCAAAATAGTGAATATAGCCCACTTAACAAATTCCCATATTTCAATTTATCAAATTCGATGAATTTCAAATTTATAAACATAGTTTATAAATTCCATTCCTATTATAAACCCCAATTTTATAAATTCCTTTATTAATCCGATGCAATTTACATAACCCAATTTCATACCCAAAAGCCATATTGTAAGTTAAATACTTATAATATTATTTATTTACCAAATCGTTCCTTTGAACTTCACCAATTTAAAATCTTATCACTTACAAGATTTCTTTATGGTTTATAATAATTTCAACTAATGAAATCTTCATTTATTAACAATTTTTATAAAATTCCCCTTTTTAATGCCCAAATCCATTTCTATAAGTTAATAACTTATAAACTTAAAATTTCCAATAACCATTCGTTTTATAAATTTCACATTTATTAATCTATAAATCCTAGTGAAATTCACGTTATACATCAACTTAACACTTTATAAATTTATTCTATAACTTCAATAATTTTTTATTTAAAAACATCCATTTATAAAATCCTTTATATAAACCATTAATAATAATAACTTCCCAAAAACCAAATTTAACTATTTTATAAAAACCTATTATTGTTAAAAATTTCTTTTAAGTTATATTTTATAAAGATATAAATTTTTAAAACATAAAATTTTATCCATCTATTTATTTTAAAATTTAATCAATTCAAAATTTTTAATAAACCATATTCTTTGAAAAATCGATTTAAAACCCCTTTTTAAATTCAAAACCGTTATTTTAATTTTAAAAATTTGAATCCGATGATGCAACAACATCAGATGGTCAATCACGGGAATAAGTGTCATATATCAATATGATTATCAACAATCAACATAATATTTATAAACAAATAAATATGTGAGGAATCCAGTTGGATCCCTCCAACCTGTTACCCTGCATCCACAGACGTTAGCACAATACCAATTCCACTTCAAGGTGGAATATCGCGGTATATGGGATTTTATAAATATTCCGCTTAATAACGGCGCAATAGGGTCTCATCCGCTATACGAGGCGGGAAATCAAATCCGATATATACATATGCCAATATATATATATCGCTATATATAGTATATATCCTACTATATCTACTAACACAATCAATCAGCAATCAACAGTCAATATTAACTATTCAAAATTTTAAACAAAACCTTTCGATTGAGTGAGGAGTTCTCACCTTGATTTTATTCCGGTTTCGTCGTTCGTTTCGAATAAAATTAAACGAACGTTTAATTTTACCCAAAATTCAAACGACCTCCAATCGACTCCAAACCAGCTGCATTGCGAAGAGCTCGGCGATACGAAGCCAACGCAAAAAATCTCGTCCGAATCCGACCTCGCATGCAAAAGTTATTGCGGTTTAAACATTGAACGATTTAAATTTACAATTCAAATTTAAATTAAAATAAATAAAACTATCTCACCCCATACACACGTGCGGCCCCACCACCATCTCTCCCGTTCGCGTTTCATCTCCAGGAAGAAACACACGCGTAGAACCCATAGAAGCTCCAACTAGGGTTAAATTATTCGACCACAACGTTCGCCTATTCGTCGATCAGGGAGCGCCACCACCTCCGCCTACGTGAGAGCCATGCTCGGCTGCCCTGGAGTGGAGCTCGGCCCTCTCCTCCTCCTTGGGTTGCGTGCGCAGCCTCCAGAGAACGCGGGCCCCTCGCCCACTCCTCGTTGCTCCAATTTCGATCTCGACCGTTGAGATTGTAGTTCACAGCGTGCTCTTCGATTTCCGTTTAGAAAGTTCGTGGAAAATGTCGACGGATTGGTGTGGATTTGAGGTGGAAGTTGGGTGATTTCTGGCCTTTGAATAATTAGGGCCGGCCATAAACATGATGAGCTAGGGTTTTGGTGAAAATTTGCATTTATAACCACATACAATTATTATTTAAATAATAAAAATCCCAAATTGACACTTTTGCAAACGAACTCCAAACGACGCGTTCCGCCAGGCGATCCTAAGGTTTTTCCACATTCCGGACACAATGGAACAGGTTTCGTAAGCTAATTCGGAAGTATGTGTGAGATACGGCAATAAACAGTCGATTTAAATTTAAACCGATTTAAGCGATTTCTAGGCGTTTTGGCTTGTACCGGACAAACAGCAAATCCAAACGACTTGAAATTTGAAATCTTGCAATAATATCACATTACGGATCCGATGAAACTGGTTTCGTCAAAATCCGAGACCGTTTGAAAAATGGCTATTTTAACTCGCCGAATTAAAATTAAAACGATATCGATGCGTTTCGAGCTGCCACGGTCAAACGACAACTCCGATTGCTACGAAAATTGAAATCCAATAATAACTAACTATTCCGGATCCAATGGAACTTGTTTCGTTCAATTCCGAGACTGTTCAAAAATTGGCTATTTTTCAGTCGATAATTAAATATTAAAATATTCAATTTTCACAAATTAATTCCAAATTCAATTTTACCAGTTCTAAAACATTTCTATAACTTTAATATGATATAACAAAATTTTCCAAACCATTTTCAATCATATTTAACCCAATATTCAATTATCTACGGAATTTCACTATTAATTAATCGATTTAATTATCCCATTAAATCCAATATTCGAAAAATAAATTATTCGACTTAAAAATTCCACTTATTAATATTAAAAATAAATTAAATATTCAAATTTAAGTTATCAAAAATCCTGGGTCGTTACAATCTTCCCCCCTTAAAAGAATTTCGTCCTCGAAATTACAAGTTAAGGAGAATGATCCTAAACCGTTTATTATTTTTTCCAAAACTAATAGTTTTATTAACTTTCTAACCTAAATATTTTTATTAAAGATTCACTATTATT
Source organism: Allium cepa (assembly GCA_030765085.1). Lineage (NCBI taxonomy): Eukaryota > Viridiplantae > Streptophyta > Magnoliopsida > Asparagales > Amaryllidaceae > Allium > Allium cepa. The sequence continues at coordinate 323,660,596 of CM060939.1, forward strand.
TCAATTAGCTTTCCAACTTCAATTATAGGTTTCAAACAACATTGTTTACTCAACAATTCAAATTTAAATTTCAATTCAAATTTTCAACTTTCAAAATTTTCTCAAAAATTTTTCTAACTCCCTAAATTTTCAAAAAATTTCGCCAGAGTCTCCTTTGCGCGGCTAGATCGGTACGACTACAAAACGGCTCTACGGCCCCTCAGAATCAAAAAGAAAAGAGAAAGCCAAGTGGCTGGAGAAGGAAATCATCAAATCTCATATAAAAACTGAAATACGTACCTTTTTTGTCGAGCAATTCAAATTTTTACTTCAAAATCAAAATCCCAATTCCATTATATACCTGTATATCCTGCTGGTAGTAGTATCCAATTCCAACCTTCAAACTATTTTGCCAATTCAAGTTCAAAATTTCCAATGCATGCTTCTTATACCCTTTTGGTTTATTATTGAAGTTGCATATTCATTTTCATTCAACTTTGCATTTCAATTTTCATTTGAATTCAATTACATAGCTTTCAAATTTTACTAATTCAATTTCATTAACATTTAATGAATTTACATACAACCAACCAACAAGCAATAACGACCAATGCACATCCAATACAACCAAATTTTATTCGTTTTACTTAAATTCAATTTGGTTCAACTGTTTTAATTCCAATTGGTTTAACATTCACTTGATTTTCATTCTATTATTAAACTATTTTCAAATGAATTTACACTTGCATGCATCATTTCATATCAACTTATTCATATTCTATTGATTAACATTCAATTCATACTTTAATTCAATTGCTAGTTCTTTTTTACAAATAAAATTGAATTTCATTTATATAACTTAAGTTCACCTCTTTAACAATTTCATTTACTCACTTTATTCATTTATTTTGATATTAACATCAATTCTTTCAATATTACTTAACTTGCATTCCATTTCAACTTTATTTACATCATTTAATTCACTTGATTATTTAACTTTGATGCAAAGATCGATTTTTTATTCAACTTCACTTAAGTTATTCCATTTAAACATCATTTGTTAATTAAACTTAAGTTTTACTTATCAATTCAATTCGGATTTTAAATTCCAAAGTAAATCCTATTTAACTTTTACTTAAGTCAAATTCATATCAATATTCAAATTCATATTCCATTTTACTTAACTTAATTGTTTAACCACTTCAACAACTGGTTTCACTTACATTTTCCCATTTAATAAGTTATAAAACTTATTATTCAACTTCTAACTTATATCATAAGTTCAAAACTTATTTCGCTTATATTTATCAACTTTAGGTTGAATTTTAATTTCAAATTGATTTATTACAACAAAACTTCAATTTTAAATTCATTTTTGTAGCAAATTCATCACATAGAAACTCGAAAATGATACTGATGATGCTGCAGTCATCACCCTTATTATTTCCCAGTGACAATAGTGAAATCAATGCTAATTATTCTTTCAAAAAGTTTTCTTTCTATTCATAAATCACTTTTATAACCCTTTTACTTATATAATTTTACTTCTTATATACATACATGATTATCTTACAATTGTAAATCATTATTAATTATAATTTCATCTTATGATTCATTGGTTTATACCATTATTTTTTTTACAATAGTTGCTTTTATTAGCTTATTCAAACAACTTTTAATTATTTTATATATATATATATCATTTACAACAACCAAGCAATCAATTATATACACACTTCAATAATTCTTGAAATTTTTTTTTTTTTTTTTTTTTTTTTTTTTTTTTTTTTTATATATATAAAATATAATCGAGGTAAAATTATTTCATTTACCCAATTTAAAACAATATTGTGTCGAATTGTTCTATTCAAGTGTTTAGGAACCCCTTCGATTCAGTTTTCGAGGCTGCGCCGACGAAGGTTCATATACCACTCAACAAACCAATCATCACAATATAAAACAATTTTATACTCACTAACAAATACGCACTCATATCTATTATTACACTCACACTCATTCTAGAGTACTGCTGACTCTATCTCTAATGAGTAACACCCAACAGAGCAGGTTGTCGCTTAACCATATGCTCTGATACCAAATGTAACGATCGCGATTTTTCGTTGCCGAAAAATCGAACCGTTAGGGTTTTAGAAGAAGAAAGAGGTAGAAGAAGAAAGAAAAGAAAGAGAAGAGAAAACAGAAAAACAAGTAACAGAACGAGAAACAATAACAGAATCTCACAGTCGCAGCGGAACAATATATAATAGATAAATGAATATTCATTAAAACAAAAGAACTATACATTTTATACATTACATCACATTACATCAATCAGAGTGTACAACAACAACAGCGGAAAAGAAATACTATATACAATAAATAATAGACTACGCTATCTGGCTCGCCTCCAGATCTGCACAGCAACTCCCGAATCCAGAATAACCTGATAACCTAACTCTAGACTGCCCGTGTGGAAAATAGTGGGCACCCAGAGTTTAGGAAAGGAACAATAAACTCCAGGTCAGTCATGGGACTGGTGTGAGAACTCAAAACAGTTTTATCTTTAAACAAGCAACAAGAAATTTTAATTTTTGAAATCCGCAATGCTTTTTGGAAAATGAAACTACCATAAGGCCTCCCGCCACACACACAATGCAAACGCAGAATTGGAGGAGATTTCTCCTTATGATAGTCAAAGATGCTTACTACGCAAAAATCAAATCATTTTTGATATTATTACTAGTGCATAGTGTAGAAAACAGTTTCGAAAGTAGAATATAAATCCTAGCCGGCATAGACATTCCGAACTATGCCTACTATAGCTACCATCCAAACAGTGGTGACCACCATAAGTGAATGGCAGGTAATACAACTAAAACCGTACAAGGCACGTATTGGATGAAAGGATTTCCAACAAATGGTCAGGCTAAGGAACTTCCTACTGCCACATGGGATCGCCTCTGGCGGGACGTCCCGAGAACTAACGTTACGGTTAGATCTCTGCCAACACAAGGCCGGGTTACCTCTGTAACTAGGTAACTACTACACGAATATGTCATCCCCCGGTCCTTTGGGACCTTTATCCGAGCGCTCGCAACAACAACACCACACAGTAATAGGTATAGTGTATCAACATGAGTAAGTATCTGGGCTCCATACCATGATACCACCCTTTACCAGAAGGAAATGACATACCCTAAAGGGCGCGACCCTCATAACCTTGCCGCATATTCCTGTTTCGACCATTTCCGGGGAGTGAGGTCCTGACGAAGTCTCGTCCACAAAGCTACGCTTTGTGTAACAAAGCCATGCTTCGGGTCCACAGATGACCAAAGCAATAATCACAAAGATAAATGATCAAACAAATGATCATATCACAAATGACCAACCAATGATCATCACACAGCAGCACTCAGCATGCCACATTACCAGATTGGGAAATATCGCTGATAACCTTCAACTACATAACCTCTGAGCTCGTACGTCTCAGAGAAGGGTGTTAAGCTAAGAGAATAAATTCTCCGCCACCAACAGAAATGTATTTGAAAGAAATCTGCTATATCTCTCAAAATGTAATGTCAGACATGTAACCATACAAGTCTGTTCCGGGTTCGAACAGAACCGAAGGCACTTCCAAAGAAGCCCTTGCAATCCGGGTATTCACAATCCCGATAAAATTTCCCATCACAAAGGAAATCTCCATATCGTAGCTAACGATGCGGAGACAATCGATAGGTCATCCTATCGTTTTCACAAATACCCGGTCTTCACACCGGTCTTCAAATGCGATCCAAACGACGTATCGCATATTCGGAATGGGATATATGACACAAAGGTCCTCTCCCGGCTAAACCGAATAGCGAGCGCTTATTTTAAAAATAAGTGTGCATTCAATTCCAAACAAACACAATCAATACCATCCAAGGGTAAATATTGATAGTCGGTTATTTAACTATCAATAAAGATGCGCCACATCATCAGATTCCAAATAATTTTTCCAAAATTATTTAATTCCCCAAAATATCTTTACAAGATATATATACACAATTTCCAAATAATTTCCCAAAGTTATTTGGTTTACCAAAACACCTTTACACGATAAAATTTCCACACTTAACCATTTGAAAACCCATTTCAAATTACACAACTCAACCATTTGAAAACAAATTTCAAATCACACACCTTAACCATTTGAAAACAAATTTCAAATCACACACCTTAACCATTTGAAAACCAATTTCAAACTACAATTCATCTTTTATACCTTTTTGAAAACAAATTTCAAATCAACAAATAAATCCTTACCGATTTAATTTAACTTACGTTCCAATTTCGTAAATTTTATTTCCATATTTTAAAAAATAAATCAACATTTATTTTTAAACAAATTTCCCTTCCTATAAATTCCAACGTGAATTAAATCCCAAATACCCATTCATATTTGATTTCAAATCGATTCCAAAATATTCGCTTACACTTTTACCTTTAAAAGGTGAATTCACAAAAACGTTCCATTCCATATTGGAAAATCATTTCTAAACTTATTTAAAAAATAAGTAATTCACAATTCAATTTATTTTCAACAATTCGAAAATATTCCATATGCTTAAACCATAGTTAAGTATTAATTTCATTCCTTTAAAGAAATATTCTTTTATTCACATTTATTTGGGTTAAAAACGAATGTTGCGTAAAACATCGTTACGACAACCCAAAACACTAGTATATGGATTTGAAATTAAAAATAGATATATAAATCCAATACTATACAAATTATCCCCTTCTGTTTCTCGAAAACGTCTATTTCAACAATCAATGTTGAAATCTATGTTTTCAATACTCAATGCATTTTAAAACACCTTTAATTCGTTTTAAATTCCATTTAAAACATTCCTTTCCCAAAAACAAACCCATTTTATTTAATAATCTATTCAATATTCAAAATAGTGAATATAGCCCACTTAACAAATTCCCATATTTCAATTTATCAAATTCGATGAATTTCAAATTTATAAACATAGTTTATAAATTCCATTCCTATTATAAACCCCAATTTTATAAATTCCTTTATTAATCCGATGCAATTTACATAACCCAATTTCATACCCAAAAGCCATATTGTAAGTTAAATACTTATAATATTATTTATTTACCAAATCGTTCCTTTGAACTTCACCAATTTAAAATCTTATCACTTACAAGATTTCTTTATGGTTTATAATAATTTCAACTAATGAAATCTTCATTTATTAACAATTTTTATAAAATTCCCCTTTTTAATGCCCAAATCCATTTCTATAAGTTAATAACTTATAAACTTAAAATTTCCAATAACCATTCGTTTTATAAATTTCACATTTATTAATCTATAAATCCTAGTGAAATTCACGTTATACATCAACTTAACACTTTATAAATTTATTCTATAACTTCAATAATTTTTTATTTAAAAACATCCATTTATAAAATCCTTTATATAAACCATTAATAATAATAACTTCCCAAAAACCAAATTTAACTATTTTATAAAAACCTATTATTGTTAAAAATTTCTTTTAAGTTATATTTTATAAAGATATAAATTTTTAAAACATAAAATTTTATCCATCTATTTATTTTAAAATTTAATCAATTCAAAATTTTTAATAAACCATATTCTTTGAAAAATCGATTTAAAACCCCTTTTTAAATTCAAAACCGTTATTTTAATTTTAAAAATTTGAATCCGATGATGCAACAACATCAGATGGTCAATCACGGGAATAAGTGTCATATATCAATATGATTATCAACAATCAACATAATATTTATAAACAAATAAATATGTGAGGAATCCAGTTGGATCCCTCCAACCTGTTACCCTGCATCCACAGACGTTAGCACAATACCAATTCCACTTCAAGGTGGAATATCGCGGTATATGGGATTTTATAAATATTCCGCTTAATAACGGCGCAATAGGGTCTCATCCGCTATACGAGGCGGGAAATCAAATCCGATATATACATATGCCAATATATATATATCGCTATATATAGTATATATCCTACTATATCTACTAACACAATCAATCAGCAATCAACAGTCAATATTAACTATTCAAAATTTTAAACAAAACCTTTCGATTGAGTGAGGAGTTCTCACCTTGATTTTATTCCGGTTTCGTCGTTCGTTTCGAATAAAATTAAACGAACGTTTAATTTTACCCAAAATTCAAACGACCTCCAATCGACTCCAAACCAGCTGCATTGCGAAGAGCTCGGCGATACGAAGCCAACGCAAAAAATCTCGTCCGAATCCGACCTCGCATGCAAAAGTTATTGCGGTTTAAACATTGAACGATTTAAATTTACAATTCAAATTTAAATTAAAATAAATAAAACTATCTCACCCCATACACACGTGCGGCCCCACCACCATCTCTCCCGTTCACGTTTCATCTCCAGGAAGAAACACACGCGTAGAACCCATAGAAGCTCCAACTAGGGTTAAATTATTCGACCACAACGTTCGCCTATTCGTCGATCAGGGAGCGCCACCACCTCCGCCTACGTGAGAGCCATGCTCGGCTGCCCTGGAGTGGAGCTCGGCCCTCTCCTCCTCCTTGGGTTGCGTGCGCAGCCTCCAGAGAACGCGGGCCCCTCGCCCACTCCTCGTTGCTCCAATTTCGATCTCGACCGTTGAGATTGTAGTTCACAGCGTGCTCTTCGATTTCCGTTTAGAAAGTTCGTGGAAAATGTCGACGGATTGGTGTGGATTTGAGGTGGAAGTTGGGTGATTTCTGGCCTTTGAATAATTAGGGCCGGCCATAAACATGATGAGCTAGGGTTTTGGTGAAAATTTGCATTTATAACCACATACAATTATTATTTAAATAATAAAAATCCCAAATTGACACTTTTGCAAACGAACTCCAAACGACGCGTTCCGCCAGGCGATCCTAAGGTTTTTCCACATTCCGGACACAATGGAACAGGTTTCGTAAGCTAATTCGGAAGTATGTGTGAGATACGGCAATAAACAGTCGATTTAAATTTAAACCGATTTAAGCGATTTCTAGGCGTTTTGGCTTGTACCGGACAAACAGCAAATCCAAACGACTTGAAATTTGAAATCTTGCAATAATATCACATTACGGATCCGATGAAACTGGTTTCGTCAAAATCCGAGACCGTTTGAAAAATGGCTATTTTAACTCGCCGAATTAAAATTAAAACGATATCGATGCGTTTCGAGCTGCCACGGTCAAACGACAACTCCGATTGCTACGAAAATTGAAATCCAATAATAACTAACTATTCCGGATCCAATGGAACTTGTTTCGTTCAATTCCGAGACTGTTCAAAAATTGGCTATTTTTCAGTCGATAATTAAATATTAAAATATTCAATTTTCACAAATTAATTCCAAATTCAATTTTACCAGTTCTAAAACATTTCTATAACTTTAATATGATATAACAAAATTTTCCAAACCATTTTCAATCATATTTAACCCAATATTCAATTATCTACGGAATTTCACTATTAATTAATCGATTTAATTATCCCATTAAATCCAATATTCGAAAAATAAATTATTCGACTTAAAAATTCCACTTATTAATATTAAAAATAAATTAAATATTCAAATTTAAGTTATCAAAAATCCTGGGTCGTTACAGGATTGTTATGGGGTAAATAAGAAAAACAGAGAAGAAATAAAAACAAAACAGAATCTCACAGCGGAAGGATAAAATATAATAATAAATATACAGTTCAAAACAGTTTACAAACACTTGATTTGCTTTATACAATAAATATCAGAGTTACACCTACCAATACAATCAATGCAGCGGAACAGTATGAGTGTGGTGCAATACTATAGATAATAATAGTACGACTCCTTCGTCTTCGTCCTTCAAAGCTAAAGTCTTCGATCCTGAAACGCTCGGACTGACCCGAGCGAATTTGAAAAGACAAAAACACTCGAGTCAGACTAAAAGATCTTATGTGAGTTAAATTAACAGAAATAAATATGAGTACAGCAACTCAAGAGATGTTCGGGATTTACATCTCCTAAGGATCCGTTAAACTATTTACTATGTAGTATATTACGCTATTATAATAGTGTCTATTTATAAAATAAACTTACTTTTAAATAGTGTTAAGGCTTTACATTTTCCACCTTAACACGTAAAATGCCAATAGTCTATACAGTACCGTAATACCTCCTGATCGGGAGGCTACCAGAGGATACTCCATAGGTACTGTAACAGCCCGCAAATCCATACCCCTTGAGTCTACACTATTCTACAACAAACAACTCAAGTTGCACAGAAATACGAACCATTAGGGTTTAAGAAGAAGAGGTAGAAGAAGAGAAAACAAAATCAACATCAGAATCTAACCATCGCAGCGGAATAAAATATAATAGAGAATAAATAATCTTTACTCAAAATCAAATATATCTGTTTACATATATTACATCATCAGAGTACATCAATCACAGCTCACATCAATAACATAAAATGGGTACATAACAACTCAACTCAGCGGAAATACATATATATAAGTACGAGAGTACGTATCGTCATCCAGCTCGTCTCCTGAGCCCACAACATCATATCATGTATCCTATAATACTCGGTCTGACCCGAGCATTACAGTTAAATAATACCCGAGTCAGTCTGGAATACCAGAGTGAGAAAATCACACCCAATTGATTATTAAAGTTTCAAAAATCCTTTGAAAACCAAAAGCATCTCGTAAGACCACGCCACAAATAAACATGTCGGGTTTTTACCTTACGATAGCTAAAACAATTTTTATATAGAAATCCTCTGATATTATAATAGGGTCTATATACAAATACTTATAAAATAGCCGAAATTGTTACATTCATTAAATTCCGGCTACTAGCCACAAAAGTGGGTAATACAAACAAAACTCGTACAAGGCTCGTAGGGAGAATGGATTTCCAACAATGACTAGGCACTGGGGTACCACCTGTCACAGTACGGGGCCTAGATCACCGTACCGATGACTACTCCCTTCATCCCCTGCAACACAAGGCCGGAACCATTCCTTACTGAACAGTTCCGAACAAGATAAACCCCGTGGTTGGCGCGACCAACCACCCACTAAGCCGAAATATATATAAGGGACATCTAGACAGGGGAATTATCTTGTCCTGCTTGGGTATGACCCACCTAACCTTGCTGCATATCCCCTGATTTTCAGTCATTCCCATTTGATGAGGCTTGAGGCTAAGCGTTACCTTTTAGAACGTTTTCACTTAGAATGCCCATCGTCCACCTGACGATGTTTCGCCAGCATTCGTCCATACAAGTCCGTCCCGGGTTCGAACGGAACCGAAGGCACTATTCCTACTACATCCATTTTGGAAATATCCTCAGGATTAGTAGAGACTAGCCCTTGCACTTCACTGCTCCATCTTCGAATCCAAAATCGTTTACACGAAACGTACAAACCGGATCGAAGTGGTTTTCGAGAAATAAATCTCGATCCCGGTCTCTTCGAAACGATCAACGCATTTGTCCAATATTGATTGTCGGTGATTTAACTATCAATTAATATTCACAAACAACCATCAACCAATAAATAATTTCTCATTTATTCATTACCTCAAAAATATCTTCACAAGATATATTTCTATTTCCAAACCTTTGAGAACAGTTTCAAAATCCTCATTCTTTCAGAATCAACTTTCCCAAATATTTTCTATCTCCTCTGAAATCACCAAGCACAAAACTAGATTTTCAAAATAATTTAAATCGCTTTACTTTGAAATATATATATACTTTAAAACATTTAAGTTAAAAACTACTTTGATAATTTGTTAAAACTACATGCTATATAAATATTTGAAAATAAAGTTACTTGATAAAATATAAAACTAGATTTCCACTTTTGAAAACAAAATACCAAGTCACTTCTTAAAATAATTACTACTATAATAGATTTGAGGGAATACTTACTTTAGAATTTAAATATTAGAAATAATAAATTCTCAAAACATACCTTTTAAAACAAATTTTAAAACTATTAACTTGTATTTAAAAATTTACTTGAAGATGCACTTAGTTATCCAAGGAGAATTCCAACTCCATCCACTTAAATCAATTTTCCAAATTGATTCCCAATTTATTTCCTTTGAAATAAATTTCTTTGCTTATCAGTTCATTTCGAAATTCAATTAATTATGGACTTTATTATTATTTCAGTTTGTTTTTACATCCTTTAGCTGAAATATACAAATTTCAAGTTATTCCCAATTCCTTCTTTATTTTTCTTAAATAATTTAAATCTTAAATTTAAAATAATTATTTTATTCTTTTAAACAGTAACATTGAAGTTTTAATCTTTCTTAACTTTCTGTTTATTCATAAATTTCTTTCCATACACATAATTTATTAATTAGCATTTTGAAAACACTAATATTCTTATCCAATTCATTTTAGTTTATTCACATCCTTTATAATTATTTTCTTAAAAATTTACCTTTTTTTTTTATTACTTTCCAAAAATCCAATGCTATATAATTTGATAACTCAGAGTCCAGAATATATCCAAGCAACTATAGCATTCAATATTGCAAAATAATTCATCACAGAATATCCACAAAGCATAACAGAGAATAAATAAACAATATATATATGATGAGGGACCCAGTTGGATCCCTCCAACCTGTTTTTCAGTGCATCCACAAACTTCAGCACAATATAATATACCAATTCAAAAATATCATCAATTCATTCAACCATTCAAACAATTGTTTAAATTTAATCATTTTAGTTTTAAACTGAGTGAGATTAACTCACCTTTGACCAAAGATTTGCAATCCGATCCACACCGGCTTGATTTCTTTTAGAATTTAACCTTGTATAAACATTTATACAGTTTATTAACATTTGAACTAATCAAATGACTAACTCCATTTATTAAATTTAATTTAACATCTTTAAACTAATAATTTTCTTTTTTCTACTTTTACTGCAACCATATATTTATCTATATATATGTTTTATTATTAAATTTATAATCTGTATATATTTATATACTTTGTTGCAGTTCAAACTTTCTCTGTATATAAATTTAAGTTTTAACAGTAATCTATTAAATCCCAAAATTAAATTGTAAAAACAAAGAATACCTTTCTACCCTTAAGGTCGCGCTCGAAGAAAATGAAATCTCTTCCTCGCGTCCTCCAGCACCTTTGACCACCAAACAACATCTCATCGCACCCCAAGTCTGATAATGCCACCGCTACAATGAACGATTTCTCCTACTAAGATGTGACGGTGGGTTACCTCCTCTACCTGGAAATCATCGCGCTTCCCTAAGACGTCCCTATCACCAAATTTCGCTTGCAAGCACGCCACTTCACGAGGAGTCCGACCCAAAACCTCCGTACACCCTAACTCCCCTTAAATCGACCTAGAAGGCTAACCCTAGTTCCGCCCATCAAGTTGGCCACCACCACCTTTGCACCACACCAGCCTACTCGCCGTCTCGCCTAATCGCGAACCAAACTTCGAACTATTCGATTTCACGACGCCGCGACGAACGAATTTGTCCAACACAAATCGGCATTTTTTTGTTTTTTTTTGTACGAGCTCGGTTCGATTTTGATTTCACCGTGATTTTAAAAATGAAGCCAGAAAGAAAAGGGCTTCGGCCATGATTTTGTTTTTTGAACGAGGTGATTATATTATTTTTTCTTCGTTTGATTTTTTTTTTGACAGGAAATTGAATTAACTGGACGAAGAAGGAATAGGCAAATTTTAGAAGGAACGAGAAGCGTACGATATAAGGATGGAACGAATTAAAATGGAAAGGAATGGCGTATAAGAGAAGACTTCTATTTTAATTAAATTAAATTTCATTGGATTAATATCAATTTGATTTTCAGCGCGTTTATATACCGTACACTCACACACTAACTCCGATCAATACGAAATTTGAAATCCGATAATAATTCCATATTACGGACCCAATGAAACTGGTTTCGTTGAATTCCGAGACTGCGCCTCGGAAGGCTATTTTTAAATTCAATTTTAACAATAATATTTTAAAACTGAACAAACCACTGTAAATTTCACTTTACAATTTTTATTATTTTCAGTGCTATCAATATAAAATTTTCAAGCCTTCAAATTATGTTTAACAGGCTTAAAATTCCAGATTCGACATTTTTATTCAACTTCCAGTTATTTAAATCGATAATTTAATTGTCAAATAAATTGTGATATTCGTAATTCAATTGAAAATTATACCATTGAATATCTAAAATCGATTAAATATTCTGATTTAAATGCTTGAAAATTCCGGGTCGTCGCATTCCTCTCCCCTTAAAAGAATTTCGTCCCCGAAATTACTAGTTAGGAAGGTGGTCCAATACCCGTTTACTATTTTACCTAAAACCCAACAGTTCAACATTTAACCAACCATCTTTTATAAAAGACCCATTATTATTCTTATAAACTTCTCAGCTTTCCAATAGTTTCAAACTATACCATTCGTTTAATCATTCGAGTTTCAATTTAAAACCAAATTCTGAATTATCAAAATTTTCTCAAAATTTTACTAACTCCCCAAATTCCCGAAAAATTTCGCCAGCGTTTCCTTTGCGCGGCTGACTCGGTACAACTACAAAATGGCTCTACGGCCTCCCAAATCCAAAAAGAAAACAAAAAGGCCAAGTGGCTCAATCCAAATCCAAATCTCAATCAAATTTCATACCAAATTTAAATACATACCTTTTGTCGGGCAATTCAAATTTATCTCTTGAAATCAAATCCAATTTCCCTTTCCCTTTTATAATACCCGCATATCCTGCTTAGCACTAATATCAAATCCTAATGTTCCCAAAACATTTTATCATCTTCCTCACAAAATGTTAATATCTATTCATTCTAATATTATCTTAGAATATATTTGTAGTATCAATTTCCAATTAAGAAATTCACCATTCCATACTTAAGTTAACATAAGCATTTTATATGCTTCTTACATTTATTTCCACTTTACCACTTTAATTTATATTCATTTCTATTTAAATCGATTCCTTCATTTCCATATGAATTCCATTTATCTTAACTCTGCATATATAAATTTTATTTGTCATTCACCACTAATTCATATCATTATTCCAAATAGTTTTATTTACTAACTTATTTTAGTTTCCAATTTGAATTTGTTTGTCGTTAACAAAATTTTCCAAAATTTTCAAAAATTTTCTAACTCCCAAAATTTCTGAAAAATTTTGGCAGAGTCCCCTTTGTACGGAGGAGCTTTTGCAATTTGACAAAAGAGATAAATATATATACATCGACCCACACGGTCGGAAAAACCAAAAACAGTTCATATTTCCTATTTTAATTGCGTAGGCGTACCTTATTTAGCATTTTAAGCAAGCGACTTATTATTTTAAGCAAATAGCCCAACCCAAATCCAGCCATACGGCTTCCAGGTACCTGTACTTACTCAATTTAAACATGTAAGTGCCAAATATATGCAGTTTAACTATATTTCACTTATTAGCAATAGTTAAAACATATGAATTCTAAAAGCAATTCACACCAAACATTTTTCCGTAAGCAATTTATATAGTTTCCATGCTGATTCAATTGCTTTCAATTTATTTATAAACCATTTTTATTCAATTTGAATGGTTTCCAATCCATTCGTATATAACTTCAACAATTCGAATGGTTTAAAGCTCAATTGCTTACATTTAATTTATTCTTAAGCAAACTGAACTCATAGTTAATTCAATTGCTCTCAAAAAATCAATTTACTTACTCCCACCAATTTATAGAATTTTAATTACTTCCATTTACATCCAATGACAATTTATTCTATGCAATTTGACGAGATCTAAGTGAATAAATAAGTACTTATGTTTTATAATCAATTGAAATGGATTTCAACTCAATTTATGCTTAAATTTATTCACAAATCGTATATTCTCAGTTTCATTGCAATTAAATTTTAATCCATTCACTTGCATTTCATTTTATTAATCAATTTAGTTTATTCAAAACCATTTACAACCTAGGTTCATCTTAATTGCCAATTAAATTTCCTTCTTATTTTAACCCATTCGCAATCATTTATTTAGCTCGACACATACCATTTAAATTTCATTTACCATCCATTTATTTACATTTCATTCCATATTTGTTTATTCCACACTATTTTATTTAGCTCGAAGACAATCCAAGCTATTTCATTCAATAACCATTTCTCAACTTATTAAACCACATTTCATTTGATACTTATTTATTCCATCATTTATTTATTCAATATAATTAGTTTATCCACATGCAATTTATTTTAAATTTTCATTTTCTTAAATTTTATTTACAACCCACCAAAATTTATTCCGACCCAAATATATTTTTCTTGGTTTAAATTCCATCCAATATCTTTAACTTGGTTTTAAGTTGAATTCAATTCAACTTTCCTTCATTCATTTAGCCTAAGTCCATTAACCTCAATTTATTCAAATTTTACGCTTAAGCTCATTTTCATTTTACAAGTAAATTTTCTCTTTTATACTCAGCTTAACTCGATTTATTACAAAGCCATATCCAATTTATTTCCACATATTTGGATTTTATTCACAATACAAACCATCCCATCACTATTTTAATCAAATCACATTTTTATTCGATATATTCCCAATTATATTTAATTTGTTAACACTTCACAATAAATTTTAATTAATAACTCAAGTTCTGAATCCATTATCCATTTTCAATTTTACCCTCAAAATTCATGAACCCACACTTCATGTACATTTACTTCATCGACAATTTAAGTCGAATTTAATTTATAACTTGAGTTTTATTTTCAACCTTAATCATAATCTCACAATTCATTTAACACTTGATTTTTAATTCCAAACATTACTTTATTTAATTTTCTTGGTTCAATTTATTTAATAATACAAATTTGGGTTTTCCTTTCATTATCCAAAACATCAAACAATATTTATTTTGGATTTTTTATTTCACTTTCAAAATTTATAAGCCACAACTTATTATTTACACAATTCCATCCATTAAAGGCTTGAATATGTTATTCTTTTATTTTAACTCAAGCCTTATGCTTCTTTATAACCCAAGCATATTTTATTCATGCATTTAAACCCTTTTATAAGTTATTCTGGTTTATTTATTTCAATCTAATCCTTATCCAATTTATTTCTTATCCAACTTATTTTCTAGTTATCTAGGTAAGAATCAATTCCAATTCAATTTATTCAATTGAATTTTTATTCCAGTTCAATTCTATTTTAAGCTCATATTTATTTGACTCAATTCGATTTTAACTTAATTCGAATACAACTGAATATTATTTCCAGCCTATTCAATGAATTTCAATCCAATCAAATTTTTATCTCCAACTCCAAGTAAATTTTCATTTTCAATTTTTATCTTTAAATTTAAATTCCAACCTTCAAAGTTTATATTCCATTCCTGATTTAAAAGTCATCTCAATTTATAAATTTTCAATTTATAAGCTTACAGCTATCTCATCAGGAATTTAAAAACACCTACTTTGGTCCCAAATCATTTTGAAATCTCCAACATCTCAAAATCACATTTCTCAAAAATTAAACAAATCCTGGTTTTATTCCCCACACATTTCCTTTGTAAATTTCAAACAACTAGCTTTTCTGAACAAATCAATTTGGCAGCAATTCATCACTTAGAAACTCGAAAATGCACATCGATGATGCTGCAGTCATCACCGAAATTATTTTCCAGCTACTGAAGTGAATCCAATGCTATATCTCTTTCCAAAATTTATTTGAAACAATTTCCTTTCATAAATACCCCAAAAACAAAAATGCAACAATTTATCTCCAAAATACCTCCAAAATTTCCGGGGTTTTAAAGGTTCAAAGTCTATTTTAAATTCAAATTTATTTATAATGCATTTCTATAGTTTATGCTTATACAAATTCCCAATTAATTATATTTCAATTTATAATTCACATTTTTAATTCATATTTATAAATTTCATTTTATCATGAATTTATTTCCGTAAACTTTGTTTATTTTCAATTTCGAGTTAAATTTTCATTTAACAATGATAATACTTTAATATTATTATTTCTAACATCCAAGCAATCATATAATAGCTATATAGTTTACCAAACTTTCTTCATATCAAAAATATATTTTTGGGTAAAATTATTTCATTTACCCATATTGAAAACAATACCGTGTCGATTGTTCTATTCAAGTGTTTAGAAACCCCTTCGATACAGTTTTCGAGGCTGTGCCGACGAAGGTTCATATACCACTCAATAAACCAATCAACACAATATAAAACCATTTTATATTCACTAACAAATACGCGCTCATATCTATTAATACGCTCAAACTCATTATAGAGTACCATGGGCTCTATTTTAAATGAGTAATTCCCACCAGAGCCAAGGTTATCTCCAACCTAAGCTCTGATACCAACTGTAACAGCCCACAAATCCGTACCCCTTGAGTCTACACTATTCTACAACAAACAACTCAAGTTGCACAGAAATACGAACCATTAGGGTTTAAGAAGAAGAGGTAGAAGAAGAGAAAACAAAATCAACATCAGAATCTAACCATCGCGGCGGAATAAAATATAATAGAGAATAAATAATCTTTACTCAAAATCAAATATATCTGTTTACATATATTACATTATCAGAGTACATCAATCACAGCTCACATCAATAACATACAATGGGTACATAACAACTCAACTCAGCGGAAATACATATATATAAGTACGAGAGTACGTATCGTCATCCAGCTCGTCTCCTGAGCCCACAGCATCATATCTTGTATCCTATAATACTCGGTCTGACCCGAGCATTACAGTTAAATAATACCCGAGTCAGTCTGGAATACCAGAGTGAGAAAATCACACCCAATTGATTATTAAAGTTTCAAAAATCCTTTGAAAACCAAAAGCATCTCGTAAGACCACGCCACAAATAAACATGTCGGGTTTTTACCTTACGATAGCTAAAACAATTTTTATATAGAAATCCTCTGATATTATAATAGGGTCTATATACAAATACTTATAAAATAGCCGAAATTGTTACATTCATTAAATTCCAGCTACTAGCCACAAAAGTGGGTAATACAAACAAAACTCGTACAAGGCTCGTAGGGAGAATGGATTTCCAACAATGACTAAGCACTGGGGTACCACCTGTCACAGTACGGGGCCTAGATCACCGTACCGATGACTACTCCCTTCATCCCCTGCAACACAAGGCCGGAACCATTCCTTACTGAACAGTTCCGAACAAGATAAACCCCGTGGTTGGCGCGACCAACCACCCACTAAGCCGAAATATATATAAGGGACATCTAGACAGGGGAATTATCTTGTCCTGCTTGGGTATGACCCACCTAACCTTGCTGCATATCCCCTGATTTTCAGTCATTCCCATTTGATGAGGCTTGAGGCTAAGCGTTACCTTTTAGAACGTTTTCACTTAGAATGCCCATCGTCCACCTGACGATGTTTCGCCAGCATTCGTCCATACAAGTCCGTCCCGGGTTCGAACGGAACCGAAGGCACTATTCCTACTACATCCATTTTGGAAATATCCTCAGGATTAGTAGAGACTAGCCCTTGCACTTCACTGCTCCATCTTCGAATCCAAAATCGTTTACACGAAACGTACAAACCGGATCGAAGTGGTTTTCGAGAAATAAATCTCGATCCCGGTCTCTTCGAAACGATCAACGCATTTGTCCAATATTGATTGTCGGTGATTTAACTATCAATTAATATTCACAAACAACCATCAACCAATAAATAATTTCTCATTTATTCATTACCTCAAAAATATCTTCACAAGATATATTTCTATTTCCAAACCTTTGAGAACAGTTTCAAAATCCTCATTCTTTCAGAATCAACTTTCCCAAATATTTTCTATCTCCTCTGAAATCACCAAGCACAAAACTAGATTTTCAAAATAATTTAAATCGCTTTACTTTGAAATATATATATACTTTAAAACATTTAAGTTAAAAACTACTTTGATAATTTGTTAAAACTACATGCTATATAAATATTTGAAAATAAAGTTACTTGATAAAATATAAAACTAGATTTCCACTTTTGAAAACAAAATACCAAGTCACTTCTTAAAATAATTACTACTATAATAGATTTGAGGGAATACTTACTTTAGAATTTAAATATTAGAAATAATAAATTCTCAAAACATACCTTTTAAAACAAATTTTAAAACTATTAACTTGTATTTAAAAATTTACTTGAAGATGCACTTAGTTATCCAATTAGAATTCCAACTCCATCCACTTAAATCAATTTTCCAAATTGATTCCCAATTTATTTCCTTTGAAATAAAATTCTTTGCTTATCAGTTCATTTCGAAATTCAATTAATTATGGACTTTATTATTATTTCAGTTTGTTTTTACATCCTTTAGCTGAAATATACAAATTTCAAGTTATTCCCAATTCCTTCTTTATTTTTCTTAAATAATTTAAATCTTAAATTTAAAATAATTATTTTATTCTTTTAAACAGTAACATTGAAGTTTTAATCTTTCTTAACTTTCTGTTTATTCATAAATTTCTTTCCATACACATAATTTATTAATTAGCGTTTTGAAAACACTAATATTCTTATCCAATTCATTTTAGTTTATTCACATCCTTTATAATTATTTTCTTAAAAATTTACCTTTTTTTTTATTACTTTCCAAAAATCCAATGCTATATAATTTGATAACTCAGAGTCCAGAATATATCCAAGCAACTATAGCATTCAATATTGCAAAATAATTCATCACAGAATATCCACAAAGCATAACAGAGAATAAATAAACAATATATATATGATGAGGGACCCAGTTGGATCCCTCCAACCTGTTTTTCCCTGCATCCACAAACTTCAGCACAATATAATATACCAATTCAAAAATATCATCAATTCATTCAACCATTCAAACAATTGTTTAAATTTAATCATTTTAGTTTTAAACTGAGTGAGATTAACTCACCTTTGACCAAAGATTTGCAATCCGATCCACACCGGCTTGATTTCTTTTAGAATTTAACCTTGTATAAACATTTATACAGTTTATTAACATTTGAACTAATCAAATGACTAACTCCATTTATTAAATTTAATTTAACATCTTTAAACTAATAATTTTCTTTTTTCTACTTTTACTGCAACCATATATTTATATATATATGTGTTTTATTATTAAATTTATAATCTGTATATATTTATATACTTTGTTGCAGTTCAAACTTTCTCTGTATATAAATTTAAGTTTTAACAGTAATCTATTAAATCCCAAAATTAAATTGTAAAAACAAAGAATACCTTTCTACCCTTAAGGTCGCGTTCGAAGAAAACGAAATCTCTTCCTCGCGTCCTCCAGCACCTTTGACCACCAAACAACATCTCATCGCACCCCAAGTCTGATAATGCCACCGCTACAATGAACGATTTCTCCTACTAAGATGTGACGGTGGGTTACCTCCTCTACCTGGAAATCATCGCGCTTCCCTAAGACGTCCCTATCACCAAATTTCGCTTGCAAGCACGCCACTTCACGAGGAGTCCGACCCAAAACCTCCGTACACCCTAACTCCCCTTAAATCGACCTAGAAGGCTAACCCTAGTTCCGCCCATCAAGTTGGCCACCACCACCTTTGCACCACACCAGCCTACTCGCCGTCTCGCCTAATCGCGAACCAAACTTCGAACTATTCGATTTCACGACGCCGCGACGAACGAATTCGTCCAACACAAATCGGCATTTTTTTGTTTTTTTTGTACGAGCTCGGTTCGATTTTGATTTCACCGTGATTTTAAAAATGAAGCCAGAAAGAAAAAGGCTTCGGCCATGATTTTGTTTTTTGAACGAGGTGATTATATTTTTTTTTCTTCGTTTGATTTTTTTTTTTTGACAGGAAATTGAATTAACTGGACGAAGAAGGAATAGGCAAATTTTAGAAGGAACGAGAAGCGTACGATAGAAGATAAGGATGGAACGAATTAAAATGGAAAGGAATGGCGTATAAGAGAAGACTTCTATTTTAATTAAATTAAATTTCATTGGATTAATATCAATTTGATTTTCAGCGCGTTTATATACCGTACACTCACACACTAACTCCGATCAATACGAAATTTGAAATCCGATAATAATTCCATATTACGGACCCAATGAAACAGGTTTCGTTGAATTCCGAGACTGCGCCTCGGAAGGCTATTTTTAAATTCAATTTTAACAATAATATTTTAAAACTGAACAAACCACTGTAAATTTCACTTTACAATTTTTATTATTTTCAGTGCTATCAATATAAAATTTTCAAGCCTTCAAATTATGTTTAACAGGCTTAAAATTCCAGATTCGACATTTTTATTCAACTTCCAGTTATTTAATTCGATAATTTAATTGTCAAATAAATTGTGATATTCGTAATTCAATTGAAAATTATACCATTGAATATCTAAAATCGATTAAATATTCTGATTTAAATGCTTGAAAATTCCGTCACAGGTACGACACAAATAGAAACTCGTAGTAAAGGCACGATAGGGTAAGTGACACGGCACAACTAGGCAATGCCAGGGTAGATATACCAATTGCGTACCCAGGCTGGTGGAAACGCGTAGCCGCAGTTACCGCCTACCTCGAACAAACTCCCCAAAATCAAAATAAAAGTGGCCACTGAATCAATCCAAAGTCATAGTATAATATCGAAGAGGAGTGTCCGATCAGAGGTATGACCTCATTGGACTGGGAATAGCTCCTGTTTTAGCCACCTTATGCCAACTCACGGGAGTCGGGTCCACGTACTTACCTTACAGGAAACGTCGCCATCACCTACTTCATTCTGGAATCTCCACCGCATACACGGTTAGTCAAAGTGGTTTTCGGTATCGACAGAGAGTATGTCAGATATCCGATCCCGGTCTCTTTGCCAACCCATCGTTATTATAACACCGCGGTCATTTAAAAATAGGTTATACTTTAAAAATCAGAATAAACATTCCATTTCATAACCATGAATACAATATCGTTTCTAAACCCAAAACCATATTTTTATCACTTATCCCAAATATAATTCTTTTCCAAAATCAAAATGCTTTAACTTCATAACGTTTGAAAATCAAATATTTTCAAAGCATAGTATTTTGAAAATCATAATTTAAAACCATAACTTCTAAAACTTGAATGGTTTGGACATTCAACGGTATATGAATTAAATGGTTTAACTTAAATGTTACTTTGTAAAGAAAATAGTTCTCATGGCTTTACAAATACATTTCTTTATTAAAGTCTAAACCAAAATTTATATTATCTCTCTCAAGTTCCAAAACCACTTCAATTTATTTATATATACGTATATCCATTTTGAGTATCAATATTTCAAACTAAAGTTGGATTTTATTCTTTCAACAAATCAATTGTTCTATTAATTAGTCTTGAATATTTATATAAAATCCATAAATAATAAGACTTCAATTTCAAGTAATAATATATATATATATATATATATATATATATATATATTTTTCCCAATTCAAATTATACTAGAATATTCATTTCAATTTATTTTGGGAAAAATCCAATTATAAATATCATATCTTGAAATTTCCAAACTTAACATTTAAACATATGATATAAATTATTAAACTCCATTTTCTTAATTTTCTTCCATTTTTAATAAAGATTTTTATACACCTTTTAATTTCAAAATTTTCAACTTCATATGTATATATATGGAAGAAAAATATTTATACAATATAAAATTTAAGATTATTATAAACCGTATTCCATCCAAAACATAGAAATCACATTTAAATAGTTATATATATACCGCAGTGCCTGTATATAATTTTCTATCCTATGGTCAAGTGATACGGATATTTATCATTTCAATCCGCAATTTAAAAGATATAAAATTTTGCGGTTATATATCATTTCAAACCACAATCCCGAGTGAAATGAAATATGCATGATAATTTGCAATTTAATGATATACAATAAACATCCATTCATCAACATCATCCATCATCCAAATCGCAATCATCAATCAATATCAATCAATAACAATATTATTTTTGGTACTACATAACAGGTAATACTGGCAATTTTATTCAAATTAAATTTAACAGCTATTAATCTACGGTCTATATTCAGTAATAAATTATATAACTGTTAACTAGCAGTTCATATACAAACAAATAAATTTTAACTGTAAATTTATATGCAATAAATTAATTAAATTAACAGTTAAATTAAATAAATGCAATTCAACAGATATGAATAAAATAAACATGCCAAATACTCATAAATAAATTTCTATTCATTTCTAAAATTAATTTAAACAAACATAAAAGCTTCTAGTAGTTGTGAGTGGGTTAAAACACTCACCTTTTGAATTTAAATCGAATTTAAATTCGATTTAAACCCAAAAATTCGCCCTTCTCGGAATTCGTCCAAACCAGCGTCATCAAATCCGGAATTAAATTACGATCCTAACAAAAAAAATTCGTGTGAATCCGACTTCGTATGAGAAAGTTATGGCGAAAAATGATGATTGAATTCAAAATTGAAAATAAATAAAACGACCCACATTCATCACTTACAAATATATGTGCCACGTCACTCCTTCTATTCCCAGAAACGCACGCGGCCCCCTTCCAGAAACCCTAATCGAAGATCTATGATGATCTAACCGTTGAATCGACACAAAAACCATATAGATGCGATCCCCATCGTCCACTCTACAAAACCCAGAAAAGGTTTGACGATCCGACGAAGTTTGCGACGACGGTGATGAATGGTCACGGACTGTTTGAATTAATTCTGGTCAAACGAATGTTCAAAACAGAAAACGAATTGCACCAGTAGATTACGTGCCTCGAGAACATTAACATATATTTTTGTGTAATTTTTCTAAAGTGTTTGCATTTTCACTGAAATTTGGATTGGGGTAGATCTAGGTTGCATTCATTTGAGGAGGAGAAGGAGATGAAGAAATGAACGTACAGCGAAAGGGAAAATAAAATGGGGCTAGGGTTTATAACAGGTTATATATAGACAAGGCTGAAAAATAATAGATGGATCGGATTGGATCTAAACATAAGTTTAAATTTAGGCATAAACATATATGTAATAAAGTAGCATTAAATTTTGAAACGTGAATTGATTTAATTGGAAATAAATTACCCAAATGTTCTTATTCCATCAAATTTTATTTACTGAAGGTTGCACTTAATCTACTTTATACATCTTGCCCCTTTTGTCTTTAAATCAATAAATCTTATATAGTATATAGATTTATCATAAATTTTATCTATTCTTCCTTTTTAGGAAATGTTCTATATATTAGATTTCATTTATATGAAATAAATCATACTATCGTAGTTATATCCAATTAAATAAATAAATGTTGATTCCTACTCTTTTTATCCAATAATTGTTTACGTTTTATTCCATAAATACTTCTACACACATCCTGGATTTTGTGTAAATGGTTGTAACGTTAAATCTTGTCTACTTCCCATTTTATATTTAAGGTTTCTAAAACCGATTAATATTATTCCCTAGTCCAAACACCCTTTTGCCCAATTTATATTAACATATCCTTAAATTATTGCAATTGATTATCTAACATACAACTGAATCTATTTCTAAATTTTCATAATTCATTAACACCTTACAAAAGTTTACAAATACAGGGCTTGTATCGGATAAAACTTATTTTCATTGATGAATTCAATACTTGCCTTTATTTTATTTATTTCCAACTTAATATCCAATCGCAACAATTTCCACTATTACACTTATTAATTTCAATACATAATTCAATTTTAATAAATTCAACATTATAAGTTTGATTAAATTTATTAAATTCACCTTCTTTCTATTATTCAAGGTTATTGATGTCAATTTAATGAAACTAACATTGGCTCAATATCTATACATTAAAAATCTCAATTCTAAACTTAGATCTCAACTTATGAAATAGTTAAATAATAAATTCCATCTAAATCTACATCTTCCTACTATCTAAATATTTAGAAAAATTACTTACCACTTTTTATTGTAAATTTCTAAACTAGAAGATTTGTGTCATTTCTAGCCCTCTGGATATTTTATATTAACTAAAAGCAAATTTACATATAATTTCCATCGTCAATTATTTTAGTGAATAAATCTTCAAAGGTTACTGCAATTAATCCCCTAAATTGCAATAAATTCTAATAAATTTGACTCTATTTGATTACAACTCACAAATAAATCAATTATTCCCTAACTACAAAGTTACCGTTTCTTATATATATATATATATATATCACTACAGTAATACTTCCAAATGTTCATCTTTTGTTTGCATAAATTACTGTATTCAATTGAATTGTAATATTGTTAACTTACACATAAATAAAACTTAACAACTAATAGAATAAATAACTTACAAAATTTGTTGTCATAAATATATTTTATAAGTCTACACTTAATTATTATCCTATAATACGTTTTTACGTTACTATAAAATTTATACACTCTTCCGTTACCATATTAATAATTACTAAAGTAACGTTCATTCTTAATAACAACGTTATACTATTCAACATATAAAAGGACTCCATTCCCCAAATACATTCATTTATATTTATTCCCTTAAAGTTCTCCTTTATTGACTAGACACATTAATTTAGATTCATTTACATCGAATGCCCTTCTTAGCTATATACTCAATACATGTTAAATCTACATAATTTTTACCCTTTTATTCAAATTCACTTATACCATCAATAACAAAATGTTGCCCTAAATTTAGATTCAATTATATACATTAGATAAATGGGTAAACTTTTGTAATTATCCCATATATGAAAATATTTTTATGCATACATTTCCACTTACTTACTATGCATTCATTTATTAAATTACTAATTGCCTTAGTCAACTTATCCCCTATTTACTACCAAATTTCAAATTTAATTATCGCTTATCAATACATAAAATTTACATAGGCAAAACAAATTTTATTACTATCTTAAGTCTATTTATTATTGACAACATTCATTAAATTTCCTTATCAACACTTATTGCATTGATTTATTCAGCGGTCACCTTTTATTTAGTTACTATCCATTTTACAATCCAATGTAAGTCTTCCATTATTTATTTTATATTAAATGAATTCCATTCTACTTAATCTTTTTATTGATATTCACTAATTCAACCCTTATATCAGTTTCTTATATTTAACTTTAAATCAAATTGTGACAATCTACATTATCCAAATCTATTGTCATAAAATTTTATTGTTACACTAAATTACAACTACTATACCAAATTTCTACATTTATTCTCAATTAGATTAGAAATTATATTAATTCAATTCATTTAATATTATTAATTTAACGGGTCGTTACAATCTCCCCCACTCAAAACTTTTCGTCCCCGAAAAGGAAAAAGAAGGGAGAAGGAAGAATAAACAGTACATCTTATTTCAAATATTAACTTATAAACAATAATTTACTGGACTAATTTCCTTTAATGAAATATACCCGTTTATAATCATTACAACCTTTTATACTTAAATCATTAAAGTTTGGAAAATATTCAACAAAATTCTAAGTCCAAAATTTACGAAAATTTTTGACAGAGTCTCCTTTGTACGGTGAGGCTCGGGAGAAAATAAAATATCAAAATATAAAAATATATTACATATATTATCAAAATATTATATCCCAACACGGGAAAAATAGCGCTTTAAACGTAATCCGAAAACGTACCTATTTGTCGGGCAATATACGCTTATTATTATGGAACCAAAAGCAGTAGCAGTTGCTTCCATCACCTGTATTCACTTATATAATCTAAAAGGTTAAATATTTATTTTAAAGTGAACTATTCAAGTGGATTCAATCATTAATCAACCAAACAATTCAACAACCATCAACCTTACAAACAACACACATACACAAACAAAGCAACCATTTAATCCATCAAACAAATAGTTGTTTGGGTTCAAACTTGAAATTTGTATGAAATGAAATTAACTATCAAGTGCATACTTTACTCAACAGTCTTAGATGGAACAAAGATAGATACTTATTCATTTAACCACTTCAAATTTCTTACCCAACAACATAAATCAAACAACACAATTCAAACCAACAACCAAATTTATTTATTATACATTTATCTCATGCTTCAATGGTTTGATTTTCTTTCTTTCATTTATGGAGTGATTTCTTTATTTCTTACAAATTTTCATTTTCCATTTATCACAAAATTCATTATATTTGTATTCCAATTTATTTACTAAAGTTTCTATCATCTATTTATACTACTTACCTTTACTTATAGTAAAATTTCCAATTTAACTTAAGTCTACACAATTAATTCTCATTAATAATAGCAAATTAATAGAATACCTTTATTACCTTACTCTTCACTAGTAAGATTTCCCCTTACATTTTCCTACTAACATTTGCAACTTTTTATTATATGGTAAGTTATGTATGTTTTAAGAATGTAAGTGAAAATTTACAAGTTTCTTCTCCATTCCTTTAATTAATATATATTTGTTTTATAAATTACAATTTCAACTTACCTTTAATCTCATTCATTTATTTAATGTTGAAGTTTCCATTATATTTAATTACAGTAACCCTCTACTTACACTTAATTTATTAACCTTATAACTTACATTCCTATAAGTGAAAGATTTTACTCATTCATTAACTATGGATTGCAGTCATTTATATTTTTCCTACTTCTTATTATATTAGAATAGGGGAAATTAAGGCGTACTTAAGTTAATAACCCTACAATCAAACTATATAAATTAAGGAATTTCATTTTTACTTTCTTACGGTTAAAATCACTTATTAATAATACAACCTTTAATTTTAGTAAAATTCCAATCATCACTTAAGTTAGTACCATTAAATTCTTATTTATAACAGTAATTTGTTGAATACTTCGTTATTTCCAAAAATTCTATTTGCATAATATTCTATTCCACTCTTAATTTACATTTCAACTTTTTATACTTGGTAAGTTATTTATGTTAAAGAAAAAGCAAAAGAACTTATACAAGTTAAATCTCAACCCTTTTAATTCATTGATTTCTTAACCTTTATTTCACTAACCTAAATTTTTTTTTTTTACAACTAATTAATGGAAATTCAAGAATTAATACCGGGTCAAGTTCCAAAATTACTTTAAAATAATAGATAATTAATTTCTTACAACTTTTATATCTCTAATTACCTTTAAACAATTAAAATTTTAAATAATTTCAAAACAAATCTGCAGTAGAATTTACTACAGTGGCCTTTCCCTTCGAAACTCGAAAATGAAAGTCGATGATGCAGCCGTCATCACCGAAATTATTTTCCAGCGACAGAGAGGAAAGTACAAACTTATTTTCTTCAAAATCCTCTTTAAACCAATTCCTTCGAATTATACTAAATAGTTATATAAGAAAATATTTATAAACCAAATCATTATATTTCATAAATCCTTTGAAAGAAGATTTCAAAAATCCCGGACTTAAGTTCTAAAATCTCCAATTTGATTTATTAAAATTCAACTTAGCTTTAATTCATTACAAATATTTTTATTACCTAACACCCAACTATAGCAACCAAAATATATCTTTATAAAAATATTTTTATATATAGAAAATATAATAGGCAAAATTATTTCATTCACCTATATTAAAAACAAATATTATGTCGGTCTGTCCTATTAAGTGTTTAGAAATCCCTATTGATGACATAGCGTCCCATGCATCAACCAGAATTTATAAATACAAAGCGGAACAGATTAACACAATATCAAAATCCTTTATTAATACTAACAAATACGCTCTCTCATATATATATACACTCAGCGACTCCCATAGGGTATTACTACCCTATTTACAAAGAGTCAAACCCCACAGAGCCAAAGTTTATCGCTAAACCAAAGCTCTGATACCAATTGTAACATCCCGCCTTTACGCACACTTTAAACCGACACACGTGCCAATTCAAAGCATACGCAAGGGCGGATTGTTATGGGGTAAATAAGAAAAACAGAGAAGAAATAAAAACAAAACAGAATCTCATAGCGGAAGGATAAAATATAATAATAAATATACAGTTCAAAACAGTTTACAAACACTTGATTTGCTTTATACAATAAATATCAGAGTTACACCTACCAATACAATCAATGCAGCGGAACAGTATGAGTGTGGTGCAATACTATAGATAATAATAATACAACTCCTTCGTCTTCGTCCTTCAAAGCTAAAGTCTTCGATCCTGAAACGCTCGGACTGACCCGAGCGAATTTGAAAAGACAAAAACACTCGAGTCAGACTAAAAGATCTTATGTGAGTTAAATTAACAGAAATAAATATGAGTACAGTAACTCAAGAGATGTTCGGGATTTACATCTCCTAAGGATTCGTTAAACTATTTACTATGTAGTATATTGCGCTATTATAATAGTGTCTATTTATAAAATAAACTTACTTTTAAATAGCGTTAAGGCTTTACATTTTCCACCTTAACACGTAAAATGCCAATAGTCTATACAGTACCGTAATACCTCCTGATCGGGAGGCTACCAAAGGATACTCCATAGGTACGACACAAATAGAAACTCGTAGTAAAGGCACGATAGGGTAGGTGACACGGCACAACTAGGCAATGCCAGGGTAGATATACCAATTGCGTACCCAGGCTGGTGGAAACGCGTAGCCGCAGTTACCGCCCACCTCGAACAAACTCCCCAAAATCAAAATAAAAGTGGCCACTGAATCAATCCAAAGTCATAGTATAATATCGAAGAGGAGTGTCCGATCAGAGGTATGACCTCATTGGCCTGGGAATAGCTCCTGTTTTAGCCACCTTATGCCAACTCACGGGAGTCGGGTCCACGTACTTACCTTACAGGAAACGTCGCCACCACCTACTTCATTCTGGAATCTCCACCGCGTACACGGTTAGTCAAAGTGGTTTTCGGTATCGACAGAGAGTATGTCAGATATCCGATCCCGGCCTCTTTGCCAACCCATCGTTATTATAACACCGCGGTCATTTAAAAATAGGCTATACTTTAAAAATCAGAATAAACATTCCATTTCATAACCATGAATACGATATCGTTTCAAAACCCAAAACCATATTTTATCACTTATCCCAAATATAATTCTTTTCCAAAATCAAAATGCTTTAACTTCATAACGTCTGAAAATCAAATATTTTCAAAGCATAGTATTTTGAAAATCATAATTTAAAACCATAACTTCTAAAACTTGAATGGTTTGGACATTCAACGGTATATGAATTAAATGGTTTAACTTAAATGTTACTTTGTAAAGAAAATAGTTCTCATGGCTTTGCAAATACATTTCTTTATTAAAGTCTAAACCAAAATTTATATTATCTCTCTCAAGTTCCAAAACCACTTCAATTTATTTATATATACGTATATCCATTTTGAGTATCAATATTTCAAACTAAAGTTGGATTTTATTCTTTCAACAAATCAATTGCTCTATTAATTAGTCTTGAATATTCATATAAAATCCATAAATAATAAGACTTCAATTTCTAGTAATAAAATATATATATTTTTCCCAATTCAAATTATACTAGAATATTCATTTCAATTTATTTTGGGAAAAATCCAATTATAAATATCATATCTTAAAATTTCCAAACTTAACATTTAAACATATGATATAAATTATTAAACTCCATTTTCTTAATTTTCTTCCATTTTTAATAAAGATTTTTATACACCTTTTAATTTCAAAATTTTCAACTTCATATGTATATATATATGGAAGAAAAATATTTATACAATATAAAATTTAAGATTATTATAAACCGTATTCCATCCAAACCATAGAAATCACATTTAAATAGTTATATATATACCGCGGTGCCTGTATATAATTTTCTATCATATGGTCAAGTGATACGGATATTTATCATTTCAATCCGCAATTTAAAAGATATAAAATTTTGCGGTTATATATCATTTCAAACCACAATCCCGAATGAAATGAAATATGCATGATAATTTGCAATTTAATGATATACAATAAACATCCATTCATCAACATCATCCATCATCCAAATCGCAATCATCAATCAATATCAATCAATAACAATATTATTTTTGGTACTACATAACAGGTAATACTGGCAATTTTATTCAAATTAAATTTAACAGCTATTAATCTACAGTCTATATTCAGTAATAAATTATATAACTGTTAACTAGCAGTTCATATACAAACAAATAAATTTTAACTGTAAATTTATATGCAATAAATTAATTAAATTAATAGTTAAATTAAATAAATGCAATTCAACAGATATGAATAAAATAAACATGCCAAATACTCATAAATAAATTTCTATTCATTTCTAAAATTAATTTAAACGAACATAAACGCTTCTAGTAGTTGTGAGTGGGTTAAAACACTCACCTTTTGAATTTAAATCGAATTTAAATTCGATTTAAACCCAAAAATTCGCCCTTCTCGGAATTCGTCCAAACCAGCGTCATCAAATCCGGAATTAAATTACGATCCTAACAAAAGAAATTTCGTGTGAATCCGACTTCGTATGAGAAAGTTATGGCGAAAAATGATGATTGAATTCAAAATTGAAAATAAATAAAACGACGCACATTCATCACTTACAAATATATGTGCCACGTCACTCCTTCTATTCCCAGAAACGCACGCGTCCCCCTTCCAGAAACCCTAATCGAAGATCTACGACGATCTAACCGTTGAATCGACACAAAAACCATATAGATACGATCCCCATCGTCCACTCTACAAAACCCAGAAAAGGTTTGACGATCCGACGAAGTTTGCGACGAAGATGATGAATGGTCACGGACTGTTTGAATTAATTCTGGTCAAACGAATGTTCAAAACAGAAAACGAATTGCACCAATAGATTACGTGCCTCGAGAACATTAACATATATTTTTGTGGAATTTTTCTGAAGTGTTTGCATTTTCACTGAAATTTGGATTGGGGTAGATCTAGGTTGCATTCATTTGAGGAGGAGAAGGAGATGAAGAAATGAACGTATAGCGAAAGGGAAAATAAAATGGGGCTAGGGTTTATAACAGGTTATATATAGACAAGGCTGAAAAATAATAGATGGATCGGATTGGATCTAAACATAAGTTTAAATTTAGGCATAAACATATATGTAATAAAGTAGCATTAAATTTTGAAACGTGAATTGATTTAATTGGAAATAAATTACCCAAATGTTCTTATTCCATCAAATTTTATTTACTGAAGGTTGCACTTAATCTACTTTATACATCTTGCCCCTTTTGTCTTTAAATCAATAAATCTTATATAGTATATAGATTTATCATAAATTTTATCTATTCTTCCTTTTTAGGAAATGTTCTATATATTAGATTTCATTTATATGCAATAAATCATACTATCGTAGTTATATCCAATTAAATAAATAAATGTTGATTCCTACTCTTTTTATCCAACAATTGTTTACGTTTTATTCCATAAATACTTCTACACACATCCTAGATTTTGTGTAAATGGTTGTAACGTTAAATCTTGTCTACTTCCCATTTTATATTTAAGGTTTCTAAAACCGATTAATATTATTCCCTAGTCCAAACACCCTTTTGCCCAATTTATATTAACATATCCTTAAATTATTGCAATTGATTATCTAACATACAACTGAATCTATTTCTAAATTTTCATAATTCATTAACACCTTACAAAAGTTTACAAATACAGGGCTTGTATCGGATAAAACTTATTTTCATTGATGAATTCAATACTTGCCTTTATTTTATTTATTTCCAACTTAATATCCAATCGCAACAATTTCCACTATTACACTTATTAATTTTAATACATAATTCAATTTTAATAAATTCAACATTATAAGTTTGATTAAATTTATTAAATTCACTTTCTTTCTATTATTCAAGGTTATTGATGTCAACTTAATGAAACTAACATTGGCTCAATATCTATACATTAAAAATCTCAATTCTAAACTTAGATCTCAACTTATGAAATAGTTAAATAATAAATTCCATCTAAATCTACATCTTCCTACTATCTAAATATTTAGAAAAATTACTTACCACTTTTTATTGTAAATTTCTAAACTAGAAGATTTGTGTCATTTCTAGCCCTCTGGATATTTTATATTAACTAAAAGCAAATTTACATATAATTTCCATCGTCAATTATTTTAGTGAATAAATCTTCAAAGGTTACTGCAATTAATCCCCTAAATTGCAATAAATTCTAATAAATTTGACTCTATTTGATTACAACTCACAAATAAATCAATTATTCCCTAACTACAAAGTTACCGTTTCTTATATATATATATATATATATATATATCACTACAGTAATACTTCCAAATGTTCATCTTTTGTTTGCATAAATTACTGTATTCAATTGAATTGTAATATTGTTAACTTACACATAAATAAAACTTAACAACTAATAGAATAAATAACTTACAAAATTTGTTGTCATAAATATATTTTATAAGTCTACACTTAATTATTATCCTATAATACGTTTTTACGTTACTATAAAATTTATACACTCTTCCGTTACCAAATTAATAATTACTAAAGTAACGTTCATTCTTAATAACAACGTTATACTATTCAACATATAAAAGGACTCCATTCCCCAAATACATTCATTTATATTTATTCCCTTAAAGTTCTCCTTTATTGACTAGACACATTAATTTAGATTCATTTACATCGAATGCCCTTCTTAGCTATATGCTCAATACATGTTAAATCTACATAATTTTTACCCTTTTATTCAAATTCACTTATACCATCAATAACAAAATGTTGCCCTAAATTTAGATTCAATTATATACATTAGATAAATGGGTAAACTTTTGTAATTATCCCATATATGAAAATATTTTTATGCATACATTTCCACTTACTTACTATGCATTCATTTATTAAATTACTAATTGCCTTAGTCAACTTATCCCCTATTTACTACCAAATTTCAAATTTAATTATGGCTTATCAATACATAAAATTTACATAGGCAAAACAAATTTTATTACTATCTGAAGTCTATTTATTATTGACAACATTCATTAAATTTCCTTATCAACACTTATTGCATTGATTTATTCAGCGGTCACCTTTTATTTAGTTACTATCCATTTTACAATCCAATGTAAGTCTTCCACTATTTATTTTATATTAAATGAATTCCATTCTACTTAATCTTTTTATTGATATTCACTAATTCAACCCTTATATCAGTTTCTTATTTTTAACTTTAAATCAAATTGTGACAATCTACATTATCCAAATCTATTGTCATAAAATTTTATTGTTACACTAAATTACAACTACTATACCAAATTTCTACATTTATTCTCAATTAGATTAGAAATTATATTAATTCAATTCATTTAATATTATTAATTTAACGGGTCGTTACAACAACCATAGAATAAGATTATAAAATATAAATACTAACATTATAGTTTAGAAATATATGTATATGCAGGATTTAGCCATGTAGGTACTAAGAATGAAGACTGTACAGTGTAGAGATTAAAGATATCAAGATTGAAGACTCATGAGTATCAAGGTTATCAAGAGTTCAAGATTTCAAGAATAAGTAATTTAATTAGGAATTTTGTTAAACTCCTGAAAAAGCACTGGCATCTTAAAATCCAATTTATTCGTGGAATGGAATCCACTTCGAGCCTGTTAAAGGGATGGAAGCCTAAGTAGGATGGAACCTACGAAAAATCTAGTGGAACATTGTTTTGTATCCACTAACTTTTATTCAAAATGTTTTTAAAAAATTATATCTTGTTTTCAAAATGATTTCAAAACCTTCCTTTTAAAAGAATCATAAACATCTATCTTGGTTCTAAATATTTTTAGCCTCAAAATAGTCTTTATCTTCAAATTCAAATTATCCTTGGTTTAAAACTATCTTTTAATAATAATATATTTAACTTTTAATATTTATACTTAGATTTAAATATAAAATTATAGTAAAATTTTATATGTACCAAAATATTATTCTCTATATTTATTTATATATTTTAACTATAATTAAGTATATTTATAAAAGTTTAAAATAGTTTTAATATAAGATAAAAGTTATTTTCCAGGAAAAACAAACCACCAAAATTTCCTTTGGGACGTCGACATACTCAAGATACCCATGTCGACATAGTGGCAGATGATTTCAAAAATTTGTATTTCAAAAGAAGTGTATATTCGTCATATCCCTTCACAAATGGACATGGCTGTCGTTCTTCTATAAATAGGGGCTGTTTTCAATGAATTTCTAATCATACTTTTCTGGTTTTCACTCCTCTTCTTCTTCCATATTTCTTTACACATATTCTTACCATTACTCTACCGAAATCAACATTAAATCTAAATAGATCATTTCTAATTTGATTCTCTATCACTATCTCAACAAGATCTCGGTGCTATTCAAAGTTATAGACTTCTTCGTGATCAATTTAGTGAGAAAAGGTGTGATTGTAGCCTTGGAAATCAATCAAGTGTAAAAGGTGTGATTGTAGCCTTGGAAATCAATCAAGCGACAAAGGTGTGATTGTAGCTTAGGAAATCAACTGGGTGAACTTGTTGCCCCTAAAATCAAGTATCTCTACCCAGAGGATTGTGAATCTGGATGGTGTACCTCGTAGCCTTGAAATCGAGGGTGTAATTGTACAATTGCTTTTGAAAGGAAATCCGTACTTGTGTGCAGGACTGGATGTAGGGTAACTTCGAACCAGTATAAAATCCGGTGTGTTCTTTCCTTTATTGCTTTTATTTTATTTCTGCATCTGTGTTTGATTCTGTAATCATATATGTGTCTGAATATTGCATACAACCGTGTTCAAATTAACAAAAACTCAAAAAGATTTAGTAATTGCTTTAAACATTATTCACCCCCCTCTAGTGTTAATCCAAGCCTTAAGATCTGTATTGCGCATTTCTCGCATTTGGTATCAAAGCAAGGTTTTCAAAGTTTCATAATATGATTTTTGAAAAAGTTTTTAAAATGACTATGTTTAAGAAATTTGTTAATACTAGTTTAGAAATATTCATATCATCATTGTCTCTTGAGTCTGCATATAATCAATATTAAAAATCAAGTTGTCTACCAAAATTGTTTGATGTGCATGAAACATGCTTTATGGTGGTTAAGGAATCAATCCACAATGGACAAATTGCGCAGATCAAAAAGAACAAATGGATACTCGATAGTGGATGCTCTAGTTAAATGACTGGAAATCCAGATATATCGAATGATATAATATACAAAGACGGAGGGCAACTTAACTTTGGAGACAATTCAAAAGGATATGTGATTGCATTGGCAAAGTCGGTAACTCTGAAACTCCTATTATTACTAATATTTTGCTAGTTAAGAATCTGAAACATAATCTGCTTAGTATAAGTCAACTCTGCGCTAAAGTATATAAAATTAAATTTGAAAAAGATAAATGTCACATTAAAGATAATAATTCAACCATAATATTTGAGGGAATAGGAAAAAGAAAATTTATATTCTTAGTATAAAAGTTTCAAATGATAACCTGTATCTGTTGGCAAATACAAGTGACCCTTGGATTTGGCATAAGAGATTTGGGCATTTGAATTTCAAACTCTTATCTAGACTATCTAAACAAGATCTAGTAAGAGGCCTCCCTAAAATGAATTTTAAAGTAGATAGTCTATGTGATGCATGTCAATTGGGAAAACTTAAAAAAAGTTTCTTTAAATTAAAAGATATGATTTCAACCTCAAAACCTCTTGAATTACTTCACCTTGATTTATTTGGTCCATCTCAAATTCTATCAATAAATCATAGTAAATATTTTTTTGTAATTGTATATGATTGTTCTAGATTTACATGGGCAATATTTTTAAAACATAAAAGTGATGCTTTTGAATGTTTTAAGAAGTTTAGAAAAAGGATTCAAAATCAACTTTAAATTATAACCCTCCGTAGTGATCACGGTGGTGAATTTGAAAATGAAAAGTTTGAGGAATTCTGCAATAAAAAGGAATAACTCACAATTTTTCATTTTTAAGAGCTCCACAACAAAATGGAGTAGTAGAACGTAAAAATAAGATGATTCAAGAGTGTTCTAGAACTATGCTTTCAGATAGTAAATTACCAAAGTATTTTTTGGCAGAAGTAGTTGCTACCGCCTGTTATATGTTAAATAGAATTTTAGTTAGACCTTTAATTGATAAGACATCTTATGAACTTCTTCACTCAAAGAAACCTAAGGTATCTTATTTTAGAAATTTTGGAAGTAAATGTTTTATTTTAAATACAAAAGATAACTTAGATAAATTTGATCCTAAATCCAACAAAGGTATCTTTATCGGATATTCTAATAGAAGTAAAGCATACAGAATATCTAATTTAAAAACTAATAACATCGAAGAAACAATGCATTTTTCATTTGATGAAAATCTCAAAAATTTTGAAGATTCAAATGATGAAGAGGATTTAATCACTCAAAATCAAGAGTCAACTAAAACTAATAATGAAATTAATCATCCTAATAAAAGGATTAAACTTTTAAAAGATCACCCTATTGAAAATGTACATGGAGATATGCAATCTGTTGTTAAAACTAGAAGTCAACTAAGTCAAATAAGCAATGTAGCTTTTATATCAACAATTGAACCCAAAAATCAAAAAAGGCATCGACTGATGATTCATTGATTTTGGCTATGCAAGAAGAATTAAATCAATTCACTAGAAATGATGTTTGGGAACTTGTTCCTAGACCTAAAAATAAAACTATAATTGGAACTAAATGGGTTTATAAAAATAAAATGAATAAACAAGGAGAGGTTGTTAGAAATAAAGCTCGGTTAGTCACTCAAGGTTATTGTTGTGACGACCCGAACTCGATGTCTGACAAACAACATCAAATTCGTATCGCTGGAGCTTGCAACAACATTAGATGATAAATAACACAGCAGAAATAAAAGATGATATCACTGATAGAACATGAATACAATATCCAATACATCAGTTTGATACAATGATAATCATCAATATCAGAGAATTCGCTACACAAAATACAGCGGAACACGATACAATATGAGATGAATCTTCAACAGAACCCAATACAGCAACTCCAATCCAAAACTCTAAAGCTAGAGCTCCAACACTTCAAGCTCGACCGCCCATCACGTTGCACAAAGATAAGCAAGGTCAGTTGTCCAA
Source organism: Allium cepa (assembly GCA_030765085.1). NCBI lineage: Eukaryota > Viridiplantae > Streptophyta > Magnoliopsida > Asparagales > Amaryllidaceae > Allium > Allium cepa. Next base: position 323,697,938 of record CM060939.1, read on the forward strand.
GGACTGAACTAGCTCCAGATAATCTACTAAACTTGACTATCTGAAAAATCAAACTCTAGACTGCCCGTGTGGAAAATTGTAGGCACCCAGAGTTTAGAAAAGGAACAATAAACTCCAAGTCAGTCATGGGATTATGTGTGCAAACAAAAACATTTGGTCTTTAAAAACAATCAAAAGATTTTAAATTTGAAATCCGCAATGCCTTTGGATAATGAAACTACCATAAGGCCTCCCAACACACACACACCCCATGCAATCGCACACTTGGGGGAGATTTCTCCTTATGATAGTCAAACATGCTTGATACGCAAAATCTTTTTGATATTATTATTAGTGCCTAGTGGAAATCATTTCAAAAGTATAATATTAATCTTAGCCATCATAGGTACCATTATATTATGCCTGCTATAGCTACCATTTTAAATGGCAGGTTCTACAACTAAAACCGTACAAGGCGCGTATTGTTTTGTTTGGATTTCAAACAAATGGTCATGCTAAGGAACATCCTACTGCCACATGGGAACGCCTCTGGAGGGTGCCCCGAGAACCTACCCGGATCTCTGCCAACACAAGGTGTAACGACCCGGTAAATTCGAAGGTATTAAATGAATTAATTTAATATGATTTCTAAACTAATTTAGAATGAAATAAAAGTCTTAATATTTTATTTGAGTAAATGTGGGAATTAGATATAGTAATTGTAATTTAATGTAACAATTTAATATTTATATGGCAATAGATGTGAATAATGTAAATTGTCATACTTAGTATAAGTTAAATATAAGAAACCAATAAATGTTGAATTTGTGAATATTAATAATTATATTAACTAGAATGGGACTCATTAATATAAAAATCAATAGTGGAGATTACATTTGGTTGTAAATGGATAGTGACTAAATAAGAGTGACCGTTGAATAAACCAATGCAATAAGTGTAGATAAGTAAATTTTAATGAATGATGTCGATAGTAAACTTACTTAAATTAGTAATAAATTAATTAGGTATATAAATAGTAAATTTGTGGACATGGTTGGTAAATATAACTAAATAATATGAAATAAGTATGCATTTATGATATGAAATATAGGTCAATGTTAATTTCACCTATAAATGTCCATCTATTGAATAGCAGGGTTTTAAATCAAGTAACGGATTTGTTAAAGTTTTAATTTATAATTTAATGTGAAATTTTTTGCAGTTAAAGTGGAATAAATTGGAAAATGAAGAATGTTGGATCCAAATAAGTTGTAACCAAAAAAAATCCCATTTTTTTATAAACTATGCGGGAAAAGAAATGAAACCAAAATGAAAATGTGAAAATATAAAATGTAATGAAATTCTAAGTAATAATGACTTTGTTAGTTAAGTGAAAACTGATTAGATATTAAGGATTAACTGGATAGAAATCAAATTTATTTGGAATTGATTTGCAATCAATTGAATTTATTGCAATCAAATGGATTCAATATTTAAAATAATTATGTAAATATTATTTGGAAGAAATTGAAGTTATTTGGGTAATAAGTATTGTAATTGGCTAATTTAGATACTTTAAAGTGAAACGGAAATTATTAACGCAAATAGTTGATTGCAATATTTAATTCATCTAATTGATGATAAAGATTTGTTAGTTTTATTTAATAGGAATTTTGGGGCATTCAATAGGTAATTGCAAATTTTGAATCGAATTAAAAGGATTACTGAAATCAAAATTTAGCAACTTTTAAACCATTGCAATTGATTTAGAATATAAAGAGTTGTCTATTTAATTGAGTTAAAATTTTGAAATTGCGTTGTTGCAATTAAATGGGAAATAAAACGTTAAGGATAACCAGTGTAATAACCCGATATTTTCGTCAATTTTCAAATTGAAGTTTTTTAAATTTTAAATTACAAATGGTTATAAAGTTTGAGGGGATTTGACTTTTAAATAGTGGTTCATTTGTTTTTGGGCCGTGAAAATTTTAAAAACCCAATACCCTTTCATTTTTCTTCGACTTAAACCCGATCCCCTCTTTCTCATTTTCTATTATTCGTTCGAAACCTAAAACCACCGAGAGAACAAAAATGGTGGCGGCCTCGTGCTCCATCGATCGTCATCACCAATTAGGGCTTCGGGAGGATCGGCTTCGTCAGTTCGAGTTCAACTTCGTCCTGGCTGCTCGATGGGGCTCGTCTTCATTCGTTCTCCTTCGTTCGAGAATTAGGGCTTCATCAATTAATGGCTGCTCGCCCTCGCGCTCGTTCATCTTCGCTTCCGTTCGTGGCAAAGGTGAGTTTGCTCACATCTAATTCTTGGCTCGAGTTATTTGTGTGTTTTGTTGCTTGAATTCTTGGCTGATTATTGCTTCGAATTTTAGTGATTTCGATTTGAACTTGTGTGAGTTTTACTCACATCTATTTCTACTTGATTTTTTCTCGGCACTGTTTTGTTGAGATGTTGATGTTTTCGATTTTCGTATGGATGTTGGAGATGATTTCTGGTTTTGGCAATTTCGTATATTTGTGTGATTTGATATCTACGGCAATGATTTCACGGCTTTGATACGTTGACTCTCGACTTCACTTCCATATACATTAATGACTTCGGCCATATGAATTTTTGTGTATCGAGTTGGATTAACTTCGTGGCCACCACGAGGTTGACTTCGAGTGACTTCGACTTGTACCTTGCTGAGTTTTAACTTGGATTTGTCGACTGTTTTTGACCTGAGACTTTGATTTCTTTCGTGACTTCACATTTTGACTTCTGGTAAACCCTTGAGTTGTACCACTGCAGATATTCTCAGTCTTGTTTGATTTCCTTGGCCACCGTCTTGATCATGTCCCCTTTGAACTTGAAGTGGTACGTGTTATAAGCTTATCAGTTCGATGTTTGACACTGTCAAACTCGGCTCTGACTTGATAATGTGTTCGACTTTTATGTGATTGCTCCACTGGGTTGTTTGATGTCCTGAGTTGACCTGCTGCCTGGTTATGTTAACATGCGTGTGTAAATATGAATCCATTCACCTAGTATTGCACTTTGGTCTTCATATGTACACTGGGATTGGCAATTTGATAAGTGCTTCGAGTTGCTGCCGTTTCTACTCTTGTTCATGCAGTTTTATATTATGATTATTCAAGTCATTCATACTTTATGTTGTATACATGTGCATGTTATCACTTGATGTTCACTGTTCATGTCATTCTTTTGGCCAGTTTGCTTTGCATTCTCTTTGTGTATTGTCACTACTTCATGTTCATATATGGTTATCCAAAGCCATTCTTTTGTTGAGGCTGTGTCACTGATGTTGGCTTGCTCATTGCTCCATTCATTTTCCATACTGGGTTGTTCACGTTTGTGACATTGAACCATATTGTTACTTGTGACATTCTTGTTCTTTACTGTGTACCTGGCCTGCACACATGTGCTTTGATGGTTCAGTGGTGTTTTCTGAAATTTGCAGTAGTCTTCATTGCAGTATTTGCCATTGTTCACCTTGACTTGTTCCTATACACTTTGTTTCAACTTGTTTTGCTGGTGCACTCGTTGCCTGCATCACTTGTTTACTACATTTGCTACTTCCTGAATGTTGCAGTGTTGTTTTATTCACTTGGTGGCATTTTGTTTGCTCACCATTTACACTGTGCAGTACCCCTGCTGCATTCGTTTGATTGTTGTAATTGGGTTTTCGGCTGCAGTTTGTTGTCATCTTTTCTTGACCGCTTTCACATTTGTCTCTGCAATTTTAATCGACACTTGGCCTTATGACATTCGCGGCGATGCTTGTGAATTTTCATTGGGTACATCATCACTATAGTGGCAAGGCAGTGCACGCAAGCGTGAACTGCAGCCACACGGTATTCAATGGGTACATCATCACTGTAGTGGCACGGCAGTGCACGCAAGCGTGAACTGCAGCCACACGGTATTGGTTTTGGTGTTATCTCTTTTGCTTTTGATTTATGGATCTATTTCGTATTCCAGATGTTGTAGTGGCGAGGCAAAATACGCGTGCGTATACTACAGCCCTACTCGTGTTGACCTTTTAATTGATGTTCCAATTGTTTTGAATTAGTTCGCGTTATATTTACTGTTATCCGATTTCTTATTTAAGAATCGGATAGGTAAATTTATTTCTGTGACTGTCGTCTAATTATTATTTGATTATTACTGCCTCTATGCACTAATAACTGAGTTTGAATTAGACTGACCCGGGTATTATTTTCTTTTGAATTTAATACTCGGGTCAGACTGAGCATTTACAGGTTGTAGATATCTTGATTCAGGTTGCTGCTAGAGCTATGAAGTCCTTTCATACCTTTTGGAGTAGTCGACATCATTTATAGAAGTCTGTAATTGTATTGGAAGATATGTATTCATGTATATTATATATGTTAATGTACTTTATATGTAACTTCCAGAGTCGACAGTTGTTGTTGTATCATATGTATTGTACCATGTGTATTGTAACTGACATCAGTTATTGTATATATATATATATATATATGAGATTCTGTGATCTATTCTTTTATGTTATTGTGGATCTTGTTAGACCACTACTCTGATAAACACTTTTAAGTGTGGTATATTCATATCTATTTCCGCCTTTGTGATATGAATTATCTGTGACTGATTTATGTTATGCCTATTTCTATATTCGTTTCCGAAGATTATATATAGCCACCGCGTGATAGCTTTGAGTTTGCATCGGTATGTCGGATTTCCTCCTTAAATGAAATGCATGCTATACTATCTGACATATCGGTGCTCGCGCAAAGAAATTACACGGATGGTCGCTCCTCAACAGCCTTATTCTCCGTGCTAGTCGACAGCATTACACCGTAGTGTTCTTGGCTAGCGTGGGTATAGAGGTGGGGCGTCACAGCTTGGTATCAGAGCCAAACTTCGAAACAATATGGAATATTATAACAAGGATCATCGTCCTAAGTCTATTTTAGGAGTCGTGCTTTAGGATTTAATTCGGGTCTTCGTACCGTTCTATCCTATTCTCTTTATGATTCCTTGTTTTACCAATCGAGTTTGATTGAAATTCATTTTTGTGAATATCATTTTCTCCTTCCTTCTTTCTTTTCTTAAAGAAGAAGAATTGGTTGAATCTGGCAGTCTTAGCGCTATTCAATCCAGTAGTCCATCTCTGGATGGCATATTCATATCTGCCCAACAACTTTTGGATCTTGTAAAGAATCAAAAGTTTATATGTGCTTAGTTGAGATAGAGTCGCTGACTTGATCGACTTTTGCCCTGCTATTTTCTGTCTCGAGTACCTTGCTCGTTTTGCTTTGATTTTTCCAATTGTTAATCGATTCTTCTTTTCCGTTTAGTTGTTATCACCTTTGTCGACTCTGATAACTTCTATTTCAGGAATTTTTGGGTATTCCTACTTTGATGGATTTGGAATCGAATTCTTTGGATTTTATTCACGTCTTCGTATGTGAATTCTTGTGATTGATTGTTTCTACAATCATTTTTGTGATTTGTCACTTTAAAAATATAAAGGTTTTCAATACTAGTAGTAAATATCAAAACTCTTTTATCAAAATGTTTTCAACTCTATTTTCAATACAAAACTCTTTTTCTCAAACCGTTTTCCAATCTACTAGTATATACAAACCTTTACCTCACTCGGATGAGAAATCTAACTAAACGGCTTAGTAAAACAAGTGGTATGAAACGCTTGCGTTCACTTCGTCGGTTAATTCTTGGACTTGTTCGATTGAACCTCATGTGACAATTTTCTAGTGAAGATTTACAGTTTGTTCGTAAATATTTAAGTTAAGCAAGTGGTTATGGGACATGAAGCTAAACTTTTACATTTACTAACTTAGTGTAATTGACACTTCTCGTTGATCATGACGATCATTTTTACGGTTAGACTAGGCCTCATCGGTGTGATTTCGTCTCACACATATCTCTTGGGCTTTGAGGATTGTCTAGACACCATTTGTGTGATTTCGTTCACACATACCTTTTCGGTTAGACTAGGCCTCATCAGTGTGATTTCGTCTCACACATATCTCTTGGGCTTTGAGGATTGTCTAGACACCATTTGTGTGATTTCATTCACACATACTTTTCTTTTGATTGCGAGGTTAGTTTTGACCTCAATCTGTGTGATTCTGACTCACACATATAGGGTAGCGCCCCACGGTCTTCGGGCCATTCGTGTGTCAAAATTAATGGCTTGCAACCATGAGATAGCGTCTCGTTATGCGTTGCACGTGTTGGTGATTTTCATGCTCATGTGTAGGTGAGATTCCGTGCTCCTGTTCTCGCTTTGCGTTGCACGTGTTGATGATTTTTCATGCTCGCGTGTAGGTGAGATTCCGTGCTCCCGTTCTCGCTTTGCGTTGCACGTGTTGGTGATTTTCATGCTCACATGTAGGTGAGATTCCGTGCTCCCGTTCTCGCTTTGCATTGCACGTGTTGGTGAGTTTTCATGCTCGCATGTAGGTGAGTTTTCGTGCTCCCGTTCTCGTTATGCGTTGCACGTGCTGATGAATTTTCATGCTCACATGTAGGTGAGTTTTCGTGCTCCCGTTCTCGCTTTGCGTTACATGTGCTGATGAGTTTTCATGCTCGCGTGTAGGTGAGTTTTCGTGCTCCTGTTCTCGTTATGCGTTACATGTGTTGATGAATTTTCATGCTCACGTGTAGGTGAGTTTTCATACTCTCCTTCGAGTTTTCATACTCCGTCCGAGTTTTCATACTCCCCTTCGAGTTTTCATACTCCGTTTGAGTTTTCATACTCTCCTTCGAGTTTTCATACTCCGTTTGAGTTTTCATACTCTCCTTCGAGTTTTCATACTCCGTCCGAGTTTTCATACTCTCCTTCGAGTTTTCATACTCCGTTTGAGTTTTCATACTCTCCTTCGAGTTTTCATACTCCGTTTGAGTTTTCATACTCCCTTCGAGTTTTCATACTCCGTTTGAGTTTTCATACTCTCCTTCAAATTTTCATACTCCCGTTCGAGTTCTCATACTCTTATCTTGTGATTTCTGGATTTCTTGTGCAGATTTCTAGAATTTGTGCTTCACCAATTTTCGTGATTTCTATTGATAAGTTTTATCAATTCTTGTACATTGGTGAATTCGTGTGTTATTGACTTGTTATGAATACAAGTTTAGGGTATGATATCCCTTTCTATCTTTGAGAAGATTCTTGTGACACTTTTGATGAATGAAAATCCACTTATCGAAGTTGCTACAGATATCGCTGTTTTAATCACGTGTTTTAAAAATTGTTTCAAAATAAAAATCGTTTTCAATTTTTTTATAGTTTACGCTTTCAAAAGAATGAGGAAGCGATTTAAACGTTTCAGCAAAATCGAGGACTATGACCCCTTTCTTTTACTGATTCGTTTAATTCCGGACTTGTCCGTTTGAGGGTGAAAATTTGTAAATTCCTTTTATGAAATTAAGAGAATATTTTGTGATTGTATTTCCCATTGAGTGCTTTAAGAATTCTGGTCGATGCGCTTGATCAACGTTATCGATAGGAATCTCCTAGACGCTTTGATGAGACAATTAGACACAATAAATTGAATTTTAAAATGTAAATTTTTCTGAAAAGATAATTACATAAAGTAAATTGTAAATTTCGAAAGTTTTAGCTTTTCGGGAAAGAATATTATTTAAAACAACTCTTTTCCGACACTTCTATTCTGGTGATTCCCGTGGGAACCAAGACTCTATCGTTTGTACCAATGCTAATCGTGTTAGTTTGCATGCCATTCTCTTGCAAAAGAGAACGTGCTGTCTCTTGTGTTTCTAAATCATTAATGCCTATTGAGACTAGATATGTCACTCATGATTTAGTGCTCTTGGCTATTGATTTCGTTCTTCAAGATTTGGCATCATTATTTTGGGTAAGAAATTTGTTCTCTACCCTGATCATGAATCTTGGGAATATTTATTTTCTCATAAGGAACATGATTTGCGTCAACCACGTTGACTCGAGCTCCATACATCTTATGATCTTGATATTATTTACCACTCACGGATGGGAAATCGTGTTGCCGATGCACTTGTCGTAGGCAAACAAGTGGTTGTTCTTTGATGATGTCCGCATGGAATCATCTTTTCACCAGGTTCATCAGACGTTTCGATGTACTTCGTTTTATTGAGCTTCGTCTCATTCCTTTTAGGGACTTACGTCTGATGTTCTTTTATGTTGATCGGTTCATTGGACGTACCGTTATTGTACTACGTCGGCGTTCTGAATTAATGAAGCTTTGATTCATCTGGCGTATCGTTATTTTACTACGCTGTTGTTCCAAATTAATCGTGTTTCACCTATGAAAGGTGTTGTGTGTTTCAGTCGGTCGGGAAAGTTAGTGCCTCGATATATTGGGCCATTTCCTATCACTGAACGTATTGGTTTCTTGGCTTATCGCCTCTTATTACCGGCTCAATTTTCTGTTATTCATGACGTGTTTCACGCGTCTTTCTTTTACGGAAATGCCTTAGGGATTCCGATTTTTATTCTTGAGCCCGGTATTATTGAAGAAATTGAAGTTTCACCAGATTTGACTTTGAGCAACATTCTATTCACATCAATGCTTCGGGGGTTCAGCACCCTCGAAATAAAGATGTTTTTCTCGTGAAAGTTTATTGGTTCTCAAATCCTATGGATTTCACTTAGGAATCCAGAGAATTCATCGAGCAAACACATTCAGGCTCTCTCTCTCTCTCTCATGCTCTATATGGTGAACTTCCTATTTCAAATTTCTTCATCGTGTGTTGATATATTCTTATGGTTGTTACCTTTTGCCCATTTATTCCTTAAGATTGCGAGGACGCAATTTCTTTAAGGAGGGGAGTCTGTAACAACCCGATATTTTCGTCAATTTTCAAATTGAAGTTTTTTAAATTTTAAATTACAAATGGTTATAAAGTTTGAGGGGCTTTGATTTTTAAATAGTGGTTCATTTGTTTTTGGGCCGTGAAAATTTTAAAAACCCAATACCCTTTCCTTTTTCTTCGACTTAAACCCGATCCCCTCTTTCTCATTTTCTATTATTCGTTCGAAACCTAAAACCACCGAGAGAACAAAAATGGTGGCGGCCTCGTGCTCCATCGATCGTCATCATCAATTAGGGCTTCGGGAGGATCGGCTTCGTCAGTTCGAGTTCAACTTCGTCCCGGCTGCTCGATGGGGCTCGTCTTCATTCGTTCTCCTTCGTTCAAGAATTAGGGCTTCATCAACTAATGGCTGCTCACCCTCGCGCTCGTTCATCTTCGCTTTCGTTCGTGGAAAAGGTGAGTTTGCTCACATCTAATTCTTGGCTCGAGTTATTTGTGTGTTTTGTTGCTTGAATTCTTGGTTGATTATTGCTTCGAATTTTAGTGATTTCGGTTTGAACTTGTGTGAGTTTTACTCACATCTATTTCTACTTGGTTTTCTCGGCACTGTTTTGTTGAGATGTTGATGTTTTCGATTTTCGTATGGATATTGGAGATGATTCTGGTTTTGGCAATTTCATATATTTGAGTGATTTGATATCTACGGCAATGATTTCACGGTTTTGATACGTTGACTCTCGACTTCACTTCCATATACATTAATGACTTCGGCCATATGAATTTTTGTGTATCGAGTTGGATTAACTTCGTGGCCACCACGAGGTTGACTTCGAGTGACTTCGACTTGTACCTTGCTGAGTTTTAACTTGGATTTGTCGACTGCTTTTGACCTGAAACTTTGATTTCTTTCGTGACTTCACATTTTGACTTCTGGTAAACCCTTGAGTTGTACCACTGCAGATATTCTCAGTCTTGTTTGATTTCCTTGGCCACCGTCTTGATCATGTCCCCTTTGAACTTGAAGTGGTACGTGTTATAAGCTTATCAATTCGATGTTTGACACTGTCAAACTCGGCTCTGACTTGATAATGTGTTCGACTTTTATGTGATTGCTCCACTGGGTTGTTTTGATGTCCTGAGTTGACCTGATGCCTGGTTATGTTAACATGCGTGTGTAAATATGAATCCATTCACCTAGTATTGCACTTTGGTCTTCATATGTACACTGGGATTGGCAATTTGATAAGTGCTTCGAGTTGCTGCCGTTTCTACTCTTGTTCATGCAGTTTTATATGATGATTATTCAAGTCATTCATACTTTATGTTGTATACATGTGCATGTTATCACTTGATGTTCACTGTTCATGTCATTCTTTTGGCCAGTTTGCTTTGCATTCTCTTTGTGTATTGTCACTACTTCATGTTCATATATGGTTATCCAAAGCCATTCTTTTGTTGAGGCTGTGTCACTGATGTTGGCTTGCTCATTGCTCCATTCATTTTCCATACTGGGTTGTTCATGTTTGTGACATTGAACCATATTGTTACTTGTGACATTCTTGTTCTTTACTGTGTACCTGGCCTGCACACATGTGCTTTGATGGTTCAGTGGTGTTTTCTGAAATTTGCAGTAGTCTTCATTGCAGTATTTGCCATTGTTCACCTTGACTTGTTCCTATACACTTTGTTTCAACTTGTTTTGCTGGTGCACTCGTTGCCTGCATCACTTGTTTACTACATTTGCTACTTCCTGAATGTTGCAGTGTTGTTTTATTCACTTGGTGGCATTTTGTTTGCTCACCATTTACACTGTGCAGTACCCTTGCTGCATTCGTTTGATTGTTGTAATTGGGTTTTCGGCTGCAGTTTGTTGTCATCTTTTCTTGACCGCTTTCGCATTTGTCTCTGCAATTTTAATCGACACTTGGCCTTATGACATTCGCCCCGATGCTTGTGAATTTTCATTGGGTACATCAACACTATAGTGGCAAGGCAGTGCACGCAAGCATGAACTGCAGCCACACGGTATTCAATGGGTACATCATCACTGTAGTGGCACGGCAGTGCACGCAAGCGTGAACTGCAGCCACACGGTATTGGTTTTGGTGTTATCTCTTTTGCTTTTGATTTATGGATCTATTTCGTATTCCAGATGTTGCAGTGGCGAGGCAGTATACGCGTGCGTATACTGCATCCCTACTCGTGTTGACCTTTTAATTGATGTTCCAATTGTTTTGAATTAGTTCGCGTTATATTTACCGTTATTCGATTTCTTATTTAAGAATCGGATAGGTAAATTTATTTCTGTGACTGTCGTCTAATTATTATTTGATTATTACTGCCTCTATGCACTAATAACTGAGTTTGAATTAGACTGACCCGGGTATTATTTTCTTTTGAATTTAATACTCGGGTCAGACCGAGCATTTACAGGTTGTAGATATCTTGATTCAGGTTGCTGCTAGAGCTATGAAGTCCTTTCATACCTTTTGGAGTAGTCGACATCATTTATAGAAGTCTGTAATTGTATTGGAAGATATGTATTCATGTATATTATATATGTTAATGTACTTTATATGTAACTTCCAGAGTCGACAGTTGTTGTTGTATCATATGTATTGTACCACGTGTATTGTAACTGACATCAGTTATTGTATTTATATATATATATATATATATATACATATATATGAGATTCTGTGATCTATTCTTTTGTGTTATTGTGGATCTTGTTAGACCACTACTCTGATAAACACTTTTAAGTGTGGTATATTCATATCTATTTCCGCCTTTGTGGTATGAATTATCTGTGACTGATTTATGTTATGCTTATTTCTATATTCGATTCCGAAGATTATATATAGCCACCGCGTGATAGCTTTGAGTTTGCATCGGTATGTCGGATTTCCTCCTTAAATGAAATGCATGCTATACTATCTGACATATCGGTGCTCGCGCAAAGAAATTACACGGATGGTCGCTCCTCAACAGCCTTATTCTCCGTGCTAGTCGACAGCATTACACCGTAGTGTTCTTGGCTAGCGTGGGTATAGAGGTGGGGCGTCACAACCAGTAATCAAGATTTACCATCTATTTAGTATATTAATTGTAACTGATAATCAACTGCAATAAATAATAAATAATTTTTACGTTAACGTTAATTTAAGTGATATTTGAGATTTAATATTTAGGAATTATGTAAATATAAGTTCAGATGAAATTGGAAATATTTACATATTGAAATATGAATCCAATGATAGATTCTTCTATTTGACAATAATAATGGAAAGTAAACTTAATTAGAATTTTGGAAATTCAATTTATAATTTGGTGAAATTAATGAAATTTGGGGATTTCTAAAATTTTAAATTCGACAAGTTAAATTTTTTTTAAATTAGTATAGGTGATTGAAAAATTTATAATAATAAGAATCGTCAATTATCAAAAAGAAATGGGAAATTTGATTTAATTGACTAAATTTTAATTTATTTAATTAATATAAAAATAGCTATTTTTGTCACGGACTCGGATTTTGACGAAACCAGTTTCATCGGATCCGTATCGGTGAATTATTGTAGGATTTCAAGTTTCGTATCGATCGGACTTGTCGTTTGATCGTACGAACACGAAACGCCTTGAAATCGATTTAATTAAAATCAATTTGAAATCAATTTGGAAATTTTGTTTTCAGCATAACTTCTTCATACGATCAAATTTGGACGTGAAACTTTTTCCATCGCGTTCAGAATATTTTAAAATACCTATTTGGATATATGGGTTAAATAAATTTCGTCCCGGGGTCAGAACGGGATTTTTGGGCCAACTACCGCTTAGCACGTTCGTAATTCGTGCCCACTTAGCCTTCTTATATTTTTCTATGTATATGGGGTGATAAACCCTAGCCTCCATCTTATATCAATTGTCTGTACGTTCATTTTCTTCACCTCTTTCTCTTCCTCAATGGTTGCAAGACCTAGATCTATCTACAGTTCAAAATCAAAAGTGAAAATTCAAACTCTCTACAAAAATTCCAAAAAAAATATATGTCATAGTTTTCGATATGCGTAATCTGCTGGTGTGGTTCGTTTTTAAATTTGAGTTGTCGTTTGTCCTGAAATCTATGGGATAGTCTCGGCCGTTCATTGGGTAGATGTTGATCTTGCGGTGGATCTGCAACGGGAAGTCGATCGGGGTTTACTGCATCGTAGTGGGCTTCGCGAGACGTCGATCTAGTGGTTTCGTGTTCGCCAGAGGGGTTGGCATCGCCTGAATTTGGCCATAGACCAGCCGACGTCGCGTTTTTTGGAGGGGCGCCGGAGGTGGCCGTTTGGCCAAGGTAGGGGCGGCTCGTGGAGGGCTGTTCGGTGGTGGCGTCAGATCAAGCTGGAGATGGCTAGGGTAGAGGCGAAAAATGAGTTAGGGTTTCAAGAGAGGCGGCTTCGATCTGTACAGGGACGAGCGTGATGTCGCGTACAGGAGAGAGAGGGGGTGTGACGTGGCCTCTGGGTTGGGTGAGTTATAATTAAATTTGGTTTAAGTTAATATTGTTTTCAATTGATTAAACCGACATAATTTTTACACACGACCTCCGTTTTACGTGAAATTTTTTTGTTAGGATCGTAATAAAATTTCGGATCTGTTGACGGTGGTTTGGATGAATTTGGAGACCGTCGAATTTTTGGGTTTAAATCGGATTTAAATTCGATTTAAATTCAAAAGGTGAGTGTTTAACCCACTCACAACTACTAAAAGTTTTTATGTTTGTTAAATTCATTTTTAGATATGAGTAGAAATTTATTTATGACTGTTTGGCATGTTTTATTCATCATATCTGTTAATTCGCATTTATTTAAATTAACTGTTAATTTAGTTTATTTATTGCATATTAATGAACAGTTAGAATTTGTTTATTTGCATATAAACTGCTAGGAAACATTTATAAATTTTATTACTGAATATAAACTGTTAGTTTAATAGTTGTTAAATTTATTTTGAATATAACTGCCAGTTATTACCTGTTATATATTATCAGATATATATTGATATTGTTTATTTGGATGATGATTGCGATTTGGATGATGGATGATGTTGATGAATGGATGTTTTATTTTATATCATTTAAACTGCAAGGTATCATGCATATTTCATTTCATTCGGGATGTGGATTGAAATGATATACAACCGCAAAATTTTATTTTAAATTGCGGATTGAAATGATAAATATCTGTATCACTTGACCATAGGATAGAAAATTATATACAGGCACCGTGGTCTATATATAAATTATTTTAAAAGTGATTTCTATGGTTTGGATGGGATACGGTTTATAAAAATTTAATTTTGATATTTTATAAAATATTATTCTTCGATATATACACATATGAAGTTAAAATTTTAAATTTAAGCTGTGTATAATCCTGTTGAATAAAATGATAAAAATTTGAGAAAATGGAATTTGGTAATTTATCTTATATGTTTAAGTTTGGAAATTTTAAGGTATGATATTTATAAATGGATTTTCCAAGATTTACTTAAATGGAATATTTTTATAAATTAAATTGAAGAAAATATTTAATTTCTAGAAATTGGAGTTTTATTTATAGATTTTATGTAAATATTCAAAACTAAATAATAGAACATTTAATTTGTTGAAAGAATAAATTCCAACTTTAGTTTTGAAATATTAATATTCCAAATGGATATATATATATATATATAAATAGAAATTGAAGTGGTTTTGGAACTTGAAAGTGATATTTAAATTTGGTTTAGACTTTAAATAAAGAAGTATATTTGTAAAGCCCTGGAAATAATTTCTTTACAAAGTAACCTTAAAGTTAAACCATTTATTCTATATACCATTGACTATCCGAACCATTTAAGTTTTAGAAGTTATGGTTTTAAATTATGAATTTCGAAATATTATGCTTTGAAAGTATAATTCAAATATTGGGTTTCCAGATATTATAAATTTTAAAGCAGTATGGTTTTGGAAAAGAATTATATTTGGATAAAATGAAATCATTTTGTTTTGGGTTTTAAAATGATATCGTATTCATAGTTTGAAATGGAAAATTTTATTCTGGTTTTAAAGTATAAACTATTTTTAAATGACCGCGGTGTTATAATAACGATGGGTTAGCAAAGAGACCGGGATCGGATATGGACATACTCTCTGTCGATACCGAAAACCACTTTGACTAACCGTGTACGCGGTGGAGATTCCAGAATGAAGTAGGTTGGTGGCGGCGTTTCCTGTAAGGTAAATACGTGGACCCGACTCCCGTGAGTTGGCATAAGGTGGCTAAAACAGGAGCGATTCTCGGGCCAATGAGGTCATTCCTCTGATCGGACACCCCTCTTCGATATTATACTTTGACTTTGTATTGATTCAATGGCCACTTTTATTTTTGATTTTGGGGGAGTTTGTTCGAGGTGGGCGGCAGCTGCGCGCTGCGCGTTTCCACCAGCCCGGATAGCAATTGGTATATCTACCCTGGCATTGCCTAGTTGTGCCGTGTCACCTACCCTATCGCGCCTTGTACGAGTTTGGATTTCTCCCGTAGCCCGTGTGGTATCTTCTGGTGGCTTCCCGATCAGGAGGGACTATGATATTGGATGGACTACTGGGACTATTACGCGTTAAGGTGGAAAATGTAAAGCCTTAACGCTATTTAAAAGTAAGTTTATTTTATAAATAGACACTATTATAATAGCGCAACATACTACATAGTAAATAGTTTAACGGTTCCTTAGGAGATGTAAATCCCAAGCATCTCTTGAGTTACCGCACTCAAATTTATTTCTGTAAATTTAACTTACATAAGATCTTTTAGTTCTGACTCGAGTGTTTTTGTCCTTTCAAATTCGCTCGGGTCAGTCCGAGCGTTTCAGGATTTGAAGATTTAGATCTGGAGGACGAAGACGAAGATTTGTATTATTATTATTTATAGTATTGCACTACACTCACACTATATTCCGCTGCATTGATATTATTGGTATGTGAACTCTGATATTTAATTGTATAAAGAAGAATCAAATGTTTTGTAAACAGTTTTATAAACTGTATATTTTATTATTATATTTTATCCTTCCGCTGTGAGATTCTGTTTTGGTTTATTTCTTCTCTATTTTTCTTATTTACCCCATAACAATCCGCCCTTCCGGATGGTTTGAATCGGCACGTGTGTCGTTTTAAATCATGCGAAAAGGCGGGATGTTATAGTTGGTATCAAAGCTTTGGTTTAGCGATAAACCTTGGCTTTGTGGGGTTTGACTCTTTGTTAATAGGGTAGTAATACCCTATGGGAGTCGCTGAGTGTATATATATGAGAGAGCGTATTTGTTAGTGTTATAAAAAGATTTTGATATTGTGTTAATCTGTTTCGTTTTATATTTATAAATTCTGGTTGGTGCATGGGACGCTATGTCATCAATGGGGATTTCTAAACACTTAATAGGAAAGACCGACATAATATTTGTTTTTAATATAGGTGAATGAAATAAATTTTGCCTATTATATTTTCTATATATATAAATATATTTTATAAAGATATATATATTTGGTTGCTATAGATTGGGTGTTAGGTAATAAAAATATTTTGAATAATTGAAGCTAAGTTGAAATTATAATAAATCAAATTGGAGATTTAGAACTTAAGTCCGGGATTTTTGAAAATCTGCTTTCAAAGGTTTTATGAAATATAATGATTTGGTTTATAAGTATTTTCTTATATAAATATCTAGTATAATTCGGAGGAATTGTTTAAAAGAAGATTTTGGAGAAAATAAATTTTGTACTTTCCTCTCTGTCGCTGGAAAATAATTGCGGTGATGGCGGCCGCATCATCGACTTTCATTTTCGAGTTTCAAAGGGGAAAGGCCACTGTAGTAAATTCTACTGCAGATTTATTTTGAAATTATCTAAAATTTTAATTGTTTTAAATATAATTGAGATATAAAAGTTGTAAGAAATTATTTATCTATTATTTTTAAAATAATTTGAAATTTGACCCGGTATTTAATTCTTAAATTTCCATTTCTTAATGGTTTAAATTATTTTAGTGAAATAAAGGGTAAGTAATTAATGAATTGAAACCTCTAATTTAGGTAAAACAATAAATGCAAAGTTATAGAGGGCAATTTGAAATTTTTAACTCATGAGACAAAGAGTGATATTGTTGAACATTAAATTTAATTAAAAGATGAAATAAAATTTGTATAAGTTCTTTTGCATTTTCTTTAACATATATAACTTACCAAATATGAAATGTTGAATAAGAGATGTGAATAGAATATTATACAAGTATAAATTTTGGAAATAATGAAGTATTCAATAGATTGCTATGATAAATAAGAATTTAAATGGTATAAACTTAAGTTATAATTGAAATTTTTCCATAATTAAAGGTAAGTATTATAAACAGGTGATTTTAAACTTAAGAAAATAAAATGAAATTCTTTAATAAATAAGGATTGATGTGTAGGGTTATTAACTTAAGTATGATTTAAATTCTACTAGTTTAATATAAATAAATGACTGTAAACCCTAGGTAATAAATTAATAAAATCCTTTATTTATAAGAATGGAGGTTATAAGATTAAGAATTTAAGTATAATTAAAAAGGGGTTACTATAATTAAGTATAATATAAATGTAGGCATTTGATAATGATTGAAATTTAGAAGAGCATTAAATATAATAATACGAATAAAAGAAACTTACATGACCTATGAATAATTGTAGGTAATAAGTAGAAATGAAAGAAACAACCATTGATGAGTAAATAAAATTAAAGGTTGTTAGAAATAAATGTAAATTATAAAAGGGTTGAAGTTATTCTAAATAAAATTTAAAGAAATAAGTGAAAATAAAAGATAAACTGTTATATGAATGGAAAGATCAAACAGCTAATTTTAATGAATTAATCGATTTGTTGGTTTAAATCGATATTGTTTGCTTTATGGTTGGCTGGGTAAGGAAATTTGAAGTTGTAGGATGAATAAATAAGCTATTTTTGTCCCATCTAAGACTGTTGAGTAAATGATGCACTGGATAGTTATTTTTCATTCCGGACCATTTCAAGCTTTGAACCCGAGCAACTATTTGTTTGTTGATTATATGGTTGTTTATATTTGTTGGGTGTGCTGTTTGTTGAAGTGGATGGTTGTTGGATTGATTTGATTGTTAGTGATTGAAACCACTTAAAGATTATTTGAAAATGTTATCCGAACTTATTTATTTAAGTACATAAAGATATAATGATGATAAAACGGGTATATTCCATTTAAGGAAATAAATTTAGTAAATTATTGTCTATAAATTAAAGATTTTGAATAAGATGTATTGTATTTAAATTTCTTCTTTTCCCTTCTTTTCCTTTTCGGGGACGAAAAGTTTTGAGTGAGGGAGAGTGTAACGACCCGGTAAATTCGAAGGTATTAAATGAATTAATTTAATATGATTTCTAAACTAATTTAGAATGAAATAAAAGTCTTAAGATTTTATTTGAGTAAATGTGGGAATTAGATATAGTAATTGTAATTTAATGTAACAATTTAATATTTATATGGCAATAGATGTGAATAATGTAAATTGTCATACTTAGTATAAGTTAAATATAAGAAACCAATAAATGTTGAATTTGTGAATATTAATAATTATATTAACTAGAATGGGACTCATTAATATAAAAATCAATAGTGGAGATTGTACATTTGGTTGTAAAATGGATAGTGACTAGATAAGAGTGACCGTTGAATAAACCAATGCAAAAAGTGTAGATAAGTAAATTTTAATGAATGCTGTCGATAATAAACTTACTTAAATTAATAATAAATTAATTAGGTATATAAATAGTAAATTTGTGGACATGGTTGGTAAATATAACTAAATAATATGAAATAAGTATGCATTTATGATATGAAATATAGGTCAATGTTAATTTCACCTATAAATGTCCATCTATTGAATAGCAGGGTTTTAAATCAAGTAACGGATTTGTTAAAGTTTTAATTTATAATTTAATGTGAAATTTTTTGCAGTTAAAGTGGAATAAATTGGAAAATGAAGAATGTTGGATCCAAATAAGTTGTAACCAAGAAAAATCCCATTTTTTTTATAAACTATGTGGGAAAAGAAATGAAACCAAAATGAAAATGTGAAAATATAAAATGTAATGAAATTCTAAGTAATAATGACTTTGTTAGTTAAGTAAAAACTGATTTGATATTAAGTTGTAACTGGATAGAAATCAAATTTATTTGGAATTGATTTGCAATCAATTGAATTTATTGCAATCAAATGGATTCAATATTTAAAATAATTATGTAAATATAATTTGGAAGAAATTGAAGTTATTTGGGTAATAAGTATTGTAATTGGCTAATTTAGATACTTTAAAGTGAAACGGAAATTATTAACGCAAATAGTTGATTGCAATATTTAATTCATCTAATTGATGATAAAGATTTGTTAGTTTTATTTAATAGGAATTTTGGGGCATTCAATAGGTAATTGCAAATTTTGAATCGAATTAAAAGGATTACTGAAATCAAAATTTAGCAACTTTTAAACCATTGCAATTGATTTAGAATATAAAGAGTTGTCTATTTAATTGAGTTAAATTTTTGAAATTGCGTTGTTGCAATTAAATGGGAAATAAAACGTTAAGGATAACCAGTATTCAAGATTTACCATCTATTTAGTATATTAATTGTAACTGATAATCAACTGCAATAAATAATAAATAATTTTTACGTTAACGTTAATTTAAGTGATATTTGAGATTTAATATTTAGGAATTATGTAAATATAAGTTCAGATGAAATTGGAAATATTTATATATTGAAATATGAATCCAATGATAGATTCTTCTATTTGACAATAATAATGGAAAGTAAACTTAATTAGAATTTTGGAAATTTAATTTATAATTTTGTGAAATTAATGAAATTTGGGGATTTCTAAAATTTTAAATTCGACAAGTTAAATTTTGTTTAAATTAGTATAGGTGATTGAAAAATTTATAATAATAAGAATCGTCAATTATCAAAAAGAAATGGGAAATTTGATTTAATTGACTAAATTTTAATTTATTTAATTAATATAAAAATAGCCATTTTTGTCACGGACTCGGATTTCGACGAAACCAGTTTCATTGGATCCGTATCGGTGAATTATTGTAGGATTTCAAGTTTCGTATCGATCGGACTTGTCGTTTGATCGTACGAACATGAAACGCCTTGAAATCGATTTAATTAAAATCAATTTGAAATCAATTTGGAAATTTTGTTTTCAGCATAACTTCTTCATACGATCAAATTTGGACGTGAAACGTTTTCCATCGCGTTCAGAATATTTTAAAATACCTATTTGGGTATATGGGTTAAATAAATTTCGTCCCGGGGTCAGAACGGGCTTTTTGGGCCAACTACCGCTTAGCACGTTCGTAATTCGTGCCCACTTAGCCTTCTTCTATTTGTCTATATATATGGGGTGATAAACCCTAGCCTCCATCTTATATCAATTGTCTGTATGTTCATTTTCTTCATCTCTTTCTCTTCCTCAATGGTTGCAAGACCTAGATCTATCTACAGTTCAAAATCAAAAGTGAAAATTCAAACTCTCCACAAAAATTCCAAAAAAAATATATGTCATAGTTTTCGATATGCGTAATCTGCTGGTGTGGTTCGTTTTTAAATTCGAGTTGTCGTTTGTCCTGAAATCTATGGGATAGTCTCGGCCGTTCATTGGGTAGATGTTGATCTTGCGGTGGATCTGCAACGGGAAGTCGATCGGGGTTTACTGCATCGTAGTGGGCTTCGCGAGACGTCGATCTAGTGGTTTCGTGTTCGCCAGAGGGGTTGGCATCGCCTGAATTTGGCCATAGACCAGGAGACGTCGCGTTTTTTGGAGGGGCGCCGGAGGTGGCCGTTTGGCCAAGGTAGGGGCGGCTCGTGGAGGGCTGTTCGGTGGTGGCGTCAGATCAAGCTGGAGATGGCTAGGGTAGAGGCGAAAAATGAGTTAGGGTTTCAAGAGAGGCGGCTTCGATCTATACAGGGATGAGCGTGATGTCGCGTATAGGAGAGAGAGGGGGTGTGACGTGGCCTCTGGGTTGGGTGAGTTATAATTAAATTTGGTTTAAGTTAATATTGTTTTCAATTGATTAAACCGATATAATTTTTACACACGACCTCCGTTTTACGCGAAATTTTTTTGTTAGGATCGTAATAAAATTTCGGATCTGTTGACGCAGGTTTGGATGAATTTGGAGTCCGTCGAGTTTTTGGGTTTAAATCGGATTTAAATTCGATTTAAATTCAAAAGGTGAGTGTTTAACCCACTCACAACTACTAAAAGTTTTTATGTTTGTTAAATTCATTTTTAGATATGAGTAGAAATTTATTTATGACTGTTTGGCATGTTTTATTCATCATATCTGTTAATTCGCATTTATTTAAATTAACTGTTAATTTAGTTTATTTATTGCATATTAATGAACAGTTAGAATTTATTTATTTGCATATAAACTGCTAGGAAACACTTATAAATTTTATTACTGAAAATAATCTGTTAGTTTAATAGTTGTTAAATTTATTTTGAATATAACTGCCAGTTATTACCTGTTATATATTATCAGATATATTTGATATTGTTTATTTGGATGATGATTGCGATTTGGATGATGGATGATGTTGATGAATGGATGTTTTATTTTATATCATTTAAACTGCAAGTTATCATGCATATTTCATTTCATTCGGGATTGTGGTTTGAAATGATATACAACCGCAAAATTTTATTTTAAATTGCGGATTGAAATGATAAATATCCGTATCACTTGACCATAGGATAGAAAATTATATACAGGCAACGTGGTCTATATATAAATTATTTTAAAAGTGGTTCCTATGGTTTGGATGGGATACGGTTTATGAAAATTTAATTTTGATATTTTAAAAAATATTATTCTACGATATATACACATATGAAGTTAAAATTTTAAATTTAAGCTGTGTATAATCCTGTTGAATAAAATGATAAAAATTTGAGAAAATGGAATTTGGTAATTTATCTTATATGTTTAAGTTTGGAAATTTTAAGGTGTCATATTTATAAATGGATTTTCCAAGATTTACTTAAATGGAATATTTTTATAAATTAAATTGAAGAAAATATTTAATTTCTAGAAATTGGAGTTTTATTTATAGATTTTATGTAAATATTCAAAACTAAATAATAGAACATTTAATTTGTTGAAAGAATAAATTCCAACTTTAGTTTTGAAATATTAATACTCCAAATGGATATATATATATATATATATATATATATATATATATATATATATATATATAAATAGAAATTGAAGTGGTTTTGGAACTTGAAAGTGATATTTAAATTTGGTTTAGACTTTAAATAAAGAAGTATATTTGTAAAGCCCTGGAAATAATTTCTTTACAAAGTAACCTTAAAGTTAAACCATTTATTCTATATACCATTGACTATCCGAACCATTTAAGTTTTAGAAGTTATGGTTTTAAATTATGAATTTCGAAATATTATGCTTTGAAAGTATAATTCAAATATTGGGTTTCCAGATATTATAAATTTTAAAGCAGTATGGTTTTGGAAAAGAATTATATTTGGATAAAATGAAATCATTTTGTTTTGGGTTTTAAAATGATATCGTATTCATAGTTTGAAATGGAAAATTTTATTCTGGTTTTAAAGTATAAACTATTTTTAAATGACCGCGGTGTTATAATAACGATGGGTTAGCAAAGAGACCGGGATCGGATATGGACATACTCTCTGTC
The DNA here is from genome assembly GCA_030765085.1 of Allium cepa. Classification (NCBI taxonomy): domain Eukaryota; kingdom Viridiplantae; phylum Streptophyta; class Magnoliopsida; order Asparagales; family Amaryllidaceae; genus Allium; species Allium cepa. Next base: position 323,720,570 of record CM060939.1, read on the forward strand.
GATACCGAAAACCACTTTGACTAACCGTGTACGCGGTGGAGATTCCAGAATGAAGTAGGTTGGTGGCGGCGTTTCCTGTAAGGTAAATACGTGGACCCGACTCCCGTGAGTTGGCATAAGGTGGCTAAACCAAGAGCGATTCTCGGGCCAATGAGGTCATTCCTCTGATCGGACACCCCTCTTCGATATTATACTTTGACTTTGGATTGATTCAGTGGCCACTTTTATTTTTGATTTTGGGGGAGTTTGTTCGAGGTGGGCGGCAGCTGCGCGCTGCGCGTTTCCACCAGCCCGGATAGCAATTGGTATATCTACCCTGGCATTGCCTAGTTGTGCCGTGTCACCTACCCTATCGCGCCTTGTACGAGTTTGGATTTCTCCCGTAGCCCGTGTGGTATCCTCTGGTGGCTTCCCGATCAGGAGGGACTATGATATTGGATGGACTACTGGGACTATTACGCGTTAAGATGGAAAATGTAAAGCCTTAACGCTATTTAAAAGTAAGTTTATTTTATAAATAGACACTATTATAATAGCACAACATACTACATAGTAAATAGTTTAACGGTTCCTTAGGAGATGTAAATCCCGAGCATCTCTTGAGTTACTGCACTCAAATTTATTTCTGTAAATTTAACTTACATAAGATCTTTTAGTTCTGACTCGAGTGTTTTTGTCCTTTCAAATTCGCTCGGGTCAGTCCGAGCGTTTCAGGATTTGAAGATTTAGATCTGGAGGACGAAGACGAAGATTTGTATTATTATTATTTATAGTATTGCACTACACTCACACTATATTCCGCTGCATTGATATCATTGGTATGTGAACTCTGATATTTAATTGTATAAAGAAGAATCAAATGTTTTGTAAACAGTTTTATAAACTATATATTTTATTATTATATTTTATCCTTCCGCTGTGAGATTCTGTTTTGGTTTATTTCTTCTCTATTTTTCTTATTTACCCCATAACAATCCGCCCTTCCGGATGGTTTGAATCGGCACGTGTGTCGTTTTAAATCGTGCGAAACGGCGGGATGTTACACAAGGCCGGTTAACCCTTCCCGGGAAGTAAAACCTAAGATATTCCACCCCTGGTCCTTTGGGACCTTTATACGGGGATCCTTTACATCAACAACATCGCATAGTAATAAATATACTACAGTGCCCACCTGAGTAAGTATCTGGGCTCCATACTATGATACTACCCTTTTCCAGAAGGAATGATCACACCCTAGGGGAGCTACCCCTGAAACCTTGCCGCATCTTTCCTGTTTCGACCATTACCGGTTTGTGAGGCTCGATGAGGTCTCGTCCACAAAGCTACGCTTTACACGAAAGCCATGCTTTGATCACAAATGATCAACAAATGATCATCAACACACAACAACACTTAGCATGCCACACTACCAAATTGGGAGTATATCGCTAATAACCTTCAATTATATAACCTTTGAGCTCGTACGTCTCGGAGAAGGGTGTTAAGCTAAGAGAATAAATTCTCCGCCACCAACAGATATGTATTTGAAAAGTAACCAGCTTTACATCTCAAAGTGTAGTGTAAGACACACATCATACAAGTATATCCCGATTTCGAATAGAACCGAAGGCACGTCCGAAGAATCCCTTGCAATCCGAGTATTCACAATCCCGATCGGACTTCCCACCACTTAGAGAATCTCTATACCATAGCTACTCAACGCAGAGACAATCGATAGGTTATCCTATCGTTCTTGCAAATACCCGGTCTTCACCACCGGTCTTCAAGTGCTATCCATAATGTCGTATCATTATTCGAAATGGGTTATATGACACAAGGTCCTCTCCCGGCTAAACTGAATAATGAGCGCAATATTTAAAAACATATGGATATGGGATTTCAATTAAGTCACAGCTTAAAAAATTCAAATCTTTATTTCAAATGGTTTAAACAAATTACCATTTCAAATTTTTTAAACAAAACGATTTATTTCACAAAGTTCACCCAATTTCATAAAGATCCATTTACGAATTTCAAAATAATTTCCATTTTAATTGGATTGACTCTTTTAATCTTTAATCAAAGATTTAATTTATAGCTGCCAAAACCGTTTCCAAAGAATCATTCATAACTTGGAAAACCATTTCAATTCAAACTTGAAATCCCTTTTAATACAAATTGGAAATTCATTTCTTATATGAAAGATTATATCGTTTGAAAACAAATAGTTTTATTTTAGAAAAATCCAATTTCATTTATACAAGTTAAAAATCTTTGGGTTAATTCAAATTCCCAAAACAACACTTTAAAAATGGGTTAAAACCCATATAAACTTGTATAACCTTTTTATATCATAAATACCAAATATAAAGTTCAATTTCAGATATTGAATTCCAATTTAAATCAAATTATTCAAATGTCAAAACTCAACCAAGTAGTTGAGAATAACTTTTTTTTGGAATCCCTTTTTAAAAGCTTTTTATATTTAATTCAATTCCATTTCCAAAACTATTTGAGTTCCAAAATTCAATTTAAGGATTTTTTTTCTAAAATCTATGACTTAACCAATTTCCATATGCAATCCATATTTGTGTGTGTATAAGTGTGGTCCAGGGGGTTTTACACAATAGTGCACGGCATCAATCATCACAGATTCGATCATATCAATCTCAATAAGCGATATAATCCATAACGCTTATCTTCATTCACAGATTCATAGATAAAGTAAAGTTATCGATCACAAAAATTCATCATTACAATTCGATGTGGGTTTCGGATAACCAACTGCAATCCGACTCCCTGTCGCATTGAAATTCAAATGCCGTTTTACGGGCAAAGCGGTTTTCACATACATACAAAAACGGATCACAAATCACAGTTCAGCATAAGGCAATTCACATCACACATTGTCACAATCACAAACAGAAATATCAATCCAGTACACAACATTTGATGATTAATCAATCATCTTCAATTTAAGGTAAAGGTGATTTAAAAGAATCAACCACATAACTATTTAAATCAATGATTAACTATTCTTAATGATAAGTTAATTAAATTTTTAATTAATTATTCCTTAATCATTTATCTTAATTAACTACTAATTATAAATTAATTAACTTTAATTATCTAATAAAAAATTCTAAAATACAAATTAGTTAAACATTAATTATTAATTACCTAATCTGAAATTACTATTATAAAACATTCTTATTACTTTTCAAAACAATTAGTTAATAAAAATTATTTACCTTAATTAACATTTAAAACATCTTCCTTAAACTTTGAAATCAATTTATTACTAACATGAAAACTTTGATGGTAATTAAATTTAATACTTTACTTAAATTATCTATTTAATTAAAACATTCTTACGTATTCACTTAGTTAATTTAAATTTGAAACAAATTCTTAACTCAAAATAGTCAAACATTAATTACCTTGTTAACACTAAAACTTGTTTAACATTATTAACTTTAAATTTGTAAGGCTTAACCCCATTTAAAACAAAACCCGAGATTTACCTCAGGTTTCACTTGAGTTTCCTCCATCTTCCCCCGAGTCTATCTCCCGTCCCCCACTTACTCTTCTTCTTCTTCCTTCGTGTTCTTTTTTTTCTTTTTATTCTTTCTGTTAGAGTTTAAGTTAACTTTAAGTTTCCAAACAAAAACAACAGGAAGCATACTCGCGTACACGAGTTCCACACCGAAGCGATGCATACATTTTCTCGATTGTTGACTCGAGTCATTCACCATTTCACCCACGCTGACACCATTCACTGCCATGCACGTGCATGACACTTCGCCGTCACTCCGATGAACCGCGCCATCACTGGCAAGTCACGAAAACCCTCTGCACCTGGAAACAAAACTCAATTCGAACCCAAAATCTCGAAATCGAAATTTACCCATTCATTCAAAGTGCTACTCGAACACACCGAACCCAAAACGCCTCGTCACCCTCATGCCGACCACTGGAACCGCCGCGCCTTCGCCCATGCCTCCATCTATGTCTCCAGTACACCCCCTCCAAATTTGGCCATGCCCGATGCATTGACGAGCGTGCACGAGCCCAAAATCAACGTCATTTTTCACAGTCCTTAAACCCTAGTTTCATTTCGTTCCCCTATCTCTTACAATAGAAAATTCATGTAACAATTTTCTCAACTTCATTGATGGTCAAGCCAACTTCGAGCAAAATTTCAATGCCCAACATTCGTTCGGTCGCTAGGAATTGATTAAAAAGCACATTTCATTCAAATATGATCTGCACTTAGAACACTTAATTAAAAATCATCGTATTAATTTTAAAAATCCGATCTTTGTATGCTTATTCAAGTTATATAACCAAACCCATAATTTAAACTACTCGAATAAATCGTATGCTTTCTTACTTAACTGTAAAATGAGTTTACAGAGTCAAGTTCTTCCATTTTCAAGCTAAAAAAATTCTGGACCATGGTTTAAATTTAAACAAACTTATTTTGTATAAAAATCCTAAATTAAAGATGTTTATATGAAAATTTATTAGATTTTTTTTCAAATTTGCTTTGCTCTAAAACTGGAAATGAATGGGAGTAAACCATACAAAAATTTACAGTACAACAGAAATACCCAAAGCTTCTTCTTTACAATATACAGCAAACATAAGTAATTCAAAATCAAACATACAAATTTAAATTTGAAAAATAGTTTTCTACTCACATCAAATTAAAGAACAGAGAGCCGCTCTATGTTTTGAAACTGCAGTATTGATCTGCCTTTGAATCTATTTTGCTTTCTTTGAGTTGAATGATGTCTTGAGTTTGTAGATAATGATTTTTATATTTTCTTTTCTTTCAGCTTGCTAAGTTATATATTTTTTTTGAACGAGCAAGAATAAGAAGATACATATATAGAAACAATGTTGATACAGGGGAGGTCATAACTGGTAAAGCTATTTTGTTTGAACAAATATTTTTTTTTCTTTGTTTTGACTAAAGATTTTTCTTTATTCCTGCAATGAAGTGATCTTATTTCGGCTGGAATAATTTTCATTTGTGCTGAAAATAGATGGTATTAAATGCATATGTCCCCATTTTTGTTTACATACAAGCCTATTTGAATTGTATATATGCAGTTTTTGTTTTGCAGATACAATTTTTTTTGTTTCTTTTTTTATTATATGTACATAACACTTTGTTTTGTTATTTCTTGCTTGCCTAATTCACATACAATACTATATGTACTTCATATAAAAATTGTTATAGTATGTATTTATCTTATGTTCGCATACCATATAATTTATTATTAATATAAATTCTTGAATTTTATTTCCCTTTATAGTTCGATTATCAAACACTAAATTTATAACATATAGTTTATTTTATACTTTTATAACTTCATAAAGAAAATGGATTAAAACACAATTCATACCTTTAATAAATAATCATACATATTATGTTTTTCCAAAGTAAAATCTTTAAATCCAATTCATTTAAATACATTTTTAATTTCTAAATCAAAATTTTATTCATAATCCAACTCAATTGAAAATATTTATTTTGAGTTTCAAATCCAAATTCTAAAACAAATAAGTATATGAGACGAACCGACTTTTTCTCCACAAAAAGTCGTATCATCCTTAAGAAAGAAAGGGATAGAAAAGAGAAAAGAAAGAAGAGAAAGAAGAAACAACACAAGAATCTCAACAGCGGAACGAATAAATTATATTAATAACATAAGTATTACATAGTATACATCAAATATCAGAGTTACACAGACAATACAACACATACTAGACAGTTATAAACACCTGTCTAGTTATTACAACTCAATCATAATACAGAAACACTCAGAGATACCAACACAGCGGAACTATATAACTATACGCAGAAGCCTTTTGCTCCATTTGCTCCTCCACAATTCGTCAAAGCTAACCTGAATACTAACCTAAATTCCCTTGGCTACTCGTAATAATTTGAGTACCCAAGAGTTAAAGAAAAACAGAAATAACTCCGGGTCAGACATGGGTCTGGTATGAGTAACAGGTTAAAGTTGCTTAACTTTGAAAAACCTTTGAAAGAAAAGGTATCACCTAAGACTTCCCACACATAAACATGGAAAAGTTTTTACCTTACGCTAACCAAAACATTTCATAGGAAATCCGATGATATTATAATAGTGTCTAGGGTTTTCAAGTAAATAAGAAATAGCCGAAATTGTTACATTCATTAAATTCCAGCTACTAGCCACAAAAGTGGGTAATACAATCAAAACCATTGGCACTTATTGGATTTTGGATTCCATACAATGGCTGGGCTACTGGGGTACCGCCCGTCACAGTACGTGGCCTATATCACCGTACCGAGGAGTACGCCCGCTCCCCTGCAACACAAAGTCGGAACCATTCCTTACTGAACAGTTCCAAACAAGACAACCCCGCAGTTGTGATCAGCAACCGCACCACTAAGCCGAAAATAAAGGGACGTCTAGACAAGGGTAAATCTTGCTCTCAAGTGGGGGCTACCCACGAAGCTTTGCTGCACCTTCCCTGTTTTAGCCATTCCCGGTTGATAAGGCTTGAGGCTACGATTACCTTTATAGGACATATCACTTAGAACGCACATCGTCCACCTGACGATGTTCTGAAAGCATTCAATCCATACAAGTTCGTTCCGGGTTCGAACGAAACCGAAGGCATTATCTCGTTACACTCATTTTGGAATCACCCTCAGAGTTAACGACAATAACCCTTGCACTCTGAATCACCATCTCGAATCTCTAAGTACTATTCCGTCAACTCATTACGGAATCACCCACAGAGTTATACTGACGTATAGCCCTTACACCTCGAGTCTTCACTCGCTCCACTTGGATTAACGACCTAACGTTTCATTTGGATCGATGTGGTTTTCGGATCCCAAATATGGAAACCCGATCCCGGTCTCATCGAAATCCAAAACATGTCTTTTAAGGCCAAGTTGTTTTAAAGTTTAAAACAATTCAATTCATTATCTATATACACACAGATAGATAATTCACAACATAATAGATAATCAACATTATCATTACCAACAGATAATTCATATCATAATCAGATAATCCATATTATTATCCAAAAGCAACCAATACATCCATATCACATAACATTACTCACCTCATAATTGAGATTGCAAACCATATATGGCAATTAATACCAATCATCAAACATAAGCAATGATCTAATGATCACACCATTTATAATTAATTTAAAATGAATTAAATTAATTACCTTATCTTTAATTAATCTAAAATGAATTAAATTAATTACTTCGTCATTGAAATTTTGCTTAACTTAATCATTAATTGATTACAAATCAATTTAAATAATCACCGCCTCAATATTCATCTTAATTAATCATTACTGATTAACCATCTCCAATTACAATAAATAATTCGCCTGTAATATTAATTACACAAGTTAATTATATTAAACCCTTTTGCAAATAATTAACTTGTAATTTCTTAATTAATTAATTAGCTAAAATTAATTACATTAATCATTTATTCATCAATTACTCCATTTATTGATTATACCTTAATTAATCAATTCTAATTTACATCATTAATTAATTAATTATTGATTTCTGATTACATTTAATCAATCACAATATAAATTAATTACATAAGTAATTAATCTTCAATTTAAACCATAATATATATATTAATCACCCATGATTAATAACCATTTAGTAATTAACTACTTTAATTACTCATCCCATAAATTAATTATTCTTAATTAACTATCTTTATTAATCACTTGATTAATTTTCAAAGTAATTTAAATCCAAATTACTTCTATAACTAATATCGTTAATTACATTCTGTAATTATTAATTAATTACTTCCTTAAGTAATTACAAATCCATAAATTACATAAAGTAATTATCAATCAACCCACAAATGTTTAAATTAATTTAACTTAATTAATCTAAACTAATCACATTGATCCAATTAATTACACCAAGTAATTAATTCATTAATTACTTTCATTAAGTAATTAAACAATTGATTATTATTAATTAATTAATTAAATTAATTATCAAAAATTAATCACATTAATTAATTGTTAAATAATCTTAAGATAATAACCTCCATTAACATTTCTTAATTACTTAATTAAGAAATTAACTTACACAAATCATTATTAATTATCAATTAATTAATATTTAATTACAATTTAACTAACCCCTAATTATCAATTAATTAAGTGTTAATTAAAAAATTTAATTTTCTTTAATCACTTGATTAAATAAATCTTAATCATTATTTAAAATTTAATTAACAATCTTTAATTGTAGATTAATTGACCTTAATCAATTAATCTCAAATATTAATTAATTAACTAAAAATTATTAATTACTTAATTAAACATCCACATTATTCATTAATTAAATAATTAATATTCCATTTAAATTAATTTAATAATTTAAATGAAACTAATTTCTTAAGTTCTAAATTAAGAAACATTCTTCTTATATAAAGTAGTTTAAACAATTTGTTTCAAACAAAATTCAATTTAAAAATTATTTTTAAATTTCAAACTGGAACACAATTTACATTTTCATTCCAGATTCAAACTTAAAAATTAAAACTTTACTTACACTTCCATCTTCATTTTTAAATTATTTAACCTGTCCTAAAATAGTTAAAACAGATTTAAATTTAAAAACTTATTTTAAAAACTGACATTAAAATAAAAGTTTAGGTTTTAAAACTGCATTCAAACTTATTTTAAATTCCTATTTCATAATTTAAAACTATAGTTTTAAATTCCAAAACAATGTTCTTTTATACTGTAAAAGTTTAAAATCTAAATTTAACTTTCCAGATTTAAATTTAAACTTGGATTCTTCCACTCTAAATTTCATATTTCAGTTTCCAGATTTAAACTTGTTTAAATTTCAGATGCATTATAAAATTTACTTTTAAATTTAAAACAGAAAAAAAACAGTTTATGTTTAGTTTAAACATCTTACATTTTTGAATTCAAAAATGCTTCAAAATCCAAGAATTAAACTATTGATTTCATAATTAAATTTCAGGTTTAAAAAATTCCAGTTTGAATTTCTACTTACAATTTTAAACTATACTTTAGAAATTTAAAAACGGAAAACAATTTTCTGTTTTGATTTTAAACAACTTAAATTTCTGAATTCAAAATATTTCAAGAACTCAAATTCAAACTAATTTTAAATCAAGTTCAACTCAGGTTTTAACTTAATTCAAGTTTTTAGTTTATATTTAAACTCTATTTCAAATTTTAAAAACTTCTGAAACAGGTTTCCTGTTTAAAATTGAAAACCTGAAGAAAAAAAAACAAAGTTACTCGAGCCACTTATAATATACTTCGAGCCAAAATCCCTCTGCTTCGAGTCATAACTCACTTTACCCGAGATCAACACGAGGACAAAAAAACCCTGTAACCAAAAACAAACATCACCAATATCACCATAACCACCTTGCTCCTGTGCACCTGCACACGGTCTCCGGCCATCACTGGCCATCCATACGACCATCCCAGTGTCAACAATCAGTGACTCAGGCCAAACAAACATCCATTCTGTCATTACTTGCTCGAATTCGTAATCGAGACCAATATTCAAACCTGGAACATCAGACCACAAACCCATCCAAACCTGTCAACATCAATCCCACGCGCCACCCGCCATAGATCACTCTGCAACTCCGGCGACATCTTCCTCACACCACCACTTAACAATACCCAAAGGATCTTAGAACTCGATCCAATGTTGAAGCCGAAGTATTCAATTTTCTTAAACCCAGTAAAACTAGGGTTCACAACTGAAATTCCCAAATTACAACATCATCAAATAAAAGTAACCCAAATCCATAATTTTCCTATAATCTCTGATAGTTACGCTATCTTCAGAAGCAAATTCACCCAAATCAAATGCAAGCATCAACTGTACTTGACCAATATGTAAAATACAGTATATTCAAAACTTCACTTTGATTCAATCATTAAAAATTGTAATATTATATTTAAAAATCATAATTTTGGAAGTCGTTTTGAATTGAAATTCTGGAACCTTGATTTTTTATACTTTAAATTTTCCATTTTTACAGAATTTTGCTGTGTTATTTATGTTCCAGACAACACACAAACTATACTGTTAAAAGAAAACTTTTCAAATTTATTTTATCATGAAAAACAAATTTCATTCAATGATAAAACATAATAGCAACCAGATCTAGGGAAAAGAATTATTTTTGAACTTAAATTGTACAGTCAGAACCTTGGAAATCAAACATGCATTACATTTCGTATATACACAGGCAGTTTTCAAAGGCATATTCACAATTAAACTTTTATCAGATAAACTAGCATGCAATCCTACTTAATTTATTTTTAAATTGGGTGTTACTCACCTGAAACAAAAATGCAGAGCCCAGATTTGAACATGCAGAACACAGTTTGAAATCCTTGCAGAAAGCTTGAACGCCTTTAAACTTGTTTTAAAAGATGCTTCCAGATTTAAAGAATTCATGAATGTAGGCCTTCTTGCTTTATATTCCAGACTTTTGAAAGAAATGCAGATGCTTGCTTGAAATTGTTGCATGCAGGTTTTGTTTTGCATTTATTTCCAGATTTTGGAAGAATTAAAAACAGGCTTTGTCTTGGAGGATGCAGATTAGAAATTACATGCATGTTTGAAGATGGGTATGGGGTCAATGGTTTACAGGGATTTAAGTTTAAAGAGTTTGATTTAAATCTGAAATGCTACAGATTTTTTTTTAAAGGAGGAAAAGGTTTCTTGGTTTTAGAATTGGAAATGAGAAAGAGGAAAGGAGAGAAAGAATGCAATGTTTTATAAACTAAATTTATGATTTATTAGAACAAAGAAAAATAAATGATCAAATTTGACACTTGTATAAAATTACTAACACTTGTAAATATCCTGCTTAAATACTTAACGCATGTCATTTTAAATGATTTGCTATTTTAATTAAAGTTAATGAATCTTTAAATTAAATTAATTAGTTCTTATACTTAGTTATGTATAAAATTAATTTCTAAAGAATAAAGCAAAGTGTTATTATAAATAAAACAATATACAAATAAATCTTTTGTCAAAGATACTTTTAAACATTTAAAATAAAATTATAAAAGAGGTTGTAACTTAAATGAATACATGTATCATATTTTAATCATATTAAATTAACAAATCATAATTTCATAAATAAATATTTTAAAAAGAATAACACAAACATTTTTGTAACTTATTTTAAATATTCAAACTTAAATTAAAAATGAATTTTAAACAAATAAAACATTTATCTCATATTTAAAATCATTTAGTTATTTTACTAAATATTTTTGAAAAACTTAAATCCAAAAATAAATCACAATTCCTAATTTCAAAATATTAAAATTATGCTATACTAATTTAACAACTTATCTATTTAAAATATATATATATACACATTATTAAATAGAAAATAGATTTATTAGTTTATTAAAAATAAATTCACGAATTAAATATTTAAATAAAGAAAATTATTAAATCAAATCAAATTTATCAACAGTAATTGTCAATTCAATATAAATTTAAACACAGATTATTAAATTTATATTGTCCAAAATTCCAGGATATTACAATCCTTCCCCCTTAAAAGAATTTCATCCCCGAAATTTAAAACAAAGGCAATTTAATAATCTATTTACAGATTTTATTTTAAAACACAGCATATGTTAATCATATGTTGATAACCAAAGCAACCAATTCACACAATCAGAAAAATCTAATTATCCAAAAGAATTTTGGATAGAACTTTCACGAGTTTCCCCGGTGTGTGTGTGTGTGTGTGTGTGTGTGTGTGTGTGTATATATCGGGATACTCGCTCTATAGAATCCAATCAATCAATACTACTAAGCTATAGAGCTTCTATCAACAATTCTAAACAGAATATCAGACTACAAACGAATCTGACTTAACAACCAAACCTCCTGAACTGCTGGTTCTACAGCCAGAAATATCAAACACGTACTCCCTTAGAGATACGTGAAACACCCTGAATCCCAGTTATCCAAACTGGAAATTTAACTCTAGAAAACCAAACACTCATCTTACCAATCAAAGAAGATATTCAAAACACTTCGGAGCTAGCTTCACAGACTTACCAAACTTATAGCTCCTTGGATTAGAGAAAAACTTATCCCTAATCAAATCTCCAATTCCAGAATCCAAATTTCTCCGTCCCTTATCCATAAAAACTCTTCGGACGATCCTAGGCTGCCAACATCCATCTTGATCAGCTTAACTCTTGCCGATTCCATTAGAAACAGACTGAATCAAAACAATCCAATGATCTCCTTAAGCTCATCCAAAATACCAAGAACACAAACCCTGCTTCTCAACAACAGAAGACAGAACAAGCTTCTTCTTATCCGGAAAAGACAAAACAGAAACACCCCCAAACTGCTTCCGCTGCACAACTCTGATACGAAATAGAAGAAAATGCTGAAGAACATGAGCACAGACTAGACAACCCAGCACAGAAATATGGTTCCATATGTCCATAAAGAAAACTCAGATGTTTCTCTGAAACCTGAGCTGGTTCACCAACTTCTATCTCATGGAACCATCCATCTACTAACTGAACCACCAGTTCCATTCCTGGAAAGAAAACTCGATCTCCAAATGCGGACAAACTTCTGACTTCCTTGAAGATACCCGGACAACTCCAACAATCCAAAAGAACATACTATCGCATGTCACTTTTGCGATCAACTCAGCCTAAATCCAAAGAAACTGCTCTCTCTCTCAACCAAACAGAACAGCTTATGCTGGCCTAGCCAACTTACCAGAGAAACGAGTCCACTTTGCTGCTTCTGAACTCCACTTCAGAAAAAATACTCAGCCAGAAGACTCCCTACCAACTCAGAACACTCTGCTAAACTCAACCACATCACGGAGCAGACTCACTTCTTACTCTTATTCCAAAGAAACATCTTCGGAAATATCCATAGTCACTGCATCTCATCACGCAGCTACTACTTCCTGAGATATCCAAAATATCATCACTCACTTGCTTTAGCCTGACCGACAGATCCAACTTCAAATCTGCACTTCAAAGATGAACTCCGAACCTTTAGAAGGTTTCCTTCAGAGATCGATGAAGTACTTACACCAAGCAAAACTTACTTAAGATGGTATTAGGTCTTCAGTCTCGACAAATACACTTCCAACCTCATCCATTCAAACTCCAACCAATGGTAGTCGTGTTACACACACTTCTACCTCGTCTACCTTTATAACTTACATTGGAAAACCTAAACGGGTAACCCAATCAAATAGGTAGAAATATATATATATTAAAAATACAAATACGTTCTCTCAAGATAGACGCCACTACAGAGCCTAGGTATTCACTCAACCTAACGCTCTGATACCAACAGAGACGACCTGACTTTTTCTCCACAAAAAGTCGTATCGTCCTTAAGAAAGAAAGGGATAGAAAAGAGAAAAGAAAGAAGAGAAAGAAGAAACAACATAAGAATCTCAACAGCGGAACGAATAAATTATATTAATAACATAAGTATTACATATTATACATCAAATATCAGAGTTACACAGACAATACAACACCTACTAGACAGTTATAAACACCTGTCTAGTTATTACAACTCAATCACAATACAGAAACACTCAGAGATACCAATACAGCGGAACTATATAACTATACGCAGAAGCCTCCTGCTCCATTTTCTCCTCCACAATTCGCCAAAGCTAACCTGAATCCTAACCTGAATTCCCTTGGCTACTCGTAAAAATTTGAGTACACAAGAGTTAAAGAAAAACAGAAATAACTCCGGGTCAGACATGGGTCTGGTATGAGTAACAGGTTAAAGTTGCTTAACTTTGAAAAACCTTTGAAAGAAAAGGTATCACGTAAGACTTCCCACACATAAACATGGAAAAAAATTTACCTTACGCTAACCAAAACATTTCATAGGAAATCCGATGATATTATAATAGTGTCTAGGGTTTTCAAGTAAATAAGAAATAGCCGAAATTGTTACATTCATTAAATTCCAGCTACTAGCCACAAAAGTGGGTAATACAATCAAAACCATTGGCACTTATTGGATTTTGGATTCCATGCAATGGCTGGGCTACTGGGGTACCGCCCGTCACAGTACGTGGCCTATATCACCGTACCGAGGAGTACGCCCGCTCCCCTGCAACACAAAGTCGGAACCATTCCTTACTGAACAGTTCCAAACAAGACAACCCCGCAGTTGTGATCAGCAACCGCACCATTAAGCCGAAAATAAAGGGACGTCTAGACAGGGGTAAATCTTGCTCTCAAGTGGGGGCTACCCACGAAGCTTTGCTGCACCTTCCCTGTTTTAGCCATTCCCGGTTGATAAGGCTTGAGGCTACGATTACCTTTATAGGACATATCACTTAGAGCGCACATCGTCCACCTGACGATGTTCTGAAAGCATTCAATCCATACAAGTTCGTTCCGGGTTCGAACGAAACCGAAGGCATTATCTCGTTACACTCATTTTGGAATCACCCTCAGAGTTAACGACAATAACCCTTGCACTCTGAATCACCATCTCGAATCTATAAGTACTATTCCGTCAACTCATTACGGAATCACCCACAGAGTTATACTGACGTATAGCCCTTACACCTCGAGTCTTCACTCGCTCCACTTGGATTAACGACCTAATGTTTAATTTGGATCGATGTGGTTTTCGGATCCCAAATATGGAAACCCAATCCCGGTCTCATCGAAATCCAAAACGTGTTTTTTAAGGCCAAGTTGTTTTAAAGTTTAAAACAATTCAATTCATTATCTATATACACAGATAGATAATTCACAACATAATAGATAATCAACATTATCATTACCAACAGATAATTCATATCATAATCAGATAATCCATATTATCATCCAAAAGCAACCAATACATCCATATCACATAACATTACTCACCTCATAACTGAGATTACAAACCATACATGGCAATTAATACCAATCATCAAACATAAACAATGATCTAATGATCACACCATTTATAATTAATTTAAAATGAATTAAATTAATTACCTTATCTTTAATTAATATAAAATGAATTAAATTAATTACTTCATCATTAAAATTTTGCTTAACTTAATCATTAATTGATTACAAATCAATTTAAATAATCACCCCCTCAATATTCATCTTAATTAATCATTACTGATTAACCATCTCTAATTACAATAAATAATTAGCCTTTAATATTAATTACACAAGTTAATTATATTAAACCCTTTTGCAAATAATTAACTTGTAATTGCTTAATTAATTAATTAGCTAAAATTAAGTACATTAATCATTTATTCATCAATTACTCCATTTATTGATTATACCTTAATTAATCAATTCTAATTTACATCATTAATTAATTAATTATTGATTTCTGATTACATTTAATCAATCTCAATATAAATTAATTACATAAGTAATTAATCTTCAATTTAAACCATAATATATATATTAATCACCCATGATTAATAACCATTCAGTAATTAACTACTTTAATTACTCATACCATAAGTTAATTGTTCTTAATTAATTATCTTTATTAATCACTTGATTAATTTTCAAAGTAATTTAAATCCAAATTACTTCTACAATAAATATCCTTAATTACATTATGCAATTATTAATTAATTACTTCCTTAAGTAATTACAAATCCATAAATTACATAAAGTAATTATCAATCAACCCACAAATGTTTAAATTAATTTAACTTAATTAATCTAAACTAATCACATTAATCAAATTAATTACACCAAGTAATTAATTCATTAATTACTTTCATTAAGTAATTAAACAATTGATTATTATTAATTAATTAATTAAATTAATTATCAAAAATTAATCACATTAATTATTTGTTAAATAATCTTAAGTTAATGACCTCCATTAACATTTCTTAATTACTTAATTAAGAAATTAACTTATACAATCATTATTAATTATCAGTTAATTAATATTTAATTACAATTTAATTAACCCCTAATTATCAATTAATTAAGTCTTAATTAAAAATCTTAATTTTCTTTAATCACTTGATTAAATAAATCTTAATCATTAATTATAATTTAATTAACAATCTTTAATTATAGATTAATTGACCTTAATTAATTAATCTCAAATCTCAATTAATTAACTAAAAATTATTAATTACTTAATTAAACATCCACATTATTCATTAATTAAATAATTAATATTCCATTTAAATTAATTTAATAATTTAAATGAAACCAATTTCTTAAGTTCTAAATTAAGAAACATTCTTCTTATATAAAGTATTTTAAACAATTTGTTTCAAACAAAATTCAATTTAAAAATTCTTTTTAAATTTCAAACTGAAACACAATTTACATTTTCATTCCAAATTCAAACTTAAAAATTAAAACTTTACTTACACTTCCATCTTTATTTTTAAATTATTTAACCTTTTCCAGAATAGTTAAAACAAATTTAAATTTGAAAACTTATTTTAAAAACTGACATTAAAATAAAAGTTTAGGTTTTAAAACTGAATTTAAACTTATTTTAAATTCCTATTTCGTAATTTAAAACTCATAGTTTTAAATTCCAAAACAATGTTCTTTTATACTGTAAAAGTTTAAAATCTAAATTTAACTTTCCAGATTTAAATTTAAACTTGGATTCTTCCACTCTAAATTTCATATTTCAGTTTCCAGATTTAAACTTGTTTAAATTACGCACATGTAAATATAACAATACAATTAATAAATGATTGTGTTCTTATATTTTATAATTATTATAAATATTATCTTGTATGGATTCTTAGTTAGGAAATTTATTAGTTTAGGACTAAGTTTTAGTTTTAGAATTAAGTATTGAATATTTATGATAACACTATCATTATAATCACGTAGTATTAGATTAAGGTGGGGGGGTTATATAGTTTGGAGTTAGTTTTTTTTGTTGATGACAAAGGGGGAGAAGTATAAAATAGGATAGTTAGGCATAGATTAAGGGGGAGTTATTAGTTTTAGGGGGAGTTATTAGGATAGAAGTAATATTTTATAAACAAAGGTTGTCATCATCAAAAAGGGGGAGATTGTTAGTCCTTGAGATGATGGTTTTGATGACAATAACCTTTGAATAAGATTATAAAATATAAATACTAATATTATAGTTTAAAAATATATGTATATGCAGGATTTAACCATGCAGCCACCAAGAATGAAGATTGTACAGTATAGAGATTCAAGATATCAATATTAAAGACTCATGAGTATCAAGATTATCAAGAGTTTAAGATTTCAAGAATGAGTAATTTAATTAGGAATTTTATTAAAACTCCTAGAAAAGCACTGGCATCTTAAAATCCAATTTATTCATAGAATGGATTCCACTTCGAGCCTGTTAAAGGGATGGAACCCTAAGTAGGATGGAACCTACGAAAAATCTAGTGGGGCATTGTTTTGTATCCACTAACTTTTATTCAAATTTTTTTTACAAAATTATATCTTGTTTCCAAAATGATTTCAAAACCTTCCTTTTAAAATAATCAAAAACATATATCCTAGTTTTAAATATTTTTAGCCTCAAAATAATCTTTATCTTCAAAATCAAATTATCCTTAGTTTGAAACTATCTTAATAATAATATAGTTAACTTTTAATATTTATACTTAGATTTAATTATAAAATTATAGTAAAATTTTATATATACCAAAATATTATTCTATATATTTATTCATGTATTTTAACTGGATTTAAGTATATTTATAAAAGTTTAAAATAGTTTTAATATAAGATAAAAGTTATTTTCAAGGAAAAACAAACCACCAAAATTTCCTTTGGGATGTCGACATACTCAAGGTACCCATGTCGACATAGTGGCAGTTGATTTCAAAAATTTTAATTTCAAAAGTAGTGTCTATTCGTCATATCCCTTCACGAATGGACATGGTTGTTGTTCTTCTATAAATAGGGGCTGTTTTCAAGGAATTTCTAATCATATTTTTCTGGTTGTCACTCCTCTTCTTCTTCCACATTTCTTTATACATATTCTTACCATTACTCTTCCGAAATCAACATTGAATCTAACTAGATCATTTCTAGTTTGATTGTCTATCACTATCTCAACAAGATCTCAGTGCTATTCAGAGTTATAGACTTCTGTGTAATCAATTTAGTGAGAAAAGGTGTGTTCGTAGCCTTGGAAATCAATCAAGTGTAAAAGGTGTGATTATTGCCTTAGAAATCAATCAAGTGAAAAAGATGTGACTGTAGCCTAGGAAATCAATTGGGTGAACTTGTTGCCCCTGAAATCAAGTTTCTCTACCTAGAGGATTGTGAATCTGGAAGGTGTACCTCGTAGCCTTAAAATCGAGGGTGTAATTGTACAATTGCTTTTAAAAGGAAATCTGTACTTGTGTGCGGGACTGGATGTAGGGTGACTCCGAACCAGTACAAAATCCGGTGTATTCTTTCCTTTATTGCTTTTACTTCATTTTTGCATCTGTGTTTGATTCTATGATCATATCTACGTCTGAATATTGCATACATTTGTGTTCAAATTAACAAAAACTCAAAAAATTTAGTAATTTCTTTAAACACTATTCACCCCCTCCCTCTAGTGTTAATCCTAACCTTAAGATCCATATTTCGCATTTTTCACAACTAGAAACAAAAATGCATCAGTAACTTAAAGGATGCTTGGGATCGCCCATCCTTTGAGGATCCGTTAAACTATTTACTATGTAGTAATATTGCGCTATTATAACAATGTGTACGGTAAAATAAACTTACTTTAAAATAACGTTAAGGGCTTACCCATATAGCCCTTAACACATAATAGTGCCAATAGTCTATATAGTACCTGCATATCTCTTTATTGGGAGACTATGAGAAGAAACTCCATAGATACGAAACAAATAGAAACTCGTAGTAAGGCTTGCTATGGTAGGTGACACGACACACGAGGCAATGCCAGGGTAGATATACCAATTACGCACACGGGCTGGTGGTAACGTAGCAGCCACATACGTCCACCTCGAAACACACTCCCAATCAAAATCGGAGGATGGCCATCAAATCAAACACAAGTAAGAGTACAGTATCGAAGAAGTGCGTCCGACCAGAGGAGCTACCCCTTTTGGCCCGAGATCGTTCCTATTTTTGCTACCTTATGCCAACTCACGGGAGTTGGGTCCACGTAGTATACCTCAAGGACGTCGCCACCATCCTACTTCGTTCTGGAATCTCCACCGCATACACAGTTGTTAAAGTGGTTTTCGGAGTTGGCAGATAGTATGTCAACTTCTGATCCCGGTCTCTTTAACAACCAATCGTTATTATAATGCCGTGGTTATTTCAAAATAGTTTATACTTCAAAATCAATTCATTCATTTCAAAACTATATTCCTTTCAAAATAGTTTATACTTCGAAACCAAAACCATTTTTATTTCAAAACCATATTCAAATCAATACGATATCATTTCCATTTCAAACATATATTCACTTTCAAAAATCATAATACTTTCAAAGTTAAAACTCTTTCGAAACCAAAATACTTGAAATCATTACACTTTGGAAATCGTAACATTTCAAAATCATATATTTGAAATCATGGAACATTCATTTAATTCTTTACATTTTACAAATTTATTCAATTAAACCAAAATTCAAATTTCCAATTTAATTCAATTCAAACCATCAGTTTCAATTCAATTTAGTTTTTCAACAAATCATTTCAAATCTTATCAATTTCAAATATAAATTGGATCCACAAAATAAACTATTCAATTTTTAATATATATTTCAAAGCTTAAATATCCCATAATTCAAAACCAAATTTATAATTTCATATATCCCAAATTTAACTTCATTATTACTTAGTTTTCGAAATATTCATTTCATAAACCCAATATCATTTAAATAAACCAGAATTTCAAGTAACTAAGTATCCTTTCATACCAATATAAACTTCAAATATTCATTTATCAAAATCACATATCATTCCAAATGCACATTCTTTATCAAAATAAAGATTATGTCATTCAAAACCATTTCAATCGTCAAAATATCATGTCCTTTCAAGTGAACCTTATTATCAAATCATTATTTGAACTCAAATTCAAATATTCAAATTTAAATATCATTTTAAAATCATAGATATCATTTAAATATCACTTCAAAACACATTTCAAAATTTTATTCTAAAATTCATTTATCTCAATACATTTTATTCCATTTAACACATAACCAAGTAAACCTTATCTAAATTCAAATTTAATTTAAATTCCTTAAAAATTCAAACTTAAATACTAAAATATATTCAAAACTCCTGAAATTTCAAAAATAATCAATTCAAAAAGTTAAATCGTTTAACACTTTAAGATATAACTCAAATAGTGTTAAAATCTATAACATTTCAAACATTGTCAAATTATAACAACGACGGCATTTATAAAATGCTATCGTAGCTTATAGTTTCCAAAATAATTTAGCTTACGAACAACGACATTTATAAAATGCCGTAATAGATATTTAGTTAATTCAACACTTAGTTAAATTCAAAACAACATCATTTTAAAATGCTGTCATAAGAGCACAACATTTTGGGAAATGCTATTAATAAAATTCCATCTTTTATTATAACTTTCAGAAAACATTTAAAAATTCAATTGTTGTTATTTTAAATTTATAAATCATATTTCTAGACTTTAAAATTTCACATTTAAATAATTTTAACATATGATTTATCATAACAAAATTTTATAATTAAATATCCAATTTAAAACTCAATTCGTTTGTTAAGTCAAAATTCACTGTTTATTAACTTATAAATTTAATAAAACTTAACATTTTGCTTCAAATATCATTTAAAAACTTTAATTTTAATTCCTATTATTTACTTACATTTTTGAAATAAAATTTAAAGTCAAAAATCACATTTACTTTAAATTTACATAATTAAATTCACAAATTCAAAACTTAATATTTTGCTTTCTTAAAACCATAAAGTGTATATTTTTAAACCAAATTTCATACTTTTAAATATACATATATTAATTAAAATCATTTAAAAATATACCACGGGGTCTGTATATAATTTTCTAACCTAGGTCAAGTGGTACAGATATATACCATTTCAATCTGCAGTTTAAAAAGAAAACCCGGGCTCTATCATTTCAAACTCGCAATCCCAAGTAAATAAAAATAAATAAAAATCACTCAGGCCTATCATTTTAGCCCATAATGATTTTTCCCTCTTCTAATGTCCATTCGGGTATGTTTCATTTCAACCCATAGTGATTCTATTCTAACAGGGAAACTTGCAGTGTGAATATATGCATAAACAATATAAACAATGATACTAACATGTCATTGTCACAATAAAATGTCAAATATCAGTTGTCAGGTGATAATTAACAAAGTTAACATGGTAATAACATGGCATGGCATATCATATCATCATCATTTACTTGCATAACATTTTAAATTACTAAACACTTGTCATTAATTCACTATTTCATAAATAAAAATGTCAGAGTGAGAAAGACTCACCTTTTACGAAGCTAGAGACAAAAACAGCGCACAAGCACGATGTGGCACGACTTTGATTCAAATGAGAGAGAGCTAAGATATGATCTTGCACACAACCAATAAAACAAAGCAACATATACATGAATATATTTAACACAAACACATCATTGAATCAAATGGAAATAAGAAGCAACAAAAGCAAAGTGACTTGACCTTGCTCAACCACACTAGTGCACGGCCTAGGGACCCTTATGCTCGGCTATGATGATGCTTTGGCTCAGGTATGGCATCATATAGGTCATGTTTAATGTCATAAAGGCAAGGCAACAAGTGGAGATGAAGGTGTAGTAGAGTGCAACAACATGAAGAATACATAGGAATATAGCAATATATGCAAGTTTAGTCAACATGTGGCTCGGCTATGGGTAAGTAGGGCTCGGCCATAGAGGTTTTCATATCTGGACAGAGGTGGAGCTGCGGCTAAAGGTGGTGTACCAGCTGAAGGTGGTGGCTAAGGGGGTGGCCAAAAGATAGATGAAGGGTGGGTGAAGCATATATGGTCTAGGCAATGTTTTCAAGGAGTTTTGTGCAAATTTTGTGGTGTTTAGTCCACTTGAAGGTCATGGCTTAAGGTGGTGGTTATTGTAGATGTGGTGGTGATGGTGGAGCTGAAGGGGTGGAGAGGCTAGTGGCCCAGCAAGGCAGGAGAGGAAGGCAAAACAATGAAAAAGTAAGAAGAAAAAGGAGGGAAGAAAAGAGGCCATTACCATGATTTTTATCCTATGGCCGTGACCTTTTGTGTGAGGAGAATATTTTTTCACATGAAATGAAGAGGAGAAAGCACAACTAATCAGAAAAATGTATGTCTAAAGTATGACAAGCCAAAGGAAAGAAACGAAAAGGCAAAATGAATTGAAAAGTCACAAGGAAAATGAAAGGTTTTGTCTCTTTATTTTCATATTTCTTTTATATTAAAAGAAACTAAATACAATTCAGAAAATAAAATAAAATACTAAACAAAATAAAATGAAAAAGAAAATAAATAAATAATTTAAGGAAAAATATAAAATAAATAAAAAAATAGATTAATAATTGAAACTAGAATTTAAAAATATAACCAATGTGCAATTACATTTGAAAAATTATAACTATACCTTTAAAATGTTTTAAAAATAAAATCTATACATAAAATGCCATATAACACATATATACACAAGATATGATAAACAAAAATATTATTTATAAAAATTAAAATAAACAATTTTATTAAATAAAACAATTTGCACACAATATTGTAAAAAGCATAATTTTCACAATATAAATCAGATTTCAACGAAACGAAAAGCAGTATTCTTGAAATTTAATTAATTTCCATAATAAAAGATAAAATTAAAACTTTAAAATATTTGAAATTTAAATTTAAAAGTCAAAGTTTGACCATATTGACCAAAATTCACATTTTTGAAAAATATTCTATTTATTCATGTTTGGAACTATGATTCACATAAAAATAAGAATTTGTATTTAAAATAACAAAACTTATTCATTTTAATAAATAGAATAAAGCTTTTAAATCAGAAATTCAAATAAAATAATTAAAATATACAATTTAAAATAATCACAAAATACAGGGTTGCTACAATATATCTATTTATATATTTTTTAATTTATTATAAGATTTGTCATTTCTAGATATTTATAATTCAACAGTTATTATAGTTTCTAATCCATCCATATATATCCAGATATTTTATTATCAGAATTTTATTTGTTTAACTAAATAAAACCAGTATCTCAAGAGTAAAAAAATTAGTTAATTATCCAGTTATGAGATGTCTAAAAATTCAGGTTATCATATTCTTCCCCTTTTAAATCTTTTCATCCCCGAAAAGGTACAAAGAAAGAATTTTAATCATTCTATTAATTATTAGTTAAATTATTCTAAAGTTTTAAAACACTTTAAAATCTACATAATATAACTAAAATATCTTTTATAAAAATACTTTTTATAACTCGATGTCTCTACATGTCCATCCTTGTTCTCACAGAAATTCGGTCACACGTTCATCAGGCGTAGGACTGAAAATCTATAAGTACTTGGTAAACTCGTTTTCAATATCCAGTGAAAATACTTAGAAAACATTTTGTGAAAATATAGAAAACATTTTGGTGAGAATGCTCTAGAAATCGTCACCCCTTCATAGTTGCAGTAAGCCCGATGATTACGTCGTCGTCTCGGCAAAACCATTGAAAACTGTAGGCCTCTGCGCCCTTCGATTACACCATGGATCCACCATATATCGCAGCTACACTCAGGGTTACGTCACCATCGTGGCAAAAACCCATGTAACTATATGCATCAGCGCCCTCAAATTTCGCTGCCAAATGAAACTTCTCTACACATGCAACATAGATCGCAGACTACATCAGTCGAGTCCCAATATAGCTTGTAGGCACTCACTGCCACACGACTTTCGTTATGTCTTCATAGAACGCTGTTTATCGATGTTACGTCGCTCTCCCAACGAAATCAAACGTAGACCTTAGGAAATCGCTGCCCCTCGACTTCCGCTATGGTGCGTAGTAGATCGCAGTTACACCAAGTTACACCATCGTCACAGCATAACCCAATGTCTCTGTAGGCATCGACACCCTCAAGTTTCGTAACCCCAACCATAATCCTCATGAACTTCAGTTTGCCCGGACATCCTCTTAGGATCAAATTTAGAACCACCCTTAGGGTTCAAGGCAGAACCACCCTGTGGATCTCCTACTAGAAATTTTCAACTCTAATGGGAGCGCCTTTTTCCCCATAGCATTCTCAAAACATTTTATACTATACACAGTATTTTTCAAATCATACTCTTATATGTATCACATATAAATCTCTTTTACACAAAATCGATATCTCAAAACTGATAGTTTCCAAACTTGGCTTTCCAAATTTCCAAAATTGATTTTCCCAAAAATCAAAAGCCTTTCAAAATCAGTGGGTTCCAAAAACCCTTTTTCCCAATTTCGTAAAAACATTTATATATATAGATATAGATATAAGTGTATTCTTTTGAAGAGAACAATATATTTTTGGATCACTTCCTACTTAATAAATTCCTTTTATACTTCAAATATATTTTTAGAAGATCTTTCTTCTGATTATAGATTCCACAAGGGGAGTTTATCATATATATACACACACATCTTTATGCCAAATCAAATATTCAAGTTTGATTTCTTTTATAAAGTTATTTTCCATATTACTTACTTCTCATAAAATGGTTTTCAGTTATAGTGATATCCAACTTCCACTTTTATTCATCATGTATTTCAAAATATATTTTTCTATTTCAAAAATCAATTTTACATTTCTTTTCAAAATTTCAATATCTATTTCATTCAAGCACGTACGATGTGCATATATCATCCGTACACAATCATCAAATCTGATCGCTCACTCGATCACACAATTTCATTTTCGAACTAGTATCGTCCACCCAACATCCTAGTGCGGACCCAGATCTGGTTTCTTGATCAGAAACTGTCATTCTCCTTGCATAGCAATAACTATGATAGAGAATTTCCAGAACCAAATAAAAAATCCATATCCATGGTTCGCCATCGAAAATCGAGTGAAAAATCCCAACTCGGATCGATACACTAACTCAAAATTCTGTGCTCGAGTCTGGATCAATTTGCTATGCGAACAGAATAATATATGTACATCCTACGCATTTAGCTTCATTGCTTATCAGCTAAATCAATTTTCGTTTATCCACATTCATTTCTATTCACTTATTCACAATTGCTTCAATTTTTGTTTGGGTTATCACTTCAATTACAAATAGTGTGCACACTGACCAACTAGAATTTAGAAAATGGCTTGAATAGTTTAAAATATTTAAGTTGATGTAAAATAGTTATCAGTTGTAAAATGGTTGTAAATAGTTAAGTAGTTATAACATAGTTGTAAAATAGTTAAATAGTTGCACAATAGTTGTAAAATAGTAATTAGTTTATAAAACAGAAGTAAAATAGTAATTAATTTTCAAAATAGTTGTAAAATAAGTATAAGATAATTTGGTTTTTAAAAAAAAGGTTGTACAGTAATAACTTAGGTAAAATAGATTTAAGATAGCTTATATTAAACAATTTATTTGAAAATATTTTCAGAGTCAAATTGGTTCAATCTTCCAATCTCCATTCCAATCCATTTCCAATTCAAATCAATTCCCACTTGAATTTAAACTTATTCATCTTCCATCTCACTTCTAATTAATTCAATTCAATTTTCCATTTGAATTAATTTCCATTCCAGTCTCAACTTTAAACCATCCCGAGTTATACAAATTCGAGTTAAATTATCAAATGTTGATTTAATTCCTTAAATCAAATTAACCTTTACTTTTAATTAACAACCTAGGTTTTCAAACAATTTAAATCTGAGTCCAAAATTTTAATATTCATTTTGAATTTTCTTTACTTAACTTATTTCAAGGTTCAGGCAAGAGTTCAAAACTTTTTAAACAATTTAATCTTCGAAATCCAATTTATTACCCAATTTTAACTTCTAACTTTGAACCTGATTCTTAACAATTTCAGTTTGCAAGTTCATTTTTAACACTTAAATCTTAAGTTCAAAGTGATTCCATTTCCATAATTTCAATTTCATTTTTAAAAATCAAAATCATTTAAATGGTTTCAAAATAAAGTTTGGTTCCATTTTATTTCAGCAATGGATATATATTATCTCAATCTACTTCTTAATTCATTTAAATATTCCAATTTACAGTTCCCTAGATTGTTATCAACAACAGGATGAGATTAGGATAAGTCAAAGTAAATAAACCTCCAAATTATCTAAAACATCCATCAATAGCATCTATAACAAATTTTTAGAACTCAAACTTGCTTTGATATCAACATAACTCCCATTTCAATTCAACCCATTTAACTTCCCTAAGTTAAATCTCAATTTCATCTTGAAATTTCCAATTCAGGTTATTTGTTAATCTTATTTAACTTTCCCTAAGTTAAATTCAGTTCATTTAATCCAGTCAACCTTACTAAATTTGAATTCCCCATTTCAAATTTTAAACTTCTTAACAATAACCTTTCCCACTTATAAGTTCAAAAACTTATTTCACTTTGGGTTATACTCTCAATTTAGGGAAATTTAGAATTCAACACCTATTGTTTACTCAAATCAACTTTGATATTATGTATATCCCACATATATACATATACATATTTATTTATTTGCACAACAAGTCATATTTCAAAATTTAAACCATTCTTGCTTTTCTGTTCAAAACAAATTTCTTTAAAAAATTTAAAACAACTCTTGTTTTAAAATAAGATTCCAACATATAAAAATATTATTCATTATATCTTTTAATACTTTGAAACAATTTAAATTTTCTAGACTTAGATTTTAAAACTTCACAATTTAAATCATTTTAATTTATAAGTCATACTTACCTAAGTTGTTACTTCCTTAAAACGTTCCATTTTGCTTTATCGTTAATTATTATTAGAAAACAAAAATCCCATTACTAGACACAACAACCATTTTATATTAATGACCAAGATTATCATGTTTGGAAACCAATTCATAATATATTATCTCAGAATTTGTTGGAAAATAAAATCAAGGTGACTTAATTCATCATTCTGAAAACGATTCTATAAATTTCAGGATTATAATTTCTGGTTTGAAACCATTTCTAGCACAATTTATTTACATAGTTAAATCTTACCCAAATTCCTACTTGGTTGTATATTTATTACCACCTAATTCTTAATATTATATATAATTTCAATAATCAACAACCAATTACCCTAATATACATAATAATTAGAAAAATTATTGCTTTATATATCAGAATATAAGCTTATATAAAAACAACTTTTAAAACCGTTTTTAAAATCATTATATAGGAAAATAACAAACACGCCCTCATATAATACTCTCAACTCATTCTAGGGTACTACTGACCCTATTTAAATGAGTAACCCCCCACTAGAGCCAAGGTTCTCGCTTAACCTTCAGCTCTAATACCAAATGTAATGGCCCAAAATTTTCAACCTCGAAAATTTGACACTAATACGTTCATTGTAGAAGTGCCGAGCAATCGAATGACGGATATTCCAAATTGTTAGGGTAAAGAAGAAAAAATAGGTAGAAGAAGAAACAGAAAACAACAGCACAGAAACTCACAATCCCAGCAGATCAAAATATAATATCAAATAACAACATTTACTCAAAGAAAGCTGTAAATGTCAATTTACAAATAATATATCAGAGTACAACCATGCACAATAAATTGGACAGTTATAATAACTTGTCCTTGTCTATTATCAATACAATCTCAAATACACAACGGAATATACTCCATACATTCCTGCCATCCAGCTCGCCTCCTGAGCCCTAGAACGTCCTAAGCTGAAAATCTGTAGTACTCAGTCTGACCCAAGTATTACGTTAAAGTAACACCCAAGTCAGGCTGGAAACCAGAGTGAGTAAACCCATATAACTTGAGGTACTAAGTTATAAAACTTTTTTGAAAACTAGGGTAACTCATATATCAAACGAGTTCTTATCTTGATATAATCAAATATTTATTTCACAAAATTATATCTAAGTATCATTACTCAGTTTAAGTGGTCCGGTTACTTAATTTATTCCATTCCAGCCTATTTGATTTTACAAATCAAATTTATGAAGAATTATAGATTACTAATCGAAGTGGTTTCAGATATCGTTGATATCCGACCCCGATGTCTTCGAATCCAAATGCGATCTTTTAAGCTAATACAAATTAATTTATCTTCAGAATGTTATATTCACAAAGAGATTCAACACAAATAACAATTCAAATATATGTTTCACATTTATTAACAGTTCAATCCAAAGCATTCATATCATAGAACATCACAGATTATTAGACTAGAGATATTAATCAATCAATCGTTCAATATACTTAATCATCCATAAGCAAGATTAATTAATATCACAATTTATAATTAATTTAATTTAACGCAAAATAAATTAATTATTTATGAATTAATCACTTATAACCCTGATTAATTAACATGAATTAATTACAAACCATTTATTATTATTTTAATTAATTACTGAAATTAATTAATTATCATTTAATTACTTAAGACCTTAATTAATTAAAAATAAACCCATTTTTCTTAATCATTTTATTTAATTATCATTGTAAGTTTTATTTAATAAACCTTGGAATTAATTTTTCATTAACATATGAATTAACTTAAGACCTTTGAGTTAATTAATAATAAAAAAACATTTATCTTCTTTAATTTAACTACTTAATCGTACTATTTAATTCACTTTAATAGCTTAAGAATTAATTAAAATAAAGGACATATAATAAAATACCTTAAACTTAATTAATTATAAATAATTTATTTTATAACCTTCAACTATCCCAAAGCTTAAATAAAACATTTATTATTTAAAAGAGTTAGTTTAAGAAAATGTTTAAACTTGATTTTTCTTACATTGGAAAACTGTTAATACCCTATAGTACTTGACTCGAGACTAACCTCGTGCATACCCACACTCATACCCGAGCCAACTTTTTTCTTTTCCTTAAAAACTTTGTTTTGTTTTAAAATTTGAAAACTAATACAACTGCTAAAACATACACGAGCAACTCGATCCAACCCCGATGATTCCCTGAGATCCCACCTGAGACCACTCTTCTTCTCTTCCTTTTCTAATCCAACTGCAACAACCTTACCCACCGATACAAGCAGACACACGTGCACATGCACAGGCGAATGCAGATGCTCAGGCCATCACTGCCATCATCGAAAAGTCAACTTCGACCCCGAAATCGAAAATGAGCAACACGAGAACTTGCTAGAACAAAACTGATCATTCAAGAATCACCTCGAGTAGCCACCTCCGGTCATCAGAACCCTCGCTACCACTTTGTTCAAGTCTGATACTCGTACGACGTTGAACTTGCTTCGAAACTCATGTCGACCAAAACAGGTTATAAAACCCTAGAACGATGTTGTGCTACCACCACGATGATCAGAAAATTCACTGATCATTTTTCCTTTGATCATCATCCTTCACACTACCTCCAGCATCGATCATGGCGCTTACCTCTTCCTCGGTAGCCTAAAATCGACGAAAGTTCGATTTCCATTCATCTCGTGAATTCTCCTCAATTCCAAACTTGAAAATTATGATATCGCCATTAAAATTCATGATTTTTGAAAACAAATCTAAATATAAAAATCAAAACATGGAATTCAGACATTCGATTTTCTGACTTTAATTTAACATCACCGTATTTCCTTGTTCCCAGTAAATCCATTTGTTAATTATACTTAAAAGTATTTTTAAAATTAAGATCTTATTAATTTAAACACATTTTGTTTATACATTGAAGCAAAAAAAGAATTAGGGGAAGATAAATTGAAATTTGAACTTGTTTAAAGCCTGTAAAACTTAGAACAGAGGCATGCATACTTGTACACAGACATGCACACAATATAACTTCATACATATTGACATGCGAGCATTTTTATACATTCATGCAAACATTTTTCACCACATTACTTCAAGGATTTATCACATGCATCAAGATTTAAACAGATTTAAGCCTTTTAAAAGTTAGTTTACTCACCGAATTGTTGAACGGAGAAGCTTTTGAAAATTTGCTCTTGAACTTGAAAACAGGAAATGCTTGAATTTTGCAACTGGAAATTTGATTTTAATCTGCTTTTTTAAGCTTGAAGTTGAAATCTTTCTTGCTTCAGTTTTGAATTTTGAAATGGGTGTTTAGTTTTTTTTTATTTCTCTGGTTTTGCTTTTGAAAAAAATGAAAGATGAAGAAAAATGAAAAGAGGAGTATAGATATATATAGCCTTGTTTTATTATTTTAGAATTGAAGAAAATAAATTAAATATGACACTTGTTATTTGCATGTTATAATTAGCTTACACTTGTTAATTTGCATGCATTAATGTTTATTTTTGTTTTACATGTTTTCGTTAATACATTTTCTTATGTTTTTATTGTTTTATGTTTTAAGTTTCAAATTTTATATATATATATATACAAACTGTACTTAGTTCATGCATAATTTATAAAGAAAGTATATAAACTTTTTTATTAAATCTTATTTTAAGCTATCATACTTTTAATTATTAAATATTCATCTTTAGTGTTTAAATAAAATATGGAATTTAACTTTAAATAGCTTTTGAAAATTATTACATTGAATTCCAATCAATGCTTCCTAATCACAATATATATATATGTATGTGTGTATATATATATTATAACTAGAAATATCTTATCTGAATTATTGATATTATATATATCCACATTTTTACAAACTTCCTTATATTTTACTTCTCATGGCATACACACACATACACACTCATATGCTTGTATATGTATACACCTAAAATTTTCAACATCATAAAGTTTGCATATATCTATTTATATATTTATTAATTTATTATAATATTTATCATTTCAAGAGATTTATAATTCAACATTTATTATAGTTTCTAATCCATCTATATATGTCCAGATATTTTTAATTATCAGAATTTTATTTGTTCAACTAAATAAATCAGTATCTCAACAGTAAAAAAAATTAGTTAAATATCCAATTATCAGATATCCAAAAATCCGAGTTATCACAACAACCATACTTGACTTGTAAAACCTAATATATTGTTTGTCAATTAATATAAATAAATTATAATAAGAACATGCTACAACAACAGTTTTAAGAATATTAAGTCGAGGTAACTCCAATGCTTCACTCGGTTAAGAAAATTTTGAGAATAAATCGCATCAAAGAGAAAACAGAAGTGTCAATAACTGTCTATATTGAATAAGTTAAATATGCATTAGCAAAACATGACCACTCATAAGACACTTAAGATCAGCAGTTGTGCATACACAGGAGCTAAATAATACATGCCTTCACAAAGTTAAGTAGGCATCAACAAGAGAAAAAAGGTGATATTAGAGAAAATACCAAGTTTGATGACTATTAAACATTAGATAATAGGAATATATTACTCCGTATAATGTAAATAAATTATCAAAATTGACAATGTATAATATTACTCTAAGCAGTATACTTTGCAAGATGCTTGATGCAGATCCATTTTTAAAACAGTAACAAAATTCAAGTAAGTTTCACATGAGTGAAATAACCGATGATAGTCAATAATCCGAATTCATCAGTACGTATACTATATCAACCTACAATCAGTTAAATATTGGCCCTAAATTTTAAAAATTATCATTCAACCACGATCGTCGTGAGTAACTAAGCAATTCAACACAAGAATGTAGTTGAGAATTTAAGATCATTATCTTACAGCACGAGAGGAGTAGGCATGGTGGAGGTCAATCTAGAGACGTTGAGTTGCCGATGGCAGTTCCTGATGGAAGGAGAAGACGACCTCCCATCGATGATGGGAGCAGAAACAATGATGTTATTCAATGACGACGGGGAAGAAAGGGCGTAAATTTGAGGCAAAGCGATTTAGTGGGTATATGTTAAATTAGGGAAATGAAAATTTAGGGATAGATAAGAAGATGAAAGGAGAGAAGGATCAAAGATTGATCTTTTGGTCCAGGATGAAACCGCGAGACAGAAACGACATGATGGAGGTAGAGAAAAGAATCGCGACATGATAGGGTTTTCATGAGGATCTTATTATTTTAGTTGGAAGAAAACGGAGGAAGAGGAGATCAGCAATAGTGAGAAAGAAATTTCATCTAGACGTAAAGATGCAGAGCTCGGTAGGAATAAGAAGAATGAAAAACGCGACTCTTGATTTCACAAATTACTCAGGAGGCCTGTGCGCTATTGAAACTAAACTCGGTAATAATATAATAGTATAGATAAGAATGTTTGAATCAAAAACTAATTTACCTACCTCGTTGAAATTGAGGGAGGAAGAAACAAGAACAAAGAAAGCAAAATGCTAGGACTCAGAACCCGACCTACAATTGGTTGGATCTTGCTATGAAGGAGTATATTTTTTTTAATTTCCTAACTGATCATGATATGTTCAATCACTTCCTTTCACCGATATGACATTTTTGAGTTGACTATATTCAGAATATTTGTCAGATCCTAACTATTTCAAAATATGATCTACATGGTTTTTTTATTGTAATAAAGTTTTGTATTTTCTACGTTGCTACTTATATTAGATTATATTCTTATATAGAAGAATAACCCTATACCGCATGTATTTTTTGTCGGCTAACACACACATATAAAGAAAATTTGGCCATTATTCTTAAATTCAAGTTAGCATTACCTAACAAAAAAACACAGATGAATTGTCTCGGTACTTCAGCTTTTAAAGCGAAAGATGGAATTAATTTCATTATACAAAAAATGATGGTAATAACAATCTTGATACTATTATAAATGCTTTGAATTGTTTTAATGCAGCTCTTAAGTTGTTTTTCTTAGCAAGCCAACTCTCCATTACGGCTAGAAAAAATCATAATAACATTAACCATTATACATTTATCTTTTAAGGTAACCAATTCACCTTTGTATTCAGATATTTCGTACGTGAATTATTTTGAATCATCGGTTAAAAAGGAATTGATCAAGGAATACAATTGGGTATACACACATATTATATTTTTATTTATTTGACATTTTTTTTATTTATGATATTTTAATATAGAGGTGATTGTTAATATCAAGGAATACAACTTGACAATGACTGCTATGGTTCGATCTATTAATACATGTAAAGAAATCATGCTTTATCTTTTTGTATATTTTAACGTTTTACATATTTTTTAGACCTTTCTTCCATTTCCTTTCATTTTCCAGATCACACTCATTTTCACATTTATTAGTGAAAAATATAGAATATATAGTTGTTCACCTTACAAAAGGGCTATCTCATATGCTATTTGAAATTTTAAATAAGGATAAATTTTAGT
This sequence comes from Allium cepa, assembly GCA_030765085.1. Taxonomy (NCBI): domain Eukaryota; kingdom Viridiplantae; phylum Streptophyta; class Magnoliopsida; order Asparagales; family Amaryllidaceae; genus Allium; species Allium cepa. The sequence goes on from CM060939.1 coordinate 323,754,124, forward strand.
ATTAGCTTTGGGAATAAAAACTTTTATTCTAATTTTGATAATCACTAGAAATTTACTAAAAATCGTATATTTTTTTGGCAAGGCCAGTCGGATTTATAGTGCACCGTCCACTTTTTATTACGAACGTAATAAAAACTTTAGATACAAGAGTAAGGTAAAAACACCTTAACTGCTATGAAAAGGAAAATAAAGCACTGGAGTGTGACAAACATGCCACAGCTACAAAAAAAACCTAGACTACGTCTCCTCCGTAGAGGCAGAAGCTCCAACATCCACAATCACATGGGTAAAAACTAAATGGACGTTTCCAAAAATACTAGAAAAGGGGCGGAAAAAGATTACAAGACAAGGATCATATACCACAACATCCGATGAGTAAATGAAGGAACGATCCCAAGTAGGATCAGCAAGCAAGTCGGTATTCAATGCCGCATACGGACCTTCCAAATTGAGAAATAGGGAGTCACCAGAAGGCCTGTAATAAAGGCATCTAAGGTCCAATTGATCATCAGAAACAAATCAAAAATAGGAGTCATCCAATGGGTTCAATCTCATATCAGAAATGTGATCAATCCAACATCTCTCATACTCGTCCCAAACAACAGGCAAACGAGTCGGAACAGTAACCGGAATAGCAATAGGAACCGCTGAAACATCAGTAGGAGCCATAGAAGAAGAAGGGGAAGCAGGCCGTGCGACAGAACAAGGATGCAGATTCGGGACAGATAAAGGAGGGGGAGCAGCCAAAGAAGATACCTTAGGAACCCACTTCCTGAGCAGAGGCCGAGGAAGAGGGTTCTTAGGAGCAGTTGTGGAAACAACAGAATGCGAGCGGGCGATTGCCAGGTGGCCAAAGGAGTGACATGAGGAACAAATATCTAGAACCCAACCGTAGCGAACACGGACTTCCACTACGTGCCCAACAGCTAGCTGAACAGGAATAGAGGAAGGAAGGGGCTTAGAGGGGGAAATTTCAAGCAGAGCCTTAGCGAACATCAATTTTTCTCGCGCAACCGTATTAGGGTCAAAACATTTCAATTTACCCACATTACAAGCTAGCCAATTCAAACCAATTAAGGGTTGAAGAGCAGAGGAAATATGGGAAAAGTAAACCCAAACACGGATAGAGAGGACTTGCTCATGAGCATAAGCAACTGTCAGAGACCAAGGAGTAATAATAAATGGTTGCCCACCAAAAAAAGAAGGCTCACTCAAGAACACGACAGCGATCGTCGCTGGAGGAGAACAAAAGCAAATACATGGAATCAACCAGCCTAACACGAAGATCGCTATGAAGTTTCCAAGCCCTACGACAAACCGAAGCCGCATCGTGAAGGCGGTGAGATGGGGCTAGAAAGAATCCAACCAAGTAATCTGACCAATAGTCCAAACTAGCTTGCATAACAATAGAAGGAGGGATCATCACTCATTTTCCTCAACAATTTCAAATTCAATCGGATTGTATACCCCCGCATTACGGGGCAAAGAAGTAAACAGCGAAGACCAAGATTTCGAACAAGCCAGGGAAGGATAAGCAGGACCGGGAGGCTCCACAATAATGGGTTTACCAGCAGCTGCAGATTGGATAGAATCACTAGAACCCAAAGCAATAAGAATGGGAGCACACTTCTTATTGGCATTATGTCGAACACAAGGGGAGCATCGAGCACAGCTCAAACAATTAGTAGCAGAATCATGCAAATCATGGCCAGACAATCCATTCTCCGCCCCATCAACACAAGAGTCATCAAACACAGTCGCACGCGGCGGCATTCCACCAAATTCAGTTAGACAAACATCTGTAGGGATAGGAGACGTAACCACCGAACGAGGGCAAGATCTAACGTCAGTTGCGACGGAAGGAGGGATTGAGGGTAGAGGTGGAAATTCGTCGTCGGTTAGAAAAAGAGGCATAGGGCGAGACAACACCAAGCCCTTAAAAATTTTCCTAAATCTGGTGGATAAAGGCGAAGGTGGCGGAGGAAGAGGATGGAGAGGCGAGGCAGGCATGAAGCAGACGGAAGGGAAAGAATGGGGTGGAGGAAGCGGGAGGCAAAGGGAAGCTACCAAAAATAAGCCGATGGAGTAAGAACGATGGAGCAGACGCCATCAAAATCATATTTGGCTTTCATTACATCACCTGTTTCTTTTCTAAACAAAAAAAATCATTTTACTTGAACCACGATATCCATTACATTTTATTGACTTATTTATTTTATTTTATTCAGCGAGAAAATATTAATGGTTCTTTGATATTTTCCCTTGCATTAAAAATATATTAATAAATTTGATAGTGGATTACTGATTGTTAATTAAGTGGTTTTATATGGGAAGGAATGCACCTCTCAAGAAAACAATTAATTACAACATGTATAATAATTCTATAAATTTAGTTTGTAATCATTGAGTAATTATTTCACTGAGTTTTTGTTTCCTTACTCCAATGTATAGTGTTTTCCACCAAGAAAAGGTATTTTCAATAACAAGCATTCTTTTGGAAAATTTCATACTGATTACCTTTTAACCTATTATTTTTAAACATCGAACCCTTTTATGTGCAAAGAAATATAAAAGTATATAACAAACATTACCTATTTTCATAAATCGATAGTGAACCAAGAAATTTATAATGGATGTAGAATACGCTTGCTCATAGTTGATTCATGCAACTTATCAATATGCATTTAGCTTATTGGGCTTTTACCATGACATGACAAATTCATATGATATTAAAAGGGAAACATCATTACCTAAAAATGTATGGGGCCTATCTTTTGTCTAGATGTGTATATTTGTTCTTCTACTATTTAATATTGTTCTTTAATCTTTTATTTAATGTTGCAGTTCCTTTGAAAACATTAGATCAACCATGAAAAACAAACTATGCGTGTTATATATTTCATAAATAGTCTTGAAACAGCCAAATAAATGAACTAATACACTTTTTATTATTGAACATGATCAATCATATTATGATTTCGGTACCTTTAGATAGATAATTTATAGGCACGCTGTTTTCCTTTATGATGCATCGTTAATGCATGTTTATATTAGTTTGTTTATAGTTAATGTTGCATATTGATTATTCATGTCTTAACTTTGTTTAATGGTGTGTATAGAAAATACATGAGAGGTAGATGTAATGATAAAATTTGTTGAAATGTGAATACAAAGTAGGGCAAATTACGTATATAGCTACCCCATACAAATTATTAACAAAATAGATTAGTTTGTAAACTTATTATCAAAACTTGGATGTTTGAGCCCAATCAATCGCTAACTAACAATTTTGCAACTGTCCTGTATTGTGCACAACTATAAGTTGCGCGTTTGAAAGTACACTATATAGCTCAACTCATAGTTGCACACATGGAGAAACACAATACCTTGCATGGTGTAAATATGCACAATCTATAGTTGTACCCAATAGATTTGGTAATTTAGCGCAATCCCCTGGCAGCTGGAAAATACCGAGTCTGCTACTAATTGGGTTCATATTAGCATATCTTGATAATAAATGACATGCTAGCCTATTTTGTGTCTCCTACATGTCCCTTCCAAAATTTAAATCAGAGCAAGTATACTACCATAGATCTTATTTTCTATGAATTTGGTTGCATTATTTTTATTAATAATTTTTTGTATGGAAATTGGTAATGTTAACTTTGAAAGGTAAATATAGAGACTGACATAATTTTGATAGACTCTGCAAATTTTTAGTGTTTTTTAAAAACTATCCATTCATATGATGTGATATTTGTCTTGTTATTTCATATGCTATGTTAAATCCAAGCCCGATTTAAGGTAAAATTAAAATGTTAATGTGTAGTTAACCAAGATTCAAAGAGGTGGTTGCTTGATACGTCAATGGTCGCAGTTTTCTTGGTTTTTTGTTTGGAGTTATTTTTTTGCATAACTGTTCAGAGCTGTCCATAACTACTCAGAGCTGTTTTTTTATACAACTGAAGAAAACATGCCTCGGTTACCGTTTTATACCATTTTCACGTTTATCACCGGTATGATGGATCCCTTAAAAGGCATGTAAGAGCACTGCAACATCTAAAGCAGCGACCTATATAAAGAGACTTCAGTTTCAACCAACCATTGAATCCATTAATGATGTTTCCACTACAGTTATTGATAGTTTCACCTTAACACTACCAATTCAATAGAGGTATGCATTATTTTAAAAGAATCAAACTATTCTTCATATCCCATTCCAATATACTATTGTTCCTTTCAAATTAGACATAGTGAGTTTTATTTAGTATTTAGTGTCAGTATGACTCAACATTTTCAGTTATCCATATAAGTATGGAAACATTTTCTCATGTTGTACAGAACATATGGATATTTAGTGCATTGAGGATGCAACTAATTTATAATAAGTTAAATTTATTGTCATTTAAAATCATATACCTCTAAACTATTTAAATTAAATTAGCTCTAGGCGTTATCATTTTACATAGAAAGCATAATTTTTTTCCATGAATCATATTCATATAATAATATAATATACATCTTAATTTTCCATTCATCGTATATCACCATGATTATCTTCTTTTTCTGCATTTAAGTCGTGGTGTTTAAAATCGTTGCGTCTTCCTAAATTAATTAGTGAAGCTAACATGTCTTCTTCTCCACTAAATCTTATATCCCACCAATCAATCAATTCCTTTAATTTTGTTCTCTCTTAGAATTAATAATGGCAACTTGAATTTGTGCTTTCTCTAAATCCGATTATTCAAATGATTGTACATCATAGGTATTCTGCCTCCTTTGAGTGCAATTAGTTTAAATTATTTCGATTCAGTCGGGTTGACAAGATTTATAATGCTGAATGGAAGCATGATGGTGGTGGATCATAGAAGAAGGCAAGGTGAAGAGATAGCTCACATACCATGACCTACAATGTTTTCTTGGATTCAAGCTCAGTTATCATAATTTTAAGAATTTATAGTTTCATCCATTTCTTTTTTGTCTTGATTCCTCATTTCCTTCAAATAAATGAAATCATCCACCACTCTTTCATGTTGAATCAAACATATTTTCTTTCATCTAAATCAAAATCACCTACAGTGTTTGTTTAGTTGACATCAAATTTGTAAACTTTATTTTGTCACATAAATAGTAGTCACTTCAACAATTTTAACTGGGTCGTTTGAAAGACTTCGTTTTGTGAGAAGTGTAGAACTCATGTCCGTGCATTGTCCGTTGATTTTTGTGAAAAGAGTCATAGGTGCAGTACTATTTCAATCCTTCTCTATTACCATTTTGAATTTTAGGTCCCATATGATTCACCATTACCCAGATGTAAACATGACGTAGCGCTTTGGCCTAGATGTTGAAAGTTTGAGGAGTGAAGTTTTGTGTAGTTTGAGCATGTGGCACTGATTCAGAGAGGAGATGAAGGGAACTAAAGAGATTGTTTGTAAATATAGGCTGTGATTCTGATCATCACACGAAAGTGGATTAGGTTGCGGTGGTGGGTATAACGAAATGAAGTGAGGAGTTAAGCTGTTTGGTTTTTAGTTTGTGTTTTTTATGGCTTCTTACTGAGGGGGAGATGTGTTTGTTTCCAATTGGGTGTTGATGTTGGTCGATTCATAACTTGAGTTTAGGGATGAAACTTTTGCTTGCATTAGCTCAAATGAGCTGCTTTCATTTTGTTAATGTGCGCTTGTTCTACGATTAACCCATTAAGTTCGTTAAAGTATATTAAATACAAGACAGCTCCACGGTTATTAATAAATGAGCAATTATCGTTTTTTCTTTACTATGTTAAAATTATATAGTCTAGAATTACAACTGCATTGTGACGAGTGCGACTTTTCGACGCTCGAAAAACGACATTAATACGTCCACTGTATCAACTGCCGAGCAATCGAAGGCTGGAAAACCATACCGTTAGGGTTAAAGAAGAGGTAGAAGATAGAAGAAGAAAGTAAAAAAGAGAACAGAACACAAAGAAACAACAGAACAATATCAAAATCTCACAATCTCAGCGAAACAACATATAATAGATAAATGAATAATCTTCAAACAAAGAACTATATCAGTTACTACATTACATCATATTGCATTTCATTACATCATTAGAGTGTACAATAACAAACAAGAACAAACAGCGGAAAGAAATATTATATACTAGTGAATACGCCATGCCATCCAGCTTGCCTCCAGCAACTCCTGAATTATAGAACATCCTGATAACCTAACTCTTGACTTCCCGTGTGGAAATTGTGGGCACCCAGAGTTTAGGAAGGAAAACAGTAAACTCCGAGTCAGTCATGAGACTGGTGTGAGAACTAAAACAGTTTATATTTAAAACAAAGGATGGGATAATTTTAAAATAGATTCGCATTGCTTTTTAGAAAACGAGACTACCATAAGGCCTCCCGCACACACACACAATGCAAACGCAGAATCGGAGGAGATTTCTCCTTATGATAGTCAAAGATGCTTGATACGCATTAAAAAGAAACATTTGATATTATTACTAGTGCATAGTGTAGAAAACATTTCGAAAGTAAAGATATAAATCTTAGCCAGCATAGGCATTTTGCACTTGTGCCTAATATAGCTACCATCCAAACAGTGGTGACCACCAAGTGAATGATAGGTTCTACAACTAAAACCGTACAAGATCGTATTGTTTCTTTGGATTTCCAACAAATGGTCAAGCCAAGGAACTTCCCATTGCCACATGGGTACGCCTATGGAAAGACGACCCGAGAACCTAATCGGATCTCTGCCAACACAAGGCCGGGTTACCTTTCAAACTAGGTAACTACTGACACGAATATGTCATTCCCCGATCGTAGCCGATCTATATCCGAGGATCCTCGATTTCCAACAACCACAAAGCAATAAATTTGCAACAACAACATAGGTTAAGTATCTGGGCTCCATACCATTATACCACCTCTATCCAGAAGGAACGACATACACTAAAGGGGCGCTACCCCCTAATAACCTTGCTGCATCCTTCCTGTTTTGACCATTTTCGGGAGTGAGGTCCGACGAAGTCTCGTCCACAAAGCAACGCTTTATATAAAAGTTGTGCTTTGATCATCAAATGCTCAACAGCACTTCGTATGCCACATTACCAATTTGGGAATGTATCACTAATAACCATCAACTACATAACCTCTAAGGGTGTTAAGCTAAGAGAATAAATTCTCCGCCACCAACGGCAACATATTTGATAGAAACCAGCTTTACATCTCAAACTGTAACGTCAGACACACATCCATACAAGTCCGTTCCAAGATCGAACGGAACCGAAGGCACTTACAAAGAAGTCCTTGCAATCTGGATATTCACTAATCACGACCGGACTTCCCATCACAAAGGGTAATAAATTTCTATATCGGAGATCAGCCGATGTAGAAACATTCGACGGCAATCCTTTCATTTTCACAAATATCTGGTCTTCAACACCGGTCATCAAATGCAATCCATAACGACATTTCACATATTTGGAATGGGTTATACGACCCCAAGGTCCTTTCCTGGCTAACCCGAATAGTGAGTGCTTATTTTAAAAATAAGGATGGCATTCAAATTCAAGCAAATCACAACAAATACCTATTTAAAGGTAAATATTGATAGTCGTATTATTTAACTATCAATAGGTATGCTCAACATCACCAAATTCCAAATAATTTCCCAAATTATTTATCTTCCAAAATATCTTTACTAGATATATAATTTTCACACTTCAACCATTTGAAAACAAATTTTTAAATCACTTTTCACCTTTACCACTTTTGAAAACAAATTTCAATCATTTTCCTTACGCGGAAATACTTTCATTTCGACATGGTTCTTTTAAACCAATTAAATAAATCCTTAACGATTTACTTTATATTTACGTTCCAAATCCGTAAATTAATTACCACACTTCAAAAATAAATCAACGTTTATTTTTAAATAAATTTCCCTTTCTTTTATAAATTCCATAATGAATTTACAATTCCAAAATATCTATGAATATACGATTTTCAAATCGATTTTTAATATTTATTTTCAATTTATCTTTAAAAGATAAAATCTCAAAATATTCACTTCATATTGGAAAACACTTCCATACTTATTAAATAATAAGTAATTCACAAATCCATTTATTTTCAACCCTTGGAAAATATTTAATATACTTTTTCGAAATTAAGTATATTTTTCATTCTATGAGGAAATCATTCTCTTAAACATATTTATTTGGGCCAAAACAAATGTTGCGTAGAACATCGTTACGACGACCCAAAATCACTAGTATAAGGATTCGAAATTAAAATAGATATATAAATCCCAATACTATACAAAACATTTCCTTTCGGAAATCATTTACTATAACAACAGTGTTATAGTCCACCATTTCCTTATTTCTCGAAAACGTCTATTTCAGCAATGAATGTTGAAATCTATGTATTCGATTCATAACACATTTTAAAACATTTTTTTAAAATAATTAACTTCATTTTATAATATAGCTTTTCCCAAAATAACCATTTTATTTAATAACATATTCACCGTCCAAAATCGTGAATATACTTCACTAACCAAATTTCAATATTTCCACACATTTTATATAAAGAATGTTCGCTATCCAAAATCACGAATATACTTTTTTTTAATAAATTTCTATATTCAATTTATCCCATTCCATTGATTTCGAATTTATAAATAATGTCTATAAATTCCATTTCTGTTTATAAACTTCGATTCATAAATCTCCTTTATTAATCCGCTTCAATTTATATATCTCAAATATATACCAAAAGTCCATATTATAAGTTAAATACTTATAATTCATTTATTTACAAAATCGTTCTTTTTAAAACTTCTATTACTTATAAGATTATAAAATCTCCTTTATTAACAGTTTTTATTAATATCCCATTTAAATGCCCAAAATCCAGTTTATAAGTTAATTACTTATAAATGTAACGTTTGCGATTTTTCGTTGCCAAAAAACGAAAATGTTAGGGTTAAAGAAGAAGAAAAGGTAGAAGAAGATAGAACAGAACAGAAAGAAATAACAGAACAACATCAGAATCTCACAATCGCAGCGGAACAACATATAATAGATAAATGAATAATCTTTAAACAAAGTACTATATCAGTTATTACATTACATCTCATTACATTTCATTACATTACATCGTCAGAGCGTACAACAATAAACAGCGGAAAAGAAATACTATATACTAGTGAATACGCCATGCATCCATCTTGCCTCCAGCAACTCCTGAATTCCAGAATATCCTGATAAACATTTACTCTTGACTGCCCGTGTGGAAATTGGTGGGCACCCAGAGTTTAGGAAGGAAAACAATAAACTCCGAGTTAGTCATGTGACTGGTGTGAGAACTAAAACAATTTATTTTTCTTTAAAATCAAAATAGAGGAATATTTTTAAAGTCAATTCGCAATGCTTTTAAAAATGAGACTACCATAAGGCCTCCCGCACAAACACACAATGCAAACGCAGAATCGGAGGAGATTTCTCCTTATGATAGTCAAAGATGCTTGATACGCATTAAAAAGAAACATTTGATATTATTACTAGTGCATAGTGTAGGCAAAATTCATTTCGAAAATAAAGATATAAATCTTAGCCAGCATAGGAATTTCGCACTTATGCCTACTATAGCTACCATCCAAACAGTGGGGCGCCACCATTAGTGAATGATAGGTTCTACAACTAAAACCGTACAAGATCGTATTGTTTCTTTGGATTTCCAACAAATGGTCAGGCCAAGGAACTTCCCATTGCCACATGGAAACGCCTCTGGAATGACGTCCCGAGAACCAAACCGAAACTCTGCCAACACAAGGCCGGGTTACCCCTAACTGGGTAATACTGACACGAATATGTCATCCCCCGATCGTAACCGATCTATCCGAGGATCCTCGATTTCCAACAACCACAAAGCAATAAATTTGCAGCAACAACATAGGTTAAGTATCTTGGCTCCATACCATGATACCACCTCTCTCCAGAAGGAATGACATACACTAAAGGGGCGCTACCCCCTAATAACCTTGCTGCGTCCTTCCTGTTTTGACCATTTCCGGGGTGTGAGGTCCGATAAAGTCTCGTCCACAAAGCCATGCTTTATACAAAAGCCGTGCTTTGGGTCAATCAAATGATCATAAAAATGATCACCAAGATAAATGATCAAACAAATGATCATATCACAAATGATCAAACAATGATCATTTCACAGCAACACTCAACATGCCACACTACCAAATTGGGAGTATATCACTAATAACCTTCAACTATATAACCTTTAAGCTCGTATGTCTCGGAGAAGGGTGTTAAGCCAAGAGAATAAATTCTCCGCCACCAACAGAAATATATTTGAAAGAAATCGGCTTTATATCTCAATTTGTAATGTCAGACATACAATCCATACAAGTCTGTTCCGGGCTCGAACAGAATCGAAGGCACTTACAAAGAAGTCCTTGCATTCCGGATAATTTCTAATCACGTCTAGACTTCCCGTCACTAAGGGTGATAAAACCTCTATATCGGAGATCAGCCGATGCAGAGTAACTCAACGGTAATCCTTCCGTTTTCAAAAATATCCGGTCTTCAACACCGGTCATCAAATGCAATCCATAACGACGTATCACATATTCGGAATGGGTTATACGACCCCAAGGTCCTTTCCCGGCTAACCCGAATAGTGAGCGCTTATTCAAAAATAAGTGTGGCATTCAAATTCAAACAATCACAACAAATATCTATTTAAAGGTAAATATTGATAGTCGGTTATTTAACTATCAATAGGCGTGTTCAACATCACCAAATCCAAATAATTTCCAAAATTATTTACTTTCCAAAATATCTTTACAAGATGTATATATTTTCCACACTTCAACATTTTAAAACAATTTTCAAATCGCTTTTCACATTTACCACCTTTGAAAACAATTTTCAATCCTTTTCCTAACGCGGAAATACTTTCATTTTCAACATGGTTCATTCAAACCACCTTTGAAAACGATTTACTTTATATTTACGTTCCAAATCCGTAAATTAATTCCCACGCTTCAAAAATACATCAACGTTTATTTTTAAACAAATTCCCCTTTCTTTTATAAATTCCCTAGTGAATTTACAATTCCAAAATATTTATGAATATACAATTTCCCAATCGATTTCTAATATTCATTTTCAATTTATCTTTAAAAGATAAAGTCCCAAAATATTCAGTTCATATTGGAAAACATTTCCATACTTATTAAATAATAAGTAATTTACAAATCCATTCATTTTCAACACTTGGAAAATATTCAATATACTTAAATCGAAATTAAGTATATATTTCATTCCTTTAAGGAAATCATTCCCTTAACACATTTATTTGGGTCAAAAACGAATGTTGTTTAAAACATCGTTACGACGACCCAAAATCACCAGTATAGGGATTCAAAGTTTAAATAGATATATAAATCCCAATACTATACAAAACATTTCCTTTCGGAAACCATTTACTATAACAACAGTGTTATAGTCCACCATTTCCTTCTTTCTCGAAAACGTCTATTTCAACAACAATGTTGAAATCTATGTTTTCGATGGTTAATACATTTTAAAACACCGTTAAAACGATTAACTTCATTTATAATATTCATTTTCCCAAGCATATCCATTTTATCTGATAATAATATATTCACTGTCCAATATCGTGAATATACTTCCTTAACCAATTTCAACTTTCAATTTATCAAATTCATTGATTTCGAATTTATAAACAATGTCTATAAATTCCATTTCTATTTATAAGCTTCGGTTTATAAATCTCCTTTATTAATCCAATTTATATTTCGTTTATATGCCGAATCTAACTTATAAGTAAATTACTTATAATTCATTTATTCACAAATCCATTTATTTTATGTCATCGTTTGTTTATAAATCTAAAATTCTTATTTACTTATAAAACTAAGTACAACTTTATTTTAACACTTATAAAAGCTCGTTTTAAAATTCCAATATCTTTAACTTATAAAATATAAATTTTATAAATCTTTTATATAAACCGTGTATAATAATTCAAAAATCTCAATTTAAATAAGCCAATCTCTTTATTAATTTACAAAACGTTATTTAAAACTTATATAACTCCAAAATTACACTAAAGTATTATTTTCCCAAAAATATAACTTTTATAACCATAAAATTAAAATGTTTATTTATTTTAACAATTCAAAATTAAATAAAATGTATACTTTCAAAAATCACTTTAAAATTTCTTTTAAAAACCAAAATCATTATTTTAAAACTTCAAAAATGGATCCAATGATGCAGCAGCACCAAATAGTCAATCACGACATCCAAATATCATATATCGATATGATAATCAAACAAATATCACAATATCTGTAAATAAATCAATACAGTTGAGGAATCCAGTTGGATCCCTCCAACCTGTTTCCCTGCATCCAAAGATGTTAGCACAATACCAATTTCGTTCCACTACGGAATTATCGCGGTATATGGGATTTATAAAAATATTATCCGCTTAATAGACGGTGCAATAGGGTCTCGTCCGATATATACTGCAGGAAATCAATTCCAATATATACATATGCCAATATATATATATTGCTATATATAGATATATTGTATTATATCTAATATTACAACCAAACAGCAACCAATAACTGCAATTATCATTCAACATACATTCTAGCAATTTTAAATCTAACTATTTAAAATATAAATCGAAACCGATTCGATTGAGTGAGAAGTTCTCACCTTGATTTCAATTCCGTTTTAGCGATTTATTTCGAATAAAATTAAACGTGCGTTTAATTTTACCCGAAATTCTCACTAACTCCAAACGACTCCAATCCAGTTCCATAGCGTAGTGCTCGTCCATACGATTCCAACGCAACTGGTTTCGCGCGTTTTCGACCTCGTATGAAAAAAAAATGAATTTTAGAAGTTACAGGAATTTTTAATTATAAATTTACAATAATTTATTTTCTATTTTCTAAACCTATTCAATCTTGGCCGTGAGATCCTTGACCCCTGCAATCACCACCGCTCCATTCTTCTTCCATCTCACGTTACTTCTACAGATGATACACGCGAGAAACCCATAGGTTCGAAATTTAGGGTTAAAATTCGATCGGAGAGTGCCATATTGAAGAGCATCAAGCAAGCTACACTCTGCTGCCATGGGGTGGAGCTCGGCCACCTGTAGCTCCTCGAAAGTCGTGCGCAGCTGGTCACGAACGCGGCTACATTGATGAAGATCCGTAGCTCCAAACACGATCATAGCCGTTGAATATAAGGATCTTGTCATGCTCTACAACTTTCATGTTGAAAGTTTTTCCTAATTGTTGATGGATTGAGAGAAATTTGAGGAAGAAGAAGGTTGTTTTCTGGCCATTAAAATTATATGGAGGCGGCCTGAAGATGAAACCTAGGGTTTCTAATATTTTTGCAAAATGGAGATATTCGGGGGCTTTTATAGAAAAATTGACGTACACTATTCACCCCGGATTTTCCGAACTCCAAACGAAGCATGCCGGTTGGCGTTCCTAAGGTTTACCCCGCATTCCGAACACAATGGAACGTGTTTCGGGAGCTACTTCGGTCATCTGTGCGAGTTACGGCAATAAACGTTTGATTTTAAATTAAACCGATTAAACGATTTTCTAGGCGTTTTAGCTTACCCCGGACAAACGGTAAATCCAATTGACATGAAATTTGAAACCATACAATAATATCACATTACGGATCCGATGAAACTTGTTTCGTCGAAATCCGAGACTGTTTGAAAAATGACTATTTTAACTCGCCAAATTAATATTAAAACAATTTCGATGCGTTTCGAGCTGCCACGATCAAACAAAAACACCGATTGCTACAAAAATTGAAATCCAATAATAACAAACTATTACGGATCCAACGGAACTGGTTTCGTCGAATTCTGAGACTGTTCAATAATTGGCTATTTTACAGTCGATAATTAAATATTAAAATATTCAATTTTCACAGATTAACTCTAAATTCGATTTTAAAGTTCTATAACATCGTTTTAACTCCAACATGATAAAATAAAATTTTACAAATCATTTTCAATCATATTAAACCCAATTTTCAATTATTTCTGGAATTTTCAACTATTAAATAATCGATTTAGTTATCCAATTAAATCCAATTATTCAAAATAAAATTTATTTGACTTATAAATTTCACTTATTAATATTTAAAATTAATTAAATATTCAAATTTTAATTAATAGAAATTCTGGGTCGTTACAATCTTCCCCCCTTAAAAGAATTTTGTCCTCGAAATTACCAAGTAAGAAAAAGTTACATAATTCATTAACTTTCCAAAACAAATTTAAACTTCTTACCATACTTTACTAAGTTTTCAAGTCTATACTTAGTTATCTTTTCAAAACCAAACTATATCGTTTAATTTCCAATTCCAAAACCAAAATTATAGTTTTCACAAATTTTCCCATTTTTTCTCAAAAATTTTCTAACGCCTTAAATTTTCGAAAAAATTCGCCATAGTCTCCTTTGCGCGGCTCGATCCAAAAAAAATGACAGTATATATATCACAAATATACATCTCATCAAGTGATGAGGCATCCCGCAGGGAAAAAAGTGTAAAAGTACGGTATGTAATCCGAGATATGTACCTTATTTATTATTAGCGAGCGTATAACGGCTAATATAGCACGAAAGCGAGCTCCAAATGCGAAGCAAACGCAATCCGCACCTACTAAACACTCAACAAACAACATGAGAATCATGCATATATGAAAATAGTATCAATATACAACATATAGCAACATAACAACTTCATAATATAGCAAATGCAACAAAACAACAAATGCAAACATCAACCAACTATCGTCCATAACCAAATCAATATTCATTCATATTCTCATTAATATTCAATGAATTGGTTTTCAATTTAAATCACATTTGATTTATTTACTTGGATTTACTAACATTCATTCATATTCAATTTTAATTAGTTTGCATTCACTAATTCAAGTCCAATTCACATTCAGTTCTATTCAAATTTATTTACTTTCAATTTGAATTCAATTACTTTAGCTTCTAATTTCGCTAATTCACTTTCGTTAACACTTAATGAATTTATATACAATCAATTAACAATCAAATAACAACCAATGTTTATTCAATACAACCAAATTTATTCACTTTACATTCAATTTGGTTCAACACATTTAATTCCAATTGGATCATATTAAATTGACTTCCATTCAATTATTCAATTTCTCAGCTTCATTAGCTTCTAATGAATTAACACTTATATTCATTGTTTCATACTAATTATTTACATTCAATTGATTAATATTTCATCCATTAATTAATTCAATTACTAATTCATTTAACAAATAAGGTTGAATTTCATTTATATAACTCAAGTTCAAATTCTTAATACCTTCATTTCATTAATTCGCTTATTAATTTATTTCGACACCAAAATCAACTTTATTCAACTTTACTTAAGTTATATTTCATTTCAAGCATCTTATCAAATCCAAATCAATTTATTTAACTTTCCTTTTGTTAAATTTCAAATTACATGTCTTTGATGACAACTCAAATTTATTTCAACTTGGATTTTATTGATTTACTTATACTTCCTTTAATTTAACTTCCCTTTAAGTTAAATTTATTCTATCAAAATTCAATCTGTATAAGTTATCAACTCATTTATCATTCCCATAAATATCTTAAATAGGATTCTAGAGTCCTTTCAAATCATTCAAAACCATTTTTGAAATCAATTCAATTATCTTTTGAATTTCAAAATCCAAACTCAAAATTTTCCAAACAACTTTTATTTAAAACAATTTGGCAGCAATTTCTCTTTTGGAAACCCGAAAATGAATTCTAATGATGTGGCCATCATCATCAGGATTATTTTCCAGCGACCGAAAAGAGTTTAGAGCTTTAATTTCTCCAAAACAATTTTCCCAAAATATCAAATCCTTTCAAAACACTTCTCTGGAATTTTATTTTCAAAATATAAATCACATTTATAAATCTTTTACTTATATAATTTCACTTCTTATATATAAGATTATTTCACAAGTGTAAATTATTTTAATTATAACATCATACTTATACTTCATTTACTTGTATAATTATTCTTTAAAAATTGTTATTTTTATTCAACAACCAAACAATCAATTCATATACGCTTTAATAATCCTGAAAAATTATTCCTTTATATATAAAATATAATCGAGGTAAAATTATTTCATTTACCCAATTTAAAACAATACTGTGTCAAATTGTTCTATTCAAGTGTTTAGAGATCCCTATCAACAACGTTAATTACTCGTGTTGACCAAAATCCATATACCACTCAACAAACCAATCATCACAATATAAAACAATTTATATTCACTAACAAATACGCACTCGTATATATTATTACACTCAAACTCATTCTAGAGTACTACTGACTCTATCTCTAATGAGTAATACCCAACAGAGCCATGGTTGTCGCTTAACCATAAGCTCTGATATCAAATGTAACGTTTGCGAATTTTCTTTGCCGAAAATTCGAAATGTTAGGGTTAAAGAAGAAGAAAAGGTAGAAGAAGATAGAAAAAGAGAGAACAGAACATAAAGAAATAACAGAACAACATCAGAATCTCACAATCGCAGCGGAACAACATATAATAGACAAATGAATAATCTTTGAACAAAGTACTATATCAGTTATTACATTACATCTCATTACATTTCATTACATTACATCATCAGAGTGTACTACAAAAAACAGCGGAAAAGAAATACAATATACTTGTGAATACGCCATGCATCCATCTTGCCTCCAGCAACTCTTGAATTCCAGAATATCCTGATAAACCTTTACTCTTGACTGCCCGTGTGGAAATTGGTGGGCACCTAGAGTTTAGGAAGGAAAACAATAAACTCCGAGTCAGTCATGTGACTGGTGTGAGAACTAAAACAATTTATTTTTCTTTAAAATCAAAATAGAGGAATATTTTTAAAGTCAATTCGCAATGCTTTTAAAAATGAGACTACCATAAGCCTCCCGCACACACACACAATGCAAACGCAGAATCGGAGGAGATTTCTCCTTATGATAGTCAAAGATGCTTGTTACGGATTAAAAAGAAACATTTGATATTATTACTAGTGCATAGTGTAGGCAAAATTCATTTCGAAAATAAAGATATAAATCTTAGCCAGCATAGGAATTTCGCACTTATGCCTACTATAGCTACCATCCAAACAGTGGGGCGCCACCATTAGTGAATGATAGGTTCTACAACTAAAACCGTACAAGATCGTATTGTTTCTTTGGATTTCCAACAAATAGTCAGGCCAAGGAATTTCCCATTGCCACATGGAAACGCCTCTGGAATGACGTCCCGAGAACCAAACCGGATCTCTGCCAACACAAGGCCGGGTTACCCCTAACTGGGTAACTACTGACACGAATATGTCATCCCCCGATCGTAACAGATCTATCCGAGAATCCTCGATTTCCAACAACCACAAAGCAATAAATTTGCAGCAACAACATAGGTTAAGTATCTGGGCTCCATACCATGATACCACCTCTCTCCAGAAGGAATGACATACACTAAAGGGGCGCTACCCCCTAATAACCTTGCTGCGTCCTTCCTGTTTTGACCATTTCCGGGGTGTGAGGTCCGACGAAGTCTCGTCCACAAAGCCATGCTTTATACAAAAGCCGTGCTTTTGGTCAATCAAATGATCATAAAAATGATCACCAAGATAAATGATCAAACAAATGATCATATCACAAATGATCAAACAATGATCATTTCACAGCAACACTCAGCATGCCACACTACCAAATTGGGAGTATATCACTAATAACATTCAACTATATAACCTCTAAGCTCGTATGTCTCAGAGAAGGGTGTTAAGCTAAGAGAATAAATTCTCCTCCACCAACAGAAATATATTTGAAAGAAATCGGCTTTATATCTCAATTTGTAATGTCAGACATGCAATCCATACAAGTCTGTTCCGGGCTCGAACAGAACCGAAGGCACTTACAAAGAAGTCCTTGCATTCCGGATAATTTCTAATCACGTCTGGACTTCCTGTCACTAAGGGTGATAAAACCTCTATATCGAAGATCAGCCGATGGAGAGTAACTCAACGGTAATCCTTCCGTTTTCAAAAATATCCGGTCTTCAACACCGGTCATCAAATGCAATCCATAACGACGTATCACATATTCGGAATGGGTTATACGACCCCAAGGTCCTTTCCCGGCTAACCCGAATAGTGAGCGCTTATTCAAAAATAAGTGTGGCATTCAAATTCAAACAATCACAACAAATATCTATTTAAAGGTAAATATTGATAGTCGGTTATTTAACTATCAATAGGCGTGTTCAACATCATCAAATCCAAATAATTTCCAAAATTATTTACTTTCCAAAATATCTTTAAAAGATGTGTATATTTTCCACATTTCAACATTTTAAAACAATTTTCAAATCGCTTTTCACATTTACCACCTTTGAAAACAATTTCAATCCTTTTCCTAACGCGGAAATACTTTCATTTTCAACATGGTTCATTTAAACCAATTTAAATAAATCCTTAACGATTTACTTTATATTTACGTTCCAAATCCGTAAATTAATTCCCACGCTTCAAAAACACATCAACGTTTATTTTTTTAAAAATTCCCCTTTCTTTTATAAATTCCCTAGTGAATTTAAAATTCCAAAATATCTATGAATATACAATTTCCCAATCGATTTCTAATATTCATTTTCAATTTACCTTTAAAAGATAAAGTCCCAAAATATTCAGTTCATATTGGAAAACATTTCCATACTTATTAAATAATAAGTAATTTACAAATCCATTCATTTTCAACACTTGAAAAATATTCAATATACTTAAATCGAAATTAAGTATATATTTCATTCCTTTAAGGAAATCATTCTCTTAACACATTTATTTGGGTCAAAAACGAATGTTGTGTAAAACATCGTTACGACGACCCAAAATCACTAGTATAGGGATTCAAAGTTTAAATAGATATATAAATCCCAATACTATACAAAACATTTCCTTTCGGAAACCATTTACTATAACAACAGTGTTATAGTCCACCATTTCCTTCTTTCTCGAAAACGTCTATTTCAACAACAATGTTGAAATCTATGTTTTCGATGGTTAATACATTTTAAAACACCGTTAATAACTTCATTTATAATATTCATTTTCCCAAGCATATCCATTTTATATGATAATAATATATTCACTGTCCAATATCGTGAATATACTTCCTTAACCAATTTCAACTTTCAATTTGTCAAATTCCATTGATTTCGAATTTTAAAAAATGTCTATAAATTCCATTTCTATTTATAAGCTTCGGTTTATAAATCTCCTTTATTAATCCAATTTATATTTCGTTTATATGCCGAATCTAACTTATAAGTAAATTACTTATAATTCATTTATTCACAAATCCATTTATTTTATATCATCGTTTGTTTATAAATCTAAAATTCTTATTTACTTATAAAACTAAGTACAACTTTATTTTAACACTTATAAAAGCTCGTTTTAAAATTCCAATATCTTTAACTTATAAAATATAAATTTTATAAATCTTTTATATAAACCGTTTATAATAATTCAAAAATCTCAATTTAAATAAACCGATCTCTTTATTAATTTACAAAACGTTATTTAAAACTTATATAACTCCAAAATTACACTTAAGTATTATTTTCCCAAAAATATAACTTTTATAACCATAAAATTAAAATGTTTATTTATTTTAACAATTCAAAATTAAATAAAACGTATACTTTCAAAAATCACTTTAAAAATTCTTTTAAAAACCAAAATCATTATTTTAAAACGTCAAAAATGGATCTGATGATGTAGCAGCACCAAATAGTCAATCACGACATCCAAATATCATATATCGATATGATAATCAACAAATATCACAATATCTGTAAATAAATCAATACAGTTGAGGAATCCAGTTGGATCCCTCCAACCTGTTTCCCTGCATCCAAAGATGTTAGCACAATACCAATTCCGTTCCGGTACGGAATTATCGCGGTATATGGGATTTATAAAAATATTATCCGCTTAATAGACGGCGCAATAGGGTCTCATCCGCTATACACTGCGGGAAATCAATTCCAATATATACATATGCCAATATATATATATATATTGCTATATATAGATATATCGTATTATATCTAATATTACAACCAAACAGCAATCAATAACTGCAATTATCATTCAACATACATTCAAGCAATTTTAAATCTAACTATTTAAAATATAAATCGAAATCGATTCGATTGAGTGAGAAGTTCTCACCTTGATTTCAATTCCGTTTTAGCGATTTATTTCGAATAAAATTAAACGTGCGTTTAATTTTACCCGAAATTCTCACTAACTCCAAACGACTCCAATCCAGTTCCATAGGGTAGTGCTCGTGCATACGATTCCAACGCAACTGGTTTCGCGCGTTTTCGACCTCGTATGAAAAAAATATGAATTTTAGAAGTTACACGAATTTTTAATTATAAATTTACAACAATTTATTTTCTATTTTCTAAACCTATTCAATCTTGGCCGTTCAAAAATTCTGAGACTGAGGCTGTTCAAAATTCTGAGACTGTTCAAAAAATTGGATATTATAAATTTTATAAACTGGTTTCGTCGAATTCTGAGACTGTTCAAAAATTGGCTATTTTACAATCGATAATTAAATATTAAAATATTCAATTTTCACAGATTAACTCTAAATTTGATTTTAAAAGTTCTATAACATCGTTTTAACTCCAACATGATAAAATAAAATTTTACAAATCATTTTCAATCATATTAAACCCGATTTTCAATTATTTCTTGAATTTTCAACTATTAAATAATCGATTTAGTTATCCAATTAAATCCAATTATTCAAAATAAAATTTATCCGACTTATAAATTTCACTTATTAATATTTAAAATTAATTAAATATTCAAATTTTAATTAATAGAAATTCTGGGTCATTACAATAAATCTTTTATTTTACAACATCTATTCAATTTATAATCTTCACAATTTATAAATTTATAATTTTTAATGAAATCCATTTTATACTTCATTTTAACACTTACTAAACTCGTTTTATAATTCCAACATTATATATATATATATAGTATAAATATCAATGTTAAAAATCTTTTACATACATCCTTTATAATAATTCAAAATTCTAAATTTAAACTATTTTATAAATCTATTTATTTTAAAAATCACCTCTTGGTTATATTTCACAAAAATCTTAATTTTTATAACATAAAAATTTATAACGTTTTAATTATTTAAAATGAATCAATTCAAAAATTTAATAAAACGTATACTTTGAAAAATCATTTTAAAAATCATTTTAAAATCAAAATCGTTATTTTTAAACTTTAAAAATGGATCCGATGATGCAACATCACCCAATAGTCAATCACGACAACAAACATCATATATCATCATATGATAATCAACAAACATCAAAATATCTGTAATCAAATAAATACTGGTGAGGAATCCAGTTGGATCCCTCCAACCTGTTTCCCTGCATCCACAAACATTAGCACAATACCAATTCCGTTCCAGTACGGAATATCGCGTATATAGGATTCATAAAATATTATCCGCTATTATACGGCGCAATAGGGTCTCATCCGCTATATAATGCGGGAATTCAACTCCTAGTACATAAATAATGCCAATTTCATTGTACTGTGAAATATTCGCGATATATGTTTTTAATAAATGACCTCCGCTTACTAACGGCGTATAATGTCTATTTTAACAATCAATAGATAACAATCATCATTCAAACATACAATCAAGAAATTTTAAATATAACTAATTAAATTTTAAATCGAAACAATTCGATTGAGTGAGAAGTTCTCACCTTGATTTCAATTCCGTTTTAGCGATTTATTTCGAATAAAATTAAACGCGCGCTTAATTTTACTCGAAATTTTCACTAGCTCCAAACGATTCCAATCCAACTCTATATCGTAATGTTCGTCCACACAGTTCCAACGCAACTAGTTTCGTCCAAAACGGACCTCGTATGAACAGTTACAACATTTTAAAGATCACACGATTTATAATAAAATTTATTTACATTTTCTTTTTAAATTTATAACCTATAATCATCTGGCCGTGCATTTTCATCTGATGAGATCTGGGCCGCTAATTGCCATCTTCCTCCATCACGTTCTCTTCCAGTATTACACGCGACTTGAAACCCATAGCCGTGCTCACTAGGGTTAGATATCGCACCTCCTACGACGAGCTTCGGCACGATCGGCGACCGCCACCACAAAGCCAACGTCGAACTCCACCTTCACCAGAGAACCGGCCCCACTCGGCTGACCCAATCCCGAGAAAAACATGAAAAAATGCACTACTTCAAGCTTCGATTGTCGTTGATTCGTTGCTTCATTTTTTATCATCACCGTGTGGAATTGTAGATCCCACTTAGCTCTATAACTTTGTAGTTGGAAGCTTTTACTAATTGTTTATGGATTGAGAAATATTGAGGGATGAAATTTCGAATTTTCCTGGCCATCGAATGGTAGCCGGCGGCTACCAATTAGGGTTTAGGGTTTGAGCTAATGAAAGGCTAAGGCTCCTTTTATAGAAATTTTACCAAAAACACTATTCATTTCCAATTTTTCCGAACTCCAAATCTCGCACGGTGACCGGCATTTTTAGGGTTTATCCCGCGTTCTTGACACAACGGAATAGGTTTCGGAGGCTAATTCGATCATCTGTGCGGGTTATGGCAATAAACGATCGATTTAAAATTAAATCGGTTAACTAAATTTCTATGCGTTTTAGCTTCCCCCGGACAAAGGGTAAATCCGATTGACACGAAATTTGAAACCTTATAATAATATCACATTACGGATCCGATGAAACTGGTTTCGTTGAAATCCGAGACTGTTTGAAAAATGGCTATTTTTAGTCGTCAATTAAATATTAAAATACTCAATTTTCACAAATTAACTTTAAATTCAATTTTAAAAGTTCTTTAACATCGTTCTAACTCCAACATGATCAAATAAAATTTTACAAATCAATTTTTATCATATTTAACCAAATTTCCATTATTTCTGTATTTTCAATATTAAATTATTGATTTAATTATCCAATTAAATCCAGATATTCGAAATAAAATTATTCGACTTATAAATTAAACTTATTAATATTTAAAATCAATTAAATATACAAATTTTAATTGACAGAAATTCTGGGTCGTTACATACTTCCCTCCTTAAAAGAATTTCGTCCTCGAAATTACCAAGTAAGAAAAAGTTACAGAATCCATTAATTTTCCAAAACAAACCGTTCAAATTAGATTTTTCAAATATCTTAAGTGTTTAACTTTTCCAAAATTCATAGTTAAACTTCTTACAAAATCTTTACTAAGTTTCCAAATTCAAACTTAGTTTTCAAAAAAAAATTCTCAACTTTCTCAAAAATATTCAAACGCCTTAAATTTTCGGAAAAATTCGCCATAGTCTCCTTTGCGCGGCTCGATCCGAAAAAAAAATACAGTATATATATCACAAATATACATCTCATCAAGTGATGAGGCATCCCGCAGGGAAAAAAGTGTAAAAGTACGATATTTAATCCGAGATATGTACTTTATATATTATTAGCGAGCATATACGGCTAATATAGCACGAAAGCGAGCTCCAAATGCAAAGCAAGCACAATCCGTACCTACTAAACACTCAACAAACAACATGAGTAACATGTGTATATGAAAATAGTATCAATATACATCATATAGCAGCATAACAACTACATGCGCCAACATAGCAATGCATTCAATCAACAAATGCAACCATCAAACAGCTATCATCCAATGAACATCCAACAAATCCATAACCAAATCAATACTCATTCATATTCTCATTAATATTCAATGAATTGGTTTTCAATTTAGTCACATTTGATTCGTTGACATTGGATTTTGTAAATATCCATTCATTAATTTTTCAATTAGTTCATATTCACTAATTTATATTCACATTAGTTTACTTCCAAATCAAATTCAGTTTTATTCAAATTCATTTTCTTCCAATTTGAATTCAATTACATAGCTTCTAGTTTCGCTAATTCAATTTCATTTAACACTTAAAGAAATATGCACAATCAATTAAGAATCAAATAGCAACCAATGTATATCCAATATAACCAAATTTATACATTTTACATTTCTTTACATTCAATTTGATTCAACACTTTTAATTCCAATTGGTTGATATTAAATTGATTTTCATTCAATTATTCAACTTCCAATAACATTACCTTTAAAGAATTTACACTTGCATTCATTATTCCATATCAATTATTTACATTTTATTGATTAACATTCAATCCATTCATTAATTCAATTGCTAATTCCTTTAACAATATAAAGTTGAATTTCATTTATATAACTCAAATTCACATTCATTTATATCACTTGATTATTTTACTTTAATACCAAAATCAACTTCATTCAACATCATTTAAGTTACTTTCCATTTCAACATCATTTGCTTAGCTTAACTTAAATTTCCACTTATAAATTCAATTCAGATTCCAATTCTAAAGTAAGTTCCATTTACTTTTACCAAAGTCAAATTTATTATCTCATATTATAAGTTCAAAACTCTTTTCACTTACATTCAATTCAGATTTCATTTCTATTTAACTTTTTACCAAAGTCAAATTTTCATCACTTATTCAACAACCAAACAATCAATTCATATACACCTTAATAATTCTGAAAAATTATTCCTTTATATATAAAATATAATCAAGGTAAAATTATTTCATTTATCCAATTTAAAATGATACTATGTCGACTTGCCTCGTTTAAGAGTTTAGAAACTCCTATTGATTACGGTTGTACACCCCGCACTAACCAGAATTCATAAACAGCTCAACGGATAAGTAAACACAATATAAAAAAATTTCATATTCACTAACAAATACGCACTCGTATCTATTATTACACTCACACTTATTTTAGAGTACTACTGACTCTATCTTTAATGAGTAATTCCCCACAGAGCAAGGTTGTCGCTTAACCATAAGCTCTGATACCAAATGTGACGAATGCGACTTTTCGACGCTCGAAAAACGACATCAATACGTCCACTGTATCAACTGCCGAGAAATCGAAAGCCGAAAAACCGTACCGTTAGGGTTAAAGAAGAGGTAGAAGATAGAAGAAGAAAGAAAAAAGAGAACAGAACGCAAAGAAACAACAGAACAATATCAGAATCTCACAATCGCAGCGGAACAACATATAATAGATAAATGAATAATCTTTAAACAAAGAACTATATCAGTTATTACATTACATCATATTACATTTCATTACATCATCAGAGTGTACAACAACAAAAACAACAACAACGACAACAAACAGCGGAAAGAAATATTATATACTAGTGAATACGCCATGCCATCCAGCTTGCCTCCAGCAACTCCTGAATTCTAGAACATCTTGATAACCTAACTCTTGACTGCCTGTGTGGAAATTTGTGGGCACCCAGAGTTTAGGAAGGAAAACCATAAATTCCGAGTCAGTCATGGGACTGGTGTGAGAACTAAAACAGTTTATCTCTAAAACAAAGGACAGGATAATTTTAAAATAGATTCGCAATGCTTTTTAGAAAATGAGACTACCGTAAGGCCTCACGCACGCACACACAATGCAAACGCAAAATCGGAGGAGATTTCTCCTTATGATAGTCAAAGATGCTTGATACGCATTAAAAAGAAACATTTGATATTATTACTAGTGCATAGTGTAAAAAACATTTAGAAAGTAAAGATATAAATCTTAGCCAGCATAGGCATTTCGCACTTATGCCTACTATAGATACCATCCAAACAGTGGTGACCACCATAAGTGAATGATAGGTTCTACAACTAAAACCGTACAAGATCGTATTATTTCTTTGGATTTCCAACAAATGGTCAGGCCAAGGAACTTCCCATTGCCACATGGGTACGCCTCTGGAAAGACGACCCGAGAACCTAACCGGATCTCTGCCAACACAAGGTCGGGATACCTTTCAAACTAGGTAATTACTGACACGAATATGTCATTCCCCGATCGTAAATGATCTATATCCGAGGATCCTTGATTTCCAACAACCACAAAGCAATAAATTTGCAGCAGCAACATAAATTAAGTATCGGGGCTCCATACCATGATACCACCTCTATCCAGAACGAATGACATACACTAAAGGGGCGCTACCCCCTAATAACCATGCTGCATCCTTCCTGTTTTGATCATTTTTGGGGAGTGAGGTACGACGAAGTCTCGTCCACAAAGCCACGCTTTATATAAAAGCTGTGCTTTGATCATCAAATGCTCAACAGCACTTCCTATGCCACATTACCAATTTGGGAATGTATCACTAGTAACTATCAACTACATAACCTCTAAGGGCGTTAAGCTAAGAGTCTAATTTCTCCGCCACCAACGGCAACATATTTGATAGAAACCAGCTTTACATCTCAAACTGTAACGTCAGACACACATCCATACAATTCTGTTCCAGGATCGAACGGAACCGAAGGCACTTACAAAAAAGTCCTTGCAATCCGAATATTCACTAATCACGACCGGACTTCCCATCACAAAGAGTAATAAATTTCTATATCGGAGATCAGACGATGCAGAAACATTCGACCGTAATCCTTCTATTTTCACAAATATCCGGTCTTCAACACCGATCATCAAATGCAATCCATAACGATGTATCACATATTCAGAATGGGTTATACGACACCAAGGTCCTTTCCCGGCTAAACCGAATAGTGAGCGCTTATTTTAAAAATAAGGGTGGCATTCAAATTCAAGCAAATCACAACAAATACATATTTAAAGGTAAATATTGATAGTCGGATTATTTAACTATCAATAGGTATGCTCAACATCACCAAATTCCAAATAATTTTCCAAATTATTTATCTTCCAAAATATCTTTACTAGATAAATAATTTTCGCACTTCAACCATTTGAAAACAAATTTTCAAATCACTTTTCACCTTTACCACTTTTGAAAACAAATTTCAATCATTTTCCTTACGCAGAAATACTTTCATTTCGACATGGTTCTTTTAAACCAATTAAATAAATCCTTAATGATTTACTTTATATTTACGTTCCAAATCCGCAAATTAATTACCACACTTCAAAAATAAATCAACGTTTATTTTTAAACAAATTTCCCTTTCTTTTATAAATTCCATAGTGAATTTACAATTCCAAAATATCTATGAATATATGATTTTCAAATCGATTTTTAATATTTATTTCCAATTTATCTTTAAAAGATAAAATCTCAAAATATTTACTTCATATTGGAAAACACTTCCATACTTATTAAATAATAAGTAATTCACAAATCCATTTATTTTCAACCCTTGGAAAATATTCAATATACTTAAATCGAAATTAAGTATATATTTCATTCTTTGAGGAAATCATTCTCTTAAACATATTTATTTGGGCCAAAACAAATGTTGCACAAAACATCGTTACGACGACCTAAAATAACTAGTATAGGGATTCGAAATTAAAATAGATAAATCCCAATACTATACAAAACATTTCCTTTCGGAAATCATTTACTATAACAACAGTGTTATAGTCCACCATTTCCTTATTTCTCGAAAACGTCTATTTCAACAATGAATGTTGAAATCTATGTATTCGATTCGTAACACATTTTAATATATCTTTTTAAAATAATTAACTTCATTTTATAATATAGCTTTCCCAAAAATAACCATTTTATTTAATAATATATTCACTATCCAAAATCGTGAATATACTTCACTAACCAAATTTCAATATTTCTACACATTTTATATAAAGAATAGTTCGCTATCCAAAATCGCGAATATACTTCTTTTAATAAATTTCTATAAATTACATTTCTATTTATAAATCTCCTTTATTAATCCGCTTCAATTTATATATCTCAAATATATACCAAAGGTCCATATTATAAGTTAAATACTTATAATTCATTTATTTACAAAATCGTTCTTTTTAAAACTTCTATTACTTTTAAGATTCGTTTATATTTTATAACAACTTCAACATATAAAATCTCCTTTATTAACAATTTCTATTCATATCCCATTTAAATGCCCAAAATCCAGTTTATAAGTTAATTACTTATAAATCTTTTATTTTACAACATCTGTTCATTTTATAATCTTCACAATTTATAAATCTATAATTTTTAATGAAATCCATTTTATACTTCATTTTAACACTTAATAAACTCGTTTTATAATTTCAATATTATATATATATATACATATTATAAATATCAATGTTAAAAATATTTTACACACATCCTTTATAATAATTCAAAAATAAAAATTTAAACTATTTTATAAATCTATTTATTTTAAAAATCACCTCTTGGTTATATTTCACAAAAATCGTAATTTCTATAACATAAAAATTTATAACGTTTTAATTATTTAAAATGAATCAATTCAAAAATTTAATAAAACGTATACTTTGAAAAATCATTTTTAAAAATCATTTTAAAATCAAAATCGTTATTTTTAAACTTTATAAATGGATCCGATGATGCAACAGCACCCAATAGTCAATCACGACAACAAACATCATATATCATCATATGATAATCAACAAACATCAAAATATCTGTAATCAAATAAATACTGATGAGGAATCCAGTTGGATCCCTCCAACCTGTTTCCCTGCATCCACAAACATTAGCACAATACCAATTCCGTTCCAGTACGGAATATCGCGGTATATGGATTCATAAAATATTATCCGCTATTATACGACGCAATAGGGTCTCATCCACTATATAATGCGGGAAATCAACTCCAAGTACATAAATAATGCCAATTTCACTGTACTGTGAAATATTCGCGATATATGTTTTTAATAAATAACCTCCGCTTACTAACGGCGTATAATGTCTATTTTAACAATCAACAGATAACAATCATCATTCAAACATACAATTAAGAAATTTTAAATATAACTAATAAAATTTTAAATCGAAACAATTCGATTGAGTGAGAAGTTCTCACCTTGATTTCAATTCCGTTTCAGCGATTTATTTCGAATAAAATTAAACGCGCGTTTAATTTTACTCGAAATTTTCACTAGCTCCAAAAGATTCCAATCCAACTCCATATCGTAGTGTTCGTCCATACAGTTCCAACACAACTAGTTCCATCCAAAATGGACCTCGTATGAACAGTTACAACATTTTAAAGATCACACGATTTATAATATAATTTATTTACATTTTCATTTTAAATTTATAACCTATAATCATCTGGCCGTGCATTTTCATCTGATGAGATCTGGGCCGCTAATTGCCATCTTCCTCCATCACGTTCTCTTCTAGTATTTGTAACGACCCGGCTTTTTCAACAGTTAATTTGTGATATTTAAAATGAATTTAAATAAGTAATTTGAAATATAATTTGTTTTCAATATGAAAAGTTGGTTTGATTAAATAAAAAGAACTCAGAATTTGAATATAACAATTAATTGAATAAATTAAATAGTGATTTACAATTGGGTAAATTATTTAAATCTGGAATTATAAGTTTGTTGAAAATATTTTAACGGCTTATAAAATTTTTATTAATAATACTGAGAATAATAGGTGGATTGGAATTGAATTTAACTGCCGTTTGTTCAATTTTAATTTTACATTGTTTAATTGACGATTGAAAATAGCCTTCCGAGGCACAGTCTCGGAATTCAACGAAACCAGTTCCATTGGATCCATAATATTGAGTTATTGCCGGATTTCAAATTTCGTAATTTTTGGAGTGATCGTGTGATTGTACGATAAGAATATGCGCTATAATTTATATTGAATTCGAGAAGATTTTTAAAGTATAACGTTTAAAATAAAATAATTAGCGTAGCTTCCTCAACACACCATTGTTCGTCTTTTTGAATACGCCTCCCGTTTTCTTTAAAGCCATGATGCTTCTTGTTTCTTCCTTCGTTCAAAAAAAAACTAAAATTCAATTTAATGGCTGCCTTTCCTTTTAAATCGTGAAACAAAACCTCCCTCATATTTTCATTTTCGAAACCCACTTCGTTTCTTCCTTTCTTCCTTCAAGCCGACTTCAACAGCATTCAAAAGTAAAAAAAAATAATTGAAAAGCCCTAACTCGAAATTGATTTGGAATAGAGGGGCGCGACGCGATCTGCAGCGTCGTCACAAGTGGAGGCTGCGCGCGCGAGGATGCGGCAGCTCAATTGAGGAGTTGGTGGTCGGGTACCAACCAAGGGAATTCGCGATGGCGAGTAGGCAACTTCAATGCGGCATGGTTCATTTGATTGGGAAGCACTAGATTATGGCTAGGGTTTTGTCGGCGTTCGATACGAGTGGAGCATGTTCAGCCGCAGTTCATGTGCTCGAGTGCGACAGTCTGGAGCGTATGCGCTTATCTTCGTGATGGCGAGGGTTCTGGGAGTTTGCTAGGTATATGTTTACAATTTGTTCAATTCAGTTTAAATCTGAACATGGACAGGAAAAAAATAACAAAAATAAATATAAAGCTGTATCTGATTTATGTAGAAAGAGATATATATATAGGATTTTTGGATGTAAATATGAATTTTAAAGTATTTGAAAACCTATATAAAATTAGATTTTTGAAATTCTATTATTCATTTTTATAAGTATATATATGTTGTTCAAGAATAAAATAAATATACATGTTTTAAATTTTATTTAAATAGTGGATTTAGTGACTAAAATTTGTTTAATACACTAAAGGATTTTTAAAGATAGTAGTCAAAATAAATCGTTGGTTAAAAATCAAAATGGAAATTTGTCGATCGATCTGTTCAAATATTAATAAAATCATATAATTGTTTGTATAAGGTCAAAAGTCGGGAAATCGGGTCAAGATTGAAAAGGGTTGCAACTTAAAGGCAAAGATGAGATTTTCTCACTCATTTGGATGCCATAAATAAATTTAAATGTTAAATTTAAATCATTGGATGCGTTTGGTTGATTTATAATAATATATTCACTGGATGATATTATAGACCCATATACTGCAATATTCCACCATTGAAGTGGAAGTGATATATTATTTTTGCTAACATCTGTGTGGATGCAGGGAAAACAGGTTGGAGGGATCCAACAGGATTCCTCAAAGATATTTATTTTATCTCATATATATGTTGTTCTGTGACAAGATGATAAATGGGGATGGGTGGCCTTATATATGAATTGAATTATTAACTGTTGAATAATAGAGAAGTTGAAATTTGAAATTTAACTACTATTGACAAATTAATTTAAAGAAGTTAAATAAAACTCAAATAGGAAATATTATTGGAATTTGAAATTTCAACTTGAGAAGGAAGAAAAAAGAAATAAAAGCATCTTATAAACTGAAATAGGCTAAAGTTGAGTTTTTAGGAAAATTTAATATATTAAACACGGGAAGAATTATTGTAATCAACAAGTAAAATTTTATTTAAGAAAAAAAAACATGTTGTTAAGAAGTACAAATAAGAGTTTTATTAAGAAATAAAAAGGAATTTTATTAAGTAATGAATGGAATTTATTTAAAGAGCAATATGATATTTATATAAAAGAAATAAACTATTAAGGTGGAATTCTTAAATAAACTATATTTATAAATAAAGTGAACTCAAAGAGATTTTATGAATTTAAATGGAGTTTATAAATGAGATAGGAAATATCGGGGTATATTGGAAAGGATAAGTCAAGGTGAACTTATATTGAGTTATAAATTTGTTTAAAACGGGAATAGTAGAATATTTCCGAAAGTAAGAAGTGTGAATTTGGACAAGAGGCATTTATAGATGGATATTGGATTTCCGAAAATTATAAATTTATTTTTAAAGGGAATATTTTCAAATTACTATACTATATAGGTTTTATAAATCATTTCTGAATTTAAAATATTTCAAATTAGTTATTTTTGAAGGCTTAGCAATTATTTGTAATAAACTCTAATTGTTTTCTAAAACCAGCTTTGAAACTTATAAATAACTAGATATAAATTTTAATATTTAATATTACTTATTTTGGAAATCTATATGTTTTCCAAATGTTTTTAAAATCCAATTAAAATCCTCTTGTGATGGTAAGCAAATTTATGAGATAAGATTTAGGAGAAATCTTATTAAGTGGAGAAAGTGAGTTTGAGAAATTATAAGGAAAGTGTAAATTGATTTTTGAAGAATGAATGAGAAATAAAAGTTATTTTCAAAGGATAAATCAAATGGAGTGAGTATAAGAAATCAGTTAAATGATTTCATGGAAATAAAGGACTTTGAAAATATGAATCAAATGGATTAAATGGGAATAATATCTGAATGATATTGAGATAAATGATTTGTGGAAATTATTTGATGGTTGCTTGTGAATGATTAATTGATAGTTAAATAACCGACTATCAATATTGGACAATGCGCTGATCGTTTCGAAGAGTCCGGGATCGGATTTAATT
This sequence comes from Allium cepa, assembly GCA_030765085.1. NCBI lineage: Eukaryota > Viridiplantae > Streptophyta > Magnoliopsida > Asparagales > Amaryllidaceae > Allium > Allium cepa. The sequence goes on from CM060939.1 coordinate 323,786,753, forward strand.
ATCCGAAAACCACTTCGATCCGGTTTGAACGTTCACGAATGAAGACCGTGAAGAGTTGAAGACGGTGATTCGGTTTGTCCATACCCAGGACAACTTGTATGGATTGAATGCTTTCAAAACATCGTCAGGTGGACGATGAGCATTCTAAGTGATGCGTTCTTAAATCGGTAACGTTTAACCTAGTGACGCCCCACCTCTATACCCACGCTAGCCAAGAACACTCCGGAGTAGTGCTGTCAACTAGCACGGAGAATAAGGCTGTTGAGGAGCGACCATCCATGTAATTGCTTATCACACGGTGGCTATAAATAATCTTCGAAAACAAACATAGAAATAATCATATCACAAATCAGTCACAGATATCCATATCACAAAGGCGGAAGAAGATATGAATATATAACTAACACATGAAAGTGTACATCAGAGTAGTGGTCAATAAGATCCACGATAATACAAAAGAATAGCATCACGTGCTATACAAAAGAATACAACTATGAGTCTATATCTCAAGTGTATATAACAAAAACTGCTAATCTAAACAGTTAGCCAAAAGTCAGAGTGATGAATCCCTGGGAAGAAGTCAAGCAGAAGCACCTGTAACATCTCGGTCTGACCCGAGTATTATTTAAGGAAATAATAAACGGATCAGTCTAGCTATAAATATCAGATGACATGATATAACATAAAAGATATGGCATAAACATAAACATCCATAACGACATACCACTATAAGTACGTAAATAATGATCAACAGAAGATCAATCAATAAGAGATAATCGATATCACAAGAATCTTCTCAAAGATTCGAAGAGGGCATCATACCCTAAACTTGTACTCATAACAAGTCAATGACAAATTCCAGAAATCAACACGAGAAAACCAGAAATCATAAAAAGAGAAAGAGGCCTATCACATGACGGTCCGAAGACCATGGGGAGCTACCCCGCATGTGTGAATGGAATCACACAGATTGAGGTCAAGACTAACCAAAAAGCAGAAAGGTATGTGTGAATGGAATCACACAAGTGGTGTCTAGTCTAACCTTGCAATGAAAGAGACATCGCGCAATTGCTAGTCTAATTCATAAAGCGATCATCAAGATCAACGAGAAGTGTCAATTACACTAAGCTAGTAAATATAGAAGTTTAGCTTCATGTCCCATAACCACTTGCTTAACTTAAATATTTACGAACAAACTATAAATCTTCACTAATAAAATTGTCACAAGAGGTTCAATCGAACAAGTCCAAGAATTAACCGACGAAGTGAACGCAAGCGTTTCATACCACTTGTTTTACTAAGTCGTTTAATTAGATTTCTCATCCGAGTGAGGTAAAGGCTTGTATATACTAATAGATTGGAAAACGGTTTAAGAAAAGAGATTTGTTATTAAAAATAGAGTTGAAATTGTTTGTTAAAAGAGTTTTGATATTTACTACTAGTATTGAAACCTTTATATTATAAAGTGACAAAACACAGAAGCAATTGTAGAAACAATCAGTCACAAAAATCGCATACGGAGATGTGAATAAAATCCAAGGAAATCAGCTCAATGTTTTTCAGATAAGATCCCCTACGGAGGGGGGGTCCAGGGGGGGTGGCAACCCCCCAAGGTGGGGTTGCGGGGGCAACGCCACCGCTTACGGGGTTCGACCTGCCCGGTCAGGTCGCGGGGGTCCAGGGGGCAGCGCCCCCGGCGGGGTGCGGGACAGCGCCCCGACCAAAACGGTACGACCTAGTGAAGACAAAATGAGGTCTAACGACCTAAGGGGAATAGGGTCGAGCGACCTATAAAACTCGCGACCTAAAAGTTAGCAAGGTCGAACGACCTATAGAGGCATAGGGTGCAGCGACCTAAAACATCGCGACCTAGTGAAGACCTAAGGGAGGCGAGCGACTTATAAAACTCGCGACCTAAAAGTTAGCAAGGTCGAACGACCTATAGAGGCATAGGGTGCAGCGACCTAAAACATCACGACCTAGTGACCTAACGGTTTAAGGGTCTTGCGACCTAACTGGAAACAAGGTCCAAACGACCTAACGACTTAAAGTGAAACCTGGCTGAGCGGTATAAGGTCGGAGACGACCTACGACTTAACTCCGTGTGAGCGACCTACGACCTATGGTTGCTACGACCTAACGAGTTCCAATAGTAAAGGCTTAAGGTCTAACGACCTAAGGGGTACGACCTAAGGTGTTGAGTTTGGATGACCTAACCAAATTGCATAGGCCATACGAGCTAAGGCCTAACGACCTAACTCCGAACGAGCTATACGCGAGTGACCTAAGGCGCTAACTCGCAAACGACCTAACGTTAACTCGCGAACGACCTAACTCCAGACGCGCCTTTTCAACGCGTGCGAGCTGAAGACCTGCCGACCTACGACCTAACTCCAAGCGACCTAAGGCCTAACGACCTATAGTGGACGAATGGGCTAGGGCCAGAAACGACCCAAATGAAGGTGACGACTTTTCCACGCGAACGACCTATAGATGCTGGGCGACCTAAGGGGGACAGAGCGACCTAAGCCAGAAATTCACCCCAAAACACTAAAAAGTGGAGTTTTTCGCCAATCCAATCCAAACCAAATGCAAATGTGCATGCAAACATGATAGGGATGCATTTCCAATAGCCCAAGATAGATATAGACTAGAATTGTGAGATAAAAATCTCACCTTTGCACTAAAGTTTATGAAGATGAAGCTTGAAAGCAAGGAGAAGCAATCCAAAGCTTGAATCCAATATCTTCTACTTGAATTTGGAGTTGAATGTTGGATTTGCAATTGAATTTGTGCTTGGAGTTTTAATTTCCCATTCCCTCCACCATTAATGCCAAAGCTTGATTAGTTAGGAAATTTATGAAGAATGAGGAGAAGAGGGTTGGAACTTGGGCTTAATAGGCTAAACTAACCCAAAGTCCAAAGCGGGAAAAGTTAGTGAAATTTCACTAACTCCAAACCTATCGATGTTTATACTTAAAAAGTTGTAAACGACATTTCGAACTCAATGGAAGTGGTCTCGAGTCCTAATTTGACCGTTTGCAAAAAGTAGCTTTTCGGACCAAAATCCGATTAACGAGTTAATATTTAAATAAAATATTTAAATACAAACTCGATAAATATGCGGGTTGTTACAAACCTCAAGCCTCATCAATCGGGAATGGCTAAAACAGGGGAGGTGCAGCAAGGTTAGGTGGGTCATGTCCAAGCAGGACAAGATTTTCTCCTGTCTAGATGTCCCTTTATATTCGGCTTAGTGGGTGGTTGGTCGCGCCAACCACGGGGTTATCTTGTTCGAGACTGTTCAGTAAGGAATGGTTCCGACCTTGTGTTGCAGGGGAGCGGGCGTACTCCTCGGTACTCTGATCTAGGCCAGGTACTATGACGGGCGGTACCCCAATAACCCGGCCATTGATGGAAACCCATTCTCCCTACGAGCCTTGTACGAGTTTTGTTTGTATTACCCACTCTGTGGCTAGTAGCTGGAATTTAATAGATGTAACATTTCGGCTATTTTATAAGTATTTGTATATAGACCCTATTATAATATCAGAGGATTTCTATAAAAATTGTTTTAGCTATCGTAAGGTAAAAACCCGACATGTTTATTTGTGGCGTGGTCTTACGAGATGCTTTTGTTTTCAAAGGATTTTTGAAACTTTAATAATCCAATTGAGTGTGATTTTCTCACGCTGGTATTCCAGACTGACTCGGGTGTTGTTTTATATGATGCTCGGGTCAGACCGAGTAAACAGGATTCAGGTTATATGCTGGAGCTCAGGAGACGAGCTGATGACAGAGCGTATTTACGTATTTGTCTATTATTTCCGCTGTGTATGATCTTATAGTAGTTGTCTCTGTATGATTGATTGATGTACTTTGATGATGGTATGTATGTATATATATATATATATATATATGGCAGTACATATTCTTGTATTTAAAACTGTATTCTATATATTATATTTTATTCCGCAGCGATGTGAGATTCTGATGTTGTTTTTGTTCTTCTTCTACCTCTTTCTTCTTTTACCCGAAGACTCGTACATTTGTGCCACTTTGAACTGAACTGTGGTGGAATTTGGTTAGTTCAAAGGGGTACGGATTTGCGGGCCTTCACACTTGGTATCAGAGCTGAAAGGTTAACCGAGAACCTTGGCTCTGGTGGGGAATTTACTCATTAGAGATTGAGTCAATGGTACTCTAGAATGAGTTTGAGTGTATTTATAGATATGAGTGCGTATTTGTTAGTGAATATAAAATGATTTTATATTGCGTTGGTTGATTTATTGAGTGGTATATGAACCTTCGTCGGCATAGCCTCGAAAACTGTATCGAAGGGGTTTCTAAACACTTAAATAGAGCAATTCGACACAATATTGATTTTCAAAAGCGAGTGAATGAAATAATTTCATCCAAAATATATTTTGATACAAAAGGAAATATTTTCTGAAATTATTATTATAACTTGGATGTTTGGATGCTAGTATTGTAAACAAATGAGATTTTAAAATCCGAAATAGCTTATATAACCCAGGAAATCATTAGATTTGAATTTTGGAATTTAAAATCAAGTGAAAAGTTAGAAATGAGAATTTAACTTGGATTTAAGATTAAATTGTTGAAAGGTAAGTAATAAATAAGAAATTTTTGTTGTGATTGAAGTGAGATGATGAAAATACAAAAATAATAATAAATAAATATAAATAATGTGGAGAAGTAAATAAAAATTTAGAATGTGAATGAATTGAGAAGTTTAAATAAAACTTGAAGTGGATTGAAATTAATTTAAGTTATGTGAATGGAAATTATGTGAATGGAAGTAAATTGAATTAAACTGGAAATAAAATTCAGTTGTATTGAATTAAATTGGAATTTGAATTAAAAATGAAATTAGGTGATGAAACCTGAGTTATAAATAGAAATTTCATTGAAATGGTAAATCAAATTTAATATGAATCACAATTATTATGAATCGGACTAAAGTAAAGATAGTTTGAATTTACAAATAAGATCCAAATCAAGTATGGATGGAATAAAGTGGCCTTGGATGTTGTCTTAACAAATTTAGATGGTTAATTAAATGACATGGGATTTGATCTAAATGAGTATCAAATCTATTGCAATGAATTTAAGTAAGAAGTTGTAATAAATAAATTAACTTAAGATTTAAAATTTATGGAAAGATGATTTTGATGAAAGTGAAAGTTCATTGAATAAAATGGATTGGTAAAGTACCTTAAACTTTGGATGTGATTGGATAGTGAATAGCAAATTTAATTGGATTGAGAACTTTGTTTGTACTGGAATTATCTTAAGCTAGGGTAATATTGGGATTTGAATGAAGATGGATTAAATTGAGATATAGATAATATTGTAATAAAACTCTCACTTGAGTAAAAATTCATATTAATGAAATGAGATTGAATTCAGTGTAAGCTAAGTGAAATTTGAATTTGAATATATAAGACTTTGATAGCTTATTAAAGAAGTGAGTGGCGTTGAAATAAAAATATATAAACCCGAATTAAAATAAAATGGGAATATGGTTAACTATAAATAAATGGAAGTGTGAAGATAAATAAGAAGTGGACTTATAAAATTAAGATGGAATAAATAAGTCAAATAGAATTGTTTGAATCTGGAAGATGAATAGAAATCCAAACCTGAATTTCAAAATAGAATTGAACCAAAGAGATTTAAATGAAGAGATTTGTGAAGCTAAAAGTCAAGTATTGAATTATAAATTGGGAATAAACTAATTTGGGATAAATTAGTAACCTGAATATGTGAATAAACTTTGAATTGGTTAAATAAAGGTTGAATGGTAAATTAATAGAAGTGGAGAGTGGATTAAAGTGAATGGGGAAGAGCCCTTGAATTATAAATATAAAATTCAACTTGGATTGGTTGGTAAATAAATGAAATTGAATTAAATATAATGGTTAGAAGTGCAAACAAAATTCAATTGTGTATAAATAAAGTGAAAATGGTATTGTAATAAGTTAAATAAGTTCGAGAATGAATCGAACATGGGAATTGAATTTTTAAATGAAATAATTAATTGAGATAAGAAGTAAATGAAAGAGATTTGATTTAAATAAAATCAAATTTAGTTTGGAAAAGAATTTATGGACAAATGAAATTAACTTAAGTTATGAAGGTTAAATAATTTGAAGTAAATTAACTTAAGTCAAAATTCAATGGAGCATGACTTATGTAAATTTGAGACATGTCTGTTAAATTTTAAGCATTGAAGTTGTCCATGTCTGTTAAATTTTAAGCATTGAAGTTGTCAAGGTTAATAAAAATGGTTTTGAATGCAATCAATGCAAAGATATGGTTTAAAAATAAATTAGAATGGAATGGAATTCCATATAACTTGAGTTGGAATCAATTTTAAAACAGTTATAAAACTAAAGAAATTGTTTGTTTGAATGAATATTGTCGAATTTGCATAGAAATAATTGTTGGTGTCGTAAACATGATTAAATAAAGTTCTATGGAAATGATAGGAGTAAATAAACTTGTTTTACATCAATTGCCATGAATACAAAATAGTTCGGGTTAAAAATGAATTGAATAAAAGAATGATGTGAAAATCATTCCGAATTGGATAGGGTGATTTAAATTAAGTAAGAGCAACTAAATTAATATGGAAACCTTATTACCTGCTTATAGAACTTGATTCGCTTATAATTGTTTATAAAATATGGATTTGAATTGTTAAGAAGCAGGAATTGATTTTTGAAATCAATTAAATGGAAAATGGGTTTGTTTGGACATAAATATGAATTGGAAATAAGTAAATATGTTGTAACCCACCTAAAGTTGAATGCACACGGTATTCATGTCAGTTATAAAAAAAAAATTGTACTGGTTTGGAAACTATATAAATTTGTTATGAAGTTATTTATATTGCATTACTTATGTTATTGATTGTTGTTGCTGTTTAAATGAATGCAATGTTATAAATTTCATAAATATGTTACTTATGAGTTTAAATTGAGTAAGTACAGGTACTAGAAGACTATATAGCGGGATTTTGGGCACGTAAATGCTAAAATAAATTAAGTCGCTTGCTTAAAATGCTAAATAAGGTACGCTACGCAATACAAACTAGGAAATATGAAATGTTTTTGGTTTTTTCGACCGTGTGGGTCGATGTGTATATATTTATATCTATTGTCAAATTGCAAAAGCTCCTCCGTACAAAGGGGGCTCTGCCAAAAAAATTCAGAAATTTTGAGAGTTAGAAAATTTTTGGAAATTTTGACAATTTTGTTAACGACAAATGTTTTCAAGTTGGAAATTGAAATAAATTAGTGACTTATTTAAATAATGACATGAATTTGTTATAAATGAAAAAAATAGAATTTAAATGTTCAGAGTTATAGATAACTTAATTTCATATGGAAATAGAAGAATCAATTGACTAGGAATGAATTCAAGCGAAAGTGATAAGATGAAAATAAATATAAGAGACACATAAAATGCATTCTCAATTGGGAATTTGTATTTCAAATATAATCTAAGGTAATATTTGAATGAATAGATATTGACATTTGTAGGGAGTCGACAAAATGTTTTGTATATTGTGATTGGATATATTGCTGTGTAAGATATGTAGGTAATATAATGGTAGGTAAGGAGAATTGAGTTTGGTTTCAAAAGATAAAATTGAAATGCTCGACAAAAGGTATGTGTTTAAAATTTCTATATGGGAATTGATTGAGATTTTGATCAAGCCACTTGGCTTTTTGTTTTCTTTTGGGTTTTTGAGAGGCCGTAGAGCCATTTTGTAGTTGTGACGACCCGGAATTTTTAAGCATTTAAAATTGGAATAGTTAATTGATTTTAAATATTCAATAGAGTAATTTTAACTTGAATTACGAATATCACGATTTATTTGATAATTAAATTATTCAATTAAATAATTTGAATTGGATAGAATATGAAACCTGAGATTTTTAGCCTGCTAAAAAATATGATTTGAAAGCTTATAAAATTTATATAGATAACACTGAATATAATAAAAGTGTTAAAAAGGAATCTAACACTAAATTGGTCGGTTTTGAAATTTAATCGTTTAAATTGAACTTAAAAATAGCGTTCCGAGGAACAGTTTCGAAATTCGACGAAACCAGTTCCATTGGATCCGTAGTACTGAATCATTATCGGATTTTGAATTTCGTATTGATTGGGCTTGTTATGTGAGCGTACGATACATAAACGCGTTGAAAATTTTCATCGAAATTCTATTTAAATTTTAATTATCTATTCACGTGCTAATCACCATCCTCTGTTTTTCGTTCAAATCGCTGCCTCTTCTCGTACTATTATCATCATCGTGTCTCCCTTTGGCTATTCACGCAAGCTTCCTTTCCTTAGATATTTTCACCAAAACCCTTTCGTTCAAATGATTTCTCTTTGAAGAAAAAGATATTAATATCTCAGCAAAAGGAATCTATGGCCGAACGCAACTTCCTTTCAAATACGAAATCTACCAAAGTTCGTTCGAAGCCGATATATCCTTCCTCCTTCTATTAATCAAATTCGAGTTACCTATATAAAAAAAAAGAATGGCAGAACTAGGTGGGGACTCGCGTGCACACGCGAGGGATTTTGCGTTGTCATCTTCTTCAAATCGATTCGACCGAGGGGGGAAACCGTTGCCGAGCCTGTATCTCATTCGAACTAGGGGAGGCGTGCGAACATCTGGTACCGCGATTTGGGTTGTCGACTTCGGTAACGAGGAGGAGAGAATCGCGCCATCACCATCGATGGCCGCGATTTGAGGCTTCAGAGGGGAGGAGTGAAACCGAATTCGATTTGAATCGATTCGTGAGCTCGCGATGGGATGCGCAAGCCTGGGGCTGTGTTCGAGTGAAGGGGGAAACTTGGATTTGGGTCGCGGCGGCTTCGAAGTACATCGGGAGGGAGTAGGTCGCGAGAGTTTGGGTATTCGTGGCCTATGCAGGAATTCGAGCGTTTTAGGGAAGAAGCCTTTTGGGCAGATTTGATTTTGGGTATGCAATTTTACCTGTTTAAATTTAATTAATGTTAGGGTTTAGTTTGTGTTATCTTTGAAAAAATATAATAGTAGATATGTTTCAGTTTAAAGGTATATATATATTTATACTGTATATGTTTACACGGTGAAGAGATATATAAACAGAAATTTTATTTTTACAAATAAGGTTTTGAAATAATAGTAGGGGTTTTAAAATGTTATCGAATGTATAAAAATAAAATACATATGCATTTTATAGACAAAAAATTAAACAAAATAAAATAAAGTCAAAGAGTATGTTTTGTTATTCTTAAATTTATTTAATTTATATATGTATATATAGGAAGATTTATTACAGTAAGCTTAAGTGTTAAAATATGACTTGCACATGAAAGAAACAAATCCTGTTTTGTTTATTCACAGAAGCAGAAATAAATATAAATATCTTATATGCATGTGTATATACAGTAAAGGAAGTATTAATAAATACACACACTTATTTAATTTGCTCGGTTGTTTTAAAAATAGCGTATTGTTGGAAATTAATTTATTTAATTAACCTATTAAATTAATTCGTTGCTAAAAAAATATGTTAAAAGGGAATTAGTTTAAATTTAAAATTTATTAGTTAAAATAGAATCATTGGTTAATTAAATTTATAAAATAGAAATAAACTGTTCAAGTTATTTCAAAGTGTTAATAAAATAATCTAATGTTTGTTCAAGGTCATGAAAAGGAAAAAAAAAAGAAACAAGTCGAGATGGATATGGTGGCAAATAAAAGGCAAAGGTGAGTTAATCTCACTCAGTTAAATTTTTAAAATTTAAATGATTAAATTTAAATAATTGTTTGAATGGCTGAATTAATTGATGTGGTATAGTATGATATTTTGAAATTGGCATATTATATTGTGCTAACATTTGTGGATGCAGGGAAAACAGGTTGGAGGGATCCAACTGGACCCCTCACATTTATTTAAATTATTCCATATTCTCTATTGTGATTATTTGATATCTTATGATGAGTTATATTGGTATATTGAATGTTATGGTTGATTGGATATTTGGGTATAATGAATTACTAAAATATATGAATTGGATTGTTGAAAAGAAATTAAAAGGAAGTAAATTTGTAAGCGAAATAATTATAGAAAGTTTGAATAAATTATGAATGAATTGGGGAGAAATAGAAGTAATATGAAAATAATACTAAATAACTTCGAGTATGAAGAGAAATGGAATTTTGAATAAAATGAAATTGATGAATTGTAAACTTAAGTTATACCAATTAAAGAAATAAAGAATTATTTTAAAATTTAAAGTTTAAATATATTTAAAGGAACGAAGAAGAAATTGAGGAATCTAAAATTGGAATCAAGAAATGAGATCTGAAATTAATAAATTCTGAATTTAAAGGGAATAAATTGGAAATCAATTTGGGAAATTAATTTAAGTGATTGAAGTTGGGATTTTTCTCTGGATAACCAAGTACATTTTTAAAGTAAATTCTTAAATAAATTTAAAGGTTTTAAAATGGTTGTAAAAAAGCAAGTTTTAGAAATTTATTATTACTACTATTTAAATTCAAAAGTAAGTATTTCTTTCAAACCTATTATAGTAGCAATTACCTAAAAAGTGACCTAGTATTTTGTTTTCAACGGTGAAAATCTAGTTTTATATTCTATTAAGTAACTTTATTTTCAAATACTCATATAGTATGTATTTTACAAAATATTGAAGCAATTTAACTTAAATGTTTAAAAGTATATATTTTCAAAGTAAAGTGTTTTAAATTATTTTAAAAAACTAATTTTGTGCTTGGTGATTTCAGAGGGAATATAAAATATTTGGGAAAGTTGATTCTAAGAAGAAAGATGGTTTGAAACTGTTTTCAAAGGATTGAAAATAGAAATATATCTTCTAAAGATATTTTTGAGATTAATAAATAATTTGGAAAATTATTTATTGTTTGATGGTTGTTTTGTGAATATAATTGATAGTTAAATCACCGACTATCAATATTGGACAAATGCGTTGATCATTTCGAAGAGACCGGGATCGAGATTTATTTCTCGAAAACCACTTCGATCGGGTTTGTACGTTTCGTGTAAAACGATTTTGGATTCGAAGATGGAGCAATGAAGTGCAAGGGCTAGTCGCTACTAATCCTGAGGATATTTCCAAAGGGATGTAGTAGGAATAGTGCCTTCGGTTCCGTTCGAACCCGGGACGGACTTGTATGGACGAATGCTTGCGAAACATCGTCAGGTGGACGATGGGCATTCTAAGTGGAACGTTCTAAAAAGGTAACGCTTAGCCTCAAGCTTCATCAACCGGGAATGACTGAAAATCAGGGGATATGCAGCAAGGTTAGGTGGGTCATGCCCAAGCAGGACAAGATATTTCCCCATCTAGATGTCCCTTTTTATATATTTCAGCTTGGTGGGTGGTTGGTCGCGCCAATCACGGGGTTTATCTTGTTCGGGACTGTTCAGTAAGGAATGGTTCCGGCCTTATGTTGCAGGGGATGAAGGGAGTAATCCTCGGTACGGTGATATAGGCCCCGTACTGTGACAGGTGGTACCCCAGTGCCTAGTCATTGTTGGAAATCCATTCTCCCTACGAGCCTTGTACGAGTTTTGTTTGTATTACCCACTCTGTGGCTAGTAGCTGGAATTTAATAATGTAACAATTTCGGCTATTTTATAAGTATTTGTATATAGACCCTATTATAATATCAGTGGATTTCTATAAAAATTGTTTTAGCTATCGTAAGGTAAAAACCCGACATGTTTATTTGTGGCGTGGTCTTACGAGATGCTTTTGTTTTCAAAGGATTTTTAAAATTTTAATAATCAATTGGGTGTAATTTTCTCACGCTGGTATTCTAGACTGACTCGGGTATTATTTAACTATAATGCTCGGGTCAGACCGAGTATTATAGGATACAGGATATGATGCTGTGGAGCTCAGGAGACGAGCTGGATGGCGATACGTATAGTTGTACTTGTTATGTATATTCCGCTGTTTGAGTTATTGTGTATTCATTGTATGTTATTGATGTGAGCTGTGACTGATGTACTCTGATGATGTAATATATGTAAACAGATATATTTGATTTTGAGTAAATACCTATTATAGTTTATTCCGCTGCGATGGTTAGATTCTGATGTTGATTTTGTTTTCTCCTCTTCTACCTCTTCTTCTTAAACGCAAATGGTTCGTATTTCTGTGCAACTTGAGTTGATTGTTGTAGAATAGTGTTGACTCAAGGGGTACGGATTTGTGGGCTGTTACAGTAGTTGTACCGAGCTAGCCACGCAAAGGAGACGCTGGCAAAAAATTTCGAGAATTTAGGGTGTTAGAAAAATTTTGAGAAAATTTTGATAAGTCAAAATTTGAGTTTAAATTGAAACTTGAATAGTTAAGCATATAGTATAGTTTGAAACTAGGGAAAAAGTTTAGAAAGTTATTAAGAAGGTTGATGCATCTTTTATTAAAAAGGTAGTTGGTAGGATGTTGAATTGTTGATTGTGAAGTAATAATAACGGGTATTGGACCATTCTTCCTAACTAGTAATTTCGGGGACGAAATTCTTTTAAGGGGGGAGGAATGTAACGATCCGGCTTTTTCAACAGTTAATTTGTGATATTTAAAATGAATTTAAATAAGTAATTTGAAATATAATTTGTTTTCAACATGAAAAGTTGGTTTGATTAAATAAAAAGAACTCAGAATTTAAATATAACAATTAACTGAATAAATTAGATAGTGATTTACAATTGGGTAAATTATTTAAATCTGGAATTATAAGTTTGTTGAAAATATTTTAACGGCTTATAAAATTTATATTAATAATACTGAGAATAATAGGTGGATTAGAATTGAATTTAACTGCCGTTTGTTCAATTTTAATTTTACATTGTTTAATTGACGATTGAAAATAGCCTTCCGAGGCACAGTCTCGGAACTCAACGAAACCAGTTCCATTGGATCCGTAATATTGAGTTATTGCCGGATTTCAAATTTCGTAATTTTTGGAGTGACCGTGTGATTGTGCGATAAGAATACACGCTATAATTTATATTGAATTCGAGAAGATTTTTAAAGTATAACGTTTAAAATAAAATAATTAGCGTAGCTTCCTCAACACACCATTGTTCGTCTTCTTGAATACGCCTCCCATCTTCTTTAAAGTCATGATGCTTCTTGTTTCTTCCTACGTTCAAAAAAAACTAAAATTCAATTTAATGGCTGCCTTTCCTTTTAAATCGTGAAACAAAACCTCCCTCATATTTTCATTTTCGAAACCCACTTCGTTTCTTCCTTTCTTCCTTCAAGCCGACTTCAACAGCATTCAAAAGTAAAAAAATTGAAAAGCCCTAACTCAAAATCGATTTGGAATAGAGGGGCGCGACGCGATCTGGAGCGTCGTCACGAGTGGAGGCTGCGCGCGCGAGGATGCGGCAGCTCAATTGAGGAGTTGGTGGTCGGGTAGCAACCAAGGGATTAGCGATGGCGAGTAGGCGACTTCAAGGCGGCATGGTTCATTCGATTGGGAAGCACCAGATTATGGCTAGGGGTTTTGTCGGCGTTCGATACGAGTTGAGCATGTTCGGCCGCAGTTCATGTGCTCGAGTGCGAGAGTCTGAAGGGTATGCGCTTATCTCCGATGATGGCGAGGGTTCTGGGAGTTTGCTAGGTATATGTTTACAATTTGTTCAATTCAGTTTAAATCTGAACATGGATAGAAAAAAAATAACAAAAATAAATATAAAGCTGTATCTGATTTATGAAGAAAGAGATATATATATAGGATTTTTGGATGTAAATATGAATTTTAAAATATTTGAAAACCTATATAAAATTAGATTTTTGAAATTCTATTATTCATTTTTATAAGTATATGTATGTTGTTCAAGAATAAAATAAATATACATGTTTTAAATTTTATTCAAATAGTGGATTTAGTGACGAAAATTTGTTTAATACACTAAAGGATTTTTAAAGATAGTAGTTAAAATAAATCGTTGGTTAAAAATTAAAATGGAAATTTGTCGATCGATTTGTTCAAATATTAATAAAATCGTATAATTGTTTGTATAAGGTCAAAAGTCGGGAAATCGGGTCAAGATTGAAAAGGGTTGCAACTTAAAGGCAAAGGTGAGATTTTCTCACTCATTTGGATGCCATAAATAAATTTAAATGTTAAATTTAAATCATTGGATGCGTTTGGTTGATTTATAATAATATATTCACTGGATGATATTATAGACCCATATACTGCAATATTCCACCATTGAAGTGGAAGTGATATATTATTTGTGCTAACATCTGTGGATGCAGGGAAAACAGGTTGGAGGGATCCAACAGGATTCCTCAAAGATATTTGTTTTATCTCATATATATGTTGTTTTGTGACAAGATGATAAATTGAGATGGGTGGCCTTATATATGAATTGAATTATTAACTGTTGAATAACATAGAAGTTGAAATTTGAAATTTAACTACTATTGATAAATTAATTTAAAGAAGTTAAATAAAACTCAAATAGGAAATATTATTGGAATTTGAAATTTCAACTTGAGAAGGAAGAAAAAGAAATAAATGCATCTTATAAACTGAAATTGGCTAAAGTTGAGTTTTTAGGAAATTTAATATATTAAACACGGGAAGAATTACTGTAATCAACAAGTAAAATTTTATTTAAGAAAAAAAAACATGTTGTTAAGAAGTACAAATAAGAGTTTTATTAAGAAATAAAAAGGAATTTTATTAAGTAATGAATGGAATTTATTTAAAGAGTAATATGATATTTATATAAAAGAAATAAACTATTAAGGTGGAATTCTTAAATAAACTATATTTATAAATAAAGTGAACTCAAGGAGATTTTATAAATTTAAATGGAGTTTATAAATGAGATAGGAAATATAAGGGTATATTGGAAAGGATAAGTCAAGGTGAACTTATATTGAGTTATAAATTTGTTTAAAACGGGAATAGTAGAATATTTCCGAAAGTAAGAAGTGTGAATTTGGACAAGACGCATTTATAGATGGATATTGGATTTCCTAAAATTATAAAGTTATTTTTAAAGGGAATATTTTCAAATTACTATACTATATAGGTTTTATAAATCATTTCTAAATTTAAAATATTTCAAATTAGTTATTTTTGAAGGCTTAGCAATTATTTGTAATAAACTCTAATTGTTTTCTAAAACCAGCTTTGAAACTTATAAATAACTAGATATAAATTTTAATATTTAATATTACTTATTTTATAAATCTATATGTTTTCAAAATGTTTTTAAAATCCAATTAAAATCCTCTTGTGATGGTAAGCAAATTTATGAGATAAGATTTAGGAGAAATCTTATTAAGTGGAAAAAGTGAGTTTGAGAAATTATAAGGAAAGTGTAAATTGATTTTTGAAGAATGAATGAGAAATAAAAGATATTTTCAAAGGATAAATCAAATGGAGTGAGTATAAGAAATCAGTTAAATGATTTCATGGAAATAAAGGACTTTGAAAATTTGAATCAAATGGATTAAATGGGAATAATATCTGAATGATATTGAGATAAATGATTTGTGGAAATTATTTGATGGTTGCTTGTCAATGATTAATTGATAGTTAAATAACCGACTATCAATATTGGACAATGCGCTGATCGTTTCGAAGAGTCCTGGATCGGATTTAATTATCCGAAAACCACTTCGATCCTGTTTGAACGTTCACGAATGAAGACCGTGAAGAGTTGAAGACAGTGATTCGGTTTGTCCAGACCCAGGACAACTTGTATGGATTGAATGCTTTCAAAACATCGTCAGGTGGACGATGAGCATTCTAAGTGATACGTTCTTAAAACGGTAACGTTTAACCTCAAGCCTCATCAACCGGGAATGGCTAAAACAGGGGAGGTGCGGCAAGGTTAGGTGGGTCATGTCCAAGCAGGACAAGATTTTCTCCTGTCTAGATGTCCCTTTATATTCGGCTTAGTGGGTGGTTGGTCGCGCCAACCACGGGGTTATCTTGTTCGGGACTGTTCAGTAAGGATTGGTTCCGGCCTTGTTTTGTAGGGGAGCGGGCGTACTCCTCGGTACTCTGATCTAGGCCAGGTACTATGACGGGCGGTACCCCAATAGCCCGGCCATTGATGGAAACCTATTCTCCCTACGAGCCTTGTACGAGTTTTGTTTGTATTACCCACTCTGTGGCTAGTAGCTGGAATTTAATAGATGTAACATTTTGGCTATTTTATAAGTATTTGTATATAGACCCTATTATAATATCAGAGGATTTCTATAAAAATTGTTTTAGCTATCGTAAGGTAAAAACCCGACATGTTTATTTGTGGCGTGGTCTTATGAGATGCTTTTGTTTTCAAAGGATTTTCGAAACTTTAATAATCCAATTGAGTGTGATTTTCTCACGCTGGTATTCCAGACTGACTCGGGTGTTGTTTTATATGATGCTCGGGTCAGACCGAGTTAAACAGGATTCAGGTTATATGCTGGAGCTCAGGAGACGAGCTGATGATACAGCGTATTTACGTATTTGTCTATTATTTCCGCTGTGTATGATCTTATAGTAGTTGTCTCTGTATGATTGATTGATGTACTCTGATGATGGTATGTATGTATATATATATGGCTGTACATATTCTTGTATTTAAAACTGTATTCTATATATTATATTTTATTCCGCTGCGATGTGAGATTCTGATGTCGTTTTTGTTCTTCTTCTACCTCTTTCTTCTTTTACCCGAAGATTCATACATTTGTGCCACTTTGAACTGAACTGTGGTGGAATTTGGTTAGTTCAAATGGGTATGGATTTGCGGGCCTTCACAGTATTACACGCGGCTTGAAACCCATAGTCGTGCTCACTAGGGTTAGATATCGCACCTCCTACGACGAGCTTCGGCACGATCGGCGACCACCACCATGAAGCCAACGTCGATCTCCACCTTCACCTGAGAACCGGCCCCACTCGGCTGCCCCAATCCCGAGAAAAACGTGAAAAAACACACTACTTCAAGCTCCGATTGTCGTTGATTCGTTGCTTCATTTTTTATCATCACCGTACGGAATTGTAGATCTCACTTAGCTCTATAACTTTGTAGTTGGAAGCTTTCACTAATTGTTTATGGATTGAGAAATATTGAGGGATGAAATTTCGAATTTTCCTGGACATTGAATGATAGCCGGCGGCTACCAATTAGGGTTTAGGGTTTGAGCTAATGAAAGGCTAAGGCTCCTTTTATAGAAATTTTACCAAAAACGCTATTCATTTCCAATTTTTCCGAACTCCAAATCTCGCGCGGCGATCGGCGTTTCTAGGGTTTATCTCGCGTTCCGGACACAATGGAATAGGTTTCGGAGGCTAATTCGATCATCTGTGCTAGTTATGGCAATAAACGATCGATTTAGAATTAAATCGGTTAACTAAATTTCTGTGCGTTTTAGCTTCCCCCGGACAAACAGTAAATCCGATTGACACGAATTTTGAAATCTTACAATAATATCACATTACGGATCCGATGAAACTAGTTTCGTCAAAATCCGAGACTGTTTGTAAAATGGCTATTTTTAGTCATCAATTAAATATTAAAATATTCAATTTTCACAAATTAACTTTAAATTCAATTTTAAAAGTTCTATAACATCGTTCTAACTCCTAGATGATCAAATAAAATTTTACAAATCAATTTTTATCATATTTAACCCAATTTCCAATTATTTTTGTATTTTCAATATTAAATTATTGATTTAATTATCCAATTAAATCCAGATATTCAAAATAAAATTATTTGACTTATAAATTTCACTTATTAATATTTAAAATCAATTAAATATGCAAATTTTAATTGATAGAAATTCTGGGTCGTTACATGCATATATCTTCATTCATGTATACTTGAATTTTAAGATGGTTGTGTTCACTGTACTGTGTTTAAATATGGCACATATGCTAAGTCATTGGTTTAGGGATTCCATTAAAAATTTTGCTCATTGCAGATAAATATATGTTAGGCCCCTACTTTTTTGAGAAATGTTGTGAAGATCCATTTTAGAGAAACTTCAAGGGATACTGCACTTTGATCAAAACACTTTAAGTTGATGTAGTATGTATTAACATGCTACTTTGATGGGCTACTGATTTTTCTCACAAATTCCGATCCGAGTTATGCTTTATTGAAAAGAAGTATAGAAGATTACAAGTCAAAGGTGGGAAGAAATATGAAAAAAAACATGAATATTATTAAACTACCTCATTATCATTGGAATCATAAGGGTTATTATTAATGTTATTGTTCTCTCTTATTCCATGAATGACATTAGCAGGTGTTTGTTGGTAACCATGAAAATTACTAGCTCCATTAGTTGTAGACATGGAATTGTCTAGAGCACCAACCGAGACATTTGCATTTTTTTTTGCACTAAACTGGAAGTAGCATGTGTATTGTTCATTGTTGTAATGTCTGCAGATACTGAGTGTAACAACCCGCATATTTGTCGATTTTATATTTAAATATTTTATTTAAATATTTTATGTTAGTCGGATTTTAGTCCAAAAAGCTACTTTTTGCATACGGTCGAATTAGGACTCGGGACCACTCCCATTGAGTTTAAAATGTCGTTTGCGACCTTTTTGAGTATAAGCTTCGATATGTTTGGAGAAAGTTGATTTTTGCTACTTTTCACTTTGGGTTTGGTTTTTGGGCTCAGCCCTATGTTAACTTATACTCCAAAACTGAACCACTCTCCCCATTTTCCCTCACTTCTTTCTCTTTTCAGTTTTCTTAGCTTTAATGGTGGGAGAGATTGGAAATTAAAACTCCAAAACCCTAGTTTCTCTTGCAAATCAAATTCCTAGTTCCAAACTCAAGAAGAACCCATCGGTAAGCTTCTCTTCTTCTTCTCCAACTTGTTCTCTTACCAATTTCAGAAATTCCTAAACCTAATTTTGGGAATGTTCTTGTTTTTGAGCATAGATTCAAGCTCATTTGGGTTGTGTTGGAGAAAGGTTGATTCTCCATTTGCTTTCAAGCTTCTTCTTGTTCGATTTTGTGAAAAGGTGAGATTTTTATCTCACATCTATGACTATAATATCTTTGGTGGTTGGGTATGAATTCCTAACACTTCTTCATGTGCATTTCCTCTTGATTTGGATTGGTTTTATGAATACTCCAATTTTTGGGTTTTTAAGTCAAATTTGTGTAAAATCCTTTTATGGATGTTTGATCATGCTTTTGGTGATGCATCGAGGAGCATATAGGGCCGGGTTGCCGATTGGCATAAACCCTTAGAGCCAATGTTCGTCCGGTTGCATTTTGGAAGAGTTTGCTCTTCATTTGCATAAGGCTGAAAAACAGCTCAGGCATGATTCAGTCGATTGAAAACCCTGTTCAGTCGACTGAACCTGAAACCCGAGAGTTTCCAGGCATGATTCAGTCGACTGAAAAACTCTGCACAGTCGACTGAAACTGGAAACAGAAAGTTTCTTGAACCTGGAAAATTTCCAGGCACAGGGTCAGTCGACTGAAAACTCTGTTCAGTCGACTGAACCTGCTGTTTGAGTCCAATTTGCCTTTTTTGGATTGAAATTCCAATTTAAATCGATTCGTGATAATCCTATTTGTTGTTATCATCTATTATGACTTTGATGACTCTTTTTAGGGATTTTTGAATATCCATTTCGATGGATCCTTTATCGATTTCTTTGGATTTTATTCACGTCTTCGTATGTGAATTTTTGTGATTGATTGTTCTTACAATCTTCTTCGTGATTTCTCACTTTAAAAATATAAAGGTTTTCTATATTAGTAGTAAATATCAAAACTCTTTCTTCAAATGATTTCAACTCTACTTTAATACCAAATTCGTTTATAACACAGTTTTCCAATCTATTAGTTTATACAAACCTTTACCTCACTTGTATGAGAAATCTAATTAAACGGCTTAGTAAAACAAGTGGTATGAAACGCTTACGTTTACTTTGTCGGTTAATTCTTGGACTTGTTCGATTGAACCTCTTGTGACAATTTTTCTAGTGGAGATCTACAGTTTGTTCGTAAATATTTAAGTTAAGCAAGTGGTTATGGGACATGAGGCTAAACTCATATATTTACTAGCTTAGTGTAATTGACACTTCTCGATGATCATGACGATCATTTTTGTGATTTAGACTAGCAGTTGTGCGATGTCTCTTTGTCTGCTTTGTGGAGTTTCGACTCAAATTTGGTGGGGTAGCAACCCACGGTCTTCGGACCATTCGTGTGTCAGGTCTTCGGACCATTCGTGTGTCAAATTAATGGCTAGCTACCATGAGATAGCTTCTCGTTCATGTGTTACAACTGTTGGTGAGTTTTCATGCTCCCGTTCATGTGATAGGCCTCCCCCCTTTATTTTGTGAAATTTCTGGATTTCGTGTGTCGAATTTTGGAGTTTATACTTCACCTATCTTTGTGATTTCTATTGATATGATTTATCAATTCTTGTGCATAGGTGAATTTGTGTGTCGTTGACTGGATTTCTTGTGTTGATTTCTGGAATTTATGTTTCGCCAACTTTGTGATTTCTATTGATATGATTTATCAATTCTTGTGCATAGGTGAATTCGTGTGTCATTAACTTGTTGTGAATACAAGTTTTGGGTATGATACCCTTTTTGGATCTTTGAGAAGATTCTTTGATAATGATTAATCTCTTGTTGATTTTTAATTACTTATATATATCACAGCTTGGCATTGTGATTATTATGTGTTTAGTCATATCTCCTATTCTATATCATGTTATCTGATATTTATAGTTAGACTGATCCGTTTATTATTTTCTTATAAATAATACTCGGGTCAGACCGAGATGTTGCAGGTGCTTCTGCTTGACTTCTCTCTTGGGATTGATTTCTCTTGCTTTTGGTTAACTACTTAGATTAGTAGTTTTTGTTGTATACATTTGAGATATAGACTCCATAATGTATACTTATTCTTTTGTGTAGTTCATGTAACTATTCTTTTGTGATATTGTGGATCTTTATAGACCACCACTCTGATGTACACTTTCTAGTGTAATATTCATATCTTATTCCGCCTTTGTGATATGAACTGTCTGTGACTGATTTTCCTTATGCTTATTTCTATATTTGTTTTCCGAAGGATTTATATAGCCACCATGTAGTAGCTTTGAGTATGTGTCGGTATGTCGGATTTCCTCTTGAAATAGAATGCATGTTATATTATCTGACATATCGGTGCTCGCGTAAAGAAATTACACGGATGGTCGCTCCTCAACAGCCTTATTCTCCGTGCTAGTCGACAGCATTCACCGTAATGTTCTTGTCTAGCGTGGGTATAGAGGTGGGGCGTCACAGCTTGGTATCAGAGCCAAACTTTGGAACAATATGGAATATTATAACAAGGATCGTTGTCCTAAGTCCATCTTAGGAGTCGTGCTTTAGGATTTAATTCGAGTCTTCGTACCGATTCATCCTATTTTCCTTATGATTCCTTGTTTATCTATCAAGATTGCTTGATATTCAATTTGGTGAATAACCTTTTTCTTCCTCTTCTTTCTTTCTAAAGGAAGAGAAATGTCTAGACCAGGCCGCCCCAGAGCCGTGCCATCTAGCACTCCACCCTAGGATGGAGTTTTTATGACTGCTCAACAGCTTCTTGATTTGGTAACTAATGCTCAAGCAGCTGGAGCTAACCCGAAACCTACTCACCCAAAGTCGGGATTTGCACGCTTGTGTAGCGATTACACCAATTTGGGTGGGGAGCCATTCAAAGGTTCCGAAACTGTTATTGAAATCCAAGCTTGGCTTAGAACATGCGATCGCGTCTTTTCGCGCATGAATCTTATTGACCTTCACCGAGTTCAGGTGGCCTCTAGTATGCTCCGAGAAAGAGCATTGGACTGGTACGAGCTTCTTATTTCTGAAACTAATGAAGCGGATCTCACTTGGGAGAAATTCCGAGAACGCTTCGAGTTGAAATTCGTACCGGAAGCTGAAAAAGTGACATTGGCTCGACGATTTATAGACCTTGTTCAAGTTGAGTCCTCCGTGACTGATTACGTCGCCTCCTTCGAGTCGCTTTCTAAATACGGGGTTGAATACATCAACACCCCTCTTAAGAAGAACCAGAGATTCGTCTATGGCTTAAACAAAAATCTCAAGAAGCCATTACTTCTAAAGTTAGAAGTTTCTTTCGACCAACTCGTTGATATTGCTCTCCGTCTTGAAGAGGCGGATAAGGAGAATGATGTTAAAGTGGTGGGTTCCAAACCAGACTTCAACAACAAGAAGAGGCCAAGCAAATTCAAAGGTCCCTATCCCAATAAGAAAGGGAGGCAAGCAACTCCTGCTGAAAAGACCTTTTCCTCTACTCAAGGGAAATGCTATAATTGTGGTTCGAAAGACCATTTTGCGAACAAGTGTTCAAAGCCTCGTACTTGTCGCTATTGCAAAAGCCCGGACCATTTTATGCATGTATGTCCCAAACTTCAAAATAGGAGGGAGGGAAAGCTTAATGTTGCTCAAGCCCCTGGCAACACATCTCGTGGTCAAGGTATGCCTCATTCTATCCTTGATGGAATTATTTTATTTCGTGATCATCCTATTCGAGTTCTTTTTGATACGGGTGCGTCCCATTCTTTTATATCAAAAGAACTTGTTGATACTTTCTCCTTGGATGTTTTGTGTTTAATGACTTCTTTGAGAATTGTGAATCCGGTTGGTGGATCCGCAACAATCAGTTTATAGTGTAAAGATGTCGAAATTATTTTGTGTGATTTTCCTTTCCTAGCCGATTTGCATGTCATGCGTTATTTAGGCTTTGGAATGATTTTGGGAATGGATTGGCTTAACCGTTATGAAGCTCATATCCTATGTCCTGAGCGGACTATTCATCTTCGACATCCTCAATCTGTTAAGCAGATTTCTATTAATCTTAAAGATTCAGATTCCAGCTTGGTCGCATCTTTATATTCTTTAAATCCTCGTGGTGACGACGATGATGATGAGGGTGATATTATTTCTCTTATTCATGTCGTTCGTGAATTTTCCAACATATTCGAGCCCGTTTTAGGATTACCACCTAAGCGAGCAATTGAGTTCAGAATTAATCTTATTCCTGGAGCTCAACCTATCACTCGTCCTCCGTATCGTATGTCCAATAAAGAAAACGAGGAGATGCGTAAACAATTATCCGAATTGGAGACGAAGCAATTTATTCACTCTAGTTCCTCGCCTTGGGGTGCTTCGGCTATTTTTGTGAAGAAATCCGATGGAACACTTAGGCTTTGCGTTGACTACCGCAAGCTTAATGATCTTACTATCAAAAATAAATATCCTTTACCTCGGATTGATGATCTATTCGATCAGCTTAGTGGCGCTAAGGTCTTTTCACAATTAGACTTAGCTACTGGATTTCATCAGCTTTGTATTGCAGAGGATAGCATTCCTTTGACATCGTTCCGTACTCGGTATGGATCTTATGAATGGCTTGTGATGCCGTTTGGGTTAACGAATGCCCCAGCTTATTTCGTTGACTTAATGAATCGAGTTTTTAAAGACTTTCTCGATCGATTTGTTCTCATCTTTATTGATGATATTCTTGTGTATTCAAAAACCGAAGAGGAGCATGAAAAACATCTTCGGATTGTGTTGGAAACTCTTAGGAGTAATCAATTAAAGGCAAAATTTTCTAAATGCCATTTTTGGCAATCTCGTGTGAAGTTTCTCGGTCATATTATTTCCGAATCCGGAATTTCCGTGGATCCTTCAAAGATTGAAGCGGTTCAAGATTGGAAGAGACCGGAGAGTGTGACGGAGATTCGTAGTTTTCTCGGATTGGCGGGCTATTACCGTCGTTTTATTAAAGACTTTTCTAAGATTGCCGTGCCTCTTACTAGCCTGACGAAGAAAGGTGTTATATACATTTGGTCGGACAAATGTGAAGCTTCTTTTCAGAAATTAAAAGAACTCCTATCTAATGCTCCTATCCTTGTTATTCTCGAGGGGAATCAGGATTTCGTTGTTTATACCGATGCTAGTCGCGTTGATTTGGGTGCCGTTCTTATGCAAAGAGAACGTGTTATTGCTTATGCTTCTAGGCAATTGAAGCCTGCTGAGACTAGATATGCCACTCATGATTTAGAGCTCGCGACTATTGTTTTCGCCCTTCGTATTTGGCGTCATTATCTCTTGGAAGAGAAATTTGTTCTTTACACGGATCATAAGTCTTTGAAATATTTATTCTCTCAAAAGGAACTTAATTTGCGTCAACAGCGTTGGCTCGAATTTCTTGCACCATATAATCTTGATATTCTTTATACTCCCGGTAAGGGTAATCGTGTCGCCGATGCTCTTAGCCGTAAACAACAAGCTGTTGTTTCTATGATGATATCCGAATGGAACGATCTCGAGATCTTATCCACTTGTGAGATTCGAGACCGTGTTCCCGATTTATGTTCATCTCTTGCTTTATGTAGCCTTGAGGCTCATCCTTCTCTTTTAGACCGCATTCTTGAAGCTCAAAGGCTAGATCCTGAATTGGCTCTTCTTGGCCAAAATATTAGGGATAAAATTGATATTGAAGGATTGAAAGACTTTGATATCGATTCTCGTGGCGGCATTCGGAGGGTTGGTAGACTTGTCGTGCCAAATAATGGTGATCTTCGTGAAGATATTTTAGAAGATTCACATCGTTCTAAATTCACCATTCATCCCGGTAGTAGTAAAATGTACGCGGATATGAAGCGACTTTATTATTGGGAGGGAATGAAACTCGATATTGCTAACTTTGTTAAGTGTTGCATGACTTGCCAACTCGTTAAGGCCGAACATCAAAGGCCCGGTGGGTTATTGCAACCTTTAGAAATTCCAATTTGGAAGTGGGACCAAATTTCCATGGATTTTATAGATGGCCTTCCCCGTTCTCGTTCGGGTCATGATAGCTTATGGGTGATTGTTGATAGGCTTACTAAATCTGCCCATTTTATTCCCGTTCGGTCTAGTCGAACCGTTCCTCTTTTGGCCAAAATATTTATCAAAGAAATTGTTAAATTGCATGGTGTTCCTACTTCTATTGTTAGTGATCGTGATCCATTGTTTACTAGTGGATTTTGGAAGAGTCTTCAAAAAGCTTTAGGAACGAGGCTTAATTTTAGCACCGCTTATCACCCCCACTCCGATGGACAAACTGAGCATGTGAATCAAACTCTTGAAGATCTTCTTCGTTCTTGTGTGCTTGATTTTGGTGGAAGTTGGGAAGATCATATTTCACTTGTTGAATTTTCTTATAATAATAGCTTCCAATCTAGTATTGGTATGGCACCTTTTGAGGCACTCTACGGAAGGCCATGCCGATCTCCTTCTTGTTGGCTTGAGGCCGGTGAGAAGCTGGTTTTAGGTCCAGATTTTATTCGTGATTCCACAGGGAAAATTGAACTTATTCGACATAGGATGAAAGAAGCCCAGAGTAGACAAAAATCCTATGCCGATAACCGGAGAAGGAAGCTAGAATTTTCTGTGGGAGATCTTGTGTTCATTCGTGTGTCACCTATGAAAGGTGTTGTACATTTCAGTCGATCGGGAAAACTAGCGCCTCGATATATTGGGCCATTTCCTATCACCGAACGTATTGGTTCCATGTCTTATCGCCTTTTATTACCAGCTCAGTTTTCTGCTATGCATGACGTGTTTCACGTTTCTCAACTTCGGAAATGTCTTCAAGATTCCGATTCTGTTCTTGAGCCCGGTGTTGTGGAAGAGATTGAAGTTTCGCCTAATTTAACTTATGAGCAACATCCTATTCGTATCATTGCTTCGGAAGTCAAACGACTTCGAAATAAAGATGTTCCGCTTGTTAAAGTTCAATGGTCTTCAAATCCTAAGGATTGTTCTTGGGAATCTAGAGAGTACATCGAGCGTACACATCCGGACTTACTTTCTCGTGCTCTTTGAGGTGAACTTCTTATTTCAAACTTCTTTTGTGTTGAATATGCTTTTATGGTTGTTACTATATATCTTCTTCTTGTAATATTGCGAGGACGCAATTTCTTTAAGGAGGGGAGTCTGTAACAACCCGCATATTTATCGATTTTATATTTAAATATTTTATTTAAATATTTTATGTTAGTCGGATTTTAGTCCGAAAAGCTACTTTTTGCATACGGTCGAATTAGGACTCGAGACCACTCCCATTGAGTTTAAAATGCCGTTTGCGACCTTTTTGAGTATAAGCTTCGATATGTTTGGAGAAAGTTGATTTTTGCTACTTTTTACTTTGGGTTTGGTTTTTGGGCTCAGCCCTATGTTAACTTATACTCCAAAACTGAACCACTCTCCCCATTTTCCCTCACTTCTTTCTCTTTTCAGTTTTCTTAGCTTTAATGGTGGGAGAGATTGGAAATTAAAACTCCAAAACCCTAGTTTCTCTTGCAAATCAAATTCCTAGCTCCAAACTCAAGAAGAACCCATCGGTAAGCTTCTCTTCTTCTTCTCCAACTTGTTCTCTTACCAATTTCAGAAATTCCTAAACCTAATTTTGGGAATGTTCTTGTTCTTGAGCATAGATTCAAGCTCATTTGGGTTGTGTTGGAGAAAGGTTGATTCTCCATTTGCATTCAAGCTTCTTCTTGTTCGATTTTGTGAAAAGGTGAGATTTTTATCTCACATCTATGACTATAATTATCTTTGGTGGTTGGGCATGAATTCCTAACATTTCTTCATGTGCATTTGCTCTTGATTTGGATTGGTTTTATGAATACTCCAATTTTTGGGTTTTTAAGTCAAATTTGTGTAAAATCCTTTTATGGATGTTTGATCATGCTTTTGGTGATGCATCGAGGAGCATATAGGGCCGGGTTGCCGATTGGCATAAACCCTTAGAGCCAATGTTCATCCGCTTGCATTTTGGAAGAGTTTGCTCTTCATTTGCATAAGGCTGAAAAACAGCCCAGGCATGATTCAGTCGACTGAAAACCCTGTTCAGTCGACTGAACCTGAAACCCGAGAGTTTCCAGGCATGATTCAGTCGACTGAAAAACTCTGCACAGTCGACTGAAGCTGGAAACAGAAAGTTTCCTGAACCTGGAAAATTTCCAGGCACAGGGTCAGTCGACTGAAAACTCTGTTCAGTCGACTGAACCTGCTGTTTGAGTCCAATTTGCCTTTTTTGGATTGAAATTCCAATTTAAATCGATTCGTGATAATCCTATTTGTTGTTATCATCTATTATGACTTTGATGACTCTTTTTAGGGATTTTTGAATATCCATTTCGATGGATCCTTTATCGATTTCTTTGGATTTTATTCACGTCTTCGTATGTGAATTTTTGTGATTGATTGTTCTTACAATCTTCTTCGTGATTTGTCACTTTAAAAATATAAAGGTTTTCTATACTAGTAGTAAATATCAAAACTCTTTCTTCAAATGATTTCAACTCTACTTTAATACCAAATTCGTTTATAACACAGTTTTCCAATCTATTAGTATATACAAACCTTTACCTCACTCGTATGAGAAATCTAATTAAACGGCTTAGTAAAACAAGTGGTATGAAACGCTTGCGTTTACTTTGTCGGTTAATTCTTGGACTTGTTCGATTGAACCTCTTGTGACAATTTTTCTAGTGGAGATCTACAGTTTGTTCGTAAATATTTAAGTTAAGCAAGTGGTTATGGGACATGAGGCTAAACTCATATATTTACTAGCTTAGTGTAATTGACACTTCTCGATGATCATGACGATCATTTTTGTGATTTAGACTAGCAGTTGTGCGATGTCTCTTTGTCTGCTTTGTGGAGTTTCGACTCAAATTTGGTGGGGTAGCAACCCACGGTCTTCGGACCATTCGTGTGTCAGGTCTTCGGACCATTCGTGTGTCAAATTAATGGCTAGCTACCATGAGATAGCTTATCGTTCATGTGTTACAGCTGTTGGTGAGTTTTCATGCTCCCGTTCATGTGATAGGCCTCCCCCCTTTATTTTGTGAAATTTCTGGATTTCGTGTGTCGAATTCTGGAGTTTATACTTCACCTTTCTTTGTGATTTCTATTGATATGATTTATCAATTCTTGTGCATAGGTGAATTTGTGTGTCGTTGACTGGATTTCTTGTGTTGATTTCTGGAATTTATGTTTCGCCAACTTTGTGATTTTTATTGATATGATTTATCAATTCTTGTGCATAGGTGAATTCGTGTGTCATTAACTTGTTGTGAATACAAGTTTTGGGTATGATACCCTTTTTGGATCTTTGAGAAGATTCTTTGATAATGATTAATCTCTTGTTGATTTTTAATTACTTATATATATCACAGCTTGGCATTGTGATTATTATGTGTTTAGTCATATCTCCTATTCTATATCATGTTATCTGATATTTATAGTTAGACTGATCCGTTTATTATTTTCTTATAAATAATACTCGGGTCAGACCGAGATGTTGCAGGTGCTTCTACTTGACTTCTCTCTTGGGATTGATTTCTCTTGCTTTTGGTTAACTACTTAGATTAGTAGTTTTTGTCGTATACATTTGAGATATAGACTCCATAATGTATACTTATTCTTTTGTGTAGTTCATGTAACTATTCTTTTGTGATATTGTGGATCTTTTTAGACCACCACTCTGATGTACACTTTCTAGTGTAATATTCATATCTTATTCCGCCTTTTTGATATGAATTATCTGTGACTGATTTGTGTTATGCTTATTTCTATATTTTGTTTTCCGAAGGATTTATATAGCCACCGTGTAGTAGCTTTGAGTTTGTGTCGGTATGTCGGATTTCCTCTTGAAATAGAATGCATGTTATATTATCTGACATATCGGTGCTCGCGCAAAGAAATTACACGGATGGTCGCTCCTCAACAGCCTTGTTCTCCGTGCTAGTCGACAGCATTCACCGTAATGTTCTTGTCTAGCGTGGGTATAGAGGTGGGGCGTCACACTGAGTGTATACCACTGCCATTGTTGGTTGTTTCCATGCATAACCTTCATTATATTAAGTGTTTGTTGTTTAATTCTAGGCACTATCAAGCTCTTGTTGCTTCCCTTGGAGATCGATTCTTTAAGTACGATTCCTCTAGTCTCTCTGTGATGTCTAATGCCCTAGGTTTCCAAGCATTCTGAATATAAAACCGGCCATTCATGATACTTTGATAGATCATTCCTTGCACTTTTTTGTGACAATCTAGTAAATCAGGATCCATGATGAAGCCTCCAGTACTTTGCTTTTTATGAAGCTTGAAATAGCATTGCTTAACCAAACTTCCTCTTTCATCTGCCAAGTATAATAAGTATTAGTTTAGAGTTTTTTTATATGCATTAGAATCTTATACAAAGATTGATTTCATTTTAAGATTGGAGGAAAAATGGACATGCACATGTATTTCATTTCTGTAGTCTTAAACGAAAAATAATTTATAGTTATATTTACAGTGCGTTAAAGTATATATAACTAAAAAAACCTTTTGCTTTACAGGTGGATATTTCTGATGCAAAAAAAGTAGTAACATACCACAACAATTTATGGATTCGAAGTTATTTTTGATGTCGGAGCTGCATTTCGGTCTATAAGCTTGTATGTATTACTACTTTTGGTCACTAGCTTCTACTTGTTCTACATTGAGAAATAATACGGATGTATTATATATAATTTAATGTAAGGATATTATGTACATTTATTATGTAACCTTACATGCTGATTATGAGATGTGTGATTCATATAATATGTTATTTAAGAAACGTGTGATTAATGTAATATGTTGTTCACAAAATGTTTGATTATATTATTGTCGATTATGAAATGTATGATTAATATAATATGCTAGTTGTGAATTTTATGCGTTTATATCATTATGTGGTATGTGTATATATATATATATATATATATATATATATATATATATATATTGTGACCATATAGAACTAGAATCTACAATGCACGGGTCCTAAATGATAGCGTTTTTAAAATGTTATGAAACAAATTCAACAGCACTTAAGAAACACAGTTGAAAATTTCAACAGCGTTTCAAAAGCGCTATTACAAAGGTCCACCATCAATCATAGCAACATATAATGCCGCTGCAAAAAACACTTATAGCAACAAAACAAACGCTATAAAAAAATAACATGCCATTGAAAGAAACGCTGTTAAAAACTTACTTTTTACAGCGTTTACAAAGTTGTTGTGGTATGTTTCTGCCTTATAATGGCATGTCGTTACACACCATAGTCAAAAACTCTGTTAAAAGGTTTTATAGCGGTTTTTAAAAGCTGTTAAAGGTCCAGTTTTTTGTAGTGTATTACTCATCATGATGTGAGATTATGTTCTGTCTTTTCTTTTCTTTCACCCTAATAGTCTATCTTTTCGGCACTTGTACGCTCATCATGTGAATACCATGGATGTATTAATTTTAACTTTTGAGGGTAGAAAAGGCCGAAGGTTATATATGGTAATAGAGCTTAGTTTGAGCGAACCTTAGCTTTGGTGAGGCAAACTCATTAGAGATAGGGTAAGTAACACTCTAGAATGAGTTTAAGAATACACACACACACACACAGATATATATATATGAGAGTGCTTATTTGTTATTCTTATAAAAATATTTTATATTGTGTTGATTAATCTGTTGAATGGTTCAGAAATTCTAGTCGACATAGAAGGTACAACTGTATCGATAGGTGTTTCTAAACACATAGACAAGGTAAACCCATATAGTATTGTTTTTGGATTTGGTAAATTAAATAATTTTACCAAGATTTTATATTTTATATATATAAGAAATTTTTTCAAAAATTGATATAGTTATTTATGATGTGTATATTTGTTAGGAAATGATAATATTCAATTATTATCAATTATTGTTTAATTAGTCATGTTCATCTACTTTAGGAGCATTGACTATTGTTTGTTGATTGATTATTTATGCGTAACTAGTTTATGATAATTTATTGTTTTGATTTGGATTAAATATGAACACCTTGTGAATATATTCACTAATCATTTTATGGAAATATATAAGAAAAGACGTAGACACAGAATTCGTGCAAAATGGCATGGCCTCTATCTGAACATAAAAGGCTTCCCAATAGATCTAAACTCTTCGTTTTCTAAGGTTGAGGAATGTTCAGCTATTAAGGGCTTTTCAAGCGATAAAGATCCAAATCCTAATGGATTTCCTGTGTTATTCTATCAAAGTTTCTGGATCTTTATTAAAAGAGATATTATGCTCTTTTCGAAGAACTTCACGATGATTCCCTCTAACAAGGTATTTAATTAGGCAGATGTAATCTTAGTCCCTAAAAAGGAGAATCTTGAGGTTCCTTCGGACTTCAAGCGTCTCTCTATAATTAACTATATGTTTAAATAATCACCAAAGTGTTAGCTAATAGACTAAGACACAAAATGGATAAATTAATTGACAAAACACAAACAACATTCATCCAAGGTAGTTACATTATGGAGGGGGTTGCCACTGCCCAAGAATTCATTAACTATTGTCATAATAAGAAAATTTCTTACGCTCTTCAAAAATTAGACTTCACTAATGCTTTTGACTTTATTATTGGAGCTTCTTATTTGAAGATCTTAAAATTATAGGTTTCTCAGATATATGGATCTCCTGGATTAGACTTATCCTAAAGTCTAGGTCGTCCCCTATCCTAGTAAATGATATCAAAGGAAACAAAATTCATCCAAAAAGAGGTCTTTGCCATGGTGACCCCTTGTCAACCTGTTTATTTAACCTTACGATCGACGTCTTTTTTAGGATCCTTTCCCTTGCTACGAGGAACAACATTCTTCCTCGTATGAGGAAGGAAATTACAACAGAAGAGGTTTCCTCCATGTAGTACGCAGATGCCACCCTTCTACTCTATTCTCACCTCCCCCATCATATTGCCTCGCTTAAGCGAATTTTGTATAATTTTGAACTCCTATCTAGCCTCAAGATCAACTTCCATAAAAGTTTGGTTTTTGTCCTTAACAACACATCTAATAGCACGACGACCATGGCAAATATGCAAAACTATAAATTTATGAGTTTTTCTTTTAATTATCTATTATAGCTATTATAAACACAAAGCCAGAAAAAGGACCGGCATATAAAGTTAATAGTAAGCTAACCTATTAGAAAGCTAACTGCTTATCCAGAGCTGACAGGGCGGTACTAATCAACTCAGTGTTTCCGGCTATACCGGTTTACTGGATATTTGTCCATAAATTTTTTGCTGGGTAATTATAAAAATAGATTGCATGAGAAGAAATTTCTTATGGAAAGGAGATGTAGATAGATCTAATCTGAGCTGTCTCATTAATTGGAACCTCGTTTGCAAACCCAAATCTCAAGGAGGCTTGAGTGTTGTTAACCTAAAGCCATTAAACTCCTCCCTATTCTGTAAATGGATTTGGAAGTTTATGTGCGATGAGACTTAACCCTGGAAGGAAATTGTTAGCAACTATTATTACGGTGGATCA
Source organism: Allium cepa (assembly GCA_030765085.1). NCBI lineage: Eukaryota > Viridiplantae > Streptophyta > Magnoliopsida > Asparagales > Amaryllidaceae > Allium > Allium cepa. The sequence goes on from CM060939.1 coordinate 323,819,264, forward strand.
AAAACCTAAACTCACCCAATAACCAAAAATTCTCTTCCTTTTGAAATAATTATTTCCAACCTATACGATATATTTAAAATCGAAACCAAATTCATCGTTAACTCGAGAGACAAGACCTCTTTCTAGAGCGAGTCATGGATATCTTCCATTGCTTTGAAAAATAACCTCCATGGTCAGCTTCAAGCCTCTAATAATAGTAAAATATCTTATTCAAGAATTATATAGAGCATCCTCGTCTTTTAGATGGGACATCTCTTTTAGTCAAAATTTGATAGGAAACCTTCTCTCTCAAAACCTAAAGTTGATTGATATGATCAAAAATTATTACACCAAAGACAATCGTGATCGTTTGATATGGTGCTGGGATAAAACAAGAATTTATACCCCTAAATTGATGTACAAATTCCTAACAATTTCTGGGTCTAATGACTTTAGATACTGCAATCTCAATTGGAGAATTAGGGTCCACTACACCAGAATCCTCATTTTGCAACGGCTTTAAGCCGTTGCAAAATGGACAGTGGTAAAAATTTCGCAACGGCTCAAATCCGTTGCGAAATATAATTTTTGCAACGGCTAAGGGTCGTTGCAAAATATTTTTAGCAACGGCTTGTAGCCGTTCCTGATTTTATTTTGCAACGGCTTAAAGCCATTGCGAAATGTTGATGTATAACTGATGTTTTAAATAGTAGCAACGGCTTTAATCCATTGCTAATTACTATTTTTATTTTTATTTCTAAAAATTCAAAAAATTTCTCTGCATTAGTGATAGTCATGTATTATCATAATTAATACAAAAATTTGCAAATTTAACACTATCACAAAAGAAAGATTAGCAAACCAAATATTTTTCATAGATTAAATACAAAAACCAAACATAACAAATATTTGAATTATAATGTTCAACGTCAACACATACCACTATATAGTTCAACAAGTATACATAACATACATAGTACAACAACACATCATTACATAATACTACATGCAAAGTACAATACATATGGTATATAACGTCTTCCTCCGATCGTCTAATGCTCCCGCCATCGTAAGTTTCATACCTGCACAAAACAAGAAATTGATGTTTGTTTATAAAGAGGTCAAATATCATTTGTTTGTTAAAGTAAATAAAAAGCTAATGAATGTTTGTACTTTGTGCACTTGTTTCAAATTTTCAATTCTATCAGTTAATGTTGTAGATTATTTTTTCTGAATTATATATATAATGCAGGGGCTAATGCAACATACAAATCATCAATATATCATTCTATTTTGATAGTGTAGGTCAAGTAGAACCAGACGCTAAAAATGTTTGTCACAATTATTTTGTACTTGCTAATAGGCCGAAGATTTTGTCACAATTATTTTGTACTCGCTAATATGTGTGAACTCTATTCTTTTAACCAATTATTTTGCCTAAACATCATCACCACCACATACCCCAACCACTTCTATTCAAACTGTCACAACCCTTCAGCTTTTCCTCATCTTTAAAACTCCACAATAGTTAAACCATCCATTTCAGTACCACACTGCTACCACCTTCAGCAATTGTCAACACAAGCCTACTCTGCACCTACAACAGCCTTGCTTCCAAATCCCACTGTGATCACCAGTATCACCTCCAACTACTTACCACTTACAACAAGCCTGAAACATACCTCTGACAACAGTGCACACTCTTGCATCATTACCTTCCACCTGTCTACAAACAACGACAAACATCACACTGCCTGAAAAATGTTCCCATAACACTGCATACCCGAGCCTTGCTTCATCAACTTTCACTTGCCAGAACACTTACAGCTTTACAAAAAAAACTACTTGCATACATTTCAACCCACCACTACAAAACTGCAACCCCTTCTGCTTGCTGCTACACTTCACTTCAATTTCTTTCAACTAGCCAACAGAACAACCATCTTCACCACGACGTTGCCAATCAATCGCAATCCACAGTCTTCCCGCAAGTGAATTTGCAAAACTGAATTTGAGTTTCTCAATCACGAACAAAAAGAAAAAAAATAACTCACATTCAAGTCAACGCAACCAAACACCCGCTACAAGCAAGAGCCCTTCAAACTCCATGACTTCGACTGCGCTTTCCTCTTCCCACCTTTGCCTCTCCCAAACTACAAAACAAATAGTTTAACATACACTCATCTTACAAAGTTCTTAATATATCAAACAAATAGTTTAAAATTAAAGATTCACATAGTTAGCATATCAGACTGTTACATCTTGAAATTAAATGTTTGGATAATGTGAATTTTAAAATCCATTACAATATGCAGTAGAGATAAAATAATATTTATCGATTCAAACATAAATTTAAAGATTAGGTTTATTATGTGAAATAATAGTAAATCTCTTACTAACAATATTAAGTTTATATGGGCATTACCGAGCCAAATGATTCATGTGTTTATCAGACTGCCAATGAATTTGTACTTTCGTTGGATAATGACATCAACTTGGTAAAGCTTTACCGCTTTGTGAAGGAAAGAAAAATTCTTCACACGGTGTATAATTCTCCAATAGTAATACGTGTACAATTGTTTAATTAAACTGGCATGTTATATTTGTCATTCATCAATGGATATGCAACCAAGTTGGTCGACAAGAAATTGTTATTTAAAAGTTATATTTAGTTAAGTTTACTATTTCTTTATTTATTTTTTATTCACGAAAAAGTAGGAGTATGTACTGTGTGTATATATATTATCTATAGCAACAACCTAAACTAAACTAGATATCCTAGCATTGAACCGATGATCGCTGGTAGTATCTTTCATCCCCTATGAGTTTTGTACACTATAAGTCTTCACTCTCTATAATGAATTCTCATCCTCTGTAAGTTTCTAATTGAATGTGTATAGTTAGAAGCATTCGAGTTTGCACTTCCTACTAATATGATGAAGTACCAGGTAGTGCAAAACCTCGTGTCTTTATATCCATACTTCAATCAACTCCACTGACTTCAACACTTCTTCCATAGACAACAGTTGTTAGCAACTCCATATACATTCATACACAATACGTACTCCACCACATTAGACTACAACAACAAACCAGTGCACAAACTTCAACACTACAACAGCCTTCAACCAACTCCTCTGTTCGTTCACTGACCACCATTTGACCACAGCAAACCCCATATTCCTATGCACATCAGCAAACAACTCCAAGGTCAACACAACTTCAGACAACTCCGTTCCCACTACTAGCACTACTTCACATCCATATAAGCAACCACAATATCATATCAGTGATACCGCCTCACGCCTTCACATCCATCATCTTCTGCCTATATCACCATTCAGCAAACTCCTCTGTACCAACCACGAGCAATCTCTCACATTTCAACCACTTCACCACAGTCAAACCGCATAAGCAAAATCATCAACATCCACACATTCGTTGTGCACTACCATTGTAATGACCCATAAAATTATATTAATTTTTAATTGGTTTATAACGTATTTAATTTGGATTTTGAGAAATTTTAATAATAATATTTTGAAATAAAGTTTTAATATTTGGTTTACGTATAATTAAATATAGAAAATGGTAAATTTTCAATTAATTATATGAAGGCTTATTTATTATATAATTCTATTAAATTCAAATCAGTAAATAATTGTGAAAATAAATTTATTTTTAAGACCTAAATATTTTTACATAGAAAAATTCTAAATAATCTTCTGACTGAGATGTCATTTTTCGTTTCCCCAAATTTGGACTTCCATAGCTCCGTCGATCTTATTTTCTGCATTTTTACTGCATTTTTTCTGCTAGTGAAAATTCGAATTTTTATAATTCAATCGTACCACCAATATCTATATACCATTTTGATCGTCTTGTTGTACTGATCACTATGGTATATTTATTTCTGTAATTTGAGATCCGATACGCGACGGAAACAATAAAAAGTGCATCATCGGTGCTGAAATTTGTGATCTGAATTTATCTACTTTTCAAATTTGAAACCGTACAACTCATACTGTAACATCCCGCCTTTTCGCACACTTTAAATCGACACACGTGCCAATTCAAAGCATACGCAAGGGCGGATTATTATGGGGTAAATAAGAAAAAAACAGAGAAGAAATAAAACAAAATAGAATCTCACAGCGGAAGGATAAAATATAATAATCAATATACAGTTCATGATAACTGTTTACAAAATATTTATTTTACTTATACAATGAATATCAGAGTTACACATACCAATACAATCAATGCAGCGGAAATTTAGAGTGTGGTGCGGTACTATAAATAATATAATACGGATTCTTCGTCTTCGTCCTCCAAAGCTAAAATCTTCGATCCTGAAACGCTCGGACTGACCCGAGCGAATTTGAAAAGACAAAAACACTCGAGTCAGACTAAAGATCTTATGTGAGTTAAATTAACAGAAATAAATATGAGTACAGTAACTCAAGAGATGTTCGAGATTTACATCTCCTAGGATCCGTTAAACTATTTACTATGTAGTATATTGCGCTATTATAATAGTGTCTATTTATAAAATAAACTTACTTTTTAATAGCGTTAAGGGGTTACCCATATAGCCCTTAACACAAATAATGCCAATAGTCTATACAGTACCGTAATACCTCCTGATCGGGAAGCTACCAGAGGATACTCCATAGGTACGACACAAATAGAAACTCGTAGTAAAGGCTCGGTATGGTAGGTGACACGGCACAACTAGGCAATGCCAGGGTAGATATACCAATTGCTATCCAGGCTGGTGGAAACGCGTAGCCGCAGTTACCGCCCACCTCGGACTAACTCCCCAAAATCAAAATATAGAAGTGGCCACTGAATCAATCCAAAATCAAAGTATAATATCGAAGAGGAGGGTCCGATCAGAGGAATGACCTCATTGGCCTGAGAATCGCTCCTGTTTTAGCCACCTTATGCCAACTCACGGGAGTCGGGTCCACGTATTTACCTTACAGGAAACGTCGCCACCACCTACTTCATTCTGGAATCTCCACCGCGTACACGGTTAGTCAAAGTGGTTTTCGGTATCGATAGAGAGTATGTCAGATATCCAATCCCGGTCTCTTTGCCAACCCATCGTTATTATAACACCGCGGTCATTTAAAAATAGGTTATACTTTAAAAATCAGAATAAACATTCCATTTCATAACCATGAATACGATATCATTTCAAAACCCAAAACCATATTTTATCACTTATCCCAAATATAATTCTTTTCCAAAATCAAAATGCTTTAACTTCATATCGTCTGAAAATCAAATATTTTCAAAGCATAGTATTTTGAAAATCATAATTTAAAACCATAACTTCTAAAACTTGAATGGTTTGGATATTCAACGGTATATGAATTAAAAGGTTTAACTTAAATGTTACTTTGTAAAGAAAATAGTTCTCATGGCTTTACAAATACATTTCTTTATTAAAGTCTAAACCAAAATTTGTATTATCTCTTTCAAGTTCCAAACCACTTCAATTTATATATATATATATATATATATATCCATTTGGAGTATTAATATTTCAAAACTAAAGTTGGAATTTATTCCTTCACCCAAATTAAATGTTCTATTATTTAGTCTTGAATATTCACATAAAATCCATAAATAAATAAGAACTCCAATTTCTAGTAATAAAATATATATTTTTTCAATTCAAATTATACTAGAATATTCATTTCAATTTGTCTTGGAAAAAGAATCCAATTATAAATATCATATCTTAAAATTTCCAAACTTAACATTTAAACATCTGATATAAATTATCAAACTCCATTTTTCTTAAATTTTTTCCATTTTTAATAAAGAGATTTATACACTTTTTAATTTCAAAATTTTCAACTTCATATGTATATATATGGAAGAATAATATTTATACAATATAAAATTTAAGATTATTATAAACCGTATTCCATCCAAACCATAGAAATCACCTTTAATTAGTTATATATATACCGCGGTGCCTGTATATAATTTTCTATCCTATGGTCAAGTGATACGGATATTTATCATTTCAATCCGCAATTTAAAAGATATAAAATTTTGCGGTTGTATATCATTTCAAACCACAATCCCGAATGAAATGAAATATGCATGATAATTTGCAATTTAATGATATACAATAAACATCCATTCATCAACATCATCCATCATCCAAATCGCAATCATCAATCAGTATCAATCAATAACAATATTATTTTTGGTACTACATAACAGGTAATACTGGCAATTTTATTCAAGTTAAATTTAACAGCTATTAATCTACAGTCTATATTCAGTAATAAATTATATAACTGTTAACTAGCAGTTCATATACAAACAAATAAATTTTAACTGTAAATTTATACGCAATAAATTAATTAAATTAACAGTTAAATTAAATAAATGCAATTCAACAGATATGAATAAAATAAACATGCCAAATACTCATAAATAAATTTCTATTCGTTTCTAAAATTAGTTTAACAAACATAAAAGCTTCTAGTAGTTGTGAGTGGGTTTAAACACTCACCTTTTGAATTTAAATCGAATTTAAATTCGATTTAAACCCAAAAATTTGCCCTTCTCGGAATTCGTCCAAACCAACGTCATCAAATCCGGAATTAAATTACGATCCTAACAAAAGAAATTTCGTGTGAATCCGACTTCGTATGAGAAAGTTATGGCGAAAAATGATGATTGAATTCAAAATTGAAAATAAATAAAACGACACACATTCATCACTTACAAATATATGTGCCACGTCACTCCTTCTATTCCCAGAAACGCACACGGCCCCCTTCCAGAAACCCTAATCGAAGATCTACGACGATCTAACCGTTGATTCGACACAAAAACCATATAGATGCGATCCCCATCGTCCACTCTACAAAACCCAGAAAAGGTTTGACGATCCGACGAAGTTTGCGACGACGATGATGAATGGTCACGGACTGTTTGATTTAATTCTGGTCAAACGAATGTTCAAAACAGAAAACGAATTGCACCAGTAGATTACGTGCCTCGAGAACATTAACATATATTTTTTTGTGGAATTTTTCTGAAGTGTTTGCATTTTCATTGAAATTTGGATTGAAGTAGATCTAGGTTTTGCAACCATTTGAGGAGGAGAAGGAGATGAAGAAATGAATATACAGCAAATGACAATAGGATGGAGCTAGGGTTTATAACTGTATATATATATTAAATTTCCAAAATTTAATTAAATTTACTTTCCATTATTTATTGTCAATTAGATTGATTTATCATTGGATTCATATTTCAATATGTAAATATCCCCAATTTCATCTGCACTTATATTTACATAGTTTCTAAATAGTAAATTTCAAATATTACTTCATTTAACGTTACGTATTTATTATTTATTACTTGCTGCAGTTGATTATCAATTATACTTAATATACTAAATAGATGGTAAATTTTGAATACTTGTTATCATTAACGTTTTATTTCCACTTACAAAATAAATGAAATTATTACATAAACTCCCTTAATTAAGTCAACCATTATCTTATATAACTTAACTGGTAATATATATATACCCAATTGCCCTAATTGGTTTATAGTTGTAACGTCCCGAAAATTTTCGACTTTCGAAAATTCAACATCGATACTCACTTTATCGACTGCCGAGAAATCGAAGGCCAAAAACCCGAAATGTTATGGGTTTAAGAAAAAGAAAAGAAGAAAAAGAGAGAAAGGATAGAGAAAAATAAGAAAATAGAGAGAAAAGAACATAGAAACGGAATAGAAAACAACAGAACAACAACAGAATCTCACAATTCGCAGCGGAACAACATATAATAGATAAATGAATAATCTTTAAACAAGAACTATATCAGTTATTACATTTTATACATTACATCATATCATCAGAGTGTACAACAACATACAACATCAAACATCGGAAAAAGAAAGTACTATATACTAGTAATACCCCATGCCATCCAGCTTGCCTCCAGCAATTCCTGAATATCCAGAATATCCTGATAAACCTTAACTCTTGACTGCCCGTGTGGAAATTGGTGGGCACCCAGAGTTTAGGAAGGAAAACAATAAACTCCAAGTCAGTCATGTGACTGGTGTGAGAACTCAAAACAGTTTATTTAACTTTAAAATCAAAATAGAGAGATATTTTTAAATTCAATTCGCAATGCTTTTTAAAAAATGAGACTACCATAAGGCCTCCCGCACACACACACATGCAAACGCAGAATCGGAGGAGATTTCTCCTTATGATAGTCAAAGATGCTTGATACGCATTTAAAATAACATTTGATATTATTACTAGTGCATAGTGTAGAAGAAATTCATTTCGAAAGTAGAATATAAATCTTAGCCAACATACGACCATTATCGTATGCCTACTATAGCTACCATCCAAACAGTGTTGCGACACCATAAGTGAATGATAGGTTCTACAACTAATACCGTACAAGTTTCGTATTGTTTCTATGGATTTCCAACAAATGGTCAGGCCAAGGAACTTCCCATTGCCACATGAGAATGCCTCTGGAAGGACATTCCCGAGAACCAAACCGGAACTCTGCCAACACAAGGCCGGGTTACCCCTAACTGGGTAACTACTGACACGAGCACGCCATTCCCCGATCGTAAACGACCTTTCTCACGGGATCCCGATAACCAACAACCACAAAGTAATAAATTCGCAGTAACCACATAGGTTAAATATCTGGGCTCCACACCATGATACCACCTCTATCCAGAAGGAAATGTACATACCCTAAAGGGAGCTACCCCTCATAACCTTGCCGCATCTTTCCTGTTTTGACCATTTCCGGGGTGTGAGGCTCGACGAAGTCTCGTCCACAAAAACATACTTTATACAAAAGCCATGCTTTGGGTCAACAAATGATCATAGAAATGATCACCAAGATAGACGATCAAATAAATGATCCTATCACAAATAATCAACACAATGATCATTTACAGCAACACTCAGCATGTCACATTACCAAATTGGGAATACATCGCTGATAACTTCAACTATATAACCTTTGAGCTCGTACGTCTCAGAGAAGGGTGTTAAGCTAAAAAGAATAAATTCTCCGCCACCAACAGAAATATATTTGAAAGAAATCTGCTTTATATCTCAATTTGTAACGTCAGACATACAATCCATACAAGTCTGTTCCGGGCTCGAACAAAACCGAAGGCACTTACAAAGAAGTCCTTGCAATCCGGATATCCACAATCCTGATCGGATTCACCATCACATATGGAGAACTCTATACCGGAGCAACTCGGTGCAGAGTAAATCGACAGGTCATCCTATCGCTCTCGCAAATATCCGGTCTTCAACACCGATCTTCAAATGCAATTCACAACGACGTATCATATACTCGGAATGGGTTATACGACCCCATGGTCCTTTCCCGGTTAACCCGAATAGTGAGCGCTTATTCAAAAATAAGTGTGGCATTCAAATTCAAACAAATCACATCAATTACCCATTCAAATGGAAATATTGATAGTCGGTTATTAAACTATCAATGGATATGCACACATCACCAGATTCCAAATAATTTTCCAAATTATTTATTTTCCAAAATATCTTTACAAGATATATAATTTCAATACTTCAAAAATAAATCAATATTTATTTTTCTAAACCAATCCCACTTTCTTTTATAAATTCCTTACTGAATTTACATTTCAAAATATCCATGCATATGATTTCAATAATTCATTTCAATTTATCTTTAAAAAGATAAATTCTCAAAACGTTTCATTTCACATTGGAAAAACATTTCCATACTTATTTATTCATAAGTAATTCACAAATTTTATTTATTTTCACCCTTGGAAAATATTCAATATACTTAAATCAAAATTTAGTATATATTTCATTCTATTAAGGAAATCATTCTCTGCAACATATTTATTTGGGCCAAAACGAATGTTGCGTAAAACATCGTTACGACAACCCAAAACCACTAGTATAGGGATTCGAAATTAAAATAGATATATAAATCCCAATACTATACAAAACATTTCCTTTCGGAAATCATTTACTATAACAACAGTGTTATAGTCCATCATCTCCTTCTATTTCTCGAAAACGTCTATTTCAACAATAAATGTTGAAATCTATGGTTTCGAATCTCAACACATTTTAAAACATTGTTCGATCGTTTTAATTCTATTTAAAACATCCAAATCCAAAACAATTTCTTTAACGTGTTATTCACAATTCAAAAACGTGAATATACTTCATTAACAATTTCATCCTTTTATTCATTTTAATTCAAAGGATTATTCACTATTCAAAAATGTGAATATAACTCCATTTATAGGTTTCAACAAATTTTCTTGTCAAAATAAGTCATTTGCGAATTTATAAAACAACGTTTATAAATTCCATTTCTATTTATTTATAAAAACTTCCTTTTTATAAATTCTTTTATTAACCTATTCCAGTTTATAACTCAATTATAAACTAAAAGTTCATATTATAAGTTAAATACTTATAAAACGATTATTTTACAAAATCGTTCCTCTAAAGACTTTCCAAACCATAAATTTTATAACCTATAAGATTCATTTATTTGACCAAATCTATTCTTCAATTAACTTCACAAATTTATAATTCTTACTATTTATAAATTTCGTTTATAACTTCACCGTTTATAATTCTATAAATTTCATTCTTTAATGAAATTCATTTTCACTTCATTCAAACACTTATAAAAACTCGTTTTATAATTTCAATATCTCAATTTATAAATATCCATTTATAAATCTCTTATATAAATCAATTCATATTAATATTTTAAAAACGTCTTTAAACTCCTTTATAATTTCATCATTTTGATTTATAAAAAAATCAAATTTTATAAATCCTATATTTAAACTTTTCACAATTATCTCAGAAATCCCAATTTAACTATTTTATAAAGTCATTAATTCCTTATTTTCAAAAAATCAGCTTTTAACTATATTTCTTAAAAATCATAATTTTTATAACTTTAAAAATTATAACGTTTATTTATTTATAATGGATCAATTCCAAAATATAGTATATTCTCAAAAATCACTTTAAAAATCATTTTAAAATCCCAAAATTTGGTCCAATGATGCTACACACCAAATAGTCAATCATGACTACAACGATATCATATATCAATATGAAAATCCATCAAATATCAAATATCTGAAATCAAATAAAAACTGTTGAGGAATCCAGTTGGATCCCTCCAACCTGTTTTCCTGCATCCACAAACATTAGCACAATACCAATTCCGTTCCAGTACGAAATTATCGCGGTATATGTTCTTATTAAATATTATCCGCTTAATAACGGCGCAATAGGGTCTCATCCGCTAAAAAATGCGGGGAATCAACAACTGCAATATATACATATGCCAATATATATGTATTGATATTATTTATAATACCAATTTCACTGTTTATGAAATATTCGCGGTATATGTTTTTAATAAATAACATCCGCTTACTAACGGCGTATAATGTCTATTTTAATAATCAATATATAACAATCATCATTCAAACATGCATTCAAATATTTTAAATCTAACTATTTAAAATAAAATCGAAACTGATTCGATTGAGTGAGAAGTTCTCACCTTGATTTTATTTCCGTTTTAGCGATTTATTTCGAATAAAATTAAACGTGCGTTTAATTTTACCCAAAATTCTCACTAACTCCAAACGACTCCAATCCAATTTCATCGCGTAGTGCTCGTCCATACGATTCCAACGCAACTGGTTTCGCGCGTTTTCGACCTCGTATGAAAAAGATATCAATTTTTGAAGTTTACACGATCTTTATATAAACTAATTACAACATTTTCTAATTAATTTTTAACCTCATCAAACTCAAGCCGTTGGATCCCAACCCCTGCAATCTCCACCGTGCGCACTATCACCTTCCCCCTCATTCAAACTACAGGCCGCACAATTCAAAACCGAACCCATTATAGAAAACTAGGGTTAAATTTTTGCTTCCACCACCCTCATCGAGATGTCGATCAGAAGATGCCGTTCAGAAGCTCTCACCTCCCCCTACCTTCGGCTAGAAGGCGGCTGCACTCGGCACCACCATGGCATGGGAAAACGTGAACAAAGTATGGTCTTTGAACTCGATTTGCCGATGATCCAACGCCTCAAATCCGATCGTGACCGTTGAATACGTAGTTCGCAACGTGCTCTACAAGATTGATGTTGATAACTTTTCGAAATAATCAATAGATTTTGAGGAATTGAAGGGAGAAACTAGGACATTTTCGGCCATTGATGGGGTGAGCGGCGGCTGATGAATAAAAATTAGGGTTTGGGCTAATGAAGATGATGGGGGTTCCTTTTATAAGTTTTCAAACGAAAACACTATTCATCTTTAATTTTCAAACTTCGATTTACGCGCCGAAACTGACGTTCCTAGGGTTTATCCCGCATTCCGGACACAATGGAACAGGTTTCGAAAGCTAATTCGGACATCTGTGCGAGTTATGGCTACAAACGTTCAATTTAAATTAAACCGATTTAAACCGATTTCTAGGCGTTTTAATTTGTAACGGACAAACGGTAAATCCAATCGACTTGAAATTAGAAACCTTACAATAATATCACATTACGGATCCGATGAAACTAGTTTCGTCGAAATCCGAGACTTTTTGAAAAATGGCTATTTTAACTCGCCAAATTAATATTAAAAATAAATCGATGCGTTTCGAGCTGCCACGCTCAAACGATAACTCCGATTGACACGAAAATTGAAATCCGGTAATAACTAACTATTACGGATTTAATGGAACTAGTTTCGTTCAATTCTGAGACTGTTCAAAAATTGACTATTTTCACTAGTCGATTTTAATATTAAAATATTCAATTTTCACAAATTAACTTTTAATTCGATTTTAAAAGTTCTAAAATATCCTTCTAACTTCAATATGATAAAATAAAATTTTACAAATCATTTTCAATCATATTTAACCCAATTTTCAATTATTTCCATAATTTAACGTATTAAATTATCGATTTAATTATTCAATTAAATCCAATAGTTCAAATTAAAATTTATTCGACTTATAAATTCACTCATTAATATTTAAAATTAATTAAATATCCAAATTTTAATTACTAAAAATCCTGGGTCGTTACAATCTTCCCCACTTAAAAGAATTTCGTCCTGGAAATTAACAAGTAAGAAAAGTTACAGAATCTATTAATTTTTCAAAATCCATAGTCAAACTTCTTACAATAACTTACTAAGTTTTCGAATCATACTTAGTTATCTTTTCAAAAACAACTACTATTGTTTAACTTTCAATTCCAAAATCAAAGTTAAAGTTTTCCAGATTTTCTCAAATTTTTCTAACGCCTTAAATTTTCGGAAAAATTCGCCATAGTCTCCTTTGCGCGGCTCGATCCGAAAAAAAAATGACAGTATATATATCACAAATATACATCTCATCAAGTAATGAGGCATCCCGAAGGGAAAAAGTATAAAAGTACGGTATGTAATCCGAGATATGTACCTTATATTTTATTAGCAAGCATATACGGCTAATATAGCGCGAAAGCGAGCTCCAATTGCGAAGCAAACGCGATCCGCACCTAATAAACACTCAACAAACAACATGAGAATCATGCATATAGACAATAGTATCGATATACATCATATAGCAACATAATAACTATACATGTCAACATAGCAAATGTAGTAAAAGCAACAAATGCAAACATCAACCAACTATCATCCAACTAACATCCATAACCAATAAATATTCATTTATATTCTCATTAATATTCAATGAAATGGTTTTCAATTTAATCACATTTGATTCATTTACATTGGGTTTACTAACATTCATTTTCAATTTGCTTATATTCACTAATTCATATTCAAGTTGGTTCACTTCCAATTCAAATTCAATTCTATTTAAGTTTCACTTAACTTCCAATTGAATTTCAATTACTTTAGCTTCCAATTTTATTAATACTTAATGAATTATATACAATCAACTAACAATCATATAACAACCAATGTATATATATTAATTTCAACCAAATTCCTTTGCTTATCAATTGGTTTAATTAAATGATTTTCATTCCACTATTCAACTTCCAATAACATTATATTTTAAATGAATTAACACTTATATTCATTATTTCATATCAACTTAATTACCATTTAATTGATTAACATTCAATCCTTTAATCCAATTCATTTATATAACTCAAGTTTATATTCATCACTTAACTTTATTAATTTTACTTTGATCTCTTAAGTTATACTTCATTTACAAACATCACTTGTTTTTACTTAACTTAAATTCCAACTTATAAATCAATTCAGATTCCAATTCTAAAGTAAATTTCCATTTAACTTTAAATTCATTTTTATTTATAACTCATATCCATAGATATATCCATATAGTTTCACTTGTTATATATATAAATTTATTTCATAATTGTAAATCACTTTAATTATAATTCAATTCTTATAATTCTTTTTCTTATACAATTATTCTTTTATTTAGATTATTCAAACAACCAAACAATCAACTTATATACTTTAATAATTCTGAAAAATTATTTCTTTATATATAAAATATAATCAAGGTAAAATTATTTCATTTACCCAATTTTAAAACAATATTGTGTCGAATTGTTCTATTCAAGTGTTTAGAAACCCCTTCGGCATAGTCTTGCGGACCACGCTGACGAAAGTTCATATGCCACTCAATAAACCAATCATCACAATATAAAACAATTTTATATTCACTAACAAATACGCACTCGTATCTATTATTACACTCAAACTCATTCTAGAGTACTGCTGACACTATCTCTAATGAGTCATACCCAACAGAACCATGGTTGTCGCTTAACCATATGCTCTGATACCAAATGTAACGTCCCGAAAATTTTCGACTTTCGAAAATTCAACATCGCTACTCACTTTATCGACTGCCGAGAAATCGAAGGCCAAAAACCCGAAATGTTATGGGTTTAAGAAAAAGAAAAGAAGAAAAAGAGAGAAAGGATAGAGAAAAGATAAGAAAATAGAGAGAAAAGAACATAGAAATGGAATAGAAAACAACAGAACAACAACAGAATCTCACAATTCGCAGCGGAACAACATATAATAGATAAATGAATAATCTTTAAACAAGAACTATATCAGTTATTACATTTTATACATTACATCATATCATCAGAGTGTACAACAACATACAACATCAAACAGCGGAAAACGAAAGTACTATATACTAGTAATACGCCATGCCATCCAGCTTGCTTCCAGCAATTCCTGAATATCCAGAATATCCTGATAAACCTTAACTCTTGACTGCCCGTGTGGAAATTGGTGGGCACCCATAGTTTAGGAAGGAAAACAATAAACTCCAAGTCAGTCATGTGACTGGTGTGAGAACTCAAAACAGTTTATTTAACTTTAAAATCAAAATAGAGAGATATTTTTAAATTCAATTCGCAATGCTTTTTAAAAAATGAGACTACCATAAGGCCTCCCGCACACACACACATGCAAACGCAGAATCAGAGGAGATTTCTCCTTATGATAGTCAAAGATGCTTGATGCGCATTTAAAATAACATTTGATATTATTACTAGTGCATAGTGTAGAAGAAATTCATTTCGAAAGTAGAATATAAATCTTAGCCAACATACGACCATTATCGTATGCCTACTATAGCTACCATCCAAACAGTGTTGCGACACCATAAGTGAATGATAGGTTTTACAACTAATACCGTACAAGTTTCGTATTGTTTCTTTGGATTTCCAACAAATGGTCAGGCCAAGGAACTTCCCATTGCCACATGAGAATGCCTCTGGAAGGACATACCCGAGAACCAAACCGGAACTCTGCCAACACAAGGCCGGGTTACCCCTAACTGGGTAACTACTGACACGAGCACGTCATTCCCCGATCGTAAACGACCTTTCTCACGGGATCCCGATAACCAACAACCACAAAGTAATAAATTTGCAGTAACCACATAGGTTAAATATGTGGGCTCCATACCATGATACCACCTCTATCCAGAAGGAAATGTACATACCCTAAAGGGAGCTACCCCTCATAACCTTGCCGCATCTTTCCTGTTTTGACCATTTCCGGGGTGTGAGGCTCGACGAAGTCTCGTCCACAAAAACATACTTTATACAAAAGCCATGCTTTGGGTCAACAAATGATCATAGAAATGATCACCAAGATAGACGATCAAATAAATGATCCTATCACAAATAATCAACACAATGATCATTTACAGCAACACTCAGCATGTCACATTACCAAATTGGGAATACATCGCTGATAACTTCAACTATATAACCTCTGAGCTCGTACGTCTCAGAGAAGGGTGTTAAGCTAAAAAGAATAAATTCTCCGCCACCAACAGAAATATATTTGAAAGAAATCTGCTTTTTATCTCAATTTGTAACGTCAGACATACAATCCATACAAGTTTGTTCCGGGCTCGAACAAAACCGAAGGCACTTACAAAGAAGTCCTTGCAATCCGGATATCCACAATCCTGATCGGATTCACCATCACATATGGAGAACTCTATACCGGAGCAACTCGGTGCAGAGTAAATCGACAGGTCATCCTATCGCTCTCGCAAATATCCGGTCTTCAACACCGATCTTCAAATGCAATTCACAACGACGTATCACATATTCGGAATGGGTTATACGACCCCATGGTCCTTTCCCGGTTAACCCGAATAGTGAGCGCTTATTCAAAAATAAGTGTGGCATACAAATTCAAACAAATCACATCAATTACCCATTCAAAGGGAAATATTGATAGTCGGTTATTGAACTATCAATGGATATGCACACATCACCAGATTCCAAATTATTTATTTTCCAAAATATCTTTACAAGATATATAATTTCAATACTTCAAAAATAAATCAATATTTATTTTTCTAAACCAATCCCACTTTCTTTTATAAATTCCTTACTGAATTTACATTTCAAAATATCCATGCATATGATTTCAATAATTCATTTCAATTTATCTTCAAAAAGATAAATTCTCAAAACGTTTCATTTCACATTGGAAAAACATTTCCATACTTATTTATTCATAAGTAATTCACAAATTTTATTTATTTTCACCCTTGGAAAATATTCAATATACTTAAATCAAAATTTAGTATATATTTCATTCTATTAAGGAAATCATTCTCTTCAACATATTTATTTGGGCCAAAACGAATGTTGCGTAAAACATCGTTACGACAACCCAAAACCACTAGTATAGGGATTCGAAATTAAAATAGATATATAAATCCCAATACTATACAAAACATTTCCTTTCGGAAATCATTTACTATAACAACAGTGTTATAGTCCATCATCTCCTTCTATTTCTCGAAAACGTCTATTTCAACAATAAATGTTGAAATCTATGATTTCGAATCTCAACACATTTTAAAACATTGTTCGATCGTTTTAATTCTATTTAAAACATCCAAATCCAAAACAATTTCTTTAACGTGTTATTCACTATTCAAAAACGTGAATATACTTCATTAACAATTTCATCCTTTTATTCATTTTAATTCAAAGGATTATTCACTATTCAAAAATGTGAATATAACTCCATTTATAGGTTTCAACAAATTTTCTTGTCAAAATAAGTCATTTGCGAATTTATAAAACAACGTTTATAAATTCCATTTCTATTTATTTATAAAAACTTCCTTTTTATAAATTCTTTTATTAACCTATTCCAGTTTATAACTCAATTATAAACTAAAAGTTCATATTATAAGTTAAATACCTATAAAACGATTATTTTACAAAATCGTTCCTCTAAAGACTTTCCAAACCATAAATCTTATAACCTATAAGATTCATTTATTTAACCAAATCTATTCTTCAATTAACTTCACAAATTTATAATTCTCACTATTTATAAATTTCATTTATAACTTCACCGTTCATAATTCTATAAATTTCATTCTTTAATGAAATTCATTTTCACTTCATTCAAACACTTATAAAAACTCGTTTTATAATTTCAATATCTCAATTTATAAATATCCATTTATAAATCTCTTATATAAATCAATTCATATTAATATTTTAAAAACGTCTTTAAACTCCTTTATAATTTCATCATTTTGATTTATAAAAAAATCAAATTTTATAAATCCTATATTTAAACTTTTCACAATTATCTCAGAAATCCCAATTTAACTACTTTATAAAGTCATTAATTCCTTATTTTCAAAAAATCAGCTTTTAACTATATTTCTTAAAAATCATAATTTTTATAACTTTAAAAATTATAACGTTTATTTATTTATAATGGATCAATTCCAAAATATAGTATATTCTCAAAAATCACTTTAAAAATCATTTTAAAATCCCAAAATTTGGTCCAATGATGCTACACACCAAATAGTCAATCACGACTACAACGATATCATATATCAATATGAAAATCCATCAAATAACAAAATATCTGAAATCAAATAAAAACTGTTGAGGAATCCAGTTGGATCCCTCCAACCTGTTTTCCTGCATCCACAAACATTAACACAATACCAATTCCGTTCCAGTACGAAATTATCGCGGTATATGTTCTTATTAAATATTATCCGCTTAATAACGGCGCAATAGGGTCTCATCCGCTAAAAAATGCGGGAAATCAACAACTGCAATATATACATATGCCAATATATATATATTGATATTATTTATAATACCAATTTCACTGTTTATGAAATATTCGCGGTATATGTTTTTAATAAATAACATCCGCTTACTAACGGCGTATAATGTCTATTTTAACAACCACTATATAACAATCATCATTCAAACATGCATTCAAATATTTTAAATCTAACTATTTAAAATAAAATCGAAACTGATTCGATTGAGTGAGAAGTTCTCACCTTGATTTTATTTCCGTTTTAGCGATTTATTTCGAATAAAATTAAACGTGCGTTTAATTTTACCCAAAATTCTCACTAACTCCAAACGACTCCAAACCAATTTCATCGCGTAGTGCTCGTCCATACGATTCCAACGCAACTGGTTTCGCGCGTTTTCGACCTCGTATGAAAAAGATATCAATTTTTGAAGTTTACACGATCTTTATATAAACTAATTACAACATTTTCTAATTAATTTTTAACCTCATCAAACTCAAGCCGTTGGATCCCAACCCCTGCAATCTCCACCGTGCGCACTATCACCTTCCCCCTCATTCAAACTACAGGCCGCACAATTCAAAACCGAACCCATTATAGAAAACTAGGGTTAAATTTTTGCTTCCACCACCCTCATCGAGATGTCGATCAGAAGATGCCGTTCAGAAGCTCTCACCTCCCCCTACCTTCGGCTAGAAGGCGGCTGCACTCGGCACCACCATGGCATGGGAAAACATGAACAAAGTATGGTCTTTGAACTCGATTTGCCGATGATCCAACGCCTCAAATCCGATCGTAACCGTTGAATACGTAGTTCGCAACGTGCTCTACAAGATTGATGTTGATAACTTTTCGAAATAATCAATAGATTTTGAGGAATTGAAGGGAGAAACTAGGACATTTTCGGCCATTGATGGGGTGAGCGGCGGCTGATGAATAAAAATTAGGGTTTGGGCTAATGAAGATGATGGGGGTTCCTTTTATAAGTTTTCAAACGAAAACACTATTCATCTTTAATTTTCAAACTTCGATTTACGCGCCGAAACTGACGTTCCTAGGGTTTATCCCGCGTTCCGGACACAATGGAACAGGTTTCGAAAGCTAATTCGGACATCTGTGCGAGTTATGGCTACAAACGTTCAATTTAAATTAAACCGATTTAAACCGATTTCTAGGCGTTTTAATTTGTAACGGACAAACGGTAAATCCAATCGACTTGAAATTTGAAACCTTACAATAATATCACATTACTGATCCGATGAAACTGGTTTCGTCGAAATCCGAGACTTTTTGAAAAATGCCTATTTTAACTCGCCAAATTAATATTAAAAATAAATCGATGCGTTTCGAGCTGCCACGCTCAAACGATAACTCCGATTGACACGAAAATTGAAATCCGGTAATAACTAACTATTACGGATTCAATGGAACTGGTTTCGTTCAATTCTGAGACTGTTCAAAAATTGACTATTTTCACTAGTCGATTTTAATATTAAAATATTCAATTTTCACAAATTAACTTTTAATTCGATTTTAAAAGTTCTAAAATATCCTTCTAACTTCAATATGATAAAATAAAATTTTACAAATCATTTTCAATCATATTTAACCCAATTTTCAATTATTTCCATAATTTAACGTATTAAATTATCGATTTAATTATTCAATTAAATCCAATAATTAAAATTAAAATTTATTCGACTTATAAATTCACTCATTAATATTTAAAAATAATTAAATATCCAAATTTTAATTACTAAAAATCCTGGGTCGTTACAATAGTTATCAGCTAAATACATACTAACTTGTAAATAAATTCGTTTAATTGCAAATGGATCTGATCAAATTTAATAGATTGAATAGATGGGTAAGCAAATAATAAATTTTCCTTTTTGTCAAATTAAAACCCATTCCTACTTAATTATAAATTACAATTTATTACGAAACATTGATTTTATGCAGTTACCTTTTATTTGCGTAGTATTACATCAATTCCTATAACCTTGGATTCATTCCCAATTCACCAAATTCAATTAATTACACTTTACAAATGTGTTTCCAATATATAGGTATTGCCCAAATTAAATTTATTAGCTAACTCATATTAATAAACAAATGACTTATATGAATGATTAAAATTTTCAATTATCTCACTTTACTCCTAAACTTCTGTTATTTAATAATTATTGCTTAGAACCTGATTTTAATCTTCCCATTATCTATTTAATTCCTTCTAGAATCATAGCTAATATTTGTCATCCCTTCATTACCCAAATGTTCTTATCCCATCAAATTTTAAGTTATCGAAATATTAAATGTCAATTTCTTTAATTGCACTAAATTTATCTATTAAAGGTTGCACTTAACCCAAATACATAAAACTTGCCTAATTTCTCCTTAAATCAATAACCTTCATATACAAATATGTTTATCATAAATTTTATCCACTCTTCCTTTTTAGGTAATGTCCTATATATTAGATTTCCATGTAATTTGCAATAAATCATACTCGTAGTTATATCACATTAAATGAATAAATAAGTGTTGACTCTATTCTTTTGATTCAACATTGGTTTACGTTATATTTCATAAATATTTCTACATACATCAAGATTTTTAAAAATGGTTGTAACGTGAAATCTCGTCTACTTCCCATTTTATATTTAAGGCTTCTAAAACCGATTCATATCATTTCTCTAGTCCAAATTTTATTAATATAACCTTAAATTTAATTTATTCCTATCGATGTAATGGTTAAACACAAATTTCACTTATTTGCAATAAATCCACAAATTGGATTTCAAATTTTCAAATAAATAAATAAATTTTAGTTTATCACTTCTTAAATACCCAAACGTCAATGCCTTAATTTAAACTGCATTTATTACATTTTATAAAAATCCTCCATCTTAAGTGACAAATCAAAACTACCCTAACTACACAAATCATCGTATTATAAAGATATTTACACTATCCTCCATTTATTACCTTAATTTA
Source organism: Allium cepa (assembly GCA_030765085.1). Taxonomy (NCBI): domain Eukaryota; kingdom Viridiplantae; phylum Streptophyta; class Magnoliopsida; order Asparagales; family Amaryllidaceae; genus Allium; species Allium cepa. Next base: position 323,840,950 of record CM060939.1, read on the forward strand.
TTTAAGGTAACCTTAAATTAATATCTATTGCAATGATTTCAAATTATTATTCCCCCATTCCTTTTTAATTTCAATAACGCCAAATTTAACCGTTATATTCTCTTTATTTATGCGATAAATGCAATTATTGAATCTAATACTCCATTTAATTAATAGATCCTGCTTCCTAGAATCTATATCAACAATAGGTCAAATATATACATAGAATTAGCCTTAACTTCACCTAAAAGAATTAGCTATTTCAACTACCGCACAAAACTACGCTACTGCACTATTTAATCAAATAAATTAATTGAACTTAAATCAGCATAAAGGTTATAAAATTATAAATGTAATATTAATAAATTCATTTATTGATTTAGACTCTTTCTATACAGTAATTAACCTATTTGTGGGTATAAATAACTTTGGAATTATATTACATCTCATTAGTGCGCGTTTTATTTCCTATAACTTCTCCTTATTTAACTATACCCATTAACAACCAAAAAAAATAAATTAGCTTTATTTCAATCTATTTCCCTTCTTAACTAAATAAAATAAATGGTTAACCTAAACACTTGTTATCCTTTGATATATTCAAATTCACTTCCAACATTTATTAACAAAATGTTGCCATAGGTTTAGATTTACATAAATAAATTATATGAATAGGTAGAAAAATTGGTAATCCGCAAATGCCCAATATACACGCATTAATTACTACCTATCGTTAGAATTCATTTATTAATTTACTAGTTAATAACGGTCTTTTTATTTCTATTTACTACCAAACTCTCTATTTTATTATAGTTCCAATATATTAATACTTAGGCACATCAAGTGCTAGCCCTTTTGTTATTTATATTAAATTGGGTATGCACAAATAAGTTGTTAATTAACTATTTCTACAAAATTATATTCATACATTCAGTTCCATATCTTATAGGGTTAAATTCTAATTACTTACGCTTAATCTATCCATTTAATACTCTATTCAAACATGCATTTAAATTCTTTTTATTCTAAATAAATTTTATTAAGTGTTGACATCCACTAATAGCATTCACCTTTATTACAACCAAAGGTGACATCTTCACTACTGATTTTATATTAATGAATCTCATTTTAGTTAATATTTTTTTTTTATTAATATTCTCAATTCAACATTTATTGATTTCTTAAAATTTACTTTTAACAAAAAGTGACAAATTACATTATCCAAATCTATTGTCATAAAATTTTATTGTTACACTAGGTTACAACTACTATACCAAATTTCTACATTTATTCTTAAACAAATTAGAAATTATATTAATTTAATTTATTAAATATTATTAATTTCAACGGGTCGTTACACATACCATATTAAATATCTTTTAAAGGTTTTAGCTAAATCTATGGGTGAGCGTCGCCACACCTTTCCACCTTATATTTAATTCTCTGATGTTTCAATTTGCAATCTATCCTTTCACATTTCATTTATTCCTTTTCTACCATATATTCCATTATCTCTTTCTGCTATTTGCTAATTGCTATTTGCTCATTCACGCGATCATTTAATTGAAATCAAAATTTCAACCCTTACTTCTTTTTTCTTTTCAAATTTGAAACGTACTATTAAATCAAGCCATTAATTGCTTTTATTTTTTTCCTTAAATCAACGTACAGCTCACACAATTATAAATTGCATTAAAAAATTTGATGAACCACACCATGACCGTTTATATTACATTCATTTGGAATATATTTATTTGTTTGAAATCTTTCCCTTTCTCTCTCATCTCAGTTGGGAATAAAATAAATTTCAGCGAAAACTACGTTTCAATGCTTTTAACTCTTTATAACTTTTGAAAAAAAAATTGTCCTTTTTGAAACTAAAACGTATATGGATATACGTTTCTCATTTACTAATTTCTAAATAGTCCTGTTGTCCTTTTCATGTATGTTATATTTATTTATATTTTAACATTTTCTATTTATTTCACTCATCTCCCTACACGTTTCTATTTATTTGTTGATTTGTTGCATACATTTCGTATTGGAAAAATGCGGTTCATTCCTATTTATTTCATTTCTCACATTTATTTCATCTTTACTGAAATTCGACCATTGCCACGTGATACCATTTTGGAAGTATGAATGTACAAAACATGCATGCGTTTTATATTCATTTAATTGGAACGGTCACTTTAATTTTTGCCTTTAAAATTCTATTTTCTTCACTACAGCTGGAAAGTTATAAAACATTCAAAAAAATTGAAAGCTCACGTTAAATTGTGCAAAGAGTTTTCCTCTGCCTTTATAACTTTGAGTTATGCCCGCTGTTACTTTTTTTTCTGTCAATTCAAAAATTTAATTTTTCATTCCATTTTTGGGTCTCTTCATTCTCCTTTATCAACTTCCATTTTTTTTCCCTAGTCACTTTAAAACGTTTTATAATAATAATTAATATATAGCCATTTCATTTTAAAGCTTTTCATACGTTTTATATATGTCAAAAAAAGATGTGAATGGATATTTACCTGAGGCCCACACCGTTTTGAATTATACGTTTTTTTTGTATTCATAAATTCTTTTACGGCTCATTTTATTTCACCTTTATAAGCTTTTTTGGGTAAAGAAAGGATCTATTGTTACATTCTTCTCCTCAATTTTTCTTTCTCCACCCTCTCTCTTCTTTCACACTCTTACACGCAGTCGTATTTCACCTTGTCACCCATTTTGCCTTGCAGAAAACTTTTAACATATGGTAATACAACTTGTGCGTTTGTCACATTAAGTATTGTGTTTTTTTTGTGTGCGTAAGTTATTGTTTTATTTTATTTTATATATATAAGCCTAAGTATTGTTTCTAAAAACTTTAGATATTTGCACTGGTACATATTTTCATATTGGGTTGGTTGTACAGATATACTAGTATACATTTCAGAGCTTTATAGGTTTGTATTAGTTATAATATATATATATATATATATATATATATATATTATTTTTATTTTACCTTCATCTATTGTCAGGTGTTGTTTAAAATATAATATGTATACAGGTTAGGTATAACGGCTATTGTGAATATGTGTAACAATATATGTATAACATTTTTTAAACATGTATATAGCGTCCCATATAAAGGTTTGTTTGTACACACTTTATTGTACATATAAAATGTTGGTTTGCATGTCAATATTGGTAAGCATAAGCATCATTTCTCCATTTTTCTACTAGCATTTTGTTAGCATATTTTTATTTTTTGTAAAATAATAATAATAATAATAATAATAATAATAATAATAATAATAATTATAGTATATTATTTGTAAAGGAAGTCTGCATTTGGTTAAACTATTAGATTTGTTTAAACTTACATTATTTACTGTTATGTATATCTTTGGATGTTAATTTGGTTATGTACATTTATTTTCAGATATTGATGTTTCAAATATAACATATATACTATAAGATAGAGTGAATTTGGTTTTGATTTTTTTTTATATGTTTGATTTCAATAAATATATTTAATTTATGACTTATATAAAATGTATATATACTTTAATTTGAATTTTGGGTTTAAGGAGGATAATAATATAAAAATACATCTCGCCTAAATTTGTATCGAGCTAATTTGACCCGTTCCCATCGATTTCTTTTACCAGCTTTGATCGTCGATTCATGCCGATCTTACTTTGCTTTGAGATTCGTGCTTGGGTTTCGTAACTCAACTTCATTGTCTATCTCTCTAACCTCGAAAAGTGAGCAATCACTCATGATTAACGTTCTTTTATTTATTAAATTTGATTTCAATTGAAACGACAATTGAAATATGAGGCTGTAGTTATTTAAATTGTTATATATGCTATTATCTATAACTATTCACTTATAGAACATGACACCATATCCTATTGTTTATATTTATTTTGATGATATATGCCTGTTGTTATTATTAGTTTTATATCTGTTATCACTCTGCAAGTTCCCTGTTATTATAGAAATCATTACGGGTTGAAATGATACATGCCCGAACGGACTTTAGAATAGGAGAAAATCGTTATGGGTTGAAATGATAAACCCAAGCGATTTTCTTTTAATTGAATTTGGGATTATGGGTTGAAATGATATCCACCTGTATATATTTAGTATACGGGTTGAAATGATAAATATCTGTAGCACTTGACTATATGATAGGAAATATATACAGACACTGTTGGTCCATATAAATATTTTGAAAATAAATTTCTACAGTTGAAAAGAAAAATATGGGATTTAATAAATATTGGTTCTTAAAATATTATATATATAAATAGAAATTTTATATATAGATTTAATAATAATATTATTGAGATTGATTTAATCCATATAATATGTTTGAGAATTATTTAAGATTTATATTTCAAAATTTACTGTTGTAAAAAGTTGAATAATTAAGATTGGGAGACAAAATTTGGGTTTATTAAAAATGGTATTTAAATAAGGATTTATTTAATTAAATCGATTTGAAATTATTGAATGGAAAATTTAAAGGTACGATTTTGTAACTGGATTTTTGATTTAAGTGATTTAATGAATATTTCACGTTTAATAAAATTAAAGAAAATATTGAGTAAAATGTAATTTAAGGTTACTTAAATGATATTGAATCTAAAAAGGGAATATTTCAAGACTAAATAATAATGAGGTTAAATTGAGATCTATATGAAACTGTTATATAGAACATTTAAATATTAAAGCCTTGAACTATATTGGAATTTAAATGGTTTATGTTGAGATTCGGATCTGTATTTGAAATCAACGTAATTGAATTTGTTATTTAGCAACTAAATTGAATTAAAGTAAAATTTAGGTTGAACCTAATTTGAATTTGTTATTTAGAAAACTAAATAGAATAAAAATTTAGTTGAAACATTGAATGCTTAAAGTTTTGAAATATATTGAAATATAAAGGGGTATTTTTGTGATTACAAATCCGAATTTGAGATCGATAAATTGAAGTGCTTATTTTAGGAATTGAGTTGAATTTAAATTGATAAATTGAGATTGAATTTAATTTAAATGGGAAGGTCGGGTTGATGTTGAAACGATTTGTTAAGTTGAGGGAATTGAAAATAATTTATTGTATAAATTATTTAATATATATATAAATACTATTTTGGGAAATATAGAGATATTTGAAGTGAAATGATATTTGGTTTTGAAGTATAAATTAAGATGAAATGACCACGGTGTTATAGTGTATATTTCTACCTTGTAGATAGTTCCATGGACCCTTAGAGGATGGTTATCCCAAACATCCTTTAAGTTATTTGTATTTCAGTTGATATTTCACTTGAGTTAGATTTATTGATATAAGAATGTTAATCCTGACTCGAGTGTTTTGCTTTACGCTCGGGTCAGACTGAGTGATAAGCATTTGAGACTCACCTTTGGAGTTCGGAGATTCATTTGGAAATCCAACTATCGATTCAGATTCCAGCCTTTCCAGTTGATTGGTTCAGAGTAGTCATCTGTTGCATTGGAGACTTCACTGCATTTGAACTATTCGGTTGTATTTTTCTAACTCTGATGTATATAGTAGCTTCATGAACTACTATTCTTTATCTATTCCGCTGCATTATATTACTCTGTTATCTGTGATTGATTTATTTACTGTATATTTTAAATTTTGCCAAATTTTAATTAACAATTCGGTATTTTGAATTATTCAAGTCGGATATGTATGGTTTTATTGTCAATTTGAATGGTCCAAAATAGCGGGTCGTTACACATATATCATCAATATAGATAACAGGATATGGTTGCATATCCTACAGGTGAATAGCTATAGATAATAGCATATTTAACAATTTAAATAACTACAGCAGCATATTTCAATTATCGTTTCAAATGAAATCAAATTTAATAAATACAAAAATGTTAATCGTGAGTGATTGCTCACCTTTCGAGGCTAGAGAGATTTAATAAGCTACGGATTCCAAAGCAAAGCTAGATGGATAGAATTCGATGAAGAAACAGGCACGACGGACAAAGCTGATAGATAGGGAATCAAGAATCAAAATCAGTTTGGTATAACAGAATTAAAATGTAAATATATAATATTATAAATTTTATTAATTAAAATTCAACGAAATCCTTATATTTAAAATTCAAAATCGATGTTTAAAATAAAACTAATATAAACTTACTTTGCAAAATAAATATTTTGACTCAAACTGATCATACCTACCGAACCAGAAGTATATTACCACTACCGAACCAAAGTGAAAAAGGTATTACCGAACCAACAATGCCAGGCCAGATCACATCAGCCCAGGCCCACCACCCGCTATATACATCCAAGACCCCTACCCCCAGCCTCACTCTATAAACAGAGGGGTAGGGGTACAACAATGGCGGACAAGTTTGAGAGCTAAAGCACGGACAGAACTTTCAAACAACTTTCATACACTTGTAATCAAAGTTTTGTACTTGTAATCTGAACAGTGAAAGAGAATAACATATGAAGTGGATGTAGGCACATTCTAGCCGAACCACTATAAATCTGTGTATCTTTTACAATTTAGTCCCTGCTTTTCACATATTTGCATAAATCACCCAAATCACTAAGAACAACATAAAATCGACTAAATCATACGACTTGGAGGTGTTTGCCCATTTTTGTGCAAACAACCCGTATATATTTAGTATACGGATTGAAATGATAAATATCCGTAGCACTTGACTATATGATAGGAAATATATACAGACGCCGTTGGTCCATATAAATATTTTGAAAATAATTTCTATAATTTTGGAAAGAAATATATGGTTTAATAAATTTTATTCTTAAGATATTATATAAATGAAAATTGTATGTATAGATTTAGTAGTAATATTTGATTTAAATTAGATTGATTTAATACATATAATATGGTTAAGTATTTATGTAAATCTATATTTCAAATAGATTCTCTTGTAATAAATTGAATAATTAAGATTGGGAGATAAATTTGGGTTTATAAAAATGGTATTTAAATAAGGATTTATTTAATTAAATCGATTTGAAATTTTTGAATGGGAAATTTAAAGGGTATGATTTTATAATTGGATTTTCGATTTAAGTGATTTAACGAATATTTCACGTTTAAATAAATTAAAGAAAATATTGAGTAAAATGTAATTTAAGGTTACTTAAATGATATTGAATCTAATAAGGGAGTATTTCAAGACTAAATAATAATGAGGTTAAATCGAGATCTATATGAAACTATTATATAGAACATTTAAATATTAAAGCCTTGAACTATATTGGAATTTAAATGGTTTATGTTGAGATTCGGATCTGTATTTGAAATCAACGTACTTGAATTTGTTATTTGGCAACTAAACTGAATTATAATGAAAATTTAGGTTGAACTAAATTTGAATTTATTATTTAGAAAACTAAATTGAATGAAAATTTAAATGAAACGTTGAATACTTAAAGTTTTGAAATATATGGAAATATAAAGGGGTATTTGTGATTATAAATCCGAATATGAGATCGATAAAATTTAAGTGGTTATTTTAGAAATTGAGTTGAATTTAAATTGATAAATTGAGATTGAATTTAATTTAAATGGGAAGGTCGGGTTGATGTTGGAACGATTTGTTAAGTTGAGGAAATTGAAAATACTTTATTGTATAAATTATTTAATATATATAAATACTATTTTGGGAAATATAGAGATATTTGAAGTGAAAATGAGATTTGGTTTTGAAGTATAAATTAAGCTGAAATGACCACGGTTTTATAGTGTATATTCTACCTTGTAGAAAGTTCCATGGACCCTTAGAGGATGGTTATCCCAAACATCCTTTAAGTTATTTGTATTTCAGTTAATATTTCACTTGTGTTGGATTTATTGATATAAGAATGTTAATCCTGACTCGAGTGTTTTGTGTTTTGCTTTACGCTCGGGTCAGACTGAGTGATACAGCATTTGAGACCCACCTTTGGAGTTTGGAGCTTCATTTGGAAATCCATCTATCGATTCAGATTCTAGCCTTTCCAGTTGATTGGTTCAGAGTAGTCATCTGTTGCATTGGAGACTTCACTGCATTTGAACTATTCGGTTGTATTTTTCTAACTCTGATATATGTAGTAGCTTCATGAACTACTATTCTTTATCTATTCCGCTGCATTATATTACTCTATGATCTGTGATTGATTTATTTATTGTATATTTTAAGTTTTGCTATATTTTAATTAACAATTCGGTATTTTGAATTATTCAAGTCGGATATGTATGGTTTGATTGTCGATTTGAATGGTCCAAAATAGCGGGTCGTTACAACCATCCTTAATATAGCAACTACCATTTTTCTTCAACTTCAACAACTATCAAAACAACCACCATTTTTCTTCCAATTGCAAACACTTGCCTATAATATCTCAAACCCTTATCACTGCAACTGCCCACCAGTCACTCCTATTCCAAATGAAATTTATTCTTAATCCTCATCATCTAACTCCACCCTCATCTGACATTGATGAACTTGTTCCATTTCTCGACCGTCTTTGCAACACAAATCCAAATTCCACTTGCTAAGTAGGGTTGAGAGCTGGGTTATGAGGCATTTACAATATCATTTGGATGTGCAGAAGTGTAGCAGCAAGTGTGCGGTGATTCAGGCAGGATGAGCAGTGGTATATGTTGTTTTGATGTGCGGCAATAATGAGAAGTTGGAGATGATGAAAGGTAGAAGGTTGTGGACGTGATTTTGGACTGTGATGAAGTGGGTGTGGCAGGCAGGTTGTGTTCAATTGAATGTTGATGGAGATGGAAGGCAAGTAGAAGCTTGTGGTAGTGTAGTGCTGTAGTCAGTGGTAGGTGTGCAAGTTGGTTTGTGGTGACTAGGTGATGCAGTGGAAGTACAGTGATGCTGTAATTGACAGATGATACCATTACATGAAAACCCAAAGAAGTAACCAACAACAGCTCCAGAAACCACAACTAAATTCCCAAATTAATAACCAACCCAGCCTACAGTCTAACACTGGTTTTACTAATTCTACAACCTATTTTTAGTAGTAATGTGAACAAAAAAATATTACCTCACGGATCAAGCTTTTCTAAATCAGAAAGGTACAAAGAGAAAGCATCTTCAACCTGAAACAAATGTTAAAAACCCGAAACAAAGAAAAAATCAGAGAATTATCCAACTTTGTAGAATTTTCAGTTTTGATATTAAGATGGGAGGATTCTGATATTAAGAACAGATCAGAGAACATATATAGGTTTCCATTCTGATTGAATTTATTGGATAATAATAATATATACCTGCTCCCGCGTCTAAAGATATCGAATTGAACTCTTTGGATGACACACATAACCACCAATTCCAACATCATCAAATGTAATAGCAAGAGGATGATTTTGTTTGGCTGTGGTCTCATGTGGTAATAATATATTGTCCACAATCAACTTCTCATGTGTAGGAGGTACAGGTTTTCCATGTATGATGGATGCCGTCAAATCTCTGCATACAAAACCTGTTGCAATGACTTCTAGATCAAAGTTCAACACTTCACATTTTTGATTTTCCTGAACATGCAAAATAAGCGGGTTAGTAGCATCGTCATTGTTCGACGTTCTTCCAACACTTTCATGATGTGTCCCACCACTTCCTCCTTCGTTGGAAGCAATGTCTGGAATCTGTTTCACATATCCTTTTAATATGTCAACCAATGTGTTCAATGTCCCCTTCACATTCTCCAATGAACCCTCCACCTTCTCCATCCTTGTTTCCAATCTATTTGAGTCTTGTTTACTCCTTCTGAGTTGTTTACGTGGAATAGTAGATGCTTTAACTTGTGTCTTTGGTATTATAGTTCCAACACTTCAAGTTCGGGCCCTTTTATCTTTGCCGAATGCTTGTGACAAGATGTCTTCATCCAATGGCATATCTTTTTCCTCGTTGTCATTGATTGTTTCCCTTGCTTTTGCAATTTTACCCTAAAATATGATAATACTTGAGATATTAGGTGCATATAAGTTATAAGCTGATAAACCATGTAAACATATATGTCATAATAGTAAATCATTTTTAATTTATCATCTAAAACAATATATTGTTTAACTTACAAAGTATGGAGAATTTGAATCCGATATAGTGCCATCCTTTTTTGTATGAGTTTTCTCCCACACTTCACCGCGTATGATTTCTTTTCCTGGGTTTTCAATTGCCTGCAACCGAAACATCGATTTGTATTGATAGCAAAACATTAATATGAAGTTTTAAATAGATGCATTGAAAGATTTTGCAAGTTGTAAGTGGTTTTCTTACAGGACATTCAGAAAGAAGTGCTGAAATTGAGTTATTATTTTAGAATAGGCATACTTGTTGTTTGTTTGAATATTTTAATTTAGCACTTAATATTAAACCATATCATTCTAAGCTTATGTCACCATTAAGTGCTGAATATAATTATGAAAATTTGATTCTGATTAAGATCCCATGTAATAAAATGACAAAACAATAGAAATATAAAAGATTACTTAAATGGGAGAACTTGCAAAAATTAATAAGAAAATGGTTGTAAATGCTTTAACTTATTTTGTGTAAATCAGTTTTAATTTGTGTAACAACCCTGAATTTAGAACAATTTAAAAATGAAAATATTTAATTAATTTTAAAATATTTGAATGATGGTTTAAATTGAATTCCCAATATAACTATGAATTGGCGATTAAATTTTAGAATTTAATTTATTTAAAGTTGAATAGAATTTGAATTTGACTTTGGAGTTTGAAATGAATATTGAATTTGTATTTAAAATTTGAACTAATGACTTAGAAAAATAATAATTTGGATACAAGAATTATTATTTATTTAAATTATTAAAGGAAGGTTAGTTTTAAATAACATTTTTCTTTTCTTTAAAATAAAAAGGAATAAAATTTTATCAATACAAAATACAAGTATAAAATCTAATTGTGAAACACGTTAATATAAATTTATGTTTGATAGTTGAACTGCAAAACGTTTATATGTTTATTAAAGAAAATAATTTACAAAACAAAATTGAATTCAAAATAAAAATAAATATATATATATATATATATATATATATATATATATATATATATATATAAAATAAAAAGAGTACACCGCCTTACCTTATCACCTTGATCCACGCCTTTGTTTCAGCCATAACCCACGACCAAAATCACGTCTCCCCCCTTTTATATTCGAAACCCATTCTTCTTCAAATCATCAGAGAAAAAAAATCAAACCGAAGAAATAAAAATAATGGCGGCCTCTCTCTAATTTTCGTTCATCTCCTCTACGTCTTCGATTCAAGCTAGGGCTTTTCAAAGATTAGTGGCTTTGTTCGATCTGATTTGTATTGGTCTTGCTCGCGCTCGGCTTCGTTCGTCCTCTTTGCAAGCTTAGGGCTTCTTTGCGTTCGCTCTCCTCAGTTGATTTCTCGGCTTCAATCTTGCTCGCGACCGCTTCAGGTGAAATGTGAGTGAATTTCTTCTTCACTCACATCTAATTTGACTTATTAATATATGCTTTGCGTTGATTTAGTTTCGTTGTTGATGCTTTCTCTGGTTTTATCAAATTCGTGTATTTTTGTGTTATTTTTTGTTAACTCGGCTTCGATTTGCTCGGTCGATCCTCTGGTTATCTGTTATCTCTGTAACTTTGGTGCAGTATAATTCGAACTGCAAATGATTTAGATTTTTTTTGAAATTACTGCTTGATTTGCATGTGACTTCGGCAGTGATTTTGTACATTCCTCTGTTGATATCGGCCTTGACACCTTTGTGATATTATTGAATCTACTATACATTGAACCCCTGTCACTTGTTTGATTTCGGTCATTAACTGTTGTTCTGGGAATTTTGTTGACTCTGGTAAATGCGATCGTTCGTAGTTAATTTTGGGCTGGTTGGAAATAATTTGATTTCGTGAGGCTTGCTATTCGATTTCTTAAAAAAAATGTGATTTCTATCATTTTGGCATATAAACTTCATTTCATGTTGAATACATGTAGTACATTTGGGTACACTTGGTTTATGATTCTCTAGCATGCTCTAACTTGATGGTTATATGCCTATTACCTGATCATTCATGTTGAGTCTTGTTTACTTGATGGCATTTGGTCTTGAGTAGTTGTACATTTGTGGCTTCACTTCAGTTCCCCAAACTGTACTGTTTGCATAAATCCGGCATACTTGATGCCTTGATTTTCATTTTTGACTTTACTTGAATTGTTGTCGTGCGTTGATGTTTTGACTTATCTGGGTACACATGTTTGTTCACCTGTAGCCTTTGTGAATTTGTGGCTGTGTTGCCTTATCTTTGGTACACATGTTATTATCCCTTGTTGCCTTATAGATAAAACACTGTTGTGACTTTGGTCACTTTGATGTCTCTGAACCTGTTTGCAACTGCTGGCACCATTGTTGTCTTCACTTGCATACTTGTTCTTCATATGTTATGTTTTGAGTTGAAGCCTTGACTCTGTCCCTACTTGCACATTAATTCATTCGAGTTGTATACATATATGTATTCTTGTGTACACTTGTTGGTGTTTTACTGGTCTGTAGCTTTATACTGCCACCTCTGTTTCATTTAGTGCTTGGGCATTATCAACTAATTGGAGCTGATTTTATTTTGACTTGTACTCACATGAGCGTGAGTTCATTTTGTAGCCTCGTTGACCTTTGCAAGCCACTGGTTTGCAACTGCAGTGGCATTTTGTATTTTATATTGTAACTGTGTCATTGTACTTTGAGACCATCTGTTAACTTTATAGCTTCGAGCTCTGCATAGTGCTTATGCATTGAGTCATGTTGCTGTTGAAGAATTGTGTGTTCGATTTCGGAATTTTTTTTTACATGTGCACTGAGTCAATTCTCATGTACATTGCTGCCTTTATTTTCATTGCACTATGATTGATAATCTCGGCTGTGCCTTGGTCTTTGGTGATTTCTTCGCATTGCTGAGTTGTCCTTTGTGTCGTTGTACATATGAAATTAATTCATACGTACGCTAAACATTGCACCTCAATGTCGTTTACTTGAATTCACTTGCTTACATGTTTTGATGATTGCAGTGTTGATTTTGGCCTGCTGTTCAATGGCTGTGGCATCGATAGTTGATTATTTATTGCTTCTAATTTTACTGAGTTTTGATCGTCTCGACTAATTTGCTTCGAGACAGTTTTTATTGCATTGTGATCCTTTGGTGGCCGCGTTATTGTTGCAGTTTCCCTTGTGTCCAAGTAATGGCTGCAGTTTCATTTTTATGAAAATTTTGCACTTGTTGAAATGTGCAGTAATAAGTTGTTTGGAAACTTGTTTTATTAAATTTACTTGGGTATTTGCAAAACAATCGCATTTCGACCTTGCCTTGTTGCATGGGTTTTGGTGTTGCAGCTGCGTTGAGTCACTGACTTGACCTTTTGCACTTGATTGAACTTTGATTTCTGATAGTATTTTTGGGTTTGAGATGATTTCACATGTTGTTGTGGCGAGGCAGCGCACGCGTGCGTGCACTGCAGCCACGTAGTATCGACATTTTGAATCGATATTTGAACCTTCATTGATTTTGGTTAATTGACCTTTGAGTACATCATCACAATAGTGGCAAGGCAGTGCACGCAAGCGTGAACTGCAGCCACACGGTGATAATTTTAGCGATATCCTATTTGGTTTTGATTTATGATCTTTTGCATATTTCATTACGGTAGTGGCGAGGCAGTGCACGCAAGCGTGAACTGCAGCCACACAGAGTTAACATTTTAAATGTGGCGAGGCCGTATACGCGTGTGTGTACTGCAACCCTACCAAATCTAATGTTTTAATTGTTTTTTTCTATTGATGGAAATTTATGTTTTATGTTGCCAATTCAATATATTTTGAATCGCATTTTGATGATTTTGTTGTTAACTGCCATTTAGGCAATTCTGATTTTTTTTTTAGATTACCTTCATAAATAATCCCTTCATCTATCTTCGTCAAAAATCTGAATCTACTGTTTTATTGTTTAACACTGTTAAGTGTTATATTTACCGTTATCCGATTTCTTGTTAAAGGATCGGATAGGTAAATTTATATTTGACTGTCGTCTAATTGTTGTTTGATTATTATTGCCTCTGTGCACTAATAACTGAGTTTGAATTAGACTGACCTGTGTATTATTTTCTTTTGAATGTAATACTCGGGTCAAACCGAGTAATTTTACAGCTTGAAGATTTTCAGGCCGCGAAGTTAGAGGGAGTTGGGGAAATTACTTCACTTTAGCTTTTCGAAAAAAATTGTACGTGTAAAAGATATATTCCGCTGTATAAAAAAATTTAATGCATTGTATAAACTCTCACATATGTAAGAAAATTCATTTAATGTGAAATATTATGATTATTCTGTGATTCTGTGGCTGTTGCTGTTTAAACTCTATAAACTGAATAACAATCCGTCATTTGGAATGTCTCAAGTTGGTTTAATTACCGACTGGGGGCGGTCAGAACGGCGGGTCGTTACAAAAGTGGTATCAGAGCTTTGGTTTACACAAAGCCCAGTTTATGATGTTTAATATGAATAGTTACTAGGATCACTTTAAAGAAAAATGTTTTAAAATCTAAAGAAGTATAAAATTGTTTTCTTTGAAAGATAAAAGTTATTTTGAAAATTCAAAATTATTTTTCGAAAATTCCCCTCTCTAGTTTTAGGTTTGCAATAGTTTCTTATTCGAAAATCCCTTATCGAATTATTGAGATTTATGAAAAATAAAATAAAAGTTAAGTGAATTAATGAATTGGTTTAAATCGAATATTTTGAATATCTCCAAAATAATAAATTGTGAAATAAAATGACGTGTAAATTTAGTATAACCAAGAGGATAATTAAACTATAACTTGGGAATTTGATTCTGAATTCTTTTGAAAATTGATTTCAAATGTTTTGAAAAATGATTTAGTAAATAAATGGATTATAAGTATTTAACTTTTAATATGGACTTTTGGTATATAACTAAGTTATATAATTGAACTGAATTAATAAAGAAGATTTATAAATCGAAGTTTTATAAATAGAAATGGAATTTGTAAAGATTGTTTATAAATTCGAAACCAATTGAATCTGATAAATGAAAAATAGAAGTTATTAAAGGAGATATATTTGTGATTTTGGACAGCGAATTATCCTTTAAGTTAAATATTGTGATAGTAAATGTTGGTTGGGAATTTTATCCATGATTTTGGACAGTGGATAATCCTTTAAATAAATGTGTAGAAACATTGAATTGAATAAACGAAGTATATTCACGATTTTGGACAGTGAATAAAAAATTAAAAGATATGTCTTGGGAAAATGATTGAATAATCCAACCTCTACTAATAAGTATTGCAAATATTGATAGGAAACTTCGAAAACATCTTGTTAATTATAATGGAGAAAACCGAAGCACAAAAAGCAGCACGCCGTGAACAAAGAGCAATTGCCCGTAGAGAAGCAGAAGCGACACGTGCGGAAATTGAAAGGAGATTCAGTGAAAGGCAAGCACCTGGTCCATATGATGAGGTTATTTGCTATCGATGTCATAAAAAGGGACATTATGCCATTAAGTGCCGAGAAAGGAGAAAGAAAAGGAATGTGGATGACCGTTTCGCTCGTCCTGAGAATGTGTGTTTTAAATGTCGGGGGAAAGGGCATTTTCTTAGTCATTGCCCTAAAGTGAAAACGAAAAAGTGCATACTCGATTTACCCGTGGATAGATTGACAATCTGCTACCATTGTCGTCAGACTGGACATATAGCCAGAAACTGCACCGAAAGACAGCATGGAAAGCAAGCTATTGCCCGACCAGCTAGAGCGAAAATTGTTAAGGTGATAGATAAGAATGGAAACATCTCATATTTTTGCAGTAACTGTGGGGATTGGGGACATGTTGATTTTGAATGTGTTAATTCTCCTTTAATACAACCTGAAATAGTGCCATCCGAAGATGAAAGTTTGGCAAAGATGAGTACTACCAGACAAGAAGTCGATAGTCCTTAATAATTCTGAATCTTAAACCAATCAGTATATTTGAAGCAATCAATATATTTTGTAATACTATCTTTTGAAATCCACAATCTTCTATGTACGTCTTTTAAAAGTATTAAGCTATGTATAATTTTGTACTGAAGGAAATATTTTAATGAAGTAGCATCTTGGGAAGGAAGTTTATTTGTTGACTTAACTGTAGGAATCAAACTAATTTTGATGAAAAGCTTGTATTTCAAGTTTAAACTAATGCCTAAAATGGTTAATGTGGAAATATAAATTTAATGGAACCAAGTCGATGAATGACTTACTAAAAACTAGTTGATTATTTTTGGGAATAGAAAGCGAATGCAAAGTATAAATAGAATTTAAATTTCAAATTTGAAGTTGTCAACATGATAATCCATAATAGGTTTAATAAATTCAGTGATGAATTTGAATTTAAACATGCGGAAAATTAAGTTAAGTGAAAAACTTAATATTGAAAAGTTTGAAATTGGTTTAAAATTAATATTATGAAAAGTATGAGGAATTCAAACTATGAATTAAGTTGAAGTTGAAGTTGAAAAATTTAATAGTTTTAAAGATGTTTTAAAATGCATTAACTATCGAATACATAGATTTCAACATTCAATTGTTGAAATGGACGTTTTCGAGAGAAATAAAAGGAAATGGTAGACTATAACACTGTTGTTATAGTAAATGGTTTCCGAAAGGAAATGTTGTTTATAGTATTGGGATTTATATATCTATGTTAAAATTCGAATCCCTATACTAGTGATTTTGAGTTGTCGTAACGATGTTTTACGCAACATTCGTTTTGACTCAAATAAATGTGTTTAAAAGAACGCCTTCCTTAAAGAATGGAATATATACTTAATTTTGATTCAAGTATATTGAATATTTTCCAAGAGTTGAAAATGAATGGATTTGTGAATTACTTATTATTAAATAAGTATGGAAATGTTTTCCAATATGAAATGGAAAGTTTGAAATTTTATCTTTTAAAGATAAATTGAAAAAAATGAATATTTGAAATTTGTTTCAAATGGTTAAGTGTGGAAAATTATATATGTCTTGTAAAGATATTTTTTGGGAAATTTGAACAATTAGTTCAACTTGAATTTTTTCAAAAAAAAGATTGAATCTTGAGTTAAATTGAGTTTAACTTTGACATCAAAAACAATATAAGTTGAGTTTTGAATTTTGGATAGTCGATTGGGATTGTATTTCTAACATTGTGAATTGATGACATATCAATTGATCTCTATTAGATATATATCTGTTGGTGGCGGAGAATTTATTCTTTTAGCTTAACACCCTTCTCTGAGACGTACGAGCTTAGAGGTTATATATCGGTAGACATCAATTATGTGTTGAGAATTGACGATGTAACGTGAAATCCAAATCGAATGTGAAGTCGATAATGAATTGGATTATGAATGTCAATTGGGTTTGAGATAACCTTAAATTTTCAAATCGATTTAGAGGAAAATTTTAAATGAAATGGAAAATTTTGGAATCCTCTATTTGTTATGAATGTGAATTGAGTTTTCGTAACTTATGTATGTGAATATAATAAATCGAAACTATCAGTTTGGAAAGTCATTATTATGAAAATCCTGTGTAGGTTTACATAGGTATGATATGTACGAAATGTGAAATGAAGTACTATATGTATATGACATATGTTTTCTAAAACTGAGGATATGGATATGTACCTTCCATTTATAATTTGTGAAGGTGATTGGAACTCGGCGTGAGTGTCCATTGGAAATCGTAGCTAGGTAGAATTTCCATTAGTGGAATGCCCATTGGGACTGGAATCCCCCACGATGGATCATCGTGTTGGGATTATGTGAATTGATGCTGGCGTAATTCCTGGGGCGTGATGCCTACAGTTACAAGCGATTCCACTAGGATAGTGGCGCAACCGCCGCGTAAACTGCGATCTAGAGGCCGAAGCGTAATTTGAGGGGCGAGATGCCTACGGTCACGAGCGATTCTACTGGGATAGTTGCGTAACCGCCGTGTGAACCGCGATCTATGGCAACAACCATGGCGAAATTCAAGAGAGATGTGAAATCTACAGTTACAAGCGATTCTACTGGGATAGTAGCGTAACCGCCTGGTAAACTGTGATCCATGGGGGAACGTGCTTTCCATATCCATTTTTAAAAGAATTTTTAAAAAGTATTTTCACTGGGAGTTGAAACAAGTATATTTAGTACTTGGAGATTTTTAGACTTGCGCCTGGCCAGCGTATGCCTAATGTCTGTGAGAACGACGATGGACTTGTTAAACTTCGAGTTAGCAAGTATTTTCAAAACTTTGAATAGAAAATCAATAGTCTGAAATTAGAATTACAAAATTCTAACCTAATGAATTAAGGAGGAAGATTTTTAAAATATCTTGAAAGCACACAGCTTTGGAAAAGATGTAATATGCAAATATCTAGCATGAAGAATTTCAAGTTTAAAAATCTGAGTTTTGTAAGTCGAAAATTTGGTAAAAGACTTTTGCGTCTTGATCGTAGAAATCGATGAATAAAGCTATTGAAATAAAATAAATTGTAACGCTTCGATTTTTCGTTGCCGAAAAACCGAATAGTTATGGGTTTTAAAAAGAATTTAGGAAAAGAAAAGAGAAAAAGGTAGAAATTAGGAAGGAGAGAAGACAGAAGATAGAAAATTTTAAAAATAGAACGAAAAGAGAAGAGAAAGGAAAAAGAACACAGAAGAAAATAGGATAGAAAAGAGAAAATAAAGAAGAGATAGAAAAGATAGAAAATTTAGATAGGGAAAAGAAAATAGAAGATTTTAAAATAGAAGAAAATAGAAGAACATAGGACGGAACAGAAAACAACAGAACAACATCAGAATCTCACAATTCGCAGCGGAACAACATATAATAATAAATGAATAATCTTTAAATCAAGAACTATATCAGTTGTTACATTACATCACATTTCATTACATCATATCATATCATCAGAGTATACAACATCAACAACAACAAACAATGCAGCGGAAAAAGAAATACTATATAAGTAATATGCCATGCCATCCAGCTTGCCTCCAGCAACTCCAGAATATCCAGAATATCCTGATAAACCTTACTCTTAACTACCCGTGTGGAAATTGGTGGGCACCCAGAGTTTAGGAAGGAAAACAATAAACTCCAAGTCAGTCATGTGACTGGTGTGAGAACTCAAAACAGTTTATTTATCTTTAAAATCAAAATAGAGAAATATTTTTAAATTCAATTCGCAATGCTTTTAAAAATGAGACTACCATAAGGCCTCCCGCACACACACACAATGCAAACGCAGAATCGGAGGAGATTTCTCCTTATGATAGTCAAAGATGCTTAATACGCATTTAAAATAACATTTGATATTATTAGTAGTGCATAGTGTAGAGGAAAAATTCATTTTGAAAGTAGAATATAAATCTTAGCCAACATACGACCATTATCGTATGCCTACTATAGCTACCATCCAAACAGTGTTGCGACACCATAAGTGAATGATAGGTTCTACAACTAATACCGTACAAGTTTCGTATTGTTTCTTTGGATTTCCAACAAATGGTCAGGCCAAGGAACTTCCCATTGCCACATGAGAATGCCTCTGGAAAGACATCCCCGAGAACCAAACCGGAACTCTGCCAACACAAGGCCGGGTTACCCCTAACTGGGTAACTACTGACACGAGCACGCCATTCCCCGATCGTAAACGACCTTTCTCACGGGATCCCGAAAACCAACAACCACAAAGTAATAAATTCGTAGTAACCACATAGGTTAAATATCTGGGCTCCATACCATGATACCACCTCTATCCAGAAGGAAATGTACATACCCTAAAGGGTGCTACCCCTCATAACCTTGCTGCATCTTTCCTGTTTTGACCATTTCCGGGGTGTGAGGTTCGACGAAGTCACGTCCACAAAAACATACTTTATACAAAAGCCATGCTTTGGGTCAACAAATGATCAACACAATGATCACTAAGATAGACGATCAAATAAACGATCCTATCACAATAATCAACACAATGATCATTTCAGCAACACTTAGCATATCACATTACCAAATTGGGAATATATCGCTGATAACTTCAACTATATAACCTCTGAGCTCGTACGTCTCAGAGAAGGGTGTTAAGCTAAAAGAATAAATTCTCCGCCACCAACAGAAATATATTTGAAAGAAATCGGCTTTATATCTCAACTTGTAATGTCAGACATACAATCCATACAAGTCTGTTCCGGGATCGAACAAAACCGAAGGCACTTACAAAGAAGTCCTTGCAATCCGGATATTCACAATCCTGATCGGATTCACCATCACATATGGAGAACTCTATACCGGAGCAACTCGGTGCAGAGTAAATCGACAGGTCATCCTATCGCTCTCGAAATACCGGGTCTTCAACACCGATCTTCAATGCAATTATAACGACGTATCACATATTCGGAATGGGTTATACGACCCCATGGTCCTTTCCCGGTTAACCCGAATAGTGAGCGCTTATTCAAAAATAAGTGTAGCATTCACATTCAAACAAATCATATCAATTACCCATTTAAAGGGAAATATTGATAGTCGGTTATTGAACTATTACTGGATATGCACACATCACCAGATTCCAAATAATTTTCCAAATTATTTATTTTCCACACTAGATATATAATTTCACACTTTAAAAATAAATCAACATATATTTTAAACCAATTTCACTTTCTTTTATAAATTCCTTAGTGAATTTATAATTCCAAAATATCAATGAATATTCGATTTCAATCATTCATTTCAATTTATCTTCAAAAAGATAAATTCTTAAGATATTCACTTTATATTGGAAAACATTTCCATACTTACTTATTTATAAGTAATTCACAAATTTTATTTATTTTCAACACTTAGAAAATATTCAATATACTTCAATCGAAATTAAGTATATATTTCATTCTTTAAGGAAATCATTCTCTTAAACATATTTATTTGGGCCAAAACGAATGTTACGTAAAACATCGTTACGACAACCCAAAATCACCAGTATAGGGATTCGAAATTAAAATAGATATATAAATCCCAATACTATACAAAACATTTCCTTTCGGAAATCATTTACTATAACAACAGTGTTATAGTCCATCATCTCCTTCTATTTCTCGAAAACGTCTATTTCAACAATAAATGTTGAAATCTATGGTTTCGAATCTCAACACATTTTAAAACATCGTTAGATCGTTTTAATTCTATTTCAAATATCACATTCAAAACAATTTCTTTAACATCTTATTCACTATTCAAAACATGAATATACTTTGTTAACAAATTTCATCCTTTTATTCATTTTATTTAAAAGAATTATTCACTATTCAAAAACGTGAATATAACTCCATTAATAGGTTCCAACAAATTTTCTTGTCAAAATAAGTCGTTTGCGAATTTATAAAACAACGTTTATAAATTCCATTTCTATTTATTTATAAAAACTTCCTTTTTATAAATCCTTTTATTAACCTATTCCAGTTTATAACTCAATTATGAACTAAAAGTTCATATTATAAGTTAAACATTTATAATAAATTTGTTTGCAAAAACCGTTACTTTGAACTTCATAATTATAAATCTTATAATCTATAAGATTCACTTATTCACCCAAATCTATTCCTTTAATAACTTTATAAATTTATAAATCTTACTATTTATAAATTCCATTCATTTACAAAATTCATTTCCACTTCATTCAAACACTTATAAAAACTCGTTTTATAATGTCAATATTTCAATTTATAAATATCCATTTATAAATCTCTTAATATAAATCAATTTATATTATTCTTTAAAACGTCTTTAATCTCCTTTATTATTTCACCATTTTGATTCATAAAATAATTAAATTTTATAAATCCTATATTTTAAACTTTTCACAATAAATTCTAAAATCCCGATTAAACTATTTTATAAAATCAATAGCATCATATTCTCAAAAATCAGTTTTTTAACTGTATTTCACAAAAATCATAATTTTTATAACATTAAAAATTATAACGTTTATTTATTTAAAATGGATCAATTCCAAAATTATTTTATAAAACGTATACTTTCTAAAATCACTTTAAAATCATTTTAAAATCCCAAAATCTGGGTCCAATGATGCTACACACCAAATAGTCAATCACGACAACAACGATATCATATATCGATATGATAATCAATCAAATATCAAAATATCTGAAATCAAATAAAAACTGTTGAGGAATCCAGTTGGATCCCTCCAACCTGTTTCCTGCATCCAAAAACATTAGCACAATACCAATTTCGCTCCAGTACGAAATTATCGCGGTATATGTTCTTATTAAATATTATCCGCTTAATAACGGCGTAATAGGGTCTCATCCGCTAAAAAATGCGGGGAATCAACAACTGCAATATATACATATGCCAATATATATATATTGCTATTATATATAATACCAATTTCACTGTTTATGAAATATTCGCGGTATATGTTTTTAATAAATAACATCCGCTTACTAACGGCGTATAATGTCTATTTTAACAATCAATAGATATCAATCAACATTCAAACATGCATTCAAATATTTTAAATCTAACTATTTAAAATAAAATCGAAACTGATTCGAATGAGTGAGAAGTTCTCACCTTGGTTTTATTTCAGTTTTAGCGATTTATTTCGAATAAAATTAAACGGACGTTTAATTTTACCCAAAATTCTCACTAACTCCAAACGACTCCAAACCAATTTCATCGCGTATCGTCCATACGATTCCAACGCAACTGGTTTCGCATTTTTTCGACCTCGTATGAAAAAGATATGAATTTTTGAAGTTACATGATTTATATACTTATAAATTTACAACTAACTTAATAATTTTTATAACCTATATCCTCACAGCCCTTAGATCCCCTTTCCTTCCATCCTAGCCGTCCCTAACATCCTCCTCTTCTTCTCATTTGCACGCAACTTCTACAGGTTGTACATATTGAGGCCGAACCCATGAATCACATACTAGGGTTTGAATTTACGCCTCAATCACTCGCCTATACTCGATCACAACCCCACCATGTCGAAGCCCTACCTCTCCACCATGTTCGGCCTGAAGGACATAAGGCTCGGCCTCCCCCTCTACCCTCGAGATGCGTGCACAGCTGTAGAGAACGACCCCCTGTAGCTCACTCCACACGACACCAAACACGATCTCCACCGTTGATCTCCAAGCTCTCGTCGCCCTCTTCAATTCTCTAGTTGAACATTTCTGCTAATTCTTGATGGATTTGGAGATTTGGAGATTTGGAGGGATGAAGTTTGGCAAATTCTGGCCATACATGCTAAAGTGGCGGCTAGCACTGAATTAGGGTTTTGTTTTTATTTTTTTTTTCTTTTTTAATTTATGAAGGGCTATTTATAGAGAAAACCGAAACACTATTCATCCCGGAAATTCCGAACTCCGATTTACGCGTCAAAACTGACGTACCTAGGGTTTATCCCGCGTTCCGGACACAATGGAACAGGTTTCGGAAGCTAATTCGGAAGTATGTGCGAGTTATGGCTGTAAACGCTCAATTTGAATTAAACCGATTTAAGCGATTTTCTAGGCGTTTTAATTTGTACCGGACAAACGGTAAATCCAATTGACTTGAAATTTAAAACTTTACAATAATATCACATTACGGATCCGATGAAACTGGTTTCGTCGAATTCTGAGACTTTTTGAAAAATGGCTATTTTAGCTTGTCAAATTTAAAAATAAAAATAATTCGATGCGTTTCGAGCTGCCACGATCAAACGATAACTCCGATTGACACGAAAATTGAAATCCGGTAATAACTAACCATTACGGATCCAATGGAACTAGTTTCGTTCAATTCTGAGACTGTTCAAAAATTGACTATTTTCACTAGTCGATTTAAATATTAAAATATTCAATTTTCACAAATTAACTTTAAATTCGATTTTAAAAGTTCTAAAATATCGTTCTAACTCCCATATGATAAAACAAAATTTTACAAATCATTTTCAATCATATTTAACTCAATTTTCAATTATTTTCATAATTTAACGTATTAAATTATCGATTTAATTATTCAATTAAATTCAAAAATTCAAATAAAAATTTATTTGACTTATAAATTCACTTATTAATATTTAAAATAAATTAAATATTCATATTTTAATTTCTAAAAATTCTGGGTCGTTACAATCTTCCCCACTTAAAAGAATTTCGTCCTCGAAATTAACTAGTAAGAAAAATTACAGAAGCTATTAATTTTCCCAAAATTCATAGTTAAACTTCTTACAATAACTTTACTAAGTTTTCAAATCATACTTAGTTATCTTTTCAAAAACAACTACTATTGTTTAACTTTCAATTCCAAAATCAAAGTTAAAGTTTTCAAAATTTTCCAATTTTCTCAAATTTTTTCTAACGCCTTAAATTTTCGGAAAAATTCGCCATAGTCTCCTTTGCGCGGCTCGATCCGAAAAAAAAAATGACAGTATATATATCACAAATATACATCTCATCAAGTAATGAGGCATCCCGCAGGGAAAAAAAGTGTAAAAGTACTGTATTTAATCCGAGATATGTACCTTATATTTTATTAGCAAGCATATACGGCTAATATAGCGCAAAAGCGAGCTCCAAATGCGAAGCAAACGCGATCCGCACCTACTAATCACTCAACAAACAACATGAGAACATGCATATAGATAATAGTATCAATATACAACATATAGTAACATATCAACTATATATGTCACATAGCAAATGCAACTAAACAACAAATGCAATATATTCAACCATCAACCAACTAACATCCATAACCAATAGATATTCATTCATATTTTCATTAATATCAATGAATTGGTTTTCAATTTAAATCATATTTGATTCATTCACATTGGATTTTATCAACATTCCTTCTCGATTCAATTAGTTATTATTTACTAATTTTCATTCAAGTTGGTTCACTTCCAATTGAATTTCAATTACTTTAGCTTCCAATTTCGCTAATACTTAATGAATTATATACAATCAACTAACAATCATATAGCAATCAATGTATAATAATTACAACCAAATTCTTTTGCTTACAATTGGTTTAATTTAATTGATTTTCTTATTCAATTATTCAACTTTCTAATAACATTAGATTTTAATGAATTAACACTTATATTCATTATTTCATATCAATTTAAGTTATATTCCATTTAACTTTAAATTCACTTTTACTTTCAACTCATATTCATAAATATATTCATATAGTTTCACTTCTTATATATATAAGTTTATTTCACAATTGTAAATCACTTTAATTATAATTCAATTCTTATAATTCTTTTGCTTATACAATTATTCTTTTATTTAGATTATTCAAACATCTAAACAATCAACTTATATATTCTTTAATAATTCTGAAATTTTTTTTTTATATATAAAATATAATCAAGTAAAATTATTTCATTTACCCAATTTAAAAATCAATATAGTGCCGAATTGTTCTATTCAAGTGTTTAGAAACCCTTTCGGCATAGTCTTGCGGACCACGCTGACGAAAGTTCATATGCCACTCAATAAACCAATCATCACAATATAAAACAATTTCATATATTCACTAACAAATACGCTCTCATAGCTATTATTACACTCAAATTCATTCTAGAGTACTACTGACTCTATCTCTAATGAGTAATACCCAACAGAACCATGGTTGTCGCTTAACCATAAGCTCTGATACCAAATGTAACGCTTCGATTTTTCGTTGCCGAAAAACCGAATAGTTATGGGTTTTAAAAAGAATTTAGGAAAAGAAAAGAGAAAAAGGTATAAATTAGGAAGGAGAGAAGACATAAGATAGAAAATTTTAAAAATAGAACGAAAAGAGAAGAGAAAGGAAAAAGAACACAAAAGAAAATAGGATAGAAAAGAGAAAATAAAGAAGAGATAGAAAAGATAGAAAATTTAGATAGGGAAAAGAAAATAGAAGATTTTAAAATAAAAGAAAATAGAAGAACATAGGACGGAACAGAAAACAACAGAACAACATCAGAATCTCACAATTCGCAGCGGAACAACATATAATAATAAATGAATAATCTTTAAATCAAGAACTATATCAGTTGTTACATTACATCACATTTCATTACATCATATCATATCATCAGAGTATACAACATCAACAACAACAAACAATGCAGCGGAAAAAGAAATACTATATAAGTAATATGCCATGCCATCCAGCTTGCCTCCAGCAACTCCAGAATATCCAGAATATCCTGATAAACCTTACTCTTAACTGCCCGTGTGGAAATTGGTGGGCACCCAGAGTTTAGGAAGGAAAACAATAAACTCCAAGTCAGTCATGTGACTGGTGTGAGAACTCAAAACAGTTTATTTATCTTTAAAATCAAAATAGAGAAATATTTTTAAATTCAATTCGCAATGCTTTTAAAAATGAGACTACCATAAGGCCTCCCGCACACACACACAATGCAAACGCAGAATCGGAGGAGATTTCTCCTTATGATAGTCAAAGATGCTTAATACGCATTTAAAATAACATTTGATATTATTACTAGTGCATAGTGTAGAGGAAAAATTCATTTTGAAAGTAGAATATAAATCTTAGCCAACATACGACCATTATCGTATGCCTACTATAGCTACCATCCAAACAGTGTTGCGACACCATAAGTGAATGATAGGTTCTACAACTAATACCGTACAAGTTTCGTATTGTTTCTTTGGATTTCCAACAAATGGTCAGGCCAAGGAACTTCCCATTGCCACATGAGAATGCCTCTGGAAAGACATCCCCGAGAACCAAACCGGAACTCTGCCAACACAAGGCCGGGTTACCCCTAACTGGGTAACTACTGACACGAGCACGCCATTCCCCGATCGTAAACGACCTTTCTCACGGGATCCCGAAAACCAACAACCACAAAGTAATAAATTCGTAGTAACCACATAGGTTAAATATCTGGGCTCCATACCATGATACCACCTCTATCCAGAAGGAAATGTACATACCCTAAAGGGTGCTACCCCTCATAACCTTGCTGCATCTTTCCTGTTTTGACCATTTCCGGGGTGTGAGGTTCGACGAAGTCACGTCCACAAAAACATACTTTATACAAAAGCCATGCTTTGGGTCAACAAATGATCAACACAATGATCACTAAGATAGACGATCAAATAAACGATCCTATCACAATAATCAACACAATGATCATTTCAGCAACACTCAGCATATCACATTACCAAATTGGGAATATATCGCTGATAACTTCAACTATATAACCTCTGAGCTTGTACGTCTCAGAGAAGGGTGTTAAGCTAAAAGAATAAATTCTCCGCCACCAACAGAAATATATTTGAAAGAAATCGGCTTTATATCTCAACTTGTAATGTCAGACATACAATCCATACAAGTCTGTTCCGGGATGGAACAAAACCGAAGGCACTTACAAAGAAGTCCTTGCAATCTGGATATTCACAATCCTGATCGGATTCACCATCACATATGGAGAACTCTATACCGGAGCAACTCGGTGCAGAGTAAATCGACAGGTCATCCTATCGCTCTCGCAAATACCGGGTCTTCAACACCGATCTTCAATGCAATTATAACGACGTATCACATATTCGGAATGGGTTATACGACCCCATGGTCCTTTCCCGGTTAACCCGAATAGTGAGCGCTTATTCAAAAATAAGTGTAGCATTCACATTCAAACAAATCACATCAATTACCCATTTAAAGGGAAATATTGATAGTCGGTTATTGAACTATCACTGGATATGCACACATCACCAGATTCCAAATAATTTTCCAAATTATTTATTTTCCAAAATATCTTCACTAGATATATAATTTCACACTTTAAAAATAAATCAACATATATTTTAAACCAATTTCACTTTCTTTTATAAATTCCATAGTGAATTTATAATTCCAAAATATCAATGAATATTCGATTTCAATCATTCATTTCAATTTATCTTCAAAAAGATAAATTCTTAAGTTATTCACTTTATAGTGGAAAACATTTCCATACTTACTTATTTATAAGTAATTCACAAATTTTATTTATTTTCAACACTTAGAAAATATTCAATATACTTCAATCGAAATTAAGTATATATTTCATTCTTTAAGGAAATCATTCTCTTAAACATATTTCTTTGGGCCAAAACGAATGTTACGTAAAACATTGTTACGACAACCCAAAATCACCAATATAGGGATTCGAAATTAAAATAGATATATAAATCCCAATACTATACAAAACATTTCCTTTCGGAAATCATTTACTATAACAACAGTGTTATAGTCCATCATCTCCTTCTATTTCTCGAAAACGTCTATTTCAACAATAAATGTTGAAATCTATGGTTTCGAATCTCAACACATTTTAAAACATCGTTAGATCGTTTTAATTCTATTTCAAATATCACATTCAAAACAATTTCTTTAACATCTTATTCACTATTCAAAACGTGAATATACTTTGTTAACAAATTTCATCCTTTTATTCATTTTATTTAAAAGAATTATTCACTATTCAAAAACGTGAATATAACTCCATTAATAGGTTCCAACAAATTTTCTTGTCAAAATAAGTCGTTTGCGAATTTATAAAACAACGTTTATAAATTCCATTTCTATTTATTTATAAAAACTTCCTTTTTATAAATCCTTTTATTAACCTATTCCAGTTTATAACTCAATTATGAACTAAAAGTTCATATTATAAGTTAAACACTTATAATAAATTTGTTTGCAAAAACCGTTACTTTGAACTTCATAATTATAAATCTTATAATCTATAAGATTCACTTATTCACCCAAATCTATTCCTTTAATAACTTTATAAATTTATAAATCTTACTATTTATAAATTCCATTCATTTACAAAATTCATTTCCACTTCATTCAAACACTTATAAAAACTCGTTTTATAATGTCAATATTTCAATTTATAAATATCCATTTATAAATCTCTTAATATAAATCAATTTATATTATTCTTTAAAACGTCTTTAATCTCCTTTATTATTTCACCATTTTGATTCATAAAATAATTAAATTTTATAAATCCTATATTTTAAACTTTTCACAATAAATTCTAAAATCCCGATTAAACTATTTTATAAAATCAATAGCATCATATTCTCAAAAATCAGTTTTTTAACTGTATTTCACAAAAATCATAATTTTTATAACATTAAAAATTATAACGTTTATTTATTTAAAATGGATCAATTCCAAAATTATTTTATAAAACGTATACTTTCTAAAATCACTTTAAAATCATTTTAAAATCCCAAAATCTGGGTCCAATGATGCTACACACCAAATAGTCAATCACGACAACAACGATATCATATATCGATATGATAATCAATCAAATATCAAAATATCTGAAATCAAATAAAAACTGTTGAGGAATCCAGTTGGATCCCTCCAACCTGTTTCCTGCATCCAAAAACATTAGCACAATACCAATTTCGCTCCAGTAAGAAATTATCGCGGTATATGTTCTTATTAAATATTATCCGCTTAATAACGGCGTAATAGGGTCTTATCCGCTAAAAAATGCGGGGAATCAACAACTGCAATATATACATATGCCAATATATATATATTGCTATTATATATAATACCAATTTCACTGTTTATGAAATATTCGCGGTATATGTTTTTAATAAATAACATCCGCTTACTAACGGCGTATAATGTCTATTTTAACAATCAATAGATATCAATCAACATTCAAACATGCATTCAAATATTTTAAATCTAACTATTTAAAATAAAATCGAAACTGATTCGAATGAGTGAGAAGTTCTCACCTTGGTTTTATTTCCGTTTTAGCGATTTATTTCGAATAAAATTAAACGGACGTTTAATTTTACCCAAAATTCTCACTAACTCCAAACGACTCCAAACCAATTTCATCGCGTAGTGCTCGTCCATACGATTCCAACGCAACTGGTTTCGCATTTTTTCGACCTCGTATGAAAAAGATATGAATTTTTGAAGTTACATGATTTATATACTTATAAATTTACAACTAACTTAATAATTTTTATAACCTATATCCTCACAGCCCTTAGATCCCCTTTCCTTCCATCCTAGCCGTCCCCAACATCCTCCTCTTCTTCTCATTTGCACGCAACTTCTACAGGTTGTACATATTGAGGCCGAACCCATGAATCACATACTAGGGTTTGAATTTACGCCTCAATCACTCGCCTATACTCGATCACAACCCCACCATGTCGAAGCCCTACCTCTCCACCATGTTCGGCCTGAAGGACATAAGGCTCGGCCTCCCCCTCTACCCTCGAGATCGTGCACAGCTGTAGAGAACGGCCCCCTGTAGCTCACTCCACACGACACCAAACACGATCTCCACCGTTGATCTCCAAGCTCTCGTCGCCCTCTTCAATTCTCTAGTTGAACATTTCTGCTAATTCTTGATGGATTTGGAGATTTGGAGATTTGGAGGGATGAAGTTTGGCAAATTCTGGCCATACATGCTAAAGTGGCGGCTAGCACTGAATTAGGGTTTTGTTTTTATTTTTTTTTCTTTTTTAATTTATGAAGGGCTATTTATAGAGAAAACCGAAACACTATTCATCCCGGAAATTCCGAACTCCGATTTACGCGCCGAAACTGACGTACTTAGGGTTTATCCCGCGTTCCGGACACAATGGAATAGGTTTCGGAAGCTAATTCGGAAGTATGTGCGAGTTATGGCTGTAAACGCTCAATTTGAATTAAACCGATTTAAGCGATTTTCTAGGCGTTTTAATTTGTACCGGACAAATGGTAAATCCAATTGACTTGAAATTTAAAACCTTACAATAATATCACATTGCGGATCCGATGAAACTGGTTTCGTCGAATTCTGAGACTTTTTGAAAAATGGCTATTTTAGCTTGTCAAATTTAAAAATAAAAATAATTCGATGCGTTTCGAGCTGCCACGATCAAACGATAACTCCGATTGACACGAAAATTGAAATCCGGTAATAACTAACCATTACGGATCCAATGGAACTAGTTTCGTTCAATTCTGAGACTGTTCAAAAATTGACTATTTTCACTAGTCGATTTAAATATTAAAATATTCAATTTTCACAAATTAACTTTAAATTCGATTTTAAAAGTTCTAAAATATCGTTCTAACTCCCATATGATAAAATAAAATTTTACAAATCATTTTCAATCATATTTAACTCAATTTTCAATTATTTTCATAATTTAACGTATTAAATTATCGATTTAATTATTCAATTAAATTCAAAAATTCAAATAAAAATTTATTTGACTTATAAATTCACTTATTAATATTTAAAATAAATTAAATATTCATATTTTAATTTCTAAAAATTCTGGGTCGTTACATAAATGGAATGAATCCTATATTTATTTGTGAGTTTGGAACTTGGCAAAATTGTGTAGGGTATAAATATCGGTGAGATTTTAGCAATCGTTTTTCCTAACGTATAATCTCGGGACGAAATTCTTTTAAGGAGGGAAGATTGTAACAACCCTGAATTTTGAACAATTTAAAAATGAAAATATTTAATTAATTTTAAAATATTTGAATGATGGTTTAAATTGAATTCCCAATATAACTATGAATTGGCGATTAAATTTTAGAATTTAATTTATTTAAAGTTGAATAGAATTTGAATTTGACTTTGGAGTTTGAAATGAATATTGAATTTGTATTTAAAATTCGAACTAATAACTTAGAAAAATAATAATTTGGATACAAGAATTATTATTTATTTAAATTAATAAAGGATGGTTAGTTTTAAATAACATTTTTCTTTTCTTTAAAATAAAAAGGAATAAAATTTTATCAATACAAAATATAAGTATAAAATCTAATTGTGAAACAAGTTAATATAAATTTATGTTTGATAGTTGAACTGCAAAACGTTTATATGTTTATTAAAGAAAATAATTTACAAAACAAAATTGAATTCAAAATAAAAATAAAAATATAATAATATATATATATATATAAAAAAGAGTACACCGCCTTACCTTATCACCTTGATCCACGCCTTTATTTCAGCCATAACCCACGACCAAAATCACATCTCCCCCCTTTTATATTCGAAACCCATTCTTCTTCAAAATTGTAACAACCCTGAATTTTGAACAATTTAAAAATGAAAATATTTAATTAATTTTAAAATATTTGAATGATAGTTTAAATTGAATTCCCAATATAACTATGAATTAGCGATTAAATTTTAGAATTTAATTTATTTAAAGTTCAATAGAATTTGAATTTGACTTTGGAGTTTGAAATGAATATTGAATTTGTATTTAAAATTCGAACTAATGACTTAGAAAAAAAATAATTTGGATATAAGAATTATTATTCATTTAAATTAATAAAGGATGGTTAGTTTTAAATAACATTTTTCTTTTCTTTAAAATAAAAAGGAATAAAATTTTATCGATACAAAATACAAGTATAAAATCTAATTGTGAAACACGTTAATATAAATTTATGTTTGATAGTTGAACTGCAAAACGTTTATATGTTTATTAAAGAAAATAATTTACGAAACAAAATTGAATTCAAAATAAAAATAAAAATATAATAATATATATATATATATATATATATATATATATATAAAAGAGTACACCGCCTTACCTTATCACCTTGATCCACGCCTTTGTTTCAGCCATAACCCACGACCAAAATCACATCTCCCCCCTTTTATATTCGAAACCCATTCTTCTTCAAAATTGTAACAACCCTGAATTTTGAACAATTTAAAAATGAAAATATTTAATTAATTTTAACATATTTGAATGATGGTTTAAATTGAATTCCCAATATAACTATGAATTAGCGATTAAATTTTAGAATTTAATTTATTTAAAGTTGAATAGAATTTGAATTTGACTTTGGAGTTTGAAATGAATATTGAATTTGTATTTAAAATTCGAACTAATGACTTAGAAAAATAATAATTTGGATACAAGAATTATTATTTATTTAAATTAATAAAGGATGGTTAGTTTTAAATAACATTTTTCTTTTCTTTAAAATAAAAAGGAATAAAATTTTATCAATACAAAATACAAGTATAAAATCTAATTGTGAAACACGTTAATATAAATTTATGTTTGATAGTTGAACTGCAAAACGTTTGTATATTTATTAAAGAAAATAATTTACAAAACAAAATTGAATTCAAAATAAAAATAAAAATATAATATATATATATATATATATATAAAAAGAGTACACCACCTTACCTTATCACCTTGATCCACGCCTTTGTTTCAGCCATAACCCACGACCGAAATCACGTCTCCCCCCTTTTATATTCGAAACCCATTCTTCTTCAAATCATCAGAGAGAAAAAAAAATCAAACCGAAGAAATAAAAATAATGGCGGCCTCTCTCTAATTTTCGTTCGTCTCCTCTACGTCTTCGATTCAAGCTAGGGCTTTTCAAAGATTAGGGGCTTTGTTCGATCTGATTTGTATTGGTCTTGCTCGCGCTCGGCTTCGTCTTCGTTCGTCCTCTTTGCAAGCTTAGGGCTTCTTTGCGTTCGCTCTCCTCAGTTGATTTCTCGGCTTCAATCTTGCTCGCGACCGCTTCAGGTGAAAGGTGAGTGAATTTCTTCTTCACTCACATCTAATTCGACTTATTAATATATGCTTTGCGTTGATTTAGTTTCGTTGTTGATGCTTTCTCTGGTTTTATCAAATTCGTGTATTTTTGTGTTATTTTTGGTTAACTCGGCTTCGATTTGCTCAATCGATCCTCTGGTTATCTGTTATCTCTGTAACTTTGGTGTAGTATAATTCGAACTGCAAATGATTTAGATTTTTGTTGAAATTACTGCTTGATTTGCATGTGACTTCGGCAGTGATTTTGTACATTCCTCTATTGATATCGGCCTTGACACCTTTGTGATATTATTGAATCTACTATACATTGAACCCCTGTCACTTGTTTGATTTCGGTCATTAACTGTTGTTTTGGGAATTTTGTTGACTCTGGTAAATGCGATAGTTCGTAGTTGATTTTGGGCTGGTTGGAAATAATTTGATTTCGTGAGGCTTGCTATTCGATTTCTTAAAAAAAATGTGATTTCTATCATTTTGGCATATAAACTTCATTTCATGTTGAATACATGTAGTACATTTGGGTACACTTGGTTTATGATTCTCTAGCATGCTCTAACTTGACGGTTATATGCCTATTACCTGATCATTCATGTTGAGTCTTGTTTACTTGATGGCATTTGGTCTTGAGTAGTTGTACATTTGTGGCTTCACTTCATTTCCCCAAACTGTACTGTTTACATAAATCTGGCACACTTGATGCCTTGATTTTCATTTTTGACTTTACTTGAATTGTTGTCGTGCCTTGATGTTTTGACTTATCTGGGTACACATGTTTGTTCACCTGTAGCCTTTGTGAATTTGTTGCTGTGTTGCCTTATCTTTGGTACACATGCTATTATCCCTTGTTGCCTTATAGATAAAACACTGTTGTGACTTTGGTCACTTTGATGTCTCTGAACCTGTTTGCAGCTGCTGGCACCATTGTTGTCCCTACTTGCACATTAATTCATTCGAGTTGTATACATATATGTATTCTTGTGTACACTTGTTGGTGTTTTATTGGTCTGTAGCTTTATATTGCCACCTCTGTTTCATTTAGTGCTTGGGCATTATCAACTAATTGGAGCTGATTTTATTTTGACTTGTACTCACATGAGCGTGAGTTCATTTTGTAGCCTCGTTGACCTTTGCAAGCCACTGGTTTGCAACTGCAGTGGCATTTTGTATTTTATATTGGAACTGTGTCATTGTACTTTGAGACCATCTGTTAACTTTATAGCTTCGAGCTCTGCATAGTGCTTATGCATTGTCATGTTGCTGTTGAAGAATTGTGTGTTCGATTTCGGAATTTTTTTTTTTTACATGTGCACTGAGTCAGTTCTCATGTACATTGCTGCCTTTATTTTCATTGCACTATGATTGATAATCTCGGCTGTGCCTTGGTCTTTGGTGATTTCTTCGCATTGCTGAGTTGTCCTTTGTGTCGTTGTACATATGAAAATAATTCATATGTACGCTAAACATTGCCCCTCAATGTCGTTTACTTGCATTCACTTGCTTACATGTTTTGGTGATTGCAGTGTTGATTTTGGCCTGCTGTTCAATGGCTGTGGCATCGATTGTTGATTATTTATTGCTTCTGATTTTACTGAGTTTTGATCATCTCGACTAATTTGCTTCGAGACAGTTTTTATTGCATTGTGATCTTGTGGTGGCTGCGTTATTGTTGCAGTTGCCCTTGTGTCCAAGTAATGGCTGCAGTTTCATTTTTATGAAAATTTTGCACTTGTTGAAATGTGCAGTAATAAGTTGTTTGGAAACTTTTTTTATAAATTTACTTGGGTATATGCAAAACAATTGCATTTCGACCTTGCCTTGTTGCATGGGTTTTTGGTGTTGCAGCTGCGTTGAGTCACTGACTTGACCTTTTGCACTTGATTGAACTTTGATTTCTGATAGTATTTTTGGGTTTGAGATGATTTCACATGTTGTTGTGGCGAGGCAGCGCACGCGTGCGTGCACTGCAGCCACGTAGTATCGACATTTTGAATCGATATTTGAACCTTCATTGATTTTGGTTCGTTGACCTTTGAGCACATCATCACAATAGTGGCAAGGCAGTGCACGCAAGCGTGAACTGCAGCCACACGGTGATAATTTTAGCGATATACTAATTGGTTTTGATTTATGATCTTTTGCATATTTCATTATGGTAGTGGCGAGGCAGTTCACGCAAGCGTGAACTGCAGCCACACAGAGTTAACATTTTAAATGTGGCGAGGCCGTATACGCGTGTGTGTACTGCAGCCCTACCAAATCTAATGTTTTAATTGTTTTTTTCTATTGATGGAAATTTATGTTTTATGTTGCCAATTCAATATATTTTGAATCGCATTTTGATGATTTTGTTGTTAACTGCCATTTAGGCAATTCTGATTTTTTTTTCTAGATTACCTTCATAAATAATCCCTTCATCTATCTTCGTCAAAAATCTGAATCTACCGTTTTATTGTTTAACACTGTTAAGTGTTATATTTACCGTTATCCGATTTCCTGTTAAAGGACCGGATAGGTAAATTTATATTTGACTGTCGTCTAATTGTTGTTTGATTATTATTGCCTCTATGTACTAATAACTGAGTTTGAATTAGACTGACCTGTGTATTATTTTCTTTTGAATGTAATACTCGGGTCAGACCGAGTAATTTTACAGCTTGAAGATTTTCAGGCCGCGAAGTTAGAGAGAGTTGGGGAAATTACTTCACTTTAGCTTTTCGAAAAAAAATTGTACGTGTAAAAGATATATTCCGCTGTATAAAAAATTTAATGCATTGTATAAACTCTGATATATGTAAGGAAATTCATTTAATGTGAAATATTATGATTATTCTGTGATTCTGTGGCTGTTTCTGTTTAAACTCTATAAACTGAATAACAATCCGTCATTTTGAACGTCTCAAGTTGGTTTAATTACCGACTGGGGGCGGTCAGAACGGCGGGTCGTTACAATTTGAGGCCAACATAGCCTAGTTATCTCATAGGCAACAAATATGAAAAACGAGTAATAACACTGTAATGATTGATGAACATGATAGTACCAAGTCCGTAACTTTACTTATATTCTAGTCTGCACAAGAAAACTAATGATGCAACGAAATGGTAAAATGCAACGAAATAACAAAAAATTAAAAATGTACCATTTTATGTTCTATTACGGCGTGACTTGTACGACCACTGTGATGAGTATAATTGTATTGTGATCTATTTTTTTGCCTAGCTCTCTTCTTTCGTGTGCGTCGGGTTTTGCTTCATTTTTCAAGAATCCGTCCCAATCTTCTACGCTAATTTTGGCGGACAGTTTTTCCTTCTAGCTTCATCATTAACAAATTTGTCGCGGTACCCTGTCCTCAATTCACTTTTGGATCTTCTAAATGATTCACACTTTTTTTAAAAATACAACTGTTTTGTATCCGACTCTAGCTCATAAAATGTCAATATATATTGAAGATAAAAAATACGTTAAAATGAAAATATATAAAAACTGTCAACATACTAGGAGGCTGGTATGTACTAAGGCATGTTGGATCATTCTTCTCTTTTCTCTGCATTATTCTTTATACTTCTACCAGATTAAAAACTTTGTAAGTTCAATTGGAAAATTCACAAATCATGTCTACACAAATCATTAGTGCAGGGGAACAAAAATATATAATCAAAATATGTACCAGTATAGTCTAAAAAGTAAATAGAAACATGCTTTGTAGGTAGCTGGATCATATCATGTTGTTGTCTAAAAAGTAAATAGAAACATGCTTTGTTATATTTTAAAAAAATTTAGTTGTAGTGTTTAAAATATAGTAAAAATTTTAAAAGTTGTTTAAAAGTTAAACTTTATAATTTACATATTTGTGATTATTTATTTAAAATATAATTAGATTTTGGAAAATCGATTCCTTGAAAATATAAATATACACATTAGTATTGATATACAATCATTAGTTTAGAAATATCACAAGTTTATATTTCAAAATCATACTTTTAGATCTATAAACCACTTCAATTAGTTATATGTAATTTATATAATTACTTATTATAATCATTTATAAAAAGAATTAAATTGATTTGGAAATAAATTTGAAATTGATAAATTATATTAAACTTTCTTTTATACATGGTTAGTCATATGTTAAACTTTCTTTTATACATGATAAATTATATTAAACTTTCTTTTATAAATTTGAAATTGAAATTGATAAATTCTATAATGTTTAGTTTTCCATGCATGATTAACCACATATGAAAGAAAGTAATTGATAAATCTAAAATTCATATGTGGTTAATCATGCATGGAAAACTAAACATTACATAATTTTTAAGAGAAAAAATATAAAAATTGATGATAAATGTTATTTTTGTAATATACATGTTGAAGAAATTAAACACGTATACTATGATTACTTAGATACTTGCCTTATTCTGAATAATACTCTCAAAATCTTTAACTTCAATTTTACAACTAAAATTTCGGATTGGGATCACTATTGGAATGATGATTTAAGTTTAAAATGAAAAATAGAGTTTTACTTGACACTTTATTCACAATTATTTGTTGGTATTTTTGGTTTGAGAGAAATTAGAGAATTTTTAATAATAATAATAATAGTCATTTTATCAAGTTGATTCTTATAATTTCCTCTTTCTGCTTTAATTGGATTTCAAATTCAAAATATAAATTAACAAAAAATAATCATTTCAAAGAATATCTTAATAGGATTTGCAATAATATTATGTTTTTTAAGCATAAAAACAATATTTTCGACATTAATAATTGTAGTATTAAATTTATTTGAACTTAAATGATGATTTCAATGAGTATAATAATATCCCTTTGATCAAAGGACCATAAGGATAAGTTTCGATTTGTTGTAGTTTTTGTTTTTGTTTGTTTTCTAAAAAAAATTTGTATTCTGTCCCTTTTTCTTAGCTTTTGTTTCTTTACTTTTCTTTTATTATTACATATATATGTACATAAATTTCATTTATATACATATATAATGTTACTCTTATATTCTTCTAGTTATTTTTACAGATACAGGTTTTGGCCAGATATGGTGTTAGATTCTTTTTATAGGTTCACAGGATTGTTGTTTGCAGTGAGGAGTTCTTCGTAGTTATGTTACAGCTACATTATGGAGTTCTACTCTCTAGTTGATACACTTTTCATAGAGGCGCTCTCTACAGAATTATGGAGTTTATAGAGTGGCGCTTTCTAGTCCATATCGTTAGCATTTCCATTTCTTCCGAGTCTATAGAGTGGCGTTTCCTTCTTAGATGGAGCTGGCTTCTAGTATCACTAGTGTTGAGAAGTTCCTTAGTTTAGCAGGAACTTCTAACACCTTAATACTGGGTGGTGGTCTTGCCGGAGCTCGATATTGGGGTGTAATGGGCGATGGCCTTGCCGGAGCTCATTCTAGAAGTAACTGAGCTATATTCACTGTATTTGTATTTTGATTGGCTACCTGCCAGGCATGTTGGCAGAACCTTGTCTTCTATGATATATACATATGTAAATGTGTGCTCTCCTCTATTTTAGAGGATCACACATTTTTCTTAAAAGTATGATCCTGTAAACATTGAAATTTAACTTAATGGCTTTAAATATTCTATTGTGAATCAAACGGGGAATTTTAAAGGAAAGAAATGTATTTTTGAACTTGAATTTCCCATATATTATATACGTGATTTATTTTGAAAAATTTGAGATGAGTTTTGGAAATGTATATTTTCAACTAAAAATAGTTTCAAAATAATTTTATAATGAAATTCGTATTTAAAGAAACGTATTGATTATAATAGACGATATATGTAAAGTTCTATATAATGAGAATTTTGATTAATTGGTTTAGTAATATTGAGCGGTATGAGACATTTGGTAATACTAAACTGATCACTCGTATGGAATACATGATTGTATTTTGTTTACATCTATATGATGATATTTTGAATAAATGGATCAATAATACCGAATGATATGAGATATTCGGTAATATTTTTCCAGTTATTCATTTGACACATAGTATAAAATATTGTTTATATGATCGGGTGGAGTTTACTAACATCTAGTAGCTGATCGAATAACACTAAGTGATATGGGATGCAAGGTGATATTTGATTGGTTACTTTTTGTGAGTGAAGTAAACTTTTATGGGAATGTGAATATTTCCCCGGCCTTATGCTTGTTGGGCTTATGTGTGCTCACCATGACTTTCTTTGTGTTTATCAGTTGTGCCTTCTACTTTGAGTATAGGTTTGTATTCATAAGTTGTGTTCCAACTGATAGAGTTCAGGGTATGCCCTTGGAGAAATTCTGTAATTATTATGAATTATTAATTCTATAATAAAATCTCATTTGAAGAAAAGTGTGTTTTCTTTCTGCTATATACTTGGTGTAGTATGTTATATTCAATTAATGATTAAATTTAAGTATATTTAGCATAGAATCCCTAAATGATGTGTTTGTGATAGCATCTGCAATTGCTGCAATCAGGATTATTTTATCATAAGGTATAAAATAAACACATCCTTTTAAATATTCCAGTCCAAGATGTATCAATACTAGATATAAATGCGTTCATTGAGACTAGAGTATTTAATGCCCTTTAAAGATTAAACATTGAATTATTCATGACTATTATAGACCCAAGGGGTTATGTACTGATAATATTAGATAATTATGGAATGATTCACTTGATAATTTTTTGTTGATTAACAAATATGGTCAAACAAAAAGTTATCGATGTGACAATATTACATAATTTTCTTAACTTATGAATACTATTAAGCTTCATTATCGAAACTCTGCTTTGATTATAGTTAAATTATGGCATGTCGACCAACGAACGACTCTAGTATGGTTGAGTGGAAGCATTGAAGTGAAACACTATTCAATAGAGGATTCGTCACTTAGTTATATAAGGATAGTACCACGGTTAACTACAGTCAACTCAAACTCAAAATTTCTGGCGTATATAGTCTGGTTAATAATAATTTTATTATTGAACCAAGGACCTTGTGTTTGGACTGTAAAGTAGAATATGGATGATATTGAAATTTTGACCATTACCAAATTCCATAAGTCCTAATGTGTATAGTTTTGACGAAGAAACTGGTGTAGATAATTGTCACTACTGGGTAATACTTAAATAAGTAAAGTCGAATTTTATTGAAGCTATGTAAGTTATTAATTTGGTCATAATGTCATACCACTAGCTAAGGTGACGTGCGAACACAAGTCGAATTATTCGATATCAATCGTTGATCGAATTCGCACCTACGAGTCACACAACAAAAACGTTGAATACACTTACTTCCACTTGATTTAATTAGTTATAATTATGGTAAATAATTAATTAAATTAATATTTATGAAATATTAATTATAAAATTTTATTTGATATGTGATGATCAATATTAAATAGTGTATATAGAAAATTTGTATACACACATATCGATATAAGTATCGATGTGCGCTTAAATTAGATTTAATTGCACAATTGTTTGATTGGGTTTAAAGTAATTAGGAGAACAAGATTGGGGAAATCATGGCTGGCCAATATAGGGTGTGTATAACGACCCAGAATTTCAGTCATTTGAATTTGGAATATTTAATTGATTTTAAATATTAAAATGTTAATTTTGTAAGTCAAATAACTTATATTTTGAAAATAGCGATTTATTTGATAATTACATTATTTAATTTAATCTTCCAAATTGTTTAAATAATTGAATCTTGAAATTAAGGGAATGAAAATGATTTCAAAAGTTTACTTAAATTCTATTTGAATAAGAAGGAAGAGTGTAAAATTTTAAAAGTTATTTAATTTTCATAATTATTCATTTTAATTAACATATAAATATACTCTTTCAAGGCATTGTCTTGGATTTTGATGAAACCGTTTTCATTGGAGCCGTAATGGTGAATTATATTATGCTAGCGATTTTTGTGGCAGTTGGACATATAGTTTGGTCATACGAGATTGAAACGCGTTGAAATTGATATCGAAAATTTACTATAATAACTGGGTCTAAAAGCCAAT
This sequence comes from Allium cepa, assembly GCA_030765085.1. Classification (NCBI taxonomy): domain Eukaryota; kingdom Viridiplantae; phylum Streptophyta; class Magnoliopsida; order Asparagales; family Amaryllidaceae; genus Allium; species Allium cepa. Next base: position 323,882,697 of record CM060939.1, read on the forward strand.
CTTCTACATATGATCAAATTATGTCTCGAAACAAGTTCCATTGCATTAAGAATAGGGGTATAACATATAGAATGCCATGTAGCACATCTTGATAGGAGTTCGAATTTGTTGGACATTTTACGGCATGATAGTTTAAATTTAAAATATTATAAATATAAATAATTTACACCAGCCATGCTTGACCCATACTTGCCACATTTAAAACCATGCCTCTCCATATTCAAAACCCATCCCTCCTTTTCTCTTTTAAAACCGTTCCACGATTTTAAGAAAAATAAAAAATAAACGCGATCGAAGTCGCACGAGGAGGCGAGGAAAGGTGGCGTAGCTGCGGCGGGGGCATGCGTCTGGGGGCGGTCAATGGCACGACGTGGTGACTGGTGAAGGAATTCGTGGTTATGGGTTATGCGATCTTGAGTTTCACACGATGCGGCTTGGCTGGTCGAGGTGGTACGTGCAGGAAGGGGCAGGTCAACCGTTGTGGTCGACGGGGTCGTAGGTGCAGGCACGTGCGTTTTTTGAAGAGAGAGAAACATCGCCTGGGAATGTCGCGTGAGGGAAGTGGGAAGATAATAAAAGGTTTACGTTTAAATTTTGGTTTATTCAATTAATTATAAATTAATTATTTTAAATGTTCATTAATCTGTATCAAACTCATACGAGGTCTCAATCGAACGCGACAAGTCGCATTGCGATCAAATCAACGGAAGGCTATGCTACTGAGTGGGATAGGACGAATTCGGAGGTAGTTGAAATTTTGGATTAACATTGTACGTTCGTGTAATATTAATTCAATATGAAACATTTTAGCGAATATAAAAATCAATGTGAATTAAACTCACCTTTTTGGCTAATCAAAAAATTTACAAGGTCAATAAATATTATTTACTGGGTGTTTGGTTATTAATTTATGATCATTATTGACTGTTTGGATAATATACTAAATTATATTATTAGTCGGATATATTATCACCTATTAGAGCGGATGACACCCAATTACGTTCCTATGTAAGGGCGGATGACACTTTGTATACGACTCTTGCCTCGAAATGGTTTATTTTTGTTTTTATGATTACATAATGTATGTGATGCAAGGGGACAGGTTGGAGGGATCTAACGCAATTCCTCACACAGTTGATTTATTTTCATATAAATTAATATATGGTATGTTGGATGTTATAAATGATGACACGGACATGATTTGGTTTATTTAGAGCTTTGGTAGCACTATGCCTCAATTTTGGCATTTTTAAAAGTAGTATAAATTAGTGATCTGATTTAAAAAGAAATTTCAACTGATTTGAAAATAATTCATGTTTTAAATTATTTTCCTAAAATGAAAGTATGATTTGTGGATATTATAATTTAATAGTTTTACAAAATATTTTAGATAGGGTTTTAAAACTAAGAGTAAAGATTTTAAAATCTAGGAAAATAGGGTAGTTTTTTTATAAAGGAATATGGTCTTAAAAAGAAAAATAGAAATATTTTTATATAAATACTATTACCGTTATATATATTGGTATATATAGTGTAATTTATTTAAGGTGGTTTTATAAATGTGATAAATTTATAAAAAAGATATTTTTCAAATAAAGTTAAGATATGTAAATCATAATTTATTTATGAAGGGACAGATTTGTAAACGATGTTTCATAAATTAAAATGAAACTATCATTATTCAACAGATTTGAGAAATAAATCAAACGGTGAATTTATTATAAGATAAGGGATAATATTCTAATTTTGAAATTTAAAATGAGTGTAAATTTGGGTTTGTTAAAAAATATTTTATAAATTGAAGGAAACTTGTAAAAGAAATTTGTACTTATAGGAGCAAGGTAAGAACAGTTGAAGTTATGTTTTGGATGGGGTTTTTTATAAATAAGCAAGATTTATAAAGGAATAGAGGTATAAATGGGTTCATAAATAAAGGGATTTTTGAGAAGTGAAGTTTTATAAAATGGGAAGAGATTTATAAACATTCTTTATGAATAAGGAAATGACTGTTGAATTAAGTATGGATATTTACCAAGGAAATATATTTATATTTTAAAGGTTGTCTATTAATATTAATATTATGTAAAGGATGTTTATCAATATTTTAAGCATTTTGAAAGCTATACTATTAATTTTTAATATGGTTTGAAATAAATTATAATTATTTATCAGTAAAGCTTTGGAATTTAATAATTAGTGTTTATAAAGATGTTAAGATAAATTATTATTATTTTTCATAGGATGTTTGGAATTTATCTATTATTATATTAAAATGTTCTAAAGTTAGTATTTATTTATATATAATGTTATTAGTAAATAGTAGTGTTTAAAGGAAAAGATTGGGATTTTATTTTAATTGTTTTCGAGATTTATAAATAGGATTTTGTAAACAGATATGGATTATAAGAGGAATCTTGTAATATGTTTTGGAAAACAAAAAGGAAGATTGGTTAAAAGATAAAAGGAGTTCATAAATGGTTTTAGATGTTTATAAAATAATTTTAGAAATGGATTTATAGATTTATAAGAGGAGTTTATAAATCATTTAGTGGGTTATAATAGGATCTATACATGGTTTTTGAATTGAATGAAAAATCGAAAATCTTCCAAATGGTTGGTGAATATACTTATACCACCGGGGTAAGCAATTTGCAATTTTTTTAAGTATTGAGAAATAGGGATTTTGGGTTTACATCCATCTTTGTAAAAAGAATTTTTGATTCAAGTATTACAAAGTAAACATAAATTGTAAAAGATTAATTAATAGAGGCTTAGTGTTGCTTACTTAACCAATGTTTGTTTTTCCTATGGAATTAAATTTCTAATTGAATGTTCGTTATTTGATAGTTAAATAACTAACTATCGAGATTGGAACCAAAACATGACTTTAAAAATATATAGGAGAAACATGTGATTTATATGGCACGGTCATCTCTGATGATGTTGTACTGTGCGTATAATCTTGTTTTGTTCTCCTAAGACAATGATAAGTAAATCCATCCACTAACAGTTAGGAGGTGATCTCCGCTCTTATCTTTAACTGTTTATTTCCTAAAGAATCGAGGTCAACTTTTCCAGATATTATCTAACATTGTTTCGAAGAAACCAGGATTGGATATGTTATCTGAAAATCACTTGGATCCAACGAATGCGTTATGAAGTGAAGACATCTTAAAGATGATGGAATTTTTCGTCCGGTCATGGAAAGAACTTATATGGATGGGTGCTGATATTGCATTGATGCTTGGAGGGAAGTGTTATCATTCTAAGTAGTGAGTGCTATATAAAGGTAAAACGTTACCTCGAGCCTCATCAATTGAGAAATGACAAAAATTGGACGTGCAGCAGGGCCAAGTGGGTCGCTCCCATTAAGGTATGGTCATTCCAAATCTTGATCGGTTACTATTTATACTTGTATGCTTCGGGGCCTAAAGCAGGGTGATCATATTCGGTGCCACTAGTCAAGTAGCGGGCCATTCCTGTGTGGCAAGGATACAAGATGTTCTTGTCAAACCCTATTGCATTTTATCTAAAGATGTACCTTCGGCAGGTAGTTCTGTACCTTGTAGTAGTATGGAATCCATTCTCCAATACGAGCTTTGCAGACTTAGTTGTGCCCGACTATGCTGAAACTAAAAGTCACTATGCATAGGATCAAAGATGGTCAACAGTTGTAAACAATGTAAATGCAGCAGAAATCGTAAAGTAGATCACACAGTCGATTTTTATACTAGTTCAAACTCCCGTTCTGCGTCTAGTCCCAGACTCCTTCTGGAATTTAACTATCAGCCCTCTCTTAACCCGAAGAAACAGGTATTACACTGCCTGAACAATCGAACAGGACTTCTACCACCTAGACAATTGAATAGGACTTATATCGCCTAAGCAACCGAACAGGACTTCCTATACAAATAGTAATATTATTTATGACTGAATATGCTCTTGAATAGCAGTGATAAGTCAATAACGTACACCCTTCATATAATCTTCTCCTTTGTGGTATAGCATGTAATTCGTGAAGATAGAAAGTTTATTAAATCACTTAATGAGGTTCGCTTGAATGAACAAGTGATTTGAATGAAATATCGATTGCAAATGGCTTGATATTTTAAACAATAAGAATAAGAATTTAAATCAGAAATGAGTGATTAAAACAAATGAAATTAAGCCTATATATAGAGTTAAAGTGTTGTAACTTATCGTGAAAAGCAACGATCAAAAGGTAAGGAAACAACTCTAGAATTAAGGGTTGTTTCTATTCGATGAAGTGAAGTGTCTTTTCAAAAATATATCCGTTAAGCAATTTCAGTCGACTAAACAAAAGAATTCAGCCAACTGAAATATTAAAAAATTTAATCCGAAAGGAATCGGTACAAAAAACTTGCAATTCAGTCAACTGAAATGGGTAGTTCAGTCGACTGAACATTCATATCAAATTGTACAAAATTGTGCATGTGCACAGATATTCAATCGACTGAATGACCTTGTTCAGTCGACCATTAATGAACAAGAATAACCATAGATTAATTAGTTAGAGCACCTGCCTTCTAAACTAGTGATGCAAGTTTGAGCCCTACTCCATGCATTTTTTTGAAAACTTGATTTTTCATTTAAAATATAATTTTACCAATGACCCAAGTTCAAGTATTGCTTCATATATTATTATTGTTATCATTTTATTTTGTTTTTTACAATAAAACTTTTATTACCTTTATAGAATGTTTCGAATGTGTATATATATGTGTATATGCCACTTTGAGAAGATTTTAACACCGATAAACTCTAGACATGACAATCTATGACTAATAATACTTTGTTTGTCACCTTCATCTTATCTCTATCATGTATATCTCTTCTTGAATCTCCATATAGATACTTTTATCCTCTTTTTGTTGTGTATCCTCATGTTGAATTTATTTGCTTGTCTCCTTTTGATACTCATGTACCTGCAAGTTAGCTTCGAGGTTTTTTGGCATATTTGTATCGTTTTTGTCATTAAAATCCAAAAATAGAGGTTCTAACATGCTTTTCATTTTTGATGATGACAACTATGCAATTTTAAAAGTATTCATTCTATATAAAATAATATTAATATGTTTACAACTCCCCCTAAGTATAACATTTTCCCCTAAGTATAATATCTCCCTCTATCAATATGCATATGAATTCCTCCCCCTTGTCATTATCAAAAAGAATGAGGGAATACAATAAATTTTATAAAATATCTTGTAAATAGGAAGATAAACCGAATATTAATTATGGAGAAAATAAATTAGATTTTACAGTATTTGCTGAAGTCTGTATTTCATTGTAAGCATGTAATTCTATTAAATGTATGGAACATCCTTTAATATTCCAAAATTTATCATTTTCCTTTTGTTTCTTCAAGTACCTACAATAAATAATAATCATTTTTGGTACCCACTTATTATCTTACAGTCCAGGGGGTTAGGTCTTGGGAAGCTGTACCCATTTGGATGTGGTTGAACCTTTATAAATATAATTTTCATTATGAACTACCACATCAAAATAATCATCAATGTATTTTTCTCTACTTTAATTAACAGGAACCCAAATACTTAGATAATTTTTATTCATATTTCCCGTTAATGATTTTGTAGTTCTAGAGATATTATAATCATTGTTGGTCATAGCAGTATTTGAATTTCTATGAAAAATGGATTTAGACTTTACTCGAAATCTAGTACTAGCACTAATATTTTTACTATGCATGAAAGCATATCTAGTACTACTTCTGCAATCAGTTTTATTATATCCTAAACCAATTTTATCATGTAAAGGTCTAAAACTAGATAAAATCACGTTTAATTCATTTTAACCTTTATTAAATTTTACAAATTCATTTTTATGTTTTTTCAAATTTAGTTTTAAAGTTGCAATTGTTATTTTCAAAAAAATTATTTTTCAAAATATCAATCTTCTCATTTAATTCAGAATTCTCGTTTTTTAATGTACAGTTCTCATTTTTGAGAAATTTTTTTTGAGATTCTGAATTATCTATAAAGGATTGTAATAAACCATTTTGTCTTTTCAAATCAAAATTTTCCTTTGAAATTTTTTCTCTCTTTTTCAAATAAGGTGTTTTGTTCATCTAGAAAATCTTTAACAATTGTAAAATTATTTTTTAAAACACCAAGTTGGTTTTATAATTTAATTTCTCACTTTTCAATTTTCTCACTGTCATGTTCGATGGATTTCATCTTTTCTAAAATAATAAAATTAATCTTTGAGATCTTATTGCTTATACTAACTAATTATTGACTTTTACTGAATTTTGTAGATCAGAAAGTACCTTCTTGTTCTACATTGGTGGCTTTGACAGCTATTTTGCTTGTTTTATTTCAATTCGATCTTTTCTAGCCATATTATATGATGTTGTGACGATCGATAGAATTCTAGGCTCTGATACCAAATGAAAGTCTCTATGCAAAGGATTAAAGATAGATAACATTTGTAAACAATGTAAATGCAACGGAAACAGTAAAGTAGATCACACAGTCGATTTTTATACTGATTCAAACTCCCGTCCTACATCAGTCCTAGACTCGTTCTGGAATTTAACAATCAACCCTCTCTTAACCCAGAGGAATAGTAACTACACCGCCTGAGCAACCGAACATGACTTCTACTGCCTAGACAACCGAATAGGACTTCTACTGCTTGAGCAACCGAAAAGGACTTCCAATACAAATAGTAAAGTTGTTTCTTACTGAGTTTGGTCTTGAATAGCACTGATAAGACAATAATGTACACCCTTCCTATAATCTTCTCCTTTATGGTATAGTGTGTAATTCGCGAAGATAAAAAGTTTCTTAAATCACTTAATGAGGTTTGCTTGAATAAACAAGTGATTTGAATGAAATATAGATTGCAAATGGCAAGATAGTTTAGACAATAAGAATGAGAATTTAAATCAGAAATTGGCGATTAAAACAAATGAAATAAAGGCTATATATAGAGTTAAATTGTGTAACTTATCACAAAATGTAGCGATCAAATGGTATGGAAACAACTCTTGAATCAAGGGTTGTTTCTGTTCGATGAAGTGAAGTGTCTTCTCAAAAATATAGCCGTTATGCAATTTTAGTCAACTGAACAAATGAATTCAGGCAATTGAAATATTAAAAATTTGAATCGAAGAGGAATCGGCACAAAAGACATGCAATTCAGGTTACTGAAATGGATAGTTCAGTCAACTGAACATTCATATCAAATTGGGTAAAATTATGCATGTGCACAGATATTCAGTCGACTGAATGACCTTTTTCAAGAGACTGAATTCTGTAAATGAACAAATGTTACCATAGCTCAATTGGTTAGAGCACTTTCCTTTTAAACTAGTGACCCAGGTTCGAGCCTTGCTCCATGCATTTTTTTGAAAACTTGATTTTTCGTTTAAAATATGAGTTTACCAGTGACCTAAGTTCAAGTATTGCTTCATATATTATTATTGTTATTATTTTGTTTTGTTTTTTTAAATAAAACTTTTAGTACTTTTAGAGAATGTTTCGAATGTGTATGCATATATGTGTATACCACTTTGAGAAGATTTTAGCACCTGTAAACTCTAGACATGACATTTTATGACTAATAATACATTGTTTGTCACCTTCCTCTTGTCTCTGTCATGTATATCTCCTCTTGTATCTCAATATACATACTTTTATCCTCTTTTATGTTGTGTATCTTCATGTTGAATTTATTTGTTTGTCACTTTTTGATACTCGTGTACCTGCAAGTTAGTTTAGAGGTTCTTTGGCATAATTGTATAGTTGTTGTCATTAAAAACCTACAATAGATGTTCTAATAGAAATGTGAGATGTAAGCATTTCGGCTATATTAGTATTTTACTTTGACCCCTAGACATTATTATAATATAAATGGATTTTCTATAGAAATTATTTAGGTTATCATAAGGTAAAAACCCATCCATGTGTATGTGCGGCGTGGTATTACAAGATACTTTTGATTTTCAAATGATTTTCTATAACTTTAAAATCCAATTGGGTGTGTTTTCTCACGTTGGTTTTCCATACTAACTTAGGTGTTGTTTTATTATAGTGATGGGGTCAGACCGAGCAAATTTACAGATTGCTTTAGATGCATTGGAGCTCAGAAGACGAGTTGGAGGTCTTTAAATCCATTTTACATATATGTTTTGTTTCTGCTGTTGTATTGTTGGAATCATCAGCAATTATGAGGACAAGTCGTTATAACTTGTAACGACCTAGAATTTCTGCCATTGAAATTCGTATATTTAATTGATTTTAAACATGAAAAGTAAAATTTGTAAGCTGAATAAATTATATTTGAATATAGTGATTTAATTTGATAATTAAATTGTTAATTTAATATTTGAAATTGCTGAAATAATTGAAAATTGGATTTAACGTGAATTAAAATGATTTTAAAGCGAATTAAATCTTATTTGAATTAGAATGATGTTAACAAACTTTTAAAATCGAATTAAAAGTTAGTTTGTAGAAATTGAATATTTTAATATTCAGTTAACGAGTAAATAGCCAATTTTCAAACTGTCTTAGATTTTGACGAAACTAGTTTCATCGGATCTGTAATGTTTTATTATTGTAAGATTTCAAATTTCGTATCAATCGGATTTACGGTTTGTCCGGGACAAGCTAAAACACGTAGAGATCGGTTTAAGTGAAATTTTAAATTTAAATAATTCGATTTGAAAACCTATCTTTCAAATACGATCGAATTGGCCCCGAAATATATTCCATTTTGTTCAGAATAGTGGTAAAATATTATAAACACCAGGCGGTATGCTTTGTTTCGAGTTCGAAAATTTCCTGGATGAATAGTGCACGAATATTTTCTATAAAAGGCCAACTTATTTTCTATTTTGCAAAATCCTAATCTAGGCTAGGTCTAGCCGCCATTAGCATTCAATGGCCAGAAAAATCCATACTTCTTTCCTCCAAATCTCTCAATCCATCAACCTATATGAAAAACTTCCAACTACAACATCGAAGAGCACGGTGAGACCTTCGATCTCAAAAGTCATGATTGAATATGGCGAAGTAAATCGTCGTGAAACTGACCGAGAACGCTCTATGTTCGAGCATAAATTCTGAGGCAATGGTGAAGCTTTGAAGGTCCGGTCTTTGGTCATGGGTGGATCATGGTGCGGGCAATCGAGTGACATTCACCGATCAAGCTCCGTTCGAGCCTAGGCGTGGTGAGCATTGGTCAAAGTTCAACTATATTGGGTTTATGCGTGCATTCTTTTGCCTGGGAACGGTGTTGGGGAAGAAATAAAAGTGTGGCCTAGATCTTGAGAAAAGAAACGTACGGTCGAGATGATAGCAAGATTGAAAATTATAAAGAAAATTGAAAATTAATTATATTAAAATTCGTATAAACTTTAGAAAGCTATAACTTTTTCATACGAGGTATGTTTCACACGAAACGAATTGCGTTGGGTTCGTACTGACAAGCACTACAATATGGAGTTAGTTTGGAGTTGATTGGAGCTAGTGTGAGTTTTGGGTAAAATGTTTAATTTTATTTGGAATTAAACACTACAACTGCTATTGGATTCAATGTGAGTACAACTCACTCTTTCTGACTCACTGATATTTTTACATAAGTGAGAAATAATTTATTATATGATGATTGATGATTTTTTGGATGATATATGAGATATTGATTGATATTTGGATATATACCTGCCGAGTGGAGCAGATGACCCTATACGTTCCCGTGTATGAGCGGATGACCCTTTGTACGTGCGTCTGCCTCGAAGCAGACATTGTACACATATTAAAATATGTATATTTGTTGCATGTGACAGGTTGGAGAGATCCAACTGGATTCCTCACCAGTATTGGTTTTAATTTCAGATATTGTTTTATATTATGTTATCATATGATATATGATGTTTTGGATGCCGTGATTGTGGTATTTAGTGCTTTACATCATTGGGCCTATTTTGTAATATTAAAAATTGTTTGCACAAAAAATGGGCAAACACCTCCAAGTCGTACGATTTAGTTGATTATATGTTATTCTTAGTGATTTGGGTGATTTATGCAAATATATAAAATAGATGGACTAAACTGTAAAAGACACACAGATTTATAGTGGTTCGGCCAGAATGTGCCTACGTCCACTTCATATGTTATTCTCCTTTTCTGTTCAGATTACAAGTACAAAGCTTTGATTACAAGTATCTGAAAGTTGTTTGAAAGTTCTATCCGTGCTTAAGCTCTCAAACTTGTCCACCATTGTTGTACCCCTGCCCCTCTATTTATAGAGTGAGGCTGGGGGCAGGGGTCTTGGATGTATATAGCTACTCGTGGGCCTGGGCTGATGCAATCTGGCCTGGCAAAGTTGGTTCGGCAAGGCCTTGGTTCGGCGGAACTTGGTCCGGTGATGGTTGGTTGGAGTTTGGTTCGGTGGGACTTGGTCCGGTGGTGAGTGATTCGGTGATGGTTGGTTAGAGTTCGGTTCGGTGGGACTTGGTCCGTTGGTGAGTGATTCGGTGATGGTTGGTTGAAATTTGGTTCGGTAGCATGAGGAAGTAGGTTGGTTCGGTAGCATGAGGAAGTACGTTGGTTCGGTAGCATGAGGAAGTAGGTTGGTTCGGTAGCGTGAGGAAGTAGGTTGGTTCGGTGGTGCTTTCCCTACTTGATTCGGTTGCACCGGTCCAGTGAAAACACGCCCAACACTTGCCCTCCAAAGTGGGGCATATGCCTGCATATGCTGCGCTTTGTTTTAGCTTGGACATTCTCATCCGGTCTTGTGTGCCGAACCAATTGGTACGGTCATTGATATTTGCCTATAAGTATGGGCATTATGCCTTCGTTATTCCTTACCAAGTGAGATTGCCGAACCAGATTTTCCTGCCGAACCAACCATATTGTCGAATCACGCTTGACTATCGAATCAGGTGATTGCCGAATGAAGTTTTAACCTTGAACTACCAAATGAGTCGAGTGCCGAATAAACTTAAATCTTGGGGTACCGAATGATACTCGGTGACCTTAAGTACTGAATGAACTCAATCCATGAATTACCGAATGCATTTGAGAAGTATGAGTGCCGAATGGACTTTAGTCCCGAACTACCGATTGAGCCTTTATGTTTTGAACTACAAATGAAATTCTAGACTACATACATTTGCATGTTTATATCTTTTGGTCTAACGACGTTCTTTTTTGTGTTTGCAGATAAATGTCTCATAAAGTGGAAACTCGATCGGATAAAAAGAAATCTATGAACAGAAGAGAGCCCCCCGTCGTGCCCTAAGTTCAGCCGAAATAGGGCGACATGGGCCCACACCGAGATCACTAGTGGATGGATATGGACCTCAAGAGCTTCTGAACTCTCCTCCTGACTGCTTTCCTAGCTCCCTCAAAGAGGAGCAGCTTGATGTTATCTCTCGCTCCTTTGGGATTGATAGAGCGTGTATGCTGTTGCCGGGGGGAGGAGTGATGCCGTACAACCCCCCTGAAGGATATTTCGCTTATAGTAGGTACCATTGCATGTGCGGGGCCATTCCCCCGATCAATGCTTGGATAGTCAGCTTCATCACCTACCTAAAGGTGGCCCCTTTCCAGCTTCAGCCCAATTCTTACGCTATCCCGGTGAGCCTATTCATCATTTTCCAGAGAAAATACGGGCGTCCCCTTCCAATCGGGAGATCCGATATTTGTACAACTTGAGAGGCTACAAGAAGGGGTCTCCATACATTAGCTTGGAATCGACTGTGTCCTTTAAGCCGGTCCTAGACTTATATTCGAAGTTCAGCATGTTCAAGAAAGAATGAGTTTTTCGTCAAGGATGACTCTGTTTCTATCCATTGCTTCACCTCTGGCTGTAAGTTGGAGCTTGTTTATAATTTCCGTTTTGACTACAATGCTTCTTCTTATGTGTTTTTATTTCTTGCTAGCGACAGGTGGCTTTGCAGTCGTGGAGAACGATCACCTGGTTCAGATAGCCGCGGAGATAGAAGCCATTTCGGGAAGGGATAGGTCAGCTTCTTACCTGATCAGGAATGCCACTCTCCTGGGACACAATTTGATTCTACCACGTCAGTTTGTGGTCAAGCAGAGGGATACGGCTGAGGAAAGGGATGCTAAATCCAAAGGAGGGGCCACGACAAAGGGCAGCAAGAGGAAACCCTTCTCGATACCTCCAGTCGTCGGGGGGAAGAAGCTCAAGAAAACCGATGGACCCTCTCCCAGCACGTGCCCAGATGTTCCGGAGGAGGAAAGTGGAGAGGAGGAATGAGGCGAGGAGGAGAGCGGAGGTAATGGAGAAGGTGATGGTGGTAATGGTGGCGAAGGACAAAGTGGTAGTATCGTCGGTGCCTTGACCTCTGGGCAAGCAGGTGAGATTCAAGAGTGGACGGATGATGCTTTCCACCAAGCTTTTGAGGGGTTGGAGGAAGGGTCGGCCTTGGCGGAGAAACCGAAGAAAACTGATAAGGCCGGGACTGGTGCCATTCCATCTTCTGAGAGCATTTCAGCTAGGGCAACTCCGGCGGTTCAAGGTGAATTTTTGACTCCTCTTTTAACTTCACATGTTTCTTGGATTATAGTCTCATGCATGCTTGTAGCACTTGGTTTTTATTTCAGGAACGGGTAAGGCGGCCAAGACATCAGACATTCGGCACCGCCTCGAGCAATTCAAACTCCTCAAAGCTTTTGCTAAACCGAAGCCTTCGACCAACCGTTCCGGGGACGTAGTCGGCTATCGTCCTCTTCTGGGAGTTATTGAAGAGGATATTCAAAAGAGAAAGAGGAGGCGCTCCATGTTCGAACTTTCACTTGGACCTCAGCCCCCAACCCATCATATTCATGATATCACGGGGGAGGATACTGAGTCCATACCCTCTCCGCATCCATCAGAGAATCCTACCGTTACTCATGTTGATCGTCCCGGCTTGGCTCGTAACCCATTTGCGGGTGATCCAAATCTGGACCCGAGTTCTCATGATATTTCCTTTGATGTGGTTACCGGTGAGCACCTCCTACCCCGCAATCCTATGGTAAGGATGCTTGATGAGGCTAAGTCTTTGGATCTCGACTTGTTGACCACTCGGATTGTGACTATGGGGGATGAGGCCAAGGCAAACATCGATCGGGTGGCTGAGGAGACCAGGAAGTTGATGGGGCATCACGCCCGACTGGTCAAGGCCGGGGAGGAAATTGGGAGTGCCAACATAAGATTGCGGCTAGTGATTGTCGACCAGGCTAAGCAACTTGCCGATCAGGCCATCCAGATCTCTCAGCACGAGGCTGCCTCCAGACGGCTAAAGAAAACTATGGAAGAGGCTAGCATAGCCAAGCTGCGAAAAATGGAGGCCATCTGCAAGGAACATATCGATATAGCCATTGCAACGGTATACGATGTTCGGAAGGCGGACCTCGTGCGGGTAGAGGAGTTATCTGGGAAGCTTGAAGCTGCAAAGCTTGCTCAAGCCAAGCTGAAGGAGGAGATGGAGGCGATGAGGAAATCCCTTCAGGCTGACCGCTCGCGATACCGATCGGAGAGGGATGCTGCCATTGCAAAGCTGTTGGCTTCTGAAGTCCGGATGAGGGAGTTCGAGGAAAACGAGGGGATGATGGATGAGATGCTCTAGGATATGTATTTCCGTACTTGAAAGCAGGGCAACTTATCCTGAATGGATGACTATCCCCTGATCATGGCCAAGATTTATCTTCGGGCTCTGGAAGAGGCCAAGGCTGATGCGGATAAGGAGGGTGGTATGGCCTTCAGGATGGATGTGGTTACAGCCCAATTTACTAAGGAAGAGAAAGTGGCGGTGAAGGAGGGTATGCGGTTGCTTGCTGCCGAGGAGGTAGTCGTGTAGTTGAGAGATGACGATCAAGGAACGGATGTTGGTAAGTCTCCCCTTTTAGCCTTTTCATAGCTTGGTTGCTTATCATTTATCTAATAGATTCTTCTCCTGAATTGGACGGGTGGGACCTCTGGTCAGCATGCTGGGAGCACTGATCCTGCGGTCAAGTAGATATTGGGGAGTCGGAAGGATAGAGATGAAGTTCTGATGCTGCCGACTAGTTTGGCTTGATCCGGATATTTTTGGTTTTACTTGACATTCCTGTATATACTAGTTCAAAAATATTAATATACTTTCAGGTTGTAATTATGTCATTACAACGAACGACTTTATTTTTTACATATAATTTTATAACATAAGCTTATTCTGTCATATTTGGATGCTGTCATTATTTTAATGTGTTGCATAAGAAATATAGCTGTGCATGTGCTAGTGATTCAACTGTGTTTGATGTCAAGTTCTAGCTTAAAGTATAATTTCATGTCTTGAAATGTTAATGTGATGTGTGAATATATCAGAGCTACTTATTTGTATACAAGAGAAGAAAGTACCGCCCTCTCGATTTTTAGTTGTAGATGGTAGCTTTGAATGCCTTGTGTGATCGAATACGGGTTGAGTGACCCGTGATCCAGCTGAGAGTTCTCATTCCCATTAAAGAGTGCATCTTATTTGGTGTCATGTACTTTAAGGGTTGATATAGAGGATAGGAGGAAAGTTTTAATAAATAAAATGGAAATATAAGGAATAGTAAAACTTCCAATCACGGAAGGCCTTCGATGTGCTTAAGTTCGTGGCAAATGGGTTTGTAGTCACGTTCCCTAGCTGTGGGTCTTGGAGACAATCATCACCCATCTTACGCCTCCGTGGGGAGTTTTCTTTTTTACCACAGCCGTACTTAAGACACAGCGGAGCCGAGATCGCGCACAGTAACTAACCGGGCCATTATGGCCCATAATCGTGGGTATTATTCGATTTACCATGGCCGGCTAGCGTGGGTGCCGATCATCAACTGTGAACTGCCCCAGGCTGGCCACACCTTATGTTGGGACTTATAATCGGTTCACAATCACCGGCGAGCCGAACGCCGTAATGAGCTGCCTCGGCTATAGTCGGCCTTCTCGGTGGCTTATGATCGGCTCATTACAATTGGCTTTGAGGGCCGTCGCGAGCAATGAGTTAACCCGCAACAGACGGAAGCTGGAGCAAAAGTGTCTCATTGACGAGGGCATAGCTTCGTATAGTACCTGTTAGGTCTTGTCCAGGTGAGGTTGTGCCATAAAGTGTCCAGAATGGAAATGCCGTTATACAGGATTTTGTTCAACAGAAAAGGATAAAGCTTAACAAGCAGCCAAGATATAAAGGAACAAGTTAAAAAGAGATAAGATTTTTAAAGTGGTTCGGCACGAGGATGCCTACGACCACTGATTCTCTTCGTTAATTGAATTCATATGGGCAGTACAAGTTAAGAAAAGTATCGACGAAGGTGTTGGATGTTCCAAGCCCTCTGGAACACCTCTCCGTCCACTGTTGACAAAATATAAGCTCCGTTGTGGAGATCTTTATGAATTACATAGGGTCCGTCCCATATAGGATCTAGCGCTCCGGGGCGCGGGAAGATCCGTTTGAGAACAAGATCTCCTTCTCGTAAGCTGCGGTGCTTGACTTTGGAGTTGTATCGTGCTGCCACTTTTTGCTTGTGAGCTGCCGCTTTAAGTGATGCATCATTTCTTCTTTCTTCAATTAGGTCCAAAGACATGTGTAGGAGTTCTTTATTCTCTTTTGGGTTGTAGTGGATCCTATGGTGGGAGGGCATTACAGTTTTAACTGGAAGCATGGCCTCCGATCCGTATGCCAAAGAGAAGGGAGTATGCCCTGTTGATGTTCTGAAAGACGTGCGGTGGGCCCAAAGTGCCGTAGGAAGTTCATCCACCCAAGCGCCTTTTGACTTTTCAAGCCTCTTCTTGATCAGAGTTTTGAGGATTTTGTTGACAGCTTCGACTTGTCCATTCGCCTGGGGATAAGCCACAGATGAGAAGCTTTTGTAAATTCCGTGCTCTCGGCAAAAGTCGGTGAACTCCTCGCTGTCAAACTGAAGTCCATTGTCCGATATGATTTTGAGCGGAACCCCGTACCTACATAGAACATTTTTGATCAAGAAGTTAATAACTCTTGCCGAAGATATTTTATTTAAAGGTTCCGCTTCCACCCATTTGGTGAAATAGTCGACTGCCACTATAGCATATTTGGCTCCGCCTCGGCCCATCGGCAGTTTGCCAATCAGGTCAATTCCCCATACCGCAAATGGCCAAGGGCTGGTCATTTGAGTAATCTCATTTGTTGGAAGTCGAGGAATCTTAGCAAATTTCTAGCATCTGACACATCTTTTGACGAAGTTTAAGGTGTCTTTGTTTAAAGTGGGTCAATAATACCCATATCGGAGTATTTTCTTCGTTAGAGTCTGCCCTCTAGTGTGATCTTCGCAACTTCCTTGATGGATGTTGGACAGGACTTCTTTGGCTTCCCTTTCAGCGACACACCTTAATAAGGGGTTAGAGAAGTCGCGCCGATAGAGGATGCCTTCTTGTATTGTGTAGCGGGAAGCTTTCCTCAAGATTTTCTTAACTTCGCTACGCCCGTCGGGCAGTGTACCACTTTGTAAGTACTTCCGGATGGGTGTCATCCAAGTTTCCTCTTCAATTGCAACTATCAGATTCACTTGCTCGAAACTCGGGGCTAGTTGATTTGAGATGGTTATTGTTTTGGAAGTGGTGTCGTCCTTCATGCTAGCTTGCTTTGCCAGTTCGACGGCCTCCTAATTCTCTCCTCGAGGAATGTGTTTGATTAAATAGTGATCCAATCGATTGAGCAGCAGCTTGGTCTTCTTTAGATATGCCGTGAGTCGTTCTCCTCGAGTCTGGAATTCTCCCAGTATTTGATTTACAATAAGTTGAGAATCATTATGGAGACATAAAGAACCGACTCCAATCTCTAGGGCAAGTTCTAATCCGGCAATCACTGCTTCATATTCTGCATCGTTGTTGGTGGCAGCGAATTCCAACTTTAAGGCATAGTGCAGCTTCCTTCCCCTGGGGGTGATTATCACAATACCTGCCCCCGAGCCTTATTCGTTTGATGCTCCATCTGCAAAGAGATTCCACTTGATATCTTTTGTTATTTCATATCGATTTTTACCTTCGTTGGTAGTGAATTCGGCAATGAAATCGGACATGGCTTGTCCCTTAATGGCGGTGCGAGGGTGGTAGGTGATATCATATTGACTCAGTTCAATGCACCATTTAAGTAGTCGCCCAGAAGTGTCGGGGCGATGAAGTACCTGCCTTAGCGGTTGATCGGTTAAAACTCTAATGGAATGAGATTGGAATAGTGTCGCAGTTTCCGTGACGTGATTAGCAAACAGTATGCTAGCTTTTCAAGTTTAGGGTATCTGGCTTCTGCCCCTGTAAATCTCTTGCTTACAAAGTATATGGGCCGCTGCGTGCGGTTGTCCTTTCTCACCAAAGCGGCGCTTAAAGACGGGACGATACAACAAGGTATAGGTATAGTTCTTCGCCTTTATTTGGAGTTGAGAGTACTAGTGGTCTCTGAAGGTGTTCGATTAGGTTAAGGAAGGCTGTCGAGCATTCGTCAGTCCATTCGAACTTTCCTTTGTCTTTCTTTAGAGCTTCGAAGAAAGGGATGCATTTGTCGGTTGCCTTAGAGATGAACCTGCTTAGGGCGACCACTTTCCCGTTTAGGCTTGGCATCTCTCTTCGAGTGGATGGTATCTTGATATCTTGCAAAGCCCGAACTTGTTCGGGGTTTGCTTCAATACCCCTGGCATGGACGATGAATCCCAAGAACTTTCCCGACGATACTCCGAAGGAGCACTTTAGAGGATTCAGCTTCATTCCATATTGGCGAAGTACTTGAAACATCTCGTCCATGTGGTTTATATGATCGTTGGCTTTCCTCGATTTTACCAGCATGTCATCCACATAAACTTTCATAGTTCGTCCTATTAATTCCGCAAACATCTTGTTAACGAGGCGCTGATAAGTAGCTCCGGCATTTTTAAGTGCAAAAGGCATTACTCTGTAGCAGTACAACGCCCGGTCAGTGATGAAACTAGTGTTGTCTTGATCGGGGGAGTGCATAGGGATCTGGTTATATCCTGAGTATGCGTCCATAAAGGATAAGAGTTCATGTCCGGCTTTGTTGTCTACGAGTTGATCGATTCGGAGGAGTGGGAAGTAGTCCTTCGGGCAAGCGCCATTTAGGTTGGAGAAGTCGATGCATGTTCACCACTTCCCATTAGCCTTCTTTACCAGTACCGGGTTGGCGATCCATTCTGGGTAGATGGCTTCTCGTATGAAGTTATTAGCAAGTAGGTTCTTTACTTCTTCCTCGAGGGCTGCTGATCGTTCTGCCCCCATGCTTCTCTTTTTCTGCTTTACTGGCACCTTGGTGGGATCGATGTTTAGTACGTGGCATGCTACGTCTGGGGAGATTCCAGTCATGTCAGCGTGCGTCCATGCAAATACATCCAAGTTGTGGCGAAGAAAATCGACTAGTTGATCCTTCAATTCCGCTCTTAACTGAGACCGACTCTTAGCAGTCTACTTGGGTCATGTTTGTCTACAGATACAAATTCCATAGCCTCTGCAGGCTCGGTGGTGGCCTCCTCCTCCTTGTCCCTGGGGTCTAATTCGTTAAAAGGATCGCTGGTGTATCGAAGAGGATGGGCTTTCTTTAATTGCTATGCTTCCAAGTTTTTCTTGCAGAGAGAAGTCTCTGCATCCTTCCCTTTATCCTTCCTACGGTTATTGTGAAGTTCAGTCACATAGCAATCCCGAGCGGCATCTTGATCTCCCTCTATTTCTCCTATTCCGTTATCCGTTGGAAATTTCATCTTCAGGCACCACGGGGCTAGGACAATTTGGAGGTCATACAAGGCTGGTCTTCCCAAAAAGGCGTTGTAGGCTGAGTGGTTCTCTATTAGCACAAATGTTTGTTTTCGCACAACGGAGCGGGGATGACTTCCTATTTCAACAAAGAGGTCCAGTTGCCCGAGGGGAATCTTCGCATCTCCAGTGAAACCATGTAGCGGTTTGCTGCAGGGAGACACATCCTTCATTGACAGCTTCATTTTGTCGAAAGCATGCTTGAATAGGATATTTACTGAGCTTCCAGTGTCTACTAGAATTCGGAAAACTTTGGCTAGACCGAACCAGGCAGAGATGACCATAGGATCCATGTGAGGGTACTGCCTTCCCTCTAGATCACGCCTACTGAATGTGATGTCATCATTCTCTTTCCGTTTCGGGTGGCGTTCTTCTGTAACAGAATTAACGTAGCCTTCATTGTTTCTAAGTGACTTACTGTATCTTTCCATCTCTGCCCAGCTTCCGTCGGCGATGCGTGGTCCTCCTGATATGGTAAGGACCACTATCTTATCTTGACTGGTGCCGCTGGTGTTGCAATTTCCTCCGCCTACTTCCGGGAGGGGTAGCCCTGGGTTCTCATTGGCAGGAGTTGAAGTCATGTTCTGACCTTTCACATAGCGCTCTAGTCTCTTCCTTCTGATGTGTTCTTCAATCAAGTCTCGGAGATGATGGCATTCATTGGTGTCATGCCCATGAGATTCGTGGAAGCGGCAGAAAATTCCAGACTTAATTGCATTATGTAACAACCCAGGATTTTTGATAATTAAAATTTGAATATTTAATTAATTTTAAATATTAATAAGTGAATTTATAAGTCGAATAAATTTTATTTCGAATAATTGGATTTAATTGAATAATTAAATCGATAATTTAATATGTTAAATTATGGAAATAATTGAAAATCGAGTTAAATATGATTGAAAATGATTTGTAAAATTTTATTTTATCATATTGAAGTTAGAACGATATTTTAGAACTTTTAAAATCGAATTAAAAGTTAATTTGTGAAAATTGAATATTTTAATATTAAATCGACTAGTGAAAATAGTCAATTTTTGAACAGTCTCAGAATTGGACGAAACCAGTTCCATTGGATCCATAATAGTTAGTTATTACCGGATTTCAATTTTCGTATCAATCGGAGTTATCGTTTGATCGTAGCAGCTCGAAACGCATCGAATTGTTTTTAATATTAATTTGGCGAGTTAAAATAGTCATTTTTCAAAAAGTCTCGGATTTCGACGAAACCAGTTTCATCGGATCCGTAATATGATATTTTTGTAAGGTTTCAAATTTCGTGTCAATCGGATTTACCGTTTGTCCGGTACAAATTAAAACGCCTAGAAAATCGTTTAAATCGGTTTAATTTAAATTGAACGTTTGTTGCCATATCTCGCACAGATATCCGAATTAGCTTCCGAAACCTGTTCCATTGTGTCCGGAACGCGGGGTAAACCCTAGAAATGCTGGTTACGGCGCGTAAATCGGAGTTTGGAAATCCCGGATGAATAGTGTTCAATAATTTCCTATAAATACACCTTAAATTCACAAAAAAAAAAATAAACCTAAAAACTGCAGCCGCCTCCATAGAAACCCACGGCCCGAAATCTCCCACGTTCTTCCCCTTCGATCTCCTCATCCATCCACTTTCATCGAAAACTTCCAACTAGAAACTTATAGTGGACACCAAGATCCATCTATCCAACGGTCAAGATCGTCATCGGAGCATCATGGTCGCCAGAATCTGGCCGTGAAGTGCACACGCTCGCACGCAAATTTGGAGGGATAGGGGAGGCCGAGTTCACCCTAGTCGCAGCCGAGTGTAGAGAAGAGCGAGGCGCTTCCGTTGGTAGAGCTTGATCGTGGTGGAGGTCAGTGTTTTGCACGCGAAAATTAACCCTAATATTTGAATTGGGTTCGGCCGTTACCTGTAAGTCACACGCGTGAAGATGGAGTGTGGGGGAGAAGAAAATGAACGGGCCTGATGATGGGGTGATGGATCCAAGGGCTGTGATGGGTTAGGTATAAAAATATAAAATAATTTGTTGTAATTTAGTTATAAAAATTCGTATAAACTTCAAAAATGCATATCTTTCTCATACGAGGTCGAAAACGTGCGAAACCAGTTGCGTTGGAATCGTATGGACGAGCACTACGCTATGGAATTGGATTGGAGTCATTTGGAGTTAGTGAGAATTTCGGGTAAAATTAAACGTCCGTTTAATTTTATTCGAAATAAATCGCTAAAACGAAATTAAAATCAAGGTGAGAACTTCTCACTCAATCGAATCAGTTTCGATTTTATTTTAAATAGTTAAATTAAAATATTTGAATATATGTTTAAATGATGATTGTTATATATTGATTGTTAAAATAGACATTATTGCGCCGTTAGTAAGCGGATGTTATTTATTAAAAACATATACCGCGAATATTTCATAAGCAGTGAAATTGGTATTATATATAATAGCAATATATATATATATTGGCATATGTATATATTGGAGTTATTGATTTCCCGCATTTGTATAGCGGATGAGACCCTATTGCGCCGTCTATTAAGCGGATAATATTTTAAATCCCATATACCGCGATAATTCCGTACTGGAGCGGAATTGGTATTGTGCTAATGTTTGTGGATGCAGAAAAACAGGTTGGAGGGATCCAACTGGATTCCTCAACAGTTTTTATTTGATTTCAGATATTTTGATATTTGATTGATTATCATATCGATATATGATGTCGTTGTAGTCGTGATTGACTATTTGGTGTGTAGCATCATTGAACCAAATTTTGGGATTTTAAAATGATTTTAAAGTGATTTTTGAAAGTATACGTTTATAAAATATTTTTGGAATTGATCCATTTTAAATAAATAAACGTTATTGTTATCCCAACTTTTGGCAAAGTTGAGATATCCAAAATTTACTAAAAATCAATGATTACTATTCATGAATATCAACCATGCATTGCAGGATAACCATGGATATCGATGAATTTTGTCCGAGTCCGGAACGGGCCACAATTGATAGTGCACGACAAGAAAGACCATAGGAATCTGCATTCCAAATTTCAAGTCAATCCGAAGTCGTATGCTCAAGTTATGATGGATTCAAGATAAGGAGGACTGACATTGCTCGGTTCGAACCCATTGTGTTCGAACCCATCACATTCGAAACCGTCTGGTTCGAACCCAAGAAATAGGTCCGCGCCTCGAATCCATAAGCATTTGCCCCAGTTCGAATCGATGGAGTTCGTACCCATCGGTTCGAACTGTCTAGTTCGAACCCACCTGCATTCGAACCGATAGCCCAGCCATGCCACACTCGAACCCATCGGGTTCGAGTCCATCTAGTTCGCGTCCATTAGCCTCGACTCCTCTTCGAATCCACCATGCCATTGCCTACTTCGAATCCATCACAAAGCCACACTTCGAACCCGTCCGTGATATAATCTTCGAAACCATCCTGAGTAGCCTCATTCGAACCCACGGGGTCAACCAACCTTGATGACGTGTCTTCCATCGGTTCGAATGCGCCGAGATATATGGAATCGAAGCGGTCAACACGGAGTGAAGTCCGGATCGATTCGAAACTTGCGCTCCACGTCACCACGAAGTCGCGTGCCACACTGGTTTCGAAATGATCGTTTCAAGTAACAGGGGTTCGAATGCAACAGCCTAGCCATGAAGTCTATTTCGAACCCAACATATCTCCTAACCTACTGATCCAAATGCCATGAAATTTTCACATATGCTTGCATACATGATGAAGAATGTTCACGCCAAATTTCACCTCGATTGGATGAATTCTTGATCGGTTCGAATGGAGTTCGAACCGATGCCAAAGTGGGCCCAAACTTCCCGGGACCGTACGTGTGGGCCCCCTCACGTGCCAGAAGAGGTCTCCCAAATTTCCAGCGAGATAGCAGCAGCCAACGCCTATAAATAGCACCCTGAAGCCTTCAGAAAAGGGATCTTTCCGCCATTGAACGCCAAGACTCTGCCGGATTCAAGTTTAACTATCAGAACCACCGTTGTACCTGAATTTCAGAACTACAATTCATTGTAATCCGCTGTAATCGATTATAATCAGCGAAGAACATCAATAAAAGGAAAAACCTTTGAAGTGGACGTAGGCCGGAGATAGCCGAACCACTATAAAATCGTGTGTTCTTGTTTACATTTACTATTTTGCTACTTAGATCTGCGATTTGTGTTTGGATATTGCTGATTTATATTCCAACACCGGTGCTTTCACATTCATCGGGGTTTGTGACCAATTTTGGCGCAAACACTTTGGTGCTTTCACTGAGAAGAACTAGCACCCGCTACATCAGATTCAGAACTCGGATTCAAAAGTTTGAAGAAGCTCCAATTCAGTGACAATGACTCGACAAACAAGACAGAGAATTGATAGAAGCCAACAAGGAGGAAGCCAAGAGGCATCCTCCGGATCGGGAGAAGGACAAGCTTCCGTCTACATCACCAGAGACGAGATGGAGGCTATGGCTAATTCATTGCGCGAAAGCATAATGAAGAGTCAACAGGAGATGCTGCAGAATTTCCTCGAGCAGATGAGGGCGGCAAATATGCAAAACCTTGGACCAACTACAACAGCCACGAGTACGGGACAAGGAATAAGGATTGCAGATGCAAATGAAGGACAGACTCAAGGCCAGAATACAGGGATTGAAGGTGGTCAACAAGGCCTTGGGGGCAGACCCTCAGGGTCCGATACTGGAAGACCAACAGACGGAGCACAACAGACAGGAGCCAATGCATACGCCAACAAGCCACCAGAAGAGTACGTACCGGAATTCCCTTCAAGGCTCGGGGGGCAGGACAGAAACTTGACAAGGGGGCAACCCCTAGACGGAGATGAGAGAATGATAGGCCTAATGCGACGAATCATGAGAGGAGGATTGCCTAGCGGAGGCCTAGAGGAAGTTAGTCGGAGTCCATTCACTCCGAACATCCGAAACGCAAGGAACCCTCCAAAGTTCAAATTACCAGCGCTAGATCCCTATGACGGAAGGTCAGACCCGACCATGCACGTCACAAGGTATATCAGGCACATGGAGGTGCTGGGGGCATCCGAGGAAGTGATGGCACGATGCTTCCCTCTATATTTGACAGATTTAGCTTCACTATGGTTCAGACAACTAGAGACTGGATCAATTGGAACATGGAGCGAGCTCGTTGATTGCTTCATGAGACAGTTCAGGGTCCACGTGACGCGACCCAAGAGTGTGATGACTTTAGCAACAATCAAGCAGAGGACCGGAGAGTCCATAAAAGATTTTCTACTCAGATTCAACGTGACAGTGACTTCTGTGGATCGCCCGGATCCATCAATGATTTTGATGGCGGCGGTGGCAGGAGTCGCGGAAGGCACCAAGTTTAAGGATTCTCTAACTAAAGATCCACCGCAAGATCTTGGAGAGTTCTTTCATAAAGCTGAAAAGTTCATTCGGCTAGAAGAATCACGAGTCGAAAGTCGTGAAATAAATGCCGCGCAAAGCGAAGGGACCTCCAGAGAACAGTCCAGGGCGGATAAGGGAAAAAGGAGACAGGACGACAGACATGATGGTCCTGATAAACGGAAGAAATCCCGAGAACCAAGATTCAGGCAATACACCGATCTGAATACAAGCCTAGAAAGAATCTACACTGAAACTCGGGGACAAATCCCCTATCGAAAGCCACCTATAAGGGATCCCACCGAGCGGGAGCGCAGGACTGGAAAATATTGCCTATTCCATGAGCTGGATGGGCACACCACAGATGAATGCCGTCACCTGAAGGATGAGGTGGAAGAGCATGCCAGAGGTGGTAGATTGCCACAGTATGTCAGAGAACGGACAACGGCAACGAGACCTGAACAACTACCGCCTCCACCTTGCAGGAACGATCCTGGATCGGGATCACGACTCGTCATCGACTGATTAAAGATGGCAAGGGCCAAGTCCAGGGTTTGGACGTTGGTCAAACAGTTTTATTTAGATTTATTTTCAGAATAAACGGTCACTCCACTTACACATGTACGGGAACCGGAGAAATCCCTAGGCATGCTCTGAGATGGAGATAAACCGCTACGCCCGGAGAGGCAATCTTTAGTTTTTCTCTGATGTTTGAGATTGAACATCTGGAACTTGAATTTTAATAAATGAATTAGAACTTCTTGCAATAAGCCTTTTGACCGGAGAGTCAAAGGATGAACATCACATATAAACATGATCGCTTTATGACCCTATCCGGAGAGACGGGGTCCGAAGGCAAGAAGTGAGTTGCTTCGCCGGAGAGCGACAGGATTGACTCACTTATACAAGAATGATCGCCTTCACCCGGAGAGGTGAATCCAGAAGGCAAGAAGTGAGTTGCATCGCCGGAGAGCGACAGGATCGACTCACTTATCGTCGTTTCCCCTTCACCGGAGAGTGATAGGATGGGATCCGACAAGAGTCCGGAGAGACTATGATCGGCCGATGATTCAGGTCATGACATCGCTTAATGTTCAACTGCTTTGAACCGGAGTGCAAGAAGTGAGTTGCTTCGCCGGAGAGCGACAGGATCAACTCACTTAAGCGCTGTTTCCCCTTCACCGGAGAGTGATAGGATGGGATCCAGCAAGAGCCCGGAGAGGCTATAATCGGTCCCGAACGACCATGATATCGCTATACGTCCTAACTGGGGCCAGAGTGCAGGGAATAGAAAGCAACGCCGGAGAGCAATAGGATCTTTCTATTCAATCACTAAGTCTAGAATGGACTTAGTAGGGGTTTAGAGCAGCCAATAATAGTCCGAAGAGACTATGAAACTTCATTCTCAACTCCTACGGAAATGACAAATATTGATTTGGCTTCGAACAGCCACAAACCTGGTTGATAATGCCACAGCTATCAACGAAACATGAATTTATTAGACTTGATCTAAGACCATTCAAAACATACCTTTTACAAAAAGGCATGTTTTGGGGGGCAAAATGTTATCCCAACTTTTGGCAAAGTTGAGATATCCAAAATTTACTAAAAATCAATGATTACTATTCATGAATATCAACCATGCATTGCAGGATAACCATGGATATCGATGAATTTTGTCCGAGTCCGGAACGGGCCACAATTGATAGGGCACGACAAGAAAGACCATAGGAATCTGAATTCCAAATTTCAAGTCAATCCGAAGTTGTATGCTCAAGTTATGATGGATTCAAGATAAGGAGGACTGACATTGCTCGGTTCGAACCCATTGTGTTCGAACCCATCACATTCGAAACCGTCTGGTTCGAACCCAAGAAATAGGTCCGCGCCTCGAATCCATAAGCATTTGCCCCAGTTCGAATCGATGGAGTTCGTACCCATCGGTTCGAACTGTCTAGTTCGAACCCACCTGCATTCGAACCGATAGCCCAGCCATGCCACACTCGAACCCATCGGGTTCGAGTCCATCTAGTTCGCGTCCATTAGCCTCGACTCCACTTCGAATCCACCATGCCATTGCCTACTTCGAATCCATCACAAAGCCACACTTCGAACCCGTCCGTGATATAATCTTCGAAACCATCCTGAGTAGCCTCATTCGAACCCACGGGGTCAACCAACCTTGATGACGTGTCTTCCATCGGTTCGAATGCGCCGAGATATATGGAATCGAAGCGGTCAACACGGAGTGAAGTCCGGATCGATTCGAAACTTGCGCTCCACGTCACCACGAAGTCGCGTGCCACACTGGTTTCGAAATGATCGTTTCAAGTGACAGGGGTTCGAACGCAACAGCCTAGCCATGAAGTCTATTTCGAACCCAACATATCTCCTAACCTACTGATCCAAATGCCATGAAATTTTCACATATGCTTGCATACATGATGAAGAATGTTCACGCCAAATTTCACCTCGATTGGATGAATTCTTGATCGGTTCGAATGGAGTTCGAACCGATGCCAAAGTGGGCCCAAACTTCCCGGGACCGTACGTGTGGGCCCCCTCACGTGCCAGAAGAGGTCTCCCAAATTTCCAGCGAGATAGCAGCAGCCAACGCCTATAAATAGCACCCTGAAGCCTTCAGAAAAGGGATCTTTCCGCCATTGAACGCCAAGACTCTGCCGGATTCAAGTTTAACTATCAGAACCACCGTTGTACCTGAATTTCAGAACTACAATTCATTGTAATCCGCTGTAATCGATTATAATCAGCGAAGAACATCAATAAAAGGAAAAACCTTTGAAGTGGACGTAGGCCGGAGATAGCCGAACCACTATAAAATCGTGTGTTCTTGTTTACATTTACTATTTTGCTACTTAGATCTGCGATTTGTGTTTGGATATTGCTGATTTATATTCCAACACCGGTGCTTTCACATTCATCGGGGTTTGTGACCAATTTTGGCGCAAACAGTTATAATTTTTGAAGTTATAAAAATTATGATTTTTGAGAAATATAGTTAAAGGTTGATTTTTGAAAATATGAGGCTAATGATTTTATAAAATAGTTTAATCGGGATTTTTGAAATTATTATAAAGAGTTGAAAATATAGGATTTATAAAATTTAATTATTTTATGAATCAAAATGGTGAAATTATAAAGGAGATTAAAGATGTTTTAAAAGAATAATATAAATTGATTTATATAAAAAAAGATTTATAAATTGATAATTTATAAATGAAAATATTTGAGTTATAAAACGAGTTTTTATAAGTGTTTGAATGAAGTGAAAATGGATTGCGTAAGTGCATGGAATTTATAAAATTATAAATGGTGAAGTTATAAGTGAAATTTATAAATAATAAGATTTATAAATTTCGTGAAGTTATTAAAGAATGGTTTTGGATAAATAATTGAATCTTATAAGTTATAAGATTTATAATTATGAAGTTCAAAGGAACGATTTTTGCAAACAAATAAATTATAAGTATTTCACTTATAATATGAACTTTTAGTATATCATTGAGATATGAATTGAGATAGGTTAATAAAGGAATTTATAAAGGAAGTTGTGGTAAAATAAATAGAAATGGAATTTATAAACGTTGTTTTATAAATTCACAAACGACTTATTTTGATAAGTAATTTGTTGAAACCTATTAATGGAGTTATATTCACGTTTTGACTGTGAATAATCCTTTGAAATAAAATGAATAAAAGGATGAAATTTGTTAACAAAGTATGTTCACGTTTTTGAATAGTGAATAATATGTTAAAGAAAATGTTTAGGATGTGATATTTTAAACAGAATTAAAACGATCTAACGATGTTTTAAATGTGTTGAGATTCGAAACCATAGATTTCAACATTCATTGTTGAAATAGACGTTTTCGAGAAATAAAAGGAAATAGTGGACTATAACACTGTTGTTATAGTAAATAATTTCCGAAAGGAAATGTTTTGTATAGTATTGGGATTTATATATCTATTTTAATTTCGAATCCCTATACTAGTGATTTTGGGACGTCGTAACGATGTTTTACGCAACATTCGTTTTGGCCCAAATAAATATGTTTAAGAGAATGATTTCCTTAAAGAATGAAATATATACTTAATCTCGATTTAAGTATATTGGATATTTTCCAAGGGTTGAAAATAAATAGGTTCGTGAATTACTTATTTAATAAGTATGGAAATGTTTTCCAATATAAAGTGAATATTTTGAGAATTTATCTTTTTGAAGATAAATTGAAAAGGAATATTGAAACCTATTGAAAATCTTATATCAGTAGATATTGTGAAATATAAATTCACTATGGAATTTATAAAAGAAAGGGGAACTTGTTTAAAAATAAATATTGATTTATTTTTGAGGTATTGAAATAATATATCTTGTAAAGATATTTGGGAAAATAAATTATTTGGAAAATTATTTGGAATCTGGTGATGTGTGCATATCCATTGATAGTTCAATAACCGACTATCAATATTTCCCTTTGAATGGGTATTTGATGTGATTTGTTTGAATTTGAATGCCACACTTATTTTTGAATAAGCGCTCACTATTCGGGTTAACCGGGAAAGGACCATGGGGTCGTATAACCCATTACGAATATGTGATACGTCGTTATGAATTGCATTTGAAGACCGGTGTTGAAGACCGGATATTTTTGAAAGCGAAAGGACAACTCGTCGATTGTCTTTGCACCGAGTAGCTACGGTATAGAGACTCCATATGTGATGGGAAGTCCGGACGTGATTAGAAATTATCCGGATTGCAAGGACTTCTTTGTAAGTGCCTTCGGTTCTGTTCGAGCCCGGAACAGACTTGTATGGATTGTATGTCTGACATTACAAATTGAGATATAAAGCCGATTTCTTTCAAATATATTTCTATTGGTGGCGGAGAATTTATTCTCTTAGCTTAACACCCTTAGAGGTTATGTAGTTGAAGGTTATCAGCGATATATTCCCAATTTGGTAATGTGACATGTTGAGTGTTGCTGTGAAATGATCATTGTGTTGATTATTTATGATAGGATCATTTATTTGATCGTCTATCTTGGTGATCATTTCTATGATCATTTGTTGACCCAAAGCACGACTTTTGTATAAAGTGTGTTTTTGTGGACGAGACTTCGTCGAGCCTCACAAACCGGTAATGGTCGAAACAGGAATTGTGCGGCAAGGTTTTCAGGGATAGCGTCCCTAGGGTATGACCATTCCTTCTGGAAAAGGGTAGTATCATGGTATGGAGCCCAGATACTTACTCATGTTGAAACACTTATTATTATGGTGTGATGTTGGTTAGAGAGCTCTCGTTTAAAGGTTCCAAAGGACCGGGGGTGGCATATCTGAGGGTTTGTAATATCCCTTGGGAAAAGGGGTTCCCGGCTTTGTTTAGCAGAGAACGGTTTGGTTCTCGGGGTGTCCTTCCAGAGGCGTTTCCATGTGGCAATGGGAAGTTCCTTGGCCTGACCATTTGTTGGAAAATCCATTCTTCAAATACGAGCCTTGTACGGTATTAGTTGTATTACCTGCCATCTACTTATGGTGGCGCCCCACTGTTTGGATGGTAGCTATAGTAGGCATAGTTCGAAATGTCTATGTCGGCTAAGATATATATCTTTATTTTCGAAATGAATTTTCTCTACACTATGCACTAGTAATAATATCAAATGTTCTTTTAAATGCGTATCAAGCATCTTTGACTATCATAAGGAGAAATCTCCTCCGATTCTGCGTTTGCATTGTGTGTGTGTGCGGGAGGCCTTATGGTAGTCTCATTTTTAAAAGCATTGCGAATTGACTTTAAAAATATTCCTCTATTTTGATTTTAAAGATAAATAAACTGTTTTGAGTTCTCACACCAGTCACATGACTGACTCGGAGTTTATTGTTTTCCTTCCTAAACTCTGGGTGCCCACCAATTTCTACACGGGCAGTCAAGAGTTAAGGTTTAATATGATATTCTGGAGTTGCTGGAGGCAAGATGGATGGCATGGCCTATTATTATGTATAGTATTTCTTTTCCGCTGTTTGTTGTATGATGTTGTACACTCTGATGATATGATGTAATGAAATGTGATGTAATGTAATAACTGATATAGTTCTTTGTTTAAAGATTATTCATTTATCTATTATATGTTGTTCCGCTGCGATTGTGAGATTCTGATGTTGTTCTGCTGTTTTCAGTTCCGTTCTATTTTCTGTTTTCTTTTCTCTCTATTTTCTATCTTTTCTCTCTCCTTCTGTTTCTTTCTTCTTCTTAAAACCCTAAGGGTTCGTATTTCCGTTCATCTTGAGTTAATCACTGGAGATTAGTGTCTATTCAAGGAGTACGGATTTGCGGGTCTTCACAGTTGGTATCAGAGCATATGGTTAAGCGACAACCATGGTTCTGTTGGGTGTTACTCATTAGAGATAGAGTCAGCAGTACTCTAGAATGAGTTTGAGTGTAATAATAGCTATGAGAGCGTATTTGTTAGTGAATATAAAATTGTTTTATATTGTGTTGATTGGTTTGTTGAGTGGTATATGGATTCTGGTTAATACGAGTAATTAACGTTGTTGATAGGGATCTCTAAACACTTGTACAGAACAATTCGACACAGTATTGTTTTAAATTGGGTAAATGAAATAATTTTGCCTTGATTATATTTTTATATATAAAGGAATAATTTTTCAGAATTATTAAAGTGGATATAAGTTGATTGTTTAGTTGTTTGAATAATCTAAATAAAAGAGTAAATTGTATAAGCAAAAGAATTATAAGAATTGAATTATAATTAAAGTGATTTACAATTGTGAAATAAACTTATATATATAAGAAGTGAAACTATATGGATATATTTATGAATATGAGTTGTAAATAAAAATGAATTTAAAGTTAAATGGAAAATTTACTTTAGAATTTGGAATCTGAATTGATTTATAAGTAGGAATTTAAGTTAAGTAAAAACAAGTGATGTTTGTAAATGAAGTATAACTTAAGAGATGTTGAATGATGTTGATATTGGTGTCAAAGTAAATTATTAAAGTTAAGTGATAAATATGAACTTAAGTTATGTAAATGAAATTCAACTTTTGTAATTGAATTGAATTAATGGATTGAATATTAATCAATTGAATGTAAATAATTGGTATGGAATAATGAATATAAGTGTTAATTCATTAAAATCTAATGTTAGTGAAAGTTGAATAAAAATCAATTTAATTAAACCAATTGAAGGCAAAGTAATTTGGTTGTAATCGATATACATTGGTTGTTATATGGATGTTAGTTGATTGTATGAAATTCATTAAGTTAATGAAATTGGAAGCTAAAGTAATTGGAATTCAATTGGAAGTTAAGTGAATCTTAAATAGAATTGAATTTGATTTGGAAGTGTACCAATTTGAATATGAATTAGTGAATATAAACTAATTGAAAATGAATGTTAGTAAAAACATCCATTGTTAATAAATCAAATATGATTAAATTGAAAAACCTAATTCATTGAGTATTAATGAGAATATGAATGAATATTTATTGGTTATGAATGCTAGTTGGTTGATGGTTGAATATATTGCTTTTACTGCATTTGCTATGTTGACATATATAGTTATTATGTTGCTATATGTTGTATATTGACACTATTGTCTATATACATAGTTCTCATGTTGTTTGTTGAGTGTTTAGTAGGTGCGGATCGCGTTTGCTTCGCATTTGGAGCTCGCTTTCGCGCTATATTAGCCGTATATGCTCGCTAATAAAATATAAGGTACATATCTCGGATTACATACCGTACTTTTATACTTTTTTCCCTTCGGGATGCCTCATTACTTGATGAGATGTATATTTGTGATATATATACTGTCATTTTTTTTCGGATCGAGCCGCGCAAACGAGACTATGGCGAATTTTTCTGGAAATTTAAGGCGTTAGAAAAATTTGAGAAAATTGGAAAAATTTTGAAAACTTTAACTTTGATTTGGAATTGAAAGTTAAACGATATAGTAGTTGTTTATGAAAAGACAACTAAGTATGATTTGAAAACTTAGTGAAGTATTGTAAGAAGTTTAACTATGGATTTTGGAAAGTTGATAGATTCTGTAACTTTTCTTACTTAATAATTTCAAGGACGAAATTCTTTTAAGGGGGGAAGATTGTAATGACCCAGGATTTTTGATAATTAAAATTTGAATATTTAATTAATTTTAAATATTAATAAGTGAATTTATAAGTCGAATAAATTTTATTTCAAATAATTGGATTTAATTGAATAATTAAATCGATAATTTAATATGTTAAATTATGGAAATAATTGAAAATCGAGTTAAATATGATTGAAAATGATTTGTAAAATTTTATTTTATCATATTAAAGTTAGAACGATATTTTAGAACTTTTAAAATCGAATAAAAAGTTAATTTGTGAAAATTGAATATTTTAATTTTAAATCGACTAGTGAAAATAGTCAATTTTTGAACAGTCTCAGAATTGGACGAAACCAGTTCCATTGGATCCGTAATAGTTAGTTATTACTGGATTTCAATTTTCGTAGCAATCGGAGTTATCGTTTGATCGTAGCAGCTCGAAACGCATCGAATTGCTTTTAATATTAATTTGGCGAGTTAAAATAGCCATTTTTCAAAAAGTCTCGGATTTCGAAGAAACCAGTTTCATCGGATCCGTAATGTGATATTATTGTAAGATTTCAAATTTCGTGTTAATCGGATTTACCGTTTGTCTGGTACAAATTAAAACGCCTAGAAAATCGTTTAAATCGATTTAATTTAAATTGAACGTTTGTTGCCATATCTCGCACAGATGTCCGAATTAGCTTCCGAAACCTGTTCCATTGTGTCCGGAACACGGGGTAAACCCTAGAAATGCTGGTTACGGCGCGTAAATCGGAGTTTGGAAATCCCGGATGAATAGTGTTCAATAATTTCCTATAAATACACCTTAAATTCACAAAAATAAAAAAAAATAAAAATAACCTAAACCTAAAAACTGCAGCCGCCTCCATAGAAACCAACGGCCAGAAATCTCCCACGTTCTTCCCCTTCGATCTCCTCATCCATCCACTTTCATCGAAAACTTCCAACTAGAAACTTATAGTGGACACCAAGATCCATCTATCCAACGGTCAAGATCGTCATCGGAGCATCATGGTCGCCAGAATCTGGCCGTGAAGTTCACACGTTCGCACGCAAATTTGGAGGGATAAGGGAGGCTGAGTTCACCCTAGTCGCAGCCGAGTGTAGAGAAGAGCGAGGCGCTTCCGTTGGTAGAGCTTGATCGTGGTGGAGGTCAGTGTTTTGCACGCGAAAATTAACCCTAATATTTGAATTGGGTTCGGCCGTTACCTGTAAGTCACGCGCGTGAAGATGGAGTTTGGGGGAGAAGAAAATGAACGGGCCTGATGATGGGGTGATGGATCCAAGGGCTGTGATGGGTTAGGTATAAAAATATAAAATAATTTGTTGTAATTTAGTTATAAAAATTCGTATAAACTTCAAAAATGCATATCTTTCTCATACGAGGTCGAAAATGCGCGAAACCAGTTGCGTTGGAATCGTATGGACGAGCACTACGCTACAGAATTGGATTGGAGTCGTTTGGAGTTGGTGAGAATTTCGGGTAAAATTAAACGTCCGTTTAATTTTATTCGAAATAAATCGCTAAAACGAAATTAAAATCAAGGTGAGAACTTCTCACTCAATCGAATCAGTTTCGATTTTATTTTAAATAGTTAAATTAAAATATTTGAATGCATGTTTGAATGATGATTATTATATATTGATTGTTAAAATAGACATTATTGCGCCGTTAGTAAGCGGATGTTATTTATTAAAAACATATACCGCGAATATTTCATAAACAGTGAAATTGGTATTATATATAATAGCAATATATATATATTGGCATATGTATATATTGGAGTTATTGATTTCCCGCATTTGTATAGCGGATGAGACCCTATTGCGCCGTCTATTAAGCGGATAATATTTTAAATCTCTTATACCGCGATAATTCCGTACTGGAGCGGAATTGGTATTGTGCTAATGTTTGTGGATGCAGGAAAACAGGTTAGAGGGATCCAATTGGATTCCTCAACAGTTTTTATTTGATTTCAGATATTTTGATATTTGATTGATTATCATATCGATATATGATGTCGTTGTAGTCGTGATTGACTATTTGGTGTGTAGCATCATTGAACCAAATTTTGGGATTTTAAAATGATTTTAAAGTGATTTTTGAAAGTATACGTTTATAAAATATTTTTGGAATTGATCCATTTTAAATAAATAAACGTTATAATTTTTAAAGTTATAAAAATTATGATTTTTGAGAAATATAGTTAAAGGTTGATTTTTGAAAATATGAGGCTAATGATTTTATAAAATAGTTTAATCGGGATTTTTGAAACTATTATAAAGAGTTGAAAATATAGGATTTATAAAATTTAATTATTTTATGAATCAAAATGGTGAAATTGTAAAGGAGATTAAAGATGTTTTAAAAGAATAATATAAATTGATTTATATAAAAAAAGATTTATAAATTGATAATTTATAAATGAAAATATTTGAGTTATAAAACGAGTTTTTATAAGTGTTTGAATGAAGTGAAAATGGATTGCGTAAGTGCATGGAATTTATAAAATTATAAATGGTGAAGTTATAAGTGAAATTTATAAATAATAAGATTTATAAATTCCGTGAAGTTATTAAAGAATGGTTTTGGATAAATAATTGAATCTTATAAGTTATAAGATTTATAATTATGAAGTTCAAAGGAACGATTTTTGCAAACAAATAAATTATAAGTATTTCACTTATAATATGAACTTTTAGTATATCATTGAGATATGAATTGAGATAGGTTAATAAAGGAATTTATAAAGGAAGTTGTGGTAAAATAAATAGAAATGGATTTATAAACGTTATTTTATAAATTCACAAACGACTTATTTTGATAAGTAATTTGTTGAAACCTATTAATGGAGTTATATTCACGTTTTGACTGTGAATAATCCTTTGAAATAAAATGAATAAAAGGATGAAATTTGTTAACAAAGTATGTTCACGTTTTTGAACAGTGAATAATATGTTAAAGAAAATGTTTAGGATGTGATATTTTAAACAGAATTAAAACGATCTAACGATGTTTTAAATGTGTTGAGATTCGAAACCATAGATTTCAACATTCATTGTTGAAATAGACGTTTTCGAGAAATAAAAGGAAATAGTGGGCTATAACACTGTTGTTATAGTAAATAATTTCCGAAAGGAAATGTTTTGTATAGTATTGGGATTTATATATCTATTTTAATTTCGAATCCCTATACTAGTGATTTTGGGACGTCGTAACGATGTTTTACGCAACATTCGTTTCGGCCCAAATAAATATGTTTAAGACAATGATTTCCTTAAAGAATGAAATATATACTTAATCTCGATTTAAGTATATTGGATATTTTCCAAGGGTTGAAAATAAATAGGTTCGTGAATTACTTATTTAATAAGTATGGAAATGTTTTCCAGTATAAAGTTGAATATGTTGAGAATTTATCTTTTTGAAGATAAATTGAAAAGGAATATTGAAACCTATTGAAAATCGTATATCAGTAGATATTGTGAAATATAAATTCACTATGGAATTTATAAAAGAAAGGGGAACTTGTTTAAAAATAAATATTGATTTATTTTTGAGGTATTGAAATAATATATCTTGTAAAGATATTTTGGAAAATAAATAATTTGGAAAATTATTTGGAATCTGGTGATGTGTGCATATCCATTGATAGTTAAATAACCGACTATCAATATTTCCCTTTGAATGGGTATTTGATGTGATTTGTTTGAATTTGAATGCCACACTTATTTTTGAATAAGCGCTCACTATTCGGGTTAACCGGGAAAGGACCATGGGGTCGTATAACCCATTCCGAATATGTGATACGTCGTTATGAATTGCATTTGAAGACCGGTGTTGAAGACCGGATCTTTTCGAAAGCGAAAGGACGACTCGTCGATTGTCTTTGCACCGAGTAGCTAAGGTATAGAGACTCCATATGTGATGGGAAGTCCGGACGTGATTAGAGATTATTCGGATTGCAAGGACTTCTTTGTAAGTGCCTTCGGTTCTGTTCGAGCCCGGAACAGACTTGTATGGATTGTATGTTTGACATTACAAATTGAGATATAAAGCCGATTTCTTTCAAATATATTTCTGTTGGTGGCGGAGAATTTATTCTCTTACCTTAACACCCTTAGAGGTTATGTAGTTGAAGGTTATCAGCGATATATTCCCAATTTGGTAATGTGACATGCTGAGTGTTGCTGTGAAATGATCATTGTGTTGATTATTTGTGATAGGATCATTTATTTGATCGTCTATCTTGGTGATCATTTCTATGATCATTTGTTGACCCAAAGCACGGCTTTTGTATAAAGTGTGTTTTTGTGGACGAGACTTCGTGTAACATCCCGCCTTTACGCACACTTTAAACCGACACACGTGCCAATTCAAAGCATACGCAAGGGCGGATTGTTATGGGGTAAATAAGAAAAACAGAGAAGAATTAAAACAAAATAGAATCTCACAGCGGAAGGATAAAATATAATAATCAATATAGAGTTCATGATAACTGTTTACAAAATATTTATTTTACTTATACAATGAATATCAGAGTTACACATACCAATACAATCAATGCAGCGGAAATTTTAGAGTGTGGTGCAATACTATAAATAATATAATATGGATTCTTCATCTTCGTCCTCCAAAGCTAAAATCTTCGATCCTGAAACGCTCGGACTGACCCGAGCGAATTTGAAAAGACAAAAACACTCGAGTCAGACTAAAAGATCTTATGTGAGTTAAATTAACAGAAATAAATATGAGTACAGTAACTCAAGAGATGCTCGGGATTTACTTCTCCTAAGGATCCGTTAAACTATTTACTATGTAGTATATTGCGCTATTATAATAGTGTCTATTTATAAAATAAACTTACTTTTTAATAGCGTTAAGGAGTGACCCAATATTCCCCTTAACACGTAATAGTCCCAGTAGTCCGTCCAATATCATAGTCCCTCCTGATCGGGAAGCCACCAGAGGATACCACACGGGCTACGGGAGAAATCCAAACTCGTACAAGGCTCGGTATTGTAGGTGACACGGCACAACTAGGCAATGCCAGGATAGATATACCAATTACTATCCAGGCTGGTGGAAACGCGTAGCCGCAGTTACCGCCCACCTCGGACTAACTCCCCAAAATCAAAATATAGAAGTGGCCACTGAATCAATCCAAGTCAAAGTATAATATCGAAGAGGAGGGTCCGATCAGAGGAATGACCTCATTGGCCTGAGAATCGCTCCTGTTTTAGCCACCTTATGCCAACTCACGGGAGTCGGGTCCACGTATTTACCTTACAGGAAACGTCGCCACCACCTACTTCATTCTGGAATCTCCACCGCGTACACGGTTAGTCAAAGTGGTTTTCGGTATCGACAGAGAGTATGTCCATATCCGATCCCGGTCTCTTTGCCAACCCATCGTTATTATAACACCGCGGTCATTTAAAAATAGCTCATACTTTAAAAATCATAATAAACATTCCATTTCATAACCATGAATACGATATCATTTCAAAACCCAAAACCATATTTTATCACTTATCCCAAATATAATTCTTTTCCAAAATCATAATGCTTTAACTTCATAACGTCTGAAAATCAAATATTTCAAAGCATAATATTTTGAAAATCATAATTTAAAACCATAAATTCTAAAACTTGAATGGTTTGGATATTCAACGGTATATGAATTGAAAGGTTTAACTCAATGTACTTTGTAAAGAAAATAGTTCTCATGGCTTTACAAATACATTTCTTAATTAAAGTCTAACCCAAAATTTGTATTATCTCTCTCAAATTCCAAAACCACTTCAATTTATATATATATATACGTATATCCATTTGGAGTATTAATATTTCAAACTAAAGTTGGATTTTATTCTTTCAACAAATCGAATGTTCTATTAATTAGTCTTGAATATTCACATAAAATCCATAAATAAATAAAACTCCAATTTTTAGTAATAAAATATATATTTTTTTTCAATCCAAATTATACTATAATATTCATTTCAATTTATCATGGGAAAAATCCAATTTTAAATATCATATCTTATAATTTCCAAACTTAACATTTAAACATATGATATAAATTATCAAGCTCCATTTTCTTAAAAAAAATTTCCATTTTAATAAAGAGATTTATACACCTTTTAATTTCAAAATTTTCAACTTCATATGTATATATATGGAAGAATAATATTTATACAATATAAAATTTAAGATTTTTATAAACCGTATTCCATCCAAACCATAGAAATCACATTAAAATAGTTATATATAGACCGCGGTGCCTGTATATAATTTTCTATCCTATTGTCAAGTGATACGGATATTTATCATTTCAGTCCGCAATTTAAAAGATATAAAATTTTGCGGTTGTATATCATTTCAAACCACAATCCCGAATGAAAGGAAATATGCATGATAATTTGCAGTTTAAATGATATAAAATAAAACATCCATTCATCAACATCACCCATCATCCAATCACAATCATCAAGCAATATCAATCAATAACAATTTATATTTGATAATATATAACAGGTAATAACTGGCAATTTTATTCAATTTAAATTTAACGACTATTAATCTAACAGTTTATATTCAGTAATAAATTATATAACTGTTAACTAGCAGTTTCATGCAAATACAAATTCTAACTGTCAATTAATACGCAACAAATAAATTAAATTAACAGTTAAATTCAATAAATGCAATTCAGCAGATATGAATGAAAAAAAAGCATGCCAAAAACTCATAAATAAATTCTATTCATTTCTAAAATTAATTTAACAAACCTAAAAGCTTCTAGTAGTTGTGAGTGGGTTTAAACACTCACCTTTTGAATTTAAATCGAATCTAAATTCGATTTAAACCCAAAATTTCGCCCGTCTCAGAATTCGTCCAAACCAGCGTCATCAAGTTCGGAATTAAATTATGATCCTAACAAAAAAAATTCGTGTGAAACGGATAACATATGAGAAAGTTATGCGAATAAATCGATTTGAAAACAAAATTTAAAATTAGAAAGAAAGGAACACATTTCACCTAAAACAAAAGCCACGTCAATGCTTGCTTCAGCTACAGGAACGCACGAGAAAGACTCACACACGCAACAGGTTCATCTCCTTCTCTTAGAACGCACGAACGTTACCTATAGCCGAGACTTTGACCAACTGCCACCATCACCAGAGACCTCCTTTGGCCATGCCGCTACCACCAGCACACTCTCCACCTCCGGCCGCTCTTATGGTCAAGGTCCGGTGCCTCCTAGCGCCGCCGCCTCCACTAGGTTTTCAAACCCTATTCGAAATTTCCAGTCGATCTGGCCGTTGATTCAATGCAATAACCACATAGATGTGATCTCCATCGTCCATTCTACAATACCCAGAAACCGTTTGACGATCTGACGAAGTTTGCGACGACGACGATGAATGGTCACGGACTGTTTGAATTAATTCTGGGTAAACGATAACTCCAACTGAAAAACGAATTTCACCATGGGATTACGTGTTTCGAGAAGATCGACATATATTAATTTGGAATTTTTCTGGAGAGTTTGAATTTTCATTGAAATTTTGAATTGATTGGATCTAGGGTTTGCACCCATTGAAGAAGAAGAGGAGCTTGAAGAAAGTATACGTGCAGATGAAATGAAATTAGGCGGAGGCTAGGGCTGAGTAGCTCGGTTTATATAGAGGGTTAGAGGTAGCGTAGATAGACCGTAGAATGAACGTGCGGAATAAACTATGGCCCAAAAAAGCCCGCCATGCCTCCGGAACGAAATTTCGTAAGTCTATATATCCAAATAGGTAATTTAAAATATTCTGAACGCGATGGAAAAAGTTTCACGTCCAAATTTGATCGTATGAAGAAGTTATGCTGAAAACAAAATTTCCAAATTGATTTCAAATTGATTTTAATAAAATTGATTTTCAAGGCGTTTCGCGTCCGTACGATCAAACGACAGGTCCGATCGATACGAAACTTGAAACCCTATAATAATTCACCGATACGATCCGATGAAACTAGTTTCGTCGAAATCCAAGTCCGTGGCCAAAATGGCTATTTTTATATTAATTAAATAGATTAAAATAAATCATAAAAATCCAAATTTTTATTTAACTTCAAATATTGACTAAGTTTTATCGCCTATAAAATTCAAAATCAATTTCAATGATTAAACAAGATTAGATGTGAATTAAAAGTTGACAAGATATAAATTGCAGTGTTCATTTCTGCACTTTCTTATTATTTAGAAATTATAAATTTTATTCTCAAAACCCAATTATTTAATCTTATACTTTTATACTCTCAACTTAAATCCAAAACAAAGATTCCCTTTAACATGTCTACGTTTTCACTTTAATATCCGCAAATTCCTTTTTAATTCAATAACGTACAATTTAACGTTAAATTCCCTTTATTTATGCAATAAATGCAATTATTGAATCTAATACTCAATTTAATTTATAAATCCTGCTTCCTAAAATCTATATCAACAATAGGTCAATTTATAAATAGAATTAGCCTTAACTTCACCTAATAGAATTAACTACTTCATCTACCAACAAATCTACGCTAATTGCACTATTAAATCAGTTAATTGAAATTAAGTCTACATTAAATCTTATAAATTATAAATGCAATCTCAATAAATTCATTTATGGATTTAGACTCTTCCCATACAGTAATTAAACATTTTGTGGGTATAAATAACCTTTGGGTTATAATGCGTTTCATTTGTGCATTCTTTATTCCTTATAAATTCTCCTTTATTAAATAGGCACATAAACAACCCAAAATAATTTATTCAGATCTATTTCAACTATTTCCATTCTTAACAAAATAAAATAAATGGTTAACCTACACTTGTCATTCTTTTATATTCAAATTCACTAACAACATTATTAACAACAATGTTGCTATAGACTTTAATTAAATAAATTATATGAATGGTAAAATTTGGTAATTATGACAAACGCCCAAATATATGTACTACTTGTTATTATGAATTTCATCTATTACTTTCTAAATGCCTTTGTCTTCTCATATCCCATTTACTACCAAACTGCAAATTTAGTTATAGCTTATCGATACATAATCACCTAAACAAAACAAATTTTTATTACCCTTTTAAGTGCGTTTATTATTGACCATTTATGAAAATTACTTACCTTCACATATTGCATTGGTTTATTCAACGGTCACTTTTTATTTAGTCACTATTTATTTTATATTAATTGAATTCCATTCTAGTAAATAATTTTTATTAATATTCACTGATTCAACATTTGTATGTTTCTTAAAATTAACTTTCAACAAAATGTGACAATTTACATTATACAAATCTATTGTCATAAATTTTATTGTTACTTTAAATTCCATTTACTATAACAAATTTCTACATTTACTCAAATAAAATTTTAAGACTTTATTTCATTCTAAATTAGATTAGAAACATATTATATTAATTCATTTAATATCACCAAATTTAACGGGTCGTTACAATCTCCCCCACTCAAAACTTTTCGTCCCCGAAAATGAAAAAGAAGGGAGAAGGAAGAATAAAACAGTACATCTTATTTCAAATATTAACTTATAAACAATATTTTACTAAATTAATTCCCTTATATAAAATATACCAGTTTTATAATCATTTATATTCTTATATACTTAAATCATTATAGTTTGGAAAAATATTTTCAACCAAATCCTAAGTCCAAAATTTACGAAAATTTTTGGCAGAGTCTTCTTTGTACGGAGAGATTCTGGGGAAAATATAATATCAAAATATAACAAATATATTACAAATATTATCAAAATATTATATCCCAACACGGGAAATTATATAAAATAATGCTATAAAACGTAATCCGGAAACGTACCTATTTGTCGGGCAATATACGCTTATTATTATGGAACCAAAAGTAGTAGCAGTTGTTTCCATCACCCGTGTTCACTTATATAATCTAAAAGGTTAAATATTTATATTAAAGTGAAATGTTTAGGTGGCTTCAACCATTAACCAACCAATCGGTACAACAACCATCAACCTTACAAACAACATACATACACAAACGAAACAACCATTTAATCCATCAAACAGATAGTTGTTTGGGTTCAAACTTGAAATTTGTATGAAATGAAATTAACTATCAAGTGCATCCTTTACTCAACAGTCTTAGATGGAACAAAGATAGATACTTATTCATTCAACAACTTC
The DNA here is from genome assembly GCA_030765085.1 of Allium cepa. Taxonomy (NCBI): domain Eukaryota; kingdom Viridiplantae; phylum Streptophyta; class Magnoliopsida; order Asparagales; family Amaryllidaceae; genus Allium; species Allium cepa. Next base: position 323,925,281 of record CM060939.1, read on the forward strand.
AAATTCCTTACCCAACAAACATAAATCAACAATAACAATTCGAACCAACACCATTTTAGCTTATTATACATTTATTTCATGCTTCAATGGTTCGATTTTCTTTCTTTCATTTATGGAGTGATTTCTTTATTTCTTACAAATTTTCATTTTCCATTTATCACAAAATTCATTATATTTATATTCCAATTTATTTGATAAAGTTTCTATCATCTATTTATACTACTTACCTTTACTCATAGTAAAATTTCCAATTTAAATTAAGTCTATACAATTAATTCTCATTAATAATAGTAAATTAATAGAATACCTTTATTACCTTACTCTTCACTTGTAAGATTTCCCCTTACATTTTCCTACTAACATTGCAACTTTTTATTATATGGTAAGTTATGTATGTTTTAAGAATGTAAGTGAAAATTTACAAGTTTCTTCTCCATTCCTTTAATTAATATATATTTGTTTTATAAATTACAATTTCAACTTGCCTTTAATCTCATTCATTTATTTAATGTTGAAGTTTCCATTATATTTAATTACAGTAACCCTCTACTTACACTTAATTTATTAACCTTATAACTTGCATTCCTATAAGTGAAAGATTTTACTCATTCATTAACTATGGATTGCAGTCATTTATATTTTTCCTACTTTCCATTATATTAGAATAGGGGAAATTAAGGCGTACTTAAGTTAATAACCCTACAATCAAACTTTATAAATTAAGGAATTTCATTTTTACTTTCTTACGGTTAAAATCACCTATTAATAATACAACCTTTAATTTTAGTAAAATTCCAATCATCACTTAAGTTAATACCATTAAATTCTTATTTATAACAGTAATTTATTGAATACTTCATTATTTTCCAAAATTATACTTGCATAATATTCTATTCCATTCTTAATTTACATTTCAACTTTTTATACTTGGTAAGTTATTTATGCTAAAGAAAAATGCAATCGAACTTATACAAGTCTTATCTCAATTCTTTTAATTAAATTTAATGTTAGTCAATATTACTCTTGGTAACAATTTCAAATTTCTCTTTATAACTTTTCATTAATTCTCTTACCTACATTGGAGGTTTCAATTAAATTACTTACCTACCCCTTTTTCCACAAAGATAGTTTAAACAATTTAATTAATGGAAATTTAAGACTTAAATACCGGGTTAAATTTCAAATTATTTTTAAAATAATAGATAAATATTTTCTTACAACTCAAATATCTCTAATTATATTTAGAACAATTAAAATTTTAGATAATTTCAAAATAAATCTGCAGTAGAATTTACTACAGTGGCCTTTCCCCTTCGAAACTCGAAAATGAAAGTCGATGATGCGGCCGTCATCACCGAAATTATTTTCCAGCGACAGAGAGGAAAGTACAGAATTTATTTTCTCCAAAATCTTCTTTTAACAATTCTTTCAAATGATACTAAATATTTATATAAGAAATTACCTATAAACCAAATCATTATATTTCACAAATCCTTTGAAAGAAGATTTTCAAAAATCCCGGACTTAAGTTCTAAAATCTCCAATTTGATTTATTATAATTTCAACTTAGCTTCAATTTATTACAAATATTTTTATATTACCTAACACCCAAACTATAGCAACCAGATATATATATATATATATATATCTTTATAAAAATATTTTTATATATAGAAAATATAATAGGCAAAATTATTTCATTCACCCATGTTAAAAACAAATATTATGTCGGTCTGTCCTATTAAGTGTTTAGAAATCCCTATTGATGTCATAGTGTAACTCCCCGAAAATTTTCGACTTTCGAAAATTCAACATCGATACTCACTTTATCGACTGCCGAGAAATCGAAGGCCAAAAACCCGAAATGTTATGGTTTTTAAGAAAAGAAAAAGTAGAAAAGAAGAGAAGAAAAGAAGATAATATATAAGGTAGAAAATGGAGGCAAAAGAAAACAGAAAATAGAAAACATAGAACGGACAGAAAACAACAGAACAACATCAGAATCTCACAATTCGCAGCGGAACAACATATAATAATAAATGAATAATCTTTAAACAAAGAACTATATCAGTTATTACATTTTATACATTACATTTCATTACATCATATCATCAGAGTATACAACATCAAACAAACAGCGGAAAAAGAAATACTATATAACTAGTAATACGCCATGCCATCCATCTTGCCTCCAGCAACTCCAGAATATCCAGAATATCCTGATAAACCTTAACTCTTGACTGCCCGTGTGGAAATTGGTGGGCACCCAGAGTTTAGGAAGGAAAACAATAAACTCCGAGTCAGTCATGTGACTGGTGTGAGAACTCAAAACAGTTTATTTATCTTTAAAATCAAAATAGAGGAATATTTTGAAAGTCAATTCGCAATGCTTTTAAAAATGAGACTACCATAAGGCCTCCCACACACACACACAATGCAAACGCAGAATCGGAGGAGATTTCTCCTTATGATAGTCAAAGATGCTTGATACGCATTTAAAAGAACATTTCATATTATTACTAATGCATAGTGTAGGAAAAATTTATTTTGAAAGTAGAATATAAATCTTAGCCAGCATAGACATTCCGAACTATGCCTACTATAGCTAACTATGTTCAATAGCAGGTTACCGCCACATTCCATAGCAGGTTATACAACTAAAACCGTACAAGTCACGTATTGTTTCTTTGGATTTCCAACGAATGATCAGGCCAAGGAACTTCCCATTGCCACATGAGAATGCCTCAGGATGGACATCCCCGAGAACCAAACCGGATCTCTACCAACACAAGGCCGGGTTACCCCTAACTGAGTAACAACTGACCGAATATGCCATCCCCCGGTCCTTTGGGACCTTTCACCGAGCGCTTGCAATCAATTCACACAATCATAACAAAGTGTTTTCAACATGAGTAAGTATCTGGGCTCCATACCATGATACCACCCTTTTCCAGAAGGAAATGCACACATCCTAAAGGGCGCTACCCCTCATAACCTTGCCGCATCTTTCCTGTTTTGACCATTCACGGGGTGTGAGGCTCGACGAAGTCACGTCCACAAAAACATACTTTATACAAAAGCCATGCTTTGGGTCAACAAATGATCATAGAAATGATCACAAAGATAGACGATCAAATAAATGATCCTATCACAAATAATCAACACAATGATCATTTCACAGCAACACTCAGCATGTCACATTACCAAATTGGGAATATATCGCTGATAACTTCAACTATATAACCTCTGAGCTCGTACGTCTCAGAGAAGGGTGTTATGCTAAAAGAATAAATTCTCCGCCACCAACAGAAATATATTTGAAAGAAATCGGCTTTATATCTCAACTTGTAATGTCAGGCATACTATCCATACAAGTCTGTTCCGGGATCGAACAAAACCGAAGGCACTTACAAAGAAGTCCTTGCAATCCGAATATTCACAATCCTGATCGGATTTCCCATCACTTAGGGAGTCTCTATACCGTTGCAACTCAGTGCAGAGACAATCGACAGGTCATCCTATCGCTTTCGCAAATACCGGGTCTTCAACACCGATCTTCAACGCAATTCATAACGACGTATCACATATTCGGAATGGGTTATACGACCCCATGGTCCTTTCCCGGTTAACCCGAATAGTGAGCGCTTATTCAAAAATAAGTGTGGCATTCACATTCAAACAAATCACATCAATTACCCATTCAAAGGGAAATATTGATAGTCGGTTATTGAACTATCAATTGATATGCACAACATCACCAGTTTCCAAATAATTTTCCAAATTATTTATTTTCCAAAATATCTTTACAAGATATATTATTTCACACTTCAAAAATAAATCAATATTTATTTTTAAACAAATTCCACTTTCTTTTATAAATTCCTTAGTGAATTTATATTCCAAAATATTCATGCATATACGTTTTCAATTATTCATTTCAATTTATCTTCAAAAAGATAAATTCTCAAAGTATTCACTTTATATTGGAAAACATTTCCATACTTATTTAATAAGTAATTCACAAATTTTATTTATTTTCAACACTTAGAAAATATTCAATATACTTAAATCGAGATTAAGTATATATTTCATTCTTTAAGGAAATCATTCTCTTAAACATATTTATTTGGGCAAAAACGAATGTTGCGTAAAACATCGTTACGACAACCCAAAATCACTAGTATATGGATTCGAAATTAAAATAGATATATAAATCCCAATACTATACAAAACATTTCCTTTCGGAAATCATTTACTATAACAATAGTGTTATAGTCCACCATTTCCTTTTATTTCTCGAAAACGTCTATTTCAACAATAAATGTTGAAATCTATGGTTTCGAATCTCAACACAATTTAAAACATCGTTAGATCGTTTTAATTCTGTTTAAAATATCACATTCAAAACAATTTCTTTAACATATTATTCACTATTCAAAAACGTGAATATACTTCAATTAACAATTTCATCATTTCTATTCATTTTTAAAGGATTATTCACAGTTCAAAAACGTGAATATAACTCCATAAATAAGTTTCAACAATTTACTTCTTAAAATAAGTCGTTTGCGAATTTATAAAACAACGTTTATAAATTCCTTTTCTATTTATTTTATAACAACTTTTTATAAATCTCTTTTATTAACCTATTCGATTTATAACTCAATTATAAACTAAAGGTTCATATTATAAGTGAAATACTTATAATTTATTCGTTTGCAAAATCGTTCCTTTGAACTTCATAATTATAAATCTTATAACTTATAAGATTCAATTATTCATCCAAATATATTCTTTAATAATTTCACAAAATTTATAAATCTTACTATTTATAAATTTCATTTATAACTTCACCATTTATAATTTTATGAATTCCATTCATTTACAAAATTCATTTTCACTTCATTCAAACACTTATAAAAACTCGTTTTATAATGTCAATATTTCAATTTATAAATATCCATTTATAAATCTCTTAATATAAGTCAATTTATATTATTCTTTAAAACATATTTAATCTCCTTTATAATTTCACCATTTTGATTTATAAAATAATTAAATTTTATAAATACTATATTTAAACTTTTCACAATAAATTCAAAAATCCCGATTAAACTAATTTATAAAATCATTAGCATCATATTCTCAAAAATCAGTTTTTTTAACTATATTTCTCAAAAATCATAATTTTTATAACTTTAAAAATTATAACGTTTATTTATATAAAATGGATCGATTCCAAAAATATTTTATATTTTCAAAAATCACTTTAAAAATCATTTTAAAATCCCAAAATCTGGGTCCAATGATGCTACACACCAAATAGTCAATCACGACTACAACGATATCATATATCGATATGATAATCCATCAAATATCAAAATATCTGAAATCAAATAAATACTATTGAGGAATCCAGTTGGATCCCTCCAACCTGTTTTCCTGCATCCACAAACATTAGCACAATACCAATTTCGCTCCAGTACGAAATTATCGCGGTATATGGGATTTTAAATATTATCCGCTTAATAGACGGCGCAATAGGGTCTCATCCGCTAAACAAATAAATGCGGGAAATCAATAACTCCAATATATACATATGCCAATATATATATATATATATATATATATATATATATATTGCTATTATATATAATACCAATTTCACTGTTTATGAAATATTCGCGGTATATGTTTTTATTAAATAACATCCGCTTACTAACGGCGTATAATGTCTAATTTAACAATCAATAGATATCAATCAACATTCAAACATGCATTCAAATATTTTAAATCTAACTATTTAAAATAAAATCGAAACTGATTCGATTGAGTGAGAAGTTCTCACCTTGATTTTATTTTCGTTTTAGCGATTTATTTCGAATAAAATTAAACGGACGTTTAATTTTACCCAAAATTCTCACTAACTCCAAACGACTCCAATCCAATTCCATCGCGTAGTGCTCGTCCATACGATTCCAACGCAACTAGTTTCGCGCGTTTTCGACCTCGTATGAAAAAGTTATGAATATTTGAAGTTTACACAAATTTTTATTTATATAATTACAACATTCTTTTTGTATTTTTAACCTTAAACATTTCTGGGCCGTGAGATCCCTTGTCTTCAGATCCAAACCGTGCGTGCTCCTTCTCCTCCCTCTCTTCGTGTTCTACAAATCATTGCCGCATCATGAAACCCATCTATGCATATTAGGTTTTAGAAATTCGACCTCATCGACGAACTCCAGCATGATCAGCCACTCCCATTCGCTCCGCCATCACACGAGCTACCCTCGCCTGAGTTGCGGCAGAGCTCGGCCATCTCCTCCATCAGAAAACGCGTGCGCAACCCCTTGAGAACGCGGCCATTTTGCCACCTCCACGCGACGCCAAACCTTATCATATCCGTATGGATCTACTCGTCTCGATGAGAGCTATAACTTTGTAGTTGGTCATTTTTGATGAAAGCGAGTGGATTGGACAAGATTAGTGGAAGAGGGATGGTGTAATTCTGGCCATTCAAATATAGGGTGGCGGCTAGGGCAAACAAATTAGGGTTTTGTTTTTTATTTTTTTAATTTATGAAGGAGGTGGGTGCTATTTATAGAGAATTTTCGAACACTATTCATCCGAAAATTCTGAACTCCGATTTACGCGCCGAAACCAGCGTTTCTAAGGTTTACCCCGCGTTCCGGACACAATGGAATAGGTTTCGGAAGCTAATTCGGACATCTGTGCGAGTTATGGCGATAAACGTTCAATTTAAATTAAACCGATTTAAATCGATTTCTAGGCGTTTTAATTTGTACCGGACAAATGGTAAATCCAATTGACACGAAATTTGAAACCTTACAATAATATCACATTACGGATCCGATGAAACTGGTTTCGTCGAAATCCGAGACTTTTTGAAAAATGGCTATTTTGACTCGCCAAATTTAAATTAAAAATAATTCGATGCGTTTCGAGCTGCCACGATCAAACGATAGCTCCGATTGACACGAAAATTGAAATCCGGTAATAACTAACTATTACGGATCCAATGGAACTGGTTTCGTTCAATTCTGAGACTGTTCAAAAATTGGCTATTTTCACTAGTCGATTTAAATATTAAAATATTCAATTTTCACAAATTAACTTTTAATTCGATTTTAAAAGTTCTAAAATATCGTTCTAACTCCAATATGATAAAATAAAATTTTACAAATCATTTCCAATCATATTTAACCCAATTTTCAATTATTTCCATAATTTAACATATTAAATTACCGATTTAATTATTCAATAAAATCCAATAATTCAAATAAAAATTTATTTGACTTATAAATTCACTTATTAATATTTAAAAATAATTAAATATTCATATTTTAATTATCAAAAATTCTGGGTCGTCACAATCTTCCCCCATTAAAAGAATTTCGTCCTCGAAATTATTAAGTAAGGAAAGTTACAGAATTTATTAATTTTCCAAAATCCATAGTTAATACTTCTTATAATACTTCACTAAGTTTTCAAATCATACTTAGTTATCCTTTCAAAAACAACTACTATTGTTTAACTTTCAATTCCAAAATCAAAGTTAAAGTTTTCAAAATTTTCCAAATTTTCTCAAATTTTTTCTAACGCCTTAAATTTCCGGAAAAATTCGCCATAGTCTCCTTTGCGCGGCTCGATCCGAAAAAAAAATGATAGTATATATATCACAAATATACATCTCATCAAGTAATGAGGCATCCCGAAGGGAAAAAAATGTAAAAGTACGGTATGTAATCCGAGATATGTACCTTATATTTTATTAGCAAGCATATACGGCTAATATAGCGCGAAAGCGAGCTCCAAATGCGAAGCAAACGCGATCCGCACCTACTAATCACTCAACAAACAACATGAGAACATGCATATATGATAATAGTATCGATATACAACATATAGCAACATAATAACTATATATGTTAACATAGCAATTGAAATAAAACAACAAATGCAAACATCATCCAACTATCATTCAACAAGCATTCATAACCAATATATATTCATTCATATTCTTATTAATATTCAATGAAATGGTTTTCAATTTAATCACATTTGATTCATATACAGTGGATGTTTACTAACATTCATTTTCAGTTAGTTTATATTCACTAATTCATATTCAAGTTGGTTCACTTCCAAATCAAATTCAATTCCATTCAAGATTCATTTAACTTCCAATTGTATTTCAATTACTTTAGCTTTCAATTTCATTAATACTTAATGAATTATATACAATCAATCAACAATCAAGTAACAACCAATGTATATTAATTACAACCAAATTACTTTGCTTATATTCATTTAATTTAGTTTCAACACCATCACTTTCAATTGGTTTAATTAAATTGATCTTCATTCAACTATTCAACTTTCAAATAACATTAGATTTTAATGAATTAACACTTATATTCATTATTTCATATCAATTATTCACATTCAATTGATTTACATTCAATCCATTCATTCAATTCAATTTCAAAGTTGCATTTCATTTATATAACTTAAGTTCATATTTATCACTTAACTTTATTACTTTATTTTGACACCAATATCAACTTCATTCAATATCACTTAAGTTATACTCCATTTAACTTTAAATTCACTTTTACTTACAACTTATATTCATAAATATATTCATATAGTTTCACTTCTTATATATATAAGTTTATTTCATAATTGTAAATTACTTTAATTATAATCCAATTCTTATAATTCATTTGCTTATACAATAATTCTTTTATTTAGATTATTCAAACAACTAAACAATCAACTTATATACACTTTAATAATTTTGAAAAATTATTTCTTTATATACAAAATATACTCAAGGTAAAATTATTTCATTTACCCAATTTTAAAATCAATATCGTGCCGAATTGTTCTATTCAAGTGTTTAGAAACCCCTTCGGCATAGTTGTCGAGACCACGCTGACGAAGGTTCATATGCCACTCAATAAACCAATCATCACAATATAAAACAATTTTATATATTCACTAACATATACGCTCTCATAGCTATTATTACACTCAAACTCATTCTAGAGTACTACTGACTCTATCTCTAATGAGTAATACCCAACAGAACCATGGTTGTCGCTTAACCATAAGCTCTGATAACAGATGTAACGCCCCGAAAATTTTCGACTTTCGAAAATTCAACATCGATACTCACTTTATCGACTGCCGAGAAATCGAAGGCCAAAAACCCGAAATGTTATGGTTTTTAAGAAAAGAAAAAGTAGAAAAGAAGAGAAGAAAAGAAGATAATAGATAAGGTAGAAAATGGAGGCAAAAGAAAACAGAAAATAGAAAACATAGAACGGACAGAAAACAACAGAACAACATCAGAATCTCACAATTCGCAGCGGAACAACATATAATAATAAATGAATAATCTTTAAACAAAGAACTATATCAGTTATTACATTTTATACATTACATTTCATTACATCATATCATCAGAGTATACAACATCAAACAAACAGCGGAAAAAGAAATACTATATAACTAGTAATACGCCATGCCATCCATCTTGCCTCCAGCAACTCCAGAATATCCAGAATATCCTGATAAACCTTAACTCTTGACTGCCCGTGTGGAAATTGGTGGGCACCCAGAGTTTAGGAAGGAAAACAATAAACTCCGAGTCAGTCATGTGACTGGTGTGAGAACTCAAAACAGTTTATTTATCTTTAAAATCAAAATAGAGGAATATTTTGAAAGTCAATTCGCAATGCTTTTAAAAATGAGACTACCATAAGGCCTCCCGCACACACACACAATGCAAACGCAGAATCGGAGGAGATTTCTCCTTATGATAGTCAAAGATGCTTGATACGCATTTAAAAGAACATTTCATATTATTACTAGTGCATAGTGTAGGAAAAATTTATTTCGAAAGTAGAATATAAATCTTAGCCAGCATAGACATTCCGAACTATGCCTACTATAGCTAACTATGTTCAATAGCAGGTTACCGCCACATTCCATAGCAGGTTATACAACTAAAACCGTACAAGTCACGTATTGTTTCTTTGGATTTCCAACGAATGATCAGGCCAAGGAACTTCCCATTGCCACATGAGAATGCCTCAGGATGGACATCCCCGAGAACCAAACCGGATCTCTACCAACACAAGGCCGGGTTACCCCTAACTGAGTAACAACTGACCGAATATGCCATCCCCCGGTCCTTTGGGACCTTTCACCGAGCGCTCGCAATCAATTCACACAATCATAACAAAGTGTTTTCAACATGAGTAAGTATCTGGGCTCCATACCATGATACCACCCTTTTCCAGAAGGAAATGCACACATCCTAAAGGGCTCTACCCCTCATAACCTTGCCGCATCTTTCCTGTTTTGACCATTCACGGGGTGTGAGGCTCGACGAAGTCACGTCCACAAAAACATACTTTATACAAAAGCCATGCTTTGGGTCAACAAATGATCATAGAAATGATCACAAAGATAGACGATCAAATAAATGATCCTATCACAAATAATCAACACAATGATCATTTCACAGCAACACTCAGCATGTCACATTACCAAATTGGGAATATATCGCTGATAACTTCAACTATATAACCTCTGAGCTCGTACGTCTCAGAGAAGGGTGTTAAGCTAAAAGAATAAATTCTCCGCCACCAACAGAAATATATTTGAAAGAAATCGGCTTTATATCTCAACTTGTAATGTCAGGCATACTATCCATACAAGTCTGTTCCGGGATCGAACAAAACCGAAGGCACTTACAAAGAAGTCCTTGCAATCGGATATTCACAATCCTGATCGGATTTCCCATCACTTAGGGAATCTCTATACCGTTGCAACTCAGTGCAGAGACAATCGACAGGTCATCCTATCGCTTTCGCAAATACCGGGTCTTCAACACCGATCTTCAATGCAATTCATAACGACGTATCACATATTCGGAATGGGTTATACGACCCCATGGTCCTTTCCCGGTTAACTCGAATAGTGAGCGCTTATTCAAAAATAAGTGTGGCATTCACATTCAAACAAATCACATCAACTACCCATTCAAAGGGAAATATTGATAGTCGGTTATTAAACTATCAATTGATATGCACAACATCACCAATTTCCAAATAATTTTCCAAATTATTTATTTTCCAAAATATCTTTACAAGATATATTATTTCACACTTCAAAAATAAATCAATATTTATTTTTAAACAAATTCCACTTTCTTTTATAAATTCCTTAGTGAATTTATATTCCAAAATATTCATGCATATACGTTTTCAATTATTCATTTCAATTTATCTTCAAAAGGATAAATTCTCAAAGTATTCACTTTATATTGGAAAACATTTCCATACTTATTTAATAAGTAATTCACAAATTTTATTTATTTTCAACACTTAGAAAATATTCAATATACTTAAATCGAGATTAAGTATATATTTCATTCTTTAAGGAAATCATTCTCTTAAACATATTTATTTGGGCAAAAACGAATGTTGCGTAAAACATCGTTACGACAACCCAAAATCACTAGTATAGGGATTCGAAATTAAAATAGATATATAAATCCCAATACTATACAAAACATTTCCTTTCGGAAATCATTTACTATAACAATAGTGTTATAGTCCACCATTTCCTTTTATTTCTCGAAAACGTCTATTTCAACAATAAATGTTGAAATCTATGGTTTCGAATCTCAACACAATTTAAAACATCGTTAGATCGTTTTAATTCTGTTTAAAATATCACATTCAAAACAATTTCTTTAACATATTATTCACTATTCAAAAACGTGAATATACTTCAATTAACAATTTCATCATTTCTATTCATTTTTAAAGGATTATTCACAGTTCAAAAACGTGAATATAACTCCATAAATAAGTTTCAACAATTTACTTCTTAAAATAAGTCGTTTGCGAATTTATAAAACAACGTTTATAAATTCCTTTCTATTTATTTTATAACAACTTTTTATAAATCTCTTTTATTAACCTATTCGATTTATAACTCAATTATAAACTAAAGGTTCATATTATAAGTGAAATACTTATAATTTATTCGTTTGCAAAATCGTTCCTTTGAACTTCATAATTATAAATCTTATAACTTATAAGATTCAATTATTCATCCAAATATATTCTTTAATAATTTCACAAAATTTATAAATCTTACTATTTATAAATTTCATTTATAACTTCACCATTTATAATTTTATGAATTCCATTCATTTACAAAATTCATTTTCACTTCATTCAAACACTTATAAAAACTCGTTTTATAATGTCAATATTTCAATTTATAAATATCCATTTATAAATCTCTTAATATAAGTCAATTTATATTATTCTTTAAAACATATTTAATCTCCTTTATAATTTCACCATTTTGATTTATAAAATAATTAAATTTTATAAATACTATATTTAAACTTTTCACAATAAATTCAAAAATCCCGATTAAACTAATTTATAAAATCATTAGCATCATATTCTCAAAAATCAGTTTTTTTAACTATATTTCTCAAAAATCATAATTTTTATAACTTTAAAAATTATAACGTTTATTTATATAAAATGGATCAATTCCAAAAATATTTTATATTTTCAAAAATCACTTTAAAAATCATTTTAAAATCCCAAAATCTGGGTCCAATGATGCTACACACCAAATAGTCAATCACGACTACAACGATATCATATATCGATATGATAATCCATCAAATATCAAAATATCTGAAATCAAATAAATACTATTGAGGAATCTAGTTGGATCCCTCCAACCTGTTTTCCTGCATCCACAAACATTAGCACAATACCAATTTCGCTCCAATACGAAATTATCGCGGTATATGGGATTTTAAATATTATCCGCTTAATAGACGGCGCAATAGGGTCTCATCCGCTAAACAAATAAATGCGGGAAATCAATAGCTCCAATATATACATATGCCAATATATATATATTGCTATTATATATAATACCAATTTCACTGTTTATGAAATATTCGCGGTATATGTTTTTATTAAATAACATCCGCTTACTAACGGCGTATAATGTCTATTTTAGCAATCAATAGATATCAATCAACATTCAAACATGCATTCAAATATTTTAAATCTAACTATTTAAAATAAAATCGAAACTGATTCGATTGAGTGAGAAGTTCTCACCTTGATTTTATTTTCGTTTTAGCGATTTATTTCGAATAAAATTAAACGGACGTTTAATTTTATCCAAAATTCTCACTAACTCCAAACGACTCCAATCCATTTCCATCGCGTAGTGCTCGTCCATACGATTCCAACGCAACTGGTTTTGCGCGTTTTCGACCTCGTATGAAAAAGTTATGAATATTTGAAGTTTACACAAATTTTTATTTATATAATTACAACATTCTTTTTATATTTTTAACCTTAAACATTTCTGGGCCGTGAGATCCCTTGTCTTCAGATCCAAACCGTTCGTGCTCCTTCTCCTCCCTCTCTTCGTGTTCTACAGATCATTGCCGCATCATGAAACCCATCTATGCATATTAGGTTTTAGAAATTCGACCTCATCGACGAACTCCAGCATGATCAGCCACTCCCATTCGCTCCGCCATCACACGAGCTACCCTCGCCTGAGTTGCGGCAGAGCTCGGCCATCTCCTCCATCAGAAAACGCGTGCGCAACCCCTTGAGAACGCGGCCATTTTGCCACCTCCACGCGACGCCAAACCTTATCATATCCGTATGGATCTACTCGTCTCGACGAGATCTATAACTTTGTAGTTGGTCATTTTTGATGAAAGTGAGTGGATTGGACAAGATTAGTGGAAGAGGGATGGTGTAATTCTGGCCATTCAAATATAGGGTGGCGGCTAGGGCAAACAAATTAGGGTTTTGTTTTTTATTTTTTTAATTTATGAAGGAGGTGGGTGCTATTTATGGAGAATTTTCGAACACTATTCATCCGGAAATTCCAAACTCCGATTTATGCGCCGAAACCAGCGTTTCTAAGGTTTACCCCGCATTCCGGACACAATGGAATAGGTTCCGAAAGCTAATTCGGACATCTATGCGAGTTATGGCGATAAACGTTCAATTTAAATTAAACCGATTTAAATCGATTTCTAGGCGTTTTAATTTGTACCGGACAAACGGTAAATCCAATTGACACGAAATTTGAAACCTTACAATAATATCACATTACGGATCCGATGAAACTTGTTTCGTCGAAATCCGAGACTTTTTGAAAAGTGGCTATTTTGACTCGCCAAATTTAAATTAAAAATAATTCGATGCGTTTCGAGCTGCCACGATCAAACGATAGCTCCGATTGACACGAAAATTGAAATCCGGTAATAACTAACTATTACGGATCCAATGGAACTGGTTTCGTTCAATTCTGAGACTGTTCAAAAATTGGCTATTTTCACTAGTCGATTTAAATATTAAAATATTCAATTTTCACAAATTAACTTTTAATTCGATTTTAAAAGTTCTAAAATATCGTTCTAACTCCAATATGATAAAATAAAATTTTATAAATCATTTCCAATCATATTTAACCCAATTTTCAATTATTTCCATAATTTAACATATTAAATTACCGATTTAATTATTCAATAAAATCCAATAATTCAAATAAAAATTTATTTGACTTATAAATTCACTTATTAATATTTAAAATTAATTAAATATTCATATTTTAATTATAAAAAATTCTGGGTCGTCACACATAGCGTCCCATGCATCAACCAAAATTTATAAATACAAAGCGGAACAGATTAACACAAAATCAAAATCTTTATTAACACTAACAAATACGCTCTCTCATATATATACACTCAGCGACTCCCATAGGGTATTACTACCCTATTAACAAAGAGTCAAACCCCACAAAGCCAAAGTTTATCGCTAAACCAAAGCTCTGATACCAACTGTAACATCCCGCCTTTTCGCACACTTTAAACCGACACACGTGCCAATTCAAAGCATACGCAAGGGCGGATTGTTATGGGGTAAATAAGAAAAACAGAGAAGAAATAAAACAAAATAGAATCTCACAGCAGAAGGATAAAATATAATAATCAATATACAGTTCATGATAACTGTTTACAAAATATTTATTTTACTTATACAATGAATATCAGAGTTACACATACCATTACAATCAATGCAGCGGAAATTTTAGAGTGTGGTGCAATACTATAAATAATATAATACGGATTCTTCATCTTCGTCCTCCAAAGCTAAAATCTTCGATCCTGAAACGCTCGGACTGACCCGAGCGAATTTGAAAAGACAAAAACACTCGAGTCAGACTAAAAGATCTTATGTGAGTTAAATTAACAGAAATAAATATGAGTACAGTAACTCAAGAGATGCTCGGGATTTACATCTCCTAAGGATCTGTTAAACTATTTACTATGTAGTATATCGCGCTATTATAATAGTGTCTATTTATAAAATAAACTTACTTTTTAATAGCGTTAAGGAGTGACCCAATATTCCCCTTAACACGTAATAGTCCCAGTAGTCCGTCCAATATCATAGTCCCTCCTGATCGGGAAGCCACCAGAGGATACCACACGGGCTACGGGAGAAATCCAAACTCGTACAAGGCTCGGTATGGTAGGTGACACAGCACAACTAGGCAATGCCAGGATAGATATACCAATTGCTATCCAGGCTGGTGGAAACGCGTAGCCGCAGTTACCGCCCACCTCGGACTAACTCCCCAAAATCAAAATATAGAAGTGGCCACTGAATCAATCCAAGTCAAAGTATAATATCGAAGAGGAGGGTCCGATCAGAGGAATGACCTCATTGGCCTGAGAATCGCTCCTGTTTTAGCCACCTTATGCCAACTCACGGGAGTCGGGTCCACGTATTTACCTTACAGGAAACGTCGCCACCACCTACTTCATTATGAAATCTCCACCGCGTACACGGTTAGTCAAAGTGGTTTTCGGTATCGACAGAGAGTATATCCATATCCGATCTCGGTCTCTTTGCCAACCCATCGTTATTATAACACCGCGGTCATTTAAAAATAGCTCATACTTTAAAAATCATAATAAACATTCCATTTCATAACCATGAATACGATATCATTTCAAAACCCAAAACCATATTTTATCACTTATCCCAAATATAATTCTTTTCCAAAATCATAATGCTTTAACTTCATAACGTCTGAAAATCAAATATTTCAAAGCATAATATTTTGAAAATCATAATTTAAAACCATAACTTCTAAAACTTGAATGGTTTGGATATTCAACGGTATATGAATTGAAAGGTTTAACTCAATGTACTTTGTAAAGAAAATAGTTCTCATGGCTTTACAAATACATTTCTTAATTAAAGTCTAACCCAAAATTTGTATTATCTCTCTCAAATTCCAAAACCACTTCAATTTATATATATATACGTATATCCATTTGGAGTATTAATATTTCAAACTAAAGTTGGATTTTATTCTTTCAACAAATCGAATGTTCTATTAATTAGTCTTGAATATTCACATAAAATCCATAAATAAATAAAACTCCAATTTTTAGTAATAAAATATATATTTTTTCAATCCAAATTATACTAGAATATTCATTTCAATTTATCTTGGGAAAAATCCAATTTTAAATACTTAACATTTAAACATATGATATAAATTATCAAGCTCCATTTTCTTAAAAAAATTTCCATATTAATAAAGAGATTTATACACCTTTTAATTTCAAAATTTTCAACTTCATATGTATATATATGGAAGAATAATATTTATACAATATAAAATTTAAGATTTTTATAAACCGTATTCCATCCAAACCATAGAAATCACATTAAAATAGTTATATATAGACCGCGGTGCCTGTATATAATTTTCTATCCTATGGTCAAGTGATACGGATATTTATCATTTCAATCCGCAATTTAAAAGATATAAAATTTTGCGGTTGTATATCATTTCAAACCACAATCCCGAATGAAAGGAAATATGCATGATAATTTGCAGTTTAAATGATATAAAATAAAACATCCATTCATCAACATCACCCATCATCCAATCACAATCATCAAGCAATATCAATCAATAACAATTTATATTTGATAATATATAACAGGTAATAACTGGCAATTTTATTCAATTTAAATTTAACGACTATTAATCTAACAGTTTATATTCAGTAATAAATTATATAACTGTTAACTAGCAGTTTCATGCAAACACAAATTCTAACTGTCAATTAATACGCAACAAATAAATTAAATTAACAGTTAAATTCAATAAATGCAATTCAGCAGATATGAATGAAAAAAAAAGCATGCCAAAAACTCATAAATAAATTCTATTCATTTCTAAAATTAATTTAACAAACATAAAAGCTTCTAGTAGTTGTGAGTGGGTTTAAACACTCACCTTTTGAATTTAAATCGAATCTAAATTCGATTTAAACCCAAAATTTCGCCCGTCTCCGAATTCGTCCAAACCAGCGTCATCAAGTTCGGAATTAAATTACGATCCTAACAAAAAAAAATTCATGTGAAACGGATAACATATGAGAAAGTTATGCGAATAAATCGATTTGAAAACAAAATTTAAAATTAGAAAGAAAGGAACACATTTCACCTAAAACAAAAGCCACGTCATTGCTTGCTTCAGCTACAGGAACGCACGAGAAAGACTCACGCACGCAACAGGTTCATCTCCTTCTCTTAGAATGCACGAACGTTACCTATAGCCGAGACTTTGACCAACTGCCACCATCACCAGAGACCGCCTTTGGCCATGCCGCTACCACCAGCACACTCTCCACCTCCGGCCGCTCTTATGGTCAAGGTCCGGTGCCTCCTAGCGCCGCCGCCTCCACTAGGTTTTCAAACCCTATTTGAAATTTCCAGCCGATCTGGCCGTTGATTCAATGCAATAACCACATAGATGTGATCTCCATCGTCCATTCTACAATCCTCAGAAACCGTTTGACGATCTGACGAAGTTTGCGACGACGACGATGAATGGTCACGGACTGTTTGAATTAATTCTGGGTAAACGGTAACCCCAACTGAAAAACGAATTTCACCATGGGATTACGTGTTTCGAGAAGATCGACATATATTAATTTGGAATTTTTCTGGAGAGTTTGAATTTTCATTGAAATTTTGAATTAATTGGATCTAGGGTTTGCACCCATTGAAGAAGAAGAGAAGCTTGAAGAAAGTATACGCGCAGATGAAATGAAATTAGGCGGAGGCTAGGGCTGAGTAGCTGGGTTTATATAGAGGGTTAGAGGTAGCGTAGATAGACCGTAGAATGAACGTGCGGAATAAACTATGGCCCAAAAAGCCCGCTATGCCTCCGGAACGAAATTTCGTAAATCTATATATCCAAATAGGTAATCTAAAATATTCTGAACGCGATGGAAAAAGTTTCACGTCCAAATTTGATCGTATGAAAAAGTTATGCTGAAAACAAAATTTCCAAATTGATTTCAAATTGATTTTAATAAAATTGATTTTCAAGGCGTTTCGCGTCCGTACGATCAAACGACAGGTCCGATCGATACGAAACTTGAAACCCTATAATAATTCACCGATACGGATCCAATGAAACTAGTTTCGTCGAAATCCAAGTCCGTGGCCAAAATGGCTATTTTTATATTAATTAAATAGATTAAAATAAATCATAAAAATCCAAATTTTTATTTAACTTCAAATATTGACTAAGTTTTATCGCCTATAAAATTCAAAATCAATTTCAATGATTAAACAAGATTAGATGTGAATTAAAAGTTGACAAGATATAAATTGCAGTGTTCATTTCTGCACTTTCTTATTATTTAGAAATTATAAATTTTATTCTCAAAACCCAATTATTTAATCTTATACTTTTATACTCTCAACTTAAATCCAAAACAAAGATGCCCTTTAACATGTCTACGTTTTCACTTTAATATCCGCAAATTCCTTTTTAATTCAATAACGTACAATTTAACGTTAAATTCCCTTTATTTATGCAATAAATGCAATTATTGAATCTAATACTAAATTTAATTTATAAATCCTGCTTCCTAAAATCTATATCAACAATAGGTCAATTTATAAATAGAATTAGCCTTAACTTCACCTAATAGAATTAACTACTTCATCTACCAACAAATCTACGCTAATTGCACTATTAAATCAGTTAATTGAAATTAAGTCTACATTAAATCTTATAAATTATAAATGCAATCTCAATAAATTCATCTATGGATTTAGACTCTTCCCATACAGTAATTAAACATTTTGTGGGTATAAATAACCTTTGGGTTATAATGCGTTTCATTTGTGCATTCTTTATTCCTTATAAATTCTCCTTTATTAAATAGGCACATAAACAACCCAAAATAATTTATTCAGATCTATTTCAACTATTTCCATTCTTAACAAAATAAAATAAATGGTTAACCTACACTTGTCATTCTTTTATATTCAAATTCACTAACAACATTATTAACAACAATGTTGCTATAGACTTTAATTAAATAAATTATATGAATGGTAAAATTTGGTAATTATGACAAACGCCCAAATATATGTACTACTTGTTATTATGAATTCCATCTATTACTTTCTAAATGTCTTTGTCTTCTCATATCCCATTTACTACCAAACTGCAAATTTAGTTATAGCTTATCGATACATAATCACCTAAACAAAACAAATTTTTATTACCCTTTTAAGTGCGTTTATTATTGACCATTTATGAAAATTACTTACCTTCACATATTGCATTGGTTTATTCAACGGTCACTTTTTATTTAGTCACTATTTATTTTATATTAATTGAATTCCATTCTAGTAAATAATTTTTATTAATATTCACTGATTCAACATTTGTATGTTTCTTAAAATTAACTTTCAACAAAATGTGACAATTTACATTATACAAATCTATTGTCATAAATTTTATTGTTACTTTAAATTCCAATTACTATAACAAATTTCTACATTTACTCAAATAAAATCTTAAGACTTTATTTCATTCTAAATTAGATTAGAAACATATTATATTAATTCATTTAATATCACCAAATTTAACGGGTCGTTACACTTCGTCGAGCCTCACAAACCGGTAATGGTCGAAACTGGAATTGTGCGGCAAGGTTTTCAGGGATAGCGTCCCTAGGGTATGACCATTCCTTCTGGAAAAGGGTAGTATCATGGTATGGAGCCCAGATACTTACTCATGTTGAAACACTTATTATTATGGTGTGATGTTGGTTAGAGAGCTCTCGTTTAAAGGTTCCAAAGGACCGGGGGTGGCATATCTGAGGGTTTGTAATATCCCTTGGGAAAAGGGGTTCCCGACTTTGTTTAGCAGAGAACAGTTTGGTTCTCGGGGCGTCCTTCCAGAGGCGTTTCCATGTGGCAATGGGAAGTTCATTGGCCTGACCATTTGTTGGAAAATCCATTCTTCAAATACGAGCCTTGTACGGTATTAGTTGTACTACCTACCATCTACTTATGGTGGCGCCCCACTGTTTGGATGGTAGCTATAGTAGGCATAGTTCGAAATGTCTATGTCGGCTAAGATTTATATCTTTATTTTCGAAATGAATTTTCTCTACACTATGCACTAGTAATAATATCAAATGTTCTTTTAAATGCGTATCAAGCATCTTTGACTATCATAAGGAGAAATCTCCTCCGATTCTGCGTTTGCATTGTGTGTGTGTGCGGGAGGCCTTATGGTAGTCTCATTTTTAAAAGCATTGCGAATTGACTTTAAAAATATTCCTCTATTTTGATTTTAAAGATAAATAAACTGTTTTGAGTTCTCACACCAGTCACATGACTGACTCGGAGTTTATTGTTTTCCTTCCTAAACTCAGGGTGCCCACCAATTTCTACACGGGCAGTCAAGAGTTAAGGTTTAATAGGATATTCTGGAGTTGCTGGAGGCAAGATGGATGGCATGGCCTATTATTATGTATAGTATTTCTTTTCCGCTGTTTGTTGTATGATGTTGTACACTCTGATGACATGATGTAATGAAATGTGATGTAATGTAATAACTGATATAGTTCTTTGTTTAAAGATTATTCATTTATCTATTATATGTTGTTCCGCTGCGATTGTGAGATTCTGATGTTGTTCAGCTGTTTTCAGTTCCGTTCTATTTTCTGTTTTCTTTTCTCTCTATTTTCTATCTTTTCTCTCTCCTTCTGTTTCTTTCTTCTTCTTAAAACCCTAAGGGTTCGTATTTCCGTTCATCTTGAGTTAATCACTGGAGATTAGTGTCTATTCAAGGAGTACGGATTTGCGGGTCTTCACACATTATCTGATTCCTTCTTGTGCGGGTGGCGCTTGTATCTAACTTCGCCTTGGGTGGCCAAGACGATGTTTTCGATAGTTTTATTTAAAGGAGTGTAAGAGTCAAATCTCGGTCCTGGCCTATATAAGCGCTTTTCCCCCTTCTTTCCCCCAGCACTATCACTGGAGTCATTTCTTCGAACGTCCTTTGCTACTGCGGGTGTGTTGCCATGAGCTGCCTTGGTTTGTTGCTCTGTCTTCCTTTCAATGGCAGCGTCTTCAAGTCTCATATATTTCCCGGCTTTGTGGAAGAAATCGGGTAAGGTAGCTGGCTTTTCTTACGTTAATCTCCTAGTAAACTTAGTATCCGGATGCACACCACTGCAGAGGGCCATTAGGATAAGTTTCTCGTCAGCATCTTGGACTATGGCTGCTGCGGCGTTGAATCGGGTTAGATATTGTTGCACTGTCTCTCCGGGTTTCTGTTTGATATTAGATAGGGAATAAGCGTCCTTGGGTTGTTCCACATGGATGCGGAACTGGCTGATGAACTTTTCTTTCAACATTTCCCATGAGCTGATGGACCCATGGGGTAGATGGCACAATCAGGAGGTAGATAGATCTGCCAAGAATAGTGGGAAGCATTTACACAACACTCCCTCTGTTGCTCCGCTCATGAGCATATGCTGTGTGTATCTCTGCAAGTGTACAACAGGGTCAGAGGTTCCCTTGTAAGGTTCCATTGTTGGCATTTTCCACTCCCAGGGGTGATGGCAGTTTCGATATTACGGGTGAAGGGGCTGGTTACCCTAGCGCCCATCCCCCGATCCCTTTGGTCCCGTTGGACGCACTCTCTGAACAATCGCGCCATCCTTTCATCAGAACTTGGAGCGGATAGAAATGAGTTTGGTTCTTCCCAACGGGATTGATTCCGTCCAGATGACCTGTAGGGATGGTATCGTCTATCACTCCTAACATTCTCCAATGGCTGCCTCTAGTCTTCCGGGGGCACGCTGGGGTCAGCCACAGTTGGCCCTTGCCTTGATCTCCCCCTACTGGGTTATGTTCTCAGCACTTCCTCGGGTCCAACTTCGGGATGGACTCCAGCTCGGCCCCGTCCATTGGTGTTTCCATGGTCAGGTAGCATGGCAGGCTCAGCTACATCCGACCCCTGCCTGGTACCTCCCCTGTTGTGTTCGGTTCCAAGTGTTTCCTCGGGTCGGAGTTCGGGCTGAGTCTGGGCTCGGCTCCTACCATAGTTGTTTCTGTGGTTATCCTCTTCGAAGAAGAAAGTCCTTTGTCGTCTTCCGGATCCTCCAGACCGGGACTCACCCCATGATTCAGTGTTGCGGTTGGATTCTTCAGCATCCCTTAAGCGTGACATGAGTTGGTCCACCAAGGCTTCTTGTTGGGATGCGAAGCGGTTAGTTACTTCATCCACAACCCTGTCCAGATCCGTCCTTGTAATTGGTTGTTCCGTAGCAGGGGCTGTCGGATTTGCCTGATTTCCCTTTGCTGTTGGAACCGGACGATTGTCCTTATCTCTGATTACTGGATCTGGGATACTGCTAGTTGCGATGTTCTTTCCTTTGTTAGCATCTTTCTTCTGTCCGGGAAGCATGTTTTCCAAGCAATGAACGATGCTGATAGGAAAAGGGTTAAGTGGGAGAAGCTGAAGCTTCGAGCTCCTGTTCTCAGTGAAAGCACCAAAAATGTTTGCACAAAAAATGGGCAAACACTTCCAAGACGTATGATTTAGTTGATTATATGTTGTTCTTAGTGATTTGGGTGATTTATGACAATATATAAAATAGATGGACTAAACTGTAAAAGACACACAGATTTATAGTGGTTCGGCCAGAATGTGCCTACGTCCACTTTATATGTTATTCTCCTTTTCTGTTCAGATTACAAGTACAAAGCTTTGATTACAAGTATCTGAAAGTTGTTTGAAAGTTCTATCCGTACTTGAGCTCTCAAACTTGTCCGCCATTGTTGTAACCCTGCCCATCTATTTATAGAGTGAGGCCGGGGGCAGGGGTCTTGGATGTATATAGCTGCTGGAGGGCTTGGGCTGATGCAATCTGGCCTGGCAAAGTTGGTTCGGCAAGGCCTTGGTTCGGCGGAACTTGGTCCGGTGATGGTTGGTTGGAGTTTGGTTCGGTGGGACTTGGTCCGGTGGTGAGTGATTCGGTGATGGTTGGTTGGAGTTTGGTTCGGTGGGACTTGGTCCGGTGGTGAGTGATTCGGTGATGGTTGGTTGAAATTTGGTTCGGTAGCATGAGGAAGTAGGTTGGTTCGATAGCATGAGGAAGTAGGTTGGTTCGGTAGCATGAGAAAGTAGGTTGGTTCGGTAGCATGAGGAAGTAGGTTGGTTCGGTGGTGCTTTCCCTACTTGATTCGGTTGCACCGGTCCAGTGAAAACACGCCCAACAAAAATGTTAAACAATTTTGAATTTAAAATAATTTTAAAAATGATTTTGGAAATACATGTTTTATTGAATTTTTGAATCGTTAAGAATTGATTTATTTTGAATGAATAAATGTGATAATTTTTATGTTATAAAAATTATAATGTTTCGAGAAATATAATTGAAATTATGATTTTTGTGAAATATAATCAAAATGTGATTTTTAAAATATTGAGTTAATGATTTGGTAAATAATTTAAATTGAGTTTCTGAATTATATTAAATGGTTTATATATGGGATTTATAAATTTGATATTTTATAAATCAAAGTAACTGAATTATAGACAAGTTTTATAAATGTTAAAATGAAGTTATAAATGGATTTATATGTGAATAAGATTTACGAATTGCGAAGTCATAAAATGAATGAATTTGTGAAATAAGAGATTTATAAGTAATTGACTTAAAATTTGGATTTGGCATATAAATGAGATGTAAATGGAATTGGTAAATAAAAGGAATGTATAACTTGAAGTTTTTATAAATAAGAATGTGAATTTATAAACATTGTTTTATAATTCTGAAATCAATTGATTTTGATAAGTTAAATATAGAACTTTATTTAAAGAAATATGTTCATGATTTTTGACAGTGAATTATCCTTTAAATTAAATGTTGAAATAATATTAAATTTGGTAAACGATTTATATTCACGATTTTGGACAGTGAATAATATATTAAAGAAATGTTTTGGGAAGTGATATTTTAAATGGAATAAAATGGTTTGAAGATGTTTTGAAATGTGTTAAGTATCGAAACCATAGATTTCAACATTCATTATTGAAATAGACGTTTCGAGAAGTAAGAAAATGATGGACTATAACACTGTTGTTATATTAAATGATTTTCGAAAGGAAATATTTTGTATAGTATTGGGATTTATATATCTATCTTTTTATTAGAATCCCTGTACTATTAATTTTGGGTTGTCGTAGCGATGTTTTACACAACATTTGTTTTGATCCAAATAAATGTGTTTAAAGAGAATGATTTCCTTATAGAATAAAATATATACTTAATCGTGATTTAAGTATATGTAGTATTTGCTAAGTGTTGAATATTAAGAGAATTGTTAATTATTTATTATTAAATAATTATATGGAAATGTTTTCCAATATTGAAAAGTTGAATGGTTTGAGATTATATCTTTTTAAAGATAATTTGAAGTGAATATTTGGCAATGGTTTAATTAATAGAAGATTAATTAAAAGGGCCCAGTGATTGTATATAGTGCTAAATATTTGTCTGTTTGTTTTGATAGTTAAATAACGACTATCAAACTTGGCCAAATTTTAGTTCCTCGACTTTATGTGAGAACTATTTAGTCATACACTTAGTACGTAGCCATCTATGTAGGCCTGATTATCATTTGTGTTGAGGATGTTGATTTGTATAGTGCGGAGTATTACTCCAATCTATCGAGCTTCCTTCTTGGCCCGAAGGATAGCAAATTGAAAGTTGAAGACGTGATGAGTCTATGAGACTTATTTCCTGTGTGAAGTTGAGAAACGCTTTTGCGTTGTTGGTGCGAAGAGACTGGGATCAAATTTATCTGAAAACCACTTCGGACCATCATATATGCGACGATTGTGCAGGTTTCTTGCGATGATATTCCGGATTTTCATAGTGGGAGATTGCTTGTTGATCGTCTAGGGTTAAAATCTCAATATACATCTAGTAGCAGTGGTCTCTTCATTTATGAAATATCCAATGCAAGGACTATTCGCTACTAATCCTAGGGATTTTCCGACAGGATGTGGTAGGAAAGTACCTTCGGTTTATCCTGTTCCTGGACAACTTGTATGGATGTTTGTCTGACATTGCATTTTTAAAGATTACGTACATTGGTTTTTTGCAAATGTAAATCAACGGTGGCGGAGAAGCAATTTCTCTTAGCTTAACACCCTCCTTGAGACGTATGAGCTTAAGGGTTGTATTTTTATGGAAGGCAATTATTTGTCAACGGAAATGGCCATGTGGCATTTAAAGTGATATGATATACGATTGTGAAAGGTAATCGTTACTTCAGGCCTCGTCAACTGGAAATGACCAAAACAGGGTTAAATGCAGCAAGGCTAAGTGGGTCATTCCCAAGTAGGATATGATCATCCTCTTCTAGATATATCTTTACACACTATGACGTCGTGTATCTGATTATTGGGGTTTTTATGCTAGAGGGCCCTCGGTAAAGGTCTGTAATGACCAGAGGATTTTATATTTGGTACCATCTAGTTATAGAGGTGGGTCGGTCTTGTGTTGGTAGAGAAACGTTGTGATGGTTTCTCGATACATTCTTTTAGAGATGTACTTCCGGAAGGTAGTCCCTTCACTTGGTCATTTGTATGGAACTCCAAACTCCACTACGTGTTTTCCTTTTGATTGCATTACCCAATTGGGCTTTATGCTGGAATTTAATCAATGTAATAATTTCGGTTATGATTAATATTATTTGTATATAGTAGACACTACTATAATATAACATGACATTTGATATGAAATGATTTAGTTATCATAAGGTAAAAACATGTTCGTGTTTATGTGTGGACTTGTCTTACGAAATACTTTTGTTTTGATAAAGGAAAAGTTTGGTAATTTAATAAATTCAGTTGAGTGTATTTCTCACACTGGTTTACCAGACTGATCCGGTCGTTCTTCCCTTTCAAAGCTCGGGTCAGACCGAGTACATTTACAGATTCAGATTTGGTGCTTTTGGAGCTTCAGCAAGAGAGATGGAGATCTTCATTTTCGTATACACGTATCTGTTTTGATTATTGATTATCCGTTGTGCTTAGTTGTTGTTGTTGTTATCAGCATTTGTGAGGATATGTTGTTATAACTGTTTAGGCTAATAGCTATTGATTGATTGTTGAGCTCTAATTGATGTGTGTGTATATACAGTTTCCATTTTGTAAAGATCATTGATATGACATTATATATTTTCCACTGCGATGTAAGATTCTGTATTGTTTTGTTTAGTTCTACCTTCTCTCTTTCTTCTCTTCTCTTCTTCTCTCTTCTTTCCTTTCTCTTGACTTTCCATCGGTCTGTGCTTTTTGGGTCGGACATGTGTGGATTATTGTCGATTCAAAGGGTACGGATTTGCGGGTCGTCACATAACTGTCCCAAGTTGATGGTTACGATTGTTGTTGTACTCTGATGGATGTACGTATATAACAGTTTCTCTTTATAAAGATGTCGATATTATATTATATATTGTTCTATTGAGAATGTGAGATTCTGAATTTTTTTTAGTTTCTTTTCTTTCTTCTCTTCTTCTCTACTTCTTTCCTCTTTCTTTCCCATAACTATCTACCTTTCCATTCAATTTGGGTTGAACATGTACTATTTATTGTCAACTTGAACCGTATGGATTGGTGGGTCGTTATAGCATAGTATCAGAGCTTAAGTTGTGCGAACACCTAGGTTTGGTGGGAATTTACTCATTTGAGATAGGGTAAGTGAGACCTAGGATAAGTTTGAGTGTGTATTTGTTGGTGATTACAAAAGTGTTTTTACCTGTTGAGTGGATTATGAACTCTGGTCGATACATGGGAAGCCATGATATCGATAGGGGTTTCTAAACGCTTAAACAAGGCTAACTGACACAGTATTGTTTTTCAAAAGGGTAACTGAATTAATTTTTATATTTTATATATACAAAGGAACAAATTTTATAAAATTATTATAGTTATATAGAGTGTTTGGTTGTTAGAGAATGATAATATTTGATTATTATCATTTGTTGTTTTAATGAAAGTTATTATTATAATCTAAACAAAGATAAACATTTGTAAAATAAGTTATATAAGGAAAGTGAAATTATATGTGTAAATTATAGGATACTTATTATACTTAAGATAATCAACATTTGTGAATTAGAACTACATAAGAATTGATATTTTATAAATATGATTTATAAACGTGATTTACAAATGGAAAGGAAATGGAATTGCCTAAGTATATTTATAAATATGATTTTGTTAATAAAATTGGATTTAAAACAAGTTAGAGAATTTAAAACCCATTGATTTTGAAGGAAAAAAAGTTAAAAAGTTTGGAAAAATAGTAATAGTATTATTTTGAAAATATTTTGGGTTAAAATATTCTAAATGGAACTTAAAAGAAATAGAAAGCACTGAACTCGCCTCAGTCGCTAGAAAATAATTCTAGTGATGACTGCAGCATCATCGACATTCATTTTCGAGTTTCTAAGTGAGGGATTGTTACCTGAGTAATTGACCATCGAAGTTTTGTTTTAGATTCCAGTGGTGTAATTTGATATATAAAGGAGTTATGTATATATATGATTTCAAAATGATTTGAAATCAAACCGGGTGTTTAAAAATCCTGGATATTTCTATCTAAATGTTTTGAGAAACATAGATGATAATTTTTGAAATTTGAAAATAGAATAGAAAAGAAAGTAATTTGGAATCGAGATATGAAATTAAAATTTGACATAGGTTAAGTTAAATAAATTAAATAAAGGTTTAAATGAAATTGAAATGGAATCGAATTGAGTTGGATAAATAATGAGATGAATATACATTTAAGTCGTAAAGTGATTATATAACCCTGGATCGTAGATATAGTATGTGAATAAATTTCATGAAAATTTAAGTAAATAAGTTTGTATAACTTATAAATTTGAAGAATATTAAGCTAAAACAAATTTCTAAATTTGTTAAATGTGAATGCTAAGGAATGGAAATCATAAATTGAGATTGGTAATTAAATTTAACTTAAGTAAAGTTAAATAATGGAGTTAATGAAATTGAATTTGATTTGCAAAGAATTAATGAAATGACCTAATAAAATAAATTAGTGAAATGGAAATAAACTTGAGTTATAAAATGAATTGAATATGGTTTAAATTGTTTTTGATAAAATTGAATATGAACTTAAGTTTTGAAGTGGAAATAAACATTATAAGTGTTGTATAAAAATGTTTAAATAAACTTAAGTAAATAATTTTTAGGATGGTTCCTAAGTGTTGTTAGTATTAAAAGAAAAATACTAAACAAATTGTATGCAAACCGATTAAAAGAAAAATAATTGAATGAGAATCAAATGAATGTGAGTAGATGGGTGTAAGAAAAATCAAAGAGAATAATTGAATTTGACGTAAATCAATTGAATGCAAATGGATTAAACAAAAATTGATTTAATATAGATTAATTAAATGCACAATTATATGGAATGTACATTAATTGGCGTGAATGAATTTGATATAAATAAATTGGATGTAAATAAGAAATGTAGATAAGTAAATGTAAGTGAATTGTTGTTAATATGAGACTTAATGTAATTATTGTGAATATTCATAATTGAATATAAATCAATCGAATGGGAATAAATTAAAAAAAATCAATAGCAGGTTAATAAGAAATGGAAGTATATAATGTTGAAATTTGGAAATGCAAATATATATGATGATAAAAAAATTGGATTGATATTATTTGTTTAATAAGTTCTCTTGTTAAATTCGCTAAAATTACATATAGTTATGGGTTAATATGCGTTATACATTGATATTGCTTTCCACATACTTGTTCTCATTGTTTTTTGAGTGCTTAGTAGGTATGGATGGCGCATGCTTCGTATTTGGAGCTTGATTTCGCATTATATTGGTTGTACATGCTTGCTAACACAAAAATAAGGTACATATTTCGGATTACATATCATACTTTTATATTTTTCCCTACGGGATGCCTCATCCTTGAATATGAGATATACATTTATGATTATATATATATACATATATTGAATTTTTTTACAATAGAGCCATGCAAAGAAAATGCTGGCGAAATTTTCCAAAATTTAAGGAGTTAAAATACTTTTTGAGAATTTTGTAAGAAATTTTGACAACTAAAATTCGGATTTTGGTTTTATAACTTGGAATGTTATTGGTTAATAACTACAAATGAATTTGAAGGCTTAGAAAAAGTTTTCATAAGAAGTTTTAACTAACTGATTTCGAAAGTTAAAAGGTTTAAATCAAATTGGTAATTTATTTGAACTAATTGTTTTGGAAGAGTTAATGGTTTTGAGACATCTTTCTTACTTGGTAATTTCGGAGACGAAATTCTTTTAAAGAGAAAGAATGTAATAACTCAAAATTTTAGTCGTTTGATTTTGGAATATTTAATTGATTTTAAATAATAAAAAGTTAATTTTGTAAGTTAAGTAACTTATATTTCGAATTTAGCGATTCATTTGATAATTACATTGTTTAATTTAATATTCGAAATTGTTTAGATAATTGAATCTTGAAACTAATGGGAATGAAAACTATTTCAGAAGTTTATTTAAATTCTATTTGAATAAGAAGGAAGATAGTAAACTATGAAAATTTACTTAAAAGAGATCAATTTGATTTTTATAATTATTCATTTTAATTGACATATAAATATAGCCATTTGGGGCACTGTCTCGGATTTCAACGAAACTAGTTTCATTGGAACTGTAATGAAGAATTATATTACATCGACGAATTTTGTGGCAATTAGACGTATAGTTTGGCCGTGCGAGATCGAAACGCGTTGAAATTAATATCGAAAATTTAATATAATAATCGAGTCTAAAAACTTACCTTCTGTAAACGATCGAATTAGGTCTCGAAACAAGTTCCATTGCGTTAGGAATATGGATATAACATATAGAACGCTAAATGGCACATCTTGATAGGAGTTCAAAATTGTCGGACGTTTTATAGCTTGATAGTTTAAATTTAAAATAATACAAATATAAATAATTTACATCAGCCATGGTTGGCCCATACCAACCACGTTCAAAATCATACCTCTCCATATTCAAAACCCCTCCCTCTTTTTCTCTTTTAAGACCATTCCAAGATTTTAAAAAATAATAATAAAATAAACGCGATCGAAGTTGCGCGTGGAGGCGAGGCAAGGCGGCGTAGCTGCAGCGTGGGCGCGTGTCTTGAGGAGGTCGATGGAGCAACATGGTGGCTAGTGAAGAAAGTCAAGGCGATGGGTTACGCGATCTCGAGTTTCGTGCGACGCACTTGCACGCAGTGGGCGGCACGGCAGGGCGAGGTGGCGTGCGTAGGAAGGGGCAAGTCAGCGACGATGGTCGATGGGGTCGTGGATGCAGGCGCGAACAGCATTCGAAGAGTGAGAAAAAACCGTTGCCTGGGAATGTTGCGTGAGGAAAGCGAGAAGATAATGGAAGGTGAAGTTTAAATTTTGGTTTATTTATTTAATTATAAATTATTTGTTTTAATTGTTCGTTGATCCGTATGAAACTCATACGAGGTCCAAATCGAATGCAACAATTCGTGTTGCATCGTATCGTCGAAGGCTACGCTATGGAGTTGGATTGGACGAATTCGAAGCTAGTTGAAAATTTGGAATAAAATTGGACATTCATTCAATTTTAATTCAAAACGAAACGTTTTGGCAACTATAAAAATCAAAGTGAGTTAATCTCACCTTTTTGGCTAATCAGAAATTTATATAATCAATAAATTTTGTTTATTGAATGTTTGGATATTTATTTCTGATCATTATTGATTGTTTGGATAATATACTAAATTATATTGTTAGTTGGATATATTCCTGCCTATTGCAGCGGATGACCTATTGCGTTCCCGTGTAAGAGCGAGGACCCTTTGTATACGAACCCCGCATCGAAGCGGTTGATTTTTATTTTTATGATTATATACTATATGTGATGCAGGGAGACAAGTTGGAGAGATCCAACGGGATTCCTCACATAATTGATTTATTTTCATATAAATTGATATATGATATGTTGGATGTCGTAAGTGATGACACAAACATGATTTGGTTTATTTAGTGCTTTGGTAGCACTAGGGCTCGATTTTGGTATTTTAAAAATAATACAAATTAGTGATTTGATTTAAAAAGAAATTTCAAGTGATGAACATCATTTATGTTTTAAATAATTTTCCTAAAATAAAAGTACGATTTTGTGGATATTATAATTTAATAGTCTTATAAAACATTTTAGATAGAGTTTTAAAACTGAGAGTAAAGATTTTAAATTCTAGGAAAATAAGGTAATTTTTTTTATAAAGGAATATGGTCTTAAAAAGAAAAGTAGAAATATTTTTATATAAATATTATTAACCATTATATATATAAATATATGTAGTGTAATTTATTTATAAAGCTGAATTTATAATTGTGCTAAATTTATAAAAGTGATATTTTTCAAATAAAGTTAAATTTTGTAAAATCAAAATTTATTTTAAAACAGATAGATTTATAAATGGTATTTTATAGATCAAAATGAAACTATCATCATGTAATAGATTGGAGAAATAAATCGAATGGTGAATTTATTATAAGATGAGCGATGATATTCTATTTTGGAAATTCAAGACGAGTGTAAATTCAGGTTTGTTAAACGATATTTATAAATTGAAGGAAATTTATAAAAGAAATTTATACTATGGGAGCAACGTTAAAAGGGTTAAAGTTATGTTTTAGATAGGGGTTTTTTAAATATGCGAGATTTATAAAGGAATGGAGGTATAAATGGGCTCATAAGTAAAGGAATTTTAATGAAGCAAAGTATTATAAAGTAGGAAGAGATTTATAAACATGGTTTATAAATATGGAAATGATTATGTTGAATTAAGTATGGATTTTTATCAAGGAAATATATTTATATTTTAAAGGTTGTCTATTAAAACTAATATTGTATAAAGGTTGTTTATCAATATTTTAAACATTTTGAAAGTTTTAATTATTAATTTTTAATATGGTTTTAAATAAATTATAATTATTTATTAGTAAAGTTTTGGAATTTAATTATTAGTATTTATAAAGATGTTAAGATAAATTATTATTATTTTAATTAGGATGGTTGGAATTTATAAGTTATTATTTTAAAATGACTTAAAGTTAGTATTTTGCCATTTATAATGTTATCAGCATATAGCAGTGTTTAATGGAAAAAATTAGGATTTTATTTTTAATGTTTTCAAGATTTATAAATAGGATTTTATAAGTAGATGTGGATTATAAGCGGAATCTTATGATATGTTTTGGAAAACAAAAGGAAGATTGGTTAAAAGATAAAAGGAGTTTCGTAAATGGTTTTAGATATTTATCAAAGGAATTTTAGAAATGGATTTATAAATTTATAAAAGGAGTTATAAATGGTTTTGTGGGTTATAATAGGATTTATAGATGGTTTTTGAATTGAATGAAATAAGGGAAATCTTCCAAATGGTTGGTGAATACACTTATACCATTGGGGTAAGCAATTAGATATTTTTTAAATATTGAGAAATAGGGACTTTGGGTTTATATCAACCTATGTAAAAAGAATTTTTGATTCAAGTATTACTAAGTGAATTTAAATTATAAATGATTAAGTGATAGAGGCTTAGTGTTGCTTGGTGCTTAACCAATGTTGATTTTCCCTATGGAATTAAATTTCTGATTGAATGTTCGTTATTCGATGGTTAAATAACCGACTATCGAATTGGACCCAAAATGTAATTTTGGAAATATCTAAGAGAAACACATGAATCATATGGCACGGTCATCTCCGATGATGTTGTACTGTACGTATAAATCTTGTTTCTTTCTCCTAGGACAATGATAAGGAAATCCATCCACTAATGGTTAGGTGGTGATCTCCGCTATTATCTTTGACTCTTTATTTCCTTAAGAACCGGGGTTGAGTTTACCGGATATTATCGAACGTTGTTTTAAGGAGACCGGGAACGGTGATATTATCCAAAAACCACTTCGATCCAACAAATGCATTTCGAAGTGAAGACCTCTTGAAGATGATGAAATTTGAAGGGGAGCTCTCAAGTGTTTTGTTCGATCCTGGAATGAACTATTATGGATAAATGCTGATTTTGCATTGATGCCTGGAGGGCAGTGTTAGCTTTCCAAGTGGGAAGTGCTATATAAAGGTAAAACGTAGCCTCGAGCCTCATCGACTGGGAAATGACAAAAATCGAGCATGCAGTAGGGCCAAGTGTGTCTCTCTCATTAGGGGATGGTCATTCCAAATCCAGATTGGTTACTATCTATACTTGTATGCTTCGGGGCCCAAAGCGAGGTGATCATATTCGGTACTACTAGTCAAATGGTGGACCATTCCTATGCGGTAGGGATACAAGATGTTTTTGTTAGACCATGATGCATTTTCTAGAGATGTACCTTTGGAAGATAGTTCCTTACCTTTTCATAGTACGAAAACCATCCTCCAATACGAGCTTTATAGACTTAGTTGTGCCCAACTATGCTGAAATATGAGATGCAATCATTTCAGCTATATTCATATTTTACTTTGACCCCTAGACATTATTATAATATAAATGGATTTTCTACTTTTGGTTTTCATAAAGTAAAAACTGTCTGTGTTTATGTACGGCATGGTCTTACGAGATACTTTTTATTTTCAAACGGTTTTCAAAAACTCTAAAATCGAATAGGGTGTGTTTTCTCATGCTGGTTTTTCAGAATGACTCGGGTGTTGTTTTATTATAATGCTCGGGTCAGACCGAGCATATTTACAGATTGCTTTGGATGCATTGGAGCTCAAAAGAAGAGATGGAGGTCTTTAAATTGCATTTACGTATATGTTTTGTTTCCACTGTTTCGTTGTTGGAATCAGCAACTGTGAGGACAGGTCGTTATAACTGTCTTAGCTGATGATAATGATTGTTGTTGTACTCTGATGGATGTATGTATACAACAATCTCTCTTTATATAGATGTTGATATTATACCATATATTGTTCCGCTGCGATTATGAGATTCTATATTGTTTTTAATTTCTTTCTTCTATTCTTCTCTACTTTTTTCCTCTTTTTTTCACATAACTATTTGATTTTCCCTTCAATGTGGGTTGGACACGTATGGTTTATTATCAGCTTGAACCATACAGATTGGCGGGTAGTTACATTGTGTTGGGGCTTGAATAATGATTTAAAAGGTAGAAAACAATAAGGGGAGAATTTGAGCCGGATCCCCTTTTTGCTTCTCTAAATCTCAACTATTTGAACACCTCAAACCTTACTTTAGAAGCTCTTGATTTTAGCCTCCTTCTACCTCACACCAGGCCGACCCTCCATTAGTCCTCCTTCTCAATTTCTGACCTTTTAAAAACATAAATTAACTAAAATCAATGCATTGGTGATTGTTGCTTTTAGTCTGGTGGCTCTATCTGAAGGTTTGAATACAAATTCAAGGAGTGAACGGGATTAAACCTTCAATTGTATTACTTCTAGACCATTGATAGGTAATGATTTAATTTACATTCATACACATACATACACACACGTAATTATTTATTATGTCGTTCTAATGCTTTTATTTATCTGTATAGTATAACGAATCCACATATATTTGTGCAAACAACATTGGATAAACATATATGTTAATATGTGTATAAAACTAATTATATATATATATATATGTCACCATATATTATTCCATCTGAATAAAAAAATTGAAATTATTTATTTAATTTTCAAAAGTGAATTAATAATTTAAAGTATTTAAAATTATTTTTATATATTTTAGAGAGCTAAGATCTACAGCCCCCTTTATTTAGCACCATTATGAGCCCCGTAATATCAGCCTCATATTTATATTTAAATAATCAACTATAACAACTCAAATTCCAACGGGTATGGATTTTTTGCAAAAATGCTGGAACCCAAGCCCACTGAAACCCAAATTGGGAATCTGATATCCTGCAAGTAGGCGAAGACAAATTATCAAAACTCGATTAAATATCTCACAACGAAATAGAGTAAAATACAATAGTAAGTAAATACTCAGCAATATAATAACATTGTCTAAACAAGTGTCTTAAAGCTGGAAAGTCTCTGCCATCTACTTAACCTGTAGGATGTTATGAGGAGGGGGTCAGAACTAAAGTTTTGGTGAATGGATAAACTATATACTTCTAGACTTAATTCTACATATATCGTTTTATTTACATTTATTCATATATTAGGTTCATTAGCTTACAGTACTCTCACCTCTGTTCGTGAACCATGCTCATCTACTCCATAGTAGATTAAAACCTAAAAACTAATATATACATATATGTAGCTATATGCCCAATGACCATATTGGTCCCAGGTACCACCCATTGGACCTTCCGTATCCTCCTCGAAAAGGGCTCCAACGTCTTACTCTGTAGCTATATCTATAAAGGACTGTTTCGTAAGGCCTACAATATAGATACTGCATCATCTTGCTCCGCGAGCGTTCTGTAGCTACATTTGTAAATTCTCTCTTCATAAGGCCTACAATAAAGATGCTCCACTACTTACTATAAAAACGTAAACCGCGTCTGCACTAGTCTATGCCAGTGCTCGGACTTCCACAATATACTATCCAGTGCGTACATTGAGGACTGCACAATCGCTTTGTCTACTATCTGAATCCCACCAACAAGGTCTACCTTGTATGGAATTCAGTCGGAGATTTTCTATATCTATAAAGGATTGTTTCATTAGGCCAACAATACAGATATTCTAGTTGGTCTGTCTCTTTTTCATCGTGGCTATGGCCCTACGCAACCATCGCTCAACTGACCGAAAGACATCTAAAGAGTTAAGTGGTCGTGCCCTACTACAAACAATCTAACATCCAAATGGCGGTGCCTCTAATCCAATGACTCGAAAGTGAAAGAACCATTGGCATGTTAGTTTTTCTCTAGTCTTTTCCAAAATCGCTCTTGATCTTGATGCTGGCTGATATCCTCATGCGGCTATCCTTATACTTGCTTACAAGTACTGGACATACGAATTTCCTACTCCAAATAACAAGCCCTTCTGACTGCCTACAAAGGTCTTCTTTGTTAGGCATACAACGCAAATGCAGTTAAGACATACCCTCTTGATGGAACGCCTACAAACATGACTCCAGGGTGCAGCTTTGTTACGCCTATCCAAAGGACCATCCTAGAGTATCCTCATGTCCCGTTGAAGTCTCATACTTCCTTGAAGCTCAAAAATACTAAGTTAGACGTGCTTGTCCACTTATGAAATCTACGATGAACGGCTTCGTTAGACGCTTCTTCCTTTGTGTTGCTCCAAACGCATCTCAATTCTTTTATTAGACCCTAATCTAGTCTTTTAATTTGCATTTAGTTTACTTTCTTATTCTGTTGGCTACTTTTTTACCCTAATTAGCATATTCTTGCCCTCGTATCACCTCTATCTATTGTGAGATTTCCATTTATTTAATAGGGAATGTTGTTGGTATGAGCCACGTTCATTATCTTTCTTATTTAACTTAATATAAATCTTAAGCTCATTAAAATTATGCCTCTTTTATCATTCCTCCTTTATTTGCTTATTGACTTAATATAAATTATATAAATAAGCTTCTACCATTATTATTGCTCATTAATTTATTCAAAGTCTCAAAATAAAATTTTCCATTCATATTACTTAATTATAACCTATGTTATAATTCTTCCTGCAATTGTCATTTTCTCTTATTTTATAGTTCGTACATAATTCCAGCATTTCTTTTCTGTTCTAATCTGCCTTCTTTTATTATGATATATAATATTATTTTATTCTCTTATATTATATAATTTACTTATCATAATAACTAACTTCCTAAATAGTCTGCACAGTGACTGCAGACCTAGGTTCATTATCGTTTACACCTTCAAGTTCTTATCTAATATACCACTAGATTCATGTCACACTTTGCTTTATTATCTTCTATTCTAGGAAGTAATTCTATTTTATTTGGTTGGTTATGAAAACTATATTTAAAAAATCCATTTCCATGTTTTAATATTAAATAATACTATAAACTATAATCCGTAACTGCTAGACATTTCTTTTACTGTTTTGGAATAGTGTAAAATACAATGGTTTCTCTATTTTACACTAATTCTCTTTTTCTTTCTTTTACTCTAGCAATTACGTTCATTGTTGCCTTTTAAATATTAAATTATAGAAATGTATCTTATTTTCTATATCAACCAATTAACCTTTTAGTTATTCCTAAATCCAGTTATTAGATTAATTAACTTTTCTCATTTTAACGTAACTTATTAAGCAATTCCATTTCTCAAACTTTTATTGCTTTACATCTTATTTCCTTCATTCCAGTATTCTTAATTATTTAATCTGTGTTCACGTTTAATCTATTTTAATCCATACGTGAAGAAGAGGAGGAAATAGAAGAAGAATGACGTTTGCATAGAAATCCAAAATGTAGAAACAGATATAAATAAATACTAATAATGTAAATAAACTGTTAATTTTTTGTAGTTCAGCAAAACTTAACTAATAGGATTAATTACTGCACAAAATTATCTAAATGGGAATTTAACGATAATAATCTTAAACTTAAAAGATATATAAATAAATCCACTCACATTGCTAGCTTTTCAAATCTCCCTATTTTTATTTCAAATCTATCGCTAATATTTATATTCACCACCCTTGTAATCCCTATTTGGAATTACAAATAATATATTTACAGATCTATAATATTTGAAAGAGAAAATGAAGAGATTTGGATTATAAATAGCAAATTAGAAATAGCAAATAGAAAATGAAAAAATTTGGATTAGAAAGAGAAAATGAAGAAAATATAGGGTTGTACCACGGACATAGCCTTCTGATTTGAACAAATTCCTAATTAATTCTATTCTCTTTCTATTTAGATCTAAATTCGTGTGAATTAGATCTAAAATTTTGTTATTTAGAAAGTATAGAAGAGATAGAAAAATGGAAGAGCTTCTGTAGGAAAGAGAAAAATAATGAGAATAAAAATGACGTTCTGCACCTATATTTATAGTGGTTCAAATTAGTGGTAACCAATAGATATAAAACCCTAAAATCTAAAGCGTACACTCAGTCTATGGACATTACATTAATATGTTTTATTCTGCTTTTGTTTTCATTTCAAATCGATTCTCCAACAATCTTTTCATTAATCACTTTCCCTTTCTCTCTTGCAATCTATGGAAACATATATTTTTAAATGTGACGTTTCTTTTAAATAAGATTCCACTATTAATCACCCAATTAATAGATTTCATATATACCTTAATTTAATTTACTATCCAATTAGTCCCATGCCTGTACTGTGATTTCTTATCAATTTACTATACCAATCAACACCATATTAATTCATCATATATATGCATATTAATTTTTTATTCCCATAATTATTGCACGCATATATTCCATAATTGAATTTTGAATCACAATCTTAATTATATATGTTACCATAAGTCTCCAGTTTATTAGTTGACAATTGATTACTTTCATAAATCACTATTCCTCCATTTTATTCTCTTGCACTAATATATATGTTTCGAATCACATCAATTAGTTGCTACAATATATGTTCCCTTTCTTGTCAGCTCATGTCAATTAATCGCCTCTACTAATTAATTGAATATTAATTTCCCTTTTGGACGAACACCATAAATTAATCTTCCCTATTAATTGATTTTATATAATTTCTATCTCTAATTAATTTGTTACACAAATATATATGTATTGCAAATAATATTAATTAGTTGCCCCATTTACAAACATTTCTTTGTTTTAAAATTTCAAACGTATATAACTTAATTAAATTATTTTTATATATAATTGTAATTTAACGCGGGATGTTACAATCCGTGCATAGTGCAAAGTGCAATACAACATAACATCTTTGCATGTACAAGAATTTCTATGTGGTACCTCCTATATGAATGCTTCTTCTTTTAGAAATTTCTTTTAAAACATGATGCACACATCCTAAATATACTTTGCAATTTCTATATGAATGTAATGTTTTAAAAACTCAAAACATTTTTCATTCAATTTTTCCCACACTCATACTGAATAGGGGTGTGGTTCAATGAATTTTTCATCCAAATCCTACCACATAACTTTTAATATTCGAATTTCAAAAAAAATTAATTTTTCGAACTCGACTCTTATGTTGTAAAGCAGGTAGAAAACGGAAAACTTCACATTTCTCCGTTTTACTTTTGCATACCTCTCTCTCCGTACTTGGAACTTGTGTGGCTATCCTATAAATCTCTTTCTTTCCTAAGCACGGTTTACATAAGAAATATTTTTATTTTTCAAACTTTTTCCCAAGCTTAATTTATGTGAAAGATGTATTTTTATTTTGCAATTCTCATTTATTTCTATTGACGTATATGCTGCTTTCATTAATCTTACAGATTTTCTTTTAATTACCCTTTCTATTTGCTTTTACTCTTCTTTTATATAGCAACTAAACATAGCTATCATCTAGGGCTAGGAGGTCTAGGACCATGTCCACTCGGTCTAGGACCATGTCCACTCTGACGAAAAGTCCTATTCTATGAATTTAAGTAACTAATATGCTCCTCTTGCTGCCTATTACTTGTAATCAACTTAATCTGTGTTACTGATGACGAGTAAGATCTATTCATCTCTTCTATTCCATGCTAAAAAAGGAATAACTATGTCTCATTTACTGCAAGGGATAAGGGATTCAATCTACGCAGTCTCTATCCAAAAAGACAATTAAGCTTGGGGAAACTTGCTCTTTATCTTTCTTGTTTCCCCAACTAAGGTCTATCTATTCCAACCACATGTGTCTTATCATCTTACTAATATCATTTCACTGTTCTTCTATAGTCTGCACACATAAAGCAACATTTCTAGGTTTTCAGTAGTGTCCTATACACCTTATAGGAACATTTATTACTATTAAAAGTAATTATGCTCTAACCTTATACTTTTCCCGTTAAACCTAAGAAATGATTCCTATCTACTCCATATTTAAAAGCTTGATTTGGTTTGGTATTTATCAATTTTTTTTCAAAAATTAAAACTTCTAAATGTTATCTTTTCAAAAACTTATTTACTTTTCCACCAAACTAGGTTTTTTAAACATGTCTTGCTTGTTCTTAAAATATTTTTCTTTTTTCTTGGCTTTAAAAATTGTCCTCATATGTTTTCAAAATATCCTTTTCTATAGGTTTTCAAATTTACTAAAATTGGGGTAAATAAGAACAATTATTTCATCAAAAATCTCTTAGCTTTCCTACTCTTCCAATTACTTGAACTTGAAGGAGTTACTAACTTACTACACTTAATGGTTTTATACCTTAATCTTTGGAATTACTTTCTCTTATGAGAAACCATTAACACTAAGATCTTCTATGAATCCTTTAAAGGAGGATTTCATGTTTATGTGAAATTATAAGGAATTTATTTTATATTTTATCGAAATAGGCTATATAAAATATGGTGATTTCCATACGTTGTACATCTCTTTCACGTATTCCTTATAACTTGCATAAAACACCTTTATTTGTGATTCATAGAAAATTATATCATTATTCATTTCATTCTAATAGATTAAGGTATGTTTACTCTATATTTTCTTACATAAGATATTTCCTACTAAATTCATTAATTTATCGTATATTATTTTCAAAATAACTCATATCTAATACTTCTTTATAACTAGAAAATATTTTCATGTGCTTATTTGAATAATAAGTGTACATACAAATCACTTTAGAAATTATCTCCAAAACTCATTTGGGTCAAAAGAGGTGTTGCATAAAATACCATTACTAAAACCTAAAAAATAGTAATATATGGATTTAATTAAAATAAATATCAATAAATCCCATATGCTATGTAAAAACATTAGCTTTGGGAGTCACTTACTATAACAATAGTGTCATAGTCTATGCTTCCTTTATTTTTAATGAAAACATTTATTACAACAATAAATGTTGCAACCTACGTTTTCGATATTTAACACCCTAGGTTTTTATATTTAAAATCAATGTTTACCTACAAAGAAACTAGAGAGCTATACCTGCTCTATAATTCTTCAAAAAGATTTTGACTTTTAACAAAATTTACATCATATAAAAACAAATTTAAATTTCATACCACTTATTTTTTCAAAAACTCAAATTTTACTTTCTCAAATATATTAACAGTTATATTTTTAACCTTTTTAATTCAAAAGTTTCATTTTTATTGGGTTAGACATAAAGTGGATTTACTTCATACTAAAACCTCTTATTCTTCCCGAAATAAAAACAGTCTCCCTACTATTCCTAAGGAACTTCCCTACTTCCTAAAACATATGGATACAAATTTCTCTCAAAACATCACTTATTTGTATGCTATAAAATGATAATAACATTGGGCTCTACATACTTGGGTCATCCCAAACCCAACTAGCAAACTATGCAAAAATATACTTCTAAATTTTAGGAAATAATGTATTTACATTTTATTCAAAAATAAAATTACGTTTACTCACTATCTACCTACGAATCCTAAACCTAGGCTCTAATACCAAATGTAACAACCCGAATTCCAGTGGGCCCAGATTTTTTGAAAAAATGCTAAAACCCAAGCTCACTGAAACTCGATTTGGGAATCTGGTATCCTACAAATAGGGAAAGACAAATATATCAGAGCTCAATTAAATATTTCGCAGCGGAATTGACTAAGTATATTAGTAAGTAAATACTCATCAATATAATAACACTTTCCAAACAAGTGTCTTACAGCTGGGAAGTCTCTGCCATCTACCTAAGCTGTAGAATGTTATGAGGAGGGGGTCAACGCTAAAGCTCTGGTGAATGGATAAATTATATATTTCTAGGCTTAATTCTGTATATATCATTTTATTTCCTTTTATTCTTATATTAGGTTCATTAGGTTACAATACTATAACTTCTGTTCATGAGCCATGCACATCTACTATATAGTAGTTTAAAACCTAATAATTAATATATATACATATTTGTAGCTATATGTCCAATGACCATAGTGGTCCTAGGTACCACCCGTGGTACCTTCCGTATCTTCCTAAAAAAGGGCTCCATCGTCTTGCTCTATAGTTATATCTATAAAGGTCTGCCTCGTAAAGCCTATAATATAGATACTCCATCATCTTGGAGCGTTCCGTAGCTACATCTGTGAAGGACTTCTTCATAAGGCCTACAATACAGATGCTCCACTACTTAATATGAAAATATAAATCGCGTCTGCACTAGTCTATGCCAGTGCTTGGATATCCACAATGTACCACCCAGTCCATACATT
Organism: Allium cepa; assembly: GCA_030765085.1. Taxonomy (NCBI): domain Eukaryota; kingdom Viridiplantae; phylum Streptophyta; class Magnoliopsida; order Asparagales; family Amaryllidaceae; genus Allium; species Allium cepa. The sequence goes on from CM060939.1 coordinate 323,968,137, forward strand.
GAGGACTATGTAATCGTTCTGTCTACTATCTAAATCCCGCCAACAAGGTCTACCTTGTATGGAATTCAGTCGGGGATTTTCTATATCTATAAAGGACTGCTTCGTTGGGCATATAATACAGATATTCTAGTTGGTATGTCTCTTTTTCATCAGGGCTATGGCTCCACGCAGCCATCTCCCAACTAACCGAAAGACTTCTAAAGAGTTAAATGACAGTTCCTACTACAAACAATCTAACATCCAAACGGAGGTGCCCCTCATCCAGTGTCTCAATAGTGAAAGAATAATTAGCCTGTTGGTTTAACTCTAGTCTTTCCCGAAATCACTTTTGGTCTAGATGTTGGTCGATATTCGCATGTAACTATCCTCAAACTTACTTGCAAGTACTGGACTTACGAATACCCTACTCTAAACATCAAGCCCTTCTGACTGCCTACAAAGGTCTGCAACGGTAGGCCTACAATGCAAATGCGGTCAAGGCATACTTTCTTGATGGAATGCCTACAGACCTGCCTCCGGGGGTGCAGCTATGTTAGGCCAATCAATAGGGCCATCCTAGAGTACCTCACGTCCCATTGAAGTCTTGCACTTCCTTGAAGCCCAAAAATACTAAGTTAGATGTGCTTCTCCATTTCTGAAATCCATGATGAATTGCTTCGTTAGACGCTTCATCTTTTGTGCTGCTCCAAACGCATTTCAATAGACCCTAAGTCTAATAATTTAGTTTGCTTTTAGTTTACTTTCTTATTATGTTGGCTACTTATTTGCCCTAATTAGCGTATTCTTGCCCTCGTCTCACCTCTATCAATTGTGAGATTTCCATTTATTTAAAAGGGAATGTTGTTGGTATGAGCCACATTCATTATCTTGCTTATTTAACTTAATATATATCTTAAGTTCATTAAAATAAGCCTCTTTCATCATTCCTGCTTTATTTGCTTATTAACTTAAAATAAATTATTTAAATAAGCTTCTACCATTATTATTGCTCATTAATTTATTCAAAGTCTCAAAATAAGCTTTTCCGTTCTTATTACTTAATTATAATGTATGTTATAATTCTACCTGTTTGTCCTTTTCTCTTCTTTCATAGTCCATACATAATTCCAACATTTCTTTTCTATTCTAATCTGCCTTCTTTTATAATGATATAGAATATTCTTTTATTCTCTTATATTATATAATTCGCTTATCATAATAACTATCCTCTTAAATAATCTACGTAGTGAATGCAGACCTAGATTCATTATCGTTTATAGCTTCAAGTTCTTATCTAATAATTTACTTGACTCATGTCATACTTTGCCTTATTATCTTCTACTTGAGGAAGTAAATCTATTTTGTTTGGTTGGTTATGAAAGCTATATTTAAAAAATCCATTTCCGTATTTTAATATTAAATAATAGTATAAACAATAATCAAACTGCTAGATATTTCTTTTACTATTTTGGAATAGTATAAAATACAATGGTTTCTCTATTTTACATCAATTCTCCTTTTCTTTCTTTTATTCTAACAATTACATTCATTGCCATCTTTTAAATATTAAATTATAGAAATATATCATATTTTCTAAACCAACCAATTAACCTTCTAGTTACTCCCAAATCCAATTATTTGATTAATTAACTTTTCTCATTTTAATGTAATTTATTACAGTAATTCCATTCCTTTAAACTTTTATTACTTTACATCGTATTTACTTCATTCCATCATTCTTAATTATTTAATCCATGTTTGCATTTAATCTATTCTAATCCATATGTAAAAAAAAAAGTAGAAGAAGAGTGACGCTTTAATAGAAATCCAAAATGTAGAAACAAATATAAATAAATACTAATACTGTAAATTCCTTATAGTTCAGTATAACTTAATTAATAGAATTAGCTATTGAATACAATTATCTAAACGGGAATTTAATGATAATATATCTTAAACTTAAAAGATATATAAATAAATCCACTCACATTATGTGCTTTCCAAATCTCCATGTTTTTATTTTAGATCTATCCCTAACGTCTATATTCACCTCCCTTGTAATCCCTATTTGAAATTACAAACGATATATTTATAGATCTATAATATTTGAAAGAGAAAAGGAAGAGATTTGGATTAGCAGTAGCTAATAAACTAAGATCTAGGGTTTTACCTTTGACATAGCCTTCTGATTTGAACCAATTCCTAATTCCCTAATTAATTCTATTCTCTTTCTATTTAGATATAAATTTGTGTGAACTAGATCTAAACTTTTGTTATTAAGAACTTGTGAAGAGATAGAAAAATGGCAGTGCTTCTGTATGCAAGAGAAAAATAATGAGAATAAAAATGAGGCTCTGCACCTATATTTATAGTGGTTCAAATCAGTGCTAATCATTAGATATAAGACCCTAAAATCTAAAGCGTACACTCAGTCTATGGACATTAAATTAATATGCTTTCTTCTGTGTTTTTTATTTCAAATTTATTCTCCAACATTCTTTTCATTAATCACTTTCCCTTTCTCTCTCGTAATCACCCAATTAATAGATTTCATATATACCTAGAATTAATTTTCTATCCAATTAACCCATGCCTGCACTGTGATTTCTTACCAAATTACTATGCCAATCAACACCATATTAATTCGTCACATATATGCATATTAATTTTTTTTATTCCCATAACTATTGCATGCGTATATTCTACAATTGAATTTTGAATCACAATCTTAATTATATATGTTACCATTAGTCTCCATGTTTATTAATTGACAATTGATTGCTTGCATAAATTACTCTTCCTCTATTTTATTCTCTTGCACTAACATATATGTTTCTAATCATATCAATTAGTTGCTACAATATATATTCCCTTTCTTGTTAGTTCCAATCAATTAATCACCTCTACTAATTAATTGAATATTAATTTCTCTTTTAAAAGACACCGTCAATTAATCTTCCTTATTAATTGGTTTTATATAATTTCTCTCTAATTTATTTGTTACACAAATACATATATGTATTCCAAATAATTTCAGCTAGTTGCCCCATTTACAAACATTTCTTTATTTTAAAATTTCAAACGTATATAACGTAATTAAATTATTTTCATATATAATTGTAATTTAACATAGGGCGTTACATCAACCTTTCTCTCTCTTGTCACATAGGTGGATCATTTAAATATAAATATATGGTTGATGTCAGGAGGCTAGGTGATGGTGCTAAATAAATGGGGATGCGGATCCTAGTTTTCATATGTATATGGGTGTGTCTTAGTATATAAAATGTAAATACATATGTTTATCAATATATATACATAATATATTTTTGGAAATAATCATATACATACATATTTATTACAAGTGTATACTTTTATATAATTTGTTTTAAATATGAAACCTAATTTTGCATATAGTATATATATATAACTCACAAAATAAACATATAAATATTTAATACAATTATGTATATGTTTAAGATTGTTTAAAAAAATTGTATGTTTTATGATTTCCGTACATATACATACACACTTAAAAAAATTATTTTATTTTTTTGGCGAAATACATATGTGTTTATATATATATGTATGTATGTATGTATGTATGTATATTATTTACTTACACGGTTGAGAAGTACATATGTGTAAGTTTATTTGTTTTATATTAAAATTATAAATATTATATATAAAATTATATAAACCTAATTTATGAAAAATATTGTGGAACATAATACATATATATATAGAAAATTAACATATTGATCTGAATTTAAACCCCTAGATATATTATTATACAGATCTAGATTGAAATTTAAATTTTGAATTTGAATTTGAATTTAAGGTCAAAATTATTTACATTATTATTTACAATTACTCTATAATATAATGTCAATTATACATATACATGTACATATACATATACATATACATATACATATACATATACATATACATATACATATACATATACATATACATATACATATAATATGTGCGTGTGTGTATTTGCACACATTCATAGATTATAAATACTATTTGCATTGTTTATAACTACACACACACACACACATATATATATTAGACAACGCACACACGGGGTGAATATTTCCATTGCGGTGTAAATTCAGCACGTATACATGGTATGTTAAACCATGTACGTTGTTTATGTTGCACATGCAAGTACACACATGTGTATATGATATGCTTGTAATATTATATAATATAAATTTAACATTAAAATAAAACTTTATTTGCAACTTAAATAAAATATTGTTTTTGTAACGACCCACTACTTCGAACTGTTCAAATCGACAATCATCTACTCATATCCGACTTGAATTGCTCAAAACAACAAATTGTTAATTTAGATTTGGCAGAACTTAGCATATACAGTGAATAAATCAATCATAGAATCATAAACACATAGTAATATAATAATAAGCAGCGAAATAGATAAATAGTAGTTCATGAAGCTACTACAATAAGCAACACAGTCTTAAGCAAAATACAATAGGTATCTAATACATAGGAGTGTCAATACAAATGTCAATGACAAGTTTGAGCAAAACAACGGGAATAAACTGAAATAACTGGAAAGCTAAATAGGAAAAGACAAATCTTCAAGCAAAGCTCCAAACTCCAAAGATGAGTCAAATGTTGCGAATGTCAGCCTGACCCGAGCATAAAGAAAAACACAAATACTCAAGTCAGGATTAACATTCTTATACCAGTAAATTCAACTCAAGTGAAATGTCAACTAAAATACAAATAACTTAAAGGATGTTTGTGTAATGACCCGATATTTCATGCCATTCGCATCCACACATGTCATATTTGAATTGCTTAAAATATCAGATTGTTAATTTATATTCGGTAAAACTCAGCATATATAGTAAATAAATCAATCATAGAATCACAGACATAATAATATAACAATAAGCAGCGGCAACAGATAAATAATAGTTCATGAAGCTGCTATATAAACAACAGAGTATGAAACAAAATACAGTAGAAATCAAGATACATAGAAGTCTCAACACATAGTCAAATAACAAAATTCGAATATATCACTGGAGTCAACTGAACAACTGAAAGCTGAATAGATATAGATGGATTTCCAAGCGAAGCTCCAACTCCAAAGGTGAGTCTCAAATGCTATGACACTCAGTCTGACCCAAGCATATAGCAAAACACTTGAGTCAGGATTAACATTCTTATATCAATAAATACAACTCAAGTGAAATATCAACTGAAATACAAGTAACTTAAAGGATGTTTGGGATAACCATCCTCTAAGCATCCGTGGAACTATCTACTATGTAATAATATACGCTATTATAATAAGGTCTATAGTAAAGTAAACTATTAAAATAGGGTTAAGATGTTACCCATACCCCCTTGACATATTTTTATAATGTCATAGTCTATACAGTACTGTAAACTCCACCAAACCAGTGGGCTATAAGGGAGCACTCCATAGATACGACACAAAACAAACTCGTAGTGGTCTCGATATGGTAGGTGACACGGCACAACTAGGAAATGCCAGGGTAGATTTATCAATTACACTTTCGGGCTGATGGTAACGCATAGCCACAGCTACCACCAACCTCGTCCAACACTCCCAAAAAAATCCAAGGGTACACCCAATCAATCACAAAGTAATAGAATGGTATCAAAGAAGTGTGTCCGATCGGAGGAGCTACCTCACTTGGCCAGTCAATTGCTCCTGTTTTAGCCACCTTAAGCTAACTCACAGGAGTCAAGTCCACGTATATACCTCATATAGAATCGTCGCCAACCATCCTACTTCATTTTGGAATCTCCGTCGCATACACGGTTATTAAAATTCCAGGTCACTTTAACAACCAAACATTATTATAACACCGCGGTCATTTTATTTCAAATAGTTTATACTATATATCAAAATATCATATCATTTCAAAACCATACCAGTTCGAGATCATTACTCACTTTAAAATAATATACATTTCAAAAATCATAACGCTTTCCAAAATTATAACTCTTTCGAAATTATAAAACCTATGAAAATATAACACTTTGGAAATCATAACAGTTTGAAATCATAACACTTTGAAGTCATAACACTTTGGAATCATAACACTTTGAAATCATAACACTTTGGAATCATAACACTTCCACTTAACAGTTTAGGACTAGAAAATAGTATATATAATAAAATAGTTATAAGTTAAATTAGTTTATATAATAAAATAATTAGTATATTTAAAATAGTTATAACTTAAAAATAGTTTATATATTAAATTAATTAGTATATTAAAAATAGTAATAAATTAAAAATAGTTTATATTAAAATAATTTACAAAGTAAGGTATTAAAATAGTTTTTATTATATTAAAAAATACTTTATATAAATGAAATAGTTTTTCTCAAATTTCACATATTGATTTAAATCGACATGAATTCCAAATATCCAATTTAATTCAAACTTAATTCATCCATTTCAGTACAATTCAAGTTTCAACAAACCATATTCAATTTATATTGATTTCAAATACAATTTTGAACTATAAATTAAAACATTTCGACTTCAATAAATTTCAAAATTTAATTATTCAAACCTCTATAATAACTCAATTTAAAATTTTCATTAATATTCCAAATTAAACTTTACCATTATTTAATCAATCCAATAATCATTTAAATAAAATTTAAAATTACAAATTTAAATAAGACTAAATATCCAAATTCAAATTTATTTAAATTTAAAATATTCTTTCAATCGCGTTTAATCAAAATCAAGTTATAAATCATATCTTTAAAATCTCAAATTCAATAAGTTTCAAAGCGAATTTTGTTTAGGTATAATCCTTAAACACATAAAATTTCAAATCAATTTCTATTTGTCTTTCCAACCTTAATTTAATAAAAATTATTATAAAACCTATTTTAAACATAAAATTTTAAATAAGTACTTAAAATTTTTAATTATAAAACTAACTTATAAAATTAAATTTCCCAAAACATACAATTTTAAAAATCAAGAATTTAAATATATATATAAAATAAAATTTATATACATAACATTTAAAAATCAATATTTATATAAAACCATATATATTTCCTTTCTAAAACTTTGGAAATCATTCAAAATATATGTATAGACCAACGATGTCTGTATAAAATTTTCTATCCTATGATCAAGTGATATGAATATTTATCATTTCAATCCAAAATTTAAATATCTACAGGTATATATCATTTCAACCCGAAATCCCAAAATTTAATTCATTCGAAAATCGCTTGGGTTTATCATTTCAACCTATAACGATTTTCTCATATTCTATAAGATCGTTCTGGTATATATCATTTCAACCCATAGTGAATTCTATACTAACGGGAACTTGCAGAGTGAGAACAAATATGATAATAATATAACAAATTAATAACAGGCATATATCATCAGTGATAAATTAAATAAAACATAAACAATAGGATATGGTGTCATAACTCATAGGTGAACAGATATAGGTAATGGCATATCATATATAACAATTATCTAATTAATAGTTCAATTTAGCAGCATATTTCAACTGTCATTGCAAGTGAAATCAAATTTACTAAATATAAAAATGTTAATCATTAATGATTACTCACCTTTCGAGGCTAGATAGATTCGATAATGAAATGAGTTATGAATCTAAGAACGAATTCCAAAGCAAAGCAAGATTGGCACGAATTCGACGGACAAGCTGATGGATAAGGAATTGATGAAATAAATCAGAATCTACTTGATATAGACTGATACGAAATATATATTATTTTATTATATAATTTTCTTCAACCAACATTAAATTTGGAACTCATATTTAAAATAATATATATATACACGTTTTCAAATAAATACTAAATTTAAACACCCATAAAAAATCTCCATATATTTTGGTTTATTGAAAACCAACTCATCTGTTCTTATATAAACAAATACACACACACACACTCTAATATATATATAAACATATATATTAACTTACATACTTATTATATATATATATATATTAAAATCAAAAATTTAAACATATATAAAAATAGGAAAAACCTGTCTGCAAATATGGAGCTAACATGTACATATGCTGTAAACAATAATGCATACTTATAAGCTACCTAAATCATATTGCAACAAATATACTTCATATACTATATTTTGAAATAAAGTAGAAATCAAATCTGAATGCATAGTAGAATAGAAACAGATTTACATAGATCTATAACTCATATAAAGTCGTATATATAATAGCAGATGTGAATTACTCATATAAACACACATATATATAGGTGTATGTGTGGTCCAAAAATTCAATTGTAATTCATAAAATATAATCAGCTAATATATATATATATAAAAACAACATGTAACTGTATATATATATATAGAGAGAGCAAACACAAGTTATAACTATATTTATATAATACTATATAACATATATATACACTTACATTTATAAACTTGCATAGAAACAAACATGTTCTATATCACTTATATAAACTTACATACATAATAATATATTATATTCTAACATGTCTAGCTTTACATATATAACATTTCATATACAAACTTATATAAACTTTTATATATAAATAGAATTTATAATTTATATACTTTTATAAACTAATATATTACTCAATAAATCATATATATATAAACTTATATAGACCTTACGTATATACGACAGAGGTGCTGCTGTGCTTCATTGCTCGTACACATGAAGGTGGGTTCGGGGAAGAAGACAAGGCTAAGTTCACTTTTGTGAGAGTTGATGAAGGTGGGTAGGCTGACTAGCTAATGGTGGTGCGACAAGGAAGGTTGGTTGGCACTTGTCGGCGTCGCTAGGGCGGATGGAGGAAAGGACGCGGGTGGTAGGAAGGCTCAGGTTGAGGAGGTGGATCGGGCCAGTGATGTTCAGAGGGGAGAAGATTTGCTGGGAGCCTTGTTTGCAGGGCAAGCTAAGTGACAGGCGGCTTAAGCTTCGGTGAGGCTGTGATGCAGTGGAGCATGACGGACAAGGTCTTGGGCGAAGGGGAAGATTTTGAGTGGAGGCTATAGGAATAGGTATAAAGTGATGGGTAAAGAACGGTCGACGTTTGATAATGGGAGAGGAGAAAATAAAGATGAAGATAGGCTTGTGGGGAAAGAGTAGAATATGGCTTCACGTGTTAGAAGTTTGCAAATAAACAAATAAATATAAAATTTCTTTTTATATGTATTACTTATTTTCTTTCAAACGAAGAAGAAGAGAACGGATAGCAGTAAATAAATGAAAGTGGACCCAGGAAAAATGGAACGAACCAAAAATATTGGAACAGAGAGGAATAACAAAAGTCATAAGTTGACTAGTTGGTAACATTAATAACAAGTGGTCATTTGCTTACACGGTGGGTAATGAAGGGACAGGAAACCAAAAGGCTCGACTGCGGTACCGATACGGCAGATCGTTAAGTCGATTTTGTCGTGTCCTGAACTCCAAAATATACGAATGAATATATTGCGAAGATCGACACGATGAGATAATCAAAAAGGTATATAGACATCAACGATACAATCATCCCATCAAAAGTCGATATTCGGTACCGTAAATACTACTAAAACGCCGAAAATAAGATATACGGAGCAATAGCAGTCCAAATTTGGCGAAACGAAATATGACGTCTCACTTAGAAGATGATTTACAAATTTAATATATAAAAATATTTAGGTTTAAGAAATATTTTATTATCATCAAGTATAACTGATTTAAATTTAAATAAAATTACACAACAAAATAAACTTTCATATTTTTTGATGAAAATTTATCATTTACTGTGTTTATATAGACGTATTCAAAATATCCAATTTTTATCTCAAAATTTTATTATTTTAAATTTCACAAAAATTCAGTTAATTACATTATAAAAATGGTTAAAATTTATGGGTCGTTACAGTTGGGGATTCCCATCCTCTAAGGATCCGTTAAACTATCTACATACATAGTACAATACGCTACATATATAATGTCTACAGTAAAGTAACTATTAAAGTAGCGTTAAGGCATTACTCATATCCCCTTTAACACATTTTTATATGTTTCCGTAGTCTATATAGTACCATAATTCCTTCGTAAGCTAGAGGGCTATCAGAAGGCACTCCATAGGTATGGTACAAACCAAACTCGTATAAGGCAAGATAAGGAATGTGACAAGGCATGCGAGGCAATGCCACGGTAGGATTCTACAGTTTGCACTCCCGGACTAGTGGTAACGCATAGCAGCTACTAATGCCCACCTCGAGACACACTCTCGAGTCAAAAAGGTACACCCAATCAAATCACAAAGTAATATAATGGTATCAAATAAATGTGCCTTATCGGAGGAGGGACCTTACTTGGTCTGGTATAGCTCCTGTTTTAGCCACATCAAGCTGGCTCACGAGAGTCAGGGCTGGATTAATACCTCATATAGAATCTTTTGCCAAACCATCCTACTTCGTTTTTGGAATTTCCACTATGTACACAGTTGTTAAAGTGGTTTTCAGTATTGGCAAAAAGTATGATATCCGATCCTAGCCACTTTAACAAACAAATGCTTATTTCACACCATGGTCATTTTACTTCAAAACAGTTCATGCTTCATATTAAATTATCATATTCATTTCAAGTACATATCAGTTCCAAAATCATATTCACTTTCGAAATCATATTACTTTCCAATATAACCACAAAGTAGTTTAAACCATCATATCAAAATATTCGCATTTAAACTCATAAAATCTAAATCCTAGTAGTCCCAACTAAAATTTAAATATTAAAATAGTTTATATATATATATGTATATATATATGTTGGAATAGTTATAAATTAAAAATAGTTTATATTTTAAAAAAGGTTATAGATTAAAATAGTTTGTATATATTAAAAGATTTTATATAGAAATAGTTTCAAATTAGAGTTGCCTCTTCCAATTTCACAAATCAATTCAAATCCTCATTAGTTCCAAAATTTCAATTTAAATCAATCTCAGTTTGAAAATTTTCGAATTCTTATTTAAAAACAATTTTAATTTATATCAATTTCAAATCCAGGTTTGAATTACAAATTTAAACCACTTCCAATTCAATACACATCAATATTTAACAATTTACAATAACACAATTTAATACATTTCATTTATATTCAAAATGCAACATTAATCCTATTTAAAATTTCAAAATATTCGTTTAATCGTCTTCAATGACATTTAAATAAAATCTCATATTACAATTTAAAATTTTAATATTAAATATTTAAATTTCAATTTTATTTAAAGCTGAAAATATTCATTTAATCGCTTTTTATTAGACCAAGTTATAAAATTATACCTTTCAAAATCTCAAATCACTAAATCCAAATCAAACCATATTTAATTATAAATCAATTCTTATTTAAATTCAATTCTTAATAAATAGAATTTCAAATCAATTCTTATTTAATTTTCTTTCCAACTTCCATTGACTTAAAGTTTTTACAAAAATATTAATATGAATTTAAATACATACTTAACATATTATATATATATATATATTATTAGTTAAATTAATTTCTCAATAATTCATTATATTAATTATTATTAAATTAAATCTTATTATTATTATTAAATCTGTTTTAAATCTTATTTTATATATTTTAAAAATAATAAAGTTATAAGTAAAATTTTATGATTTACATTTTAAATTTAACTTATAATTTTAAAATTTCCAAAACATATAAATTTTAAAATCTAAATTTTACGCATATTAAAATAAATATTTATATTATAATTTAAAATCAATATTTATCAAAACCCATATATTTCCTTTCAAAATTTTGAAAATCATTTAAAATATCTATCCTATGGTCAAGTGATATGGGTATTTATCATTTCAATCAAAAACTTAAATTTAATATTTACAAGTATGTATCATTTCAAACCATAATCCCAAAATTTCAAAATTAATGAAAATTGCTTGGGTTTATCATTTTAACCCATAACGGTTTTCCCATAATCTATAATATCGTTCGGGTATGTATCATTTCAACCCATAGGGAATTTCTAAACTAACAGGGAATTTGCAGAGTTAGAACAAATATGATAATAATTTAACATATCAACAACAAACACACATCATCGGTAAAAAATTTACATGTAATATATATAACAGGTTATGGTATCATATGTCATAGGTGATCAATTGCAGCTAATGGCATATTACATTTGACAATCAGTAACTTAACAATTCAAATTTAAAAGCATATTTCAATGTGAATAAAATTTACTAAATATAAGAAAGTTAATTGTGAGTGATTGCTCTCCTTTCGAGGTTAGAGAAATAACAAGAACAAGATGCGATGGTTCAAGCACAATTCCAAAGCATGGCACACGAATTCGACGAGTAAGGTTGATAGTTTAGAATCGAGGAAAACAAATCCAACTAGCTTGATATAAACTAAAAAATATATATGTTATATATATTATTTTTATTTTTTCTCTAAAATTAATTTAAAAACGTATATTTAAAATAAAATCTATATATATTTTTCCCAATCAATATTTAATTTAAACAATTATAAAATAAATCTATATATATATATATATATATATATATATATATATATTTAAAACCCATAACCATGTATACTTATATATGTAAACTAATATATAAAAATATATATAAACTTACAAGCATATTATATTTTAAAATCAATAATTATTATAAAAATAAATAAAACTTACTTTATTATAAACTCAAAACGATCATATATAAACAAACAGGTTATATGTGACTTGTATACATAACAACGGATCATATACAGACTTATATAACTTTATATATAAACAAATCTTATAGTTTATATACTTTTATATAAATAGAACTGTACATTATAATAAATATATCAACCATATAAGCTAGTATATCTGCAAAACATATATATATATATATATATATGAGCTGAGCGTCTAGGTGGCGGAAGAACTACTGGCGGCTGATGCATTGGTGGAGGATGGCGCTCAGGCGAGGTCTAGGTAGCCAGCTATGGGGATTCATGTGGTACCATTGAGCATGATGCGGGTGATAGGTTGGAGGAGCTGCAAGGCGGATAGTCACGCGGAGGCCAAGCACGTGTGGTAGGGTGGAGAGGCCGATCGCCTTTTTTAATAGGCGAATGGGTTCGCTTGTGTTTTCGTATAAATGGAAGGAAAAGGAGGGTCCGCCTGGTGTTAATGGGTTTCTGGGTGAAGCTTAGAACGGAGGAGGGCGAGAGTTGCACAGGCTTCTCTATGGACTGGTGGAAAGGCATCAGCAACCAAAGGGAAGGTGACAGGGCAAATGTTGAAGGCGGATGAGACGGGGTTTAGCTGAGCGGAGGCTGTATCTGCTATAAAGTTGGAGTTTGGTTGTCATAGGTTGGCTGGGCTTTGAGGATGGGTGGCAAGCAGTCGAAGAAGGGAGTAGTCATAGCTTTCGGTTTGGAGAGGCTTGATGGGTTGGAGTTTGGGGCAGAGGTTGTTGCTCAGTGGTGAAATGGGTGAGGAGGAAGCAGATGCAATGGTCACGTGAGAAGCTAGGCGAGAGAAGGCGGAAATAACACGAAAGGGGAGGGCAGCCTATAGGAAAGAGAAAGCCTTTCAGTATACTTATATATATGTATTTTTTTTCAGAAATGAGAATTTGAACAATCAAATAATGAATGAAAATGAACAGGTACGTGCTTTATATATCTCTCCATGCAAAAGAAAATGAACAGGATCTCTAAAACATATGTTTTTATATTATATATACACATACCCACGTATGTATATATATACATATATATAATACATATATATATATATATATTTGAACCGAATGAAAATAGACGGAGAGAGCCATAAAAGGCACGAGTGAACAGCAATAAATTTAACAGGTGGGAAAAGCAAAAGTCATATTTTGGATTCTGGAGAATATTAAAAGCAAGTGCCTATTTGTCTTCTCCCGGTCTATAAACGAAAGGACGCAAGGAAATCAAAAGGCTTGAAATGGGTACCGTTACGGCAAATCTTTTGGCTGATTCACCGCGTACGGACACCGAAATGCACAAATAAACATACTACGGAGATAAGCACGACGAAACGAACATAATGGTATACAAATATCAGTGATATGACCATTCTATCAAAAGTCGATATTCGTTGGCGTAAGTGCTGCTAAAACGATGTAAATAAGATAAACGGGGCTAGAGCAGTCCAAACTTGGCGAAACGAAATATGATGACTCACACAAAAAATGATTTGCATTTTTATTATATAAAAATATTCATATTTAAAAAATATTTTATTTTCATGATTTTAAATTAAAAATTACACAGCATAACTAACTTTCGTATCTTCTGATGAAAATCTGTCATTTGCTATGTTTAAATAGAATCATTCCAAATATCAAATTTTCACAGCAAAATTTAATTGTTTAAATTTCAAGAAAAATTTAGTTAATCGCGTTATTAAAATCGTTTAATTTTCCGGGTCGTTACACTCTCCTATACACAAAACTTTTCATCCCCCAAAAGGAACGGGTAGGAGAGTAGAAGTAACGGCAAATTTGGTTTCAATTCATTTTATTCAACCAACAAATAGTCATTAAATTTGTATTTAGTTGACTACAATTAATATATTTCAATCAATAGATTTGATTTCAATTTACTAACATATGTTACAGATTTCCTTTAAAATCAAAATTTATTTTATTTAACTTATTTATTTAGTCCATTCGACCTCACTTAAGTTACTTCCTCTTATAATTAAATAAATAGTTTACCAAATATAATTTATAAACAGTTTACAAAATGAAATTTATTTATTACCTGTTTAGTATCTTAAGTTCATATTTATTTACTTAGATTGCATTCTCTTTTTTTATTCAATTTATTTCAATTATATTTCTCATAATCACAAATTAAACATTCATTATAACAAATCAATTTTATATAAAATTCCTTTAAAAAAAATTCCTTTTTGAACATCTTATTACTTACATTTATATTGTATACTATTCAATTACATTCAAACTTTTTCCCAGGTAAGTTTTATTAATGTTACAGAATATAATTGAACACTATACAATTTATCATTTATTCACCACATTTCCATTAATCAAATTTAGTTTGAACATTTTTATTATTTAACTTTCTCTTGTATAACCTTCAATTACATATTCACCTTAACCTTTAACCTTTTTAAATGTTTTAGGTAAGTTACATATATGTTTTTGGAATGTAATCGAGTATTATGCAAATAAATTTTATCCTAATTAAATTGTTTCAAGTTGTTTAAATTCCATTCACTTTTTAGATTCTCCGATTATTCAAAATTTGCTTAGTTTCAATAATATAAAACTATCACTTAACATAGAACTTGAGAGTAAATTTTTGATTTCACATCAAATTATTTTCAAATATATATATATATATATATATATATATATATATCAAATCGTACTCAATAAATTTAAATCAAATCCATTTTCCAAAACAAAAGTTGTAGTTAAGCTACCAAGGGGTCTCTCCAATATGAGACTCAAAAATGAATGTCAATGATGCTGCAGTAATCACCGAAATTATTTTTCAGTGACAAAAAGGAGAGTGTCGATTCACTTCTTTCAAAATTCTTTGAAAATAATTTCTACTCAAAAATACTTTCAAATAATAATATAATTTTTCAAAACTTTGAAAATAAAATTTTAAAAAGCACCGAAAATTGAACTATCAAATTCTTAATTTAAATTCATTTCATTTCCAAATCAGATTTATAAACCATTTTTAAAATTTCACTTCTTATGACATACAACAATAGTTAATAGTTTAGAAATGTTGACAAAACAATAAATGATAATCTAGTATTATCCTTTAGCAACTAATTCATTTAGCTACCAAATTCCAAAAAATTATACTTTTGTATATATAATATAATTATACATAAAATATTTCATTTACCAATTTTGAAAACACTACTATATCAATTTGCTATTTTCAAGTGTTTTGAAATTCCTATCGATAGCCTGGCCAGACAAATCGATTGAATCCCAAAATTCAAACTTAACAACTCAAACAACACAATATAAAACATTTTATATCAATTTCAAATACACTCCCTTACATGATGATTCAATAGTGGATTTTAAAACAAGGATAGAGATTCAAATTTAGAGGGACCCTAATCAAATAGAATTCTAACTATGAAGATAGGCTTGAAAGGAAGAAAAGATAATTAAATTACAAAAGCGGAAAGATGGATAGACTTATATAAATCGCGGATATCCATAACGGGTCAACTGAGACTAAGAAAAACGAGAATATCATCAAGGAAAACTAGGTCAAACCTGTTGAGAACATCGTGGAAAACGCAATTCAGAGATCGAAAAAGAATGTTGGAGCATTCGTTAATCCGAAGGGAAAGACTAACCATTCATGGAAACCACTCGTCTAAGAGAAAGGACAACTGGTGGAGCTCTAGGAATAAGATCGATGCAAGATTCAAAATTCTCACTTGATTGGAGGAGAAATGACTTCAGCAAACATCAGGATAATACTTGACTATCGGGTGGAGTCAAGATCACTAGGTTGAGGATCAAACGGAACGATGAAGCTGCCTGCATAATCCTGGGGCAATCGGCATTCGACAAGAAGAGAATTACCCAGCTCGTCTATTAGAGAAACGGTTCGGGTTATGCAAGAGATAACAGAATCTAAACCGAGGACGTAGAAATCTCTGATGAATCGATGCCTGTTTAAAGGAGTTTCTCCCCTTTACAAATCATACTAAGGTTGGCAGGACTACCGATGGGATTGATCGCAAAAGAGAATGAAGCTATACGATGCTCTAGTATCAAAAGAATACAAATAAGGAAAGACGAGAATGGATTTCAGAACAAAGGGGAAAGTTCCAATATTCAAGACAAATCCTAATAGAAGAGGAACCTAGCTAAGACTTTCAAGCTCGAACAGATATGGTTCTATGATTAAATTTTACTCCATATGATAAGTTTTGCCTAAATCAGAGCTCTGATACTACTTGTAATGACCCGCTATTTCAAACCAATCAAATCAAGAATCATCCACTCATATCATACTTGAATTGCTCAAAACAACATATTGTTAATTTATATTTGGCAAAACATAGCATGTATAGTAAATAAATCAATCGTAGAATCACAGATACAGAGTAACATAGTAATAAGCAGCGAAATAGATAAATAGTAGTTCATGAAGCTACTATAATAAATAATAGAGTCTTAAGAAAAAGACAACATGTATCCAATATACAGGAGTGTCAATAGACTCAATACAAATGTCAGTGACAAGTCTAAACAAAACAACTGGAATAAACTGAAATAACTGAAAAGCTGAATAGGCAAAGACAGATCTTCAAGAAAAGCTCCAAGCTCCAAAGATGAGTCTCAAATGCTGCGACATTCAGTCTGATCCGAGCATAAAGCAAAACACAAACACTCGATTCAGGGTTAACATTCTTATACCAGTAAATTCAACTCAAGTGAAATGTCAACTGAAATGCAAATAACTTAAAGGATGTTCGGGACTCCCATCCTCTAAGGATTCATTAAACTATTTACATACATAGTACAATACGCTACGTATATAATGTCTAAAGTAAAGTAAACTACTAAAATAACGTTAATGCGTTACCCATATCCCCCTTATCACATTTTTATATATTCCCGTAGTCTATACAGTACCATGATTCCTTCGCAAACCGGAGGGCTATGAAAGGGCACTCCATAGGTATGGTATAAACCAAACTCGTAGAAGGCGTGATAAGGAATGTGACAAGGCACGCGAGGCAATGCTAGGGTACGATTCTACCGTTTGCACTCCTAAACTAGTGGTAACACATAGCAACTACTACCTCCCACTTCGAGACGCACTCCCAAATCAAAGGTGCACCCAATCAAATCACAAATTAATAGAATAATATAGAAGAAAAGTGCCTGACCGGAGGAGAGACCTCACTTGGCCTGGTATAGCTCCTGTTTTAGCAACATCAAGCTGACTCACGGGAATCAGAGCTGCATTATTGCCTCATATAGAATCGTTCGCCAAACCATCCTATATCGTTTTGGAGTCTCCACCATGTACATATTTGTTAAGTGGTTTTCGGTATTGGTATAGAGTATGACAATATCTGATCCCGATCTCTTTAACAACCAAAAGCTTATTTCACACAGTGTTCATTTTATTTCAAAATAGGGCATACTTCATATTAAATTATTATATTCATTTCAAATTCATATCACTTTCGAAAACATATTCACTTTCGAAATCATATTACTTTCAAAATCATTTCACTTCAAAAATTATAACCACAAAGTAATTTAAACCATCATATCAAAATATTCGCATTTAAATTCATAAAGTCTAAATCCTAACAGTTCCAACTAAAACAGTTTATATATATATATATATATATATATATATATATATATATATTGAAATAGTTATAAATTGAAAATATTTTATATCTAAAAAATGGTTATAATTTAAAATAGTTTGTACATATTAAAAGAGTGTATATCGAATGGTTTCAAATTAGAATTGTCTCTTCCAATTTCACAAATCCTCATTAGTTTTAAAATTTCAATTTAAATAAATCTCAGTTTGACAAGTTTCGAATTCTCATTTAAAACATTTCTAAATTATATCAATTTCTAATCCAAGTTTGATTACAAATTTAAACCACTTCCAATTCAATATACTTCAATATTCAACAACTTACAATAACTCAATTTGATAAATTTCATTTATATTCAAAATTCAACTTTAATCCAACTTAAAATTTCAAAATATTTACTTAATCATCTTCGATGACATTTTAATAAAATTTCATATTAAAGTTTAAAATTTTAATACTAAATATTCAAATTTCAATTTTATTTAAAGTTGAAAATATTCATTTAATCATTTTTTATTAGATCAGGTTATAAAATCATACCTTTTAAAATCTTAAATCACTAAATTCAAATCAAACCTTATTTAATTATAAATCAATTCTTATTTAAATTCAATTCTTAACAAATAGAATTTCAAATCAATTATTATTTAATTTATCTTTCCAACTTCCATTTATTTAAAGTTATTGCAAAAATATTAATATGAATTTAAATACATACTAAACATATTATATATTATTAGTCAAATTAATTTCTTAATAAATTTACTATATTAATTATTGTTAAATTAAATCTTATGATTATTAAATCTATTTTAAATCTTATTTTATATATTTTAAAATAATAAAGTTATAAGTAAATATAATTTACTTTTTAAACGTAACTTATAGTTTTAAAATTTCCAAAACATATAAATTTAAAAATATAAATTTTACACATATTAAAATAAATATTTATATTATAATTTAAAATCAATGTTTATCAAAACCCATATATTTTCTTTTCAAAATTTGAAAAATCATTTAAAATGGACCAACGGTGTCTGTATATAATTTTCTATCTTATGGTCAAGTGATACGGACATTTATCATTTCAATCCACAATTTAAATTTAATATTTATAGGTATATATCATTTCAACCCGCGATCTGAAAATTTTAAAATTAACAAAATTTGCTTGGGTTTATCATTTCAACCTATAACGATTTTCCCTTAATCTATAATATTATTCGGGTATGTATCATTTCAACCATAAGGAATTTCTGAACTAACGGGGAACTTGTAGAGTAATAACAAATATTATAATAATATAACATGTCAAGACCCGATTCTTCGACTTTCAAAAATCGACATTAATACGTCCACTGTATCAAATGCCGCATAATCGAAGGCCGGAAAATCGAACCATGAGGGTTTAAGAAAGAAGAAAGAGGTAGAAGAAGAGAGAAAAAGGTAGAACAGAACAGAAAGAAACAACAAAACATAACAGAACAACATCAGAATCTCACAATCGCAGCGGAACAACATATAATAGATAAATGAATATTCATTAAAACAAAGAACTGTATATTTTATACATTACATCACATCATATTACATTCATCATATTAACAGAGTTTACAACAAAAAACAGCGGAAAAGAAACACTATATACAATAGATAATATAATACGCCATCCATCTCGCCTCCAGATATCTGTAGCAACACCTGAATCCAGAATGACCTGATAACCTAACTCTTGACTGCCCGTGTGGAAATTGGTGGGCACCCAGAGTTTAGGAAGGGAAACAATAAACTCCAGGTCAGTCATGTGACTGGTGTGAGAACTAAAAACAGTTATTTATCTTTAAAACAAAGAATAGGATAATTTTTAAATAAATTCGCAATGCTTTTTTTTTAGAAAATGGAACTACCATAAGGCCTCCCGCCACACACATAATGCAAACGCAGAATTGGAGGAGATTTCTCCTTATGATAGTCAAAGATGCTTGATACGCATAAAATCAAATCATTTTTGATATTATTATTAGTGCATAGTGTAGAAAACAATTTCGAAAGTAGAATATAAATCTTAGCCAGCATAGGCATTCCGCACTTATGCCTACTATAGCTACTATGTTCAATAGCAGGTTACCGCCACATTCCATAGCAGGTAATACAACTAAAACCGTACAAGGCTCGTATTGTTTCTTTGGATTTCCAACAAATGGTCAGGCCAAGGAACTTCCCATTGCCACATGGAAACGCCTTTGGAATGACGTCCCGAGAACCTAACCGGATCTCTGCCAACACAAGGCCGGGTTACCCCTAACTGGGTAACTACTGACACAAATATGTCATTCCCCGATCGTAACCGATCTATATCCGAGGATCCCCGATTTCCAACAACCACAAAGTAATAAATTTGCAGTAACCACATAGGTTAAGTATCTGGGCTCCATACCATGATACCACCTCTATCCAGAAGGAATGACATACACTAAAGGGGCACTACCCCCTAATAACCTTGCCGCATCTTTCCTGTTTTGACCATTTCCGGGGTGTGAGGCTCGATGAAGTCTCGTCCACAAAGCCACGCTTTATACAAAAGCTGCTTTGGGTCAACAAATGATCAAAGCAATGATCATCAAGATAGACGATCAAACAAATGATCCTATCACAAACGATCAACCAATGATCATTTCACAGCATCACTCAGCATGCCACATTACTAATTTGGGAATGTATCACTAGTGACCATCAACTATATAACCTCTGAGCTCGTATGTCTCAGAGAAGGGTGTTAAGCTAAGAGAATAAATTCTCCGCCACCAACAGAAATATATTTGATAGAAACCAGCTTTACATCTCAAATTGTAAAGTCAGACATAAAATCCATACAAGTCCGTTCCGGGATCGAACGGAACCGAAGGCACTTCCAAAGAAGCCCTTGCAATCCGGATATTCACTAATCACGTCCGGACAACCCGTCACTAAGGGTGATAAAACCTCTATATCGGAGATCAGCCGATGCAGAGTAACTCGACGGTAATCCATCCGTTTTCACAAATATCCGGTCTTCAATGCCGGTCTTCAATTGCAATTCATAACGACGTATCACATATTCGGAGTGGGTTATACGACCCCATGGTCCTTTCCCGCTTAACCCGAATAGTGAGCGCTTATTTTAAAAATAAGTGTGGCATCCAATTCAAGCAATTCACAACAATTACTTATTCAAGGGTAAATATTGATAGTAGGTTATTTAACTATCAATAGAGATGAGCAACATCATCAGATCCCAAATAATTTTCCAAATTATTTATTTCCCCAAAAAATATCTTTACAAGATATATAATTTTCCACACTTCAAAAATAAACAACGTTTATTTTGAAACCAATTTTCCCTTTCCATTTATAAATTCCATAGTGAATTTATATTTCAAAATATCTACTGATCTACAGTTTTCAATAGATTTCAAATATTCAATTCCAATTTATCTTCAAAAAGATAAATTCTTAAAAACATTCCATTTCATATTGGAAAAGCAATTCCATACTTATTTAATAAGTAATTCACAAAATCTTATTTATTTTCAACAATTTGAAAATATTCAATATACTTAACTGATGCAGAGCAATCTGAAAATTCGAGAAATTCACAAGTCCTAGGTCGTGCACGACCTAAGAGAGAAAATTTAGGTCGTTCACGACCTAACAGCAGTGACCTACGACCTAACGGAACACGTGAAGAGGAGCGACGACCTATTGAAGGTATTGTGAATCGGCCACGACCTAACTGGGACACTCTAGGTCGTTTACGACTTAACGAGATAAGAGACAACGGGTTAAAGGAACCAGAACATATTTTAGGTCGGCCCCGACCTAAGGAGGAGAAGCTGCGAGTTAATGAAGGCGTATTAGGTCGTATACGACCTAACGTGGTGAAGGGAGACGAGCTAGCGAGTCACGACCTAAAAACTTTGCGACCTAACTCTTTCTCGATCTAACTTTTCCAGAAGCAAGCTATGCCATTGTCTTAGGTCGTTAACGACCTTACTTAGGTCGTAAGTCGTCTGTAGCAGAAATATGAGTCGTATTGTCTTAAGTCGTTGAACATGTACTGTCTTTAGGTCGTTATTTCTTAAGTCGTCTTATGATGAGTCGTCTGTAATTGTGAACAGGTGATGTAACTGTGATCTGATAAGTCGGCAACGACTTAGTATAGGTCGTGAGATATGTTGCTTGTAAGTGTGTAATGTACTAAGTCGTGTGCGACTTAAATGATGAGTCGTGTGTACTGATTGATAGGTCGGCAACGACCTAAGGAGGTCATAGGTCATATACGACTTAAGGACTGGGTTGTAACTCCTATAAATACGCGTGTGTTGTAATTTTTGTTGTTGTTGATTTTGAATAAAATTTCTCTTTTGTTAGCTTTGTGCTTTCATACCAATTGGTAGTTGAGTGTAATCTCCTATCTCCTCTTTCGGTTAATCGAGTGCGCTCGATTCAACGATCGTAGAAGCCGATTCACGGAATCTAGTGCGCTAGATCAACGTGCGAAGAATCGTAGATCTTTAAACACGGTATAGTGCGCTATCAACGTGTTTGAGATAGCTAGAGTTCGGTATCTTTGGATCAACGAACTTGGGCATTTGGTATCTTCAACTCACCGATTGCTACATTTCATCGATTGAAGTTTTGTTTGACTAATCCGCTGCGTCATTATTGGTATCAGAGCCATTCTTAGCCAATCATAGCTAAGTTTGATTCTTGGAGCCAAGTTTTTGAAGTTTTTGAAGTTGAAGGAGTTCATCGTGTTCATATTGAAGTTGCATCAAGTTAGGAGTGTTTGATCCATTTCATTTTGGATCGAGGAGTTGGACTTTGTTTGGATTTTGACTTGGAGTTTTTGCGCGCCAAGGAGTTTGAATTTGAAGAAGGCCGTGTATACTTGGGAGTAGCCGTGCCTTGTTGATTGCATTTAAGTGTTTGTAGTAGGTGGCCAAGACAAGTTGTACCGAGGCAAGTCATAGCGAGTCAAGGTAGAGCCGACCTAACTTGAACCGAGTTAGTGTGAGCCGTGAACATTTATTGCCGATCTAAGGTTGAGCCTAGATTGCTTTATTGTGTGAAATTTTGAAGTATTGTGTTCAATTTGTTGAAGTTTGTGAAGTTTACAACCATGCCACCAAGGAGAGCTAACCGACATCAAAACGTTGAAGCTTTGTATCGTAGAGAAGAAGCCGAGCTTATGGAACAACGTATTAATGAAAAGTTTGATGAAGGCATTGGTAAATTGGAGAGATTGATGACTGATTTGAATCAAAGGAGAAGATCACCAAACTCGAACCATGGAGGAAACCGAGTTTCGCCATTGGTTACGGAAGCGAGGAGGGTATCACCACATTCTTGTAGAGATCGAAGAGAAACATCAATTTCATCACGAAGAGATCATCATGACTATGCACATGAAGAGAGAAGAAGTCAACGTGAATTTGACCATGAAGCATATAGAGATGAAGAGAGACATAGTCAAAGAAGCATGCATGAGAGAAGGGATGATGTTAGTCGAGATCGATGTAGGCGTACCTTTGATTTTGTTGAAGAGGGTGATAGAGCAAGTATTCATTATAGAGATCGAGACCAAATTCGAAATTCTTACCGTGATGTGGAGGATGATCGTCGTTGGGAGTCGGGTATGAAAATGGAAATTCCAGAATTTAAAGGCGGGATGGTTGCTGAGGAGTTTTTAGATTGGTTGTCTAATGTGGAGGAAATCTTTGATTTCAAGGAGGTGCCGGAGAATAGAAGGGTGAAGTTAGTTGCTACAAGGCTGAGGGGAAGAGCATTGGCATGGTGGCAGCAAACTAAACTTACTCGAGAACGAATGGGAAAGTCAAAGATAGAATCTTGGGAGAAGATGAAAAAGTTGATGAGATCTACTTTCTTACCTTACAACTACCAGTCACTTATGTACCAAAGGTTGCAGAATCTGAGGCAAGGGACGAAGTCTGTTAGTGATTATGCTGATGAATTTTACCAACTCATTGCCAGGAACGATATTATGGAAACAGAAGAACAGCTGACAGCTAGATTCATTGGGGGTTTGAGAATGCAGATCCAGGATATGGTTAATATGTTCGATCCTAGATCCGTTGCAGAGGCACATCAGAAAGCGTTAGCTTGGGAGAAACAAGGAAGGCGTGGAGGTGGTGTGTTTACTAATTCTAATAATCCAGTGAAAGGTGCCGGTGGAAGTTCTAGTGTTCCTAAACCTGTTACAAAGCCAGTGGTGAAGGAGGCTGAGAAGGCGAAGGCGAATAGTGTTTTCAAATGTTATAATTGTCAGGAGTTGGGTCACAAAAGCAACGAATGTCCGAGGCCGAAGAAGAGAACCATGGTTGCAGAGGTTAAGGCAGATGATGGTGAGGAGGCAGAGTATTCAAATGAACCTTATGTTGAGGAGGAAGAAGAAGTGTCGGGTGATGAAGGTTGTAATCTTATGATGAGGAGAAGTTGTTTGACACCTAAGCAAGAGGAGGATTGTAGTTGGCTGAGAAGCAATATTTTTCAATCGACATGTACTATTCTGGGAAAAGTTTGCAAGTTCGTTATTGATGCGGGAAGTTGTGATAATATTATTTCTACAGAGGCAGTGAGAAAGTTGAACTTGAAGACCGAGAAGCATCCTAAACCATACAAGCTTGCATGGTTAAGAAAAGGGGGTGAAGTGAAAGTATGTCGAAGGGCTTGTGTTAATTTTTCGATTGGGAAGAAGTACAAAGATGAAATCTGGTGTGATGTCGTAGATATGGATGTTTGTCACTTATTGTTGGGCAGGCCATGGCAGTTTGATAGAGCAGTTCAGCATGACGGTCGTGCCAACAGTTACAGTTTCATGTTCGAGGGTACTAAAATCACTTTGGTTCCTAAGAAACAGCAGCAGAAGGAGAGCAAGCTAGAAGAGATTGAAGAATTGAAAACTCTGTTGACTTTGAAGGAGTTTGTTAAAGAAGTGGAGGAAGAACCGGAAGTGTTTTTGTTGATTGGGAGAGAGAGTAGTGAAGAAGTTGAGATTCCCGAAGAAGCAAAGCCAGTTTTGGAAGAGTTTGAAGATGTCTTTCCAGAGGAGTTGCCAAAGGAGTTACCACCACTTAGAGACATTCAACATCAGATTGATCTTGTTCCGGGGGCAGTGTTACCACATCGACCACATTATCGTATGAGTCCGAAGGAACATGAGGAGTTGAGAAGGCAGGTGGAAGAATTACTTGAACAGGGTCGTATTCAGGAAAGTTTGAGTCCGTGTGCTGTACCTGCATTGTTAGTACCAAAGAAGGACGGAACTTGGAGAATGTGCACTGATAGTAGAGCTTTGAATAAGATCACTGTTCGTTACAGATTTCCTATGCCGAGGTTGGATGATTTGTTGGATCAGTTGAGTGGGGCAACTATATTCTCGAAAATTGATTTGAAGAGTGGTTATCATCAAATTCGTATCAGACCTGGAGACGAATGGAAGACAGCTTTCAAGACGAGAGAGGGGTTGTACGAATGGTTGGTTATGCCATTTGGTTTGTCAAATGCACCTAGTACATTCATGCGAGTGATGAATCAAATCTTTAGACCATTCATTGGGAAGTTCGTTGTGGTTTATTTCGATGATATTCTGATTTACAGCAGAAGTATGGAGGAGCATGTTCAACATTTGAGGGAAGTATTGATTATTCTTCGTGAGGAACAATTTTATGCTGCTACGAAGAAATGTGTGTTTATGACGCACAGTGTTTTATTTCTGGGTTATGTTGTTTCAAGAAAAGGTATTCAAGTTGACCAGAGTAAAGTTGAAGCTATTAGAAATTGGCCACAGCCGAGAACTATCACTGAAGTTAGAAGTTTTCATGGGTTGGCATCATTCTACCGAAGGTTCATTCCACACTTCAGTAGTGTGATGGCACCAGTTACCGATTGCATGAAGGGGAAACAATTTGCATGGTCAGAAGAAGCGGGGGTTGCTTTTGAGAAGATCAAGGAATTGTTGACGACAGCACCAATTCTTGTTCTACCTAATTTTCAGTTATTGTTTGAATTGCATACTGATGCTTCGAAGGTTGGAATTGGAGGAGTTCTGAGCCAGAATGGAAAGCCAGTTGCTTATTTTAGTGAGAAACTGTCAGGGGCAAAGATCAGATACAGTACATATGACGTTGAATTTTATGCTGTTGTTCAGGCTGTTAAGCATTGGAGACATTACTTATTTCAGAAGGAATTTGTTCTGTACACTGATCACGAAGCTTTGAAACATTTACAGGGGCAAGATAAGATTTCAGCAAGACATGCATCATGGATTGCATATTTACAGCAGTTTACTTTTGTCGTTAAGCACAAATCTGGGGTGACCAATCGAGTAGCTGATGCTTTAAGTAGGAGGAGTCATTTACTGACGACAATGAAGGTGGAAGTGACGGGGTTTGAAATGTTGCCAGAGATGATTGAAGAAGATCCTTACTTTGTGAAATATGTTGAAAAAGTGAAGGATGGGAGTACCGATGAATTCATGTTAGTTGATGGTTTTCTGTTTAAAGGAAATCGTTTATGTATTCCGGACTGTAGTTTGAGGATGAAGATTGTGAAGGAATTGCACGAGGAAGGACATGTTGGCCGTGATCGTACTTTACAGTTGATTTCGCAGTCTTACTTTTGGCCGTCGATGAGGAAAGAGGTTGAAAGATTCGTGGAGCGATGTCATATTTGCCAAGTTTCAAAAGGGACAGCAACGAATGCAGGGTTGTATATGCCGTTACCAGTACCATCTAAGCCATGGGTTGATATCAGCATGGATTTCGTTTTGGGTTTGCCGAGAACTCAAAGGGGAAATGATTCGATATTTGTTGTGGTGGACAGGTTTTCAAAGATGGCACATTTTGTTGCTTGCAAGAAGACAGCAGATGCAGTTCGAGTCGCACAGCTATTTTTCAAGGAGATTTATCGACTTCATGGTTTACCCGAATCTATTGTTTCTGATCGAGATACTCGTTTTCTGAGTCACTTTTGGTTGAGTTTGTGGAAGATGGTGGGAACGAAACTGAAATTTAGCAGTGCTTATCATCCGCAAACTGATGGACAGACGGAAGTTGTTAACAGATCTTTGGGAAATTTGTTGCGATGTCTTGTACAGGATAATTTGAGAAGTTGGGACATGAAACTATGCCAGGCAGAATTTGCTCATAATCATGCAGTAAATCGAAGCACAGGATTCAGTCCGTTTCAGATTATTTATTCAAATTTACCCAGGGGGCCATTGGATTTAGCAGCTGTACCACAGTCAAAGAGAACAGTTAAACGAGCTACTGATTTTGTTGATGAGCTGACTGAATGTCATAGAACCGTTCAGGAACGATTGGAGAAATCGAATGAGAAATATAAGAAGTTTGCAGATTTGAAACGTCGAAATGTTGAATTTAAGGAAGGTGATTTGGTTTATGCTGTATTGACAAAGGATCGTTTTCCGGCGGGTGCTTACAACAAGTTGAAGGCGCGAAAAATTGGTCCAATTGAAATTGTGAAGAAAATTAATGAAAATGCTTATAAGTTGAAGCTGCCAGAAGAGGTTTACACGTCTGACGTGTTCAATGTTAAACATCTTGTTCCTTATTACGGGGATAAACAATCAGATGAAGAAGAATGTACAAATTCGAGGTCGAATTTTTCTCAACCATGGGAGGATGATGCAGAGCAATCTGAAAATTCGAGAAATTCACAAGTCCTAGGTCGTGCACGACCTAAGAGAGAAAATTTAGGTCGTTCACGACCTAACAGCAGTGACCTACGACCTAACGGAACACGTGAAGAGGAGCGACGACCTATTGAAGGTATTGTGAATCGGCCACGACCTAACTGGGACACTCTAGGTCGTTTACGACTTAACGAGATAAGAGACAACGGGTTAAAGGAACCAGAACATATTTTAGGTCGGCCCCGACCTAAGGAGGAGAAGCTGCGAGTTAATGAAGGCGTATTAGGTCGTATACGACCTAACGTGGTGAAGGGAGACGAGCTAGCGAGTCACGACCTAAAAACTTTGCGACCTAACTCTTTCTCGATCTAACTTTTCCAGAAGCAAGCTATGCCATTGTCTTAGGTCGTTAACGACCTTACTTAGGTCGTAAGTCGTCTGTAGCAGAAATATGAGTCGTATTGTCTTAAGTCGTTGAACATGTACTGTCTTTAGGTCGTTATTTCTTAAGTCGTCTTATGATGAGTCGTCTGTAATTGTGAACAGGTGATGTAACTGTGATCTGATAAGTCGGCAACGACTTAGTATAGGTCGTGAGATATGTTGCTTGTAAGTGTGTAATGTACTAAGTCGTGTGCGACTTAAATGATGAGTCGTGTGTACTGATTGATAGGTCGGCAACGACCTAAGGAGGTCATAGGTCATATACGACTTAAGGACTGGGTTGTAACTCCTATAAATACGCGTGTGTTGTAATTTTTGTTGTTGTTGATTTTGAATAAAATTTCTCTTTTGTTAGCTTTGTGCTTTCATACCAATTGGTAGTTGAGTGTAATCTCCTATCTCCTCTTTCGGTTAATCGAGTGCGCTCGATTCAACGATCGTAGAAGCCGATTCACGGAATCTAGTGCGCTAGATCAACGTGCGAAGAATCGTAGATCTTTAAACACGGTATAGTGCGCTATCAACGTGTTTGAGATAGCTAGAGTTCGGTATCTTTGGATCAACGAACTTGGGCATTTGGTATCTTCAACTCACCGATTGCTACATTTCATCGATTGAAGTTTTGTTTGACTAATCCGCTGCGTCATTAACCCATAGTTAAGTATATATTTCATTCTTTAAGGAAACGTTCTTTTATTCACTTTTATTTGGGTCAAAACGAATGTTGCGTAAAACATCGTTACGACAACCCAAAATCACTAGTATGGGGATTCGAAATTAAATAGATATATAAATCTCAATACTATACAAAAATATTTCCCTTCGGAAACCATTTACTATAACAACAGTGTTATAGTCCATCATTTCCTTATTTTCTCGAAAACGTCTATTTCAACAATGAATGTTGAAATCTACGACTTCCTTTCCTTCTATTTCTCGAAAATGTCTATTTCAACAATGAATGTTGAAATCTATGTTTTCGATACTTGATGCATTTTAAAACGTCTTTAAATCGTTTTAAATTCTATTTAAAACATCCTTTTCCCAAAAGATATCCATTTTATTTAACGATATATTCACTGTTCAAACACGTGAATATAACTCCTTTAATAAACTTTTATATTCAACTGATCAAATTCAATTGATTACGAATTTATAAACAACGTTTATAAATTCTATTCCTTTTTATAAACTTCGATTTATAAATTTCCTTTATCAATCCAATTCAAATTATATAACTCAATTTCATACCAAAGGTTCATATTATAAGTTGATTACTTATAATTCATTCATTCATTTACCAAATCATTCTTTTTAAGCTTCACAAATTCCAAATCTTATTGCTTATAAGATTCTTTTATATTCCATGACAATTTCAACGTATAAAAAAATTCCTTTATTTACAATTTCTATAAATATCTCATTTAAATGCCCAAAATCCATTTTATAAGTTAATGACTCATGAATCTTTTATTTTCAATATCTATTCATTTTATAACTTTCACAATTTATAAATCTATAATTTTCAATGATCCATTTCATACTTCATTTTAACACATAATAAACTCGTTTATACTTCTAATATTTTTATTTATAAATATCAATTTATAAAATCTTTTATATTCATCCTTTATAATAATTCAAAAATCCAATTTTAAATTATTTTATAAATCTATTTATTTTTAAAAACTACCTTTGGTTATATTTCACAAAAATCTTAAAATCTATAACTTTAAAAAAATTTAAAATTTTAATTTAATTAAAATGAATCAAATTCAAAAAATTAAATAAAAACATATACTTTGGAAAAATCAATTTCAAATCCTTTATAATTCAAAATCGTTAAAAATACTTTTAAAAATGGATCCGATGATGCAGCAGCATCCAATAGTCAATCATGACACAAATATCATATATCAATATGATAATCAATAATCACACAATATCTATAATCATATAAATATTTGTGAGGGATCCAGTTGGATCCCTCCAACCTGTTTCCCTGCATCCACAGATGTTAGCACAATACCAATTCCACTTCAAGGTGGAATATCGCGGTATATGGGATTTTTCTAAAATATTATCCGCTTAATAGGCGGCGCAATAGGGTCTCATCCGCTATACAATGCGGGAAATCAATCAACTGCAATATATACATATGCCAATATATATATATTGCTATATATAGATATATCCTACTATATCTACTATCAAAATCAAGCAATCAATCAATCAATCAGCAAATTTTAAATATAACTATTTAAAATTTAACAAACCCTT
Source organism: Allium cepa (assembly GCA_030765085.1). Lineage (NCBI taxonomy): Eukaryota > Viridiplantae > Streptophyta > Magnoliopsida > Asparagales > Amaryllidaceae > Allium > Allium cepa. The sequence continues at coordinate 323,999,026 of CM060939.1, forward strand.
TTGAGTGAGAAGTTCTCACCTTAGCTTTTATTTTGCAGTCTATTCCCATCTCAACTCGATTTTCTCGATGTTTAACCTTGCATAACAATTTACACAATTTAATTAGTATTCGAAGTGATCGAATAATAAATTTTCGTTTCGTAATTTTAATTATTCAATGGTTTTGTTTTAAACCAATTCCTCCTTTAATAAATTTATTTAACTAATTATTGCTTTTGAATTAATATCTCTAAATCAATTTCTTTTAAATAAATTTGTTTAACTAAAATTTAAACTTTGAAACTAAATTTTCTTTAATCATTCCTAAAAATAAATTAAACAAGTGAGTTAAATAAATTCATTAATACCCGAAATAAATCGAATACCCATTTTCGTTTGGTATTCTATTTTTTTCTAACAATTTTAATTTCCAGCAAAAATTTCTTACAGTAAATACTTTTAACAAAAATAGGTATGTATGTATATTTTCATACATCTTCCTTACTGTATATGTGAGCATATATAAATATAAATTGTAAAAACATATAGTTATTATTCTTTCCTTTAACTTATATTTCTTATCTCCTAACTCATATACATACGTATATATATAAATTAAAAATAGAAAGAAAGAAAATCAAAAGGTTTATACCTAACAGAAGAGAACCCGACCTTCCCTACTCACGACTTCGACATTGGCTTAGCCGCAGCGAAACCCTAGATAACTAGACAGCGCCGCCACCATCCTCACGCGTACGCGATCGCAACCCACTGCCTTAGCCATCATCGAGCACCCACCACCATTGACGTCGCGCCACCCCAGATCGACTTCGCCTTGCCCTCGAGCTCTGTTGCCTCACGCGCCTGAACGCCGCCGCCCAGATTCACGACCACCTCCCCTCGTCGCGCGCGCCCATCACCGCTTCACTGAGTCGCGACCATGACTTCGCCTCCCACTGTCGCGTGCTCCCCCAATCGGTCGCCATTGATTTTAAACGAGAAGAGGAAGGCTCGGTGATTTCAATTCGATTGAAGCTGCTTCGATTTATAATTTTTTTTTTTTTGAATGAAAACTGCGGCCATTGTTTTTCTTTTGATTTACTGAAGAAAGAAAGGGCTTCGGCTTCGATTTCAAATAGAGAAAAACGTACGCTGCCACTATATTTTTTTCTTCTTTCTTCTGCGTTCTGATTTGTTTTTTTTTCTGAACGAAAGATTGTGCTCAGAGTTTTAAAATGAAGAAGATGGATCTCAGTATACACGTTGCAGGTGCTAGGGTGGCTAAGTACAAACATAGGGTGGCTGGGCAATACGGCTGGAGTTTGACAAATAGATAAAATATATTTTTAATTGAATTCAAATCGTTTTTCGAATAACTATCTCTAAGCGTTTATATACCGTACGCTCACACAACAACTCGGAAAAATACGAAAATTGAAATCCGATAATAATTCAATATTACGGACCCAATGGAACTGGTTTCGTCGAATTCCGAGACTGTATGAAAAATGACTATTTTTAAATATCGATTCGAACGATAAAATTTCAAAACTAAACAATTCACTTTCAAATTCAATTCTGAAGCTTCTATTATCTTCAATATTATCAATATAAATTTTATAAGCCTTTGAAATATTTTAAATCAGCTTAAAATTTAAGATTCGAATTTTTATTCAACTTTCAATAGATTAAATTTTATAATTTAATCGCCAAATTCATTCTGAAAATTTGAAATTCAAGTTAAACCATCATTCAAATATTTAAAATTAATTAAATATTTACAATTTAAATTGTTCAAAATTCTGGGTCGTTACAATCTTCCCCCCTTAAAAGAATTTCGTCCCGAAATTGCAAGTTAGGAAGAAATGGTCCTTAACTCGTCTACTATTTTTCACAATCCAAATAGTTTTATCAACTTACTAACCTAAATCTTTTTATTAAAGATCCATTATTATTTCAACTAGTTTTCCAACTTCAATTCTAAGTTTCAAACAATATTGTTCTACTTAACAATTCAAATTTAAATTCAAATTCAAATTTTAAACTTTCAAAATTTTCTCAAAAATTTTCTAACACCCTAAATTTTCAAAAAATTTCACCAGCGTCTCCTTTGCGCGGCTCGATCGGTACGACTACAAAATGGCACTACGGCCCCTCAGAATCAAAAAGAAAAGAGAAAGCCAAGTGGCCGGAGAAGAAAATCATCAAATTTCATACTGAAATTCAAATACGTACCTTTTTGTCGAGCAATTCAACTTTTATCTTTGAAATCAAAATCCCAATTCCATTTCTTTTAATACACCTGTATAACCTGCTATCCATAATATCCAATCACAATATTCAAATCATTTGCCAATTCCATTACAAAATTTTCAATATATACTACTTATACCATTTTTACTTCACTATTGAAGTTATATATTTATTCTTATTCAATTTTATATTTCCATCAATTTTGCATTTCAATTTCATTTGGATTCAAATTCACAATTTCAATTTATATTCAATTCAAGTGATTAACAACTCGCTTTCTTTTATTCAATTCATTTTTAAGTGAAACGAATTCATATCCATTCTAATTGATTTTAATTTCCATTTCATTTCCAATTAATTCCATTCAATTTTGTTTACATTCCATATTCATTTTAATTATTCCAGATTTACTTTCGACACAATAAATTTTCTTTAAGTAATTATTTCACTTTGTGTCCTTAAACATTTCTTCCAATTCACTTTATTCAAATTTATTCACTTATACTTACTTTAATTTAACTCCATTCTTTTAAATTAAATTTATTCTATCAAAATTCAAATTGTACAAGTTATCAACTTATTTATTATGCCAAAAATATTTTTATATAGTATTCCAGAGTCTTTTCAACCTTTCAAAACCATTTTTGAAAACAATTCAAATTATCCTTTGAATTTCCAAAACCAAACCCAAATTTTCCAAACGACTTTCATTTAAAATATTTGGCAGCAATTCCTCTTTTGGAAACCCGAAAATGAACATCGATAATGCTGCAGTCATTACCGAAGTTATTTTCCAACGACCGAAAAGAGTTTAGAGCTTTCATCTCTTCAAAATACTTTCCAAAACTTTTGAAAATCATTTTCAAATCAAAAAGGAATTTAATTTCTAAAATTTCCAAATTCTTTCAAAAACATTTCCAAAAACTTCTTTGGAATTCTATTTCCAATTATAAATCACATTTATAATTTTCATTCTTAAACTTCATTTGTATATGGTTTTTATTTTCTTATCTTTGAAGTTATGATTTCAATTTCTTATTTAATTTCAATGGTAATAGTTTTAATGTTATCAATTCCTAACATCCAAGCATCCATATACTATAATAATTTACAGAAAACCATTCCTTTTATATACGAAAATAGTTTGGGCAAAATTATTTCATTTACCCGATTTTAAAACAATACTGTGTCAGTTTATCTTGTTTAAGAGTTTAGAAACCCCTATCGACACAGTTAGCTAGACTGCACCGACCAGAACCTATAAACAATCAACCGATAAGTCAACACAATACAAAACAATTTCATATTCACTAACAAATACGCGCTCATATCTATTATTACACTCAAACTCATTCTAGAGTACTACTGACTCTATCTCTAATGAGTAACACCCAACAGAGCCAAGGTTATCGCTTAACCATAAGCTCTGATACCACGTTGTCAAGACCCGATACTTCGACTTTCGAAAATCGACATTAATACGTCCACTGTATCAAATGTCGCATAATCGAAGGCCGGAAAATCGAACCATGAGGGTTTAAGAAAGAAGAAAGAGGTAGAAGAAGAGAGAAAAAGGTAGAACGGAACAGAAAGAAACAACAAAACAGAACAGAACAACATCAGAATCTCACAATCGCAGCGGAACAACATATAATAGATAAATGAATATTCATTAAAACAAAGAACTGTATATTTTATACATTACATCACATCAAATTACATTCATCATATTAACAGAGTTTACAACAACAAACAGCGGAAAAGAAATACTATATACAATAGATAATATAATACGCCATCCAGCTCGCCTCCAGATATCTGTACAACACCTGAATCCAGAATGACCTGATAACCTAACTCTTGACTGCCCGTGTGGAAATTGGTGGGCACCCAGAGTTTAGGAAGGGAAACAATAAACTCCAGGTCAGTCATGTGACTGGTGTGAGAACTAAAAACGGTTATTTATCTTTAAAACAAAGAATAGGATAATTTTTAAATAAATTCGCAATGCTTTTTTTTTAGAAAATGGAACTACCATAAGGCCTCCCGCCACACACACAATGCAAACGCAGAATTGGAGGAGATTTCTCCTTATGATAGTCAAAGATGCTTGATACGCATAAAATCAAATCATTTTTGATATTATTATTAGTGCATAGTGTAGAAAACAATTTCAAAAGTAGAATATAAATCTTAGCCAGCATAGGCATTCCGCACTTATGCCTACTATAGCTACTATGTTCAATAGCAGGTTACCGCCACATTCCATAGCAGGTAATACAACTAAAACCGTACAAGGCTCGTATTGTTTCTTTGGATTTCCAACAAATGGTCAGGCCAAGGAACTTCCCATTGCCACATGGAAACGCCTCTGGAATGACGTCCCGAGAACCTAACCGGATCTCTGCCAACACAAGGCCGGGTTACCCCTAACTGGGTAACTACTGACACGAATATGTCATTCCCCGATCGTAACCGATCTATATCCGAGGATCCCCGATTTCCGACAACCACAAAGTAATAAATTTGCAGTAATCACATAGGTTAAGTATCTGGGCTCCATACCATGATACCACCTCTATCCAGAAGGGATGACATACACTAAAGGGGCGCTACCCCCTAATAACCTTACCGCATCTTTCTTGTTTTGACCATTTCCAGGGTGTGAGGCTCGATGAAGTCTCGTCCACAAAGCCACGCTTTATACAAAAGCTGCTTTGGGTCAAAAAATGATCAAAGCAATGATCATCAAGATAGATGATCAAACAAATGATCCTATCACAAACGATCAACCAATGATCATTTCACAGCATCACTCAGCATGCCGCATTACCTATTTGGAAATGTATCACTAGTGACCATCAACTATATAACCTCTGAGCTCGTACGTCTCAAAGAAGGGTGTTAAGCTAAGAGAATAAATTCTCCGCCACCAACAGAAATATATTTGATAGAAACCAGCTTTACATCTCAAATTGTAAAGTCAGACATACAATCCATACAAGTCCGTTCCGGGATCGAACGGAACCGAAGGCACTTCCAAAGAAGCCCTTGCAATCCGGATATTCACTAATCACGTCCGGACAACCCGTCACTAAGGGTGATAAAACCTCTATATCGGAGATCAACCGATGCAGAGTAACTCGACGGTAATCCATCCGTTTTCACAAATATCCGGTCTTCAACGCCGGTCTTCAATTGCAATTCATAACGACGTATCACATATTCGGAGTGGGTTATACGACCCCATGGTCCTTTCCCGGTTAACCCGAATAGTGAGCGCTTATTTTAAAAATAAGTGTGGCATCCAATTCAAGCAATTCACAACAATTACTTATTCAAGGGTAAATATTGATAGTCGGTTATTTAACTATCAATAGAGATGAGCAACATCATCAGATCCCAAATAATTTTCCAAATTATTTATTTCCCCAAAAAATATCTTTACAAGATATATAATTTTCCTGTAACGTCCCGAAAATTTTCGACTTTCGAAAATTCAACATCGATACTCACTTTATCGACTGCCGAGAAATCGAAGGCCAGAAACCCGAAATGTTATGCTTTAAGAAAAAGAAAAGAAAGAAAAAGAAGAGATAAGATAGTAGAAAATAGAGAGAAAATGGAAAATATAACAGAAAGAAAACAGCAGAACAATAACAGAATCTCACCATCGCAGCGGAACAACATATAATAAATGAATAATCTTTAAACAAAGAACTATATCAGTTATTACATCACATACATTACATTTCATTACATCACATCATCAGAGTGTACAACAACAACAACATCAATAGTGGAAAAAGAAATACTATATACTAGTAATACGCCATGCCATCCATCTTGCCTCCAGCAACTCCAGAATATCCAGAATAGCCTGATAAACCTAACTCTTGACTGCCCGTGTAGAAATTGGTGGGCACCCAGAGTTTAGGAAGGCAAACAATAAACTCCGAGTCAGTCATGTGACTGGTGTGAGAACTCAAAACAGTTTATTTATCTTTAAAATCAAAATAGAGGAATATTTTTAAAGTCAATTCGCAATGCTTTTTAAAATGAGACTACCATAAGACCTCCTGCCACACACACAATGCAAACGCAGACTTGGAGGAGATTTCTCCTTATGATAGTCAAAGATGCTTGATACGCATTTAAAAGAAACATTTGATATTATTATTAGTGCATAGTGTAGGAAAAATTCATTTCAAAAGTAGAATATAAATCTTAGCCAGCATAGGTACCATTATAGTATGCTTACTATAGCTACCATATTAGATGGAAGGTTCTACAACTAAAACCGTACAAGTCTCGTATTGTTTCTTTGGATTTCCAACGAATGATCAGGCCAAGGAACTTCCCATTGCCACATGAGAATGCCTCTGGATGGACATCCCCGAGAACCAAACCGGATCTCTACCAACACAAGGCCGGGTTACCCCTAACTGAGTAACAACTGACCGAATATGCCATCCCCCGGTCCTTTGGGACCTTTCACCGAGCGCTCGCAATAAATTCACACAATCATAAAGTGTTTTCAACATGAGTAAGTATCTGGGCTCCATACCATGATACCACCCTTTTCCAGAAGGAAATGCATATATCCTAAAGGGCGCTACCCCTCATAACCTTGCTGCATCTTTCCTGTTTTGACCATTCACGGGGTGTGAGGCTCGACGAAGTCACGTCCACAAAAACATACTTTATACAAAAGCCATGCTTTGGGTCAACAAATGATCATAGAAATGATCACCAGGATAGACGATCAAATAAACGATCCTATCACAAATAATCAACACAATGATCATTTCACAGCAACACTCAGCATGTCACATTACCAAATTGGGAATATATCGCTGATAACCTTCAACTACATAACCTCTGAGCTCGTACGTCTCAGAGAAGGGTGTTAAGCTAAAAGAATGAATTCTCCGCCACCAACAGAAATATATTTGAAAGAAATCTGCTTTATATCTCAATTTGTAACGTCAGACATACAATCCATACAAGTCTGTTCCGGGCTCGAACAAAACTGAAGGCACTTCTCACGAAGCCCTTGCAATCCGGGTATTCACAATCCCGATCGAATTTCCCATCACTTAGGGAATCTCTATACCAGGAGCTACCCAGTGCAGAGACAATCGATAGGTCATCCTATCGCTTTCGCAAATACCGGGTCTTCAACACCGATCTTTAATGCTATCATAACGACGTATCATATATTCGGAATGGGTTATACGACCCCATGGTCCTTTCCCGGTTAACCCGAATAGTGAGCGCTTATTCAAAAATAAGTGTGGCATTCAAATTCAAACAAATCACATCAATTACCCATTCAAAGGGAAATATTGATAGTCGGTTATTGAACTATCAATGGATATGCACAACATCACCAGATTCCAAATGATTTTCCAAATTATTTATTTTCCAAAATATCTTTACAAGATATATAATTTTCACACTTCAAAAATAAATTAATATTTATTTTTAAACAAATTCCACTTCCTTTTATAAATTCCATAGTGAATTTATATTTCACAATATCCATGCATATACGATTTCAATTATTCATTTCAATTTATCTTCAAAAAGATAAATTCTCTAATATTCACTTTATATTGGAAAACATTTCCATACTTATTAAAAATAAGTAATTCACAAATCTTTTTATTTTCTATACTTGGAAAATATTCAATATACTTAAATCGAGATTAAGTATATATTTCATTCTTTAAGGAAATCATTCTCTTAAACATATTTATTTGGGCCAAAACGAATGTTGCGTAGAGCATCGTTACGACAACCCAAAATCACTAGTATAGGGATTCGAATTTAAGATAGATATATAAATCCCAATACTATACAAAACATTTCCTTTCGGAAAGCATTTACTATAACAACAGTGTTATAGTCCACCATTTCCTTCTATTTCTCGAAAACATCTATTTCAACAATAAATGTTGAAATCTATGGTTTCGAATCTCAACACATTTTAAAACATCGTTAGATCGTTTTAATTTATTTTAAAACATCACATTCAAAATAATTTCTTTAACATATTATTCACTATTCAAAAACGTGAATATACTACGTTAACAACTTTCATCCTTTTATACATTTCATTTTAAAGGATTATTCACAGTCAAAATGTGAATATAACTCCATTAATAGGTTTCAACAATTTACTTCTTAAAATAAGTCATTTTCGAATTTATAAAACAACGTTTATAAATCCCTTTTCTATTTATTTTATAACAACTCCTTTTATAAATTCCTTTATTAACCTATTCGATTTATAACTCAATTATAAACCAAAAGTTCACACTATAAGTTAAATGCTTATAAAACGATTATTTTACAAAATCGTTCTTTTAAACATCCCAATTCATAAATCTTATAACTTATAAGATTCATTTATTTATCCAAAACCATTCTTTAATAACTTCACGAAATTTATAAATCTTATTATGTATAAATTTCACTTATAACTTCACCATTTATAATTTTATAAATTCCATTCACTCCTGCAATCCATTTTCACTTCATTGAAACCCTTATAAAACCTCGTTTTATAATTTCGATATTTCAATTTATAAATATCCATTTATAAATCTCTTATATAAATCAATTTATATTATTCTTTTAAAACATCTTTAAACTCCTTTATAATTTCACCATTTTGATTTATAAAATAATCAAATTTTATAAATCCTATATTTCGACTCTTTATAATAATTTCAAAAATCCCGATTAAACTATTTTATAAAATCATTAGCCTCATATTTTCAAAAATCTACCTTTAACTATATTTCTCAAAAAATATAATTTTTATAACTTCAAAATTATAACGTTTATTTATTTAAAATGGATCAATTCCAAACATATAGTATATTTTCAAAAATCACTTTATAAATCATTTTAAAATTTCAAAGTTTGGTCCAATGATGCTACACACCAAATAGTCAATCACGACAACAACGATATCATATATCGATATGATAATCCATCAAATATCAAAATATCTGAAATCAAATAAAAACTGTTGAGGAATCCAGTTGGATCCCTCCAACCTGTTTTCCTGCATCCACAAACATTAGCACAATACCAATTCCGCTCCAGTACGGAATTATCGCCGTATATGGGATTTAAAATATTATCCGCTTAATAGACGGCGCAATAGGGTCTCATCCGCTATACAAATGCGGGAAATCAATAACTCCAATATATACATATGCCAATATGTATATATTGCTAATATATATAATACCAATTTCACTGTTTATGAAATATTCGCGGTATATGTTTTTAATAAATAACATCCGCTTACTAACGGCGTATAATGTCTATTTTAACAATCAATAGATAACAATCATCATTCAAACATGCATTCAAATATTTTAAATCTAACTATTTAAAATAAAAATCGAAACTGATTCGATTGAGTGATAAGTTCTCACCTTGATTTCAATTTCGTTTCAGCGATTTATTTCGAATAAAATTAAACGAACGTTTAATTTTATCCAAAATTCTCACTAACTCCAAACGACTCCAATCCAACTCCATCGCGTAGTGCTCGTCCATACGATTCCAACGCAACTGGTTTCGCGCGTTTTCGACCTCGTATGAAAAAGTTATGCATTTTACAAGTTTACTCGAATTTTATAATTAAAATTACAACATAAATTTTATAATTAAAACCCTCAACTATTCTCAGCCCTTGGATCTGCATCCCCCCATCGTGACCGCACCCCCTTTCTTCCATCACGTACGCACGCCTACAGGCTTCAACACGCAACATGAACCCATTAGCATGAAACTAGGGTTTCGATTTGCTCCGCCAATACTCGACTAAACTTCATCAAACCACCTCCATGCGAACGCCCTTCGCAAGAGCTACCCTCACCATCCACGGCATGAAGCTCGCCCCCCCCCCCTTTAGCCTTGATTTTCGTGCGAAAGCTGTAGAGGACGTGGCCCTCTCCCTCTCTCCACGCGACGCCAAACTCCATCATCACCGTACGGATCTGAAGCTCTCGGGATGCTCTTCATCTTTGTAGTTGATCACTTCTTCTAATTGTTTGTAGATTGGGAGAGATTGAGGGGGAAAGGAGGATGATTTCTGGCCTTTGAATTATGGGGTGGCGGCTAGGGTTATTAGGGTTTAGGTTTTATTTATTTTTTTAATTTATGAAGAAAGTGGTCTATTTATAGGAAAATCGATCGACACTATTCATTCCGGAAATTCCGAACTCCGTTTCACGCGCCGTAACCAGCATTTCTAGGGTTTACACCGCGTTCCGGACACAATGGAATAGGTTTCGAAAGCTAATTCGGACATCTGTGCAAGTTATGGCAATAAACGTTCAATTTGAATTAAACCGATTTAAGCGATTTTATAGGCGTTTTAATTTGTACCGGACAAACGGTAAATCCAATTGACACGAAATTTGAAACCTTACAATAATATCACATTACGGATCCGATGAAACTGGTTTCGTCGAAATCCGAGACTTTTTGAAAAATGGCTATTTTAACTCGCCAAATTTAATATTAAAAATAATTCGATGCGTTTCGAGCTACTACGATCAAACGATAGCTCCGATTGACACGAAAATTGAAATCCGGTAATAACAAACTATTATGGATCCAATGGAACTGGTTTCGTTCAATTCTGAGACTGTTCAAAAATTGGCTATTTTCACTAGTCGATTTTAATATTAAAATATTCAATTTTCACAATTTAACTCTTAATTCGATTTTAAAAGTTCTAAAATATCTTTCTAACTTCAATATGATAAAATAAAATTTTACAAATCATTTTCAATCATATTTAGCTCAATTTTCAATTATTTCCATAATTTAACATACTAAATTATTGATTTAATTATTCAATTAAATCCAATTATTCAAATAAAAATTTATTTGACTTATAAATTCACTTCTTAATATTTAAAATTAATTAAATATTCAAATTTAAATTAATAAAAATCCTGGGTCGTTGTAATTTTCCACACTTCAAAAATAAACAACGTTTATTTTGAAACCAATTTTCCCTTTCCATTTATAAATTCCATAGTGAATTTATATTTCAAAATATCTACTGATCTACAGTTTTCAATAGATTTCAAATATTCAATTCCAATTTATCTTCAAAAAGATAAATTCTTAAAAACATTCCATTTCATATTGGAAAAGCAATTCCATACTTATTTAATAAGTAATTCACAAAATCTTATTTATTTTCAACAATTTGAAAATATTCAATATACTTAACCCATAGTTAAGTATATATTTCATTCTTTAAGGAAACGTTCTTTTATTCACTTTTATTTGGGTCAAAACGAATGTTGCGTAAAACATCGTTATGACAACCCAAAATCACTAGTATAGGGATTCGAAATTAAATAGATATATAAATCTCAATACTATACAAAAATATTTCCTTTCGGAAACCATTTACTATAACAACAGTGTTATAGTCCATCATTTCCTTATTTTCTCGAAAACGTCTATTTCAACAATGAATGTTGAAATCTACGACTTCCTTTCCTTCTATTTCTCGAAAACGTCTATTTCAACAATGAATGTTGAAATCTATGTTTTCGATACTTGATGCATTTTAAAACGTCTTTAAATCGTTTTAAATTCTATTTAAAACATCCTTTTCCCAAAAGATATCCATTTTATTTAACGATATATTCACTGCTCAAACACGTGAATATAACTCCTTTAATAAACTTTTATATTCAACTGATCAAATTCAATTGATTACGAATTTATAAACAACGTTTATAAATTCTATTCCTTTTTATAAACTTCGATTTATAAATTTCCTTTATCAATCCAATTCAAATTATATAACTCAATTTCATACCAAAGGTTCATATTATAAGTTGATTACTTATAATTCATTCATTCATTTACCAAATCGTTCTTTTTAAGCTTCACAAATTCCAAATCTTATTGCTTATAAGATTCTTTTATATTCCATGACAATTTCAACGTATAAAAAAATTCCTTTATTTACAATTTCTATAAATATCTCATTTAAATGCCCAAAATCCATTTTATAAGTTAATGACTCATGAATCTTTTATTTTCAATATCTATTCATTTTATAACTTTCACAATTTATAAATCTATAATTTTCAATGATCCATTTCATACTTCATTTTAACACATAATAAACTCGTTTATACTTCCAATATTTTTATTTATAAATATCAATTTATAAAATCTTTTATATTCATCCTTTAAAATAATTCAAAAATCCAATTTTAAATTATTTTATAAATCTATTTATTTTTAAAAACTACCTTTGGTTATATTTCACAAAAATCTTAAATTCTATAACTTTAAAAAAAAAAATTAATTTTAATTTAATTAAAATGAATCAAATTCAAAAAATTAAATAAAAACATATACTTTGGAAAAATCAATTTCAAATCCTTTATAATTCAAAATCGTTAAAAATACTTTTAAAAATGGATCCGATGATGCAGCAGCATCCAATAGTCAATCATGGCACAAATATCATATATCAATATGATAATCAATAATCACACAATATCTATAATCATATAAATATTTGTGAGGAATCCAGTTGGATCCCTCCAACCTGTTTCCCTGCATCCACAGATGTTAGCACAATACCAATTCCACTTCAAGGTGGAATATCGCGGTATATGGGATTTTTCTAAAATATTATCCGCTTAATAGGCGGCGCAATAGGGTCTCATCCGCTATACAATGCGGGAAATCAATCAACTGCAATATATACATATGCCAATATATATATATATATATTGCTATATATAGATATATCCTACTATATCTACTATCACAATCAAGCAATCAATCAATCAATCAGCAAATTTTAAATATAACTATTTAAAATTTAACAAACCCTTTTGAGCGAGAAGTTCTCACCTTAGCTTTTATTTTGCAGTCTATTCCCATCTCAACTCGATTTTCTCGATGTTTAACCTTGCATAACAATTTACACAATTTAATTAATATTCGAAGTGATTGAATAATAAATTTTCGTTTCGTAATTTTAATTATTCAATGGTTTTGTTTTAAACCAATTTCTCCTTTAATAAATTTATTTAACTAATTATTGCTTTTGAATTAATATCTCTAAATCAATTTCTTTTAAATAAATTTGTTTAACTAAAATTTAAACTTTGAAACTAAATTTTCTTTAATCATTCCTAAAAATAAATTAAACAAGTGAGTTAAATAAATTCATTAATACCTGAAATAAATCGAATACCCGTTTTCGTTTGGTATTCTATTTTTTTCTAACAATTTTAATTTCCAACAAAAATTTCTTACAGTAAATACTTTAACAAAAATAGGTATGTATGTATATTTTCATACGTCTTCCTTACTGTATATGTGAGCATATATAAATATAAATTGTAAAAACATATAGTTATTATTCTTTCCTTTAACTTATATTTCTTATCTCCTAACTCATATACATACGTATATATATAAATTAAAAATAGAAAGAAAGAAAATCAAAAAGTTTATACCTAACAGAAGAGAACCCGACCTTCCCTACTCACGACTTCGACATTGGCTTCGCCACAGCGAAACCCTAGATAACTAGATAGCGCCGCCACCATCCTCACGCGTACGCGATCGCAACCCACTGCCCTAGCCATCATCGAGCACCCACCACCATTGACGTCGCGCCACCCCAGATCGACTTCGCCTTGCCCTCGAGCTCTGTTGCCTCACGCGCCTGAACGCCGCCGCCCAGATTCACGACCACCTCCCCTCGTCGCGCGCGCCCATCACCGCTTCACTGAGTCGCGACCATGACTTCGCCTCCCACTGTCGCGTGCTCCCCCAATCGGTCGCCATTGATTTTAAACGAGAAGAGGAAGGCTCGGTGATTTCAATTCGATTGAAGCTACTTCGATTTATAATTTTTTTTTTTTGAATGAAAACTGCGGCCATTGTTTTTCTTTTGATTTACTGAAGAAAGAAAGGGCTTCGGCTTCGATTTCAAACAGAGAAAAACGTACGCTGCCACTATATTTTTTTCTTCTTTCTTCTGCGTTCTGATTTGTTTTTTTTTTCTGAACGAAAGATTGTGCTCAGAGTTTTAAAATGAAGAAGATGGATCTCAGTATACACGTTGCAGGTGCTAGGGTGGCTAAGTACAAACATAGGGTGGCTGGGCAATACGGCTGGAGTTTGACAAATAGATAAAATATATTTTTAATTGAATTCAAATCGTTTTTCGAATAACTATCTCTAAGCGTTTATATACCGTACGCTCACACAACAACTCGGAAAAATACGAAAATTGAAATCCGATAATAATTCAATATTACGGACCCAATGGAACTGGTTTCGTCGAATTCCGAGACTGTATGAAAAATGACTATTTTTAAATATCGATTCGAACGATAAAATTTCAAAACTAAACAATTCACTTTCAAATTCAATTCTGAAGCTTCTATTATCTTCAATATTATCAATATAAATTTTATAAGCCTTTGAAATATTTTAAATTAGCTTAAAATTTAAGATTCAAATTTTTATTCAACTTTCAATAGATTAAATTTTATAATTTAATCGCCAAATTCATTCTGAAAATTTGAAATTCAAATTAAACCATCATTCAAATATTTAAAATTAATTAAATATTTACAATTTAAATTGTTCAAAATTCTGGGTCGTTACATAACATATCAACAACTAACACACATTATTAGTAACAAATTTAAATATAATATATACAACAGGTTATGATGTCGTATGTCATAGGTGATCAATTGCAGATAATAGCATATCATATTTAACAATTAATAACTTAACAATTCAAATCTAACAGCGTATTTCAATCGTCCTTTCATGTGAACTAAATTTACTAATATAAGACTGTTAATCGTGAGTGATTGCACGCCTTTCGAGGCTAGAGAAATAACTAAAACAAGATGCGATGATCCAAGCACAATTCCAAAGCACGGCACGATGAATCACGAATTCGACGAGTAAGGTTGATAGTTTGGAATCAAGGAAAACAAATCAGTCTAGCTTGATACAAACTGAACAAAGTATATGTTATATATCTATATATTATTTTATTATTTTTTCTCTAAAATCAATTTAAAAACATAAATTTAAAATAAAATCTATTATTTTTTTCCAATCAATATTTAATTTATACACATGTAAAATAACTCTCTCTCTCTCTCTATATATATATATATATATATATATATATATATATTTAAAACCCAAACTCGTGTATATTTATATATATAAACTTGCATACATATTATATTTTAAAGTTATATATTAATTATAAAATCAATATAAACTTACTTTATTATACACTCAAACGGATCATATATAAACTTATATATAAACAATCATGTTATATGTGACTTATATACATAACAATAGATTATATACAAACTTATATAACTTTATATATAAACATATCTTATAGTTTATATACTTTTATATAAACAGGACTATACATTATAATCAGTATATCAACTATATAAGCTAATACATATGCAAATTGTATATATGAAAATGAGTTGAGTGTCTGGGTGGTGGAAGAATTGCTAACCGCTGATGTATTGGTAGAGGGTGGCGCTTGGGGGAGGTCTAGGTGGCCAGCTATAGAGTTTCGAGTGGGAATGTTGAGTGTGATGCGGATGATGGGTTGGAGGAGCTGGAAGGTGGATGGTCAGGCAGAGGCCGAGCACGTATGGAAGGGTGGAGAGGTCGATCACCTTTTTTAATAGGCAAATGGGTTCGCGTTGGTTTTCATGCAGATGGAAGGAAAAGGCGGGTCCGCCTAGGTGTTAATGGGTTTCTGGGTGAAGCTTAGAAGGGCAGAGTGTGAGAGTTGCATGGGCTTCTCTATGGAATGGTGGAAAGGCATCGACAACCAAAGGGAAGGTGACAGGGAAAATGTTGAAGGCACATGAGGCAGGGTTTAGCCGAGCGGAGGCTATGTCTGCAATGGAGTTGGAGTTTGGTTGTCATGGGTTGGCTGAGCTGTGAGGGTGGGTGGCAAGCGGTCGGAAAAGGGAGTAGTCACAACGGTCAGTCTGGAGAGGCTTGATGGGTTGGAGTTTGGGGCGGAGATCATTGCTCGGTGGTGAAGTGGATGAGAAGGAAGTGGATGCGGTGGTCACATGGGAAGCTAGGCAAGAGAAGGCGGAAATAACACAAAAGGGGAGGGCAGCCTACTGGAAAGAAAAAGCTTTGCAATATACTTATATATGTATTTTTTTCAAAAGTGAGAATATGAACAATCAAATGATGAATGAAAACGAACAAGCACGTGCTTTATATACCACTTCGTGCAAACGAAAATGAATATGCTCTCTGACATATATGTTTATATATATATATATATATATATATATATATATATATTTGAACCAAATGAAAATAGATGGGAGAGCAAAGAAAGGCACAAATGAACATAAATAAATTGAACAGGTAGGGAAAGAAAAAGCCACATATTGGATTTCGAAGAATATTAAAAGCAAATGCCTATTTGTCTTCTCCCAGTCCATAAAGGAAAGGACACAGGGAAATCAAAAGGCTTGAAATGGATACTGATATGGCAAATTGTTTTGCCGATTTGGCGGCGTATCAAACGCTGAAATACACAGAGGAATATACTATGGAGATCGACATGATGAAGCGAACAGGATGGTATACAAAAATCAACGATACGACCATTCTATCAAAAGTTGATATTCGTTGCCAAAAGTGCTGCTAAAACGCCGAAAATAAGATAAACGGAGCTAGATCGGTCCAAATTTGGCGCAATGAAATATGACGTCTCATTCAGAAAATGTTTTACATTTTTATTATACAAAAATATTCAGATTTCGAAAATATTTTATTTTCACGATTTTAAATTGAAATTGAAAATCACACAACAGAACTAACTTTCGTATTTTCTGATGAAAATCTGCCATTTGCTATGTTTAAATAGACGCATTCCAAATAGCAAATTTTCATTGCGAAATTTAATTGTTTGAATTTCAAGAAAAATTTAGTTAATTACATTATTAATATCATTAAAATTTTCGGATCATTACAGATTTTATTAAAATAAAATTAAATCAGATCAATATAAATTTAGACTTTATAGGCCTGATAAGCTACAAAATGGAACAAATTTATTGAAATTTACCCGACTACGTGCTGGCCCAGATTCAACAATGGCGTCAGAGCCTAATAGCCTATGCACTTTAAATTAGTCATGCTAGGGCTAACTAATTAAGCTTACCTATTTAGTATAGTGTTTAGAAAAGTAGCTTCTAGGTTAGGTTTGGGTAATCACGTACACTACCCAACTAGGCTGCTAACCTGTCCCAAAAGGTGAAGTGAGTCCTAAGGTTACTCCTAATATAAAAGGCTCAATTTTAGTTGGCCCTTGGACTACTTTTCAATATTGTTTTTAAATTAAAATAAAATTTTAAATTTCAATGCTAAATTCAAAATAAGATATATATTGTAAATGTTATGATATAATCTTCAAAAATGTTTAGAAAATATTATAAACATATACTTTAAAAAATTTAATATTAATAAGCATAATAAAATAAATAAACAAGTTAAATAGTTAATTGATTAAACATATATAAGATATATAATGGTATATGTTACATTGACTTGTATTGCTTAAGACAATGTAAAAGTATACATACAATAAGAAGAATTTTCAAAACTAAAAATATTTAACTAAAATTGTTTAATTAAATAAATTAATTAAAAGGTAACTAATAAATGAACTAAATAAATATATATATATACATAGATATGTGTGCATAACTATAAATGTTGTAGTTATATATACAATATAAAATGTTAATTTGTATATTATAAAATTAATTAAAAATGTTAATTAATTAAATAAGATTTGACTAGTTTAACATTATACATAAGACTATTATATAAGTTAATTAAATTATAAAAGTCATGTTATAATTAAAACTTATATAATATGAATGTATAAATTAAAGATGGAACATCAAGAAACCCTAAATACACTTAAGGGATAAATACATTACGTATAGTACATATACCATGCTTTTTGATGTTTCCGACACTTGAATCTCGATGGTATTTCATACGAAATACATTATTCCAAAATTCAATATCACTCAGTATAATATACTAAAGATTATGAATATTTAATGGACAAAATTTCCACTGTTTATTTATTAATACGTTATCGACATACTCCTTGGTTATCGAGCTTTCCTCAAGCTAGGGATGGTATAAGTAGTACTAATAATATATAGAATGGACGAGGTATGATAATGGCATATATTTGTTGAGCTTTCCTCAAAATATGTACATTATACTTAGGCTATCATGAAATGGTAGGTATGAGTAAATAATCTCTATTTATTTGTTGAGCTTTCCTTAAGGTAAAGGCGAGATTGGGATAAGGAACCATGGGTTAGGAGTTGTATATGATACAACCGATAAGGAGTTATCCATCGTATGCAGGAGTTTGATTTATTGAGCTTTCCCCAACGTCAAAATCCAAAGGTATACGAGTCCTAATACCCACTAATGGAGTCGAAAGACTTTTATGTTTTGACTTAGGGTTTGGAGAAAAGACTAGTGAGAACTTATTAGTAAAAGTAGACATAAATTATAACCTTACTAATATTATAAGAACATGCTCTATGAAATTGTCCTAATCTACTAAGTTAAAACTTGTCGAAAAATGTCTACAGCCAAGCTATTTTCTGAAAATAACAAACTCACCAAACCTAACTATGTTAACTAGTTAAAAGCAATAAAGATAGCATTAACTTATGAATGTTGTTAGTCATCGATAACTACACCTCCAAAAGAACAACCTATTGCTGATGCGGACCCCGAACTGAGACTTGCTTATGATAAATGGGTTTTAGACCTAGAAATCACTTGAATTTTCACCCTGTCTGCGTTAGATAAGTCATTGTAGAGGCACCATGTGAACATATATGTCCATGAGGTTTTTGATATTCCACAAGGCATAAACACATGAAGACACTGTTCAACACCAAAATGACTAAAGGAAAGAAAGTGGACGATCGCCTTCTAATGATGAAAGGCTATATTGATAAACTTGCATAGTTAAACATAACAATAAGCAATAAGATGCAAATCGACATGATCCTTAGGTCTCTTACTCTCTAAAAATAACCATTCATATTAAACTATAATTTGAACCATTTGAACATAAGCCTCGTGGAGCTCCTTAATATGTTAAGGGAGGTCGAGTCTTCATGCAAGGTTTGACTGACTCTACTTCCTATTAAAGGGAACGTATCATCTTCAAAAGGTTCAAAGAAGCGAAAAACGATTAACAAGAAAAATAAGAAAATTGCTACTACGGACAAGGGTGAATGCCATCATTATCACAAGAAAGGTCATTGGAAATAGAATTATACGGAGTACTTGAAGATTGTTAAAGAGAAGAAGCGAAATAGTTTTACCGCTCCATCATGTATATTTATGATTCAAAATTGTTTTGCAATCAATTAATTATTCTAGGTTTTAGTACTAGATCCGGAACACACATCTGTAATTCGTTATAAGGGCTTAGAAACTGGCACATGTAAAAGGAAGAAATGAGGCTTCAAGTTGCCGATGGGTCTATTGTAAATGCATTGGCAGTTGAGGAATTTCATTTGAGGTTTGCCGAGTGGTTTTGTTTAGATAATAAATAATTGCTATTACGTAAAAGACTTTATTTGTGGGATTAATTCTATGTCTAGAATGTCTGATACTAGTTATATTTTTCACTATTTGGATAATGTCATGAACATTATTTTAGATGGAAATAATGTCTGTGATGGTATTTTAGGTAATGGCATTTATATGATCAATATAAATTATGTTTATTCTTTGAATAGTTCTTTGAAATAAAATTACCTTTGGCGTGTAGGCTAGATTATGTAATTGAGAAATGGCTATCAATATTCATGGTATTAATTTTGATGGTAACAATCATATAAATATTGTTGTTGATTATTTCTTGAGTTATATAGATATTATGCAGGATATCAGAAATATTTAATAGGTTTACACAAAGTGTTTATTGTAAAAGCTTAAAGAATTGATCAGTATAAAGAATTCAAGTGTTGATCAAGATATAATTAAAGACTCATGAGTTTTGAAGAGTTCAAGAATAAAAACAGGATGAGCTTTAGAAATATGTGTTAGTTTTATAGAGTCTTAGTTTAGATATCAAAGACCTACGTAGTATCATATCTTTTGCTGTCTTTACTTCGAAAATCATTATTTAACACTCAAAATGTTTTTATAAAAGAATGGTATTTAATTTATATATTAAAGCCAATTTTAATTGTCTTCACAAAATTATTTACTTTGAATCGTATTAAATTTTTTTTGAAAATATACAGATAATAATGTATATGTCGACATAGTGACCATTGGTCAGATTTTTAAAAATCAGAAAGAGTGATTTTTTTTGGGTGCCACCCTTTATCTAATAGACACATCTATTCAAACTATATTTAAAAAGTTCTGAACATGAATTTTAAATAATAATTTCCATTACTTTCTTTATCTCCTTCTTCTCTTTGATTCTTCGTAATATTGCAACGAAGTTTTGCCAAATTCTACATCAATTCTCATTCTTTCTCTCTGCATATACTCGAAAGATTAAGGAAGATTCACTTCTGCTCTGATAACAAATATGAAGGGGTGATATAGCCTAATCTATACTACAGTGAAATGGATCTTAAGGCTATTTTACATTAGACGGGGGTGAATAGTGTATTTAAAATTTTTAACAATATACTTGCAGATTTCAAACTTTATCACAGTAATTCAAAACATAGCCAAATAATATAATCATAGAACAATCAGAGAATAGTAAGTAAATGTAATAAAAGAAAAGGTATAGAAAACACCCAGAATTTTATACCAGATGTAGGATTAAGAATTCGAATCGGTATTAAAATTCTTATTGTCTTCTTCACCTTTAATTTTACTGCATTTACTTTTCTTTGATTGTTCTATAGTTATATATTTGGTTGTGTTTTGAATTTACCATGATAGAGTTTGAAATTGGAAAATATATTGTTAAAAAAGTTTAAATACACTATTCACCCCCCTCCTAGTGAAAAATAACCTTAAGCTCCATTCCGATGTAGCATAGATTAGGTTATATCATCCCTTCACAAAATTGAAAACCAAATGTTTTCTACCATCACCTGAATCTGAAGTATTTGATACGTGCGAGTCCTGTAGTAAAGGTAAGATGACCAAGCATTCCTTTAGTGGAAGTAATGAAAGAGTTGATGAGCTCTTGGGTCTTGTACATAGTGATGTACATGTCCCAATGCCTATAATCACTAAAGATACTTGGTCTTATTTGTTGCCTTTACTGATGATTTCTTAAGACTAGGATATGTTTCTCCTATAGAGAACATATCTAATGTCTATGATAAATTTATTGAGTATAAGAATGAGATTGAATATCATATAAAGTGAAAGAATAAAATTCTTCAATCCGATCGAGGAGGTGAGTACTTTGGACAAGAACTCCAATAATATATAAAAGATAATGGGATTATCACTCAGGTTACTCCACCACATAGTCTGCAACACAATAATATTTCAGAGCAAAGGAATAGAACCATATTATATTAGATATGGTTCGTTCCATGATGAGTAAGTCTAAGTTATCTCTGTCTTATTAGGGATATACACCAGAAACTACAGTGCATATGGTGATTTATTTTACCCACCAAATATGTGCCTAAGATGTTGTAGGAGATATATCACAGGAAGATACCCCACTTCAATTATTTAATGGTGTGGGGTTGTCCATCCTATGCTAAGAACGTCGATCCCAATTAGCTTGAGACAAGATTAACTTTGTGTAAGTTTATAGGATATCCTAAGAATTCTAGAGGATATATTTCTACAACGTAGAGGAAGAAAAGTTATTATTTCCCCACATATTGTCTTTTTAGAAAAGAAATTTCTGTCCAAAAAATTAATAGAGAAGTTTTAGACTTTGATGAGATCCAAAAAAACTAACATGGAGGCAGAACCGATGGGAGAACTAAGTTTACTCGCATATGAAAACATACAAACAATTAGAAGGTCTAATAGGGGATCTTGTGCACTAGAGAGATACTATAGTTTTATCATGGATGGCGAGAAGAAGAACTATGTCTTCTATATCATTCCAACAATTACTGCAAAGTAAAGAATCTATACTTTGTCTTAGAGGAATGAATCCATGATGAATAACAAAGTATGGATTTTTTCTGACATACTTGAAGAGATAAAAACCATCTGCTGTAATGGATTTTTAGAAAAAATAAATGCAAATGGATAAGTGGACACTTATAAACCAACGCTAGTTGCGAATGGATTTTGTTAAATTTAAGGTGTTGATTATGATGAGACATTTTTACATATAGCTATATTTAAGTTCTTTCAAATAATGCTAGCTTATATGATTACAAAATATGGTAAATGGATGTAAAGATGGCATTTCTAAATGGTGATTTAGAAGAGACCGTTTATATGTTGCAGCTCGGGTTTCGAGGTCAGTGCGAGCAAGGGCAAGGCTTGCAAGCTGTTAAAGTTCATTTATGTACTTAAACAAGCTTTAAGAATTTGGAACAAGTGTTTTGATAAAGATATCAAACAGTTTAGTTTTTATCACAACACAAAGAAAGCATACGTATACCAAAAGGAATACAAAAATGCTATCGTATTCTTGGTTTTATATGTTGACGACTGATTAATTGCAATGACATTTCATGATTTTAATCAATGAAAGCTTGGCTTTTCATAAACTTCTCCATGAAGGATTTGGGAGAAGCATCCTACATACTAGGTATAAAGATCTATAGAGATAGATCTAAAAGGCTGTTAGGATTGTCCCAATCCCTATACATAGAAACCGTATTGATAAGTTTCGGTATGGAGAATCACAAGCATGGAAATTTTCCAACAAAATCTAGAATCATCTGTTCTAAGAATAACGCTCCTTAGAGTGATGAGGAGAAAGAAAGCATGAAGAGAATATTATGTGCTTCAACTATTGATACCAGACTAATCCTAGAGAAAAGCATTGGGCGGTTGTAAAGCGTATGCTGAAGTATTTAAGAAATATTATGGGCTTATTCTTAATATATGGGAATGGAGGTCTCCTTATGAAGGGGTATACAGAATCGGGAATTCAAAGTGATATCAATGGTATTAAGCCTACATCTTTATTATTACCGATGGGGAAGTTAGGTAGAAAAGTTACAAATAGGATATGATAACTGATTCCATAAGGGAGGCCAAGTATATTGCCCTCAATGAAGCAGCTAAAGAAGCGACTGGATGCGCAAGTTTTTAAGTGAGCTCGGAGTGATTTCCAACATGGAGAATCCAATGGCACTGTTTTGTGGCAACAATGCAGCGATGTAGATTGCAAAGGAGCCTAGAGCACACAAGAAGTCATGACTTATTTTTCGAAAGTTCAACCTAATTGGAGAATTCATTGAGAAGAAAAAGATCATGATGCAAAGGGTAGATACCAAGGACAACATAGAAAATCCATTCATGAACTAGCTCGACCAGTTCTCGTCAAGAAGATTGAAGGGTTGGCATTGAGATTTCGTAACTGATCTCGAGTGCAAGTGTGAGATTGATAGAGTTAAGGGAATGCCTTGGGGAAAATCTATAATTTATTGTGAATTATTAACTCTGTAATAAAATCGCGTTCGAAATACAATGTGTTTTCTTTATGTTATATATATATAAAGAATTAACTATTAAATTTATGTAAATATTTAGCAAAAAATCCATAAATTGTGTGTTTGTGCGAGTAATTACAGTTATTCTAATCATGAGTATTTTATCACAACGTATATAATAAACACATCGTTTCAAATATTCGTAGTCAAGATTTATCGAGGCTAGATGTCGATGCATCTGTTGAGACTAGACTATGTAATGCTTTTCGAAGGTTGGAAAGTGTATTACTCATGATTGTTGGAGGCACCAAGGGTTACATATTGATACTTATTAGATAACTATAGAATGACTCACTCGATAGTTTCTTTGGTTAATATAACTAAAGGTCAAATAGAAAATATTGATGTGACAATATTACACAATTCTCTTGACTTGAGAATGCTATTAAGCTTCAATGTGGAAACTCCTCTTTGCCATCGAACAACCATAATAGGGTAAGTGGAAGCATTGGAAGTGAAACACTACTCAATAAAGGATTTATCTCCTCAGTTATATGAAGTTAGTATTACGGCCAATTGAAGTCAACCTAAAGTCAAAATCCCTTGCTAGAGTTGTTTGGTTAATAATAATTATTATTATTGAATAGGACTTTGTGTTTAGATAGTAAAGTTGAATACAGACGATGTTGGAATTTTGACCATTACCAAATTCCATAAGCCATCAAGTGATATAATTTTGAAAAAATTGGTGCAAATAATTGTTACTACTGTGTAACGCTTAAATAAGTAAAATTGGATTTTATTGAAGCTATGTAAGAAATAAATTTAGTCATAATGTCACAATATTAGCTAAAGTGACATGTTGTGCAGTTAATGCTCTCGGTAGATTTAAAGCGATGGAGGTGTAAAAATTCATAGCGGGGATACAGCGAGGATATAGCGGGATATAGCGGATGGCTCTAAAATAGCATATAAAACTCATACTTAATGTTTTTACAAATATATAAATGGTAATTAAATGAGAAAATACCATTCAATTGAATTATAAATAATACATAAATAATTTTAAATAAAAACACGTGCGAATATACTTTAAATAAACGAAAAACTATTTATAACATAATTGAATTCGGTAGAATATTAGAGTATTTTCATTTCTAAAAATATATCAATAATTAAATCAAATAAATTAATTTCATAATTTTATAATGTATAAATGCGATTTTTCAATTCATTTTATGAAAAAAGATATAGCGGAAATAGCGGAAATAACGGTATATAGCGAAAATAGCAGGGATTAAAGTGGAAAGGCTATATTTTGGGGCTATATGGAAAAATCGTAGCAATAGAAATCCTCTATGAGATATAGCGGGGTTGTAGCGGGGTAATAGCGGGGCATTAACTACACAGATGACATATGAATATTAATATTTGAATTGTTCGATATTAATCATTGATCGATTTACACCTAAGAGTCGCATAACTGAAATGTTAAATACTCCTACCATCAACTGATTTAATTAATTATAATTGTTATTAATTAATTAATATTTATGAAATATTAATTATCAAATTTATTTGATTTATGTTGATCAATATTAAATAGTGCATATATAAAACTTAGCTACACGCGTATTGATATAATATCGATGTGCATTTAAATCGGATTGAATTGCACATTTATTTGATTGGGCTTGAACCAATTAGGACGACGAGATAGGGGCAATCATAATAGGCCAATATAAGGTGTGTCAGGGGTTGAATAATGATTAAAAAGGCGGGGAAATAAAAAAGAGGAGAATGTCGATCTGGATCCCCTTTTTGTTCATATGATTCTCTACTATTTAAGCACCTCAAACCCATAAGAGCTCTTGATTTTTGGCCCCTCTTAGCTCATACCAGGTCGATCAACCCCTTGTCCTCCTCCTCAATTTCAAAGCTTTTAAAAATACAAATTAGATTAAATTAGTGTATCAGTGTTTGATAGTCTGGTGGATCTGTTTGAAGGTTTGAATACTGATGCAAAGGGTGAACGTATTCAAAATCCCAAGTTGTTGCTTCTAGGCCATTAAAAGGTAATGATTCAATTCACATTCATATACACAGGCACACACATATACATTTATTTATATTTATTTATCATGTCATTCTGCTGCTTTTATTTATATGTATATTGTCATGAATCCACATATGTGTGCTAACAACATAGATGAACATATATGCTTATATGTTTATAAAAAAATTATTATCTGATTTTCAAAAATAAATTAATAATTTAAAAGTATTTAAAATTAGTTTGATTTTAAAATTTATATATTTATATATAAATATATATATATAAAAATATATATATATATATATTAGTATATAAAATGTATATACATACATTTGTCAATATACATACACATAATATATTTTTGGAAATATATATATGTATATATATTAAAATTGTATATTTTATATAATTTATGTTAAATATAAAACTTAATTTTTCATATAATATGTATATGTGTGTTGTGTGTATGTATATCTTAAATAAATTATGTATATGTTTAATATTGTTCAAAAATATATTTAAAAAAATTAAATGTAAGATTTCAAAAAAAATTATTTATTAAATATATTTTTGGCCAAATACATAGATACATACATAGATATATTATTTACTTACGCTGTTTATAAGTGTGTGTGTATGTATATTTATTTTATATTAAAATCTTAAATATTAATTTTATGTGTATATACATAAATAAAATTTATGAAAAAATATTTTCGAAACATATAATATATATTTATTTATTCATAAAATTAACATATTGATTTGGATATGAAATCTTTGGATAGTTTATTATATAGATTTAGATCTAAAATTTAAAATTTTAGTTTTAATTTTGAATTTAAATTCAAATTTATTTACATTTATATTTATAATCACTCTATATATATATATATATAATTACATACATATATATAGGCATTTGTATGTTACAATTATTATTTTATATTATTTAGAACTATATATATACGCACACAAATATATACTAGATAGCATTTGTGCATATGGAGGGGCTAATGTGTTTGTTGCTGTGTAAATCCTAGCATTTATACATAGTAATGTTAAACCATGTACATGTACAGATACATGTGTACATGATACGCATGTTATATTAAATAATATAAACAAATAAAATTTTATTTGCAACTTACACAAGATATTAATTTTATTTAAAGTAAAATAATATCAGATAGATTAAGAGTTCATAGGCCCAATAAGATCCAAAATGGTAAAAAAGCTATAAAATTTACTCAGTTATCCCGTTATGTGTTGGCCCAAATCTAACACCAATTACTGTGTGTTATTGATGCATGCAATGTCCAAATTAGGCTAGAGTCCATCCTAGCGGTTGATTGTATGGTCGCTCGGATCATTGCACCAATTGTTCTTCCTACATGCTTGTATTGCTACATATTTGTAATGCTTTGTGCTAATATGGACAAATGTCACAAAACCAAACAGTCTATTGCCAAAGGGTAATAGGGATCATAACCAAGTATAGCATTGTCTTACCACCGATAGACATGAAGTTATAATTTCCAAGGGTAACTAAAGACTACGTGTGTAAGCTGTGCACTACGTTGCATCCATTGGAATCCTTGAGAATTATTGCGTGCATGTTATTTTCCATATGGAATTTCTTTTAAATAGACACCTTATATTTGCCTCATTGAGATGAATAGTATATGGTTTAAGCCATTTTTTATTGTGGACATGTTGAATGCTCTCCACTTATTTGGGTTGCTTTTTGCTCGTCTCCTACCCTGACTTGCTTGGTGCCTTCTTTTATTATGACTTGTTATGTGCCAGTTAATCTTTCGCACTGTAATAAAAATATTAATTAACAGCATTATATATCAGTATTCCAAGCAATAACGTTGTTTTAGGACCAATAGAAAAACGTAAAACATTGTATAATTAAACCATGCTAAAAATAAATGGCGGGATTCCAATTAATTTTAGAGGGAGCGATCTTTCACCATTACTTCCGTCTTATTTCCCTCGTTTCACATAATCTTCTCATTCCTCCCTGAAAACCCTAAAATAGGTCTACTCTTTTTTTGATTCTATTCAACTTCAATTGTATAAAGATTGGATCTAACAATGTTTTATGCGACAAAGTATCCCTCTTCATTTGCTTCGTCTTTCTCACCTATACCCAAATGTCTCTATGAACTTTTTGCTTTGCTTCATCGCGCTTCAAGCCTTCCATGCCACCCTCAACGACCCTTGCATCTATAATTTATGATTTATACCACTAGTATAGTTTCGATTATTGGCCAAACTTTCATGGAGAGATGCACAACAAACTTGAGCATCCAAGGCAAATCCACTCGATCCAATTTTGGATTTCCTCACCGAATTCGGATTCCAATATTTAGGTATTACTCATTCTACTTTTTTTTATACTTTTAGTTTGTTTGAAATTAATATTGTTTTTATTCTTTCAGCTATTTTCTGCTTTTAACTTATAAGAATACAAATTCATAAGATTGAAAGATAAAAGTTGAGAGAACATATAGGCTATGAAGTCAGGGAAGTTCAAATTTATACGATTCTGTATTTAGTAGATAGATTGCAGGATGTTGGTAGTGCTGTAAAACCAAAATAACTAAACTTACTCTTGTTGTCTCAAATATTTGTTGACCTCGGTCTACCTATTTCAATTTCTCTGTTTACATTATAATGTTGTATAACTTTAATCTCAAAGTCGATTTAGACTGTATTTTTTATTCATTGCCTGAATCATGTAAGACTGAATAACTCTCTGCAAAATTGCATATGCTTTAATTCATTTCATGATGTACACTCTCTTGTGCAGTTTTCAACCAAACATGTTAAAGTCTAACTAACCCAATTGTTAGTTTAATTTTAATTTTTCAACTAAATTAACAATGCAAATTAAACTTAATATGATATTTTCGTTTTTCACTCGTGTATAAACTCGCTCACAAATATGATAACATGAAACAAAAACCATGGAATTATGATAAACGTGTAAGTGAAACCATGGAAATATGATTATATGCATAAGTGCTTGTGTGCAGTAGTTTGGTGTGTAACACTCTCTTTATTTGTACTCAATTTTTTAAACAAAAGGTTGCATAGTATAAGAAGAAGAGAAAAAAGACATATGCTAGAATATTGATACCAATTTTTCATTGATAATCAATATAGAAGCAACATTCCTACATCCATTGCAGTAATTTGGTGCAGATCACATCGGTAGTTTAGAAAAAGATTATGATTTGACACTAGTGAACCCATGAGACATGAAATATAAAGTAAAACTCACGGTTATGAGACTCTTATATGGGAACATGAACTTAAATACCTTCCTGGACAAAACTGATAAGGCCGACAAAGAAGTCTAGATTGATAAAATGTTGGGGAATTTTGCGGTTCGAGACGAATTTGTTGACGATAGCGATGAAGAAAATGTTGTACTTCCGACTTCAAGGATCTATGGAATAGATTATTTCAGACAATAATTCAACCCACCAGGTACAAACGGGTTATCGAACTATCGACTTTCATGATTCAATGAAGCCCTATAACAGCGTAATCGAATTCAAAGTTTGTACGACGTTGATCTGATCAAGAACACTTAAAAAAAAGTCTGTGATGATGCAATTTGTAGAGAACAGAATGAAGAGGAAGAAGAGAGTAATTATGCAACGGTTTATGAATTTGCAACAACATGGAGGCGTCACAAAATAGAGCAATGGTATTATGGCGTTGCGGAACTGTTCGGGAAGAAGAAGAGAATTCGAAAACTTACTGCAACTGTTTCTAGGCGACGCTATATATAGTGGCAGAGAGGTGTTCATTCGCGAAGCGTTGCATCCCTTCGTAACGGTTCAAAACCGTTGCTAAACGGTCACACCGTTTGAATTTGAAACGTTGCGTCTGTTCATTTTGCAACGTTCAGAAAAACGTTACAAAATTCTGCCCTTATTCAAATTTCGGTTCTAGGGTCTTAACGGGCCGAAATCTGGCCCGTTACTGTTCATATATGATCGGAAAATATTTTCGGACCCGAAACCCGAGGCGGTGGCGCGCGTGTGGTGTTGCATGACTTCTCTCCTCACAACAAAGCAAACATGTGGGAGCCCAAAGGCCCCAACATCCACTTGAGAGAGCTATACTTATACAAGTATAGTCTTCATTTTTCTACAATGTGGGACTTCTCTTTTCTTCTTCTTTCTTTTCTTCTTCTCTTCCAAATCAAAACCCAAACACCAAATCTTTTTGAAAATTTTACAACAATCTCCCTCAATTTTCAAAATAAGAAAATAAATAAATAGGACAGCTGCATCACTATAGTGACTTCCTACATAGCCAAGTGGGATCAAGCCTATGTAGTTCTAAGATCAAGTTTTGCATCATCTTGAAAACCAACACATAAACAAAAGGTAACTTTTGGATTTGAACTTTTACTTAGTGTAAAGCATTCAAAGCCTTATCGAGATTCTATGGTGAACGAACCTTGAACCAAGTATCCCTGATGATAAAACCGGAACGATCACACATGTTGATTTCCTTAGGTAAAGTGTTCTGTATTGCTCAGCACATTAATGGCCATGTGCTTAAATCCTGGTTCATGAGTCTACTTAGAAAGCGGTCTTACTTTCCTAGGAAACGGCCTGATTTCCATACTCATATAGGTAAGTCTCTTAAGGTGTTTCTGCGATACACCTTTTAAGATTTCTAGACTTATTAAAGATATATATCCATCCTTTGTTCTTGCAGAATTCAACACTAAATATTATGGGATTATCGATTTAGTGTTCCATAATCATTCTCTTAACTTGTTGGTACCTATTGAACTTTGTCTATCCTTTTCAAGACATAATTTGGGTTTCTGTTAAGGATGATTCTGACGTTTGCGACTTTTCGACGCTCGAAAACCGACATCAATACGTTCACTGTATCATCTGCCGAGCAATCGAATGCCGGAAAACCGAACACTTAGGGTTTGAAGAAAAAGAAAGAGGTAGAAGAAGAAAGAAAAAGATAGAACAGAACAATATCAGAATCTCACAATCGCGGCGGAACAACATATAATGGGTAAATGAATAATCTTTAAACAAAGAACTATATCGGTTATTACATTACATCATATTACATTACATTACATCATCAGAGTGTACAACAACAAACAGCAGAAAAGAAATACTATATACTAGTAATACGCCATGCCATCCAGCTTGCCTCCAGCAACTCCTGAATTCCAGAATATCCTGATAAACCTGACTCTTGACTGCCCGTGTGGAAATTGGTGGGCACCCAGAGTTTAGGAAGGAAAAAAATAAACTCCGAGTCAGTCATGTAACTGGTGTGAGAACTAAAATAGTTTATATTTAAAACAAAGAACGGGATAATTTTAAAATAGATTCGCAATGCTTTTTAGAAAATGAGACTACCATAAGGCCTCCCGGACACACACACAATGCAAACGCAAAATCGGAGGAGATTTCTCCTTATGATAGTCAAGGATGCTTGATACGCATTAAAAAGAAACATTTTTTTTATTATTACTAGTGCATAGTGTAGGAAAAATCATTTCGAAAGTAAAGATATAAATCTTAGCCAGCATAGGCATTCCGCACTTATGCCTACTATAGCTACCATCCAAACAGTGGTGACCACCATAAGTGAATGATAGGTTCTACAACTAAAACCGTATAAGATCGTATTGTTTCTTTGGATTTCCAACAAATGGTCAGGCCAAGGAACTTCCCATTGCCACATGGGTACGCCTTTGGAAAGACGACCCGAGAACCTAACCCGATCTCTACCAACACAAGGCCGGGTTACCCCTAACTGGGTAACTACTGACATGAATATGTCATTCCCCGATCGTAACCGTTCTATATCCGAGGATCCTCGATTTCCAACAACCACAAAGCAATAAATTTGTAGCAACAACATAGGTTAAATATCTGGGCTCCATACCACGATACCACCTCTATCCAAAAGGAATGACATACATTAAAGGGGTGCTACCCCCTACTAACCTTGCTGCATCCTTCCTGTTTTTACCATTTCCGGGGTGTGAGGTCCGACAAAGTCTCGTCCACAAAGCCACGCTTTATACAAAAGCTGTGCTTTGATCATCAAATGCTCAATAGCACTTCGTATGCCACATTACCAATTTGGGAATGTATCACTAGTAACCATCAACTACATACCTCTAAGGGTGTTAAGCTAAGAGAATAAATTCTCCGCCACCAACGGAAATATATTTGATAGAAACCAGCTTTACATCTCAATCTGTAACGTCAGACACACATCCAGACAAGTCCGTTCCGGGATCGAACGGAATCAAAGGCACTTACAAAGAAGTCCTTGCAATCCGGATATTCACTAATCACGATCGGACTTCCAATCACAAAGGGTAATAAATTTCTATATCGGAGATCAGCCGATGCAGAAACATTCGACGGTAATCCTTCCATTTTCACAAATATCCGGTCTTCAACACCGGTCATCAAATGCAATTCATAACGACGTATCACATATTCAGAACGGTTTATACGATCCCAAGGTCCTTTCCCGGCTAACCCGAATAGTGAGCGCTTATTCAAAAATAAGTGTGGCATTCAAATTCAAACAAATCACAACAAATACCTATTTAAAGGTAAATATTGATAGTCGGTTATTTAACTATCAGTAGGCGTGTTCAACATCACCAAATTCCAAATAATTTCCCAAATTATTTATTTTCCAAAAATATCTTTACAAGATATATAATTTCCACACTTCAACATTTGAAAACAAATTTCAAATCACTTTCCACCTTTACAACTTTTGAAAACAAATTTCAAACATTTTCCTTACGCGGAAATATTTTCATTTCAAAATGGTTCATTTAAACCAATTAAATAAATCCTTACCGATTTACTTTATATTTACGTTCCAAATCCGTAAATTTATTCCCGCACTTCAAAAATAAATCAATGTTTATTTTTAAACAAATTCCCCTTTCTTTTATAAATTCCATAGTGAATTTATAATACCTAAATATCTATGAATATACGATTTCCAAATCGATTTCTAATATTCATTTTTAATTTATCATAAAAGATAAAGTCTCAAAATATTCAGCTCATATTGGAAAACATTTCCATACTTATTTAATAATAAGCAATTTACAAATCCATTTATTTTCAATACTTGGAAAATATTCAATATACTTAAATCGAAATTAAGTATATATTTCATTCTTTAAGAAATCATTCTCTTAAACACATATGTTTGGGCCAAAACGAATGTTACGTAAAACATCGTTACGACGAGCCAAAATCACTAGTATAGGGATTCGAAATTAAAATAGATATATAAATCCCAATACTATACAAAACATTTCCTTTCGGAAATCATTTACTATAACAACAGTGTTATAGTCCACTATTTCCTTTTATTTCTCGAAAATGTCTATTTCAACAATAAATGTTGAAATCTATGGTTTCGATAGTTAATCCATTTTAAAACATCTTTAAAACCATTAACTTCATTTCATAATATTTCACTTCTCCAAATCATACCCGTTTTATCTAATAATATATTCACTGTCCAAAATCATGAATAAAATTCCTAACCAAACTCTTATTCGTACTACATTTAACTTAGAGGATAATTCGCTGTCCAAAATCACGAATATACCTCCTTAACCAATTTCAACATTTCTACACATGTTATATAAAGAAAAAATAATTCGCTATCCAAAATCGCGAATATACTTCCTTTAATAAATTTCTATATTCAATTTATCAAATTCCATTAATTTTCGAATTTATAAACAATGTCTATAAATTCCATTTCCATTTATAAGCTTCGATTTATAAATCTTCTTTATTTATCCAATTCAATTTATATATCTCAAATATATACCAAAAGTCCATATAAGTTAAATACTTATAATTTATTTATTTACAAAATCGTTCTTTTTAAAACTTCTATTACTTATAAGATTCATTTATATTTTATAACAACTTTAACTTATAAAATCTCCTCTATTAACGATTTCTATTAATATCCCATTTAAATGCCCAAAATCCAGTTTATAAGTTAATTACTTATAAATCTTTTATTTTACAACATCTATTCATTTTAAAATCTTCACAATTTATAAATCTATAATTTTTAATGAAATCCATTTTATACTTCATTTTAACACTTAATAAACTCGTTTTATAATTCCAATATTATATATATATATATATATTTATTTATTATAAATATCAATGTTAAAAATCTTTGTATACATTCTTTATAATAATTCAAAAATCCAAATTTAAACTATTTTATAAATCTATTTATTTTAAAAATCACCTTTTGGTTATATTTCACAAAAATATTAATTTTTATAACATGAAAATTTATAATGTTTTAATTATTTAAAATGAATCAATTCAAAATTTAATAAAACGTATACTTTGAAAAATCATTTTTAAAAATCCTTTTAAAATCAAAATTATTATTTTTAAACTTTAAAAAAAATGGGTCCGATGATGCAACAGCACCCAATAGTCAATCATGACAATAAACATCATATATCATCATATGATAATCAACAAACATCAAATTATCTGTAATCAGATAAATACTGGTGAGGATTCCAGTTGGATCCCTCCAACCTGTTTCCCTGCATCCACAAACATTAGCACAATACCAATTCCGTTCAAAGCGGAATTATCGTGGTATATGGGATTTATAAAAATATTATCCGCTTAATAAGCGGCGCAATAGGGTCTCATCCGCTATATAATGCGGGAAAATCAACTCCAATTACATATATAATACCAATTTCACTATATGGTGAAATATTCGTGGTATATGTTTTTAATAAATAACCTCCGCTTACTAACGGCGCATAATGTTTATCTTAACAATCGATAGATAACTATTTATCATCCAGGCATACAATCAACAATTTTAAATCTAACTATTTAAAATTTAAATCGAAACAATTCGGTTGAGTGAGAAGTTCTCACCTTGGTTTCAATAACGGTTTCAGCGTTTTATTTCGAATAAAATTAAACGTGCGTTTAATTTTACCCGAAATTTTCACTAACTCCAAACGACTCCAATCCAGCTCCATAGCGTAATGCTCGTCCATACGATTCCAACGCAACTTGTTTCATAATTTTTCGACCTCGTATGAACAAGATATAATTTTTCAAAGTTTATACTAATTAATATATATAAATTTACAAATTAAATTTCTATTTACAAACCCTAAATCAATCGTGGCCGTTGATGTCAAGCTTCATCAAATCAGGTCGCTCCCTGATGTTTCTTCCCCTACAAGTTAACACGCGACCTAGAGAACCCATAGCCGCCCATCATTCTCGAATTTTTGCGACCAAACGACTCGATTTCACGACGATCAGGATACGCCACTACGACGAGCAATGTTGACTCCACCTTCGGCCGAAGCAGCTTGCAACTTGGTCACCCATGGACCTCGTGATGCGTGCGCGACCGCAAGATGGACGCGGCCCCCTAGCAACCACTCCACTGTCCAATTCAGATCACCACCGTTGATCTTCAAGATCTCGATGCCCTCTACACTTTTCATGTTGGAAGTTTCGTGTGAAAGTTGATGGATTTGAAGAAAATGGAGGAAAAAGATGGGAGTTTTCTAGCCATTGAAAACATGAGTGGCGGCTGAAGGAAATGAATTAGGGTTTTGTGAAAATGTTGAGATAAGGGGTACTTTTATAGAATTTTAACGAAAAGCACTATTCATTTCCAATTTTTCGAACTCCGATTTACACGCGGTGACCTGCGTTTCTAGGGTTTATCCCGCGTTCTGGACACAATAGAATAAGTTTCGCGAGCCAATTCGATAATTTGTGCGAGTTACGGCAATAAACGATCAATTTAAATTAAATCGATTTAAACTAATTTATAGGCGTTTTGGCTTGCCCCGGACAAATTGTAAATCCGATTGACACGAAATTTGAAACCATGCAATAATATGACATTACGAATCCGATGAAACTGGTTTCGTCGAAATCCGAGACAGTTTGAAAAATGACTATTTTAACTCGCCAAATTAGTATTAAAACAACTTCGATGCGTTTCGAGCTGCCACGGTCAAAAAAAAACTCCGATCGCTACGAAAATTGAAATCCGATAATAACAAACTATTACGGATCCAATGAAACTAGTTTCGTCCAATTCTGAGACTGTTCGAAAATTGGCTATTTTTCAGTCGATAATTAAATATTAAAATATTCAATTTTCACAAATTAACTTTTAATTCAATTTTAAAAGTTCTATAACATCTCTATAACTTCAATATGATTAAATAAAATTTTACAAAACATTTTCAATCATAACAAACTCGATTTTCAATTATTTCTGCAATTTCGAATATTAAATAATCGATTTAATTATCCAATTAAATCCAATTATTCGAGAGAAAAATTATTCGACTTACAAATCTTATTTGTTAATATTTAAATTCAATTAAATATACAAATTTTAATTTATAGAAATTCTGGGTCGTTACAATGATCAACCTTCATTCACAGACCTTAGTCCCATTTCTTATGACTTTATAGAAACCATTGCCTTTGGAAGACTCTTTGTAAATGGGTCAGCCAAGTTTTTCTTCGTTTCTGTGTTGTCAACAGTTATAACTCCTCTTTTGAGTAACTGTCTCACCATTTGATGTCCTAGACTCACATGTCTAGACTTTCCATTATATGTCTTATTAGACACATTGTATATCGTTGCTTGATTGTCACAATTAATCAAGACTGCTGGAGATGACTTCTTCCATAAAGGGATTTCCATTTATAAATTCCTAAGTCATTCCGCTTCTTTACATGCATCTGCTAATGCAATCAATTCTGACAACATTGTTGAGTCAGAAATACAGGTCTTCTCTTGGAAGCCCAAGACACAGCAGCGCCTCCTAATGTAAAGATGTAGACTTGAATTTGGATTCTACATTGTTCCAGGTTGCATCACTATATCCTTCTATTACAGCAGGATATCCTTTATAAGATAAACCATATTCAATGGTTCCTTTCAAATAAGCCAAAACTCTGGAAATAGCTTTCCAATGTTCGAAACCTGGATTACTCGTAAATCGACACAATACACTTATAGCATGTGCGATGTCTGGTCTAGTGCAATGCATAGCATACATAAGACTCCCAATAACACTAGAATACTCTAGTTGAGATATAGTACGTCCAGTGTTCTTTTCTAATTTAATACTAGGATCTAAAGAGTTGGTGCTGGTTTGTCATTGTAATGACCATACCTTTGTAGGAATTTCTCTATGTAATGAGATTGAGTTAGAATTAACCCCCCATCTTTCCTAATAATTTTGATTCCCAAAATCACATCAGCCTCTCCTAGATCTTTCATATCGAATTTAGAAGACAGAAACTCTTAGTTTCATTCACACAGGATATATTGGAACCAAATATTGGCATGTCATCAACGTATAAACATATTATAACAATACCATCGTTATCTGATTTGCTATAAATACATTTATCAACATCATTAACAATGAATCCATATGACAATGCAACTTTATCAAATTTCTCTTGCCATTGCATGGGAGCTTGCTTCAGGCCATGAATAGATTTCACTAATTTGCAAACTTTCTTTTCTTGGCCTGGGTTTTGAAACCTTCAGGTTGTTCCATATATATCTCTTCTTCTAAATCTCCATTTAGAAAAGCAATCTTTACATCCATTTGATGTATGACTAATTTATGAATCGATGCAAGTTCAATTAAACAGCGTATAGAAGATATGCGAGCTATTGGAGCATATGTATCAAAGTAATCTACTCCATGTCTTTGCTTATATCCCTTAGCAACTAATCTGGCTTTAAACTTATCAATGGATCCATTTGTATTCAACTTTTTCTTGAATATCCATTTACATCATATAGGTTTAGCACCAGGAGGTAAATCAGTTAAACCCAAGTTCGGTTTAACACTATGGAATTCATTTCATCATTGATAGCTTCTTTCCAGAAATTGGAATCTCTAGAAATCATAGCATCAGAATAAGTTTAGGGATCGTCATCGACGTTCATTACATATTTAATCACATTAAGGACTTAGTCCTTACTGCCTTCTATAAGATATGTAATGAAGTCTCCTTCTCTATTCTTGCTCTTTTACTCCTTCGTTGTTCAGTACTATTATCTGGTACTGACACTTCTTTGCTATTTTGAGCAGGAGCATAATCATCGTCATTGATATCATTAGTCATACTAGGTTCTGGACTAGATGACCTCAATGTGATCTTAACAGTTTGATTTTCAAAAAATTCTACATCTACAGATTCTATAACTTCTAGGGTGTCAAGAATAAAGAATCTACAAGTTCTTGTTGAATATGCGCTTATATGATTTTTGTTTGATGATAATAAACATATATACATTCGTTTAAATGTATTTGATAATATACTATCTTATTTTTCACAGATTAAATAAATATTTGCTGAATAAAATAAATAACACGAAATTTGAATTCAAACGAATATTTTATTCAAACAAATATTTATTACATCTTTGAATAGTACAATTTCAAGCTCTCACTATAACTATACAACTTTGATTACAATTACATCACATTTCACATTTACAATTCACATTTCACATTTACAATTCACCTCACTACATATCACTCACACTCGTATTTATCTTCAACTTCATTCCAGTTTGAATCCAGCATCTGAGCAATCTGCAAAAATATAAACTAACGCAGTAAAATTGAAAAAGAAATATTTTTGCAATTCAAAAATAAAAGATAATTTTTGAATATATGATTTGCCTCAGTTATTTGGGTTGTTCGTCATAATTTAAATTTGAATTCATCATACACGAACAACTTGTGACATACACAGTGTATTACTGTATATGCCACAAGGCCGTGCTCGCCGATATATACACTTGCTTGTTTTACAGGGACAGGTGAGCACAAGGTCAAACCCAAATATACGGACAGGTTCAACTCAGGTGCAATAAATTCAAAATTACGACAAAAGCACAAGGTCAAATCCGAGTTTTGAAACTGGATTCAACACAAGGCGACATGACATGAATGCAACGAAGACCAACATCAAAATGGACTGCAACATGGATATCACAATCAAACTGCAACAAGGCAACTAGGAATGAACAGAACACAACAGCAACAGTGAAGTTCAACATTATCAGAGAGCATATGGAAGGGTCAGGCCGAAACGAATTGCAACAGCACCAATGCAAGCAAGTCAGTGGCAAGACACAAACTGCAGTGGACAGACCAGAGTGCAACAGGTACAAACAACAGTGAGCACACTCATATGAACAAATGCAAAGAACAATGAAGTATGCACAGCAAATAACATACACCAAAGCTAACAGCGGCAAAAGCATGAACATTGATGCACACATCCATCAACACACTCAAGTGACTCAACAATGCAACAAGGTGATATGCAAACTACAACAGGCCAGAGGTGAAAGCAATACACGACTGAAGTGATGAAGTGAATGCAAACAACTCAGCAATCAAATAATAGTGAAGTCCAGGCCAAACCAACCAGAAGTTCAAAGCAGTAAGGTACATGAAGCAAACAACAACACGAAGGCAACATGATCAAAAGTTCAGAGCAGACATAACAGTAAACCATGCTTCACGATGAACTTGAGGTCATAAACACAGTGACATGCACAGATGTATTCAAGAACAGCATGAACAAGTCAATGACTACAAGCTAACACATTACAACTGACTCAAAGCACAAAAGTGCACAGCAACCATCATGAGCTCAATGAAGACCACTAATTTATGCAACATGAACATTTAAACCAGAATACACAGTGGCAACCACAAAATGCAGACAAACTCAAAGCAAGCCGAGAACAAACACCAAGTGCAACAGTATGAACAAAAGATCAAAGAAAAAGATGGTCAGAGCTGTAATATACAATGCATACATGAGTCAGTGCAGTAAACAAGTGAAAGTGCAACAGTGGCAATGCAGTGACACATGATATACATGATGAAGCAACAGAACAACCAAATCAACTGCAGGAACTCAAAGTGTACATGGAACAATGCAACAGTATCGAGTACAATAAGCACAAGTCAATTACTACATAACAACAGTCAGTACTAACATGGACAGAAGGCAATGAAACCCAGAGCATATGAAATGCAGACTTGAAGTGCAACTGTAATGGATACAAAAATGCTCAAGATTGCTAGAACAAAGCTACAGGAATGCAGACAGTGGCCGAAGCAAATTTACAAAATGTCGAAGCCGTGGAAGCATAACAAAGCCAAAAATCGTCACAGTCAACATTGAACAAGTCAATAATCAACACCGTGGTCATCACGAAATATATCACCGAAAGCATATTCATATTGAACAAGTCAGAATCAATCTCAATCGTTCAAGAATAATAAAGTGGCCGAGATGAAGAATTTGACAAATTCAAATCAACATATACGAACGCAATTCTAGGATTTCGAATCCTATAAATACCCAATATCATCATCGGCATAAAGTATTGAGTTCAAGCATTCAATCAGAAAGCAAAAGGAATAAAAGTACTCACCAAAATTGTAATCGAACTCGATCAATCGAAGTAGCCGAAGCAAGGTACAAGGAGGCAGTCGATCGACAGGGCAGAAGGACGAAAATCACAAATTCGATCGATTAATATAATATCTGCATCTTCGATTCCAGCCCTAATTTATTGAAGAAAGAGGAACAAACAAGAGCCGAAGCCCTAATCTCAGAAGGAAGAACAAACAGCCATTATCACATACGAGATAAAAGGAAAAAGGGCCGGCATAAGTGAAATAATAAAAAGGGGATGAACTATTTTAGTTTGGGCCGGCCTTTTTTATTTTAAAAGGGTTTAGTTTCTTTTTAGGGCTGTTTTAATTTACGTTGTTTTTAAATTTGTATTTTCATTTTTAAACCGTTTAAATTTCTAGTCGTGTGACTAGGGGACAAGCTACGTGGCGTAGCTTGAGAATTCGCAACTCGGTAGTTGAGTTGTGGCAGGGTTTTGAGCGTAGAGTTAGATTAGTCAATAGCGGGTATAGCGAGTTTACGTGTGTAAGCGAGGGACTATCTAATTTCTGGTAGAAACCTTGGGGGCAGCACGTAGGCAGGGTTTTGCCGAAGCTGGGTAAATTCTGTGTTGTTCTGTTATTTATATTCTGCAATATCTGTGCTGCTATTCTGTGATCTGAATTGAATTTAATTCATAAGCTTCCGCGATTAATTTTTATAATTTACACTATCACCCTATTCACCCCCCCCCCCTCTAGGGTGAAATCGATCCTACAAGTGGTATCGGAGCTAGGAATAGAAGTCAACATTTGTTTTTTAAAAATTTCTATTTTTAAAAAAATCAGTTTTTGTTTAAAATTTGAATTTTTAAAATGGCTTCTTTTAATAATGCTTTTGCAGAAGGTCAATCCATAGTTAGACCACCAATGTTCAATGGTGAATATGCTTTTTGGAAAAATAGGATGAAAATTTTTTTGAAAACCATTGACGCTTGGGATATTGTTGAGACAGGTTATAGAATACCAACTATAACTGTAGATGATCAGGAAATAGAGAAACCAAAGGAACAATGGACAGAACTAGAAAATAAATTACAGAATACTAATGCCAAAGCTATGAATTATATTATCTGTTCATTAGATCAATTTGAATTTAATCGTGTCTCACATTGTCTAACTGCGCAGGAAATATGGCACATATTAGAAGTGACTCACGAAGGAACATCTCAAGTCAAAGAATCTCGCCTTGCCATGCTAAGCAGCGAATACGAGAACTTTACAATGGCGAAAGAAGAAAATGTCAAAGAGATGTACGGACGACTTTCCAATATCGTATACAAATCAAAAGCTCTCGGAGAAACATACACCGAATTGGAAATAGTCCGTAAAATCCTCAGAGTCCTTCCATGAAGCTTTGAAGCAAAAGTAACTGCCATTCAAGAATCGAAAGATTTAAAACAACTCAAAGTCGAAGAACTCATCGGAAATCTCACCACTTATGAGCTAGAAATGAAATTCAAGGAAGAGCGTGAAGGTGGAGATACTCGAAAGAAATCAATAGCTCTCAAAGGAACAACTGAAAGTGATGATGAGAATGATGATGATGATGATGGAGCAGCAGAGCTGGCGCTACTAATAAAGAAATTCAAAAAGTGGAATCGCAAATACGGAAATCCAGCTCGAAATCATGAATTGAAAAGCAGAATAGGCAAAGCACTAGACAACCCAGAAGATCAGAAAATCATCTGTTACAAATGCAACAAACCCGGCTATATCAAGCCACAATGTCCTCAAAAACGATCAAATCAAGGAAAGAAACTAAAGAAGAAAAGCTTTGCGGCTACTTGGGATGAAACTGACGAAGATGAAAGTGATAACACCGAGAGTGCGAGTGAAAAAGCAAACATGTGCCTTCATGGTGAAGTTACAGACAGTGATGACGACGAGCCAAGCGAGGTATCAAAACTCACTCATTCTGAATTACTAATTTATTTCCATGAAGTAAATGGCTGTTATGGACGACTTAGGGAAAAATATGCTAAACTTGAATCTCAAAAGGATACTTTGATAGAATGCAATAAACAACTTGATCAATTAGTTAAGAACTATCAATGTAGAATTCCTAAGTGTGATAAGTGTCCAACATTCGAAGAAGAAATTAAAAAATCGGAAATCAATATAAAATCACTTGAAAATGAAATTCTGATTTTAAAAGAGAATGAAAATACTAGGAGAGAGATTTCTATTAAAAAATGCACACAGTTGTTAAACGAAAATGAATCTCTCAAAACACAAGTTCAACAACTGTCAACGACCTTAGATAAATTTTCAAAAAGTGAAAAATCGTTGAATATGCTTTTCGGAAAGCAAACTGTTAATATGGTTAGACAAGGACTTGGATATAATAATTCGAAAATTGTTGAAAGCAATATTAATCAAGTTAATTCTATGAGCACAATTTGTAAAAAATTTGAACACAATCACAATAATTGTTGGAATAGACCCAAACATATGAAAACAATACCGATTTGGGTTCCAAAAGGCACAAATATAAAATCTCTCAAAGTTAAACAAATTTGGATGCCGAAGGGAACAATTATAAATAGTTTTGGGTATCCACAAAATTATCATTCTAAATATTTTGCCACTAACAATCATGGACCTATAAAAACAAATAGGTCACTAAACTCTCTTCTCGTGTAGGTATGCTGGCAGGCTAAGGAACAACAGCAATGGTACTTGGATTCTGGCTGTTCCAAGCACATGACAGGCGATAAATCGAAGTTCCTTAGCCTAGAAAAGTACAAAGGTGGCAGAGTCATAATGGGGAACAATGACAAGTGTAAAATTGTCGGTAAAGGTAAAGTAGGTAACAATACATTTACCTTGAATGACGTACTATATGTTGAAAATCTGCACCACAATTTGATATCAATCAGCCAGCTATGTGATAAAGGTATGAATGTTATCTTTGATTCTGACATGTGCAAAATTGTTGACAAATCATCAAAAGAAATCTTATTTTCAGGAAAAAGGAAAGGTAATATATATTCTCTATCTTTTGATGATCTCATTCTCTCTAAATGTTTGGTAGCTAAGGATATAGAAGTGAATTTATGGCATAGACGTTTAGGGCATGCTAGTATGAACTTATTAAACAAATTAAAAAGGAAAAGTTTGGTAAGAGGGTTGCCATCACATGAGTTTGAAACTGAAAACATCTGTAAAGCATGTACTTTGGGAAAACTTAGAAAATCATCGTTTCATGCCAAAAACAATGTAAGCACTTCTAGAGTTCTTGAACTAATTCATATGGATCTATTTGGACCTAATGACATTACTAGCTTAGGAGGTAAGAAATATTGCTTTGTGTTAGTTGATGATTACTCAAGATATACATGGGTATATTTCTTAGCTAAAAAATCAGAAACTTTTTCATACTTCACAAGATTCGCAAAATTTGTGCAAAATGAAAAAGAAGTCTCTATTGTTTCGTTAAGAAGTGATCATGGTGGAGAATTTGAAAATTATGAATTTGAAACTTTCTGTGATGAAAACGGAATCAAACATGAGTTCTCTGCACCACGTACTCCACAACAAAATGGGGTAGTTGAGAGAAAGAATCGAACTTTACAAGAATTGGCTAGGTCTATGTTAAATGAATATGAACTACCTCTGCATCTCTGGGCAGAAGCTGTAAATACAGCATGTTATGTAATGAATAGAGTTATCATCAGACCGATTCTTAACAAAACCCCCTATGAGCTATGGTTCAACAAAAAACCAAACATCGCTTACTTCAAAGTGTTTGGATGTCCTTGCTATATTCTTAATACAGGTGATCAGTTAGGAAAATTTGAAGCAAAGGCTGATGATGGCATCTTCATGGGTTACTCTTCGAGAAGCAAAGCTTATAGAGTCTACAACAAAAAGACTAAAACAATCGTAGAGTCAATCAATGTGAAATTTG
Organism: Allium cepa; assembly: GCA_030765085.1. Lineage (NCBI taxonomy): Eukaryota > Viridiplantae > Streptophyta > Magnoliopsida > Asparagales > Amaryllidaceae > Allium > Allium cepa. The sequence continues at coordinate 324,043,578 of CM060939.1, forward strand.
ATGAAGGCATTGACGAACAGGATACATCTAAAAGCAACGTTGAAGAGGAGAAAGAAAAAGATGAGTTCGAAAAACCAAAAGAAACTGCTGATGCTAGAGAAACTACCACAAATCAAGAAGTCCGAAGAAATCTGGATCCACAAAAGCTGAAATACAAAACAGACCATCCACCAGAATTGGTAATTGGAAACCCTATAGCAGGTATACAAACTCGTTCATCCTTTAAAAATCTATGTGATCTGTGCTTATATAGTGGATTTATTTCAGAAATAGAACCAAATAACATAGATTCAGCCCTTAATGATGAAAACTGGTTCATGGCCATGCAAGAAGAGCTAAATCAGTTTGAACGAAATAATGTTTGGAGTCTAGCACCTAGACCTAAGGATTATCCAGTTATAGGAACAAAATGGATTTTTAAAAATAAATATGATGAATCTGGAAATATAATTAGAAATAAAGCTAGACTAGTTGCTAAAGGATACAATCAAATTGAAGGAGTTGACTTTGATGAAACTTTTGCGCCTGTAGCTAGACTAGAATCAATCAGAATATTGTTAGCTTTTGCTTGTTACAAAGGATATAAACTAAGACAAATGGACATTAAGAGTGCTTTTCTTAACGGAGTTTTAAAAGAAGATGTGTTTGTTGAACAACCAGAAGGTTTTGAAAGTCATGAATATCCAAACCATGTATACAAACTAAAGAAGGCATTATATGGATTAAAACAAGCTCCCAGAGCTTGGTATGAATGTCTTACTTCTTATCTCCTTGAAAATGGGTTCAAAAAGGGATGTGTAGATACCACACTATTTCTGTTGCATGAAAACAATGATATTTTGATTGTTCAAATATATGTTGATGACATCATTTATGGTGCTACTAACAAGTTATTGTATGAGAAATTTGAAGAAGTCATGCAGGAAAATTTTGAAATGAGCTTGGTTGGAGAGTTAAAATTCTTTTTAGGATTTCAAATCCAACAAAGCAATAAAGGCACATTCATTTCTCAAACAAAATATATTAGGGAACTTGTCAACAAATTTGGATTGAAAGATGCTAAACCAGCAAGAACTCCCATGAGTACAACACTTAAACTTGACAAGGATGAAAAGGGTAAGACAGTTGATCAAAAGCAGTACAGAGGTGTGATTGGATCACTTCTTTATCTTACCGCCTCTAGACCTGACATCATGTTTTCTGTCTGCTTATGTGCGCGTTTTCAATCTAACCCAAAAGAATCTCATTTAAAAGCTGTTAAAAGAATTATAAGATATTTATTGCACACCCCACGATTTGGTCTTTGGTATCCATCAAATGATAATTTTGAATTGAAAGGTTTTTCAGATGCTGATTATGCTGGAAATTTGGTTGGTAGAAAAAGTACTAGTGGAGCATGTTTTATGTTAGGACATTCATTAGTTGCATGGTCGAGTAGAAAACAAAATTGTATTGCATTATCCACAACAGAGGCAGAGTATATTGCTCTGAGCGGTTGCTCTGCTCAAATCTTATGGATGATACAAACTTTGCATGACTATGGCCTAAATTTTAAACGTGTACCACTAATGTGTGATAGCAAAAGCGCAATTGATCTCACAAATAATCATGTACATCATTCGCGAACAAAACATATAGATGTAAGACATCATTTTATTAGAGATCATATTTCCAAAGAAAATATCTGCATAAATTTTATTTCAACTGATTCTCAATTGGCAGACATCTTTACAAAACCCCTACCAGAAAATAGTTTTTGTAAACTACGACTCAGTCTAGGTGTTTTAGAAATTTGCTGAATATTTAACATTTTTTTCTCCCTACAAATCATCGAAAAGAAAAATAGTGATTGAAAAAGTGATGAGTGTTGATATTGATTATATATTATAACTCGAGAAAGTATAATTAGAAAATTTCTTTAGAAATGTAAACAAGAGTTATAAAACTTTTTGTTGGTAAAAAATTCCATGACCATCTCTATACCTATCATATTTCTATCAACCATCACTCATCAAAATTCTATATAGTTTGTCGATATGTGGTATTTTAAACAGGAATCGTTCGTTTTTTTTTCATTTTCACAGTTTTTTTTTTAAAAAAAAAATAATAATAATAATAATAAATAAAAAAAATAAAAAATAAAATAAATAAATACCAAAGTATTCACTCTCATTTAAAAGTCCTCACGGTTATGCATGGGTGAATTACTTGGAATTTGTTATGTGCTTCCATGCTCATTTAAAAGTCCTTATGGTTATGCATGTATGGAACGCATATCAAAAGTTGATTTTTTTTTAAAATAAACAAGTTGATTCTAATCCCATTTAAAAGTCCTCACGGTTATGCGTGGTTAGAAGGTACTTGAATTCATTTTTTTAAAAAAATAAAATTGGAATACTACTAATCTCATTTAAAAGTCCTAACGGTTATGCATGGTTAGTAGATATTCAAATTCCTGATATAAATATACCACAAATAGACACAACTGTATGGTTTTATATGATGACATCATTTCCATCATTCTAAAAGTGGAATATGCTCCTAACAAAATATTTATGATTTTTGTTTGATTTTTTATTGAAATTTAATATTTATATTCAATTGAGTTTTAATGTTGAATTGATATCGATTACTTTTTCTCTATTTTCTCTAACACTATTATTCTTTTGCTGATAACAAAAGGGGGAGAGAAAAGTTAAGATTTTGTCAAATAGAATCAAGCAAAGGTCAAATAATTTTCCGTTTGCATATAGGCTCATTTACATATTTTTATTTGTATGCATATATGTAGGGGGAGCATCGTATAGAGAGGAAGCATTTAAATAGGGGGAGCAATTAGGATATATCAATGATTAAATACATTTAACATAAACAAAATCTTAAATATATGTTTGTTATCATCAAAAGGGGGAGATTGTTGAATATGCGCTTATATGATTTTTGTTTGATGATAATAAACATATATACATTCGTTTAAATGTATTTGATAATATACTATCTTATTTTTCACAGATTAAATAAATATTTGCTGAATAAAATAAATAACACGAAATTTGAATTCAAACGAATATTTTATTCAAACAAATATTTATTACATCTTTGAATAGTACAATTTCAAGCTCTCACTATAACTATACAACTTTGATTACAATTACATCACATTTCACATTTACAATTCACATTTCACATTTACAATTCACCTCACTACATATCACTCACACTCGTATTTATCTTCAACTTCATTCCAGTTTGAATCCAGCATCTGAGCAATCTGCAAAAATATAAACTAACGCAGTAAAATTGAAAAAGAAATATTTTTGCAATTCAAAAATAAAAGATAATTTTTGAATATATGATTTGCCTCAGTTATTTGGGTTGTTCGTCATAATTTAAATTTGAATTCATCATACACGAACAACTTGTGACATACACAGTGTATTACTGTATATGCCACAAGGCCGTGCTCACCGATATATACACTTGCTTGTTTTACAGGGACAGGTGAGCACAAGGTCAAACCCAAATATACGGACAGGTTCAACTCAGGTGCAATAAATTCAAAAATACGACAAAAGCACAAGGTCAAATCCGAGTTTTGAAACTGGATCAACACAAGGCGACATGACATGAATGCAACGAAGACCAACATCAAAATGGACTGCAACATGGATATTACAATCAAACTGCAACAAGGCAACTAGGAATGAACAGAACACAACAGCAACAGTGAAGTTCAACATTATCAGAGAGCATATGGAAGGGTCAGGCCGAAACGAATTGCAACAGCACCAATGCAAGCAAGTCAGTGGCAAGACACAAACTGCAGTGGACAGACCAGAGTGCAACAGGTACAAACAACAGTGAGCACACTCATATGAACAAATGCAAAGAACAATGAAGTATGCACAGCAAATAACATACACCAAAGCTAACAGCGGCAAAAGCATGAACATTGATGCACACATCCATCAACACACTCAAGTGACTCAACAATGCAACAAGGTGATATGCAAACTACAACAGGCCAGAGGTGAAAGCAATACACGACTGAAGTGATGAAGTGAATGCAAACAACTCAGCAATCAAATAACAGTGAAGTCCAGGCCAAACCAACCAGAAGTTCAAAGCAGTAAGGTACATGAAGCAAACAACAACACGAAGGCAACATGATCAAAAGTTCAGAGCAGACATAACAGTAAACCATGCTTCACGATGAACTTGAGGTCATAAACACAGTGACATGCACAGATGTATTCAAGAACAGCATGAACAAGTCAATGACTACAAGCTAACACATTACAACTGACTCAAAGCACAAAAGTGCACAGCAACCATCATGAGCTCAATGAAGACCACTAATTTATGCAACATGAACATTTAAACCAGAATACATAGTGGCAACCACAAAATGCAGACAAACTCAAAGCAAGCCGAGAACAAACACCAAGTGCAACAGTATGAACAAAAGATCAAAGAAAAAGATGGTCAGAGCTGTAATATACAATGCATACATGAGTCAGTGCAGTAAACAAGTGAAAGTGCAAAAGTGGCAATGCAGTGACACATGATATACATGATGAAGCAACAGAACAACCAAATCAACTGCAGGAACTCAAAGTGTACATGGAACAATGCAACAGTATCGAGTACAATAAGCACAAGTCAATTACTACATAACAACAGTCAGTACTAACATGGACAGAAGGCAATGAAACCCAGAGCATATGAAATGCAGACTTGAAGTGCAACTGTAATGGATACAAAAATGCTCAAGATTGCTAGAACAAAGCTACAGGAATGCAGACAGTGGCCGAAGCAAATATACAAAATGTCGAAGCCGTGGAAGCATAACAAAGCCAAAAATCGTCACAGTCAACATTGAACAAGTCAATAATCAACACCGTGGTCATCACGAAATATATCACCGAAAGCATATTCATATTGAACAAGTCAGAATCAATCTCAACCGTTCAAGAATAATAAAGTGGCCGAGATGAAGAATTTGACAAATTCAAATCAACATATACGAACGCAATTCTAGGATTTCGAATCCTATAAATACCCAATATCATCATCGGCATAAAGTATTGAGTTCAAGCATTCAATCAGAAAGAAAAAGGAATAAAAGTACTCACCAAAATTGTAATCGAACTCGATCAATCGAAGTAGCCGAAGCAAGGTACAAGGAGGCAGTCGATCGACAGGGCAGAAGGACGAAAATCACAAATTCGATCGATTAATATAATATCTGCATCTTCGATTCCAGCCCTAATTTATTGAAGAAAGAGGAACAAACAAGAGCCGAAGCCCTAATCTCAGAAGGAAGAACAAACAGCCATTATCACATACGAGATAAAAGGAAAAAGGGCCGGCATAAGTGAAATAATAAAAAGGGGATGAACTGTTTTAGTTTGGGCCGGCCTTTTTTATTTTAAAAGGGTTTAGTTTCTTTTTAGGGCTGTTTTAATTTACGTTGTTTTTAAATTTGTATTTTCATTTTTAAACCGTTTAAATTTCTAGTCGTGTGACTAGGGGACAAGCTACGTGGCGTAGCTTGAGAATTTGCAACTCGGTAGTTGAGTTGTGGCAGGGTTTTGAGCGTAGAGTTAGATTAGTCAATAGCGGGTATAGCGAGTTTACGTGTGTAAGCGAGGGACTATCTAATTTCTAGTAGAAACCTTGGGGCAGCACGTAGGCACGGTTTTGCCGAAGCTGGGTAAATTCTGTGTTGTTCTGTTATTTATATTCTGCAATATCTGTGCTGCTATTCTGTGATCTGAATTGAATTTAATTCATAAGCTTCCGCGATTAATTTTTATAATTTACACTATCACCCTATGCACCCCCCCTCTAGGGTGAAATCGATCCTACAGTTCTACTATTAAGTGAATATCCTATGAAAGCACATTTAAATGGTCTATTTCCTAACTTTGGTCATTTAGGATCTGGTTTTTTAACATATGCTAAGCAACCCCAAACTTTGAGTCTAGTTAGGTTAGGTTTCCTATTAAACCATAATTCATAAGGGGAAATATTATTCTTTTTAAGTGGTACTCTATTTAAAATATAACATGCAGATAACATAGCATCACCCCATAGGTTATAAGGTAAATTAGAACTTATGAGCATGGCATTAACCATTTCTATTAAAGTTCTATTCTTCCTTTCAGCAACACCATTTTGTTATGGTGTATATGGAGCAGTACATTGGTGAACTATACCTTGTTGTTTATAAAACAAGGTGAATTCATTTGAGAAATATTCACCACCACGATCTGAATGTAATATTTTAATTTTAACTCCTAATTGTGTTTCGACCTCTGCTTTGTAAATTTTGAATTTATCAAAAGCCCCATCTTTAGTTTTCATTAGATATACATATGCATATCTAGTATAATCATCAATGAAGGTTATATAGTATTGGTTACCACCATAGGTGATATGATTTTTTAAGTCACCCACATCACTATATACCAAATCAAGAAAACCAGTTTTCCTTTCTACGGATTTAAAGGATTTCCAGTGTATTTTTGCTTGAACACATATTTCACATTTAGAGATGATATCGAAATCACAATCAGAAATTAATCCTAATTTATTCATATTTCTAATGGATTTATAATTAACATGTCCTAATCTACCATGCCATAAATTAATAGAATCAACAATATAAACAGAAGATTTCTTTATTAGATTCAACTTAATCATGTCGTTACAAGAGTATCCCTGTCCAATGAATTTACCATTCTTAGACAACACTAGCTTATCAGACTCATACACCATCTTGAATCCTCCTTTGTTAAGAAGGTTCCAGAGACCAAATTCTTGCACATATTAGGTACATAAAATACATTAACTAATGTAAGAACTTTTCCAGAGGTGAGAGGAAGTTCTATAGTGCCTTTTCCCAGAACTTTGCTGGAAACCATTTGCTCCAGTAACTTCGTCGGCTTCTCCTTTATTTTCTTCGTAACTCTTGAAAAGATTACGGTCTTCATAAATGTCAATGGTTGCTCCAGTATCGAACCACCAATCATTATCATTGCCACTAACGGAGTTCGCCTCTTGCACTACAGCCACAAGCGAGTCTTCGACCGCATTCACTTTTTGTTGTTTCTTCCGTAGACGGCAGTCTCGGGCATAGTGGCCAGGCTTGTTACAAAAATAACAAGCACCTTTCTTTTTATTGTTGGTTTTGGAATGATGTTTCTTCTTAAATTGTCTCATTCTTTGGCTTTAATTTATCAGTAATTTCAACATTATTTGCCTTAGAATGGGACTCGGCTTGCGGATTATCATCTAGATCGCGTTTACGAGAGTCTTCTTTAATACGAAGATGACGCTGCAAACCGTCTAAATTATAATCTGTTTTCGCATGTTTCATCTTTTTATTATAATCATTGAAACTTTGCGGAAGTCTAGAAATTATAACTCGAACAACAAAAGATTCAGGGAGATCAATTCCAACATCTTTAAGTTGATTCACCAATAAGAAGATTTCGCTTACTTGTCCAATTATGGACTTATTGGCGACCATTTTGAAATTCATAAAATTAGAAATAGGAAACTTTTTATTACTTGCCTCGGATATGCGGTACTTATTTTCCTGTGCAGTCCAGAGTGTCTTCGCTATTTCCAAGGTCCTATGAGCATTGTAGACTGGGGTAGATAGCGCATTCAGAATATGGTCTCTACATAGAAAATCGTCCTCTTTGCGCTTTGCACGTTTAGCCTTTAGAGCATCATCATCTTTATCAGTTTCTTCGGGGATTTCTTCCAAGTTATCTTCCAAAATGTAGAACTACTTGATGGTGACCAAGAAAAATTTCATCGTCTCTTGCCAACGAGTGAAATTGTCACCATCAAAACGCTCCAATTGAGTTAGATGCTGATTCATAACTTGTAGAGCGCTCGAACCTTCCATGGTTGAAGAGTATTGTCTGAAAATTTGTTGGGGAATTTTATGGTTCGAGACGAATTTGATGATGATAGTATGAAGACAATGCTGTACTTCCGACTTCAAGGATCTGTGGAATATATTCTTTCAAACAATAGTTCAACCCACCAGGTACAAACGGGTTATCGAACTATCGACTTTCAGGATTCAATGAAGCCCTATAACAGCGTAATCGAATTCAAAGTTTGTACGACTTTGATCCGACCAAGAACAGTTCAAAAAAAACAGTCTGTGATGATTCAATTTGTAGAGAATAGAATGAAGAGGAAGAAGAGAGCAATTCTGCAACAGTTTCTGAATTTGCAACACCTTGGAGGCATCACAAAACAGAGCAATGGTATTATGGCATTGCAGAACTGTTTGGGAAGAAGAAGAGGGTTCGAAAACTTACAACAACTATTTCTGGGCGTCGCTATATATAGTGGTAGAGAGGTGTTCATTCGCGAAGCTTGCATCCCTTCGTAACGGTTCAAAACCGTTGCTAAACGGTCACACCGTTTGAATTTGAAACGTTGCGTCTGTTCATTTTGCAACATTCAGAATTCCCGCCCTTATTCAAATTTCTGTTATGGGTTCTTAACGAGCCGAAATCTGGCCCGTTACTGTTCATATATGATCCAAAAATATTTTCGGACCCGATACCGGTTCGAACAGACGGGCGGCGGCGGCGCGCGTGTGGTGTTGCATAACTTCTCTCCTCACAGCAAAGAAAACATGTGGGAGCCCCAAGGCCGCAACATCCACTTGAAAGAGCTATACTTATACAAGTATAGTCTTCAATTTTTCTACAATGTGGGACTTCTCTTTTCTTCTTCTTTCTTTTCTTCTTCTCTTCCAAATCAAAACCCAAACCCCAAATCTTTTTGAAAATTTTACAACATAAAATGACTGATGCAAAATAAATTACTAACGGTCGCTAAGTTGCTAAGAAGTGGTCTATTTTAAATAAAGAAAAAGAAGGAATGAGGCATAAATCCTAGCTAGTGCATGTTTGCATTTTCTAGAACTTCCTAAACTTGTAACTTTGTTTATATAGGATAGTGGCAAGTCAGAATAAGAACATATCCTAGCTAGTGTAGGCTATGTAGACCTATACATGTATTGATGATTTTATTTGTACTGGTCTTTCCTTTGCATGATTTATAAAGATACGAGAAGTTGCACTATTCCTAGTCATGATGGGTTGTACATCAGTCTTTATGACATGAGTTATGAAGAAGGTATGTACCACTGTTCTTGCAACATATTTAATAGTCATATTATGTTGTTAAAAGTTGGTAGTATTAACATTATTAGATGAATATGGTTCTTCTATTTATATCTAACAATAAGTTTCGCTACAGATTTTGACTGGCGTTAAAATATATGCAAATTCTTTGACTCTTTCAGCCACATGTCGTTGTACACAACACTATAATAACTTTTTATAGAAATGAGGATTTATATTTAATATTTTTGTGTAGTCCGTGACAAAGTGGAAATTCACTATGACATTTCAAAATGCAAATGAATTGGGATGATATGCAAGTGGAAATTCTAAAAATGTCTACTTGACTTAACCCCTGTTTTGGAGAGGGGAGCTCAAATTAGATTTTTCAAATTAATTAACAAGTTTGTTAGATTGAATTCTATTATCTGTGGTTTGAAACGATTAATAGTTTTCCAATTTATCTATGCTTTGAAATAAGTTTAAATATGCCATCATGGTACCTGGATCTCTATCGATTAATGCACGGCATCAAATATTAATCTTTTTGATACATGAGACTTGCAAGATGAAGCTGAGAGTTTGGAAACTGATGTGAGTTAGCATACACAAAGGTAGGATGAACTTAAGGCATGGATTGAACAGACTTGCAAGCTTTTGTTTCTTGGAAAAACAGGACAGGTTCAGAGACTTGCACAACAGCATATGCATTATCATATGCATTAAGTACTGATAGTAAGGAGGTGACAGTAAATGTGGGAAACGGCTGGGTATGCTATCTAACATTGACCAGTAACAAAATAGTGTAATAAAATGTTGCTTATAAACTTGTTTTCCTCTGAATCGGGCAATAAGGAAAAGATATTGTAGCTGAGTTGACAGAGGCGATGGAAAGACAAGGCCTTGATATGTGTGTTACAGCACCAGTCACTTAATTATATTTTCCTTTCTATTTTCCTCACTTGTAAATTTTGATCTATTGTCGCACTTGCGAGATGTGAACTTACGATGTTGATGTAGGTTAATGATTCCATGGGAATTATTTATTTTCTTGTATGCATTTGTGTTAGTTTGGCTTTATCCAATCAAGAAAATGGTTTCAAATAGATCGTGAGAATATATTAAGTTATTAGATATACAGGATAAAACCGGTGTGTACAAGAACTTGCTTCAAGAAATAGCTCACAGAGTGGGTTTGAAACTACCGGTTTATACAACAGTTCAGTCTGGTCAATGTCACTCACCTTCATTTTCATGCATAATTGAGCTTGTTGGAATGTGCTTTAGTGGTAAGCCAACTAAGAAATAGAAGCAAGCTCAAAAAGATGCTGCATTTGCTGCATGGTGTGCATTAAAACATTGTGAGTGATCCTATTCGTTTTGGTTTACCTATTTTTATCACAAACTGTAGTAGAATAAAGGGAATTAGAACTTTAGAATATGAACTGAAATGTTTTTAGAGTGATTGTGGTATAGTACCTATTTTCCAAATTTATAGTTAGTAGCTTAACCGTGAAGCATTGTGCATTAAATGATACATAGGTTGTTTGCTTAGGAAAGATGTTAGGTACTAAAATAAACTACTAGGACTTGAGCTATGTGCATGTATTTTATTTTCATATAAGGGTAATATATTAACGTATGCCCATAGAGCACAATTTGACTCAAAAAATGGTTGAATTGCGCTGGCGATTGATGGTTTTATCAAATCCAATGGATTGAAAATTGTAAATATTTGAAATTAATGCGTAGGAAATAGAAATTGCCAGTGACCACTGGTAGGTCACATATTATGAGTTGCCAAGGGTCTTGAATTGTAAGTATTATAAACTTTAATTAATAATAATAATAAAGTTAATGAAGATTTAATTAACTAAGTATATAAAAATATAATATATAACTAAATCTTCTATAATAATAATAATAGCTTTGTCAGGGGCAGTAGCAGTTGTTGTTACTATTAATTAAGATTTATAACAATAATGCTAAGGTAACTAAAATTTATAGATATTAAACAAGTTTTTACAATTAACCAAGTATTATAAAAGTTTACCTAATTTAACTAAGTTTTATATAAAAATATAAACTATTACCAAGTCTTCTGTAATAATAATAATTATTATTATTATTAACTAAGATTTGTAATAATAAAAAAATAGGAAAATAGGCAGAGGAAGAAGTTGCAAAAAAGTTTAGTCTCAGAGATAACAAGTTTGATTTTTGGTCTGAAGAGCATTCTATAGTGTAAATAGAAAATGATAGTTGCAACTATCATCCTGTGATTTACATTAAAAATTGTCTTTCAGTCTAAAAAACAAACCTTTTGTCCTTGAAACTAAATTTTTCGCTAACTTTTTCCTTGAGCCTAAAAGCCCAAATAAAACTAGGTTAACCAAATTTTACAAATATTAAATAAAGTTATAAAAATTAACTAAGTATTATAAAATTTTAGCTAAGTTAAATAAATTTTATAAAAATTAATAAGTTTAATTTATAAAAATTAACCAAGAATAGAAAAAATATAAATTTAACTAAATCTTCTATTATAATAATAATAATAATAAAAGGAGTTGTAGTAGTAGCAATTGTAGTAGTAATACTAATAATAATAATTAACTAATAATAATAATAATAATAAGTTAACTAAGATTTATAAATATTGAATAAGTTTATAGAAATTAACCAAGTATTATAAAAAATTAACTAAGTTAACTAAGCATAGTTATAAAATTTTAATTAAGTTAACTAAGTTTTATAAAAAAATTAACAAGTTTAGTTTATAAAAATTATTTAAGTACATAAAAATATAACTAAATCTTCTATAATAATAATTATTATTATTATGATTATTAATAACTAATATTTCTAATAATAATACTGAATTAACTAAGATCTATAAATATTAAATAAGTTTATAAAAATTAACTAAGCATTATAAAATTTTAATTAAGTATGATTTATAAATATCAAGTAAGTTTTATTATTTTGTACCACCTTGATTAATTAAATATAAAGATGGAGTTCAAAGTACAACATAACAAGCTTTGAATGTGGAGCTTGAACAACCGAGTCTTCAAATTTTCACAGTTCAGTTAACATACTGCTCAATTGTCAAATGAGTTATATCAATTATATCGAAATTTAATGGATTCATTATCAATTTATGTTGAAATTCTCAACTTTTAGTTGATTGGTGTAATTTCTCTTTCATGCATCAATACAAGTGATAGCTTATTCATAAACAAGAGTTATATAAGATGGTACATCAGTGGTGGATGTACTATACTACTATTCATTTATAACTATCATCGGTAATTTTAGTATTATTATGCTTTTGGTAACAATGGGTCACTAGTCTGGTGGATAAACATAGTGTTTTTTTGGCTCGTAATATATTCACTACTGTAATCAAATATTAAACATGTTATAAGAAATCAAGGAAGCTATCTTACTAATTATTTAGTATGTGCCAATAAATCTAAACCATGGCCCGACAGACCTTGCAAAGCAAAGAATAGTGTTGGACTACTATTGTTTGACTGTTATTTATAAAGCCTTGCAAACTGTAGCCATGTCATGCTCCATAACCTTGCAAGTTGCATCCCTATCATGCTTGTTCAGTATATTAGTCAACCTCTGTCTTGCACCCCTGTCATGCATCATGCACCAATGCATCCCTGTGATGCACCCCTGCATCCCTGTCATGCATCACTTTTATGCACCATTGTCTCGCTACAAGCCAACTGGTCTACCTCTATCATTGTGATTATTAAATATCTATTAAGATAAAATTAAACCCGTGTCGTAGTTTTATAGTGGTTGCAATTAAAAATATTATTTTAAATTTGTACCTAATCACTAACTTTTAAATTTCACTGTTATAGATAAGTGAAGATTTTTGATGCAAAAAACACACAAAATGATACGTTTTTTAGGTTTTTAAATCTCATTTTGGCGTAGTAAGCACTTAAAAGTTTTTGGTTGCATATTCAGTCGTTAATATTTGATGCAAACATGCTTTCCAGATATTGTGACTTTGTTTAATGTTGTATGAATTTGGTTTATAAATATTATTTTTGTTTATGAATTTATGTAAACTTTTTTTTGGATATTGTGTTCAACTTAAAATAATGGAAACGATTAATAATTATGTTTTTATATGATAGTTTTTAGTTTGATTTGTATATGTTATTTATATTATCTAGTTGAAATATAATAAGATGCAATTTAGATCAATGATATGTGTGTGTAATATTGCAATGGTACAACGTGATATAGGTGCTATAAAAATAGTAGAAACAAACGACATCATTTAAACCGCACTAACAGTTCTACGAAAAGGTAATGCATATTACTATGACACATAACAAAAATGCTATGAAAAATTAATAACAGTGTTTATAAACTGCTGACAAAAAACATTGTTAATATTTTTGAAAGAAAATAATAAATGTTATAGAAAATTATTTACAGCAGCAAAAGAATGTTATCGAATAGAGGTTTTTAGCGAATGATGAGATTAGGTTAAAATATGAGTATATGGTGAATTTGGGTTGTATTGAATTGAATAAAAATATATGTAATACTTCGATTCAATATTATTGGGTTAAATGTGGTGAAAATAAAAACATGTATTAAAATGTTATACATGTTAAAATGCAATAAAATGATATGGGGAGTCATGGCTTGTTAAAATGTTTGTGTTAAAAAATAGTGTTTAAAAGTGGTTTAAATGATTTTATACATGTTGCATTAATTTTATAAAGTTGAAATATGCTTATATATGAACAATTAGTGTTAATATGGCTTAAATAGGTGTTAATTAGGTGTTAATTTGGGTTATGGTAACATAATAGCCTAAATTAATTAATCTTAGCATTATTGGATCCTAACCAGCCCTATTCCCTGCACTAGTAGACAGTGTTGCCTAATAATACTCTTTATTAATATGAGTCTTGGGGTGGGGCATCACATCTTGGTATCAGAGCAAACAAAGATGCTTTGGAATTATGATCGATGTTCTGAAGAACAAGAGATAGATGAGTAGGCAACAACGTAAAGAATAGGGCTCTGATACCAAGATGTGATGCCCCACCCCGACACACACACTAACAAAGAGTATTACTAGGCAATACTGTCTACTAGTGCAGAGAAAAGGGCTGATTAGGAGCGACCATCTGTGAGTCTTGCATTAAACAAGTATCAAGTACATCAATTTAGTGCTCTTTTTTTCTTTCTCAGTTTTCTAATTTTTGTTTACACGGAGGAAAATGAAGAGATGAGTTTGTACATACTCTTCCTTAGTCACCTGAAGGATCTAATGGGCAGTGGGCTTAGTTTTGAAAGGTTAAGATCCAATAAGGCTATAATTAATTAATTTAGGTTATTATGTTAGCACTAACCCAAATTAACATTTAATTAACACCTATTTAAGCCACACCAATTGTTCATATTTTTGATCATATTTCAACTTTATAAAATTAATTGTAACATGTACAAAATCATTTAAACCAATTTTAAACACTATTTTTTAACACAAACATTTTAAATTTTACACTTTCAAAAATATGTAATTTTTCAGCATTTATTATTTGCTGTTAAAAATTTTGCATCTACAACCACATGTTGCTATACAGCATTTGTAACAACATTGTTATATCCTATTACAGCGTTTTTCAACGCTGTTAAAAGCTTATTTTGGTATATTGTCGAACTTATTGTGTGCTCGTCCATTGCTTTATAACATATATGATTATTTGCTTCTTTCGACTTTTTATGCGCTCATTACAGCCTGGAATTACTGTGCTTGTCCACATCACTTATTTGCTTGCGTGTGCTAGTTTGTTATATCACCCTGACCTGCTGTGCTTAGTTAATGCTTAGCCTATATGTATGTATTCATGGATGATCGATATTGATGCATGGTATTTCAGTTACGCATTGAAATTATGGGGGTGTTATCTTATAATTAACATATGTTTGATACCATGCTATTTTCATTATATATTGACCTTTGATCCTAGACATAGTCTGACTTGTTTATTATTTATAAAATACTTGTGCCAGTTCAAGACATTTCAGGTATAAGAACATTAGCAAATTGGGATGTAGGGCTTTGAGGAGACAAGAATATAGACTATATTTTATTTTGAGGAGCTTTCTATGCTTATTTTCCTTTGGATGTCGCCTTGTATTTGTTTTTGATGATATAGCTATGAGTTGTATATTTTGTACTTGACCTTATGTATATTTTGATGTGAGTCGAGTAGTTCCTTTGTAGATTCACTTTGTTGAGTTAATATATATGTCATGCATTATATATTGTTCTGTTGTGATTTTTGAATATGTGTTCATTTATATATATTGTATATTGTTCTATCCTTGTTAATACGTATGTTTATTACTTTGTGCCAATACCGAGTATGCCTATTTGTGAAATAATTAAGGTAAAATGCATATTAGTGTTAGCGGAAAAGAATATTCGCATGTGGTCGTTTCAAACAAACCTCATTTCCCTATTACTAGACAATATTCTTTAGTAATACTCTTTGGTAGTAAAGTTGGGCGTTACATGTTTCTTTGTAATGGCACTTGGAAATCTTGTGATGTTTGTATATAGTCATTTGTTGTGACTTTGTTTCATTTTACTGTAATTTATGGGTAGTCGATGTCGAGTGAAATCGATGCAAAAAAATCTTGAAATATGATGCGACCGAAAAATAGTGTTCTTAAATGCCCAAGGAGCCTACAAAAGTTGTTACATAAATTTTAGGTGAGATTTGATAGAGTTTTAAGGAGTTTGAAGTTTAGTTGGTGGAAGCTCAAAAATCAGCTGGGGTAAGTTGACTTCAGGGTTTATGATGCAAGGAGTCGGGCTAGAGTGGTCGTCATGTGGGGGAAGCATCGGGCAAGGTAGAAAAATGCATGGCACTGTACTTAGTATTTTAGGTGGCAAAACCTTTCACCACCGAAAGGTCTGGGCTGGGGCTTTAGGGAAAATGCGTGGTCGCTTCAGGATGCACAAGGGAAAACTTTGGGGAATTGAAGAAAGGTGAGAGGTTTTACATTTTGTACTTAGAAATTTTTGGTGGACAAAACTCTTAGCACTGAATTAATGGGCTTCGAGGCAGTGGCTCTAGGGCAATGAAGGAGAAATCTCAAGGTGAACTTGAGTTTGAGATTTAAAGAACTTTGTTAATTTTTGACTAAGTGACAAACTATCATCGACTCGATATGATTAGTACCTATTTGTTCATGGTCAACGATGACTATGTGGGCCAAAGGGGAATTGGATGTGGGCTTTGGAGTTTGTGCCATGTTTGTTTGTCCATTCGACGGGTGATTTTGATATGACAGATCTGCGATGACAATTTTGACGTTGAAGTAATGGTGCTTCATGTATCGACCCGAAATTTTACTACCTTGAGATGTGAATATTTAATTTGAATATTCCGATAATAAGGCTCGTAATTAAAATAAAATTCTTTTAAACGATAAGTAATGATAGTGTAATAGTTTTTAATATCATTTTGCAAATGAAGGGTAAAGTGAGAATACATAGGTTAAATAGTTAATATATTAGTTTGGAAATGACCTTAATTAAATGAATAGACAAACAGGTGGCTCAAGCATACAAAAATCACATCAGCCATTATTGTGTTGCATGAAGATACTGGTAGCTAAAGATGTTGAAAATACTATCTATTCTTCTTCTACCTCTCCCCTTTTAAATGTGTGTGTGGGTGTGTGTGTGTGTGTGTGTGTGTGTGTGTGTGTGTCTATATGGCTATCAGGTCCTTCTCATTTAACACTCTTGCCAAACACTTATAATTTATCTCCACTCAAGTATTAAAAGAAGAAAAGGAATTCACAATACATAAACATAAGCCTAAGCTTTGAATAGGAAAAGGGAACATGTGGAAGGTGAGATCCTTACTTTTGATCACTTGTCCTTTCTTATGTTGTAACTGATGAATGTAAATGTAGTTAAATGGGAATTTTCTTTTTAAATATATGTATATCCTATGTTAAACAAGGAAAGGAACAAACTTGGTTTTAATCCTGCTCCTAGAATATGTTTAATACCACTGTTCTTGTCAAATGGAAGAAAATCCTCCTTTTCATGGTTTTCAAAGATCAAATCATCTCAAGTAGGTAAGTTTTAGCCTTAGCGACCTAAATGAAAATCGTTGGTATCGGCTTTTAGTATTTTAAAATTTTCATCGCTTGAGATTTTTTCATGCAACGACCTAGAAATCATTCAATTTTAGTAAGGGGTAATATGTGCATCAAATTAAAAAAATTTGTTTCTCTCGATTTGCTTTGAATCAACCGGCGCCGTAGGTTTCGTTAGGATAGTATGGCGATGTGGGGTTTTTGGTGAAGTTTTGGCGAAATTCCGCGTTGATGATCGACATTAGTCAATTACTAAGGCATGGATTAACTTGTGATTCGGGCAACGATTAGAGATTTGGAGCTCGTAGTTTTATACAAGGAAGTGAGGTGGTCGAATGGAGAAATTTTGGTGGGATTCAAAGAGAATTTTTATTGCGATTTTTGAGCACGGTCGCATGTTTTTCAATCGCATGTAGCTCGCTTGGGATAGTCAAAATCTGATATGGTGGGTCGAAGGTGCGGCTGGGCTTTGGATGGGATGAGGTGTTGGAGACAAGCACGCTCATGGGTTTGGGTGTGGCCATGGGAAGCTCGAGTGCACATGCACGTACATGTATACTTGTGTGCATATCAGTTTGGGATGGAAAGGTGGAAATGCTTGGGGAAAGAAGAAGAAGGTATAGATTTTGGTATGGGTCAATTTGCGTAATGGGCTCGGCCCATTGGTTTGTGAATGGTGAAAATTTATGATATTGATTATTTAAGTCTTATAAACCATGTGTTAACTTTGGAAATTAATATCTCACCTGATTGAAATCCGATTAACCCATGGATTTTAGCGTTGTACTTGTATGGACCAGTACAACGCCGTAGTCTGTTGATAGTTTTGGACAAGTAAAAATTATATTATATGGAAACGGGCCAGTTTTAAATCGTGTTATTTTAAATAATAACGTCATTTAAATTAATATGCCTTAATTATTAATGTTCACTTGGCCAAATAAAATATTGTCAAGTTAAATCGGATTAAATATGTTAATTGGACCCCTGTTAGCGGATTAAAACACCATCCTACTAATTAAATTAATTCGGCATTTAGTTAGCAGAATAAATGCCCGTTCTACTATTTTATAGATTTGGACACTCAATTATATATCGTTAATTGATATCCTGCAATAAATAAGTGATACTTCGATGGCTAAGTGTTAAATTTATTTACGTGGTCGTTGAATATGTAAATATTTGTTGTTAACTTGAATAGTTAATCAACTAATATGGTAGCTTGTTAAGTACCATGGTGATCGTTAAGTCTCCTAAAATTCGAAAAACTAATTTTTGTTTTGGAAGTTACTTTAAGAGTAATGACTTTTATTTTTACGTTTAAAGGCAATTTTATTTTTTAATAACTTTTTAAAGCGTGATAATTATTTATTAATAATGTTTTAAGGATAATTTAGAATTGTTTGAAATAAGATTTAAAGTTAATTATTATATGATTCGTAAAGGCTATTTTGTAATGTTATTTAAGATTGTTTAATTACTATGTAAAAGTTATTTAGTTATGGTTCAGAAATGGTTTAATTATATTGTAATTGATTGTTTAAAAGGTTTAACAATACTTTAATATTAGTTTAAGGTTAATTAATTATTGTTTTAATAACATTTTTTAATTTCTTAATTATTATATTAATATTGTTTTTGAAATAAAGAGATGTGGAAAGAATGTTTAATTTGTATAGCGTAATTCAAGTGGCAGAGATTGCCTATAGTTTACTATGTTTTGTCACTAGGATAGTGACGTAACCATTGTGCGAACTACGATCTATGATTGATTTCATGGCGTAATTTGAGAGACAGAGATTGCCCTAAGTTATGTTTGGATTTCTCTAAGATAGAGACGTAGCCATTGAGCTATGAACCATGGTCCATACCAATTGGTACTTTCCATATCTATTTTTAAGAATTTTCATGTTTTTTTGGAAATAAAATTTTGTGAATATACTTATACCATTGAGGTAAGTATATAATCATATGTTCTAAGTATCGAAAATATAATGGTTTGTGAATATACTTATCTTGTTAAGATAAGTATATGGAAGTGATTTCTAAGTATTTGAAATGTGATTTTAAATTAGTGAAAGATTAATTTAAGAGGCTTAGTGATTTTCATGGAAAATATAATATTTGTGTGGAATGTTTATTTATTTGATAGTTAAATAATCGACTATCAAATCTTGGCCTAAATATGTAATCTTTCTTAATTTTGGTGGTAGAGAATTATTCCCTACTTAACATTGAAGTATTTTAACTCTGGAAATATCTAGGGAAAACTCGAGAATTATATGGTACAGTTTCCATCGGGGTCTTATACTATACATATAAACTTGTTTCGTTCTTCTAGGATGAATGACAAGGAGATCTGTCCACTTAAACGATTAGCGAGTGATCCCCGCTCTTATCTATTGTCTTATTATTTCCTAAAGGACCGGTATTGACCATTCTGAAAATCGACGTTTGCCCTTGTGGAGCACTAGGGAAACGAAAGAGTATACTCGTAAGAGATGACTCGAATCCGTAACCACTTTGAAAACCATATACGATTCTATAGAGGAGATTCGTGATATATTGGGATGTTGCGATCTATGTGTGATTCTGAGACCCGTTGGGGTATTGGAATCCATGTGGGATTCGATGATCTATTTGATGGCAATGAATAAGCTGGAATGCCGGACGAGCCTCATCAGTAGAAATGACTAAAACCAGAGATAAGAGACATGGCCAGTAGGGTTGGCAAACCCATAGGGTGTAGTCGGCTCCACTTAGACGTTAACTACTGTTATTTGCATGCATGGGGTGATCCACTCGATCTTAGCGAGACCGGCTATGTTTTTCTTATGGTACATCACTAGGGATATATGCTGCTTCGGAAGGAATATTTCGACCCTTGTGCTGGAGGACCGTTCCTCAAAGTACTAAGGGAACCTCCATGGAAACCTTACATAATTAACGAATGAGCCTTATTAGTTTTTGATTATATACCTAGTACTGTTGTGATGTACACTCACGAGCATTACAACTACTTGATTATTATTAGTTTCACCCTTAGACATTATTAAAATATCACTGGATTTTCTGATATAAAGGTTTTGGCTATCATAAGGTAAAAACCCGTCCATATATGCGGCGTGGTCTTACGAGATACCTTTGATTTTAAAGGATTTTGAAAGTTATAATAAATAAAATTCCTTATGATTTAAGTTCTCAAGCTGGTTTTACTAGACTAACTTGGGTGTTATTTTCCTGTTATTTTCCTATAATGCTCGGGTCTGACTGGACATAATTCCAGGTTTAGATGGATATTTTGGAGCTTCAAGAGAGGAGCTGGAGGCCTAGAAACGTATTCATGTAGATGATTATATTTCCATTGCATATAGGGTTGTGATTATCAGCAATTGTGAGGACAAGTTTTTATAATTATTCGACTGAAATAGGTTAGTGTACTCTGATTATTATCTGTATGTACTTATATTACATATTTGTTTTTGTGTAAAGGATTGTTATATATTATAAACTTTTTTGTTCCGCTGTGAGATTCTATGATGTTTAGTTCTTCTGTCTTCTTCCTTCTTTTCTTGTTCCTAACTCTCTACTTTCCCATTCAATTTGGGTTGGACATGTGTAGTTTATTGTCAGCATAAACTATACGGAAAAGTTAGGTCATTATAACGTGGTATCAGAGTTTAGGTTGAGCGAACACCTAGGCTTTGGTGGGGTTTGCTCATTTGAGATAGGGTAAGCGAGACCCTAGGATGAGTTTGAGTGTGTTTATATATATATATATATATATATATATATATATATATATATGAGAGCGTATTTGTTATGTTTATGAAAATGTTTTGTATTATGTTGTTTGACCTGTTGAGTGGCTTCAGAATTCCGGTCGATGCATTTGACCAATGTTATTGATAGGGGTTTCCTAAACACTCGAACAAAACCAATTGACATGGTATTGTTTTTAAAAGGATAAATGGGATAATTTTACCTAGAAATATATTTTATATATAAAAGAAAATTTTCCATAGTTACTATTGGTTGTGCTTGATTGTTAGGAATTAATAGTATTCCATCATTATCATCTAGGATTTAATCGGTCATGCTTGTCCACTTCTGAACATTAACTATTATCCATGAATTTATCTTGAATCTTCCTTTTTGAAACCTGGATTGGATAGATAGGAATTTCGGGAACATTGAAACGAGTACCTTGTCTGAATATTTTACGAACGACTTTATTCATAAAAGATTAATTTGATAAAATAATTTTGATTTGATTCCAAAGTTTGGTTTGATTTACTACAAAGTAAATGTGTACATTACTATTTCAAATGTTGAAGAAAAAATAATACTAATTTTATTCGAGACGGTTTTAAAATAAAAATTCTTGTGGAAATGGTAAAATAGTTTACCTAAAAATATTGTCAAGTAATAAATACTTTTGGAAGATAAATTTTGTAAAGAAAAAAATAAGTATTCCTTTGGATTTGGTTTAGAAAATGAGTCCCAATTTTTTTGTGGTGATCAGAATAATCTTCTAAGTGACAATCAGATGTTTTCTAAGGAAAACGGCATTGTGCAGTTAGTAAATCATTCTCTTTGTCATTGTACAGTTGGGACAAGTTTGAATCCGGGCGAATCCAAAGTGAGTTGGAAACCGATAGTTGGTAAAGACTATTTATTTGGAAATATATATTGTATCGTTCCAAAAGAGCATTTTTGAATAATAATAACAAAAATATATGTGAATCTACTTTAGAATGGAATGGGATACGTAGGATTTAGAAATATGATGTTTTATGTATATAATTAGGATATATGAGAGCCTATATAAGTTAGAAATTTTAAGTCATCTTTTCAATGCTCTATTTTATATTTGGATCTTAGTAGGACTTAGAATCTCATTCTAAGGATTTTTGTTGATTTATTTTAGAGAACTCCGGTTGTCATTAGAGGAGCGCTTATGAAGGCTAGGAGGCTTGGCGATCAGGGCTTGGTTAGCCAAATTCGGGAGGATCTTGTCCATCCACCGTTTGAGGAGGAGTTCGAGGAGACAATCGAGGAAGGGATTAGGGAAGAATTTGAGGAATATGAAGAATTTAAGGAAAAGGAAGAATTCGAGGAAGAGGAAGAATTCGAGGAAGAGGAGGAGTTAAAAGAAGAAGTGGAACCCGTTCCAAAGGAGGAGTTGGAATCAAAGAACGATGATGCAATCATCCGGGAAATAGGGGAGTCATTGACAATTCGATTGTTTTGGAGGATTGGGATGTCCTTTTAGATGATGCATGGTGGCCGAGAGTAGAGATGCTGATTCCTAGAGATCCCGACCCAGAGATCATATGGATTTATGATGATGATGGCGAGTCCATGGTATTAGAGGGACCGGAGGTGCCGGACTCCGACGGAGAGAGTCCACTTTAAGGGGTCCTTTTGGACGCTTGAAGAAGTTCTTTTAGTATAACTATGCATATCTTATTTTGTGGTGTTGATAGTTTTTGGATGTTATGTTGGGATTACAGTTACTAAAGCATCTTAGTGGATGCTCTTTTATATATAAAGTACTACGGGTATATTTTGGCATGTTGGGGTAATTAACCTTATTTAAATAGTTAGTAATTAATGGTTGATGGTTTTGTTTAACCATGTTTCCACAAGATTTTAAGTGATGAAAATTTTCGAGGTCGAAATTCTTTTAAGGGGGGAGAAAGTAACAATCCGAAATTTTACCACCTTGATATGTGAATATTTAATTTGAGTATTCAGATAATAGGGCTCGTAATTGAAATAAAATTCTTTTAGATGATAAGTAATGATAGTGTAATAGTTTTTAATATCATTTTATAAATGAAGGGGTAAAGTGAGAATACATAGGTTAAATAGTTTATATATATATATATATATATATATATATAATAGTTTGAAAATGATCTTAATTAAATGAGTAGACAAAAAGGTGGCTCAAGCATACGACAATCACATCAACCAATATTGTGTTGCGAAAAGATAATGGTGACTAAAGATGTTGAAAATACTATTTATTCTTGTTCTTCCTCTCCCCTTATATATATATATATATATATATATATGTATGTATGTATGTATGTATGTATGTATATGTATGTATGTATATGTGTGTGTGTGTATGTATGTATGAATGAATGTATATGGCTATCAGGTCCTTCTCATTTAACACTCTTGTAAAGCACTTATAATTTATCTTCACTCAAGTATTAAAAAAGGAAAGGAATTCACAAAATTTATACTTAAGCTGGGCTTTGAACTGGAAAAGGGAATAAGTGGAAGGTGAGATCCTTACTTTTGATTACTAGTCCTTTCTTATGTTGTAACTAATGAATGTAAATGTAGTTAAATGGGATTTTTCTTTTTAAACACACACACACACACACACACACACACACACATATATATCTTATGTTAAACAAGGAAAGGAACAAACTTAGTTTTAATCTAGCCCTTGGAACATGTTTAATATCACCGTTCTTGTCAAATGGAAGAAAATCTTCCTTTTCATGGTTTTCAAAAATCAAATCATCTCAAATCTGTAAGTTTTAGCCTTAGAAACCTAAACGAAAATTGTTAGTATTGACCTCTAGTATTTTTAAAAATTCACTGCTAGAGATTTCGTCATGTAACGACGCAGAAATCATTCAATTTCGGTAGGGTAATATATGCATCAAACTAAAAAATTTGTTTCTCTCGATTCACTTCGAATCAATCGGCACCGTAGGTATCCTTAGGATTGTATAGTGATGTGGGATTTTTGATGAAGTTTTGGAAAAATTCCACATCAATGATCGATGTTAGTCGATTTCTACGGTTCGGATTAACTTGAGAGTTGGGCAACGATTGGAGATTGGAGCTCGCAGTTGTGTTCATGGAAGTGAGGTGCTCGATGGAGAAATTTTGGTGGGATTCAAAGAGAATTTTTGTCGTGACTGTCATGTGTTTTTCAGTTTCCTCTAGCTTGCCTGGGATGGTCGAAATCTGATATGGTGGGTCGAAGGTGTGGCTGGGCATTGGGTGGGATGAAGTGTTGGAGACAAGCACGCTGATGGGTTTGGGTGCGGCAATGGGAAGCTCGAGTGCATGTACATGTGCATATCAGTTTGAGATGGAGAGAAGGAAATGTTTGGGAAAGGAAGAAGGAGCTTTAGATTTTGGTGCGAGTTAATTTGCATATTGCACTCGGCCCGTTGGTTTGTAAACGGTGAGAATTTATGATATTGATTATTTAAGTCTTATAAACCATGTGTTAATTTGGAAATTCATATCTCACCCGATTGAAATCCGATCAACCCATGGATTTTTGCATTGTACTCCTATGGACGAGAACAACATTATAGTGTAGCCTGTTGATAGTTTTGGACAAGCAAAAATTTATTTTATATGGAAACGAACCGGTTTTAAATCATGTTATTTTAAATAATAACGTCATTTAAATTAATATGCCTTACTTATTAATGTTTATTTTTCCAAATAAAATATTATCGAGTTAAATCGGATTGAATATGTTAATTGGACCCCTGTTAGTGGAATAAAAAACCGTTCTGCTAATTAAATTAATTTGGCATTTAATTAGCAGAATAAGTCCTAATTCTGCTATTTTATAGATTTGTACATTCGATTATATATCGTTAATTGATATCCTGCTTTGAATAAGTGATATTTAACCAATACCGGTCAAGTGTTGAATTTATTTACGTAGTCATTGATTATGCAAATATCTATTGTTAACTTGAATATTTAATTGAATAATATGGTAGCTTGTTAAGTACCATGGTGATCGTTAAGCCTCCTTCAAATTCGAAAAATTAATTTTTGTTTTGGAAGTTATTTTAAGACTAATTACTTTTTTATAAGGTTTAAAGGGAAATATTATTTTGTAATAAGTTTTTAAAGGGGTGACAGGTATTTATTAATAATGTTTTAAGGATAATTTTGAATTGTTTAAAATAAGATTTAAAGGTAATTATTTGTTAATATGATTCTTAAAAGCTATTTCTTAATGTTGTTTAAGATTGTTTAATTACTGTAAAAGTTATTTAGTTATGGTTCAGAAATGGTTTAATTATATATTAACTGATTATTTAAAAGGTTTAACAATACTTTAATCTTTAATTAAAGTTAATTAATCATATGTATTTAAGTTATTTAATTATACTTAAAGGATAATTAATTTTTAAAGAGAAGTGGAAAGATTGTTTGATTTGTATAACATAGTTCGAGCGACAGAGATTGCCTACATTTTACTATGTTTTTTCATTGGGATAGTGATGTAACCATTACGTGAACTGCGATCTATGATTGATTTCATGGCGTAATTCGAGAGACAGAAATTACCTGCAATTAAGTTTGGATTTTTCTAGGATAGAGACATAGCCATTGAGCTGCGAACCATGGTCGATACCAAATGGTACTTTCCATATCTATTTTTACGAATTTTCAAGTTTCTAAGTTTTGGAAATAAAATTGTGTGAATATACTTATACCATTGAGGTATATATAGTCATATTTTCTAAGTATTGAAAATATAATGGTTTGTGAATATACTTATCCTTTTGAGATAAGTATATGGAAGTGATTGCTAAGTATTTGAAATGTGATTTTGAATTAATAAAAGATTAATTTAAGAGGCTTAGTGATTTCCATGGGAAATATAATCTTTGTTTGGATAATTTGTTTATTTGATAGTTAAATAGCCGACCATCAAATCTTGGCCTAAATATGTAATCCTTTTTAATTTTGGTGTAGGGAATTATTCCCTACTTAACACCGAAGGATTTTAACTCTAGAAATATCTAGGAGAAATACAAGAATTATATGTTACAGTTACCATCGGGGTGCTATACTGTACATATAATCTCATTTCATTCTTCTAGGAAAATGATAAGAGATCTGTCCACTTAAATGGTTAAGGGGTGATCCCCGCTCTTATCTATTGTCTGATTATTTCCTAAAGGAACGGTATTGACCATTTCAAAAATCGACGTTTGGGCTTGTGGAGCACTCGGGAAACGAAAGAGTGTACTCGTAAGAGATGACTCAAACCCGTAACCACTCTGAAAACCATATACGATTTTATGAAGGAGATTCATGATATATTGAGATGCTGATATCTACGTGTGATTCCAAGACCAGTTGGTGTATTGGAATCCATGTGGGATTCAATGATATATTTGATGGCGGTGCATAAGCTGGAATGTCGTACGTAGCCTCATCGGCATAAATGACTAAAGCCAGATATAAGATGCATGGCCAGGAGGGTTGGCAAACCCATAGGGTGTTGTCGGCTCCACCTAGACATTACCTATAGTAGTTTTCATGTATGGGGTGATGCACTCGGTTAGCGAGACCAGTTATGTTTTTCTTACAGTACATCACTAGGATGTATGCTGCTTCAGAAGGATATCTCTTATCCTTTTGTAGAAGGACCATTCCTCGAAGTACTGAGGGAACTTCCAAGGAAACCCAACACAATTAGCGAACGAGGCTTATCGATTTTCGATTATATGCCTAGTTTTGTTGTAATGTACACTCACGAGCATTACAACTACTTGATTATTATTAGTTTCACCCTTAGATGTTTTTATAATATTACTGGATCTTCTGGTATAAAAGTTTTGGTTATCATAAGATAAATACCGTTCGTTTTTATGTGCGGCGTGGTTTTACGAGATGCCTTGGATTTTAATGTATTTTGAATGCTATAATAAATAAAATTCCTTGTGATTTAAGTTCTCACGCTGGTTTTATCAAACTGACCCGGGCGTTGTTTTCCTATAATGCTCGGGTCGGACCAAGCATATTTCCAGGTTTAGATGGATATTTTGGAGTTTTAGGAGAGGAGCTGGAGGCCCGGAAACATATTCACATGGATGATTATATTTTCGTTGTCAGCAATTGTGAGGATAGGCTATTATGACTATCCGGCTGAAAAAGGTTAGTGTACTCTGATTGTTGTCTGTATATACTGATATTACATATTTGTTTTTGTGTAAAGGATTGTTATATATTATAAATTATTCGTTCCGCTGTGAGATTCTGTGTTGTTTAGTTCTTTTTTCTTCCTTCTTTTCTTTTTTCGGACTATCTGCTTTCCCATTCAATTTGGGTTGGACATCTATAGTTTATTGTCAACATAAACTGTACGGAAAAGTGGATCGTTACATTTTACTTTAGTGTGATGATTTCAGGTTTTTGACTAAGAGAATCTATAATGTATAATAGGAATCTAGAGTTGTTCCGATAATGGCACTTGATGGTTGGAGTCATGATGATGAACCATAAAGACTACTTCAATCATGAAACTCATGAGCTGAAGTATGACTGTGTTCTACAATAGAAATGAATGGAATGGAATGTTGACCGTGTTCTACTATGGAGTCATATGCAAAGAGATTGTTGATACTTGGAGGTTTCTAATGTAATCGTGCAGTCGGGGTATGTGGACCCATCTAGATTGTGATTGTGTTTGGATCTCATGATTATGAATTACCCTGGACTTAATAATTGTGAGTCTAGGTCCTAGCTGTACGAAGTGGCATGGATTCGAGCACTGAGAAACCAAGACTTTAACTGAGTTTCTTGCTAATGAATGAGCCATATGAGCTATCTTATATCCATCGCACACAAGTGATGTGAGATTCTCTGATGGATACTATGTTTGTTATATCACCCTAAGGATGTCACATGACATAGGTATTATTTGCTTAGATTCCCCGACACCAAGCATTGTACTTTGATTCGTTGTACACCTTTATGATAATGATGATAATATATTATCATGTATTGATGTTATGTTCTAACTCTTTGGATGCAAGCACAGTTCAGGTATGATTCTCCATACCATATGTCCTATATACTATATTGAGTTTCATGATATTTTGAGATTGTTTATCGCTCATGCCAAACCATTGTCTGACTGAGGCTTTATGCTTTTCTTCTTATTTTCTCGAATACTCTTAAATGAGTAGACTAGATAGCATGTGTAGGATGACACATCGAGTTGTGCAGGTAGTTGACCAGGAGGCTACACTTTCTTTACTATACTTGGGCTTATTATTGCTTTATTCCGTTGTGCAAAACCATGAAGCTTTATTAGTGCTCACTGATATTAGAGACAATTTATCACTTGAGTTATTACTTGTTCTATAAACTCTATGATCTATTTTGTATAACTATATTTAACTTATGCTCTGATCTATGATGGTTCATATAGTTATGTTTTCCATCTTACCTTTTTATATTTGTTTGACAATTATACTTTATTTAATGTGATGTGAGATACACAACATGTTTACTTTGTAGATTCGATTATTTTATCACCTGACAATTGTCCTGCATCTATTGGGTATCAATATAGCACATTACATAGTATACTGGGTGCCGAAGGTGTAGGGAGGTCATTATAAACATAAACACAATAAACAACTGTTACAACCTCTATTGTGAGATTTCAATGACAACAACTATACAATCACATATATAGGATATATATCATATTGCAAGTATATATATATATTAGACGAAGATCGCAGTGCACAGTAAGATTATGGCTCAAAGACAATGGAAGATAGAAGGATCTTACTATTTAAAAGTAAGGTTATATTATTATATTATAATCATAGATGAATGTTGTACAATCTTGTAACATCCTCTACTTAGAGACCTAAAACTAACGGCTACGGATTCTGCAGTCATCAATAGTTATTAATTCTCGGTGACCAAGTGTTGTAATGTTAGATACATTGATATAACATAAAGACATGAATATTGAAAAAAATTAAAATTATAAAACAGATTTCTCATTCAACTTCAAATCATATTTCAAATTAATTACATAATCCCAATTCGTAAACCACGCTCACAAAAATATAATATCTACAAAATATGCCAAGAGTGCTATATGAAGATGCCTCCTTCGATGATCAGAGTTTAAACATAGGTCATTAAACAATTTTGCCATTACAGCCAAAATATAGCAGAATCAAACAAAAAGAGCTCCTAATAGATAATTTGCCTCCTTCACATCTCCGGAAGCTTATTCTTCTCAACAAGAACCTAAAAACCCTAACTCTCAAACTACTCAAAATCAATTGAGCACTGGAGAGTTTAAGGGGAAAACATAAACTTAGAGTCAGACAAAAAGCCTGGTATGAATAACAATCTACTATCTCGAACCATATAGATATCTAGTGAGATCACGCCACTTAGCGGAACAGGTTTTCCCTCATAGTATCCTAACTCAATTTATAATAACCATATATTATGCTCTTGCATCCATAATGGTTAAGACATAACATAATAAAATATATCATGATGATATGCAAACATGCAATACATTCTGGATTTCCATCCCCATTCATTTGACTATCTATTTTAGTTATAGTTTCTAGGATGTGACACCCCACGCCTCTAAGCACCCAAAAATCGGACATGACTTGAAGCACGGGTGGTGGGGTGAGGTAAAAATCCATAACATAGCACAGAGACTAAGGCGGCAGCATAAAATGATTAATTATTACAATGGAAGAACACTTTCACTAATTATAAGTTAATAGCAAAACAGCTTCATTGAAAACAACATTATCCCAAATTTATTTCTAAAACCAAAAGTACCAAGTAGTCTCCACCAGAACATAAAACATAACAAAGTTCACAATATAGGTCCCCATTTATAGAGTAAAGTGCGGAAAAGAGAAACGAAGTACATGAAACAAACGAAACAAAATCTAAAGATAACAACTACTCCAATGACCCTCCAAGCTACAAAGAAATGCAACCTAGACCTGCTCTCCTGTGATTTGGGGAAAATAGGAAAAATAGGAATGGGTCAGACATAAATAAAATGAAGCAAAAAGAATAAAATAGTTTAATTCTAGGTCTTCCCTGGATATTGCAGAGGGTGAATAATATAATGCACTGAATCCTTCTTAGATATAGTTCCTAAGAAGTCAAAGTCCATGGTCACTCTAGGGAAGTCAACCATGAAGTAATACTAAATATAAATCGGTCTGTCGGACGTGCTGTACTTACCTATCCACGTGCTACAGCATGAAAGTCATGCTCTTCACCTGTGCACAGTGATTAATTGCCTCTTACGTCTGACCGGCGCCAACTCAAACAACTTCGTAGGACCCTGAAGTTGTTCCCAGACTCTGCCAAATTGGACTCCTATCCTCCTGTCTCCTCAGTCATCAACGTGGACTTGCCTCCATCTAAAGTGTCGGTCCTTCGAAAGAGCGCCCGCAGCTGGGTCGGCTGAGAAAAATCCTCCAACGATCTGCCTAAAGAAGCCTATGTCGGAGCACACTTGTCATGTTCCGTCCACGTCGATCTGCCTGAAGAAGCCTATGATTGCAGATGCTATCTATCCTATGTACTAGCAACCTATGAAAGGTAACAAACATCCTTGCGAACCTACTTGCCTGCTCCTAGTACATACAACCAAAACTATATTTTGGTCTTAACTGTATGAAACACCTATCCAGACCTTTACAAGGTCTGCCTACCAATCGCTTCCAGATTAATTAATTTTACCGTAACAATTTACATACTGTTTATTTCCATTAATCTTCTTTAGGCCATTTTTACATCCGATTTGGTTATTTCACAATTTCCTTTTTTTTTACATAAATGGCATTTTAATTTCACTTATATTCAGTCTGTATGATTTGTCTATAATTTTTATGCCATTTTTCACAGATTTATACTAGCCTTTAGGGTCCATTTAATATACATTTTTTCCATCCTAATTTACGTTCTCCTTTAAGAGATTTAGTCTGTTCAAAATTTTTATCCAATAGCCACAAACCATTTAATTACACAAAATTCCACTTTTACATTTTTAGGCTGCATATGAAACAAACAATTATGCCAATTAGACTTCCCAATTTTTTTCCAAAACCATATTCAATATTATGTAATTATATCAATCAAAACAATAATTTTATTCAAGTAACATATTCCGAATTTATTCCACTAACCTATTCTACCATTAGAAATTGAATAACAATTCTAATTCAATTTAATTAAACCAATCTTATTTACGCCATGAAACGTGAATAACAATTTGTTTGTTCCAAATTTAAACCCAAACATAAATTAGAATTGAGAAGTGGAAGAAAAAGAAGATACTATAATTTACATAAATTTCAATTTTATTTATGCCACAAAACGTGAATATACAATTTATATGTCCCATATTTTAAACAAAACATGAACTAGATTTGAGAAGTAGAAGAAGAAGAATTTGCAATAATTTACATCTATTCTTAATTAATAATAGAAATTAATTCATATTAACGTGCAAGATGAGAGATGAAATTGAACTACTTTATTTTTCTATTACATATTAATTCTCACTCACGTGGCACTTGAGCTTGCATAAAATTGAAAAAAAAGCTTAGCTTTAATCTTTCTTCTTTTGATTCTTCTAAATTCCCTTATTTGCCTGAATATATTTAGATAATTTAATTCGACGGAGATTTATTTTTTTAGTAAAGAAAAGGAGGAAGAATAATACATTCTAATTTTACTGTAGAATTATGGCGACGGTTGAATAAGAGATTAGGTTTAGGTTAGACGGTTTATTTATAGATTGTTTGAGTGAAAATCCCTTAGATTATTTTAGATAAAATCTAGTTCTTTCATACACTTGATGGTTATCCATTATAGCCAATACACATCTCTCAACCAACATAATTTAGCCATCCCATCCTATTACATCACTGGAGCGAATGGGAAGCCACCACATGTCAGAAACAACGCTAAAATACGTAGGAAAATCGCTCGAAACAAACCAACTAATAAACATCGCTGCAGATTTTGGGCGACAATGGGACTTGATCCCTGGTCACTAAGGAAGTCAACATGCGCCTTTACCACTATCCCAAATGCGCTTTAATTTATTTTTAATTATATTCCCGTACAATATTGGGGTGTTACATTCTCCCCCCCCCCCCCCCACCCCTTAAAGGATTTCGTCCTTGAAATCTCCAAAAACGGAAGAACGTAATTAACAACCAGCATCCAAGAACTACATCAATTTACTCAACCATCATCCATTTCTATCATTGCCCTTATTTTAACTAATGCAATTTATGATTTATGCAAAGTAAAATGCATATGAACTTACCTAATGCAAAATGGTAGTCGGTCTACTTATTCAGTTGATCTCCTGTAATGCAAGTATGCTTATACCATGCAACCAAAGGTATGCAATTACCCAAGTATAAATGATAATTCTATATGTATGTTTCAATCATTCACCCAAATGAACCATCCATATGCAACATTCATTTATATATATACATACACACACACACACAACCAAGGGAAAATGCAATAGATAACAGACATGTAGATAACAGACATGCATATGAAGGTGTGTGTACCTAGTTGGTCGATTATCCTAATAAATATCTATCTAGTGCATGCAATGCATCCATTTGCAAACATTGGCATCCATGCAATCATTTTCATCCATCAAACATAACATGCACTAATGACATGTTTATAACCAAGCTACCATCCATAAGTTTCACCTAAAGATTATCGAAATGACCCTAACTAAGGAAAGATCCAAGATCAATGATAGGATATTTGAAGTGTACCTTCAAATAGAAAAGGATATGAAGTTCGAATTCATTCCTCATATTTTCCATGTGCACTCCTTGGGGTCATCTCCCCACCGAACTTTCACTGAGCGAACTCCCTTGTTGCGTAATCTCTTGACGTCATGTTCTAATTTACGTGAGGGCATACGATGCATAAGTGATTCGCACTCTACCTCCATTTACCTTAGCTGATCGAGTTCTACTACTACTGCGGAATCATGTAGACACTTCCTC
Organism: Allium cepa; assembly: GCA_030765085.1. NCBI lineage: Eukaryota > Viridiplantae > Streptophyta > Magnoliopsida > Asparagales > Amaryllidaceae > Allium > Allium cepa. The sequence goes on from CM060939.1 coordinate 324,076,786, forward strand.
AGATGTGAAACATGAAAAACATCATGAACTCCTGCCAATTTATCTGGAAGATCAACTATGTCTGCCACTTTTCCAATCCATGCGGTAATAGGGAAGGGACCTACAAATCTCGGTGCCAACTTACCCAGAAAGCCAAATCTCATAACGTTTCTCAGAGGAGAAACCTTGATAAAAAAACCATATCTCCAACCTTAAACTCCAAATTTGAATGTCTTTTATCGGCATATGACTTTTTTCTATCTTATGCAGTCTTCAACCTCTTGAGAATCAAACCCACCTTCTTGGAAGTTTCCCCCACCAAGTTTGTTCCAAGCAAGATCCTATCGGTGGTATCCCACCAATAGGGTGGTGATCTACATGGTATACCATAGAGGGCCTCAAACGGTGCAATCCCAATGCTTGCTTGATAACAATTATTACATGCGAACTCCACCAAAGTTGGTGGTCTTTCCAAGAGCCTCTGAAGTCAATGATGCATAATCTGAGAAAATCTTCCAAAACCCTATTTACCCTCTCAGTCTGTCCATCCGTCCGAGGGTGATATGTCGTGCTCAGATTTAATTCCGTTCTCAAGTCTTGCTGAAGACTCCAAAACTCGCTGGTGAATAATGAATCTCTATCGCTCACAATGCTGGTGGGAACTCCATGAAGCCTAACTATCTCCCTTACATAAAGAATCACCAAATAAGCTATCGTCCTATTACTCTTAATGGGTATAAAATGAGCACTCTTCATCAGTCTATCCACAATGACCCAAATGCTCGTGTTCCCTCTCCGTGACCTTGGTAATCCATCCACGAATTCCATAGAGATGCTTTCCCATTTCCATAATGGAATATCCAATGGCCATAACAGTCCTCTGGGCTTCTTCTATTCCGCCTTTACCTTTGGCAAGTGATGCACTTCGATACATCCTCTGTCACCCTCTTCTTCATTTCAGACTAATAGAATACCCTCTTCATATCCCGGTACATCTTGTCACTACCGGGTGCACCGAGATGCATTGTCATCCTAGAATGATGTGACTTGGCCAACACCACATCTACTAAATACTCACTACGGGGAACACAAAACCATACCTTCTAAGCCATCCCCTAGTGTCCATGGTATAGCGCCTAAGATATGGTGGTGACTCTCCTCTACCAAGCTTATCTAAATTGTCCTTTAACTCTTCGTCCTCACCTTGCCTTGCTCCAATCCGCTCCATCAAAGTAGGCTGGATGTCAAGGTCTTCTAACAATCCCGAAGCTAAATCCGATGGAGGTCTAAAATCAAAGGTAGCAATGTACTCCAAATGCTTCCATTCCAAAAAAAGAGGACTTAAAACCACTTTGCATCTACTCAACGCATCTGCCACTACATTACCCTTGGCAGGGGTATAGGAAATCTTAAAGTTATAATAGGCTAAAAACTCCATCCATCTTTGCTGTCTCAAATTCAAGTATTTCAAGGTGAATAGATACTTCAAAGACTTAATTCGTGAAAAGCTCAAATCTTTCTCCTAAGAGATAGTGCCTCCAAGACTTGAGAGCAAAAACTATAGCTACCAACTCAAGATCATGCGTGGGGTAGTTCTTCTCATGCGTTTTCAACTGTCTACTCGCATAGCACACTACCCTACCCTTTTTCATTAGTACCACCCCTAGCCCCGTACCACAAGCATCCGTATAAACTGAGAAAGGCTTGGTTCCATCTGGTAATACCAATAAGGGCTCGGTAGTCAAAATTTTCTTTAATCGACCAAAGGCATCCTCACACTTGGCATCCCAAACAAAAGCTAAGATTTCTTAGTAATGCGGGTAAGTGGAGCGATATCCTAGCGAAGTCCTTAATGAACTTCCTATAGTAGCCCACAAGACCAAGGAAAATCCTTATGTTCGTGGCATTCTTAGGGGTCTGCCAATCATGTACTACTGCCACTTTCATCGGATATACTGCAAGTCCATCCCATGAAACGATGTGTCCTAAAATGCGAACCTCATACCTCCAAAAGTGGCACTTGAGAACTCCGCCTTCAACTTATGTGCTTGCAGGGTCCTAAGCACTTCTTCCAAGTAAACAGTATGCTCTTTCTTGCTTCGTGAATAAACCAAAATGTCGTCGACGAACACTACCACAAACTTGTTCAACGATTCACGAAACTCATCAGGACCACAAAATATGTCGGAGCATTGGTTATCCCAAATGGCATGACTAACCATTCAAATAACCCATTCGGAGTCCTAAATGTAGTCTTCTCAATGCTATCCTCCCCTACATGCAACTAATGAAATACCATGGCCAAATCGAGCTGTAAAAATACCTTGGCTCCTTTTAGCTAGTCGAAGACATCATCTATACAGGGAAGAGGGTAACGATTCTTCTTCGTCAACTTATTAAGCTCCTTGTAATCCATGCAAAGCTTGAGAGAGCCATCCACCTTAGTGGAAAAGACGACGGATGCGCTCCACTCAGTAATGCTCCTACGAATGAAACCCTTCTCCAAAAGCCCTTCAATCTGCTTGCTCAACTCACAATGTTTCTTAGGAGCCATATGCCTTACCGGTAAAGAAACTGGTTTGGCATTATCGACAAGATATGTATTCGAACTCTCTTTGAGGTGGAAGGCTAGAAACCTCCTCTAACACATCTGGAAAGTCTCTAAACTCAAACTATCGGGCGATAAGTCAAGAGAATAAAGGTAGCTCAACATGATTGATCCTCTAGGATCACAAGATACCTCCAAGGTACATCCACTACAAGTGCCTAACCTCACTACCCTCCTATCGCAATCAAGAACAACACCATACGTGGATAGCTAATCCGTACAAAGAATCAACCCGAACCTAAAAAAGCCTAATATAAAGGCACTACAGTCAAATTCAACCCCTAAAATAAAAAATTTCAAACCCGACATAACATGGACAAATGGGCCGATCCTCTTATGGGATTTGATACTACTGTCGGGTCGGTCACTAAGCAAGCATTAAGACCAAGACCTTCTACTAGAGTACTAGATATAAAAGAGTGCAAAACTCCAGAATCAAATAGGATACGAAAAGGAAAATCAAAGATAGATAACACACCTTCGATGATCACCTTCTTTCCCTTGTACACAACTGGACGAGTACTAGAGGAAGCAGCAGCCTCTAAAGCATAAGCCCGAGTAGGCGGTGAAGGTGTATGTGGACTGTCCTTGGGCTTCGACGGACGGTCCTTTTTCATATGCCCCACTTGATCTTAAAGATAGCACAGCAGTCTCGGTCGCTCTCCTGTCCCTCCATAATCCTTAGCAAGATGACATGGTTTCCCACAAGTATCACACTTCCAATCCTTCCTTGGAACTTTCCTTTTTCATCCTGACCCTCCTCCTCCTCTATGCTTTTCTTATCACTGCTTCTTCCCACCACTCTTCTATGCCACATCTCCTTTCTTCTCGGTATCAACAAGTAAAGCCATCTCTACCAATCCCTCAAAAGTGGCTCCTATCGAAATATAGCTCACCATCGAACTCTGCAGTGGCTGACTCAAATCCTTAGTGAATTTCAACACCCTCTTAGAGTATTGATTAGGTCTATCCAAATTTGGCAACCTCATTGAATTGATTAACATACTCCTTAACTATCATATCCCCTTGCTTGAGCTGAATAAATTTCTCTAGCTACACTCCCTCTTCAGCCTGTGATAAGAATTTTCTCTCGAACCTAGTACGAAAATCCGCCCAAGTCAAATTATCATCCTTAGCCTCAGCCTCAGCCTCCACAATCTCCCACCAACAAAGAGCCTCTCCCTACAACTACCTCCGAGCTGAGTCCTCAAATCTCATAAGTCTAAATATTCGCTCACAACAACGGATCTAAGCTCTCGCCTTAGTATATGACTCAGTGCTAAGAAACAGCTTGCCTCCTAAGTTGGTGTAGTCCTTGCATAACTTTGGAAAATCGGGAATGCCAGGCGGATGGGCTGGAGCCCCTTCCGCCGGAGCAGCATCCCTAGCTGGTGGCTCTGCTTGTGCATTAGCCTGCAAATAATGTCTAAACCAAGCGGGCATATTAAGGCCTGGAACTTTGAGGATATCTTACGGTTCAGACATTTCTATCTATGGATATTAAAAAGATAGGATTAGGTACTCGACAAATAGTTCAACAGATAGGGAGGAAGAGATATGAGGGACCTATTTCTAAACTTTTGTTTTTTCCCAAAATATATACATATACTTTTAGAAGTATTATCTGGAATATCCTTTAAAAATATTTGAAAAACTTTATATTTTTAAAATATATTTAGGATTATCGAACCTTAGCTCCAATACCAATTGTGACACCCCACACCTCTAGACACCTTGAAAATCGAACATGACTAGAAACACGGGTGGTCGGGTGAGATAAAAATCCACAACATAGCAGAGAGACTAAGGCAACAATATAAAATGATTAAATATAACAGCGGAAGAACACCTTCACTAATTATAAACTAATAGCAAAACAATTTCATTAAAAACAACATTATCCCAAATTTATTTCTGAAACCAAAAGTACTAAGTAGTCTCCACCAAAACATAAAACATAACAAAGTTCACAATATAGGTCCCCATATATAGATTAAAGTGTGGAAAAGAGAAATGAAGTACATGAAACAAAAGAAACAAAAGCTGAAGATAACAACTGCTCCAATGACCCTCCAAGCTGCAAAGAACTGCAACCTTGACCTTCCCTCCTATGATTTGGGAAAAATAGAAAAAATAAGAACGGGTCAGACATAAAGTCTGGTGAATGAGAAATAAAATAAAGCAGAAAGAATAAAACAATTTAATTCTAGGTCTTCCCCACATATCGCAGAGGGTGAATAATATAATGCAGTGAATCCTTCTTAGGTACAGCTCCTAAGAAGTCAAAGTCCTTGGTCACCCTAGGAAAGTCAACCATGCAGTAACACTAAACGTCAATCGGCCTGTCGAACCTGCTATCCTTAACTATCCATGTGCTACAGTGTGAAAGTCATGCTCTTCACCCATGCATTGTGACTAAATGCCTCTTACATCTAACCGACGCCTAGTCAAACAACCTCGTAGGACCCTGAAGTTGCAATAAAACTTCGCCAAACTGGACTCCTATCCTCATGTCTCCTTGGTCACCAATGTGGACTTGCCTCTATCCAAAGTGTCGGTCCTCCGAAAGTGCGCCTGTAGATGGGTCGGCTGCACAAAATTCTCCAACGATCTGCCTAAAGAAGCCTACGTCGAAGCACACTTGTCGTGTTCCATCCACGTCGATCTGACTAAAGGAGCCTATGATTGCGGATGCTATCTACCCTACATACTAACAATCTATGAAAGGTAACAAACATTCTTGCAAACCTACTTGCCTGCTTCTAGTACGTACAGCCAAAACTATATTTTAGTTTTAACTATATGAAACACTTATCCACACCTTTACAAGGTCTGCTTACCAAATTGCTTCCAGATTAATTAATTTTACCGTTACAATTTACATACTGTTTATTTCCATTAATCTGCTTTAGGCCATTTTTACATTCAATTTGCTTATTTCATAATTTTCCTTTTTCTTACATGAATGGTATTTCAATTTCACGTCTGTTCAGTTCGTATGGTTTGTTTGTAATTTTTATGCCATTTTGTTACAGATTTACATTAGCCTTTAGGGTCCATTTAATTTACATTTTTTTCCACCCTAATTTACGTTCTCCTTTAGTAGATTTAATCTGTAAAAAAAATTATCCAATAGCCACAAACCATTTAATTACACAAAATTCTACTTTTACATTTCTAGGCCACGTATGAAACAAACAATTATGCCAATTAGACTTTCCAATTTTGTACCAAAACCACATTTAAAATTATGTAATTATATAAATCAAAACCATGATTTTATTCAAATAACATATTCCGAATTTATTCAACTAACCTGTTCTACCATTAGAAATTGAATAACAATTCTAATTCAATTTAATTAAACAAATCTTATTTACGCCATGAAACGTGAATAATAATTTGTTTGTTCCAAATTTGAACCCAAAAATGAATTAGAATTGAGAACTGGAAGAAGAAGAAGAAGATACAATAATTTACACAAATTTCAATCTTACTTATGCCATAAAATGTAAATGGACAATTTATATATCCTATATTTTGAACCAAACATGAATTACATTTGAGAAGTAGAAGAAGAAGTTGCAATAATTTACATCTATCTCAATTAATAACAGAAATTAATTCATATTAACGTGTTAGAAAAGAACTGAAATTGAACTACTTTATTTTTCTATTTCATATTAATTCCCACTCACCTGGCACTTGAGCTTGCATAAATTTGAAAAAAGCTTTGCTTTAATCTTTCTCCCTTTGATTCTTCTAAATTCCCCAAATTGCTTGAATATATATATAATTTAATTTGGTTATTTATTTATTTAGTAGAGAAAAGGAGGAAGAATAATACACACTAATTTTACTGTAGAATCATGGCGATGGCAGAATTAAAGATTCGGTTTAGGCTAGATGGTTTATTTATAGATTGTTTGAGTGAATATAATCCATTAGATTATTTTAGATTAAATTTGCTTCTTTCATACACTTAATGGTTATCCATTCTGGCCCATACACGTCACTCAACTAATAAATTTAGCCATCTCATCCTATTATATCACTGGAGTGAATGGGAAGCCGCCACATATCAGAAACAACGTTGAAATACATAGGAAAATCGCTAAAAACGAACCAGCTAAAAAAACATCGCTCCAGATTTTGGGCGACAACGGGACTTGATCCCAAGTCACTAAGGAAGTCAACATGCGCCTTTACCATTATACCAAATGCCTTTTTAATTTCTTTTTAATTATGTTTCCCGCAAAATATTGAGGTGTTACATAGGGCCAACATTAACCTATTAGTTTTCTTGGGCTGACTAATAACATGTTCAAAGCTTTCAGACTATCTGCTTGGTTTTATAGTTTACATGGGTTCACTACAAATCTATTGGTATTTACCAACAAATTCATCCAATTATAGTTTTTATGGATTCACTATGAACCTATTGGGTTCCTTAGTAACTTCTCCCTATAGTTTTTATGGGTTGACTGTGAACCTATTGATCTCTGCCAATAACTTATCCAAATATAGTTTTCATGAGATCACTAAGAACCTATTGGCCTCACCAATAAATATTTCCAAACATAGTTTTCATGTGTTTACTATGAACCTATCTAAACTAAAAACTTTTTGGGCATCCTATATTCTGGTCTACCTGACCTCCTAGATGCAATTCTACTTACACAGGAGTTAACTCAATGCATATTAACTACTGGGTCCACTCAGCTAGTTGTTCTGCCTTTAATACCCCATAATGCAGTTATGGGTTAATTATAACTTGAATATGTTACAGAAGAAGCACATATGTTAAGTGATCTAACATAATAATATAAATAACTGTGGTTCCTTACAATCATTTTCAAATGAAACATGGTTAATATCTTTAACCTATTATTTTTAGCAAGGAAAGGTTCTTTAAAACTCCAAAGTTAAATGCCATTTAAAAAGCTCTTTCATAATGCCATGGGTTTATCTTTAAAAATTGAGATTGGTTTCTTGATTGAAAACTAAGGTTTTCGAAACCATAGGCCATATCTTTCAAAACCATTAAATTATATCCTTCGAAAGTATTCAAACCTTGTTTCCAAAATATTTAAATATATGCCTTTCGAAACACTCAAATTATCCCTTTCGAAAGCATCAAAACCTTGCTCTCGAAACCATTAAAACATTCCTTTCAAAAGTATTAAAGCTTATCTTTCAAACCCATTTAGTTCAAGTGGGATTTATAGAAGCATACTACAAACCATATGAAAGTATCTATTTCAAAATCAGTAGGTTTTACCATGAGTATAACTTCTGGGTCAAAGTGAATATAAGCAGAAGTAACCATTTCGAAAACTTTAATCTCCAAGTAAAAGAGTTTGGAGAAACAGATGGCTTTGAAACCACTTTTCGAAAGCAATAATCTTTAAGAAAAATTATTAGGGAGAAGGATAGCTTCGAAATGACCTTTCGAAACCATTGCCTTCGAAACCTTTAATATAAGTAGCTACTGGGACCCTTTCAAAAGCATTGGAATATGGCTTCAATATTAATAAAATAAAAGCTTCCCTTTCGAGCCCATTGTTATAAAGATATAAAGAAAAGAGGCATTTAACCAATTCGAAAGGTATGAAGGCGGCAGCTAGGTTTCAACTAGGTTTAAAAGAAACTACCTTTTCAAAATCTCATTTTCAAAACTTAACATGCGGCAACTCAATCGAAAGCTACTTTCAAAACAAAGGCAAGCGGCAATCCATTTGAAAGCTATTTAAAAGTAATTTCAACCCTTTCGAAAGCTTATTAGAAAACAAGCGGTATCTCAAAAGAAAAAAAGGCAGGTGGGTTGATTAGAAAGCTATTAAAATGGCATCAACCCCTTTGAAAGTAAGCTTTTGACACCCTCCCCTTTCGCCTTTTTCCAATACGCTGCATACCAATGATTTTATATCATGTGTATTGGATTCGAATGGGTTCGAAAGTCCAACTAGGATGATTTCGGTAGCAAGCGAATGTAAGTGGCAGGTTTGTAATTCGAAGAAAAACTGATTTATACCTTTAAAAGAAATTCCTTTACACCTAACTTGTCTTATTTGTCAAAATATAGTAGGTTGCCAAGCCTTTATCAAAAATTCTTTTTTCTAAGAAGGCTGCTGAACTCATCAGTTGATAATTAAAATATTTTAGCAAAGAAACCCTTCCCCTTAACAAAACAATTAAGACATTTAAGTCCTCAAACTTAATTAATTTAATTTTCATAGTAAACCACTTAGGAAAAATCTCCAAATAATCATCTTAATTTACTTTTATTATGTAACATACTTAATTTTCGGACCCAAAATACTTTATATAGTTGTCGTAATTAATTTTAAACCCAAATTATCTATTTTCTTCCATTCAAAATTTATAATAAATTATCCATAGCTTAGATTATCATGAAAATTTAAACCCATTTCCCAAATAATGTCTTACATAACATATTAAATTCTCATGGCATTCGAAACCCATTTAACATGATTTTAGCCTTAAGATGAATCAAACCTTTTACAAGCATACTTGTTTAAATCAAACATTGCATATGATCAAAGCATATCATCGATAAAATCATCCAAAAATGGTTTTAAACCTTAAATTTGAAATTGAAATGTTCATTTAGACATAAATGAGATGGTTTAGTCACCTTGTTTTGGATGAGGAACTTGAGATTTGATCTTTTAATTCTTCCTTGTTTGAATCCTTCACTTCAATTTGATCTTGATCCCTTTTTCTCCTAGAGGTATGGCCGGACTTAGTTCTCCTTTGCTTTTGTTTATGATTTATGAACATATGAAATGAAAAATGAAGTAAGGGTTTACGAGTAATGGAATAATGGTACATGGCTATTTCCCATAACACCCTTACCTTATTCTCTTGAGCGGTTAACTTATAAACCATTCTATATACCCATTCTTATGATTTCATTTAGTTAAGGCATGGCCTCTATTTAGTTTTCAAATCCCAATCCCTTTATCGCTCTAGTCTCTACATTATTCTATTTAATTTATCTAGCTAAATCCCATGAATAATGTTATATAAAATTAGCGGTGTTACAAATTTCCTGAATGATCATAACACATGGTTTCATTTCTACAACAAACTTTCCAAGATTTACAAATTCAATAGCAACGGATGTCTGTCAATATGCCACGGGCATCCGTCACTTGATTCAGTGTTTAATTTATGAAATACCATAGATGTTTGACATATAATGACAAATGTCTAACATATGTTTTGGCTGTATATTAAAACCTGCAACTGTCATTTTCGAATAGACAATTTTTTCTGCTTTGAACAAACATGCTCCTACTTCAACAGTTGTAATCATTCATCAAAGAGTAATCTTTCAAGAAGTTATAACTTTTCAAAAACAACTCTTTGATCCTATAAATAATTCAATTAATTGAGATTTTACCTTAACTAGCTTTATTATTCTCTAATTTCTATATTTAGATTCTCCTGTGCTATTATTAAATATTCTCAATCACTCCCAACCAAAATTTATATTTTGGTTAGAATATTTCCTACAAATCAAAGCAACTAACACTCATTATCATTCAAACGAGATTATAGGAAGAATTGTACAAGCAGACAATATCGGTGTCACGTCGAACATAAGATTATCAAAGAAAACTATTTGTATCAGCCTATTTTTCTGGGAGAAGCAAGGGTTATTGTTTAGTGAAATATCAAAGGGGAACTTTGGGACTGGACGTAGGAAGGGAGGCCCGAACTAGTATAAAAACTCTGGTGTGCTCGTTTTTATACTTTACTTTTTATATTGTTATCATGCTGCATTTACCTCACATATTAGTATACACTCATATTTTAATACACTAGTCATATTAGATATGATCTGCTAGACTTTCATTTGGTATCAGAGCAAGGTTATTTAAATTTACAGTAATACATGATTGAAAACTTTTTAATATGGAAAATACGTTTCGAGAAGGTCAATCAACTGCTCATCCCCACTATTTACTGGTTCTAATTATGCTTATTGGTCAACATATATGCGAATTTTTATAGAAGTTAATGGTTTAGAAATATAGCACATGAATCAAACTAGATATGAAGAACATACGACTGACATAAGCACTTGGACCGATGCTTAAAAAAACACAGTAAATGATAATGCTAAAGCCATGAATGTTTGATTTTGTTCACTTGATAAAAATGAATTTTCATGACTTATGCTTTACACTACTACATACGATATATGGCGCACTTTGCAAGTTACTCATGAAGGCATGACAAAATACAAGAAAACAAATATCTCTATTTTACAAAATCAATTTTTATCGTTTAAAATGAAGACAAATGAGTCTTTAGTGACATGCATTCTAGAATTCAAACTATACAACACGATCTCATGGCAATAGAGGTCAAATTCACTGAATTTGATTTAGTTACATGAATCTTAAATTCTATCACTGTCGAATGAGAAAGAAAGGTTTTAGCCATAAAAGAAGCTAACGATCTCTCTCAACTCAAAGTCGAAGAACTAATAGTAAATCTGATGTCATATGAAGCTAATTTGCAGGCAAGAAAGGAGCAAAATCTAGAAAAGAAGAATATATTTTTTTAAGAAAATAACGACAGTTCCGACGTGGATGAGGAAGAAATTATATTCATTGCTAAGAACTACAACAAATTCAAGAATGTGGGAATTCAAACTCATCAAATCAAACATCAATCAAATGTTATGGATGTGATAAGTTCGGCCAAATGAAGAAAGATTGTCCACAGCTCAATAATGACAAAAAATCAAATTTGAGAAATTCAAAAGGAAGCGAAGAGATTTTCAAGTAATTTGGGATGACTCTTGTCTTCATCTTCATGACAGCAATAGTGAAAGCGACTGAGAACAAACTAATGTATGTTTAATGGCCAATACTAATGAGGTACTCCCTGAATTAACATATTATGAAATTTTGGAAATTGATATAGAATTAGATGATAAATATAAAGAATCAAAAGGCTAAATAAAGAATGAATAGGAAAGATAAATAGAGCAGAGATAGAAATTGGTTTATTAAAAGATGAAAAAAAAAAGAACTAGAAATAGCTCAAAAACAATGCAAAATGTTGCCTTCTAAAAATGGTTCTATCTTACATGATTTAGAAAATAGTTGATTTGAAAACACCAAACTCGAAAAATAAAAGCTAGAACTTAAGGCAAGTGTACATTCTAACAATACTGAAATTTGTCATTTTAATAACAAGTTAGATAAAATAACTAATAGTATATCAAAATTTAATTAAGGAAAACTTAGAAAATTTGATCAAAATATTAAGACCATCAGGAAATTGAAATGGATTAGGATTTAAAGCTAGGCAAAAAAACTATAGTACACTATATACTAAGTTCAAGAAACCTATTTCAAAAATTAAGATTAATAATCCTCAAACAAGTAGCGTCAAAATAGGATTCCTAAATCAAATAAATAATTTATTAGGAAAAAACATATAGATAAATACTTGAAAAATATTGTTTATAATAAAAAAAATATTTTTAAAGGTCCCAAACCAACTTGGGTATGGCTACTTTCAAGTACTCAAAAAAAAGTAAAAAGTATTGGATACTCAATAGTAGACGCTCCAAGCATATGACAGAAAATGCATACATGTTATTAATATAACATATATCAATGGTGGCACTGTGACATTTGAAGACATCTCAAAAGGATTTGTCATCGGCATTGGAGATGTTATCAACCTCGGTATATCCACTTCTCCTCTTATTATTAATGTTTTGTTAGAAGGAAATCTAAAACATAACTTACTAAGTATAAGTCATTTATGCGATAAAGGATTTAAAATTGATTTCGAAAGAGAAAAATGTAGTATATTTGACCAAAATAAAATTTTAATTTTTGAAGGATTAAGAAAGCTAAACATTTATGTTTTAAATATCAATATTAAAAATAATAGTTATTTATGCCTGACCGTCAATCATAATGATTCATGGCTATGGCACAAACGCTTTTGTCACGTAAATTTTTAATATATAAATAAATTAGAAAATAATGATTTAGCAAGAGGATTACCCAAAATAAATTATAAAGTCAAAAATCTATGTGATGCTTGTCAAGTTGGAAAATTAAAGAAAAGCTCTTTTAAACCTGAGAAAAAAATTACGACCAAACAACCGCTTGAATTACTTCATCTAAATTTATTTGGTCCAACTGAAGTAAGATCAGTAAATCATAGCAATTGATTTTTCATGATACATCGAAGCAAATCTTGGGATATGTGGCCTTGAGCTCGCTCAGTCTCTTTGATACTGTGGGATCCGATGCAGGAGCAGGAGGAGACGACTTTGCAAGTTCGCCCCTTCTATGAGAATCTCGGGACTGTCGAGGGGAAGAAGAATCAGAGCGTTGATCTCAGGGGATATCATACTGCGACCCCTTGTAACCAGGCTGATCCTTGCTTTGCCTCGAATGAGAAGGGGGTGTCGGTGATGCTTGGGCTGGTAATACAGTTTCTTCCGAGATGATGAGTCCCGAGAATGACAGTCCCCACCACTATCACCATCTCTATCTCGACCTCTCTCGGGACCTGAGTCTCGTCCGGACGGATGAAAAATAGAAAACCCACGGAGATGATCGAATCCGTGCGAGCGTCCCATGTCACCTTCACGAAATTCAAATAACAACGAGTTAGCAAGGAGAGATGTGACAACAAAAATTTAAGTGCGAATTGAAGTGCAAATGTTCGTGTGTATCCTAGTGTTTCCCCCCGACGGACCAGTAGCCTTGCTAACAGGGGTTTTCTCTCCTTGACTTTGGATCGGAACGCCCACATCGCCTCTGAGGGGCGAATGGAACTTAAATGCCTCCGGTTCGCCAAAATCATAGTTGAGCAGATCTTCCGGAATGGAGAGGTTCGAGAGGCCCATCAGCGAACTTTCAACATGCTGTGAAGAAGCCTTCTTCTCTACCGGAATGAGCGTAACTTTGAAAGTTCCGCCGACCTTCTCTTTTCTAACCTTATATGTCAACGTCTTTCTTTCCTTCGAAGGGGAAGTTGACGTTTCGATATCGTGTACTTCGACCAGCGGATCCTCGGTAGGACCCGCATTCTCACCTTGTGTTTCAGGTGCTTCACCCTCTCTGATTTCCCCCTCCTCCTGTGCACCGAGGGTGTGGCGTGACGACGATTCAGCCAACTTCTTCCCTTTACCGGATGTGGGCTTGGGGATAGAGACGCCCTCAGGAAGGCTCACCCAACAACCTTCTGCTAATAGCCCGAACGTTGACAGTGACTCATTTGAAATGAGGGTTCGGATGTCTCGCTCCTCGGCGGGAAGAGCTCTAATAGCCTCAACAGCCTCTGAATAGCCGCGGCCCTCAGGACGTGGATTGATATCTATAAAAATGAAACAAGAGTCGGAAAAACATTGCCTCAACCGAAATATGAGCATCGCTTGAAAAAGAAGACTTACTTCCTTCAACCCATCTCCTCGCGAAACCGGGAGGGCAGCGCACGTAGAACCATTCCTGTTTGTACAGGGAAAACTTGCTCCACGCTCAGGTTAAAATTTGGCACTTGTGGTGCGGCTCGAGGAACACGAAAGAGGGGCTATCTCTCCGCTTCTTGATCATGTAAATATATCTGATGTCGCCGGGAGTTGGAGGCCTGGAGAAGACAGCCATAAAAAGAAGGTAGGTCCCATAAATGAACGCATGACCGTTTGGGTCCAGCTGCAACGGGGCGACGTCTATGTATTGCAACACATCCCGAAGAAACAAATTGAACGGAGGCACGCTGCCCACCCAGCACATAAACTTATTGCAGGCGGTGTATCCGACTGGGGGCAGGTGTGAACGATCACGGCCCGACGGAACCAACACGTCGGCGAGAGGGATTCCGTTAATCGAACATATTCGCCGGAGCACGGCTTCGTTAATCTTCGAAGCCTGTGAATTGATCGGATTATCTAAGAGAATCGTTGACTCTAGGGTATCAGGAGCAAAATCATGAGCGAGGGAGGTCGACGGATTAGAAGTGTCTATGCCCCCCTTGTTTGGAAGACGGCCCGGGTGTGTCTGAGATAGTGGCGGAGCTGGATCTTTTAGACTTCTTCAATAAATAGCGGATCTGACAAAACACATGTGTGAACTATACTTGAAAAATGATCGATGTCAGAATTAACAAGATGAATAATCCCCCCACATGGTGTGTGAACTAGTGCAATCAATCGTGTATAAGCATTGAAAATTTGGAAGTCGCAAGGTTACTGATATAAAACTAAGCTTAAAGTCATCGCCTTCGAAGACCGTCATCGCTGACCGTCCCCAAAAGCCTTCCTTATGGCGATTACAGTTTCAGGTTCGGAAAACGTTAGAGGAAGTTATCCGGTTACATCGAATTAAGTTCAGGTTTATATCTGCTGGGAAGGTTATTAGTCCAAATTAGTTCGATAGACAAGTATGCTGGAGTTCCTGTCCTTGTTCAGTTATGAAATTGGGCAAGGCAATTGTTTGATCGGTTTAAGTTAGGTCCGGTCAATAGAATACGGTCGGCATCTATGTTCGTTCGGCTTAAGTCATGTTCGGCCGATAGGGTATGGTACGGTATTCATGATCGCTCGACCAAGACGTCGACCGGTTAAATACTGGCTGGACTGGATAGCATTCGGCACGTTTTAGTTCGACACTTATGTGTTGTTCGGCCAAATACCGCTCCGCATGCATGGTTCGGACTTTACGTTTGTTCGAATAAGCTGTCGCTCGGCGAAGTTATCGACCGGCCTGAAACTCGCGTTCGGCCTAACTGCAGTTCGAACCAGTTAGCGCTCGGCAGGGTATCGTCCGGCCAAAATCCCATTCGGTCGAAACAACCCCCAACATCCTCTCCGCTAACTCAAGGCCGCTCCCAAACCTTCCCTCCCACCGTCCAACATGGGATGAGTCACACCGAACCAGAATTATACCGAGCTCCAACGTTCGGCAATTCACCCTGAAATGCTTCCCTCTTTTCCACCATCCTCGACCGAGCAACGAGGACTGACTGTTTGGCAAGTCATACCAGGACATACCATTCGGCATCCCGAATACCTCCTGCTCCTCCTTCACCCTTTCTTCCTCCCGTCTCGGCCGGCACGAGGGAATTATGTCGAACCCTAACACATCTCCCAATGGCTTCCTAGAAGGTTCGTCTCTATTCACACCTCCTTCCACCCTCATCATTTAACACTGAAGACCCTTGGGATATCTAAACCAAGGCTCGATTCACCCTATCGATTACGGAACTCGAGCATCAAACCCTTTTCAAGTTATGGGAAGGAGTTAGAATCGATACCTAGGTAGTGGGATGAAGACCTGGAAAGGATTGATGGATCACTGGAGTTTGTTAACCGGAAGATTCGGCAAGTATAAGGTGGCGGTGATGAAATGTGAAAAGAGGAGACGGAGGAGGGCGTAGGACTTTATAGAAAAGAGGAAGAAGACGAAGAGGCTATTCGCGGTGAAACCGGTCAAAGCCACACCGTTCGGTCTGGCCCCTGCATCTCGTTCGGCACACGAGGAGTGTCCGGTTTCAACTGGACCGTTTGGCATTTTACAGTACGTTCAACACAGGAGAATTATACAACCCCCAAGAGTGATGATCCAAGGTTCAGAGCGAAGCATGAAGGATATGTATTACAAACCGTATCATGTTCGGTCAAGCGATACACTTTGAGGGGCAAGTGCTTCCCAAGGAATTGGCCGGGCAACTTAGTACTCGGCCTCCCCTATCGTTCGGTCCAAGATGGAGCGTTCGGCATAAGATATCGTTCGGCCAAAGCGATCGTCCGGACAGAAAACTCGCTCGGCCTTTAAGTGGTTCGGCACCATAACGCTCAGCATACCACTGCTCGGCCCAACTGGTTCGTCCGGCATCTCTTTGCAAACGTCATTCAGAAGTGTTCAGCCAAAGGCCTCGTTCGGCCAAAGGCCTCGCTCGGACAAAGGCTCGTTCGGTCAAGATTGAGTTCGAACATCAAGCGCCTCGTTCGTCATCCAGGCCGTTCGGCATTATACCATTCGGTTTCAAGAAGCGACCGGTATCCATGAAGACTCGGCATTCTCATTCGGTCTCCCGAGACGTTCGGCAATCAAGGATGGTTCGACAATCAAGGACCGTTCGGCATTCTCCCCAACACGCCCCGTCCGATCACTGCTCGGTCTACTCTTCCCCACAACAAACGTGTCGTTCGGCATAAAGAGAATGGTTCGGTACTCCACCGTTCGGCCTGCTCGGTTCGGCGTACAGGGCTTGCCCTATTTGGACCGAGTTATTCAGCTACCAGGCCCACCAGGGAAGTCCAACCCTCCTTTGTCTATAAATAGAGGGGCAGGGGCATAGAAAAAGGGAAGATTTTAGAGAACGCTGGAGAGACTCTGCCATTTTCGAGACTTATTCCAGACTTATTTCTTTTACTTTGCAATTGTATTCTAGTAACAAAAAACAGATTGTATCTGTAATCATCCATCAAGGAAATCAATGGAAATCAACTTCAAAGTGGAAGTAGGCAGTTACGCCGAACCACTATAAATTTGGTGTTCTTGTTCTCTACATTTAAATTTACACTCTATTCTCTGTTTTAATTTACTTTCTTCATTAATCTCTCTACAAAATCTTTCTAAGGGTGTTAGTGACCAATTTGTTGTTAACATTTGGTGCTTTCACTGAGAATTTGAATTCTCAGGCTATTATGATCTACTTTGCAGCTATTGGATTGCATAAATCCCCCGAAGGAGATCCATAATCGTCTATAAGGCATCTGTTGATTCTATTCAAAGTTACAACCAACAACTCTACTATGGGAAGACCACGAACTAGATCAGCCTCTCAAAATGTAGATGCCCACGAAACCGCTGGTGTGCAACAACTAGGAACTAGCAATCAACAAGCGATTTGGGGTGCATGGCCCTCCCACCAAAACCAAGCAGAAGTTGTTTCCCGAGCAGAATTCAGTGACCTGATAAGAGAACTTTAGGAAAGTAGAAAGCAACTTGCTGAGCAAATGCAAGCCAACGCTGACCTCATGACTCAGCTTACTCAGCAGCAGCATCAGAATGCTAGAGGAAGCCCTGTCCCTTACTCTGAAAATGATAGCTCGACTTCTGTCGATGAACCTCCTAGGCGTAGACTCCGTAAGGATGAAGATGCATGTGCAGGTGCTACTGATCGATCTACTAGAGACCAAGACCCAAATCGGACGAGATACCAACTTGCATGGTCCCCTAGAACGGAACCCAACCTCCCATCTTCCATACAAACCTCGGATTTGACGGCTATGGTCAGGCAGTTGATGAAAGAAAACCAAGGTCTAACTAATGAAGATTTGGGAGTGTCTAAGAGTCATACTCCCTTCACGGATACCATTCTACAGGCCGAATACCCAAGAAAGTTCAGCATGCCTGCCATTCCCGCCTACGAAGGGAAGACTGATCCTAGGCAGCATGTGATGAGGTACGGATGGATGATGGATTCCGCAAGAGCTAACGACGCAACCAAGTGTAGGTGTTTCCCAATCACCTTGTCCAGAATTGCCACCATGTGGTTTACCGACTCCCGCCACGATCTATATCCATCTTCGATGAATTAGTAATGAAATTCGTAGAACAATTCAGGATACACACCACTCGTCCAAAGGACGTGATGTCCTTATCAAGTGTAACTCAAACTCCAGGAGAGTCATTGAAAGCACACCTGCAAAGGTTTAATGTTGCTGCTACCGAGGTGAGCAATCCTAACGACCACGTGATTTTGATGGCAGTAATGCGTGGAGTGGATCCGGATTCTGAATTTGGAGATTGGTTGGCGGGGAAGCCCCCAGCTACGCTGGAACGTTTTTATTCAAAAGCTCATCAGTTCATAAGAAGGGAGGAAGCTCGGTGGATAAGGCGAGACAAGGCATCAGGGCCCGTTCAAGAGCCTGTGAAAAGTAATGCCGCTGTGAAGCAAACCGTAAATAACCCTGGAAAAACTCAAGTTGACATCCAGAACAAGCCCGGGCAGTCTAAAGGATCCGGAGGTAGAAACCCCGGAAAGAAAAAAGAGACAGGGAAATGGAAATCAAGAATCCTAACATACAATGAATACACCACGTTAAACGCATCTCTTGAGAACATCTATCTATCAACTTGCAACACTTTCCAGTACAGGAAGCCACGTCCAAAGGAATCAACAGAAGAACAGAAGCGGACCGGGAAGTATTTCCGTTTTCACGAGTCTTATAGGCACAACACAGAGGAGTGCAGACACCTCCATGACGCTATAGAAAAAATAATTAGACAGAAGAAGCTACAGGAATTTGTCAAAGACCCACAGGATGCCAGGCAAAAAACATCAGACCCTGGACGCGGGCCAGTCCCACACCAACCGGAATAACCTACTCGGACTGTTGGTAGATTGGTTATTAACACGATTATTGGCGGACCTCACCCTGCAGACAAGAATTGACAGGAGATGGAGCGATATGCTAACTCTTTAAGACATGCGGAGTACGAATGTTGTTCGAACGTGGAAGATGGGACTCCTGCAAAGCAGCGGCGCACGATGAATGACGATATCGTATTCAGGAACAGAGATGCGGATAAGGTAAAGGCTCCTACCATTGACCCAATGGTCATATCTGCGACCATCGGGCCGGCATTCGTAAAGAGAATTCTAATCGATTGCGGAAGTTTCGTTAACATCATCTTCCGGAAGGCATACAACCAAATGAAGCTGGAGACCAAGGATTTGAAACCATCCAAGGCCAGAATCCATGGCTTTAATGGAGCAGCAACTGATACAATGTGATATGTGGAGTTACCAGTTGAACTGGGACAAGGTGAACGTGGAAGGGTGCGAATCCTACCGTTCATAGTACTGGACGTTGATTCCCCGTACAATGTATTCCTGGGCCGTCCAGCCCTGGCGGAATTTAGGGAAGCTTTGTCCCCTTGGTGTTTGACGCTAAAATTTCCAACGGACAGGGGGGTTGGAGTGGTACACGGCGACAAAGCAACCGGCCGTGCATGCTATATAGCTTAGCTCAGGGAGGCACGGCGTAGGGAGAAAGGAAAGGTTGCGGACAGCCCTGTCCGCATCCAAGGATCTGACGATTGACAACTAGTGCCCGAGCCCTGGCTCGGGCGGCATTCTCAGATCCATAGAGACATAGATCCGAGAGACGATGATGGGGAACACAGGGAAACAAATGCGGCACCGGCTGAACTAACAATCGACATCTCAGTTAGCCGCAGCGACCCATCATGAGTTCTTAAAATAGGATCACAGATCGACCCCGTAGCAGCTGAGAATCTTACTGACTTCCTCCAAGCGAACCTTGATGTTTTTGCTTGGACGCATTCTGATATGTGTGGGATTTCTCCCGCAATCGTGAGTCATATGTTGAACATAGACCCGAGACATGTTCTTATGAAACAAAAAAGGAGAGGCATGGACCCAGAGAGGTCCGCGGCTCTCAAAGAGGAGGTGGACAAACTCAAAACCAACGGGTTCGTCCGCGACGCCCTCTACCCTGAATGGGTATCTAACCCGGTGTTAGTAAAGAAAGCGAATGGAAAATGGAGGACTTGTGTTGATTACTCCGACTTAAACAAGGCATGCCCGAAGGATAGTTTCACGCTGCCAAGGATTGACCAACTCGTCGACTCAACTGCCGGACATGAGTTACTATCATTTATGGATGCGTACTCTGGTTACAATCAAATTCCGATGCACATCCCCGACCAAGAACACACCAGCTTTGTCACAAACGTGGGATTGTATTGCTATGTAGTAATTCCATTTGGATTGAAGAACATAGGAGCGACTTATAAACGCCTAGTGAATCGAATGTTCAAAGACCGGATTGGTAAAACAATGGAAGTCTATGTGGATGACATGCTAGTGAAGTCACGGAAGTCGAACGACCACGTCCGAGACCTAACGGAGATGTTTGACATACTCAGGCATTATGGAATGAAGATCAATTTGTTGAAGTGTTCATTCGGTGTAGCATCAGGAAAGTTTCTGGGATTCATTGTGAATGCCCGGGGAATCGAGGTTAACCCAGAGAAGATCCAGGCTATCCGAGATATACAAGTACCCATAACCATAAAGCAGGTGCAAAGCCTGAATGGAAAAGTGGCTGCGCTAAGTCGATTCATATCCAGGGCTACAGACAAGTGTATCCCCTTCTTCGACATTATAAAGAAAGGAAAGAGAAACTTCGAATGGACATCCGATTGCGAGAAAGCATTCCGGGCTCTGGTAAGGCACTTGGAAAGTCCCCCTGTACTGTCCAAGCCAATAGACCACGAAACGTTGTATGTGTACTTGGCGGTATCCCAGCATGCTATCAGTACAGCCTTGGTCCGCGAGGAAGACCGAATTCAGAAGCCGGTTTACTATGTCAGTAAGCGCTTGACAGGGGCGGAAAGAAATTATTCAAAGATTGAAAAACTAGCTTATTGCTTGGTGATCGCATCACACAAGCTTCGCCCCTACTTTCAGGCACACTCAATCGGTGTCTACACTGACCAACCCTTGCGACAGGTACTCCAACGACCGGAAATTTTCGGAAGGATGCTGAAATGGAATATTGAGTTAAGTCAGTTCGATATTACCTATTTTCCGCGGAGGGCCATACAAGGACAAGCACTAGCCGACTTCATTGCTGAATTCACTGTGCTAGATGAACCGAGTAATCACAGAACCATCCCCCCCGTTCGATAGAAGATGAACACTGATGGGGCATCTAACGACCGTTGCTCGGGGGCAGGTATAATCCTCATAACTCCTAAAGACCGATCAATCTGCTACGCTTTGAAGTTCGAATTTGCAGCAACAAATAACGAAGCCGGATATGAAGCATTGATTGCTGGCTTGAGACTTGTTATCGAACTGGGAGTGAAGTCACTCGAAATATTCTATGACTCGAAGCTGGTAGTATATCAGGTGCGGGGAGACTATCAAGCGAAGGGACAGAGACTCGCTTCTTACCTTGCTCGGGTTCAAGAGCTGCTGGCGTGTCTGAAATACAACGACATCTCACACGTCCCACGCGAATGAAACAGAGAAGCCGATTCGTTGGCAAAATTTGCGAACACTGGCGATGCACAGTAAATGGGATTGTTCCCTGTTGAGACCCTCAATGCTCCGAGTATAAACGGGTAAAAATCTCCAAGTCCCCAGAGTGCGGACTGGAGTACTCTAGGTCCCCGGAGCATGGGCTCGAGTATAAACAAGTAAAAATCTCCAAGTCCCCGGAGCGCGGACTGGAGTACTCTAAGTCCCCGGAGCGCGGGCTCGAGTATAAACGAGTAAAAATCTCCAAGTCCCCGGAGTGTGGACTGGAGTACTCTAAGTCCTCGGAGCATGGACTCGAGTACAAACGAATAAAAATATCCAAGTCTCCGGAGTGCGGACTGGAGTACTCTAAGTCCCCGGAGCGCGGTATAAACGAATAAAAATCTCCAAGTCCCCGGAGTGCGGACTGGAGTACTCTAAGTCCCCAGAGCACGGACTCGGGTATAAACGAATAAAAATCTCCAAGTCCCCGGAGTGCGGACTGAAGTACTCTAAGTCCTCGGAGCACGGGCTCGAGTATAAACGAGTAAAAATCTCCAAGTCCCCGGAGTGCGGACTGGAGTACCCTAAGTCCCCAGAGCGCGGACTCCAGTATAAACGAATAAAAATATCCAAGTCCCCAGATTGCGGACTGGAGTACTCTAAGTCCCCGGAGTGCGGGCTTGAGTATAAACGAATAAAAATCTCCAAGTCCCCGGAGTGTGAACTGGAGCACTCTAAGTTCCCGGAGCGCGGACTTGAGTATAAACGAGTAAAAATCTCCAAGTCCCTGAAGTGCGGACTGGAGTACTCTAAGTCCCCGGAGCGCGGACTCGAGTATAAACGAATAAAACTCTCCAAGTCCCCGGAGTGCGAACTGGAATACTCTAAGTCCTCGAAATGCGGATCGGAGTACTCGAAGTCCCCGGAGCGTGGATTCGAGTATAAACGATAAAAATTCTCCAAGTCCCTAGAATGCGGACCGGAATATTCCAAGTTCTCATTGTGCAGATTAAAAAATAATTCTAAGTGCTTGAAGGATGGGTGGAAAACAAATAACTCTCAGAGAATCAACGGGTCGTGTGAAGACAAACCAAGAAGTCTATGGTACGCACAACAGCATGGATTCGAACCACGATCACAAGGAAAACTGAATAATAAGAATCTTTTGAAAAGACAGAAAAGGAAATAAAACTCTATTCAGGAAAGGTCTTCTGTTACAAGTACTCCAAAATTCGGAGTCAACAGTCTATCTACAAAAATTACAAAAAAAAATCACTACACGACTTAAATTGACTCTCGTTAAACGAGGACAGTAGTCATTTCTTGTGCTTCTTCAACTTCTTCCCAGACGACTCTTTCCCAAAGCGTTTACCCTTGGAACCTTTCGTTGATGGAGGAGTAACAACTGAAGAAGTATGGGGAACGTCCAAGGGCTTAGACCTGCCAAGAAGGATGACCTTCAATGGCTTGTTCAAGGGATCGTCCAGGTCCACCTCACGTGGCTCAACCTTGACCTTGGCTGTATCGCTTTTCTCTTTTTCGAGCCGCTCCTTCATGCTCAATTCAGATGTATGCTCAGAGGCGCCTGTGACTTCTATTTCATAACTACCAAAGGAGGAATCGGACTTGTCTTCATCAAGCGCTCCGATCACTTGAGCATCTGGCCCAGGAACCTCACCAGCATGAGCACCCCCACCGGACTTTTCCACCTCCTTGGCGACATCGCTCCTCAGAGTGGGATCGGGATCGGAATGACCTGCACAAAATCAGAAAAGATGAGCATTAGAATGCAATAGTACTTCATAAAGAATGACGACTTTCAAAATCTCAAAGTGGAAGGTTATCTACCAGGCTCTGGCAAACTCTCTGCCATCAAAGGAGTTTCGCCCTCCGGGATGGGAGACAAAACATGAACGCCTAGGCTGGGAGCTTCCGGATCATAGCCAATGTGCTGTTCGAAGGGATCAAGTATCGGCCGACCGGCCGGCTGGGAAGGCACGTGAACGGGAGACTTGGCCCCGGATGGACCAGCGACAATTTCTTTCCCTTTTCTAGAGGGGGAGCCTTTGCAATAAAGGGCCTTGGCCGCTGATAGGTCCGAAGGCTTATGTCCCTTCAGAAATTCTTTCATCAAATCCTCCTCGTCACCCTCCTCGACACTGCACTCGACCTTTCTGATCTGAATTAAGGTTTCCCATGCCTCGAGCAACGTTCAAGGTAGCCATCGCCCAAAAAAAGTTAAATCACGGTGCATGAGCATGCGGGTGTTGAATTCGACAATGAGAGGGTCAAACGCGGTTTTGATCTCTTCTCTACCTTCCTCCCTGGCAGCCTCAAGATGGGAATCGATGTTCGTCAACGCCGTCTTCTTGCCCTCTTCACGGGCCTCGCTCTTTAACATCTCAACCTTGGAAAGCTCGCCCTCAAGTTGTTCTTTTAAAAGTCGGATGGCGACAATCTCGTCACAGTATCGCTGTGAATCTTCTTGGGCAGCCGCTTTCTCCTCTCTCTCTCTATGCGGAGAAGCTCTTCAAGTTCCTTGACCCGAGTGCTGAGCGCATTCCTCTCCTTTTGAACGGAGTCCTTTTCCAAGGCCATAGCCCCACATCGTTGAACCGCCTCGTCAAGCTCTTTCTTATGAGTTAATTCCAAGCGAGTGACGGCCTCAGCAGTATCCCTGGCACTCCGATGGGCGGCCTCGAGTTCAGATTTATAACTGGCGATTTCTTCGTCCTGGGCCTTAATGATGTTTTTATCGTGGGTAGCCTCAAGTTTCAAACGGTCTATTTCATGCAGGCTCTCCACAGAGACTTTGGAAAGTTTCTCAGCTAGGGAACGAACGCGTCATGCTAAACATAGACGTCATTGGTACAGGCAATGGCGTTCTGCTTAACATCTCCGGGTATAGGATGAATCGCCGGAAGGAACTTCAACCCATCGAAGCAAATCTTGGCAAATGTGGCCTTGAGCTCGCTCGGTCTCTCTGATACTGTAGGATCCGATGCAGGAGCAGGAGGAGACGGCTTTGCAAGTTCGCCCCTTCTATGAGAATCTCGGGACTGGCGAGTGGAAGAAGAATAAGAGCGTTGATCTCAGGGGATATCAGACTGCGACCCCTTGTAACCAGGCCGATCCTTACTTTGCCCCGAATGAGAAGGGGGGTGTCGGTGATGCTTGGGCTGGTAATACGGTTTCTTTCGAGATGATGAGTCTCGAGAATGACGGTCCCCACCACCATCACCATCTCTATCTCGACGTCTCTCCGGACCCGAGTCCCGTTTGGACGGATGAAAAACAGAAGAACCACGGAGACGATCGAATCCGTGCGAGCGTCCCATGTCACTTGCACGAAATTCAAATAACAATGAGTTAGCAAGGAGAGATGTGACAACAAAAATTTAAGTGCGAATTGAAGTGCAAATGTTCGTGTGTGTCCTAGTGTTTCCCCTCGACGGACCAGTAGCCTTGCTAACAGCGGTTTTCTCTCCCTGACTTTGGATCGGAACGCTCACATCGCCTCTGAGGGGCGAATGGAAGTTGAATGCCTTCGGATCACCAAAATCATAGTTGAGCAGATCTTCCGGAATGGAGAGGTTCGAGAGGCCCTTCAGCGAACTTTCAACATGCTGTGAAGAAGCCTGCTTCTCAGCCAGAATGAGCGTAACTTTGGAAGTTCCGCCAACCTTCTCCTTTCTAACCTTATATGTCAATGTCTTTCTCCCCTTCGAAGGGGAAGATGACGTTTCAATATCGTGTACTTCGACCAGCGGATCATGGGTAGGACCCGCATTCTCACCTTGTGTTTCAGGTGCTTCACCCTCTCTGATTTCCCCCTCCTCCTGTGCACCGGGGTGTGGTGTGACGACGATTCAGCCAACTTCTTCCCTTTACTGGATGTGGGCTTGGGGATGGAGACGCCCTCAGGAAGGCTCACCCAACGACCTTCTCCTAACATCCCGAACCTTGACAGTGACTCATTTGAAATGAGGGTTCGGATGTCTCGCTTCTAAACGGGAAGAGCTCTAATAGCCTCAACAGCCTCTGAATAGTCGCGGCCCTCAGGACGTGGATTGATATCTGAAAAAATGAAACAAGAGTCAGAAAAAACATCGCCTCAACCAAAATATGAGCATCGCTCTAAAAAGAAGACTTACTTCCTTCAACCCATCTCCTCGCGAAACCGAAAGGGCAGCGCACGTAGAACCATTCCTGTTTGTACAAGCAAAACTTGCTCCACGCTCCGGTTAAAATTTGGCACTTATGGTGCGGCTCGAGGAACATGAAAGAGGGGCTATCTCTCCGCTTCTTGATCATGTAAATATATCTGATGTCGCCGAGAGTTGGAGGCCTGGAGAAGACATCCATAAAAAGGAGAAAGGTCCCATAAATGAATGCATGGTCATTTGGGTGCAGCTGCGACGGGGGGACGTCTATGTATTGCAACACATCCCCAAGAAACAAATTGAACGGAGGCACGCTACCCACCCAGCACATAAACTTATTGCAGACGGTGTATCCGAGTGGGGGCAGGTGTGGACGATCACGACTCGACGGAACCAACACGTCGGCGAAAGGGATTCCGTGAATCGAACATATTCGTCGGAGCGCGTCTTCATTAAGCTTTGAAGCCTGTGAATCGATCGGATTATCCAAGAGAACCGTTTACTCTAGGGTATCAGGAGCAAAATCATGAGCGGGGGAGGTCGACGGATTAGAAGTGTCTATACCCCCTTGTTTGGAAGACGGCCCGGGCGTGACTGAGATAGTGGCAGAGCTGGATCTTTTAGACATCTTCAACAAATAGAGGATCTGACAAAACACCTGTGTGAACTATACTTGAAAAATGATCGATATCAAAATTAACAACACGAATAATCCCCCCACGTGGTGTGTGAACTAGTGCAATCAATCGTGTATAAGCATTGAAAATTTGGAAGTCGCAAGGTTACTGATATAAAACTAAGCTTAAAGTCATCGCCTTCAAAGACCGTCATCGCTGACCGTCCCCAAAAGCCTTCCTTATGGCGATTACAGTTTCAGGTTTAGAAAAAGTTAGAGGAAGTTATTCGATTACATCGAATTAAGTTCAGGTTTATATCTGCTGGGAAGGTTATTAGTCCAAATTAGTTCGATATACAAGTATGCTGGAGTTCCTATCCTTGTTCAGTTATGAAATTGGGCAAGGCAATTGTTTGATCGGTTTAAGTTAGGTCCGGCCAATAGAATACGGTCGACATCTATGTTTGCTCGGCTTAAGTCATGTTCGTCTGATAGGGTATGGTTCGGTATTCATGATCGCTCGGCCAAGACGTCGACCGGTTAAATACTGGCCGGCCTGGATAGCATTCAACATGTTTTAGTTCGACACTTACGTGTTGTTCGGCCAAATACCGCTCGGCATGCATGGTTCAGCCTTTATGTTTGTTCGAATAAGCTGTCGCTCAGCGAAGTTATCGACCGGCCTGAAACTCACATTCGTCCTAACTGCAGTTCGAACCAGTTAGCGCTCGGCAGGGTATCGTTCGGCCAAAATCCCATTCGGCCAAAACAACCCTCAACATCCTCCCCGCTAACTCATGGCCACTCCCAAACCTTCCCTCCTACCGTCCAACATGTGATGAGTCACACCGAACCAGAATTATACCGAGCTCCAACGTTCGGCAATCCACCCTGAAATCCTTCCCTCTTTTCCACCATCCTCGACCGAGCAACGAGGACCGATCGTTTGGCAAGTCGTACCAAAACATAGCATTCGTCATCCAGAATACCTCTTGCTCCTCCTTCACCCTTTCTTCCTCCCGTCTCGGCCGGCACGAGGGAATTATGTTGAACCCTAACACATCTCCCAACGACTTCCTAGAAGGTTCTTCTCTATTCACACCTCCTTCCACCCTCATCATTTAACACTGAAGACCCTTGGGATATCTAAACCTAGGCTTGATTTGTTTGTGCCAAAATTGGTCACAAACCCCAAGCGTTGTGAAAGCACCAGTGTTGGAATATAAATCAGCAAATATTCAAACACAAATCACAGATCTAAGCAAGTAAAGCAGAAATTATAAACAAGGACACACGATTTATAGTGGTTTGGCTATCTCCGGCCTACGTCCACTTTAAAGGTTTTTCCTTTTATTTATGTTCTTCGCTGATTACACTTGATTACAGCGGATTACAATGGATTATAGCTCTGAAATTCGAGTACAACGGTGATTGTGGAGTGCAAAGTAGAGTCTGGTAGAGTCTTGATGCTTCAGAGTCTTGATTTTGCCAAAGAGAAGTCCCGTCCCCTTTTCTGAATGACCTAGGGCTCTATTTATAGGCATTGGAGGCTGATATTTCTCCTAAAAATCAGGTAGACCGCTTCTGGCACGTGAGGGTGCCCACATGGCCGAAACCTGGAGATCCAGGCCCACATTGGGATCGATTCGACCTTTGGTTCGAATCGATCAAGAAATCGTCCAATCGTGATGAAACTTGGCGTGGACATTCTTCGACATGTAGAACTCCTGTAAAAATTTCATGGAATTTGGATCAAGGGATTGAAAGATATGATCGATTCAAGATGGTGTTCTTCGGCATGCTGGTTGGTTCGAATCGATCCTATGGGTTCGTTCGAATCGATCAGTTCGATTCATAGGGTCGAATCCATGCTTCTGTGACCTGGCGCACGTTCTTCGAGTCGATCCACCTATCACTCCGAGTTGAATGGGTCAAGTCCGAGTTTGTAGCCGCGTTTCCTTGATGGCTTCGAGTGCTGGGTTCGAAGGTCTGCTTCGAATCGATGGAGAGGTACTTGTTCGAATCGATCCAAATACGTTACTCCGGATCGATTCGAAGTTGTCTTTAACATGGGGATTCGAAGACAATATGGAGCCGAAGCCGTGATGGGTTTGTGGTCGTGTGAAGATGGGTTCGAACGATGGATTCGAGGCATGGCTATTAGGGGGCTTGCTTGATGGAGTCGAAGCGAAGGTACTAGCTGATGGATTCGAACGTCGTCTCTCCTTATGGATTCGATCAAGGTGGGTTCGAACTAGATGGGTTCGAACAAATGAAGAGTGATGGATTCGAAGTGGAGTCGAACTGATGGATGCGAACTCCATCGATTCGAACTAGGGAGTACCCTATCGATTCGAACCGGGCAAGGCCTACTAAATTGGATCCATCATAACTTGAGCGTATGAACTCGGATTGACTTGAAATTTGAACCACTGGCTTCAACAGCTTTGCTCATCATGCCTTGTCAATTGTGGCCCGTTCCGGACTCGGACAAAATTCATCGATGTCCATGGTTATCCTGCAATGCATAGTTGATATTCATGAATAATAATCATTGATTTTTAGTAAATCTTGGATATCTCAACTTTGCCGAAAGTTGGGATAACACTTTGCCCCCCAAAATATGCCTTTTTGTAAAAGGTATGTTTTGAACGGTCTTAAATCAAGTGTAATAAATTCATGTTTCATTCATAGCTGTAGTATTATCAATCAAGTTTATGGCTATTCGAAGCCACATCAGCATTCGTTCTTTCCATAGAAGTTGAGAATGAAGTTCTGTAGTCTCTCCGGACTATTATTAGCTACTCTGAACCCTTACTAAGTCCATTCTAGACTTAGTGATTGAATAGAAAGATCCTATTGCACTCTGGCATTACCTTCTATTCCTTGCACTCTGGTCCCAGTTAGGACGTATAGCGATGTCATGGTCGTTCTAGACCGATCATAGCCTCTCCGGGCTCTTGCTAGATCCCATCCTGTCACTCTCCGGTGAAGGGGAACCAGCGCTTAAGTGAGTTGATCCTGTCGCTCTCCGACGAAGCAACTCACTTCTTGCACTCCGGTTCAGTGTATCTGAAGCGATGTCTTGGTCGTTCGAGACCGATCATAGCCTCTTCGGGCTCTTGCTGGATCCCATCATGTCACTCTCCGGTGAAGGGGAAACAGCGCTTAAGTGAGTTGATCCTGTCGCTCTCCGGCAAAGCAACTCACTTCTTGCACTCCGGACCCCGCCTCTCTGGGTAGGGTCATAAAGCGATCATTTTTATATTGGTATTTAATATTCATCTTCTGACTCTCTGGTCAAAAGGTTTATTGCAAGAGATTCTAATTTATTTATTAAAATTTGAGTACTAGATGTTTAATCTCAAACATCAGAAAAAGCTAAACATTGCCTCTCTGGGCATATCGGTTTATCTCCATCTCAGAGCATGCCTAGGGATCTCTCCGGTTCCCGTACATGTGTAAGTGGAGTAACCGTTTATTCTGAAAACAAAAATAAAATTATTCGACCAAGGTCTAAATCCTGGACTTGGCCCTTGCCATCTTTAATCAGTGGATGACGAGTCGTGATCCCTATCCAGGATTGTTCCTGTTATTTGGAGGCGGTAGTTGTTCAGGTCTTGCTGCCGTTGTTCGTTCTCTGACAAATTGTGGCAATCTACCACCCCTAGCATGTTCTTCCACCTCATCCTTCAGGTGGCGGCATTCATCTGTGGCGTGCCCATATAGCTCATGGAATAGGCAATATTTTCCTATCCTGCGCTCCCGCTCAGTAGGATCCCTTATAGGTGGCTTTCGATAGGGGAGTTGCCCCCGAGTCTCAGTGTAAATTCTTTCTAGGCCTGCAGTCAGACCTGTGTACTGCCTAAATCTTGGTTCTCGGAATTTCTTCCATTTATCAGGACCGTCATGTCTGTCATCTTGTTTCCTCTTTCTCTTGACGCTCCGGACTGTTCTTTGGAGGTTCCTTCGCTCTGCGCAACATTTGTTTCCAGCCTCTCGGCTCATGATTCTTCTAATCGGATGAACTTTTCAGCTTTATGAAAGAACCCTCCAAGATCTTGTGGTGGATCTTTAGTCAGAGAATCTTTAAATTTTGTGCCTTCCGCGACTCCTGCCACCGCTGCCATCAAAATCATCGATGGATCCGGCGATCTACAGAAGTCACTGTTACATTGAATCTTAGTAGGAAATCTTTTATGGACTCTCCGGCCCTTTGCTTGATCGAAGCTAAAGTCATCACGCTCTTGGGTCGCGTCATATGGACCCTGAACTGTCTCATGAAGCAGTCTACAAGCTCGCTCCATGTTCTGATTGATCCAGTCTCTAGTTGCCTGAACCAAAGTGCAGCCAATTCTGACAAATATAGAGGGAAGCATCGTGCCATCACTTCCTCGGATGCCCCCCAGCACTTCCATGTGCCTAATATACCTGGTAATATGCACGGTTGGGTCTGACCTCCCGTCATAAGGTTTTAGCATTGGTAGTTTGAATTTTGGAGGGTTCCTTGCGTTTCGGATGTTCGGAGTGAACGGACTCCGACTAACTTCTTCCAGCCCTCCACTAGGTAGTCCTCCTCTCATGATTCGTCGCATTAGGCCATTCTCTCGTCTCCGTCTAGGGGTTGCCCCCTTGTCAAGTTCCTATCCTGCCCCCCGAGCCTCGAAGGGAATTCTGGTACATATTCTTCTGGTGGTTCGTTAGCATATGTATTGACTCCAGCTTGTTGAGCTCCGTCTGTCGGTCTTCCAGCATCGGACCCTGAGGGTCTACCCCCAAGTCCTTGTTGATCGCATTCAACTCCTATATTCTGGTCCTGAACCTGACCTTCATTAGCTTCTGTAATCCTGATTCCTTGTCCCGCACTAGCAGTTGTTGTGGTTGGTCCAAGGTTCTGCATATTCGTCGCCCTCATTTGTTCGAGGAAATTCTGCAGCATCTCCTGTTGGGTCTTTATCATGCTTTCGCGTATTAAATTAGCCATAGCCTCCATTTCATCTCTAGTGATGTAGATAGAAGTTTGTCCTTCTCCTGCTCCGGAGGATGCTTCTTGGCTTCCTCCTTGTTGGCTCCGATCAATTCTTTGTCTTGTTTGTCGAGTCATTGTCTTTGAATTGGAAGTCTTCAAACTCTTAAATCTGAATTCCAAATCTGATGTAGCGGGTGCTAGTTCCTCTCAGTGGAAGCACCAAAGCGTTTGTGCCAAAATTGGTCACAAACCCCAAGCGTTGTGAAAACACCAGTGTTGGAATATAAATCGGCAAATATTCAAACACAAATCACATATCTAAGCAAGTAAAGCAGAAATTATAAACAAGGACACACGATTTATAGTGGTTCGGCTATCTCCGGCCTACGTCCACTTCAAAGGTTTCCCTTTTATTTATGTTCTTCGCTGATTACACTTGATTACAGCGGATTACAATGGATTATAGCTCTGAAATACGAGTACAACGGTGATTGTGCAGTGCAAAGTAGAGACTGGTAGAGTCTTGATGCTTCAGAGTCTTGATTTTGCCAAAGAGAAGTCCCGTCCCCTTTTCTGAATGACCTAGGGTTCTATTTATAGGCGTTGGAGGCTGATATTTCTCCTAAAAATCAGGTAGACCACTTCTGGCACGTGAGGGGGCCCACATGGCCGAAACCTGGAGATCCGGGCCCACATTGGGATCGATTCTACCTTTGGTTCGAATCGATCAAGAAATCGTCCAATCGTGATGAAACTTGGCGTGGACATTCTTCGACATGTAGACGAACTCCTATAAAAATTTCATGGCATTTGGATCAAGGGATTGAAAGATATGATCGATTCAAGATGGTGTTCTTCGGCATGCTGGTTGGTTCGAATCGATCCTATGGGTTCGTTCGAATCGATCAGTTCGAATCCATAGGGTCTAATCCATGCTTCTGTGACGTGGCGTGCGTTCTTCGAGTCGATCCACCTATCTCTTCGAGTTGAATGGGTCAAGTCCGAGTTTGTAGCCGCGTTTCCTTGATGGCTTCGAGTGCTAGGTTCGAAGGTCTGCTTCGAATCGATGGAGAGGTACTCGTTCGAATCGATCCAAATACGTTACTCCGGATCGATTCGAAGTTGTCTTTAACATGGGGATTCAAAGACAGTATGGAGCCGAAGCCGTAATGGGTTTGTGGTCGTGTGAAGATGGGTTCGAACGATGGATTCGAGGCATGGCTATCAGGGGGCTTGCTTGATGGAGTCGAAGCGAAGGTACTAGCTGATGGATTCGAACGTCGTATCTCCTTATTGATTCGATCAAGGTGCGTTCGAACTAGATGGGTTTGAACAAATGAAGAGTGATGGATTCGAAGTGGAGTCGAACTGATGGATGCGAACTCCATCGATTCGAACTAGGGAGTACCCTATCGATTCGAATCGGGCAAGGCCTACTAAATTGGATCCATCATAACTTGAGCATATGAACTCGGATTGACTTGAAATTTGAACCACTGGCTTCAACAGCTTTGCTCATCATGTCTTGTCAATTGTGGCCCGTTCCGGACTCGGACAAAATTCATCGATGTCCATGGTTATCCTGCAATGCATAGTTGATATTCATGAATAATAATCATTGATTTTTAGTAAATCTTGGATATCTCAACTTTGCCAAAAGTTGGGATAACATGATTCACCTTATCGATTATGGAACTCAAGCATCAAACCCTTTTTAAGTTATGGGAAGGAGTTAGAATCGACACCTAGTTAGTGGGATGAAGACCTGGAAAGGATTGATGGATCACCGGAGCTTGTTAACTGGAAAATTCAACAAGTACAAGGCAGCAAGGATAAAATGTCAAAAGAGGAGATGGAGGAGGGTGCTGGACTTTATAGAAAAGAGGAAAAAGACGAAGAGACTATTCCCAGTGAAACCGGTCAAAGCCACACCATTCGGTCCGGCCCCTGCATCTCGTTCGGCACACGAGGAGTGTCCGGCTTCAACTGGACCGTTCGGCATTTTACAATACGTTCGGCACAGGAGAATTATACAACCCCCAAGAGTGATGAATCAAGGTTCGGAGCGAAGCTTGAAGGATATGTAATACAAAGCGTATCACGTTCGGTCACGCGATACACTTTGGAGGGCAAGTGTTTCCTAAGGAATTGGTCGGGCAACTTAGTACTCGGCCTCCCCTATCGTTCGGTACAAGATGGAACGTTCAGCATAAGATATCGTTCGGCCAAAGCGATCGTCCGGACAGAAAACTTGCTCGGCCTTTAAGTGGTTCGGCACCATAACGCTCGGCATACCCACTGCTCGGCCCAACTGGTTCGTCCGGCATCTCTTTGCAAACGTCATTCAGAAGTGTTCGGTCAAAGGCCTCGTTCGGCCAAAGGCCTCGCTCGGCCAAGGGCCTTGTTCGGCTAAAAGCATCGTTCGGCCAAAGGCTCGTTCGGTCAAGATTGCGTTAGAACATCAAGCGCCTCGTTCGGCACCCAGGCCTTTCGGCATTATTCCGTGCGGTTTCAAGGAGCGACCGGTATCCATGAAGACTCGGCATTCTCGTTCGGCCTCGCGAGACGTTCAGCAATCAAGGATGGTTCGACAATCAAGGACCGTTCGGCATTCTCCCCAGCACGCCCGGTCCGATCACTGCTCGTCCTACTCTTCCCCACAACAAACGTGTCATTTGGCATAAAGAGAATGGTTCGGTACTCCACCGTTCGGCCTGCTCGGTTCGGCGTACAGGGCTTGTCCTATTTGGACCGAGTTATTCAGCTACCAGGCCCACCAGGGAAGTCTAACCCACCTTTTTCTATAAATAGAGGGGCAGGGGCATAGAAAAAGTGGAGATTTTAGAGAACGCTGAGGAGACTCTGCCATTTTCGAGACTCATTCCAGACTTATTTCTTTTACTTTGCAATTGTATTCTAGTAACAAAAAATGGATTGTATATGTAATCACCCATCAAGGAAATCAATGGAAATCAACTTCAAAGTGGATGTAGGCAGTTACGCCGAACCACTATAAATTTGGTGTTCTTGTTCTCTGCATTTAAATTTAGACTCTATTCTCTGTTTTAATTTACTTTCTTCATTAATCTCTCTACAATCTTTCTAAGGGTGTTAGTGATCAATTTTGGTGCTAACAGATATAAAAATGGTTGTATATTGTGTTGACTGATTTATTGAGTGGCATATGAACCTTCGTCAGCACAACCTGGACAACTGTATCGAAGGGGTTTCTAAACACTTGGATAGAACAATTGACACAGTATGTTTTATATATGGGTGAATGAAATAATTTTACCCAAAAATATATTTTTGATATAAAAAAATATTTTTCTTAAATTGTTATATAACTTGGATGTTTGGATGATAATATTTTAAACAAATGAAATTATAAAAATTGGAATGACTTGGATAATCAAATGGGAATTTGTATGAGCATAAATTATACAAATGAATTATAGTTGATTTAAGTCAAAATTTGAAAATTTAAATCCCGGAAATTTTGGAAGTGTTTTCCGAAGTGTTTTGAAGAAAAATAATAGCATTATTGTTTTGGAGGTATTTCTGAAAGGAAATTGTTTCAAATAAATTTTAAGAAGGGATATAGCATTGAGCTCACTTCAGTCGCTGGAAAATAATTTTCGTGACGATGCAGCGTCATCAATGTTCATTTTCGAGTTTCTAAGTGATGGATTGCTACCAAATTGATTTGTTCAGAAGAACTAGTTTTTTTTAAACCAGGATGGGTTTAAAAATTTGAGAAATGTGATTTTGGGATAATGGTGGTTTTAAAATTATTTGAAGCAAAAGCCAGGTGTTTGAAATCCTGAATCCTTATTTGAATTGAAAATCCTGATGGGGTAAGTTATAAACTTGTAAAGTTGAGATGATTTTTAAATAAGAAAGGAAAGTATGAGCTTTGAATGTTGGAATTAAAATTTAAAGTAAAAAGGTTAAAAAATTTAATTTGGAAAATTAAATTATGGAAAATTTAATGGATGATTGGAAGAAATAATTAGTAAATCTTGAATGTGATTGGAATGGGAAAATAAAAATTAAATATGGATTGAGAAATAAAATTAAATAGAATTAGATTAACTTAAGCAAAGTTAATAATAATGAATTGGATTTGAAATAATTTGAAAAGAATTGGAATGAAATTAAGTCCTTGCTTAATAAAATTCAAAAGAATGGTATGTAGCTAGATTTAACTAGAGTTGTGTTAAATAAAATTGAATTTAAATAAATTCAGTTGAGTTATAGATATTATTGAATGAAATAAAATTCTTACTTAAATAAATAAGCGTAAACTAAGTAAGTGTTGAATTGGAATAAATAAGCTTCGGAAGCTTATAAAAGAATTGAAAAGCATTGAAATAAAAATATAATCCCTAGTTAAAAGTAAAGTGAAAATGTGATTGATTGTAAATGGATGGAGAAGTATGAATATTAATTAGTGTGTATCTTATAAAAATGTATAAAAAGAATAAATAATCCAAAATAAAAGTGTTGAAATTTTGAAAAAGGAAAGAAAATCCAAACTGGAATTATAAAAAAAAATTGAACTCAGGAAAATTTAATGAAGTGATTTTTGTAATAAAATCGAAATTGATCTAAAGTTGGAAGTAAGCTAATTGGCTAAATAAATTATTTGAAAGAGTATGTTAATAAAATTTAACTCGGTTAAATAAAATGGATTGTAAGTTAATAATGAAGTTTAGGAATAAACTCGAATTATAAATAGAATTCGACTTGGATTGATAATGAATTAAAATAAGTGGAGATGTTGCAAAAATAAAATGGAATTGGATTATAATAGAAATGATTTGAGTTATAAATAAAATCCAATTCGAGTATAAATGAGTTAAGTATGTGCGTGGATACTATTTTGATAAATTGAGAAGGTGAATTAAAAATAAAATGGATGGGCTAACTGAATTAAATGGAATTTGATTAGATGAGAATCAAATTAAATAGAAGTGAACTTAAGTTTGAAGTTGAAATAAATTGAAGTAAATTAACTTAAGTTAAGAATAATGAGAAGCTCGACTTCGAGTAGGAAGGGTAGACCATTAAATAAAAGCTTGGGTTGAATTAATTTGGAAATGGTTAGTAGCATACAAGCATGGAATGTGTCGAGCTAAATAAAGTGGTTGGTGAATAAACTAGAAATGGGATGGAATTTAAAATAAATTGAGTCGAAATCAATTTAAATTGGTTATAAAACTTAAGTAATTATTTATTCACATGGATATCATCAAATTGCATAGAATGAATGGTTGTTTGACGTAAACGAATGTAATTAAAATTCTATGAGTTGATAGAGATTAAATAAATTGATTTTAAGATCAATTGAATTGAATATGAGTTTGTTTTGCTAAAAAATAAATTGAATGTAAGCAACTGAGTTGTAAACCGTTTAAATTGAATGAAGTTGCATACGAATTGGTTGTAAACAATTAAAATTAATGTCGTAACCCTATAAGTTGCTTATAAATATTTTTTAACCTGCATTGCTTATAGAATCTCGTATGTTTACTAGTTAAATATGTAAAATGATATTAAGTTACGTGATTTTGGCACTTACATATTTAAATTGAGTAAGTACAGGTACCGAGAAGC
This sequence comes from Allium cepa, assembly GCA_030765085.1. Lineage (NCBI taxonomy): Eukaryota > Viridiplantae > Streptophyta > Magnoliopsida > Asparagales > Amaryllidaceae > Allium > Allium cepa. Next base: position 324,113,814 of record CM060939.1, read on the forward strand.
CATTTGGCTGGATTTGGACGCGCTAATTGCTAAAAAAATAAGTCGTTTGCTCAAAAATGCTAAATAAAGGCACACCTACGAAATAAAAATAGAAAATATGAACTGTTTTTGTTTTTCCGACCATGTGGGTCGATGTATATATATTTATATCTCTTGTCAAATTGCAAAAGCTCCTCCGTACAAAGAAGAGTCTGCCGAAATTTTTCGAAAATCTTGGGAGTTAGAAATTTTTGAAATTTTTTTTTTTGGGAAAATTTTTGTTAGCGACAAAACGGTTTCAAATTGGAATTGAATAAGGAATTTTGGAAATGGAAATTGGAACTAATTGTTTAGTTGAAACTTTTGAAAGGAAATGCACAAAATGATTTTAAATGTTTTGATTGGACATTATTGCTAAATAGGATATACAGGTGTGTTAAGGCAAAGGATAAATGGATGTTTTTGATTTCAGAAGATAATTTGAATTTCCCGACTAAAAAGGTATGTATTTAAATTCATGTATGAAATTTGATGATTTTCTGGTCTAGCCACTTGGCTTTTTGTTTTCTTTTGAAATCTGGTGGCCCGTAGAGGCATTTTGTAGTTGTACCGAGCTAGCCGCGCAAAGGAGACGTAGGCGAATTTTTTCGGAAATTTAGAGAGTTAGAAATTTTTTGAGAAAGTTCTGATAATTTAAATTTGAATAAGTGGAGTAAATAATGTTGTTGGAAACTATGGAAGGTTTTGGGAAGTTGGTTGAAGTAATAGTAGGTCTTTAATAAAGATATGTTATGGCAAGTTGATAAAACTGTTTGGTTTTGGGAAATAGTAATGGGTATTGGATCATTCTTCTTAACTAGTAATTTCGATGACGAAATTCTTTTAAGGGGGGAGGAATGTGACGACCCGAAGTTTTTGGATATTTGAAATTGAAATATTTAATTGATTTTAATATTTAAAAGTTAGTTTGTAACTTAAGTTTCAAATATCACCATTATTTGGAAATTTAATTTTTGGATTTAATTACTGGAAATTGGGTAAAATGTTGAATCTGGAGTTTTAAGCCAGTTAAAAATAATTTAAGGGTTTGTAAAATTTATATCGATAGTACTGAAGATAGTAAAAGTGTTGAAATTGAATTTGTGAATGTTTTGTTAAGTTTTAAAAATAGATCGTTTAAAATTGATATTTAAATAGCCTTCCGAGGCATAGTCTCAGAATTCGACGAAACCAGTTCCATTAGATCTGTAATATTGAATTATTATCGGATTTCAATTTTCGTGGTGTTTGGAGTTGTTGTGTGAGCATACGACATATAAACGCGCTAAATCTATATTGAAAATTTAATTTAATAACTGAATCCAAAAAGCTATCTTCTCCTTACGATCGAAGTAGGATTCAAAACCTTTTCCATTGCATTCGTAATAGGGTTATAATATTATAAACGCCTAGCGGTACGCCTTAATAGGTTGTCCAGATTTTAAGCAACGAATTCAAGGCAATTTAAATTTAAAATTTAAATATAATCTATAGTGTTGACTGGTCAAAAATTTCTTCACGTCAGAACTTTATTTTTCATATCATGGCCACTTTTCTTCGGGTTCATGCCATCTTTCCATACATGCTTCATTCTCATTTTTTTTCTTTTTAATAATACAAGCAAGTGGATCATTTCAAAATAAAGAGACAAGATGGAATAAGTGGTCGAACTTAGGAGATCGCCTTCATTCTTCTCCTCTTCCTTCAGTAAAATCAAATAATGGCTTCAAAATCAAATCGTTTGGCCACTCTAAAAAAAGAACGGAGCGATTGTGGCTTCTCGTTCGTATGGCGAGCGTCGCCAAAAATTCGTGCTTGATTTGAATTGATCGGGGCTGCATGCGTAAGGCAGAAGCGACTTGAAGGAAGAAGACGAGGACAATTTCGCATGCTCGACTCAAGCTGCATGGAATCTCGGTCGCGACGCTAGGGTTTGGGAAGCGAATTGTTGGGTCTAAGGCGTGTCGATCGAGATGGATGGGAAATGGGAAGCACGGAAGATCTTGAAGGTAGGTAGGCAGGACTCGCATTTGGGTTTAGGGCTTCTGGTTCGATGGCGAGGGGGGTCGAGGCCATGGGCAACGTGGTCTCGCGAGGGCAGGGGAGTTCGATTCTCTGGCAAACGACGCGACTATGGGTGGTTCTGGGAAGGATCACTGGAGGGTCGCGTACATGCAGCTGCTTCGCGATGATGTTGTCTTCCTGTTTGAGCGGGGTTGTAGCAGTAAGGTATATTAACATAAAATTTAGAATGATGTATAAGGTGATTAACTAGTTAATTAGCTTATTTAATTATTTAAGCTACTAAAATATTTTTATTATAGGAAAATCAGTTTAAACTAAATCATTAGTTAATTAAATTTTAAAATGGTAATTAATTGTTCGATTAGTTCAAATATTAATAAACCATACGATGTTTGTTACAAGGTCTAAAAATCATGAAGAAACAAGTCGAGATGGAAATGGGTTGCAAACAAAAATCAAAGGTGAGTTAATCTCACTCATCTGGTTGCTATTTAAATTTAAAATGGTTAAATTTAAATAATTGGTTGAATGATTGAATTGATTTGATGTGCCATAATATATATAGTAGTATATATATAGTATATGTTGGAGTGATTGATTTCCCACATTATATAGCGGATGAGATCCTATGCGCCGCATAATAGCGGATCATATTATATAAATCTCATATACCGCGATATTTCACCTCGAAGTGGAATTGGTATTTTATTGTGCTAACATCTGTGGATGTAGGGAAATAGGTTGGAGGGATCCAACTGGATTCCTTAAAATTATTTAGATTTGTTAAAATATTCTGTTATATAATTATTTGCTATCCTGTGATGAATTATATTGATAATTGGAAATGTTGGATACTATGGTTGATTTAAAATATTTCGGTGAACTAAGTTATCAAAATCTATAGTAATGGGATTTCTGAAAAGAAAATAAAAGAGTGAATTTTAGTAAAATAATCATAGAAATTTGAATAAATTAAAAATGAATTGGAAAAGAATAAAAAGTGATTTTTGAATTCTGATAACTAAAATTCCAAGTGCAGGAAATGAGATTTTGAATAAATGGGAATATGTGATTATATTTTTAAACTCAAGTGATATTATTTCAAGAAATAAAGAATTTATTTTAAAATTCAAGGTTTAAATTTATTTGAAAGGATCAAGAAGAAATTTGGGAAATATGAAATTGGTATTTTCAGTTAAAAGATTTTAAATCATAATGAAGAAATAAAATCTGAAGTTAATGGATTTTGGAATAAATGGAGTAAGTAAGGAAATTATTTTAAAAATGAAGTTAATTTGAAATCAATTTAGGGATTGATTTAAGTGTGTAAAACCAGGATTTTTTTAAAAGAGAAGTGAGACTTGAAATTTATAAACTGGATTTATAAAAGCAAAGTGTTATATCAGTGGATCTTTGGAAGAATAAATTCACGGTGGGAATTTATTAAGGGGATGAGAAAAAAATTTTAAAAATAAATAGTGATTTATTTTTAAAGGATGTGAAGGGAAGCGTATTTCCCTGAATAGCCAAGTACGTTTCAAACAAATTTTAAGTATAAGTAAAAAAAAGTTTAAAGTTGTTTAAAAAGCATGTTTTAGAAAATTTATTATTTTTAAATGTTTAGATTCTAAAGTAAATATTTTTTCAAATCTATTATTGTAGTAATTATTTAAAGGTGACTGGGTATTTTGTTTTAAAAGAGAAAATCTAGTTTTTTATTTTATAAAGTAGCTTTATTTTAAATATTCCTAAAGAATATATTTTTAATAAAGTATTGAAGTAGTTTTCAATTTAAATGTTTTAAAGTATATTTTATAATAAAGTGTTTAAAATTATTTTAAAAATCTAAAGTTTTGTGCTTGGTGTTTTCAGTGGAAATAAATATTTGAAAATTTATTTCATGAGAAAAGTGTGCTTTGAAACTGTTTTCAAAAGGGTTGAAAATGGAAATATATCTTGCGAAGATATTTTGAGGTTAATAAATAATTCAGGAGAAATTATTTATGTTTGATGGTTGTTGTGAATTTTAATTGATAGTTAAATAACCGACTATCAATATTAGCCAATGCGCTGATCGTTTCGAAGAGACCGAGATCGGGATTTATTTCCTGACAACCACTTTGATCCGGTTTGTACGTTTTCGTGGAAAAACGAGTTCGGAGTCGAAGATGGAGCAGTGAAGTGCACGGACTAGTCGCTACTAATCCTGAGGATGATTCCAAAATGGATGTAGTAGGAGTAGTACCTTCGGTTCCGTTCGAACCCGGGATGGACTTTATGGATGAATGCATTTAGAACATCGTCAGGTCGGCGATGAGCATTCTAAGGGATGTGTTCTAAAAGGTAACGCTTAGCCTCGAGCCTCATCAACCGGGAATGACTGAAAATCAAGGGTTATTCCGCAAGGCTAAGTGGGTAGCACCCATTAGGGTGAGGTCATCCCTGTCTAGATGTCCCTTTTATTCGGCTTAGTGGTGCTGTTGCTGATCCGAACCGTGGGTGATCTTACTCGGGATTATCCAGTAAGGGGTAGTCTCGGTCTTGTGTTGCAGGGGATTGGGAGTAATCCTCGGTACGGTGATCTAGGCCACGTACTGTGACAGGTGATACCCCAATGCCTAGTCATTAGTTGGAAATCAATTCTCCCTACGCGCCTGTACGGTTTTGATTGTGCCCGACTATTGCTGAAATGTGAGATGCAAGCATTTCAGCTAGATTCTATTTTACTTTCTATAGACGCTATTATAATTTCAGACGATTTTGATAAAAAGTGTTTTGGCTATCGTAAGGTAAAAACCCGATATGTTTATTTGTGGCGTGATCTTACGAGATGCTTTTGTTTTCAAAAGAATTTTGAAAACTTTAATAATAAATTTGAGTGTGGTTTTCTCACGCTGGTATTCCAGACTGACTCGAGCGTTATTTAACTATAATGCCCGGGTCAGACCGAGTATTATAGATTATAGGAAAGGATGCTGTGGAGCTGGATGGCGATACGTACTTTCTTACTTATATGAAATATTCCGCTGTGTATTCAGTTTTTGGAAGGACGAGATACTATAACCGTCATGAGATGTGTTATTGATTGTATTGAACTCTGATGATGTACTCTTATGATGTAATGTACAAACAAATGTATTTTCTTTTGTGTAAAGATCATTTATTATCTATTATATTTTATTCCGCTGTGATAGTTAGATCTGATGTTGTTTTCTATTTTTTTCTTCTACCTCTTCTTTTTTAACCCTAATGGTTCGTATTTTCGTTCATCTTGAGTTGATTGTTGGAGAATAGTGTCGATTCAAAGGGGTACGGATTTGCGGGTCATTACAGTCTTTTACTCTAATTTTAGGCTATGTTAATGGTACGAAGTTTCTAAGGAAGAGGATCGGTTGTGGTAAATAAATTAAGTTTCGTAGGATATAATCGACAAGTGTGCAGCTAACTGGTGCTAGCACTCAACTTTTGAGAGTGTTGGTTAAGGCCCTAGCTGATCATGACTCTTATCTGTCTTTATACATAAAACTTTGAATGAGGAAGTACGGCTTGTGTGGTAGTACCTAATGTGAATTCTAGTAACGTTAAAGAACTAAATTAAAGCATGGAGAGGCAATGGGTTGTAACTTGTTAAGTGAACATGTTGGAATCTTCATACATTGGGCATGTCCATCTTATTTATATCTTATTGTAATTACGCCTATATGGGAATATTTTGTGAAATAAATATGTAAAAGACAAACTGTGTATTGAAAATTTATTTAGCTGCATTATTTATTTATCATTGGAAAGAAAATATTCTTATTTTGGTTTAAAAATAATTATGGTGATGACTGCAACATCATCAACGTTCATTTTCGAGTTTGGAAACTACGAGTGTTACATTATAGCTATAAATCATCATCGTCCAAGAACAAGGGCTTGGTTGCAAAATATTGAGGAGTCAAAAATATTTTGATTGAAATTTCATGTTGAAATTCTTTTTATTGTTATTTTCTTCATAAAAACTTTTGACAGTTTTTTCATCTAAAAGACCATATGTTTTATCCTCCATATCTGTGTTTTCTTCTACGAACATGATCCGGTGATGATCTTCTCTCATTCCTTGCATTTCTATCAAGTGAAGTATTTTCTTGGCCAACATTCATCCTATTTTAAGTATTTCTTCTAGTCTTATCTTGCTCACTTGTTCTCAACTCTCCTCTCCTCGATTAACCTCAATAGCTTGCATTCTCAATTTAAGAGATCGCTCTTATGCTACAAGCAGTATGTTATGAACATTCTCCTCATGAAATTTTCTTCCCACATCCATACGATTGTTTCCAAATGCAGAAATCCTTTCTAAGAACTGCTTATGCTCTCGTTGCTCTATCACACTTTCTCTTCCAAAGTGGAGAACATTTCTTCTAGGTCCACTTATTAAGCATTTTCACTAGATCTTATTGCTTATTATTTTGTGTTTGATGGCCCTTCTCCAATATTAAATTTTGGACAAAAACCCTAGATATTAGATATAGAAAGGCTTTGACTTTTGAATGTAAGTCAAAATCTAGTTGCAAAGATGACTTGGTCCAATTTAGCTTGCAATTTGATGAAAATAAATTGTAAAGATCATCGCAACAAACATTTGACAAAAAATAAAATGCATGAAAGCAAGTAACAGATAAAATTATAGTGGCTGGACCAACTTCATGCCTATGTCAACTTTTGTTATGAACTTGTATTTTACACGGTATCAAAAGAAGATGTTTTATTCAAAAAAAAAATACTTAAAAATAACTTCTAACAAGGATACCAAAATGTTGTGCAACTTTATGGTCATAATAAATAATTTCAATCAAAAATAAGTCATGTGATTTTTAAGAGAGTTGTGGTAGCGAAGTCACTTTTGCACTTTTAGACTTCAAAATCGATTATAGGCTCCGAAATAAGTAGTCATGTGCATCAACACTCTAATATACATGCAAAAGATTGTGTCGAAAGTGGTGAGAAATATGTGGTGTGTAGTTTAACTACTTTTTTGTTCGAGCTTTAATAATAATGATCAAAAATTACAATTTCTGATTGAATCTTTTTGCTTAGATTGTTAATTTTCGCTTTTGACGACCATCCCTTTTACATTCTGAGTTTCTCCTAACTTTTCAGTCTTACTCCATTTGTTCATGCATCCCTAGTAGCATTGTTTTCTTGATTCTTTGATAATTTTGGACTAAGCTATTTGTATTAAAATAATTCAACATAGACAGAATTAGTCGGTGAAATTTAGCTTATAATAGTTATAAGGGGATGTTATATTTTGGTATCACTGGTAAAGTATATCAAGATCGAATCAGAAACTTAAACGATAGTTGGTCCTTGTCATGTGTAACTTAGGATAGAGTACACCTAGAGTCTTATCGGTTACCACTTATAAGGTAGGGAGATAACCAGGGATCCATTATGTGTTTGTTAATGTATTTTCTTAATACTATTTCCTATACTTCATGATCTTATTCTAATATGAGCATCTTATTATGAGTAGGTAGTCAGCAATAATGGCAAGAATTAATCACGAGGATGAAGCTGGTGATAAGAAGGTTATGAAGGAGAAAACTACAAAAAGAAATGAACAAACTATGCAAGAAAACATACATGATAACGTACGACTTAAGGTTGCAATTTAGGATAATGTAATTTTTGAACAATTGACGCACTGTACCAGTTTTTTGAATTTCTCAAGCTAAAGAAGTGGAATTTTCCATGTAGGGAATACATTGCACCAACATAGGCAAAGAATACTCATGATCTCGAGAATACCATTCAGGTGCAAAACTGGATAGATGTTTATAATTGAATGTTTAATTATTCGGAGCATATTGATCATCTAAAGTAAAATTTACCATTTATGCAACTCAAATAATAAATATTGTGTTGGTATAACACAATTACAGCAGAATGATGGAGGATAAAATTGCATGGATCAACATTTGCTACAACATGGGAAAAAATTTCTACGCCCATACAATTCATGGATCTAGATCAAGGAACCATGTGTTATAGAATATCTTAACCACTTTAGTGAGCTAGTAATCTATGAGAGGTGGTTAATCAACAAGCTAAGATGAAGAATGAAATGTCATAATGGTACTGAAAACAACTTCAAGTGATAGACAGTTGGGTCATCCTAAATAACCTATGTAACAAAATTATTAATATGATGTGAAATAGTACATGCATCATAGAGGAGCGTCAAAGATAGACAACAACAATATAATGATGGGAAGAAAATAAATTCCTCCAGGGATACAAGACATGCAATCAACCTTCAAAAATTAACTCAGATATAGATGTTTTCTGCTACCAAGGATTATAGACAATAAAGTACATGATATGATTTACTCATGGAAGGACGGTTCATTTTGACAGAATGTTCAATAAAGATAACAAATAAGGATATTATGTCTACATCCAAACTGAGTTTTAGAAGCAAGACTTCTCAGAAAGATCCAAAAGAGGTAATACCAAAGTTTATTCCATTTATTCGTCCAAGATACATTAAAAGAACATCAAGACAAAGGCTCTTACCATGCACGCACGATACTTTTTACATTAATGGCTATTCTGTAAGTGTTTTTTTTATTGGAGTTAGCCACTCCTTTACATCTAAAGAGTTAGACGATAAGTATATATTAAACATAACTCTTATGGTGGCATATTTTAGAGTTCCTACTTTGATAGGTGGAAATGTGAAATTATATATGAAATGTAGTCAAGCAGAACTAGACTTGTATGTATACATTTTGTATGATCTACATGTGTTTGACTACATTAGGTTCCACATGACTATTGGAATGGATTAGATGGAGAAATATGAAGCTTACATATAACTCAGAAAGATATATTACCTAAAACATCCAAATTTCGAGTGTGTTCAATTTGTTCTCGGTGTAGAAATTACAGTAGAATTTGGAACTTCTTATTCTATGGGTTCAAATTACATGCTAAGGAATTAAGCAACAAGAAATAGCTACCTAGTCCCCAGAATTGAAAGATGATGAAAAAAAATCTCTTCCAAAATAACTATGAAAATTAGGTCACTATTTTTAGTTTTTAGCTAATTTATGCTACTTTTGCCCCTGATTTCGATGCTGGACCGATTTTCTGTGAGGGGACAGTCTGGTAAAAAATAACAAAATAGAGACCTAATTTACATGGGTTTATGAGCAGAGACTTTTTATGCATAAGCTTTGAGAATAAAGACCGTTGCTCCAAAACCCCATTAAGTAAAGGTCTAAGTGTAGAATATAAAATTGTTTTTTAATCAATAAGGGTGTGATCGGATTTATAATTGACGTGATTCTAGGATCGCAACTATAAGTAGATCAATAAGTCTTATGCCTCCTCTAGAGTTGGAAGAAGTGAAACAAAAAGGAACACATGGAAGGCATTATAAGGTCCACTTGTTCACTCTGGGGTGCTGCAGTTATTTTTATCAAGAAGGCAGATGAATCTTTAGGTCCACGTATGAATTAGCAGAAGCCGAACGAAGTAACTGTTAAAAACTAGCATCCTTTTCCAATTACCTATGATTTGTTTGACCAAACGGAGAAAAATTATTTTCTCGGTTTGACTTAGAAACTCACTTTCATCGATTGAGGCTAACAAAAGATATTGTATCACTAATAACATTTAGGTCCAGGTTACGAATAAAATGGGTGGTTATTAAGTCATTTGCTCCAAAAATGCTGCATATTTTATTAAACTTATGAATCGAGCATTAAGGTATGTCTAAATAAGCTCATATTTGCTTTTCTAGATGATATATTAATCTACTCAAAAGGTGAACTAGAGAATAAATTTGATTGAGATATGTTTAGATACTTTGAGAGAAAATCAATTTAAATTCTAAGCATTTGAAATGTCATTTCTCGAAAGAAAACAGTAACATCCTACAATTTTACATATCGGTAGATTGTAAAAATATTATTTTGATAAGCAAATGACCTTAGATTGGAATAAAACTTATGTAGTCTTGTGCTTTAACATTTTTGACCCTTATAATTAATTGTGGAAAATTTGACCTTGAAATATTTAAACGGCTGTAACTTTCAATAAAAGCTGAATTGGGTCCTGAAACTTGTTACAAACGAAAGATACAATAGTTTCTCTTTGTGTAGAGTGGTCCTAAAAGATTTTTGGCTAGGAAGTTTTGGAGATATCACAATTTTAAGTTAGAAAACCTTAGGCAGATTGTAGTAGTAATTAGTCTAAGGCCATAATTAGGCTTACTTAATAATTTAGGGAATTGTTTTAATTGCAAACCCAGAAATTCCCAAATCACTTTTCTTCTTTTTAAAATCATATCTAATACTTCATTAAATCAATCTTTTACAAAACCATCACTAATCCATACCAAATTAGGATAAATAAAGGGATTAATGGTAGATTAGCAAGAAATAATCAAATTATCATTCTAGGGCTCGGGATTTTGGATCTGCTGCTATTCATCTTGGATTTACATTGATTTTGGCGATTTACATTATTTCTACATCGATTAGCAAGTGATTTATCATCTCACGACCTCTATTTATGTTTATATATGCTTTTGACATGTTTTGGACCCATTTTAAAATTGATTTTGGAAATGTATGGATTGGAAACTGAATTGCAAATGAATTAAATGATTTTAAAGTGATCTAAACATATATATCTATGCTTTGATTGATCATATGAATGTTAGATTAAGGTAAAGATGTTGTATTGATTTCTATGATATAATATGATGCTTTTTTGTTCATTTGAATGTTTTGGTGCATATTTATGTAACAACCCGCATACGATTAAATCTTTTATTTATATATAGCATCGTTATTTAAATTTGAAATCCGAAATGTGTCTTTTTGTAACAGTCGAATCCGGACTTGCGACCACTTCCATTGAGTTCAAAACGATGTTTACAATTTGTTTAAGTACAAACATCGATATGTTTGGAGTTGATTAGAATTTTTTTGTATTTTCATTTGGGCTTTGGGTTGGGTTCTAAGCCACTTACCCAATAAGAGAACCCAAACTCTTCTACCTAATAACTCCGACCCCACTTCTTTTCATTCATTCATTCCATTTTTAATTTCCTAACACTCTCAAGCAAAAGGAAGAATGGGGAAAAAGAAAGGAAACTAAAATTTGCTAACTCCTAGATTTTCTTAGGAATTCAAATTCAAGTTATAAATCAAAGAAAAGCTTAGGTAAGCATCATCTTCATCTTCTCCATCTCAATCTCTCTTCAATTTTCAGAAATTCTTATAACCAAACTTAGGAAATCTTTACATGTAATATATATTGAAGATCTTGAGGTGTAGTTAAGCCCGAATTGATCTTGCTTTGTTTTAGAGCTTCTCATTCGTTGTTTTTAAGTTTAAAGGTGAGTTCTTGAACTCACATCTATGTCTATAGCTTTCATTGTTGTTAGTTATGAATTCCTAACATCTATTTCATGTTCAATTGCTTTTGATTTGAATTGGTTTGATGAATTTTCCAATTTTTGATTTTGAAGTTAAAATTTATGAAAATCTTACTATGGATGTTCGGACATGATATTTGGGGTGTATCGTAGAGCCTATAAGGCTGGGTTGTCACTTGGCATAAATCCCTAACCTCCATCGCTCGTCCGGTCGCTTCCGAATTAATTTGGCCATCAATGGCCTAGGGAAATAATTGGTCAATATAGGCAAGCACATGTCTAGTTGAAAATCCAAACGTCTGGTTATGGCACCAGAAGGGGAAAAAAGAAATGGCAAAAAAATAAAATGGAAGAGCCAAGAACCATACGACTGGCTAAAACCAACCAGACGTCTGGTAGGCTTCAGGGAATAAAAATGGAAAAGGAGAAAAAGTATAAAACTTCCAGAACCCCGGGTCAAACGTCTGGCCAAACCAACCAGACGTCTGGTCCTGTTGCATTTCGCCTATTTTGCCTATTTTTGAGTGGATTTCCAATATTTATCGATTGTCCCGGTTAGTTGTTGTCATTTATTATTGACTTAGATGACTTCTTTTCTGGATTTTTGAGAATATCCATTTGATTATATTTGATATCAATTTTTATGATTTTAATTCGTGTCTTCAAATGTGGATTTTGATGATAGATTGTTTTTACAATCATTTCTGTGAATTGTCACTTTAAACTACAAAGGTTTTTATACTAATAGTAAATACTCAAACTCTTTCACAAAATTGATTTCAACACTATTTTTAAAACCACACTCGTTTTAAAACCATTTTCAAATCTATTAGTATATACAAACCTCTATCTCATTCGTATGAGAAATCTAATTAAACGGCTTAGCAAAATAAGTTGTATGAAATGCTTGAGTTTACTTCGTCGGTTAATTCTTGGACTTCATCGATTGAAATCTCATGACAATCTTTGAGTGAAAATCTACAATTTGTTCGTAAATATTTAAGTTAAACCAGTGGTTGTGGGACATGAAGCTAAACTCATTTATTTACTAGCTTAGTGTAATTTACACTTCTTATTGATCAATGAAGATCATTTAGGATTTAGACTAGCAATGTGCGATGTCTTTTTGTGCGCGTGGGGCACTATACCCCGTTCTGTAGAGCTTCATCTCATTTTTATGGGCTAACGACCCATGGTCTTTTAACCATTTTATTGAGTTCGGTTCATCGGGCGTATTGCTATACTACGTCGTTGTTCCGGCTTATTTGAGTTCGATTCATCGGGCATATTACTGTACTATGTCGTTGTTCCGGCTTGTTTAAGTTTCAGGTTCATCGGGCGTATTGTCGTACTACGTTGTTGTTATGGATTATTTGAGTTTTAAGTTCCTCGAGTGTATCGTTGTACTACGTCGTGGCACCGACTTTATGGGTTAGCGACCCATGGGATAGCATCTCGTTTGTAACACACGTGTTGGTGAGCTTTCAGGCTCCCGTTTGTGATAGGCTTCCCCCTTTGTGTTTTCTGGATTTTTAATTAGCAATTTCTAGAATTTGTGTTCCACCAATTTTTGCGATTTGCATTGATATATTTTGTCAATATTTGAGGTTTGGTGAATAAGCTAAATAATATGATATTCTTTTTGGATATTTGAGGAGATTTGAGATATTATATGATTTTCATTGTTATCAAATATATACTTGACACGGTATGACATTATTGTTATCATATTTTTTTGTCATATCTCTTATCTTATCTCATCTTGTATGATATTTATAGCTAGACTGATCCGTTTATTATTATTTTTCTTAAATAATACTTTGTTCAACCGAGGTGTTTTGGGTGCTTCCACTTGACTTCTTAGTAGGGAGTAGCTTCTTACTTTTGGCTAACTACTTTAGCTTAGTAGTTTTTGTTTTTATACATTCGGGATAAAGACTCTTTGATGTATACTTATTCTTTTGTCTAGCACTTGTACCTATTCTTTTATGATGTAGTGGATCTTGTATGACCACTATTTTGATGTTCACTTCTACGTATCATATTCATATCTGTTTCTGCCTTAATGATATGAATATGTGTGGCTAATTTTGTGTTATGCTTATTTTATATTTGTTTCTTAAGGCCACATAGCCACTGTGTAGTAGCTTTAAGTTTGTATTTGATATGTCAAATCTCCTCTTGAAATGAAATGCATGACCTTCTATCTGGCATATCGGTACTCTCATAAATCAATTACATAGATGGTCGCTCCTCACAGCCTTATTCTTCGTACTAATTGATGGCACTACCCAGTAATGTCCTTGGTTAGTGTGAGTATAGAGGTAGGACGTCACAGCTTGGTATCAGAGCCAAACTTCGGAACAATATAGAATATTATGACGATGATCATTGTCCTAAGTCTCTCTTCGGAATCGTGTCTTGGGATTTAATTCAAGTTTTAGGACCCGTGTTGTCCTATTTCCTTTTATGATGCCTTATTTTATCAATCAAGTTTGTTTGATATTCATTCTGAGAGTAACCTTTTTCCTCTTCTTTCTTTTTTTCTTAAAGAAGAGAAATGTTTAGACCTGGTCGTCCCAGCGCCTGTGAATCCAGTGCTACTCCTCGGGATGGCGTATTCATGTCTGCCCAACTGCATTTGCATCTTGTAAAGAATGCCCAAGCTGCCAAACCTATTCCAGAGCCTACTCATCCTAAATCTAGGTTTGCATGCTTGTGCAGTGATTATAACAATTTGGGTGGAAGGCCATTCAAGGGTTCTGAAAGTGTTATAGAATTCCAAGCTTGGCTTAGAACATGCGATCGCATCTTTTCTCGCATGAATCTTGTGGATCTACATCGAGTCCAACTGGCTTCTAGCATGCTCCAAGAGAGAGCATTAGATTAATATGAGCTTTTGGTTTCGGAAATTGTTGAAGCGGAACTTACTTGGGAGCAATTCCGAGAATTGTTCGAGTTGAAGTTTGTGTCGGAAGCTGAAAAGGTAACTTTGCTCGATGCTTTATTGACGTTGTTCAAGGTGAATCTTCTGTGACAGATTATGTCGCAACTTTTGAATCCCTCTCTAAATATGGAGTCGAGTATATTAATACCCCATTGAAGAAAAATCAGAGGTTTATCTATGGGTTGGATAAGAATCTCAAAAATTCTTTACTTCTGAAACTAGAAATTCCTTTCGATCAGCTTGTAGATATCGCTCCTCGACTTGAAGAGGCCGATAAAGAAAGTGATGGTGATGTTGGGGGTGCCAAACAGAACTTCAATAACAACAAGAAGAGACAACTCGATAGTAAGTTCGAAGTCCCTAATTCCAAAAAGAAAGGGAAGCAAGCAACTTCCATAGCAAAAACTCCTACCTCTAGTCGTGGATAATGCTACAATTGTGGTTCTAAGGACCATTATACAAATAAGTGTCTGTAGCCCCTTACTTGTCGCTATTGCAAAAGTTTGAGTCATCCTAAATCTTCGTGTCCCATACTTCAAAGCAAGAAAGAAGGAAAGCTGAATGTTGTGCAAGGTCCTAGTAACACCTCTCTTGGTCAAGGTATTTCTCATTCTGTCCTTGATGGCATTATTATGTTTCGTGATCATCCTATTCGATTTCTTTTTGATACGGGTGCATCTCACTCTTTTATATCGAAAGAACTTGTTGATATTTTTCTTTAAAAGTTATGGGCTTGGTGACTTCATTATTGCGAATCCAGTTGGTGGATCCACAACACTAAGTTTTTTTGTAAAGATGTTGAAATTATTTTATGTGATTATGCTTTCCGTGCCACTTTGCATGTTATGCATTACTTAGGTTTCGGAATGATTTTGGGAACAAATTGGCTTAATCGTTATGAAGCCCACATTCTATGTCCCAAGAGGACTATCCATTGTCGACTTTTCCAATCTGTTAAGCAGATTTCTGTTGTTCTTAAAGATTAAAATTCCAATTCGGTGGCATCTTTATATTCTCTAAATCCATATGATAACGATATTAATGATGAGGAAGATGCCATTTCCCTCATTCACATTGTTCATGAATTTCCTGATATATTTGAGCCCATTTTAATATTACCACCTAAGAAAGCAATTGAGTTTAAAATTAATCTAATCCCTAGAGCTCTACCTATGACTCATCCTCCTTATCATATGTACAACAAGAAAAATGAGGAGATGGGTAAACAATTATCCGAGTTGGAAGAAAACAATTTATTCGTTCTACTTCCTTTCCTTGGGGAGCTTCAGCCATCTTTGTGAAGAAATCCGATGGTACACTTAGGCTTTGCGTTGATACCGCAAGGTTAATGATCTCACCATCAAGAATAAATATCCCTTACCTCGGATTGATGATCTATTCGATTAACTTTGTGGTGCTAAAGTCTTTTCACAATTAGACTTAGCAACCGGTTTTCATCTGCTTCATATTACAGAGGATAGTATTCCTGTGACGTCATTCCGTACTCGTTATGGATCTTATGAATGGTTTGTTATGTCATTTGGTTTAATGAATTCTCCATCCTATTTTTTGACCTTATGAACTGAATTTTCAAAGACTTCCTCGATCGATTTGTTCTCATCTTTATTTATGATATTCTTGTTTATTCTATAATCGAGGAAGATCATGAAAAACATCTTCAAATTGCGTTGGAAACTGTTAGGAGCAATCAATTGAAAGCAAAATTATAAATGCCACTTTTGGCAATTTTGTATGAAATTTTTAGGACATATTATTTCTGAATCTGGAATTTCCGTAGATCCTTCAACGATTGAAGCGATTCAAAATTGAAAGAGACCGGAGGGTGTAATGGAAATCCATAACTTTCTTGGATTGGCGGGCTATTACCGTCGGTTCACAAAAGACTTTTCTAAAATTTTCGTACCTCTTACTAGTTTGACAAAGAAGGGAGTTAAGTACATTTGGTCAGACAAATGTGAAGCTGCTTTTCAGAAATTAAAAGAACCCCTTTCTGATGCTTCTATTCTTGTGATTTCCGAAGGGAACCAAGACTTGGTTGTTTATACCGATGCAAGACGTGTTGATTTGGGAGTCGTTCTCATGCAAAGGGAATGTGTTATCGCTTATGCTTCTAGGCAATTAAAGGCTGTCGAGATCAGATATGCCACTCATGAT
Source organism: Allium cepa (assembly GCA_030765085.1). Classification (NCBI taxonomy): domain Eukaryota; kingdom Viridiplantae; phylum Streptophyta; class Magnoliopsida; order Asparagales; family Amaryllidaceae; genus Allium; species Allium cepa. Next base: position 324,130,415 of record CM060939.1, read on the forward strand.
TTAGAGCTCGCACCCAGTGTTTTTGCCCTTAGAATTTGACGTCATTATCTTTTGGAAGAGAAATTTGTTCTCTATACTAATCATAAATCTTTGAATTATTTATTTTCTCAAAAGGAACTTAATTTGTGTCAACAAGTTGGCTTGAATTTCTTGCGTCTTATGATCTTGATATTCTTTATACTCCAGGAAAGAAAAGTCGTGTTGCCAATGCCCTTAGTCATAAGCAACAAGCGGTTGTTTCCATGATGATATCCGAATGGAATGATCTTGAGACCTTGTCCACTTGTGAGATTCGAGATCGTACATCCGATTCATGTTCATCTCTTGATTTATGTAGCCTTGAGGCTCTCCATCTCTTTTAGACTGCATTCTTGAATCTCAAAAGAAAGATCTCGAATTGGCTCTTCTTAGTTAAAGTTGAAGGGACAAAGTATTGATGGTTTGAAATACTTTGAAATCGATGCTCGTGGAGGCATCCGAAAATTTGGTAGACTTATTGTGCCAAGTATGGGTGATCTTCGTAAAGACATTTTAGAAGATTCTCATCGTTCTAAATTTACCGTTCATCCCAGTAGTAGTAAAATGTATATGGACATGAAATAACTTTATTATTCAGATGGAATGAAATCTGATATTGCTAACTTCGTTAAGCGTTGAATGACTTGCCAACTTGTTAAGGCCGAGCATCAAAGGCCCAATGGGTTATTGCAATCTTTAGACATTCCCATTTGGAAGTGAGATCAAATTTCCATGGACTTTATTGACGGTCTTCCTTGTTCTCGTTTGGGTCAAGATAGTCTATGGGTGATAGTAGATAGATTTACAAAATCCGTCCATTTTCTTCCCGTTCGGTCCAACCAGACCGTACCTCTTTTGGTCAAAATCCATGTTAAAGAAATTATTAAATTACATGGAGTTCCTACTTCTATTGTTAGCGATCGTGATCCATTATTTACTAGTGGATTTTGGAAGGGCCTTCAAAAAGCTTTGGGAATGAAGCTTAATTTTAGCACCGCTTATCATCCTCATTCTGATGGACAAACAAGCATGTAAATCAAACTCTTGAAGATCTTCTTCGTGCATGTGTTCTTGATTTTGGTGGAAGTTGAAAAGATCATAATTCTCTTGTTGAATTTTCTTATAATAATAGCTTCCAATCTAGTATTGGTATGGCACCTTTCGAGGCACTCTACGGAAGGCCATGCGATCTCCTTCATGTTGGCTGGAAGTCGGTGAGAAGCTAGTTTTAGGTCCAGATTTTATTCGTGATTCCATAGAAAAATTGACCTTATTTGTCATAGAATGAGAGAAGCTTAAATTAGACAAAAATCCATTGCCGAAAATCGAATAAGGAAATTAGAATTTTCTGTGGGAGATATGGTGTTCATTCGTGTTTCACCTATGAAGGGTGTTGTGCGTTTCAGTCGTTCGGGAAAATTGGCACCTCGATATATTGGCCTATTTTCCATCATCGAACGCATTAGTTCCATGGCTTATCATCTTTTATTACCGGCTCAATTTTCTGCTATTCATGACGTATTCCACATTTTTTAACTACGCAAAATGCCTTAGAGATTCCGATTCTATTCTTGAGCTCGGTGTTATTGAAGAAATTAAGGTTTCACCTAATTTGACTTATGAGCAACATCATATTCATATCATTGCTATGGAGGTTAAACTCCTTCGAAATAAAGATGATTTGCTTGTGAAAGTTCAATGGTCCACAAATCCTAAGGATTGTTCTTGGAAAACCAGAGAATTCATCGAGCGAACACATCTGAACTTACTCTCTCATGCTCCTTAAGGTGAACTTCTCACTTCAAATTTTTTCTTTGTGTTATTATGCCTTAGAGTGGTTGTTACTCTTTATTTTCTTCTTAAGTATTACGAGGACGCAATTTATTTAAGGAGGGGAGTTTGTAACAACCTGCATATTTATGAATATATATTTAAATGTTTTATTTAAATATAGCACCGTTAGTTGAATTTAAAGTCCGAAATGTGAATTTTTATAAACAATCAAAGTCGGACTCGAGACTACTTCCATTGAGTTTAAAACGACGTTTATAAATTGTTTAAGTATAAACATCAACATGTTTGGAGTTGATTAGGATTTTGGTATTTTCATTTGGGTTTTGAGTTGGGTTCTAGCCCATTAACCCAATAAGAGAACCCAAACTCTTCTACCTAATAACTCCCACTCCACTCCTCTTCATTCATTCATTCCATTTCTAATTTCCGAACACTTTCATGCAAAAGGAAAAATGGGGGAAAAGAAAGGAAACTAAAATTTTCTAAGCCCTAGCTTTTCTTAGGAATTCAAATTCAAGTTATAAATCAAAGAGAAGCTTAGGTAAGCATCCTCTTCATCCTCTCCATCTCAATCTCTCTTCAATTTTCAGAATCTCTTATAACCTAACTTAGGAAATCTTTGCATGTAATAATAGATTGAAGAACTTGAGTTGTAGTTGAGGAGAAATAGATCTTGCTTTGTTTAAGAGCTTCTCGGTCGTTGTTTTCAAGTCTAAAGGTGAGTTCTTGAACTAACATCTATGTCTATAGCTTCCATTGTTGTTAGGCATGAATTCCTAACATCTATTTCATGTTCAATAGCTTTTGATTTGAATTGGTTTGGTGAACTTTTCAATTTTTGGTTTTGAAGTCAAAATTTATGAAAATCCTACTATGGATGTTTGGACATGATATTTGGGGTGTATCGAAGAGCCTATAGGGCTGGGTTGTCGCTTGGCATAAATCCCTAGTTTCCATCAATCATTCGATCGCTTCGGAATTGATTTGGCCATCAATGGCCTAGGAAAATTGTTGCCCAGTACAGGAAACCAGACGTCCGGTTGAAAAATCCAAACGTCTGGTTACGGTACCAGAAGAAAAAAATGGCAGAAAAATAAAATGGCAAAGCCAAGAACAAGACGTCTGGTTAAAACCAACCAGACGTCTGGTAGGCTTCAGGGAATAAAAATGGAAAAGGAGAAAAGGTATAAAACTTCCAGAACCTTGGGTCAGACGTCTGGCCAAACAACTAAACGTCTGGTCCTGTTGAATTTTTTCTATTTTGCCTGCGTTTGAGTGGATTTCCAAAAAAATTCGATTTTTATTGTTCCGCTTAGTTGTTGTCATTTATTATCGACTTTGATGACTTCTTTTCTGGATTTTTAGGAATATCCATTTGATTGGATTTCATATTGATTTTTATGGTTTTAATTTGCGTCGTCGATTGTGGATTATGGTGATAGATTGTTTTTACAATCATTTCTGTGATTTGTCACTTTAAAATACAAAGGTTTTTATACTAGTAGTAAATACTCAAACTCTTTCACAAAAATGAATTCAACACTATTTTTAATATAAAACCCATTTTAAAACCGTTTTCCAATCTATTAGTATATACAAAATTTAACCTTATTCGTATGAGAAATCTAATTAAACGGCTTAGCAAAATAAGTGGTACGAAATGCTTGGACTTGTTCGATTGAAATCTCGTGACAATCTTTGAGTGGAAATCTACAGTTTATTCGTAACTATTTAAGTTAAGCCAATGGTTATGGGACATGAAACTAAACTCGTTTATTCACTAGCTTAGTGTAATTTACACTTCTTATTGATCAATGAAGATCATTTGGGATTTAGATTAGCAATATGCGATGTCTTTTTGTCCGCATGGGGAACTATACCCTGTTTTGTAGAGCTTCATCTCATTTTTATGGGCTAACGACCCATGGTCTTTTAACCATTTTATTGAGTTCGGTCCATTGGGCATATCGCTGTACTACGTCATTGTTCCGGCTTATTTGAGTTCGGTTCATCGGACGTATCGCTGTACTACGTCGATGTTCTGGCTTATTTGAGTTTCAAGTTCATCGGGTGTATCATTATACTATGTAGTTGTTCTGGCTTATTTGAGTTTCAAGTTCTTCAGGCGTATAGCTGTACTACGTCATGGCACCGACTCTATGGGTTAGCAACCCATGGGATAACATCTCGTTTGTGATATATGTGTTGGCGAGTTTGCATGCTCCCGTTTGTGATAGGCCTCTCCTTTATGTTTTTTGAATTTCTAATTATTGATTTCTAGAATTTATGTTTCACCAATTTTGTGATTTGCATTGATATGTTTTTGTCAATTTTTGAGGTTTGGTGAATAAGCTAAAGAACATGGTATTCTTTTTGGATATTTGAGGAGATTTAAGATATTGTATGATTTTCATTGATATCAAATATATACTTGACACGGTATGACATTATTGTTATCATATACTTTTATCATATCTCTTATCCTATCTCATTTTGTGTGATATTTATAGCTAGACTAATCCGTTTATTATTTTTCTTCTTAAATAATACTCGGGTCAGACCGAGGTATTTCAGGTGCTTCCACTTGGCTTCTTTGTAGGGACTAGCTTCTAACTTTTGGCTAACTACTTTAGCTTAGTAGTTTTTGTTTTTATACATTTGAGATAGAGACTCCTTGATGTATACTTATTATTTTGTCTAGCATTTGGACCTATTCTTTTGTGATATAGTGGATCTTGTATGACCGCTGCTTTGATGTTCACTTCTACGTGTTATATTCATATATGTTTCTTCCTTAATGATATGAATATCTATGATTGATTTTATTTTATGCTTATTTTATATTGTTTCCGTAGGCCGCGTAGCCACTATGTAATAGCTTTGAGTTTGCATTTGATATGTCAGATCTCCACTTGAAATGAAATACACGACCTTCTATCAGGCATATTGATACGCACACAAACCAATTACACAGCTGGTCGCTCCTCAACAACCTTATTCTTCATACTAGTTGATGGCATTATCCAGTAGTGTCCTTGGTTAGTGTGAGTGTAGAGGTGGGGCGTCACATTTTGAATGGTTGAAACACATACCGAAGTGAAATTGAGGTTGTATTGTTCTACGGGCAAGAATCTTCATGTAGATGGAGTAGTAATTTGATGTTCTCCTTGATTTAATTACAAAATGGTCAAAATTTCAATATCATCCATATTTAACTCTATAGTCCAAACACAAAGTCCTTGGTTCAACCAAAAAAATTATTAGTTGAACTACCCTGGTCAAAGATTTTTTGAGTTGACTGTGATACTAACCCCATATAAGTGAGGAGGTGTATCCTTTCTTGAGTAGCATACCACTTCCAATACTTCAACTTGATCCAACTATAGTCACTCGATGGACGTCACACCATGATTTGACCATAATCAAAGTGGAGCTTACATCGAAAGTATTCTCAAGTCAAGGGAACTGTGTAAATCAGTTACATCGATATGTTCTGTTTGACCTTAGTTATATTTACTAATAGAAAAGTATTAAGTCCATCGTTCCATGGTTATTGAATAATGATCAGTTCGTAACCCCTAGGTGCCCTCCAAAAGTCATGAGTAATATACCGCCCAACATTTAGGGAGTGTTATGTACTCTAATCTTAACAGATACATCGATATCCAGTCTTGATGCATCTTGACAAGGAACATTTAAATGATGTATGTATAATATTGTGATACAATACTCGTGATTGCAATTATTTGCAACTACTATTGCAAACATGCCATTTATGGATTTTTTATTAAATATATTTTAATTAATATTTTAATTATTTATAACACATTATAACAAATATATAACAGAAAGAAAAACATCTTTGTTACAAATAAGAATTGATTATAGAGTTAATTAATTTACAATAAATTATAAAATTGCCCTTAGGGCACACCCTAACTCTATCAATCCCGACCTAGTAACTAAAATAGATATCTAACTTATGCTGAGCACTTAGGCCATGAACTTAGGTATTTATCCTAATTTTGTTGAATTAGTTTAGAAGAGAACTAGTCAAATTAACCTTTTTGTATTAATGTGGCTAAAGCAGGTGTTAAGAACCATTTATTTAGTGGGTCTAGCGGATAATAGTGTGGCTTTAAGCGAATCTACTATTTAATATCTTGAATAAAAAGGTATAGCGATCGAAGAGCACTACATGCTTTAGCGGGGCTTAACCTGCATAGATATGTATGTGCATATTATATTATTAATTTATATAATTTGTTGTTATAAATATATGTTTTAATTCACGTGTGTGTGTATCTTTTTAGATAAATTCGATTTTATAAAATTATATTCATGATTCAAATTTTAAATGACAATGACTTTTTGAAAGTAAATTTCAAGAAAAATTATATATATTAATAGTAGTAGTACTAATTTTACTATTATCGCTAATGGCATAAAATTAAAAAAAATTATTAAATAAATCCAATCGGATTCATATAGTTTAAAAATTAGAATGACCATTCATATGATAAAATTATTTGGGAAGATCGAAATCGAGGCATCAATAGAGACTAGGGTTTCCCTTCCTGTTTCCACCGCTTCTCAATCCTTATTTCATTTAGTCCACTCCCCGTCCATTGTCCACCTCTTTCCCTCCGAAAACCCTAGCTTTTCTTGTTATTTTCCTTGGTGTATTTCTTTATCGGTTTGCATGCATGATCTATTTATAGATCTTATATCCTCACGACTGTATTTTCCCTAAGAGCCCGTGTTTCTAGCATTTTCCAGTACCTTCAAGCTCGATTGATCCTCCTTTTTGACCTCTTCTCTCTCGCTATGGCTATGCCTTGCCGATGTCGTTAGGCATGTTGTCGCTGATTTCGGTGGAGAGCGGGTGTTCCTGTGTGCGTGAAGGATGGTTTGGAATTTGCTTCTTTTGGCTACTGGCAGTTTGGCATTTGCTGGGAGAGTTTGGCAATACTTCTGGCGACCTTTGGAGCTTTCGGAGTTGCTTCCCACCTTGCCGTTTTTATCGCAACTGCCATCTTGTTCCTCGATGATTTCTTTATCAACAGAGGGGTTGTTTTGGTTTTTGCTTGTGATGCTTTCATTTTGGCATTTGGGCGGATATGCATTATTCCATTGCTTTGGTTGGGCTCTTGCCTTTTCGTATTGCCCTTCTCTCTGTCGGGTATAGTGGCCTCAGTTTGTATTGTTTAGCTGTCGGTGACATATGTGTGTGCTCTCTAGTGCAATCTTTGGTTGGGGATATGTATGGAATTCTATCTTTTGGAAATAACAACCTTTGAATTTTCAGTTTGTCTCTTATTCTGTAATGTGATGTTCTATAGATTGGATATTGGTGCCTCTCGACGACGTATGTCAGTGCCTCAACCTAGCTTTCTTTCTTTTTCACATTTACTCTATGAGGATTTCCTAGGGCAGTTGATGTGAGGTTTGGTTGGGCTTCACGAGCATCTTGGTTGGGGCTTTGGTATGCTAGCTGATGCCGGCTTCCTTCATTTCATTCTTAGCTAGATTATCCACCTATGTGATATATGCTCTCTTACAGCTATGGTTGCCTTGTGGAAGGGTTCTATTTTGGAATTTACTGACTTCCTTTCTAGGACCAGTGGGAACTTAGGTAGCTTGCTCTACCTTTTGAAATGTATGGAATTGGGAATTTAGCTCTTCTCCCTTTTGGAATTGTTGGCTACAAGCACGATAGGTTTATATAATTGGTATTTTATGATGGTGCTTGTAGTTTGTAATCTATAGTTGCTGAAGCGCTTTTGTTTTGTGACGGTGGGTGGTCCACCTTAAAACCTTTGGGTCATCGATCAGGCCTTGTTGGTCGAATATATAATAATATTTGGATCATACAAGCTTTTAATCAAAAAAAATATACTTTAAAAATTAAATTTCAAATTTAAAACACTTTAACCTTTAAAATAATCAAAATAAAGGTTTGGTTTAAAAAAAAAATATGAAAGCACTAAACAAAATTTATTTATTTATGTTTATTATAAATTTCTGTATGAAAATTTATCAAACTGATGTGTGTCTGTTCAAATTTAAAATAATATGTTTTCTTCTTTTAACAATGTGGAAAGCAATATATATATATAGTTCGTTTATTAAATTAATATTCAAACAAGTTTTATTTCAAAAAAAAAAAATTTAATTGTGGTCAAGAATAAAATATGATGATTACATAGACACACACAAAAACAAGTGCACATGTATATATAAATGTTTGAATAAAGTTCAGTACCTTGAGCCTTGAGATCTAGCCAACGATAGAATACGTTGCTTGTTGGTTGTTTCCTCTTTGAATTTTTGTTCTCCTCCTCGGTTACAGGTCACAAATTTGTTGCCTTAGTTTCACCAATGATAAATGGGGGCTAGAGTTGTATGGAGCAAGTATAGAGAGAAAAGAACTGAAGGTCGTCTATTTATAGCCAAGGGAATGTCAAACATCCCCTCCTTTCTTTCAAACCCTAGATGATTAGGTCTCCCAAACCCTCATTCAAATATGGAGCTTGAATAAAATAATTACGTACTTGTGGTCATGTTATACGTTTTCTCTTGGTGTCTCTAACGGTCATCATCAGTACATCACTGTCCGTCGTATGGAGAGCATTACGTACACTAGTCTCAACAGATGTGTCGATATCTTTTTCTTAATATATCTTAATAATGAACATTTAAGGATTTAGTGTTCATATGTATGTCAATTCAATACTTATGATTACGAACGCTGTAACAGCCCGCCTTTTTGTACGATTTAAATCGACGATAAACCATACACGTCAGACTTAAACTGTACAGAAGGGCGGATTGTTATAGGGTAAATAAGAAAAAGCAGAGAAAGAAAAACAAAACAGAATCTTGCAGTGGAACGATAAAATATAGTAATCAAATAAACAGTTTATGAAGTGTTTACAAAAACATTTGATTATACTTATACAATACATATCAGCGTTGCACATACCAGAGAAAAATAAAATGCAGCGGAGTACATGATGCAGAATTTAATAAAATAGATAATAGTAATACAATCTTCGTCTTCGTCCTCCAGAAATAAAGTCTTCGAATCTTGAAATGCTCAGACTGACCCGAGCGAATTGGAAAGACAAAACACTCGAGTCAAAACTAAAAGATCTCATATGAGTTAAATCAACAGAAATAAATATGAGTGTAATGGCGTCAGAGATGTTTACGGGATTTGACATCTCCTATCCAGTGTCTAACGTGAGTGCAGTAACTTAAGAGATGCTTGGGATTCACACCTCCTAAGAATCAGTTAAACTGTTTACTTTGTAGTAATATTTCGCCATTATAATAGTGTCTAATAGTAAAATAAACTTACTTTTAAATAGCGTTAAGGGGTTACCCATATAGCCCTTAACACGTAATAGTGCCAATAGTCTATACAGTACCGTAATACCTCCTGATCGAGATGCTACCAAAGGATACTCCATAGGTACGACACAAATCAAACTCGTACAAGGCGCGTTAGGATAGGTGACACGGCACAACTAAGCAATGCCAGGGTAGATATAACAATTACGCTTCCAGGTCGGTGGCAACGCATAACCGCAGCTACCGCCCACCTCGAGCCACACCTCAAAATCAAGAAAAAATAAAAATTTGCCACTGAATCAATCCAAAAGTCAAAGTATAATATCGAAGGGATGTGTCCGATCAAACGTGTTACCTCATTAGCTCGTCAATCGCTCCTGTTTTAGCCACCTTATGCCAACTCAAGGGAGTCGGGTCCACGTATATACCTCAAAGGAACGCCGCCGACATCCTACTTCATTCTGGAATCTCCATCGCGTACACGGTTGTTAAAGTGGTTTTCGGAGTTGGCAGAGAGTATGATGACTTCTGATCCCGGTCTCTTTAACAACTAAACGTTATTATAACACCGCGGTCATTTAAAAATCATTTATACTTCAAAACCAGAATATAATATTCATTTCAAAACCATATATATATGATTTCATTTCCATTTAAACCCAAATCAATATAATATAATTTTTATTTCAAATATATCCTTCCTAAAATCATAGCACTTTGAATTTTATAACACTTCGAAGCCAAACCACTTGAAATATAACACTTCCCAATTATAATATTTTGAAACTCCAAACTTTGAAACATAACTACACCACTTAAATGGCTTAAATATTAAATTTCTTTATATAATAAAATAGCTTCTTCAGTTTTCCAGATCAATTCTAATTACAGATTTAAACCCCCAAATAAACCATTTCAATTTCTATATATTTCAAAGCTTTAAATATTCCATCATTTCAAAATTAATTCTTTGATAATTCCATATATATCAAATTCAATTACTATTATTTAGATTTGAAAGTTAACTCAATAAATCCAATACCATTTAAGTAAAACCTTTAAAATTCAAATAACTGGATATTCTTCAATTTATTTAACTTGATATATTCATTTAAATCAACTTGATATTCATTTAAATCACTCTAAACCAAAACCAAATTATAAAAATCATACCCTTTAAAGCCTCAATTTTATTTAAATTTCAAATGAAATTTATTCGAGTATAGTTCTTAAATAATTTGATTCAAATCAATTTCATAGTTATCTTCCAACCTTAATTTTATTTAAGTCATTATAACTCTATATACAATATAACTTAAACAGATATTTAACCATATTATATAAAAATGATCGTACTTTATTATTTACTTATTTTATATTTCAACACAAATTTATGCATAGCTAAAAATCAATAATAAAGTAACATATGTAACATATGAAATCAATATTTATATAACCGTATTTATATTTTAAATTACGGATTGAAATGATAGATATCTGTATCACTTAGCCACCACCAGCAGCTTGCAAACACCACTAGCCTTCACTCCAGCCACCACCAGGTCTGCACATGCCAAGGCCGAGCCAATTGATGCATGGCCGAGCCTATATATGGCACCAAAACACTCCTTTTTGCCTTACCTTTTGATCTTCCTTCACTAACTCCTACCCCTTCATATCCTTGTAGGCATGCCAATATGAACCTTACCATAGCCTAAAACATCATCATAGCTGAACGATTATGGTATTATGGCCAAGCAAAAGTGATTTATAGTCAAACAAAATCAATTGAAAAGCTTGGTGTTGTCTTTTGTAAACTCTATTTCCATTTGATTGTGTAGAATTGCTATATCATGTTATACCTGCCTGTGATATGAATCAATGATGTTAACCCTGTTTATAAACCTGTCATAACATCTATTACTGCCATATGTTGTTGTACTGTTTATTTATATCTATTTCTAACACTGCAAGTTCCTTATAGAATAGAATCACTATGTGTTGAAATGATACATACCCGAACGGACTTTAGAATAGAGAAAAATCATTATGGGCTGAAATGATAGGCCTGAGCGATTTTTATTTATTTTAATTGACTTGGGATTGCGGGTATGAAATGATAGAACCCGGATTTTTCTTTGTAAATTACCGATTGAAACGATATATTATCCGTATCATTTGACTTGGGTTAGAAAATATTATACATACCCGTAGTTATTATATATATTTTTTCTGGAATTTTTTTAAAGTATTTTAAAAATGTAAAATATGATAGTTTGATCTAAATTTGAATTTAAAATGATTTTTATAAAGTGTTATTGATTTTTCTATGAATTAAAATGGTTAAATAAATGAATGTTTAAAAGTGTAATTTGAAATATAACTTAACTTGAAAATGTGAAATTTGGTTTGAAATTAAAAGTTAAGTTAATAAAATAAAATGGAAATTAAGTTTAATTTATGGAATGGTAAATTAAAATTTAAGTGTAAAATAAATGCAAAATTTTGGGAAATTTGTACGTTGATTTTTTATAAGTGAATTGTTAAAATTTGATATTTAATTGTGAAATTTACTTTATAAAAATTATAAGTTAAAGCGTATTTAAATGACCATTTTTAAAGTGAAAAATATGAAATTTTATAAGTTAAAATGATTTAAAATGAAGTTTAATTGTTGCTGAAATTCTATTGTAAATCTGAAAATTCTTTTAGTAGCACTTCAGAAATGCTATCGTTTCTGAAATGAACTAAAATCTGAAATAAATGAATCTGCAGCACTTTGTAAGCGCTGTAGTTGCAGAAGTGAATTAAAGGGCTAAAAACTAATGAAAGAGCTATTGTAGCACTTGTTAAGTCCTACAGTTGGTTGAAATAAGATTTTTAACTAAAACTGAACTATTACAGCAATTCTGTGTACGCTGTCTTTGCTGAATTAAATTAAACCTTTTAATTTGAAAGCTGAACTATTACAGCAGTTTTGTAAATGTTGTTTTTGCTGAATTGAACTAATTTTCAGCTAAAACTGAACTATTACAGCAGTTTTAAATGTTGTCTTTGCTGAATTGAATTATTTTCAAACGTAACTTACCGTAGCATTTTCTAAGTGCTGCGAAAGCTGAAAATTCACTGTTTTAATGTATTTAAGTGAATAAATGAACTCTGAAAAGGCTAAAATTTTTGGAATTTAATATTTGATTTGAAGGTATAATGACTCCACCTTCTTATGGTTTAAATGAATGATTTTAATTCGAAACTATAAACCTTTTTGGAATTTTAATTTTTTTGGAATTTTAACCACGGGTACACTTCTCTGTATGCCTTGTGTTTTTGGATGTACACGTTCAATTTGAAAGTGTGACTAGAGGCGAGCGATTGCTGCAGCTCTGCGCTACCCTAACCACATTAACACTGTTATTTGAATAGTTTATTTTAATATAGGCATTTCTATGATAACATTTAATACTGTTTAATTGTTGGTTTAACGGATCCTTAGAGGATGGGCGATCCCAAACATCTTTTAAGTTATTATGCATTACTACTACAGTTCACTTGAGTTAGTTTACATTGTATAAGTATGTATGTCCTGACTCGAGTGTTTGTGTTTTACTTTATGCTCGGGTCAGCCTGAGTATTCACAGCTTTGGATTTTCCTTTCTGGAGCTAGGAATCACTGGAGATTCTGCTTATCTAGTTATCAATCCATTTCAGTTTCAGTTGTTCTATTTCAGCTCACTTCTATGTATTTGGGACCTCTATTGTGTTTGTTTTCAGACTGATATTATGTATTTTGTTTTGAGACTTTGTTATAGTAGCTTCATGAACTACTATGGTATTTTTATTTCCGATACGAGTTATTCTGATATTTGTCTGTGATTCTGTGATTGTTTTTATTTACTCCAAATTTTATTACAATCTGTTATTTTGAATTATTCAAGTCTGATATGAGTGTATTATTGTCGATTTGAATGGTCCAAAATAGTGGATCGTTACAAACGCGGTTGTAACTACAACCAATAAAATACTTCTTCTTAAAACTTCTACTTATATAAGTTTACTGTAGTTGATTCATTATTTATATCTTTATATAAAAACACATATAAAAGAAAATAAAACCGAAAGTCTACTTCATTTCGAACAAGATTTCTATAAGAGTTGAGTTACGTAATAAATCACATAATTGCTCACAGAACACACCCTTAACACTATCAAAATTCAGCATTCAATGAGATCCAACGATTAGCATCAGTTGTGTTTCCATATTGTGTTTTATTTGTCTTTTAATAGTCATCCCCGATATCTATAATCATAGATTAAAAAAAGAGAAAACTTGACATACATCTTTGTAATTATAAGAAATTAGAATTAGGTCCCTTTCAATTTTCATTTATAAATTACATCTCTATTTTTTTTTAAATGTAAAATTCACGTGGGCATTTGGGTAATTTTACTAAACATAACACGTGTTCTTAGAGTATATGTCCATACCTCATAATCGTCGTAATATACGTCGGATTTGCCGCTTTTAAATTTGAAAACGAGAGAAGTAAAAAAAAAAAATTCAAACAAAAAAGATGTAGAAAATAGTTTCTAAAGTGGAATGATGTAAAAAGGAATATGTTTAGAAAGAGGGATGTGTCCCTAATGTCCACTTAAAAATATTAATTTTGGATGGTAAAGGATATTGGAGCGAAATAATTTTTGTACATATGGTATTGTTGTTATGCAATCAAAATGCAAATTATTAAATTCTGATGATAGTAGATATCCAAATTCGAACAAAACACAAATGAAGGATGCAGAAAAAACTATGGAAAATGAACGTCTCTTTATGTGTGTTGTGTGTAGGTGTGCGAACGCGCGCGCAACTCTCAACGGATCCTCCAAGCACTGTGCATACTATAACTCTTACGTGCGTCTTTTCGAAAGCAACAAGTGCCCAACCCACCTATGCAAGGTTCTTCATACCCATCTATGCAAGGTTCTTCGTACGAGAATGAGCAGGCTTTTGTTTCCATTCTTGGTTTGGTTCAAGCCCCCTCTTGTGGTCTTTGAGTGTGCGACGGCTCTTGATCTTTCATATAAGGTGTGCACATTTGAAGCACCTTATAAACCCTTAATTTCCACCATTGGACATAATAAATACATGGATGAGAAAGTAAAGACAAAAGTGGATGGAAACAAAAGGATTATTGAAAAAACTAATCGTATGACATTTTCTATTTATATCCACGTGTGCTAAGGGACTGCTACATCTTACATCTCAATCTCATTTTAGATTTCGCTCAACACTCCCTGAAATTAAATGAAACTTTTTATTACTGTATGAAGATCGAATTAAAAAAGAAAAAAAAAAAAAAAGGAGATCAATTCAAAAGTTCAAACATGTTCAAAATGTTAGTCATGCCAGCATCAATCATTAAAACATTAGTTTTAATTGTCAAATTGAAATGATCATTTAGGATCAGTCAAATCAACAATCCCTCGTAAAGATTAGATGATTTATAGGTATGTGCTACAAATTTTCATTCGATTTTGAGCTGTGTCTCTCAAAAACAACATGGGATATAGCAGAACCCTTTTGGATAGACGCTCTAGCCATAGTCCCTTCAGCAACTCTTACCAACACTATGGCTACACATTAAATCGCTAATCATGCGCATGCTATAAACAAACATGCAGAAAATTTCATGCGCTGAGTAAACAAGGCAGTGTAACACATACAAAAGGCGTGGGCATTACTGCAACGGTATTAAACCAACAGATTTGGCACATAATATTAACATAGCAAAGCAGTACTGGATTATACTGAATTTCGTGTCTAACCAAAATAAATCATAAACTAACAAATAAAACATTCCCCTTCGTAAATTATACTTTATTATACTGAATTTTGTCTCTAACCAAACTAAATCATAAGCTAACAAATAAAATAACATATTGACAAAGATAACCTAACTTATTGCCAGATAAAAAAGAAGATAGTTATATAATTACAAGTATGAATTTTACATTCTACTTGGTTTCTTATGTATCTTCTTGCTTCTTCTACCCTTTCGTTGATTTTGTTCCTTCCTTTTATTTGCAGCCACAGCAGCACTTAAGTGCAATCTTGGACTGAGAGTCTCTGGTTTCCTCGTTTCCCGATCGTATGCTCTTACGCAAACATAACCTAAGAAAACCATTCACAAATATATAAAATAAACAAACAAATATATACATACAAATATTAAAATCCGACATAGTTAAACCGAACGAATAATCTAATAATCTGTTTATATTTGTTTAGGTAGTGTCTAATTAACGAGTACAGCTTTTTTTTCCTTGCTTCTTTATTATGAAATCTGAGAAGTCAGGATTCCTCCAAGAGTATACAAATAAGAAACAGAAAAATATAATCATTGATATAATAATATCTTATTATATGCCCATGGTGCCAATGAGGCAATGAAAAGAACATATATATTATAACTTTTTTTCCAAAACAAGTTCACATACCTTTCCAAAAGCACATTTGTATTTCAGAAGTTGTAAGACCTACATTTATATATGAAAATACAAGTCAATGTCTAATCGTGAAACATTAAGGGAACATTTGTTTTAACTCGGTACCTTTAAGTATTGTGGTTACAGAAGTTCCAACATAAACAGGCACCTTTCGCAATGACCACAGCAATTTTGTGGGAACAACAAGAGGATAATGACTCGTATAATGATCAGCAAAAACCTGCATCATGGTATTTATTACCTTAAATATGACTAGTTATTAAAGATAATAAATAATAAGCCATAAGGAAATAAGTAAGAACTTACTTCATTAACTTGAAAATATGTTCCGTTCAGTGGAAAGCTTCCTCTGTTTGCCGTCCGGCATGGGATCTGTATGTATTGATTTCAAAGATCGCAGTAATTTAGTCTTATTATAAATTATTTGTATTATGCATGTGCTTGCATGTGAGCCCATAATTTTATCTCCTCTATAAAGCATGCAACACGTTGAAAATGTAATGGACTTGTATGTTCTAATGGTGAAATGGTTCTCACTTCTAACTTCACAATGGAAATGCTGTGCATTTTGAAAGCTGAAATTATTATCAAACCAATTGGGGTATGAAGGTCTTCGCTACCGGAAGAATGACAAATTTGCGCAGCTTTTTTGAAATCGACAATTTGCTTTCAATTTTCAGAAAATACTACAAATTAATTAAAAATAATTGCAAACTATAAAACAGATAAATAGAGAAATCCAAAAGGCTAAACTACTGAAACGGATAAATAGATAAGTCCAAAGGCCTAAACTCCTGAAAGTCCAAAAGCCTAAACATACGAAGAAACAATGTCCAATTGACAAAAAAATTCAGTTCACAGAAAATACATCTTCATGAAAGATAATGAACTGAACTACAAATGCAAAGGAAAAGGCTCAAAACCAACACACATTTAAAAAAGGTCAAAATCCAAACAAACTATACTAATTTCAGATCCAAAGTGTTAGATTCAAAAAAAAAAAAAAAAAATTAAATTAAATGTCTGAAAATAAAACATTTTTAAGAAAAAAGAAGTTCCAAATGCAATACAGG
Source organism: Allium cepa (assembly GCA_030765085.1). Taxonomy (NCBI): domain Eukaryota; kingdom Viridiplantae; phylum Streptophyta; class Magnoliopsida; order Asparagales; family Amaryllidaceae; genus Allium; species Allium cepa. The sequence continues at coordinate 324,147,160 of CM060939.1, forward strand.
AAATTTTGTCAAGGTCTTAGCCTGAAAGACAACTTTCTTTAGGTATCAGTTTTTAGTTATTGGTGGCAGTTTTTAAGTATCAGTTTGTAGTTATCGATATCGTTTTTTAGTTTAGTAGCAGTTTTGGAAGAATGTTTGTCCTTATGAATAATTGTGAAAGAATGTTTGTCCTTATGATTAATTTTCACGAGAATGTTCGTCTTTGTGGTTAAAATATTGAGGGTGTGTCCTTGAGGCTAACAATATACAAATTTTGTCCTTTAAATTAATTTCTCCAATATTTATTCATAAAATTGAACAAAATGTCAAATTTCTTCAAAAATTACAGTTTTGATTAATACACAAAAAAAATCAAATAATAGGAGGATAAACAAATTGTAAAACTAAAAATACTATTCGAGAACAAACAACTAATGCTGCAATTGTAAGAACCCAAAAAAATTACATTATAACTTTATTATATTTATTTGAACTAAAATCAATTGTCAAAGATATTATAAAAATAATCATAGTTTTTCAGTAAAAGCCCAAACTTGTAAAGATATCCGAATTTGACACATTAAAATGGAATATAAACGACAAACCTATACATTTATTATTTCTTCAGGTAGAGCACAAAACAAACTTCCTAGAAATGCTTTGTTGAATATTTGGATTATTTTTGGAAAAGATGCTACAGAAAAACAAAACAATTTTTTTTTCTGAGAAAATATCTTATAGTCCAGATTATTCAAACCAAACTATAACATGGATTATTCGTTAGGACAATAATCATTAAAAAAGTACTCTTCAATTTTATACCGATATTACTGGATAAAAATCATGTAACTAATTTTTTGCTTTCATAAATGACTTTTCTATTAGAATTGCTTTGTGACTACAATCTCTTTTATGAACTTTTAAGTAATCTGCATAATCTAGTTTGATATTTTCAACCACATATTAAATAAGACTCTCGGCCTTTTCCCATCACTACACTAGTACTTGGGAGTGAAGATGAGATATTTGAGAGAGTAAATGACAAAAAAAAAAAAAGCAAATTCTATTTATACATCGTACATTGCTATACATACACCGAAAATTTTGCTATAATCATATATACCGCTTTTTACTTAATATATACCATACATATTACAAAACTACACTCATTTTGCAATAAAACAAGACTTATCTCATTTCACTAACTCCCCCAACTCCCCTCCCCCCCCCCCCCCCCCCTCATGCATTAATGAAACAAAAGTTCGTAAATTCCCCAAATTCACTTTTGCAAATTTCAATTTTGAAATTCAATTGCTTTAAATGAAATTTAAATTGATTTGATTACTTATACATAAAAATGAGAATTTAATTTTTGAATACTGAAATGTTAAACTTTTTAAATTTTGATATTAAATTTAAACATGATTACTTTCGAGTAAAATACAGAAGAATTTAGTACTCTATGAATCATATTTATTTATTGCTGATTTTTTTTTAAATATGTGTTTAACTTAAAGTGAAAAATGATAAAATTAACCACATGTGAGTAAAATTTGAAACTATATGAATAGAATTTAATGCCTAAAAGGAATTTAAATTTAATTCAATTGATGATGTGTAGAAATTTTAGTTACTTTTTGAAAGAAATTATGTTGACTATACTATGAATTTGTGATTCTTTAATATTGATTTTTCTTGTTAAATAAGGACATTTTTGTCTAAAATTGTATAAAAAATCTAGGATGTAGATAAAGCAATTTATGGTATATGAATAAATTTTACCCAAAAAATCACAAATTCACGTAAAAGATAAAGTGTCTTTAACAGATGTAGAGGTAGAATAATAATTAAAAGGACGTATGCCTTCTATAGTCGTTTAAACTCACATAAGTTACATGAGAGTTGACTACTATAATAAGTTTTTTTTATAGCAGAGGAAAAGGAAAACACGGTATTTAATATTAATATCACTACCAAAATTGTGCCACGGACAGTTCCTGCTAGTGCCTCTCGTTTGCCATTGCAACGAAAACATGTTGTCATGTCGCACATACCATCTTGAACATTGCAGCAATCTTTAGGGGTATCAGTAGATTGAGAAGTTTCACCTAATATCAGCACAATTCAACAAATAATTATTAGTCAAAGTATAAACTGAATGCCTAATCATTCCTTGATTAATATATTGATAGTAATATACTTTGGTTTACTTGCCTGGAGACCAGATAACTAGAACGTAACGACATGGATCGTCAGGAACTCTTTTCTCGAACTGTAGAACAACAAATAGAGAAATAAACTGAAAATACATAGAGGTGGTCGATTTTCATGCTTTATAATTGTATGTGTTTTGATAGACTGAAAAGCCATTTTCAAACTTCTTCAAATACTCAAATAAAATGAGTAGTGAACAAGTTTAAAATGCTAATGATTCTGGATAACAAATAGTTGACTTACGCCTTCCAAGATTGGGCTTGCGTCGTCAATTTCATAACTGCAGTAAGAAAATTATTACGTTAGATGCAACACATAATAGTATCATTTTCATACAGTGTCATCCTTGTCCACATCAATAAAGAAAATTTATAAGAAATGGTTCGATAAATTATTTCAAATCAAGAAGAAAATATGTTGGTATGTAAGGTTTGATTTATATTGGGACACATGATGAAAGGTTTTGTGCAATTAACCAAAAAAGCATGGTTAATACTATTAATAAACAAAACAGGTTGCAATGAACATACGCAGCGTGAATCGTACGCAAGCGATTCACATTCTTAAGCTTTGGCACTGGAATTGAAGCAGCTTCTGGAGTTAGTGACACCAAAGCTTGCGACATATCCTCCTTAATATTCATTTCTTGCATACAATTTTTTAAGTTGCAAGTGAACTCCTCCATATTGAGCTTTATTGTAGGAATGCCATCATCATCATCAGAACCATCAAGACAGTAATCTTCGATATCTTTTTCTGTACATTCTTCATCTGTTGACTTGGGTGATGCCGGTTCCTCAATAATAGGTATGCAATTTTCTGTGTTCTGATTCTGGGATAGTACATTTCCACTAAGCTGGGCCATAGGCATCGAATTTTCTGTATTCTGATTCTGGGAGAGTACATTTCTACGCAGTTGGGCTAGAGGTACCGAATTCAAAACAGGGTAGGTTTGGGAGGTAATAGAGTGACCCACTAAATATGTGTCATTATCATTAGGTCCAGGAAGTGCAAGCCTTGAACTGCAATATGCAAATCAGTTCATAAGTAAACATCAAATTAAATTTGGAGTCAATGAGTTTTTACTATTGAATTGGCTTCAATAAACGAGCTAGTTTACCATTCAAAGCAGTAAAGCTGTGAAGATAGAGCAATTAGTTATTAATACATAATTTATTTCAGTTTAACTAAAAATGACACAAGCATATAATGTTAGTGGATCTGTGGTATCTGTGAAAGAAGCAAGGTTTGAGGTTTCAGCTGGACAATCAACTCGATACCTTCAATCAGCATGGCAGGGACCGATGTGAGTAACAGTGTTGACTTTTGGGGAGTACAACTTGAATAAATTTGATAATACTACTTTTACCATCGGTTATATTTTTGCGTGTGTGCGCGCGCACGCACACACACGTGTGTGTGTATAGCGATTTCAAGTCGAAAGAACGAATGGCTAACCTAGCAATACTTTTTGCCTAGGTTTGATCTTTAGAAGAGATTCATGGGGTAAAAAATTGCAAGCAAATTTCAAATAGACAGTATCATGTTAGGTTCAAATTTATTTATTACACCCAATTCTAAATAATGACTTGGCATCTGATAAATAGTAACCCTTTTTAAACAATGACTTGGGTACTGATAAATATAAAAATAAAGCTTGCATTTTTTATTTTTTGGCTCAAGCGGTAGAGGTGGTTGAGTTGGTGACAGCATCCATGTAATGCGGGCACATGGCATTACAATAGGTCATTAGGCAAATTCAACCACGTTCCCAATGGATATTTGTGAATATGGATTATTGCTATATGTATTTTACAACTTTCTGAGAAACTGTATCACAATTCAGAATAGAAAAGCTCAAGAGAGTATTAAATATGGTAATCCTTTTAGTTAAAATTTCAGCCCAGGGCCCTCGGTGGTTGTGATGACTTACAAGAATCTATGTCGTGTGCCCGTGAGGCATTACAATACATGATTTGGCTGATGTGACTAGGTTCAAAAGGGATATTTGTTACATGGATTATTACTGTATATATTTTGGACTTTCTGAGAAACTATATCACCATTCAGAACAGAGAAGGTCAAGATGGTATTAGTTATTAAAAGGACAAACTTTTTCAGTAAAATATCAGTCCAGGGCCAACGGTGGTTGTTATAAAAGTCGTTTAGCTTCACATAAACTCTTAATACTCAATATATGTGTATTAGTAACATTGCAAACACTAAAACAAATTAACAACATAGGAGGCCAGAAATTACCTTGCAAAAGCACTGGCAAAGTGTTTACACTCCGCTCTCATTGGACAAGCATTACAATTTGGCTTTTTCTTTGTACAAAAAACCTGCAAATTTTCACAACCTGCCACATTACCCATATTCAATAATTACACAAAATTGAATACATACTTCATGAAGTGTTACCTTGCCAGCAGCAATTAATAGATAGTGCAGTTTATACCTACATAAAAAAATTATATAAAAAAAACCGATGGGGTAAAGAGCAATGTGTTGTATGTAACTCTATTGAACTTTTAGAGATTGAATGTGTATAAAAAAAACTTACAGTGTTCCATGATCAAGCTTGCAAAGTCGTGGCCAAAGGTACTTCTGAATGGTCTCTTGCACAGGATACCTTTATTTAGATAATAAAACTCAACTTGAATTATTTCATAGGACTTGCATAATTAAGGAGCACAACAGAAACCTATGATTGAAACCAAGTGAAAATTACTAACAATTCTAAAAGATGCAATTGAACAGATTCTGGCAGGGGTTGAAGTGGGACCCATCCGAGCCTAACACAGATTCGACCAACATTAGTGTCCACCTGGAATCATGCATAATGACACATTATATTTGTAGCTTCATATGCACTCGGTAATCAATTAAAAGGGTAAATTTCATGATTGCAGATAACTTCCCCAAAATGTGTTTCCACTAGCACTTAAAAGCCACTTAGCTAGGCTTAATTTTTATTTTCCTTTTCCTTTTTTAGAATTTCGCAGCTTCCATATATTTTCTTTTTTTTTAACCAATGGTGGAGGCTTTCATAAAGCTCCTTTTACAAAAATTGAGCTAATCTAATATTCTCAGATCAATATTAGAGCAAAGCGCAAATATCATATAGAGAAGTTAACATACTGTATATGCCAATAATCGAGTTGAGGGAGGCAGGTAGATAAAAGTGCATTCAGGAAAATTTTATAATATGTCTTGTGCATTTAATTGTACATGAACAAGACAAATTCTTACCGGAAAAGCTTGGTGGTGAAGTGTCAAAAGACGCACACATTCAACACTTTTGATCCCAAGTCCATCTATAGTTAACAGGTACTCCCTGATAACAGTAAGAGCATTGTTTACTGAAAATTCACAAGTTCAGACAGGCTTTGATAATCTAGGGAAATCACGTTAATCATACATGCCAAAAGAAGTGCAACATGAAAAATGAATATAAGATGCATAATACGAAGGATAACCATAGGAGGGTAATGTCACAGCCTTGGCATTATAGTCCTGCATTGGAGAATCGAGCACTAGATTTGGGATATATCAAGCTCTTTATTTCGAACAACACAGACACCTTTTGAGAAACAAAACCCAAATATTTATTTGACCTATGTGGTAAAGATGGTTAAGCTGGAATAAATATTAATATTGTTCCCATAAGCAGGTTGTTACAGGTAAATTAGTAGAAAATTTCTTCAATTTGTCAATGGAGATGTGAAAGAAAGATCTCTCAAAACCATATACAAAAGCTTTCCGGGGAAAGAAAAAAAAATGTTCCCTTGGTATGTAAAGCTTTTCTATCTATCCTTCTCCACCTCCTGCAATATGCTCTGGCGCGGATGTTCAATGGGTCGAATCATGCTACACATGGTTCGAACCTCTGACCTAATGGGCCAAAGCCAGAGCACCTAACTATCGGGACAGTGGTGTTGGACGAGTCGTATTGGTTTCATACTTCACTAACATATCAATTGGTTACACTCTCTTAAATGCATAGATTCGAGGAACCTAGTTGATGGAAATACATTAAAGTTGATGCTGTAATAAAATGAGTTAGTGTAAGCGATCTTACTTTGCTTTTTCCGGTGGAACGTTTCTCAACCATTCAAGATCAATGCTTCCATGAATATTAACTGTACGGTCAAGAAAATTCTGCAAAAAAAAAAAAAAAAAGTTAAATTAAATTAATACATGTGAAATCATTCTCAATGGGCGGCGTTAAAAGATGTTTTAGGGATAGCAACTACATAAAACTATGGCTATTCAATACCATGTTCACTACAAAATTCCTTTTAAGGTACTTGCGAGACATACTAGCACAAAAAATGGCTATTCATTTCGAATAGAGAATTTGATAAAATTCTTAGTTGTAAAACATACTAGCACAGTGAATGGCTATTCAATAACATATTTAAGTAAATATGGCAATGGATTTTGAAGCATACCTTAATTTTCCTCGCCAAAATATTGTTCTGTCCCCGTTCTTTAATTGCAGCAGCTAACACATCCTTGTCAGCATGCCTTACAGCCTCATAATCCACAGAATCTAAAGCATTTCTGCACCGCTCTTTTCTTGCACCATTTTCAAACGCCTGTTTCCTCAGATTATCCCAGTCATATGTCTCATTGGTTTCTTCTTTTACAACCTTTTTTTTTGATGCATTGTTTGAAGTTTCAGCTGAATCTTTCTGGCAATTAAATGCTTCGCCAGATTTCAAGTTGCTATTCAAACAAGTTCCATTTTGTTCAGCCACGCTATCAACTTGATGCACAGCCATAGATTCCCTTTGTTCAAATGAACTGTTAACCTGACAATCTTGTTTCAAGCTATTTAGGTCATGCACCTTTTCAAATTTGTTTTCGCTTATACCTGATGCATCATTGAAATTATCATCTGGCACATTCTGCAAGTAACATGCTTCGTACGAATTTACATTGTCAATGTTATTTGAATCTTGCAAGCCCAAAAAAACATTGGTTTGGTCTGCCACATTATCAACTTTTTCTGCATGTCCTCCTTTTCCGTGTATGGACAATTTCCTGCATGTCTGTTCCAGGTTAAAATTGTAAACCGCCTTGACTTCTTCCTTCTCATTTCCAACATTTACATTGTATAAATAGTCTGCTGAAACATTTTGCAATTTGCATTCTTCATCAAAATTCAAATTGTCATTTCTATTCAAATCTCGGAAGGTTAAGCAGATTGAACTTTGTCCTATTTCCCTTTTATCTAGAATATCACTTTGTCCGCACTCATAAGAGGACATACTTTGTGCATATAAACATGCCCCTTCTTGAGAGTAAGAATGCTTCTCAGTACAATCCTCTATTTCCACGATGGTAACTGAATCACCGATTTCTTGGCACATTGGTGCATTTATTGAGGATGATGAACTCTGTGGAATCATCTTCTCTGATTTCATGCCTTCAACCGTTTCTAGATCACATGTTCTTTCAGCATTTGCAGTTCTATTGGTGCATTTTGGGTGAAGAGGAAACGTTGCAGCAAGATTCATGAAGGCAGAGCTGATTAATAAATAAAAGCTATCTTAATGAGAAACAATAAAGCATTACAACCACATCAATAGTCAAATTTAATTTTAATTTGGAAATTGTGAAGGATGTTTAAGTAGCTTGACAAATCATCAAATATAAATATTATAACAACAAACTTATCTTTTCATCTGATCATTCTAATCATCTTCAAGTGGCCATTAGTCCTTTCATTATAATTAGATACGGATCTATTGAATATATTTTGGTTTAGACTCGCCTAAACGCAATCTCTTTTTTTTCGGTATCGGTAGTCAATTTAGAAGAAACTATGAGACCATAAATCACTCCAAAATATTTTAAACCTTTCACTGATTGAAAAGATTATGCAACAAGGTTATGTTGGTATATAAGAGAGGATTGAGGAAAGTCAAATTTGTCACAATTGTACAAATATTACCTAACATCCCTTGGTTTCAAGGATAACTCAACCGAAGTCTATAACCAAACTTCGTATCCCGTATAATTTTTCCGATAATCATTTATGTGGAATTATAACCAACAGTGAATTAAATTAACAGAAAATTAGCTTATTTACTTTTATATCCTTATGTGTTATAAGTCACAATGCGCATCATAATACAAAATACTACAAAAATCTTGCATATGCAAACAGCGATTATAATCTGGTGTCCTTTGGAAAAATTATTTCAGATTATTGCAAAAGTTTCAAGAAATGCAATATTCAAAAAATAGCCATACAAATTTGTATATGCTTCCAGATTAATTTCGCCACACATGTCAAAAACATCATCTATGCTGTGACAAAAATACACTTCAAAAAGTTATCATTTTAGGGACAGAGCAAGTAATATTTTACAATTCCAGGTTTTCATAGAGATGTACAACGCATATGCAGGAAAACTAGCCAAAAGCAAAACATAATTAAGGGGCAACTATTAATAATTGTTCAATACGTATAAAGTTGAACTGAAAGTCATGGAAAAAAAATTACTACCGAAGATTTTAATATTTGAGGTGGATAGGACTTCTTATACTTTGTTGTACCAAGTATTTTGTTTGCCAACATGTGGAGTGAACATGGGAATACTAGCCATAAGAAAAAAATATTTAAAGGTCAAATATTTGCAATTGCCAAACACTTATACAGCTGAACACATTGTCGTGAAGAAACAAAATTACAATGCAAAATACAAAAATTTGAGGTACATGGGACTTCTCATGCCTTACATGCACACAATAAATAAATAAAGGTTAAATAATCAAAATTGTATAATATTTACTGATAAAGCAAACAATTTCTAATAATGAAGCTTCTTCTTAGGTTGTTAAAATGCCTGTACTAACAATTAATATTATCTGATGTAGATCTATCAACAGATACTTTTGGATGTGGATAGTGTTATATCTGCATCCGCATTCAAAATCATTTTCGAATATCGGATATCGGCATTCGCGGATGCAGACGGATATCCAAAAAATTATCATATCAGCCAACAACCGACAAATCAAGAAGCATAAATAGATTTTTTGGTTTTACATAAAAAATTTCCAGTCCCATTGATTATAAAAGTATGAAAGAAATATAAACAAATATGATAATAATAAGTAGTTTTGAGCAATTAATATGCACTAAATGAATATAATATAAACTACTATTTTAATAAAACAATAAATACATATAATTCATAGTACTAAAATACATATAATATAAATTATAATAATCAGACGGATAATTTTCAAATGCGGATGCCTTCGTATACGCATCCACATCCATTTTTTCAAATATCAGACGTTTATCCACTTTTTGGTTACGTATGCAGACGGATTTTAGATTTTTCGGGTATTCATTGATAGGTATAATCCACTGAATTTTTAACAAGTAACATATGCATGTAGTCTTCACTAACCTATATTTTTTTATACAAGAGACTTGGATGAAAACTATTGAACTTGATAACATATTAACATTGCATATTTTTTAGGAATAAAACATAGATGAATAGTTGTACCTTGAAAGAACGTCGGAAACATTTTGTGTAAGATAGACACCAACTACCGAATCCACAACTGATCCTTTCCATGGAGAGAACTCCCTATCACCTGAATTAAAACAAAAAATATAAGATGGTTCTAGGTTGTCAACCACCATATGCAAGAATAACGTAGTTGCAGCATGCTGCAACTTTAAAAACAACCCTAGGATACTTGAAACAAGTCTGCAAAATAAATATTTGCCAACGATTTAGCTACAGAATTTATCCAAGGTAATAATGATGAGTAATATTTAGCTATTCGCAAAAGAAACAAATTCATAAAACTGAGCTTGTTAGAATTTTAGTAAAATAAATAAATGTTGCAACTCAACTCTGTTACTTTACATATGCAATAAAACCTTGGTGTTTATAACATTCAGATAGTTAAACAAACAGCAACCGATACCTAGAATAAGTTCCATGTTTACAATAAATGATTCAATGCGTCGGTACAAAGCTCTTCTTTGCTCCTCCCACCATTCTTCTTTCTCCCTATCTGTATCTGAAGTTTCATAATTAACTCCATGTGTCATCAGAAGTTCCCACACTCTATTTGACTCGGGATCTAAATCAATTTTCCCTTTATGTTTTTTTGTACCTAATGGAACCAATGATCTGTGTCCACTACTATAAGAAACAATGGCAGATTCATGTCTAACATCTAGCTTCAGATATTTTAGCCTTCGGGTAATGTTCAAAATATCCTTTTTGGTTATTTTTTCTTTACTTCTGTAAGCAATTGGTATATACTCTCCTCCACGGAGATCCACCATATGACTGGAATTTGATAGTGAGAAATCAAGACAAGGAACCCGTCTTTTCACAGCACGTGTTTTGCCTTTTAATTCCAACTGTTTAGCAATTATGAGTTCAACCCGGGCTAGGGGTCCAAATTTACTCAAAGAATTTTTGTTAAAATTATGTCCAGCTAGCTTTTCAGGAGTTGGAGGTTGATAGTGTACATCGACTTTACTTGTATTCCTCATTTGCATGTTTGAAGCTTCGAGTTCAGGTATCTCATATTTTGGAGTACAATTAACTTTGCCAAGTTTATCCATAACCATTTTATTCTCATCCAAGGCAAAACATTCTAAAACTCCGAAATCAAAAGTTTCACTGCATCTTAGACCATATTCAAAAATAGATGGTTGGGTTGAACCCTGAGTTTCAGTTGTTTTATTCTCCGACACATACTTGGAATCATCAAGTTCCAAAATTTTGCTTTGCTCGTTGACCTTACATATAGAAACCTTTTGTGGAGTTGGTGGTTCAAAGATATCAACATTACAGAGTTCAGCTGGAGCATAAAGCGTAGAAAATTTACGGCGTGAGTATACAATATAACCGTCCACTTTACGATGTTTTTCTCCCCCTACTTTATCAGAAACTGGCATACATTCCTTCAGCGTCTCAAAAGTGAATCCTCCTGAAGAAAGACGTTTGTAATTCTTCCATCCATTTCTATGATCTTTTGGATTCGGTTTTCTCCTTTTCTTAAAATGAGGAACAATATTACTAAAACCGTCGATCTCATAGTTTGAAAAAGCCTTACTACACTCTCTCTTAGTAATTCTTGTTCTCTTTCCTTTTCTAACTGGAATCTTGCATTCAGAACTGAGGCAGCCATTTGTTCGTGGTTCGTCAGTAAACCACTTAATTACAGACCAGTCTTTTTTATATTCCTTCTTTGCGATCATTGTCCTTCTTTTCTTTGTAAACGAAGCAAAGTTACCTGCATTTGTTTCATTTGCATTCCAGGATAGCATACATGAGTTCTCACTTGAGTCAGAATGGCCATGTTCATTCACCGTTATTTCACTGCTTTCACTAGATAATTCAAATTCATCAAAGTTCAAGCTGCGTCTAACAGGTTCGCATTGTGCCTTCCTCTTATTTGATGTCCTTTCCACATTTTTGTTTGGTTTATTCTTTTCCTTTTTTTTAGTTAACCACTTAAACTTCCTAACTATTCCTACCTTAGGCTTCTTAACGGGTTTACCATTTGCTTTCTTAACAGGATTTTCCTTTGCTTTTTTAACATGTTTCTCCTTCGTTTTAGGCTTACTAACAGGTTTGCATTCTCTAATCACTTTAGGCATAAACTTACCTTTCCTCGACTTCTTTCTAGTTTTTGGAAGATTGTTAGCATTTAGATGGTCTTCATCTTCTTGAATTTGATGTGCTCTTGTATTTTTCTCAATATTTAAAGGTGTTTCAGGAGTAGTCATTGATGCACTGATGAATTCTGCATATAGCAAGCATAATATGTAAGTACAATTTTATCATTTAATTAAAACACATGATGACTCTGAAAATAGTGGTCTAAGCCACTCAAAGGCCAGATAACTTATTATACAGGTTCCTAACTTAGGGTCAAGTTGCTTTGTCTGATTAAAGATCATTCAGCAAATGAAGGTTTTAATTAGGTTTCGAAAATGAAAACATGCAGATGTGTACAAACATCTGTGTAAAATTGGAGGTGGTACAATATTTGGTCTAGCAAGACTTCTAACAGGATGCAGAAGATGTTACATTAAAGTTATTGTTCACAAGTCACAACAATGTAGTCTCCATATTAAAATTGTTCAGTTTCAGATACGATGAGTCCTTGAAGCTAAGCCAGCAGGGAGATAATCTTGTTCTCGACTTAATCCTAGAAGATATTTGCAGACAATCAGCTTGCCAGCAACAATGGCTTTCTGTTGTTAGCAATTAGCATGATCACTATATACCAATTATCAAACAATTGACTTGTGCGTTACTTGGTTTATTAGAAATACATTTATTTTTGGTATTTGAAAAAGAAATATGCCAACCTCTCAAGTTGTAATACAATGTCTATAATTACAAATATAGGCCATGGGTAATACGGTAAAATAACATATACCATACGTCATAATAAATATTCGTATAGATAATTTTGTACTTACCATAGTAGCGACGCGTACTGATTTGAAAGTATCAGCCTTATGAAAGTCATAAATACATGATGCAGTTTATCATTCAATGAATGTAGCTATATTGTGTTTACGCGAAAACTTAAATAAGATAAAACAAATAGAGAATCCTATATATTGACCAAACTTTTAAAAGGCAAAAGTGTACACGAGGCCTTTTTTTTCTCTCATGAGGTGAGGCATAAACCTCAAGGCACTAAGGCGTAAGGCCTTTGAGTAAATTTTAAGCGCTTAACATACTAAGGTATTAGACATGTCAAGCAATCAATTAGTTATACATTTCTTATTAAACAATAAACATGCATTTTTTACAGTTTTTGTTAACAATAAACATGCATCTTTAGTAAACAAGCATTGTTTACCAATACAACTTACCAAGTTAGCAACATTTAAATTTGCAAACAGGCAACATATAACCTAGCGGTAACAAAATTATGTTATGCAAATTATCCTTTTATATACTTTTTTCTTCGTGCTCTCCGATTCTTTTTTTACGGAGTTCAATCAAAATCAACAACCAATTTAGACTTAGAAACCAATTTTGAAAGCAATTACTTTATATCGATCTCAATATTAAATTCACATATCAAGAGTATCTTGTTCTTTTTTCTTTGCTATTAACTGATTAGGGTTCTATAATTTTTACTAGACCATGTTTTTATTACAATTGAAAGTAAATTCTTAACAAGAATACTCACTTCTTTGTAAAAGTATTTTCAAAATCCAAATCTTCGAACATTTTAGATTTTCAAACCGATTGGTAGACAAAACTGGAAATTTTGGTTCGACGAAATCACAGGTGCAGTGATATGAATATGGTATTATCAAGGCTGGAAGAGGGAAAAAGATTATATTTATCAACTTTGATCTTCTCTATTAATCATCAAGCATACGTTCCAAAACAAAGTGGCAATTTCAGGTTTCCAACTGAAACACAAATTAAAATTCTTACAGATACTTTGACACTTCATGAATTATTTGGATAATCCTAATTTTTTGATATTTTGAAATATTGGTATTTGGTGTATAAACTATAATTTTAGTTTGAAAAATGTTACAATAACATGCACCGTATTCCTCAGATATAAAACATAAAAATACAGCAATCACTGACTTTGATTCACCATTATCATCATCACTATTGTTATTGTTGTTGTTGTTATTAACGTCGTCATTGTTAAACGGAAATCACAGAATTCAAATTGTATAAACCATTTTTTATTTCCTTAATGCCTGTCACTGATTATATATTATTCACCCTCTGAACAAATAAATATGGTCAATTCAGTACACTGGATCAGTGATTGCAAATATCGCGAGACCGTACGTTCCAAAGCGCGATTTGGTGGGAATCGCAGCCTTTGCGATCCAAGAGTTAAATTGGATCGCAACCCGTGTAAAATGTGCGATTCTAATTCAGAACGAAAATATTGGAGTCCTATACTGAATCGCGATTTCAATTTAAACATTGAACTGCAACAAAATAAAAAAAAGGCGGAATAGGAAGAAGCAGCGGCGGCAAACCTGGATTTTTAGAAACCCTAAGCTTAGGGAGGAAGATTATTGTCAGAAAGTATTAAGATTAGGCCATTGCCCGGGCACGAAATTTGACAAAGTTTTGGATGACAAAAACACATCGGTAGCAATAATTTTGAAGCTTCATTAGGCTAGTGAGAAAAATTAAGGGCTTGTTTGGTTACCACTTTTAAAAGTATTTTTAGACTTTAATATGCTAAATAACGGTAAAGCAGAGGAATTTAAATCTCTCTTATTAATTCTAGCTATTTCCTCCTCTCTCCTTAATTCTCTTCGGATATTTTATTTTTTTCCATCTCACAATTTATTGTTATTATCATAATTACAATGTTTTTATTGGTTTTCTTTTCTACTATTAAAATTTACAGGAAATTATTATCAAGGATAAAATTTCACAGCTTTTTAGCCTCAAGGACAGACCTTCAATATTTTATCTTGAAGGACAACTTTCTTTAGGTATCAGTTTTTAGTTATTGATAGCAGTTTTTAGGTATCAGTTTGTAGTTATCGGTAGCAGTTTTTAGGTATCAGTTTTAGTTCAGTGGCAGTTTTGTTGTCCATGTGAATAATTTTGGAAAATGTTTGTCTTTATAAATAATTTTAGAATATTTGTCATTGTGGTAAAAATATTGAGGTCGTGTCCTTGAGGCAAAAAATATACAAATCTTTATCCTTTAAATTAATTCCCCCGAAATATTAATACTAAGTTTTACAATTATTTACATATTTCTTGCAAATTTTTTGTTATTTTTACATTTAAGCCCATGTTATCTTAAATTTAGTTAAATGGTCTTAAATTTAAGCTTTTTAAATAAACAATTAACGAATATTCATTGGTTGATCTAATAAATTTTGAAAAATAACAATTCAATATGCGTACTGCATTCATATTGACAAAAATAATAAAACTGATTTTTTATTCAAGTCCATATAGTTTTAATTTTCCACAACTATATACAAATTATACAATGTTCTACTAATATTTTCTCCTATCATTTTGCATTTAAATGCCAACATTCAATAATTTTTACAATTATTTACGGATCTCTCCTAAATTTTCTTATATTATTTTACATCCAACTCCACATTTTGAATTTATTAATTGATCTTGAATTTAAACTTTTTAACTGAATCCAATTAACAAACATTTCTTAATTGATTTAATAAATCATAAAAAATGATAATTCAATGTGTATACCGCATTTGTACTAATATAAATGGTCAAACTATTTTTTCACTCAAGTTCGTATAATCTAATATTTTCGTAATTATATACAAAATTATCTTTAATACTTTTACATTTTTCTACATTTAAGTTCATAAATTTCTTTCTTTCTAAAATTAGTTATTTAATACAAAGAAATATATACACAATTTTTTCTTTCTAAAGTTGTTATTTCATTACAGACAAATATATACAAAAAAATTCTTTCCAAATTGGTATATCATTACAAACACATATAATGTTTTTTCTTCCTAAAATTGGTAAATCAAATGGACTCTTTATCATCATTAAATTATATTTTATGAAGAATAAATGATAATTGATGAATGTTTGTATTTTGTATTATTGAAGAAAGAATAAATATTTCCAATTAGTATGTTTTTGTACAAAAAGTTACAGCTTGATTATTTATATCGTAATATGAGTTGATCAATGGGCAAAAATTATACCATATATTGATTAGAAATATTTTTCTTTCATATTTTATTATTATTTTTACATAAATGTTAAATATTTTTTGAAAATTTTTACTATAAAATAAAAATAGTAAGGCTTGAACAATGTGATTTGTAACGTTTTAGATCTTATTTTCACTTAATGTTTCTTTTAATGGTTAATAAATGTTTTTATAAATATGCGTTGTAGGAACTTTAAATGCATACAAATATATTGAATCTTTGGTATTACACTTCTATTTTTACGTAATAGTCGACATTCTCTCAAACAATGTTTGATATTTAATGTATACATCGTTTATCTTTTAGCCAAGTGTATCAAAAGCTAAATGTCAAATTCAGAAAATATGTATATGAATATTTATTTATGAAATTTTATGAAAATATTAATTTTAAAATTTATGAAGAATATTTATTTTCATTTATTTGATTAATAAATAATGAATCCTAAAAAATAATAAATTAATATATAACTCATTTTTATCAACAAACATGATAATTTAATTTTCATTCAAATATAAAAATATACGAATCTCATAAAAAATACACATTTATAATATTGTAATTTCATTTTATAATTCATTTATCTTAACAAATTCATGAGATGTTGCATAATAAATTATATTCTTCAAAAATAGTTAAAATATTATTTTTCTACAACATACCGTGTGCAACGCACGGGTAACACACTAGTTTTACAAAATAATGAAAACTTATTTGCTTTACAAATTTTATAAAAATCATTTTTGAAAATTGGCTTAACAAAGAGAATATAAAACAATTTTTTTTCTTCCAATTTTGGTCCAAATAGAAAACTTAGACACAAAACAAACGCATTCAAATCTCTGTTCCTCTTTCGCGGCAGTGAAATCTGAAATTATCTCGAAAACAAAATCGCCTTCTTCTTCAACTTTTATCCCAAAATCAGGTAACATCGATTTTTTTCTTACTTATCTCGTTTGCTCAAACTAATAATATCCAGGGTTAAGCGGAAATGATTTGATGATCCATTTGATTTATTTTTGTGTACTAGGGATTAGCTTGTTCCATAGCCGAGCATAAGAATAAATAATATCTTGTTTACTTATCAAGGTACTTTGATTGTTGCTTACGAATTTCCATAAGGTCTTTAGCATCTCAGAATGGAGCATTTGATTTCATTGACATCATTTTCTTCAAAAATAATTTAAAACCAGATACCTTAATTTCAAGTCAGATGTCGCTAACTGTTCAAAAATCAATGGGAACATTTTTCGAATTGAATTTCCTAAAGTGGTTTGGTTTGACATAGAAATATACTTGTTTCTAACCCTATAAGAACATAATAGCTATTTTGTTAAAGTTAATTGGTTATATTAGTGTTAATCTAGTTTATATAGGTCACAAACTACAGTGGTAATCAAATGTAGTAATTCTCCTAGCTTAAGTTTATGTTGTGATGTAATCATTAACTTATGAATGCAGTATTAAATTTTAACTTTAAGTTCCAGACATCAAAGTGGCGAATGAAGTTCTTATACTAAAATTTTTAACCTTAAGTAATTAAGTTCCAGACATAAAAGTGTATATTTCTAGATACAGAAAAATAGGCATGGAGAAAAAGTTGCAAAAAAATTAGTCTTAGGGACAACAAGTTTGTTTTTTAGTCTGGAGAACGTTTTATAGTGTAAACAGAAAATGATAATTGCAACTATCATTTTGTGATTTACACTAAAAATTATCTTTCAGTCTAAAAAGCAAAGTTCTTGTCCCTGAAACTAAAAATTTTCAACTTTTTCACCGAGCCTAAAAACCCCTTCTAGATATTATGATCGTGGGGATTTGATACTTGATTTCTTTTGTGGCTTCAAGTACAAAAAATTTCTATTACACCAGAAAAGTAATTTGAGTCTAAAAACTCCTAACACTTATAAATCATAGTTTTAAGCCTTCGCCTTTCAACCTAATGTCATAAAATTAAGTTTCAGGCTTTAAAAATTAAATAAATCTTAAGCACTCATCAAATGAGATGTCTCGCCTTGCTTAGCCTTAATACATAAAGCAAACCTTGATCATTTTTTTAATAGAGAATTGTCCCATGCTACTACATACATGTATCAAATTTCTTCTCATTCGAAATTCAATGCAATACCCTACGGAAAACTTTAGAGATTGAGAAAAGCAATGAAAATTCTATTGAATCCCGAAGCTTATCATGCATTTATAGTGCTGTTTTTAATAATTTTTTATATTACAATAATGTACTATAACAATTAATAATTTCTTAATTAGCGCGTCAAATCTGATACAATAACCAATTTACAAAGTGCAACAAAAATTGATCACCGTCTTCCATCTTGTTTTCGATTATTTTATCATTCATCTTAGACCGATTGGAAATTGTTTGATCATTCTATTTTTATCATTGTGATAGTTCCTTGCGTTCATAATAAAATTATGCCTTGAAGTTTTTAAGTTTGTATGTTTTTATGCATGTCAAGGAACTTTTATTTTTATTCCTTTTCAATTTCCATGGTTAGAACTTTTTGTATAAGATAAATGTTTCCCTATGGTTGTAGTGCTTGCTTTTGTAAGTTGCACCAATATGGGTCACATGTAGGCAATGACTTATATCTTAATGCTACAATGGGTCCATCCTTGGTCACAAAAGTGGAAAGTTGAGTCCATGATAGTGTAGGAGTATCAATGGCTCTGCTGCTTTTCAAAAATATTTTTAGGCTAAATAAGAAACCTGTGTGGTTACAACTTTTATATGTTAGCAAGTGGCACACATATATTTGTATTTAATTTTATTTTTGCATACCAAAGAAATCATAAAGGGGATGATGTGCGATCATATTTCCTAGAAATCATGCAAGGAGTAGTTTGAGAGAGGACTCAGCAATATAATTTGATTACCTAGAAGTTAATGCAATGGGGTAAATAAGGGAAGATTTGCATTTTCTAGAAATGCACAATAAAACCCTAAGACGTGTTGCAATTTAATTTCCCTTCTATTCTTAGTCTACATGGACCTCCAATATGGATCAATTTTCATTTCCTTTCCTTTAGAACACTATGAATTGCAATTGAAATACATTTGATATAAACTTTGCCAAACTCTTATAATACTTTTATTCCTTGTAGCTTATTTTATCAGTCAGTAAACAACCTTTGATTACTTGGATGTGTCTTGACAAATTTTGTTTGACGGTTATAAAATTACTATATGTTGACTTGGGATTTAGTTGATAAAACAACTTATACAACATGCTTTACTTATTGTCAACACTTGTTATTCTAAGACAATTGATATTGCAAACTTGTTTCTATACTTTCAGTCAATAAATTGCAAGCTATACGTATGTAGGTTGGCATAGGATTGGTACCCAATACTACGCAAATTGGATTAAGATTTTTTTTGTGGGTGATTTTGCAGTGACCCTTCTTTTTAAACTGAGTTTGACTTTAAGGCTTCTCTTAAACCTGTGAATGTTTTTATGAAGTATAAACCTTGTAATTCGATCCAGATTTTGAAATAATTATAGTTGAAGTTTAGGCTCAACTTTAAGTCTTACGATAATTAAAATCGAGTTATATTGATTTTTCGTACTACGGATGAACATGTCTAGATACAATTATTTTATAAAATAACATTAGTAAGATCGAGTGTTTGGTATTAGTGTTATGTTATGGATAACATTAGCCAAATATGACAATGCCTACACATGAATCATACATTTATATAAGCAATCAAGATAACAACAAACACATTATAAAATAACCTGTACAAAGTTGTACAACAATCTAAACTAGTACCATTGTTTAGTTTATGTTATTTGTTTTCTTAGTGTAGATTTATTTATATATTGACATTAGATCCTTTGAGAGTTGTAGTTTTGTACTTGCATGTTTTTTAACATGGGAAAGCGCCGCAGAAATAACTGAGTCAAAAACATTTTTTTTCTAATTCGAAATAGAATTTATTAATATTTCTTTAAAAAAAACAATTGTAATCTAAGATGGACAATAAAAGAAAACGGACAACATAATCTCAACCAATCAATGAGAAGTTTAATTGAATTTATGTTTGAGTAATCAAGAATTTATTTCAGAGATAAACAAAAGGAAGTAGACTCTTCGCTATAATTAATTCTAACTTGGCCATGGCTATTCGAAATATTTATCTTTATTTAATTATTTACATAGAACATAGAAGGTCATAGTAAGCCAAAGGAACCAATGTCATGGTCATACGAGAACGGACGCACTTTTATTGGAATACTCTACGAATATGTAAAAGTAGGAAAACTGCAATGCTCTACTTTCACTAAAGACCAATGTGGAGAGATTAATCAAGAGATGATTGAAGCAACAAAATCTGGTTATGGGGTTGAGAGATTGAAGGGAAAGTGGAACCATTTGCGTATTGTACATCGTTTGTTTTCACAACTATTAGGATATACAAGCATTACATGGGATCCAAATACCAATAATGTTAACACTGCAGAAGAAGTTTGACGACAATTTTCTATGGTATGCGTTTAAAAATATAATTCATGAATATAAGTGCATATCAGACTAATATTTGTTAAATTATTATAGATCGACAAGGCCGAGTTTAAAATATTTAGAAAAGATGGTTGTAAGAATTATGAACTTTTGGGAAAGATTTCCATGGAACTACGGCTGTTGGAGGTTTAAGTAATGCTTCAACTAAACTTCTTCTCAATTCAGATGAATAAAAATAATTGAAGAATTTTTTTTTAAACAAGGATGTGCATGTTCATGTGATAAATGATAATGAGCAAATGAGTACTTGTCCAAGTGATGACATCAACAAATGAATGACGATGCAAAAAACATAAAGCTAATAATGTTGAAATGCTTGAGTTATGTATGGAAAAGTGGTCTTCTTCAATGAAATGTGCAATGAAGAAGCTGACTTAGAGTACGACACATAAAAAGGAAAAATTGTAAACATAAAAAGAAAGTCATCCAACCCAAATGATTGCCAAAGCGATGTGTCGAATCCATATTTCAATATGGTGTGTATGAATATACTAAATGGTATTGACGGTATTTCCAATGAGGTCTATGAAGGCAATGAAGGATTTTAAAGATCCTAATTTTAGGATGTAATTTATTATGATGCTGGAACGTAGAAGGCTGCCGATTCTAAAACTCCTAGAATAATTTTATTAGTTGTATGTTATGGTATCTTTATTGTAGGTTATGTTTTGTTAAACTTTATGTTCATTGAACTATGTAGTTCTTATTCTGTAGTACTTTTCTGTTCTTGATGTTTGAAATGTGATGGTTTTTTATGTCTACAACTTTAATAACTCTTTTAGACAATGGCTATAATAAAAGCCTGAAACTGTTTTCACTTTCAGTCATAGTGAATGATTTAAGTTTTTGTTTTAGATAGTTTCAAATAGTCATAAAGCTCAGAAAAATAGGAAGTAGCAGCCTGTTTAATATCATCCACAGAATTGACTTGCTTGACATTCTTATTAATAATTTGAGAGAAACTTGTTCTTCTTTTATTAGCATTTATTCTTGCATAATAAATTTTGTGGGCCGATTACCCATAAAAATTTACGTGGTTTTGTATAAACAATAATTATACAGCTTTTGTTGCACAACAACAAATACCTCTCAATGCTGAGCCAATCATACCATAAATACATCATATAAAAATAAAAAAAATATTTGTGAGCAGTGAGTAGATATTCCATAAGCAAATGGTTGATCAACTGTGAACGCTATAGTCATTGACTTGCAGGTTCAAATCTGCATACACGGTCATATATGTTTTCATGCACAAGCTTCTCCGTCGGCCTTCGATTTTTAACCATTGCAAGTTAGAATAATAAAAATTATTCCCAATTACAAAAAAATAAATATATAAATAAAAAGAGGATTTTCTATTGAGCATAAGAGCAGTTCATTATTATATCATCGTCATGAAACCATCAAATTTTTGTTCTAAACAATTTAAGTAAGTTCACATGTCTATTATCAACTTTTAGATTCATGTTTGGATTCTTTCTTTTGCACATATGCTTGATAAGCTTGTCTATATGGGATTCTTTTTTTTTGTACATGTTTGTTGACATCTAAACTGCAGACATAAAACGGAGTTTATGTTTAAAATATCAAGTGCAAGTTATGTTTAAAATATGGAGACAGAAAGCTTGTACTTATGTTTTTTGTTTATTAAATTAATTTTGTTCATGTTAAACCAACAATAAGAGGATTTTCTCTTTTGTTCATCGCTGTTACAAGCATAGTAATATATCGAATGATAAATAGTTAATATAAATTTTATGTAGATTAATGCCTACTGGTCTAGTATCATTTCTTATGAATCTGATGACGACTCTAGTTCTGATGATGATTTTATATTTATGGATTTCCACGACGAAGAGTTCGGTGATATGTTAATGACTAATTACTTTGTTGCTAACCAAAGAAGTATCATGAATAGAGTATCTTGTAGAACATCAATACACACGGGAAGGATGTTCTTACTTGATGTATTGAACAGAATCCTTCTATATGTAGTTTAATTATTTGAATGCAGAAGCATGTATTCTTGAAAAAAAAAATTAATGTTCTAAAAGGGAAAGGACTTTTAAATGATGGAAGAAAAGTAAGCATGGAGGAGGGTGTGGCAATGTTTCTAATGATAATAGGACACACAACAAGATATAGTATTATTGATGATTGTTTTCAACATTCACACCATACTATTCCAAATGGTTCAGAAGAGTTTAACGAGTCATTTGTTCTTTGAGCATGGAGATAATACGTCTAATAGATCGAATTATCATACATCAGTGTCTTGTAAACAAGTATCCTAACTTTAAGGTCATTTTTAGTGCATCTGTCATATTTATCATATAATAAACACAAATAATATTGTAGTATTATTTATTGTAGGATTATATTGGCACAATAGATGGAACACATGTTGATGCATGGGTGCCCGTATCAAGACAAACATCTTTTCATGGAAGGAAAACAAATATAACACAAAATGTCATTGTAGCTTGTGGTTTTGATATAAAATACGTATTTGCATACGCTAGATGGGAAGGCGCTGCTAACGATTCTCAAGTATTCATCGATGTAGTTACAAGAACCAGAAACAATTTCCTAATGCCAAGAGGAGGTATATTTTATTATATAAAATGTCACTATCAAACATTGTTTTATAAATAGTTACATAATACGTATCTTTATAATATATATATAATACATGGCAATTATCTAATAGATCAATATTACCTTGTTGATGTTGGATACCAAACATGCCCAGATTTCTCGCTCCTTATCGAGGATGTAGATATCATTGACGTGGTTATAACAAATAAGGAAAACTATATGGAAAGGAATATTTGTTCAATTATAAGCACTCATCATGTCAAAATATAACCGAGCGTTGTATCGGTGTTTTAAAAGCAAGATTTCCAATTTTAAAACCAATGACCAATTATCCACTTCGTAGGCAAAGACAAGTTCATATTGCTTGTTGCACACTACACAATTTTGTTCTACAAGTACATGCTTTGGATGCTCTTTTCACACAATACTCATCCGAGAATATGGTATTTGAACATGCATTAGAGACAAATCAAATTCAAGAAATCATACAATTTGATGTCATCCAAACAACTCAAATGGGACATATCAGAGATCAAATTGCTATACAAATGTGGAATAATTACATAACAACCCATCCATAAACATAAATAGTTAAGTATGAAATTTGTCTTTCTTTATCTTTTTTTATAGGAACTTGTTTTGCTAATGATAATAACTTTAATGATGCAGGTTATGAGTAAATGAGGCTACACAACCACTTACTCTTTCTTAATTGGTCAAGTTTCTCTTGCTTGCTTCTATATGCGTTTAGGTAATTCTTGATTCTAATAATGATATTTAATTAGGTTTGTGTAATGGTTGTATCATTTATTACTAACTTGTGGATCAACGTTGGAAACTTTATCATGTTAGCATGCCTAAGTAAATGATTTATTTCAATATTTGATTTGATAACACTATCTCCATCAATATATTACCCTTCATACTGAAATAATATACGTATATTTGTATTTGTCGAAAAAGAGAAGGCCTAGCATGAGGAAGAAGAGCCACTTAAACAAAGTAAAGACACTTACCTATATGATACATCAAAACTTTTTTCCCTCTTTCTGTAGTGATACAATTGATATATCTTATATATTTAGTAATGATTTTGAGTTGAGATGTCATTAATTTGTAGCACGACATGATTTAGTGTCATTTTGATATGGTTTACATACCAGTAGTCATTATCATTTTGTGATCTTTTTTGTTTTGAAATAGTACTTTATATACAACATGTCACTGAAACAACATATCACGTGGCAATAAATGTTCAAACCATGCCATGCAAGTTTCAAACTGATGAGTTCTCGCACCAAAGACGAATCACTTAACCACTTGGACAATGGTGCTTTTCCATTTTGTGATCTTTGTTAATTCATGATTTTCCTAGTTTTATGACATTTTTTGTTTGCTCATTTATTATTTCCTCTTACTTTTATATTTAATAATCAAATTCTAAATAACTTGAAATTGGCATTTTTGTTTTGGAATAGAATTTTTTTATTTTTAGTTTAAAAACTATTTTTCAAAATTATAGAACCAAATACATTTTCCAAAATATTAAAAACACTCATAATGAAAGACTAAAATGGACTTCAAAACTAAAAACCAAAAATTAAAAGTGAAAACAAACATGGCCTAAAGTTTTGACATACAAAACACGTCGGTGCCGACATGTTTGGCTACCTTGAAAAATGTATGCAACAACCTATTGTTCATGCTGGAAGTTCAAATTTCAAAGAAATGACTCCTTCAAACCGAGAATAGGGAAATTCGTGTTGAATCTCATCTATAAATAGCAATCTACTTCGACTAGAAAGATGATCAATCTTCTTCATTTTCTATTCCATAAGACTTTGAGAAAATGTGTAATGATTTGGAATTTCAGACATTTCGTATTTAAATATCTAAATTATTTAAATAGTTGAATCATGAATTAAATATGTCTAAAGTGATTCAATAACCTTGCTAACCCACTTTTTAATCACAATTAATGAAGGTAAACTTGCTTTGAAAATTGTTTACAAAAATAAATACTTTGAAGAAATATCGTTAATGTGATCAAAAATCATTTTATCGATTAACAGCTTTTTACTCGTTAGAAGTTGTTCAATTTTTTTACGTATAGTTATTTGCTTAGAAATCAATAATATAAAATAAAATTATTCTATCATTTATAGAAATAAAATATTGCGATGATGTTATGGGTAGCTCTCCCTTACTTCTTATGTGACAGCTTCATAAATGCTTCTCCTTACGTATTTGGCCAGTGCGACGTTGCTTTTCAGGTTTGAATTTTATGTGTAGCCAATCCCCATATTTCCACTTATTTTCTTGATCTAGAACCTCTTTGGTTTTGGAACAACTACCCAAACACTTTAGAAGCTTGTTTAGCTTTGGCCTTCTGTTAATGGATTCAGATTGAGAGTATACCTGATGTTTTAATTCAGCTTCTACAAGTTATTTGTTAGTTGCTAATAATGTTATGTCTATAATATGTTCTTGGACAGATGATGGCATATGGCCTTTCCAGTTCCTAATCATGAATGCCAACAGGGTGAATCGGAGGGAAGTAACAATCTGCCTTGATAGTTTCACTGTTTAGTCTTCGTTATTGGTACTTTTGGCTTGTATATGTATGATATATGCTAGTATTATGATGGTGCTATGCTGGAAAGTTTGCTATGATGTTAGCTTTGTATGATGTTGATATTTTACTGTAGTATATTTTTAGCCTGAGTGGTAGTATATTTGGGAACTTATATTTTGACCACCAGCTAGCCGGAATATATTTTTATGTGTGTGTATATATATAGAATATGGTTATGCAGCCTAGTGTTGTATAACCTTTTAATCAAAATAAAGGCAGAAGGGTAATTTGTTAGGGGATATTTTCATGTAAAGTAAAAAGGATGCAAGACATATAGGGGATCTTTGGACAGCAAAAGGAGGGGTTTAGGCTTGGGTATTCATTCATTAATTCATAAAAGCTTGAAAATAACAAAAGAATAAAATGGTGGAAATGGATTAGCACTAATCCACTTTGTTCTTCATTAGTTTTTCTCTAATTAGTTTATATCATCTCCAAATTTTCACCAACATATTAGGAAGCTTCTAAAGTCATAAGTGGAAGAAGCAAAGAGGAGATATGGTTTTCCTGTGGGGCCGTGAGCATGGATGGTGAGGGGGTGGCTTGGCTTAGCTTATATGTGCTAAAGGTTGGATCTTTATGTGTGTTAGAAGATGGTAGGAAGTGGTTCTTGGTTCATGGATGCTTCTACATTGCTTTGGCATGGAATTTGTGATTTTATGCACGATGGAATGATTACGTATCTTGTTATATATGTTGTGTGCTTGTAATATAAAGTTAAAGTGACACTAACTAATTAAAGGTTTAAACTTTGGAACCTTCTTGCTTTTGAAAGAAAATGAAAAGTTTATATTTTGTATCATCACTTCTATTACTTTCTATAATATGTGGCATGACCTAGACTTTGAGATTGCATGTTTGGTTGGCTTGTGTGTTCGAATTAAAGTATGTTTGAAAGTATTTGAAGCAAAAATAGTCGATATAAGTGCACTTCAATATCCCTTAACTTTAACCTATGTATGAAGGTTTAAGAACTTAACTTGGGAAAATTTGATTTGGTCATTCTCTGCACTCATTTTGGTGTATAGGATAATAAAGAAATGGTTTTGAATTATAGAAATTTTGAAACAAAATTGTGAAAGTTAGAAGTGAAAAAATCACTATGAATGCACTTTGAAAATGCTTTGTGTTCGACGATTTTCCAAGTCAACTTTGAGAGACATCATTGGGGTATTTTGCATTTTTAATGGGTACTATAAGTGTACTTATTACTAGAGAAGTATGAAAGTTTAAATCATTCATTAACTTGTGAAACAAATCAACAAAATGTTATAGCGAGAAGAAGGTCACTATTGAGCATTTTGAAATGTTATACTTTTAGGAATTTTTGTAATTAAATAGGAAGATACCCTTAGGGGATTCTTTGCATATTTAATAGGTATTATATGTGTACTTATTAATGGAAAAAAATTGGAGCCTAAAAGGTTTTTAAAGTGGTTAAACAAAATGACTAAATTTGGAGTAAAAACGTCGCTAAACGTTTAGTAAATGCCTTGTTTTCAGGAATTTTCCTGAATAATTCGAAAGATATCCTTAGGAGTTATTTCCATGGTTTTTAAGTACCCTAAGGGTGGTACTTACTGTAAAATTTAAAAGTCTTAAATCATTTATTAAAGTGGTAAAACTGGTCACAACCATTGTGCTTTTCTATGTTATTCTTTATTAAAGACTTTTAGCAACATTTTTAAATGCTGCGAGTATTTTTTTCTAATCTTTTTAGGGATGTTTTCCAACGTATTTTTCGGTATTTTAAAGCTGGTTTGAATTTTATTAATATTTATTTACGAATTTCCAAAGTAAAGAGGTTTTATAAGATAAGCCATGCTTTTATTTATTTTCATCAAATTATAAATTAGTTTTTTTCGAGTAATATTTTACATAGATATTTAAAACTATTTATAAGTATTGTTGAAGTGTGTGTGTGTATATATAAGTTTTGAAAAAGTAATTAACTATGCTTAACACTAAAAGCCAATGAAGTAGACTAATTTATTTGTGGGAGTTAAGATTGATGTTCGAGTAGGGATAGAAGCATTGAGCTCTAACCTACGGGCTTCACTCTTAAATAAGGAATAGTTAAGTTGGGAAAGTCAGAAATGTGTTAATCATGTTATTTGTTTAATTGCCTATGAAAGTCATTAATGTTATACTTAATACTAAAAGTCGGTGAGGTAGACTTATCTATTTGTGAGAGTCAAGGATAAAGTGTCTAGGCAAGGCTTTGATATGTAATCAGTGCTAAGTTACCTGGCATCACTCTTGACTGAGGGATAGTATAAGTTGGAATGTCGAAAATGTGTTAAGTATACGAACCTTGGTTTGTCATTTCGAACTGAATCATCGACTATCGAACTTAACCAAATATTAACTATGATCTTTAAAAGAACGATTTCAGTGATAATATTAGTATGAATGGTTTTGGGTTTTTTGTGCAGTTTGTTAATAAATATTCGTCTTTAACCCTTTTTTTTATTATGCATATGAATGTAAATAGATCTTTAAAGATAAGCATAAGTGAAATGGTTTTGGGTTTGCAGTGACTATGTTTAAGTATCATTAGTCTTAAATCTTTGTGAATGGATCAGTGAAAGTACTTAGATCCTTAAAAATGGATTTTAAAGAAAGTATAGAATCTTTTGGAAAAAGATAGAATAAGCGAAGGTTCAAAGTAAAAAATATTGTTAATAGTTTATGAATATATCTGTATCATTTGAGATAAGCATATATACATTTTGAATAATTTAAAGAGTACAAATGAATAGTAGAAATTGATAAATGGAGTTTTATTAGATAAAGAAAGTTTTTACTAATAAAAGAGGTTTTAATCAAAAAATGATTAATTAATCAAAAAGGGGATTTGAAGTCGCTTATGTGACTCAATCCTACTTTGTATGACTTGATCGTATTTTATATGTTTATTCGCTTATGGCAAGTATTTTTTCGTATACTCAGCACTAAAGGCCGATGAAGTTGGCTCGTCTTAAGGCTAATGTTTGAGTAGGGTTTAGTAGCAGTAATGATCTAATCCATCGGTTTCCATTTAATTGAGGAATAGTATGAGACGAAAAGGTCGAAACATGATAAGTATACGAAACTTTGTTTCCATATGTGATCGTCTATGTGATCGTTAATTTTGAACATGATAGTCGATTATTTAACTTGACCGTAAATTCATCAAATTAGTTTTGAAGAGACCAGATCGATTAGTGTTTTGCTTATCTAAACTACTTCAAAACTGATATATGAGTTCTATGTTATGGAAGCAGTTGTGAAGTAGAATGCTACAGAGTTGAACTGTCTATTGTAAGGTTAAGATTAAGGGAGAGGTCAGCGTTAACATTCGTCAAAGGACTTCGGTTGGAATCTTTATGGAGATTCGAGATCTCTTCGGGATGCTCGAATCCATGTAGAGGTTCATGGTCTGCTCAAGATGCTGGAATCCATTTGGGGATTCATGTTCTGCTTGAGTGGTGAAGACTCTTGTAAAATAGGTTGAACATGACCTCGACATCCGAAATGGCTAAAGACAGAGTAAGATTTACAATCTTGGGTTTAGCTGACTCATGAAGGTATAGAGCATGCTTATCTATATATTCTGTATGGGAATTGTTGATACTTAATTCCATGTGGTTCACGAAAGTGTTCAAGTGATAGCTAGTTGTGTTTACCTTATGGTATATCCAATCTAAAATCTACGCCACTCGAAAGATCGTTTTTAATCCTTGTCATGGAGTTTGGATTCGGCTAGTCCGAAGTGGTCTCCATAGAAAATCTATTATACGAACGTACCTTAGAGGTTTTGATTAAACCTCAGTATTGTCGTGGTGTGATCAGTGTAAGCATCGCAGCTATTTGTCTTATTTATATTACATACCCTAGACTTTATCTATTATGTCGCCTTATGTACTTATTGGATGATGGTTCTTTTAAGGGGGTAACCGTTATAGCAGTTCATGCAGTCTTAAAAGCGCTATTATATGCTAGCTACATAATTTTTAAGTTTCTTATACCAGACTTATGTCTGACGCGTGATTTTTATTTTCATTAAATTCCTCATATGCTCTTTTGAGTAGTTTAAGAAAGGTATGTTTTAGTTGCATTCGTTGAAGCTCAAGGAGACGAGCTGGATATATCACCTGCTGTACAATTCTTATTTCCACTGCATTACCGTTAATTATGTATCGACAATTATGAGGACATGTTGTTATAACTGTATAGACTGATGATAGTATTAAGAATTGTTACTCTAAAATGTTATGTATCTTAAAGTGACGGTTTGTATTGTCTTTTGACAATCGTTCCTCTATGAGATTTTGATATTATGTTCCTTCTTTCTTGTTTTGTTTCTTTTTCTTGTTTTTTTACCTTAACAATTTGTATTTTTAACATTTGAATGCTCGGCGCAAGAAAAACGTGGATGTATTAGTGTCTCATCGGGGGTCGAAAATGCAGATCGTTACGTCTAGTATTAAAGCTGAAGGTTAAGTGAGAATCTTAGGCTTGGTTTGGTGTAACTCATTAAAAGACATGATAATGGAATGTCCTAACATGAGTTGAGTGTATTATACATATGAGAGCATATTTGTACTTGTTATAACTGTATGCCTTAAAAGTAATTCCAACTACAAAAATTAAAGATCTTATATTAGATAACTTATATAAGTATAAGTTGATAGTATTGTTTAATTAATGTAGGGATTAATGATGTTCATTCATTACCCCTCATTAATTAATTTCGCCATGCTCAACTAGTTTATGAGCATTATTACCATTTATTGATTTATTAGTTATGTTTGGCCAGTTTATGAGCATTAACTATTGTATGTTGATTTTTGACTTATACTCAACTAGTTTATATGTAGTTTTAGCTTCTACTGCATGGGTTGGGTGGATAGTAATTATGGGACACATTGAAATGAACACCTTAAGAATTGAGTTTCAAAGTTTAACTGTTACAACCCGCATATTTTACAATTGTATATTTAAATATAGCATCTTTAGCCGGATTAAAGTCCAAAAAGCTACTATTTGCAAATAGTCGAATTGGGACTCGAGACCCCTTCCATTGAGTTGAAGATGGTATCTGCGACCTTTTTGAGTATAAAAATCGATATGTTTGGAGTTAGCTGAAATTTTGATGTTTTCACTTAGGGCTTTGGGTTTGGGTTTCAACCCACTAACTCAACTCAACTTATATCCTAACTCCACCTCCTCTCCTCTTCATTTATTCTCATTTCCTAACACTTCAAGCTTTAGTAAAAATGGGGGAAAGGATTGGAAATTAAAATCCTAAGCCTTAGTTTCTTTTGCAAATTCAAGTTCTAGCTCCAAAATCAAAGAGAAGCTTAGGTAAGCATCCTCTTCTTCTTCTCCATCTCAACCTCTCTCCAATTTCAAAAATTTTCTATTACCTAACTTAGGAAATATTTGCTTATGATCTTAGATTGGAGCTTTTAGAGTTGAAAATTGAAAAGTAGTTGATCTTCCTTTTGTTTTCAAGCTTCTCCTTCCTTGTTTTTGAGAAAAAGGTGAGTTTTTGAATTCATATATATGCCTATAACCTTCTGTGTGGTTAGGTATGAATTCCTAACATCTATTCTTGTGCTTGGATTGAATTGGTTTTATGAATATTGCAATATTTGGAGTTTTGAAGTCAAAATCTTTTAAAATCCTACCTTTGATGTTTGAACATATTTTTGATGTTGCATCGAAGAGCCTATAGGGCTGGGTTGTCGCGTGGCATAAATCCCTAGTTGTCATTGCTCGTTTGATCGCTTCCGTTGGGTTTTCGCCCTTCATTGGGGATAGGCTGAAAATACTGGAATTTCCAGTTCAGTCAACTGAACCAGGAAGTCGGTCCACTGAATCGAACCCAGGAAATTTTCCTGAGCCAGTATCAGTCGACTGACCCACATGGTCCAGTCGACTGAACCTGAAAACCGAAAGTTTCCAGGCATTGTTTAGTCGACTGACCACTACGGTCCAGTCGATTGAATCTGCTATCTCTGCCCAATTTGCCTATTTTTCTTGGATTTCCAATTTTTAATCGATTCTAGAGGATCCAATTTGTTGTTATCACCTTTATTAACTTTGATAACTTCTTTTTCGGGATTTTTGGGAATATCCATTTTGATGGATTTGGTATCGATTTCTTTGGATTTGATTCACGTCTTCGAATGTGAATTTTTGGTGATTGATTGTTTCTACAATCATTTCTGTGACTTGTCACTTTGAAATACAAAGGTTTCTATACTAGTAGTAAATATCAAAACTCTTTCATCAAAACGATTTCAACACTATTTTAATACAAAGCTCATTTATTAAAACCATTTTCCAACCTATTAGTATATAAAATCCTTTATCTCGTTCGTATGAGACAATCTAATTAAATGGCTTAGCAAAACAAGTGGTATGAAATGCTTGGGTTTACTTCATCGGTTAATTTTTGGACTTGTTCGATTGAAAATCTTATGACAATTTTCGAATGGAAATCTACAATTTGTTCGTAAATATTTAAGTTAAGCAAGTGGATATAGGACATGAAGCTAAACTCATTTATTTACTAGCTTAGTGTAATTCACACTTTTTATTGACAATGATGATCATTTTGTGATCTAGACTGGCAATGTGACGACCGCCCATGACTCCTGCACCAAAACAAGGAGATAGTGCGCTGAAAGGCGTGCCCGACAGCCATGGACGATCATCAGGGTTAAAGTAAAACAATAAACTCTATCGTATCACTCACAGCGCAGGGATAAAATATAATAGAGAAATATTCATAGTGAAGCTTCACCAAATAGAACCTCATCAATACACTACAAAACAATTTGATACAAACATCTGAATGGTCAATACATCAAGCCTCACTACATAACACTCAGAGAATCATACAAACAGCGGAACATCCAGTACATATAGTAAGAAAACAATATGCAAAAGCCTCCAGCTCGTCTTCGTCATCAACAGCGTTGGTCACTAAGAACAGCACCTGTCACCTGCTACCTAGTCTGCCCATCCCAAAACGGATGAACAACCCAAGGTAATAAGAGTTGAACATAAAACCTTAAGTCAGACAAAAGTCCTAGTGAGCGGTAAATCAACTATCAAACATACCAAAAGAGCATAAAGGGTAAAAAGGAATAGGAACCCAACCATCCCACTCCACCTCTTTCTACAGTGATAGCCCCCAGACCCACTAAGAAGAAACAAACATAGCAAAGCAGACATTTAAGTAAAACAATTATCACTCGAGTCAAGGTCGATGTTTTTCAAGCACAAACCCTCAAGGCCTAAACCAAGATCAGATAAGCACCCACAAAACATCGCTCTTGAGACCGAGTGATGATACACCCAAAGCATCCAAACATCCATGACTCTGGCTATCACTGTTATCATTGCTTCGATATCACCGTTAATTGAATGACCGGCTCATTCTTTCATCCGTCCGTCAATGGCTAATGGTAACCCCGGTTCTAGACATAACTCTGCACGTCATCGTGACCCGTGCCTAGGACTATCGAATCTGTCCAGAGTACTAGACCATCAACTATTAATCTTGGGACTATCGAATCTGCCCAGCATACTCTTGCTTTGAGCATGCTAGAACCTTCAACAACGATGAAATCTCAGCCTCCTAGTCATCCTCCTCGACGACTATTCTCATACTAGCTCAAGCGCCTCTCGAGCCAACCATTATCCACAAACTTGAACCATATCACTGAGTTATCAACATGCTTGGGATGATCCCATCTGGATTATTCCAAGGCTACATCATATCATGCTTTGCCTCATCGCATCATAGCAAAGTCCCATCTCAACATCATCCTCAAATCTATCCATATGAGCTTTATCATCCGCTTCATATGCCACAAGCAGCTTTCCTTATTCAAGAGCCTTTCCACTTAGCTTTTGAACCATCTTCGACCAACTTGTCCAAATCAAATCATCAATCAACTAATTTATAGCAATCAATCGGATCAATCATTAATCCAAGTAATCAATCATTCAAACAAGATCTAAACAAACAGTAATGGCAATTTCGTAAATAAGGAGTCCAAATCTAACAAGCATGAATTCTAAGTAATATCTTGATGAATGAACTAGCATAGGTTAACATATAGTAAAGTGGATATCAAAACTTTATGAACAATGGATCTACATGCAGACTTAAGGAAAATGCATGAAATCACTATCTTTAACACACAAACAAGCCACCGATCTAATATACTCCTTTGGGTCCGTGTGAGAGATAACCACCACTCACCGAATCACTTAAACACCTCAAAAGCAACAAACTCCAGATCCGGACAGCGAAGGATCTAGCTTGATCCGACGAGATTTCCCTTCAAACGATGAAATCTCTCTTCGATGGATACAGATCTTCAACTTTGGCTCTTGGATCTTCGATTTAGATGGATGGATGCACAAAATTAAAGTGGAGAAAAGAAGTGAAGCAGTGTAGTACTCGAGCTCTCAAAATGGTAGCACTTCGTCGCTTCAAAATCCGGATCCCAAAAAGTGAGATAAGGCCATGTATTTATAGGCCAAACCTATGAGTCGTTCACCCCCCCTTAAGTCGGTCATGACTTAACAAGGCCCCATGACTTACGACTCAAGCCTCTACACGACCTAACTTAGACACGACCTAACACACTGCCGCATTTCTACCTAAGTCCTAAGTCGTTTCAACGACTCAATGACTTACGACTCAACGACCTAGCGACTTAGCAGTGCCCCCGACCTAAGACTTTCCACGGCTCAACAACCTAACGACTTAACCTATGCGCCTTTAGCGACTTAACTATGGTCGCGACCTAACACCCTTGCCTTCATGCGACCTACGACCTAAGCCTTATCTCGTCCACGACCTAACTGCAAACACAGGGTCTCACGACCTAAACTACAACGACCTAAGCCATCTTCCTTAAGCCACTCGAACAACCTACCTCCCTTAGGTCGTTAACCCGTTTATGCCGTTAACTCCTAAGCCGCTAACTACCTTAAGTCGCCTCACCGACCTATCTTCCTTAGGTCGGTAACTCGTTCAACCACTATCCCATTAAGTCGCTCACTCCTGTAGGTCGGTCACTCTTAAGTCGGTCCAACTCCTAAGTCGCTCACCTATGCCGCTACTATCCTTAAGCCGCACTAATCCTTAAGTCGCTCATCCTCCTTCGGTCGCTCCACCGACTTATCTACTACACGACCTAAGCTACCATACGACCTAACCCTGGACGACTTATCTCTGGACGACTCAAGCTCCGAACGACTTAAACTCTAAACGACTTAACAACACTAACAACCTAGTGACAACAGTTCTACGATTCTTCGATCCGTAAAAATACGGGTCGTTACATTCTCTCCCCCTTAGGAATTTCGCCCCCGAAATCCCAAACAAAATAAGAGCAACCAAAACTATTCTGCATGCCTACCATCCATAGCAATCAACAAACCATGCATCCATTACTAGCCTAGCATGCAGAATTCTAAGACTAGAACAAGTTACAAATTCATGAGATGTCACGACACCTTAGGGCCATACCTCGAAGAGTTCAGGATGAGCTGCCTTCATCCTCTCTTCCTCCTCCCATGTACAGTCGTTAACATCATCACTCCATTGTACCTTGAGCAACCTGACTACCTTCCTCCTAAGCTGTTTCGTGTCAGTTTCCACAACACGAAGCGGCTTACGAGGTCTTCTAACAACTGGATCAACTTCTAAATCTTCACAACTATCAGCAGAAACCACTGTATTCGAGTCGTGCACATACTTCCGTAGATACGATACATGAAAAACATTATGCACACTCGCCATCTTTTCCGGTAATTCCAATTTATAGGCGAGCTTTCCAATTCGCTCGATGATCGGGAATGGTCCAACAAATCTCGGAGTCAATTTACCTTTCTTCCCGAATCGAATAACATTCCTCAGTGGAGAAATCTTCACAAAAACCATATCACCTACGTCGAATTCCAAATCCTTACGACGCTTATCGGCATAGCTTTTCTGACGGTCTTGGGCCGCCTTCATTCATCGCCGAATGATCTCTATACAATCCGAAGTCTGTCGAATCATTTCTGGCCCAAGTACCAACTTTTCTCCTGTTTCCAACCAACATGTCGGAGAGTTACACGGTCTTCCATACAATGCTTCATATGGTGCCATACCAATGCTTGACTGGTAACTGTTATTATATGAAAATTCTACCAAATGAAGATGATCTTCCAATGATCCTCCGAAGTCCAAAACACATGCTCTGCGGAGATCTTCCAAAACTCTGTTGACTCTCTCTGTCTGACCATCTGTTTGAGGATGATAAGCTGTACTCAAACACAACTCGGTTTCCAAAACTTCCTGGAAGCTCTTCCAAAATCCACCAGTGAACAATGGGTCTCGATCGCTCACTATACTCTTCGGAATACCGTGGAATCGAACTATCCACTTAACATATAGCTCAGCCAATTTCGATGCAGTCCTGGTTGATCGAACAGGAATGAATCTTGCACTCTTAGTCAAACGATCTACGATGACCCAAATCCCTTCATTTCCTGCTCTGGTTCTAGGTAGTCCATCGATAAAATCCATCGATATTTGCTCCCACTTCCATGTAGGAACTTCTAATGGCTGAAGTAATCCACTTGGCTTCTTCTGCTCGGCTTTTACCGACTGACAGTTCATGCATTTGGAAATAAAATTTCCAACATCCTTCTTCATACCTTCCCAGTAATAGGTTCTCTTCATATCCCGATACATCTTATTTCCACCTGGATGAATTATCAACTTCGAGTGATGACTTTCCTTCAGAACTTCATTTCTCAATTCATCTATATCGGGAACAACCAGTCGTCCTTGTTTCCGAAGCCAACCCTCTCGATCGACCTCGAATCCTTTATCCTTCTCTGGATCCAACCCCGATTCCAAATCA
The DNA here is from genome assembly GCA_030765085.1 of Allium cepa. NCBI lineage: Eukaryota > Viridiplantae > Streptophyta > Magnoliopsida > Asparagales > Amaryllidaceae > Allium > Allium cepa. The sequence continues at coordinate 324,183,800 of CM060939.1, forward strand.
CGAATAATCTTGACAAGCTTATCGTCTCGCTTTTGGCTCTCGCCAATTCTTTTCACCAGAGTAGGTCTTATCGATAAGTTTGCCAACATCTCAGGTTCCAATTCATATCTGGGCCTGAAGTCAAATCCAGCCAAATACTCAAGGCTCTTCCATTCTGAAAACATGGCTCACAATCCTGCATGTCTTCGACTTAACGCATCTGCCACTGCGTTACCTTTTCCTAGAGTATAGGCTATACCAAAATCATATGATGCTAAAAACTCTAGCCATCGTTGCTGTCGGAGATTCAAATCTTTTTGGGAGAAAAGATACTTCAATGACTTATGATCTGTAAACAACTCGAACCGAACTCCCAAAAGATAATGTCTCCACATCTTCAGAGCAAATACAATCGCCGCTAACTCCAAATCATGAGTCGGATAATTCCTTTCATGCGGCTTCAGTTGTCGACTTGCATACGCAACAACTTTATCCTTCTGCATTAGCACTGCTCCAAGTCCAGTACCACATGCATCGGTGTAAACCACCATCTCATCATTTCCACTAGGAATAGTCAAAACAGGAGCACTTGTTAGTCGCTCTTTCAGGATTCCGAAAGTTTGCTCACACTTAGCATCCCATCTGAACACTTGGTTCTTTTTCATCAATCCTGTTAATGGTGCAGCTATCTTGGAAAAGTCTGATAAACCGACGATAATATCCTGCTAATCCAAGAAAACTTCTCACATCAGATACATTCTTAGGTCTAACCCAATCCTGGACTGCTGCCACCTTGGCGGGATCAACCGCTATTCCACTTCCAGAGATAACATGGCCTAAGAACCGCACCTCGCTCTTTCAGAAGTGACACTTCGAAAACTTAGCCCTCAGCTGTTGTTTCCGCAAGATTTCCAAAACAATACGCAAGTGCATCTTGTGCTCTTCTTCAGTTCTGGAATAAATCAAAATATCATCCACGAACACAAGTACAAACTTGTTCAACTGATCCCTGAACACTCTATTCAAAGATCCACAAAATATGCTGGTGCATTGGTCAATCCAAACGGCATTACCAGCCACTCATAGAAACCTGATGGTGTCCTAAAAGCAGTCTTCGTCACACTATCCTTTGCCACTCTCAACTAGTGAAATCCCGTTGCCAAATCCATCTGAGAAAACACCTTAGCTTCGTGAAGCTGATCAAACAAGTCATCTATTCTCGGCAATGGATACTTGTTCTTTTTAGTCACTTTATTCAGCTCACGATAATCCACACACAACCCCAACGATCAATCCGCTTTGGTTGCAAACACAACTGGTGCACCCCATTCGGACGCACTACGCCGAATGAATCCTTTCTGTAAAAGGTCATCAACTTGCACCTTCAACTCTTGCTGTTCCCTAGGCGCCATCCGCCTAAGAGGCATCACAACAGGTCTGGCTCCTTCAACTAGATCGATGCGAAACTCGATCTCTCTATGCGGCGGTAACCCTTTGACCTCGTCAAAGACATCCTCAAATCCATTCACAATTGGCACCGATGACAGTCCATCCCGTGGAACAATGAGCGAATACATGAAACTCATGAAGACGCCTTCTTCATGCTTACATCGTATCACAACCCTTCGCCTCTCCACATTCTCGACTGTCACCTCCAGCCTCTTACAATCAACCCTTGCTGCATACTTCCTAAACCAGTCCATACCCAAAATAATTCAGAACCTCGCAAAGTTCAGAACAAAACAATCACAAACAAAAGAGCAATCATGACTCGACACAATCAGACCACGACATACCATACACAAACAAGACGAACCCCCAACTGGATTAGTCACAACCAATGGTCTATCAACAATATCCGGTTCCAAACCCAACCGGCCTACAAGTTCATTACAAACAAAAGAATGCGACGCTCCAGTATCCAATAACACTCTAACTGAAACACCACAAATGGAAAGAGTACCTTGAACCACCACACTCTTTCCTTTTTCTTCGGCAGTAGGAGCTTTCGAAGACGATGGCACAGCCCCCAAAGCATAAGCTTGCACAATCTGCTTGTCCTTCCTCGGTTCCGGACAATTCTTCCTGATATGCCCCAATTTGTCACAGTTGTGACACTTCACCGGCACTCTCGGATTCTTACAATCTCTGGAGAGATGACCCTTCTGCTGACAGTTGTAGCAGGTCACTTCACCCTTCGGCTTCTTCTGGCCATCCTTACCCTTCTGCTGCTGCTGCTTTCTCTTCTTGTTTCCACCCTGCAGTGGTTTAGACTCCTCCTTTGTCACAGCAACAACAGATCCCTCTTTAGGAAACAGATTCTCGTGCCTGAGAGCTTTCTCCACAAGCTTCTTAAATGGATCGTCCAGATGATCCACCAACTGTCTCCCAAGATGAGTGTCCAAACCTGTCACAAACTTCTCATTCTTCTGATAGGTAGATTCAATATATGACCGAGCATACTTGGACAAGGCTTCAAACTCCGAAACATACTCAAGAACTGGTCTTCCACCTTGCTTGAGTTCCACAAATTTATTAAACAGAACGGATTTCTGAGCTGTAGAAATGAACTTAGCTTCAAATCTGACTTGGAATTGCTCCCAAGTAATTTCTTCCTCTGGAGTATCAATGGTGATAGAGTTCCACCAATCAGAAGCTCTTCCCTGAAGCTGTCTTGATGTGAGCTTCCTCTTAGTTGCATCCTCAATTCCCAAATCACCAAAGATCCTTCTACAAGCATCTATCCATCTCTAGACTTCTATGGTTGATTCTGTCCCCAAGAAAACCTTTCCTCCAAGAGCAGTATAGTCTTTACACAACTTAGCAAAATCCACTGGTTTTGGGGCTTGAACCTGAACTCCAACATCTATTGATGGTCCTGGAGCTGGTATTCTTCTCATGATCGAAGTCATCATGGCCTCGAACATAGAAGCATAATCAGCAGCCCCCTCAACAGCACGACCTTCCCTAGCAGTTGGTCTCCCTCTTCGACTCATTCCTAATATCTATAAGAAAATGATTAATATACCCTAAGAAACAACTGCATAAGGAGTTCAAATCCTTCTAAACTACTATATTATATATAGTAATCATCCATCAAAATACAATTACGTCTCTCATACGTGGTTACGTCAGCGAGCGTTGGCTAAAATCGATTAACCAAAGCTCTGATACCAAATATGACAACCGCCCATGACTCCTGCACCTAAACAAGGAGATAGTGCGCTGAAAGGCGTGCCCGACAACCATGGATGATCATCAGGGTTAAAGTAAAACAATAAAATCTATCGTATCACTCACAGCGTAGGGATAAAATACAATAGAGAAATATTCATAGTGAAGCTTCACCAAATAGAACCTCATCAATACACTACAAAACAATTTGATACAAACATCTGAATGGTCAATACATCAAGCCTCACTACATAACACTCAGAGAATCATACAAACAGCGGAACATCCAGTACATATAGTAAGAAAACAATATGCAAAAGCCTCCAGCTCGTCTTCGTCATCAACAGCGTTGGTCACTAAGAACAGCACTTGTCACCTGCTACCTAGTCTGCCCATCCCAAAACGGATGAACAACCCAAGGTAATAAGAGTTGAACATAAAACCTTGAGTCAGACAAAAGTCCTAGTGAGCGGTAAATCAACTATCAAACATACCAAAAGAGCATAAAGGGTAAAAAGGAATAGGAACCCAACCATCCCACTCCACCTCTTTCTACAGTGATAGCCCCCAGACCCACTAAGCAGAAACAAACATAGCAAAGCAGACATTTAAGTAAAACAATTATCACTCGAGTCAAGGTCGATGTTTTTCAAGCACAAACCCTCAAGGCCTAAACCAAGATCAGATAAGCACCCACAAAACATCGCTCTTGAGACCGAGTGATGATACAACCAAAGCATCCAAACATCCATGACTCTGGCTATCATTGTTATCATTGCTTCGATATCACTGTTAATTGAATGACCGGCTCATTCTTTCATCCGTCCGTCAAGGGCTAATGGTAACCCCGGTTCTAGACATAACTCCGCACGTCATCATGACCCGTGCCTAGGACTATCGAATCTGTCCAGAGTACTAGACCATCAACTATTAGTCTTGGGACTATCGAATCTGCCCAGCGTACTCTTGCTTTGAGCATGCTAGAACCTTCAACAATGATGAAATTTCAGCCTCCTAGTCATCCTCCTCGACGACTATTCTCATACTAGCTCAAGCGCCTCTCGAGCCAACCATTATCCACAAACTCGAACCATGTTACCGAGTTATCAACATGCTTGGGATGATCCCATCTGGATTATTCCAAGGCTACATCATATCATGCTTTGCCTCATCGCATCATAGCAAAGTCCCATCTTAACATCATCCTCAAATCTATCCATATGAGCTTTATCATCCGCTTCATATGCCACAAGCAGCTTTCCTTATTCAAGAGCCTTTCCACTTAGCTTTTGAACCATCTTCGACCAACTTGTCCAAATCAAATCATCAATCAACTAATTTATAACAATCAATCGGATCAATCATTAATCCAAGTAATCAATCATTCAAACAAGATCTAAATAAACAGTAATGGCAATTTCGTAAATAAGGAGCCCAAATCTAACAAGCATGAATTCTAAGTAATATCTTGATGAATGAACTAGCATAGGTTAACATGTAGTAAAGTGGATATCAAAACTTTATGAACAATGGATCTACATGCAGACTTAAGGAAAATGCATGAAATCACTATCTTTAACACATAAACAAGCCACCGATCCAATATACTCCTTTGGGTCCGTGTGAGAGATAACCACCACTCACCGAATAACCTAAACACCTCAAAAGCAACAAACTCCAGATCCGGACAGCGAAGGATCTAGCTTGATCCGACGAGATTTCCCTTCAAACGATGAAATCTCTCTTCGATGGATGTAGATCTTCAACTTTGGCTCTTGGATCTTCGATTTAGATGGATGGATGCACAAAATTAAAGTGGAGAAAAGAAGTGAAGCAGTGTAGTACTCGAGCTCTCAAAATGGTAGCACTTCGTCGCTTCAAAATCCGGATCCCAAAAAGTGAGATAAGGCCGTGTATTTATAGGCCAAACCTATGAGTCGTTCACCCCCCCTTAAGTCGATCACGACTTAACAAGGCCCCACGACTTACGACTCAAGCCTCTACACGACCTAACTTAGACACGACCTAACACACTGCCGCATTTCTACCTAAGTCCTAAGTCGTTTCAACGACTCAACGACTCAACGACTTACGACTCAACGACCTAGCGACTTAGCAGTGCCCCCGACCTAAGACTTTCCACGGCTCAACAACCTAACGACTTAACCTATGCGCCTTTAGCGACTTAACTATGGTCACGACCTAACACCCTTGCCTTCATGCGACCTACGACCTAAGCCTTATCTCGTCCATGACCTAACTGCAAACACAGGGTCTCACGACTTAAACTACAATGACCTAAGCCATCTTCCTTAAGCCGCTCGAACAACCTACCTCCCTTAGGTCGTTAACCCGCTTATGCCGTTAACTCCTAAGCCGCTAACTACCTTAAGTCGCCTCACCGACCTATCTCCCTTAGGTCGGTAACTCGTTCAACTACTATCCCATTAAGTCGCTCACTCCTATAGGCCGGTCACTCCTAAGTCGGTCCAACTCCTAAGTCGCTCACCTATGCCGCTACTATCCTTAAGCCACCCCAATCCTTAAGTCGCTCATCCTCCTTGGGTCGCTCCACCGACTTATCTGCTACACGACCTAAGCTACCATACGACCTAACCCTGGATGACTTATCTCTGGACGACTCAAGCTCCGAACGACTTAAACTCTAAACGACTTAACAACACTAACAACCTAATGACAACAGTTCTACGATTCTTCGATCCATAAAAATACGGGTCGTTACAGGCGATATGCTATACCTCTTTTTCCACGTAGGGAACTGTACCTCGTTTTATTGAGTTTCGTCTCATTTCTTTACTGGCTAACGACCTATTGGTTCTTTGGAGTTTTGACCCATTTTTCTAAGCTAGTGACCTACGTTCTTTTATGGAGTTCGGTTCAGTGGACGTATCGTTGTACTACGTTGTTGTACCAGCTTATCAGGTTCATCGGACATACCGTTGTACTACGTCGTTGTACCTGCTTATCAGGTTCATCGGACGTACCATTGTACTACGTCGTTGTACCGGCTTATCAGGTTCATCGGCGTACCGCTATTGTACTACGTCATTGTTCCAAATTATTTGAGTTTCTGGTTCCTCGGGCATACCGATATTAACTACATCGTTGTACAGGCTCTATGGTTAGCGATCCGTTTGTCATACACGTATTGGTGAGTTTTCATACTCCCGTTTTATGTTAGGCCTCCCCCTTTTGTGATTTCTGGATTTCTAGTTGATGATTTCTAGAATTTTTGTTTCACCTTTTTTGTGATTGGCAATGCTAAGTTTGTCGATATTTGGGGTTTGGCCAAAAAAATAAAAATATGACATTCTTTTAGTGCTTGAGATTTCTTGAGATATTGTATGATCCTTTTGTGTTGTCTAATGCATCCTTTCCATATTTTGGCATTATTGTTATCATACATTTTTGTCATATCTCTTATTCTATCACATTTTATCTGATATTTATAGCTAGACTGATCCGTTTATTATTTTATTATTAAATAATACTCGGGTCAAACCGAGATGTTACAGGTGCTTCTTTTTGACTCCTCTTCTGTGAACATTATCTGACTTTTGACTAACTACTACAGTTTATTAGTTTTTGTTGTTATACATATGAGATAGAGACTCCTTGATGTATACTTATTCTTTTGTCTAGCACTTGTACCCATTCTTTTGTGATATTGTGGATCTTATTTGACCACTACTCTGATGAACACTTCTATGTGTTATATTCATATATGTTTTCGCCTTTGTGATATGGATATCTGTGATTGATTTGTGTTATGCTTATTTCTATATTTATTTTCGAAGATCATATAGCCATTGTGTAATAGCTTTGATTTTGTATCGATATGTCGGTTTTCCACAAGAAAAGAAATGCATGTCATACTATCTGACATATCGGTGCTCGCACAAAGCAATTACATTGATGGTCGCTCCTCAACTATGACGCCACATTCTGAGACCCACATTAACAGAGAAAATTTCTGGGTAATTCTATCTACTAATGGGGAGAATATGGCTAGTTAGGAGCGATCATCTATAACATTGTCTTAAATAACTATTGAATACGTCAACAATTGCTATCTATTTTTTTCTACTTAAGTGGATCGACATATCCAATAAATACTTAATACAAAAATATAGGTGGCTAATGGATCTATCAAAACAAAATATAACAACAAAATGCATATCATATCACAGAATAGTAATCGTCATATATATAAATACTTATACACTGATACATCCTAGTACAATACAAAACGATATACAAAAGTGGTTTAGAGACCACACTATCTACATCGAATCAAAATACATATCATAGCCAAGCAGAAGGAAATGTATACTACACAAAAATGCTAGGCTGATGTCCAAGCAGATGCATCAAAGCTATGTCCAGAAACTGATATCTAACCTAAAATAACTCGATCTGACCCGAGTATAAAATACATGGGTCAGTCTAGCTAAAACAATCAGTTAGCAAGGATAGACGATAATATGAAGCATAAGATACAAGGTGACAATTCTTCTCAAATGAGAAGAGGCAATAGAAAGAACACATACTCATGACTTAAGTGAAATAAAGTCACTTTAGTATACAAAGGTCTCAAAAGAGGTAAACTCAACAATAATACTCAAATAATATAAACATTCGCCTCATATCGTCGGCGACATCCCAAAATGTATACATGATTTCCATGAACCAAATTGCTTCAGAAGGAGAAACATCAATACAAACTCTCGCCAAAATGGAAAAACCTGGAATATCCTATAAAATCATGAAATTATCCAAACTCATAACTCAAGGAACTCGATAAGAGTTCAAAACATCATAAATGAAATCATCATATACATAACATCTCATATAGCACTAGGCTATCGATGTAATAAAACATCTAAAAAAGGTGAAATCACAATAAAACAGAAAAATCAGAAAACCCGGATTGGCCAAATCCTCGATTGCAATGCCGAAGCAATGCTACACGTGCTAAACTCAGACGGCCGAAGCCTCAGACAAGGTCGCTAGCACCTCTTAAAGCAGTTCGTCCTCATGACAAGGTCACTAACATCTTTCCAACCGTTTTGTCAGTTCTAACAAGGTCGCTAACACCTCCCAAAGAAGTTCCTCCTCATGACAAGGTCGATGACCCCTCTCGAAGTAGTTCTGTTAGGTAAACATCGTGAATGTGTCACAAACTCACGGATAAGAACCCGAAAAGTGTTTACATGTGTCCCATACCATACGTTTGCGCTTAGTGGTTTACTAACCGCTAGTCAATGCCACACTAGGAACAACATAAAACTCATAAAATCATATCTCGCCTCATCTCATTGGCGAGTGATAAAGAGACACCATACTTGTCTTATCCCATCGACAAGTATTAAATGGCATCATAACTCGTCTCATCTCATCAAAAAGTGAAAACATTGTGATGGTTCCTCATAAACCATAAATCTCAAAGTAGAAATCTCAAATCATAAAACTTGCCAAATATTGGCCTTCCCAGATAATTCCTAAATATAGGAACTATAATCTCAAAAATCCGCCATAAATTGGCTAAGTAACTTAGAAATCATAACCCGGATAGTTTCGATACTGTAACGACCCGTAAAATTCGATCAAAAACATGAAAGATACTGTAAAGACCCGTAAAATTCGATGATTTTGAAAGAGTTAATTTAATAGGATTTCTAATTTAATTTAGTAAGGAATAAAAGTCTTAAAGTTTATATTGGAGAGAATGTAGAAATTTGATGAAGCAACTGTAATTAAATGTTAACAATTTAATATTTATATGGAAATAAATTAAAATTGAGAGGTATTTAAGAATTTAACCCCATAAGTTGATGTAAATGTATTAAACTTGAAATTTCAAAAGATATGATATTTATAACCGAATTTTTTTCAAGATTACAATTAAATGAACTTTAGTGTTACACTACTAAGATCTAGACAATAACTAAAATTTATGAATGTAACAAAATGAATAGAAATGTTAATTTTATTTCATAAGTTAACAATTGATGTAATAAAAAGAATGAAACCAAGATAAAATAATTAATTAGGATTTTGATTTTTATTAATATGTAAAACTGAAAAAAAATTCAACATAAATTGAAATATAGTAATTAATATAAATAAAAGACAATATTAATGTAGTGAGAGACAAACAAATATTAACTATATTATTTGTGTAATTAATGGATAGGAATACCAAAGGCTAATTGTAATAAGGGATATAATTGAGGAATATAAGTGGTAGAATAATAAAAAATTATGATTTTATTTTTGTTAACATATGTTAAGAGATATGTTTATGATCTTAATTTGAACTTCTACTAATAACATGTATTACAGTAAGATAAAAAAATGATAACATACGTCAGGTGTATTTAATGACGTTGTTTGAATGTAATTAGTAACTGTGATTATAATAATAAATGTTAATCATTATTAAATTATGTGAATGTTATTATTAATTATTTGAACGCATGTATAAAAAGTTTTGCAAATATCAATATTCAATATCGGCACATTTTGGAAACAAGGTTTTAAATAAATAACTACATTGATGTTTTATTTTGTTGGAAACCTTATGTACTATGAATGCATGCTAAGATCAGCCAACACATGGAGAAAATGAAAATGTTGATTGAATTAAATAAGAAAGTTAAATAAGAAGAATAGAAAAAGATTCTTTTACCCTATTAAAAAAAATCTCCTCATTTTTCTTTCCTTTTTTATAAAATCCTTCCTCCTCCTCTCCAAAAAAAAGGGCTGCCATCATCTTCATTTGAACAAAATAAACCAATAACAATTTAATGTCAAACATCAAATTAAATAAAAACAAAGGTGATTCATCCAGCTCTTGCAAGGGTTGGGTGTGTGTCTTGACGATTTGAGGAGAAAGTACAATCAAGGAGTGAATTTTGGCTAGATCTAAGAGGTGTCTTCTATTTTAAAATGTTACATTAAGTATAATGTTATTATCATAGTTTGTATGTATATGCTATTTCCCCATTTGTTTTGAAATTGTTTTGTTATTTGAATTTTTTGTTGAATGAATTAATTTGACTTTTAATTTGATAAATCAAAACAAATTTTTTTTGTATATATATTAAAAAAATGTTTTAATTATAGATCCATGTTTTAAACTCTTAAACCAAATTGCATTTTTTTAGATCTAAAAATCTATAAACATATGATTTGCATTTGTGTTGAAACAGAAATATTGTATACACATATTGTCACTTTATCTTGAATTGAAAATATCATGAAATTTGAATACTTTGTTGAGTAAATTATTTGTTCTTAATCTAATAAATTAAAATAGAAGTTTACATATGCTTAACAATTTTTCGATGATAAATCTAAGCTTTGATTTTGATTACAACAATATTTAAATTTGTTACCTAATTTATTATCCCAAATGTCCTTATTTAAGATCTTAAAGGTTTGTTACTATATTGCTTAATTTGTTGTGTTCCACTTTTGTTTTGTTAAAAAATTAAATAAATTTCATTAAGTTAAAAAGGTTTAATTTATATGTATATATGTATTTTTGACTTCAAGTATACACAAGTTTACAAATGCATTAGACAATTTAATGTGGTATGGAAGTATGCTTTGAATTAATTAATAAGCTTTGGTTTAATCTTTATACACACATGTATGTGTGTTTGTGTGCATGTGTATACATATAAACATGTAATATTTTAATTTCAAATTGCTAAAGCATGATTTAATTTTTATTACTATTATCAAACAATTTAAAAGTGAGGTAATATTATATACATATTAATTTATTGTTTGTTGTTTATGTTTTCTAGTCATAATACAACTTGCATGATAATTAAATGTCGTATTAATAATATTGGCTAAAGTGGGAAAGTGGAATTAATCAATATCGTCACCTTTTATCTCCTTCCCTATTAGATCCTTATGTGATTGCATCTACATTCATTCTTGTTTATTCCTATATATTGTCACCAATTAATCGTACTTGATATATGTTTAGCAATTTTGACACAGTTAAAGTATGAATAAATATGATGTATTCAAACTTTTCTGAATCTAGCACTTAATTAATTTAGAATCAAACTAACAAAACATGACATTTATTTTTGTCCCTCCACATTCATTTCCTAATTATAAATAACCTACATCTTATTTCTTCTTTTACATTTTGTTTCTCCTAACACCTCATATTCAAAAGCTCTTATTCTTGCAAATCCAAAAGCATTCTTTTATAAAAATGCTTTTTTTTCATTTTTCGTACACTTCCTATTCTCATCTTAGTTGTTTTTCAATCTTTTCCTGTAGCCTCATCTTGAGAAAACGTAAGTATTATAATTTGTTTATTTTTATATATTTTTAACGCGTACTAATTTTTATTTTAATAATATTTCTTGTAACATGAATATCTTTTGCATATAAACTTTGATTCACGCGTGATTTCTTCTGTTGGATTCAAATCTATATTCCAGAAAACATGAAATTGATTTAGTTGAATTTGGAGATTGTTGAGTTTTGCGCTTCTGTTTGGATTTTTATGGGCTAAAATCAAAGGTGAGTGTTTTAACCCACTCACAACTTCTAAAATTTCTTATGTTTGTTAAATTAAATTTGGTTGTGATTATGCATTTATTTATGATTTTTTTTTGTATATTTTTAATCATCATCTCAGTTAATTTCATTTATTAAATTAAATCTTTATTTACTTTATTTTTAAATATAACTTTCAGTTAAATACCTGTTATATATATATTATCAGTTATTCGTTGATACTGATTGATTGTTTTGGATGATGATTGTGATGGATGTATGATTTATGATGGATGAATAGGCGTTGTATTTTATTTTTATAAACTGCAAGTTATTATGCATTTTTATTGATTCGGGATTACGGTTTGAAATGATATATAACCGTAATTTTTATTTTTAATTACGGATTGAAATGATAAACATCCGCATCACCTGACCATAGGGTAGAAAATTTCATACAGACACCGCGGTCTATATATATATATATATATATATATATAAATATGTTCAAATGATTTCTATGGTTTTAAAGAAATATAGGGATTATATAAATATTGATTTTTGATGTTATATAAACGTCAAATTTATTATTGATTTTAGCTATATATAAATAGGCTTGAAAAATAAAATAAGCCTAATAATAAAGTTGATTATTTTATATAATAAGGTTTAATGAATATTGATTTTTGATATTATATAAATATTATTAAAATGCTTGAATTTAAGCTTTGTATAAGTTTGTTAAATAAAAATTTAGTTTAATAATAGAGTTTGATTTTTATTAAAATAAATGTGAGTAAGCATTTAAATTTTATTTTAATATAGAGAGTATGATGATTTAAATAAATTAAGGTTGAGAGATAAGTTGGAGATTTATTTGGAATTGAATTTATTTACGAATTAAACTCTAAAAGGTTGATGTGGAATTTATTAAATTGAAAATTTTAAAAGGTATAATTATTATAACTGGATTTTGGGGTCTAGGTCAATAAAATGATAATTTCAAGTATAAATTAATTGAAGAAAATATTTAATATTTGAAATTTGAGTTTTTTAAATAAAATGGATTTATTATGTAAATTATTTCAAAGCTAACTAATAGAAGATTTGATTTTTGAATCTAGATTATCAAATTTAGTTTAGGAATTTTGAATATTAAGCTTTGAAATATATGAAATTTGAAATGGTGTATTTGAAGATTTAAATCTGTATTGGGATTGATTTTGAAATTAAAGAAGCTAATTTATTATATAAAGTAATTTAATGGTAAACCATTTAAGTATTGGAAGTTATGCTTCAAAGCTATGAATTTCAAGCTATTATGAGTTGAAAGTGCTATGATTTTGGGAAAAGGATATTTTTGAAATAAAAATGATAGTACATCGATTTGGGATTTCTTTAAAATAATATCATATTGATTTGGTTTATAAAATAGAAATGATATCGTATTTATATGGTTTTGAAATGGATATTTTATTCTGGTTTTAAAATATAAATTGTTTTGAAATAACCGCGGTGTTATAATAACGTTTGGTTGTTAAAGAGATCGGGATCGGAAGTTGTCATACTCTCTGCCAACCCCGAAAACCACTTTAACAACCGTGTACGAGGTGGAGATTCCAAAATGAAGTAGGATGGTGGCGGCGTTTCCTTTAAGGTAAATATGTGGACCCAACTCCCGTGAGTTGGCATAAGGTGGCTAAAACAGGAGCGATTCTCGGCCAATTGAGGTAGCATCTTTGATCGGACACATCCCTTCGATTTTATACTTTGACTTTTGGATTGATTCGTTGGCCACTTTTGATTTTTCTTTTTGGGGGTGTGGCTCGAGGTGGGCGGCAGCTGCGGCTGCGCGTTACCACCAGCCCAGATGCGTAATTGTATATCTACCCTAGCATTGCCTAGTTATGCCGTGTCACCTACCCTATCGCGCCTTGTACGAGTTTGGTTTTCTCCCATAGCCCGTGGAGTATTTAGGGTAGTCTCCAGATCTGGAGATGCGCTGATACTGGATGGACTACTGGGACTATAACGTGTTAAGGGCTATATGGGTAACCCCTTAATGCTAAGAAAAAAGTAAGTTTATTTTACAATTAGACACTATTATAATAGCGAAATATACTACATAGTAAATAGTTTAACGGATCCTTAAGAGATGTGAATCCCGAACATCTTTTGAGTCACTGCACTCATATTTATTTGTGTTAAATTTAACTTACATAAGATCTTTTAGTTCCGAATCGAGTGTTTTGTCTTTTCAAATTCGCTCGGGTCAGTCCGAGCATTTCAGGATTTGGAAGATCGTATTCCGGAGGACGAAGACGAAGATTTATTATTATATATTATAGTATTCCACTACATTCATACTTTATTCCGCTGCATTAATTATTATTCCTTGGTATGTGTACTCTGATATGTGTTGTATAGATATAATTAATGCTTTGTAAAATAGCTTCATGAACTGTATATTTGATCATTATATTTTATCGTTCCGCTGCAAGATTCTATTTTGTTCTTTTCTTCTCTGCTTTTTCTTATTTACCCCATAACAATTCGCCATTCCGTTGGCACGTATGTCGATTTAAAACGTGTGCAAAGTCAGGATGTTACATGTGGTATCAGAGCTTTGGTTTAACGATAAACCTTAGCTTTGTGGGGGTCCGACTCTTTGTTAATAGGGTAGTAATACCCTATGGGAGTCGCTGAGAGTATATATATGAGAGAGCGTATTTGTTAGTGTTATAAAAGGTTTTAATATTGTGTAAATCTATTCCGTTTTGTATTTATAAACTCTGGTTGGTGCATGGGACGCTGTGACATCAATAGGGATTTCTAAACACTTAATAGGATAGACCGACATAATATTTGTTTTTAATATAGGTGAATAAATTTTTTTTGCCTATTATATTTTCTATACATAAAATAAATTTTTAAATGACATATATATTGGTTGCAATATATTGGTTGTTAGGAAATAAAATTTATAAATAATAATTGAAATAAGAATGAAAATAAAATAAATGAAATTGGAAACTTAGAACTTAAGTTCCGGGCTATTGAAAATTTCTTTCGAGTAATTGTGGAATATAATAAAATTGTTATAAGTATTTTCTGATATAAATATTTCAATGTAAATTGGAAGAATGGTTTTAAAGAAGATTTTGGAAACGATATTAGTTTTATACTTCCCTCTCTGTCGCTGAAAAATAATTTCGGTGACGAGTGCATGCATCATCGACATTCATTTTCGAGTTTCGAAGTGCGAAGGCCATTGTAGTAGTTTACTGCAGATTTGTTTTGATGAACAAATAGAAATTTTAAAATTGTTTAATATAATTGGATACATAAACTGTAAATATATACATTTATCTATTATTTTAAAATAATTTGAAATTAAACCCGGTATTTAGTTCTTAAGTTTCCATAAATTAATAATTTCAATTATTATAGTGAAAGCGAATGTAACTAATTAATAATTGGAACCTTTAATTAAAATAAGAGATAAGTGGTAAGTTATAAATGAAATTAGAAGAAATTTGAAATTGTAACTTAATAAGCAAAGATATAATTATTGAACATTTAATCAATCAAAAAGGGAAATAAGATAGACTTGTATGATTACATTCTTAAAGGCATATATATAACTTACCAAAAGATATAAAAGTTGAAATGTTTAATAAGAAATTGAAATTATACAAGAAAATCTAAAAGGATGAAAGTATTCAATGAAATTTCCTTAATAAACAAGAATTTGGTGTGGTAGATGTTAGGAACTTAAGTATGATTGAAAGACTATTAATTAAAATAGAAAGGTAAGTATTATAAATGGAATTTAGTAATAAATGAAAGTAAATAAATGAAATTAAGTAGTATATATGAAAGATAATAAACTTAAGTAAATGACTGAAGCTAATTATTAATAAAATAAGCAGAAAGATGAATACTGCAAAAAAACGAAGATAATAAAAGGATAAACCATTATATGTATAAAAAGGAAATCAAACAACAATAGTATGAAATAAAATTAACAAGAATAAACTTAGTTTATTGTTTGGATTTGTTGTTTGTTTGGTTTGTGGTTGTTTGGGTAAGTATACTTTAAAATTGAATGGATGAATCAATAATCTATTTAGTTTCATCAAAGACTATTGAGTAAAGGGTGCACTTGATAGTTTATTTTACATTCTATACAATATAAAGTTTTGAACCCAAACAACTGTTTGCTTTGTTTGAATGAATGATTGAATTGTGTTGATTCTGTATGAAGGTTGTACGCTGTTTGTTGCAATTGGTTGTTGAATTGATTGTTTGTTTGTGGTTGAACAACTTAAATATTCATTTTATATAATTGTTAACCCTTTTAGATTATATAAGTGAAATGCAGGTTATGGAAGTAATTGCTAATGCTTTTGGTTCCATAAATAAGCGTTAATTGCCCGACAAATAGGTACGTTTTCGGATTACGGTTTATAGCGTTATTATATTATTTTCCCATGTTGGGATATATATTATTTTGAATCATATGTTGTATATTGTTATATTTGATATTACTATTTTCTCCCGAGCCTCTCCGTACAAAGGAGACTCTACCGAATTTTTTCGTAAATTTTGGATTTAGAAACATTTTGAAAATGTTTTCCAGACTTTATATTTGAGCCATAAAAGATTTAATGGTAATAAACTGGTATATTTTATTTAAAATAAGTAATTTTGTAAATTTATTGTTTATAAATTTAATATTTTAATTTTAATTCTTCTTTACCCTTCTTTTCCTTTTTGGGGACGAAAAGTTTTGAGTGGGGGAGAGTGTAACGACCCGTAAAATTTAATGATTTTAAAAGAGTTAATTTAATAGGATTTCTAATTTAATTTAGAAAGGAATAAAAGTCTTAAAGTTTATATTGGAGCGAATGTAGAAATTTGATGAAGCAACTGTAATTAAATGTTAACAATTTAATATTTATATGGCAATAAATTAAAATTGAGAGGTATTTAAGAATTTAACCCCATAAGTTGATGTAAATGTATTAAACTTGAAATTTTAAAAGATATGATATTTATAATCGAATTTTTTTTAAGATTACAATTAAATGAACTTTAATGTTACACTAATAAGATCTAGACAATAACTGAAATTTATGAATGTAACAAAATGAATAGAAATATTAATTTTATTTCATAACTTAACAATTGATGTAATAAAAAGAATGAAACCAAGATAAAATAATTGATTGGGATTTTAATTTTTATTAATATGTAAAACTGAAAAAAATTCAATATAAATTGAAATATAGTAACTAATATAAATAAAAGACCAAAATTGGATAGTATTAATGTAGGAAAGACAAACAAATATTAAATATGTTATTTGTGTAATTAATGGATAGGAATACCAAAGGCTAATTGTAATAAGGGATATAATTGAGGAATATAAGTGGTAGAATAATAAAAATTTATGATTTTATTTTTGTTAACATATGTTAAGAGATATGTTTATGATCTTAATTTGAACATCTGCTAATAACATGTATTACAATAAGATAAAAAAATGATAACATACGTCAGGTGTATTTAATGACATTGTTTGAATGTAATTAATAACTGTGATTATAATAATAAATGTTAATCATGATTAAATTATGTGAATGTATTATTAATTATTTGAATGCATGTATAAAATGTTATGCAAATATCAATATTCAATATCGGCACACCTTTGAAACAAGGTTTTAAATAAATAACTACATGGATGTTTTATTTTGTTGGAAACCTTATGCACTATGAATGCATGCTAAGATCGGCCAACACATGGAGAAAATGAAAATGTTGATTGAATTAAATAAGAAAGTTAAGTAAGAAGAATAGAAAAAGATTCTTTTACCCTATTAAAAAAAAAATCTCCTCATTCTTCTTTCCTTTTTTATAAAATCCTTCCTCCTCCTCTCCAAAAAAAAGGGCTGCCATCATCTTCATTTTAAAAAAATAAACCAATAACAATTTAATGTCAAACATCAAATTAAATAAAAATAAAGGTGATTCATCCAGCTCTTGCAAGGGTTAGGTGTGGGTCTTGATGATCTGTGGAGAAACTACAAATCAAGGAGTGAATTTTGGCTAGATCTAAGAGGTGTCTTCTATTTTAAAATGTTATATTAAGTATAATGTTATTCTCATAGTTTGTATGTATATGCTATTTCCTCATTTGTTTTGAAATTGTTATGTTATTTGAATTTTTTATTGAATGAATCAATTTGACTTTTAATTTGATAAATCAAAACAAATTTTTTTTGTATATATATTAAAAAAATGTTTTAATTATAGATCCGTGTTTTAAACTCTTAAACTAAATTGCATTTTTTTAGATCTGAAAGTTTATATACATATGATTTGCATTTGTGTTGAAACGGAAATATTGTATACACATATTGTCACTTTATCTTGAATTGAAAATATCATGAAATTTGAATACTTTGTTGAGTAAATTATTTATTCTTAATCTAATAAATTAAAATAGAAGTTTACATATGCTTAACAATTTTTCGATGATAAATCTAAGCTTTGATTTTGATTACAACAATATTTAATTTTGTTACCTAATTTATTATCCCAAATGTCCTTATTTAAGATCTTAAAGGTTTGTAACTATATTGCTTAATTTGTTGTGTTCCACTTTTGTTTTGTTAAAAAATTAAATAAATTTCATTAAGGTAAAAAGGTTTAATTTATATGTATATATGTATTTTTTACTTCAAGTATACACAAGTTTACAAATGCATTAGACAATTTAATGTGGTATGGAAGTATGCTTTGAATTAATTAATAAGCTTTGGTTTAATCTTTATACACACATGTATGTGTGTTTGTGTGCATGTGTATACATATAAACATGTAATATTTTAATTTCAAATTGCTAAAGCATGATTTAATTTTTATTACTATTATCAAACAATTTAAAAGTGAGGTAATATTATATACATATTAATTTATTGTTTGTTGTTTATGTTTTCTAGTCATAATACAACTTGCATGATAATTAAATGTCGTATTAATAAAATTGGCTAAAGTGGGAAAGTGGAATTAATCAATATCGTCACCTTTTATCTCCTTCCCTATTAGATCCTTATGTGATTGCTTCTACATTTATTCTTGTTTATTCCTATATATTGTCACCAATTAATCGTACTTGATATATGTTTAGCAATTTTGACACAGTTAAAGTATGAATAAATATGATGTATTCAAACTTTTCTGAATCTAGCACTTAATTAATTTAGAATCAAACTAATAAAACATGACATTTATTTTTGTCCCTCCACATTCATTTCCTAATTATAAATAACCTACATCTTATTTCTTCTTTTACATTTTGTTTCTCCTAACACCTCATATTCAAAAGCTCTTATTCTTGCAAATCCAAAAGCATTCTTTTATAAAAATGCTTTTTTTTCATTTTTCGTACACTTCCTGTTCTCATCTTAGTTGTTTTTCAATCTTTTCCTGTAGCCTCATCTTGAGAAAACGTAAGTATTATAATTTGTTTATTTTTATATTTTAACACGTACTAATTTTTATTTTAATAATATTTCTTGTAACATGAATATCTTTTGCATATAAACTTTGATTCACGCGCGATTTCTTCTGTTGGATTCAAATCTATATTCCAGAAAACATGAAATTGATTTAGTTGAATTTGGAGATTGTTGAGTTTTGCGCTTCTGTTTGGATTTTTATGGGCTAAAATCAAAGGTGAGTGTTTTAACCCACTCATAACTTCTAAAATTTCTTATGTTTGTTAAATTAAATTTGGTTGTGATTATGCATTTATTTATGATTTTTTTTATATATTTTTAATCATCATCTCAGTTAATTTCATTTATTAAATTAAATCGTTATTTAATTTATTTTTAAATATAACTACTAGTTAAATACCTGTTATATACATTATCAGTTATCAGTTATCCGTTGATATTGATTGATTGTTTTGGATGATGATTGTGATGGATGTATGATTTATGATGGATGAATAGTCGTTGTATTTTATTTTTATAAACTGCAAGTTATTATGCATTTTTATTGATTCGGGATTGCGGTTTGAAATGATATATAACCGTAATTTTTATTTTTAGTCACGGATTGAAATGATAAACATCCGCATCACCTGACCATAGGGTAGAAAATTTCATACAGACACCGCGGTCTATATATATATGAAAATATGTTCAAATGATTTCTACGGTTTTAAAGAAATACAGGGATTATATAAATATTGATTTTTGATGTTATATAAACGTCAAATTTATTATTGATTTTAGCTATATATAAATAGGCTTGAAATATAAAATAAGCCTAATAATAAAGTTGATTATTTTATATAATAAGGTTTAATGAATATTGATTTTTGATAGTATATAAATATTATTAAAATGCTTGAATTTAAGCTATGTATAAGTTTGTTAAATAAAAATTTAGTTTAATAATAGAGTTTGATTTTTATTAAAATAAATGTGAGTAAGCATTTAAATTTTATTTTAATATAGAGAGTATGATGATTAAAATAAATTAAGGTTGGGAGATAAATTGGAGATTTATTTGGAATTGAATTTATTTAAGAATTAAACTCTAAAAGGTTAATGTGGAATTTATTAAATTGAAAATTTTAAAAGGTATAATTATTATAAGTGGATTTTGGGGTCTAGGTGAATAAAATGATTATTTCAAGTATAAATTAATTGAAGAAAATATTTAGTATTTGAAATTTGAGTTTTTTAAATAAAATGGATTTATTATGTAAATTATTTCAAAAATAACTAATAGAAGATTTGATTTTTGAATCTAGATTATCAAATTTAGTTTAGGAATTTTGAATATTAAAGCTTTGAAATATATGAAATTTGGAATGGTGTATTTGAGGATTTAAATCTATATTGGGATTGATTTCGAAATTAAAGAAGCTAATTTATTATATAAAGTAATTTAATAGTAAACCATTTAAGCATTGGAAGTTATGTTTTAAAGCTATGAATTTCAAGGTATTATGAGTTGAAAGTGCTATGATTTTGGGAAAAGGATATTTGTGAAATAAAAATGATAGTATATCGATTTGGGATTTCTTTAAAATGATATCATATTGATTTGGTTTATAAAATAGAAATGATATCGTATTTATATGGTTTTGAAACAGATATTTTATTCTAGTTTTAAAATATAAATTATTTTGAAATAACCGCGGTGTTATAATAACGTTTGGTTGTTGAAGAGACCGGGATCAGAAGCTGTCATACTCTCTGCCAACCCCGAAAACCACTTTAACAACCGTGTACGCGGTGGAGATTCCAGAATGAAGTAGGATGGCGGCGGCGTTTCCTTTAAGGTAAATATGTGGACCCAACTCCCATGAGTTGGCATAAGGTGGCTAAAACAGAAGCGATTCTCAGGCCAATTGAGGTAGCACCTTTGATCGGACACATCCCTTCGATTTTATACTTTGACTTTTGGATTGATTCGGTGGCCACTTTTGATTTTTCTTTTTGAGGGTGTTGCTCGAGGTGGGCGGTAGCTGCGGCTGCGCGTTACCACCAGCCCAGATGCGTAATTGGTATATCTACCCTGGCATTGCCTAGTTGTGCCGTGTCACTTACCTTATCTCGCCTTGTACGAGTTTGGTTTTCTCCCGTAGCCCGTGGAGTATTTAGGGTAGTCTCCAGATCTGGAGATGCGCTGATACTGGATGGACTACTGGGACTATTACGTGTTAAGGGCTATATGGTTAACCCCTTAATGCTAAGAAAAAAAGTAAGTTTATTTTACAATTAGACACTATTATAATAGCGAAATATACTACATAGTAAATAGTTTAAAGGATCCTTAAGAAACGTGAATCCCGAACATCTTTTGAGTCACTGCACTCACATTTATTTCTGTTAAATTTAACTTACATAAGATCTTTTAGTTCTGACTCGAGTGTTTTGTCTTTTCAAATTCGCTCGGGTCAGTCCGAGCATTTCAGGATTTGGAAGACCATATTCCGGAGGACGAAGACGAAGATTTATTATTATATATTATAGTATTCCACTACATTCATACTTTATTCCGCTGCATTAATTATTATTCCTTGGTATGTGTACTCTGATATGTATTGTATAGATACAATTAATGCTTTGTAAAACAGCTTCATGAACTGTATATTTGATTATCATATTTTATCGTTCCGCTGCAAGATTCTATTTTGTTCTTTTCTTCTCTGCTTTTTCTTATTTACCTCATAACAATCCGCCCTTCCGTACGGTTTGAATTGGCACGTATGTCGATTTAAAACGTGCGCAAAGTCAGGATGTTACATGTGGTATCAGAGCTTTGGTTTAACGATAAACCTTAGCTTTGTGGGGGTCTGACTCTTTGTTAATAGGGTCGTAATACCCTATGGGAGTCGCTGAGAGTATATATATGGGAGAGCGTATTTGTTAGTGTTATAAAAGGTTTTAATATTGTGTTAATCTGTTCCGTTTTGTATTTATAAACTCTGGTTGGTGCATGGGACGCTGTGACATCAATAAGGATTTCTAAACACTTAGTAGGACAGACCGACATAATATTTGTTTTTAATATAGGTGAATGAAATTTTTTTGCCTATTATATTTTCTATACATAAAATAAATTTTTAAATGATATATATATATATATATTGGTTGCAATATATTGGTTGTTAGGAAATAAAATTTATAAATAATAATCGAAATAAGAATGAAAATAAAATAAATGAAATTGGAAACTTAGAACTTAAGTTCCAGGCTATTGAAAATTTCTTTCGAGTAATTGTGGAATATAATAAAATTGTTATAAGTATTTTCTGATATAAATATTTAATGTAAATTGGAAGAATGGTTTTAAAGAAGATTTTGGAAAAGATATTAGTTTTATACTTCCCTCTCTGTCGTTGAAAAATAATTTCGGTGACGAGTGCATGCATAGTCGACATTCGTTTTCGAGTCTCGAAGTGGGAAGCCCATTGTAGTACTTTACTGCAGATTTGTTTTGATGAACAAATAGAAATTTTAAAATTGTTTAATATAATTAGATATATAAACTGTAAATATATACATTTATCTATTATTTTAAAATAATTTGAAATTAAACTCGGTATGTAGTTCTTAAGTTTCCATAAATTAATAATTTCAATTATTATAGTGAAATTGAATGTAACTAATTAATAATTGGAACCTTTAATTAAAATAAGAGGTAAGTGCTAAGTTATAAATGAAATTAAAAGAAATTTGAAATTGTAACTTAATAAGCAAAGGATATAATTATTGAACATTTAATTAATCAAAAAGGGATATAAGATAGACTTGTATGATTACATTCTTAAAGGCATATATATAACTTACCAAAAGATATAAAAGTTGAAATGTTTAATAAGAAATTGTAATTATACAAGAAAAATCTAAAACAATGAAAGTATTCAATGAAATTTTCTTAATAAACAAGAATTTGGTGCTGTAGATGTTAGGAACTTAAGTATGATTGAAAGACTATTAATTAAAATAGAAAGGTAAGTATTATAAATGGAATTTAGTAATAAATGAAAGTAAATAAATGAAATTAAGTAGTATATATGAAAGATAATAAACTTAAGTAAATGATTGAAGCTAATTATTAATAAAATAAGCAGAAAGATGAATACTGCAAATAAACGAAGATAGTAAAAGGATAAACCATTATATGTATAAAAAGGAAATCAAACAACAATAGTATGAAATAAAATTAACAAGAATAAACTTAGTTTATTGTTTGGATTTGTTGATTGTTTGGTTTGTGGTTGTTTGGGTAAGGATACTTTAAAATTGAATGGATGAACGAATAATATATTTAGTTTCATCAAAGACTATTGAGTAAAGGGTGCACTTGATAGTTTATTTTACATTCTATACAATATATAGTTTTGAACCCAAACAACTGTTTGCTTTGTTTGAATGAATGATTGAATTGTGTTGATTCTGTATGAAGGTTGTACGCTGTTTGTTGCAATTGGTTGTTGAATTGATTGTTTGTTTGTGGTTGAACAACTTAAATATTCATTTTATATAATTGTTAACCCTTTTAGATTATATAAGTGAAATGCAGGTTATGGAAGCAATTGCTACTGCTTTTGGTTCCATAAATAAGCGTTAATTGCCCGACAAATAGGTACGTTTTCGGATTACGGTTTATATCGTTATTATATTATTTTCCTGTGTTGGGATATATATTATTTTGAATCATATGTTGTATATTGTTATATTTGATATTACTATTTTCTCCCGAGCCTCTCCGTACAAAGGAGACTCTGCCGAATTTTTTCGTAAATTTTGGATTTAGAAACATTTTGAAAATGTTTTCCAAACTTTATATTTGAGTAATAAAAGATTTAATGGTATAAACTAGTATATTTTATTTAAAATAAGTAATTTTGTAAATTTATTGTTTATAAATTTAATATTTTAAATTTAATTCTTCTTTACCCTTCTTTTCCTTCTTTTCCTTTTTGGGGACGAAAAGTTTTGAGTGGGGGAGAGTGTAACGACCCGTAAAATTTGATGATTTCAAAAGAGTTAATTTAATAGGATTTCTAATTTAATTTAGAAAGGAATAAAAGTCTTAAAGTTTATATTGGAGCGAATGTAGAAATTTGATGAAGCAACTGTAATTAAATGTTAACAATTTAATATTTATATGGCAATAAATTAAAATTGAGAGGTATTTGAGAATTTAACCCCATAAGTTAATGTAAATGTATTAAACTAGAAATTTCAAAAGATATGATATTTATAACCGAATTTTTTTCCAGATTACAATTAAATGAACTTTAATGTTACACTAATAAGATCTAGACAATAACTGAAATTTATGAATGTA
The DNA here is from genome assembly GCA_030765085.1 of Allium cepa. Classification (NCBI taxonomy): domain Eukaryota; kingdom Viridiplantae; phylum Streptophyta; class Magnoliopsida; order Asparagales; family Amaryllidaceae; genus Allium; species Allium cepa. Next base: position 324,208,397 of record CM060939.1, read on the forward strand.
ACAAAATGAACAGAAATGTTAATTTTATTTCATAAGTTAACAATTGATGTAATAAAAAGAATGAAACCAAGATAAAATAATTAATTGGGATTTTAATTCTTATTAATATGTAAAACTGAAAAAAATTCAATATAAATTAAAATATAGTAATTAATATAAATAAAAGACCAAAATTGGATAGTATTAACGTAGTGAAAGACAAACAAATATTAACTATGTTGTTTGTGTAATTGATGGATAGGAATACCAAAGGCTAATTGTAATAAAGGATATAATTGAGGAATATAAGTGGTAGAATAATAAAAATTATGATTTTATTTTTGTTAACATATGTTAAGAGATATGTTTATGATCTTAATTTGAACTTCTACTAATAACATGTATTACAGTAAGATAAAAAAATTAAAACATACGTCAGGTGTATTTAATGACATTGTTTGAATGTAATTAATAACTGTGATTATAATAATAAATGTTAATCATGATTAAATTATGTGAATGTTATTATTAATTATTTGAATGCATGTATAAAAAGTTATGCAAATATCAATATTCAATATCAGCACTCCTTTGAAACAAGGTTTAAATAAATAACTACATTGATGTTTTATTTTGTTGGAAACCTTATGTACTATGAATGCATGCTAAGATCAGCCAATACATGGAGAAAATGAAAATGTTGATTGAATTAAATAAGAAAGTTAAATAAGAAGAATAGAAAAAGATTCTTTTACCCTATTAAAAAAAATCTCCTCGTTTTTCTTTCCTTTTTTATAAAATCCTTCCTCCTCCTCTCCAAAAAAAGGGCTGCCATCATCTTCATTTAAACAAAATAAACCAATAACAATTTAATGTCAAACATCAAATTAAATAAAAGTAAAGGTGATTCATCCAGCTCTTGCAAGGGTTGGGTGTGGGTCTTGACGATCTAAGGAGAAAGTACAAATCAAGGAGTGAATTTTGGCTAGATCTAAGAGGTGTCTTCTATTTTAAAATGTTATATTAAGTATAATATTATTATCATAGTTTGTATGTATATGTTATTTCCTCATTTGTTTTGAAATTGTTATGTTATTTGAATTTTTTGTTGAATGAATTAATTTGACTTTTAATTTGATAAATCAAAACAAATTTTTTTTGTATATATATTAAAAGAATGTTTTAATTATAGATCCATGTTTTAAACTCTTAAACCAAATTGCATTTTTTTTAGATCTGAAAGTTTATATACATATGATTTGCATTAGTGTTGAAACAGAAATATTGTATACGCATATTTTCACTTTATCTTAAAATGAAAATATCATGAAATTTGAATACTTTGTTGAATAAATTATTTGTTTTTAATCTAATAAATTATAATAGAAGTTTACATATGCTTAACAATTTTTCAGTGATAAATCTAAGCTTTGATTTTGATTACAACAATATTTAAATTTGTTACCTAATTTATATCTCAAATGTCCTTATTTAAGGATCTTAAAGGTTTGTTACTATATTGCTTGGTTTGTCGTGTTCCACTTTTGTTTTGTTAAAAAATTAAATTTCATTAAGCTAAAAAGGTTTAATTTATATGTATATATGTATTTTTGACTTCAAGTATACATAAGTTTACAAATGCATTAGACAATTTAATGTGGTATGGAAGTATGCTTTGAATTAATTAATAAGCTTTTGTTTAATCTTTATACACATATGTATGTGTGTTTGTGTGCATGTGTATACATATAAACATGTAATATTTTAATTTCAAATTGCTAAAGCATGATTTAATTTTGATTATTATTATCAAATAATTTAAAAGTGAGGTAATATTATATACATATTAATTTATTGTTTGTTGTTTATGTTTTCTAGTCACAATACAACTTGCATGATAATTAAATGTCGTATTAATAAAATTGGCTAAAGTGGGAAAGTGGAATTAATCAATGTCGTCACCTTTTATCTCCTTCCCTATTAGATCCTTATGTGATTGCATCTGCATTTATTCTTGTTTATTCCTATATATTGTCACCAATTAATCGTACTCGATATATGTTTAGCAATTTTGACACACAGTTAAAGTATGAATATATATGATGTATTCAAACTTTTCTGTATCTAGCACTTAATTAATTTAGAATCAAACTAATAAAACGTGACATTTATTTTTGTCCCTCCACATTCATTTCCTAATTATAAATAACCTACATCTTATTTCTTCTTTTACATTTTGTTTCTCCTAACACCTCATATTCTAAAGCTCTTATTCTTGCAAATCCAAAAGCATTCATTTATAAAAATGCTTTTTTTCATTTTTCGTACACTTCCTGTTCTCATCTTATGTGTTCTTCAATCTTTTCCTGAAGCCTCATCTTGAGAAAACGTAAGTATTAAAATTTGTTTATTTTTATATATTTTTAACGCGTACAAATTTTTGTTTTAATAATATTTCATGTAACATGAATATCTTTTGCATATAAACTTTGATTCACGCGCGATTTCTTCTGTTGGATTCAAATCTATATTCCAGACAACATGAAATCGATTTAGTTGAATTTGAAGATTGTTGAGTTTTGCGCTTCTGTTTGGATTTTTATGGGCTAAAATCAAAGGTGAGTGTTTTAACCCACTCACAACTTCTAAAATTTCTTATGTTTGTTAAATTAAATTTGGTTGTGATTATGCATTTATTTATGATTTTTTTTGTATATTTTTAATCATCATCTCAGTTAATTTCATTTATTAAATTAAATCTTTATTTAATTTATTTTTAAATATAACTTCCAGTTAAATACCTGTTATATATATATTATCAGTTATGCGTTGATACTGATTGATTATTTTGGATGATGATTGTGATGGATGTATGATTTATGATGGATGAATAGGCGTTGTATTTTATTTTTATAAACTGCAAGTTATTATGCATTTTTATTGATTCAGGATTACGGTTTGAAATGATATTTAACCGTAATTTTTATTTTTAATTACGGATTGAAATGATAAACATCCGCATCACCTGACCATAGGGTAGAAAATTTCATACAGACACCGCAGTTTATATATATATATAAATATGTTCAAATGATTTTTATGGTTTTAAAGAAATATACAGATTATGTAAATATTGATTTTAGATGTTTTATAAACGTCAAATTTATTATTGATTTTAGCTATATATAAATAGGCTTGCAATATAAAATAAGCCTAATAATAAAGTTGATTATTTTATATAATAAGGTTTAATGAATATTGATTTTTGATACTATATAAATTTTATTAAAATGCTTGAATTTAAGCTATGTATAAGTTTGTTAAATAAAAATTTAGTTTAATAATAGTGTTTGATTTTTTATTAAAATAAACGTGAGTAAGTATTTAAATTTTATTTTAATATTGAGAGTATGACGATTTAAATAAATTAAGGTTGGGAGATGAATTGGAGATTTATTTGAATTGAATTTATTTAAGAATTAAACTCTCAAAGGTTGATGTGGAATTTATTAAATTGAAAATTTTAAAAGGTATAATTATTATAACTGGATTTTGGGGTCTAGGTGAATAAAATGATTATTTCAAGTATAAATTAATTGAAGAAAATATTTAGTATTTGAAATTTGAGTTTTTTTAAATAAAATGGACTTATTATGTAAATTATTTCAAAACTAAATAATAGAAGATTTGATTTTTGAATCTAGATTATCAAATTTAGTTTAGGAATTCTGAATATTAAAGCTTTGAAATATATGAAATTTGAAATGGTTTATTTGAGGATTTAAATCTGTATTGGGATTGATTTTGAAATTAAAGAAGCTAATTTATTATATAAAGTAATTTAATAGTAAACCATTTAAGTATTGGAAGTTATGTTTCAAAGCTATGAATTTCAAGGTATTATGAGTTGAAAGTGCTATGATTTTAGGAAAATGATATTTTTGAAATAAAAATGATATTATATCGACTTGGGATTTCTTTAAAATGATATCATATTGATTTGGTTTTTAAAATAGAAATGATATCGTATTTATATGGTTTTGAAACGGATATTTTATTCTGGTTTTAAAATATAAATTATTTTGGAATAACCGCGGTGTTATAATAACGTTTGGTTGTTGAAGAGACCGGGATCGAAAGTTGTCATATCTCTGCCAACCCCGAAAACCACTTTAACAACCGTGTACGCGGTGGAGATTCTAGAATGAAGTAGGATGATGGCGGTGTTTCCTTTAAGGTAAATACATGGACCCAACTCCCGTGAGTTGGCATAAGGTGGCTAAAACAGGAGCGATTCTCGGGCCAATTGAGGTAGCATCTTTGGTCGGACACATCCCTTCGATTTTATATTTTGACTTTTGGATTGATTTGGTGGCCACGTTTTCTTTTTCTTTTTGGGGGTGTGGCTCGAGGTGGGCGTTAGTTGCGGCTACGCGTTACCACCAGCCCGGATGCGTAATTGGTATATCTACCCTGGCATTGCCTAGTTGTGCCGTGTCACCTACCCTATCGCGCCTTGTACGAGTTTGGTTTTCTCCCGTAGCCCGTGGAGTATTTAGGGTAATCTCCCGATCTGGAGACGCACTGATACTGGATGGACTACTGGGACTATTACGTGTTAAGGGCTATATGGGTAACCCCTTAATGCTAAGTTTATTTTACAATTAGACACTATTATAATAGCGAAGTATACTACATAGTAAATAGTTTAACGGATCCTTAAGAGATGTGAATCCCGAACATCTTTTGAGTTACTGCACTCAAATTTAATTTCTGTTAAATTTAACTTACATAAGATCTTTTAGTTCTGACTCGAGTGTTTTGTCTTTTCAAATTTGCTCGGGTCAGTCCGAGCATTTCAGGATTTGGAAGACCGTATTCCGAAGGACGAAGACGAAGATTTATTATTATATATTATAATGTTCTACTACATTCATACTGTATTCCGCTGCATTAATTATTATTCCCTGGTATGTGTACTCTGATATGTAATGTATAAATATAATCAATGCTTTGTAAAACAGCTTCATGAACTGTATATTTGATTATTATATTTTGTCGTTCCGCTGCAAGATTCTATTTTGTTCTTTTCTGCTTTTTTTTATTTACCCCATAACAATCCATCCTTTCGCATGGTTTGAATTGGCACTTGTGCCGATTTAAAACGTGTGCAAAGTCGGGATGTTACAGATACACCTAATTTACTAACTGTATTTGGTTTAGATAGTGTAATTATTAAAGTGACAGAGCTGGATGTTTGTGATAGAATTTCAATCAAACTATGCTCCAAATTTGCAAATATGTTCAATATGAAAGTTTTCATATTTAAAGTAATATTTCCAAAACATTAAAAATTATCGAATTCTGTTAAACAATGAAAAAGTTATGACTAAAACAATTTTTAGATTTGAAGTTCACCTCTGCTGTCGTTTTAGTCTCGGGACAGCATCACTAGAAGTAATTTTCGACCATCCAAACCTCAAAATTTAATAAAACCCAAAACATGAAAGTTATGGAAGACAATCTAAGCTTTCCTAAACATTAAGAATTGTTAAATTTGGACATCAATGAGAAAGATATGCTGAAATTATCAACGACATTAAGCACAGAAATTGACAATTTTACAACGACAGGACAACGAATTTGTATTGGGTTTTTCGACCATCTGTGTTTGGAATTTGCAAAAGTGTTTAACTTAAAGTTATCACACTCTTTTCAAGCTTTCCAGAACTTCAAACAAAATAGAATTCCGATTTAAAACAAAAAAGTTATACCCAATTTACTGACAACGGTTTACAAATGAACATGCAATAAAATTAAAATTGAGATTTCTAACCTTGAAATCTCAATCTATGCTATAAAATGTGAATTTTCAACTCACCTTGCTATATCAAAACAACAATCTGGATTATTCGCCGAAAGGAAGAAGTTTGGCTTGAATTTAAGCTTCTACATCCTGTAAAACTAAGAAACAGGGACATGCAAGAAAGAGGAAAATAATTAACAGGCCATCGTAACAAAATTTGGATTTTTGATGAAATATTAGGTCTTAGATTCGATTACTTGTAGATTTAGCTTAAATTTGATTTTAAAAACACAAGTTTTCAGTTTTAATTTGAAGTTTTGGCTAGGGTTTGAAGAGGGAATGGATTTCTCTTCTCTGAAGCCTTCTGGAATATACAGCAAGAAGAAAATGAATGTACATACCTTATTTTTTTTCTCTTTGCTAGTTTACTAAAAAGTTGGGCTAAGAACTAAAGAGTTTGGATCCAAATTGAATAATTAGCCTATGTTAATTATTTTAACACTTAATACATATGAACACTAATGCAATGGATCCAACCAACCAATATTTTCAAGTTTTCACTCAAATAAAATATGTAGATTTATATACATACAAAATAGAATACTTTCTATCATATAAAAAGATTAATCTTTATTTTTAAGACATTATATTATCATAAAACTTAATTTACAAAAATACACCATTTCACCGATAAATGCAAAAGTTCACATTTTGAACTTCTAAAATATAAAAAAATTGTTTTCTTACTTAGAAAAATATGGCAAACCACTTTAAACTCCAATTCATAATCAAAACATATTTTTAAACCCAATTTCACCTTTTTATTAAATATAACACCTTTTAAGAATTAACTACTTCTTTTAAAATTTATTAAAAGAAGCAATGACAATAATTAATAAAATTATTGCTTTATCACCCAATAAAGATCATCTGCCACTTATTTATAACTCAAATTATTATAATAAAGTTCCCAAAACTTTATTTTCTCATTTATTCCCAAAATTTATTGTTTATTCGAAATAAAAAATATATATTTTCAATTTATTATCAATTCACAACATTAAATTATAATTATCGTTATAATTTAATATTTACAGGTAATCGCTAAACCAGGGTTGTTACAGACTACCCCCCTTATAAAAATTGCGTCCTCATAATTTCTAGATAAGAGCTTGTATTAACTCATTTATTTCATCAATCAAAGGAAGATAGGTAAGCTCGAGTGTAAAATTCTCTCACCCTAAACACAAGATGATAGAAAATTAAGATAAGATTGCTCGATTAATTCTAAGATTTTCTAAGTGGAATTACTGGGATTTACGAACCATTTAATTTCTATGAGCAATACATCCCTATTTCGTAGGCTTTCACCTTTGAAGCAAAACATGGATAGGATGTTACGCAACCGATAAATCGAGTGAGATCGATTCCTAAGAAGCTTTACAAATAGAGTCCGGATTTAGTCATAACTTTATTCCGAACTACAGCCTACAAGATGATAATTAATATGACTTTCCTTGTAACACTACGAAGGGAGTCATACGGATATTAGATTGGCCACTATTACAAAAAGAAAACCCAACAAAATTTAGGTGGTTTTCCCCGCAGTAACACCAGACTCAAAGAATTGCATAATTGCAAATCGTAAGTTATTGCACAAATGCAAGTTAAGACTCAAGGAATAGATTTTTAAATTCTCTCTTACTAATCAAATATTCTTAAAGTTTTCCAAGACATTATCTTCAAGATTTAAAATTCTAAATTTTCAACACTTGAAAATTTCCAAAGCATCTTACTTAGATTTTCAAATTTAACTTCATTACTCTTCGTTAGAGTAAATAAAGTTTAAGTTGTTTATCCTCTAATTTGAAACATAAATTATTATTATTTTCAATTTGTTTCTCAAATTTTTTAAGTGTTAGAAATTTCTGAAAAAATCGGTTGAGTCTCCTTTATACGGAGGCCGTATACAATATTATAAAAATTATTTATATAATATACATCGACCATTGGGTCGGAAACACAACATATAGCATCATTTAACACTTTGAATATTTAATCCGAAAATATACCTTCCTCTTAGCATTTTAAAGCGAGTTTGCATAAACTTATATATATTCTTTCTCAAAATATATTCCAACTATCCTCTTTTCACCTGTACTTAACTCAAATAGATGATATTAGTTCATGATCATAAATAAGAAATGTTACACTTAACTATTAAGGGAAATAGAACAATTTTATTTCGGACCTGCTGTAAAGAAGTCCTGTTTTGATCCAGCAAACAACAAAATCTGAAAAACTTTTAAAAAATGAAAGTTATTGTACTCAGTCTATGCTTTCCAGCAATATAAAGATTATCAAAATTGGATTTATGTTTTGAAAGTTATGTCAAATTTACTTTCAGCTTAATCTTAGAGAATTTTGTAATAGGGCAAAACTGCCTATCCATATTCCAACCCATTTTAGGCTTAGTAAAAGGAAAAATATTCATAAGTGGTAAAAAGAAACTTTATAGCTTACTGAAATCTATTTCATTTGCAGAAAGATTGAGTTCATTTGGAGTTATAAATCTCTAGTTATTGCTGTTTTAGTACAGCACTTTTCTAAATGAAATTCAGCTTTTAAAATCAATTTGAAATTTGTGATTCTCCCAAACCATTTTAATTTCAAACTAAAATTTAAAACAATTTTTTTTCTAAATCATTTATTAATGGTCCTCTTTTTCTACGAAAAGCTAAGACATATAAAATTATGATCAACTTTATGTAATCATCGCAAACCATTTTATTAAGTGGAAATATTTTTATTACTTTCCAAAATCTAGCTTTATAAACAATCATTTATGAAAACTCATTTTGGAAGAGATAACTAATTTCTTCCATTATCGAGAGATGATTGTTGATTATCCATCGAAATAAATTTTTATAGTCATCATTAATAACTTGTACTAGAATATTCGATTAATATTTTAATTTTCAAACCAGAGTATTCTTTTATCTTAAATACATCATTTTATTGATCAGATCATCAAATGATATTTTCTTATAATTTAGACATCCCCTTAATTAGAATTACTCACCTTACTTATCCAAATTACCATTTTCAATTTCATAAATTTCAAATAATTTAAGGGTATTGTCTCGCCATCGATTTATAGTGATTGACACCATCGATTGACTGCAGAGTTGATCGAATGATCAAAACTACCCCGCCACTCCTCCAACACTCACTATGGTTCAATGGTTTCATTAAACATTCAAAATAAAATTAATACTCCGCCATATCCATTATTTTCAAACTTTACTTATTGAAACTCAATTTACCGTATCTGATTGTCTCATCGCAGCGTTTAGGAAATCTCTATTGATAACATTGGCTAAACGCATCGACCAGAACTCTTAAAGCACTAGACGGACAACCCAACATAAAAATTTGTTTTCTTTAAAAATAAATACCTTATATATAATACTTAAAATATTCTTTGTTTTTCCCAAAAACATAGTCCAATTTCTCTTAGAAACATATCTTTAATTTTTTGTTGAAAATTTGAAAACACAACTTATTACTTATTCTCAAAATCGAAGACACAAGAAGAACTCATGAGGTATTCCCAGAATACTCGATCCTCAAGATTGATGGAATAGACTGGTGTGTCCATTAATCCGAACGGTATAACGAACCACTCAGCAGACTAGTAACGAGTGCGGAATGCGGTAAAAGTAACGCTATCCTCCGCGACTCGTGGCTCATGAAAAATCGGTGTAAGGTCAAGCTGAGGAATGACCCTAGCACCACTTAGCGATTAAAAGGAGATCAACGAGATATAAGAGTAAGGTTATGATATCTTCTCGAATTAGAAGAAGAACACTAACAACATATCATTACCTCGAGTGAAGTAATCTCACAAATATATCTACAATTGAGCATCCAAAGAGGATTATCTCAAAAAGGAGTAGAATGGCAATAACAAATAAATCCAATGAATCACCTCATTTCCCTAGTGGACATCCTTGTGGGAGGATAACCTAAAGGCTAAGAGCTAGGAATGAAGTCAATACAATATTCGATTCCCCGATTGGGTGCCATACTCGAAGCGGACTCACAAAAATCAATAGAGTCACAATGACAAAAATTCAAGATATATCATCAACATCTCGAAACTCAAGAGCGAATATAGATATTTCAGAATCATCATTAACATTCCGAAGAGCAAGGAACAACAAATCAACCAAAATTAGGATACCTAAATATAGGATCCTTCAGATCATAGAATGCGACCAGAAAATACCCAAGCTACCCCATCTCAAATCATTCCAAAATCAAGATAGAAAAAGCATGCTAATTCGCATGAAAAGATAAGCTACAAGGAAAAATCCTAAAATCCTCAATCATCATACAAAATATTCGAATCCCCTCAATAGGATTCGCAATCCTCAAAGAAATCACAAGATAAGAACATTAAAGGTCATCAACAAATTCCTTCGACACAGTAGGTGTCAAGCACCCGAATTGAAGAGGACTCGAATAAAACAATCACGATTAGGATCACTCCTAAGATAAGATGTCATCAATTAAATTTGGGATTATTACGAAATAAAATATATTCCTAGACACATCCCAAATTATCTATTCCAAAAGAAACGATAAGGTAAAGGTCACGATGATTAAGGTATTGGTAATATTTGTACTATACTTGGATATACCGTAATATATGCTTATGTTCTGTGTTTATCCTATTTTGTTCTGAATTCAGCTCTGATACCAAGCTGTGACACCCCACCCCGAGACCCACATTAATAAAGAAAATTACTGGGTAATTCCGTTTGCTAATGCAGAGAATAAGGCTAGTTAGGAGCGACCATCTATAGCATTGTCTTAAATAACTATTGAATACGTCGACAATTGCTATCTATTTTTTTTACTCAAGTAGATAAACATATCCAATAAATACTTAATACAAAACTATAGGTGGCTAATGGATCTATCAGAACAAAATACAATAACAAAATGCATATCATATCATAGATAATAATCGTCATATATATATAAATACATATACACTGATACATCCCTGTACAATACAAAACGATATATAAAAGTGGTTTAGAGACCACACTATCTACATCGAATCAAAATACACATCAGAGCCAAGCGGAAAGAAATGTATACTACACAAAAATGCTAGGCTGATATCCAAGCAGATGCATCAAAGCAATGTCCTAAAACTGATATCTAACCTAAAACAGCTCGGTTTGACCCGAGTATAAAATACACGGGTCAGTCTAGCCAAAACAATCAGTTAGCAAGGATAGGCGATAATATGAAGCATAAGATACAAGGTGATAATTCTTATCAAATGAGAAGAGGCAATAGAAAGAACATTGTAACAATCGTTAATCAGATTTTGGTCCGAAAAGCTACTTTTGACAAACGGTCAAATTAGGACTCGAGACCACTTCCATTGAGTTCGAAATGCCGTTTACAATTTTTTTAAGTATAAACATCGATAGGTTTGGAGTTAGTGAAATTTCACTAACTTTCCCGCTTTGGACTTTGGGTTAGATTAGCCTATTAAGCCCAAGTTCCAACCCCCTTCTCCTCACTCTTCATAAATTCCTAACTAACTTGAAATTTGCATTAATAATGAAGAGAATGGGAAATTAAAACTCCAAGCTCAAATTTAATTGCTAATCCAACATTCAACTCCAAATTCAAGTAGAAGATATTGGATTCAAGCTTTGGATTGCTTCTCCATTGGCTTCAAGCTTCATCTTCATCCATTTTAGTGAAAAGATGAGATTTTTATCTCACATTCTAGTCTATAACTATATTGGACTGTTGGGAATGATTCCCCATCACTTGAGCATGTGCATTTGCATTTGGTTTGGATTGGATTGGCGAAAAACTCCAATTTTTAGTGTTTTTGGTGAAAAACTGCACTTAGGTCGTTCTGCCTATGTTAGGTCGTTCGCGTTGAAAAGTCACTCAGAGAATAGCTCGTTTCTGGCCTTAAAACCCGTTCGCACGTGTTAGGTCGTTTGACTCAGAATTAAGTCGCTAGGTCGTAGGTCGTCAGGTCTTAGGTCGTTAGGACGTTCGATGATAGGTCGGTAGGTCGTTCGAAGTTAGGTCGTTCGCTTCGTTCTTAGGTCGTTCGGGGTTAGGTTGTTAGGCCTTAACTCATGTGGCCTTGGTTCTTTAAGTCGCTCGGCCTTGCCTTCCATTTTTAGGTCGCATGACCTTCAAACCCGCTAGGTCTTGGACCTATAACCCGTTAGGTCGTTGGACCCATAACCCTTAGGTCGTTAGGCCGTTAACCCACTAGGTCGCATGACCTCATCAGCTTAAGTCGCTACACCAGTAGGCCGTAAGGTCGCGTGACCTTAATTCCTTTAGGTCGAAACCCTTTAAGTCGCTTGGCCTTATACTCTTAGGTCGTAGCTCGGCCGTGTTAAGCTGTTAACTTTAGGTCGCTCGACCTTATAAACCGTTAACTCGTTAGATCGTTCGTCTTCCTTAGGTCGCTCATCTGGTTGGGTCGCACCTTACCTTAGCTCGGCCATGTTGGGTCGCGAGTTTCCCTTAGGTCGCATACCCCCTTAAATCGCTCGACCACTAGGTCGCGAACACCTTTAGGTCGTGTGCCCCGTTAGGTCGCTCCATCCTATCCTCCCTTAGGTCTTCACTAGGTCGTACCGTTTTGGACGGGGCGCTGCCCCGCACCCCCGCGACCTGACCGGGCAGGTCGAACACCGTAGCAGGGGCGTTGCCCCCGCACCCCCACCTTGGGGGGTTGCCACCCCCCCGGACCCCCCTCCGTAGGGGATCTTATCTGAAAAACATTCAACAGAACTTGTTGAGCTGATTTCCTTGGATTTTTATCACATCTTCGAATGTGATCTTTGTGATTGATTATTTCTACAATCGCTTCTGTGATTTGTCACTTTAAAATATAAAGGTTTCAATACTAGTAGTAAATATCAAAACTCTTTCAACAAAATGATTTCAATTCTATTTTTAATAACAAAGCTCTTTTCTTAACCCGTTTTCCAATCTATTAGTATATACAAACCTTTACCTCACTCGGATGAGAAATCTAATTAAACGGCTTAGTAAAACAAGTGGTATGAAACGCTTGCGTTTGCTTCGTCGGTTAATTCTTGGACTTGTTCGATTGAACCTCTAGTAACAATTTTATTAGTGAAGATTTACAATATGTTCGTAAATATTTAAGTTAAGCTAGTGGTTATGGGACATGAAACTAAACTTTTATATTTACTAACTTAGTGTAATTGACACTTCTCGTTGATCATGATGATCATTTTATGATTTAGACTAGCAATTATGCGATGTCTCTTTGTTTGCAAGGTTAGACTAGACCTCATTGGTGTGATTCTGACTCACACATATCTCTTTGTCCGCAAGGTTAGTCTAGGCACCATTTGTGTGATTCCACTCACACATACCTTTTTGTTGCGAGGTTAGGCTAGACACCATTTGTGTGATTCCACTCACACATACCTTTATGCTTTTTGGTTAGCCTAGACCTCATCTGGGTGATTCCGACTCACCCATATGGGGTAGCTCCCCATGGTCTTCGGACTGTCATGTGATAGGCCTCTTTCCCTTTTTCTGTGATTTCAGGATTTCTTGTGTTGATTTCTGGAATTTATGTCATTGACTTGTTATGAGTACAAGTTTAGGGTATGATGCCCTCTTTGGATCTTTGAGAATATTCTTGTGATATCGATTTATCTCTTATTGATTGATCTTCTGTTGATCATCATTTGCATACTTTTAGTAGTATGTTAGTATGGATATTTTATGTTTATGCCATATCTTTTATTTTATACCATGTCATCTGATATTTATAGCTAGACTGATCTGTTTATTATTTTCTTAAATAATACTTGGGTCAGACCGAGATGTTACAGGTGCTTCTGCTTGACTTCTTCTCGGGATTTGCTACTCTGACTTTTGGCTAACATTTGGATTAGCAGTTTTTGTTGTATACACTTGCGATATAGACTCATAGTTGCATTCTTTTGTATATCACGTGTTGCTATTCTCTTGTATTATTGTGGATCTTTTTGACCACTACTCCGATGTACACTTTCATGTGCTAGTTATATATTCATATCTTCTTCCGCCTCTATGATATGGATGTCTGTGACTGATTTGTGTTATGCTTATTTCTATGTTTGTTTCCGAAGATTATTTATAGCCACCGTGTGATAAGCAATCACATGGATGGTCGCTCCTCAACAGCCTTATTCTCCGTGCTAATTGACAGCACTACACCATTGTGTTCTTGGCTAGCGTGGGTATAGAGGTGGGGTGTCACAAACACATACTCATGACTTAAGTGAAACAATGTCACTTTAGTATACAAAGGCCTCAAAAGAGGTAAACTCAACAATAATACTCAAATAATACAAACAATCGCCTCATATCATCGGCAACATCCCAAAATGTATACATGGTTTCCGTGAACCGAATCTCTTCGAAAGGAGAAACATCAATACAAACTCTCGCCAAAATGGCAAAACCTAGAATATCCTATAAAATCATGAAATCATCCAAACTCTTAACTCAAGGAACTCGATAAGAGTTCAAAACATCATAAATGAAACCACCATATACATAACATCTCATATAGCACTAGGCTATCAATGTAATAAAACATCTTAAAATGGTGAAATCAAAATAAAAAAGAAAACTCAGAAAACCCGGATTGGCCAAATCCCCGATTGCAATGCCGAAGCAATGTTGCACGTGCTAAACTCAGACGACCGAAGCCTCAGACAAGGTCGCTAGCACCTCTCAAAGAAGTTCGTCCTCATGACAAGGTCGCCGACACCTTTCCAAGTCGTTTTGTTAGTCCTAACAAGGTCGCTAACACCTCCCAAAGCAGTTCATCCTCATAACAAGGTCGCCGACACCTCTCAAAGCAGTTCTGTTAGGTAAACATCGTGAATGTGTCACAAACTCACTGATAAGAACCCGAAAAGTGTTAACATGTGTCACATACCATACGTTCACACTTAGCGGTTTACTAACCGCTAGTCGATGCTACACTAGGAACAATATAAAACTCAGAAAATCATATCTTGCCTTATCTCATTGGCGAGTGATAAAGAGACACCATACTCGTCTCATCCCATCGATAAGTATTAAATGGCATTGTAACTCGTCTCATCTCATCGAAACGTGAAAACATTGTGATGGTTCCTCATAAACCATAAATCTCAAAGTAGAAATCTCAAACCATAAAACTCGCCAAATATTGGCCTTCCCAGATAATTCCTAAATATAGGAACTATAATCTCAAAAACCCGCCATAAATTGGTTTAGTAACTCAGAAATCATAACCCGGTTAGTTTCGATCGTACAAGTCCGGAATTAACCGAAATAATAAACGCACATGTCCCATACCACTTGTTTTGCTAAATCATTTAATTCTCTTTCTCATACGTTGGAATAGTGCAAAAGTGTGTGTTTTATATTTAAAATAATTTACTAGAGAAAACAAGCTTTTAAAATTTTTTCCCGAAAAGGTTAATAAATCCAATATTTGAAATTCCTTTATTATAGGAAATAAATAGATTTTATATTATAAAAAAAAATTTAAAATACTATATAATAATTTGAAATTTTCATTTATTTTGAAAAAATACTTTAAGATTGTTTAGTGAAAACCATGCTCGAAAACAATGAAAAGCAAGAAAGATAACTCAAGACCGATAACTTGAATTCAATACGAATTCAATTCAAATTTAACCCAACATCAATTCAAATTCTCTAGATATAGCTAGCCCGTTGATAGCAATCATAGCTCTCAAAATATATCAAAAACAACATCAAAATCGAACAACAATGAGAGAAAAATAAGCTAATAAAATTCCCAGGTCAATGATTGTTATTGTTGTCGTTTTACTCTCAGGACAGCAACAAACAAACATAGTTTTGACAAAGCTAACTTCGAAATTTTAGAAAACTCAAAATTTGAAAATTTAAGCATAAAGTCTAAGCTTTCCGCAATACCTAAAATTATTGAATTTGGATTAGAAACGTGAAAGATATGGTCAATATAATTCTCAGATTTTAAAATTCACTGTCGCTGTAATTTATTCACAGGGCTGCAGCAAAGAAATAACATTTCGATTATCTTAACCTCAAAATTTTGCAAAAATCAAAACAAGAAAGTTTTAGGCAATAGTCTGATCTTTCCAAAAAATCAAGAATTATCTAAATCTGACTAGAAACATGAAAGATATACCAAATTTACTAACTAAATTTGGTTTAGATAGTGTAATTATTAAAGTGACAAAGCTGGAAGTTTATGATAGAATTTCAATCAAACTATGCTCAAAATTTACAAATATGTTCTGCGTGAAAGTTTTCATATTTAAAGTAAGCTTTCCAAAACATTAAAAATTATCGAATTTCATTAAACAATGAAAAAGTTATGACTAAAATAATTTTTAGATTTGAAGCTCACCTCTGTTGTCGTTTTAGTCTCGCGACATTGTCACTAGAATGTATTTTTCGACCATGAAAACTTCAAAATTTAATAAAACCCAAAAAGTTAAAGTTATGGAAGACAACTTACGCTTTGCGAAACATTAAAAATTGTTAAATTTGGACATCAAATGAGAAAGATATGCTCAAATTATCAACGACATTAAGCACAGAAATTGACAATTTTACAATGACAGGACTGGAATTTGTATTGGGTTTTTCGACCAACTATGCTTGGAATTTGCGAAAGTGTTAATATGAAAGTTATCACACTCTCTTCAGGCTTTCCACAACTTCAAAAAAAACGAATTCCGGTTTAAAACGAAAAAGTTACAACCAATTTACTAACAATGGTTTACAGATGAACATGCAATAAAAATAAAATCGAGATTTCTAACCTTGAAATCTCAATCTATGCTAAAATGTGAATTTTCAAATCACCTTGCTATATCAAAACAACAATCCGGATTATTCGTTGAAAGGAAGAAGTTTGGCTTGAATTTAAGCTTCCACAACCTGTAAAACTAAGAAACAGGGACATGCAAGAAAGAGCAAAACAATTAACGGGCCGTCATCACAAAATTTGGATTTTTGATGAAATATTAGGTCTTAGATTCGATTGCCTGTAAATTTAGCTTCAATTTGATTTTAAAAAAACAAGGTTTGAGTTTTAATTTGAAGATTTTGGCTAGGATTTGAAGAGGGAGTGGATTTCTCTTCTCTGAAGCCTTCTGGAATATACAGCAAGAAGAAAATGAATGTACGTAACTTATTTTTTTTCTCTTTGCTAGTTTGCTAACAAGTTGGGCTAAGAACTAATGAGTTTGGACCCAAATTGATAGTTAGCCTATGTTAATTATTTTAACACTTAATACATATGAACACTAATGCAATGGATCCAACTAACCAATATTTTCAAGTTTTCACTCAAATAAAATATATAGATTTATATACATACAAAATAGAATTTTTTCTATCATATAAAAAGATTAATTTTTATTTTTAAGACATAATATTATCATAAACCTTAATTTACAAAAATACACCATTTTCACCATAAATGCAAAAGTTCACATTTTTAACTTCTAAAATATAAGAAAAATTGTTTTCTTACTTAAAAAAAATGGTAGACCACTTTAAACTCCAATTCATAATCAAAACATATTTTTAAACCCAATTTCACCTTTTTATTAAATATAACACTTTTTAGAATTAACTACTTCTTTTAAAATTTATTAAAAGAAGCAATGACAATAATTAATAAAATTATTGCTTTATCACCCAATAAAGATCATCTTTCACTAATTATTAACTCAAATTATTATAATAAATTTCCCAAACCTTTATTTTCTCATTTATTCCCAAAATTTATTGTTTATTCCAAATAAACAATATAAATTTCCAATTTATTATCAATTCACAATATTAAATTATAACTATCGTTATAATTTAATATTTACAGGTAATCACTAAAACAAGGGTTGTTACATCAACGACCTTATTCTTCGTGCTAGTTGATGGCATTACCTCGTAGTGTCCTTGGCTAGCGTGAGTATAGAGGTGGGGCGTCGCAGCTTGGTATCAGAGCCAAACTTCGGAACAATGTAGAATAATCTAGCAAGAATTATTGTCCTAAGTCCTTTTTAGGAGTCGTGCCTTAGGATTTATTCGAGTCATTGGACCCATTTTACCCACTTCTTTATGATCCCTTGTTTTATCAATTATGATTGTTTGATATTCATTCTGAGAACAACTTTTTCTTCTTCTTTCTTTCTTTATTAAAGAAGAGAAATGGTTAGACCAGGCCGTCCCAGCGCCGGTTAATCTAGTGCTACTCCTCAATATGGAGTATTTATGTCTGCCTAACAGCTTCTAGATCTTGTAAAGAATGCTCAAGCTGTTGGACCTATTCCAGAGCCTACTCACCCTAAATCTGGGTTTGCACGCTTGTGTAGCGATTATACCGATTTGGGTGGAAAGGCATTCAAGGGTTTCGAAAGTATTATAGAAGTCCAGGCTTGGATTAGAACATACAATCGCATCTTTTCTCGTATGAATCTTATTGATTTGCATCGTGTCCAAGTGGCTTCTAGTATGCTCCAAGAAAGAGCATTAGATTGGTATGAGCTCCTGATTAATGAAATTATTGAAGCAAATATTACTTGGTAGCAATTCCAGGAAAGATTTGAATTGAAGTTTGCACCGGAAGTTGAAAAAGTAACTTTAGCTCGACGCTTTATTGACCTTGTTCAAGGTGAATCGTCTGTGACAGATTACGTCGCATCTTTTGAATCCCTCTTTAAATATGTGATCGAGTACATTAATAACCCATTGAAGAAAAATCAGAGGTTTGTCTATGGCTTGAATAAGAATCGAAAAATGCCTTTACTTCTGAAATTTGAAGTTTCTTTCGACCAACTTGTTGATATCGCTCTTCGACTCGAAGAGGCCGATAAATAAGACGATGTTGAGGTTGTGGGCGCCAAAACGAACTTCAACAAAAAAACAAGAGGCCTATTAAGTTCAAAGTCCCTTATCCCAACAAGAAAGGGAAGCAAGCAACTCCGATAGCAAAGACTACTACTTCTAGTCATGGGCAATGCTTCAATTGTGGTTCTAAGGACCATTTTGCTAATAGATGCTCGAAACATCTCTTCTGTTGTTATTGCAAAAGTTCGGGGATTCTTTTATCTTCTTGTCCCAAACTTCAAAGCAAGAACGAGGGAAAGCTAAACGTTGTGCAAGCCCCTAGTAAAACTTCTCGTGATCAAGGTATTTCTCATTCTATCCTTGGTGGCATTATCATGTTTCGTGATCATCCTATTCGAGTTCTTTTTGATACAGGTGCATCCCATTCTTTTATATCAAAAGAACTTGTTGATACTTTTCTTTAAGTGTTATGGCTTTGATGACTTCTTTGAGAATTGCGAATCCGGTTGGTGGATCCTCAACACTCAGTTTGCTTTGTAAAGATGTCGAGATTATATGTGATTATGCTTTCCTAGCCGATTTGCATGTTATGCGTTACTTAGGATTCAGAATGATTTTGGGAATGGATTGGCTTAAACATTATGAAGCCCATATCCTATTTCCTGAGCGGACTATTCATCTTTGACATCCTCAATCCGTTAAGCAGATTTCCATTGTTCTTATAGATTCGGATCCCAATTTGGCAGCATCTTTATATTCTCTAAACCCTTATGATAACAATAATGATGATGAGGAAGATGTCATTTCTCTCATTCACGTTGTTCGTGAATTTTTCGACATATTTGAGCCCGTTTTAGGATTACCACATAAGCGAGCAATTGAGTTCAGGATTAATCTAATCCCTGGAGCTCTACCTATCACTCGTCCTCCTTATCGTATGTCCAATAAAGAAAATGAGGAGATGCATAAACAATTATCTTAATTGGAAGAGAAGCAATTTATTCATTCTAGTTCCTCTCCTTGGGGAGCTTCAGCTACTTTTGTGAAGAAATCTGATGATACACTTAGGCTTTGCGTTGACTATCGCAAGCTTAATGATCTCACCATTAAAAATAAATATCCATTACCTCAGATTGATGATTTATTTGACCAACTTAGCCGTGCTAGAGTCTTTTCATAGTTAGACTTAGCAACCAGTTTTCATCAGCTTCGTATTGCAGAGGATAACATTCCTTTGACATCGTTCCGTACTCGTTATGGATCTTATGAATGGATTGTTATGCCATTTGGTTTAAAGAATGCTCCAGCTTATTTCGTTGACCTTATGAATCTTCAAAGGCTTCCTCGATCGATTTGTTCTCATCTTTATAGATGATATTTTTGTTTATTCTAAAACCGAGGAAGAGCATGAAAACATCTTCGGATTGTGTTAGAACCTCTTAGGAGCAATCAGTTGAAAGCAAAATTTTCTAAGTGCCACTTTTGGCAATCTCGTGTGAAATTTCTCGGTCGTATTATTTCCGAATCCGAAATTTCCATGGATCCTTCAAAGATCGAAGCGATTCAAAATTGGAAAAGACCAGAGAGTGCGATGGAAAGCCGTAGTTTTCTTGGATTGGCGGGCTATTACCGTCGTTTCATAAGACTTTTATAAAATTTCCATGCCTCTTACTAGTTTGACAAAGAAGGAAGTTAAGTACATTTGGTCCAATAAATGCGAAACTAAAAGAACTCCTTTCTGTTGTTCCTGCTCTTGTGATTCCCGAAGGGAACCAAGACTTTATTGTTTATGCCGATGCTAGTCGTGTTAGTTTAGGAGCCGTTCTCATGCAAAGGGAACGTGTTATTGCTTATGCTTCTAGGCAATTAAAGCCTGCCAAAACTAGATATACTGCTCATGATTTAGAGCCTGCGGCTATTGTTTTCGCCCTTAGAATTTGGCGTCATTATCTTTTGGGAGATAAATTTGTTCTCTATACCAATCATAAATCTTTAAAGTACTTATTTTCTCAAAAGGAACTTAATTTGCATCAACAACATTGGCTTGAGTTCCTTGCATCTTATGATCTTGATATTCTTTATACTCTTGAAAAGTGAAATCGTGTTGCCGACACCCTTAGCCGTAAGCAACAAGCGATTGTTTCTATGATGTTATCCGAATGGAATGATCTCGAGACTTTTTCCACTTGTGAGATTCGAGATCGTGAATCCGATTCATGTTCATCTCTTGTTTTATGTAGTCTTGAGGCTCATCCTTCTCTTTCAGACCACATTCTTGATGCTCAAAAGCTAGATCCCGAATTGGCTCTTTTTAGCCAAAATTTTAGGGTTAAAATTGATGTTGAAGGTTTGAAAGACTTTGATATTGATGCTCGTTGCGGTGTTCGAAAACTTGGTAGACTTGTCGTGCCAAATATTAGTGATCTTCGTAAAGACATTTTAGAAGATTCTCATTGTTCTAAATGTACATGGATATGAAGCGACTTTATTATTTAATGGAATGAAATCTGATATTGCTAACTTCATTAAGCGTTGCATGACTTGCCAACTCATAAAGGCCAAGCATCAAAGGCCCGGCGGGTTATTGCAACCTTTGGACATTCCAATTTGGAAGTGAGATCAAGTCTCCACGGACTTTATTGACGGACTACCCTGCTCTCGTTCAGGCCATGATAGCCTATGGGTGATTGTGGATAGACTTACAAAATCCACCCATTTTATTCCCGTTCGGTCTAATTGGACAATACCCCTTTTGGCCAAACTCTACATTAAAGAAATTGTTAAATTGCATGGAGTTCCTACTTCTATCGTTAGCGATCGTGATCCATTGTTTACTAGTGGATTTTGGAAGAGTCTTCAAAAAGCTTTGGGAACGAAGCTTAATTTTAGCACCGCTTATCATCCTCAGTCCTATGGACAAACCGAGCGTGTGAATCAAACTCTTGAAGATCTTCTTCGTGCATGTCTCCTTGATTTTGGTGGAAGTTCGAAAGATCGTATTTCTCTTATTGAGTTTTCCTATAATTGTAGCTTCCAACCTAGTATTGGTGTGGCACCTTTTGAGGCACTCTATGGATGGCCATGCCGATCTCCTTCTTGCAGGCTTGAGGCTGGTGAGAAACTGGTTTTAGGTCTAGATTTTATTCGTGATTCTATAGAAAAGATTGACCTTATTCGCCATAGGATGAAATAAGCTCAAAGTAGATAAAAATCATATGCCGATAACCGAAGAAGGAAATTAGATTTTTCTGTGGGAGATTTGGTGTTTATTCGTTTTCATCTATGAAGGGTGTTGTGCGTTTCAGTCGATCGGGAAAATTAGCGCCTCGATATGCTGGTCCATTTTCCATCACCGAACGCATTGGTTTCATGGCTTATTGCCTTTTATTACCTGCTCAATTTTTCACTATTCATGACATGTTTCACGTTTCTCAATTACGGAAATGCCTCCGAGATTCCGATTCTATTCTTGAGCCCGGTGTTGTGGAAGAAATGGAAGTTTCACCTAATTTGACTTATGAGCAACATCCTATTCGTATCATTTCTATGGAGGTTAAACGCCTTCGAAATAAAGATGTCCTGCTTGTGAAGGTTCAATGGTCCTCAAATCCTAAGAATTACCCTTGGGAATCTAGAGAATTCATCGAGCGAACACATCCAGACTTACTCTTTCGCGCTCTTTAAGGTGAACTTCTTATTTTAAATTTTCTTTTGTGTTGATATGCTTTTATGGTTGTTACTTTTTATTTCTTCTTAAGTATTGCGAGGACGTAATTTCTTTAAGGAGGGGAGTCTGTAACAACCCGCATATTTTACGATTTATATTTAAATATTTTATTTAAATATAGCATCGTTAGCTAGATTAAAATCTCAAGAGCTACTTTTTGCATATAGCCAAAGTGGGACTCGAGACCCCTTCCATTGAGTTCAAAATAGTGTTTGCGATCTTTTTGAGTATAAGCATCGATATGTTTGGAGTTAGCTGAAATTTTGATGTTTTCATTTAGGGCTTTGGGTTTGGGTTTCAGCCCACTGACCCAACTCAACATATATCCTAACTCCACCCCTTCTCCTCTTCATTTATTCTCATTTTCTAACACTTTAAGCTTTAGTAAAAATGGGGGAAGGGATTGGAAATTAAAATCTTAAGCCCTAGTTTCTTTTGCAAATTCAAGTTCTAGCTCCAAAATCAAAGAGAAGCTTAGGTAAGCATCGTCTTCTTCTTCTACATGT
This sequence comes from Allium cepa, assembly GCA_030765085.1. Lineage (NCBI taxonomy): Eukaryota > Viridiplantae > Streptophyta > Magnoliopsida > Asparagales > Amaryllidaceae > Allium > Allium cepa. The sequence goes on from CM060939.1 coordinate 324,231,369, forward strand.
CAATCTCTCTCCAATTTCAGAAATTTTCTATAACCTAACTTAGGAAATATTTGCTTATGATCTTAGATTGGAGCTTTTAGAGTTGAAATTGAAGAGTAGTTGATCTTCCTTTTGTTTTCAAGCTTCTTCTTCCTTGTTTTTGAGAAAAAGGTGAGTTTTTGAACTCACATCTATGTCTATAACCTTCTTTGTGGTTAGGTATGAATTCCTAACATCTATTCTTGTTCATTTGCTTAGATTGAACTAGTTTTATGAATGTTCCAATTTTTGGTGTTTTGAAGTCAAAATCTTTAAAAATCCTAGCTTTGATGTTTGAACATGTTTTTGGTGTTGCATCGAAGAGCCTATAGGGCTGGGTTGTCGCATGGCATAAATCCCTAGTCGTCATTGCTTGTTCGATCGCCTCCATTGGGTTTTCGCCCTTCATTGGGGCTAGGTTGATTTCTAGCTCAGTCGACTGAACCAGGATGTCAGTCGACTGAACCGAACCCAGGAAATTTTCTTAAGCCAGTATCAGTCGACTGACCCATATCGTCCAGTCGACTGAACCTGAAAACTGAAAGTTTCCAAGCATTGTTCAGTCAACTGACCACTATGGTCCAGTTGACTGAATCTGCTGTCTCAGCCTAATTTGCCTATTTTGCTTGGGTTTCGAATTTGTAATCGATTCTAGAGGATCCAATTTGTTGTTATCACCCTTATTGACTTTGATAACTTCTTTTTTAGGATTTTTGGGAATATCCATTTCGATGGATTTGGTATCGATTTCTTTGGATTTGATAAACGTCTACAAATGTGAATTTTTGCTGATTGATTGTTTCTACAATCATTTCTGTAACTTGTCACTTTGAAATACAAAGGTTTCTATACTAGTAGTAAATATCAAAACTCTTTCATCAAAACTATTTCAACACTATTTTAATACAAAGCTCGTTAATTAAAACCGTTTTCCAACCTATTAGTATATACAAACCTTTACCTCGTTCGTGAGAGAAAATCTAATTAAACGGCTTAGCAAAGCAAGTGGTATGAAACGCTTGTGTTTACTTCGTCGGTTAATTTTTGGACTTGTTCGATCGAAAATCTTGTGACAATTTTCGAGTGGAAATCTACAATTTGTTCGTAAATATTTAAGTTAAGCAAGTGGTTATGAGACATGAAGCTAAACTCATTTATTTACTAGCTTAGTGTAATTCACACTTTTTATTGATCAATGATAATCATTTTGTGATCTAAACTAGCGATATGCTATGCCTCTTTGTCCACGTAGGGGACTATACCTCGTTTTATTGAGTTTTGTCTCATTTCTTTTATAGGCTAACGACCTATTGGTTCTTTGGAGTTTCGACTCATTTTTGCGGGCTAGCGACCTACGTTCTTTTATGGCTTTCGGTTCAACGGACGTACCGTTGTACTACGTCGTTGTCCCGACTTATCAGGTTCATCGGACGTACCGTTGTACTACGTCGTTGTACCGGCTTATCAGGTTCATCGAACGTACCATTGTACTACGTCGTTGTACCAGATTATCAGGTTCATTGGGCGTACCGTTATTGTACTACGTCGTTGTTTCGAATTAGTTGAGTTTCAGGTTCCTCGGGCGTACCGATATTGTACTACGTCGTTGCACCGGCTCTATGGTTAGCGACCATGGATTAGCGACCCGTTTGTGATACACGTGTTGGTGAGTTTTCATGCTACCATTTTGTGATAGGCCTCCCCCTTTTGTGATTCTGAATTTCTAGTTAATGATTTCTAGAATTTGTGTTTCACCTCTTTTTGTGATTGGCAATGTTAAGTTTGCCTATATTTGGGGTTTGGTGAATAAAATAAAGAATATGACATTCTTTTAGTGCTTGATATTTCTTGAGATATTGTATGATCTTTTTGGGTTGTCTAATGCATCCTTTTCATAGTTTGGCATTGTTATTATCATACGTTTTTGTCATATCTCTTATTCTATCTCATTTTATCTGATATTTATAGCTAGACTGATCCGTTTATTATTTTCTTATTAAATAATACTCGGGTCAGACCGAGATGTAATAGTTGCTTCTGTTTGACTCCTCTTCTGTGAACATTATCTTACTTTTGACTAACTACTACAGTTTAGTAGTTTTTGTTGTTATACATACGAGATAGAGACTCCTTGATGTATACTTATTCTTTTGTCTAGCACTTGCACCTATTCATTTGTGATATTGTGGATCTTATTTGACCACTACTCTGATGAACACTTCTACGTGTTACATTCATATCTGTTTCTGCCTTTGTGATATGGATGTCTGTGACTGATTTATGTTATGCTTATTTCTGTATTTGTTTCCGAAGATCATATAGCCACTGCGTTGTAGCTTTGAGTTTGTATCGGTATGTCAGATTTCCACAAGAAAATGCATGTCATACTATCCGACATATTCGTGCTCGCACAAAGCAATTACACGGATGGTCGCTCCTTAACAGCCTTATTCTTCCTTGGCTAGCGTGAGTATAGAGGTGGGGCGCTACATTAACTATAAGGCGTTCGATGGTAATATCGACTTAAAAGTTAACTTTAATAAAAGATATTTACTATAATCCACATGAAAGATAAGGTATTTTGTAAGTAGATACTTGTGAAATTATTTTATATAAGACAATTATTTTTTATAAATATGGTTTATAAAATATTATTTATAAATAAAATGGATTTAAACTGATATTTTGGGAACTTAAATCATGTTGTTTTTGAAAATGTTTTCCAAAATTTCGGTAAAAAAATAATAGTTTTAATTGAAGTATATATTTGGGAAATTGTTCTATGAAACTGAGACAATAGTACTTAGCGATATTTATGCAGTATTTGAAGCCACTTTGGAAATGATTTTCGGTTAAGTCCGAAAGGTATGATTTAGATGTACTGAAATAACTTCTGTTGCTTAAAAATAATTTTGATGATGACTACAGCATCATCGACATTTATTTTTGGGTTTTAAAGTGGGGGATGCTACAAAGTTGTTTTTAGAAAAACAATTTTTGGTTTAATCTTGAAGTATGATTTAAATACAAAAGGTATATGCAAATATTATTATTCCGAAATGATTTGAAATAAAACCCGGTGGTTAGTTCTAAAGATTTTTTAGAATTCAATTTTGATATAAACTTTTGTGTAAAAAAGTTTTATATGTATACTATGTAGGGGGCCCGAGTGATAGTGGCATAGCCCGAAATAAACGTTGGAAGCTTTCATGTTTTCCCTTTTTGGGCAAGTGTGTTTAATAAATAATCGATAACTTTGATAAGTTATTTTATTGGACACATTTGTTATATGCATTAGGATCATAATTGTGTTTTATGTTTTATGTTTTTGTTTGGTAGCTTTTATTGGTAGCTTTCATTTTCATTATTCTAGACAGTCGAAAACTTCCAGTTCATTATAGAACTTGGAGTTAGGTGTTTTTGAAAATATAGAGGTGAGTTTATATAACAATTTAATTGGAAAGGTGGTAAGTTAAAACAATTTCAAATGGTTCAAACGAATTTGATGTTTTGTATAAAATCTTATGATGTAGTGGAGTATACGAGTATGAACTAAAGTTGTGAAATATTTATAAAATTAAAGTAATGTTTTTATGAAATGATTCGTAAATGGTTTTAGTATTTAATAAGATATATTATTTGTGTAAAAGAATGTGATATAAAGCAATTGGTGTAGTTAGAAACTAATAGGATAAAGTACATAAGTTGTACGTAGATAGCTTTATTCACATGATAGTTCTTGATCTAGGATTCAAGTACATGATTTCGAGGTGGTTTACACCTTTCCAAGAAAGGATTTTTCACTTGATCCTTAATAGCGAACACTTGATGCAAACTCTTGATATGATTCCAAGGTTTTCTATCATAGTATATAGCTATGTAAGGAGAATGAAAGTTTATAATTAAGGAACCTGATCAGAATCTACACTAGAGAGGTTAGGTGGACTATACTAGTTTAGAGGTGGAAATTAATGTGATCGAGCAAGTAATCAGATCAGATATTACGTACGGGTGATTCATGTACATCTTACGAGCTTTAATGTACACATTCTATGTTTTATTGGCTTAAGAGAGTTTATGTAACGACTCTTCGATTTATTATGAGATAACATAAATATTTGACTAACTAATAACATAAGGCTATTGAGCGTGAGGTATGCTTATAGATTGTTTATCGTCTTTGTGCGATAAGATGATTTTTGACTTGGGCAAACCATGAACTAGTTTTGCTAGTAATTTTGAATATTGTTAAGTATTGCTATTGTTTTTTTATAGCTCGTGTTGGAATTTCGAGGATGAAATGTTTTAAGTGGGGAGGATGTAATGACCTGGAATTTCGAACACTTCATATTTAAATATATAAATTATTGAAATATTTAAATCTTGGATTTAATACGTCCAAAGTGATTTAATGACCTTGTTAACTCCCTTTTAAATCATAATTAATGATAGTAGGAAAAATGTTTACGAAAATAAATAATTTGAAGAAATATAGATAATGTGACCGAAAATCGTTTTATCAATAAATAACTTCTTACTCATCAGAAGTTTGTTCAAACTTTTTTAGATATAATTATTTTCTTAGAAAATCAATAATATGAAATAAAAATATTTTACTATTTATGGAAATAAAATATTGGATGATGTCATGCATGATGTCATGAGAAGATATTTTATGTGTAAGGATAAAAGGGTAATTTGCTAAGAGATATTTTCATGTAACGTAAAAAAGCATGCAAGGAACATATGGGGATCTTTTGATAGAAAAAGGAGGGTTTAGGCTTGGGTATTCATTCATTAATTCATAAAACTTGAAAATTACAAATAAATAAAAATGATATAAGTGGATTAGCACTAGCCTGCTTTGTTCTTCATTAATCTTTCTCTAATTAGTTCAAATCTTCTCAAAACTTTCACAAACACCTTGGGAAGCTTAGATCTAAAGTCAAAAGTGGAAGAATCAAAGAAAGCAAAGAGGAGATGGGGTTTCCTTGTGAGGCCGTGAACACGGATGGTGAAGGGGAGGCTGCAATGTGCTAAAGGTTTGATCTTTATATGTTTAAAGATGGTAGGAAGTGGTTCTTGGTTCTTAGACCCTTCTTCATTGTATTAGTATGGATTTTGTGAGTTTATTCACCGTAGAATAGTAACATATTGTGTGATATATGTTTTATTCTTGTAATAGAAAGTTAAAGTGACATTAACTAATTAAAGTTTTAAACTTTTTGCCTCACTTGCTTTTGAAAGCAAATAACAAATTTATATTACATAACATCACTTCTATTACCTTATATAACATGTTTCATGGTCTAAAATTTGTGTTTACATGCTTAATTGGCTTGTGTGTTGGCTTGTGTGTTGAATTGAAGTATATTTGAAAGTGTTTGAAGCGAGAATAGTAACTATAAGTGCGACGACCCGACTTTCCTCTCCCGGAAAATCGCATCATCTTTTAAGAAAGAAAGAGATATAAAAGAGAATAGAAAGAAGAGAAGAAAGAAACAACACATCAGAATCTAACAGCGGAACGAATAAATTATATTACTCACATAATATTACATAGTTTACAACAAATATCAGAGTACACAGATATACAACACATACTAGACAGTTATAAACACCTGTCTAGTTATACAACTTAATACAACAATCCAGAGAACACACAGCGGAACTATATATCTAACGCAGAAGCCTCCTGCTCCATTTGCTCCTCCATAATTCGTCAAAGCTAACCTGAATCCTAACCTGAATTCCCTTGACTACTCATAAAAATTTGAGTACCCAAGAGTTTATGAAAAACAAAAGATAAACTCCGGGTCAGACATGGGTCTGGTGTGAGTAACAGGTTAAAGTTGCTTAATTTTCAAAAACCTTTTGAAAAGAAAGGTATCACGTAAGACTTCCCACACATAAACATGGAAAAGTTTCTACCTTACGTTAACCAAAACATTTGATAGGAAATCCGATGATATTATAATAGGTCTAGGGTTTTCAAATAAATAAGAAATAGCCGAAATTGTTACATTATTAAATTCCAGCTACTAGCCACAAAAGTGGGTAGTACAATCAAAACCGTTGGCACTTATTGGATTTTGGATTCCATACAATGGCAGGGCTACTGGGGTACCGCCCGTCACAGTACGTGGCCTAGATCACCGTACCGAGGAGTAATCCCACTCCCCTGCAACACAAAGCCGGACCCATTCCTTACTGAATAGTTTCGAACAAGATAACCCCGACGGTTAGAGCTCAAAAGACCGTCCACACAACCGAAATAAAAGGGACCTCTAGACAGGGGTAAATCTCACTCTCAAGTGGGTGCGACCCACGAAGCCTTGCTGCACCTCCCCTATTTTAGCCATTCCCGGTTGATGAGGCTTGAGGCTACGATTACCTTTATAGGACATATCATCTTAGAATGCTCATCGTCCGCCTGACGATGTTCTGAAAGCATTCAATCCATACAAGTTCGTTCCGAATTCAAACGAAACCAAAGGCATTATCTCGTTACACTCATATTGGAATCACCTTCAGAGTCAACGACCATAACCCTTGCACTCTAAACCACCATCTCGAATCTATAAGTACTATTCCATCAAACTCATTACGGAATCACCCACAGAGTTATACTGACGTATAGCTCTTACACCTCGAGTCTTCACAAAGCTCCATTTTTGATACACGACCTAACGTTATTTGGAATCGATGTGGTTTTCGGATATCCAATTATGGAACCCGATCCTGGTCTCATAGAAATCCAAAGCGTGTCTTTTAGGTCCAAGTTGTTTAAATGTTTAAAGAAATTCAATATAGTATTAATATACACAGATAGATAACACACAAAACAATAATTGATAATCAACATTATCAAATAAGGGGTAATTCACATTATCAATATCTAACAGATATTCCATATATCACCATCACAATAGATAGCCTATGTTATCATCACAATACAGTCAAACATCCATACCACACAATATTATTTATCTCATCACAAAGCATCCAAGTCAAACAATGACATCCGTTCATACATAAGCAAAGATTCACTCATACCACAATATAATTGATTTAAAATGAATTAAATTAACTATCTCTAATTAATTTAAAATGAATTAAATTAATTACTTTATCTATAATTAATTTAAAATAAATTAAATTAATTACTTCACCAATATAAATCTTGCTTATTAATCATTTTATTGATTAAAATAAGTTAATGATTCATTATTAATTACCTTAATTAATCACCTTTGATTAATTACCCTTAATTACATTCATGTAATTACACTTAATTAATTTCACAAATTAATTATTCTCAAACAAAACAGTAATTAATCTTTAATTACTTCAATTAATTAATTAATCATAATTAATTACATTTATCCTTAATTAATTACATTAATTAATTTCCTTTAATTACTTATTGATTAATTAATCTTAATTAATCAACTTTAATTACATCATTAATTAAAATAATTAATGATTCCCTTTTATTAATTACCTTAAGTAATTAATTAACTTAATTACCATATTAAACAAATTAATTATCCTTAATTAATTTCTTAATTAATCTCTTGATTAATTAATAAGTAATTTAAACCAAATTACTTCACACTTAACATCTCCACTTAATTACAACCATGTAATTATTAATTAATTACTTAACTAAGTAAATACCCAAATCATTAATTACATAAAGTAATTATTTATAAAACCCAAATGTTTAAAATTAATTAAACTTAATTAATTAAATTAAACAATCCCATTAAACTAAATTAATTACATTTAGTAATTAATTTCTTAATTACTTTATTAAGTAATTACTCAAACCATTTACAATTGATTATTATTAAATTAATTAATCTAATTAATTATAAAAATTAATCACATTAATTAATTATTTAAATAATCCTGGTTAATGACCTTCATTAACCTTCTTTAATTATTTTTATTAAGTAATTAACCGAGATTAATTACAAATTTAATTATCTTTAATGATCTATAATTTAAAGTCTAATTATTTAATTAATTAACCTTGATTAAAATTTAATTACTTAATTAATAATTTATTAATCATTAATTAATAATCTAATTAATGATCTAAATTTTCAAATTAATTAACCCCTAAATCAATATGCATTAAACCTTAATAATTAATTAAATTAATTAATTAACTATTACTTAATTACCTTTTTAATAAATTAATTTCAAAACATTCATTCTTAACTAAATTTTAAAATAAGACATTTCTAAATTATGTTTAAAACAAATTTTATTTTAAACAAAGTACTTTTGAACTTGTTTCCAAATTTCATTTTAAATACTAGTTTTAAAATGAAAATAATTTAAACTTATCAAAGTTAAACAATTTATAACTTTTAACCTTTCAATAACTTCAATTTATATTTAGTTTAAATCTTTCAACTTCAAGTTTTCTTTCAATTTCAAAAACTGAAATACATATTCCACTTTGATTCCAGATTTAAACTTAAGATTCAAATTAGCTTTGAATCCAGATTTAAATTTAAATTTTAAACTCTGTTTAAACCTTAAACTTCAGATTTTAAAACATTTTATAAAATACTTTAACAAATTCAAAGTTGTTAAAAACCTTCTATCTTTATAAAACTTATATATTTTTTAATCTATAATTCAAACTCATTTTGAATTAAGACTTTAAACTTATTTTAAAACTTTGTTTAAAACTTGCTCTACACTTTTTAAATTCAGTTCAAATTTTAAAAACTTAGATACTGTCAGGTTTGTAAACAATATTTGAATAAAACAAGTTCAGGTTTATTAAACCTGTAAAAATTCTTTCCTTTAAACATTATTTTATTTAAACTAGGATGTTAAATTAACTTAAATTCAAATAAATTCAAACTTGAATTCAAATATGTTTTTAAATTCTCTTAACATTTAAAAAGATTCAGGGTTAACAAAATTTAAACCCTGATGTTACACGTTATTAAAACCTGTAAAACACAACCCCTGAACCCCCACAACTGCTTCGAGTCTGCAACATAACTTTCCCGAGGAAACCACTGCATTACTTCGAGCAAAAACAGGGTTTACTCGAGTCACCTTCAGCTAACCAAACATCACTTGTACCCTTACTTCACCGTGCATATGCACGGTGACTCCGGCCATTGATGATCGCCAACGACCATCGCATTACATCAGAAACCCACCTAACTACCCACTACGACCATCGATTCATGCTTCAAATCCCTAATCCGAGTTTGAGGATCTTAAACCCAAACCTGCAAACAACAAAACAGTTCCCCTTAAAAACCTGTCAACGGCGACCATACGCCGCTCCGACCATCTGAGGTCCACCTACTCCGGCCTCGAGCTCCTTCACACACCTACTACACATCCTCCAAGTATCATAGCACTCGGTCAATTGATCAGATCGAAATGACCCAAATCATAAAACCCATCAAAACTAGGGTTTAAAAATGAATTTTCAAATTGCATCTTCCTCACTGAATATCAACATCATATAAGATTTTTCCCGGCATCTCCTCATACTCCTCTCTTACCTGGAAGAACCCTGTGGCTTCCAGTTGCATAGATCACCAGAAAACCTTAAATTCCCCTTTCCACTCAATGTACAAACCGCACCCTTTTCCTATTCCTAAAAATCCTGATTTCTGATTTAAAAATCATGTTTTGGTAAATGCTTTTGATTTATGCTACTGAATTACAAATTTACAAAGTTTGAATTTTGGTTAAAATCCACATGCTCTAATATTTCCAATATTTCCAGAGGCAACAAACTCTATTTAGTTTGATTTAATTTAATTTTTTTCTAATCTATGATAAACAAACTTCTTTGGTTTAAAAATTCAGATACTATCACCATTTAAATCAAGTGTTGAGGTTTTAAATGGAAAGATGGATTTGTGAACAAACTGAGCACATAACAACATGCACAAACATATTTACATCAGACTTTATAAATACACAAACAATACTTATTTATATCAAAACATTTTAGCATGCAACCTAAATAAAATTTTAGATTTTAGAGTTACTCACCTCACAAGAAGAAGCAGAGAACAGATTATGAGACAGCTTTGAAAACTTTGCACAGAAATGCTAAAAATGCTTTTGCTTTGGAACAGAGTTGCTTGCTTATTTGAAAATGCAGCTGCCAGAGTTAAAACTTATACTTTGATTTGAAGTTGCTGGTGTATGCAGTAGAAGATTTCCAGATCGAAGAGAAATATGATGCAGGTTTGGTTCAAACTGCAATTCCTTGGATTTGAAGATGTGCAATTTGCATGCAACATAAATTTCCAGATTTAGGAAAATTGCAGTTTTGCTTTTGAAGATGGTTATAGAATTTTTTGAAGATGTATGCTAAAGATTTTGTAATTTTAGAAGGGTCCGCAGAATTGCTTACAGGCTTTGGAAAAATGAGGGAAATATTGATTGCATGTAAACAGATTTTGGAATTGCAGAAAAAATGCAGTGTTTGAACTGCTTTGATTTTGAAGATTAATCACTGATGGTGTTTTGATTTTGAATAGGTGTTTGAAGCTTTCTTTTGATTAAGGAAGAATGAAAATGAAATATGAAAGATGCAAACTTAAACAAATGAATTTTCAGTTTTAATGAAAGAAAAGAAAAATAAAACTAAATTTTTACACTTGTCAAACTTTACAACACTTGTTAAATTTACTCTTTAAAAATGCAACACATGTTATTTTTTTAAAGGTGATTAGTATTTAATACAAATTAATGTATATTATCTTAAATTTAAGTTGTTAGTTTATATTAAATATGCATATAAACTTTTAAAAGAACTAAAAACAATTTGCACTAATAAATGAAGATTATACATATGGAAATTAAAATAATTTAAAATTTACACTTTGGAATTTTAACCTCAAATTAAATTCATAATCTAATATTAAAATCAAATTATGAATACAAATCAAAGTTTGAAATAACAATAGCTATTTTTAACCAAAAATCTTATTTGTAATACAATACATTGTTAATATTGTATTTAGAACATCTCATTATCAAATTAAAACCATTCTAAAGGAAATTATATTTTTATTAATAAATTTTCTATTTAATTAAGCTATAAAACTCTTTTATCAATTTATCTAAATTTAAAACTCAATCTAATTTAATTTTAAACATTTAATATTTTTCTTATCAATTTTAAAATCATATTTTTACTTATGAAATAGTCTTTGAAAACTCAATACTAATTTGAAACAAAATTTCCAAATTAAAATGTCTATATTAGAATTTTTAAAACATGATTCATGTATTAAATTTAAACCAAAATCATTTATTCAACTTTGAAAAGCTTAAATATTAAATAAAACAAATTTTCCAAATTGCCATAAATAATAAACTTAGAAAAATATGCTTTATTTATTAAAAATTAAACAAAACCAATCTATTTAAAATATAAACCATATATTTGTATTGTAAATAGAAATCAATTTATATCATTTAAAAGATAAAATAACCAATTTAAATATTTATTGAAGAAGATTATTAAACCTATTTGAATAATTATTAACAGAATATCAATATCAATTTAATTTTTACTACAGATTATTAAATTGATATTGTTAAAAATTCCGGGATATTACATCCTTCCCCCTTAAAAGAATTTCGTCCTCGAAATTTAAAACAAAGGTAATTCAATAATCTCATTAAATTTTGAATTTTAAACACAAGCATATATCAAACATATGCTAACAACCAAAAACAACCAATCAAACAAATCAAATTATCCAGACAAATTCTGGATAGAATTCCTTCGAGTTTTCCCCTGGTGTACATATATACACACCGGGATACTCGCTCTAGAGAATCCAATACAAACAATACTATGAAGCTACAAAGCTCCTATACAACTATATCTGTAACGACCCGTATTTTCACGGATCGAAGAATCGTAGAACTGTTATCATTAGGTTGTTAGTGCTGTTAAGTCGTTTAGAATTTAAGTTGTTTGGAGCTTAAGTCGTTCAGAGATGAGTCGTCCAGGGTTAGGTCGTGTCGTAGCTTAAGTTGGTGGAGCGACTTAGAGGATGGAGCGACTTAAGGTAGGTGACCGACCTATAGGAGTGAGCGATTTAGGGGTTTGGCCGACCTAAGGGAACTAACAACTTAAGGGTTAACGGCTTAAGTTAGTAAGCGACTTAAGAGATTCTCGTGTTGAGGCTTAGGTCGTGTGTTGGATTAGGTCGTGAGCGAGTTAAGGTTAGGTCGGTTATGCCGTGTTATAGTTAGGTTGTTCGAGTGACTTAAGGCAATAGGTTAAGTCGTTGAGTCGTCTCCTGTGTTGAGTCGTTGAGTCGTCTCCTGTGTTGAGTCGTGGAGCCTTGATGAGTCGTGACCGACTTAAGGGGGCGAACGACTTAAGGTTTCCAGCCTATAAATAGAAGTCCTTATCTCTCTTTTTGGGATCCAGATTTTCAAGCGACGAAGTGCTGCTATTTTGAGGGCTCGACTACAACACTTCTTCACTTCTTTTCTCCACTTTAATTTTGTGCATCCATCCATCTAAATCGAAGATCCAAGAGCTAAAGTTGAAGATCTACATCCATCGAAGAGAGATTTCATCGTTTGAAGGGAAATCTTGTCGGATCAACCTAGATCCTTTGCTGTCCAGATTTGGAGTTTGTTGCTTTTGAAGCGTTTAGGTGATTCGGTGAGTGGTGGTTATCTCTCACGCGGACCCAAAGGAGTATATTGGATCGGTGGCTTGTTTGTGTGTTAAAGATAGTGATTTCATGCATTTTCCTTAAGTCTACATGTAGATCCATCGTTCATAAAGTTTTGATATCCACTTTACCACATGTTAACCTATGTTAGTTCATTCATCAAGATATTACTTAGAATTCATGCTTGTTAGATTTGGACTCTTTATTTACGAAATTGCCATTATTGTTATAACTGTTTATTTAGATCTTGTTTGAATGATTGATTACTTGGATTAATGATTGGTTTGATTGATTGTTATAAATTAGTTGATTGATGATTTGAATTTGGACAAGTTGGTCAAAGATGATTCAAAAGCTAAGTGGAAAGGCTCTTGAATAAGGAAAGCTGCTTGTGGCATATGAAGCGGATGATAAAGCTCATATGGATAGATTTGATGATGATGTTGAGATGAGACTTTGCTATGATGCGATGAGGCAAAGCATGATGTTGAGATGAGACTTTGCTATGATGCGATGAGGCAAAGCATGATGTGAGATAGCCTTGGTTTAATCCAGACGGGATCATCCCAAGCATGTTGATAACTCGGTGATATGGTTCGAGTTCGTTGATAATGGTTAGCTCGAGAGGCGCTAGGGCTAGTATGAGAATAGTCGTCGAGGAGGATGACTAGAAGGCTGAGATTTCATCGTTATTGAAGGTTCTAGCAGACTCAAAGCAAGAGTACGCTGGGCAGATTCGATAGTCCCATGACTAATAGTTGATGGTCTAGTACTCTGGGCAGATTCGATAGTCCTAGGCATGGGTCACGACAACGTGCGGAGTTCTGTCTAGAACCGGGGTTACCATTAGCCCTTGACGGACGGATGAAAGAATGAGCCGGTCATTCAATTAACGGTGATATCGAGGCAATGATAACAGTGATAGCCAGAGTCATGGATGTTTGGATGCTTTGGTTGTATCGTCACTCAGTCTCAAGAGCGATGTTTTGTGGGTGCTTATCTGATCTTGGTTTAGACCTTGGGGGTTTGTGCTTGGAAAACATCGACCATGACTCGAGTGATAATTGTTTTACTTTAAATGTATGCTTTGCTATGTTTATTTCTGCTTAGTGGGTCTGGGGGCTATCACTGTAGAAAGAGGTGGAGTGGGATGGTTGGGTTCCTATTCCTTTTTACCCTTTATGCTCTTTTGGTATGTTTGATAGTTGATTTACCGCTCACTTGGACTTTTGTCTGACTCAAGGTTTTATGTTCAACTCTTATTACCTTGGGCTGTTCATCCGTTTTGGGATGGGCAGACTAGGTAGCAGGTGACAGGTGCTGTTCTTAGTGACCAACGCTGTTGATGACGAAGACGAGCTGGAGGCTTTTGCATATTGTTTTCTTACTATATGTACTGGATGTTCCGCTGTTTGTATCTACTCTGAGTGATATGTAGTGAGGCTTGCTGTATTGACTTTTCAGATTGTTGTACCAAACTATTATGAGTTTATATGATGAAATTCTGTTCTATGGAGCTTCACTATGTATACATTTCTATTGTATTTTATCCAAGCGCTGTGAGTAATACGATAGACTATTCTGTGTTTACCTTACCTTGATGATCGTCCATGGCGGCCTGGCACACTTTACAACGCACTATTTCCTTGTTTGGTGCAGGAATCATGGGCGGTCGTCACATTTGGTATCAGAGCTTTGGTTAATCGATTTTAGCCAACGCTCGCTGACGTAACTACGTATGAGAGACGTAATTGTATTTTGATGGATGATTACTATATATAATATAGTAGTTTAGAAGGATTAGAACCTCTTATGCAGTTGTTTCTCAGGGTGAACTAATCATTCTTTTATAGATATTAAGAATGAATCGAAGAGGGAGACCAGCTGCCAGGGAAGGTCGTGGTCCTGAGCGGGCTGTTGATTATGCTGCTATGTTCGAGGCCATGATGACTTCGATCATGAGAAGAATACCAGCTCCAGGGCCATCAATAGATGTTGGAGTTCAGGTTCAAGCCCCAAAACCAGTGGATTTTGCTAAGCTGTGTAAAAACTATACTGCTCTTGGAGGAAAGGTTTTCTTAGGAACAGAATCAACCATTGAAGTCCAGAGATGGATTGATGCTTGTAGAAGGATCTTTAGTGATTTGGGAATTGAGGATGCAACCAAAAGGAAGCTTTCATCAAGAAAACTTCAAGGAAGAGCTTCTGATTGGTGGAATTCTATCACCATTGATACTCCGGAGGAAGAGATTACTTGGGAGCAATTCCAAGCTAGATTTGAAGCTAAGTTCATTTCTACAGCTCAGAAATCCGTTCTGTTTAAGAAATTTGTGGAATTTAAGCAAGGTGGAAGACCAGTTCTTGAGTATGTTTCAGAGTTTGAAGCCTTGTCCAAGTATGCTCAATCATATATTGAATCCCCATATCAGAAGAACGAGAAGTTTGTGACTGGCTTGGACATTTATCTTGGGAGGCAGTTGGTGGATCATTTGGATGACCCATTTGAGAAGCTTGTGGAGAAAGCTCTCAGGCATGAGAATTTGTTCCCTAAAGAAGGATCTGTTGTTGCTGTAACCAAGGAAGGGTCTAAACCACAGCAGGGTGGAAACAAGAAGAGGAAGCAGCAGCAACAGAAGGGTAAGGATGGCCAGAAGAAGTCGAAGGGTGAAGTGACCTGCTACAATTGTCAGCAGAAGGGCCATTTGTCTAGAGATTGTAAGAATCCAAAGGTGCCGGCGAAGTGCCACAACTGTGACAAGCTGGGGCATATCAGGAAGAATTGTCTGGAACCGCGGAAGGACAAGTAGGTTGTGCAAGCTTATGCTTTGGGGGCTGTGCCATCGTCTTCGAAACCTCCTATGGCAGAAGAGAAAGGAAAGAGTGTGGTGGTACAAGATACTCTTTCCATTTGTGGTGTTCCAGTTAGAGTGTTATTTGATACTGGTGCGTCGCATTCTTTTGTTTGTAATGAACTTGTAGGCCGGTTGGGTTTAGAACCGGATATAGTTGATAGACCATTGGTTGTGACTAATCCAGTTGGGGGTTCCTCTTGTTTATGTATGGTATGCCGTGGTCTAGTTGTATCGACTCATGATTGCTCTTTTGTTTGTGATTGTTTTGTTTTGAACTTTTCTGGGTTCGGAATTATTTTGGGTATGGACTGGCTTAGGAAGTATGCGGTAAGGGTTGATTGTAAGAGGCTGGAGGTGACAGTCGAGAATGTGGAGGGGCGAAGGGTTGTGATACGATTTAAGCATGAAGAAGGCGTCTTCATGAGCTTCATGTATTCGCTGGTTGTTCCATGGGATGGACTGGCATCGGTGCCTATTGTGAATGGATTTGAGGATGTCTTTGACGAGGTCAAAGGGTTACCGCCGCATAGAGAGATCGAGTTTCGTATCGATCTAGTTGAGGGAGCCAGACCTGTTGTGATGCCTCTTAGGCGAATGGCGCCTAGGGAACAGCAAGAGTTGAAGGTGCAAGTTGATGACCTTTTACAGAAAGGATTCATTCGGCGTAGTGTGTCCGAATGGGGTGCACCAGTTATGTTTGCAACCAAAGCGGATGGATCGTTGAGGTTGTGTGTGGATTATCGTGAGCTGAATAAAGTGACTAAGAAGAACAAGTATCCATTACCGAGAATAGATGACATGTTTGATCAGCTTCACGAAGCTAAGGTGTTTTCTCAGATGGATTTGGCAACGGGATTTCACCAGTTGAGAGTAAAGGATAGTGTGCCGAAGACTGCTTTTAGGACACCATCAGGTTTCTATGAGTGGCTGGTAATGCCGTTTGGATTGACCAATGCACCAGCATATTTTGTGGATCTTATGAATAGAGTGTTTAGAGATCAGTTGAACAAGTTTGTACTTGTGTTCGTGGATGATATTTTGATTTATTCCAGAACTGAAGAAGAGCACAAGACGCACTTGCGTATTGTTTTGGAAATCTTGCGAAAACATCAGCTGAGGGCTAAGTTTTCGAAGTGTCACTTCTGCAAGAGTGAAGCGAGGTTCTTAGGTCATGTTATCTCTGGAAGTGGAATAGCGGTTGATCCCGCCAAAGTGGCAGCGATCCAGGATTGGGTTAAACCTAAGAATGCATCTGATGTGAGAAGTTTTCTTGGATTAGCAGGATATTATCGTCGATTTATCAAAGACTTTTCCAAGATAGCTGCGCCATTAACAGGATTGACGAAAAAGAACCAAGTATTCAGATGGGACGCTAAGTGTGAACAAGCTTTCAGTATCCTGAAAGAGCGACCGACAATTGCTCCTGTTTTGACTATTCCAAGTAGAAATGAGGAGATGGTGGTTTACACCGATGCATGTGGTATTGGACTTGGAGCAGTGCTAATGCAGAAGGATAAAGTTGTTGCATATGCAAGTCGACAACTGAAGCCGCATGAAAGGAATTATCCGACTCATGATTTGGAGTTAGCGGCGATTATTTTTGCTCTGAAGATGTGGAGACATTACCTATTGGGAGTCCGATTTGAGTTGTTTACAGATCATAAGTCGTTGAAGTATCTTTTCTCCCAAAAAGATTTGAATCTTCGACAGCAACGATGGCTAGAGTTTTTAGCATCATATGATTTTGGTATAGCCTATACTCCGGGAAAAGGTAACGCAGTTGATGTGCACGTAAATATGCATACTTTTACCACCATATTTAATCTATTTAAATTGAATAATGATCATATTGGGTATTTTAACTTGTTTAAACCAAAAATTCAAATTATTCCATATTGTCACATATTCATCTTCATATATGGGCAAAACGGTCATTTATGTGCATATATTTCTTTGAGAAAAATTAATTGAAAATTTGTATATATTTTTGTAGGAATTTGGTCTCAAATAGGAGTGGTTTCATGAAGACACATGCATGCACAACATGAATATAAAGGAATGAAGATGGAATAATTCAAAGTGAAGATAATGGAGGACCCCACCTACCCACCTACCTTAATGTAC
Source organism: Allium cepa (assembly GCA_030765085.1). NCBI lineage: Eukaryota > Viridiplantae > Streptophyta > Magnoliopsida > Asparagales > Amaryllidaceae > Allium > Allium cepa. The sequence goes on from CM060939.1 coordinate 324,249,070, forward strand.
AAATTAAAGGCTAATGCACATGCTTTTGGACTTAATGGCTTCATGTACACTTAATGGGGGATTAAGACATGTTAATGATAACTTGGCCTCCACACTTCCTAAGGGGCATTTTGGGCATTCCCCAAAAAAATGAATTAGGGTTTTAACACTTGTATAAATACCCCTTATGTTTCATGTATCTCTTCCTCTTAGTTAGTAAGTTTTAGTTTAGAAAATAAAAGAAAGCTCTCTTTCTCTTTTCATGGCTACTTAGCCATTTCTTCTCTTATGTAATTCTTTTCTTTTATGCAATGTTAATTACTGTTTCTTTTTAATTACATGTTCATTTCCTTTTATGCAAGTAGTGTAGATTTTCCTTTATGCAATTAGAATAGTTTTCCATTTCACTTTGCTCTCTTTTCCTTTTCTTTTTCTTTCATGTTGCAAGCTACATTTGTTCATATGATGACAAATATGAGAGCTTAATCCCTACAATTTAGGGGTAATGAAGCTCTCTAGTATGTAGATGCAACATTTTGATGTTTATACTCTCTTTTTGTGCTTTAATGGAAACACTTGAAGTGGTTTAATGATGTTGTTTAGCTTTGAATTTGATAGTCAATGTTGTTCATAACAAATAGGCTATGCTTAAACAAACATAACACAAATTGCCTCTTCATCTAAATATGATTATGGCAAAGAAGTGAATGTTGAAATTGAAATTTGATAGCCTATATTTCTAAACAATAGTTAAGAGGCTATGCTTAAAATAGATTTTTATTTCAACTTTGTTGTCATATTTCATGAGAGTTAAGTGTGCATTAGTGGTTGTGCTATAGTTTGATGGTTTATATTGAGCTAGCGGCGATTATTTTTGCTCTGAAGATGTGGAGACATTACCTATTGGGAGTCCGATTTGAGTTGTTTACAGATCATAAGTCGTTGAAGTATCTTTTCTCCCAAAAAGATTTGAATCTTCGACAGCAACGATGGCTAGAGTTTTTAGCATCATATGATTTTGGTATAGCCTATACTCCGGGAAAAGGTAACGCAGTTGATGTGCACGTAAATATGCATACTTTTACCACCATATTTAATCTATTTAAATTGAATAATGATCATATTGGGTATTTTAACTTGTTTAAACCAAAAATTCAAATTATTCCAAATTGTCACATATTCATCTTCATATATGGGCAAAACGGTCATTTATGTGCATATATTTCTTTGAGAAAAATTAATTGAAAATTTGTATATATTTTTGTAGGAATTTGGTCTCAAATAGGAGTGGTTTCATGAAGACACATGCATGCACAACATGAATATAAAGGAATGAAGATGGAAATAATTCAAAGTGAAGATAATGGAGGACCCCACCTACCCACCTACCTTAATGTACAAATTAAAGGCTAATGCACATGCTTTTGGACTTAATGGCTTCATGTACACTTAATGGGGGATTAAGACATGTTAATGATAACTTGGCCTCCACACTTCCTAAGGGGCATTTTGGGCATTCCCCAAAAAAATGAATTAGGGTTTTAACACTTGTATAAATACCCCTTATGTTTCATGTATCTCTTCCTCTTAGTTAGTAAGTTTTAGTTTAGAAAATAAAAGAAAGCTCTCTTTCTCTTTTCATGGCTACTTAGCCATTTCTTCTCTTATGTAATTCTTTTCTTTTATGCAATGTTAATTATTGTTTCTTTTTAATTACATGTTCATTTCCTTTTATGCAAGTAGTGTAGATTTTCCTTTATGCAATTAGAATAGTTTTCCATTTCACTTTGCTCTCTTTTCCTTTTCTTTTTCTTTCATGTTGCAAGCTACATTTGTTCATATGATGACAAATATGAGAGCTTAATCCCTACAATTTAGGGGTAATGAAGCTCTCTAGTATGTAGATGCAACATTTTGATGTTTATACTCTCTTTTTGTGCTTTAATGGAAACACTTGAAGTGGTTTAATGATGTTGTTTAGCTTTGAATTTGATAGTCAATGTTGTTCATAACAAATAGGCTATGCTTAAACAAACATAACACAAATTGCCTCTTCATCTAAATATGATTATGGCAAAGAAGTGAATGTTGAAATTGAAATTTGATAGCCTATATTTCTAAACAATAGTTAAGAGGCTATGCTTAAAATAGATTTTTATTTCAACTTTGTTGTCATATTTCATGAGAGTTAAGTGTGCATTAGTGGTTGTGCTATAGTTTGATGGTTTATATTGAGCTAGCGGCGATTATTTTTGCTCTGAAGATGTGGAGACATTACCTATTGGGAGTCCGATTTGAGTTGTTTACAGATCATAAGTCGTTGAAGTATCTTTTCTCCCAAAAAGATTTGAATCTTCGACAGCAACGATGGCTAGAGTTTTTAGCATCATATGATTTTGGTATAGCCTATACTCCGGGAAAAGGTAACGCAGTGACAGATGCGTTAAGTCGAAGACATGCAGGATTGGGAGCCATGTTTTCAGAATGGAAGAGTCTCGAGTATTTGGCTGGATTTGACTTCAGGTCTAGATGTGAATTGGAATCAGAGATGTCGGCAAACTTATCGATAAGACCTACTCTGGTGGAAAGAATTGGCAAGAGCCAAAAGCGAGACGATAAGCTTGTCAAGATTATCCATGATTTGGAATCTGGATTGGATCCAGAGAAGAATAAAGGATTCGAGGTCGATCGAGAGGGTTGGCTTCGGAAACAAGGACGATTAGTTGTTTCCGATATAGATGAATTGAAAGATGAAGTTCTGAAGGAAATTCATCACTCTAAGTTGACAATTCATCCAGGTGGAAATAAGATGTATCGGGATATGAAGAGAACCTATTACTGGGAAGGTATGAAGAAGGATATTGGAAATTTTATTTCCAAATGTATGAACTGCCAGTTGGTAAAAGCCGAACAGAAGAAGCCTAGTGGATTGCTTCAGCCATTAGAAGTTCCTACATGGAAGTGGGAGCAAATGTCGATGGATTTTATCGATGGACTACCTAGAACCAGAGCAGGAAATGAAGGGATTTGGGTCATCGTAGATCGTTTGACTAAGAGTGCAAGATTCATTCCTGTTCGATCAACCAGGACTGCATCGAAATTGGCTGAGCTATATGTTAAGTGGATAGTTCGATTCCATGGTATTCCGAAAAGCATAGTGAGCGATCGAGACCCATTGTTCACTAGTGGATTTTGGAAGAGCTTCCAGGAAGTTTTGGGAACCGAGTTGTGTTTGAGTACAGGTTATCACCCCCAAACAGATGGTCAGACAGAGAGAGTCAACAAAGTTTTGGAAGATCTCCTCAGAGCATGTGTTTTAGACTTCGGAGGATCATGGGAAGATCATCTTCATTTGGTGGAATTTGCGTATAATAACAGTTACCGGTCAAGTATTGGTATGGCACCATATGAAGCATTGTATGGAAGACCATGTAACTCTCCGACGTGTTGGTTGGAAATAGGAGAAAAGTTGATACTTGGGCCAGAAATGATTCAACAGACTACGGATTGCATAGAGATCATTCGGCAACGAATGAAGGCAGCCCAGGACCGTCAGAAAAGTTATGTCGATCAGCGTCGTAAGGATTTGGAATTCGACGTAGGTGATATGGTTTTTGTGAAGATTTCTCCATTAAAGAATGTTATTCGATTCGGGAAGAAAGAGAAGTTGAATCCGAGATTTGTTGGACCATTCCCGATCATCGAGCGAATGGGAAAGCTCGCTTATAAATTGGAGCTACCGGAAAAGATGTCGGGTGTGCACAATGTTTTTCATGTATCGTATCTACGAAAGTATGTGCACGACTCGAATACAGTGGTTTCTGCTGATAGTTGTGAAGATTTAGAAGTTGATCCAGTTGTTATAAGACCTCGTAAGCCGCTTCATGTTGTGGGAACTGACACGAAATAGCTTAGGAGGAAGGTAGTCAGGTTGCTCAAGGTACAATGGAGTGATGATGTTAACGACTGTACATGGGAGGAGGAAGAGAGGATGAAGGCAACTCATCTTGAACTCTTCGAGGTATAGCCCTAAGGTGTCGTGACATCTCATGAATTTGTAACTTGTTCTAGTCTTAGAATTCTGCATGCTAGGCTAGTAATTGGATACATGGTTTATTGATTGCTATTGATGGTAAGCATGCAGAATAGTTTTGGTTGCTCTTGTTTGTTTGGAATTTCGGGGGCGAAATTCCTAAGGGGGAGGGAATGTAACGACCCGTATTTTTATGGATCGAAGAATCGTAGAACTGTTGTCATTAGGTTGTTAGTGTTGTTAAGTCGTTCAGAATTTAAGTTGTTTGGAGCTTAAGTCGTTCAGAGATGAGTCGTCCAGGGTTACTTCGTGTCGTAGCTTAAGTTGGTGGAGCGACTTAGAGGATGGAGCGACTTAAGGTAGGTGACCGACCTATAGGAGTGAGCGACTTAGGGGTTTGGCCGACCTAAGGGAACTAACGACTTAAGGGTTAACGGCTTAAGTTAGTAAGAGACTTAAGAGATTCTCGTGTTGAGGATTAGGTCGTGTGTTGGATTAGGTCATGAACGAGTTAAGGTTAGGTCGGTTATGCCGTGTTATAGTTAGGTCGTTCGAGCGACTTAAGGCAATAGGTTAAGTCGTTGAGTCGTCTCCTGTGTTGAGTTGTTGAGTCGTCTCCTGTGTTGAGTCGTTGAGTCGTGGAGCCTTGATGAGTCGTGACCGACTTAAGGGGGCGAACGACTTAAGGTTTCCAGCCTATAAATAGAAGTCCTTATCTCTCTTTTTGGGATCCGGATTTTGAAGCGACGAAGTGCTGCTATTTTGAGGGCTCGACTACAACACTTCTTCACTTCTTTTCTCCACTTTAATTTTGTGCATCCATCCATCTAAATCGAAGATCCAAGAGCTAAAGTTGAAGATCTACATCCATCGAAGAGAGATTTCATCGTTTGAAGGGAAATCTTGTCGGATCAACTTAGATCCTTTGCTGTCCAGATCTGGAGTTTGTTGCTTTTGAAGCGTTTAGGTGATTCGGTGAGTGGTGGTTATCTCTCACGCGGACCCAAAGGAGTATATTGGATCGGTGGCTTGTTTGTGTGTTAAAGATAGTGATTTCATGCATTTTCCTTAAGTCTGCATGTAGATCCAACGTTCATAAAGTTTTGATATCCACTTTACTACATGTTAACCTATGTTAGTTCATTCATCAAGATATTACTTAGAATTCATGCATTTTAGATTTGGACTCTTTATTTACGAAATTGCCATTATTGTTATAACTGTTTATTTAGATCTTGTTTGAATGATTGATTACTTGGATTAATGATTGGTTTGATTGATTGTTATAAATTAGTTGATTGATGATTTGAATTTGGACAAGTTGGTCAAAGATGATTCAAAAGCTAAGTGGAAAGGCTCTTGAATAAGGAAAGCTGCTTGTGGCATATGAAGCGGATGATAAAGCTCATATGGATAGATTTGATGATGATGTTGAGATGAGACTTTGCTATGATGCGATGAGGCAAAGCATGATGTTGAGATGAGACTTTGCTATGATGCGATGAGGCAAAGCATGATGTGAGATAACATTGGTTTAATCCAGACGGGATCATCCCAAGCATGTTGATAACTCGGTGATATGGTTCGAGTTCGTTGATAATGGTTGGCTCGAGAGGCGCTTGGGCTAGTATGAGAATAGTCGTCGAGGAGGATGACTAGAAGGCTGAGATTTCATCGTTATTGAAGGTTCTAGCAGACTCAAAGCAAGAGTACGCTGGGCAAATTCGATAGTCCCATGACTAATAGTTAATGGTCTAGTACTCTGGGCAGATTCGATAGTCCTAGGCACGGGTCACGACGACGTGCGGAGTTCTGTCTAGAACTGGGGTTACCATTAGCCCTTGACGGACGGATGAAAGAATGAGCCGGTCATTCAATTAACGATGATATCGAGGCAATGATAACAGTGATAGCCAGAGTCATGGATGTTTGGATGCTTTGGTTGTATCGTCACTCAGTCTCAAGAGCGATGTTTTGTAGGTGCTTATCTGATCTTGGTTTAGGCCTTGGGGGTTTGTGCTTGGAAAACATCGACCATGACTCGAGTGATAATTGTTTTACTTTAAATGTCTGCTTTGCTATGTTTATTTCTGCTTAGTGGGTCTGGGGGCTATCACTGTAGAAAGAGGTGGAGTGGGATGGTTGGGTTCCTATTCCTTTTTACCCTTTATGCTCTTTTGGTATGTTTGATAGTTGATTTACCGCTCACTAGGACTTTTGTCTGACTCAAGGTTTTATGTTCAACTCTTATTACCTTGGGCTGTTCATCCGTTTTGGGATGGGCAGACTAGGTAGCAGGTGACAGGTGCTGTTCTTAGTGACCAACGCTGTTGATGACGAAGACGAGCTGGAGGCTTTTGCATATTGTTTTCTTACTATATGTACTGGATGTTCCGCTGTTTGTATCTACTCTGAGTGATATGTAGTGAGGCTTGCTGTATTGACTTTTCAGATTGTTGTACCAAACTATTATGAGTTTATATGATGAGATTCTGTTCTATGGAGCTTCACTATGTATACATTTCTATTGTATTTTATCCAAGCGCTGTGAGTAATACGATAGACTATTCTGTGTCTACCTTACCTTGATGATCGTCCATGGCGGCCTGACACACTTTACAACGCACTATTTCCTTGTTTGGTGCAGGAGTCATGGGCGGTCGTCACAATATCTATAACACTAGACAAGATATCAGACTACAAACGAGTCTGACTCAACAACAAAAACTCCAAAACTGCTGGTTCACAACCATAGATAGATCATACACGTACTTCCTCAGAGATACGTGAAACCCATCGAATCTCAGTTATCCAAACTGGCAATTCAATCCTGTAGATCAATCACTTATTCTCCAAGATCACAGAAAAGATCCAAAACACTTCAGAGCAAGCTTCTCAGACTTACCCAAACTTATGGCTCACTTTTGATCGGAGAAAACTTATCCAAAATTAAATCTCCGACTTCAGAGTCCAAATTCCTCCGACTCTAATCCACAAAACTCTTCGGACGATCCTGGGCTGCCCACAACCTTACTAATCAGCTCAACCTTGCTGATACTTATAGAAACAAACTAGACCAATCAACACAACAAGATGATCTCCTCAAGATCAAACAAAACTCAAACTCAACTCTTCAACATCAGAAGACAACAACTTCTTCTGTCCGAAAAGAAAAGTAGATGCACTTCCAAACTGCTTCCGCTGCTCAACTCTGATCCGAAGTAGAAGAGAATGCTTGAAGAAGAACGCAAGCACAATCAGGGCAACACACCCCAGAGATATGGTTCAACAAATCCATAAGAAAAATTCAGAAGTTCCTCCAAAAATCCGAGCTGCTACACCAACTCAATCTCCTAGAAACCATTCTTCTATAAAGCTGAACCATCGGTACCACTCCTGGAATTCCAGACGATAAGAAAGCTCAAACTTCAGATGCAAACAAAACTTCGACTTCCTAAAGATATCCAGAAAACTCAGATAACCCAAGAGAACACTCAAACAATCGCAAGTCACTTTTGCGAACCACCCAAACCAAATCCAAGGAAAAACTGCTCTTCCTTAACCAAATTGAACAGCTTACTCTTCACTAGCCAACCCTTCGAAGAAACGGGTCCACTCAACTGCTTCTGAACTCCACTCTAGAAAAACTGCTAAGCCAGAAGGTCTCTTCCCAACACTGAGAACACTCCAAGCTGCACTGCTGCCACGGATGCCAAAGAATTCCAAAATAAAGCTCTTCGGGAAACTCGGACTTCAAAGCAAACAGAAACTCAAGCTGACCACAGTCACAACACTGAAGCAGACTCACTTCCTTAACTTGTTCCAAAGAAAACATCTTCGGGAACATCCATAGTCACTACATCTCATCACGCAGCTACTACTTCCTGAGGTATAAAAATACCATCACTTGCTTCTGCCCAACCAACTGATCCAAACTCTACTCATCCAACTTCAGAAATGAATTCCGAACCTTTACAGGTTTCCTTCAGAGATCAACGAAGTCCTTTATCACTACAAAACTCTCTCGAGACGGTATTAGGTCTACAGTCTCGACAATTACACTTCCAACCTCACACATTCAAACTCCAACCAATGGTAGTCGTGTTACACACACTACTACCTTATCTACCTTTATAACTTATATTGGAAAACCTGAACAGGTAACCCAACAGATAGGTAGAAATAAATATATATATATATAAATATATTAAAAATTACAAATACACTCTCTCAAGAAAGACAACACTACAGAGCCTAGGTATTCACTCAACCTAACGCTCTGATACCAAGTGCGACGACCCGACTTTCCACTCCCGGAAAATCGCATCATCTTTTAAGAAAGAAAGGGATATAAAAGAGAATAGAAAGAAGAGAAGAAAGAAACAACACATCAGAATCTAACAGCGGAACGAATAAATTATATTACTCACATAATATTACATAGTTTACAACAAATATCAGAGTACACAGATATACAACACATACTAGACAGTTATAAACACCTGTCTAGTTATACAACTTAATACAACAATCCAAAGAACACACAGCGGAACTATATATCTAACGCAGAAGCCTCATGCTCCATTTGCTCCTCCATAATTTGTCAAAGCTAACCTGAATCCTAACCTGAATTCCCTTGACTACTCATAAAAATTTGAGTACCCAAGAGTTTATGAAAAACAAAAGATAAACTCCGGGTCAGACATGGGTCTGGTGTGAGTAACAGGTTAAAGTTGCTTAATTTTCAAAAACCTTTTGAAAAGAAAGGTATCACATAAGACTTCCCACACATAAACATGGAAATTTTTTTACCTTACGTTAATCAAAACATTTGATAGGAAATCCGATGATATTATAATAGGTCTAGGGTTTTCAAATAAATAAGAAATAGCCGAAATTGTTACATTATTAAATTCCAGCTACTAGCCATAAAAGTGGGTAATACAATCAAAACCGTTGGCACTTATTGGATTTTGGATTCCATACAATGGCAGGGCTACTGGGGTACCGCCCGTCACAGTACGTGGCCTAGATCACCGTACCGAGGATTACTCCCACTCCCCTGCAATACAAAGCCGGACCCATTCCTTACTGAATAGTTCCGAACAAGATAACCCCGACGGTTAGAGCTCAAAAGACCGTCCACACAACCGAAATAAAAGGGACCTCTAGACATGGGTAAATCTCACTCTCAAGTGGGTGCGACCTACGAAGCCTTGCTGCACCTCCCCTGTTTTAGCCATTCCCGGTTGATGAGGCTTGAGGCTACGATTACCTTTATAGGACATGTCATCTTAGAATGCTCATCGTCCGCCTGACGATGTTCTGAAAGCATTCAATCCATACAAGTTCGTTCCGAGTTCGAACAAAACCGAAGGCATTATCTCGTTACACTCATATTGGAATCACCCTCAGAGTCAACGACCATAACCCTTACACTCTAAACCACCATCTCGAATCTATAAGTACTATTCCGTCAAACTCATTACGGAATCACCCACAGAGTTATACTGACGTATAGCACTTACACCTCGAGTCTTCACAAAGCTCCATTTTTGATACACGACCTAACGTTATTTGGAATCGATGTGGTTTTCGGATATCCAATTATGGAACCCGATCCTGGTCTCATAGAAATCCAAAGCGTGTCTTTTAGGTCCAAGTTGTTTAAAGGTTTAAAGCAATTCAATATAGTTTCTATATACACAGATAGATAACACAAAGAACAATAATTGATAATCAGCATTATCAAATAAGTGGTAATTCACATTATCAATATCTAATAGATATTCCATATATCACCATCACAATAGATAGCCTATGTTATCATCACAATACAGTCAAACATCCATACCACACAATATTATTTATCTCATCACAAAGCATCCAAGTCAAACAATGACATCCATTCATACATAAGCAAAGATTCACTCATAACACAATATAATTGATTTAAAATGAATTAAATTAACTATCTCTAATTAATTTAAAATGAATTAAATTAATTACTTTATCTATAATTAATTTAAAATAAACTAAATTAATTACTTCACCAATATAAATCTTGCTTATTAGTCATTTTATTGATTACAATCAGTTAATGATTCATTATTAATTACCTTAATTAATCACCTTTGATTAATTACCCTTAATTACATTCATGTAATTATACTTAATTAATTTCACAAATTAATTATTCTCAAACAAAACAATAATTAATCTTTAATTACTTTAATTAATTAATTAATCATAATTAATTACATTTATCCTTAATTAATTACATTAATTAATTTCCTTTAATTACTTATTATTGATTAATTAATCTTAATTAATCAACTTTAATTACATCATTAATTAAAATAATTAATGATTCCCTTTTATTAATTACCTTAAGTAATTAATTAACTTAATTACCATATTAAACAAATTAATTATGCTTAATTAATTTCTTAATTAATCTCTTGATTAATTAATAAGTAATTTAAACCAAATTACTTCACACTTAACATCTCCACTTAATTACAACCATGTAATTATTAATTAATTACTTAACTAAGTAAATACCCAAATCATTAATTACATAAAGTAATTATTTATAAAACCCAAATGTTTAAAATTAATTAAACTTAATTAATTAAATTAAACAATCCCATTAAACTAAATTAATTACATTTAGTAATTAATTTCTTAATTACTTTATTAAGTAATTACTCAAACCATTTACAATTGATTATTATTAAATTAATTAATCTAATTAATTGTAAAAATTAATCACATTAATTAATTATTTAAATAATCCTGGTTAATGACCTTCATTAACCTTCTTTAATTGTTTTTATTAAGTAATTAACCGAGATTAATTACAAATTTAATTATCTTTAATGATCTATAATTTGAAGTCTAATTATTTAATTAATTAACCTTGATTAAAATTTAATTACTTAATTAATCATTAATTAATAATCTAATTAATGATATAAATTTTCAAATTAATTAACCCCTAAATCAATATGCATTAAACCTTAATAATTAATTAAATAAATTAATTAACTATTACTTAATTACCTTTTTAATAAATTAATTTCAAAACATTCATTCTTAACTAAATTTTAAAATAAGACATTTCTAAATTATGTTTAAAACAAATTTTATTTTAAACAAAGTACTTTTGAACTTGTTTCCAAATTTCATTTTAAATACAAGTTTTAAAATGAAAATAATTTAAACTTATCAAAGTTAAACAATTTATAACTTTTAACCTTTCAATAACTTCAATTTATATTTAGTTTAAATCTTTCAACTTCAAGTTTTCTTTCAATTTCAAAAACTGAAATACATATTCCACTTTGGTTCTAGATTTAAACTTAAGATTCAAATTAGCTTTGAGTCCAGATTTAAATTTAAATTTTAAACTCTGTTTAAACCTTAAACTTCAGATTTTAAAACATTTTATAAAATACTTTAACAAATTCAAAGTTGTTAAAAACCTTCTATCTTTATAAAACTTATATATTTTTAAATCTATAATTCAAACTCATTTTGAATTAAGACTTTAAACTTATTTTAAAACTTTGTTTAAAACTTGCTCTACACTTTTTAAATTCAGTTCAAATTTTAAAAACTTAAATACTGTCAGGTTTGTAAACAATATTTGAATAAAACAAGTTCAGGTTTATTAAACCTATAAAAATTCTTTCCTTTAAACTTTATTTTATTTAAACTGGGATGTTAAATTAACTTAAATTCAAATAAATTCAAACTTGAATTCAAATATGTTTTTAAATTCTCTTAACATTTAAAAAGATTCAGGGTTTACAAAATTTAAACCCTGATGTTACAGGTTATTAAAACCTGTAAAACAGAACCCCTGAACCCCCACAAACTGCATCGAGTCTGCAACATAACTTTCCCGAGGAAATTACTACATTACTTCGAGCAAAAACAAGGTTTACCCGAGTCACCTTCAGCTAACCAAACATCACCTGTGCCCTTACTTCACCGTGCATATGCACGGTGACTCCGGCCATTGATGATCGCCAACGACCATCGCATCTCATCAGAAACCCACCTAACTACCCACTACGACCATCGATTCATGCTTCAAATCCCTAATTCGAGTTTGAGGATCTTAAACCCAAACCTGGAAACAACAAACAGTTCCCCTTAAAAACCTGTCAACGGCGACCATACGCGCTCCGACCATCTGAGATCCACCCTGAAACGATCCCGAATTTAATTAATGTTAAATTGAAAATTAAATTTATTTTTGATTGAAAATTGTGAAATTAAATGATAAATTGATTCGATTTTTTTCCAAATTCAAATAAATTATGTTATTTATACAGGTTCTTTTATAAATTATTTTAAATTTAGTATTGAGATATTTTTAAACAATATTAATATAGAGATATTTGAATTCAATCTTATGAAATGGATTTTTGTTTTAAGTTGTGTGAATATAACAAAATTTTTGAAATAAATATTTAAGTTAAAAATAAAAGCAAACATACAAAATATAAAAGTAAAACACAATTAACAAATTCTAACAACAAATTTAATATAGAACTACATCCAAATTATAAAGCATAAAGTAAGCAAGACAAATAAAAAATACAAACAAACTGTACAAAATAAAAGTCTTGCCTGGTGAGACCTGGAAGGAAACAAGAAACAAATATAGATATGTAGTAGCTTGCAAAATAGACAAAAGAAAATATAAGATCTTGAGCTTGCCAGAGAAGATATGTACTCAAATGTATAATATAAAAAGAAATGTACTAAGTAATTAATGCAACGCAGCTTGTAAAGATTTGAACAAGCAATGATAAGTGTTAAACAAAGCATCTATGTATAAACAAATGAAGACAAGTAGCAGGCTGCAACAAAAGGTCTTTGATATTGTACATAACAACATCATTTCAGCCGAGATAAAGGGATAAACAAAGTAATATGTACTAAAGCAATTAATACATTACACCTCTAGCAATAAATTAATGCCATACCTCTAGTACAATATATAGTGTGCATCAGCCCCCAAATGAAAGTATGCATGTCCACATTTTTATATAAAAATATAAACCATTGTACAAAGAAATCTATGATTTTATATACTTTGTACAAAACATATTATAACCTGTACTACTCATTTCTTCATATACATCAACTTTCTTATCTTCATTCGTTCAAACTTAACTCAGCAAGCCTGAGAAAAAGGAAAATAGAAACATCTTCAAACTTGAGAAAATACAATGCAAAGCAGTTCAAAAAAAAAAAACATTAGCTTCAGGAATCAAAACCAAAGCATTTAAAACCTTGAAGCAAAACTGAGTTGCAAATGTAAATCCAAGACCTGGGGATTCAGCATGTAAGCAAAGCAAACAGGATCTAATCATCTCAGATTAAATAATCAAGCTGGGCAGGGATTCAACTCAATACAAATCAGGATCAAAACTTAGCTTTTAATCAATTCCAGGCTTCAGTGTCTCTTTTCTTCCTTGGTTTCTCTGCTTTGTGCATATAGGTGAGTAAACATTTTTAAGTAAAATCTTTTGGTGCTAATAGATCTGTGATGATGCTATATATGTGTGTGCATGAATGTCTTCAACTTGGATCTTGTTTTTTTTAAAAATAATTTTTAGTAATTATATTTACTAGATAGTCTGGAAATTTAAAGATTACAGTAAAAGTCAAGATTTTGTTGAAAATCAATATCCACGATTTCATCTCTAGATTATATAATCTGATTCGTATAGAAGAATCATGAATTTTAGTACGAACTTGATAATTTTTAATTTAGTATTGGTTGTGAATTTCTGAGTTGTTCGCTTTTGGGGTTTGGGTCATTTGCCGATGATCGGCGATGACTGGAAGCTCGAGTTTTGGCATGAAGGAGGATGGTGTGTGGTAGATTGATGGAAAAATATACGAATATTTTTCTGATGAACGAGATGAGCCGTAGGAGGTGATATAGGGTTTTGGGTTGGGTTTTGTTCGATAGGGTTTGCAAGTCAAATTCGTCGACTCTGGTGGATTGTAGATTATCGGACCGGGGGGGGGGGGGGGGAAGGGGTCGTAGGTCATCGGAGCAGCTAGGGTTGGGGTCGCGTGGAGTCCGGAGGTTTCTGGTGGTGGCGCGGGGTTTTTTTTTTGTGGTAGTTCTGATTTGTTTGGTTCTAGTTTTTTTTGGTTTGAGGGCAAGATTTCAAACTCGTTTTTTTGTTCGAGCTTTTGGGTGATCGAGAGATTCGAGAGCATCATCGGGGACGTGTTGGCGACTAGCAGTTCAACCGGAGGTGGCGATTCCAGTGGTGCACGTATACGTGCATTCGCGTGCACGGTTGTTTTGCCTAGAAAACGTGATGGGAGTAAGGTGAAAAGGAGGAAGAGAGGGAAGAAAAGTTGGGCCTGTGTTTGTTTTGTGGGCCGGTTATGTTGATGGGCCGTATTATAGAAAATATTTAAATTATAAATCAAGGTTTAATTTGAGTTTTAAATCAAAGTTTAAAAATAGATTCAAGTTAAATTTAAATCTTAGCTGGAAAATGAATAAAGTTTCCTTTTGTTGTTGTCAAATTGTTTTAATAATTTAAAGGTATTTTAAAAGTGAATATATTTATGAGAAATTGTATAAAAAAAATGGTATTTGGAATTATAAGAAAACGAGTTAAAACAGATTTTGTAACCTGGACCTGAGTTAAAAATTTGAATTCCAGATTTGGAATTAAATTAAGTTTTATAAATTTAAAGGTATAAATAAGTTTAAATGTTAAAGTTCCTTTAATATGCGAATTTAATAAATAAATTTGATTTAACTCCTTTAAAATTTCTTTATAATAAAATATTACTTCAACAAGTAATTTAAAGGATTTTTAAATTAGTTTTAAACTTTACTGAAGATAAACGAGGGTCCATTTTAAATCTTGGGTTTAAAATGAAATTTAAAAAGGTAAGTTGAAATTAAAAGGTTTCAAACATATTTGCAAATGATATTTAAAATTACTACTAAGAATGAGTTCACCTTAAATTCAATAAAGTTTGGATGATTTGCAATACATTAATTATTAAATTAATTAGAATGGATGCTTAATGTTTTGTATCAATTTAATTAGTAATCGTAAGTTTAACTTTATTAATTAAGGTTTAATTTCTTAAAATAATTACTTAATTGGTTAATTAATTATGTCATTGGTTTAAAGATAAATTTAATTAATATGATTAATTAATTAATATGATTCATTAAGGTGGTTGATAAATTAATTTATATCAAATGATTTGTAATTAATTAGTCAGAATTTGATAATTAATTCATAAATAATTAATTTACTTGGAAATAACTTGAATTGATTAGGATTAAACAATTAATTAATCCTACTTATAAATGTTATTGAATGCTTGACCTTACTTA
Organism: Allium cepa; assembly: GCA_030765085.1. Taxonomy (NCBI): domain Eukaryota; kingdom Viridiplantae; phylum Streptophyta; class Magnoliopsida; order Asparagales; family Amaryllidaceae; genus Allium; species Allium cepa. The sequence goes on from CM060939.1 coordinate 324,264,486, forward strand.
TGAATGATCATATTATATGTGATGCCTTGAATTGATTGTCCTATCTGATCTGTAATATCTTGTTCTGTGAATTGAGCTGTGTGAAATTTACTCATTTATTTATGTACATTTGTGTATTATCTGTGAATCTGTGAATGGACGATAAGCGTTATAGTTATATCGCTTATCGAATATATTGTCGCATTTGATCTGTGATGATTGAATGGTTGTGCACTATTGTGTTAAACCCCTGGACCACACCATACACACACAATTATGGATTTCATGAGGAAATCGATTAAGTCACAGATTTTGAAATAGTTTAAAATTTGAATTTTTAAATTCAAATGTTTTGGAAATGGAATCGAAATAAATGTGAAAAGCTTTTGGAATGGAATTTCAAGATAGAATTTATTTTAAATTACTTGATTTAGTTTTGGAATTTTGAATAGTTTGATTTAGATTTGAATTCAAAATTAGGAATTGAATTCTATGATTTGAAATTTGGGATTAAAAATGTTATGTTAGTTATATACGGTTTGAAACCATATTTAAAGTATTGTTTTGGGAATTCGAATTAAACCAAAGATTGTAACTTGTATAAAAGAAATCGGGTTTATCCAAATTTAAAACTGTTGTTTTTAAATGATAAAAAGCTTTCGTTTCAAATCTTATTAAAAGGAATTCCAAGTTAAATAAAAATAGTTTTCCAAGATATAGATGAATATTCGGAAAACGAATTTTGAAGATGAATATTTGGGAACGATTTGAAAACTATGAGACAAATCTTTGATTTAAAAGATTTAAATGAATTAATCTTTTTGAAACGGAATTGTTTTGAAATCTGGGAATGAATCTTTGTGAAACTAGGTGAACCTTATGAAATAAATCTTTTGTTTAAAAGATTTAAAATGGTAATTAGTCAAACCATTTGAAAGAAAGTTTTGAATTATTAAGTTGTGACTTAATTGAAAACCCAAATCCATATGTTTTAAAAATATTTTCGCTCACCATTCGGTTTAACCGGGAAAGGACCTTTGTGTCATATAACCCATTCCGAATATGTGATTTGACGTTATGGATAGCATTTGAAGAACGGTGGTGAAGACCGGGTATTTGCGAAAGCGATAGGATGACCTATCGATTGTTTCTGCACCGAGTCGCGCCGGTATAGAGACTCCCTAAGTGATGGGAAATCCGATCAGGATTGTGAATATCCGGATTGCAAGGACTTCTTTGGAAGTGCCTTCGGTTCTGTTCGAACCCGGAACAGACTTGTATGGATTGTATGTCTGACATTACAATTGAGATATAAAGCTGATTTCTTTCAAATATATTTCTGTTGGTGGCGGAGAATTTATTCTCTTAGCTTAACACCCTTCTCTGAGACGTACGAGCTCAGAGGTTATGTAGTTGAAGGTTATCAGCGATATATTCCCAATTTGGTAATGTGACATGCTGAGTGTTGCTGTGAAATGATCATTGTGTTGATCATTTGTGATAGGATCATTTGTTTGATCGTTTATCTTTGTGATCATTTCTATGATCATTTGTTGACCCAAAGCACAACTTTTGTATAAAGCGTGGCTTTGTGGACGAGACTTCGTCGGACCTCACACCCCGGAATGGTCGAAACAGGAAAGATGCGGCAAGGTAATGAGGGGTAGCTCCCTTTAGGGTATGTGCATTTCCTTCTGGATAGAAGTGGTATCATGGTATGAAGCCCAGATACTTAACTTATGTTGATATCGCAGATATATATATATATATATATATATATATATATATATATATATATATATATATATATTACTTTGTGATTTGTTGCTGGGGCCCCGGTTAAAGGTTGGTTACAACTGGGAGATGGCATACTCGTGTCAGTAGTTACCCAGTTAGGGGTAACCCGGCCTTGTGTTGGCAGAGATCCGGTTTGGTTCTCGGGGACGTCCTTCCAGAGGCGTTCTCATGTGGCAATGGGAAGTTCCTTGGCCTGACCATTTGTTGGAAATCCAAAGAAACAATACGAATCCTGTACGATTTTAGTTGTATAACCTGCCATGGAATGTGGCGGTAACCTGCTATTGAACATGGTAGCTATAGTAGACATAAGTGCGGAATGCCTATGCTGGCTAAGATTTATATCTTTACTTTCGAAATGAATTTTGCTTACACTATGCACTAGTAATAATATCAAACGTTTCTTTTAATGCGTATCAAGCATCTTTGACTATCATAAGGAGAAATCTCCTCTGATTCTGCGTTTGCATTGTGTGTGTGTGCCGGAGGCCTTATGGTAGTCTCATTTTTAAAAGCATTGCGAATTGATTTTAAAATCTTTTGTAGATTGTTTTAAAAGACAAACTGTTTTTGTTACTCACACCAGTCCCACGACTGATCCAGAGTTTATTGTTCTTTCCTAAACTCTGGGTGCTCATTATTTTCTACACGAGCAGTCTAGAGTTGGGTTTATCAGATAGCTAGGTTCAGTAGATTATCTGGAGTTAGTTCAGTCTTTGGACCACACCAGTCTTGCTTAGCTTGGTGCATCGTTATTGGGAGTTCGAGCTATTGCTGGATTGATTCTTGGAAATGGAGTTGCAGTTTTTGGAGTTCTTCCTTGAAGACTATCTTAGAGTTAGTGGTTCCGCTGCTAGTGTTATCGTTTTTCTTTTCCACTGCTATTTAATTGTATCATATCTCTGATGTATATTGATATCTATTGGATCATCTGTTGTATCAGATATTATATCAACGCTGTATATCAATGTATTATTCTTTTATTCCGCTGTGTTATTTACTTAATGTTGTTATAAGCTCCGGCGAATCGGATTTGAACGGTCGAATCTATGACATTCGAATACGATATGAAGTATGGATGTCGATTTTCGAGCGCGAAAAATTCGTCTCGTCACATTACTGCGGCCTCGAGCTCCTTCACACACCTACTACACATCCTCCAAGTATCATAGCACTCGGTCAATTGATCAGATCGAAATGACCCAAATCATAAAACCCATCAAAACTAGGGTTTAAAAATGAATTTTCAAATTGCATCTTCCTCACTGAATATCAACATCATATAAGATTTTTCCCGGCATCTCCTCACACTCCTCTCTTACCTGGAAGAGCCCTGTGGCTTCCAGTTGCATAGATCACCAGAAAACCTTAAATTCCCCTTTCCACTCAATGTCCAAACCGCACCCTTTTCCTATTCCTAAAAATCCTGATTTCTGATTTAAAAATCATGTTTTGGTAAATGCTTTTGATTTATGCTACTGAAATACAAATTTACAAAGTTTGAATTTTGGTTAAAATCCACATGCTCTAATATTTCCAATATTTCCAGAGGCAACAAACTCTATTTAGTTTGATTTAATTTTTTTTCTTCTAATCTATGATAAACAAACTTCTTTGGTTTAAAAATTCAGATACTATCACCATTTAAATCAAGTGTTGAGGTTTTAAATGGAAAGATGGATCTGTGAACAAACAGAGCACATAACAACATGCACAAACATATTTACATTAGACTTTATAAATACACAAACAATACTTATTTATATCAAAACATTTTAGCATGCAACCTAAATAAAATTTTAGATTTTAGAGTTACTCACCTCACAAGAAGAAGCAGAGAACAGATTATTAGACAACTTTGAAAACTTTGCACAGAAATGCTAAAAATACTTTTGCTTTGGAACAGAGTTGCTTGCTTATTTGAAAATGCAGCTGCCAGAGTTAAAACTTATACTTTGATTTGAAGTTGCTGGTGTATGCAGTAGAAGATTTCCAGATCGAAGAGAAATATGATGCAGGTTTGGTTCAAACAGCAATTCCTTGGATTTGAAGATGTGCAATTTGCATGCAACATAAATTTGCAGATTTAGGAAAATTGCAGTTTTGCTTTTGAAGATGGTTACAGAATTTTTTGAAGATGTATGCTAAAGATTTTGTAATTTTAGAAGGGTCCGCAGAATTGCTTACAGGCTTTGGAAAAATGAGGGAAATATTGATTGCATGTAAACAGATTTTGGAATTGCAGAAAAAATGCAGGGTTTGAACTGCTTTGATTTTGAAGATTAATCACTGATGGTGTTTTGATTTTGAATAGGTGTTTGAAGCTTTCTTTTGATTAAGGAAGAATGAAAATGAAATATGAAAGATGCAAACTTAAACAAATGAATTTTCAGTTTTAGTGAAAGAAAAGAAAAAAGAAACTAAATTTTTACACTTGTCAAACTTTACAACACTTGTTAAATTTACTCTTTAAAAATGCAACACATGTTATTTTTTAAAAGGTAATTAGTATTTAATACAAATTAATGTATATTATCTTAAATTTAAGTTGTTAGTTTATATTAAATATGCATATAAACTTTTAAAAGAACTAAAAACAATTTGCACTAATAAATGAAGATTATACATATGGAAATTAAAATAATTTAAAATTTACACTTTGGAGTTTTAACCTCAAATTAAATTCATAATCTAATATTAAAATCAAATTATGAATACAAATCAAAGTTTGAAATAACAATAGCTATTTTTAACCAAAAATCTTATTTGTAATACAATACATTGTTAATATTGTATTTAGAATGTCTCATTATCAAATTAAAACCATTCTAAAGGAAATTATATTTCTATTAATAAATTTTCTATTTAATTAAGCTATAAACTCTTTTATCAATTTATTCTAAATTTAAAACTCAATCTAATTTAATTTTAAACATTTAATATTTTTCTTATCAATTTTAAAATCATATTTTTACTTATGAAATAGTCTTTGAAAACTCAATACTAATTTGAAACAAAATTTCCAAATTAAAATGTTTATATTAGAATTTTTAAAACATGATTCATGTATTAAATTTAAACCAAAATCATTTATTCAACTTTGAAAAGCTTAAATATTAAATAAAACAAAATTTCCAAAGTACCATAAATAATAAACTTAGAAAAATATGCTTTATTTATTAAAAATTAAACAAAACCAATCTATTTAAAATATAAACCATATATTTGTATTGTAAATAGAAATCAATTTATATCATTTAAAAGATAAAATAACCAATTTAAATATTTATTGTAGAAGATTATTAAACCTATTTGAATAATTATTAACAGAATATCAATATCAATTTAATTTTTACTACAGATTATTAATTTGATATTATTAAAAATTCTGGGATATTACAATAAGTGCACTTCGATATCATTAAACGTAACTTGCATAAATTGAATATTTATGAATTTAACTTGGGATAATTTGATTTGGTGGTTCCCTACACACATTTTGATGTATGGAATAGTAAAGAAATGATTTGGAAACTTATATAAATTATGAAACCAAATTGTCAAAGTTAGAAGCAGAAAGGTGGCTACAGATGCACTTTGAAAATGCTTTGTGTTCAGCAATTTTTAAAGTTAAATTTGAAAGTTTTAGGGGCTTATTTGAATTTTTAATAAGTAATATAAGTGATTACTGGAAAAATATGGAAGTTTAAATAATTCGTTAACTTGTGAAACAAAGTTGCAAAATGTTATAGCGAGAAGAAGGTCGCTATATGAGCACTTTGAAATGTCCGATTTTTAGGAATTTTTGTAATTAAATGGAAATATATCCTTAGTGGTTTCTTTGTATATTTAAATAATATTATATGTGTACTTATTACTATAAAAAATTGAAATTTAAAGGTTTTTGAATTGGTCAAACAAAATGGCTAAAGTTGGAGTAAAAATGTTGTTAAACCGTAGATATCTTATTTTTGGGAATTTTTCTAATTAATTCGGAAGATATGCTTAAGGGTTTGTTTTCATGGTTTTTAAGTACTTTAAGGGTAGTAACTTATGGTAAAAGTTTAAAGTCTTAAATCACTTATTAAAGCGAATAAAACTGGTCGCAAGGATTGTGCTTTTCTCTGTTATTCTTTATCAAAGATTTTTAACATCATTTATAAATGTTGTAGTAAGTCGCTTATGGTTTTAAGCGTTTAAAAATGATATTTAAATTTGGTATTTTTTCTAAATTTTTAGGAATGTTTTATAACATTTTTTTTTGTATTTTAAAGTTGGTTTGAAGTTAAAATATTTTTTTAATATTTATTTATGAATTTGGGAAGTAAAGAGGATTTATAATATAAGTCATGTTTTTATTTAAATTTATCAAATTATAAATTAGTTATTTTCAGGTAAATTTTTACATATATATTTAAAATCTATTTTTAATTATTTTTAAAGTATTTATACATATAAGTCTTGAAAAAGTAATTAACTATGTTTAACGTTAAAAGTCAACGAATTAGATTTATCTATTTGTGAGAGTTAAGTTTGATGTTCGTATGGATAGAAGCAATTGAGTTCTAACCTACCGGCTTCACTCTTGAATGAGGAATAGTTAAGTCGGAAATGTCAGAAATGTGTTAATCATGTTGTTTGTTTAATTGAAAGTCATTAACATTATACTTAACACTTAAAGCCAACGAGGTAGACTTATTTATCTGTAAGAGTCAATAATGAAGTGCTGAGGCAAGGCTTTGATATACAACCAATGCTCTAACTTACCTGGCTTCACACTTGATCGAAGGGTAGTATAATTTGGAATTTTAGAAACGTATTAAATATACGAATCTTGATTTCTATAAGCGATTGTTTCTAACTGGATCGTCGACTATCGAACTTAACCAAATATTAACTTAGATCTTTAAAAAAATTGTTTTAAAAATAATAGAAGTATGATAATGTTTTTGAGTTTGTTGTGACAATGTGTTAATACCATCCATCTTTAACATTTTTGATTATGCTTATAAATGTAAATAGATCTTTAAATAATGTTTTAAAGATAAGCATAAGTGAAATGGTTTTGGTTTTGTGGTGGCAAAGTTTAAGTAACATCAGTCCTAAACCTTTTTGAATGGATTTATGAAAGTACCTAAATCCTTAAAACAGATATTTTAAAGGAAATGATAAGTATGAAATCTTTTGTAAAAGGATTAAAAAGTAAAGGTTTAAGTAAGAACTCTTGTTAAGTTTGTGAATATACTTATACCATTTGAGATAAGTATATGAATATTTTTTGAATTATTGAAAGAGTACAAATGAATAATAGGAATTATTAAATGAAGTTTTATCATGTGAAAGAATTTTTTTACTAATAAAAGAGGTTTTAAATAACAAAAGTATCAATTAATTAAAAATGGGATTGGAAGTTGCTTGTGTGACTTAATCTTTCTTTGTGTGACTTGATCGTATTTCGTGTGTTTATTCGTTTATTGAAAGTATTTAGTTACAAACTTAGCACTAAAAGCTGATGAAGTATGCTTGTTTATTTTTGAGAGTTAAAATTGATGTTCGAGTAGGGCTTAGTAGCAATAGTGCTCTAACCTACTAGCTTCACTCTTGGTCGAGGGATAGTGTGAGACAAAAGGTCGAAAAGATGATGAGCATATGAGACTTGGTTTCTATATGCAACCGTCTTTTTTGAACTTAATAGTCGACTATCGAACTTGACCATAAATTCATCGGATTAGTTTTGAAGAGATCGGGATCGGTAAGTGCTTTACTTATCGAAAACCACTTGAGAACTAATATACGGGTTCTATGTTTTGGAAACATTTGTGAATTAGAATGCTATAGAGTTGAACTGTCTATTCTAAGGTTAAGTCCAATGGAGAGGTCAGAGTTAGCTTTCGTCAGAGGACTTATGTTGTAATCTATGTGGTGATTTGAGATCTACTAAAGATGCCTGAATCCATATAGGGATTCTTCGTCTATATGAGATGCTAGAATTCGTTTGGGGATTCGTATTATGTTTGAGTGGTGAAGACTCATGTGGAAGAGACCAAATGTGACTTTGACATCGGAAATGGCTAAAGATAGAGTAGGATGCAAAATTTTGGTTTTGCCTAATTTATAAGGATATATCAACTCCATATCTAGAGCATGCTTATCGATATGTTCCATGTGGGAATTGTTGATAATTGGGTCCACATGGTTCATGAAAATGTTCAAGGGATGCGCCAATCATGAGTTCGATTCGATTAGATTGAAGAGATTTCTGTAGAAAATTCATTATGCGAATGCATCTTAGCCATTTTGATTGTACCTCAATATTGTTGTGGTATGATCAATGTAAGCATCACAACTATTTATCTGATTTGTATTCTACACCTTAGATATTATATCACCGTATGTACTTATTAGATGGTGATTCTTTTGAGGGATTATCGTCATGGAATTCCATACGGTCTTAAAAGTACTGTTATATGCTAGCTATATATTTATTGGGTTTCTCGTACCAAACTTACGGTTGACGTGTGGTTTTTGTTTTCCATAAATTCCTCATGCACACTTTTGAGTAGTTTGAGAAAGGTAAGTTTTAGTTTATGTTCATTGGAACTCAAGGAGACGAGCTGGATGTATCACCTACCGTAGTATTCTTATTTCCATAGCATTACTATTATGTATGTATCAGCAATTGTAAGGACGGGTTGTTGTAACTGTCCAAGCTGATGATAGTATTGGGAATTGTTACTCTGAAATACTATGAATCTTAGAGTGACAGTTTGTACCATCTTTTGATATTATATGTTAGCGTTTCATTGTGAGATTCTGATATTATGTTCTTTCTTACTTATTCTATTTCGTTTTCTTTTTATTTTACCGTAATAGTTATCTTTTCAACACTTGGTTACTTTGAATAAGGATAACGTGGATGTATGCTATCAACATTTGGTGGTTGAAATGGCGGATCTTTGAAAATAAAGATATATTAGATTGTAACTTAGGTTTGATTGTAAATCGTGTATTCTGAAGAGAATCCATAAATAAAACTAACTGAGCGGACATATGCTAAAGACTTCGCCAAACCACTATAAAAATATCATGTCTCTTCTTTGCTCTCTTTTGATTTCTTCATTTTAATATTTATTTCATTTTTTTAGTGATATTTGGACCTTGTACCATTTTTTAGCAACATTTTTGTGCTTCCGCTAAGACGAACTTAGATCTTATATTAGAGAAGATGAACCATTATTACACCAAGTCAACCAGAGTAGGGGGCATCTAGGAGGTGTCCACAAATTCAAATCCATATTTTATTTACGTGACTAGAGAGGAGATGGATGGGATGATGACAAGTTTGCAAGATATATTGATAACTTTATTAAAAAAGATGATAAATGGATTCTTCCGAAGGATGGAATAGTAAAGTGTAGCTTGAGTTGTTGAAAATTAGAACCTGAGGCTAAAAGGTAGAGCAGATATACAAGGAAATGAACCAGAACAAGCTGGAACCGTCCCTTAGCACGCTAACAAGTCGGTACCAAGAGGTCTAGATTAGTCAGTAACGACAAGTTTAGTTGAACAAGCGAGCATGGTTGATCTAAATGTCGAGCACGGAAGGGTGCTCAAATGGATGATGTTCAGCCTTGAAATCAAGATCTGGATGCAAACCTGCAACTGCAAGGATTAGAACTTAAAGTTCCCCATAGGAGCAGGGATGTGAAGAAGAATTGAATAAAAGGCTTGCGAAGAGATTTCAACTAAATCCAGATGATCAATTAACTATGATGGTAAGATATGTACTTAGAGATGAAGCTATGGATCGAAGTTTGGAGGACGTGAAAGGAAACAAGTTCACCCTAAACACCCAATATGCTAGGAATCCATCAGTTTTCAAGTTACCTACTTTGGAGTTGTATGATGGAAGGATAGATCCAATTATTCATTTAATGATATACATCCAACTTATGAGATTGTTAGCAGTTTCGGAGGAGGTGATGGGATGATGCTCCCATTGTACTTGACTATTTAGTCGCAATGTGGTTTCGCTAACTGGATAATTGGTCCATCATCGGTACATGGGCCGAGTTAGTGGAAAAATTTATGAGCCAGTTTAGAGTTCATGTAGTTTGACCAGGGAATGTACTGACACTTTCAAGTGTAAAGCAGGGAGAATGAGCTTTGCAGATTTACTTGATTATACTTAACGCATAGCTTTTACATTTCAAAAACCATACTTATCGATGTTAATGGGGATTGTTTCCATAGTCGCTGATAAGATTGATTTTAAGAAGGATTGAACAGAGATCCGCCAATGGATCTTGCAGACTTTTACTATCAAGTTGAGAATATTTGTGCCAGGAGGACACAGAAGCCGAAAGGGGTGTAGTTAACATTGTGGAGGATGGATGGCCATCTAAAGAAAGATCTGAAAAAGATAAAGGAATAAAGAAAAGCTAATGACGGCTTTGGATTGTCGAAGTGACAAAAGTAGGAACCAAAGTTTTCCTCCTACATTAAGTTGACTGTGACCTCTAAGAGGAGGATTTATCTTGATACTAGGGGTAGATTATCTAAATCTGTAATTATATAATTTATTGTAAATTTTCTAACTCTATGATAATTCTCATTCGAAATAAAAGATGTTTTTTTTTTCTATACCATTTGTTATATTGTGATTTAAAGTAATCAATTAAAAATATAAATATAAGAAAGTCCTTAAATAAATTATGATGCGGTTGTAATTGCAAGTAGTTGCAATTGTGTGTAATAAATCACAACACAAAAGAGCATTTTGTTTTAAATATTTTTGGTCAAGTGTTTCGAGAAAGGACATCGATACATCCATTGAGACTGGAGTTTGTAATGCTCTCCAAATGTTGGGCGGTGCATTAATCACCAAAGGATCACTTGCTCATAGTTATTAAATAATTGTGGAATGTTAACATTTGAATTATTTAGTTATTAGTTGCCAACTGAATTCATGCTTATGAGTCGCATGCTTGAATTCATTCGATATTCGAAATAACATCCTACTTACTTAGTTTATAATATTTATAAATTAATTAATATTTAAAATTTACTAATTATTATTGTATTTTGTGTGGGGTGTATTAAGTAAATGGAGTAGTCTTTAGAAATATTCTGCGTGCTAATAGTAATATATATATATATCTTTTATATAATGCAAATACTTCACCCAGTGAAGCTTTTTTTGAATTGCCAAATCTACCCTTCCTCATTTAAAAGAAAAATTATCTCATACCATGGGAGTTAAGGACAAATTAGTCTTTCCCATAAATTAGTCTTTCCTACCCAGATCACGTTCTCAGCCCATTTCTTCACCATGTTTTCGACCTGCGCATTATTTCTTTCCCAACCGCTTGCCCTGTCACTTCATTTTTTTTTGCCTTATTTCATCCTCACTTGCCTTCTTCTTCCTTGAAAATAAATACGAAGAATTATTGAAGCAATTATTAAGTATTTTAGTGCGAAGATCCATAGTCATTTGGGCTAAGTATGCTGGTAGAGGATTTACGGATGGATCCTTGCAGCTTTTCGTTTAATTTCAAAAAAGTTCATCTCATGGTGACCGAAATATGTAGGTTTGCAATCAAATTACTATGGGTCAAAATCGCACAATACGCTTTAAAGACGATGTCAGAAAAGAAAAGGTTATCCTTTATATTTTCTTATGTTCTAAATATAGTGATAGAGAAAGTTTTGATTTATGCTTGCGTACAGTGATTTGGTTGAAGAATGGCAGCAGAAGTTTGAGTTATTTTTATTCAATCCTTTTTGTTTGATTTGCTATTTATTATTCTTTCAAATGTTACTCTCATTATATGGCTACATAGAAACTATTGTTGAGGAGATTTTGTGATTTACGCCCATATGTTCTCATATTTGCTTATGAGTTTGTGATTGATTTTGTTTTCAAGTCCATTTTGAAGATAAAGATAGGTCATTTGATTAATGAAGATCATTAATTAGATTATGGTATTAGTTGCTTATTTCTATTCTTGAAGAGCATTAGCCGGATTAATTATAGTATGTATTGAATGCATTGAGTAGATTATAATATATTTATCTTTTTTTTGAAGATTGAATCCACTACTCAACGTAGAAAATGACATGAGGGCACTTCTGATATTTTACTTTCCCACTACATTGCGGTTCCTTTCTTCCCACGTTCCAACTACACATTTCATTAGACTGTCAACTGCAGCATATTTCACGCCATCGTTCAGCCTTCTTTCTCCTACAATGCCAAGAAACCCATTACCTTCAACAAAATCTCATTACCTTCTTTACATTTTACTAACTAAAAATTATGAAAGTTTATAACCAAAAGGAATTATGGTTGAGATGAGTTGGGAAAACCAAATCTGTCCCAAAACTTCAGTTCAGGTATTTTCAGATTAATTACATTTCCTATTGATATCTATTATTTATTCGCAAAATAGTTTTGTCTTCTTAGCAATTATAACAATGTATTTTTTTTGCAAGTGAAATTATGGAAATTTTCTTATCCAAAATTGGTAAACTTCAAATGCAGGATCCAAAAAAATCACATGTTCAAAATAAATATGGGGACTTCAAATGAAAAATATCAAGCATCAAAAGATAGATAAACATAGGTATTTGCAAATTCAAATATTTGAACATAAATTCGTAATTTGTTTTGATGCTTTCGACTTCTCTTTAAACTTAACAGCTGTTTTTCAGTCTTTACAGTATCAGTTTTTACCCAGAATATGGATGTTTTTGTTCTTATTATTAAGTTTAGAGGCATTTTCTTACTCATGTTTAGCTTGGTTTAAGCATTCCTTATTGTTGTAATCAATCTGAAGTTTATTGTTGCTCTCCACAAACAACTGCAAACTTTTTATAAAATAAAGCTCTACACAATTTGGTTATCCAGTTAGTTCTATCTCAAAAAATAAGCACTAGCACTCTAGGAGTTATACAAGTGAAACTATCTTCTAAAATACATTAATCTATTCCTTAATGTTTATCTACCTACTACAAATATATTTGACGCCTAAAATAAGTAACAGGCCGGGCTGATATTTGCATGTGTAATCAGTAAATTACAAACAACGTTGTCAACGTTTCAAGGTTGGTTAATGTCTATGCTTTTAATCCTATGATTTGGCTTTTAATTTGATTCCTTTTTCATTTGAGCCTCTAAAACATGTATGCATATTATGGTCTGCTTCACTATATAAACTTTCTATTTTTGCTTGACGTGGTTGTTTGCCTAAAAAATTTGTTTTCCCTTCTTCTTTTTTTGGTTTCTACATTAATTTCATAATAGTTGATTTCATAGGCTGATCAATTTATAGCATTAAATTGAAACTTTTGGATTATTTGTTAGTTATTGTTAGAATTATTTGTAGTAAACACTAAATATTATTAAATTCTATTTGTTTGTCAAATTTGATCGACTATGTGTAGATAACAAATGTTTTACAAATGAACTTTTCATATCAATGGCTCATAAAGAAATAATGGTGTCGTGATAGTTATATGTTATTGTATATAATTTTGGACAACTAAACATCTACTTTCTACGTTGCATATTCTTGCTATTTGAATTTTTTTCATCTAAAATTATTATCATATGACTAAAGTAGAAGGAAGTTTGTATGCATCTATTTGTTGTCCAAATTCTGGTTATTTTCTTCTACGATCAAGTATTAGTGCTTGCTGTATGTATCTTTTATGATTACCTTCAATTTTATATTTGAGCTAAACTTAGCACTGAGGTACCTTACCCAAGTTAAAGCTTTGTTTCTACTAGGCTTGAAAATGCTTTATTTAATTGTTAATATTTTTCAGTATGCACATAATAATCCAATATATGATCCAAACCCTCATAATATCGTCAATGAATGACCTCGATGCATTCATTCTGGTAGGAAGATTTGAAAAGTAAAAGATAGAAAAAAAAGGGGAGAGGAAGAAGCAGAATCTATGCTAAAGTTTAGAAAGATACAAAGAGTTGCAACTTACAAGATTTATCGGTTTAACTTTAGACATTGGGTGTCTTTACTAAATCAAAATTCTACCAATTTATTCTCAAAATTCTGCCAGTTTAGAAAAGGATATGATTCAATTTCTAATGGGAACTTTTGTTAGAAGACTTCTAGAAAAAAAATTCAACATAGGTTTGTAGTTTCCAATTATTTCTCTTACGCTAAACTGTTTGCATTTTTATAGAAATGTATACAGTTTTACCATGCTTTTTAATTCAATTTTTTTGAAATGAGTATGCCAATTTATTTTTACAGGAATCTTCATCACCTAAATATGCCGCAATGTTGTAGGTTTGATGGGTCTGGCTTGCATGTCAGCTATGAACAAGCTTGAATGGTTGATTCATTGCTGAGTCTTTCAAGGTCTTGATTAGTTCATGTTTTAGTGGATTGAGAGAGCCAAAGTTGGATATGTTTGTAGTAGAACTCTGAGTTTGAGTTTGTATGACAGGAGAATAATTAATAATGATATTTGTTTGATTTTAAAAAAAGGAAAAAAAAATCAAAAATCTTATTCATTCGGCAATATCTATTTCGCACATGAGAATGAATGTGTTGAACTTTTTACATGTGCAAGTTTTACAAGTATTCATCATAAGAAGGCTTTGCTACAAATTCTTTTATTACCACTGCTGAACCTATTACCAGCATTAAAATATTATAGTCGTATACACCCAGCTTAGCTTCTCATGCGCGCGCACTGCTTAATTAAAGTGAAGTTGTTTATTCTTTTGTAATTTAAGTTCTCCTTTGTTATTGTTGATACAATTCGATGCTTACTGTCTCAAAATATATATAAACCCATGATTTACATTTGAACTACACTAAAGACATTTAAGGTGTGTGATACTAGCATCTGCTGATGTATCTTGATAGTAAATTTTAATACAAATAGTATATATCTCCACCGAAACAAGTATCCTATGAAGCAACAGACAAAAGACAAGGAAGCAATTTTCCCATGAAGCAACAGATAAAAGACAAGGTAGCAACGATCCAATTTAGTACCCATTTTCAACAATCATAATAAGTGTCGTTTTATTTAGCACCGCGAACATTTTTTTTAATTTATTACTAAGCACATTTTTTGTACCAACTTTGAATCATATCTAATATTTAATCGTATCTAATATTTAACTGTATCTAATCATTTTTTAATTTAATCTCTTATACAGCGTTTTTAACTCCACATCAACTTATTACCGGTCTCAAGCCCAGAACAAGGAGAAGTGAAAACGATAACTAGAATATCTTACAAACAGTGTTTTCTAATACCAATTCCTTATACGCACGTGCATTGCACGTGCCAAAGTACTCGTATATATATATATATATATATATATATATAAGTTATATATGTACATATCAATATACGACACACATTTAATTTGGATTTAAATTGAATTGATTACAATTGAGTTTTTAGTTTATTAGTCCATTAGAGGACCAATAAGGAGTCGACCATTAGAGGATAAAGAAGATATCTTGGGAGTTGGATTTAACAAGAGAGAATAGTGGATTTTTTTCTCCATTTATTCCTTTGTATAAGCAACTCAGACCAAAATTGTTTTGGTTTCTGCTTTCTTCCATCTTTAGCCTCCATTTACATCTATCCTCCCTTATCATAGTCGATCTTTATTCAGCCCTCCATACAACCTTAAAACATCAAACAACTCAACTCAAGTGGTGATACGTCGAAACCAACAACTTTGGTAGAGACCCAAAAGATCTATGAGATTTTCAAAAGCAACTACGTCTCAATCAGGTAGATTCTAACTTACATATGTATTATCATTGTATGTTATTTATAATTGATTTTATACATTGATTGCCATGCTTTAGTTATAATTCAATATATAAATCTAATAGTGGGTTAAATGCATTTATTCATTTTAACATAATATAAATAAAATATAAATGTAATTTATGTTTTGACCATATAATCATTCTACAATATGTAAAATATTTTTCTGAATTTGAAATATATATTTTTACTAATTTTAAATTATTAATTATAAATTAAAATCATTTAAACTGTAGTAGACATCGATGTCTAAAATAATATACATGACATTTAAAATCAAATTGCTCACTGCAATTAAAAACGAGTAGGCCAAAAGATATATATATATATATATATATATATAATTAAGAGGATACTTTTAAATTTTATGT
The DNA here is from genome assembly GCA_030765085.1 of Allium cepa. Taxonomy (NCBI): domain Eukaryota; kingdom Viridiplantae; phylum Streptophyta; class Magnoliopsida; order Asparagales; family Amaryllidaceae; genus Allium; species Allium cepa. The sequence continues at coordinate 324,280,463 of CM060939.1, forward strand.
TAGTGTATTTATATATAAGCATCAACCCAACTTTTTGGACGGTTAATTCGACGATAAATCACACATGTCAGACTCAAACCATCCAAAAGGATAGATTGTTATAGGGTAAATAAGAAAACGCGGAGAAAGGAAGAAATCAAATACAAAATCTCGCAGCGAAATGACAAAATACAATAACTAAATAAACAGTTCATGAAGATGTTTACAAATAACATTGATTTGACCTTTATATTATAAATCAGAGTTATATAAAACAAGAATAAATAATAGATAAATGCAGCGGTACAACATGATGCAGTGGAATAAATATAGTAAATCATAATAGTACAAAATCTTCGTCTTCATCCTCTAGAAAGTAGTCTTCGATAAACTGAAAAGCTCACATTGACCCGAGCGAATTGAAAAGACAAGACACTCGAGTCATAATTAAAAGATCTTACGTAAGTTAAATCAACAGTAAACAAATATGAGTATTATGGTGTTAGAGATGTTTACGGGATTTGACATCTCCTATTAAGTGTCAACGTGAGTGCATTAACTTAAGAGATGTTCGAGATTTACATCTCTTAAGAATCCGTTAAACTATATACATACATGGTACAATACGCTATTATAATAATGTCTATAGTAAAGTAAGTATTAAAATAGCATTAAGGCATTATTCATATTCCATATCCCCTTAACACATTTTATATATTCCCATAGTCTATACGGTACCATAAGCTCCTCTGTGAGTGTTATCCCATTTTTTTGGTCAAAACTGGAATATCAACAAATTGGTAAGGAATGTTGGATATCGGGGTTAAGCTCCGATCAGGACGAAATTGATTGGAGATGATGATGAGGATTAGGAGAGGCTATGTTTCAAATTTCAGGTTAATCAGAGTTCGTATGAAGGAGATATGATCGATGCAAGGTAGGAAGGACATACTGTTCGAAGCCACCTTCCTCTCACTGCCGAACCATTCCCTGCTCCACTTCCTACCGAACCAAACCCAAAGCAACTCCTAGCCGAACCAACCTTCTCCCTGTGCCTACCGAACCATTCAATTCCCCTCACTACCGAACAAACTCCTAGCCGATCCAGCCTCCATCGGACCACACTACTACCGATCCAAACCCTCTCCAAACAAGGCCGTTCTAAAGCATAGCCGAACCAGGCTCCATCAACTCGCCACCGAATCACCTTCACCGAATCAACCTACTCACCACTTCCTATGCACCACCGAACCAACCCTTCTCCTAGGTATCACCGGACCAACGTGCTACCGGACCAAGACATATCAAGACTCTACTCACCGCCGAACCAAGGCGCAACCGGACCAACTCTTCCAGGGAAAATTGCTTCTGCCCAAGCCCACCAGCAGCTATATACATCCAAGACCTCTGCCCCCAACCTCACTCTATAAATAGAGGGGCAGGGGTAAACAATGGCAGACAAGTTTGAGAGCTCAAGCCTGGAAGGAACTTTCAAACAACTTTGATATACTTGTACTACAAGCTTTGTACTTGTAATCTGGATAGAAAAGGAGAATAACATATAAAGTGGATGTAGGCACATTCTGGCCGAACCACTATAAATTTGTGTGTCTTTTACAGTTTAGTCCCTGCTTTTTACGTATTTGCATAAACCACCCAAATCACTACGAATAACATAAAATCAACTAAATCATACGACTTGGAGGTGTTTGCCCATTTCTTGTGCAAGCATTCTTGGGTTATTTGCTGAGATCTGTGATTTGTGTTTGAATATTGCTGATTTGTATTCATACACTGGTGCTTTCACGGTATTTGGGGTTTGTGGCCAATTTTGGCGCAAACATTTTGGTGTTTTCACTGAGAAAGACCAGCACCCGCTACATCGGATAGAAGTTTGGATTTGGAAGACAATGACTAGGCAAAATAGTAGAAGGCAAAGGGCTGAGAGAAGCCAACCGGTAGGAAGTCAACAAGCATCCTCTGGAGCTGAGGAAGGACCGGCTTCGATCTACATAACCCGAGAAGAAATGGAAGCCATAACAAATTCACTGCAAGAGAGGTTGTTGAAGAGTGAACAAGAGATGATGCAGACTTTCTTGGAGCAAATGAGAGCTGCAGGGACCCTGAACTTAGGAACAACTACAGCGGCTGTGGATGCAGGACAAGGAGCTAGGGTTATGGGACCCAATGGAGGAGCTAGGGTTATGGAACCCAATGGAGGACAGGATACAGAGCCAGAGGGCAATCGACAAGGGCTTGGGGGCAGGCCCGCAGGATCCAACACAGGAGGACCTTTGGAAGGAGTTCAACAGGCTAGAACCGACGTTGCTGCTAGCGAGCCACATGAAGAGTATGTACCGGAATACCCTCGGGGGCAACCCCCGACAGACAACGCTGGATTGGTAGATATAATCAGGAAGACTATGCGAGGTGGTTTGACCAACGGAGATCTGGAAGGAGTAAACATGAGTCCGTTCACTCGGGAAATAAGGATGGCTCAGAATCCACCTAAGTTCAAGCTACCTAGCGTGGAGGTATATGATGGCAAGGCAGACCCTACGGATCACTTGATGAGGTACACCAGACACATGGAGGTGCTGAGGGCATCGGAGGAAGTGATGGCCCGATGCTTCCCCTTGTACTTGACGGACTTAGCTGCGATGTGGTTTAGGCAGCTGGAAGAAGGATCTATCAGGACTTGGAGGGAATTGGTGGAAAGGTTTTTGGGACAGTTTTGGGTTCATGTCAAGAGACCAAAGAACGTGATGACATTGACATCGGTAAAGCAAAGGATGGATGAATCGCTTAGAGCTTTTCTAACTCGATTCAGTGCCGCAATTGCTTCGGTGGATCGGCCCGATCCATCGATGGTTTTAATGGCAGCAGTATCAGGAGTCAGGGAGAATTCGGATTTCAAGGTATCTTTGATACAAGATCCCCCACGGGATCTCGACGAATTCTTTCACGAGGCAGAAAGGTTCCTTCGGCAAGAAGATGCGAGTACGGATTTAAAGTTGAAAAAGGTTAATGCAATTGAGATTGGAGGGCCATCCAACAAAGGTTCGATAAAGACAAAGGAAAAAGGAAGTTGGACGATGATTTTGGAAATGCTAGGAAGCAATGGAAGGATCCAAGGTTTTCCACATACACAGGATTGAACGAGACACTGGAGCGGATATACCTGAATACCCGGAATCGCCTTCCCTACCGGAGGCCGGCTAGGAGAGAACCAACAGAACGGAAAAGGACATCAGGAAGGCACTGTCTCTTCCATGATTTGGATGGACACGACACCAACAGCTGCAGGCACTTAAAGGACATAATTGAGGAGCATGTAAGGAATGGACAGCTGCCACAATATGTTGGACCTCGGAATGCAACGGCGGGGCAGGAGCAACCGCCGCCTACCTCAAGCTACGATGGTGGGAGACCCAGGAATGATGGTCGGTTGATCATCCATTGACCAGGTTAATATGAAATAAGTAGCGAACTATTGGCAAGCAACCAAGTCATTTACATACGGGGACAGAGATAGCCCCTAGGCATGCTCTGAATGATGATAAACTGCAATGCTATGGTTTGTGAAATTTATGTCTTGCTTTTGGATTGGACACTGCTTTTCTTTTTGATTTTCGGTTTTGGAGCTTGGATTGAGCTCCTGGTTTTTCTTGCTTTTTGATTTTCGGTTTTGGATTTTCCTTTGGATGATTGTTTTCGGTTTTGGATGGTGGTTTGGATTTCTGGTTTTCTGGTTTTGGATTTGGATTTTGGATTTGGATTTTGGATTGGATTTGGATTGAATTTTTATCAGATTTTTGATAAACGGTCGTCGGGTATGGATTATGCCTGGCAAGGGGTGAGTCGCTTTGCCCGAACATGGTAAATTGACTCATTCAGGTCGTCGAGTATGGACTATGCTCGGCAAGGGTCCGGAGTGACCAGGATTCGGCCTAGGACTTAGGCCCTGTATTATCAATTGTTATTTCCAGGTCGTTGAGTATGGACTATGCTCAACAAGGGTCCGGAGAGACCAGGATTCGGCTTAGGATTTAAGCCATGGCATTGCACAGCGTCCAGGGACACTGGACCAAGGTCGTCAAGTAAGGATTACGCTTGGCAAGAACCCGGAGAGGTTAACGTCCAGGGACACTGGACCAAGGTCGTCAAGTGTGGATTACGTTTGGCAAGAACCCGGAGAGGTTAACGTCCAGGGACACTGGACCAAGGTCGTCAAGTGTGGATTACACTTGGCAAGAACCCCGAGAGGTTAGCTCAACGTCCAGGGACACTGGACCAAGATCATCCAGTGTGGATTACGCTCGACAAGAACACGATGAGGCTAGCTTAACATCCAGGGACACTGGATCACGACCGTCAGGTGTAGATTGCACTTGGCAAGAGCCCGGAGAGATTATGGATTTGGATATCGACCCGGAGAGGTCCTGGATTCGGTTATTGGCTAGTGGATAAGGATGGTTTGGGATTCGGTTGCCGAATTCGGATGGACATGGAATTGGCTCAAGCTTTGGTTATTGGATTTGGAATTGGACATCGACTCAGATCAGTCAAAGATAACATACTCAGGCAATATGATTATGGACTTTGGATATTGGACTCGGAACTATTCAAAACACGCCTTGTTATCACAAGGCATGTTTTGGGGGGCAAAGTGTTATCCCATTTTTTGGTCAAAACTGGAATATCAACAAATTGGTAAGGAATGTTGGATATCGAGGTTAAGCTCCGATCAGGACGAAATTGATTGGAGATGATGATGAGGATTAGGAGAGGCTATGTTTCAAATTTCAGGTTAATCAGAGTTCGTATGAAGGAGATATGATCGATGCAAGGTAGGAAGGACATACTGTTCGAAGCCACCTTCCTCTCACTGCCGAACCATTCCCTGCTCCACTTCCTACCGAACCAAACCCAAAGCAACTCCTAGCCGAACCAACCTTCTCCCTGTGCCTACCGAACCATCCAATTCCCCTCACTACCGAACAAACTCCTAGCCGAACCAGCCTCCACCGGACCACACTACTACCGATCCAAACCCTCTCCAAACAAGGCCGGTCTAAAGCATAGCCGAACCAGGCTCCATCAACTCGCCACCGAATCACCTTCACCGAATCAACCTACTCACCACTTCCTATGCACCACCGAACCAAACCTTCTCCTAGGTATTACCGAACCAACGTGCTACCGGACCAAGACATATCAAGACTCTACTCACCGCCGAACCAAGGAGCAACCGGACCAACTCTGCCAGGCCAAATTGCTTCTGCCCAAGCCCACCAGCAGCTATATACATCCAAGACCTCTTCCCCCAACCTCACTCTATAAATAGAGGGGCAGGGGTACAACAATGGCAGACAAGTTTGAGAGCTCAAGCTTGGAAGGAACTTTCAAACAACTTTGATATACTTGTACTACAAGCTTTGTACTTGTAATCTGGATAGAAAAGGAGAATAACATATAAAGTGGATGTAGGCACATTCTGGCCGAACCACTATAAATCTGTGTGTCTTTTACAGTTTAGTCCCTGCTTTTTACGTATTTGCATAAACCACCCAAATAACTACGAATAACATAAAATCAACTAAATCATACGACTTGGAGGTGTTTGCCCATTTCTTGTGCAAGCATTCTTGGGTTATTTGCTGAGATCTGTGATTTGTGTTTGAATATTGGTGATTTGTATTCATACACTGGTGCTTTCACGGTATTTGGGGTTTGTGGCCAATTTTGGCGCAAACAATGAGGTTTACAGGGAGGGCACTCCATAGGTATAGTACAAAACAAACTTATAGAAGGCGCGATAGGGAATATACATGGCACACGAGGCAATACCAAGGTAGGAATCTACCGTTTTGCAGAACCGGGATGGTGGTAACGCATAGCAGCTACCACCGCCCACCTCGAAACACACTCCCATAATCAAATCAAGGGTGGCCACCAAATCAATCACAAAATCACAATATGCTATCGAAAAAGCATGTCTGATCGGAGGAATGACCTCACATGTCCCCGGTATAGCATCTGTTTTAGTGACATCTAAGCTGACTCATAGGAGTCAGTGTCACGTGTATACCTCATATAGAATTCGCCAAACCATCCTATTTCATTTTTGGAATCTCCACTATGTACACAGTTGTTAAAGTAGTTTTTGGTATTGGCAGAGAGTATGACAATATCCGATCATGGTCTCTCTAACAACCGAACGCTTATTTCACACCGGATGGTTCCTTTACATTTCCAAAACCAATTCATAATTGATATCAAAATATCATATTCTCAAAACCATGTCACTTTCGAAATCATATTCACTTTCAAAATCATATTCGCTCTTATAATCATATTCACTTTCAAAATCATATTCACTTTTAAAATTATTGATAAGATAGGTTAATTAAATCCTCATTCCAAAGTCATCATATTTACTCAAATATGTCACTTCACAAAAAGGTATCACTTTCAAATTCCAACATAAGTTGTATCATCATCAAGGATTTAAACATAAATACTTCAACTTTACACAGTCTGAAATTTTAGAAAATAGTTTAGATAGTCACAAATAGTTTTAATAGTTTTAAAAATGGTTTAGAATAGTTAAAATACTCTAAAATAGTTTTAAATGATTCAAAATAGTTTAAAATAGATTAAAATAGTTTAAATATTAAAAATAGTTTAAATAGATTTAAATTAGATTTAAATTCATTTAAATAGATTTAAAATAGATTACATAAATTTAAAATAGATAAACTTGATTTGAATTATATTAAATAGATTTAAAATAGATTAAATAAATTTAAATTATATTAAATATATTTAAAATAGGTTAATATATTTAAAATAGATTAAATAGATTTAAATAGATTTAAAATAGATTAAACAGATTTAAATTATATTTAATAGATTTAAATAGATTAAATACATTTAAAACCGATTAAAATAAACTAAAATAGATCAAATTGATTAAAATAGTTTAAATTAGTTTAAAATAGATTTCAAAGTTATATTCAAACATTTTCAATAACTCAATTTCGATAAAATTCATTTATATTTGACCATTCAACTTTGCAATTTCAATTTAAATCCTTTGAACAATTCATTAAATCAATTCCAACTTCAATATTAACGCTTGGATTTTCGAACATAATTCAGCTTATATAAATCACTTTCTATTTCGAATACCAGTTAACTGAATTCAAAATTTAAAGATTTAAAAATCATTTAATTTAACCAATCCGATCTCCGTATATAATTTTCTATCCTATGGTCAAGTGATACAGATATTTATTATTTCAATCCGCAATTTAAAATTTTATGGGAATATATCATTCAACCCGCAATCCCGAATTAAAGTAAAATCAATGAAATTTCTCGAGTATATCATTTCAGCCTATAACGATTTTTCCTTAACCTATAGATCGTTCGGGTATGTATCATTTCAACCCATAGGGAACTTGCAGTGTTAAAACAACATAAATGTAACATCCAGTCATGTAATATCAACAATCAAACATCCATCACAATCATCATCGAAATCAACCAATAATAATAACAATTTACTGATCATCAATAACAAGTATTAACTGGAATTTTTATTTTTCAATATTAAATTATATGATGATTTAATGCAATAAAAGTCACATTTAACTGGAATGACAATTTAAATATATCAAACATCAACCAATCAATTTCGAATCACATCATAAAATTAATTTAATTAACATAAGACAATTTTATAGTTGTGAGTGGGTTAAAACACTCACCTTGATTTCAAATCGAAATCCAAAATAAGGTCCAAAACTGAACAGTCTCAGAATTCGTCCAAACCATTTCCAAAATGTCCGAAATTTCGATACGATCGCAGCGGAACCAACCGCACGTGAATCCGACCTTGTATCCAAAAGTTATGATCGTTACAGCATTTAAATATTAAAGTTTAAATTAAATTAAAATAAAAGAAGAAGCACCTCTCTCACACGCCACGTCCTCATGTTGCTCAGATAAACCCTAACGGGTTCGATCATGTTCGAATACCACGAAGCGCCATCGTGCCTTGCAGATGCCACTGCCGCTAGATCTTAGCTCCGACCACGTACACCAAGGCCGGTCATGTGCCCCGCTCTCCCCCTCGAGGCGACTGCATCCCCATGTGACACAGTCGTGTTTATTGATCGGAGGTGAAAATACCCAGCCTCCACCTTGAAATCGCAACCGTAATCAAATTTTCTGGCCTAATCTACCCATTGAATCTCCAAACGAACACCCCTGATGCACTTCACACTCCGGTATCCCCCGTTTAACGATCCGATGAAGTTAATAAATTTGCGATGAATGGTCGAGATTTATTCATTAATCTTCAGCCACAAAGAAACTCGGTTTGAAAAACAAACTGCAGATTTGAATTGCGCTTGTCGAGAGCTTCGAATAGATATATAATATGATATAGTTTGAGGAGTTTTAATTTTTTGATTTGATTTTGATTTGCAATTGAATCTAGAAATTTGGGTTTCTGCCAATTGAGAAGGAGAAACAAACAGATGGAGTTGTACGTACAGAATAAGAAAATGGCTGCTTAGGTTTTGAGAAACAAGTCTATTTATATGAACAAGGCTCGATAAGAAGATAAACACAATCGAATTGGTTCGTATTGACAATAACGACCCGAAAAGTCCATTTCGCTTCCGAAACGAAAGTGGGTCATCCCATATATCAAAATAGACGTTTTCGATATTTCTAAATTCAATGGAATAGGTTGCAAGTCCTAGTTCCATTGTATAATGAAGTTTGCTTTAAAATCGGCTTATTTCAAATTGATTTCAAATAAATTGATTAAATTGATTTCTAGGCATTTCAAATTTGTATGATCAAATGACAAGTCTGATCGCTACGAAACTTGAAATCCTACAATAATTCACCGTCATAGATCCAAAGAAACCGGTTTCATCGAAATCGAAGACAGCGGCCAAAATGGCTATATTTACGTTAAATAAATATTAAATTAATTAAATCACTTTTCCCATTCAAATTTGACAATTAATAAATTTCATCATTTTTGATCATTTAGACATTTACAATGATTTAATACAAATTAACTTAACAATTTTGTTGTTAAATATTACACTAACTTTAGTGTTCAATTTCGACTGTAATAAAATCCAATTAAGTATATATTTGATTGAAATAATTGTTTTAATTCGATTTCAATCTTTTTATTCAATCAATTGTCAGATTATGGATAAAATTAACATTGGGTTACATCTTATTACATTAATATTCTACAATTATCATTTTTTACCACATTATTTGCAGTATTTCAATTACAATGAATTTTTATCGAATTTCCAATTCGATTAAAATTTTGAATTCCTAATAAATTAAATTATCTTGGTTTCACTCTTTTTATTAAAATAGTTTATTGCCTTACGAATGTAATGGACATTTCTGTACATTTTATTGCATTCACATTTTATAGTTATTGTCTTAACTCACCATAATGTAATATTTAATTACATTTAATTGCAATTAATTTCCAATTAAATTTAATAGACTAAATAAATAGGTAACATATAATAATTGGCACCATTTTCCTTTAATCACATTTATAAGTTTATTATTTACAAAGAAATGCTATAATAACTTACACAATGCTAATTCTATCAAATTACAATTTATTACCCATTATTTCATCAATTAATATAACATTTAAATTATCAGTTACTCTTTTAATACAATTATCAATTAGTACACACATTAGTATAATTAATTTACAATCCACAACCAATTATAAACTTCTTAATCATTTCACTTAATTGGAATTGCATTTATAGGAGTTATTAATTATTTTAAATCAATAATATTACATTTCACTCTAGTTATAATCTTATTATTAAATTACAATTTATTTTACTTCTTTCGACATTAAATCACAAAACTTTATTAAATTAACTATTTTCAATTATCAAAAATTACGGGTCGTTATACTCTCCTCCACTCAAAACTTTTCGTCCTCAAAAAGGGAAAAAAAGGAATTAAAGAATAAATATATCTTATTCAAAATATTAAATTATAAACAATTAATATAAATAATTAAATAATTTAAATAAAATATATCAATTCTTAAACAATTAAATCCTTTTTATATTCAAGGTAATAAAAGTTTGAAAAACAATTTTTTTTGTTCTTTCACAAAATTTTCTAAGTCCAAAATTCATAGAAAATTTCGGCAGTGTTTCCTTTGTACGGAGAGGTCTGGGAGAAATAAATATATCAATAATAACAAAATATATCACATAGTTCAAAATAATATATCCCAAACCACAGGAAGCAATATAATATCGCTAGAAAACTATAATCCGAGAACGTAACTATATGTCGGGCGAACAATGCTTTATTTATGAAACCAAAAGGAATATCTATTGCTTCCATAAACCTGTATTTCATTTATATAATCAAAAGAAGTTAATAATTATATGAAAGAAAATATTTATGTTATCTTTATTAGTCACAACCAAATCAACACAATATACAATAGTCACAAGCAACAAAACCATACAATCATCACATGCAATAAAAACAAAGGATTTGTTTGGGTTCAGAAACTTTTAATCCTATAAAATGATAAATAAACTACTAAATATACCATACACTCAACAGTCTTAGATAAAACTCAATAGATCATTTATATATCCTACACAATAGAAGTATCCCTTTCCAACCAATCCATAAGTCAAATAAACAATAATTTCAAATATTATTTAAGTTTTATTCTTATTATTCTTCCTTTTTCGCATTATTCATTATTAATTTCATTTATTCATACAATACTTATTTAATTTCTTTACATTTATCACTTAAAAAATTCATTTTCAATTCATTGATACAATACCATTTTTCTTTTTATTACTTTACATTCATGGCTTACATAAGTTATTTCCATTTCAATTATTAGATTATTTATTATGTTAATCTCTTTACAATTTAATTCATCATTAATGAATTATTTCATTTTCACATTCATTCTACCAAATATATTATTATTGAATATTAAATCCATTTCTAAATCATTTCAATATTTTTGAAGTTATAATCATTTAATTAATATAGTACTTCAAACTATTAACTTAAGTTTATAACATTTTATAACATCAAAATTCTTATTTATTGAAATAACTCTATTGAACACTCTTATTACCTTAAGTTTCTTGTATAATATTTCTATTACAAATTCTTATTCAACATTTCAACCTTTAATATTTTGGTTATATATATATATATATATATGTTTTTACAAATGCAATTGAAAGTTACACAAGTTACCTTATTCACTTTAGTAAACAAAATGTTTAATAATCACATCTTCTAAAATTTCATTATTCTTTAACCGTTAAGTTACAAATTTCCCAGTTTCTTATCTATTTCATTAACCATTCATTTTTTTCCAAGTTTTACTTGTAGAATATTCTATTACATATTCTTATTAACATTACAACTTTTTTACATTTTGGTAAGTTATATATATGTCTCTTTAGAATGCAATAGAAAGTTACACAAGTTACCATATTTATTTTTATTGACAAAATGTTCAATAATTACATTTTCTTATTTCCATTTCTTAATTTATAAATGACAACCTTCAATTTCTTTATATTTCCTTAATCTTTTAACAAGTAATTTCTTATTTCACATCTTAGCAGCTTCCAAGCATTCAAATAGTTAAAATTTCATTTTATTACATTAACTGAAAACTACTAATTATCTGAAGGTTTAAGAGCTAACTCCGGGTTATATTTCCAAATCATTTATATATATATATATATATATATATATATATATATATATATATATATTCATCATTTATAGATCAAATCATATTTACGAATTCAAAATTTAGATTCGTTTACCAAAACAAGGTGTAGTAAAACTACAACAACCGTCTATCCATTGTAAAACTCGAAAATGAACGTTGATGATGCATGCACTTATCGTCGAAATTATTTTCCAATGACCGAAAGGGGAGTACACAACTTATTTCCTTTAAAATTTCCCTTTAAAAGTCTTCTTTCAAATCAGTATCATAAAATACTACCAAAATTTTCGAAATTTTTTTTTTCAAAAATCCCGGAGATTAAGTTCTTAAATTATCAATTTTCCTTCAGTTTATTTGTAACTCTTATTTTTCAATCAATATTCTCTACCTAACAAACAACATATTACATCCAACTATATCATTTATAAAATCTATTATTTTATTTACAAAAATATACAGTAGGAAAAACTATTTCATTTACCTATATTTCAAAATAATATTGTGTCAATCTGTCTTGTTAAGTGTTTAGAAATTCCTAGCGATGTCATTGTGTCCTGTGCACCGACCAAAATTTATAAATAAAAACGAAACAAATTAACACAATATAAAAACCTTCTATAACACTAACAAATATGATGTCTCCTATATATACACTCAGTGACTCATTCTAGGGTATTACTACCCTATTTTATGTGAGTCTGACCCCACAAAGCTAAGGTTGTCGCTAAACCAAAGCTTTGGCACCAACTGTAACGACCCAACTTTTTGGAGGTTGAAACGCGATAAACCGCACACATAAGACTCAAACCATTCAAGGGGTCAAACTGTTATAGGTTAAATAAGAAAAGACAGAGAAAGAAAGAAATCAAATACAGAATCTCGAGAGGAATTGCAAAATATAATAATCAAATAAACGGTTCATGAAGCAATTTACAAATAACATTGATTTAACCTTTATAATATAGATCGGAGTTACATAAAACAAGAATAAATAATAAATACAGCGGAACAACATGATGAAGTGGAATAAATATGGTAAATCATAATAGTACAAAATCTTTGTCTTCGTCCTCCAGAAAGCAGTTTCGATAAACTGAAAAGCTCAGGCTGACTCGAGCGAATTGAAAAGGCAAGACACTTGAGTCAGAACAAAAAGATCTTACGTAAGATAAGTCAATAGTAAATAATTATGAGTGCGACAGCGTCGGAGGTGTTTACGGAGTTTGACATCTTCTATCCAGTGTCAATGTCAGTGCAATAACTTAAGAGATATTCGGGATTTACGTCACTTAAGGATCTGTTAAACTATCTACATACATAGTACTATACACTATTATAATAGTGTCTATAATGAAGTAATGTATTAAAATAGCATTAAGGCATTACCCATATCCCCCTTAACACATTTTATATATTTCCATAGTCTATACAGTACCGTAAGCACCTTCGTGAGGTTTACCCAAAGAGCACTCCATAGGTAGGGTACAAAACAAACTCGTAGAAGAGGCGACAGGGCATGTGAACGGCACACGAGGCAATGCCGGGGAAGGACTCTACTGTTTTGTAGAACCGGGCTGGTGGTAATGCATAATAGCTATTACCGCCCACCTCGAAACACAATCCTATAATCAAATCAAGGGTGGCCACCAAATCAATCACAAGGTCATAATATGGTATCGAAGAAGCATGTCCAATCGAAGGAATGACCTCACTTGGCCCAGGTATAGCTCCTGTTTTAGTCACATCTAAGCTGAATCATGGGAGACAAGGTCACGTATATACCTTATACAGAATCGTTCGTCAAACCATCCTAATTCATTTTTGGAATCTCCACCATGTACACAGTTATTAAAGTGGTTTTTGGTATTGGCGGAGAGTATGACAATATCCGATCTCGGTTGTTTGCACAAAAAATGGACAAACACCTCCAAGTCATGTTATTTAGTTGATTATATGTGATTTTCAATGATTTTAGATGAGTATGTAAATATGAGAAAAGTAGGGGCTGAAATGTAAAAGACACGCGGATTTATAGTGGTTCGGCCAGAATGTGCCTACGTCCACTTTATATGTTATTATCTTCTTTCTTTCAGGTTACAAGTACAATGCTTCGTATATGAGTATATGAAAGTAGTTTGAAAGTTCCTTCCTTGCTTGAGCTCTCAAACTTGTCTGCCATTGTTGTACCCCTGCCCCTCTATTTATAGAGTGAGGTAGAGGGCAGGGGTCTTGGGGGTATATAGCTGCTGGTGGGCCCGGGCTGAGGCGATCTGGACTAGCAGTCACCTGGTTTGGCAAAGCTTCATTCGGCTCTAGGCTTGGTTCGGTGGTAGGTATGGACCGGCGGTGGCCTTGTAGCTGTGTTGGTTCGGCATGGGGCATCCTCCCTCTGGTTCGATGGTAGGGAGTAAACTTGATTCGGCAGACGTTACCTCTGGTTGGATGTGTGGTCCGGTATAGGCTTGGCAACGTTGGTTCGGCCATGAATGGTCCGGTGATGGCGGTCTGGCTGTGGCAGGGGATTTGGTTCGGTAGGAGCTTGACCGGATGTCGTGCTGACCGGATGGAGAGTGTGGAATGTTGATTGGTGGCCGAATGGGAGCTGATAGCCGAATGACCTTATGCCGAATGAAGTTATACATGGAGAATACCGGATGAACTTCTACGTAGGTATTGAGCCTTGTGTTTGTCGAATGAGGTGGAGGTCGCGAGCCCGAGTGAAACTGTGACTCCTTGGTCTCTAGATCTTCTGGGTGAGAATTCGCCCAACATTTGCCCCCCAAAGTGGGGCACGTGCTTGCATGTGTCGCGCTTTGTTTCCCTGTGGTAGAAAGGCTTGTTTCGTAACGCCATGGGCTGGATATTCGTATCCTGCTGCTGTCCTGCAAAGGAATTTAATTTATAGTTTTAGTGTGGTTTTAGATAACGATCGTTCGGGATCGAGATATTTGAAATGAAGCTAATCGTGTCGTTCGAGGCGAGCAAGTGTGCCCCGAGGGGGCTTAGCATTCTTGGATCGTTTGTCAAGACGGTTTATCGCCAGCTCAGAGCATGCCTAGGGATCGTTCGCGACCCCATACATGTGTACGTAGCTTAGCCATTTCATAATTATCAAATATCCGTTTCACCTATGAGTTTAAAAAGGCGTGTCAAAGTGCAAATTCTCACGACGATTGGGTTAATAGCCATTCAGAGCGTGCCTATGTACCGTTCGTGGTCGCGTACACGTGTAAATGATTAACCTTCATTGGTGAGAGATTTACGACTCATTCATCGTTATCATATTCTCTACTTTGTTAGTAGGTTCTAGAGTTCGGTACTTATCTGAGTGAGGCGCCTGCGTGCCACTAGTTTTTAGTTTCTGCTGGTAGATACAGCTCCATTTGGCGTTGAGTAGGTATATGTTTTCGTTTGATCCGAGGTAGGTGTGGTTTTCATTCGGTTAAGGGTTGATCCGGTATGGAGGGTTTCATTTGGCATGTGGTAGGAGGGATACTTTTATTCGGTGCTTGGTTGGTCCGGTGTAGAGAGGTTAAAGGTTTCATTCGGCTGGGGATTGGTCCGTTAGGCCGAATCGTTTGGTCCGGTGGTATTGTCACCGTCTATATATAGGGGCTACACCCCCTTAGTTTTTCTTTACCGAATCAACAAGCGCCGATCCACTTCATTGCCGAACCAGGTGTTTGCCGAACCAACCTTATACCGGACCAGGTATATACTTATTACCGAATACACACGTATGTCTTCGCTTCACCGAATGGGACTACGGCCTTGGGGCCGAATGCCTTGTGCACCGAATGCACTCGATATAGCACCACCGAATGAACATGATGACCGAATGTGATGGAAACCGAATGAACTTGGAAACCGAATGTACTTGGAAACCGAATGAACTTGGAAACCGAATGAACTTGGAAACTTTAGTTTGCGAATGAAACCCCACACTTGCACGCACTTGTTTGTTTACTTTTCTATGTTCCCTGTTCTAATGCCATGCTTTCCTTGTGTTGCAGAAAATGTCTCGCAAAGCAGAAACACGATCAGACAGAAAGAAGTCTAGAGGCACAGGAGAGCCTTCTTCTCCCTTGCCCCCAGTCCAACCAGGATCCGGGCAACACCGACCTATTCCGAGGTCTCTAGTGGACGGATATGGTCCACAGGAACTTTTGATCTCTCCCCCGGATTGCTTTCCTAGCTCCCTAAAGGAGGAGCAACTTGACGTCATATCCCGTTCCTTTGGGATAGATAGGGCCCTTATGCTGCTGCCGGGAGATGGAGTGATGCCATATAATCCTCCCGAGGGCTACTTCGCTTTTAGCAGATACCATTGTATGTGCGGTGCTATCCCCCCTATCAACGCTTGGATAATTAGCTTCACCACATATTTGAAGGTGGCTCCCTTCCAGCTTCAGCCTAATTCTTATGCCATCCTGGTGAGCCTTTTTGTTATCTTCCAGAGGAGGTACGGGCGTCCTCCTTCTAACCGGGAAATCCGATACTTGTACAACCTGAGAGGCTATAAGAAGGGGTCTCCGTACATTAGCCTGGAGGCGGCCGTACCCTTCAAACCAGTTCTGGACTTGTATTCCAAGTTCACCATGTTCAAGAAGGAGTGGTTCTTCGTCAAGGACGATGCTGTTTCTTTCCGCCTTTTCACTTCCGGCTGTAAGATTGATTTCATTTATATTTTTCATGTGTTTTGACTGTAGTGTTTTTTCTGACATGCTTCTATTTTTGGCTAGCGACAGGTGGTATTGCAGTCGTGGAGGACGATTCCTTAGTGCGAATGGCTGCTGAACTAAAGGCTATTCCGGCACGGGACCGGTCGGCCTCTTTCTTGATCAGGAACGCAACCCTCTTGGAGTATAATTTGATCTTACCGCGCCAGTCCGTGGTTAAGCAAAGGGATACGGCTGAGGAGAGGGCTGCTAAAGCTAAGGAGGGGGCTACGGTAAAGAGCGGTAAGAGGGAGCCTTTCGCAGCGCGTCCTGCGGTTGGGGGGAAGAAACTGAAGAAGTCCGATGGCCCTTCTCCAAGTACTTGCCCGACTGTCCCGGAGGAGGAAGGTGTGGAAGAGGAGGAAGGAGGCGAAGTTGGAGAAGGGTCGGAGGGTGGAGGAGATGGCGACGGTCAAGGTGGTAGTGGTGTTGCCGCTCTAACCTCTGAGCAAGACCTCGAACTGGATGAGGCTCTCCGTCGGGCCTTCGGGGAGTCGGAGGGAGAGTCGGAAACGGAGAAGGAAAAGGAGAAAGAAACGGAGAAGGCAAAGGAAACCGGCAAAGCTGTGGCTTCAGCTAGGGTGACTCCGGCGACGCAAGGTGAACTTTTGTCTTCTGCCGATTCCATTTTCGATAGGGACTTAGAAATTTTTTACGGTTCACTTCCGTCCTGGAATGAGATCCAGGACTTATTGCAGTTTCCCACTCCTCCGCCGGGTTTGTATAATAGATGTGTCTCCTCACTTTTCTTTCTTTTTAACTTAGCACATTTTTTGAATTGCGGATTATTGTATGTTCGTAACACTTGTTCTTTATTTCAGGGGCAGGCCCGGCAGTTAAAACGTCGGATGTTCGACATCGTCTTGAACAATTTAAGTCGAGGAGAGCTTCTGCGAAACCTTCTACTGATCGCACTGGGGACGTAGTCAAGTACCGCCCTCTTCTTGGGGTCATCGAAGAGGGCATTCAGAAAAGGAAGCGGAGCCGTTCCTTATTTGAGTCTTCTTCTGCTTCGCAGCTTCCTACTCCGCCTCCCCTTACTCAGCCTCCTCGTGATACTACGGAGGAGAGCACGGAGCCCTGCCCCCCTCCTCCTCCTTCCAAGAGTTCTACTGTCATTCATATAAGGCGTCCCGATGTGCCTCGCCCCGTGCCTCGTGACCCTTTTGCCGGTCATCCTGATTTAGACCCAAGTTTTCGGGACATTTCATTCGATGAGACCACGGGCGAGCACCTACTTCCCCGCAACCCCATGGTAAGAGTGTTGGACGAGGCCAAATCTTTAGATCTTGATTTACTTACTACACGGGTAGTCACCATGGGGGATGAGGCCAAGGCTAATATCGACCGGGTGGCCGTAGAGACCAAGAAGTTAATGGAGCATCATGCTAAGTTGGTCAAGGCCGGGGAAGAGATCGGGAGTGCTAACATTCGGTTGAGGTTAAAGGTTGCCGATCAGGCCAAGCAACTCGCCGACCAAGCCATCCAGATTTCCCAGCATGAAGAAGCCTCCAAGCGTCTGAAAGAGACCATGGAGAAGGCCAGTAGGGCGGAATTACGGAAGATGGAGGTCGCTTGCAGGGAACGGATTAACATAGCTATCGCCACGGTGGATGAGGTTCGAAATGCGGATCTCGAGCGGGTGGAGGAGTTGTCAGGGAGGCTCGAGGCTGCGGAGATGGCTCAGGCCGAGTTGAAGGAGGAGATGGAGGAGATGAGGAGGTCCCTCAAGTTGAAGGAAGAGGAAATGAGGAGGTCACTCCAGGCTGACTGCTTGAGATACCGATCAGAGAGGGACGTCGCCATCACCAAGTTGCAAGCTTCCGAGGCCCGGGTGAGGGAGTTTGAGGAAAACGAGGGGATGATGGATGAGATGTTGCAGGATATGTACTTCCACACTTGGAAGGAGGGCGGCTTGTCTTGGATGGACGATTACCCTCGGGTCATGGCCAAGGTGTATCTCCAGGCTTTAGAGGAGGCCAGGGTGAATGCGGGTAAGGAAGGCGGAGAGGCTTTCAACTTGAGTGCGGTCACTGCTCAGTTCTCAAAGGAGGAGCAAGCGGCGGTGAAGGAGGGGATGCGGCTACTCGCTGCAGAGGAAGCGGGCGTGCAGTTGGATGATGAGGATCAAGCGGCGGATGCTGGTGAGTTATTCTTTTCCCTTTCTTTTCTTTTCGTGTTTTCATAACTTGATCGTTCGTTTAATGAATTCCTCTTCTGATCTGGACAGGTGGGACTTCAGATCCACATGCTGGGGGCTCCGATCCTGCGGCTAAGTAGGCTGGGGGAGTTGGTGATGGAGTGTGGATGCATCTGCCATCTTTTTGTTTCTTTTTTATCACTGTTCATGTTAGTCTTTGATATGCAACTGTAATAAAATTATTTGCAAAGAATAACTTCGTGTGATCTTATAATATAAGCTGATTTTGTCATGTTTAAATGTTGTTGCTATCTTTATGTGCTGTGTGAGAAGTATAATTATGTATATGCCTGTGATTCCACTTGTGTTTGATGTTAAGTTTTTGCTTGAAATATAATTTCACGTTTTGCAATGTCAGTGTATGAATAAGTTATAGTTACGCATTTATGTACAAGAGAAGAGAGTACCGCCCTTTATGTTTTATTCGCAGGCGTTAGCTTTGAGTGTCTTGTGTAACTGTTCACGGGTATAGCCGAGCGCCCTGCTACCCAGCACGCAGGCTTAGAGCCTCATGAGTGAATGCTTCCTATTTGGTTTCCTGTACTTTAGAGTTTGTTATACAGGATAGGAGAAAAGTATTTAAATGGAATGGAAATATAGTAAAAGTAAAACTTCCAGTCACGGAAGGCCGTCGATGTGCTTAAGTTCGTGGCAAACGGGTTTTGTAGTCACTTTCCCTAGCTGTGGGTCTTGGAGACATTTGTCACCCATCTTACGCCTCCGCGGGGAGTTTTCTTTTTTACCACAGCCGCACTTAAGACACATCGGAGCCGAGATCGCGCACGGTAACTACCCGAACCATTATGGTCCGTAATCGTGGGTATTATTCGATTTACCGTGGCCGGCTAGCGTGGGTGCCGTTGGCCGTGAACTACCCCTGGCTGGCCACACCTTATGTTGGGGCTTAAAGTAGGTTCACAGTTACCGACGAGCCGAACGCCGTAATGAGCTGCCATCGGCTATAGTCGGCCTTTATGATGACTTATAATCGGCTCATTACAGTTGGCTTTGAGGGCAGGCGCGCAATGAGTTAACCCGCAGCAGAGGGATGCCGGGGCAAAAGAGTCTCATTGGCGAGTGCATAGAATCGTAGCGTACCTGTTAGGCCTAGTCCAGATGAGGCCGCGGTGCGTCTTGAGTGGAGATGCCATAGAATTTTGTTCAACAGAAAGGGATAACGCTTAACAAGTAGCCAAGACATAAAGGAACAAGTTAAAAAGAGACAAGATTTTTTAAAGTGGTTCGGCACGAAAATGCCTACGTCCACTGATTCTCTTTGTTAATTCACTTCATATGGGCAGTACAAGTTAAGAAAAGTATCGACGGAGGTGTCGGATGTTCCATGCCCTCTGGAACACCTCTCCGTCCACTGTTGACAAAATGTAAGCTCCGTTGTGGAGATCTTTGTGAATTACATATGGTCCGTCCCAGATGGGGTCCAGTGCCCCGGGGCGTGGAAAGATTCGCCTGAGGACAAGATCTCCTTCTTGTAAGCTGCGATGCTTGACTTTGGAATTGTATAGTGCTGCCACTTTTTGTTTGTGAGCTGCTGCTTTGAGTGCTGCATCGTTTCTCCTTTCCTCAATCAGATCCAAAGACATGAGGAGGAGTTCTTCGTTTTCTTCTGGGTTGTAGTGGATCCTACGGTGGGAAGGCACAATAGTCTCAACTGGGAGCATTGCCTCCGATCCATATGCCAAAGAGAAAGGAGTATGTCCCGTTGATGTTCTGAAAGATGTGCGGTATGCCCATAGTGCCGTAGGAAGTTCGTCCACCCAAGCGCCTTTTGACTTTTCAAGTTTCTTCTTGATTAGGGTTTTGAGAATTTTGTTGACAGCTTCAACTTGTCCGTTTGCCTGAGGGTAAGCTACTGATGAGAAGCTTTTATGAATTCCATGCTCTTGGCACCAGTCGGCAAATTCTTCGCTGTCAAATTGGAGTCCGTTGTCTGATACGATCTTGAGGGGGACTCCATACCTGCACAGAATGTTTTTGATCAAGAAGTTGATAACTTTTGCTGAAGATATTTTATTTAAAGGTTCCGCTTCCACCCATTTGGTGAAATAATCGACTGCCACTATAGCATATTTGGCTCCGCCTCGGCCCGTTGGCAGTTCGCCAATTAAGTCAATTCCCCATACAGCAAAGGGCCAAGGGCTGGTCATTTGAGTAATTTCGTTTGTGGGTAATCGAGGGATCTTGGCGAACTTCTGACATCTGTCGCATTTCTTAACGAAGTCTAGGGCATCTTTGTTTAGTGTGGGCCAGTAAAATCCATATCGGAGTATCTTTCTTGCCAAAGTCTGTCCTCCAGTGTGATCTCCGCATCCTCCCTGATGGATGTTTGTTAATATCTCCTTGGCTTCCCTTCCGGCGACGCATCTTAATAGGGGGCTAGAGAAGCCACGCCGGTAGAGGATGCCTTCTTGTATTGTGTAGTAGGGAACTTTCCTCAAGATCTTCTTGGCTTCGTCACGCCTGTCGGGTAGTATGCCATCTTGCAAATATTTCCGGATAGGAGTCATCCAGGTTCCTTCTTCGATTGCAGTTATCAGATTCGCTTGTTCGAAACTCGGGGCTAGCTGCCTTGAGATTGCTAGTGCTCCGGGAATGGTGTTGTCCTTCATACTAGCTTGCTTTGCAAGTTCATCTGCCTCTTGGTTTTCTTCTCGAGGAATGTGTTTGATTAGATAATGGTCCAATCGATCGAGCAGCAGTCTGGTTTTCTTTAGGTATGCTGTGAGCCGTTCTCCTCGAGTCTGGAATTCTCCTAGTACCTGGTTTACGATAAGCTGAGAATCACTATGAATACATAAGGAATTGATCCCAATTTCTAGGGCCAGTTCCAATCCCGCTATTACTGCTTCATATTCAGCATCGTTGTTAGTGGCCGTGAACTCCAATCTTAATGCATAGTACAACTTTCTTCCCCTGGGGGTGACGATCACAATACCTGCCCCCGAGCCTTGTTCGTTCGATGCTCCGTCTACAAAGAGGTTCCACTTGATGTTTTTTGCTACTTCGGATTGTTCCTTGCCTTCGTTGGTAGTGAATTCGGCAATGAAATCAGCCATGGCTTGCCCTTTGATAGCGGTGCGGGGATGGTAGGTGATATCATACTGACTTAGTTCGATGCACCATTTGAGGAGTCGCCCAGAAGTGTCAGGACGATGGAGCACTTGTCTTAGTGGTTGATCGGTTAGAACCCTGATGGAGTGAGACTGGAAGTAGTGTCGCAGTTTCCGTGACGCGATCAATAAACAATATGCTAACTTCTCAAGTTTAGGATATCTGGCTTCTGCCCCCGTAAATCTCTTGCTTACAAAGTAAACCGGGCGTTGTGTGCGGTCTTCTTCTCTTACCAAGGCGGCGCTTAGAGCATGAGATGATACAGCGAGGTATAGGTGTAACACTTCACCTTCATTTGGAGTTGAGAGTACTGGTGGTCTCTGAAGGTGTTCGATTAGGTTGAGGAAGGCTTTTAAGCATTCGTCGGTCCACTCGAACCTCCCTTTGTCTTTCTTGAGTACTTCGAAGAAAGGGACACACTTGTCAGTTGCCTTGGAAATGAATCTGCTTAGGGCGGCCACCTTCCCGTTTAGGCTCTGCATTTCTTTTCGAGTGGAAGGTATCCTTATTTCTTTTAAAGCCCGGACTTGTTCAGGGTTTGCTTCGATTCCTCTGGCGTGGACGATGAATCCTAAGAATTTTCCCGATGAAACTCCGAAGGAGCACTTTAGAGGATTCAGCTTCATTCCATACCGGCGAAGTACCTGAAACATATCGTCCAGATGGCTTACATGGTCGTTGGCTTTCCTGGACTTTACCAACATGTCATCCACATATACTTCCATAGTTCGTCCTATCAGTCCTGCGAACATTTTGTTGACGAGGCGTTGATAGGTAGCTCCAGCATTTTTGAGTCCAAAAGGCATGACTTTGTAACAATATAATCCGCGGTCGGTGATGAAGCTAGTGTGGTCCTGATCGGGAGCGTGCATGGGGATCTGGTTATATCCGGAATATGCATCCATAAAAGATAGGAGTTCGTGCCCAGCTGTGCTGTCTACGAGTTGGTTAATTCGGGGAAGTGGGAAGCAGTCTTTCGGGCAAGCGTCATTCAGATTGGAGAAGTCAATACATGTTCGCCACTTTCCATTGGCCTTTTTTACTAGCACCGGGTTAGCGATCCATTCTGGGTAGATGGCTTCCCGTATGAAGCCATTAGCAAGTAGATTTTTTACTTCCTCATCAAGGGCTGCTGATCGCTCTGCCCCCATGCTCCTCTTTTTCTGCTTTACTGGTACCTTGGCGGGATCGATGTTCAACATGTGGCATGCTATGTCTGGGGAGATTCCTGTCATATCGGCATGGGTCCACGCAAATACATCTAAGTTGTGGCGGAGGAAGTCAATGAGTTGATCCTTCAATCCCGTTTTCAGCTGAGATCCGATTTTTAATAGTCTACTTGAATCATGCTTATCTACCGATACGAATTCCATAGCCTCTGCAGGCTCGGCGGTAGCCTCCTCCTCTTTATCCCTGGGGTCTAGTTCATTGAAGGGATCGCTTGTGTATCGAAGAGGAGGGGCTCTCTTTAGTTGCTATGCCTCCAAGCTTTTCATGCAGAGAGTAGTCTCTGCATCTTTTCCTTTATTCTTTCTGCGGTTATTGCGAAGTTCAGTTACGTAGCAGTCTCGGGCAGCATCTTGATCTCCTTCTACTTCTCCTACTCCGTTGTCTGTTGGAAATTTCATTTTCAGGCACCAGGGGGCTAATACAATCTGAAAGTCAGACAAGGCTGGTCTTCCCAAGAAAGCGTTGTAAGCCGAGTGGTTTTCTATTAGTACGAACGTTTGTTTTCGCACAACGGAGCGGGGATGACTTCCTATTTCGACGAAGAGGTCAAGTTGCCCGAGAGGCATCTTTGCATCTCCAGTGAAACCGTGCAGTGGTTTGTCACAGGGGGATACATCCTTCATTGATAACTTCATTTTGTCGAAAGCATGTTTGAACAGGATATTAACGGAGCTTCCCGTGTCTATTAGAATCCGAAAAACTTTAGCTGGACCAAACCAGGCAGAGATGACCATGGGATCCATATGTGGGTACTGCCTTCCTTCCAAATCATGCCTACTGAATACAATGTCATTGTTTTCTTTTCGTTTCGGGTGGCGTTCCTCCGTAATGGAGTTAACATATCCTTCGGCATTTCTAAGCGACTTGCCGTACCTTTCCATCTCTGCCCAACTTCTGTCGGCGATGTGTGGTCCTCCTGAGATGGTAAGGACCACTATCTTCTCTTGACTAGAGCCACTGGTGTTGTGATTGTTGCGATTCCCTCCGCCTACTTCTGGGAGGGGTTGCTTTGAGTTCTCGTTGGCAGGAGTTGGAGTCCTGTTCTGACCTTTCACATAACGTTCCAGTCTTCTTCTTCTAATGTGTTCTTCGATCAAGTCCCGAAGATGGTGGCATTCATTGGTGTCATGTCCGTGGGATTCGTGGAAGCGACAGAACTTTCCGGACTTGAGTGCGTTATCTGATTCTTTCTTGTGCGGGGGGCGCTTGTATCCGAGTTCGCCCTGAGTGGCTAGGTAGATGTTTTCGATTGTTTCATTCAAAGGAGTGTAGGAGTCAAATCTTGGCCCTGGTCGATATTGGCGCTTCTCAACCTTTCTGCCCCCAGCATTGTCTCTAGATTCATTTCTTCGAGCGTCCTTAGCTGCAGTGGGAACCTTGTCCTGAACTATCTTGCCTTGTTGCCCTGACTGCCTCTCCGTAGCAGCGTCTTCAAGTCTCATATACTTTCCAGCTTCATGGAAGAAATCGGGCAAGGTAGCTGGTTTTTCCTTAGTTAATCTTCTGGCAAACTTGGTGTCTGGATGTACACCACTACAGAGGGCCATTAGAGTGAGTTTTTCATCGGCATCTTGAACTGCTGCCGCTGCGGCGTTGAACCGTGTTAGATATTGTTGCAGCGTCTCTCCGGATTTCTGTTTGACATTGGATAGAGAATAAGCATCCCTGGGTTGTTCCACATGGATGCGGAACTGGCTAATAAACCTTTCTTTTAACATCTCCCATGAGCTGATGGATCCTTGGGGTAGATGGCAGAACCAGGAGGTAGCTAGATCTGATAGGAATAGCGGAAAGCATTTACATAATACTCCTTCTGTTGCTCCACTCATGAGCATATGCTGGGTGTATCTCTGCAGGTGTACGATGGGGTCGGAAGTTCCTTTGTAAGGTTCCATGGTTGGCATTTTCCATTCCCGGGGAGTGATGGCAGTTTCGATATTTCGGGTAAAGGGACTGGTGACCCTAGCGCCTATTCCCCGGTCCCTTTGCTCCCGTTGGACACATTCTCTGAATAATCGTGCCATCCGCTCGTCAGAACTTGGAGCGGACAAAAATGAGCTCGGTTCTTCCCTGCGGGATCTATCTCGTCCAGATGACCTGTAGGGATGGTACAGTCTATCACCTCTAGCATTATCCAGTGGTTGTCTTTGGCTGCTTGGATGCACGCTAGGACCAGCTACAGTTGCCCCCTGCCTTGATCTTCCCCTGTGGGGTTCTGTTTCGAGCACATCCATGGGGTCAACTTCGGGCTGGGTTCTAGCTCGGCTCCGTTCAGCGGGGTTTCTATGATTAGGTGGCATGACTGGCTCAGCTACATCCGACCCTCGCCTGGTGCCTCCCCCGCTAGGTTCGGTTCCAAGGGCTTCCTCGAGTCGGAATTCGGGCTGAGTCCGGGCGCGGCCCCTATCATCGTTTTTCCTGTTGATAGCTTGTTCGAAGAGTGAAGACCTTTGTTGCCTTCGGGATCCTCCGGATTGGGATTCACCCCATGATTCAGTGTTGCGGTTGGACTCTTCAGCATCCCTTAAGCGTGTCATGAGTTGATCCACCAAAGTTTCTTGTTGGGATGTGAAGCGGTTAGTTACTTCAGCCACAACCCTGTCCAGATCTGCCCTAGTGATTGGTTGTTCCGTTGCGGGACCAGTTGGATTTTCCTGATTTTCATCTGGTACTGCTGTTGAAGTGGGCTGATCTGTGATTGCTGGATCTGGAAGGCTGCTAGTTGCGATGTTCTTTCCTTTGTTAACATCCCTTCTCTGCTTGGAAGGCATGATTTCTAAGCAACGAGTGATGTTGTTAGGAAAGAGGTTGAGTGGGAGAAGATGAAGCTTGAGTTCACGCTCTCAGTGAAAGCACCAAAAATGTTTGCACAAAAAATGGACAAACACCTCCAAGTCGTGTTATTTAGTTGATTATATGTGATTTTCAATGATTTTAGATGAGTATGTAAATATGAGAAAAGTAGGGGCTGAAATGTAAAAGACACGCGGATTTATAGTGGTTCGGCCAGAATGTGCCTACGTCCACTTTATATGTTATTATCTTCTTTCTTTCAGGTTACAAGTACAATGCTTCGTATATGAGTATATGAAAGTAGTTTGAAAGTTCCTTCCTTGCTTGAGCTCTCAAACTTGTCTGCCATTGTTGTACCCCTGCCCCTCTATTTATAGAGTGAGGTAGAGGGCAGGGGTCTTGGGGGTATATAGCTGCTGGTGGGCCCGGGCTGAGGCAATCTGGACTGGCAGTCACCTGGTTTGGCAAAGCTTCATTCGGCTCTAGGCTTGGTTCGGTGGTAGGTATGGACCGGCGGTGGCCTTGTAGCTGTGTTGGTTCGGCATGGGGCATCCTCCCTCTGGTTCGATGGTAGGGAGTAAACTTGATTCGGCAGACGTTACCTCTGGTTGGATGTGTGGTCCGGTATAGGCTTGGCAACGTTGGTTCGGCCATGAATGGTCCGGTGATGGCGGTCTGGCTGTGGCAGGGGATTTGGTTCGGTAGGAGCTTGACCGGATGTCGTGCTGACCGGATGGAGAGTGTGGAATGTTGATTGGTGGCCGAATGGGAGCTGATAGCCGAATGACCTTATGCCGAATGAAGTTATACATGGAGAATACCGGATGAACTTCTACGTAGGTATTGAGCCTTGTGTTTGTCGAATGAGGTGGAGGTCGCGAGCCCGAGTGAAACTGTGACTCCTTGGTCTCTAGATCTTCTGGGTGAGAATTCGCCCAACATCGGTCTCTCTAACAACCAAACGATTATTACACACCGGATGGTTCCTTTACATTTCCAAAACCATTAATTGATATCAAAATATCATATTCTCAAAACTATATCACTTTCGAAATTATATTCACTCTCAAAATCGTATTCACTCTCAAAATCGTATTCACTCTCAAAATCATATTCACTTTTGAAATTATCGATAAAATAGGTTAACTAAATCCTCGTTCCAAAGTCATCATATTTACTCAAATATTTCATTTCACAAAAAGGTATCAATTTCAAATCCCAACTGGCTGTATCATCATCAAGGAAATATAAATACTTTAACTTTACACAGTCCGAAATTTTAGAAAATAGTTTAAATAGTCATAAATAGTTTTAGTAGTTTTAAAAATAGTTTAAAATAGTTAAAATACTCTAAAATAGTTTTAAATGATTCAAAATAGTTTAAAATAGATTAAAATAGTTTAAATAGTAAAAATAGTCTAAATAAATTTAAATTAGATTAAATTAGATTTAAAATCATTTAAGTAGATTTAAAATAGATTACATAAATTTAAAATAGATTAATAGATTTTAATTAAGTTAAATAGATTTAAAATAAATTAAATAAACTTAAGTTGTATTAAATAGATTTAAAATAGGTTAAATACATTTAAAATAGATTAAATAGAACTAAATTATATTAAATAGATTTAAAATAAATAAAATACATTTAAAATAGATTAAAATACATCAAAATAGTTCAAATTGATTAAAATAGTTTAAACTAGTTTAAAGTAGATTTCAAAGTTATAGTCAAACATTTTCAATAACTCAATTTCGATAAAATTCATTTATATTTGACAATTCAACTTTGCAATTCCAATTTAAATCTTTGAACAATTCATTAAATCAATTCCAACTTCAACATTAATGCTTGGATTTTTGAACATAATTCAATTTATATAAATCAGTTTCTATGTCAAAATACCAGTTAATTGAATTCAAAATTTAAAGATTAAAAAATCGTTTAACTAAACCAATTTGGTATCTGTATATAATTTTGTACCCAATGGTCAAGTGATACAGATATTTATCATTTCAATCCGCAATTTAAAATATCATGGGTATATATCATTTCAACCAGCAATCCCGAACTAAAATAAAATCATAAAATTGCTTGAGTTAACGATTTTTCCTTAATCTATAGATCGTTCGGGTATGTATCATTTCAACCCATAGGGAACTTGCTATGTTAAAACAATATAAAATATAACATCCAGTCATCCAATATCAAAAATCAAACATCCATCACAATTATCATCCAAATCAACCAATAATAATAACAATTTACTGATCATCAATAACTGGTATTAACTAGACATTTTAAATTTCAATATTAAATTATATGATGATTAAATGGAATAAAAGTCACATTTAACTGGAATGACAATTTAAGTATATCAAACATCAACCAATCAATTTCTAATCACATCATAAATTTAATTTAACTAACATAACACAATTTAGTTGTTGTGAGTGGGTTAAAACACTCACCTTTGATTTCAAATCGAATTAGAATCCAAAATAAGGTCCCAAGTTGAACGGTATCAGAATTCATCCATATTTATTCTAAAATGTCTGAAATTTAGATACAATCACAACGGAACCAACTACGCGTGAATCCGACCTCGTATGCAAAAGTAATGATCATTGGAGCATTTAAATTTTAAAGTTTAAATTAAATTAAAATAAAATAAGAAGCACCTCTCTCACATGCCACATCCTTAAGTTGCTCAGATAAATCCTAACGGGTTCGATCGTGTTCAAACAACGCGAAGTGCCACTGTGCCATGTAGATGCCGCTGTCACTCGATCCTAGCTCCGATCACATGCGCCAAGGCCGGCCACGTGCGCTGCTCTCCACCTCGAGGCGACTGCAGCCCCACGCGACACAGTTGCATTCATCGATCGTAGGTGAAAATACCCAGCCATCGCCTTGAAATCACAACCCTAATCGAATTTTCTGACCCAATCTACCCATTGAATCTCCAAACGAACATCACTGATGCACTCCACTCGTCGCTCTCCACACCCCGGTACCTACGTCCAATGATCCGACGAAGTTGGTCATGCGGAATGAACGACCAAGATTTATTCATTAATTTTTGACAGCACAGAAACCCAGTTTGAAAAACGAACTGCAGATTTGAATTGCACTTGTCGAGCGAATTGATATACAATATGATATAGTATGAGGAGCTTTAGTTTTTCGATTTGATTCTGATTTGCGATTAAATCTAGAAATTTGGGTTCCCGCCATTGAAGAAGGAGGAAAAAAACAGCAGATGGAGTTGTCCATACAAAATAAGAAAATGACTGCTAGGGTTATGAGAAACAAGCTTATTTATATGAACAATGTCCGATAAGGAGATAAACACAATCGAATTGGTTGCAATTGACAATGACGACCCAAAAGCCCGTTTTGATTTTGGAACAAAAGTAGGTCATCCCATATATCAAAATAAATGTTTTCGATATTTCTAAATTCAATGGAATAGGTTTCAAGTCCTAATTCATCGTATAAAGAAGTTAGCTTTAAAATCAGCTTATTTCAAATTGATTTCAATTAAATTTATTTCAATTAAATTGATTTCTAGGCGTTACGAGTTTGTATGATCAAGTGACAAGTCTGATCACTGCGAACCTTGAAATCCTACAATAATTCACCGTTATGGAACCAAAGAAACTGTTTTCGTCGAAATCCGAGACAGTGGCCAAAATGGCTATTTTACATTGAAAGTCTATTTGATGGATAATGTAGTGTATATATGCAAGTATATGTGACTAACTATATGATGTAACTAATATAAAATTAATCTAGTAAAATATAAACTAAGCACACCAAGATTTTGTATTGGTTCAGACCTCCCGTCCTACATCCAGTTCCGAAGCTCCTATTTGGAATTCGACTATCAAACTCCCTCACTTAGCCGGAGGAATAGGCTTGGTTAAAAAAGCTTGTTATTGTCAAGTGTGTGTTCTATTAAGTACAAATGCTTCCAATATACATATATATATATATATATATATATATATATATCTTGAGGATATTAATTGAATAATTGTGTAAATATGGAAGAGAGGAATACAAATGTATGATTGCTAGAGATCAAGAATATATCAGAGTAAAAGAGTAAAGATCACAAGTAAGTAAGGTGAGATATTCTCTTGGATTCTTGATGTTGTTTATAGTGGTAGAGATATTCCTTGAGTAGTTGCATCCATTAACAAGTGTTCTATGGTCGCTTTTGATGGTGATGAAGAGTTGCAGTGAAGAGGAGCGAAAGTGTCTTTTCAATTGTGGCAGTTGTAATTTGAATGTCAACACCCGAGTTCAAATTCAGACGTCTGGAATATGTCTCAGACATCTGGCTCTATATTTTTTTTTATATATAGTAGCTTTTCAGACGTCTGATTACATTAACCAGACGTTTGATTCTATCTAGTTTGTGAACCAGAGGATCCAATCAGACGTCTGACTAGTGCACCCAGACGTCTGATCTTGTGCATGTTGCTTTTCTTATGTCTGTGTCATTGCTCTTCTGATTCTATCGATTTGTAGCCTTTTGATACGTTCTTTGAGTCTTGTTCTTGTCTCTTTCGTGATGTTACTTTAGCAATTACCTGTGAATAGAAATATATATATATATATATATATGCATATTCGATTTCCACTGTATAGTTGTCATCATCGAAACCATAGAATTGATTTCCTAACAATCTCCCCCGTTTTGATGATGACAACTATTCAATGTACTTATATATAAATTACAAATCTCCCCCTGAATATGTGCTTATTCTTTATGTTTTATAATTATACTTATATTTCTCCCCCTTTGGCAATATCAGAAAGAATTATAAATAATTTAACCAATCGTCAAACACAAAAGGAAATTTCATTAACAATTCGAAAGTGATTGCATACATAGATGTTGTTGATTTTACAAAAGTTGAAATCCCAAAATCCTAAAATCTATTATTCCTAAAATCTATGATTCTTTTGGAGAAGCTTTATCTTGATCATCGTTCTTTGTTTCTTCTTTTTCAGAAGCGCTGGCCATTGTAGGAGATGTCAAGGCTTGCTTGAGAGGTTCGCCCTTAGAAAGTTTGGAATATTTTGCGGGAGGAGAAGTTACTGCGGTTGGCCAATCTTCAGAAGGTGGTGTTGGACTGCGAACCCATTGTAGCACTTCTTTGAGAATCAATAAGACAGTCGAAGGAGATTCTTCAACTTTGGCTAGGTGTGTAGCGAATGACGTTTCGAAGTGGTCAATCAGCTTATCCAAAAGCTTTTGATTTTGAGATAACATATGTTGATTTCTAAGGGTGAGATCTCGAACACTTTCATTTGGATTTGTATCCGTTCGAGTCTTCATAATCTCATCCTGTCCTGGATAATCAAATGGTGCAGGAGGAGGTGGAGTTGCTTCTTGATGTTGTTCCTCCTCTTGAGATGCTTCGATGTGTGGTTGAGGTGGAGGCTCAACTCGTCTAGATTGACGATTGTGCGTCCAATCTTCGAAGGATATAAATTACGGGGGAATCTCAGGTAGGTGCATAAGTGAGAAAAATTTGGTGGAAGCATATTTTGGTGAGATTTCTTCGAAGGTCGATAGGTAGGACATGATGTTATGTGCACGAAGAAGTCTCATAATATATATTGGGCAAATAACTGATGGCCGTGATTGAGTCCAAAAATGTTTGAGCTCGTCAAAGATGAATTTGGCCCAATTCAACCTTATTCCACTAAATAGAGCATCTAGGGCTTTGTGCTCTAACTCGGTTATTTGCTCATGGCTTCCCATACGTGGAACAACGGTATTTATTAGCATTCGAGTAAGGAGTCGAGCTTTTGGATGTAGATATTTAGAGGCAAACTTTGGCATTTCATCTTCTCAAATTTGATGTGTTATACTTTTTCTTGGCTCAAAGCGCATATCGGGAATGTTGCATAAATCTTCGCCCATGTCAGAGCATCCTAGGTTCTACCTATTATGGCAGGAGTTAGTCTAATCGTGTTTCCATACACGCTAGATCAGAGCTAGTTATCTTCATCTTCAGTGTTCCGCACTGAAGTGCTATCCAAATTCGCATGGAAAAGAAATATCGCCAATTGATCGATTTGGATGTCATTAGGAGTGAATGAAATCAAGGTTTCTAACCCAGCATTCTCACACATTTCATCCAAATCATATATTGGAAATTTATGTAGATTATAGAATGGACCTGTGTGAAGCCTTTTCTTTTGTATATCTTCATACCTCTTGATTGAATGTGGTGCTCTATTCATCCATCTTTCAATTTGATTATCTAAGCAAACTTGAGGATTTGAAGATGGTGTTGGTTGGTCTTGTTTTCGTTTGGAAATTTTGGGATTCTTAGTTCGAGGAGGCATTGTGATTTGCTTGCGTAAAAAGGAAGTTTTCGAGAGAAAAATCATTTCTAGGGGAATCGGAGCTTTGAAAATTTTGAGATGAAAGAAAAAAATGATGGTATCTGGGCTAATTTAAAGAGTCTATTAAATTTCAGACGTCTCGAATCTAAATCAGACGTTTGGTTTGCCCTAAATTGAGTACAACAGATAAATTCAGACGTCTAGTTTGATCGAATTTGTAAAATTTGATAGGCAGAGAGTTTTACCAGACGTCTGGGTTAAAAATCAGACGTTTGAAGTAGGTCAATTTTGTAAAGCTTTGTGGCAAAGAACTAATTCATACGTCTGGGTTAAATTTGAAACGTCTAAAATTTTCTGATTTTTATTTCAATGAGACAGAGCAAATTTTCAGACGTCTGGGGGGTATATCAGATGTTTGACATATGCACATTACTTAAAAATTAGACGTATATCATTGTGTCTGACGTTTGAGGTCCATATGCAGACGTCTGAAATTGGCAGTTTTTCTAAAAATAGCCTAAAATTTGATGGTTTTGCTTATTTTTCGATTGTCTATTTTATGAATAAAGAATATTATTATTTGTGTGAAATAACAAATAAACATAGATACATATAATAAAAAATATAATTCATTTAGAAGGCGATGGAGTTTTATGATCTCCTGACTTGTTATCCTGTCATGGTTTAAGTGGAGACCATATATTTCCACGTTCAAGAGTTCTCGGGGAGCCAGAAAATCATCTTGGTGAAGGGTCTGATGGAGTACGATACGAAGACGAGGGATCCAAAGAACTACAAGGTTTTGGAAGTGGTTCATGGACACCTTTCTTCCTTGACGTACAAAACTTCATTGTTACTTGCTCCAAAAAGCTTAGTCGTCGTGCTGTAACTTTTTATTCAAAATATATTTCTCATTGTAGATCTATCTTTTGTTTCTGATAGAGATGAATTTCATCAATTTTCTCCTTTGTGTTAGGAGAAACAAACAGAGATCTTTTGGTCTTCTTGCTATCAGGGGTAAATCCCATGTGATATGAGGACCACCTATATGTCGGCTCCTGCTTTGGTGTAGGTGTAGGAAGCCGTTTTGGTGTATCAGCCGAGCTGTCCGTCATAGGTGACGAGATGGATATATAAGAGTTCTCAGAAGACATGGCTATATTTTGCTTCTTGAAGAGAATATGAATTGTGTGTATATAGTTTTTCTTGTTGTATAACTGTTTATATAAAAGTTGAAAAAATTATTTATAGAAAAACTATCTGAAAAATTAAAGGTTTATAAATTATTAATTATGGTTTGTGGATAGTAAAATAAATGACTAATCATAGCTTGAACGAAGCAGTGATTTTTTAAGGGAGAAGATCGTAAAGTGAGAAAATCCCTAAATTCCATCGGAGTTTAATAAATGTTTGTTCATTTAGTGGTTTTGTAAAGATGTCTGCTATTTGACTTTCGGTATTTACGTATTCTAATGAAATAGTTTCTTTTTCAACATTGTCTTGTAAAAAATGATGCCGTATATCTATATGCTTAGTTCGTGAATGATTGATAGGGTATTTTGATAAATTTATAGCACTTGTGTTATCACAATATATTGGAGATTTGTTGACAATTTTGCCGAAATCCGTAAGTGTTTGTTGCATGCATATTACTTGTGCACACGCTAGAGCTGTTGAGATATATTCGGCTTCGCAAGTAGATAAGAGAACCCAATTTTCTTTTTGCTAAACCATGAAACTAATGATTGTCCGATAAAGTGACATGTTCCACTAGTACTCTTACGATCTGTTCTACATCCACCAAAATCCGCATCGCTATATGAAACTAGTTAAAACGATGATCCTTTAGGGTAAAATAAATCGTAATCTCTAGTACTAGATAGATAACGTAAAATACGCTTAACGGCTCTTAAATGGTATTCTTTTGGTTTTGTTTGAAATCGAGCGTAAAGACATACACTCATCATAATATCGGGTCGACTGGCCGTCAAATAAAGTAAAGAACCAATCATGCTACGATATAATTTTTCATCAAAATCTTTTCCGTCATCATCCTTTTCTAAGTGAATAGTAGTACTCATTGGTGTTGGTTTGCTCAAAGTTTTATCCATTTCGAAATGACGTAATAGATCGTTACAATATTTTTCTTGATAAATAAAAATTCCATTTTCAAATTGTTTTATTTGTAAATCTAAGAAGAAATTTAATTCTCCTATATGTGGCATTTCAAATTCATTTTTCATAATATTTGAAAATTGATTACATAGATTTTCATTGGTTGAACCAAAAATGATATCGTCAACATAAATTTGTACTACTAAAATATCATTATTTTCTCTTCTAATAAATAAAGTTGTATCTATTTTGCCTATTTGGAAACCGGATGTAATTAAATGATTTTTAAGATGTTCGTACCATGCTCGAGGAGCTTGTTTTAATCCATATAATGCTTTGTGTAATTTAGAAACATGATTGGGATATTTTTCATGAACAAATAATGGGAATGTCAGACGCATACATTTTCTTTAATAAAACCATTTAAAAAGGCACTTTTGACATCCTTTTGAAATAGTTTAAAATTGTGATGAGTTGCAAAGGCGAGTAATGTACGAATGGCCTCTAATCTAGCTACTGTAGCAAAGGTTTCGTCATAATCGATACCTTCTTCTTGATTATAGCCTTGAGCAACTAAACGTGCTTTATTTCTAACAATATTTCCATTCTCGTCTGCTTTGTTTTTAAATACCCATTTTGTTCCTATAACCGATTGTTCTTGAGGTCTTGGTACTAATTCCCAAACATTATTACGTTCAAATTGATTTAATTCTTCTTGCATAGCGATTATCCAAAAACAATCATTTGAAGCTTCTTTATAATTTTTTGGTTCAAAATTTGACACGAATGCTATATGGCTTATTTGATTAAGTTGATTTCTAGTTACTCTAGAATTGAGATCTCCAATGATATTATCTTTTGGATGATTCTTGAGAATTCTAAGGGATGATATCAAAGTGTTATTTTGCACATTCGTTTCATTATTAATAGAATTTGTTAGTGGAATAATTTCTTCATCATCATTAGTATGATGATTAAAAAGATTTTCGTCGAATGAAACATGTAAACTTTCTTCAATGGTATTATTTCGTTTATTAAAAATTCTGTATGCTCTGCTATGATCCGAATATCCAACGAAGATACCTTCATCGGCCTTCGGGTCAAATTTTCCTAAGTTATCTTTTGTATTTAATATAAAACATTTTGAACCAAAAGTTTTAAAATATGATATTTTAGATTTTCTTCCAAAAAATATTTCAGAACAAGTTCGTTTAGTCATAGGACGTTACTCGATTCAACACATAACAAGCTGTAGCAATAGCTTCAGCCCAAAAGTGTTTTGGTAGACCACTACTATTTAATAATGTACGTGCACATTCTTGTAACGTTCGATTTTTCTTTCTACGACACCATTTTGTTGAGGTGTACGAGGAAAAGAAAAATTATGACTTATTCCTTTCTTATTGCAAAAATTAGTAAAAAGATCATTTTCGAATTCTTCTCCGTGATCACTTCGAATACTTTTAATTTTCAAGTCCATTTATGTTTTAATTCTTTTTGCAAATATCTTAAACATACCAAAAGTATCGCTTTTATGTTTTAAAAAAAGTCCATGTATATTCAAAAAATCATCAACTATTACAAAAACATATTTGTTGTGATTTATAGATCGTAATTTTGTTGGACCAAATAAATCTAAATATAATAATTCTAATGGTTGTTTTATAGAAATATTATTTTTAGATTTAAAAGAGCTTTTCTTTAGTTTTCCAATTTGATAATCGTCACATAAATTTTCTACTTTGTAATTTATTTTAGGTAGACATCTAACTAGCTCATACTTTGCCAATTTATTAATATTTTTAAAATTAATATGACAAAATCATTTATTCCATAACCATGGATCATCATGTTTGGCGGTTAATCATAAATTTGAATTTTTATTTATATTCATGTTTAATACATAAATATTTTTGTTTCTAAAACCTTCAAATACAAGTTGTTTGTTATTATCGAAAATATTACATTTATCTTTTTCAAAATTTATTTGAAAACCTTTATCGCATAATTGACTAATACTTAGTAGGTTGTGTTTTATATTTTCTACTAATAAAACATTTGAAATAATAGGAGAGATAGAAATACCAGAGTTAATGACTTCTCCAATGCACATAACATATCCTTTTGAGTTATTTCCAAAGGTTCCATCGATGTTATATTTGATAACATTTTTGAATTTCCAGTCATATGCTTGGAACATCCGCTATCTAGTATCCATTTCTCCTTATTTTTTATTTTGGGTACCTGCAAAATAATAGATGTTTTAATTGGTACCCATATATTTTGTTAGGGTACGGTCCAAATTGTTAGGCGAAGGTAGCCATTCCCAAGATGGTTTGGTACCTTTATAAATATGTTTTTTATTATAGACTACATTCTCTAAGAAATTATTAATATGTTTTTGTCTAATCAAATTATTATTTGTCTTAGGAATCCAAATTTTCATATTTTTGGTATTCATATTAGACATAGGCAATCTTTTCGTTTTTTTACAACTAAATTTTTTAGCATCATTTCCTTTTTGTTTAGAAGTATTTTTAAATCCTATTCCATTTCTATTGTATGATGGATTTGAAGTTTTGATAAGATTTTCCAAATCTTGTTTTCGTTTATTAAATTTTGACACTTTTTCTTTTAATACTAAATTTTCAATTTTCAATAATTCAATATTGCTTTTCAAATTGACACTTTCTTTTAACAAACTGTCCTTTACTATTTTAGTGTTTCCAAAATCAATAGCAATAGCCTTACTTTCTATCAAATTATTTTTAATTTTCTCTTGAGATAATTCTAGTTCTTCTTCCAAAATAATTTTTTCATCTTTTAACATTCCTACTTCAAGTTCTAATCTATTTATTTTGGTTATATATTCTTTGTTCAATTTTTTAATTTGTCTAAATTTATCATCTAGTTCCATGCTAAGTTCTAATGATTCGTCATAGCTAAGTTCTGGACATACCTCATCAGTTTGTGCCATAAAACACACATTAGCTTGTTCTTCGTCACTATCCCTATCACTTTCAAATAATGAAGAATCCGAGTCACCCATGTTACTTGAAAGCCTTCTTCTTTTTGAATTTTTCAAATTTGTTATTCTTTTATCATTATAGAGTTTGGGGAACTCCTTCATATGTCCGTATTGATCACATTCATAGTACTTGATTTGAGGTAGGTTTGTTGTGTTGACTTCCCTTCTTTTTGGAATTTGGTCATCCTTCTAAATTTCTTGAATCTATTATAATTCTTGGCAATGAAGATATCCCTTCTTCATGTAAATCAGAGTCATCATTTTTTGTTGCTGGGAATGCTATGTTCTTCTTCTCCGACTTTAGTTCTTTTCTTGCCTGCAAATTAGCTTCATAGAACATTAAATTTCCTATGAACTCTTCAACTTTGAGAGTAGAAAGATCATTAGCTTTTTCAATAGCTAATACCTTCCTTTCCCAATTCGATGTTAAAGAGTTGAGTATTCGAGAAACTAAATCAAAATCAGTAAACTTAACTCCTAATGCCATAAGATCATGTTGGATAGTTTGAAATCTAGAATACATGTCAACAATAGTTTCATTTTGCTTCATTTTGAATGACGAGAATTGGTTTTGCAAAATTGAAATCTTAGTTTGTTTGACCTTTGTTGTACCTTCGTGAGTAATTTGTAAGGTACACCAAATGTCAAATGCAGTTGTACATAACATGGCACATGAAAATTCATTTTTATCTAGAGAGAAAAATAAAATGTTCATGGCTTTAGCATTGTTTAATGCTAAGATCTTTTGTGCATCGGTCCATGTGTTCATAGTAGTAGTAGATGTTTCAAATTTATCTTGTGTGGCTGTCCAAATTTCTAGACCATTAGCTCCCATAAAAATTCTCATACGTGTTAACCAATATGCATAGTTAGAGCCATTAAAAAGTGGGGGTCGTGCTGTGGATTGTCTTTCTTGAAAAATACATGCCATATTAAAGTGATTCAAAAAAGTGTTACAGTTCTTTGATCAAACCTTGCTCTGATACCAAGTGAAAGTCTATATGATGGATCGTGTAGTGCATATATGCAAGTATATATGACTAACTATATGATGTAACTAATATAAAATTAATCTAGTAGAATTTAAATTAAGCACACCAGGATTTTATGCTGGTTCGGAACTCCCGTCCTACGTCCAGCCCTGAAGCTCCTCTTCGGAATTCGACTATCAAACACCCTCACTTAGCCCGGAGGAATATGCATGGTTACAAAAGCTTATTCTTGTCAAATGTGTGTTCTATAACACGAATATTGACTATTAAGTACAAATGCTTCCAATATATATATCTTGAGGATATTAATTGAAGAATTGTGTAAATAAGGAAGAGTGGAATACAAATGTATGATTGCTAGAGATCAAGAATATATCAGAGTAAAAGAGTAAAGATCACAAGTAAGTAAGGTGAGATCTTCTCTTGGATTCCTGATGCTATTTATAGCGGTAGAGATATTGTGACACCCCACTCCGAGAGCCTCGTTAACAAAGAGTATTACATAGATAATACTGTCGGCTAACGCGGATAATAGAGTATAATGGAAGCGACCATGTGCAATCTTACCTTAACTATTCACTAAATATGTCGAAAAGTAGAAACACATTAAAATTCGACCTATTCAATAAATATTTAAAGCAAAACTACAATGGCTATAGGATCTATCAGAAGAAAATATAACAACTCAAATGTAATATACATCACAGAACAGTCGATCATAATATACACATACACAGATACACCACCGAGTATACAAAATAATACATGTCAAGTGGTACAGGAGACCACCATATACAGACGAGACGAAAGAGTATAAATCAGAGTTATAACAGATATGGACTACAAAAGACGCTATAACAAAATGAAGCTAGCGAATAGTCCATGAGGAAGCAAAATAGGTTAAGTCCCCAAAAGCACCTAACCTGAAACATCTCGGTCTGACCCGAGTATAAAATACACGGGTCAGTCTAGATAACAAATCAGTTAGATAAACTGAACACTAATAAACCTGCAAGGTCATACAGTATAATAAATATCTCTAGGGGAGATAACACAATCATCAACAAGAGATGAATCATATAGAACAAGCCTTATATCATCGACAACATATAGAAACAAAGGATACAAATATCCCAAAACAAGCCAATAGGCAAACAACAAATACCAATAAGGTATACAAGTTCCACAAGGTAAACTCCATACTCCATGCGGCTCAAAAAGACCAATATCGAAGGGCGATACCAAGGGAATATACATATCAATGAAACATCATAAAATTTGCTCGAGCTCAGTACTGTACAAACAAGGATCCATGAGCCCGAAGACTCCAAACCCAAGTATCACCCATGCAGCACATAAGGCCAACATCAGAGCGAAACTATATAGGGCAACAAACCCGAAGGCACACACCCGAAGGCAACATACCCGAAGGCAACAAACCTAGGGAGACAGTCCGAAGACACTATCCCAGAGGCAACAAACCGTAGTGGTGAAGGTCGAAGACCCAGTACTGGACACCACTAACTGGCGGAATGTGTCACAACTCTCGAAAAGGAATCCGAAAAGTGTTAACGTATGTCCTATAACCACTCGTTCGCACTAAACGGTTACTATCCGTCAGTCCCTTTCACACTCAAGCAGTACAAAGTTTACCTCATATCATCGATAAACCAAACCCGAAGGTCAAAACAATCAATCGAATAGGTCGAGCATTAATCGGAAAGATAAACACACAGATTCATGGTCCGTGTTTTGCCCAACCATTTAATCACCCTTCCACTTCGTTCGAAGTGCGAAAGTGTGTGTGTTTTAAATAGAATTTATAAATTAGAGAAACGAACTTTTAAATGCTATTAGAGAGATTATTTTATAAAAACCCGTGGATTAAAATTAAAAGGAACCATCAAAGTCAAAACAATTGATAATCATACATAGGATCATCATGAATCGATTCAAATTGAAAATTCAATCCCAAAAGGCAAAGTGGGCTGAAACAGCAGGTTCAGTCGACTGAACAGAGTTTTCAGTCGACTGACCCTATACCTGGAAAATTTTCCAGGTTCAGGAAACTTTCTGTTTCCAGGTTCAGTCGACTGTGCAGAGTTTTTCAGTCGACTGAATCATGCCTGGAAACTCTCGGGTTTCAGGTTCAGTCGATTGTGCAGAGTTTTCAGTCGACTGAATCATGCCTGGGCTGTTTTTCAGCCTTATTCAAATGAAGAGCAAACTCTCTCAAAATGCAATCGCACGAACATTGGCTCTAAGGGCTTATGCCAATCGACAACCCGGCCCTATATGTTCCTCGATGCATCACCAAAACATGATTAAAACATCAAAGTTAGGATTTCAAAGATTTGAACCCAAAACACTAAAAATTGGAATATTCCCCAATTCAACCCAAACCAATTGCAAGTGCATATGAACAAGGTGTTAGGAATTCATACCTAACATCAATGAAATCAAGAGAAGTAGATGTGAGTTCAAAACTCACCTTTTTTACACAAAACAAAGAAGATGAAGAAGCACAATTGCAAGGGATCAACCAACTACACTCCACTTCAACACTACAAGCTTCAATCTAGAATCAAAAGCAAGTATTTCCTAAGTTAGGGTTAGGAAATTACTGAAATTGAAGAGGAGAAAAGATGGAGAAGGTGGAGATGAACTTACCAATGGATTCTCTTTGATTTTGGAGCAAGAATCAAGTTACAAAGGAGAAACTAGGGCTTGCTAATTTCTATTTCTCTTTCTTTTCCCCCATTTCAGTTTTTAGTTTGAGAAATAAAATGAAATGAAGATGAAATGAAGAGAAGGGTTGAGCTAGGGGTTAAGTGAGCTAGTGGGCTGAACCCAACCCCAAACCCAATAGGAAAAGTAGCCAAAATTTCACAAACTCCAAACATATCAAAGATTATACTTAAAAAGATCGCAAACGCCATTTTGGACTCAATGGAAATGGTTTCGAGCTCCAATTCGGCCATTTGCAGAAAGTAACATTTCGGACCCCAAAATCCGAATAACGACGCTATATTTAAATCAAACATTTAAATATAAAATCGTTAAATATGCGGGTTGTTACAGATCTCCCCTCCTTACAAAATTGCGTCCCCGCAATTCCTAGAGACGATATTTGTAACAACTACATACATACAACATACAAAAGAAGAATAAACTTTAGACACGGAAATAGACTTACCATTACGAAGCAAGGATAGAAAACCTGGATAAGATCGCTCGATATACTCTCTGGTTTTCCAAGTACAGTCATTGGGATTAGCGGACCATTGAACTTTAACGAGCGGCACGT
Organism: Allium cepa; assembly: GCA_030765085.1. NCBI lineage: Eukaryota > Viridiplantae > Streptophyta > Magnoliopsida > Asparagales > Amaryllidaceae > Allium > Allium cepa. The sequence continues at coordinate 324,322,145 of CM060939.1, forward strand.
CCTTGTTCCGAAAGTGTCGCACCTCCGTGTCAAGCACGCGAATAGGTTGCTGTACAATAGATAAGTCCGGTGAGATCTCAAGCTCTTGCAAATCAGGAGAATCAATTACAGAATCCGATTCTCGAAGACACTTCCGAAGTTGCAAGACGTGAAACACGTCATGAATGCCAGATAAATGAGCTGGAAGTGAAACTCTATAAGCCACAAGGCCAATACGTTCAGTAATAGAAAACGGTCCTATATAACGAGGAGCCAATTTTCCAGTCGCACTGAAACGCATAACCCCTTTCAAAGGAGAAACACGAATAAAAACAAGATCGCCGATCGAGAACTCGAGAGGCTTCCTACGGTTGTCCGCGTAGGATTTCTGGCGACTCTGTGCCTCTTTCATCCTCAATCGAATAAGATCAATCTTCTCAGAAGAATGACGAACAAAGTCCGGGTCAAGAATAAGCTTCTCCCCATATTCCAACCAACAAGAAGGTGATCGACATGGCCTTCCATATAAGGCTTCGAAAGGAGCCATACCGATACTAGACTGAAAACTATTGTTGTAGGAGAACTCTACAAGAGGTAGGTGATCCTCCCAACAACCACCGAAATCAAAAATACAAATACGGAGAAGATCTTCCAAAATACGATTCACCCGTTCAGTCTGTCCATCAGACTGCGGATGATAAGCTGTAGAAAAATTAAGCTTTGTTCCCAAAGCTTGCTGAAGACTCTTCCAAAAATGACTCGTGAATAAAGTATCACGATCACTCACAATAGAACTAGGAACACCGTGAAGTCTCACGATTTCCTTGACATACAACTTGGCCAAATGCGAAGCTATCCTATTAGACTTAATAGGGACAAAATGAGAAGACTTGGTGAGGCGATCAACAATAACCCAAATACTAGAATGACCTGATCTCGAACGAGGTAGGCCGTCAATAAAATCCATAGAAATTTGATCCCACTTCCACAATGGAATCTCAAGAGGTTGAAGAAGTCCAGAAGGACGCTGATGTTTGGCCTTCACACGTTGACATGTCATGCAGTTGCTCACATAACTTGCCACATCGCGCTTCATGTCTTCCCAATAATAAAGACGACGCATATCGGCATACATCTTACCACTACCGGGATGAATGGTATACTTAGAACGATGGCAATCATCAAGAATGTCATGCCTAAGTGCAAAATCAGAAGGCACAAAAAGACGGTTCTTCTTACGAAGACACCTATGAGAATCAATGCTAAAATCTTGCAACGCCTCATCACAAGATCCAGACTCACAAAGTTGAATAAAATGCAACAAATCAGGATCACGCCGCTGAGCATCGGCAATACGATCCAATAAAATAGGTCGAGTTCCCAAACTAAATAATAGAATAGGAGAATCAGAAGATGAACCTTGATCACGAATTTCACAAAAAGATAGAGTCTCAAGAATATTCCATTCGGCAAGCATCATAGAAATAGCAGCCGAATGTTTACGACTAAGCGCATCTGCAACACGATTACCCTTACCAGGGGTAAACTGGATATCAAAGTCATAGGAAGCAAGAAACTCGAGCCAACGCTGTTGCCTCATATTGAGTTCCTTCTGAGTAAACAAATACTTCAAAGATTTATGATCGGTATAGAGAATGAAGCGCTCGCCCAATAAATAATGTCGCCAAATCTTCAAGGCAAAGACAATGACGGCTAACTCAAGATCATGAGTGGCATAGCGAACTTCATTCGGACGCAGTTGCCTAGAAGCATAAGCAACTACCCGATCTCTCTGCATAAGCACAGCACCGAGACCACTACCACACGCATCGGTGTAGACAACAAGATCATGATTCCCTTCGGGAACCACAAGAATAGGAGCATTAGTGAGAAGTTCTTTCAATGTCTGAAAGGAAGCTTCACACTTGTCGGACCAAATAAAACGAATGCCTTTCCGAGTAAGGCTTGTGAGAGGAAGCATAACACGGGAAAAGTTCTTAATGAACCGCCGATAATAACCCGCCAATCTAAGGAAACTACGAATCTCATGCACATTCTCAGGCCTCTTCCAATACTGGATGGCTTCGATCTTTGAGGGATCGACAGAAATGCCATCGGAAGATACAACATGGCCTAAGAACTTAACCTTATTCTCCCAAAAGTAGCACTTGGAGAATTTGGCTTTAAGCAGATGACGACGAAGAGTACTCAAGACAATTCTCAAGTGATTAGCATGCTCAGCTTCAGACTTAGAATAAATAAGGATATCATCAATGAAGACGAGAACAAACTTATCGAGATATTCCCGGAATACCCGATTCATGAGGTCAACAAAGAAAGCAGGAGCGTTCGTCAAACCGAATGGCATAACGAGCCACTCAAAAGAACCATAACGAGTGCGGAAAGCGGTAAGAGGTATGCTATCCTCCGCGACTCGTAACTGATGAAAACCTGTGGCAAGGTCAAGCTGAGAAAAGACCTTGGCACCACTCAATAGATCGAACATATCATCGATCCTAGGCAATGGATACCTATTTCTAATGGTCAACTCGTTAAGCTTGCGATAGTCAATGCAAAGCCTAAGAGTTCCATCAGACTTCTTCACAAAAACGACCGTGGATCCCCACGGAGAAAAACTGGACTGAATCAACTGCTTGGACTCGAGCTCTAAAAGCTGCTTCTTGAGTTCCTCATTTTCCTTTGTAGACATCCTCGTGGGAGGACGACTAACTGGCTGCGCGCCTGGAATGAGATCAATGCGGAACTCAATTGCCCGTTTGGGTGGCAAACCCGAAACAGGTTCAAAAACATCAAAAAAGTCACAAGCAATAGGAATACGAGATACATCATCACCATCTCGCGAATCAAGAGAATACAAAGCCATCTCGGAATTATCCACATCCCGAAGAACAAGAGATAACCGAGAAGGTGAATCAGGATGACAAAGATATAAAATTCTCTCGGAACAAATAATCCTAGCATCGTACCTCACTAGCCAGTCCATACCAAAAATCATATCAAAACCCAAATGAGAAACAACGTGCAGATTCGCACGGAAAGAAAAGCCACATAAAACAATCTCAATATCATCACAAAGCAAACTAAGAGTCGCGGATCCCCCAATAGGATTCGCAATCCTTAAAGAAGTAACCATACAAGAAACATCCAAAGATAAATCATCTACAAGCTTCTTCGATACGAAAGAATGTGAAGCACCCGTATCGAAAAGAACTCGTATACTATGATCATGAAATAGAATTGAACCCTCCAAAATAGATGGAGTCATACCTTTGGATTGAGAAGGACCTCCAGAAGCATTAGCCACATTGAGCTTGCCAGATTTTGCATTAGCAGGAGCAGTAGGACAAGCAGAAACATGATGACCTTCCTTCTTGCAATTACGACAGAAGAGAGGCTTTGGACAAGCTCGAATAATATGATCCAGAGAACCACAATTAAAACACTTTCGAACGAAAGGTGTTCCGAAAGATTGAGGCTGAGAGCTAGGACCACCGGTCTTCTTCTTCTTATAAGGAAAAGGCTTCTTCTGAATTGGAAACTGCTTCTTGTTGGGGTTTCTGGAAACCTCAACATCAACATCACTATCACACTCCTTCTCGACGGTCTCGAGATGAAGCGCCGAATCAGCCAATTCCTCAAAAGAAAGTTTAAGCTGGAGCAACAAGGACTTCTTAAGATATTTCTTAAGGCCAGAAACAAACTTCAAATTCTTCTTATAAGAAGTGCTGATGAATTCAAGACCATACTGAGATAAAGCCTCGAACGATGCGACATACCCAGAAACAGAAGATTTCCCTTGCTTCAACTCAAGGAAGCGACGGGTCAATAAAACTTTTTCAGATTCAGGAACGAACTTGAGTTCAAATCGTCCCCGAAACTGAGTCCAAGAAAGAGTAGACTCATCAATTTCAGCTACAAGAAGCTCATACCAGTCAAGAGCACGCTCTTCTAATAAGCTAGAAGTTACAAGAACTCTATCATGGTCAGAAAGATCCATGCGAGAGAAAATACGCTTGCACGTGCGAAGCCAAGCTTGGACCTCAAGAACAGACTCGGAGCCCTTAAACGGCTTTCCTCCAAGATGAGCAAAATCACTGCACTGATGTGCAAAAGCAGACTTGCGAGGTGGAGACACTCGAGGAGGAACGGGAGGCTGAGTGCTCCTAAACAATTCCAAAAATTGATCGGCAGACATATATACGCCATCCGGATGCGAGCCACTAGATTGCCCAGCATCCGAACGTCGACCCCTGCCTCTTCCAGACATAAGCTGAAAGTAAGATAAGAACAAGATTATTCACAAGGTAGATATTACAATATGGGATACTACGGAATAAAATGCATTCCTAGACGTATTTCCAATATCTATCTAACCTTGATGGAATAAAGAGACACGATGATTCAAGGATCTGTATCACTTGTACACTTTGATGTACCATAATATGTGCATCTATTCTGTGTTTATCATATTTTGTTCTGAATCTCGCTCTGATACCACGCTGTGACGCCCCACTCCGAGAGCCTCGTTAACAAAGAGTATTACATAGATAATACTGTCGGCTAACGCGGACAATAGAGTATAATGGAAGCGACCATGTGCAATCTTACCTTAACTATTCACTAAATATGTCGAAAAGTAGAAACACATTAAAATTCGACCTATTCAATAAATATTTAAAGCAAAACTACAATGGCTATAGGATCTATCAGAAGAAAATATAACAACTCAAATGTAATATACATCACAGAATAGTCGATCATAATATACACATACACAGATACACCACCGAGTATACAAAATAATACATGTCAAGTGGTACAGGAGACCACCATATACAGACGAGACGAAAGAGTATAAATCAGAGTTATAACAGATATGGACTACAAAAGACGCTATAACAAAATGAAGCTAGCGAATAGTCCATGCGGAAGCAAAATAGGCTAAGTCCCCAAAAGCACCTAACTTGAAACATCTCGGTCTGACCCGAGTATAAAATACACGGGTCAGTCTAGATAACAAATCAGTTAGATAAACTGAACACTAATAAACCTGCAAGGTCATACAGTATAATAAATATCTCTAGGGGAGATAACACAATCATCAACAAGAGATGAATCATATAGAACAAGCCTCATATCATCGGCAACATATAGAAACAAAGGATACAAATATCCCAAAACAAGCCAATAGGCAAACAACAAATACCAATAAGGTATACAAGTTCCACAAGGTAAACTCCATACTCCATGCGGCTCAAAAAGACCAATACCGAAGGGCGATACCAAGGGAATATACATATCAATGAAACATCATAAAATTTGATCGAGCTCAGTACTGTACAAACAAGGATCCATGAGCCCGAAGACTCCAAACCCAAGTATCACCCATGCGGCACATAAGGCCAACATCAGAGTGAAACTATATAGGGCAACAAACCCGAAGGCACACACCCAAAGGCAACATACCCGAAGGCAACAAACCTAGGGAGACAGTCCGAAGACACTATCCCAGAGGCAACAAACCATAGTGGTGAAGGTCGAAGACCCAGTACTGGACACCACTAACTGGCGGAATGTGTCACAACTCTCGAAAAGGAATCCGAAAAGTGCTAACGTATGTCCCATAACCACTCGTTCGCACTAAACGGTTTACTATCCGTCAGTCCCTTTCACACTCAAAGCAGTACAAAGTTAACCTCATTCATCGATAAACCAAACCCGAAGGTCAAAACAATCAATCGAATAGGTCGAGGATTAATCGGAAAGATAAACGCACAGATTCATGGTCCGTGTTTTGCCCAACCATTTAATCACCCTTCCACTTCGTTCGAAGTGCGAAAGTGTGTGTGTTTTAAATAGAATTTATAAATTAGAGAAACGAACTTTTAAATGCTATTAGAGAGATTATTTTATAAAAACCCATGGATTAAAATTAAAAGGAACCATCAAAGTCAAAACAATTGATAATCATACATAGGATCATCATGAATCGATTCAAATTGAAAATTCAATCCCAAAAGGCAAAGTGGGCTGAAACAGCAGGTTCAGTCGACTGAACAGAGTTTTCAGTCGACTGACCCTATACCTGGAAAATTTTCCAGGTTCAGGAAACTTTCTGTTTCCAGGTTCAGTCGACTGTGCAGAGTTTTTCAGTCGACTGAATCATGCCTGAAAACTCTCGGGTTTCAGGTTCAGTCGATTGTGCAGAGTTTTCAGTCGACTGAATCATGCCTGGGCTGTTTTTCAGCCTTATTCAAATGAAGAGCAAACTCTCCCAAAATGCAATCGCACGAACATTGGCTCTAAGGGCTTATGCCAATCGACAACCCGGCCCTATATGTTCCTCGATGCATCACCAAAACATGATTAAAACATCAAAGTTAGGATTTCAAAGATTTGAACCCAAAACACTAAAAATTGGAATATTCCCCAATTCAACTCAAACCAATTGCAAGTGCATATGAACAAGGTGTTAGGAATTCATACCTAACATCAATGAAATCAAGAGAAGTAGATGTGAGTTCAAAACTCACCTTTTTTACACAAAACAAAGAAGATGAAGAAGCACAATTGCAAGGGATCAACCAACTACACTCCACTTCAACACTACAAGCTTCAATCTAGAATCAATAGCAAGTATTTCCTAAGTTAGGGTTAGGAAATTACTGAAATTGAAGAGGAGAAAAGATGGAGAAGGTGGAATGAACTTACCAATGGATTCTCTTTGATTTTGGAGCAAGAATCAAGTTACAAAGGAGAAACTAGGGCTTGCTAATTTCTATTTCTCTTTCTTTTCCCCCATTTCAGTTTTTAGTTTGAGAAATAAAATGAAATGAAGATGAAATGAAGAGAAGGGTTGAGCTAGGGGTTAAGTGAGCTAGTGGGCTGAACCCAACCCCAAACCCAATAGGAAAAGTAGCCAAAATTTCACAAACTCCAAACATATCAAAGATTATACTCAAAAAGATCGCAAACGCCATTTTGGACTCAATGGAAATGGTTTCAAGCTCCAATTCGGCCATTTGCAGAAAGTAACATTTCGGACCCCAAAATCCGAATAACGACGCTATATTTAAATCAAACATTTAAATATAAAATCGTTAAATATGTGGGTTGTTACAGATATTCCTTGAGTAGTTACATCCATTAACAAGTGTTTTATGGTCGCTTCTGATGGTGATGAAGAGTTGCAGTGAAGAGGAGCGAAAGTGTCTTTTCAATTGTGGCAGTTGTAATTTGAATGTCAATACCCGAGTTCAAATTCAGATGTCTGGAATATGTCTCAGACATCTGGCTCTATATATTTTTTGTATATAGTAGCTTTTCAGACGTCTGATTACATTAACCAGACGTCTGATCTTGTGCATGTTGCTTTTCTTGTGTCTGTGTCATTGCTCTTCTGATTCTATCGACTTGTAGCCTCTTGATACGTTCTTCGAGTCTTATTCTTGTCTCTTTCGTGATGTTACTTTAGCAATTACCTGTGAATAGAAATATATATATATATATATATATATATATATATATATATATATGCATATTCGATTTCCACTGTATAGTTGTCATCATCGAAACCATAGAATTGATTTCCTAACAATCTCCCCCGTTTTGATGATGACAACTATTCAATGTACCTATATATAAATTATAAATCTCCCCATGAATATGTGCTTATTCTGAATGTTTTATAATTATACTTATATTTCTCCCCCTTTGGCAATATCAAAAAGAATTATAAATAATTTAACCTATCGTCAAACACAAAAGGAAAATTTCATTAATAATTCGAAAGTGATCGCATACATAGATTTTGTTGATTTTACAAAAGTTGAAATCCCAAAATCTATGATTCTTTTAGAGAAGCTTTATCTTGATCATCGTTCTTTGCTTCTTCTTTTTCAGAAGAGCTGGCCATTTTAGGAGATGTCAAGGCTTGCTTGAGAGGTTCGTCCTCAGAAACTTTGGAATATTTTGCGGGAGGAGAAGGTATTGCGGTTGGCCAATCTTCAGAAGGTGGTGTTGGACTGCGAACCCGTTGTAGCACTTCTTTGAGAATCAATAAGATAGTCGAAGGAGATTCTTCAACTTTGGCTAGGTGTGTAGCGAATGACGTTTCGAAGTGGTCAATCAGCTTATCCAAAAGCTTTTGATTTTGAGATAACATATGTTGATTTCTAAGGGTGAGATCTCGAACACTTTCATTTGGATTTGTATCCATTCGAGTCTCCATAATCTCATCCTGTCCTGGATAATCAAATGGTGCAGGAGGAGGTGGAGTTGCTTCTTGATGTTGTTCCTCCTCTTGAGATGGTTCGATGTGTGGTTGAGGTGGAGGCTCAACTCGTCTAGATTGACGATTGTGCGTCCAATCTTCGAAGGATATAAATTATGGGGAATCTCAGGTAGGTACATATGTGAGAAAAATTTGGTGGAAGCATATTTTGGTGAGATTTCTTCGAAGGTCGATAGGTAGGACATGATGTTATGTGCACGAAGAAGTCTCACAATATATGTTGGGCAAATGATTGATGGCCATGATCGAGTCCAAAAACGTTTGAGCTCGTCAAAGATGAATTTGGCCCAATTCAACCTTATTCCACTAAATAGAGCATATAGGGCTTTGTGCTCTAACTTGGTTATTTGCTCGTGGCTTCCTATACGTGGAACAATGGTATTTATTATCATTCGAGTAAGGAGTCAAGCTTTTGGACATAGATATTTAGAGGCAAACTTTGGCATTTCATCTTCCCAAATTTGATGCGTTATACTATTTCTTGGCTTAAAGCGCATATCGGGAATGTTGTATAAATCTTCGCCCATGTCAGAGCATCCTAGGTTCTACCTATTATGCCAGGAGTTAGTCTAATCGTGTTGCCATACACGCTAGACCAGAGCCAGTTATCTTCATCTTTAGTGTTCCACACTGAAGTGCTATCCAAATTCGCATAGAAAAGAAATATCGCCAATTGATCGATTTGGATGTCATTAGGAGTGAATGAAATCAAGGTTTCTAACCCAACATTCTCACACATTTCATCCAAATCATACATTGAAAATTTAAGTAGATTATAGAATGGACCTGTGTGAAGCCTTTTCTTTTGTATATCTTCATACCTCTTGATTGAATGTGGTGCTCTATTCATCCATCTTTCAATTTGATCATCCGAGCAAACTTAAGGATTTGAAGATGATGTTGGTTGGTCTTGTTTTCGTTTGGAAATTTTGGGATTACTAGTTCGAGGAGGCATTGTGATTTGCTTGCGTAAAGAGGAAGTTTTTTGAGAGAAAAATCATTTCTAGGGGAATCGGAGCTTTGAAAATTTTGAGATGAAAGGAAAAAATGACGTTATCTGGGCTAATTTAAAGAGTCTATTGAATTTCAGACATCTGGAATCTAGATTAGACGTCTGGTTTGCCCTAAATTGAGTACAGCAGATAAATTCAGACGTCTGGTTTGATCGAATTTGTAAAATTTGATAGGCAGAGAGTTTTACCAAATGTCTAGGTTAAAAATCAGACGTTTGAAATAGGTCAATTTTTTAAAGCTTCGTGGCAGAGAACTAATTCAGACGTCTGGGTTAAATTTCAAACGTCTGAAATTTTCGGAGTTATAGTCAAAAATTTTCAATAACTCAATTTCGATAAAATTCATTTATATTTGACAAATCAACTTTGCAATTCCAATTTAAATCCTTTGTACAATTCATTAAATCAATTCCAACTTCAACATAAATGCTTGGATTTTCGAACATAATTCAGTTTATATAAATCACTTTCTATGTCAAAATACCAGTTAATTGAATTCAAATTTTAAAGATTTAAAAATCATTTAACTTAACCAATCTAGTATCTGTATATAATTTTGTACCCAATGGTCAAGTGATACAGATATTTATCATTTCAATCCGCAATTTAAAATATCATGGGTATATATCATTTCAACCCGCAATCCCGAATTAAAATAAAATCACAAAATTGCTTGAGTTAACAATTTTTCCTTAATCTATAGATCGTTCGGGCATGTATCATTTCAACCCATAAGGAACTTGCTATGTTAAAACAATATAAAATATAACATCCAGTCATCCAATATCAAAAATCAAACATCCATCACAATTATCATCCAAATCAATCAACAATAATAACAATTTACTGATCATCAATAACAGGTAATAACTGGACATTTTAAATTTCAATATTAAATTATATGATGATTAAATGGAATAAAAGTCACATTTAACTGGAATGACAATTTAAGTATATCAAACATCAACCAATCAATTTCTAATCACATCATAAATTTAATTTAACTAACATAAGACAATTTAGTTGTTGTGAGTGTGTTAAAACACTCACTTTGATTTCAAATCGAATTGAAATCCAAAATAAGGTCCCAAGTTGAACGGTGTCAGAATTCATCCAAACTTGTTCTAAAATATCCGAAATTTAGATATAATCGCAGCGGAACCAACTGCGTGTGAATCCGACCTCATATGCAAAAGTTATGATCGTTGGAGCATTTAAATTTTGAAGTTTAAATTAAATTAAAATAAAAGAAGAAGCACCTCCCTCACATGCCACATCCTTAAGTTGCTCAGATAAATCCTAACGGGTTCGATCGCGTTCAAACAACGCGAAGTGCTACCGTGCCTTGTAGATGCCGTTGTCACTTGATCCTAGCTCCGATCACATACGCCAAGGCTGACCATGTGCGCTGCTTTCCACCTCGAGGCGACTGCAGCCCCATGCGACATAGTTGCATTCACTGATCGAAGGTGAAAATACCCAGCCATCGCCTTGAAATCACAACCCTAATCGAATTTTCTGACCCAATCTACCCATTGAATCTCCAAACGAACATCACTGATGCACTCCACTCGTCGCTCTCCACATCCCGGTACCTAAGTTCAACGATCCGACGAAGTTGGTCATGCGTAATGAACGACCAAGATTTATTCATTAATTTTTGACCGCACAGAAATCCAGTTTGAAAAACAAACTATAGATTTGAATTGCACTTGTCGAGCGAATTGATATACAATATGATATAGTATGAGGAGTTTTAGTTTTTCGATTTGATTCCGATTTGCGATTAAATCTAGAAATTTGGGTTTCCTCCATTGGAGAAGGAGAAAAAACAACAGATGGAGTTCTTCATACAAAATAAGAAAATGACTGCTAGGGTTATGAGAAACAAGCCTATTTATATGAACAAGGCCCGATAAGGAGATAAACACAATCGAATTGGTTCCAATTGACATGAACGACCCAAAAAGCCCGTTTCGCTTTTGGAACGAAAGTAGGTCATCCAATATATGAAAATAGATGTTTTCGATATTTCTAAATTCAATGGAATAGGTTTCAAGTCCTAATTCATCGTATAAAGAAGTTAGCTTTAAAATCGGTTTATTTCAAATTGATTTCAATTAAATTGATTTTTAGGCGTTACGAGTTTGTATGATCAAATGACAAGTTCGATCGCTACGAACTTTGAAATCCTAAAATAATTCACCGTTATGGAACCAAAGAAACTGTTTTCGTCGAAATCCGAGACAGTGGCCAAAATGGCTATTTTACATTGAAAGTCTATAGATGGATAGTGTAGAGTATATATGCAAGTATATGTGACTAACTATATGATGTAACTAATATAAAATTAATCTAGTAAAATATAAACTAAGCACACCATGATTTTATATTGGTTCGGACCTCCCATCCTACATCCACTTCCGAAGCTCCTCTTTGGAATTCGACTATCAAGCACCCCCACTTAGCCCGGAGGAATAGGCTTGGTTTCAAAAGCTTGTTATTGTCAAGTGTGTGTTCTATAACACAAATATTGACTATTAAGTACAAATGCTTCCAATATGTATATCTTGAGGATATTAATTGAAGAATTGTGTAAATATGGAAGAGAGGAATACAAATGTATGATTGCTAGAGATCAAGAATATATCAGAGTAAAAGAGTAAAGATCATAAGTAAGTAAGGTAAGATATTCTCTTGGATTCTTGATGCTATTTATAGCGGTAGAGATATTCCTTAAGTAGTTGCATCCATTAAAAAGTGTTCAATGGTCGCTTCTGATGGTGATGAAGAGTTGCAGTAAAGAGGAGCGAAAGTGTCTTTTCAATTATGGCAGTTGTAATTTGAATATCAACACCCGAGTTCAAATTCAGACGTCTGGAATATGTCTCAGACATCTGGCTCTATATATTTTTTTGTATATAGTAGCTTTTCAGATGTCTGATTACATTAACCAGACGTCTGATTCTGTCAGGTTTGTGAACCAGAGGATTCAATCAGATGTCTGGCTAGTGCACCCAGACGTCTGATCTTGTGCATGTTGCTTTTCTTGTGTCTGCGTCATTGCTCTTCTGATTCTATCGACTTGTAGCCTCTTGATACGTTCTTTGAGTCTTGTTCTTGTCTCTTTCGTGATGTTACTTTAGCAATTACCTGTGAATAGAAATGTATATGCATATTTGATTTCCATTGCATAGTTGTCGTCATCGAAACCATAGAATTGATTTCCTAACATACATTAATTAATAAATTAATATTAAATTAATTAAATAACTTTTCCCTTTCAAATTTGATAGTTAATAAATTTCATCATTTTTGATCACTTAGACATTTACAATAATTTAATACAAATTTACGTATCAATTCCGTGTTAGGTATTACACTAACTTCAGTGTTCAATTTCGACTATAATAAAATCCAATTATGTACATATTTAATTGAAATAATTGACTTAATTCTATTTCAATCTTCTTATTCAATCAATTGTCAGATTATGGATAAAATTAACATTGGCTTACATCTTAACACATTAATATTCTACAATTCTCATCTTTTACCACATTAGTTGCAGTTTATCAATTACCTTGATTTTCTGTCGAATTTCACATTAATCAAAATTTTCAAATCCTAATCAATTAAGTTATCTTGGTTTCACTCTTTTTTTTTAAATCAATTTATTGCCTTATGAATGTAATTGACATTTTTGTACATTTTATTGCCTTCACATTTTACAACTATCATCTCAGCTCATCATAATGTAATATTTAATTACATTTAATTGCAATTGATTTTCAATTAAATTTAACAAGCTAAATAAATATGTAACATATAATAATTGTCTCCATTTACATTTAATCACATTTATAAGTTTATTATTTAAAAATAAATGTTATAACAGCTTACACAATACTAATTATATCCAATTATAATTTTTACATATTATTTCATCAATTATATAACATTTAAATTATCAGTTACTCTTTTAATCTAAGTATCAATTAATACACACCTTATTACAATAAATTTACAATATATAACCAATTATAAACATTTTCATCATTTCAATTAATTGGAATTACATTTAAAGTAGCTATCAATTACCTTAAATCAATAATATCACATTTCATTCCAGTTATATTCTTATTATTAAATCACAATTTTTTTACTTCTTTCAACGTTAAATCATAAAACTTTATTAAATTAACTATTTTTAATTATCGAAAATTATGGGTCGTTACAATATAATTATTTTGGCATTTAATAAAAAGATATTTTCGAAATTACATATATACATAATTTTTATAATATTTTTTAAGCATAGCTAAGCGAGGTGAACTTGGCCCCTACCAGTTTATTGCAAAACAATAAAGGTGAATATGCTCCGTAACAAGCTATGGAACACAACTAGAAGGAGAGAAGAAAAATAAAAATAAACAAACAAGAAAAGAAACGATAACAACATGATGCCTAAGTCCATGCAGAGATGATGGCATCCCCAAAGTCAAAAGAGCAATATCTAATACCATAGGCAATATCTTCTTATATCATTCCATATGCCAATACGCGAGAAATCTTGACCCTTAAATATCTTTATTTATGTTCTTCCATGTAGCAAGGATAAATTTTTTTTAAGAACCAATAATAACAGCATGCCCTCACCATTTCTCCATCTTGTAGCTTTGTATATGAGGCTCTACTCTATGGTGCTAACGCTGGTAACATCAAATCTACCAAGCAGGAGCATGAGCTGCTGCCATATTGGAAATAAGAATTTACAACTAAAATACAAATGTATATTAGTTTCTGCTTCCTCAAAGCAAAAGATACAGTGACTATCAATAAGCATTCCAATATCAGCAAGTTTAGCACGCGTAAGGAGGGCATTCCTCATCACCTTCCAGAGAAGTAAGTTATCCTTCTCCCTAACAACATTATTCCAAACTCTATGATACTAAGCAAATTGATTAGTGTGAACATGCATCATCAAGCAGCTGTAGATAGTAGAAACAGTGTGAGTTTTGAAATCCAACAAGCACATCAACCTGTTTACCGAAACAGTAGGGTAATGTTATTGCTTGATATTACGCCAAATGTTCCTAATAGTAATAAAACTGGAATAAGGAAGGGATATACAACCAATAATAATGTAATCACTTGCAAAAGCATCAGCAAGAATCCCAGTTTGAAATATGTGACTATATGGCAATACAATAGCTAGGATGAGCCCCTACCTTGCCCAAGGATGATTCCAAAAACTTAACTGGCTATCAGGGGATGCCATGATGTTAAGATGAGGTAGGAATTCTCTCCTGAGTTTGAGGAGAGATCTCCATATCCAACTGCAATGTTGTGGAATGTCCATAATCCAGAAATAATTGTTTTCAAGGTTATGCTTCATAGTCTAAGCAACCCATATGTTATTCATCCCGTTGATCAGATTATCAAAGTGAGTACTAAAGGCAGCTTTATTCCAAGTGTGAAGGTTCAATATACCCAGGCCACCATATTTCTTATTCATTTTAATTTTCTAAAATCTTATCGAGTTAAGTTTTTTTGAAAATATGCAACCATGCTAGAGGAAATTGCACATAGCCTTTCTAATCATCAAAACAAGTTTTTTTGGTAGGATAAAAGATCTGCACCAATATGTAGTTAAGCAAGAACAACAGACTTGATGAGTGTAAGTCTACCCGTTGAAGATAACATACGATTGGACTAGTAATTCATAGACCTAGTAATCTTTGCATATAAGACAAGGTATTGATTAGTGCTTATGCTATAAGTGGCAAGAGGAATACCCAGATAGGAAGATGAATCAAGGGGAAGAGATTGGCTAGATATAAGTCTCAAAGAAGAAGCATTGTCGGAGGGACTCCAACAATATGCATACTTGACTTGGTGAGATTGATAGACAACCCAAAGAAAGAATGAAATGATCTTAAAACCTCCATGAAGGAAAAGATGGCTTCAGTATTAGGTTTGGTGAAAATAATGAGATCATCAGCAAACATAAGAGAAGTGACCAGCGGTTCTTTCCACTTGGGATGAATACTTATGAGTTTACTTGTAACCTTTTTATTAAGCATGGCAGTAAAAACTTCCATGATAAGTATAAAGAGGTAGGGGACATCAGGTCTCCTTGCCTGAAGCCTTGCTTGTTGCTAAAGTATCCAGTGGAAGAACCATTGAAACAAAGGGAGAAATGAATTGTAGAGAGGCAAGTATATATCCAAGCAGCAAAAATGGTCAGGAAATTCCATTTTAGCTAATATTGTATAATAGTTTCCCATTGTAAAGTGTCATACATTTTCCTGATATTAAGCTAAAGCATAGCACCGGGAGAAACTTACTTCCTAATATAATCTTTCAATAATTCATGGGTCAATAGAACATTATCAAGAATGCTTCTACCAAGGAGGAAAGCAGCTTGGTTATTGGATACGAGGGAAGGTAAAACAACCTTGAACCTTGAACCAATTATTTTAGCAATACATTTATATGGGATGTTACAGCAGGCAATAGGCCTAAATTCAGTGACCATATGATCATACTTGGGGATAAGAGCAAGATTATGGCATCGATGCCAGAGATCATTCTATTTTTAGCAACAAAAAAAATTAATTGCCTTACAAACCACAAGGGCAACTTTCTCCCAACATGAAATGTAAAAGATGGCACTAAACTCATCAGGTCTACCATAAGAGTTTTTATTCATATTAAAAATACATTCCTTGATTTCTAAATCAGTAATGGGAGAGGACAACAGGCTTACATGTTCATGGATGAGACAAGGAAGCAGAAGGTCAGCAATCATGTTCAAGTCAGGAACAAAATTATCATTATTGCTAAGAATTCCAGAGAAGTAATCATTAAAGGCCTTATCAATAAACTGAAGGGAGGAGACATGGTTGCTATGAAGGTCAGATATGGAATGAATATGACTACTAGCTTGTGTGATTTTCAGCCTATCATGAAAGAATTTAGTGTTTCTATCACCATCACTACTCCAGGACTACCTCAACTTTTGTTTAATCATGTTTTCTTCCAATAACAGCCTTTTGATATTGGATAAGAAAATCATTTTCCACGGTAGCAGCATGTTGTTCATGAGGGTTGTTTGTTGAGTTAGTTTGAGCTTGAGCAAGTTTGACTTCAAGTTGAGAAATCAAATTACCAATACCGAAATTCAAAGCAGCCCAAGAAGTAAGGATTATCTTAAGAGACTCAGTATTTGCTGCAATATAAACATAGGGGAACCATAATGATTAGAAAGCCAAGCTTGTTTAACAATGTTAAAAAATTAAGGATGAAAAGTCCAAGTGTTAAAAAATTTAAAAGAGGTTTTCCTTTTCATGGCATCATGGTTTAAAGAGATTAGTTGGGGAGAGTGATAAAATAATAAATGGGGAGGGAGATAGCATGAGATGGATGGACAAGTGGTTAAAGATGGAAGATTACAAAAGGAGTGATCAATCTTAGAAAATATCCTTATACCAGTTCTACTCTTGTTATTCCAAGAGTATCTAGCATCAGAGAAAGTAATAGGAAGAAGCTTTGAGTGGTTAATGGCCTCATTTAGAGGAGTTAATTCATTCATTGAAACTAGATTACCACCAGTCCTATCTTCGGAGCATAGTAAACAATTGAAATGACCAGCAACAATCCACGGGTGAGTATTGTTAGAATTCCAAAGGAAAAAATGAATGAAAACATACATAAAGTCCCACATCGCCAAAATTTCAAAACCATTCCAATATATATATGGCTTTGCAATGAGGAGTTTGGGGGCCTGGGGCTCCCAAATGTATGCTTCGTTGTGAGGAGGGAGATCATGCATCTCCACCACATGGAGTCAACCATCTTGTAGTCCATGAATTTGTCTACAATAAATTTCTTAAGACTGATATTCTGCGTCTTGTAATTTGCGGTAAGTGCATTCCAGAGTTCTTTTGACGTCTTTAAAGGCTGATATACTTTGTACAGCACCTTGTCGAGACAATTCAGAATATAGTTTCTGCATAAAAAATCGGAATGCTTCCACATATTCACCTCTGCTTCCTTGCCTGTTGCAGGAATCGGTTCCTCCTCGTCGAGGTACTTTTGTAGACCGAACGTGGTGAGATAAAATAACATCTGATTCTGCCATGTCAAGAAATCATCACCATCTCCCTTGAACGGTTCAGGTCTGTTGTGAGTAGTATTCTTTGAAAATTCTACAGTTGCCATCTCTGTTTTAGTAAGAAAACAGTAAAATTCTTAAGATCAAGATATTAAGATCTGATCGAGGTGGAGAGTATGAATCACCATTTGAACAATTCTGTGAAGAAAATGGAATAATTCATCAAACAACGGCTCCATATTCACCACAACAAAATGGTGTAGCCGAGAGGAAGAATAGAACGTTAAAAGACATGATTACTGCCATGCTTTTAACTTCTGGTCTACCGACGAACTTGTGGGGGGAAGCCTTAAATATGTCTAATCACATATTAAACAAAGTTCCTCACAATAAAACGGGAACAATTCCATATGAGATATGGAGAGGACACAAACCAAGCTTTAAATACCTCAAAGTGTGGGGGTGCTTGGCAAAAGTTCCTGTTCCGCCTCCCAAGAGAGTCAAACTTGGACCGAAAACAGTAGATTGTTATTATCTTGGGCCAGCCCAAAATAGTAGTGCCTACAGATTTTTGGTATTCAAGTCTGATATAAATGATATTCATGTAAATACAATCATGGAATCAAGAGATGCCTCGTTCTTTGAAGATGTGTTCCCACATAAAAGAAACGATGGAATCCTGTCCCAAAAAGGACAAGAGATAACAGAGATGAGACATGTAAAGATGAAACTCATCAGGACAACGAGGAGGTTGAACCAAGAAGAAGCGTAAGGGCAAGAACTTCCAAAACATTTGGTTCAGATTTTTTAACTTATATGTTAGAACACGAACCTCAAACGTACAAGGAAGCAATGTCATCTTCTGAATCCTCATGTTGGAAAGAAGCAATCCAAAGTGAGATTGATTCAATTCTAAGTAATAAAACTTGGGAAATTGTTGATATTCCACCAGGAATAAAACCAATTGGCTGCAAATGGATTTTCAAAAATAAAATGAAAGCAGATGGCTCTATCGACAAGTATAAAGCCAGATTAGTAGCCAAAGGATATCGTCAAAAAGAAGGAGTAGACTTTTTTGATACATATTCGCCGGTAACACGAATAACCTCTATAAGAATGTTAATAGCAATTGCATCCATCTATAATCTAGAGATTCATCAGATGGATGTAAAAACAGCATTCTTAAATGGAAATCTCGATGAGGAGATTTACATGGAGCAACCTGAGGGATTTATTTCCAAAGGAAATGAAAACAAAGTCTGTAGATTAGTAAAATCATTATACGGACTAAAACAAGCTCCAAAACAATGGCACGAAAAATTTGATAGTGTCATGATAAGAAATGGTTTTCGTATAAATGAATGCGATAAGTGTGTTTATTATAAACAAATTGGACAATCATATGTGCTGATTTGTCTATATGTAGACGATATGCTAATATTTGGTCCAAATACTCAAGTCATAGAGACCATAAAGAAAATGTTAACTAGCAATTTCGATATGAAAGACTTAGGAGTTGCAGACGTTATTTTGGGAATCAAAATAATAAGAACACCTAATGGAATTGAACTATCTCAGTCACACTATGTAGACAAAGTGATTGAAAAATTCCAAGAGTATGGAATTAAAGGAGCGAGGACACCTTTTAATCCATCGGAAGTACTGCATAAAAACACTGATGAGAGTGTAATGCAACTGGAATACTCTCGTGTAATAGGATGCTTAATGTATCTGATGAATTGCACCAGACCAGATATAGCTTATGCAGTAAGTCGATTGAGCACGTATACAAGCAATCCAGAGAAGGAACACTGGAAAGCACTAATGAGAGTGCTTGGATATTTAAAAAATACCACTAACTATTCCTTACATTATGGAAAATATCCTGCCGTCTTAGAAGGATATAGTGATGCAAACTGGATTGCAGATTCAGAGGAATCAAAATCAACGAGTGGTTATGTCTTTACCCTAGCAGGGGCAGCGGTGTCATGGAAATCTACTAAACAAACATGCATAGCTCGATCCACTATGGAATCAGAGTTCATTGCATTAGATAAAGCAGGCGAAGAAGCAGAATGGCTTCGTCACTTTTTAGAAGATATTCCGTTTTGGCCTAAACCTGTACCGGCCATATGCATACACTGTGATAACCAAGCAGCGCTAAGCAGAGCGCAAAACTTTGTATATAATGGAAAGTCACGACATATTCGTCGACGCCATAATACAGTTAGGCAGTTACTCTCAAATGGAACTATTTCCATAGATTATGTGAGAACAAATGATAACCTAGCGGATCCATTTACTAAAGGTTTATCAAGAGAGAAAATTGACTGCGCATCGAGGGGAATGGGCTTAAAGGCCTAAACCATCAAGAGTTATCTTATACGGAAACCTATCCTAGCGACTGGAGATCCCACGGACTAGGATCAATAGGCAAACCGGTTCTGAATAACTCAAGAAGTAATGTATTTGTTTGGACATAGTCCAATTCCATTCCTATGGTGCATAATATAAATGCATGCCTACAGAAGCATTTAAAGGTTAAAACTATGTTTTTTAATGATGACCATATCTTGAATATAACAAGTGGGGTATTTGTAGGATACTCTTAATGGTTGCGATCACCTATGTAAGTGTGAGCTGGGTCGGCTCTATGAGAATTTTACAAGGCTTTAAATTCTCTATAACACTCGCAGAACCAAGTACTGTTCAGGACCAAAATGAACACAACCAAGAAATTGGATGAGAAGGGAATCAATGCTTCGTAAACCTTATTGTCTGGATATACAATAAAGGCTGACGGTTCAAGATGAAATATTTCACCGATTAGCCAAGTAAATCCGATAAGTTTTAACTAGGGAAAGTTCAAAGTGAAATATCTACTTATCCACGATAAAGCAATAATTCCATATATACTCTGTGATATTTCACTTTGTGTGGGGGATATGTATATTATCATTCATGTGGGGGATTGTTAGAATTCCAAAGGAAAAAATGAATGAAAACATACATAAAGTCCCACATCGCCAAAATTTCAAAACCATTCCAATATATATATGGCTTTGCAATGAGGAGGTTGGGGGCCTGGGGCTCCCAAATGTATGCTTCGTTGTGAGGAGGGAGATCATGCATCTCCACCACACACGCACGCGCGCCGCCGCCGTCCGTCCGACCGAACCGGGCCGGGCTCGGGTTCGGGTTCGGGTTCGAGTTCGGGTCTAATATGATTCTAATTTTCCTGCAAAACTGGACCGGGTTTTTTTTAAACATTTGCAGACGAACGAACAGATGCGACTGTTCATAAGCGGACGCGGTTAAATGAAGAGGCGCGACCCGTTAGTGACGAACAGAAGCGGGTGCGACCCATTGGAGGCGAACAGAAGCGGGTGCGACCCGTTAGAGGCGAACAGGTGCGGCCTGACTGATGAGACGCGACTGAACAGAAGCGGGCACACGAACAGTAACGATTAAAAGAAACGGGCGCGACCGTTTGGACGAACGGTTGCAGACGCGACCGTTCGAAGGGATGCGGACCAACTATAAATAAGTAGGAAAACTGATCACTTTCCTCACTGGATTTTCTAATCTCTTCTCTTCTGTTAACTACTGTTCTTATATTCAAATCACAGAGTGATATACTCATTACAGTTTCAAGCGGAATTCGTCTGTTGTATCTTGGGAGAATTTTGAAATAAAATTCTTAAGGAAATCGTTACGACGAGCCTCAGACATTATCCGGTTAGAATTCTCAATTCTTTCTTCTATTTTGTTATACTGTTTATTCAAAATAGTATAACGCTGTTGTTGTAATTCATTTACAACGTTCATATTGTTGTAATATTTACTACAGAATTCCAGTGTAGTGGAAATCTGAGTTATAAACTTGTGCGACGAGTTTATATTTGATTATTCTCTGTTTTTGTATACTAGACGTATAACAAGTATCCTATGCAAAATGCTTGAGGTAGTCAAGGAGAACTTGTCTAGAATAAGGTTGATTATTAGCATAAATGATAGTCAGGTAGAAAGAAGTTACAGAAGGTTTGTGAAAGAGATGACAATGCATGAATTGCCTATTGGAGAGAATGGTAGATAGAGAAAAGGCATTCGGGTCAGAGAGAATAAAAATTCTTCCATAAGGAGCTTCAGATAAATTATGATGAAGAGACCAGGTGGATTTGATGATGTTTACGACTCTAATAGTAAGTTGATATTAAGTTTTGCTTCAAAAATGGAAACTAAACTGAGATGGTTGGAATTGATGAGCTTTTGAATTTGTATAATTTTGATGCCTTGATGACCACCTCTAATGTTCCATACTCCTATGTGTTGCATCATTGAGAATGATCAGAGAGGGTGTTTTCATTTCTTTGCTTGCTTTTGGTTGATAGAGCTATGGATGCACTTGTTTCAGGAAGGATGGAAGTGGATTGAATGTTAGGGATATTTGGACTTTGAGGGTATTTTTTTTCAGATTATTATTTTTGATAGGTTTTAAAGACGAGGGACTTGAATTATTACTGATAGATGGAAGGGAGATAGCATGGACAGAGACTGGAGAGTGATTTGGATAATCAAGAGGAGAGGGGATGTGAGCAAAAGCCTGTGACATGGTAGGAAGAGCTGATTGAGGGAAGTTTGATCAATGAATGGATTGCTAGAACAAGTAGTAATTGGAGATGGAGTAGCTTGAAAATTAGAGTTGAGAGGAGTAAAGGAGTTGGAGTTGTTATATGCATGCATAGACATGCACAGAGCATGCTCGTGAGGATTACTACTGGCATCAGTTACAGGAGAGTTGATTTGGGTAATTGGGACGGTGATAATTTGATGATTATCAGTAGTTGCTGAAACCATATTATATTTAGTTTCAATTCAAAAAGTGAGCTAAATATATTATTACGGACAATACTATCATTCAATATCTTATTACGGCACATGACTTGTTCTCGAAGCTGAACCACAAGTTGTAGACTTCAATCCCCAAAGCAATCCCCAATTTCCACTGAACCATCATATGTCATGTTAGAATTACTTATTTTCACAGGAGCAGGCAACACATTTTCCCGAAGTTGATCCATAAGTTACATAAAAAGTGCCTTAGAGTCATCAACTCTTGTCAATTATCATTCTCTATGAAACTATCATCATTCTTTTCAGTAGAAACAACAATATTGGCATCAGTATCATTGTTTATTATCAATGATTCAACAGACTGTCCAGTTATTACAACTTCATTAATAACTAACTTCCATTTATCCATTTCCAGAATTTTTTATTGTAGATTTCCATCTTATTGCTGATTTTTTTACTTCTTTTAGCATTAAGCCCTGCTTTACTAGAAATAATAACATCAGTATCCTTACCCTGAACAGTAACATTGCTTTGTTTTGACTTCTCAGAATTATATGTTATTTCACATTCACAAGTTTTATGACCAAACACTTTATAATTGAGGCATATATCAGTTTCCAAAGATATGAAACATGAATAAGTTGCTCAGATCCATCTAATAGTCTGATAGGGAAACAATCCATTAATTCCTGATCAAGGTGAACTTCCACCATGCATTAATTTTTATAATATTTATTTATACTTAATTTAAATACATATACATACATACATACATACATACATACATATATATATATATATATAAATTAATTATAAACGTTATTTTCAGTGGCGTTATATTTAAATCAATATATTTATTTTATAATAATATTACTTAGTCAAATATAAGATATTTTACAACTTTGAATTAATATCCTAGAACTAAATTTGAATTTGAATTTCCATTTACTGAAGTCAAAATTAGATATTTTATATAAAATTAAAATTTGAAAATCTTGACTCGATCAAATTATATATGATATTTTATTAAATTATATATATTATTTTATTAAATAAATATATATATATGATAAACATATTTTATATCAAACAATGTAATAATTGCAATTTACACACACACACATCTATATAGATACATACATATATATGGTAGATATAAATCTCATATCTACATATGTGTATATTTGACCACGCTTTTGTTTGATATTTTAGACACCACACACATATGTCATCTCACATATGCATGAATATATATATATATATATATATATATTTAATACATTCAAAATTATACACATATCATATTTAATTATTACATATCAAATAAATAAAATGAAACAGTAAGTAAAATGCAATTTTGTTAGAAACAACAAAATTAGATCTAATGTCAAATATTGGACTCCATGGGGCTACTACGATCCAATTAGGGAAATTTTTGAAATTTATCTATTTTAGTCATTGCCGAATAGTCCAATCTAGCACTTTTCATGTATTCGATAACTACCGAAGTCTTATTTCCAATAGTTTTGCCCTTCGTATGGTTGATAGCTACTCCCTTCATATTTGGATGATTAATGACTAGAAAGTTTTGTATAATATTGGCATTTATGAAGTATTTATATATTTGGTTCACGTATTAATGTAACATACTTAACCGTAGATATATAACATTACATAAAATATTTTTAGTTAATCTTTTATATGGCTAAGCGATTTGATTTTGCATTTATTTAGTTATGGACCATATATCCAATTTCCAATGATGACCAAACATGTTTAAGTTCTTTCATAATGCAAAAATGTAGTGTAGGATTTTCATTAATTAGTACACTTTATTTTTACGAATGTTATTTCATCTATTAAAAAAGAGTGTAAAATTTCACAAATAAGTATACTTTATTTTTACAACCTACGATTTGAATCCTACTCGGATCAATGATTCACAATTCAGATCCCGTTTCGATTTAAGTTTTGGACTTTATGATTTAAAATTGAATTTCATAATGAAATCATTGCTGTGGATCATGTTCAACTTTCGAATTTGATATTGTAAAACCTATAAAACCTCCAATTTGTTTAAGACCGATGAATGTTAGTGAAAGCATCAAGGAAATTAAACTTTTACATTAATTTATTTCATACAAAATTCACTATTCGAAAAGTAAAATTAATTGTTTCTGATAACTTAAACACTGATAAAAAAAGAAGGATCGACATCCCAGCCTTTTAGTAACTTCGATATGTGGTCGGCTCAATTTCAAATACCTCGAATTGTCAAAATTTGACAATTTTCTACCGGTATAATCTACCTATCATCAGTAACATCTCTGCAATATTCATCGCTCTTGAATCAAGTGGAGAGCATTGTCAATGAACAATATTCAACAACTTATGTCCAAATATAACAGTAAACTCAAAATAGAAAAAGAATAAAAATATAAAAATAAAAGTTAGCACCTTTTAAATTTGGATGGTTTTAGAAACTGAGGACGGAGAAGTGGAGAGGCTAAGAAGTATGAGTGGTACTAGAGCCAGCTCGGAGTAGTGTTGAAAATTAATGGAGGTGGAGAACGAGAGTGACGAAAAAGAGTTTGATACCGAGGGAAGAAACGAAAACCACGTGCTAACTCAACTTTCTCAATTTAAGGAAAGATTGTTTCGTTATTTAAAAAAAAAAAAAAATACATTTAAAAACTTGATTTGTTCAAATATGTTATATACCATCAATAAAATTCACTGTATTTTATATATTTTTGCCAAGTTAAAAGTGGTTATTTACTACTTAGGGAAAAATATTTCCTAGAAAAATATGTTCCTTGCAAAAAAAAAGAGATCCTTGCATATATTTGTAATTCCTTTCCAATCTTCCAATTTAAAGTTGGAAGTAGAATAAAGATGTCTTGCATTTTTTTTTCCTTATATGTTTTCATCATCTTTTAGAAATTCTCAAAACTACTAGGATCTCTTTTCGAAGCATAAATTAAAATACATTTCTAATCTTTCATATACTACCTAAAGTGGAATAAATATATTAGGAATGATGTGCTACGCCGCAAAGAGCGAATGTGGATACCATAGAAGGAAAGAAATAATAAACACAATAAAATATGCGTTTTTTCTAATACAGAAATATTTTCACACGACAATCATCCACCAGCAGGTGAAATTGTATGGTATCTTTCGCAATGACATTCATAAGCACTTTTGAAAGTACCATTATCATCACACTGGGAATATATATGGTGTCCACTTTCTTGGAGTTTATATTAAGATTTTTTTGGTGATACAATATTTCCAAAATTAATAGATTTTGGAGATATTCTCGGTATTTAGTTACTCGTTCTATGCATGAAGGAAATGGAAAGAGAAATTAAAGAGATAGGGATGTGGAGATATTTGATTACCATATTTTATAAAAGGAATCAAATAGGGAAATAATTGATTGATGGAGAAAATGGAATATTATCAATCAATTATATGGCAAGGCAATTAATGGGAATATTATTATTCCATGAATTGATTTATTTACATAAATCAATTGCTTCATCCCTAAGTAACTTTTCTCTATATATAAAGAGAGACATAGAGAATGTTAAGATATCAGATATGAGAGAACAATCTCTTGTTTATTTTTCTTCATTTCTTTACTCTGTAATCTCTTCAAATAGTAATAAATCTCTTCCCCATTAAAGTGGACGTACACTATCTCGCGATGGTGGAACCACTATAAATCTGTGTGTTCTCTCTTGTCTCTCTATATATTTTTTCTGCGATATATAACTATCTGTTTGTTCTATCATGCCAAATTGCAAGATCCTATTTTTCTGCTGAGAGGGATTGATCACCCCTCCCCCTAACAACTGGTATCAGAGCTAGAAAGGTGTTTGGTAGAATGGCAGGAGGAGATGAAAATAGTACAAATAGTACTTTAGCGCCAGTAGTTGCTCCATACGTCAGAGGCTCCTATGTGGCTTCAGGATCACAGTTGACGATAGAGAAGTGGAATGGTGAAGGAGATTTTGAAAAATGGCAATGGATGATGAAAGCAGTTTTGAGGAGAAATCGCATTCATCGAGTAGTATTTGATACAGAGACATTGCATGCTGATATTTCATCAGTGGAATTAGAAGAGATGGAAGAATGGGCCTTTACTACTCTCAGCTTGCTATGGGAAAGAATGTAATTTCTGAAATCAGTCAGGAAACCACAGCCAAAGGCATTTGGAAGAAGTTGGAGGACCTCTACATGAAGAAATCCCTAACTAACCGTCTGATCCTATTGAAGACTTTTTTCACTTATAAAATGAAGGAAGGTTCTTCAATTAAAACACACCTAAGTGTGTTTGATGACCTATTGATGAAGATGAAGTCTGTTGAGTTGAAAGTTGATGAAGAACAGAAAGCAACGATTCTGTTGTGTTCGCTTCCAGAACGATACACTGGCTTCGCTAACAGCCTTATCTATGGTAGAGATACATTGACATTAGATGATGTGAAGACAGGTTTGCTGAGTGAGGAGTTGAGAGATCAGATGAAAGAGTTTGGTGTTGGTGATAGTAGTGGAGGAAGCGATAGTAGTTCAGGTTTATTTGTTGAGAGAGGTAGAGCAGAGAAGAAAGTGAAGAATTACAGGGGGCGTTCCAATTATAGGAAGCCTTATTGGCGGAGTAAGTCAAAAGATGGAAGGTGTCATCATTGTAAGAAACCAGACCATTGGAGAAGAGACTGCCCAGATCTGGAGAAGAAGACTGAAGGTTCTTCATCTATTGCGATGGAGAAAGATGATAGCGATTTATTGACAGCGGTTGTATCAGATGTTGCAGACCACTGGGTATTAGATTCTGGAGCATCATTTCACATGACTCCTAATAAGGATTATTTTTCTTCCTTTGATGCTAAAGAAGGAAGTTCCATCCTTATGGGAAACGATGCTACATGTAAGTCTATGGGAGTTGGTTCAGTTCGCATTCGCATGTATGATGGGATTGTTCGCACACTTTCAGATGTTCGCTATGTTCCTGGTCTTCGGAAGTCATTGATATCATTAGGCCAATTGGCATCATTGGAATGCAAGATAACCATTGTCAAAGATGGTTTGAGAGTTTCTAGAGAGGCACTTGTATTGATGAAGGGTGTTATGGTAAGAAATCTGTATTTGCTGATGGGTACCACTGTTCATGGAGAATTATGTGTTGGAGTTGATAGTTCTAAAAGTTTGGATGCTACCAAGCTTTGGCATATGAGACTAGGTCATACTTTGGAGAAGAACTTAGAGTTGCTTCGTAAGAAGAAAAAGATCAAGGGAGAAATCTTCAACAAGTTGAACTTTTGCAAGGAGTGTGTATTGGCAAAGCAAACCAGAGCTTCTTTTGGTGACGGTATGCATACTTCTAAGAGTGTACTTGATTATGTACATTCAGATGTTTGGGGGCCATACCCTACTGCTTCCATTGGTGGAGCTTATTATTTTGTTTCATTCATTGATGACTACTCGCGCAAGGTTTGGGTGTATGTAATGAAAGCTAAGTCGGAAGTATTTCAGAATTTCAAGGTTTGGTTAGCTCTTGTTGAAAACCAAACAGGAAAGAAATTGAAGATTTTTAGATCCGATAATGGTGGCGAATATGTCTCCAAAGAGTTCCTCGACTACTGCAGACAACGCGGTATTAGAAGACATTTTACTACACCTGGTGATCCGCAATCCAATGGGGTTGCTGAGAGGATGAATAGGACTCTACTTGAGAAGTCCCGTTGCTTGATATTGACTGCGGGTATGTCTAAGGGTTTTTGGGCTGAAGCTGTTTCGACTGCAACACATATTATTAATCGGATTCCGTGCTCAGCCATTGGTGGGAAGATTCCAGAGGAGTTATGGAGAGGTAAAAGCACTTTATTAAGTTATTTTCGTATATTTGGATGTCCAGTTTATGTTCACAATACAGGACAAGATAAGTTGGAGCCTAGGGCCTCCAAGTGTGTTTTTCTTGGTTATACATATGGAATAAAAAGATACAGAATTTGGAATCCAGTTACGAAGAAAGTTATACACTCCAGACATGTGACTTTTGACGAGTCAGCGATGTTTAAACCTTTGGAAGGTTTATCAGACAGTTCAGATTCAGTTGATGAGAAGGCCGAAAAGACCGAGATTCCCAACTTTCAAACCCGAAGTACAGCTATTACTATTGGCAATAGTGATAGAACAGTTGATGATACATCACATGATAGTCCACAGATTTCCTCTAGTAGTGATGGAGATGGTCATGAAGCTAGAGAGGATTCAGCTCAAGATGGAGCTCAAGGTGGAGCTGAAGGAGACTCAGGCGATATAGTCATTCGGGCTAGTCAGAGACCAAAGAGAGCTCCAATTAGATATGGAGATTGGGATTATGCAAATTTGAGCCTTGATGATCAGTTTGAGTATGCTTTACATGTTGTTCATGATGAACCATTAAGCCTTGAAGAAGCCATGAAGTCGAATGATAATTCGAAGTGGAATTGCGCTATGGAAGAGGAGATACAGTCTTTGCAGAAGAATAAGACTTGGGATTTGGTACCACTACCTCAAGGAAGCCGAGCCATAGGTTGCAAGTGGGTGTTCAAGCTGAAAGACGATGGTAGATACAAGGCAAGATTGGTAGCCAAAGGGTTTTCACAAAAAAAGGGGTTGGAGTATGATGAAATATTTGCTCCAGTTGTTAGACAAACTTCAATTCGAATCCTACTTGCGATAGTTGCTGCTCACGATTTGGAGTTAGAACAACTTGATGTGAAGACTGCTTTCTTGCATGGTGATTTGGAAGAAACCATTTACATGAAGCGGCCAGAAGGATTTATTGTAGATGGAAAATCAGATTGGGTATGCAGGTTGAAGAAATCTCTTTATGGTCTAAAACATTCGCCTAGACAATGGTACAAAAGGTTTGATTCTTTTATGCTTTCACATGGTTTTAATCGTAGTACTAAAGATGCATGTGTTTATTTCAAGCATTTAAAGAATAGTAATTGGGTGTATTTGCTTTTGTACGTGGATGATATGTTGATTGCTTCTAAGGATAAAGCTGGAGTTGATGAGTTGAAGTTGAAATTAAAAGCGGAATTCGAAATGAAAGACCTTGGAGAAGCAAAGAAAATTTTGGGGATGGAAATCTAAAGAGATAGAAAGCTTGGACTTTTGAGACTTACTCAAAAGGAATATATTCAAAAGGTGCTTACTCGGTTTAGCATGGATGGAGCAAAGGCTATCAGTACACCCATGCCTTTGCATATACATCTCTCTAACAAAGGCTCTCCGATCTCAGAAAAGGATAAGGCCTACATGAAAAAGGTGCCTTATGCGAGTGCGGTAGGTAGCTTGATGTATGCTATGGTGTGCACTAGACCTGACATTGCTCAGGCTGTTGGATTAGTTAGTAGATATACAGCAAATCCGGGAAAATCGCATTGGGAGGCAGTGAAGTATATTTTTAGATATCTTAGAGGAACATCAGATTATGGTCTTGTCTTTGGCGGCAGAAATAAAGATTTCAACTTGAATGGATTTTGTGATTCAGACTATGCCGGAGATAGAGATAGAAGGAAGTCAACCTCAGGCTATGTGTTCACTCTTGGAGGAACGGCTATTAGTTGGAGAGCGAGGTTGCAGACTATAGTTGCTTTGTCTACTACAGAGGCAGAGTTGATAGCTGCAGTTGAGGCAGCTAAGGAGGCACTTTATTTGAAGAAGTTGTTGTGTGATTTGGGCTTTGTACAAGATAATTGTTTGGTGAATTGTGATAGTCAGAGTGCAATTCATTTAGCTGAAAATCTGGCTTTCAGCTCTAGAACAAAGCATATAGAGGTAAGAGAGTCTTTCCTTATCTCCATGAATGAAGAGAAGTTAGTTCGCCTTCAGAAGGTTCATACAAATGACAATGCAGCAGATATGTTTACGAAGGCCTTACCTGCTACTAAGTTCGAGCATTGCTCGAACTTGATTCACTTGATGAAGTGCTAGGTGCCACATGGTGGCACTATGGGGAAGAGAGTAACTTGGTTGAAGTTAAGAGAAGATGTGGCATTCTTCTTGTATGAAGAGATATGAGTTTATTTTTTTGGTTGCACAACGTCTGCCTTATTTTTTTTGAGTGTTTCCAACACTATGTTGGTGGGCGGTGGCCTTGCCGGGGTTCATTAACAAAGTGCAATGAGAGGTGGCTTTTGCAGGAACTCATTGGGAAGCATTCATTTTGGAGTATCTTGGTTTGGAAGAGATATTGTATCAAGGTGGAGATTATTAAGATTTTTTTGGTGATACAATATTTCCAAAATTAATAGATTTTGGAGATATTCTCGGTATTTAGTTACCCGTTCTGTGCATGAAGGAAATGGAAAGAGAAATTAAAGAGATAGGGATGTGGAGATATTTGCTATATATATTTGATTGCCATATTTTATAAAAGGAATCAAACAGGGAAATAATTGATTGATGGAGAAAATGGAATATTTTCAATCAATTACATGGCAAGGCAATTAATGGGAATATTATTATTCCATGAATTGATTTATTTATATAAATCAATTGCTTCATCCCTAAGTAACTTTTCTCTATATATAAAGAGAGGCATAGAGAATGTTAAGATATCAGATATGAGAGAACAATCTCTTGTTTATTTTTCTTCATTTCTTTACTCTGTAATCTCTTCAAATAGTAATAAATCTCTTCCCCATTAAAGTGGACGTACACTATCTCGCGATGGTGGAACCACTATAAATCTGTGTGTTCTCTCTTGTCTCTATATATATTTTTTCTGTGATCTATAACTATCTGTTTGTTCTATCACGCCAAATTGCAAGATCCTATTTTTCTGCTGAGAGGTATCTGTTTGTTCTATATATATTTTCACACGACAATCATCCACCAGCAGGTAAAATTGTATGGTATCTTTTGCAATGACATTCATAAGCACTTTTGAAAGTACCATTACCATCACACTGGGAATATATATGGTGTCCACTTTCTTGGAGTTTATAAGAAAAATTTTGTTTTGTAAGTATTAAAAATAAACATGGATCTCTATTTTTACAATGGTGGTAAAAATTATTCTTCCACTATTTTAAAGTGCACTCATTTCTACTTTTAAAAAATTTGTTCTCTTTTTTCTTTTTCTTTTTTCCTTATGTCCATTGTTTTGATTATTGAAATTCATTAACTTTTTTCAATTTTACAATGCTTTGAATAGATTGATTGAATTGGAGTGGGAACATTATTATATGTATGAGTAAATGTATCCTCTTGTAAATGAATATGTTTTGTTTGTAGAATTTTTTTGTCATTTTACTTTGCAAATGTTGGATGTAAATAATGGGAGGAATATGTTTGATAAAATACATAAAAGAGACATTGTATTAAAAAAATACTTCTATGTTTTTTCCCCTATTACAAAGTAGGGTTGTTATAAATGTGTGCATTGACCTTCAGTTAATTTTATGCAAAAGAAACTACAAAAAAGTATCGACT
The DNA here is from genome assembly GCA_030765085.1 of Allium cepa. Lineage (NCBI taxonomy): Eukaryota > Viridiplantae > Streptophyta > Magnoliopsida > Asparagales > Amaryllidaceae > Allium > Allium cepa. The sequence goes on from CM060939.1 coordinate 324,353,922, forward strand.
TATATCGTACAAAATACATGATAAACTCATAGTTTAGTGGTTGCATTTTAATAGTGCAAGCTAATAAACTCATCTTAAACTTTTGAACTTATTTACTTTTGTCATATTTTCCTACAATATTTGATTGTAGTGGTATGTTATATATAAACAAATGATACAACTTATTGTATATTTGAAGTCATTTAATTTTTTGTGATTTTGATGGTTTTGTCCCATGTATAGTTTAAAATGCATGCACAGTGGCATTTTTGGAATTCATTAAATAAAATGTCTTTCTTTATGTAACTAAACTGACATATTGTATGGAAATATTTGGTATAAGTTACCGAAAGTTCAAAGTTATGTTTTTTTACAACTTTTGTTTTTTTATCATATCTCACGTATATAAACTGCAAGATACTTTTTTTGAATTGATTTATTAACTAACTGATTATACCCAAATAAGTGATATAAACTAAAAATCTTTGAATTCGAGTATGTTAATGTAATTTGGTGGATTTATATTTCTTCCATTATCTATAAAGTAACTCATGTGAAGTTTAACTTCTTATTATTTTTTTCTAAAATGGCTTGCGGTATATTATACAATCGTGATAATTTTTATTTATATAAATGGTCTAACGTGTTGGTTTGTTCAAAATAAAACTTATTTGTGCAGTTTTGGTGATTTCCTTATATCTTGCATTTCATGTAGTGAAAGTAATATGATATGTTATAACATTCATTGTTGCACTTAGGTTGGAAGTATTTGGATATAGATTTATGTTTTGGGTTATTAACTTTTGGGTAGTAATGCATATGTATTGTAATCTTGTTATCTGATACATACAAACACACTGTAACAACCTGTATTTATAACACTTATATATTCAACTAGTTTACTTAAATATTCAAAAAATTAATTTAACCAAACACTTAAAATTAAATGTTTGAAAACAAAAAATAGAGCCAGAGACCACTTCCATGGTGTCGGAAATATCATTTAGAAGCTTTTTGAGTATAACCTTCGATACGTTTGAGATCGTAGACTTTGAATTAAATATTGGAAGTCAAGTTGTTAAATGGCCCAAAAAGCTAACTTCTGCATTTGAAGGAATTTGGACTTGAGACCTTTTCTATTGCATTATAATGTCATTAAGGGTCCTTCGATAGGAGTGGAAATAAATCGCACCGCTATACGGAAACCTCTCGCACCGAACTACAAAAATGGTGCGGAAACCCGCACTGAATCTTCTAACCAAAGCAAATACCTTAAACCGGACCGACCCGCATCGATACGGTTCGGTTGCGGTTTGGACGATTGAACTAGCCATATTAAACCGGACCGAACCGAATATTTATGCTAGTAATCTTATGATAAAAATATAAGCAAATCCTATTTTACTTTAGATTTTAATGATGTATATTCTATTTTTACCGTATGTTGTTATATTAATAATATTCGCTGTCATAAAGGAAGATGTTATAGTTTTGGTATAATATTTTTCATCTCAATTTTTTGCATAAATGCTAATTATAATCTTATTCTAATCATTTTCCTTGAAGATTATGCATTGATTAATGTTGATGTTTGGTTAATCTACCACAAAAAAATCTCACTTTTAGCCAAATGTCAAATTTAAATATTCATACAGTTAAGAACTAATCTTTTATTTTAGTATAACATTGTGTGTTTTAACTTTAAGTGTAAAAGCATCACATAGTTGCCTTCCTAAATTGATATTGATAGAAATAATTCTCTTATTTTCATATTTAATGTGGGTTCGAACCGGACCAGACCGAAACCAAACCGTGTTACATTCTAACCGCATCGAAACCAAACCGTTTAAAAAATTGGTATAATGGTTTGTATTTCTGAGTAACCGTTTGATGCGGTACGGAAGCGGTTTGGACTTCAAACCGCACAAAACCGACCCGCACCCACCTCTACCTTTGAGTGTGTATGTATATATATATATATATCCATATATTTGGAGTTAGAATTTTTAGTTTATGAATGAAACGAGTTTCCGATAAAGAGTTGAGTTGGTTAGCCTTGATTAAGCCGAGTGTTACCTATAAAAGGATTAACATAGGCTCTCATTACCTATTCATTATATTTCAAAAGGCTTCGATCATTCGAAATATATGCTTTTTTCCAGTAGAATCATCCAAACATCCTCAAATAAATTCATATGAATCATAATAAAATAATCATGCTTCTAGTTAGTTTATTTAGAGCAAACCACTTTCATCTTAAGTGGTTTGGAGAATGAAGTGCTTACTAACTCTTTGCTAGAAGATTTAGAGAAGAATGTTGGAGCTTCTTAATGTTCATTACTTGGTTTTAGTGGGTGGAATATAATTCATATGCTTGTGTGTGTGTGTTTATAGTGAAGTGAATTGCTTGAGATATGATATGGGTATAGACTGCATTGAATTATGCTCATGCTAGGAAACTAGCCTATGTAGCTAGCTTATTACTTTAAAGTTTTAATCTTGTCATTTGAGAAAGTTAACATGTATTACATTTGATTAGTAAATTATTATTAATTGTAAAGAGTGTGTAGATGATATAGAACATGCTTAGATAATTACCTTATTGGGTTGAAGCTAAAACACATATTTCACGATATATAGTGATGATGACGAGAAAGTATGCACAATATATCATTGATTAAGGATGTTTCTTTAAAAGATAAGAAATTGGATTTTACCTAGATAATTTGTAAGCCACTGAGCTCAAGTCTACTACCGTGCTTCAACAAAGTCCCTATGTGCTTTAATATTCAAATTTTTAAATATTGCCGAGGGCTAAGTTCAAACCTAGGAGCCACACAACAACAATTCTCAATTTCCAATCGAAAATAACTTAATAAAATAATTATGGAAACCCGACTTCCTATCTCTAGAAAGTCGCATCGCTAATTAAGAAAGAAACGGATAGAAGAAGGAAAGAAAGAGAAAGAAGAAAGACAACAACAACAGAGAACTCACAGCGGAACGAATGAAATATAATATATCACATAAAATATTACATAGTATCATATTACATCAGAGTAAACAACTTATCAACACATATTAGACAGTTATAATCATCTGTCTAACTATACAACTCAAGTACAACAGATACAGATACCAAACAACACAGCGGAACCATAATATATCTACATGTGAAAGCCTCCTGCTCCATATCTCCTCTAGAATTCGCCAAGCTAACCTGAATCACTTGACTACTCTACATAATATGAGTACCCAAGAGTTTAATAAAACAGAAAATAAACACTCGGGTCAGACAGGGGTCTGGTGTGAGTAAACGGGTTAAGGTTTCTTAACTTTAGAAAAACCTTTGAAAAGAAAAGGTATCACGTAAGACTTCGCACACATAAACATGGAAAAGTTTTTACCTTACGCTAACCAAAACATTTGATAGGAAATCTAGTGATATTATAATAGTGTCTAGGGTTTTAAAAATAAAATATAGAAATAGCTGGAATGCTTACATCTTGCGTTCTAACATAGTTGGGCACAATCAAAACCGTACAGGTACTTATTGGATTTTGGATTCCATCAATGGCAGGGCTACCGGGGTACCGCCCATCACAATACGTGGCCTAGATCAACGTACCGAGGAGCCACCCTAACTCCCCTACAACACAAGGCCGGAACCATCCCTTTCTGGACAGTCCCGAACAAGACCACCCCATGGTTGGTGCGACCAACCACCCACTAAGACGAAATAGAAAGGGACCTCTAGACAGGGGTAAATCTCGTCCTACTTGGGCATGACCCACTTAACCTTACTGCACCTCCCCTGTTTTAGCCATTCCCGGTTGATGAGGCTTGAGGCTGCGATTACCTTTATAGAACACATCTATCTTAGAATGCTCATCGTCCACCTGATGATGTTCTGAAAGCATTCAATCCATACAAGTTCGTTCCGGGTTTGAACAAAACCGAAGCCACTATCTCGTTGCACTCATTTTTGGAATCACCCTTAGAGTCAACGACCATAGCCCTTGCACTCTGAATCACCATCTCGAACCTATAAGTACTATTTCGTCAAACTCATTACAGAATCACCCACAGAGTTATACTGACGAATAGTTCTTACACCTCGAGTCTTCACTTGCTCCACTTGGATTCACGACCTAACATTTAATTGGAATCGATGTGGTTTTTGGATATCCAAATATGGAAACCCGATCCTGGTCTCACTGAAACCAAACGCCATTTTAATGTCCAAGTTGTACTTAAGGGTTTAAACGGTTAAACTTATATTCAGAATGATATAAATGGATATATGAATCACATTATCTCAATAGATAATTCATAACAACCATTCATCTCACAAAGCAGCATATCACATAACAGAGATATCCAAATCATCCAGTATCAACCAATCATCTGATACCAATCACCCAATATCAATTGATCATCCAATATCAATCACCAAATATCAATCAATCATCCAATAACAGAATTGATTAATTCTTAATCAATTGGATTACCAAATTCCTTCTTCATTTATTTATTCCAAATAAATAAATAAATCATTTCTTAATGATCTTCCTTAATTAATCTTCTATGATTAATTATTTTTTAATTACATTTAAGTAATTATCCTTAACTACATACAATAATTAACCTTTAGTTACTATCATTGATTACAATAATTAATGATCCTTCATTTGATTCCATTAATTAATCAATTATAATTAATTATGTTGAACCTTAATTAATTACAAATAATTAATCACACTTTAATTAATTACTTTAATTAATCAACCTTGATTAATATCATTTATTAACTATGATCCTTATTAATTAATAATTTCTTTAATTAATTAAATAATTAACTTGTAATTAATCATCACATTAATCATAAACAGTAATTAACAACTTTTAATTACTTATCTTAATTAATTAACTTCTTATTTAATTATATTATCCTTTGATTAATTAATCTAATTAATTAATCTTTAATTACTTCATTAAGTAATTATTAATCAATTTAATTAATAAATAATCCTTAATTAATTACTTTATTAATTAATTACATTTTTAATTAATTACACTTAGTAATTAATCTTAAATTAATCTCATTCATTAATTAATTAATCACATTACTTAATTAACTAAATTAACTAAGTAATTAACTCTTAATTACTTACATAAGTAATTATTTTCTAATTACTTCTATTATATGATTACTTTCTTAATTAATTACTTAACAAATAATTAATTCCATCATTAAATAATCTTTAATTCTTTAATTAATTAATTACTCCATAATTAATTAACTTCAAACAATTATATTAATCAATCCTTAGATTAATAACATCAAGTGATTATCCATTAATCACTTTAATTACTCCCATGAGTAATACATTCTTAATTACATTCAATAATTAACCATTAATTACTTCATTAAGTCATCACACTTAAATAATCCATATTAAGTGATTATTAAAAATTAAATAAACTATTAATTAATTATTTAAAATTAATTAAACAATTAATTAATTAACTTCTTATATTTAACAATCCTTAATTACTTAAGAAAACCTTAATCTAAATTAATCTTTTACTTATTAACAAATCATGTAGTCAAGTATTCTTAAGTTCATATCAAAATAAATTAACCATATTTATTTACATAAATTAATCATTTGAAATTAGTCAAATTTTAATGACCTTAAAGACAAATTCATTCAATTTGGTTTACATAATTAGAACTTAAACTTTATTTGGAAATAAAGTATTTAGAAACAAATTTCCAAATTTAGAACACTTCAAATTATCTAATATAAACTTATTTATTTTCAAAATAAATTTGAAAACTTTGTTATTAAAACATTACTTAACAATTTACTTAAAAACTTTAATTTAATATTTAAATTCAAACATTTCCCTTTTAAATTAACATTCAAAATTAAATGAAGCTAATTACTTCAAAAAGAAATCATTCTAAACAAATTTAAAACTTAAAATAAATTCAATCAATAGTTTTAAAAGTTTGATTTACACTTTAATTCAAAACAACAAGTTTTAACTTGTTTTCTATTATAAAACTCAAGCTTGGTTTCATTTATTCAAACTACAAGTTACTTAGCAACTATATTTCATTAACAAGTTTAAATTTGCAAACCTGATCATTACGGTATTAACCAAAAGCAAACATCCTAATACCCAAGACAAACACCTACCAACCCCATGCCTACCTCGAGCAAACCCAGCCCTCAACTACCCCGAGTCGACCACGAGGCAAACACGAGCGAAACTTTGGGCCTCATCTCATCTTCCTCGGTCCCAAACTTCCCAGTGCACACCACACTCTTGTGCACATGTCCCATCAACTCCGGCCAAGTTAGGTCGTCGCGACTATCGACGTTGGTTACTTCAACGCGTGCGACCCAATACCAAACCCAGAATCACGAATGAATACGCGAATTGAAAATCGATCTCTAGCTCGAAAATACTGCAGAACCCTCTTCCACAAAACCACCATCGTCACCGACCATCCTACGTCGTTCACCTTGTCGACCCTACCATCGAGATGCCAGGACCTTGAGCTCCTTTCCCCCTATATGCGAACACCTCCGATCCTCCATCCAAGACGCAAAAGCTTCTACAGTCGGCCGAAACAAATCAACTATAAAGCCCTAATTCCTTCAAATTTGAACAATCCAGCAAATGGAAAAATCCAATTGCATTTTTCCCAACATCAACCACATATAAGCAAGCTACGATCAAAAATCCAGCTTCAATTATCACCTTGATCTTCGGCAATTCACAAAAGTTCCCAAATTGAACAAAACCCAAATTCTCGTGATTCATCAAACTGAAAATCATGAAACATGTATTAAAAATCATGATTTTTGCCCACTAATTTATTCCTGTAATCTAAATCATAAATCAAGATTGATGATTTATCATGTATAACAGTATTTTTACTGTTATTCTTATTTTTAAAATTATTTGTAAACTAAAAAAATCCACAAACTATTTTTAAAATTTCCATTAAACATTAACAAACAATTTTCATTCATATGCCAAGATCTAATATGGATTAGATTTGTGGGTATTGAATTTTTTTCCCTTTACAGAACATTCATAGCAAAACACAGAGAACACACTTGCATGTATATACACAGACAATCTCACCCACATATACATACCAATTCATAAAAATTCATGCTAAAGAACTTTAATACAAGTCAATATTAAGACATGCATGGTAGTAAAATCAGATCAACTGTTTTTAAAAGAAATTTACTTACATGTTCATATAGGCAGAGCAGTTTCAATTTGCAGGCCTGAACAACTTTAATTTGAAAAAGCTTTGATAAGCTTTGATTTGCTGTAGAAATCCTAATGCATGCTTACAATTTGATGTATTAAACTTGCTGTTGCTCTCATACGAAATGCAGGTTGAAGTTGATGTTGCTAATTTTGAAAAATGCTGATTCCATCTTTGATTTGCTTTGCAGATTTGATTTCAAATTTCAGGTAGCATTTTGTTTTTAGTTTTCAAGTTTCAGGTTTTGTTATTTTCTGGTTGCCATTAATTTTTTGAACTAAGAAGTGAAACAAAGAAATAAAAATGTTTGTAAAACAAATTTTCTTCTAATAACATTTATTAAAAATTAAATGAATATGTTGCCACTTGTTATAATTTGAACAAATGTCAAATGTAATTCCTTTTAGCTTACAAGTGTTATTAAAATGTGTTAACATGTTTACACATGTTTATTAGTATTTTATAAATTTTTATTTAATTTAAAATGTAAATATAACTTACATATTTAATTTACTAAGTAAATAAATACTGTCATATATATAAATAAATCTCTTATACATGTAAAATTTAAAATCTAAAACATTTATAGATACATTTATAATCATTTTATTTAAACATTTTAAAGAAAACAAAAATAAAACTTTAATTAAACCCTTTTTAAACTATCATATTTAAAATAAACAATTATCTTATATTTTTAAAACAAATTGAATTAAACTAAATTATCTTTTTAAAATATAATTTTTGAAACAAAGCTCTAAATTGCAATTATAAAGTATTAATAGATTTAAATTGAATTTCAAAACAATATCAAATTATACCATATACATACATATATATTACAATCTGAAAATTCATCTTTAATTTAAAACAAAAGATATTCTATTCACAATATATATCAAATATATATATTATAAATAGAATAAAATTTTATTAGCTTTGAAAAAAACAAATCTTATCAATTTTAAATTATTAAAAAGATATTGATCACAATTATCAGATTAAAAATTTATTAACCTATAAAAGATTAAATTTACAAATTTAAATTAAAATTATAAAGAAAAATTATCAAACCGGTTTAATTATTAACACAGACTATTAAATTTATATTGCCCAAAATTTCAGGTCGTTACAATAATTTATAAAAGTTATAAATTATTATTGTGGAGAAATTAATATAGTGGTTATATTAATTATTTTATTATCTTTTTAATTTATTATTAGAGGGCCTAAAATTATTTAATAAAATATATACTGCTATATGTTTGTTTAATTATTTTTGGGCCAATATAATAATTATTTTTGGGTCAAAAACATCGAGCTTTGGTTTGCCATGGGGACAAGGGTTTCCCCTTTTCTTTCCGCCGTCTTCATTTCTGCTCTTTTTTCTACTTTGTTCTACTCTCACCTCTTTTCCTTTCACTCACTTCGTCTCTTCGATTTTTGTTTCTTCCTCTTCCTTGCTTTCTTCCATGTTTGAACCTAAGCTCGATGTCTCCATCTTAGAACATCTTTTCATTTTTTTCTCTAGATCTGGAGCTGTGTGCAATTTTTTGGCGCTCGATGCTCTTGAGCCGTCTATTTTCAGATGAAAGCTTCGGTCTTTTTGATGGGTATAGATGTACGGTAGATCTGTCTTTCCGATTTCGCCACATTGTCTACACCTCTTAGATCTGGTGTCCTTTCATGCTCTAAGATGGTTCTCAGCCTCTGCTACGCTCTTCTCTGACCTGCTTCCAGACTCCTAGTTTGTCAGATTATCAATACGTGTTGCCATGGCGATGCTCTTGAGCCACTATCAAGCCTGACCTTGATTTATCTCTGCAAAGAATGGTAGCTGAAAGCAGACCCGAGCCTACTCTTATAGTGAATGGCAAGGGTTAGATCGTTCATCGATGCTGGTCTTTCCTTTCTTTGAGGTTCTATTCTTCTAGGTTGGTGCTTGCAACTGTACGACGGTCTGTTGTTACCCATGGTGTGCCAAGCCTTTGTTTTATCTGATTTGCTGGTTACTAATTGCTTGAGATAGGTGTTTTAGCAAGTGCCTAGCTACTGTTGTTTCTTCATATTTATCATACGCAGGTGTAGCTTTGAATGTTGAAGGTCTCTTTAGGTTCACTCGAGGAATTCTTGCCAGTTTTTGCTGGTATGACAATGTCAGGCTTTTTGTTCTGACGATGTAATTAGCACTTGGAAGCTTATTGTGGTAGTGTTCTAATCTATTGAAGCTTCTTTGTTATGTTCTTCCAACTCCCTTGCTGTCTTGGAAGCTTGTTAATTTGGTTTGAGTGTATGCTTTTGTGCTTCATTCTGTATGTGCACGCAAGTCAGTGAAATAATTCCTCAGTATCTGTGCTATCACTCTTTTGCTACCTTGTTGGGGATATGGAATGGAACTATGTAACGTTTGGTTAGGAGTATGGTATGTTTGTTAGCATGGTCAGTTTTTGTTGTTCGCCCTGCGTAGTGATAGTTTGAGTAGTCTAGTATTTTAGCTAGCTCCAGTATTGTAATATAGAAAAGATAAAGTGGACGGTCCACTATAAATGTGGTATGTAGTGGACGGTCCACTTTAAAAACCGAATTAGTAGTCTGCCAATCTGCCAAACTCCTGTAACTATTGTAATTATTATTTGTTATAATAATAAGTGTTACGGATCACTATAAAAACCAGTCGGCTTTGCCATAATTTAAATATGTCCAGCACCACTATCTAAGTAGTTTTCATTTTGGCTTTGGTCTATGAGGTCAAAAGTTCAAATTTTACATGGCCCATGATTCGAACCATTGGACATCGTAACTTGTAGTATGTTGTATATCATCCAAGACTTGTATTTTAACCACGTACTATCATCTAAATACTCGATTTCAAAAAAATATAGCAAATTATATGAAACATCCCCCACTTAGAGATCTAAAAATGAACATCGATGATGCTGTAGTCATCAACATGATTATTCTCAAATGACAAAAGTGAGTTCAGTATGTGTGTGTATATACTACAGATCTAAGTAAATAGAGAAAAAGAAATTTTCATTACACATGATAGTCTTGAGAGTCTTTTCGATTATAGTGCGTCCCAAACATGTGCCCACATAGGGTTCAAATACAATAGAAAATAAATAAAGTCATGCTCGATATGTGAAGATGCCAATATGGGCACTTAAGTAGTGGAAATTTAAACAATAATTGTTTGCAAGCAAGCCTCCTACTTCCATCTTCGATTTGCTTTATTCATCTCTTCCAAAGCCTCCTACCTAAGTCCATAAACTCAGTCTACTCAAAAGTACCCGTGAGTTTATGGAGAAAACAATAATAAAAACGGAGGTTAGACAAAAAGTCTAGTATGAGTAATATGTTTCCATAAAAACACATCATATAGTGAAATCATGCTGCTAAAGCATAGAACAGGTTTTTCCTTGGCTATTCAAAAAAAGCACACAACAACAAACTACCACATGTAAGTTATAAGTCATGTTTAGTTTGTTCCCAAAACCTCGACTGGTTCTACCAGTGGTAACCTAATGAATTATGTTTCCTTAAATCTTGGCCTTGGTGCAGTTCAATCATGTGTAGTTTCGACTCATGTCATTTTCCCTCAAAATTCAACCAGCTTTTGTCCAAAACATTAAAACTTCTTTGAGACAGTCCTTCTTGTGCCTTTGGACGTTAGGCCATCTATACCAATGCATCCCTCGACATAGGACAACCCCGTGCCCATCCATCTTTTGGCGCAGTTCCGTCCTATGCCTTTTGACTTTTAGCTTTTACCAGCATTTCATCTTTTAGCACACTACTTATCTATGCGGCATTGACTCTCCTCCTATAGTCAATGGGCTTCTACAGGAAATTCACTACCTTCGATCCAAGGTATTTCCTTTATTTTCTTAGTATTTGTCCATTACCTCGGCTCCACAACTAATGAAGTCTAATAAGTTATTACCAACTGTAATAACTCTAGTCGACACTATTTGGAATTAAACTTAAAAATATGATTTAATTCACCTTGATTAATCTTAAGAATAAAATTGATAATTTTATTAGTTATGATTTCCAAATTAAAATGGATTTGGGATTAAATAAATGGGAAATTCAATGAGTATCCTTTTATGAAACTTTATTCTTATATTTGATAATATAAGAATAATTTTGGGAAAATGTGATAATTAGATATATGAAAATAATTTGTAATGTAAAAATGTGAATTATAAAGTTCTATTCGTTTATTTATTATAAGTGGAAATTTATGATAAAATATTTCTCTTCTCCAATTATTTCAACCAATGCTGTAAAATTTATTAAAATATCAATATTGAGATTTATTGTTTAAAATGAGATTTTATAATTAATAATTTATTTTTATCAAAAGAACGAGAATAACTTTTATTTTCAAACGGTTATATTTAATGTTATAAGATATCTCATTATTAATAGAAATGAGAATTTTGAAATTACTGATTGATTTCAGAAAATTTTGAGAAATCAAAATATGTTAACTAAATCACTGTTTAGTGTGAAAAAAGTGTTTTATAATAAGTAAAAAAATATAAACACCTTTTTTCTTATTGGGTTCATGCAAACCCATTTGGCCCATATAGGAGATATTGTAAGGAGAAAATTAAACTTGCGTTCATTTCCTTATCATTTTGTTTCCAGCTCAAAATTTTGAAAATAAGAAACCTTTAATTCTCATAACCCTAGCTCTATTTTCCCCCTAAATCTAAGTGCAAACCAAAGGGCTTTTGTTGTAACGACCCAGAATTTCTAGTCGTTAATTTTGAACATTTAATTCATTTTAAACGTTAAATGTGAATTTTGAATTGATTTTGAAGTAAAAAGATTTAGGTTAAATTAATAGAATTAGTTAAATTTCAAATACGGGAATTGAACTGAAATTTGAATAATAATAATTTAATATTGGAATTGGGATAATTGGTGATTCTGGATGTAAATAAGTATAAAAATAGATTCTAAAATTTATTTTAAGTCCTATTTAGATTTGAATTATAATATTGGATTGTTGGATAGAATTAAAAGTCGATAAGTTAAATTTGGAATTTTATATTAATTTATTAATAGAATTTAATAATATAATAATGAAATAATCAGATTTTGATTTAAACTAAATGAGAATGATTTTTAATGTGAATATATATTTTGTATGATTTATAATAAAGTTAGTAAAATTTTAAAAGTGAAATTTTAAGTGATTTCGACAATTTCGAAAATCGCTCAATTTAATCGACGAGTTAAAATAGCTTTCCGAGGCACAGTCTTGGATTTCGACTAAACTAGTTCCATTGGATCCATAATAGTTAGTTGTCATCAGATTTCAATTTTCGTAGCAATCGGAGTTGTCGTTTGACCCTGGCAGCTCAAAACACATAGAAACTATTTTAACCGATTTAATTTAAAATTGATCGTTTATTTCCATAACTCGCGCATACGATCGAATTAGCCTCTGAACCACGTTCCATTGTGTTCGAAATGTGGGTAAAACCTTAGAAACGCCTGTCGACACGTGTCTTTTGGAGATCGTGTGAAAAGTTGCTTTAAAATGGATATAATATTATTTAAATAATATTAAACAATGTGGATTTATGCAAAATTTTGGGTTGAAACCCTAATCATTTTCATAGCCGCAGCCTCTATACTCTTGATGGCCGAAACCCTTCCCACCTTCTTCCCTTGATCTCCACTCATCCACTCAATTTCATCGAATGGTTTCAACGGGAAAATCGTAGAGATCGATGTAGGCTTCACATCTATACGGTGGATGGTCACGAAGCTCGTCGTGGAGGCCAGAATCTGCTCAAGAAGGTGACACGTTTGGGCGTGTTTTTCGAGACGAGCAAGGAACCGAGCTTGACGAGATTTCTTTCGATTGATGTTGGCGTTGAGGTCTTCGACGCAGGAGTCTCCGATCGAGCTAGAAATCGTCGGGGATGGTCGCGTTTTGGGTTTGAATGGAGGTGGTTTGGGTTCGTTTTGTTGCCTGTAGATGAACGAGAGGGAAGAAGGGTTGGATGGTTGATTTTCGTTTGGTAAATAAAAAAAAGGATATTTTTTTAAAATTGGTAATTGAACTTTATAAATTCTTATCTTGTGCATACGTTATCATATTTCGACGAAATTGACAGCGTCGAAATCGCAGCGATGAGTACTACGCAGTGGGGCAATTTTGAGATCATTTTGAGCAAGTAAAAATTTAGGTTAAATCGAACGCGTTCGAATTAATTTAAATTTGAACGCTCATTGGAAATTCAAGGTGAGTTAATCTCACTCACATCTGGACACAGTAAAGTTAAATAGCTAATATTTAAATGTTTGATTGGTTGTTTAGCAGAATATGATAATTATTATCAGATTGAATCGATATTTATTGGTTGTGCTAATATCTGTGGAGCAGGGAAACAGGCTGGAGGGATCCAACTGGATTCCTCACAAAATAGAAATTTTATTTATATTCTGTGATATATCTCACTGATATCCTGTGATAAATTGTTTTAGATCTAGTTATGTTGTGTTTCATTTATATACTGGATAGATTAAATTGAAAATTAAATTGTGTTGTGCTATGATTGGGTGAATACAATCTAAGAATTTAAATATAAATAAATAAATTAGGTTTAAAAGGAAATAAAAGAAATTCTTAAGTAAAGAATTTATAAGGAATTAAATTCAAGAAATTGGTTGAAAATTTGAAGTGTTTGAAATTGTGATTTAAAAGGGAAATGAGAATTGTTTTAAATTAATAGCGAGATTTATTTTTAACAGGATGGGAAGTGTATTCTTTTCAGGAAACTAAGCATGTTTTAAAGAAAGATTTTCGAAGTATAAACTAGACAGTTTTGTAAAGTTGTTTTTAAAATATTTTAGGAAAAATTATTATTATTTTTAATTGTTTTTAAGTGAAAGCAAATATTTCATTAAATAATTATGGTATTTAATTATTTTAAAAAGTAAAGTAGTATTAAGTTTTCAAATGGAATTATGGTATAAATATTTGATTTAATAACTTTATTTTAAAAGTTAAACTTGGCTTAAAGTACTTAGGAAACCTCTATATATTTCCTTAAGTATTATTTTCAATTAAATAATTTCTAGAAGATTTATTTTAAATATTTTATACATATGTTTTGAAAGTGACTTCCAGGAAATAGCAATATGAGGAGTTTATTTTTAAAGTATGGAAAGGAATTCATGAGATAAACGTAAAATTTGAATTGGGATAAATCGTGTAGGATTTATAAAAAGAATTATTGGGGTTATCCTAATATGGAAGTGTATTTCTCTGAAAAGCCAAGTACGTTTTTAAAGCAGATTTTTGAAAAAAGCTAGAAGTTTTGAAGTTGTATTAAAGAATGGTTTCAAGAAATTATTTAAGTTGTAAGAATTATATAAGTGAACATTTATCAAATTAGTTAAAGAAGTAATTATTTAAAAGGGGTAATTAGTATTATGTTTTAAAGAATATTATTAATATTTATGCTCTATAAAATGGTTTTATGTTAAAGATAATTAATTTAAAGTTTTACTTGAAAACTTGTATAGGATTTCATAGCTTTATTATAAAATTCAGTATGACTTAACTTTATTTTGAAGATAATAGTTTATATTTTATAAAGCAGTTTGATTCGAAATATTTTTAAAAGGTATATATATTTTAAGTTAAGTATGTAAGAAGTTTTAATATAAATGTTTTAATGAATGTCAAGAATTAAGTATTTAAATTATTTTAAATCTAAATATTGGTACTTGGATGTTTTCATAGGAAGTAAAGATTTGGGGATTTACTCCATGAGAAGAGTTGGGTTTGAAAACTGTTTCAAAAGGGCTGGAAAATGGAAATATATCTTGCAAAGATATTTTTGAGGAAAATAAATAATGTGGAAAATTATTTATTATTGATGGGTGCTTATGGATGTTAATTGATAGCTAAATCACCGACTATCAATATTGGACAATGCGTTGATCATTTCGAAGAGACCGGGATCGGGATTAATTTCTCGAAAACCACTTCGATCCGGTTTGTACGTTTCGTGGAAAAACGAGTTTGTATTTGAAGATGGAGCAGTGAAGTGCAAGGGTTAGTTGCTACTAATCCTGAGGATATTTCCAAAATGAATGTAGTAGGAGTAGTGCCTTCGGTTCCGATCGAACCCGAGATGGACTTGTATGGATGAATGCTTTCAGGACATCGTCAGGTGGACGATGGGAATTCTAAGTGAAACGTTCTGAAGGTAATGCTTAGCCTCAAGCCTCATCAACCGGGAATGACTGAAAATCAAGGGTTATGCAGCAAGGCTGGTGGGTAGTACCTATTTCGGGTGAGGTCATCCCTGTCTAGATGTCCCTTTTATTTCGTCTTAGTGGTGCGGTTGCTGATCACAACCGTGGGGTGATCTTACTCTGAATTATCCAGTAAGAGGTAGTCCCGGCCTTGTGTTGCAGAGGATCGGGAATGGTCCTTGGTACACTGATCTAGACTAGGTACTGTGACAGGTGATACCCTAGTGCCTAGTCATTAGTTGGAAATCCATTCTCCCTACACGCCTTTTACGAGTTTTGTTTGTATTACCCACGATTGTGGCTAGTAGCTGGAATTTAATGAATGTAACAATTTCGGCTATTTTATAAGTATTCGTATATGGACCCTATTATAATATCAGAGGATTTTTATAAAAAGTGTTTTAGCTATCGTAAGGTAAAAACCCGACATGTTTATTTGGGGCGTGGTCTTACGAGATGCTTTTGTTTTCAAAAGGATTTTTGAAACTTTAATAATCAATTTGGGTGAATTATTATCAGCTGGTATTCCAGACTGACACGGGTGTTATTTCATTATAATGCTCTGGTCAAACCGAGTAATATAGATTACAGGATAGGCTGCTATAGAGCAGGAGAGGAGCTGGAGTCTAAGACGTATTATCCGTACTTTTTTATATCCGCTAATGCGGTTGTTTGAAATTGTAAGGCTGGAAATTATTGTTTGTTTGTAATACTCTGATGTTATATTGTATAAAACAGATATAGTTTTCATTTTGTGTAAAGAGCTGATATTATATATTATATTTTGTTCCGCTGCGTCTGTGAGATTCTGTTATTGTTTAGTTCCTTATTTCTTCTATCTTCCTTCTTTTCCCTCAACAATCTGTCCCTTCCGGCTCTTGATCATCTGCATATCATACTATGGAGTATTTTGTGTCAATTTTCGAGGGTCGAGAAGGGCGCGTCGCCACACTTGGTATGAGAGCTTAGGTTGGCGATAACCTAGGCTTTGGTGGGGAAATTACTCATTAAATAGAGTCAATAGTACTCTATAATAGGTTGAGTGTATTAATAGATATGAGAGCATACTTGTTAGTGAATATAAAATTGTTTGTATACTATGTTGATTTATCGGTTGAGTGTTTATGAATTCTGGTCGGTGCGGGAAGTACAACCGTATCGATTGAGTTTTCTAAACTCTTAAACTAGATAAACCGACATAGTTTTGTTTTTCAAATGTTTGTTTTTCAAATGGGTAAATGAAATAATTTTACCCAAAATTATATTTTGATATAAAAGAAATAATTTTCTGAATTTATTATATATGTTTGATTGTTTGGATGTGGATATCTTAATCAAATAAGAATCTAAAATTTGAAATGGTTGTAACCAAATAAAATTATATGAGTATAAATTATACAAAAGATAAAAATTTGAATTAAACCAGAATTTAAATCCCGAAAATTTTGAAAAGTGTTTTAAATGTATTGAAAACAAAAGTTTGGAAATTTAAAATTTTGGGAATGTTTGACATGTTTTCCAAAGTGTTTGAAGGCAATGATGGAGTATTATTTTGGGGAAGTATTTTTGAATGAGAATTGTTTTGAAATGAATTTGGTAAAGTAAGAAAGCACTGAACTCACTTCAGTCGCTGGAAAATAATCCTGATGATGATGGCCACATCATTAGAATTTATTTTCGAGTTTCTAAAGTGATGGATTGCTTCC
Organism: Allium cepa; assembly: GCA_030765085.1. NCBI lineage: Eukaryota > Viridiplantae > Streptophyta > Magnoliopsida > Asparagales > Amaryllidaceae > Allium > Allium cepa. Next base: position 324,371,202 of record CM060939.1, read on the forward strand.
ATAGTAATTGGATATGATATCTGTTTAGATTTGTTTGATGTACAAGGTGATTTAGGAATTTCAAAAGGGGGAAATTTGTTTTGGTATAAACAAGTTATTTGGAATCCGAAGATTTGATTTGATATACCAAGTAAGTATGGGTTGATTATTATTTCAAAATGGTTTTGAAATAAAACCGGGTAATTGAATTATGGTAAATTCCATTTAAATAATGTGTAAAGTTAAAATGAATCAACTATTGAACTTATTAAGTGAAGTTGATATTAATAAGAAGGAAATGAAAATTTTAATCCTGGAATTAAAATTTAACTTGAGTATATGGAAGTGAATAGAATATTTGAATTTGATTGGGGATAAGTTAAATAAATTGGACTTAGAATAAATTTAATTTGGATTAAACTGAAATGTAAAATGACTTTGTAATTGTGGGTCATGGTGTAATAAATTGTACTCATAAGCTATTAAGTGTTATACTTATAATCTGAAATTGTGGATTTAAAATTGTGTAAAGAATTAAATTGAAAGAAAATTTGTATCCTTAGGAATTTAGTGATATATATATATGTATATATATATATAATTTGGAATTATTATTATAAGATGAAAATAACTTAAATGGGCAATATAAGCTTTTAGATAAATAAGTTCGTGAACTTAAGAATAGAAAATCAGATTGTAAACCCAAGTAAAATGGAATTATAATCACAAATGGGGAATAGTTAAATGGTATGGTGAATTCAAGCTTAATCCTAAATGAAATGTAAATTGAAATAAGGTGAAGAAAATATAAAAGATAAAAGGTGAATGGACCTAAGTCAGTAAATATGGCTTGAACTTATATTAAAAGAGAAATAAATTGGATCGAATTGGATTTAACTCCGATTAAATGGAATCGAGTTAAATTTTGATTGAATTGAAATCAAAGTTCAGTTGCGTTATAAATAATATTGAATGAAATTCAATTCTCATTTAAGTAGTAAAGGAAGTGGAATGAATTTAAGTTGGCTAAATAAATTTAGTTAAACTTGAATTAAATTTGGGAAAAAAATTGAATTAAATGGAATTTAAATTAAGTAAGAATGATATTGAATGGATTAAATTTTCACTCAAGTAGATTCAAAAAGGATTGTTTAGAAATGAATTTAGTGTAAGCTAAATTAAATGGAAATTTTATTGAATTGAATAAGAAAATAAATTTAAAATGGATATGGTCCAAAATGCAAGTAAAATTCAGTTTGGGTATAAGATAATTGAAAATGGTCATACTATTAATAAAAGTCAGAATGAATCGAGGAGCTGAATTAAAATTTATAATGGATTGAGTAAATAAACAAATTGAGTTAAAATTTGTAAATGAATTGGAATTTGATTGGATGAGAATCAAATGAAAATAAAATAAAATTGATTTGAGAAGAAATGGAAATATTGTGAAAGAACTTAAGCAAATTGGAAACTGATTATGGTCGAGCTTTATATGTGGTCTTGGATAAAATTTGTTTAGATAATAAAATTGAAATGCAAGTGAAAGGATTTTAATTAATTATTGTGATGAAATAAGTATATTTGGGATTGTGAAAAATTACGAATGAACTAAAATTAATATATATCTAAGTTGGAATTAATTTTAAATGGTTATAAGCTTAAGTGATTGTTACTTGCTTGGATAACTTTAAATTTGCATAGAAATTGGTCGATTGTTGTAAACGGAAGTGGATTGATTTGAAGAAGCAAATAAAGTTGATTTTGACTCGATCGAAATAAGTGTAATATAATTAAGTGGTTCTGCACATAAATGAAAATGGGTCATAAAAGAAATGCAAATGTATCAATTGGAAATTAGAATTTGATTGTGGATCAATTTGGAATTGTACAGAAGTAAATTTATATAAGTAGACACATATTGATCATATTGAAGTGATTTTGAGTTGGTCGTGATAAATATGTATTGAATGTAGCAAACTTGGTTGTAAATCCATTTTGAGTAAAGGAAAACGAAATTTGGATTTATTAGGTAAATTTAATGGTGTTGAATTGTAATTGCTTACAAAATATGGTTAACATGTTAAATTATGAGGTTTACTTGTTTAAACTATGAAATTGATGTGTTTGGCTAGTTTAATGAATAGAATGTTAATAAATTCTCATATTATTGAAAACTGATGTGTTTTCTTAAGTAAGTACAGGTACGGGAGGCAATTGATAGGGTTGGAGAGCGTATATGCAATATTACTTAGCTGCTTGCTTTTAAAATGCTAATAAAAGGTATGCCTACGCAATAAAAATAGGAGATATGAACTGTTTTCGGTTTTTCGACCGTGTGGGTCGATGTATATATATTTATATCTATTGCGATATTGCAAAAGCTCCTCCGTACAAGAGAGACTCTACCAAAATTTTCCGGAAATTTTGGGAGTTAGAAAATTTTTGGAATTTTTGGAAACGTTTTCTTAACGATAAATTGATTTTAAATTAAAATTTAAAATAAAAGGATGTCGGAAAAGTGAATTTGAGATTTGATTTGAGACTAAAGAGTTAGGAAAAGTGAATTTGAGATTTTCACTAAGTAAGTTTTGCTATTAGGCTTGGAGCATTATTTCTACCTTAGCAAATTTCGGGGACGAAATTTTTATAAAGGGGAGGAATGTAACTACCTAGAATTTCTAGTCGTTAATTTTGAACATTTAATGCATTTTAAATGTTATATGTGAATTTTGAATTGATTTTGAAGTAAAAAGATTTAGGTTAAATTAATAGAATTAGTTAAATTTCAAATGCGGGAATTTAGTTGAAATTTGAATAATACTAATTTAATATTGGAATTGGGATAATTGGTGATTTTGGGTGTAAATAGGTATAAAAATAGATTCTAAAATTTATTTTAAGTCCTATCTGGATTTGAATTATAATATTGGACCGTTGGATAGAATTAAAAGTCGATAGGTTAAATTTGGAATTATATATTAATTTAATAATATAATAATGAAATAATTAGATTTTGATTTAAACTGAATGAGAATGATTTTTAATATGAATATAATTTTTTTATGATTTATAATAAAGTTAGTAAAATTTTAAAAGTGAAATTTTAAGTGATTTTGACAATTTTGGAAATCGCTCGATTTAATCGACGAGTTAAAATAGCCTTCCGGGGCACAGTCTCGAAATTCGACGATACCAGTTCCATTGGATCCGTAATAGTTAGTTATTATCGAATTTCAATTTTCGTAGCAATCGGAGTTGTCGTTTGACCCAGGCAGCTCAAAACGCATAGAAATTATTTTAACCGATTTAATTTAAAATTGATCGTTTATTTCTGTAACTCGTGCATACGATCGAATTAGCCTCCGAAACACGTTCCATTATGTTCGAAATTCGGGTAAAACCTTAGAAACACCTGTCGACACACGTCGTTTGGAGATCATATGAAAAGTTGCTTTAAAATGGACGTAATATTAAAATAATATTAAATAATGTGGATATATGCAAAATTTTGGGCCGAAACCCTAATCATTTTCACAGCCTCCGCCTCTATACTCTTAATGGCCGAAATCCTTCCCACCTTCTTCCCTTGATCTCCACCCATCCACTCAATTTCATCGAAAGGTTTCAACTGGAAAACCGTAGAGATCGACGTAGGCTTCACATCCATATGGTGGACGGTCACGAAGCTCGTCGCAGAGGCCAAAATCTGCTCGAGAAGGTGACGTGTTTGGGCGTGTTTTTCGAGATAAGCAAGGGCCGAGCTGGACGAGATTTCTGTCGATTGATGTTGGCATTGAGGTCTTCGACGCAGGAGTCTCCGATCGAGCTAGAAATCGCCGGGGATGGTCGCGTTTTGGGTTTGAACGGAGGTAGTTTGGGTTCATTTTGTTGCCTGTAGATGAAGGAGAAGGAAGAAGGGTTGGATGGCTGATTTTCGTTTGGTAAATAAAAAAAAGGAAATTTGTTTTTAAATTGGTAATTGAACTTTATAAATTCATATCTTGTGCATACGTTATTAGATTTCGACGAAACTGGCGAGCCGGAATCGCAGCGACGAGTACTACACAGTGGAGCAATTCTGAGATCATTCTGAGCAAGTAAAAAATTTAGGTTAAATCGAACACCGTTCGATTTAATTTAAATTTGAACGCTCATTGGGAATTCAAGGTGAGTTAATCTCACTCACATCTGGATACCAGTAAAGTTAAATAGCTAATATTTAAATGTTTGATTGGTTGTTTAGCTGAATATGATAATTATTATCAGATTGAATCGATATTTATTGGTTGTGCTAATATCTGTGGATGCGGAGAAACAGGTTGGAGGGATCCAACTGGATTCCTCACAAAATAGAAATTTTATTTATATTTTGTGATATATCTCATTGATATCCTAAGATAAATTGTTTTAGATCTAGTTATGCCGTGTTTCATTTATATACTGGGATAGATTAAATTAAAAATTAAATTGTGTTGTGCTATGATTGGGTGAACACAATCTGGGAATTTAAATATAAATAAATAAATTGGGTTTAAAAGAAAATAAAGGAAATTTTTAAGTAAAGTATATAAAAGGAATTAAATTCAAGAAATTGGTTGAAAATTTGAAGTTTTTGAAATTGTGATTTAAAAGGGAAATGAGAATTTTTTTAAATTAATAGCGAGATTTATTTTTTAATAGGATGGGAAGTGTATTCCTTTCTGGAAACTAAGCATGTTTTAAAGAAAGATTTTTGAAGTATAAACTGGAAAGTTTTTTAAAGTTGTTTTTAAAATATTTTAGGAAAAAATTATTATTATTTTTAATTGTTTTTAAGTGAAAGCAAATATTTGATTAAATAATTATGGTATTTAATTATTTTAAAAGTAAAGTAGTATTAAGTTTTCAAAGAGAATTATAGTATATATATTTGATTTAATAACTTTATTTAAAAGTTAAACTTGGCTTGAAGTACTTAGGAAACCTCTATATATTTCCTTAAGTATTATTTTCAATTAAATAATTTCTGGAAGCTTTATTTTAAATATTTTAAACATATGTTTCGAAAGTGATTTGCAGGAAATAGCAATATGAGGAAATTATTTTTAAAGTATGGGAAGTAATTTACGGGATAAACGTAAAATTTTAATTGTGATAAATCGTGTAGGGTTTATAAAAAAATATTATTTGGGTTATCCTAATATGGAAGTGTATTTCTCTGAAAATCCAAGTACATTTTCAAAGCAGATTTTTGAAAAAAGCTAGAAGTTTTCAAGTTGTATCAAAGAATGGTTTCAAGAAATTATTTAAGTTGTAAGAATTTTATAAGTGAACATTTATCAAATTAGTTAAAGAAGTAATTATTTAAAAGGTGTAATTAGTATTATGTTTTAAAGAATATTATTAAAATTTATACTCTATAAAATGGTTTTATGTTAAAGATAATTAATTTAAAGTTTTACTTGAAAACTTGTATAGGACTTCATAGCTTTATTATAAAATTTAGTATGACTTAACTTTATTTTGAAGATAATAGTTTATATTTTATAAAGAAGTTTGATTCGAAATATTTTTAAAAGGTATATATATATATATATTTTAAGTTAAGTATGTAATAAGTTAATATAAATGTTTTAATGTATTTCAAGAATTAAGTATTTAAATTATTTTAAATCTAAATATTGGTACTTGGATGTTTTCAGAGGAAGTAAAGATTTGGGGATTTAGTCCATGAGAAGAGTTGGGTTTGAAAATTGTTTCAAAAAGGCTGGACAATGAAATATATCTTGCAAAGATATTTTTGAGGAAAATAAATAATGTGGGAAATTATTTATTGTAGATGGATGCTTATGGATGTTAATTGATAGTAAAATCACCGACTATCAATATTGGACAATGCGTTGATCATTTCAAAGAGAGTGGGATCGGGATTAATTTCTCGAAAACCACTTCGATCCGGTTTGTATGTTTCATGGAAAAACGATTTTGGATTCGAAGATGGAGCAGTGAAGTGCAAGGCCTATTCACTACTAATCCTGAGGATATTTTCAAAATGGATGTAGTAGGAGTAGTGACTTCGGTTCCGTTCGAACCTGGGACGGACTTGTATGGATGAATGCTTTTGGAACATCGTCAGATGGACGATGGGCATTCTAAGTGAAACATTCTAAAGGTAACACTTAGCCTCAAGCCTCATCAACCGGGAATGATTGAAAATCAGGGGTTATGCAGCAAGGCTGGCGGGTAGTACCCATTTCGGGTGAGGTCATCCCTGTCCAGATGTCCCTTTTATTTCGGTTTAGTGGTGCGGTTGCTGATCACCACCGTGGGGTGATCTTACTCGGGATTATCTAGTAAGGGGTAGTCCCTACCTTGTATTGTAGGGGATCGGGAGTGGTCCTCGGCACACTGATGTAGACCAGGTACTGTGACAAGTGGTACCCCAGTGCCTAGTCAATAGTTGAAAATCCATTCTCCCTACGCGCCTTTTATGCGTTTTGTTTGTATTACCCACGATTGTAGCTAATAGCTGGAATTTAATGAATGTAACAATTTTGGCTATTTTATAAGTATTTGTATATAGACCCTATTATAATATCAGAGGATTTTTATAAAAAGTGTTTTAGCTATCGTAAGGTAAAACACCGACATGTTTATTTATGGCGTGGTCTTACGAGATGCTTTTGTTTTCAAAAGGATTTTGAAACTTTAATAATCAATTTGGGTGAATTATTATCATCTGATATTCCAGACTGACTCGGGTGATATTTCTTTATAATGCTCGGGTCAGACCGAGTATTATAGATTACAGGATAAGATCCTATGGAGAAGGAGAGGAGCTGGAGTCTGAGACGTATTATCCGTACTTGTTTATATTCGCTGCTGCGCTCGTTTGAGATTATAAGGCTGGAAATTGTTGTTTGTTTGTAATACTCTGATGATATATTGTATAAAACAGATATAGTTTTCGTGCTGTGTAAAGAGCTGATATTATATATTATATTTTGATCCGCTGCGTTTTTGAGATTCTGTTATTGTTTAATTCCTTCTTTCTTCTATCTTCTTTCTTTTCCCTCAACAATCTGTCTCTTCCGGCACTTGATCGTCGGCATATCATACCGTGGAGTATTTTGTGTCGATTTTCGAGGGTCGAGAAGGGCGGGTCGCCACATTTGTCTAATAGTAAGATAAATCAATTTCAGGTAATCTACTCCATCTTCTAATGTGTTTAATTGGTTGATTGATCTCAGTTGTGCTTAGGGTTATAATCTTTCTTTTCAAATTGCTGAAATTAAACCTAGGTAATTGCTGGAAGGTATTAGCCTAGAAGAATTCAAGTCCATATTAGCGAGTTGACAAGAGTTTCTTTGAATAGTTAGTTGTATGTTTGTTTTTTGATTGAAATTGTGATTTGAGATGATGATTTTGAGTTTTTATGGTTGCTGAAAATGCATTCGGAAAATGCGCTGAAGTAAAATAGTGATAACTTGCACATTTTAAACACGTTTGAGGTCAATAATTTTAGGCTAGAAACTAGATTCAGTGAGAAACAAATACTGTTTGGTTACTTTTTGAGATTTTTCTGTTTACTTGACTTGAAATAGAATTGAAAGTGAAATCACAATTCTGTCTTAAATATAATTTTTTATGTTTTAAACCTGAAATTGATTTGACTAAATCATTTTTGTTATCGATCAGAATTTGATAATTGTTGATGTTTTGGATAACATATACTTTTATCTACAATTTTTTTGTTTTAAGTTTTGCATCATTTGTGGTTTATATGGTCGAACATGCGTTTTGATGTCGCTATCCTGAGAAAAAATGATAGGGATAATGAATATTAAACCTAAGAATTCTTTCGACCATAGCCTTTGAACTGCAAGTCCAAATTTCATAATCTTTCTCTTGTTAGAAAGCTCATACTTCTATCTATAACTTTAATGTTTTGAGTTTTGTAAAATTGTCGAAATAGCACTTCTTTATCGCTGGCCTAAGAATAAACGACATAGATAATTATTTTAAAACCAGAGAATTGTTTTGACCATAACTTTTTAAAGGTAATCCGATTTGATGATCCTTTTCTTGTTGGAGAGCTTGTATTTTTATCTACAACTTCTATGGTTTGAGTTTTGAAAATTTTGAGATTTAGGCAATTGAAACTACGTACTTTAAAACTCTAAATTTGATTTAAAAATAAGTATATTTTGGAATGAATGGTTTTATAAAGGAAAGTGATTAAAAGTTTTAAATAAAACTTGTTGAGATTAGTAAATATCGATATTACTTTCATCATAGTTCTCTAAAAATATTATTTCCTACCATTTAATAAATCTTGAGATAAATCTTGGATTTGTTATTTCATTTTATTTAAGAATTTGGAATAAACTTTCAGATAAAATTTGTGAGCTTTAATTCTACAATACAAGAGTACTAATAGTCGACTTAATGTTATTGATTAGTTTAAATGCTTCTAAGTAATGCTTCATCGAATATGGTATAACTCATTAAATAGAATTTTTGAGTGAAATTTACTAACCCATTAGCGGATACTTGAATTTCACTAGGTGGAATGGGATGTTTTGGTTAAATTCTTACGACTACTTTTAGGAAATTATTTAAATTTTTAGAGTTGTATTCTTTTTTAGTGTTCGACATGTGGCTAATAGATTCTTAAGAGAATATAGTTTAGAATTTCCTGTTATATCCATAATGAGTGAGATTTACTTGCTTCTGGTAAATACTCAAAATTCACCAGGTGGTATAGGATATTTTGGTCAAGTTCTAATGATTACTAAAAGTGATAGTACTTGGCACTTTAGAGTTTACTCTTTTTTGGTGTTCGACATGGGGCAGATAGATCCTTAAGAAGTATACTTGTGGATTTTTATATAATCCTTGTGACCGGAATGAATTATATTTTCTCTGATGTTTAGTTATGTTTTTAGGATCATTATGATCGGTATGGACTTGGTTTTCTTGGACTTTGAGATTTTGTTTTCACAGTATGGATGATCATTGGTATCGAATCAGTATGATTGATACCACCTTTTGCTTTCAATGGTACAAGTACAATCATTCTGATCATTATGGATTTGGTTTTCTTCAATTTTGAGATATTATTTTTTATTCTGTAATTTTGGACTTTTTTACCATTCTACTTCGTGATTTGCATGTCTTGAGATAAATTTTGAGGATTTGTTATTTATTTGTATTTTGTGATTGTAGCATTCTTGTTTCTTGAGATGTAATTAAAATTGGACTATATTTTGTGACTTGTTTAGATATATGAAACCTATATTTATCTATATGTCATATATCCTAGTATTATATATTTTTTTACCCTTTTGAATATTTAGAGAGTCTGGCCCATTTATTTTATAATACTCGGGATAGACCAAGACTTTTAGGTTACAAGGCATGTAGACCTTTGGATGGATATGCTAGAAGTGTGATAAACCATTTTAACTCTTTAGTTTACCTCACTTAGGATTTTTTATGTATATGAGATGTACATTATTAAACAGAGAGTTGTATTAGATGTACATTATGTGGGCCTAGTATATAATTGTGTAGACTCACAGTTTGAACATATTAATGAGGTTTATTATTCCGTTGTGATCTATGACTATTGTTTACATGATATACTGTTCTAATTCTGATAAATCGTTGTGGTTATGCTTTGGACCGAGACTGTACAAGTCAAAATTTTATTTCCCCAAGTTCTCGGTCTCCACCAATTGGGGGTTTGAGGGCTATTTAGGGATCCACTTTCCCCCTATCTGTTTGTTCTTGCTATGGAACTTCTAGGATCCTTGTCAAAGCTTCTAGTAATGGAAGGCCGCCCAAGATGGGCTTAGCTGGATTTGACTCACATTTTTTTTTGCTGATGATCTCCTGTTATTCTGCCAAGGCAATCAAATCAGCCTCTGTCATTAAGTTTTTATTCCTTTTTTGCTCTCTTGAGAAATAAAGTAAAGCGGTAAATTTGACGTGCCGATGTTAGTTTAAAGATATATTCACATTCGGTCGCCATTAACAAGCCGTATTCTCTGTATTATTAGATGACATTATTTATAACATTCTTTACTAATATCGGTATAGTGGTGGGGTCAGTACATCAACCTTTATACGTGTCATCATCTGTACATTCGTACTCCACTTTTCATTAGTGAAAGGGTTATTTATCTATCCTTTTAAGTATTTGTATAGGATCTTATCCCCAAATCATTTAATATTAATTTCATCGTGTTTATGTGCTTAATAGGTTTCGGCCGTCGCCTTTGATTTATGCAGTTTTGACTTCGATGGTGATGAATTTTAGCCAAAAAATACTTATAAATATATAGAAAAATTCTTAATATCAAATTGACTTGATTTTCTCATGTTCCTAACTTTTAGGTCATTTTATCTTATTTATTTAGTAGGTATTTTCTTTCGAAAATTCATACTTCATTATTTTGGTTAGGAAAATTCTCTACTCTAAAACCCATTTCTAAAATTATGACTAGGACGTCATTAAATTTTCATAGCATTTAGAAATCATCTGTATGGAAACATATCTAAACATCCCCCGTACAGCTATTTTCCCCCAAAACAATCATTAAACATCATTTATCTTATTTAAACACTAACTCATATGAACATTACATATAAAATCAAAGCCAAATTCAAATACTATGAAAACAACATATAGATTTAGTATTACTCATGTAGATCTTTAAATAATCTTGTTTTAATCTTCCTATATTTCATTTCTAGCTTACCTTTTCTTCTTCTTTTTATTTCCTCTTTTAAGGTCATCACCATTAATGTACTCTTTAAAATTAATTTACATTTGAGAAGAATGAATGGAGAAATAAACAATGAGTTATGTTTATTGTCCTACAATAATTTGGGCCATGGCCCTCATAACTTCTGTCCCATTGGTTCATTGTCCTTTTTCTTATTTTATTTGACTTATATAGCCGACCTCATATGATAAGCAAGTGTACGTCCAATGCTCACCCTATTTTCTATTGATTTCCACAACTTTACCCATATAATTTCTTATTTCAGCAATCAATCTTTTTATTAATCAATTATTAATTATGGGGTGTTGTAGGCTTCCCCCTTAAAGGAATTTCGCCCTCGAAATTCAATTAAGGTGTGGTAGTGATTGCTAGTTTATCCCATGCCTACCCTCACATACTCATACAAGTTCCCCTACCCACATGTTATAACAAAAATGTACTAGTACATCGAATAATACAAAATAATCAGCTATAATACTCATATATATATGGTCTACAGCAATACATAACTAACACATATGCTAAGCCAAAACAAACAACTCCGGATAAGTCCTCTTAACATCATCCTCCTTTATTCATATACAATCCTCTAAGTCCTTACTCCGTTGTTATATAGTTAGGGGTTTTCCCTAAGAGCAATTATGTGATTTTTACATATATCTAACTCATTGACCAATCTTGTTAAACATAAAAGTTATTTTCTTTATATAATATACTTGAGATAATATGGTTATACTAATTAACTAATTTGATTAAAGTATATTTAATAGAAAATCCATAAATGGTATGGTTTTTAGTAGTAGTTACAAAGTGTTATAACCGCAAGTAATTTATCATAATAAAAATAAATACACCATTTTAAATGTTCATAGTCAAGATGCATCGAGATTGGATATCGATGTATACATTTAGAACTGAGTATGTAGCACTCTACAAATGTTAGGCAGTGTATTATTCATGGCTGCCGGGGGTACCTAGAGATTGCTTATTAATAGTTATTAGATAATCATGAAATGACTCACTCGATAGTTTTCTATTGGTTAATATAACTAAGGTTAAGCAGAAAATATTGACGTAGTTGATTTGCATAGTTTTCTCGACTTGAGAATACCTAAATCGTCAATATTGAAAATTCATCTTTGATTATAGTCAAATCATGACATGGCATTCCATCAAGTGACTATAGTTAGGTCGGGTGGAAGTATTAAAAGTTAAGCACTATTCAAGGGAAAATTCATCTCCCTCGTTATATGGGGTTAGTATCACGGTCACCTCAAAGTCAAAGTCTCTGGCCAAAGCATTTTAATTAGTATTATTTTTTATTACTCAATCAAGGACTTTGTGTATTGACTATAGAGTTGAATATGGACGATGTTGGAATTTCAACCACTACCAAACTCCCTAACTCCAAAGTGATATGGTTTTGATGAAGAGATTTGGTATAAATAAATGTCACAAATGGGTAATGCTTATTAAATTAAAATAAGAATTTACTGGAACTAAGTAAGCAAAATTTTTGGCCATAATGCCATACCACCTGCAAAATGACATGCGAATGTTAACATTCGAATAGTTCAATGTTAATTGCTTATCGAATTTACACCCAAGAATTACATAACCATATTGATGAATTCTCTTTAGACCAAACGATTTAATTAGTTTACAATTATTATAAATTCATTCAACTAATTAATATTTATCAAGTGTTAATTATAAGTTTTGAATTGATCTGAGGAATAAATATTGATTTATATATATATATATATATATATATTTACAATAGTTATAAATTTATCGATCGATATACGATATCGATAAGCGATTAAATTAGATTTAATTACGTAGTATTTTGGCTTGGGCTTAAATGGGTTTAAGGCCCCTCACTATATCTGCAAATTTCTACTATGGCATGGGCTAGGGGCGGCTAAAACATTGGGAATAGGCTTGGAGATGTGCGATTAAGATTGAGTGGGAAGGGGTAATAGACTTATCTACTTTCTCTCTTATGTAACCGTTTAAATATTGATCTTTAACCCTAATGATTGACACTTTTTTGGCTGCTATTAATTTCCTCCTTGCTGATTGAAACATCTTTAAAAAATAACTCCAAAATCTCAAATCAAATTCAAGTTAAATCCAAAGCTATTCGATAGTGGAAGGTCAGTGATTCCAGACTAGCAATCTGAAGGATCAATATGGAAGAGAATTCACTGTTTCAACGTGGACTCAAGGGCATCTGTAGTAGGTAATATCTATTTATAAATTAAATATATTATCATGTTCATATAATTTGTTGACCATATATACATGTATATATACATATACCATTGTTATTTAATTAGGTTAGATTTTTATATGTAATGTTGTTATCGTAATAGAGATTGGTTATGTGTACAAAATATGATGATCATATTCATAATATAGTTATAATTTTATATTATAAGTTAAATAGATTTTATTTATTATTTTAATAATTTATTCATATATGTTTGTATATTAAGTTGTAAACCAATATGTATAAATATATACATATATTGTATAAAAGTATATATGTTCATATATACTTTATAATATTAATCTAAAGAATCTCTAATACATTTTTATAGTTGTTTTGAATTATGCATTTCAAAAACAATTTTTATATTTTTATTATATATTTATTTTCAATTTTTAATGTACATATGATTTAATAAATTCATATAAAATATATAATGCTTTAAAATTCAATATTTTTTTGAAAATTAATTCATCACATCAGAAGCTTTTGAAAAAATTTCCAATTTTTTTTAACATTGATTCATATTTTTAAAAACTAATTCAAAATTAGGCCATTTTATGCCTTTTCGCAATGCGAGGGAAATGTTGCGTACATTATCGACCTCCCTAGCGCCCGCTATCGTACATGAGCCTCGTGCACATGGTTCCAACGTTCCAACTTTTAATTCAAAATTCAACCATTTTATGATTAATTAATTAAAAATATTATTTAATTCGTAAAATTTTGGAAATTCTGCATGGCCCTTGAAATGTGATCCAGGACTTTCGAAAATCTAAAAATCGAATTTTTCTTTATAAATAATTTTATATTAATTAATTAAGGCCAAAACTACTTATTAATTTATAATATATATATATATATCAAAATATTAAAATCATAATATTTTTAAATCTGAGATATTTTTGAACCGGTGAAGTTAATTATAAATTATATATTTGTGTGTGTACACATAGATTATATTTATATTATATGTGTGTGTATGTGTATATATTGTATTATAGATTAATTTATCATTAATTATTATATTTTCTTTTATATACACATATATATTTATTTTGAAAATAAATACTTTATTTTGAAATTCGTATAACAAATATTTTATTAATTACACACACACACTATTTGTTACTTGTAATATAGCATTTAATTAAATAAATATGAATATATATAATTTTGTAATATTTTAATAATAAAACTTATTTACATGCATGTATTTTTATGTATACATTTATATATATACAATCAATCGGAATTTAACACTACATATTCATGCATGTATTTGGATAATATACAATACATATAAAATGAGCTAATATGCCTATTGCGATGTAAATATCTACATCTATATGCAAACATATTCTACACTTCACAGGTCATTGGTCATTGTGTTACATATGCGCACACGCGCGCGCGTGCACACACACACATACATACATTCATTCATACATACATACATACATACATGTATGTATGTATGTGATACATGTGCATACATATAATTAATTATAAACAAATTAACTTCATAACAAAATATATAAATTCAAATAAAATACATGATATTAGTTAAAATAAATTTAGTAACGTTCTTAATATATTAGACTTATAGGCCCAATTAAGATCCAACATGGAAAAGAATTTGAAATTCACCCATTACTTCCGCCGTGGACTGGTCCAATTCCAATAATGGTATTGGTGCCCAATAGCTTATGCGGTCTCAACTAGTCATGTTAGGATTAACTATTAAGCTCAAAGCCCATATGGTTATTCTTAATAGAAAATGCCTAATTTGAATTGGATCTTATGTTAATTTAAAAATTGTTTTGAAATTAATATAAGTTTTAAATCTAAAAAGTTAAATTTAAATAAGAAAGGTATTATAAATGTTATAATATAAATTTTCAAATTTTTTTAAAATTAAAAATATGAAAATTTTAAATTTAAAAGTTAAATTTAAATTATAGTATATACATATTATAAACGTTATAATATACAAAATTCTCAAAATGTTGAAAAATTAATATAAATTAATTTTGAGACTTATAAAATTTATTAATAAGATTAATAAAATAAATAAATTTAATAATTTAATTAATACAAAATAAGCATACATTATATATTATGATATATATTATGATACTTTAAAATGTTTAAAATAACATAAGTATAGTTGTATGTATATGAATTGAATTTTGAAATTAGTATAATTTAATTAAAATTGTTTAATTAAATAAATTTAGTTAAAAGTTAATTAATTAAATAAATAAAATAAAGGTAAATATACATATATATAAGATATATATGTAATACTATAAAGGTTATAGTTTGTAATGGATATATAGTATAAATGTTGAATTAAAATAATATAAAATTAATTAAATTGTTGATTAATCAAAAATTATTTAAATAAAATTTAATTAATATAATATTACACATAATACTATTAAGTAGTTTGAAACATAAAAGTTATATAATAATAAAACTTATATGATATGAATGTATAAACTAAATGTGGAACATTAAATAAACCCTGAACTAACTTAAGATATAAATACATATGTATTATACAAATACCGTGATTTCAGATGTGTCCGATACTTAAATCATGAGGGTAATTCATAAGAAATACATTGTTCCATAAGTAGATATCACTCGATATAATACACTGAAAATTATGGATCCTTAATATAAAGTTGTCCTCTATCATTTACATATTAATAGATTACTTGCATACTTTTTGGTTGTTGAGCTTTCCTCAAGCTAGGGATGTTATGTGTAGTATTATTAATATATTGAATAGACGAGATAAGATAACTATACATACTTGTAGAGTTTTCCTCAAAGTATGTGCATTATAATTAGGCCAACGCGAAATGATTGGTCCGAGTGAATAGTCTCACTTTACTTGTTGAGCTTTCCTCAAGGTAAAGGCGGGATTAGGATAAGGAATCACGGGTTAGGATATGTGTATGATATAATTGATCAGGAGTTATCCATCGTATGCGGGCCTATTATTTGTTGAGCTTTCCACGAAGTCAGAATCTTATGGCACATGAGTCCTAACACCCCCTAGTGATGTCGAAAGACTTTTATGTTTCACTTAGGGTTTGGTGAGACATAAAAGACTAGTAGGAGCCTTATTATAAAAATGAAATGATAACATTTAACATTTCTAATATTCTAAGAACATACGCTATATAATGTTATAATAATCTAATTGATAAATTTTTGCATTTAATAAGATTGATAAAATGTTTATCAATTAAGATATACAAATGAGTTGAAGATTGAAAAATACAAATATAGCATATACTTACCAATAAAAGATTATTGCTTATTAACGTTTCAACACCGATGCAAATATTTGATTTTACAACTACTAAATATATTCGTAGTTTGGTAACTTACGCATTTATTTGGTCAAGACCTTGCATTGCATTATATGAGTTTCAAAATCTAAAAGCAATCCAAGAACATAGACATTTGATCCATATTAAATCGCATATAAATTATATATATTGAACGGTCAAAGTTTGTAGTGTACAATATTTTGATGAAATTAGTTCATTTGAAAGGACAAATGAACCTTGGTACAAGATCAAGTATTCAATTTGATTAATTACAAAAGGATTGTATCGTGTTAAATATAACAGTGGGCCAAAACTATAATATAACTCTAAGAACTTGATTACTGAAAAGTAGTTTACACAAAGTGCATCATATCCAATGTCCTTAAAAGTTAAGGATAATCGAATAAGTTTTTTAAAGCGTTCATAATGATATTGTAGTGGGGGTTTTCTTTTGAATGGTTTGACCATTTAGAAAAAATAATGAATATACAAGAGTAGATGTGATATCAGGTACAGTTGTGATTAAAAGAGTGAGTAGTCACTTCTGCTTCATAAAGAACAACGGAAACAAGAACTGCAATAACAGTGATTGATACTTAATACTGGAATAAGAAATATGATTTCTATTTTGAAATGTATTTTCATATAGAAAATTATTTCCTATGAGATTTGTTTCTTTGAGCTAGAGATACTTGATCGAAGAACTCCCCACGGTAAACTAATTGCAGTATATGAAATGACTAAATCCATAATAAATGAATGATGGACCTTTGAATTTAGTATGTTATTATCCTAAGGGCCGAAATAGTAGGAGCATGCCATATAGTACTTATTGATTGCACCGAATTATGAAAATTGTTTTCGCAAAACATACCAAACATTATTTTTTAAATAATGACTATTTTTTGATATCGACTAAAAAATAGACATATCTATATTTCAATATGAATATTATGAATATTCGTTATGTAATAAAACTATAATATGGTATTTGTTTTCATAACAACAGTGATGCATTGAAAAATAAAGAAGTATACAGTTATTCTGGAATTATAGACTAAGCCGTAGTTTTGAGAAATAATTTTATTATAGATTATGAATCATATGATACTGGTTAATTATATCTCAAACAATTAAGACTATGTACCCATTCAGTGGGACCATCATAAGAGTTGATGAACTCTTCGGATTGATACATATAGATCTATGCAATCGTAAGCCTATTAATGCCAAAATGGTTCTACGTACTTTGTCATATTCATGGATCAGTTATCACCGACATGGACATGTATATTTGATACACATGAAGTATATCCATGGTAAACTCATAGAGTATAAAATAGAACTAAATAAAATAACATGTGATAGAAATAATTCGATTTGATCGAATAGGAAAAAGTTTCGGACATACCTAAAATGAATAAAGGTTCAATCTCAATAGTCACTGCTCCATATAATACATAATGATGCATCAACAAGGAGTAATTAAACTTTGTTGGACAATGTATGGTTAGTTACAAGTGAAGTTGAGATACTTTCTTTTATAGAGTCATATACTTAAGAGTAGTACACAAATTTAATATTATTTCATCTAAATATCAGTTTATAAAATCATGCAAAATAAGGGTTTATAAGAAACCCCATCATATCTTAGGTCAAGGAGTTGGCAGGTTGTGTGAGTCGAAAGATTGCACGTAAGAATTATTCACGAGGGATCTTGTATGAATCTCTCCAAAAGAAGTTTGGGATGGACTATCATTAGACATATTTGTGTCTTGAACATAAGTTTTGTAAACTAAAACCAAATCTGTTTTATGGATAAGGAAATTCAAAAAATGTTTATGAATACATATTCCATTGCATTGAAAAACAATTGTTGTTTCATGAATACCAACTTCATTGTGAATGAATTTCTTTGAGAAATTATTGGTAGTAAAATGGAAGTGGATACGATCCAAAGATAAAGCCGATTGCATAGGATGAAATGAAATTAACCTAACCTAAGTGAACACATTGCATTGGAGTGTCTACTACATATTCTCACACATTGAAGAGAAACTACAATTTTCTTATCAATGTTGAGAATAGGTAATCCTCAGTTGTCAATTTAGCCATTAAGAGTGTTAACTCTATGATATAGTTTGATGTGAAAATCCAAAAGGATTCCAAGTACGATACCAAAATATAATTTTGGTAACTATACCCAAAGGGATGTGACCCATCGGCCATGATTGCGTTTTTAAAAGACTAATGCAGTTGGAATTAATGAGCAACGTTGATAGAAATAACCTTGTAAATTTCAATTGTTAAAGTTAGCTTCATAGATTAGTTATTCAATGTACTCAAGCTATTTTGGATTTACTCATAGGATTAACGCTTGATAAGACTTAATGTTTTGGTACGTATGTATTAAAATAGAATATTATAAATAATGATTTAGTGTAAGTTATTTATACATAATAACCAAAAATGTCTCGAAGTCAGTGGGAGCGATATTAGATTTACGAGTGTTTATATATGATCAAAGAATGGATATGAAAGTATCATTTGATAAGCATTGAAATCAAACAAGTGTTTTGATGGAAATATCAAATAGTTTGATTTTCAATCAAAATGGAGGAAGTGAGTTTTCATAAGAAAGAACGTTAAAATGTACATTGATATTTCTAAACTATAAGTAAACAACACATTGTTGATCTTAATGATGTACTTGCATTAAAATCAACCTTAGTTGTTTTAATACTCAATATTGGATTTGTAAATGATATCTTTTATAGTATGTAAAAAGATATTGGGAATATCATCTCCAAGATTTTGGTTACTAGGCTTGTAACAACCCGGTATTTTCAGCCATTCGCAGCCGCACATGTCGGACTTGAATTGCTAAAAATACCGCATTGTAAATAAATTTGGAGCAAATGAAATACAAATCACAGAATCACAGACACAGAACAAGCAGAATACCTCGCAGCAGAATATAAAATACATAGTAGTTCATGAAGCTACTACGGCAGAGTCTCAAACCAAATACATAATACAGTTTGAAAACAACATAATAGAAATCCCAAATACATAGAAGTTCACTAATACATGAGATAAATTAGAATAGCTGAAACAGAAAGTAGATATAAATGTAGATAAGCAGAAACTCCAGTAAAGACCAGCTCCAGAAAGAGAATCCAAAGCTGTCAATACTCAGGCTGACCCGAGCGTAAAGTAAAACACAAAACACTCGAGTCAGGACAATATATACTTATGTAATGTAAATCAACTCAAGTGAACTGTAGAAGAAATGCACCATAACCTAAAGGATGCTTGGGATTGCCCATCCTTTAAGGATCAGTTAAACCATAAATTAAATACGTCCCGTGGTTAAAATTTCAAAATAGTATTATATTTCGAAACAAATTGCTTCATTTTAAATCATTAAACTGAAGATATTATATTTAATAATTAAATTATTAAATTTCCAAAATTTTAATCTCTCAAAGTTCATTCATTCACTTAAATTTATTAAAACAATGAAAATTCAACTTTCGTCGCATTTAGAAAATGCTACGGAAAGTCACACTTAAAACAGGTCAATTTAACGAAAGACAACATTTAAAATGCTGTAATAGGGTTCCATTAGTTTCAAATAAACTTAGTTAAATTCAACCATTATAAAATTCACAAAAATTCTGCAATATCCTTTAATTAAATTGAGCCATTTGGTTCATTATTATCAACTACAGCATTTACAAATGCTGTATTATCCTTTACATTAGAATTAATAGCATTTTAGAAATGCAGTAAATTATCTTCAAATATTCAGTATAATCTCACAAACAATTATATTTTTATTTAAATCATTTTTAACTTATAAAATCATATAATTTCACTTTTAAAACTAACCATTCAAATACCCTTATATTCATGATTTTATAAAGTAAAATCTCTATTCAAAAATCAAAATTTAATAGTAATTCACTTATTAAATTCCGTCATTTAAATTTTAAATTCACTATGTAACAGACAGGAATTTTCGTCTTCCGAAAATCCGACATCGATACTCACTTTATCGACTGCCGAGAAATCAAAGGCCGAAAACCGAGATGTTATGGGTTTTAAAAAGAATTTAAGAAAAGAAAAAGAAAGAAGAGAGAAGAGATAGGAAATAGAGAGAAAAGAAGATAGATAATTTTTAGAAAACGGAGAATTTTAAAAATAGAAGATAGAAGAATTTTAAAATAGAACGGACAAAAGAAAACAACAGAACAACAACAGAATCTCACAATTCGCAGCGGAACAACATATAATAATAAATGAATAATCTTTAAACAAAGAACTATACCAGTTATTACATTTTATACATTACATTACAACATATCATCAGAGTGTACAACAACATCATACAACAACAAACAATGCAGCGGAAAAAGAAATATTATATAAACTAGTAATACGCCATGCCATCCAGCTTGCCTCCAGCAACTCCAGAATATCCAGAATATCCTGATAAACCTAACTCTTAACTGCCCGTGTGGAAATTGGTGGGCACCCAGAGTTTAGGAAGAAAAACAATAAACTCCAAGTCAGTCATGTGACTGGTGTGAGAACTCAAAACAGTTTATTTACTTTAAAATCAAAATAGAGGAATATTTTTAAATCAATTCGCAATGCTTTTAAAAATGAGACTACCATAAGACCTCCTGCCACACACACAATGCAAACGCAGACTTGGAGAAGATTTCTCCTTATGATAGTCAAACATGCTTGATACGCATTTAAAAAGAGCATTTGATATTATTATTAGTGCATAGTGTAGGAAAAATTCATTTCGAAAGTAGAATATAAATCTTAGCCAGCATAGGTACCATTATATTATGCCTACTAATAGCTACCATATTAGATGGCAGGTTCTACAACTAAAACCGTACAAGTCACGTATTGTTTCTTTGGATTTCCAACGAATGATCAGGCCAAGGAACTTCCCATTGCCACATGAGAATGCCTCTGGATGGACATCCCCGAGAACCAAACCGGATCTCTACCAACACAAGGCCGGGTTACTCCTAACTGAGTAACAACTGACCGAATATGCCATCCCCCGGTCCTTTGGGACCTTTATCAACCGAGCGCTCGTAATCAATTCACACAATCATAAAGTGTTTTCAACATGAGTAAGTATCTGGGCTCCATACCATGATACCACCCTTTTCCAGAAGGAAATGGACACATCCTAAAGGGTGCTACCCCTCATAACCTTGCTGCTTCTTTCCTGTTTTGACCATTCACGGGGTGTGAGGCTCGACGAAGTCACGTCCACAAAAACATACTTTATACAAAAGCCATGCTTTGGGTCAACAAATGATCAACACAATGATCACAAGGATAGACGATCAAATAAACGATCCTATCACAAATAATCAACACAATGATCATTTCAGCATCACTCAGCATGTCACATTACCAAATTGGGAATATATCGCTGATAACATTCAACTATATAACCTTTGAGCTCGTACGTCTCAAAGAAGGGTGTTAAGCAAAGAATAAATTCTCCGCCACCAACAGAAATATATTTGAAAGAAATCGGCTTTATATCTCAACTTGTAATGTCAGACATACAATCCATACAAGTCTGTTCCGGGCTCGAACAGAACCGAAGGCACTTACAAAGAAGTCCTTGCAATCCGGATATTCACAATCCTGATCGGATTCACCATCACATATGGAGAACTCAATACCGTAGCTACTCGGTGCAGAGTCAATCGATAGTTCATCCTATCACTCTCGCAAATACCGGTCTTCAACACCGATCTTCAAATGCGATTCACAACGACGTATCACATATTCGGAGTGGGTTATACGACCCCATGGTCCTTTCCCGGTTAACCCGAATAGTGAGCGCTTATTTTTAAAAAAAAAAAATAAGTGTGGCATTCAATTTCAAACAAATTCACATCAAATACCCATTCAAAGGGAAATATTGATAGTCGGTTATTGAACTATCAATTGATATGCATACATCACCAGATTCCAAATAATTTTCCAAATTATTTATTTTCCAAAATATCTTTACAAGATATATAATTTCAACACTTTAAAAATAAATCAATTTTTTTTTTACCAATTCCACTTTTCACTAATAAATTCCATAATGAATTTATATTTCCAAAATATCTATGCATATACGATTTCAATAATTCATTTCAATTTATCTTCAAAAAGATAATTTCTAAATATTCACTTCATATTGGAAAACATTTCCATACTTATTAAATAAGTAATTCACAATCTTTTATTTTCAACACTTAGAAAATATTCAATATACTTAAATCAAATTAAGTATATCTTTCATTCTTTTAAGGAAATCATTCACTTAACATATTTATTTGGGCCAAAACGAATGTTACGTAAAACATCGTTACGACAACCCAAAATCACTAGTATAGGGATTCTAAATTAAAATAGATATATAAACCCCAATACTATACAAAAACATTTCCTTTCGGAAATCATTTACTATAACAACAGTGTTATAGTCCATCATCTCCTTTCATTTCTCGAAACATCTATTTCAACAATAAATGTTGAAATCTATGGTTTCGAATCTCAATGCCTTTTAAAACATCGTTAGATCGTTTTAATTCTGTTTAAAACATTACATTCAAAACCATTTTCTTTAACATATTATCCACTATTCAAAAACGTGAATATAACTTCATTAACAAATTTCATCAATTCTATGCATTTTATTTCAAAGGATTATTCAAAGTCTAAAACGTGAATAAAATCTCCATTTATAAGTTATAACAATTTTTACTTATTAAAATAAGTCTTTTTACAAATTTATAAAACAACGTTTATAAATTCTATTTCTATTTATTCTATAAAAACTTCCTTTTTTATACATCTCCTTTATTAACTTATTCGATTTATAACTCGGTTATAAACTACAGGTTCATATTATAAGTTAAACACTTATAATCTATTCGTTTGCAAAACCATTCCATTGAACTTCATAATTATAAATCTTATAACTTATAAGATTCAATTATTTATCCAAATCTTATTACTTTAATAACTTTACAAATTTTATAAACCTACTGTTTATAAAATCCCATTTATAACTTTACCGTTATATAATTCCATGAATTCCATTCATTTACAAAATTCATTTTCACTCCATTCAAACACTTATAAAATCTCATTTTATAATTCCAACGTTTTAATTTACAAATATTCATTTGTAAATCCTTTAATATAAATCAATCTATATTATTCTTTAAAACGTCTTAACTCCTTTATAGTTTCATCATTTTGATTTATAAAATAATCAAATTTTATAAATCTTTTTATTCAAACTTTTAATAATAAACTCAAAAATCCAGTTTAAACTATTTTATAAAATCATTAATTCATATTTCTCAAAAATCAGCTTTTAACTATATTTCACAAAAACCATAATTTTTATAACAATAAAAATTATAACGTTTATTTATTTAAAATAGATCAATTCCGAAAATCTTATATATTTTCAAAAATCACTTTAAAATCATTTTAAAATCCCAAAATCTGGGTCCAATGATGCTACACACCAAATAGTCAATCACGACTACAACGATATCATATATCGATATGATAATCCATCAAATATCAAAATATCTGAAATCAATAAAAACTGTTGAGGAATCCAGTTGGATCCCTCCAACCTGTTTTCCTGCATCCAAAAACATTAGCACAATACCAATTTCGCTCCAGTACGAAATTATCGCGGTATATGTTCTTATTTAATATTATCCGCTTAATAACGGCGTAATAGGGTCTCATCCGCTAAACAAAAAATGCGGGAAATCAACAACTGCAATATATACATATGCCAATATATATATATTGCTATTATATATAATACCAATTTCACTGTTTATGAAATATTCGCGGTATATGTTTTTATTAAATAACATCCGCTTACTAACGGCGTATAATGTCTATTTTAACAATCAATAATTTACAGTCATCATTCAAACATGCATTCAAATATTTTAAATCTAACTATTTAAAATAAAATCGAAACCTATTCGATTGAGTGAGAAGTTCTCACCTTGGTTTTATTTCCGGTTTAGCTTTTATTTCGAATAAAATTAAACGCGCGTTTAATTTTACCCGAAATTCTCACTAACTCCAAACGACTCCAAACCAACTCCATCGCGTAGTGCTCGTCCATACGATTCCAACGCAACTGAGTTTGCATTTTTTCGACCTCGTATGAAAAAGATATGAATTTTTGAAGTTTGCACGATTTTATATACACAAATTTATAACTAACTTTAAAAATTTAAACCCCCAACCATCTACAGCCATTAGATCCACTCACCCCACATCTCCACCGTGCATCACTATCATCTTCCTCACGTTCACCCTACAGGTTATTGCCGTCCCAAGAACCCATCTCAAAGGAATTAGGGTTACAATTTTCTACACCACCTCTCGACTAAACTCCATCACACAACCACCATCGCGAAGCACACAACCACCACTACACACGGCCTGAAGGAGATGCAACTCGGCCACCCATCTAGCCTTGAAACGCGTGCATGACCTGATGGGAACGGCCTCACATCTCTCCCCCTCCGTTGCACCAAAATCCATCATCACCGTATGGATTTCAAGCTCTCTTCATGCTCTACCTTTTCGTGTTGAACACTTCTTCTAATTCTTTGTAGATTGAGAGAGATTGAGAGATGAATGAAGCTAATTTCTGGCCATTCATGTATAAGTGGCGGCTAGCAAGTATTAGGGTTAGGGTTTTGTTATTTTTTTATAAAATTATGAAGATGGTGGGTGTATTTATAAGGAACGGGCGACACTATTCATCCCGGAAATTCCGAACTCCGATTTAGACGCCGTAACCAGCGTACCTAGGGTTTATCCCGCGTTCCGGACACAATGGAACAGGTTTCGGAAGCTAATTCGGAAGTATGTGCGAGTTATGGCTATAAACGCTCAATTTAAATTAAACCGATTTAAACCGATTTCTAGGCGTTTTAATTTGTACAGGACAAACGGTAAATCCAATTGACTTGAAATTTGAAACCTTACAATAATATCACATTACGGATCCGATGAAACTGGTTTCGTCGAAATCCGAGACTTTTTGAAAAATGGCTATTTTGACTCGCCAAATTTAAATTAAAAACGATTCGATGCGTTTCGAGCTGCCACGATCAAACGATAGCTCCGATTGACACGAAATTTGAAATCCGATAATAACTAACTATTACGGATCCAATGGAACTGGTTTCGTTCAATTCTGAGACTGTTCAAAAATTGGCTATTTTACAGTCGATTATTAAATATTAAAATATTCAATTTTCACAAATTAACTTTTAATTCGATTTTAAAAGTTCTAAAATATCGTTCTAACTTCCATATGATAAAATAAAATTTTCCAAATTATTTTCAATCATATTTAACTCAATTTTTACTTATTTCCATAATTTAACATATTAAATTATCGATTTAATAATCCAATTAAATCCAAAAATTCAAATAAAAATTTATTTGACTTAAAAATTCACTTATAAATATTTAAAATTAATTAAATATTCAAATTTAAATTATTAAAAATTCTGGGTCGTTACAATCTTTCCCCCTTAAAAGAATTTCGTCCTCGAAATTATCAAGTAAGAAAAGTTACAGAATTTATTAACTTTCCATAAAATCCATAGTTAAACTTCTTATAATAACTTTACTAATTTTTCAAATCATACTTAGTTATCCATTCAAAAGCAACTATTATTGTTTAACTTTCAACTTCAAATCAAAGTTTAAAGTTTTCAAAATTATCCAATTTTTCTCAAATTTTTCTAACGCCTTAAATTTTCGGAAAAATTCGCCATAGTCTCCTTTGCGCGGCTCGATCCGAAAAAAAAAATGACAGTATATATATCACAAATATACATCTCATCAAGTAATGAGGCATCCCGAAGGGAAAAAAGTGTAAAAGTACGATATTTAATCCGAGATATGTACCTTATACTTTATTAGCAAGCATATACGGCTAATATAGCGCTAAAGCGAACTCCAAATGCGAAGCAAACGCGATCCGTACCTACTAAACTCAACAAACAACATGAGAATCATGCACATATGCAAATAATCTCAATATACAACATATAGCAACATGATAACTATATATGTCATATAGCAAATGCAACTAAACAAGAAATGCAAACATCAACCATCAACCAACTATAATCCATAACCAATAAATATTCATTCATATTCTCATTAATATTTAATGAAATGGTTTTCAATTTAAATCATATTCGATTTATTTACATTGGATTTACTAACATTCATTCTCATTAATTTCAATTAGTTAACATTCACTAATTAAATCCAATTCACATTCAATTCTATTCAAATTTATTTACTTCTAATTTGAATTCAATTTCATTAACACTTAATGAATTACATACAATCAATCAACAATCATATAACAACCAAAGTATATTAATTATAACCAAATTCCTTTGCTTATATTCATTCTCATTAAATTTATTCAACTTCTAATAACATTTGATTTCAATGAATTAATACTTTCATTCATTATTTCCTTATCAACTTAAATTACATTCAATTGATTAAACATTCAAGCCATTCATTCAATTCAATTACAAAGTTGAATTTCATTTATATAATCTTAAGTTCATATTCATTTAATCCACTTGATCATTTACAACTCATATTCATATAATTTCACTTCTTATATATATATAAGTTTATTTCACAATTGTAAATCATTTTAATTATAATTCAATCCTTATAATTCATTTGCTTATACAATTATTCTTTCATTTAGATTATTCAAAAAACCTAACAATCAACTTACATACACTTTAATAATTCTGAAAAATTATTCCTTTATATTCAAAATAAAATCAAGGTAAAATTATTTCATTCACCCAATTTAAAACAATATTGTGCCGAATTGTTCTATTCAAGTGTTTAGAAACCCCTTCGGCATAGTCTTGCGGACCACGCTGACGAAAGTTCATATGCCACTCAATAAACCAATCATCACAATATAAAACAATTTTATATACACTAACAAATACGCTCTCATAGCTATTATTACACTCAAACTCATTGTAGAGTACTGCTGACTCTATTTCTAACGAGTAATACCCTACAGAACCATGGTTGTCGCTTAACCATCAGCTCTGATACCAAATATAACAGACAGGAATTTTCGTCTTTCGAAAATCCGACATCGATACTCACTTTATCGACTGCCGAGAAATCAAAGGCCGAAAACCGAGATGTTATGGGTTTTAAAAAGAATTTAAGAAAAGAAAAAGAAAGAAGAGAGAAGAGATAGGAAATAGAGAGAAAAGAAGATAGATAATTTTTAGAAAACAGAGAATTTTAAAAATAGAAGATAGAAGAATTTTAAAATAGAACGGACAAAAGAAAACAACAGAACAACAACAGAATCTCACAATTCGCAGCGGAACAACATATAATAATAAATGAATAATCTTTAAACAAAGAACTATACCAGTTATTACATTTTATACATTACATTACAACATATCATCAGAGTGTACAACAACATCATACAACAACAAACAATGCAGCGGAAAAAGAAATATTATATAAACTAGTAATACGCCATGCCATCCAGCTTGCCTCCAGCAACTCCAGAATATCCAGAATATCCTGATAAACCTAACTCTTAACTGCCCGTGTCGAAATTGGTGGGCACCCAGAGTTTAGGAAGGAAAACAATAAACTCCAAGTCAGTCATGTGACTG
This sequence comes from Allium cepa, assembly GCA_030765085.1. Classification (NCBI taxonomy): domain Eukaryota; kingdom Viridiplantae; phylum Streptophyta; class Magnoliopsida; order Asparagales; family Amaryllidaceae; genus Allium; species Allium cepa. The sequence continues at coordinate 324,399,385 of CM060939.1, forward strand.
GTGTGAGAACTCAAAACAGTTTATTTACTTTAAAATCAAAATAGAGGAATATTTTTAAATCAATTCGCAATGCTTTTAAAAATGAGACTACCATAAGACCTCCTGCCACACACACAATGCAAACGCAGACTTGGAGAAGATTTCTCCTTATGATAGTCAAACATGCTTGATACGCATTTAAAAAGAGCATTTGATATTATTATTAGTGCATAGTGTAGGAAAAATTCATTTCGAAAGTAGAATATAAATCTTAGCCAGCATAGGTACCATTATATTATGCCTACTAATAGCTACCATATTAGATGGCAGGTTCTACAACTAAAACCGTACAAGTCACGTATTGTTTCTTTGGATTTCCAACGAATGATCAGGCCAAGGAACTTCCCATTGCCACATGAGAATGCCTCTGGATGGACATCCCCGAGAACCAAACCGGATCTCTACCAACACAAGGCCGGGTTACTCCTAACTGAGTAACAACTGACCGAATATGCCATCCCCCGGTCCTTTGGGACCTTTATCAACCGAGCGCTCGTAATCAATTCACACAATCATAAAGTGTTTTCAACATGAGTAAGTATCTGGGCTCCATACCATGATACCACCCTTTTCCAGAAGGAAATGGACACATCCTAAAGGGTGCTACCCCTCATAACCTTGCTGCTTCTTTCCTGTTTTGACCATTCACGGGGTGTGAGGCTCGACGAAGTCACGTCCACAAAAACATACTTTATACAAAAGCCATGCTTTGGGTCAACAAATGATCAACACAATGATCACAAGGATAGACGATCAAATAAACGATCCTATCACAAATAATCAACACAATGATCATTTCAGCATCACTCAGCATGTCACATTACCAAATTGGGAATATATCGCTGATAACATTCAACTATATAACCTTTGAGCTCGTACGTCTCAAAGAAGGGTGTTAAGCAAAGAATAAATTCTCCGCCACCAACAGAAATATATTTGAAAGAAATCGGCTTTATATCTCAACTTGTAATGTCAGACATACAATCCATACAAGTCTGTTCCGGGCTCGAACAGAACCGAAGGCACTTACAAAGAAGTCCTTGCAATCCGGATATTCACAATCCTGATCGGATTCACCATCACATATGGAGAACTCAATACCGTAGCTACTCGGTGCAGAGTCAATCGATAGTTCATCCTATCACTCTCGCAAATACCGGTCTTCAACACCGATCTTCAAATGCGATTCACAACGACGTATCACATATTCGGAGTGGGTTATACGACCCCATGGTCCTTTCCCGGTTAACCCGAATAGTGAGCGCTTATTTTTAAAAAAATAAAATAAGTGTGGCATTCAATTTCAAACAAATTCACATCAAATACCCATTCAAAGGGAAATATTGATAGTCGGTTATTGAACTATCAATTGATATGCATACATCACCAGATTCCAAATAATTTTCCAAATTATTTATTTTCCAAAATATCTTTACAAGATATATAATTTCAACACTTTAAAAATAAATCAATTTTTTTTTTTACCAATTCCACTTTTCACTAATAAATTCCATAATGAATTTATATTTCCAAAATATCTATGCATATACGATTTCAATAATTCATTTCAATTTATCTTCAAAAAGATAATTTCTAAATATTCACTTCATATTGGAAAACATTTCCATACTTATTAAATAAGTAATTCACAATCTTTTATTTTCAACACTTAGAAAATATTCAATATACTTAAATCAAATTAAGTATATCTTTCATTCTTTTAAGGAAATCATTCACTTAACATATTTATTTGGGCCAAAACGAATGTTACGTAAAACATCGTTACGACAACCCAAAATCACTAGTATAGGGATTCTAAATTAAAATAGATATATAAACCCCAATACTATACAAAAACATTTCCTTTCGGAAATCATTTACTATAACAACAGTGTTATAGTCCATCATCTCCTTTCATTTCTCGAAACATCTATTTCAACAATAAATGTTGAAATCTATGGTTTCGAATCTCAATGCCTTTTAAAACATCGTTAGATCGTTTTAATTCTGTTTAAAACATTACATTCAAAAACATTTTCTTTAACATATTATCCACTATTCAAAAACGTGAATATAACTTCATTAACAAATTTCATCAATTCTATGCATTTTATTTCAAAGGATTATTCAAAGTCTAAAACGTGAATAAAATCTCCATTTATAAGTTATAACAATTTTTACTTATTAAAATAAGTCTTTTTACAAATTTATAAAACAACGTTTATAAATTCTATTTCTATTTATTCTATAAAAACTTCCTTTTTTATACATCTCCTTTATTAACTTATTCGATTTATAACTCGGTTATAAACTACAGGTTCATATTATAAGTTAAACACTTATAATCTATTCGTTTGCAAAACCATTCCATTGAACTTCATAATTATAAATCTTATAACTTATAAGATTCAATTATTTATCCAAATCTTATTACTTTAATAACTTTACAAATTTTATAAACCTACTGTTTATAAAATCCCATTTATAACTTTACCGTTATATAATTCCATGAATTCCATTCATTTGCAAAATTCATTTTCACTCCATTCAAACACTTATAAAATCTCATTTTATAATTCCAACGTTTTAATTTACAAATATTCATTTGTAAATCCTTTAATATAAATCAATCTATATTATTCTTTAAAACGTCTTAACTCCTTTATAGTTTCATCATTTTGATTTATAAATAATCAAATTTTATAAATCTTTTTATTCAAACTTTTAATAATAAACTCAAAAATCCAGTTTAAACTATTTTATAAAATCATTAATTCATATTTCTCAAAAATCAGCTTTTAACTATATTTCACAAAAACCATAATTTTTATAACAATAAAAATTATAACGTTTATTTATTTAAAATAGATCAATTCCGAAAATCTTATATATTTTCAAAAATCACTTTAAAATCATTTTAAAATCCCAAAATCTGGGTCCAATGATGCTACACACCAAATAGTCAATCACGACTACAACGATATCATATATCGATATGATAATCCATCAAATATCAAAATATCTGAAATCAATAAAAACTGTTGAAGAATCCAGTTGGATCCCTCCAACCTGTTTTCCTGCATCCAAAAACATTAGCACAATACCAATTTCGCTCCAGTACGAAATTATCGCGGTATATGTTCTTATTTAATATTATCCGCTTAATAACGGCGTAATAGGGTCTCATCCGCTAAACAAAAAATGCGGGAAATCAACAACTGCAATATATACATATGCCAATATATATATATTGCTATTATATATAATACCAATTTCACTGTTTATGAAATATTCGCGGTATATGTTTTTATTAAATAACATCCGCTTACTAACGGCGTATAATGTCTATTTTAACAATCAATAATTTACAGTCATCATTCAAACATGCATTCAAATATTTTAAATCTAACTATTTAAAATAAAATCGAAACCTATTCGATTGAGTGAGAAGTTCTCACCTTGGTTTTATTTCCGGTTTAGCTTTTATTTCGAATAAAATTAAACGCGCGTTTAATTTTACCCGAAATTCTCACTAACTCCAAACGACTCCAAACCAACTCCATCGCGTAGTGCTCGTCCATACGATTCCAACGCAACTGAGTTTGTATTTTTTCGACCTCGTATGAAAAAGATATGAATTTTTGAAGTTTGCACGATTTTATATACACAAATTTATAACTAACTTTAAAAATTTAAACCCCCAACCATCTACAGCCATTAGATCCACTCACCCCACATCTCCACCGTGCATCACTATCATCTTCCTCACGTTCACCCTACAGGTTATTGCCGTCCCAAGAACCCATCTCAAAGGAATTAGGGTTACAATTTTCTACACCACCTCTCGACTAAACTCCATCACACAACCACCATCGCGAAGCGCACAACCACCACTACACACGGCCTGAAGGAGATGCAACTCGGCCACCCATCTAGCCTTGAAACGCGTGCATGACCTGATGAGAACGGCCTCACATCTCTCCCCCTCCGTTGCACCAAAATCCATCATCACCGTATGGATTTCAAGCTCTCTTCATGCTCTACCTTTTCGTGTTGAACACTTCTTCTAATTCTTTGTAGATTGAGAGAGATTGAGAGATGAATGAAGCTAATTTCTGGCCATTCATGTATAAGTGGCGGCTAGCAAGTATTAGGGTTAGGGTTTTGTTATTTTTTTATAAAATTATGAAGATGGTGGGTGTATTTATAAGGAACGAGCGACACTATTCATCCTGGAAATTCCGAACTCCGATTTAGACGCCGTAACCAGCGTACCTAGGGTTTATCCCGCGTTCCGGACACAATGGAACAGGTTTCGGAAGCTAATTCGGAAGTATGTGCGAGTTATGGCTATAAACGCTCAATTTAAATTAAACCGATTTAAACCGATTTCTAGGCGTTTTAATTTGTACAGGACAAACGGTAAATCCAATTGACTTGAAATTTGAAACCTTACAATAATATCACATTACGGATCCGATGAAACTGGTTTCGTCGAAATCCGAGACTTTTTGAAAAATGGCTATTTTGACTCGCCAAATTTAAATTAAAAACGATTCGATGCGTTTCGAGCTGCCACGATCAAACGATAGCTCCGATTGACACGAAATTTGAAATCCGATAATAACTAACTATTACGGATCCAATGGAACTGGTTTCGTTCAATTCTGAGACTGTTCAAAAATTATCTATTTTACAGTCGATTATTAAATATTAAAATATTCAATTTTCACAAATTAACTTTTAATTCGATTTTAAAAGTTCTAAAATATCGTTCTAACTTCCATATGATAAAATAAAATTTTCCAAATTATTTTCAATCATATTTAACTCAATTTTTACTTATTTCCATAATTTAACATATTAAATTATCGATTTAATAATCCAATTAAATCCAAAAATTCAAATAAAAATTTATTTGACTTAAAAATTCACTTATAAATATTTCAAATTAATTAAATATTCAAATTTAAATTATTAAAAATTCTGGGTCGTTACACACTAAATTAAATTTAACTTAACACTTCAGTTTAAATTTTCAAATATAACTCAATTTCATTTTTATTTACTTAACTTAAAATTCGCTTTTAAGCCAAATTCACAAATTTCCAATTTTAGTTATATTTCAAAATTTCAACTTAAGTATTCATTCATTTCACATTTTAAATTAATTAAAAAATCATTAATATATTACAAAATCATTTTAAATTCATTTAATTTAGAATATCATAAATTTATCATATTTTCATATTTAATTTAAATTCCATTTATCACCAAATTATAATTTCCAAAATAACTTACATTTTAGATTTTCTAACTTTACCATTAATTATTTCACTTATAAATTTTCAGAGAGTTAATAATGCTTTACAAAAATAATTTTTAATCAAATTTAAATCAAAATATTATATTATTTACATTTCTAAAATATTTTAAAAATTTTAGAAAAACTATTTTAACAACGGGTCTGTATTTCATTTCTAGCCTAGTTAAAGTGATACGGGTAATATATCATTTGAACCCGTAATTTAAAAAGAAAACCCGGGTTTGATCATTTCACGCAATCCCAAGTAAATGAATATAATTGAAAATCATTCAGGCCTATCATTTCAGCCCATAAAGATTTTCTCCTATTCTAAAGTCCATTCGGGTATGTATCATTTCAACCCATAGTGATTCTAATCTAAAGGGAACTTGGAGTGTGATAAACCGATAAAAAATAATAGCAAAACATAATATAATAGTAACATATGATATAACAGGTGTTTAAGCATAGGTGAACATCATAAAATCATAACATAGCAGGTGTAACATAATAATGCATTTTACAGATTCAAAAGGGGTCAATTTACTAGTTATATCTGTTCATATTGTCTGGTGAGAATAACTCACTGGTTTGAGCTGATGACCTAGCGACGAATTGCACAAACGGGATCTACCCAAGCACAAAATCATGGCACAGATTCGAATAGAGGAGCCAAATGTCAAATTCCTTGGGTACACATCAAACAAAAACAATATAACAACGATGAGTTTCAAATCAACTACGCTCAAAACTATGCTAGAATAACTGCACAAAATCAAATAGAAATGTTTGCACTTGCTTTTAACCTTTACTAGGCTCAGCCATAAGGGAAAATACATGACAATGTAAAGTGTTTGGGTCAGATTATGGTGGGTATGGGTCGGCCTAGATGTCATTTGTGATGGTGCCAAAGTGGGTGAAGGGAATAACACACATAAGCATGCATATACATGTGTTTTAGTCATGGATTTGGGCTCGGCCAAGGCTCCAAGTGTCACGGCCAGAGCAGTGGGGTCCACTATGATGGTGTGGCCATGGGTGCTGGAGGTGTTGGAGGTGGTGGTGGTGTGGTAGGTGGCGGCTAGAGGGGTGGTGAGGTGATGGAATGAGAGTGACGCTCGGTTAGGCTAGTATGAAGGGTGTTTTGAAACTTTTGTGGATATGCATCACCAAGGGGGTTCATGGCTTGGGTGGCTGGTGAGGAGGAGGTGGTGGTGGTGTGCCATCAGGTGGTGGAGGCGGCTAGGCAGCAAGGTAGCATGGCCGAACCTAAATGGAAGAGCAAGTGCAAACAAAAATCAAAAGGAATAAGCAATATAAGTGGAAAAAAAAGAGATAAAAGAAATAAATTTTTTTACCAACTTCCCAAGCATGTGATGCTCGAAATTTTTTTCTCAGGAAGGAGGAAAGGAAGATTCGTGAAATGAAAATGAATTAGTCAGCTGAAATGTGGGGAGTTATGCCAAAAGAAATGAAGAGTTGTGAGGAAAATGAGGAGGTGGAATTCAAAAAGGAAAAAGGCAATTCAAAAGTCAAAAACTCTTCATATATCCTTATTTAATTTATATAACTTTATATTTCAGGAAATAATAATAATACTAGATAAAATTTCGAAAATTTATCAAAATATAAAAATTTATATAATATTTATTAATTATATAAAGTTAAATTAAGAAAAATAGCTAAAAATAGTGAACTAGACTAGAAAATTTGAAATTAAATAGAATAATTTTTAGAAAATTCATATAAGCTTGTAAAATATTTTTAAACATAAATAATAACATAAAATAAAAATACATTCACAAAATGAATATATAAATTTTAATTAAATATAATTTAAATGAAGAAAATAGCAGAAAAATAGAAAACATCCTTTAAAAATAGGAAATAAATACAGTAAATTTTGGAAATTTTTTATTACCACTTTAAAAATATTAAAAGACAAAATATATATAAAATAACATATTAACACATATTAAAATAAAATATAACAATAGAAAATAGGATTTATATAATTTAAAATAGACAAAATTTCAAAATAAAACAAATTATACTCAAAATTGAAATGTACATAACTTTCATAAATTAAATCCGTTTTCAACGAAATGAAAAGCAGTATTCAAGTTATTAAATCTATTTTCATAATAAAAGATAAAATTTAAGAATTTATATATTTAAATTTGAAATTTAAAAGTCAAGGTTTGACCAGTTTGAACAGAAATTCATCTTTCCGTAAAATATCCAATTTATACCGGTTTGAAATTATAATTCACATAATAATCAACACCTACATTTAAAAATGAAATGTTTGAAATAAAATAAGTTTAAAATAATTTCAAAATAAAACAAAGTAAAATATTAAAATATATGAAAAATCTAGGGTTGTTACACTCTCCCCCACTCAAATCTTTTCGTCCTCGAAAAGGAAGGAAGCGGAGAAGCAACAAGAAAGAACAATAGGTTGGAAGACATCCTGAAAGAAGGTAGGGAAAAAGTAGCTAGGAGGGAAAGCAGGTTGAAAGACAAGGATGAACTATTATTTTAAATTTTTTTATATTTGACATGTTAAACATTTAATATGATAATTAGTTATTTGATTCAAATTTGATAGTTCGAAGTAAACAATATTTAAGACATTTTAAATCATGATTAGAATATCCTTTATACAATACTTTACCAAAATACTTTTATAACTCGATGTCTTAACAAGTTTACTTTCGTTCCTGTAGACTCTGGCTATGCGTTGATCAGGCGCAAAGCCAGAGTTCTCCAAGTACTTAGTAGACCTGTGTCAACACCCAGTGAAAATACTAAAAAAAATAGGTATGAGAAGTTCCGCTCAAAATCCAATGTCAAATGATGATAATACGATAGCAGTGGCCCGCTGCTGATCCAGTATTTACGCACTGGACGAAACTTTCCCTGAAAAAAATCGAGGAACTCATGAGTTTAAGTCCGGACAACCATATCAGTTCGAATCCATTTCTGAATTCACCCAAGTCCATTAGGGTTTATCGGTCGAATCCATTCCTGGATTCTCCAAGTCCATTTGGGTCGAAGCATATCACTATACTTCTTCCAAAGGGTACTTCCCATACCTCTCGAAATATAATATACCATATATAGTAACCCTTCAAATCATAGCTTCAAATATCGCACTTATATAAATTCCATTATATATAAGATTTCATTTTCAAATTGAATACTTTCCAAAATCAATAGTATATCAAATCATACTTATATAACCTTCGATTATATAAGATTTTAATTTACAAATTGAGTACCTTTTCAATTCAACATTTTCAAATCAACTTCATACTTATACAAATCCATTTTATATAAGTTCGATAACTCCCAAATCAAGTATTTAGTAAAACAAGGTTCTCAATTCTAATTTGTTTCAATAACATTTCGGTTTCAAAATCATATATGATTTCGCTAAATCATTTCTTACAAATTACATATACTCAGTTTCAAAGTTTCTTAAAACAATAGATTTAGAAAATAATCCAAATTTCCAAATCAACAAAAATTTAGGTCAAACAAATTCATTTCCATTTCAAACATATATTCACTTTCAAAAATCATATCACTTTCAAAAATCATAATACTTTCAAAGTTATAAATCTTTCGAAACCAAAATACTTGAAATCATTACAATCCTACAACTGAACTGAATTCTTTTTGGTTAAAGAATCTCTTTCTAGTTGCTCTGGAACAATTAGGAGATTCTCTGGAAGAGATACGGGGTTCTTCTTTTGGTGGCAACATGCTATTGGGTGGTGGTCCCACTTATGGGGTCAAATCAATATGTTCTAAGAAGAAATATTTGAATATAAATCTCATCGATCTCATAAGTATCATACCAAATTCCATCAATCGAATCATTTTTTCAAGAAATACGAGACATCTAAGTCGTACAAGTAAAGAGATCTATTCATTGATAAGAAAAATAAAAAATGTGAACGGTGATTGGATTGATGATAAAATGGAATCCTGGGTCGCGAACAGTGATTCGATTGATGATGAAGAAAGAGAATTCTTGGTTCAGTTCTCCACCTTAATGACAGAAAAAAGGATTGATCAAATTCTATTGAGTCTGACTCATAGTGATCCCTCAATTCTGACACAAGGTACTTATTAGATCGAATCAAATGATTTTGCCGTATCCAGAATAATACCAATCCAACCCATTTCATGAATAAAATGTGACCAATTAACCAACCAACAAAACTAGTTGTTACAAATAACATCTTATTGTTGCATCGAAACACAAATTACATTTTCCCCTTTTTGATTGAGAATCGTATCTGTGGCTACTGCTGTTTTGCCGGTCTGTCTGTCCCCAATAATTAATTCTCGCTGGCCACGTCCTATAGGGATCATCGCATCAATAGCAATAAGTCCTTTGATAGAATCATCAAATGAATCGCAATCACAATTGAAACGATCGAAAAAGAGAGATGAGTTAATATATGTTCTAAAGTCGCAAATATCATACATAAAAAGGGTCTCATTACAGAATTGAAATAGGGAATTAAATACATTATAAGATCCATTCTATCTCTTTTAGAGTATGCCGCTACTCGGACTCGAACCGAGATGCTCTAGCACTGCTTCCTAAGAGCAGCGTGTCTACCAATTCTTTGAGAATCATAATTTTTCTAAATCATACATTTGAAATCATAAAACATCCCTTTAGTTCTTTACGTTTCACAAATTTATTCAATTTAAACCCAAGCCAACAAGTTCCAGCTTTAATTCAATTCAAACCATCAATTTCAATTCAAATTAGTTTTACAACAAAACCATTTCAAATATTATAAAATTTCAATATAGATTTGATCCACAAAATAAACTTTTCAGTCTTAAATATATTTCAAGGCTTAAATATACCATATTCCAAAACTAAATTTTTATAATTTCATATATCTCAAATTTTACTTCATTATTACTTAGTTTTGAAATATTCATTTCATAAATCCATCATTTTTATTTAAACTCAAATTACAAGTAAACCAAATATCCTTTCATACAAATATAAACTTTAAATTTCATTTATCAAAATCAATTATCATTCCTGATTCACATTCTTTATCAAATAAAGATTATGTCATTCATAGCCTCAATATCAAATCATTATTTGAATTCAATTTCAAATATTCAAATTTAAATATCATTTAAAAAATCAAATATGTCATTCAATTATTATTTCAAATATCATTACAAAATACATTTCAAAATTCCATTCAAAAATTCATTTATCTCATTAAATTTCATTCCATTTAACACATAACCAAGTAAACCTTATTTAAATTCAAATTCAATTTAAATTCCTTAAAATTCAAATTATATATTAAATTATATTCAAAACTCCTTAAATTTCACAAATAATCAATTCCAAAATTAAATCATTTAACTTTGTAAAACATAACTCAACAGTGTTAAAATCTATAACATTACGAAACATTGTCAAATTATAACAATGACAGCATTTAAAAGTGCTATCGTAACTTATAGTTTCCGAAATAGTTTAGTTCAAGAATAACGGCATTTATAATATGCCATAACAGATGTTTAGTTAATTCAAACAAAGTTAAATTCAAAAACAATAGCAATTTAAAGTGTTATCATAAAACTATAGCATTTTAGAAATGCTATTAATAAAATTCTAGATTTTATTATAACTTTTCAAAAACAATACAACTTCAATTTTAGCAAATTTTAAACTTATAAATCATATTTCTAGACTTTAAAATTTCACATTTAAATAATTTTTAACATATGATTTATCACAACAAAATTTTAAATCAAATATTCAATTTAAAACTCACTTTCATTTGTTAAGTCAAAACTCACTGTTTTTCTTAACTTATAAATTTAACAAAACTCAACATTTTACTTCAAATATCTTTTCAAAACTATATTTCGTACAGTATAATTCAAAATAGTCTTATTTATTTCACTCCACAACAGTTTCAAACTTATATAAATCATATTACTTTGTACATTAATCATACCAAACTAAACTTATACTTTATAAAATACCTTATACCATTCAAACTTTCTTAGCTTTGAAAAGTTAATCTTGATTTGGAAGTGTTCGAACCTTCAAAATAGTCGAAGAAATCATAATTTCAATCCAAGAGTTGGAAATCACCAACAAATTAGTAAATCAATTCCAATAGGTAAGGTTATACCAAAACAAATCTAAATCTCGAGGACTGAACACCGGCTTATTTTAAATCATTTCAATTATATATATACATATCTTTCGAATATCAAACCATACTTCGAAATTGGAAATCAAAATTTGGTTTCATAAAATCACTCACATAGAAAAGCTACTAGAGTGGCCTCTCCCCCCACTCAGAAACTCAAAAATCAATGTCGATGATGCATGTATTCATCACCGAAATTATTTTTCAGCGACATAAGTGGGTTCTGGACTTTTATTTCTTGAAATCTCTTCGAAATCTCTTCGAAATCATTGGAATTCATTCGAATACATTTGAAACATTTCTTATTTGGAAAAATATCTTTAAATCATGTTATTATTATATATTTTCCAAAATCTTAAAAACCCATTTCAAAACACCGGAGTTCGATTCCTCGAAATTCAAAACCCTTCATTTATAAATCATTTTTATATAAATCAAATTTATTATAAATTTCAAATCCTTTCAAAGCTTCAAATTTTCATTTTCCAAAGGTAAAAATCCTTATTGAAAGCATTTCACTTTTATATACGAAATAGGGTCATCCTTATCAAAATAATAATTTCGATGTATGCACAAATTCAAAATTCAATCAAACACAAATTTCCAAAGAATGATTCAAGGTTAGATTTCAAGCAATACGGAGATTCGAATTTAGAGGAACTCTAATCAAATAGAATTCTGGTTCGAAGATAAGCTCGAACGAAGAAAAGATAATTTTATTACCAAATAGAAGATGATAAGCCTATATAAATCGCGGGCGACCTTAACCGGTCAACCGTGACTTTAGGTATTATAATCAATTCGGAAATCTAAGGAAAATCGACATTCGATTGCCAGAGATAGAATCCGGGTAGAGTAGGAGATAGATAGCATCGAAAACTGAGGACACAGGAATCTATGGTGAATCAATGCCAATTATAAAGGATTTTCACCCCTTTACACATCATTCAAAGATTTGGGGAATCACCGATCTTTATAGAGGTCATTCCAAAGTGGAGTTATGAAATGCTCCAAAATCAAAATGGATAGAATAGGGAAGACAAGACTGGATTTCAAAATAAGTGGGAGCGTTCCAAAGTTTAAGGAATCCTAATCGATAAGAATCCTAACCAAGAGATTTCTAACAAGATGGATACTGAAGGGATGAAGTTTTGAAAATCTTGGTTTCAAATAAGAAAATTTTTATACCAAAATAATCTTTGAAAATCCTTTAAAATCATTTGGAAATTATTTTGTACTTCGAAAATGCGTTCTCTCACAAGAAAGGATTCTGAGATTGATTTCACTCATTGTAAAGATATTTCTACCTTATCTCTAATGAGTTTTGCTCCATAGGCTATGGTTTGCCTAAAACCAAAGCTCTGATACCAAATGTAACAACCCGGTATTTTCAGCCATTCGCAGCCGCACATGTCGGACTTGAATTGCTCAAAATACCGCATTGTAAATAAATTTAGAGCAAATGAAATACAAATCACAGAATCACAGACACAGAACAAACAGAATACCTCGCAGTGGAATATAAAATACATAGTAGTTCATGATGCTACTACGGCAGAGTCTCAAACCAAATACATAATACAGTCTGAAAACAACATAATAGAAATCCCAAATACATAGAAGTTCACTAATACATGAGATAAACTAGAATAGCTGAAACAGAAAGTAGATATAAATGTAGATAAGCAGAAACTCCAGCAAAGACCAGCTCCAGAAAGAGAATCCAAAGCTGTCAATACTTAGGCTGACCCAAGCGTAAAGTAAAACACAAAACACTCGAGTCAGGACAATATATACTTGTATAATGTAAATCAACTCAAGTGAACTGTATCAGAAATGCACCATAACCTAAAGGATGCTTGGGATCGCCCATCCTTTAAGGACCAGTTGAACCATAAATTAAATACATCCCGTGGTTAAAATTTCAAAATAGTATTATATTTCGAAACAAATTGCTTCATTTTAAACCATTAAAATGAAGATATTATATTTAATAATTAAATTATTAAATTTCCAAAATTTTAATCTCTCAAAGTTCATTCATTCACTTAAATTTATTAAAACAATGAAAATTCAACTTTCGTCGTATTTAGAAAATGCTACGAAAAGTCACACTTAAAACAGTTCAATTTAACGAAAGACAACATTTAAAATGCTGTAATAGGGTTCCATTAGTTTCAAATAAACTTAGTTAAATTCAACCATTATAACATTCACAAAAATTCTATAATACCCTTTAATTAAATTGAGCCATTTGGTTCATTTTTATCAACTACAGCATTTACAAATGCTGTATTATCCTTTACATTAGAATTAATAGCATTTTAGAAATGCAGTAAATTAACTTCAAATATTCAGTATAATTTCACAAACAATTATATTTTTATGTTAATCATTTTTAACTTATAAAATCATATAATTTCACTTTTAAAACAATCATTCAAATACCCTTATATTCATGATTTTATAAAGTAAAATCTCTATTCAAAAATCAAAATTTAATAGTAATTCACTTATTAAATTCCAACATTTAAATTTTAAATTCATTAAATTAAATTTAACTTAACACTTCAGTTTAAATTTTCAAATATAACTCAATTTCATTTTTATCTACTTAACTTAAAATTCACTTTTAAGCCAAATTCACAAATTTCCAATTTTAGTTATATTTCAAAATTTCAACTTAAGTACTCATTCATTTCACATTTTAAATTAATTGAAAAATCATTAATATATTATAAAATCATTTTAAATTCATTTAATTCAAAATATCATAAATTTATCATATTTTCATATTTAATTTAAATTCCATTTATCACCAAATTATAATTTCCAAAATGACTTACATTTCAGATTTTCTAACTTTACCATTAATTTATTTCACTTATAAATTTTCAGAGAGTTAATAATGCTTTACAAAAATCATTTTTAATCAAATTTAAATCAAAATATTATAATATTTACATTCCTAAAATATTTTAAATTTTTTAGAAAAACAATTTTAACAACGGGTCTGTATTTCATTTTCTAGCCCAGGTAAAGTGATACGGGTAATATATCATTTGAACCCGTAATTTAAAAAGAAAACCCGGGTTTGATCATTTCAAACCCGCAATCCCAAGTAAAAGAAGATAATTGAAAATCATTTAGGCCTATCATTTAAGCCCATAACGATTTTCTCCTATTCTAAAGTCCATTCGGGTATGTATCATTTCAACCCATAGTGATTCTAATCTAAAGGGAACTTGGAGTGTGATAAACAGATAAAAAATAATAGAACAACATAATATAATAGTAACATATGATATAACAGGTGTTTAAGCATGGGTGAACGTCATAAAATCATAACATAGCAGGTGTAACATAATAATGCATTTTACAGATTCAAAAGGGGTCAATTTACTAGTTATATATGTACATATTGTCTAGTGAGAATAACTCACTGGTTTGAGCTGATGACCCAACGACGAATTGCACAAACGGGATCTACCCAAGCACAAAAGCACGACACAGATTCGAATAGAGGAGCCAAATGTCAAATTCCTTGGATACACATCAAACAAAAACAATATAACAACGATGAGTTTCATATCAACTACGATCAAAACTATGCTAGAATAACTGCACAGAATCAAATAGAAATGTTTGCACTTGCTTTTAACCTTTACTAGGCTCAGCCATAAGGAAAAATACATGACAATGGCAAGTGTTTGGGTCAGATTATGGTTGGTGTGGGTCGGCCTAGATGTCATTTGTGATGATGCCAAAGTGGGTGAAGGGAATAACACACATAAGCATGCATATACATGTGTTTTAGTCATGGATTTGGGCTCGGCCAATGCTCCAAGTGTCACGGCCAGAGGAGTGGGGTCCACTATGATGGTGTGGCTATGGGTGCTGGAGGTGCTGGAGTTGGTGGTGGTGTGGTAGGCGGCGGCTAGAGGGGTGGTGAGGTGATGGAATGAGAGTGGCGCTCGGTTAGGCTAGTATGAAGGGTGTTTTGAAACTTTTGTGGATATGCATCACCAAGGGGGTTTGTAACAACCCGCATATTTATCGATTTTATATTTAAATATTTTGTTTAAATGTTTTATCGTTAGTCGGATTTTAGTCCGAAAAGCTACTTTTTGCAAACAGCCGAATTAGGACTCGAGACCACCTCCATTGAGTTCAAAATGCCGTTTGCGACCTTTTTGAGTATAAGTTTCGATATGTTTGGAGAGAGTTGATTTTTGCTACCTTTTCACTTTGGGTTTGGGTTTGGGCTCAGCCTTATGTTTAACTTATACTCAAATCTGAGTCACTCTTCCCCATTCACCCTCATTTTCTTCTCTTTTCAGTTCTAAGGCAATAATGGTGGGAGAGATTGGAAATTAAAACTCCAAGACCCTAGTTCCTCTTGCAACCTCAAATTCCTAGCTCCAAATTCAAGAGAACCCATTGGTAAGCATTCTCTTCTTCTTCTCCAACTTATTCTCTTACCAATTTCAGAAATTCCTAAACCTAATTTTGGGAATGTTCTTGTTTTGAGCATAGATTCAAGCTCATTTGGGTTGTGTTGAAGAGAGGTTGATTCTCCATTTGCTTTCAAGCTTCTTCTTGTTTGATTTTGTAAAAAGGTGAGATTTTTATCTCACATCTTAGTCTATAATTATCTTCGATTGTTAGGTATGAATTCCTAACACTTACTCTTGTGCAATTGATTTTGGTTTGGATTGATTTGGTGTATATTCCAATTTTGGTATTTTGAAATCAAAATCTATGAAAATCCTTTTATGGATATTTGGACATGGATATTTGAGGCGTATCGACGAGTCGTTTAAGGCTGGGTTGTCACTTGGCGCAAATCCTTCGTCGTCACTTGCTCGTTCGATCGTTTCCGATATTCGTTTGGCCATTTTTGGTCGAGGTTCAGAAAATGCTCTGAATTCCAGTTTCAGACGTCTAAATCTGGAATGTCAGACGTCTGAATTGGTTCTATTTCAAACAGAAAGAAAATAGGCTAAAATATGCCTATTTCAGACGTCTGAAACACTTGATTCAGACGTCTGAATTGTGTTCTGGAAATCTTTATATTTCCAGATTCAGACGTCTGAACCACTTGTTTCAGACGTCTGAAACTGCAGTGTTTTGCCTGCTTGCCTATTTTGTTTACGAATTCCAATTTTATCGACTTGTGTTGGTTCCCTTCTATTGTTATCATTTAAATCAACTTTGATGACCTTTTCTTGGGAATTTTTGGAAATATCCACTTTGATGGATTTAATATCGATTTCTTTGGATTTGATTCACGTCTTCGTATGTGAATTTTGATGATTGATTGTTTCTACAGTCCTTTCGATGATTTGTCACTTTAAAAATATAAAGGTTTCTATACTAGTAGTAAATATCAAAACCCTTTCATCAAAACGATTTCAACACTATTTTATTACAAAGCTCGTTTTCTCAAACCGATTTCCAATCTATTAGTATATACAAACCTTTACCTCAATCGTATGAGAAATCTAATTAAACGACTTAGTAAAACAAGTGGTATGAAACGCTTGCGTTTACTTCGTCGGTTAATTCTTGGACTTGTTCGATTGAACTTCTTGTGACAATTTTCTAGTGGAGATCTACAATTTGTTCGTAAATATTTAAGTTAAGCTAGTGGTTGTGGGACATGAAGCTAAGCTCATATATCTTACTGTAATTGACACTTCTTGATGATCATGACGATCATTTTTGTGATTTAGACTAGCAATGTGCGATGTCTCTTTGTCTACGAGGGAGACTAAACCCCGTTTGTGTGAGTTTCAACTCACATATGTGGGGTAGCGCCCCATGGTCTTCGGGTCGTTCGTGTGTCAAAAATTAATGGCTAGTTACCATGAGATAGCATCTCGTTCGTGTGATACATATGTTGGTGAGTTTTCATGCTCCCGTTCGTGTGATAGGCCTCCCCCTATTTTGTGTGATTTCTGGATTTCGTGTGTCGAATTCTAGAATTTTCTTCTTCGCCTATTTTTGTGATTCCTATTGATATGATTTATCAATTTTTGTGCATAGGTGAATTCGTGTGTCATTGACTGGATTTCTTGAGATGATTTCTAGAATTTATGCTTCACCAATTTTCGTGATTTCCATTGATAAGTTTTATCAATATTTGTGTATTGGTGAATTTGTGTGTCATGGACTTTTGTGATGACATTGATATAATCGTCAATATTTATGGTTTGGTGAACGAAATAAGGAGTATGACATTTCCTTTGATTCTTGTGTAGATTTGGTCATATTGATTAATCTCTTGTTGATTCTCAATTACTTATATATATCACAGCTCGGCATTGTGATTATTATGTGTTTAGTCATATCTCTTACTCTATATCGTTTCATCTGACATTTATAGTTAGACTGATCCGTTTATTATTTTCTTATTAAATAATACTCGGGTCAGACCGAGATGTTGCAGGTGCTTCTGCTTGACTTCTCTCCCGGGATCCATTACTCTGACCTTTTGCTTACTACTTAGATTAGTAGTTTTTGTTGTATACTCTTGAGATATTGACTCATTGATGTATTCTTTTGTATAGCACATGTGGCTATTATTTTTTGTTATTGTGGATCTTTTTGACCTCTACTCTGATATACACTTCCATATGTTAATTATATATTCATATCTTCTTCCGCCTTTGTGATATGAATTATCTGTGACTGATTTATGTTATGTTTATTTCTGTATTTGTTTCCGAAGATATTATAGCCACTGTGTAGTAGCTTTGAGTTTGTGTCGGTATGTCAGATTTCCTCTTGATAAAGTATTGCATGTTATACCATCTGACATATCGATTCTCGCACAAAGCAATTACACAGATGGTCGCTCCTCAACAGCCTTATTCTCCGTGCTAGTTGACAGCATTCACCGTAATGTTCTTGGCTAGCGTGGGTATAGAGGTGGGGCGTTACAGCTTGGTATCGGAGACAAACTTCGGAACAATATGGAATATTATAACAAGGATCATTGTCCTAAGTCTTCCTTAGGAGTCGTGCTTTAGGATTTTATTCGGGTCTACGTACCGTCCTATCCTATTTTCTTTTATGATTCCTTGTTTTATCTATCAAGAATTGATTGATATTGAATTTGGTGAATAACCTTTTTCTTCTTCTTCTTTCTTTCTAAGGAAGAGAAATGTCTAGACCAGGCAGCCCCAGAGCCGTACCATCTAGTACCCTACCCCAGGATGGAGTTTTTATGACTGCTCAACAGCTTCTTGATTTGGTAACTAATGCTCAAGCAGCTGGAGCTAACCCGGAACCTACTCACCCAAAGTCGGGATTTGCACGCTTGTGCAGCGATTACACTAATTTGGGTGGGGAGCCATTCAAAGGTTCCGAAACTGTTATTGAAGTACAGGCTTGGCTAAGGTCATGCGATCGAATCTTTTCTCGCATGAATCTTATTGACCTTCACCGAGTTCAGGTGGCCTCTAGTATGCTCCGAGAAAGAGCGTTGGACTGGTATGAGCTTCTTATTTCTGAGATTAATGAAGCGGATCTCACCTGGGAGCAATTCCGGGAACGCTTCGAGTTGAAATTTGTACCAGAAGCTGAGAAAGTGACATTGGCTCGACGATTTATAGACCCTGTTCAAGGTGAGTCCTCCGTGACTGATTACGTCGCCTCCTTCGAGTCGCTTTCCAAATATGGGGTTGAATACATCAACACCCCTTTAAAGAAGAACCAAAGGTTCGTCTATGGCTTAAACAAAAATCTCAAGAAGCCATTACTTCTAAAATTAGAAGTTTCTTCGACCAACTCGTTGATATTGCTTTTCGTCTTGAAGAGGCGGATAGGGAGAATGATGTTGAAGTGGTGGGTTCCAAACCAAGCTTCAACAACAACAAGAAGAGTCCAAACAAATTCAAAGGCCCTTATCCCAATAAGAAAGGGAGACAAGCAACTCCTGTTGAAAAGACCTTTTCCTCTACTCAAGGGAAATGCTATAATTGTGGTTCGGAAGACCATTTTGCGAATAAGTGTTCAAAGCCTCGTACTTGTCGCTATTGCAAAAGCCCGGACCATTTTATGCATGTGTGTCCCAAACTTCAAAATAGGAAGGAGGGAAAGCTTAATGTTGCTCAAGCCCCTGGCAACACATCTCGTGGCCAAGGTATTTCTCATTCTATTCTGGATGGAATTATTTTATTTCGTGATCATCCTATTCGAGTTCTTTTTGATATGGGTGCGTCCCATTCTATTATATCAAAAGAACTTGTTAATACTTTTTCTTTGGATGTTTTGTGTTTAATGACTTCTTTGAGAATTGCGAATCCGGTTGGTGGATCGGCGACAATCAGTTTATTGTGTAAAGATGCCGAGATTATTTTGTGTGATTTTTCTTTCCGAGCCGATTTGCATGTCATGCGTTATTTAGGCTTTGGAATGATTTTGGGAATGGATTGGCTTAACCGTTATGAAGCTCATATCCTATGTCCCGAGCGGACTATTCATCTTCGACATCCTCAATCTGTTAAGCAGATTTCTATTAATCTTCAAGATTCAGTTTCCAGCTTGGTTGCATCTTTATATTCTTTAAATGCTCGTAATGACGATAATGATGATGAGGGTGATATTATTTCTCTTATTCACGTCGTTTGTGAATTTTCCGACATATTCGAGCCCGTTTTAGGATTACCACCTAAGCGAGCAATTGAGTTCAGAATTAATCTTATTCCTGGAGCTCAACCTATCACTCGTCCTCTGTATCATATGTCCAATAAAGAAAACGAGGAGATGCGTAAACAATTTTCCGAATTGGAGACGAAGCAATTTATTTGCTTTAGTTCCTCGCCTTGGGGAGCTTCAGCTATTTTAAATTGCAAAGATTTTAAATTGCTAATTTCCATCCCAAAATAAATAAATACAAGAATGTAGTCATCGAGATATTCATAGAATACTCGATTTATAAAATGGATGAAATAAGCTGGATAAACTGAATGACATAAATAGTCATTCATAAGAATCATAACGAGTGCGGAATGCGGCAAGTGGAATGCTAACTTCCGCAACTCGTAGCTAAAAAAACCGGTGGTAAGGTCGAGCTAAAAAGACCTTAACACCACTCAAGATATTGCTTAGGTGATGATCCTAAGACAAAATCAAAAATATCGGAAAATTCTCAAGCTACATGAATGAGGGAAATAACAATTTTCTCATCATGAGGGCTTAAAGAATAAAATGATGCCATCAAATTGGAATCAAAATCACAAAAGAAAAAATAGAAATCTGCTTAACAGATTAAGAATGTTGAAGATGAATTTTCCACACGAGACATAGGATATGGCTTCATAATTATTAAGCCAATCCTTACCAAAAATAAACCAATTCCGAAGCCTAAGTAAAAATCGGCTCGGAAAGAAAAATCACATAAAATAATCTCGACATCAATATGAGAAACTGAATGTTGCAGATCCACCAACCGGATTCACAATTCTCAAAGAAGTCATCAAGCCCAAAATATTTAAAGAAAAATAATCAACAAGTTCTTTTGATATAAAATAGTGAGGTGAACTCATATCAACATGAACTCGAATAGGATGATCATAAAACGAATGCCGTCAAGGATTGAATGAAAAATACCTTGACCAAGAGAAGTGTTACTAGGCGTGTACACAATATTTAGCTTTCTCATCCCCTTGCTCAGAAGTTTGGGTCATGCAGATAATATGACCTAGATTTTTGCAATAGCGACAAGTAAGCGGCTTTGGACACTTATTTGCATAGTGTACCTTATAATTACAATTGTAGCATCCTCTACGATTAAGGATTAGAGTATTTTCTACAAAAATAGTTTGCTTCACTCTCTTATTGGGATTAGGGATTTTGAACTTAATATGCCTCTTCTTGGAAATCCCAATATCACTAACACTTCCTTTACCAACCTCTTTATATCGAAGAGTGATATCCACAAGATGATTGAAGGGAACTTCAAGTTTCAAAGGTAAAATCTTTTCGGGGTTCTTACCCAAAGCACAGATAAATCTTTGATTCTTTACAAGATCCAAAAGTTGTTGGGCAGACATAAATACACCATCCGAAGGTGTGGCACTGGATTGACCGTCGCTGGAACGACCTGGTCTAACCATCTCTTCTTCTTTAAGAAAGAAAGAAAGAAGAGGAAAAAAAGGTTATTCTCAAAATGAATATCAAACAAACATTGATTGATAAAACAAGGAATCATAAAGAAAATAGGATAAAACGGGTCCTAAGACTTGGATAAATCCTAAGGCACGACTCGTAAGAAAGACTTAGGACAATGATCCTTGCTAGATTATTCTACATTGTTTCGAAATTTGGCTTTGATACCAAGCTGTGACTCCCTACATCTATACCCACGCTAGCCAAGGACACTACGGAGTAATGCCGTCATTTAGCATGGAGAATAAGGCTGTTGAGGAGCGACCATCCGTGTAATTGCTTTGTGCGAGCACCGATATGTCAGATAGTTTAAGTTGCATTACATTTCAAGAGGAAATCCGACATGCCGATACAAACTCAAAGCTACTATACAGTGGCTACATATAATCTTTGGAAACAAATATAGAAATAAACATAACACAAATCAGTCACAGATAATTCATATCACTAAGGCGGAAACAGATATGAATATAACACATGAAAGTGTCAATCAAAGTAGTGGTCAAATAAGATCCACAATATCACAAAAGAATAGATACAAGTGCAAGAAAAAAAAATGCATACATCGAGGAGTCTATATCTCAAATGTATACAACAAAACTACTAGACTAAAGTAGTTAAGCAAAAGTCAGAAGATTGTTCCTGATAGGAAGTCATGAGGAAGCACCCGCAATATCTCACTCTGACCCGAGTATTATTTAAGAAGAAAATAATAAACGGATCAGTCTAGCTATAATTATCAGATAAAATGAGATATAAGAAGAGATGTAATAAAAACATATGATAACCCAAAAATGTCATACTGTGAAAGTATACATAGAAAATCAACTAAATCATACAAATATCTCAAGAATCTCGTAGCATCAAAAAGAATGTCATATTCTTTATTTAATTCACCAAGCCAAAAAAAATGACATACATATCAATGCCAATTGTAAAAGTTGGTGAAACATAAATTCCAGAAATCAATAATTAGAAATCCAGAAATCACAAGGAAAGATGGCCAATCCCAAGCGGGAGCATGAAAACTCACCAACACGTGTATCACAAACAATTCGGAGCATCAACGCAATACAAACGGTACGTCCAATGAATCGAAACACAAAACAATTCGGAACATCGACGCAGTACAAACGGTATGTCAGATAAATCGAAAAGCCGAGACATCGATGTAGTACAAACGGTAGATGCAATGAATCGAAACACAAAACAATTCGGAACATCGACGCAGTACAGACGGTACGTCAGATGAATCGAAAAGCCGAGACATCGATGTAGTACAAACGGTACATCCAATGAATCGAAACACAAAAAAATTTGGAACATCGACGCAGTACAAACGGTACGTCAGATGAATCGAAAAGCCGAGATATCGATGTAGTACAAACGATACATCCAATGAATCGAAACACAAAACAATTCGGAACATCGATGCAGTACAAACGGTACGTCCAATGAATCGAAAAGCCGAGACATCGATGTAGTACAAACGGTACATCCAATGAATCAAAACACAAAACAATTCGAAACATCGACGCAGTACAAACGGTACGTCAGATGAGTCGAAAAGCCGAGACATCGATGTAGTACAACCGGTATATCAGATGAATCGAAACACATTAAAAGTACATGGGTTGCTAGCCCATAAAGAAATGAGACGAAGCTCAATAAAATGAGGTACAGTCCTCCACGTGGACAAAGAGATATTGCACACTGCTAGTCTAAACCATAAAATGATCATCATCGATCATCAAGAAGTGTCAATTACAGTAAGCTAGTAAATATATGAGTTTAGCTTCATGTCCCATAACCACTAGCTTAACTTAAATATTACGAACAAATTGTAGATCTCCACTAGAAAAATTTTCACAAGAGATTCAATCGAACAAGTCCAAGAATTAACCGACGAAGTGAACGTAAGCGTTTCATACCACTTGTTTTACTAAACCGTTTAATTAGATTTCTCAAAAGAATGAGGTAAATGTTTGTATATACTAATAGATTGGAAATCGGTTTTAGAAAACGAACCTTGTAATAAAATAGTGTTGAAATCGTTTTGATGAAAGAGTTTTGATATTTACTACTAGTATTGAAACCTTTGCATTTTAAAGTGACAAACCATAAAAATGATCGTAAAAACAATCAATCACTAAAAATACACATACGAAGACGTGAATTAAATCCGCAGAAATCGATACCAAATCCATCAAAATGGATATTCCTAAAAATCCATAAAAAGAAGTCATCAAAGTCGATAATAAGGGATAACAACTAATCGGACCAACAAAAATCGATAAACCGTGGAAATTTACTTAAAAATATCCAAAATAGGCAAAACTGCACATTTCAGACGTCTGAAATTCAAATCAGATGTCTGCTAGACGTCTGGTTGGATTTCCAGACGTCTGGATTTCTTCTCTGCCTTTTTATGTTTTCCAGGGACCAATTCCAGACGTCTGGATTTTTCAACCAGATCTGAACTTGAAACCAGACATCTGAAATTTCCTGGTAGGCAAAAATCAGCATAGCCCAAAAAGGGTGAAAATCCAAACCGGAAATGATCGGACAAGCGACGAAGAATAGGGATTTATGCCAAGCGAAAACCCAGCCTTATAAGATCTTCGATACACCACCAAAACAAGTCCAAACATCCAAGATAGCATTTTTAATGATTTTGACTTCAAAACACCAAAATTGGAAAATTCACAAAATCAACTCAAATCAAAAGCAAATGAACATCAATAAGAGTTAGGAATTCATACCCAACAACAAAGATAGATATAGACATAGATGTGAGATAAAAATCTCACCTTTAAACCCAAATCAATGAAGGAGAAGCTATTGAGCAAGGCAAGAACAATCACTCTTCAATCCTAACCCAAGAAGCTTGAATCTAAGCTTAAAAGAGAAACATTTCCTAAGTTAGGTTTAGGAATTTTCTGAAATTGAAAAGAGAATGAGTTGGAGAAGAAGAAGGAGTTGCTTACCAAATCTTCTCTTTTGAGTTTGGAGCTAGAATTTGTATTTGCAAAGGAAACTAGGGTTTTGAATTTTAATTTCCCATTCCTCTCTCCATTTTCAGTTGAAGCTTGAGTGTTAGGAGAATAAGAATGAAGTGAAGAGGAGAGGTGGACTGAGATAGAGTAATAAGTGGGGTTATTGGGTTGAAACCCAACCCAAAGCCCAAAGTGAAAAAGGTCAAATTTTTAGCTAGCTCCAAACATATCAATGTTTATACTCAAAAAGGTTGCAAACGACATTTTGAACTCAATGGAAGGGGTCTCGAGTCCCAATTCGACTGTTTGCTAAAAGTAGATTTTCGGACTAAAACCTAACAAACGATGAAATATTTAAACAAAATATTTAAATATAAAATCGATAAATATGCGGGTTGTTACATGATAGCTTGGAGATCTTTAAAGCTTTAACAATGGATTTAGATATTGGATTCTTTCTTTCACTCTTGGAGATCAAGTTGGAGATTTTCTTTCCGCTACTGTTGTCTTGTCTCTGATGTTGATATTCAATTGTATCATTGTTGTACCACATTGTATGTATCAATAAAAATTATTCATTTTTCTTCCGCTGTGTTGTTGTACTTAATGTGTTATAAGCTCCAACGAACCAGATTGGACATTTGGATCTACGGCATTCGAATACGGGCAATGTATTTTGTGTCAATTTTCAAAGGTCAAGTCAGGGTCGTTACATTTAATAATATTAAAATTCATATTGTTAAAATATGACGACGATTTGTCAACGTGCGACGAAATTTGTCAATCTTTATAAAACATGTATATATGTTTATAAAATCATTATAAACAAAATTTCTATTATCATCATATCGTTATATAACCATAAGAGTTATTGACCATTTACAAAAATTATTCGAATGAAATATTAAATTTTATCGAATACCGTCTTTTTTCAATTTTATGACGAAAATCCAAAATCACTTATTTTGTAAACCATATCTAAAAATTAGTTTATCATTTTTATTAATCATATAAATCATAATTATTTAAGTCCGAAAATTATATATTTGAACATTTAATATAATTTAAATATTACATTTTCAAAACGGTAAAATTACGGATCGTTACAAGAACAATTCAAATAATAATCAAGTCTCAGTAAAGCCCTCAACACAAAATGGGAAGAACTACCTCATCCTGACCCGACATGGTAACAAATTATTCAAGAAAAAAAAGTGCAGTAGCGAAGCAATAGGGTCTGAACTCCAAGTGTTATAGTGCATCTTTTCTTATGAGTCGATAACATGAACAATGCTCCAGAAGGGTCTCTCATCATTCCTCTTAGGGTGACCTGATATTTCAAGAGAGAAGAGGTCGACCTAGGCTTCCCGCCCACTTTTTAGGCATTCCACTTCAAAATTCCAATCTTCGCCGGAATCAAGATTTTTCGTCTGAAACACATCATCAATCCAATCACAAAGTATAAGCATCACAGGTAAATGATAAGTGGCATAATCCAATGGCGAAGGTTAAAGGAAAATATGGGAGAAGATACCACCATCAAAAGCACTTTTCATGCTACAAAAGAAAAGGCATTAGATCTTTTTTATGGGATCCTTTTTGCTGATTTTTGAATCCTGAGCCTGCAGAATCTTCTCTAACAACTACTTCTTCTTTCTAAGAAAAAAGAACATATTGTACGCCTCATAGCCATTAAAATATCTTGTATAAAAAATTATAAAACATAATGGATTATCCTATGGATGTAGGATTTGCAACAATTCGAACCACGTAAATTTTTTTTATAGCTTTTACTTTTTTGCAGTTTACTTTTATCTGCTCTTTTGTTCATAAATCCATTTCGACATTTCAACATACAGTTGGAGTTTGACTATCTGGCCATGTAAGCATGCAACACCACAGTCACCTCCTAAAGGTGAATCTAACCAAATGTTGGTTTGTCTACTCCCACTAATGAGGAAAATCGACCATAAGATTGCCTCATGGTCAAGTCGAGTGTGGCGAAACCTAAAAATTTCATCCACCATTTCAAACATTGAGTATCCCACAACATTTTTATATGATAACAATGTCACTATATAGTTCATAACAAGACTTAAATCTTACTAAAAGTCAAGTGACGTACTTCGAAACGTTCCACATGATAAAGGAGTTTATCAACATCGGAAAGAGTTGAGTGATAGAGTAGGTAATTGAAACATAATAGCATAATCGTTCACTGAGGGCGAGTGGTTTACATGAAACCGATCGGAGAAGTTGGAATCAAATTCTATAATTTCCCCCAAATGCGAGTGGGAGATTGACTGAGTTAAGGTTATGCCTAGGGGCAATTATGTAATTTGTCACATATATCTAACTTGCTGGCCAATCTTTTTCGAAGTAAAAGATATTCTCTTTCTGTAATATACTTTATATAATGTGGCTATATTAATTAACTAATTTAGTTAATACTATATTTAATAGAAAATCCATAAATGGTATGTTGTGTGATATTAGTTACAAAATGTCTTAACCGCGATTCGAGTGGAAGTATAAGAAGTGAACTATTTAATGGCTTGGCATTCCATCTAGTGACTATGGCTAGGTCGAGTGGAAGTATAAGAAGTGAACCACTATTCAAGAGAGGATTTTTTTTTCCTTAGTTATACGAGGTTAGTATCATAATTAACTCAATTCAACTCAAAGTCAAAGTCCCTGGCCAGATCATTTCGGTTAATAATAATTGTTATCATTGAATTAAGGACCTTGTGTTTGGACTATAAAGTTGAATATGGACGATGTTACAATTTTGACTATTAACAAATTCCATAAGTCCAAAGTGATATAGTTTTGATGAAGAGAATTGGTATAAATAAATATCATAAATAGGCAACGCTTATTAAATTAAAATGGGACTTTATTGGAAATAAGCAAGCAATAAATTTGGCCATAATGTCATACCACCTACTAAGTGATGTGTGAACATTAACATTCGAATAGTTCAACGTTAACTGCTGATCAAATTTACACCCAAGAATTACACTACTGAAATGATGAATTCTCTTCAGACCAAACGATTTAACTAGTTTATAATTGCTATAAATTAATTTAAATAATTAATATTTATGAAATGTTAATTATAAATTTTAAATATGATTTGAGGAATAAATATTGTTGTGTATATATTTATAATCGTTATAAATATATTGATCGATATACATTATCGATAAGCGATTTAATTAGATTTAATTACGTAGTAGTTTAGCTTGGGCTTAAATGGGTTTAACGCCCATCACTAGGTTTGCAAATTTCAAATATAGCATGGGCTAGGGCAGCTAAAAATAGGAAATATGCTTGGAGATGTTGGTTAAGATTAAGTGAGAAGGGGTAATAGATTTGCCTAGTTTCTCTCTTATGCAACCATTTAAATATTGATCTTTAACCCTAATTATTGATACTTTTTTGGCGGCCATTAAGTTCCTCCTTGCTAGTTGAAACATCTCTCCAAACTAACTCCAAAATCTCAAAATCAAATTCAAGTCAAATCCAAATCTATTCGATAGTGAATGGTTGGTGGTTCTAGCAATCTGAAGGATCTATGTGGAAGAGAATTCACTACTTCATTGTGGATTTAAAGGCATCTATAGTGGGTAATATTTATTCATAAATTAAATATATTACCATGTTCATAAATTTGTTGGTCAGTATACCCGTATGTATACATATATCATTGTTATTTAGGTAAGATTTTTTATATATAATGTAGTTGTCACATGGATATTGGTTATATGTATAAAATATGATGATCATATTCACAATATATTCACAATGGAGGTGGAGCCTTGGCTTAATGGTTAGGTCACCCACATGGTGATCTGAGCGTCCAGGTTCAAATTCGCAAACAGCGGCTTCGCAATGCAAGGGAAATGCTGCATATAGTATGACCTTCTCGGAGCCCGTTATCAAGCGAAAGCCTTGTGCACTGGGTTCCACTTGTGTATATATATATATATATATATATATATATATATAAAATTGTAAATCAATGTATATACATATATTGTATAAAAGCATATATGTTCATATATACTTTATATGTTAATCTAAAAATTTTATAATATATTTTTATGGTTATTATGAATTATAGATTGGGAAAATAATTTTAATATTATTATTATAATTATAATTATCAATTTTTAATATATATATGATTTAATAAATTCATATAAAATATATAATGTTTTTAAAATTCAATTATATTTTTTTTTAAATCAAATCATTAGATTAAAGCTTTTGGAAAATTTTCTATAATTTTTAAGCATCACTTTATATTTTATAAAATTAATTCGAAATTCGACCATTTTATGGTTAATTAACTTAACATATTATTTTAATTCAGTAAATTATGGAAATTTTTTGTGACCCCTTAAATATAATCCAAGACTTTCAGAAAATTTAAAAATTGAACTTTTGATTATTTGTTGATTTAGTTCGAAATTATTTATTTATTTATGGTATATATACATATATATTAAAATATTAAAATCGTAATATTTTCAAATGTGAGATATTTTGAACTGAAAAGTAAATAAAAATTTATATTTTGTGTGTATATATATATTATATTTATATTATATATATATATATTGATTATGTTGTAAAATAATTATTCATTAATTATTATATTTACTTTTATGTATACATACAAATAATTTATTTATTTTAAATCCGTATAAATGATAGAATTTATCGTATATATGTATGTATGTATTCAAATTGCTACTTGTAGTATGGGATTTAATTATACAAATACGTATATGTATTTTTGTAATATTTTAATAATAAAATGTATTTACATTCATGTATTTATATATTACATATACGTATACAATCAATTGGCATTTAAAACTATGTATACATGCACATGTTTGGGTAACATACAATACATATAAAATGAGCTAATGTGCCTGATGTAAATCTCAACATCTATACATGGACATGTTATACCCTTCGTAGATATTCTATTACACATCCACACACACAGATGTGTGTGTGTGTATATGTATGTATGTATGTATGTATGTATATGATACATATGTGTGTATAATTAATTCTAAACAAATTAACTTCATATTACAAATATATAAACTTAAATAAAATACATGATTTTATTTAAACTAAATTTAGAAAGGTTCTAAATGAATTAGACTTCATAAGCCCAATTAAGATCCAATATGGAAAAAAAATTAAAATTTACCCTTGACTTCCGCCGTGAGCTATCCCAGTTTCAACACCTTAGGCACATTCTAGCCACACTACTTTGTTCACCAGCCACTTTTCATCCCAGTTTACTATCTGAACCAGCTTCCCACATAGGTCATGTTTGACTCTATTATTAAGTCATCTACTGCTTTCGGACTTACTACTTGTTAAAGATCCCTAATACACTTTGTTATGTGTGATATATGGTACACGTTATGGATCCTCACAAAATCCCTTAGCAGCTCTACTCGATATGCTATTTTTTAGACCTACTCTATAATCGGGGATGGTCCTACATATGTTGATCTAACTTCCCAGCCTTATCAAAATATACTACTCCTCACATTGGTGAAACCCTTACGAACACATGATCTCCTACTACGAACTCAATTTCCTTTCTCCTCATGTCAACGTAACTCTTTTGCTTAGACTATGTTGCATACAATCTAGTCCGTATCAAACACTCTACTTTCTTGACAACATCCTTCACAATGTTTGGCCCTAACACGAGCTTATCCTTTTCTTCATCCAACATACATGTGACTTACACGGCTTTCCACAATCCTCAAATGATGTTATAAAAATACTACTCTAGTAGCAATTGTATGAAAATTCTGCCAAATGTAAGTAATCCTCTCAAGATCTCCTGAAATCTAAAATGTAGGCTCTCAACCACTCTTTAAGAACTTTGTTGACCCTCTCGGTGTACCCACCGATCTATGGATGGCATGCAACACTCATGCACAACTCCAAGCCTAAAGTGTTCTACAATCAGTGTGAAAACTCACTAGCAAATAGTAGGTCTCAATCATTGATAATAGTGTTAGGCATTTCACATGGTCTCACACCGCTCTAGCATGTATCTCAGCTAACTTCGGCAACGCTCATTTGGCCTCCATCGAAATGAAATGAGCACATGTAGTTAGTGTACTAACCCGTGAGATTTAAACGTACATTTTATTAGTAGAGGAAAAACGATAATTTTAATAAATATTGGAATTAGGAAACTGAGGCTGTACCATTGTGTAGAGCTTGTTTTTTGGTTGAGATGGTATATTAGTTTGTCCAAATCTGAGTCCGTATGAAGGAATGCATTTTAAGCTATGGGTTTTGATTTCTTTAGGCTGAGTAGTTTTCAGATTTATTTCTCATGCACATTTTCAGTTTCAACTCCTCCTTCTTTATCCCCCTCTCTACCATTACCCTCTCTCTCAAATCTTCTTAAAATCTGTAGTAACCGATCATCTACGATGTCTCGACCAACATCTAAAAGTGGAATTGGTATCACAACCTCATAGACAATAGATCATTTTTCAAAAAAATTATAAAATAGATCACAGAGCTATCTATAAAAATATTTACAATTTCTGAAACTCACGGAGGAAGGAACCAAATATAAAACCAAAAATAAATACCATGATCCCAGATAAATATAATAAACTGTATCTGATAGTCTTTAGTTACAAAATATCTCTATATGCTAAAAATAAACAAATAGCCTGAATGTTTGGCAAAAATATTAAATAATTAAAGATATCTAATAAGTAGATGCGCATCTCCATCTTACCGTTATGTCTTCGAAATCGTTGTCGATCCTCTCTACCTACCTATCAGAGTAAACAAAAAGGAGAAAGGAATAGAGAGGTTCATACATGCATCTGATGGGTGATATGTATCATATAAGCGTATAATATAAATAAGCCAGTAAAATAGAACTTATACTCGAAAACCATACCCTACTCTATATCACCTAGAAACCCAACAAGTCAGCAAAAAACACCATATAATAATATAGCGACATCACATGTAAGGTCTCACTATAAATTTCCTCGAGCCTAATAACAAGCAAACTATTGAGCTCAAGGCTCAACTCGTATGACAAAACAACTACAACACTACTAGACACAAAGTCCTAACTTGTCATCGTCTAAGTTTATGTACACTATTGAGCTCAAAGTCCCAACTCTTTTACCCCAGACCACGATACGATTGGGCTTAAAGTCCAAACTCGTCGTCGCTAGATGCCACTGGCCCATCGAAGTGCATCTAACACCTACCATACACCACACTATTAAGTTTGAAGTCTCAACATATGTGGCCCGTATGTGAAACTATTATGTAAATCACAGGTAACTATTGAGGCAAGTATAAGCTAGACATTCGAGTCAATGATATTATTGGGATCAAGCCCTAACCCCTAAGCATAAAATGTACAACAAACTTGTCCAACTAAGACAATTTTATAAAGTACCTCACAAAATAAAGCAAACAATATACCATCGCCTTGCCACGATATCAATGCAATGAACCGAGCGAGAAAGGAAGGTCATATGTGAGAGTAATAAGCATTTGAAGTTAAGGGGAAGTTTAAGAATTATTTAGTTTATATAATATCGAATTTATACATTTTCTACAGTAGGGCTTGCTACCTGATATATTTCATTCATCAAACTCTGGCACGTCCACTTTTTCCCTACCATTGCCTATAGGGTCACTGAAAATATTATTGATCCTAGTAGTAGGCTCTTCCGTTTAAGTTGCCTCTATCCCTACCTCGGACTTTACCACCGCCACCGCCAGATTGGACCTAACTGCTGCACATTCTCCAAGATTTTCTAGCCACTCGACGACGATCAGAGTTAATTGGAGACCATTGAGAAGACCATCTCAACCTCCTCTACATGTCTATGCTTCCGGATCGTTGTTTTAATGTTGGATCGAAACAAATGGTCTGTGTTTGTTGAACTTTCAGTGCGTTTTCTGATAAATCTTTACATGTAATTGACAACAAACACCACTGGTGGATTCACGTCGTCGAGTAAAGAAAATTTGATATGTAATATGTCTGGTTTGGAGAATTTGTATATTTTGAAGTTTTTAAATTAGAAGGATATTAAATGTTGCAAATTACAATCGATAAAAATTAAATTTTTATTCATATATCCATGGCATGTTATATTTTAATAAAATGTATGTATAAAAAAATAATTGTTAATTATCAATTTTGATATATATATTTCGATCTACAAATATAAGAGATGATTTACTATAACTTATCAATATATATGTTGGTATAAAGAGACCCTCTCACAGCTTAGCCTTGCTTCCTCTTCAGTTTGATTAGAATCCACCACCTTCCTTGTTGGCCTGATGGGTTACCCTCTCGATTCGTCTTGATTTGCTTTGTAATTCCTTATTTTATATTGTCTTATTATTCCCTTTTTGATTTGATGTGGTATTAGTTTGACTTTATTAGGAGATTAGATGATGGAAAAGATATAGATTAGTTATAGAATGTTTTGGCCAAAGCATAATTAGAGAATAGGATTTTAATTTCTATTTATAGGCTGAAATGACTCATACCTAGGCTAAAAGTTTTGAAATTAATATAATATGAAGGTGCCGTTAGGTTTGGCTTCTTCTAACTTCTAGCAGAGTTAATTAAAATCGACAAGTCACATATTTTTTTTTACTGTAAATGACATTCCGAAAGCAATGGAATAGGTCTTGAGGCTCGATTCCTACTTCTATAAAAATTTACTATTTTTCCATTTAGGTAAACATACGATTTTTCCCATTTAAAATTTATTATTTACTTTTAAGAAAAAGGGTGCTACATTCTTCCCCCTCCTCCTTTTCAGAATTTCGTTCTCAAAATTCTGAAGGATGGAAATTGAACTCATACGCATCTAAACATACACACAATTATACATCCATTACATACATCTATTGTAGCACCCCCACCTTTATACATATACCACCCAAGAGTATTATAAAGTAGTACTATCGGATAATACGGAAAATAAGTTGATACGGGATACATACATGAATATTCCCTTGGGATGACACTAGTATGTATTAAACATCGAATTAATAACTCACATATATGTATACAGTATTAGCATAAAGCAATAAACACATGTGCCTCCAAGATAACAATACACAATACAAAATAAACATCAGAGAGCATAGAGTCAATCACAGCGAAAATATACAATATACAATATCTATCCAATATACATCACAAAATTATACATCCATGAAGTACATCATATATATAACAACATACAACTAAATGATATAACCAGTCTCCACTATACCGAGTAAACAAGATAGTCTCATCGTCCCTGTACTTGTAATACTTCGGACTGACCCGAGTGTTATATAAATAATAAACGGGTCAGACTATATCTAAATCCAAGGTCATTAAACATATAGGTCATAGTATATGCTAGGTATAAATAATTATTATAATATCATCTCAACAATCCCATATATCATATATGTAGAGTACCACAAAACCCAACATAAAGATGCCATCATTCGTATAAAATCATCAAATCAGAAATCAAGAAACAACATCAAACATGTGAATCATCCATATCCAAAATTCATCATCAAAATCCCTAAATCATCATATATGAGAGGTCATCAAGTATATCACTTAATCTCAAATAAAAATACCAACAATATCAATTTAAATAATTGCCTATAAACCAAAATATGTAATGGTGACAAATGTGACACACCAAAGGGAAATATAATTTGCGACACATGCCTTATATATATATATATATATATATATATATATGTAGGCAACACATACTAATAATCAGTAGTTGATGACACACGTCAAAGAAAGATACAATTGGTGACACACGTAAATAAAGAATAATCGACGACACATGCTAGAGAAAGATAAATAAATAATACAAAAAATTAATAACAACACAAGTCAATGAATATATTTGGTGACATATGCCAATGAGATATAAAAGGTAACACATAAAAATAAATAATAGTTAGTTACACATGCCAAAGAAGGATACGTGGATTAATCATGCTCATGACATAGTCTCTGCTATAATCACAACTTGTCATCTCCAGTCGAAGTATAAGTACTTGTCTATGTCATAGCACACTAGAACCAGATGGGAGATTGATGGACACACCTACTCCAGGAGACTATACACATTATTGGAGATAATGACACACGTGCCCATCCAGCACGGCTCCTATAGTCTTAGTTACCTCAATGAACATCGTGACTCCTTATCCATCGCATGTCATAAACACGCTGCAGGACGATGCTCCGCATTGGTCACGACCCTAAATGCGCCCTCTAAATGGTAATAGACTGCTAGCCTAGGTGACACAAATGGGCTATACATCACTGACACATGGTTTTAAAATTGCCGAAACACGGCTACAAATATTATCGCCGTACAGCTAGCACATTGCCGACTCATGACATTGGGGTGTCACAGATTCGGGACGTGACCACCGAGATTACCGCAAGGATTGATACTTGCTAATCTGGTTCACTCCCGAAACATAAAGAGAGTTGGACAGTGATAGAAAAATACTACAAATATATACACATATAGTAGCCGACACATAGCTATTTACATGTACCAACACACGACACTATACATATGTTGGCACTAATCCAAATACATATATCGACAAAAGGCTTCATATATTGCTGACACATGGCTTGATATAATCACTGACACATGGCTCTACTTAAGTCGACACATGGCTATAATTTATTCATCGCAGCGAATATCATATTTCTTATCTTCGTATTAAGTGTCGTGCACAAGCAAAAGATAACTGAATAAATAACACAATGGCGTCCTATATCACCGCATGTTACTAGTCTGCTTATTAGAGATCATATATCATGCTCGCTCCTTTAATATTCTATATAACGAGTTAAATAACCGAAGAAGTATTACCGAAATTCCCATATAAGATGTTATTATAACTCCTTTTGTTCAGATTTCGCATTACACAGAATAGAAATCATCACAAATAATATAAAAGGATGTCTTCACCGTATCAAATCACTAAACAAAATCAACCTTAACGGTGAATCACTCATATAATTCAATTCAATATACAAAAGCAGAATGATCAGAAGAGTAATATATATCAAATCGGTCAAATAAATAAACATAACTACCAACAACTCATTAATTAATAATGAATCATTTATAACCAAAATACATATGCAGAAATTGATACCACTTATATACATGTTAAATAATAAATTCGCTTTGTTTATTGAATTCCAATATAAGATTCAATTATAAATTTCCAATTCCAAATCCTTATATATATATATATATTTCAAAACTTCCAAAATCACTTTACACATTAAAAATAATTATTGAAACAAATATTAAAAAATTTATAATTAAATAATACTTGAAAATAAATTATATATCACAAAATAATTCTTTTTGTTTCACATGAAATTTATCATGATATCAGCAAATCAACTTCGTATCACCAAAATATATATACGAAAGGGATTTATATTAAGTACTCTCAAAACCATTCAATAATATTTTAAAATTGGTTAGTATTCAAAATAGTTTCATATACTTGAAATCCCTTTTCAAAGGTATTACAAGCTATTCAATTATACAAAATCCATAAAATAAACTAATTTCGTACCTTTAATTACTTTTGGAAAATCTCTAATACTATTTAAAACCACTATTATTTATAAAACTATTTCCGACAATTCATTTTATTACACAACCACCAATATTTATTTATAAACATATACTTCAATAAATAATCAAAAAGAGAATTCATGGAGTAAAATTCGCCATAATCTTCCACATTTCATCAATATAAATTTTATCGTGTAGCCGAGTCGAATTCCATCGAATTTCGACCATCCACATAATATACACACAATATAAATAAATTACACGAATTAAAATGCAAATGGACAACATTTCCTTTGCATTTTGGACATCCAACAAACACATAGCTCTTCTAACAAACCAATCAATATCCAATATCAAAAAAACTAGCAATCATCCCAAACACATATCTCAAACGATTCAATCAATAATGTGATTATATATATATATATATATATATATATATATATATATATAAAAGATGTGAGTGAATTAAATATCATTGTGAGTAAGTAATACTCATTGAAAATTTCAAGACATTTACTGCCACTAACTCCGACACTTTCGTTTCAGCCATCGTCTTCGACCAGAAATTCCTCTACTTCATCAAGTTTGCTACCTTTATCTGACTTCGATCACAGCCCTTTCCAACTTCCACTGTCGCAGTATCAGCACCACATAAAGTCATTCGTTGCATTAATTGTTCGCCCTCCATAGCACAGTCAAGATCGCCTACACCTATCACAACACCTCCATCGTTGCTTCATCAAATTCGTTACCACTACTAACCGCGACTTCACCAAGCATCACAACATCAATTTTCTTCAGTCCACACGATACAAAATCGGCTCCCTTCGATCGCGAGCATCGTCTCGCCACTACCAGCATCCCTCGACCAAAATGAAATACAATCTCCTACGTCAGCATCTTCCTCCAAGTTGTGATGTGATAATCTATTTTCTCTTCTCCTTTTCTTAATCAATGTATGTGTTTTATTTAAGGATTAAGGAAAAATTAAAGGTAAGGTATCGGATCGGGCTCGAACAAAGAAAGAGAGGGAATTTTCCAGAATCATAAAGAAAAAATATTGGGCTAGGGCTTTGTATTAAGCTAGATTTTTATAACAAACCGGAAAATTTTAATGATTTCTATAATGTAATTTACTGATTTTTTTTTGAAAATAAAATATTTAAATTTAACAATGAAAAATTAATATTTGGTATGTGTCTATTTAAACAAAGCAAGTGTCAGATATTCGTTGGTAAATATGAATGTTTGTTTTGTTGTGAAATTCCAATTTAAAATTTAAATCAGCTAAATTGATGGAAATAAAATATTTTTGAAATTTGAATAGTTTTGTATAATAAAAATGTAAATCATCTTCTGAGTGAGACGTCATATATAATTTCTTCAAATTTGGACTGCTCTAGCTTCGTTTATCTTATTTTCGGCGAAGTAGCAGCACTTTTGGAAGTGAAAATCGAGTTTTAATAGAATGATCCGGTACGTGGCGAAAGCCATGAAACGGTTAACTATGTCGGTATTCATTTTTAACCTTTTGATTTTTCCATGGCCATTCATTGTCCACCATATAAAATCAAATAGCCATAGGCTATTAGTATTCTCTGAATACAACCGTTGCCTTTGCTATTCCTATCATTGCATTTATATTATCTGGTTCCTTTATTCATGTTGATTCCTTTTCCATTCTTCTTTGTTCTATCATTTGAAAGAAAATTTTATATATTAAATTAGTTATTTTTCATTCGTCTGGTGAGAGAAATCAAGCTCGTTCCCTTTATTCGTATCTTCATCTCAGATCCATGCCAAAGCTTATATATATTTCAATTTACATTCTTATTGCACGGAATTTTTCTTGTCCCAGTCTATTTGCTTGAAGCATATATTGGTTTTGACTCTTGAAACTTGCTCACCTCTTTTTTGAAAACTAGATCCACCACCTAACTCATCACCAGCCGCAAACATCCTCACATCCCTTAGCCAAACTCTTCCCTAAACCTTGACCAAATGGGCTGCTTGCTGCTTAAATCTCCACCACAACCATACTCTACAGCCATTATTCGCTAACCGTCCACCTTTAGACCCTTCACCATCTCACAGCGAAGCCCACGCCTCCACCACAAACTCACCACATCACCCATGTTTTTGACCCCTCTCTCTCCACAATCCCATGCCTCCTCTCCCATGCTCGACAGTCACTCTCTACCAAACACCAAGCTGCCGAGATACCCAACAGCCATTCACCACTGTCCCTCTCCACTCATGCTCACAGCTTCACGTCCAGCAACCACCAACCACCGAGAACACCACAAGCATAGCCTGCATCATCTCGCCTTCCACCACCCTCGACCAGCAACCTTCGCCCTGTGCTCCAGACCAGCCGAAGCATTCAACACAAGACCCAAGATCCTCCTAGCTGTCGACCATCAGATCCAAGCACTGCCATGCCTTTCCTCTCTGTTCCAAGCATAGCCTCGCCACGCTGCAATCTTTGCTTGACAGTCGAATCCTTCATTAGCAGCCTGTCGTCACGCCTAGCCACAACTCTTTGGCCGAAACCCTTCTTTATTATATGTATATAAAAGAAATTACAAAGTTGTTTATATAGTTTGTTTCGGCTATGCAGCTGCTTTCATTTTTCTGAAGCTTATTTACATGTTTTGATGATATACACATATAGATGTATTTTCATAAATGTTTTAAATTGAGTATGTGTTTAAAATTTATTTTATGTTATAAGGGATATTTGAAGGGAAATGGATGTATTTTAATCTATAATGATTTTGAAATGTGTATAAAAAGAATTTGATTTTAATATATATGTGTTTTAAACTTAATATTGATTTTCAAATACCTATATATTTAAAGATTTTATTTCTAAATACTGGTTTTAAGTTTTAGATTTTAAAATATATCACTATATATATTTGTTTCATCAGATCAATCAAGTTCGAGATCGTGCCAGCTTTGCTTTGGATTTGTCATAGAGTTTGTGATTTCGATTCGTAGCCTTTATGCTGTTTATTTTCTCTTGCCTCGAAAGTTGAGCAATCACTCACAATTAACATTATTATATTTAGTAAATTTGATTCACATGAAATGACGATTGAAATATGCTGTTAAATTTGAACTGTTAAGTTATTTAATTTTTAAATATGATATACCATTATCTGTAGTTGTTTATCTATGACATATGACGCCATAACCAGTTGTATATAATATATTTAAATTTGATACCGACGCTATATGCATGTTGTTGATATGTTATAATATTGTCATATTTATTCTCAAACTGCAAATTTCCTGTTAGTTTAGAATTCCTTATGGGTTGAAATAATACATATCTCAACGGTCTTGTAGATTAGGAAAAATCGTTATGGGTTGAAATGATAAACCCAAGCGATTTTATTGATTTTCAATTTTGGGATTGCAGGTTAAAATGATATATACCCATAAAATATTAAATTATAATTGTGGATTGAAATGATAAATATCCGTATCACTTGACCATATGACAGAATATTATATACGGACACCATAGGTCTATTTTTGAAAATGATTTCCAAAGTTTTGAAAGGAAATATATGGTTTTTAATAAATATTGATTTTAAAATATAATATATAGATTTATATATATATATATATGAAAATTTTAGATTTTTTAAATTATATATTTGTAAATTTTAATTTATTAGTTACGTTTGAAGAAATAAATTTTAAGATTTTATTTATGAAATTTATAAGATTTATAAAGTAAGATTTAATATAAAATATATTTAGTAATAAGTTCTAATTTAATAATAGTTAATATAATAATATTTAATAAGATTTTAATTTAATTAATATATGTATGTAAATTATGTTTTAAGTATTTAATTAAATTTATTTAATATTTTGAAAATATATTTTGTAATAACTATGATAAATTAAGGTAGGAAGGATAAATTAAAATTGATTTGCAATTTAATTTGATAAGAATTGAATTTAAATAAGAATTGATTTGGAATTATTGATTTTGAGATTTTAAAGATATGAATTTATGACTTGATAACTTGGTTTTGATTAAAAGTAACTAAATGAATATTTTCGAATTTAAATAAATTGAAATTGAATATTAAGTTTTGATTTAAATGTGTAATTTAAGTTTTTATTTATATGATTATAAAAGGGATTAGGTGAATGTTTTTAGAATTAAATAAAACTGAAGTTAGATATTTGGTTATTGATTTTATTTAAATTTATAATTTGAGATTTTATTTAAATGTTATTAGAAATGTTTAAGTGACTATTTCAAATTTAAATTAAGTTAAAATTAAACTTTGAAATATAAATGAAATTTA
Organism: Allium cepa; assembly: GCA_030765085.1. Lineage (NCBI taxonomy): Eukaryota > Viridiplantae > Streptophyta > Magnoliopsida > Asparagales > Amaryllidaceae > Allium > Allium cepa. The sequence continues at coordinate 324,440,167 of CM060939.1, forward strand.
TAAAATTGAGTTACTGTAAATTGTTGAATATTTAACTTTGAAACCTACTGAATTGGAAGTGGTTTAAATTTAGTTTGAACCTGGATTAGAAATCGACATAAATTAAAAATGGTTTTAGTGAGAAGTTGAATTGAACCTTTAACCATTTTAATTGAATTGTTGAACTGAGATTGATTCAGATTGAAATTTAGCACTTAGTTGATTTGAATTGATTTGTGAAATTTGAAGAAACAAATCTAATTTAAAATTATTTTTGATATACATTCTTTTAAATCTATAAACTATTTTAATATATATTATTTTAAATTTTTTAAAATATATAAACTGTTTTAATATATAAACTATTTTAATATATAAGCTATTGTGTAGTTATGATTTTGGAAATGAAAATGATTTAAGGTGATATGATTTCGAAAGTGATATGATTCCGAAAGTGTATATGATTTCGGAACGGATATGATTTTGAAATGAATATAAAGTTTTGTTATGATGTATGAACTGTTTGAAATGATTATAAAAGTGATTTTATAAATGACCAGGGTGTGAAATTATCGTTTGGTTATTAAAGTGACCGGGATCGGATATTGTCATACTCTCTGCCATTTCCAAAAATCACTTTAATAACTGTATATGTGATGGAGATTTCAGAATGAAGTAGGATGGTTTGGCGAATGATTCTATATGAGATATTTACGCAGCACTGACTTCCACGAGTTAGCTTCATGTGGCTAAAACAAAAGCTATACCGGGCTAACTGAGCTCGCATCTCCGATCGAGCATGCTTCTTAGATACCATTCTACTACTTTGTGATTTGATTGGGTGCACCTTTGATTTGGGAGTGTGTCTCGAGGTGGGCGATAGTAGCTGCTATGCGTTACCACCGGTCCAAGAGTGGAAACTGTAGAATCCTACCTGGAATTGCCTCGCATGCCTTGTCATATGCCGTATCGCGTATTCTACGAGTTTGGTTTCTGTCGTACCTGCAGAATGCTCCCTAATAGCCCACCAGTTTGGTGGAGTTTACAATACTGTATAGACTACGGCATTTATATAAAATGTGTTAAGGGGAATATGAGTAACGCCTTAATGCTATTTTAATAGTTTAATTTACTATAGACGTTATCTATGTAGTGTATTGTACCATGTACGTAGATAGTTTAACGGAATCTTAAAGGATAGGAATCCTAAACATCCTTTGAGTTACTTTGTATTTCACTTGAGTTGATTTGCTGGTATACGAATGTTAATCCTGACTCGAGTGTTTTGTGTTTTGCTTTATGCTAGGGTCAGACTGATTGTCACAGCATTTGACTCACCTTTAGAGCTTGGAGTTTTGCTTGAAGATCTGTCTTATATCTTTTCAGCTTTCAGTTATTTCCAGTGGTTCGTTCAGATTTGATCAGTTGTTTTCTATTAGGGACTCCTATGTACCTGATATTCTCTATTGTATTTTGTATTAAACTCTGACGTTTCTATAGTAGCTTCATGAACTAATATTTATCTATTCTGCTGCTTATTGTTGTATTACTCTATGCCTGTGATTCTGTGATTTACTTATTTACTATATATTTAACAATTTTTTATTTTGAGTAATTCAAGTCCGACATGCGTGGATGAATGTCAATTTGAATAGTTCAAAATTTCAGGTCATTACAGTTGGTATCAAAGCTCTGGTTTAGGCAAAACTTAGCATATGGAGTAAAATTTAATTACAGAGTCATATTCGTTTGAGCTTGAATTCTTAGTTAGGATCCTCATAGATTAGGATTTCTCTCGAATTTTCGAACTTTCCCCTTGTTTTGAAATTCATCTTGTCCTTTCCTGTTTGTGTTCTTCATGATACTGAGCATCCTATAGATTTAATTTTGTTGATATCTATAATAAATTTGAGCACATCTTGCAACCTCAATTGGCTACTTCATCCTTAAGTGTGACTGATCCCATCGACGATCCCGCCAATCATATTCTGATTTGTAAAGTGGTGAAACTCTTTTACAACATGCGTTGGTTCACCGGTGACTTCTACATCTTTGGTTTTGATGTTGTTATTCTCTTGTAAAGCCGAATCGTTTATTTGGTAAATTTCCAAGGTAATTCTCTTGATCGCATGTCGACTGCCTCAAGATTTTGCAGGAAGTTTCCTCTTTTCGCTATATGCTCAGCCTACTGATCTCGACTCCACCCGATAGTTAGGGATTATCCTGATATTTTGGTGAAGTCACTTCTCTTCCTCCTAAGCGGGAAATAGAATTCCGTATCGATCTTATTTCTGGAGTTCGACCTGTTGTCCTTCTCCCGGATGAATGGTTTCTATAAATGGTTAGTCATACCCTTCGGATTAACCAATGCTCCCGCCTTCTTCGTTGTTCTCATGAATCGTGTTTTCCGCGATGTTATCAACAAGTTCATTCTGGTTTTCGTTGATGATATTCTTGTCTTTTCTAAGTCTTGGTTGACCCGGTTTAGGTCACCTATGATTTATATAAGCCTATCCAGATTTCCTCTTTTGAAATTTAATTATCTCATCTTCCTTTCGAGCCTATCTTCTTAGTTAGAATTCTCTTTGATTAGGGTTTCTCTGTAAATTTGAATCTCTATCCTTGTTATGAAATCCATTTTTGAATCATCCTATAAAGGAGTGTATTTGTAATTGACATTAGATGTTTTATATTGTGTTGTTTGAGTTGTTAAGTTTGAATTTTGGGGTTTTGATCTATTCGTCTGGCCAACAGTATGGATATGAATTCCAAAACACTTGAACAGAGCAAAATGGCACAATATTATTTTCAAAATCAATAAATGAAATAATTTTGTGTATGATTATATTTATATATAAAAGTATAATTTTTTGAAACTAATAGTTAAATGAATTGGTTGTTAGAAATGATAATACTAGATTATCATTTATTGTTTTGTCAGCATTTCTAAATTGATTAACTATTGTTGTATGTTATAAGGTATTGAAATGTTATAAGTATGGTATATAAACTTGATTTGAAAATGAAATGAATTTAAATTAAATATTTGGGAATTTAATTTTCGGTGCTTTTATGAATTTGGTTTTCAAAGTTTGGAAAATATATTATTTGAAAGTATTTTCAAATGGAAATTGTTTTCAAATAATTTTAAAAGAAGTAAGTTAGTGCTCGCCCTTTTATCGCTGGAAAATAATTTCTGTGATGATTGCAGCATCATCGACATTCATTTTCGAGTCTCTAAGTGGAGAGACAACCTAGTAGCTTTGCTACACTTTTGTTTTGAAAATGGATTTGGTTTGAATTTCTTGAGTATGATTTGATGTACAATATATATATATATATATATATATATATATATATATATATATCTGTGTGTGTGTGTATGTATTTCAAAATGGTTTGAAGTGAAACCAAAAATTTACTCTGAAGTTTATGTTAAGTAATGATTTTAAATCATTGAAATGAAGCAAAAAAATTAATAAGTGGAGTGTCTAAAATGAGAAATGAAATTAACACAACTTGAAACAGTTGAATTTAAATAAAATTAATTTTTGTAATCTCAATTGCATTATAAAACATATATATAATTTACCTAAAATATTCAAAAAAATGTTAAAATGTTAATGTGAATATGTAATTAAAGGTTATACAGGAGAAACTTAAGTAATAAAATGTTCAAGCTAAATTTTGCTTAACAGAAATGTTGAAAAAAGGGGTAAATTGATATGGTGTTCAATTACACTCAGAACATTAATAAAACTTACCTGAAAGAAAAAAAAAGTTTGAATGTAATAAGAATATGTAATCGAATAATATACAATATAAATATAAGTAATAAGATGTCTAAAAATATAATTTTGTTAAGAGAAATTATAAATAAAGATTGATTATTATAATAATTGTTTATACACTTAATTTATATTATAAGAAATGTTAATTTAGATAAATTGAATCATAAATGAGCTAAATAAAATAAAATTTGTATTAAAGGAAAATGAACTTAAGTTATGAAGGAAAGTGGATTGGATAGGAATGTAAGTTAATTTAAAAGTGGATTAATTAAAATAATAATAAATGAAATTTACATGGTTTTAATTAATTATTGTACCTAGTACTCGGTATTTCGAATCTACCATTTCTTTCTATTACTTCTATTCTTCTATCACGTTCCTTTTTGGGGATGAAAAGTTTTAAGTGGGGGAGAGTGTAATGGCCCGTAAATTTTAATGATTTATATAGCGTAATTAACTAATTTTTTTTGAAAATAAACCAATTAAATTAAACAATAAAAATTTGATATTTGGTATGCGTCTATTCAAATATAAAAAGTGTCAGATTTTCATTGGTAAATATGAATGTTTGTTTTGTTGTAAAATTTCAATTTAAAATTGCAATCAGTTAAACTGATGGAAATAAAATATTTTCAAAATCTAGATATTTTTATATAATAAAAATGTAAATCATCTTCTGAGTGAGACATCATATTTCATTTCACCAAATTTAGACCGATTTAGCTTCATTTATCTTATTTTCGGCGAACTAGCAACAGTTTTTGCAGCGAAAATCAAGTTTTGATAAGCTGATCGGATCGCTAATATCTGTATACCGTTCTATTCATCTCATCGTGCTGATCTCCACTGTAGATTCATTTATGTAATTCGATGTCCGGTACGGGGCAAAACCCATGGAATGGTTAGCTCTATCGGTACTCATTTTTAACCTTTTGGTTTTCCCATGGCCTTTCTTTGTCCACCATGTATGCAACAACCCCTAATTTGGACCATTCAAATCGACAATAATCTACACATGTCGGAATTGAATAATTCAAAATAACAGATTGTAAACAAATTTAGAGCAAATAGAATCATTCACAGAATCATAGATACGGAAATATCAGAACAACTCGCAATGGAAATTTAAAATACCATAGTAGTTGATGAAGCTACTATCACAAAGTCTCAAAACATATACATAATATCAGTCTAAAAACAACATAATAGAAATCCAAATTACGTAGAAGTCCACTAATACAAAAGCTGAAAGAGAACAACTGAAACTGAAATAGATAAGTAACTAGATAGCTAGAATCTCCAGCTAGCTCCAGAAAGAGAAAGCCAAAGCTGTGAATACTCAGGCTGACCCGAGCGTAAAGAAAAACACAAAACACTCTAGTCGGGACGTATATTCTTATATAATGTAAACCAACTCAAGTGAACTGTAATAAAGTACATGTAACTTAAAGGATGCTTGAGACCGCCCATCCTCTAAGGATCCATTAAACTATTTACTATGTAGTAGTATTGTGCTATTATAATAATGTCTATAGTAAAATAAACTTACTTTAAAGTAGCGTCGAAGGGTTACCCATATAGCCTCCAACATGTAATAGTCCTAGTAGTCCATCTAGTATCAGCATATCCCCAGATCGGGAGACTGCCCTAAATACTCCATAGACTACGGGAGAAAAACAAACTCGTAGTAAAGCTCGCTATGGTAGATGATACGGCACACGAGGCAATGCCAGGGTAGATATATCTATTACGCTTCCAGGCTGGTGGTAACACATAGCAGCCACTGCCGCCCACCTCGAGCCACACACCCAAAATCAAAGGGGTGCACCCAATCAATCACAAAAGTAATAGAATGGTATCGAAGAAGTGTGTCCGATTGGTGTAGCTACCTCACTTAGCCCGTCGATCGCTCCTGTTTAGCCACCTTAAGCCAACTCACGGGTGTCGGGTCCACGTTCATACCATAATAGGATCGTTGCCGCGTATCCTACTTCGTTCTCGAATATCCACCGCGTACATAGTTGTTAAAGTGGTTTTCGGTATCGACAGAGAGTATGTCTATATCCGATCCTGGTCTCTTTAACAACCAATCGTTATTACAACCCGTGGTTATAATTTCAAAATGGTATTTTATACTTCAAAAATCAAATATCATTTCCAATACATTTGAAAATATCAACATATCATATCTTTCAAAAACCTCATTCATTTTTATTTAATTTAAATACCATTCCAAGTCACATTTCAAAAATAATTTATGTTTCAAATCAAAATACTCCATTTAAACCATTTAAAAATGAAGTCATTATATTTACAATTCAAATACTCAATTTCTAAAATTTTAGCCTTTTCTGAGTTTGTTTATTAACTTAAATATATTAAAACAAAGAAATTTCAGCTTTCGCAGCACTTAGAAAATGCTACGGTAAGTTACATTTGAAAACAATTCAGTTCAGCAAAGACACCATTTAAAAACTACTGTAATATACCAGCTTTAGTTGAAAATAGTTCAATTCAGCAAAGACAGCATTTTACAGAAATGCTGTAATAGTTCAGCTTTCAAAATAAAGGATTTAATTCAATTCAGTAAAGACAGCATTTACAGAAATGTTGTAATAGTTCAGTTTATGTTCATAATCATATTACAGCCTACTGCAGCATTTAACAAGTGCTACAATAGCTTATTCATTAGTTTTAAGCCTTTTAGTTCACTTCTGCAACTACAGCACTTACAATGTGCTGCAGATTCATTTATTTCAGAATTTTAGTTTATTTCAGAAACGACAGCATTTTTGAAATGCTACTAAAAGTATTTTCAGATTTTCAATAGAATTTCAGCCATAATTAAACTTCAATTTAAACCATTTTAACTTGTAAAATTTCATATTTTTCACTTTAAAAACGGTCATTTAAATACTCTTTAACTTAGGATTTTTATAAAGTAAATTTCACAAATAATTATCAAATTTTAGTAATTCACTTATTAAAATCAATGTACAATTTTATAACATTTTCATTTACTTTATACCTTAAATTTAATTTACCATTTTTATAAATTAAATTTAAATTTCCATTTTATTTTCTTAACTTAACTGTTATTTTTAAAACAAATTTCACATTTCCAAGTTAAGTTATAATTCAAATTTCACTTTTAAACATTCATTTATTTAACCATTTTTAATTCATGGAAAAATCAATAACACTTTATAAAATCATTCTAAATTCAAATTTAATTCAAATTTAAATCAAATTATCATATTTTATTTACTTAATTTTAACTACATTTATAAACAAAATCGTAAATTCCTAAAATTAACTTATATTTCAAATTCTACTTTGCCATTTATCATTCACTTATTAAACTTGTAGAAAATCACTAATACTTTATAAAAATCATTTTTAATTCAATTTAAATCAAAATATCATAATATTTACATTTTAGAATACTTTAAAAATTCTAGAAAAATATATATTAACCACGGGTCTGTATATAATTTTCTAACCTAAGTCAAGTGATATTGATAATATATCATTTCAATCCGTAATTTACAAAGAAAACCCGGGTTTTATCATTTCAAACCCGCAGTCCCAAGTAAATAAGATGAATAAAAATCGCTCAGGCCTATCATTTCAGCCCATAATGATTTTTTCCTTTTCTAAAGTCCGTTCGGGTATGTATCATTTCAACCCATAGTGATTCTATTCTATAGGGAACTTACAGTGTGATAATCAGATATAAATAACAGCATAGTAACATATGGCAGTAACAGATGATATGACAGGTTTATTAACAGGGTGATTATCATATAAATCATATCACAGGCAAGTATAACATGATATAGCAGTTTTACAAATTCACTTGGTGTCACTTCACAGTTTATATAAGTAAAGATGTAATGTGTGAAATACTCACTTACTTCAAGCTATAGATAGCAAGACAAAGCACACAAACGAATTCCAGAAAGCACGATAATACGACTTTTGACTTGAGTGGAGAGCCAATTGTTAATCATGTGAACAACACATACACAAGACAATATAAATATAATTTCAACACCAAATATACTTATGGAAACAATTTAAAATAAAAGCAACAAATCACAACATGGTTTGCCCATGCCTCAACCATTATATGTACTCGGCCACCAAGGTGTATTGGGTCAAGTATGGGTCATATAGGCACGGCTAGTAAGGTTTGAAATGGTGGAAGCTATAACATGAGAATACAAAGGGTCTAGGCAAATGAAAGGAGATTTGGTGCACCACATAGGCTCGGCCTGTCATGGTTTGGGCTTGGCCATGCAAGGTGGTGGTCAGGTGATGGCTGGAGCTGGGCCAGAGGTGTGGAGGAGCAGGCGGCGACGGCTAAGGGGGTGGCCAAGTTGGAAAATGAAGGTTATGATTAAGACTAGGCTCGGCTATGGCATTTTGCATGGAGTTTGTAGAGTTTTTGTGGTGCAATCATCGTAGGCAAGTCACAGACTTGACTGGACAGAGGAGGATGGTGGTGTGGCTATGAATGGTGGTGGTGTTGGTCGGTGGATGTAACGACCCATAAAATTTTATTCATTTTTATTCATTTTATTTACGTATTTAATTGAATTTTGGAGAAATTTTAAATAATGAAATTTGAAAATAAAAATTTATATTTGGAATACGTATATTTAAATATAGCAGATGGTGAATTTTCATCTGATTTTATGAAAGTAAATTTTATTGTGTAATTCTATTTCAATTTAAATCAGTTAATAATTGATGATAATAAATTGATTTCCAAACCTGAAATATTTTTCTATAAAAAAATTCTAAATCATCTTTTGAGTGAGACGTCAAATTTCGTTTCATAAAATTTGAACTTCTTTAGCTCCCTCGATCTTATTTTTCTAGGTTTTGCTGCATTTTTCCGCTAGCAAAATTTTGAATTTTTATAATTCAATTGTGCCACTGATATCTATATACCATTTTGATCGTCTCGCTGATCGACGCAGTATATTTATTTCTGTGTTTTGCGGTCCGATACGCAACGGAAACGATAAAACATTCTGTTGTAACGGTACCCAGATGTGGGGCTTTTCACTTCCATTTACTTTTCAGATCTAAATGTGCAGCCCAAGCATGATAATAAATGGCTTTAATAACTTTTGCTGAATCAATGGCCGTTTCAATAATTTATTAGTTGTCTGTATGTTTATTTGGAGCTCTCCATTTCTTGGCCGTTTAATTATTTTATTTTTATCTATATATTCTGACCTTTCTATTTCTCATATTGACATCAACTTTTAATATTCTATCGGTTGAACACACAATGACTATTAGCTTTTAAGATACAATTGAATTCATTTTTCAACTTTCCATATTCCCTGTATTTTATATATATCATTTATTTACAAAGCTACACTACCCTAGCCCCTGCCGCACACCGCGCCACCACCATCTACACAGCCTCGGCCTCCCATCGCCTCTCGCTGCCACGACATCTCACTGCAAACCCACGACATCCGCCACCAAAAACAGCAGTTTCGACCTCCATCCGACCTCCACCGTGTCGCGCCTACCTGACACCGCCTCACGTGCATCCATCAACCACAGCAAGTCGTAGCCCACCAATATTTTTTTCATGTCGCCAAACCCACCCGTTAACCGCGCGGCCTCTGCTCCTCCTCAACCTCCGTCACCACCCTCCGCCGAGAATCACAGGCAAGTCCCATCGCCAATCTCCCACCATCCTGTGCCATGCAACTCAATAAGAGCAACAACACCCCACCTCCGACGCATCAAACTTACCACCTGGGCGCAGCGGCAGCCCTTCGTCGAGCGTTCCTCTCCCCCATTTCATGTTTATTCGAACGCGTATATATGCACATATTATGGAGCAATACATATTGCATTGTTATTCATTGGGTGCTTCGTTGAATATGTGAGCGTTGTGCTCTGTTTTGATTTCCAAGAGCTTTCGTTTCTTTGGATACATGTATCTTGATATGCAGCGGCCGTCCTTCACCTTTACATATGGGTACATATATATATATATATATATATATATATATATATATATATATATATATATATATATATATATATATATATATATATATATATATTTTACAGTTGATTTTATAACTTTAGCACATGAGTTTATTTTCCTGTTAGCTATATGTATATATTATTTTTCCAGAGCTTTACATAATGATTTTAGTATATATATTTTATAAAAGAAGTATTTACATTTATATAATAGTTTCGGATACATTTGTGTATATTTAGTTATAATATACACCAGAGTTTGTATTTCGAGATTTTTGTTATATATATGAGTTAGTGTTTCATATTTTAGGTTTTGTCAGTTGTAATAAAATATTGGGTTGTAATATCCTCAGCTGTATGTTCTGTTTAATATGAAAGTTTATATTTGTTTTGTAAAAGATTAGTTGTATTATATACAGTTATGCGTTACAGCTATATTACAATACAGATTAGCCATTGGGTTAGTTTATATATTATATATAGTCTGCATATACTGCGTAAGTTTATATCAATAGTTTGTCTATCCAGGTTACTTTATGTATATGCTCTGTTAATATATTTTTCCAGTTGCATAGTGTCAGCCTACGTAAAAATATACAGTACTATTATGAATTGATGTTTATATATGTACTACCGTTGGTATTATATAGGTTGGTTTATTTTATATCTTTTATAAGTAAGTTATATTTTATATATAGGGTTGGGTAGCCGTCTTCATAAGTTTGGTTTGTTTAAATTTTATCGAAGAGTTATTGTTTATATAAAATATAAGTACGTAAGTTTATACATACGTTTACAGATTTGCCTATATATGTATTTAAGGGTCAATTTCGAATATATGGAAATTTATTTATGGGTTTGAAATAAATTTTGATTTATTTATTTTTGAAATATATATGTATATATATTTCTATATATATATATATATATATATATATATATATATATATATATATTTCTATATATATCAAGTCGATTCTGATTTGTCTCATCGATTTCCTATTTATCAGCTTTTGTAGTCGTGCCTGCTTTCTTCATCGAATTCGTGCTCATCTTATTTTTCTTTGGAATTTATAGCTTGCTCTGTTGTCAAACACTCTAGCCTCGAAAGGTGAGCAATTACTCACGATTTAACATTCTTATATTTATTAAATTTGATTTCAATTGAAATGACAATTGAAATATGATGTTGTTAGTTATTTAAATTGTTTATATGCTATTATCTGTAACTGTTCATCTGTGGGATATGACACCATATCCTGTTGTTTATATTATATTGTTATCGATGATATATGCCTGTTATATTATCTGTTATCACTCTGCAAGTTCCCTGTAGTTTAGAATTCACTATGGGTTGAAATGATACATACTCGAACGGACTTTAAAATAGGAGAATTTCGTTATGGGTTGAAATAATAAACCCAAGCGATTTTCATTTGAATTGAATTTGGGATTTGCGGGTCGAAATGATATCTACCCGTATAGATCTAAATTACGGATTGAAATGATAAATATCCGTATCACTTGACCATAGGATAGGAAACTGTATACAAACACCGTTGGTCCATATATAAATATTTTGAAAATAAATTCTATGGTTTTGGAAAGAAATTTATGGTTTTAGTAAATGTTGATTCTTAAATTATTATGTATAAATGGAAATGATATATATAGATTTAATAATATTTAATTTAAGTAAGATTGATTTAATACATATAATATGTTTATTAAGTATTTAAATTTATATTTCAAAATAGATTTTGGTAATAATTTTGAATAAGTTAAGGTTGCGAAGATAATTTGAATTTAGTTGAAATTGTATTAAATAAATAATTTATTTAATTAAACCGTTTAGAAACTTATTGAAATTGAGATTTAAGATATGATTTATAACATGGGTTTGATTTAAGTAATTTAATGAATATTTCTTGTTTAAATAAATTTAAGGAAATATTTAGTAAATGTAATTTAAGGTTAGTTAAATGATATTTAATTTATTAAGTGAATATTCCCTGATTAAATAATAATGAAGTTAAATCAAGAGCTATATGAAACCGTTAAATTTAACTTTGAAAATCTTAAATATTAAAGCTTTGAAATATATTGAAATTTTAAATGGTCTATTGAGAGCTGAATTGAATTGATGAATTGATCTTTGAATAAATTTGAATTTGACATTTGAGTTGATTTGAATCGATTCTTGAGACTTGAGGAAATTTTAAATACTTTACTTTATAAAATATTTAATATAAATATATTATTTTGGAAAATAGATATATTTGAAATGAAATGATATCTTGGTTTTGAAGTATAAATTAATTTGAAATAACCGCGGTGTTATAGTGTATAATTCTTCACAACAGATAGTTCCACGGATCCTTAGAGGGTGAGTATCCCAAACATCCTCTAAGTTAATTGTATTTCAGTTGATATTTTACTTGAGTTGGATTTATTGATATAAGAATGTTATTCGTGACTCGAGTGTTTTGTTTTTTGCTTTACGCTCTGGTCAGAACGAGTGATACAGCATTAGAGACTCACCTTTGGAGTCCAGAGCTTCGTTTGGAGATCCAACTATCGATTCAGCTTCCAGCTTTTCAATTGATTGGTTCAGAGAAGTCATCGGTTTGTACTGTAGATTTCACTGTATTTGAGAAATTCTGATGTATTTTATTTCTAACCCTGATGTATATAGTAGCTTCATGAACTACTATTCTTTATCTATTTCGCTGCATTATATTACTCTGTATTCTGTGTCTGTGATTCTGTGATTGATTTATTTACTGTATATGCTGAGTTTTGCCAAATTTAAATTAATAATCTAATATTTTGAGCAATTCAAGTCTGACATATGCGGATGCGAATGGTTGAAAATAGCTTGTCGTTACAGTTGGTATCAGAGCTTTGGCTATAGGCAAAACTTAACATATATGGTAAATTTATTTGCAGAATCACATTCGTTCGAACTTGGATTTCCTCCTCTTTGATTCAGTTTTCCTTCGAACTTTGGAACATTCCTGCAGTTCCAAAATTCATTCTTGTCTCTCCCTATTTGTAATCTTTTGATTTTGGAGTATCCCACATCTCTACTGAATGATTTGCAAAGTGGGTGAAACTCCTTTACAATTGGCATTGATTCACCAAAGATTTATATATCCTCGGGTTGGATGCTGCTATCTCTTGTTATGACGAATTCTATCTCTGGTGATCGAATGTCGATTTGCCTTAGAATTTCACATCGATTATATTCCTGAAGTCATGGTTGACCTGGTTAAGGTTGCCCGCAATTTATATAGTATATCCATCTTCTATTTTGAAATTTAATTATCTCATCTTCGTTTGAGCCTAGCTTTGGATCAGAATTCTATTTGATTATAGTTCCTCTAATTTGAATCTCTATCTTTGTTTTGAAATCCATTCTGGAATCATCCTTTGAAAATCGAGTTTGTTTGCATTTTAGAAATTGTTTTATATACTGAAATTATTATTTTGATAACTATGATTTTATTCTATATATAAAAGTGAAATATTTTCGATAAGGATTATATACCTATATATAAAATGAATAAGAAATGTTTATTCTATATATAAAAGTCTCAAAAGGATTTGAAATTTTGGAAATTATATAAGGAATTTGATTTATCTAAAAATGATTTATAACTGAAGAATTTTAAATTGGAAATTCGAGGAGTTGAACTCCGGTATTTCGGAAATTGGTTTTAAGATTTTGAAAAATATATAATAATACGATTTGAAAGTATTTTCCGAATAAGAAATGTTTCAGATGACTTTAAATGACTTCCAATGATTTCAAAGAAATTTCAAAGAAGCTTTCATGAAAATAGAAGTCCAGAACTCACTTATGTCGCTGGAAAATAATTTCGACGATGAATGCACGCATTATTGACATTGATTTTCGAGTTTCATAGTGGGGGAGATGCCACTCTAATAGCTTTGCTATGCCAGTGATTTTGTGAAACCAAATTTTGATTTCAAGTGCCGAAGTATGATTTGACATTCGAAAGATATATGTATTTATATTTGAAATGATTTGAAGTGAACCGGTGTTCAGTCCTCGAGTTTCGGATTTGATTTGGTATAACCTATCTATTGAAATTGATTTACTTATTTGTTGTTGGTTTCCAACTCTTGAATTGAAAATTTGATTTCTCTGACTATTTTGAATGTTCGGAAACTTCTAAATCAAGGTTTAATTTTCAAAGCTAAGAAAATTCAAACAGTATAACTTATTTGATAAAGTATATAAGTTTGAAACTGTTTTGTTAAGTAAATGAATAAGACTATTTTGAATTATACTAATATGGAAATTAGTTTTGAAATGTTTTGAACAAAATTTAGTTTTGAGATGTCATGAATATGATTTAGTTTTAAACAATTTGCAAAGGGTAAATTGGATCTTTTAAAATAGAAATAGATAGTTTAAAGGTTTAAAGGGATGGTTATAAAATTGGAATTCATTTTTGGGTATAATTTATTTGAGGAAAATATTTGGTTTCGAAAATAGTTGGAAACTTTGAAACTGAAGATATTAAATTTGGAAGAAATAATTTGGTGAAATCGTATATGATTTTTGAAACTGAACTGACATTGAAACGAATTGAAATTGAGAACCTTGTTTTACTAAATACTTGATTTGGGAGTTATCGAACTCATATAAAATTGATTCGAAATTATTGATTTGGAAAGCTGCTTAATTTGAAAAGTGAAACCTTATATAATCAAGTCTATATAAGTGTGATTTGATATACTATGGATCTTGGAAAGCATTGGATTTAAAATTGAAATCTTATATATAATGGACTTTATATAAGTACGACATTAGAAAGTGATTTGAAAAGATACTATATGATATATATTTTCGAAGTAAAGATATGGAAAGTGCCTTCTGCTTGATATCCGCTTTGTGGCCACATTGTGGATTCATTCTATCGATATTATTCTCTCTGATTTTGGTTTTCCAGATGTGATACTCGAGTGTCCTACCATGGCGTAACCCATGGTCATTTTTTTGGGTAGCGTAATCCGCAAGGCAGATATTGCTTAAAGGGTATGGATGTTTCCTGGGGGATCCAGGCATAACCATTGTTATGTATCCTACGGTCTACAGTTTGTTGTGGTGGCGAAATCCGCAAGGCAGAGATTGCTTAAAGGGTATGAATGTTTCCTGGGGGATCCAGGCGTAACCATTGTTATGTATCCTACGGTCCACAGTTTTGGTTATCATGGCGAAATTCACAAGGCAGAGATTGCTTAAAGGGTATGGATGTTTCCTGGGGGATCCAGCCGTAACCATTGTTATGTATCCTGCGATCCAGGTGATTTGTTTGGATTGTACTTTCCATATCGGTTTTGAAGGTTTTTCAAGTATTTTCACTGGGTGTTGAAACAGGTCTACTAAGTATTTGAAGAATTCTAGCTTTGCGCCTAATCAACGCATGGCCAGAGTCTGCAAGAACGAGGATAAACTTGTTGAAACATCGAGTTATAGAAGTATTTTCGATAGGAAAATTTGTTTCGATATAAAGGTATTTTATTATAAAGTTATTTCCAACAAAGAAATTTTGTATTTGAAATTGAAATTCTTATGGTTTGAATTGACTATTTGTGTCCGATACTATTCTTTTGAATC
Organism: Allium cepa; assembly: GCA_030765085.1. Lineage (NCBI taxonomy): Eukaryota > Viridiplantae > Streptophyta > Magnoliopsida > Asparagales > Amaryllidaceae > Allium > Allium cepa. The sequence goes on from CM060939.1 coordinate 324,455,611, forward strand.
TACCTTATCAACTCAGCTCTATTCATTCATCCATCATCTGTTTTTTTCGAATCTACCTTCTTTCCCTTTTTGAATATTTCCTTTTAAAATATTATTTATCTATATACTATCTGGTTTAATAGAGAAAATTTATTAGTTTATGTAGGTAATTGATCTTTTTATATAAATAAGTGAATGGATTTAATAAAAAGGGTTTAACCAAATTTATTGAATATTAATTAATTTAAATTGAAATTTATATGGTTTTAAACTACTTGTTTAAGTTTGTTTTCCAAATCTACCTTCTTTTCTGGTTGTTTCTATTCTCCCACCTCATTCCTTTTCGGGGACGAAAAGTTTTGAGTGGGGAGAGTGTAACGACCTATAAAATTTTATTCATTTTTATTCATTTTATTTACTTATTTAATTGAATTTTGGAGAAATTTTAAATAATGAAATTTGAAAATAAAAATGTATATTTGGAATAGTATATTTAAATATAGCAGATGGTGAATTTTCATCTGATTTTATGAAAGTAAATTTTAATGTGTAATTCTATTTCTATTTAAATCAGTTAATAATTGATGATAATAAATTGATTTCCAAACCTGAAATATTTTCTATAGAAAAATTCTAAATCATCTTCTGAGTGAGGCGTCAAATTTCGTTTCATCAAATTTGAACTTCTTTAGCTCCCTCGATCTTATTTTTCTAGGTTTTGCTGCATTTTTCCGCTAGCAATATATCGAATTTTTATAATTCAATGGTGTCACTGATATCTATATACCGTTTTGATCGTCTCATTATGCTGATCGATGCAGTATATTTATTTCTGTGTTTTGCAGTCCGATATGCAACGGAAACGATAAAACATTCCGTTGTAACGGTACCCGGATGTGGGGCTTTTCACTTCCATTTACTTTTCAGATCTAAACGTGCAGCCCAAACATGATAATAAATGGCTTTAATAACTTTTGTTGAATCAATGGCCGTTTCAATTTATTATTTGTCCGTACGTTTATTTGGGGCTCTCCATTTCTTGGCCATTCAATTATTTTATTTTTATCATATTCTGACCTTTCTATTTCCCATATTGATATCAACTTTTAGCATTCTATCGGGTGAACACACAATGACTATTATCTTTTATGATACAATTGAATTCATTTTTGAACTTTCCCTATTCCCTGTATTTTATATATATATATCATTTATTTACAAATCTGCACTCCCTAGCCTCTGCCGCACACCATGCCACCACCATCTACACAGCCTCGGCCTCCCATCGCCTCTCGCTGCCATGACATCTCACCGCAAACCCACGACATCCGCCACCAAAAACAGCAGCTTCGACCTCAATCCGACCTCCACCGTGTCGCGCCTACCTGACACCGCCTCATGCGCATCCATCCACCGCAGCAAGTCGTAGCCCACTAATGTTTTTTTCACGTCGCCAAACCCACCCATTAACCGTGCAGCCTCTGATCCTCCTCAACCTCCGCAACAACCCTCCACCGAGAATCACAGTCAAGTCCCATCGCCAATCTCCCACCTTCCTGTGCCGTGCAACTCAACAAGAGCAACAACACCCCACCTCCGACGCATCAAACTTACCACCTGGGCGTAGCGGCAGCCCCTCGCCGAGCATTCCTCTCCCCCGTTTCATGCATATTCAAACGCATATATATGTACATATTATGGAGTAATACATATTGCATTATTATTCATCAGGTGCTTCGTTGAATATGTGAGCGTTGTGCTTTGTTTTGATTTCCAGGAGCTTTCATTTCTTTGGATACATGTATCTTGATATGCAGCGGCCGTCCTTCACCTTTACATATGGGTACATATATATATATATATATATATATATATATATATATATATATATATATATATATATATATATATATATATATATTACAGTTGATTTTATAACTTTAGCACATGAGTTTATTTTCTTGTTAGCTATATGTATATATTGTTTTTCTAGAGCTTTACATAATGATTTTAGTATATATATTTTATAAAACAAGTATTTATATTGATATAAAAGTTTCAGATACATTTGTGTATATTTAGTTATAATATACATCAGAGTTTGTATTTTAAGATTTTAGTTATATATATGAGTTAGTGTATCATATTTTAGGTTCCGTCAGTTGTAATAAAATGTTGGGTTGTAATATGCTTAGTTGTATGTTCTGTTTGATATGAAAGTTTATATTTGTTTTATAAAAGATTTGTTGTATTATATACAGTTATGCGTTACAGCCATATTAGAATACAGATTAGCTGTTGGGTTAGTTTATATATTATATATATAGTCTACATATACTACATAAGTTTATATCAATGGTTTGTCTGTCCAGGTTACTTTATGTATATGCTCTGTTGATATATTTTTCCAATTATATAGTGTCAGCCTACGTAAAAATATACGGTACTATTATGAATTGATATTTATATATGTACTACCGTTAGTTTTATATATGTTGATTTATTTTATATCTTTTATAAGTAAGTTATATTTTATATATAGGGTAGGGTAGTTGTCTGCATAAGTTGGGTTTGTTTAAATTTTATTGGAGAACTACTGTTTATATAAAATATAAGCATGTAAGTTTATACATACGTTTATATATTTGTCCATATATGTATTTAAGGGTCAATTTCTAATATATGGAAATTTATTTATCGGTTTGAAATAAATTTTGATTTAAATTATATGTATTAAAATTTATTTTTGAAATACATATATATATATATATATATATATGTATGTATGTATGTATATATATATATATATATATGTATGTATGTATATATCAAGTCGATTCTGATTTGTCTCATCGATTTCCTATTTATCAGCTTTTGTCGTCGTGCTTGCTTTCTTCATCGAATTCGTGCTCATCTTATTTTCCTTTAGAATTTATAGTTTGATCTGTTGTCAAACACTTTAGCCTCAACAGGTGAGCTATCACTCACGATTTAACATTCTTATATTTATTAAATTTGATTTCAATTGAAACGACAATTGAAATATGTTGTTGTTAGTTATTTAAATTGTTTATATGCTATTATCTGTAACTGTTCACCTGTGGGATATGACATCATATCCTGTTGTTTATATTATATTATTATTGATGATATATGCTTGTTATATTAATATATTATCTTTTATCACTCTGTAAGTTCCCTGTAGTTTAGAATTCACTATGGGTTGAAATGATACATACCCGAACGGACTTTAGAATAGGAGAATTTCGTTATGGGTTGAAATGATAAACCCAAGCGATTTTCATTTGAATTGAATTTGGGATTTGCGGGTCGAAATGATATCTACCCGTATAGATCTAAATTACGGATTGAAATGATAAATATCCGTATCACTTGACAATAGGATAGGTAATTATATACAGACACTGTTGGTCCTATGGTTTTGGAAAGAAATTTATGGTTTTAATAAATGTTGATTCTTAAATTATTATATATAAATGGAAATAATATATATATATTTGATAATCTTTAATTTAAGTAAGATTGATTTAATACATATAAGATGTTTATTAAGTATTTAAATTTATATTTCAAAATAGATTTTGGTAATAATTTTGAATAAGTTAAGGTAGGGAAGATAAATTTAATTTAGTTGAAATTGTATTAAATAAAGAATTTATTTAATTAAACTGTTTTGAAACTTATTGAAATTGAGATTTAAGACATGATTTATAACTTGGGTTTGATTTAAGTAATTTAATGAATATTTCTTGTTTAAACAAATTTAAGGAAATATTTAGTAAATGTAATTTAAGGTTAGTTAAATGATATTTAATTTATTAAGTGAATATTCCCTGATTAAATAATAATGAAGTTAAATCAAGAGCTATATGAAACTGTTAGATTTAACTTTGAAAATCTTGAATATTAAAGTTTTGAAATATATTGAAATTTTAAATGGTCTATTGATAACTGAATTGAATTGATGAATTGAGCTTTGAATAAATTTGAATTTGAAATTTGAGTTGATTTGAATCGATTCGTGAGACTTGAGGAAATTATAAATACTTTACTTTATAAATTATTTAATATAAATATACTATTTTGGAAAATAGATATATTTGAAATGAAATGATATCTTGGTTTTGAAGTATAAATTAATTTGAAATGACCGCGGTGTTATTGTGTATAATTCTTCACAGCAGATAGTTCCACGGATCCTTTGAGGATGAGTATGCCAAACATCCTCTAAGTTAATTGTATTTCAGTTGATATTTTACTTGAGTTGGATTTATTGATATAAGAATGTTAATCCTGACTCGAGTGTTTTGTGTTTTGCTTTACGCTCGGGTGAGACTGAGTGATACAATATTAGAGACTCACCTTTGGAGTTCAGAGCTTCGTTTGGAGATCCAACTATCGATTCAGCTTCCAGCTTTTCAGTTGATTGGTTCAGAGAAGTCATCGGTTCGTACTGAAGACTTCACTATATTTGAGATATTCTGACGTATTTTATTTCTAACCCTGATGTATATAGTAGCTTCATGAACTACTATTTTTTATCTATTCCACTGCATTATATTACTCTGTATTCTGTGTCTGTGATTCTGTGATTGATTTATTTACCGAATATGCTGAGCTTTGCCAAATTTGAATTAACAATCTGATATTTTGAGCAATTCAAGTCCGACATGTGTGGATGCGAATGGTTGAAAATAGCTGGTCGTTACAGTAGAGGTGGTGGAGGGTCTATGGCCGAGCAAATGCATGAAGAGGCAAGGCAAAAATCCAATAGAAAATTCAATAAAATGAATAGAAAAGTAGAAAACGAAGAAGAAGACATTACCCAAAATTCTTAGATCTGAAAGTGGCATGAATGATGAAACGAGAAAGAGATGTTTTACGTGAATAACAAAAAGAAAATCACGGCTATTAGCATTGGGAAAGGTCGGCCCAAAATGAAGAGGTGAGAAAATGAAAAGTCAAAAGTTTAAAGGCTTTAGTCTCTTGGAATTTCCCTTTTCTTTTATGCAAATAAACTAAAATAAAAATCATGTAAATAAAATAAAAATAAATACAAAATAAAGTGAAAATGAAATAAATAAATAAATTTTAGGAAAAATAGAAAAATATAAGAAAATAGTTTATTATATGTAAACTAGTATTAAAATTATAAACAAAAATATAGCTAGTTTTCGAAAAATAACTACAACCCTTTAAAAATGGTTTAAAAATAAAATATTGAAATAAAATAAATTTTATAATATTTTCATAATGAAATAAAATCGAATGTAAAAATATTTCAAAATCTAAGGTTGTTACACTCTCCCCCACTTAAATCTTTTCGTCCTCGAAAAGAATGAACAAGGAAAATAAGGAAAGAAAAACAAGATAGAAAGCAAATAGTACCTGAAACGAACAATTCCGGATTCGAAGCACGAATTCTCTCCTCCATCTCCCAGGTACAATCTCAATCATCAGTGCTCCACTGTACTTTGACTAGACTAACAGATTTCCTTCTGAGTTGCTTTGTACCACTGTCGACAATATGAAGTGGCTTCTTCTCGGCAGTCAGATTAGGCTCAATATCCAAACTATCAAGAGCAGAAGGCTGAACAATAAGAGATGGATCATGAAGATACCGGCGAAGATGAGAGACATGAACTACATCATGCACTCCAGAAAGCATCTTGGGTAAATCCAGACGATAAGCCAAAGAACCAATTCTTTCCATAATGCGGAAAGGACCAATGAACCTAGGAGAAAGCTTCCCTCTACGACCAAAGCAAATGACATTCCTTAAGGGAGAGACCTTAAGGAAAACCTGATCACCAATATCAAACTCCAAACTCCGCCTGCGCCTATCAGCGTACTTCTTCTGCCTATCCTAAGCAGCTCTCAACCTCCTCTTAATCTCCTCAACTCTCTCAGAAGCCTCCAAAATCACATCAGGACCAAGAACCAAACGATTACTGGATTCAATCCAACAAGATGGAGTTCTATAAGGTCGTCCGTATAGAGCAGCAAACAGAGACATTTTAATACTGGCTTGAATCCAAAGATGGAATGAGATAGATAAAAAGATTAAGATAAGCTTAAAATAGAAGGTTATATTAAACCTGATAACTATTATTGTAGGTGAATTCGACAAGATGGAGATGATCTTCCCAAGATCCTCCATAATCAAGCACACAAGCACGAAGAAGATCTTCGAGAATCTGATTCACTCTTTCTGTTTGACCGTCAGTCTGTGGATGGTAAGCAGTGCTCATATTCAGATGAGTACCCAAAGATTCCTGAAAAGCTTTCCAAAACTGACTGGTAAACAGAGGATCACGATCACAAACAATGCTAAGAGGAACACCATGGAGACGAACAATCTCTCTCATGTAGATCTCAGACAAGCTAGAAGCAGAACGGTTAGACTTGACCGAAATGAAATGAGCGGACTTGGTCAGTCTATCCACAATAACCCAAATACTCTCATTACCCCTCCTAGTCCTCGGTAAACCCTCGATGAAATCCATGGAAACCTATTCCCACTTCTAATTGGGAATCTCAAGGGGCTGCAACAAACCAGGGGTCTTCTGATGATTGGCTTTGACTTGCTCACAAGTCGCACACCGACTAACAAAGATAGAAATATCCCGCTTCATCCCCTTCCACCAATAAAGCCTCTGCATGTCCTGATACATCTTCGACACACCAGCATGAATAGAAAGTCTGGATCTATGATTCTTCCGAAGCAACTCCTGCCTCAAACCATCTACATTCGGGACACAAATCCTACCATTAATCCTCAAAATCCCTCTATCATCGATCTGAGCTCCACTACTACCACTGCTACTACCACCAACTCTACTACAAACACTCTCCTTCATCAATCGAAGCATCTCATCCTCATCCTGCTTAGCCATGATACGATACAAAAGAGGAGAAGAAGCAACAACAAGCTGACACAACAAAGCCTTTTCTGACTCAAAGCATCGGTCACAACATTAGCTTTACCGGGAGTATAGCTAATATCGAGGTCGTAAGAAGCCAGAAACTCAAGACAACGAACTTTCCTCTGATTCAAATCCTTATGGGAGAAGATATATCTCAGAGACTGATGATTGGTGAAAAGCTCAAACTTGGTTTCTAGAAGATGATGCCTCCAAAGCTTCAAAGCAAAGACAACAGCAAGCAACTCTAGATCATGAGCAGCATAATTTGCCTCGTGGGTTTTCAACTGATGGCTGGCATAGGAAATGACCTTACCATCCTACATGAGAATAGCACCTGAACCCTCACGAATAGCATCAATGTATACCATCAATCCCTCACTTCCATTCGGAACGGTAAGAACTGATGCGGAAGTTAGCTTGCTCTTTAACTCATTGAATGCAACTTCACACTTCTTATCCCAGATAAACATAGCATTAATACAAGTTAAAGCTGTGAGAGGTGCAGCAATCCGAGCAAAATTCTCGATGAATCTTCGGTAATAACCGGCAAGGCCCAGAAAACTACGAATATCAGATGGAATCTTTGGAGTTTCCCAATCATTGATCGCAACGATCTTAACTGGATCAACAGGAACTCCATTACCAGAAACAATATGCCTGGGGAATCGGACTTCATCCTTCCAGAAATGGCATTTAGAAAATTTAGCCTTCAACTGATTATTTTTTAGAGTCTCCAGAATAGATTTCAAATGCGACTCATGCTCTTCCTTGGTCTTAGAGAAGACAAGGATATCATCAACAAAGACTAGAACAAATTTATTAAGCACATCACGAAAGACACGATTCATCAAATCAATAAAGAAAGCAGGAGCATTACTCAAACCAAAAGGCATGACTAACCATTTATAGAACTCATTCTTAGTGTGGAAAGCAGTCTTGGGAATACTTTCCTCAACAACCCTGAGCTGATGAAAACCTATGGCAAGACCGAGCTAAGAGAAAACAGTGGCACCATAAAGCTGATCAAACATATCATTGATGCGAGGCATTGGATATCTATTTTTCATAGTGAGCTTGTTCAGCTCTCTATAATCAACACATATCCTGAAAGAACCATCGGACTTGGTGAAGAAAACCACCGCTGCTCCCCATTCTAAAAAGCTAGGTCTAATCAGACCTTTGAAAGACAAGTCCTCAATTTGCTTACTTAACTCAACCTTCTCGCGGGGTGCCATTCTTCTAGGAGGAAGAACAACAGGTCAAGCACCAGGAATAAGATCAATCCGAAAATCAATTTCCCTCTTAGGAGGTAAAGAAATGACTTCACCAGATACATCGGGATAGAGTCTGACCACCGGAGTCGAATCAAGATCACCAGGAGAAGAATCCAGAGATTAAATAAAACTGCCAGCAAAATCCTAAGGCATGCGACACTGAATAGTCAAAGGATCACCCTTATCTCCTACAAGAGTAACAATTCGAGATTTGCAAGAGATACGCGCATCATGATCCTTTAACCAATCCCCACCAAGCAATAAATCAAAAGCATCGAAGCCCAGAACGTAGAAATCACCAAAAAAGCGATAACCAGAATGGAAGAGTTTCACTCCTCTACAAATCCAACTAAGGTTCGTGGGACCCCCAATAGGACTAGAAACACATAAAGGAACGGAAGCATACTCAGGAGAGAGGAGATGCTCGAACTTATCACACAAATCAACAGAAATAAAACTATGGGAAGCTCCAGTATCAAATAAAATACGAACAGGATGATGAAATAAAGAAAATGTACCCTGAAGAGTGCCTTGGTCATCACCAGGAGTAGGAGCAGGTGTAGGAACTGGAGAAGATGCAGAGGAGACAGCAAATATACCAGAAGGCTTACCCTTCTGCTGGATAGAGCAATCCTTCCTAAAATGACCAGGCTGGAGACAGATATGGCAGAGGTCACGCCTAGCCAACTGAGTAGGTGGAGGAACGGCAGCACCAGCTAAATTAGGACAGCTATTGGCATAGTGTCCTTTCTGATCACATCTGATGCAGGTGATAGAAGAAAGATCAATAGGTTGCCTCTGAGAAGGAGCAGATGATGAAGATCCCAAACCCGGATGCTTGAGCCAATTCTTCTTCTGCTGGAGGAAATTAGGCTTTCTCTTCCTAGAATTAGCAACGGAAGACTGAGATGAAGGAGCACCAGCGCGACCCTTGGAAGTAGGGTTCTCATATCGAATAGTCATATCCATAAGCTGGGAAAAAGTGCAATGAACATGAGAAATGAGACGATCATAATACCCGAGACAAGCACCAGCCATGAACTTCTCATTCTCCTTGAGAGGAGTGTCTATCAGGCTAGGACCGAACTTGGAAAGTTCATTGAACTTCCTCTCATACTCAGAAAAGGATATGGTACCCTGCTTGAGATCCATGAATCACGATAAAGTTGAGATTGACCGGCTTCTGGCATCCATTTTGCCACAAAAGCCTCCCTGGAAAAGAGATACAAACTTAAGATAGATACAAAAGGAAGGAAAATAGGAATAAAGATTCAAGATAACACAAAGGATACCTAAACTGCTCCCAAGTAATATCTGCCTCCACGGTGTTAGCCGTAACAGACTCCCACCAACCTAGAGTAGCCTCCTGCAACTTCCATGCTGCTAACTGAAGTTTCTGGGCATCAGTGACCTCAAGACCAGTAAATATCCTCTCTAAACTCTTCAACCATTGCCGAGCTTCAATAATACTCTCCAAAATAGAAAACTTGGTACCACCAAGTTGAGTGAATTCCTTAAAGAGAACAGTAAATCTAACAGGAGCAACAGGCTGAGGAGCTGGGGCAATACCACGACCCCTACCTCTCGCATTCCCTCGATTCATCTTGAAAAATATCAAGAATGAATTTAGGACAAGATAAAGAGAAGACAAAGATAAGATAAGATAAATTCACTTGGATGAATATCCTAAGAAGACAACACTAAAAGGTGGATACGAATGGAAGGAAGTTTAGAAAATTTCTTTTAAAACAAGAAAATTTTATATCAAAATAATCTATGAAAAAGTCCTTTGAAAAATAATTTTTAAAATCATTTTACACTTTGAAAATACGTTCTCTCACAAGATATGATTCTGAGATTGATTTCACTCATTCTACGGTATTTCTACCCTATCTCTAATGAGTTTTTGCTCCACAGGCTATGGTTTGCTTAAAACCAAAGCTCTGATACCAACTATAACAACCCCAATTTTGGACCGTTCAAGTCGACAATAATCTACACATGTCGGACTTGAATAATTAAAAATAACTGATCGTAAATAAATTTGAAGCAAATAGAATCATTCACAGAATCACAGACACAGAAATATCAGAACAACTCGCAGCGGAAATTTAAAATACCATAGTAGTTCATGAAGCTACTATCACAAAATCTCAAAACAAATACATAATATCAGTCTAAAAACAACATAATAGAAATCCCAATTACATAGAAGTCCACTAATACAAAAGCTGAAAGAGAACAACTGAAACTGAAATAGATAAGTAACTAGATAGGTAGAATCTCCAGCTAGCTCCAGAAAGAGAAATCCAAAGCTGTGAATACTCAGGCTGACCCGAGCGTAAAGAAAAACACAAAACACTCGAATCAGGACATATATACTTATATAATGTAAACCAACTCAAGTGAACTGTAATAAAGTACAAGTAACTTAAAGGATGCTTGGGACCGCCTGTCCTCTAAGGATCCATTAAGCTATTTACTATTTAGTAGTATTGTGCTATTATAATAATGTCTACAGTAAAATAAACGCCTAAGATATATATGTGTGTGTATGTGTGTCTGTGTGTGTATATATGTATGGAAACACATGCCAATAATCAGTTGTTGGCGACACACATCAAAGAAAGATACAATTGGCGACACATGCCGGTAAAGAATAATGCCAACACATGCCTGAGAAAAATGAATAAACAATAAAAAAATAGACAACACAAGTAAATGAATAGTATTTGGTGAAACATTCTAATAAGATATAAATGGTAAAACATGAAAATAAATAATAGTTGGAAAAACATGCTAAAGGAGGATATGGGGATTGATCATGCTCAAGACACGGTCTCTGGTAAAATAATAACTTATCATCTCCAGTAAGAGTATAAGTACTTGTCTATGTCACAACACACAGAACCATACGGGAGACTGACGGACACACCTGCTCCATGCGACTACACACATTACTGGCGAACACGACACACGTACCCATCCAACATGGCTCCTACAGTCTTGGGTACCTCGATGGACATCTGACTCCTTATCCATAACATATCATAAACACGCTGTATAATTACGTTGTTCATGGGTCATGACCCTACATGCGCCCCCTATATGGCAATAAATTTTGGCTAGGTGACACAAAAGGGCTATGCATCGTTGACATACAACTCTACAATTGCCGACACACGACTATAAAAATTTCCGACATACGGCTAGAATACTTCCAACACATGGCACTGGTGTTACAGATCTGTGGCACGACCATCACGATCAGGCCACTAGGATGGATACTAGCCAATCTAATTCACTCCCAAAATATAAAGGAGTACGTCGATAGAAAAATACTACAAATACACACACATATAATAGCTGACACACAACTATTTACATGTACCGACACATAACAGTATACTTATGCTGACACACGGCTAAATATATATACTGACACACAACTTTGTATACTACGGACACACGACTTGATATAATTGTCGACACACGGCTCTACCTAAGTTAACATATGACTAGAATATATTCAGCGTAGCGAATATCACACTTTGTATCCACGTATTCAGTGTCATCCATAAGCAAAAGATAGCCGAACAAATAACTCAATGGCGTTCCATACCACCACGTGTTACTATCCCGCATATTCAGAGCTTATATATCACACTCGCTCCTTCAATATTCTATATAATGAGTTCAAAGAATAACTGAAGAAATATTACCGAAATACCCATACCAAACGGTATTATAACTCCATTTATTCAGATTTCTTGCTGCATAGGATAGAAATCATCATAAAATCAAATAAAAGGATGTCATCACCGTATCATATCAAATCACTAAACAAAATCAGCGTCAATGGTGTATAAAAGAAGAATGATTAGAAAAGTAATATTAATCAAACCATTTAAATAAATAAACATAATAACTAGCAATTCATTGTTTAATAACGAATCATTTAAAACAAAAATACATACTTAGAAATAGATACTAATTATATATATATATTAAATAATAATTCACTTTGTTTATTTAATTCCAATATAAGATTCAATTATTAAATTTCCATTTATAAATCCTTATATATATATATTCCAAAACTTCCAAAATCACTCTATACATCAAAAATAATTGTATAAAAAAATGAAAAAAATAACAACTAGATAATACTTTAAAATAACTGATAAGTCTCAAAATGATTCTTTTTATATCAAATTATAAATTATAATTCAAAACATTCTTATCCTATCAAATTTCTCATGACATTAACAAACCAGTTTTGTATCATCAAAATATATACACAAAAGATATTTATATTAAAATACTCTCAAAACCATTCAACAATATTTCAAAATTGGTTCATGTCCGAAATAGACTCATATACTCGAAATCTCTTTTCAAAAGTATTAATAAACCGTACAATTAAACAAAATTCATAAAATAAACTAATTCCATACCTTCAACTACTTTTGGAAAATCTTTATTTTAAAACCACTATTATATCTAAAACCATTTCCAATGGTTCGTTTTATTTCCCAACCATTAATATTTATTTATAAACATGTACTTCAATAAATCATCAAAATTGAATTCATTGAGTAAAATTCTCCAAAATCGTCCATAATCCATCAATATAAATTTTATCATATAGCCGAGTCGAATTACATTGAATTTCGATCATCCATACAACGTACACACATAAATAAGTTATACAAATTAAAATGCAAATGGAAAGCATTTCCTTTGAATTTCCAACATCCAAAAAACACATAACTCTACTATCTAACCAAATAACATTCAATATCACAACAACAAATCAATCATCCCAAACACATATCTCAAACTAACGGTTCAATCAATACTAGGATTATATGCATGTAAAATGCTAGTGGAATTTAATATTGTCATAAATGAGTAATACTCATCGAAAATTTCAAGTGAGACACTTACTGCCATTGACTCTGACACTTCCGTTACAATGTCGTCTTTGACCAGAAATTCTAGCCACTTCACTTTGTTCATTGGCTTTACCTGACTTGTGTAATAGACCTTTCTAACTTCCACCATCGCGGTCATCACCAGCAGTCTCTGCATTTATTCACCATCATCACCTGCTCCTCGACCTCACGTCCAGCTCTTATGACATACGCACCCCCTTCAAGTCATTCATTATCGCCAATCATTTGCTCTCCACAGCATAGCCAAGCTCACCTGCACCCATCGTAACATCTCCAATCGTTACGTCTTCAAATTCACCCTAGAGGGGGGTAAATAGGGTGATACTAATAATTATAAAAATTTAATGCGGATGTATATAAAATAATCGCAGCACTGATAATAACAAAATAATAGCAGCATAAATAATAGCAGAATGTATAAAGCAGAAATAGAACAATACAGATTTACCCAGCTTCGGCAAAACCCTGCCTACGTGCTCACTCTAAGATTTCTACTAGCAATTAAGTAGTCAGATGCTTACACACATAAACTCACGACACCCCCTATCGACTAACCTAACTCTATGCTCAAAACTCTGTCATAACTCAGCCACTGAGTTGCGAATTCACGAACTACACCATCGTAGTTCGTCCCCTAATCACACGACTAAAAAATTACAAACGTTCAAAAACAAAATAAAAAATAAAAACAAATTAAAATACAAAAACCTAAGTTAAAAATAAAAGCCCAAAAATATAAGCTGGACCAAAGGAAATTAAAATGGAGTCCCCTTTTCTTCTTGTATATTTCTTTGGCCCATATTTCTTTTGTTTATGACAATGGCTTTCTCGTTCCTTCTTCGATCTGAAATTAGGGCTTCGTGAATTTGAAGAAGCTGACTTTGTTGAACGATCGAGTGGATGTTTTTGCATTCCTTGCTTTGTCAATTGACCGTCTCTTTGATTTGCACACGGCTCCTTCTCGATCGAGTTTGATTTGAATTGGTATGTGATTTCCCTTTTGCTTTTCTGGTTAATTCGCCTAAACTCGATGCCTTTGTATGCCAATGATGATTGGGTTTTAAATAGGGATCGATTCCCTTTATTTTCGTTCGAATTAATTCATTTGAATTCATAAGTTAATTTAACTCGGCCACTCAATTATGCTTGAATGCTTGAGATTTCTTTGACTTTTTCAATTCGTATATTTTTCTTGCTTGGTTACCTTGGTTACAACGGCTTTGACTTTGGCTTGTTCGATCTTTTCCTTAGTCATTGCGGCTTTAATTTTGTGGCATTTAAACTTGACTTTGGTTTCGATCTTTATGCCGTTGACATCAGCCACTTTGATTTTGTGATAATATTGTCTTGTTCGGTGAATTTCTGGTTTGACTCCATGAATTTTACTTTGGATTTGGCATGAAAACTTGATATGTTTGTTATTGACTTTGTTCACCTGTGTTTTACCTGCTTAACTGCAGCCTATCATTAAAGTTATAGCCTTGCTTGCATATAATTTAGTAGCCTCAAGTACATATGTATGTATGATGTTGTATTCATTTGTTTGGGATTTTTGTTTTACTGGCAGTCTTGTAATCTGGTTCGCTAGTCCTGGTTGCATGTGCACTGCCATATACATATATATGTATACATGTGTATTTGCAAATGTATATGTGTATGCTTCTTATATACTCATTGTTGTGATCTTTTTGAAACTGTCTTTAAGCTGCACTAATGGTTGCATTCATGATCATGCTGAAAGTATTACTTCACCTGCTTCGAGTCACTTGTGCATGCTCTGTTGCTCATGTATACTTGAATCTAGTCTGTGCAGTCATGTTCTTGCTCTTGGTTAAGCTTCATGTATTTTGATCTCACCTATAGTGCCTTTCAGCCTATTTGAAACTGCTACCACCAATGTATATTTTGTTTATGTGTCAGGACTTAATTCTTTTATAAATTTGTAACTGCTATCACTATTATGAATTGATATTTATATATGTACTACCATTAGTATCATATATGTTGATTTATTTTATATCTTTTATAAGTAAGTTATATTTTATATATAGGGTAGGGTAGCTGTCTGCATAAGTTGGGTTTGTTTAAATTTTATTGGAGAATTTATGTTTATATAAAATATAAGTATGTAAGTTTATACATACGTTTATATATTTGTCTATATATGTATTTAAGGGTCAATTTCTAATATATGGAAATTTATTTATCGGTTTGAAATAAATTTTGATTTAAATTATATGTATTAAATTTTATTTTTGAAATATATATATATATACATATATATATATATATATATATATATATATATATATATTTCTGTATATATATCAAGTCGATTCTGATTTGTCTCATCGATTTCCTATTTATCAGCTTTTGTCGTCGTGCCTGCTTTCTTCATCGAATTCGTGCTCATCTTATTTTTCTTTGGAATTTATAGCTTGCTCTGTTGTCAAACACTCTAGCCTCAAAAGGTGAGCAATCACTCACGATTTAACATTCTTATATTTATTAAATTTGATTTCAATTGAAACGACAATTGAAATATGCCGTTGTTAGTTATTTAAATTGTTTATATGCTATTATCTGTAACTGTTCACCTGTGGGATATGACACCATATCCTGTTGTTTATATTATATTGTTATTGATGATATATGCTTGTTATATTGTTATATTATCTTTTATCACTCTGCAAGTTCCCTGTAGTTTAGAATTCACTATGGGTTGAAATGATACACACTCGAACGGACTTTAAAATAGGAGAATTTCATTATGGGTTGAAATGATAAACCCAAGCGATTTTCATTTGAATTGAATTTGGGATTTGCGGGTCGAAATGATATCTACCCGTATAGATCTAAATTACGGATTGAAATGATAAATATCCTTATCACTTGACCATAGGATAGGAAACTGTATACAAACACCGTTGGTCCATATATAAATATTTTGAAAATAAATTCTATGGTTTTGGAAAGAAATTTATGGTTTTAATAAATGTTGATTCTTAAATTATTATATATAAATGGAAATGATATATATAGATTTAATAATATTTAATTTAAGTAAGATTGATTTAATACAAATAATATGTTTATTAAGTATTTAAATTTATATTTCAAAATAGATTTTGGTAATAATTTTGAATAAGTTAAGGTTGGGAAGATAATTTGAATTTAGTTGAAATTGTATTAAATAAAGAATTTATTTAATTAAACTATTTTTGAAACTTATTGAAATTTAGATTTAAGACATGATTTATAACTTGGGTTTGATTTAAGTAATTTAATGAATATTTCTTGTTTAAATAAATTTAAGGAAATATTTAGTAAATGTAATTTAAGGTTAGTTAAATGATATTTAATTTATTAAGTGAATATTCCCTGATTAAATAATAATGAAGTTAAATCAAGAGCTATATGAAACTGTTAAATTTAACATTGAAAATCTTGAATATTAAAGCTTCGAAATATATTGAAATTTTAAATGGTCTATTGAGAACTGAATTGAATTGATGAATTGAGCTTTGAATAAATTTGAATTTGAAATTTGAGTTGATTTGAATCGATTCGTGAGACTTGAGGAAATTATAAATACTTTACTTTATAAATTATTTAATATAAATATACTATTTTGGAAAAAAGATATATTTGAAATGAAATGATATCTTGGTTTTGAAGTATAAATTAATTTGAAATGACCGCGGTGTTATAGTGCATAATTCTTCACAGCAGATAGTTCCACGGATCCTTAGAGGATGAGTATCCCAAACATCATCTAAGTTAATTGTATTTCAGTTGATATTTTACTTGAGTTGGATTTATTGATATAAGAATGTTAATCCTGACTCGAGTGTTTTGTATTTTACTTTACGCTCAGGTGAGACTGAGTGATACAACATTAGAGACTCACCTTTGGAGTTCGGAGCTTCGTTTGGAGATCCAACTATCGATTCACCTTCCAGCTTTTCGGTTGATTGGTTCAGAGAAGTCATCGGTTTGTACTGAAGACTTCACTATATTTGAGATATTCCGATGTATTTTATTTCTAACCCTGATGTGTATAGTAGCTTCATGAACTAATATTCTTTATCTATTCCGCTGCATTATATTACTCTGTATTCTGTGTCTGTGATTCTGTGATTGATTTATTTACCGTATATGCTAAGTTTTGCCAAATTTAAATTAACAATCTGATATTTTGAGCAATTCAAGTCCGTCATGTGCGGATGCGAATGGTTGAGAATAGCTGGTCGTTACAGTGGAGGTGGTGGAGGGGCTATGGCCGAGCAAATGCATGAAGAGGCAAGGCAAAAATCCAATAGAAAATTCAATAAAGTGAAGAGAAAAGTAGAAAAAGAAGAAGAAGATATTACCAAAAATTCTTAGATCTGAAAGTGGCGTGAATGATGAAACGAGAAAGAGATGTTTTACGTGAATAACAAAAAGAAAATCACGGCTATTAGCATTGGGAAAGGTCCGCCCAAAATGAAGAGGTGAGAAAATGAAAAGTCAAAATTTAAAGGCTTTAGTCTCTTGGAATTTCCCTTTTCTTTTATGCAAATAAACTAAAATAAAAATCATGTAAATAAAATAAAAATGAATACAAAATAAAGTGAAAATGAAATAAATAAATAAATTTTAGGAAAAATAGAAAAATATAAGAAAATAGTTTATTATATGTAAACTAGTATTAAAATTGTAAACAAAAATATGACTAGTTTTCAAAAAATAACTACAACACTTTAAAAATGGTTTAAAAATAAAATATTGAAATAAAATAAATTTTAAAATATTTTCATAATGAAATAAAATCGAATGTAAAAATATTTCAAAATCTAAGGTTGTTACACTCTCCCCCACTTAAATCTTTTCGTCCTCGAAAAGAATGAACAAGGAAAATAAGGAAAGAAAAACAAGATAGAAAGCAAATAGTACCTGAAACGAACAATTCCGGATTCGAAGCACGAATTCTCTCCTCCATCTCCCAGGTACAATCTCAATCATCAGTACTCCAATGTACTTTGACTAGACTAACAGATTTCCTTCTGAGTTGCTTTGTACCTCTGTCGACAATATGAAGTGGCTTCCTCTCGACAGTCAAATTAGGCTCAATATCCAAACTATCAAGAGCAGAAGGCTGAACAATAAGAGATGGATCATGAAGATACCGGCGAAGATGAGAGACATGAACTACATCAAGCACCCCAGAAGGCATCTTGGGCAAATCCAGACGATAAGCCAAAGAACCAATTCTTTCCACAATGCGGAAAGGACCAATGAACCTAGGAGAAAGCTTCCCTCTACGACCAAAGAAAATGGCATTCCTTAAGGGAGAGACCTTAAGGAAAACCTGATCACCAATATAAAACTTCAAACTCCGCCTACGCCTATTAGCGTACTTCTTCTGCCTATCCTAAGCAGCTCTCAACCTCCTCTTAATCTCCTCAACTCTCTCAGAATCCTCCAAAATCACATCAGGACCAAGAACCAAACGATTATCGGATTCAATCCAACAAGGTGGAGTTCTACAAGGTCGTCTGTATAGAGCAGCAAACAGAGACATTTTAATGCTGGCCTGAATCCAAAGATGGAATGAGATAGATAAAAAGATTAAGATAAGCTTAAAATAGAAGGTTAGATTATACCTGATAACTATTATTGTAGGTGAATTCGACAAGATGGAGATGATCTTGCCAAGATCCTCCATAATCAAGCACACAAGCATGAAGAAGATCTTCGAGAATTTGATTCACTCTTTCTGTTTGACCGTCAGTCTGTGGATGGTAAGCAGTGCTCAGATTCAGATGAGTACCCAAAGATTCCTGAAAAGCTTTCCAAAACTGACTGGTAAACAGAGGATCACGATCATAAACAATGCTAAGAGGAACACCATGGAGACGAACAATCTCTCTTATGCAGATCTCAGACAAGCTAGAAGCAGAACAGTTAGACTTGACCGAAATGAAATGAGCGGACTTGGTCAGTCTATCCACAATAACCCAAATACTCTCATTACCCCTCCTAGTCCTCAGTAAACCTTGGATGAAATCCCTGGAAACCTATTCCCACTTCCAATTAGGAATCTCAAGGGGCTGCAACAAACCAGGGGTCTTCTGATGATTGGCTTTGACTTGCAGATAAGTCGCACACCGACTAACAAAGATAGAAATATCCCGCTTCATCCCCTTCCACCAATAAAGCCTCTTCATGTCCTGATACATCTTCGACACACCAGGATGAATAGTAAGTCTGGATTGATGATTCTTCCGAAGCAACACCTGCCTCAAACCATCTACATTCGGGACACAAATCCTACCATTAATCCTCAAAATCCCTCTATCATCGATCTGAGCTCCACTACTACCACTGCTACTACCACCAACTCTACTACAAACACTCTCCTTCATCAATCTAAGCATCTCATCCTCATCCTTCTTAGCCATGATACGATACAAAAGAGGAGAAGAAGCAACAACAAGCTGACACAACAAAGCCTTTTTCTGACTCAAAGCATCGGTCACAACATTAGCTTTACCGGGAGTATAGCTAATATCGAGGTCGTAAGAAGCCAGAAACTCAAGCCAACGAACTTTCCTCTGATTCAAATCCTTATGGAAGAAGATATATCTCAGAGACTGATGATTGGTGAAAAGCTCAAACTTGGTTTCTAGAAGATGATGCCTCCAAAGCTTCAAAGCAAAGACAACATCAAGCAACTCTAGATCATGAGCAGCATAATTTGCCTCGTGGGTTTTCAACTGACGGCTGGAATAGGCAATGACCTTACCATCCTACATGAGAATAGCACCCGAACCCTCACGACTAGCATCAGTGTATACCATCAATCCCTCACATCCATTCGGAACGGTAAGAACTGGTGCGGAAGTTAGCTTGCTCTTTAACTAATTGAATGCAACTTCACACTTCTTATCCCAGATAAACCTAGCATTAATACAAGTTAAAGCTGTGAGAGGTGCAGCGATCCAAGAAAAATTCTCGATGAATCTTCGGTAATAACCAGCAAGGCCCAGAAAACTACGAATATCAGATGGAATCTTTGGAGTTTCCTAATCATTGTTCGCAACGATCTTAGCTGGATCAACAGGAACTACATTACCAGAAACAATATGCCCAGGGAATCGGACTTCATCCTTCCAGAAATGGCATTTAGAAAATTTAGCCTTCAACTGATGATTTCTGAGAGTCTCCAGAATAGATTTCAAATGCGACTCATGCTATTCCTTGATCTTAGAGAAGACAAGGATATCATCAACAAAGACTAGAACAAATTTATTAAGCACATCATGAAAGACACGATTCATCAAATCAATTAAGAAAGTAGGAGCATTAGTCAAACCAAAAGGCATGACTAACCATTTATAGAACCCATTCTCAGTGTGGAAAGCGGTCTTGGGAATACTTTCCTCAACAACCCTGAGCTGATGAAAACCTGCGGCAAGATCGAGCTGAGAGAAAACAGTGGCACCATAAAGCTGATCAAACATATCATTGATGCGAGGCATTGGATATCTATTTTTCATAGTGAGCTTGTTCAGCTCTCTATAATCAACACATATCCTCAAAGAACCATCGGACTTGGTGACGAAAACCACCGCCGCTCCCCATTCTAAAAAGCTAGGTCTAATCAGACCTTTGAAAGACAAGTCCTCAATTTGCTTCCTTAACTCAACCTTCTCGCGGGGTGCCATTCTTCTAGGAGGAAGAACAACAGGTCAAGCACCAGGAATAAGATCAATCCAAAAATCAACTTCCCGCTTAGGAGGTAAAGAAATGACTTCACCAAATACATCAGGATAGAGTCTGACTACCGGAGTCGAATCAAGATCACCAAGAGAAGAATCCAGAGATTAAATAAAACTGCCAGCAAAATCCTAAGGCGTGCGGCACTGAATAGTCAAAGGATCACCCTTATCTCCTACAAGAGTAACAATTCTAGATTTGCAAGAGATACGGGCATCATGATCCTTTAACCAATCCCCACCAAGCAATAAATCAAAAGCATCGAAGCCCAGAACGTAGAAATCACCAAAAAAGCGATAACCAGAATGGAAGAGTTTCACTCCTCTACAAATCCTACTAAGGTTCGTGGGACCCCCAATAGGACTAGAAACACATAAAGGAACGGAAGCATACTCAGGAGAGAGGAGATGCTCGAACTTATTACACAAATCAACAGAAATAAAACTATGGGAAGCTCCAGTATCAAATAAAATACGAACAGGATGATGAAATAAAGAAAATATACCCTGAAGAGTGCCTTGGTCATCACCAGGAGTAGGAGCAGGTGTAGGAACTGGAGAAGATGTAGAGGAGACAGTAAATATACCAGAAGGCTTACCCTTCTGCTGTATAGAGCAATCCTTCCTAAAATGACCAGGCTGGAGACAGATATGGCAGAGGTCACGCCTAGCCAACTGAGTAGGTGGAGGAACGGCAACACTAGCTAAATTAGGACAGCTATTGGCATAGTGTCCTTTCTGATCACATCTGAAGCGGGTAATAGAAGAAAGATCAACAGGTTGCCTCTGAAAAGGAGTAGATGATGAAGATCCCAAACCCGGATGCTTGAGCCAATTCTTCTTCTACTGGAGGAAATTAGGCTTTGTCTTCCTAGAATTAGCAGAGGAAGACTGAGATGAAGGAGAACCAGCACAACCCTTGGAAGTAGGGTTCTCATATCGAATAGCCATATCCATAAGCTGGGTTAAAGTGCCATGAACATGAGAAATGAGACGATCATAATACTCGAGACGAGCACCAGCTATGAACTTCTCAATATCCTTGAGAGGAGTGTCAATCAGGCTAGGACCGAACTTGGAAAGTTCATTGAACTTCCTCTCATACTCAGAAAAGGATATGGTACCCTGCTTGAGATCCATGAATCACGATAAAGTTGAGTTGACCGGCTTCTGGCATCCATTTTGCCACAAAAGCCTCCCTGGAAAAGAGATACAAACTTAAGATAGATTCAAAAGGAAGGAAAATAGAAATAAAGATTCAAGATAACACAAAGAATACCTAAACTACTCCCAAGTAATATCAGCCTCCACGGTGTTAGCCGTAACAGACTCCCACCAATCTAGAGCAGCCTCCTGCAACTTCCATGCTGCTAACTGACGTTTCTAGGAATCAGTGACCTCAAGACCAGTAAATATCCTCTCTAAACTCTGCAACCACTGCAGAGCTTCAATAACACTCTCCGAACCAGAAAACTTGTTACCACCAAGTTGAGTGAATTCCTTACAGAGAACAGTAAATCTAACAGGAGCAACAGGCTGAGGAGCTGGGGAAATACCACGACCCCTACCTCTCGCATTCCCTCGATTCATCTTGAAAAAATATCAAGAATGAATTTAGGACAAGATAAAGAGAAGACAAAGATAAGATAAGATAAATTCACTTGGATGAATATCCTAAGAAGACAACACTAAAAGGTGGATACAAATGGAAGGAAGTTTAGAAAATTTCTTTTAAAACAAGAAAATTTTATATCAAAATAATCTATGAAAAATCCTTTGAAAAATAATTTTGAAAATCATTTTATACTTTGAAAATACGTTCTCTCACAAGATATGATTCTGAGATTGATTTCACTCATTTTACGGTATTTCTACCCTAACTCTAATGAGTTTTTGCTCTACAGGCTATGGTTTTCTTAAAACCAAAGCTCTGATACCAACTATAACAACCCCAATTTTGGACCTTTCAAGTCGACAATAATCCACACATGTCGGACTTGAATAATTAAAAATAACAGATCGTAAATAAATTTAAAGCAAATAGCATCATTCACAGAATCACAGACACAGAAATATCAGAACAACTCGCAGCGGAAATTTAAAATACCATAGTAGTTCATGAAGCTACTATCACAAAATCTCAAAACAAATACATAATATCAGTCTAAAAACAACATAATAGAAATCCTAATTACATAGAAGTCCACTAATACAAAAGTTGAAAGAGAACAACTGAAACTGAAATAGATAAGTAACTAGATAGGTAGAATCTCCAGCTAGCTCCAGAAAGAGAAATCCAAAGCTGTGAATACTCAGGCTGACCCGATCGTAAAGAAAAACACAAAACACTCGAATCAGGACATATATACTTATATAATGTAAACCAACTCAAGTGAACTGTAATAAAGTACAAGTAACTTAAAGGATGCTTGGAACCGCCTATCCTCTAAGGATCCGTTAAGCTATTTACTATGTAGTAATATTGCGCTATTATAATAATGTCTACAGTAAAATAAACGCCTAAGATATATATGTGTGTGTATGTATGTCTGTGTGTGTATATATGTATGGAAACACATGCCAATAATCAGTTGTTGGCGACACACATCAAAGAAAGATACAATTGGCAACACATGCCGGTAAAGAATAATGCCGACACATGCCTGAGAAAAATAAATAAACAATAAAAAAATAGACAACACAAGTAAATGAATAGTATTTGGTGACACATTCTAATAAGATATAAATGGTAAAACATGAAAATAAATAATAGTTGGAAAAACATGCTAAAGAAGGAACGGGAATTGATCATGCTCAAGACACAGTCTCTGGTAAAACAACAACTTATCATCTCCAGTAAGAGTATAAGTACTTGTCTATGTCACGACATACAGAACCATACGGGAGACTGACGGACACACCTGCTCCATGCGACTACACACATTACTGGCGAACACGACACACGTACCCATCCAACATGGCTCCTACAGTCTTGGGTACCTCGATGGACATCTGACTCCTTATCATAAAATATCATAAACACGCTGTATGATTACGCTCTTCATGGGTCATGACCCTACATGCGCCCCCTAAATGGCAATAAATTTTTGGCTAGGTGACACAAAAGTGCTATGCATCGTTGACATACAACTCTACAATTGCCGACACAGGGCTATAAAAATTTCCGACATGCGGCTAGAATACTTCCAACACATGGCACTGGTGTTACAGATCTGTGGCACGACCATCACGATCAGGCCACTAGGATGGATACTAGCCAATCTAATTCACTCCCAAAACATAAAGGAGTATGTCGATAGACAAATACTACAAATACACACACATATAATAGCCGACACATAACTATTTACATGTACCGACACATAACAGTATACTTATGCTGACACACCGCTAAATATATACTGACACACAACTTCGTATACTACGGACACACGACTTGATATAATTGTCGACACACGGCTCTACCTAAGTTAACATATGACTAGAATATATTCAGCGTAGCGAATATCACACTTTGTATCCGCGTATTCAGTGTCATCCATAAGCAAAAGATAACCGAACAAATAACTCAATGGCGTTCCATACCACCACGTGTTACTATCCCGCATATTCAGAGCTTATATATCACACTCGCTCCTTCAATATTCTATATAATGAGTTCAAAGAATAACTGAAGAAATATTACCGAAATACCCATACCAAACGGTATTATAACTCCATTTATTCAGATTTCTTGCTGCATAGGATAGAAATCATCATAAAATCAAATAAAAGGATATCATCACCGTATCATATAAAATCACTAAACAAAATCAGCATCAATGGTGAATCACTCATTCCAATTCAAGGTATAAAAGAAGAATGATTAGAAAAGTAATATTAATCAAACCATTTAAATAAATAAACATAATAACTAGCAATTCATTGTTTAATAACGAATCATTTAAAACAAAAATACATACTTAGAAATAGATACTAATTATATATGTATATATTAAATAATAATTCACTTTGTTTATTTAATTCCAATATAAGATTCAATTATTAAAATTCCATTTATAAATCCTTATATATATATATCCCAAAACTTCCAAAATCACTCTACACATCAAAAATAATTGTATAAAAAATGAAAAAAATAACAACTAGATAATACTTTAAAATAACTGATAAGTCTCAAAATGATTCTTTTTATATCAAATTATAAATTATAATTCAAAACATTCTTATCGTATCAAATTTCTCATGACATTAACAAACCTGTTTTGTATCATCAAAATATATACACGAAAGATATTTATATTAAAATACTCTCAAAACCATTCAACAATATTTCAAAATAGGTTCATGTCCGAAATAGACTCATATACTCGAAGTCGCTTTTCAAAAGTATTAATAAACCGTACAATTAAAAAAAAATTAAAAAATAAACTAATTCCATACCTTTAACTACTTTTCAAAAATTTCTATTTTAAAACCAATATTATATCTAAAACCATTTCCAATGGTTCGTTTTATTTCTCAACCATTAATATTTATTTATAAACATGTACTTCAATAAATCATCAAAATTGAATTCATTGAGTAAAATTCTCCAAAATCGTCCATAATCCATCAATATAAATTTTATCATATAGCCGAGTCG
Source organism: Allium cepa (assembly GCA_030765085.1). NCBI lineage: Eukaryota > Viridiplantae > Streptophyta > Magnoliopsida > Asparagales > Amaryllidaceae > Allium > Allium cepa. Next base: position 324,481,195 of record CM060939.1, read on the forward strand.
AATTACATTGAATTTCGATCATCCATACAACGCACACACATAAATAAGTTATACAAATTAAAATGCAAATGGAAAGCATTTCCTTTGAATTTCGAACATCCAAAAAACACATAACTCTACTATCTAACCAAATAACATCCAATATCACAACAACAAATCAATCATTCCAAACATACATCTCAAACTAACGGTTCAATCAATACTAGGATTATATGCATGTATAAGATGCTAGTGGAATTTAATATTGTCATAAATGAGTAATACTCACCGAAAATTTCAAGTGAGACACTTACTGCCATTGACTCTGACAATTCCGTTTCAGTGTCGTCTTTGACCAGAAATTCTAGCCACTTCACTTTGTTCATTGGCTTTACTTAACTTGTGTAGTAGACCTTTCTAACTTCCACTATCGCGGTCATCACCAGCAGTCTCTGCATTTATTCACCATCATCACCTTCTCCTCGACCTCACGTCCAGCTCTTATAACATACGCACCCCCTTCAAGTCATTCATTATCGCCAATCATTTGCCCTCCACAGCATAGCCAAGCTCGCCTGCACCCATCGTAACATCTCCAATCGTTACGTCTTCAAATTCACCCAAGAGGGGGGTAAATAGGGTGATACTAATAATTATAAAAATTTAATGCGGATGTATATAAAATAATCGCAGCACTGATAATAACAAAATAATAGCAGCATAAATAATAGCAGAATTTATAAAGCAGAAATAGAACAACACAGATTTACCCAGCTTCGGCAAAACCCTGCCTACGTGCTCACTCTAAGATTTCTACTAGCAATTAAGTAGTCAGATGCTTACACACGTGAACTCACGACACCCCCTATCGACTAACCTAACTCTACGCTCAAAACTCTGTCACAACTCAGCCACTGAGTTGCGAATTCTCGAACTACACCATCGCAGTTCGTCCCCTAATCACACGACTAAAAAATTACAAACGTTCAAAAACAAAACAAAAAATAAAAGCAAATTAAAATACAAAAACCCTAATTTAAAAATAAAAGCCCAAAAATATAAGCTGGACCAAAGGAAATTAAAATGGAGTCCCCTTTTCTTCTTGTATATTTCTTTGGCCCATATTTCTTTTGTTTATGACAATGGCTTTCTCGTTCCTTCTTCGATCTGAAATTAGGGCTTCGTGAATTTGAAGAAGCCGACTTTGTTGAACGATCGAGTGGATGTTTCGCATTCCTTGCTTTGTCAATTGACCGTCTCTTTGATTTGCACACGGCTCCTTCTCGATCGAGTTTGATTTGAATTGGTATGTGATTTCCCTTATGCTTTTCTGGTTAATTTGCCTAAACTCGATGCCTTTGTATGCCAATGATGATTGGGTTTTAAATAGGGATCGATTCCCTTTATTTTCGTTCGAATTAATTCATTTGAATTCATAAGTTAATTTAACTCGGCCACTCAATTATGCTTGAATGCTTGAGATTTCTTTGACTTTTTCAATTCGTATCTTTTTCTTGCTTGATTACCTTGGTTACAACGGCTTTGACTTTGGCTTGTTCGATCTTTTCCTTAGTCATTGCGGCTTTAATTTTGTGGCATTTAAAATTGACTTTGGTTTCGATCTTTATGCCGTTGACATCAGCCACTTTGATTTTGTGATAATATTGTCTTGTTCAGTGAATTTCTGGTTTGACTCCATGAATTTTACTTTGGATTTGGCATGAAAACTTGATATGTTTGTTATTGACTTTGTTCACCTGTGTTTTACCTGCTTAACTGCATCCTATCATTAAAGTTATAGCCTTGCTTGCATATAATTTAGTAGCCTCAAGTACATATGTATATATGATGTTGTATTCATTTGTTTGGGATTTTTGTTTCACTGGCAGTCTTGTAATCTGGTTCGCTAGTCCTGGTTGCATGTGCACTGCCTATATACATATATATGTATACATGTGTATTTGCAAATGTATATGTGTATGCTTCTTATATACTCATTGTTGTGATCTTTTTGAAACTTTCATTGAGCTGCACTAATGGTTGCATTCATGATCATGCTGAAAGTATTACTTCACCTGCTTCGAGTCACTTGTGCATGCTCTGGTCCTCATGTATACTTGAATCTAGTCTGTGCAGTCATGTTCTTGCATTCAGTTGAGCTTCATGTATTTTGATCTCACCTATGGTGCCTTTGAGCCTATTTGAAACTGCTATCACCAATGTATATTTTGTATATGTGTCTGGACTCAATTCTGATTGCTTGTTAAGTTGTTATTCAAGTGGGTCTTCATGTGTAGCTGTTTTGGACCTGATGCTAGTGTGATTTTCTGACTGGTCATCACGGCTTTCATTTTTGGCATGATCAATTTTTTCTTGGTCACTGATTTTTGTTTGGATGCTTGTGATGTTTTGCATTGAGATAACTGTTGAGCTTTGTTCGTTCTTGTGTGTTTTGTAAGTCTGCACTTTGATTACATGTTGCTAGGCTTGTTGTTTGACATTTGAAACTTTGACTGTTGCAGTTTGGTTTGATGTTGATTTATGTTTCTTGGTTTGGTTAGACTGTCTAGCCTCTGGTTATGATTTTCTTGAGTCTGATTTCAAGACTTGTTCTAGTCATTAATAACGTGCATTTTGTTTTTGTTTTGTATTGCACTTGAGTTGAATACAGCTTATAGCTCGGGTTTGACCTTGTGCTTATGTCGTGACTTTATTTTTACTATACTTGAGTTGAACCTGGCTTTTTGTTGGGTTTGACCTTGTGCACACTTGTCCCTACAGTTTTTTCATGTGTATATCGGTGTGCACGGCCCTGTGGCATGTACAATGATACACTGTGCATGTCACAAGCTATTCGTGTATAATGAATTCAAAATTAAATGATGACAAACAACCCAAATAACTCAGGCAAATAATAATTTCAAATATACATTTTATTTACACTGCAAAAGTATTTCTTTTCAAATTTTACTACTTCAGTGTGTATTTTGCATATAACTCAAATGCTGGATTCAGGCTGGAGCAGAGTCGAAGATAAAAATATGAGTGAATGAGTGATATGGAGTGAGGCGCTAATGTAAATTATAATTGTATAGTGGGAAATTGTGTTGTAACATAAAATGTTGTATATATAGTGAGAGCTCAAATTTTGTACTATTCAAAAATTGCAACAAAATATCTGTTTGAATTTAAATTCCATGTTATTTATTTTACCGGGAAAATATTTATTTATTTATGTGAAAAATAAAACTGTACATTAAAAAATACATTTAATTGAATATATATGTTTATTATCATCAAACAAAAATCATATACTAGCATATTCAACAAATTCGCCGCCACCACCAATTTTGAATTTACCAAACATCACGGCATCAATTTGCTTCAATTTGCATGATATAAAATTGGCCTCCGTTCGATTGCGAGCATCGTCTCACTAATGTCAGCGCCCTCAACCAAAATGAATCTCCTATATTGGCATCTTCCTCCAAGTTGTGACGTAACAATCTATTTCCTCTTCTTTTTATAACCAACATTTGTGTTTTATTTAGGGATTAGGGCAAAACTAGAAGTAGGAGATAGGGTCGGGTTCGAATAGAGAAGGAGTGGGAGTTTTCCAAAATCATAAAGAAAATGTAATGGGCTTTGTATTAAGCTAGATTTTAATTTTAATTTTCTTTTCATTTCTCTTGAGTGACTCTTGCTTTTTATTTGTAAATAAAAATCCAATCCAATATATATTGACTTGCACATTATTCTATGAAATATAATTTCATAGCTACACAATTTCACTCAACCCAATATTTTTCACTCCATTAATATATTATTTGAACATAATTTGTTAATTCATTACATTTATTTAATTTACAGCGTAGAAATTAGGGTTATTACATCCATGTTAGCCATATACACATATATAATATGGGAAATACACAGAGTTAAAAGGAATATAAAAGTCACTAACGATATACAAAAATCACATAAGCATAACATGTATGCTAGGTATGATATAATGGTAATGATGAACGAAATGCAAGACAAAACAAAATCAGATCCTCCTATATGTATGCAATCATCATGACAATAATTTATGGATCCAAATCCAAACATATGCATAAATATATACATGTATGCACTCAAAATAACAAGCAATCAAAATCACATATTCTCATACAAGTAACATCCATATGTATAGACATGCATATATTGATATGCATGTGTGTGTGTGGATGTATGTGTGTGTGTATGTGTGTACATATACCTACATACATACACACATACTAGAATGCCAAGATCAAACCAAACCTAAGAATCAAACACCACAAACCAAACTAGAAACCATTCCCAAAATTTATTTAAGTTAAAACGATCAACTATTAAATTTAACATGTTGGAAAAGAATTTCAACTCTACCTCAACTTCTACTTCCACTTCCTCTAGTTAACCTAAAAGTAAACATATGAATAGGTCCATGTGTGCCATCAATTCCGACTCTACCTCTACTTCCTCTATTTGATTAGGTTTTACTACGACCGCTATATCATAAATACATTTCAAAACATGTAACACATGGAACACATTGTGAATGTTTCCAACTTTTCCGAATTTCTACTCTGTAGGCTAACTTCCCTACTCTCTCCAAAATAGGAAAAGGCCCAATGAATCGTAGCGCCCGAACTACCAAAATGCATACATGTCTCAATGGCATTACTTTTACAAACACTGTTTCCTATTGTGAACTCCAAATTCATCCTCTACTATCCATGTATAACTTATACCTATTATGTGTGTCCTTCATTCTTTTGTAGATCATCTCAACTTTCTCTGAGGTATCTCTAACCATGCCTAGTCCAATTATAACGCTATATTTTGCCTCCCACCAACATAAAGAGGACTTGAATTGCCTCGTACATAAAGCCTCAAAAGGTGTCATTCCTATACTAGCTTGATAGCTATTGTTATAACTGAACTCCACCAGTGATAAATGGTCTTTCCAAGGTCCACCAAAATCTAGTATGGAAGCTCTTAACAAATTCTCCAACACCCTATTCACCCTTTTGGTCTGCCCATCAGTCTATGGATGATAAGAAGTGCTCAAATTCAACTCCGTACCTAAAGCATGTTGAAAGCTTCTCTAAAATTCACTAGTGGGTCTCGATCGCTAACGATGCTAGAAAGTATCCCGTGCAAGTGAATAATCTCCTTAACATATAGTGTAGCCAATGATGTTGCCATCCACGTACTCTTCATTGGAATGAAATGAGGGCATTTGGTTAAGTGGTCCACCACAACCCAAATGTTTTCATCTCCCCTCCTACTCTTAGTTAGCCAATCGATAAAGTCCATAAAAATGTGCTTCCATCTCCACTATGGAATATCCAATGAAAGCAATAATCCACTAGGCTTATTTTTCTTCCCTTTCACCATTTGACTAGTTAAGCACCTAGAAATATATCCTACTACCCGCCTCTTCATCTTTGGCTAATAGAAATCATTTTCATCCCATGCTAGTTTAATCGCCGCTCGGATGAATAGTCATCTTAAAAATATGAATTCATTGAGTACCTCATCTATCACTTCACTAACTACTAGCACACACAATCTTCCATCTTTCCTGAGTCTACCTTTGTTGTCGATGGAATAATGGTCCAAATAAGTAGATCGTTCGCCTCCCTCAAACTGCTAAAAGATGCTAACCAACTCTACAACTTCCTTCTATCTAGCCCCAATACGATTAATAAATGCTAGCCTAACTTCCAACGCTGCTAATGAATTCGAAAACCACTCTGCTGAAGGTTGAAAATAAAAATTTGCAATGTTCTCTAACTACTTCCACTTTGCAAATGCCGAGTCTAACGTAGCATGCCTTCTACTTAAGGCATCTGCCACCATGTTGCCTTTGCTGGCATATATGAAATATCAAAATCATATGAGGCTAAAAACTTCATCCACCATTGATGTCTCAATATGGATCGTTCTGTAAGAATAAATATTTGAGCGACTTGTGATCCGTAAATAATTCAAACCTTTCATCCAAAAAAATAATGTCTCTGCAACTTCAATGCAAAGATGATAGCTACTAACTCAAGAACACGATCCTCTCATGAACCTTCAACTGCCTACTAGCATATTCCACAACTCTTCTTCCTTGCAAAAGAATGGCTTTTAGTATCGTATTACAAGCATCAGTATACAGGTAAAAGGCTTTGCATCGTCGGGAATAACCAAAACAGGTGCATTCATCAAAGGCTCTTCCATGCATACGAACAAATGTTCACACTTCACATCCCAAGAGAAGACAAGTTTTTTCTTAGTAAGACGGGTTAGGGGTAAGGAAACCTTTGCAAAGTCCATAATGAACTTTCGATAAAAACCCACCAAACCAAGAAAGCTCCTAACTTCAGTGGAATTTTTCGATACCTTCTAGTCTTTTACCACAAGCACTTTAATTGGATCAACTGTTAATCCATGCTTTGACATGACATGTCCAAAAAACGCACCGTCTTTCTCTAAAAATGGCACCTAGGGAATTTTGCCTTCGGCAGTTGCATTCTCAAGGTATCATGCACCACTTCCAAATGTGCTTTCTACTACTCCTCAATCTTGGAATAAAGAGGATAACATCCACAAATACCACTACAGATCAATTCAGCTGTTTTCAAAAAAACATGACTCATATGATCCACGAAATAGGCTGAAACATTGGCTGGTCCGAAAGGCATGACTAACCACTCATAACCTCCGGCGTGCGAAAGGAAAATTCAATATGCTCTCATTTTCCACCCATGGCTAATGATGGGCTATGGCAAGATCCAACTATGAATATACTATTAGTTCAACTAATTAACCAAACAAATCATTGATGCATGGTAATGTGTATATATTCTTCCTCGTCAAATTATTTAGGTCACGGTAGTCGACACACAACTATAAAGACCCATCTTCCTTAGTGGCAAACACAACTAATGCTCCCTATTCAGACTTGCTTTCTCGTATAAACCCCTTCTATCAAAGTTCGAAAAATTGGATGTCCAACCGCTTCCTTTCTCAAGGTGTCATTCGCCTAAGGGGCAATACAACTGTCCTCGCGCCTTCAACCAAATCATTATGAAATCTACTTATCATCAGGGTGGAAGACTAGTAATGTCCACAGATACATCAGGAAACCTCTATATGATGGGAATAAATGATAACTCATTTTGAGATCAATCCAATGAATATAAGTAGCTCAACATTAACGATCCACTGGGCTCATAGTGAACATCTAGGTTACTCCCTATGTCACTTTTCATACAAATCACCCTCCTGTTGCAATCTACCATCGCCCTATAGCGTGACATCTAATCCATTCCCGGTATCAATCCTTACCTTGAAAACCATAGCACAAAAGTATTACATAGGAATTCCATACCAAAAATCAATAATTTCAATTCTTGGCAAACCATAGATAATTGGGCCAATCTCCTAACGGAATTCGGCACCAACATGGGATTAGGCACAATGCGAGTCTCTAATTCTAATCTGTCAACCAAACTTCTAGAAATAAAAGAATGCAATGCTCTAATGTCAAATAAAGTGTGAACAGGGAAATCGAAGATAAGTAACACACCTTCCATAGTGGATGAAGAAGTTACGTTTCCTTTTCTTTGCTTGGTGGTGCACTAGCACTAGGAACTGCTTCTAGTGCATAGGCCTTCACATCTGACTGTTTGTAGCACCATGTCCTCTTCTTTCCAAAGCTGGGCATGCCATCTTCACATGTCCAAAGTGATTATAATTATAGCACTTCACCTTGTTTAAATTTGTTTTACACTCCTTAACAATGTGACCATTTCTTTGGCAACGATTGTAAATGATAACCGGTTACCTTTTCCATGACCATTTTTTCCACCTACGTTCTTACGCTTTCTCTTTGACTGTTCTTTCTCAATCTTCGTATCTAGTTCCTCATTAATCCCTTCCTTTGCGATGGTGTCGAGCAACACCATCTGTACCAACTCTCGTATGTAGCCCCCGTCGGAATATGACTTGGTGTTAAATACTTTAGTGGTTGGTTCAATCCATTTGCAAACACCTTGGCATTCTTTGCCGGTGTATTGATAGCTCTATCCCAAATGCTGCAAGCTAATTGAATCAATTCACATACTCCTTCACCGTCATTTTACCTTGCTATAGATGAATGAACTTCTCAATGTGAACTCCTTTCTGTGCCTTTAAGATAAACTTATTCTCGAACCTTTGCTCAAAATTTCCCCAAGAGATGTCCTCTTATTTCTCCTACTACATCTACCACCAGTTAAGGCCTCTCCCTCTAGGTGCTGCTGCAAGTTGTTGCCTCATAGCATCCCATAGACCCAAATCTCTAAAGATACGCTCACATGTGCAAATCCATGCCCTTATATTCTCAAAAGACTCGACTCCCACAATGGCTTCCTACCTATGCTCGTAAAATCTTTGTAAAATTTTGTAAAGGTAGTGGTGGGTGTGTGATTATGAACCAATGCAAGTGTATCGAATATGATGTAGTGAGGTTAATATGGGCTTGACTAGTGGCTTGTAAACCTATGGAACCAAATATGTATGTTTATGCCAAGTACCTCTAGCAACACATAATAAAAGCCCTTTCTAGTCTAGTTATTCATCTATACTATCTACAAAAAGGATTATTGGAAACTATTCCTTAATGATAGCGAACTAGACTGGAATAAATGCGGTGTGTGCTTTGTGCTATATTAAATCATATTATATATATATATAAAAATCCATAAAAATACAAGTATATTGTCTCAATATGTCCTAGTCCTGTAGAAATCGCCTAACCTATACTCCGATACCGAATGTAACAACTTGCCATCTACGATGTCCTGACCCATGTCTAAAAGTGGAATTAGTACCGCAGACCTTACGGACAGCGGATCATTTTTGAATAGATCATAAATCAAATCACAGAGCTATCTACAAAAATATTTACTCTTTTTAAACTCACAATGGATGAAACCAAATATAATACCAAGAATAAAATATCATAATCCTAAATAAATAAAATAAATTATATTTGATTGTATCTGGTTACAAAATATCTCTAGATGTTAAAAGTAAACAAATAGCTTGAATGTCTAGGAGAAATATCAAATAAGTAGTAGTGTTAGCATTATCCAAGTTGAAAGTAAGAGTTTTTTATGAAATGTTTTCATAAATGATCTAGTAGGAATAGAATTGGTATTAGGGAGAACCAATTAAGTAAGTGTTTAGGTTTGACATAGATCATTTCTACTTTTCACAGAGTTTTGATTTAAGATTTGAGTATATGACTTTGAGGTATTTGCACCGTTCCGAATAAGGATTTATTACTCGATTTTTGACAGCGAGCACTTGATGTGGATTATTTTTATGTGGGACTAATGTTTTCTATCTAGTTACAACTATGTAAGGAGAAGAGAGGTTCCTAGTCAATGGGTCTGATCAAAGTTCGCACTAGAGAATCGAGTAAACGATACTAGTTCAGAAATGGAGTTATGAAATTGAGTTATGATCTAATCAGACTTGGTATAAAAATGATCAATGTATATCATATGGATTGATGTATAGTGTTAGGTGTTTTCTAGGAAAGGTTGAGGTGTAATTTCGGGGATGACATTCATTTAAAGGGGGAAGAATGTAACGACCTAGAATTTCATTGCTTTGATTTGCGAATGTTTAATTAATTTAAATATTCAAATAATTGATTTTATAATGGAAATAAACATCTTTTAAATGATAAATAACGATGGTGAAATAGTTTTCAAAATTTGTTTACAAAAATATTTAGTTTGATGAAAAATCGAAAATGTGAGCAAAAACCGTTTTTCGAATTTTCGATGTTTCGTCGTATAAAAGTTGTTTGAAATGTTGTGCACTCTTTTGTATATGTATGCACACACATATAAAATATATATTATGGTTTAAGGAACTATATTAAGGTCAATAAACTTAATTAAGTTAAGTTAAACATTGACGTGAAGCATTGGCAACTAATATATATATAATATATATATAATGTCACATCATAGGGAGACATGTATGGACATGTCTAAAAAAAGTACACATGCATATAAATGCATGTTGGCTTAGAAATGAAAGGGTGGTACATGTACATGGAGTTGGTTTCATAGGAGGAGGCATGGATGAGGATGTGGAAGCAAGTGAGTGGAGGGCAACGGATAAGGGCGTTTTGGTAATTCAACGTTTTCATTTATATAAAAAAAATCCTCCTTCTCTCTCCCTTCCATTTTCATTTTCTATTTTTTTTAAAGCATTATCCTCTTCCTTTCTTAAGGGTAAAACCTTTTAATGGCTTCTTATGTTAATTTTTAAGAATCTAAAATTAAAAGTTTAAAATTTGTTTTAAATGTTCAAACTTGTTTTAAAATTCTTTCTTCTTCATTTTTACTTAGATTTCATTCGGTCGTATCTTCTATAATGCTACTCCAAATCAAGATTTTCTTTTTTTTTTCAAACCATGTCCAATTTCAGTGGCTACAACTTTTATATAGATCTCTTTTTCATGTTTTGAGTGTAGCTATGTCAAAACTTCATTTCTTTTCAATATTTTTGGACTCAGAAATTCAAGTACGAAAACAACTCCTCTTATCTCGGCCATATCTTCCTCTAACTAAAATTAAGTGTTTCTTATTTTCAAATTATAGACGAAAGAATTTCCTAAAACTTTACTTTGACACCTTTACCAAAATCCAAGAAATACATGTCCAAAATTCGAGGAGAAGTTGACCTATTTTCGAGTGGATTTTGTGATTTTTCCAATTTTTCAAACCCCAAAATATATCAAGTTTTCAATGGATTTGTGGTGAGTAAACTTCTTACTTTTTGGGAATGTTTTTACGTTTATACGTATTGACTAATTGATGGTAAAATAAGTTGATTTTTTGGTTGGATTATTGTGTGGTTTAAATATATGTACGGATTTGCTAGTTTCGGTTTAGATTTCTACTTATGAATCGAAGGCTTAAGTGATGCTTTTGGTTATAAAGATGTGATATTTGGTTGTGCTATAATGGTGATATGTTTATGGATGGTTAGACATATGAATGTGATGTATGCTAAAAAAATTAACACCTAAACTTGTTAAGTGACATGGAGATTCCTTGGGTTCAAACTTGTTTTAGTCGTCTTGTTTTAACGAAATGTTTTATAATGTCTGTAACGACCCGGAAATTTCAAACCCGAAAATTCCAGATAGTAAGTGAAAAGAAGAAAGAGATAGAAGAAAGAAACAGAACACAACACAGAAACCTCACATTCGCAGCGGATCAAAATATAATATCATATAAATAATAGTTATACAAAGGAAACTGTACTTGTCAAATTACAGTTTAATAAACATATATCAGAGTTACAATAGATTTACAAACACAGAACAGATAAATCAATCTGTTTCAGATACTGTAATATTTCATATCTGAAGCTCCCCATACGTTACAGCACTCCAGCTCGCCTCCTGAGCTCCAGAACGTCCTTACCTGAAAATCTGTAATACTCGGTCTGACCCGAGCATTACATCAAAGTAACACCCGGGTCAGGCTGGAAACTAGCGTGAATAAACCCATCTAACAAAGAGTACAAAATCATGCAACTTATATAAACCTGGGGTAACTTATATCAATTTACAACTTCACAAGCTGTTATAGACATTACTTATTTCACACGTCAATTTCTAAGTGCCAAACTTAGACTAATGGTCTAACTTACTTAAATCATTCCATATCAGCCTATTGATTCCACATATCAATCTATAAAGAATCGAAGTGGTTTCGGGTATTTACAAAATACCTGACTCTGGTCTCTTCGAATTCAATTGTTATATAATCCTAAGTTATCCAATTAAATATAATTCAACTTAATTTGTCGAATAACACTTTTACACAGCAATTCATAATTGGTTGACAATCACAATATCATCGTCCATCCAACATATCATATCACAAAGCAATTCATATCATAGATATCAACCAATTCAAAGCACCCACTATCATTTAATCACTAATAAACAAGATTGATCACTTCCTTTAATAACATTAACTAATGATCCTCTAATTACTTTCACTAGTTAATTATTCTTAAATTTCATTTGATAATTATCCTATAACTTAATTACATTCAATAATCAACCTTGATTAATCACAATCAGAAAATTACTTCCCTTAATTACTCTATTAATTAAACCAACTCCTTGATTAATTAATCCTTTAATTACACTGAGTAATTATTACTTAATTTCTTCCATCAAGTAATTATTCTTTTCTTACTTCTCATCAACTAATTTTCTTTTAATTAATTACATCCAGAAGTTATCCGCTAATCACTTCACTAAGTAATTACACCTCATTAATTACCTTAAGTAATTATACTTAACACAACATCAAATGATTACCTTTAATTTATTAAACTTAATTAATTAAATAAAGTTAACCACAACAACTTAATTAATTACACCGAGTAATTAATCCTTGATTACATCCAATAAGTAAATTTCATTAAATAAATCATATTAGTAATTACTTATTAATTACCCTTCAAAATTACTAATTAATTTCATTATGTAATTAATCTTTAATCAATTAACCATCCTTTAAATTGATTATCCTAATTAATTAATCACATTAATACATCAATTCTTCAAATTGATTACACCAGTAAATCAGTCTTTATGCATTAAATTAATTATTTACTTAACTGACTTCATTAATCAATTTAACTATCCCCTAATATATTGATTAATTATTACTCTATTAAATTTCATCATTTAATTTACTTTTGAAAACATATAGGATTTAACCAATTATAAATTACCCAATTTCAATAATTTGAAAACATTTTGAAACTTAAGAAAATTGCTTTACACCTTGATAAACTTTATCACAAGTTCAACTCAACTCCCATATACCCGAGGCAACAGATGAAAATTCTCGAGTTAATCTCGAGCCAAAATCACATGCTCAACCATAGCAGAACTTCGTCAAAACCTGACTCCTTAACACTTTCCTCTTCTTCTACTTTCCCCTAAATTCTTCTGCTGCTCCTATTCCATCCTCTCCTATGCACACGGTGATACGGTGCACATGCACGGTTCATCGGTGGCACTTCGACCACCTCAATTATCTCCAGCATGACGACAACTATGCTCACAAACAATCTCAACTATCAGAACGACGAATCAATCTCCAGATCGAAATCAACCTAAATCCCAAACGTCAGAACCCAAAATTTCCCCACGAAATCGATTCGCGCCACCAGTTCCGATCACCTGAACCCCTGGCACCTCATCCATAGCCTTACTAAAGCCTACGCTTCCTTTCCCTCACGACCCACCAGGTCCGATGCCACGCCCACGTCATAATGGCTTTGCGAAAAACCCCTACCCGAACCTAGTTCAAAACCCTAGTTTGTCTCGAACCATCCTCCACGATCATCAGTAAAAACCCTAACCATTTTTCCTACCATCGTTGACCCACTAGCCAACCCTGATATGAACCCCGATCACCCTAGTCACACTGATCTCCTGAATTTGTTCGAAACATGATTTCCATTCCACCCAGCAATTCTCCAAATCCAACAACTATTAAATCTCCATGTTATTTTTAAAATTCATCATTTTTGCTAATGAATCTGATTATAAAATCAAAGCATGAAAATTAAAAAATCACACTTGTGACATTGTTTGAATTTTTACTGTAAAAATTTATTTCTGAGACATCTCCTTATCGTTTTTACTCGAATCAAATTTTAAAGATGATTTGTACATATACAATCATTTTTCATTTTAAGAGTAAGGTCTAAAAATCATTAAATTGGATGGTTTTGAATTTTAAATCAGGTTCTTCAACCTTGTAATAGTTTAAAACAGAGGGATACTTAATCTTTCCAGACATAACCACTGATGCAAACATACATTTATAAATATGAAATCATTTCTAATATCAAGTATAATAGAATTCAAATCATACATCAAGTATTCTCCTCATGCAAATGCAAGCAAGTTTAAATTTTCAGGAGTGCTCACCTGCACATGCTTTGAACAGAGATGCAGATTTACTTATTGATAAGAAAACTGGAAGTTGCTTGATGTTGACTTAGATCCTCTTTCCTTTTTATTTAAGATGAGTTAATCCTGGTTTGTTGATCAACAGCTTTGATCTGAAAATCTTTTGATTTCAGGTTTGAGCTTTATTGAATCGGATCTACAGCTTGCCTTCTTGTTAAAACTGGGTTGAAATCTTAACTTTTGTTGTTGTTTTTTTTTTGTGATTTTGTTTTCTTTTTGGTTTACAGGTTTGCAGATTTTGCTTGTTAATGGGTTTCTTCTCTTTTTTTTCTTTCACATTCATTATACAAATTCCTCCAAATTAAAGAGATAAGTGCCACTTGTCCTTTCATGCAATCTTTAGCTTACAAATGCTCAAATGCCTATTTTAAATGTTTACACTTGTAATACATTTACAACTTGTATATTTATTTAAAGAAATTATTAATCTTTGTTAAATCCCTTTTAAACTTAAGTTATGAACTTAATTTTATCATTAGTGTTTTTTTTATGCACTAATATCCTTACACATGTTACATCTCCAAATATCATAGTAATTACTTATTTTATAAATGTTTTTAATTGATTCCTTAATTATACTAACATGTTTAAATGTTTATTTCACTTTAGCTTTAATGTTTATATACAAATCATCTTTATTAATTATAAATTATGCTTAGTTTATTGATATATTTTAAAAATATAATTTCAAGCTAAATTTAAAAAGAAAGAAAATTTAAATAGGAAAGAATATTAAATTACAAACTGGACTTTTATTATAATATATTATTTAAGCTATTGAAAGGTTTCTATATTAAATTCAATCACAATCTATAAATTCACAATATATATATAGATGTATTGTAAATTTGGAAAACAATTTTTATTAAACTTAAATTAAATCCAAACTTCTTATTCTCAATGTATACACTCATATATACATTATAAATAAAATATATTTCTAATTAGTTTAGAGAGATAAATGTTATCAATAAATATGTTATTAACTTTGAAAAGAATAAAATCTCTAAATTAAATTATTATCATTACAAAATTTGAAAAGATAACCATTTATCAAATTAAACAATTATCATTATTATTATATATTTTTTTCTAAAAGATAATTAAATTATTAAATCAATATTACACACTTTTGAAATTATTAATGGAAATTATTAAATAAATATTACCCAAATTTCCGGGACATCACATTCCTCCCCCCTTTGAATCTTTTCGTCCTCGAAAAGGAACGAAGCCAGATTTATTAAAATGATTGTAATTAGATAAATTTCTCTTTGATTATTTTAAAACACTTTTAAAATCTATATAGTATTATAAAATAGTTCTTATGAAAATACTTTTTATAACTCGATGTTTCCATAAGTCCGTCCTCGTTCTCACAGAAATTCGGTCATACGTTGATCAGGCGTAGGACTGAAAATCTACAAGTGCTTGGTAGACTCATCTTCAACATCCAGTGAAAATACTTTGAAAATAATTTTATTGAAAATATAGAAAACAATTTTTTGAAAATAGAGGATATATCTTTGGTGAGAATGCTCTGGAAATCATCACCCCCATCCATGGTCATAGTTACATTCCAGGGTTACGTTGCCGTCGTAGCAAAAGTCCATGTAACTACAGTCTCTCCGCTGCCTCTCAATTACGCCATGGATCCCACACAACAGATCACAGTTACACCCAGGGTTACATTGCCGTCACAGCAAAGTCCATGTAACTGCAGGCTATCAGCGGCCTCTGATTTTCGCTGTCGAAATGAAACCTCTCCACTCCTACATAGGTCGCAGTCTGCCGATAAAAATCAGACGCAGACTGTTGGCTCTCAGCGGCACACACGACTTTCACTATGTTATACCATAGGTCGCAGTTACATCCTGGGTTACGTTGCCATTGCAGCAAAAGTCCATGTAACTGTTGGCTCTCAGTGGTACACACGACTTACACTATGGTATACTCAACTCATAATCCTCAGGAACTAGTTTTGTCCGGACTCCTCACAGGATCAACTTTAGAACCCCCCCCCTTGGGGCTCAAGGCAGCACCACCCGGTGGCACTCCTGAGAAGTTCATTCCAAGGGAGCGCCTTTTTTCCCCAGAGCCATCATCAAAACACTTTATACTATACACATATAGTATCTTTCAAATCATACACCTAGTATGAATTTTTATCAAAGCTCCTTTACACAAAATCGATTATCCCAAAATCGATAATTCTCAAAATAGGCTTTCCAAATTCCATATAATGATTTTACCCAAAAATCAAAAGCCTTTCCAAATCCAAAGGTTCCCAAAACCCTTTCCAAAATCCTCATAAGATCCTTTATATATACAGATATATATAATTTTTAAAACTTTGGATCACTTTAAACTCGTATAAAATTCCTTTTATACTTGAAACACTTCCAAAATCCTTTTTCTTCCAACAATAGATTCAACAAGGGGAGAATATATAACAAAGATGTAACTTTGTTTACCCAAAATCAAATATTCAAATTTGATTACTCATTCCAATATCAATTTCCTTTCTATTCACATTCACCTAAAATTTCATTCACTTATTCACATTTTCCTTAATCCCCATTTGGATTATTACCTCAATTTTTATCCCAGTTGGGTATTTAATCAATAACAGTTTGAACTCCGACTAGTTTATTTAGAAAATAATTTGAAAAATTAGAAATAGATAAGTAGTTGAAAAATAATTACTAGTTTGTAAAATAGGTGTAAATAGGTAGAAATAGTTAAAATAATTATAGAAATTTTAAATAATTGCAAAATAATAGTAAGATAGTAATTAATTCTGTAAAATAGTTGAAATATAGTAATTAGTTTATAAAATAGTTGAAAAATTGTTAAACAGTTTCAAAAATAATTGTAAAACAAGTATAAGATAATTTGGTTTTTTTAAAGAAAGGTTGTATATATAATGAATAGCTTGGAAAAATAGGTTTATATTAAAACAATTTATATTAAAAATAGTCTAGAGTCAAAACTGTTCACTTTCCAATCTCCATTCTCATTAATTCAATTTAAATTTCCTCTATCATTTAAATTGACCCAATTCCAATTTAAATAACTTCAATTTCCATTGAAATTGATTCAACCCAAATTCAAGTTGAATTAACCTCATTTCTTTCCAAATTTAACTTTATTCAACCTTGATCTCAAATTCTACTAATTCAAACAAGTTCCAGTTGAACTAGTTTCAATTTTCAATTCATTTTAACTCTAGTTTGAATTAATCTCAATTTCAAACTCCATTTCCACATCAAGTTGAATTATTCTTAACTTCCTCCCAAATTCAATTCAAATTCCATTTGAATTTAAAATTATTCAACTTTAGTTACAATTCCAAATTATTCAAATCAATTTGGACTAATTTCAAATTAAACCCACTTTAATTTCAAATTGTTACAAATTAATCCAATCCACTTTTTCCATTTGAATCTTATACTCATACATCTTCAATCCTAATTTCAATTAATTCAAATCAAATTCAATTTGAACTAATTCAAATTTAAACAATCTCGAATTATATAAATTCGAGTTAATACTTCAAATGTTGATTTAATTCCTTTAAATCAATTTTCCTTTAAAGTTTTTAAACAATTCAATTCTGAGTTCAAATTTCAAAATTCCATTTTAAAGTATCTTTATTTAACTCATTACAAGGTTCAAGTAAGAGTTTCAAACAATTTTAATTTACAATTTCATTTCTTAACATTCAAATCTAAGTTCAAAGGAATTCCATATCCTTGATTTTAAATTTAATTTAAATTTTATTTATATCTACAATGGATATATTGCCACAATCCATTTCTTCATTTTATTTAAACAAATCAATTTACATTTTAAAGATTTTTAACAACAATAAGATGATATCATCTAATTTATTTTAAAACATCCATTTATTTTCAATTTTCGGATCTCAAACCCAATTGGAGACCACTCAAACTCTCAATTCCAATTAACCATTTAACTTCCCAAGTTAAATCCTATTTTCATCTTAAATTTCCAAATCAGGTTAACCATTCCAACTTCTTAAACTTTTTGCCAAGTTAATATTAATTCACTTAACCCAGTCGACCTTACCCAGTTTGAACTTCCATTTTAAATTTTGAAATTTTCATAAATAATCTTCCCACTTATTAAGTTCAAAAACTTATCACTTTGGGTATCATATTTCGTTCCAAATTTAAAACTCAACACTTAGAATTTTTCTCAAACCATCTTTGATATTTAAGTATATCCACACATATACATCTTTACTTCTTGGCTCACCAAGCCAAATTTTAAAATTTAAACCACCCTTGGTTTCAATCCAAAAAAATTCCCTTTAAAATTTCCAAACATTTCTAAATAAGATCATATTCAAAGTAGTTTGAATAATATTATTTCCTTTAACATTTTGAAAACAATTTTCAAATGTTTAAATTTAGAATTCAGAACTTCATAATTGGAAACCCACTTTAATTTACATTCTTTCAAATTTACAAGTTTATTCTCCTTTTTAAATGTTTACTTCCTTAAAACATTTTATTATTTATTGAAGAACAATCATTCCATTATTAAACACAATAACCATCTATTTCTTTGGTTTGAAACCAATTCTAATTCATCTTATTTTGAAACACTTATCCAATTCAAGATTTCAATTTTAGTTTGAATCAATTTCAAACTTATCTTTATTTAATTCTAATTTCAATTTGGTTGCATTCTATTACTTCTTAATTTAATTCTTACTATTACTTTTAATTTAATTAATACTACAACCAATTTCCTTAATATAATAGATAATATATTTCTTATATAAGATTCTTTTACGTTTGAAATCATTTTAAAACAATTATATAAGAAAATAACAAGTACGCACTCTCATATTTATATACTCTCAACTCATTCTAGGGTACCACTTACCCTATCCTTAATGAGTAATCCCACCAGAGCCAAGGTTCTCGCTTGACCTTCAGCTCTGATACCAAATGTAACGACCCAGAAATTTCGAACCCGAAAATTCCAGATAGTTAGTGAAAAGAAGAAAGAGATAGAAGAAAAAAACAGAACACAACACAGAAACCTCACATTCGCAGCGGATCAAAATATAATATCACATAAATAATAGTTATACAAAGGAAACTGTACTTGTCAAATTACAGTTTAATAAACATATATCAGAGTTACAATAGATTTACAAACACAGAACAGATAAATCAATCTGTTTCAGATACTGTAATATATCATATCTGAAGCTCTCCATATGTTACAGCACTCCAGCTCGCCTCCTGAGCTCCAGAACGTCCTTACCTGAAAATCTGTAATACTCGGTCTGACCCAAGCATTACGTCAAAGTAACACCCGGGTTAGGCTAGAAACCAGCGTGAGTAAACCCATCTAACAAAGAGTACAAAAGCATGCAACTTATATAAACCCGGGGTAACTTATATCAATTTACAACTTCACAAGCTGTTATAGACATTACTTATTTCACACATCAATTTGTAAGTGCCAAAGTTAGACTAATGGTCTAACTTACTTAAATCATTCCATATCAGCCTATTGATTCCACATATCAATCTATAAAGAATCGAAGTGGTTTCGGGTATTTACAAAATACCCGACTCCGGTCTCTTCGAATTCAATTGTTATATAATCCTAAGTTATCCAATTAAATACAATTCAACTTAATTTGTCGAATAACACTTTTACACAGCAATTCATAATTGATTGATAATCACAATATCATCGTCCATCCAACATATCATATCACAAAGCAATTCATATCATAGATATCAACCAATTCAAAGCACCCATTATCATTTAATCACTAATAAACAAGATTGATCACTTCCTTTAATAACATTAACTAACGATCCTCTAATTACTTTCACTAGTTAATTATTCTTAAATTTCATTTGATAATTATCCTATAACTTAATTACATTCAATAATCAACCTTGATTAATCACAATCAGAAAATTACTTCCTTTAATTACTCTATTAATTAAACCAACTCCTTGATTAATTAATCCTTTAATTACACTGAGTAATTATTACTTAATTTCTTCCATCAAGTAATTATTCTTTTCTTACTTCTCATCAAGTAATTTTCTTTTAATTAATTACATCCAGAAGTTATCCGCTAATCACTTCACTAAGTAATTACACCTTATTAATTACCTTAAGTAATTATACTTAACACAACATCAAATGATTACCTTTAATTTATTAAACTTAATTAATTAAATAAAGTTAACCACAACAACTTAATTAATTACACCGAGTAATTAATCCTTGATTACATCCAATAAGTAAATTTCATTAAATAAATCATATTAGTAATTACTTATTAATTACCCTTCAAAATTACTAATTAATTTCATTATGTAATTAATCTTTAATCAATTAACCATCCTTTAAATTGATTATCCTAATTAATTAATCACATTAATACATCAATTCTTCAAATTGATTACACCAGTAAATCAGTCTTTATGCATTAAATTAATTATTTACTTAACTGACTTCATTAATCAATTTAACCATCCCCTAATATATTGATTAATTATTATTCTATTAAATTTCATCATTTAATTTACTTTTGAAAACATATAGGATTTAACCAATTATAAATTACCCAATTTCAATAATTTGAAAACATTTTGAAACTTAAGAAAATTGCTTTACACCTTGATAAACTTTATCACAAGTTCAACTCAACTCCCATATACCCGAGGCAACAGATGAAAATTCTCGAGTTAATCTCGAGCCAAAATCACGTGCTCAACCATAGCAGAACTTCGTCAAAACCTGACTCCTTAACACGTTCCTCTTCTTCTACTTTCCTCTAAATTCTTCTGTTGCTCCTATTCCATCCTCTCCTATGCACACGGTGATACGGTGCACATGCACGGTTCATCGGTGGCACTTCGACCACCTCAATTATCTCCAGCATGACGACAACTATGCTCACAAACAATCTCAATTATCAGAACCACGAATCAATCTCCAGATCGAAATCGACCTAAATCCCAAACGTCAGAACCCAAAATTTCCCCACGAAATCGATTCGCGCCACCAGTTCCGATTACCTGAACCCCTGGCACCTCATCCATAGCCTTACTGAAGCCTACGCTTCCTTTCCCCCACGACCCACCAGGTCCGATGCCACGTCCACGTCATACTGGCTTTGCGAAAAACCCCTACCCGAACCTAGTTCAAAACACTAGTTTGTCTCGCACCGTCCTCCACGATCATTAGTAAAAACCCTAACCATTTTTCCTACCATCGTTGACCCACTAGCCAACCCTGATATGAACCCCGACCACCCTAGTCACACTGATCTCCTGAATTTGTTCGAAACGTGATTTCCATTCCACCCAGCAATTCTCCAAATCCAACAACTATAAAATCTCCATATTATTTTTAAAATTCATCATTTTTGCTAATAAATCTGATTATAAAATCAAAGCATGAAAATTTAAAAATCACACTTGTGACATTGTTTGAATTTTTACTGTAAAAAATTATTTCTGAGACATCTCCTTATCGTTTTTACTCGAATCAAATTTTAAAGATGATTTTGTACATATACAATCATTTTTCATTTTAAGAGTAAGGTCTAAAAATCATTAAATTGGATGGTTTGAATTTTAAATCAGGTTCTTCAACCCTGTAATAGTTTAAAACAGAGGGATGCTTAATCTTTCCAGACATAACCACTGATGCAAACATACATTTATAAATATGAAATCATTTCTAATATCAAGTATAATAGAATTCAAATCATACATCAAGTATTCTCCTCATGCGAATGCAAGCAAGTTTAAATTTTCAGGAGTGCTCACCTGCACATGCTTTGAACAGAGATGCAGATTTACTTATTGATAAGAAAACTGGAAGTTGCTTGTTGTTGACTTAGATCCTCTTTCCTTTTTATTTAAGATGAGTTAATCCTGGTTTGTTGATCAACAGCTTTGATCTGAAAATCTTTTGATTTCAGGTTTGAGCTTTATTGAATCGGATCTACAGCTTGCCTTCTTGTTAAAACTGGGTTGAAATCTTAACTTTTGTTGTTGTTTTTTTTGTGATTTTGTTTTCTTTTTGGTTTACAGGTTTGCAGATTTTGCTTGTTAATGGGTTTCTTCTCTTTTTTTTTCTTTCACATTCATTATACAAATTCCTCCAAATTAAAGAGATAAGTGCCACTTGTCCTTTCATGTAATCGTTAGCTTACAAATGCTCAAATGCCTATTTTAAATGTTTACACTTGTAATACATTTACAACTTGTATATTTATTTAAAGAAATTATTAATCTTTGTTAAATCCCTTTTAAACTTAAATTATGAACTTAATTTTATCATTAGTGTTTTTTTTATGCACTAATATCCTTACACATGTTACATCTCCAAATATCATAGTAATTACTTATTTTATAAATGTTTTTAATTGATTCCTTAATTATACTAACATGTTTAAATGTTTATTTCAATTTAGCTTTAATGTTTATATACAAATCATCTTTATTAATTATAAATTATGCTTAGTTTATTGATATATTTTAAAAATATAATTTCAAGCTAAATTTAAAAAGAAATAAAATTTAAATAGAAAAAAATATTGAATTACAAACTAGACTTTTATTATAATATATTATTTAAGCTATTGAAAGGTTTCTATATTAAATTCAATCACAATCTATAAATTCACAATATATATATATATCGATGTATTGTAAATTTGGAAAACAATTTTTATTAAACTTAAATTAAATCCAAACTTCTTATTCTCAATGTATACACTCATATATACATTATAAATAAAATATATTTCTAATTAGTTTAGAGAGATAAATGTTATCAATTAAATATGTTATTAACTTTGAAAAGAATAAAATCTCTAAATTAAATTATTATCATTACAAAATTTGAAAAGATAATCATTTATCAAATTAAACAATTATCATTATTATTATATATATTTTTCTAAAATATAATTAAATTATTAAATCAATATTACACACTTTTGAAATTATTAATGGAAATTATTAAATAAATATTACCTAAATTTCCGGGACATCACAATGTCTCTAACTTTAGTTCTGCTCCAAAAACTTTATGCTAAGTTTAAAGTAATTCAAAGTAAAGGTAAGATTTTTAAAGGATATTTGAGATGTTAAACAAGTTTGAAAGTTATGGTATTCAGAGCGATGGTCGCTATAGATGAAGTTAGCTTAAAATTTCAATTTTTGCAAAGTTTGGTTTTATAGTCAAATTGTTTGTGAATATTTTATAAACTACATAATAATGTTTCTAAAAGTTAATTAAGTATTTAGTAATTAATTATTAATTAATTAGGTATAGAAATTAATAATTAATTAAGTGCTAACAAGGTTTATTAACTTAAATCAAACAAAGATCGGTTCTTAATTAATTATCCTTTAAAGTTAAATTTATTTTAAATTAATTATTAATTAAGTTAATTAATTATGAGTTAAGTATATGATTTATTTTTAATTAATTATTAGTTAATTAAAATATTAATTATTAATTAATTATTAATCAGGGGTTTAATTATTTTTAAATTGTAAATTACTTATGGTTTAAATTATTATTTAGTGAATTGTAAATCAGGTGTTTATTTAATTAATCAAGTGTTTATTTAAACTAATCAGGTGTTTATTTAAATTAATTAGGTGTTTAAATTACTTATGATTTAATATCTAAATTGTAAATCAGGTGTTTATTTAATTATTAATGAAGGTTTAAATTATTATTTAGTAACTAATAAGGGATTAATTTTAGTCCAATTAATAGTTAATTATTGTTTAACTATTTAATTAAATTAAGTTAAGATTGAATTAAAATTAATTATAATTTAAATAAGGATTTAACTTATAGTTAATTATTTTTAAAATGGCTTTTTTGAAGTTTTAAATCCTTTGGTTTCCAAAAGTAAAATTGTTTAAAGGTACTTCTTTCCAAAGATGGATTTGAATACAAGTGTTTCATACCATTAAGTAACCATATAACTGTGAATGAGTTATAACATAGATTGTTTGATTGTTTAGACATGTGTTAGTAGAATAAATCTCCGTTCTGCTATAAATTGATTGTTTGTTTGTTGTGTTGTTTGGACATATGTTAGCAGAATAAATCCCCATTCTATTATAAATTGTTTGTTTGCTTGCTTGCTTGTTTGTGTGGACATGTGTTAGCAGAATAAATCTCGGCTCTACTATGCATTGGTTCAATGGTTTGGACATCTGTTTAGTAGGACAAATCATCATCCTGCAATTATGTTTTTTGGATATGTATATGCTAGTTAATTCATATTGACATGTTATTCCCTAATTTGGATATGAGTGTATTTACATATATGTTAACGTATGTAGATATCTGTAAAGTGAATTGAAATGGAAATTAAATGGTAACTTAAAATAGTACCATTGGGACTGCTAAGCCGCTTTTCGAATTACTAAAGTATGTTTTTGAATTAACTTTAATATTTTAATTAATTTGGGTTTTAAAGGTTATAAATGATTTTAAAATTATATTATTATTTTATAAAATTATTTTTCAATAATATCTTGTTTTTCTAAATGGGGTTTATTAAGTAAAAAGTTTTACCGAAAGTTATTTACAAATGATTTATTGAAAATGATATTTTATAAATGAGATTCTATAAAGGAATTATGAAGGAAGATTTTTAAATAGTTTTAGAAATAGAAAGAGATTTTGTGAATAAATTTAGATATTTTTCAAAGAAGTTTTGAATCCAGTTGAAAACTTTTAATTGGTTTGAAATGTGAAGGGAACTTATAAGAAGAATTTTTATAAGGGATAGGTAAATGTGTCTTATAGGAGGTGATGTTTTTGAAAGGGAATTGTTTGGCCATTTGATATGGAATTTTATGGAAAGGGAATCTCCAAAATATTTTGGTAAATACTTATATTCTTTTTCAAGTATAAACGAATGTCAAGGGTTTGGGGAAGTGTTTTGAAAGGATCTTTTGATCAAGTTTATAAGTGATTTTATTAATTCAAGATTAATTAATAAAGGTTTAGGGGATCCCATATGGAACCTAATCAACGTCGAATGATTGTTACTTGATAGTTAAATAACCGACTATCAAATCTAGACCAAAACGTAATTTTGGAAGTGTCTTGGAGAAACATGAGAATTATATGGTACAATTACCATCCAAGGTGTTATACTGTATATATAAACTTGTTTAGTTCTACTAGGTTGAATGATAAGAAAATTCGTCCACAAATGGTTAGGAGGTGAACTGCGCTCTTATCTTTTGTCTGTTTTTTCTTAAAGAATCGAGGTTGAGTTTACTGGAAATAGCGAAAGTTGTTTCGAAAAGACCGAGATCGGATGTTATCTGAAAACCACTTCAATCCAACTCAGCATTTCAAACTGAAGACATTTGGAAGAATATGGAATCGAAGATGGAGCATTGAAGTGCAATGGCTGCTTGCTATTAGTCCTGAGGGTGATTCCAAAATTCATGTAGTAGAAGTAGTGCCTTCGGTTTGTCCTTATCCTGGACAACTTGTATGGATGAATGTTAGCATTGCATTGATGCCTGAAGGGTAGCGTTAGCATTCCAAGTGGGATTTCTATTCAACGGGTAAGTGTATCCTCAAGCCTCATCAACCGAGAATGACTAAAATCAAGGAAGGTGTGGAAAGGCTAAATGATCACTCCCAATAGGGTGTGTCATAACCTTTCAAGATACATATACATATTTATGGATTGGTTGTGCATGAGATCTCAATAGAAAGTGTTGCAAAGCAACCGGGGTGATGACATATTCGGTAAATCCAGTAAGGGGTAGGCCGGTCTTGTGTTGGTGGGGGGTCTCGGCGAGGCCCTCGGTACATTTTCTAGATGTGTACCATGACAGGTGGTACCTCGGTGCTTTGTCATGGTATGGAATCCATTCTCCATTAAGCGCCTTACGGTTTTGATTGTGCCCAACTATGTTGAAATGTGAGATGCAAGCATTTCAACTATTTCCATATTTTACTTTGACCTCTAGACATTTTATAATATCACTGAAATTTCTATAAAAAGTGTTTTGGTTATCGTAGGGTAAAAACCGTCTATGTTTATGTGCAGCGTGGTCTTACGAGTTACCTTTGATTTTAAAAGGGTTTTAATACATAATAATTC
The DNA here is from genome assembly GCA_030765085.1 of Allium cepa. Lineage (NCBI taxonomy): Eukaryota > Viridiplantae > Streptophyta > Magnoliopsida > Asparagales > Amaryllidaceae > Allium > Allium cepa. The sequence goes on from CM060939.1 coordinate 324,507,453, forward strand.
AGTTATTTGAGTTTACTCACAACAGACCCATGTCTGGCCTGGAGTTTTATTTTATTTCCCTAAAACTCTTAAGTGCTCAAATTTTTATGGGCAGCTAAGTAGTTTAGGTTTTCCGTAGATACATTTTGGAGGAGCTTGGAGTAGGTGGCTTCATCGATAGCTACTTATTATCTTGTTTCCATTGTATTATATATTTATATATATATATATATATCTTGTATTAGTTAAGTAGAGACATGCTGTCATAACTGTGCTAAGGTAGATTTTTGTTGAAATGACTTTGTAAAGTATTATGTTGATTAATATATGTTATCCCATTGCGTTATGAGATTATGCGATTGTTTAGTTTTTCTATCTTCTATCTCCTTTCTTTTCCTTAACAATCTGTCTTTTTGGCACTTAGTTGTTTGGCACGTGAATACCGTGGATGTATTCATGTCGACTTTTAGGGGTCGAAAAGGAGGTTCGTTACAAATGAGGTAAAAAGCAACTTACTTCTTGGCACCTCCAGTGGGAAGCAATGAACTGGTGGGATAATGTTATATAAGAAGTCAATGAAATTGAAATTTTCTAGATTGATTTTAAGAGAAAATTTGAGACAATTTTCGTCTGGAGCTAAAAAGGAAGTGATGCTTGAGAAGTTTATTGATCTCAAACAAGGAAATTCCTTCTTGAAGGAGCATACTAAAGCTTTAATGAGTTGGAAAATTTTATTTTTGAATTGATAGATGCAGCACCCAAGAAGACGATGAAGTTTGCGAAAGGGTTAAGTTCGCCACTTAGGGAATTAACGCTTAGTCGAATTCCTATGGGAGCAACATTTTAAAGTTTATTTGAAGCAGCGTTGTTGAATACCACTATATTGGAGACTTCTAAAGGGCAACTGAGAAAGAATATTACTCGAGGCAAGTGCAAAGACCTTGGAGGTCCAAGTAGATAGGGTGGCAAGAAAGATACGAGGTGTGAAAGAAGCAATATGAGAGCATATGAGTCGAAAGATTGTATGTGAAGTTCCCAATGATAAAATGTTATAATTTCAACCAAATGAGCCTTATGAAGAGGAAGTACCTTACTTTAGGAAAGATGCTATGAGGTGTGTTATTTCCCTATATTTTTATATGTGTTTATCTAGTATAAGATATGTAAGAAGAAGTTGCATTCGGAATTTCGGGAATGAAATTCTTTTAAGATGACGAAAAGGTAATACTTCATGATATTTAGACATATATTTTATTAGTAGGGACAAAATGGTAATTTAACACATGCGAAAATTAGGCAACGAGAATTGTACCATTGCGTAGAGTTCACTTTTCTGGTTGAGATGGTATTGGTTCATCTGGATCGGAGTCTATATAAAAGAGTTATGTGTATTTTAAGTTATGGGTTTTGATTTGTTTAAACGAGCCTTAGCTCATTTCGATGAAGCGACGGTTTAGATATTATAAAACAGGCTGAGTAGTTTTCAAATTTATTTCTCACGTACATTTTCAGTTTTAACTCCCCCTTCTTCACCCTCCTCTCTACCATCAGCCTCCCTCTCTCTCTCAATCCTTCTCACAACCCTATACATACATACATAAATATATATATATATATATGTGTGTGTGTACACACACACACATGTCAAATTAATGAGCATAATAAGGGCTACATGAAGATACCAATTGTTTATGGATTCGAGATACTTTGGAGAACTATAATTTTGAATACAATTAGGTGATTTCTAGTGCTGGGCGAAGCAGATAGGTGAACGGGAATCTTTATTGAGCAATGTATTAAAGTAGTTTGCATTATTTTATTGCTAATTAGGGTAAATAGATGTAAGAATTGGATTAACTAGAGTTTTGGGTTTAACATAAATGTGATTACAAAATTAAATGAGTTAGTGACATTTGATTTAGGGTTAAATTAGGATTAGACTTTATATTATACGAAAATAGCATTAAAATGGTTAATTTATGATGATTAGTGTTAAATTATGGATATATAGATGATATGTGATATATGGAAGGATAGAATAGTAGAAAATGATGTAAAAGAGAAGTAGAAAAGCATTAAAATAGTAAACAATGGAGTAGAAACAAAAAAGGAAGAAAATATTTTTAGAATTTTAGTTTTCTAGCATTCAGTGTGTACTATGGTCCAACGATATTATGTACATCAGTCTACCAGTGGAGGTTATTTTAGCAAGGTTGAACCAGGACCAGGGCTGAAGCATTTTTACTTCAGTCAGGCCTGTATAAATTAGAAAGTGAACGATGTGTTGGTTTCTCTATGACATCAGGAAATGTTTAATGTCCAAAAATGTGCTTTGATGATTGGGTTTTACAACGATTGTGTTGGAGTTATTTATTAAAGGAGTTATGTTGCGTTTACCTGTCATTTATGTGTAGTTAAGGTAGTTTACGTTTATCTAACTCATGTTCTTGTATACGTTTATGGGACTAATTTATTCCTAACAATATCCTGGGTTAGTCTCTATTTAATTAACTCTTGTGTGTATTGGTGTATTAGTATATGGTTAGTATATGTTTAACCAACTCTTTATTTATTTTGTATGTAGACGGGTTAGTCTATGTTTAACTAACTCTGTCTTATGTTTAATGTTGTTAAGTGTAAAATAGTAACTCTATATTGTGATTATTATGTTAGACTAGGACTTTCGATGCAGATGAGACAAAATTCAGATATAGTAAGTGTTAGCTCTCATATAATGTTTAAAAAATCATGTTAGCAGTATACACTTGATAATATTTTTATCTAGCAGACATATGTGTCTAACCTCGCTCCTCATACACTATAGGTTAACGGAGCAACCTTGGCGTGTGTAGCATTTGAAGACGATGACTATGAAGAGGTTTACATACGTTATCCATTTATTTGCATTTATTGTATATGTAATGGGTATGTGTGTACTAATACATATGTATGATTTATGATGTATGTAGATGAGATTTGTTTATTTTATCTATATTATTGTTTGATCTATTACACTATGAGTTCGAAATATATAGTTAATTAGCTTAACTATCTATATACTATTGTTTAAAACAATTATACTTTCCATTTTACGATGCATATAACTTGATCATACGGTCGCAAGAAGTCGATTTATTACAGTTTGTCCATCAACTATGACCCATATACTTTCGTTTTTATCTTGACATTGGTAATCCATCAACGAAATCCATAGACACCGAATCTCAATTCCAAATCAGAACCTCCAAAGGCTGCAAAAGTCCACCCTACATCGATGCTCTGGCTTCACTTGTTGGCATGCAAGACATCTCCTCACATAGTTTCCTACATCCTTCTTCATTCCTTTCTAAAGGAAACTTATATTCATATCTTGGTACATTTTAGTACCACCAGTGTGAATGGTGAACTTTGAATGATGACATTCGCCAAACATCTCCTTTTGAAGGTCTCTTATACCTGGAACATGCAACCTTCCATTCTTCCATGATCTGCATTCTCTATCAACACTGAATCTCTTTGGAAAATGTCTCTATGACGTTTCCTTCTTCACTTATAGCCAAAATACAACTATTTTGCTTTCCTCTTAAGGCATTAATTACTTATTCCTTTCTTGGGGTATACTCTATCCAAAAATTATAAGACGCTAAAAACTCTAATCACCTCTGCTACCTCATGTTCAACACCTTTCGAGAGAACACACTTTTTAAGGATTGTGTAAGTAAAGAACTCGAATATTTCTCTTATGAGATAATGACTCCAAATATTCAGTGCGAAGACAACGACTGCCAAGTCTAAGTCTTGAGCACAGTATTGAACTTCATACGGTCTCAATCACCTAGTTGCATAGGCTATTAGTTTGCTTCTCTACATCAACACTACTCCCAACCTTGAACCCGAATTTGCCCCAAGAACCATGGTTGAACCCGCATCTGCCATAGAGCAAGAAAATTCTTCCACTTTTGGCCTAAACAAAAGAAACGAGAAGCAGCCGTAGAAAAGAGCGACAACAGGAACATTGGGATCAATGCAGAAGGAAATACAAGTACTCCTCTTGCTGCAAGTCAACCAACTTTGAACTTGAACCAAGGGGTGAAAAACCCATGAGAGGATTTAGCCATGGACCTCTCCGACTCGAAAAATGGGGAACAATTTAATGATGATAAGTTGAAAGAAAATGCCAATGCGTTCGATAATGCTGGAAATGTCAAAACTGCTCCAGTCAGGCCAACCGAAAGCCAACGGGATTCTGAAGGAGTGGTTCTCCCAAAGACAAGAGAGACTAGGCTCTAACCCACTTTCCAAGACCATTTGCAAAGCCAAACACTCAGTGTAGAGACTGATATCTGTCCCTAGGACTATCGAACATCAGAGGCATTTATCGCGGATATGGTTAAGCGATTGATGGACGCGAATAAAAAATAAAAGAGATGATGAATGGAGATCTGCACCAAGTCAAACTCCCTCCACTGATGAGATCTTGAATGAGCAGAATCCACAAAATTTCATGAAGCCAACTATTCCATTCTATGATGGGACGAAGGACCCAAAACCCCATTTATACAAGTAGTTGGTACATGGACAGAGTAAATGCTTCAGAAGCTTTTTGTGTAGATGTCTTCCCATTTTCCTGGAAGGAATCGCTTCCATGTGGTTCACAAGACTTCTACCCAAATTTATCTCTACTTTCGACTAACTAGCTACAAGATTCCTCGATCAGTTCAGGCTCCATACCGTGCAACCTAAAGATGTGATGTCCTTGTCCGGACTATTCTAGGGACGAAATGAATCGCTGAAGTCTTTTATGAACCAGTTCAATACCGTAGTAACAGAGGTTAGCAATCCAAATGAGGACATGGTTTTCATAGCTTTGGTCCAAGCCATTCATCCCGAAATTGAGTTCGAAAAGTGGATCAACATGAAGCAACCCACTACAATGAAGGATTTCAACCACAAAGCAAGTCAATGCTTGAGATTGGAGGAGGCATAGGAGCAAGAAAGGAACTCTATTGGCATGCAACCGATGAACGTCAGGTAGAGTGACATGGCAATAAATCAAAATACGAACGCTTCTAGAATAGCTGAAGGAATCGTATGGAAAGATGTAAAACAGAAAAGGAAGAATTAGATTTCCAATAAGAAGAATTGAAACAATAAACACCTTAAAGGCTTTAGGCCTGAATATTACGCCCCTTTCAACAAAAATCCAGAAAACATTTATCTCGCAACACAAGAGACCGAGGAATATAAAAAAAACCCTAAGAAGGAAGCAACCGTAGAAGCGCTTAGGGAAGTTCTGCTACTTCCACGAAATGCACGGTCACAATACAAACAAATACCTCCACCTAAAGAACTTGATCGAAGAGCTGATTCGAGAGAACAAGCTTCAGCAATACATAAGAAAACCATATAATCATAACTAGCCCATGGCTCCTCAAACCTCTAGGAATCAAAGAAACCAAGCCGCAACCAGTAAGAGGGATCAAAGTGAACTGACTAGAGACTCTTCATTAGAACGATATTTGGAGGTCCACATCCTGCACAGAGAAGTTGGGGAGAGATGGAGTGGATGCAAGTTCATTAAAGCATGGCCCGAAGAAATCATGTCTCACAATAGAAGATGGGAGTCCGACCAAGTAGCAGAAAACATTGAAAGATGATATTGTATTCAGAAACCGAGAGACCGAAGGGATCGAAGCTCCAACCCTCGATCCATTGGTGGTGACAGTAAGAATCGGACCTGCTATGGTCCAACGAGTATTGGTCGATAGCGGAAGTTCAATCAGTATACTTTTCAAACATACCTTTGACCAAATGAAGATCGGCATGAAAAGCGTGTCTGCATGCCAAACAAAAATCCAAGGGTTTACTGGCAAACCCAAGCAACCCGTAGGGACAACTGACTTGCCAATGGAGCTTGGAGAGGGCGATCGAAGAGTTACCCTTATTCAAACCTTCCTGATTGTGGAAAAAACTTCTGCATATAACGCCTACTTGGGACGACCCGCCTAAGCTGATTTCAGAATCTCTTTGCCCCAATGGTGCCTTACCAAGAAGTCCCCAACTACTAATAGAATCGGGGTGGTCAAAGGAGATCAATGCGCCGCCAGAGAATGTTACATTGCAGAGTTACACGAATCTAAAGAAGATAAAAGGGGAAGGATGTGGGGAGAACTCTCCATATTCATGAACCTAATGAATAGCAACTACAGAGCCACCCCTGGCTCGAGGATCATAGATGACTTGGCAAGGTTTTAGACACTAGAAAGAAGAGTTCTTGGGAGGATCGGATAGCACTGTAGGAATTGATGGTGTTTGTCCCATTCGATATGGACGACCCAACAAGAGTCTTGAAAATTGGATCACACCTTGGAAAAAAGATGCGACCGGAACTTACTAAATTTCTTCGCACTAGCTTGGATGTGTTTGCATGTATGCATTCTAATATGTGTGGGGAGTCACCAGAAATTGCGTGCCATGCACTGAAAATCGACCCCAAGTTCACGCCAGTAAAGAAAAAGTGGCGCAGCCTGGGTGGTGAACGGTCCAAGGTGTTAAGTGAAGAGGTGGATAAGTTTATGGCCAACGACTTTATCCGTGATGAAACTTATCTTGAATAGGTATCTAACCCGGTCGTAGTCAAAATGTCCAATGGGAAGTAGTGAACCTTTATCAACTACTCGGACTTAAAGAAATCTTGCCCGAAAGATAGCTTCCCTCTATCTAGAATAGACCAGTTTGTGGACGGAACGACAGGACGTGAACTGCTATCATTCATGATGCATACTTCGGGTACAACTAAATCTCGATGCATGAACCTGATCAAGAAAACACCAGCTTCATCACCAACCAAGGACTATATTGCTAGAGGGTAATGCCATTCGGTTTAAAGAATGCTAGGGCAACTTATCAAAGGTTGGTAAATACCATGTTCAAGCGCCAAATCGGGAGAACCATGGAGTTTACGTAAATGACATGTTGGTCAAATCGTGAGTAGCTGTCAGTCACCTAGACAATCTCGTAGAAATGTTTGAAATACTCCAGAAGTATGAAATGAAACTCAATCCACTTAAGTATCACTTCGGAGTAGCCTCTAGAAAGTTCTTAAGATTTAAGTGTCAGGGGCATTGAAGCAAATCCAGAGCAAATAACGGCCCTACGAGAAATCCATGCCCTGAAGAACAAGAAAGAATTGCAAAGCTTGAACGGGAAGGTCGTAGCTTTAAGCCAAGGCACCGACAAGTGCATACCATTCTTTGATGCGTTAAAGAAAGGATAGATAAACTTCGAATGGAGTGCGGCATGTCAAACTTCATTTGAAGAATTGCTATGACACATGGAAACTTTGCCAACCCTGTCAAAGCCAGTGGGCGGAGAGGACCTATTCATTTACCTAGAAATCTCACCTCTTGCGTTAAGTGTTGCCCTTGTGTGTGAAGAAGCAAAAATCCAACGACCTATATACTACGTTGGCAAGTGGTTCACTGGAGCCGAGAAGAATGACCTAAAACTGAAAAAGCTAGTGTATTGCCTCCTGATCGCATCTAGGAAATTACGACCATATTTCCAAGCATATCCTATCAAAGTACTGATTGATCAGCCTCTGAAGCAAGTACTATACCGACACGAAACCTCCGGACGACTTCTCAAATGGAATATCGAACTAAGCCAGTATGACGTTGCTTACCATCCGAGAAAGGCTATCAATGGGAAAGCATTGGCAGATTTCATCATCGAGTTTACCATATAGGATGACGAAGAAGAAACATCGTTGGAAGCGTAGATGCAATGGAAACTTTTTGTTGATAGCGCATCTAACAACCTCTGTTCAGAAGGAAGTAGTGCTTGAAATACCCGAAAGATGAGCCATTTGCTATGCCTTATGCTTGGAATTCCCTACAAAAAACAATGAAGCGGAATACGAAGTATCAATAGTAGGGCTGAAAGTTGTGAGAGAATTCGAAATAAAGTCTGCCCACATCTACAACAATTCCCAGCTAGTCTTCTGCCAAGTAAAAGGCGACTACCAAGCCGAGGGGAAAACCTTGCTCATATCTGTCCAAAATACAATATTTGCTGGGTGGCATCGAATACCATACCATAACTCACATTCCGTAGGAGAAAAACACCAAGGATAACTACTTAGCTTAATTGGCAAGTTCGAGAGAAGCTCAATCATTGGGGATAGTCCTGGTTGAGACTTTGAATACCCTAAGTGTAGATGAAAATGGATATTGACTGGATTCTCGAGACCACCGCTGAACCGGAAACATGCACAACACCAATCAAGGACTACCTACCTACAGGACCCTTCCAACTGATCAGAATCAACGGAAAAGCTTCTCCGAAAGGCGCCGATGTTTAAAATACATGATGGAACACTCTACCGAAGAGGATTACCCACCCCACTTCTTAGATGCGTGAATGAAGACGAAGCTTGACGGGTCCTAAGGGAAGTGCATGAAGGCGAATGCGGAGACCATACTGGGGGGCGGATCCTGGCAAAGAAAGATCTCCGATACGAGTACTTTTGGCCAACAGTAAACCACGATGTAGCAGATTACGCCGGCCGGTATCATTGCTAGAGATTTGGCAAAATTAAATGAACTCCCTCAACAGAATTAACACAGATGGTCATCCTGTGGCGATTTGCAATTTGGGGAATCGACTTGAATGGCGTATTGATAATAGCTAAAGGAGGGGCCAAATACGCTATTGTTGTTGTTGACTATTTCACGAAATGAGTCAAAGCGAAACCGATGGCCAGCATTACTATAAAGAAAGTCATTAATTTTGTTATTAAAAACATTAGTTGCAAGTTTGGTGTGCTACAAAAAATCATCATTGATAATGTGTCCCAATTCGAAATCACTGAGTTCAAAGACTTCTGCAAATGCTTCCGAATTGAGAAGAGCTTCTCCACAGTTGTTTATCCGTAAGCAAACAGGAAAGTGGAAACAATAAACAGTATCATCAACTCCACTATCAAAAAGCGACTAACTAAAGAAAAAGTAAACTAGGTTAATTAACTTCCACTAGTACTATGGGCTTACAGGACAACTCACAGATCGGCAACTGGACACGCTCTGTTCACCATGGCATATGGCTCAGAAGCAATGATTCCGGTCGAACTAGAATTCCCCTCTCATCGAAGCTAAAAATTTAATCAAACGCAAAACGAGTAGCTCGTATACAAATCACTGGATATGATTGACGAAAAGAGGGAAGAAGCTGAGACGATGACCTCCGCCAACCAAAAAAGGGTCGTGCAATACTTTAACTCCAAAGATCACAACCAAACCTTTGAAGTGGGAGACCTCGTCCTTAAATGAATCTATCCCATGCCGGGAGCCTTCAGACCAAACTAGGAAGGACCCTATGTCATTAATCAAAAGCTAAGGGACGGAACTTCTAAGCTAACAACCATCAATGAAATCCAAATTTCCAAAGCATGGAACAGCGACTCGCTGCGCCGTTACTTTTCTTAATAAAATTAATGCGCTTGTTGAACCAACAAAACTATGTTCATAATAATAACCTGCTGAGTCGATGGGTCAAATCGGCTCAAAACCATCCAGTCGCTACTTGAGAAAGTGGAATCACGCTCAAGTACACTCCACTTATCCTTCGGGTCGATAGGAGCAAATCGACACAAACCGTTGAATTGGCGGAACCCGATCCCTGCCTTCTAAGAACTAGTGTTGCCCCGGCAACATCGGGAAGGCTCAAATAATAAGTCATGCATCCCATAAGCCGTGCACTAACTCTTAAAACACAAACTCCTCACGTTGCCCGAAGATAGGCACCATGGAGAAGTATTAAAAGCCGCACATTTCATAAGCCGTGCATTAATTTTTCGATCCGTGAAATCACGCTCCTAAGATATTAAATCCTCACTTTGCCAGAAGATAGACAACATCAAGGAGTATAGAAAGCCGAGAATTCCATAAGCCACGCACTAACTTTTCAAGCTGAGGAATCACACTCTTAAAACATGAACTCCTCACCTTGCTCGAAGGTAGGCAACTTTGAGAAGTATCAAAAGCCGCATGTCCCATAAAGCTGTACCGGAATTGCCTCGGAAATATTGGGAAACTCATTCATCATAGGAATAATGAGGATCAACTCACTCCCATTATCAGGAGTAACAGGCAAGAATCCAACAAAATCAGAGTGCTATGAACAAACAGAAAACTCCAATTGCTGACACCCTATGATAAACTATAACATTTAACGTGAATAACATTCAACTGTTTAAGGTTAACTCGTATGATGTGCACGCTTGAAGTGCATATTCGAAGATTGCAAAAATCCAAAGAAATGATACTCATAAGTACCAACTCGCGTTTTTGAGAAGTGATAAGTGGTTTAACTTCCAAAAATTTGCAAAGATTATTGATTAAGTTAATCTTGTAATAGTATGCTTATGAATATTTTGATAGTTAATCTCATAACTATATGCTCTACACTAAGTTTACATTTTTGTGCATGTTTGAAACATGCATATGTTACATACTTCCCAAAATCGCACAAAAATATAGGTCACAAAGCTTGTAAAAGAAATCATATTGTTACTTAGTCAAATTCTAAAGTTTTGGCAAGCAAACCATTCAAGCCATAAGTTACTGATTGTTTGTCAAGTGTTCGAAGTAAACAGCCCTGTGAATCGTGGGACACACACCGGTACTAAAATAAAATTGTTAAAAAACAAAAGTATCACAAGTTTTGTTACTCCAAACAAAGAATTTTTGGCAATAGTCATAGGACTAGATAAAGTGAAATGGAAGTAAACAAAATAAACATAAGTGCACAAAACACATACGAGCAGATAAGTGTAAACAAAATAAACATTAGTGCAAAGAATACATATGAAAAGATAAGTAAAGGTACAGTCAAAATATCACTAATGTATTACTTATAACTTTTTTGTACAAGGTCAAAACGTGAGGGTTGTACCCATACAACACCGGCCAACAAAGGAAAAAGTACAAACAGCGTAACAAAAACACTAAGTGCAAACTCTGCACTTGAACAAAACAGTACAAAATGAGTCAAAATAAGATCAGCTATCATCCAACCTTCTCAACACCTTTTTCCACCACTCCCTTTCCCGCCTTTTGTTTAGAGTTTTTCCTTCACCTCGGGAGTGGATTCGCTGCTAGTAATGTCAACTATTTCCTCTTTACTGACATCTTCCCTCTGCTCTATAACTTTCTCAAAAGAATCGCCTTTAGTCTTGCGCTTTCGGGATGTACGGGAGCTCTTAGAGGCCTTGATCGCTTCGACTTTCTCTTTCTTAATGGCAACCGGTTCTTGTTGAGATTTGTGTGGCTGCTCAATCTGAGTTTCCTGCTCCCGAACTTTGGCCGCCGTGGAGTCACCATCCAAAGATGCAGAAGAGTCAGCCAAGCAATGCAGTGTGGCGATCTTCTCGGATTTCGGCGCCGGCTGCGAGCCAGACACAGACACGGCAACCAGAGCAAATACAGAAACGAGCACAAAAGCAGTAGAGAGAGAAAAAAGTCTAGGCACTATGGAAACTAGTGGATCAGCGGATAAGGAAGATGGACCTATATAATCAAAAATGAAAGCGTTAAATTTGTCCTTCTCTTGCGACCTGAGTTGAAAGTTCTCGAACTCGGGAGAAACGAGTGGATTACCTGCACTAGAAGAGTGACCAAGAATGTCAACCACGTATTCACCGCCTTCACCCCCTTCAGCGAATACACAATCCAAGGGGAAGCTTCAAGCCTAGAATTTGTTAGTGGATCGCGAGGCTGCCTCGATGGTTCGTTGGGACCAGAAATAAAAGGCTTCGGTAATGCTTTGGCAGTTGTCGTCATGGCAGCATCGGCAGCTTCCTTCACTCATTCAAGCTACAAAATCTCCCAGCCTTCTAGCAACACCTTCTTTGCTTCTTCATTAAGATAGGCATTCTCCCACTCTCAGTCGGTATAAGCATCCCCGCTATCGTGGAAATGGGTTAAGATTTCCTCCCAAGCCACAGAGAGTTCGTGGGAATTTAGGGCCTACGTAACTGAGACTCCCCTAGTGCAGCAGGGAGTTGACATAAAGCTCAAGATGGTCTCATCCATCTTCTCCATCTTTCTTTCGAAGGCATTTTGAAGCTCCAAATAATCCGCCACAACGGCGGCTTTCTCAACTTCGACATGAGCTTTATTGGTGCTAAGCTGCGCAACTAGATCCTAGAGCCAGGCTATCGTCTCATCCTGGTCAGAAATGATCTTATTTCCCGACTTCAAAACTTCTCCATATTCCGCAATCGTTTTATTATGCCCCTCTATGATAAGGTCGTGGTCAAAAATGATCTTCTTTTGGGCTTCAATTGTTGCACTGCAAGCTACCATATTCTCTTTTAACTTGGCTTCTTCTGCATGAGCCTTCTTAATTTTGTCCCTATATATGATCTCTATTTACTCGTGAGCCTCTTTTAGCTCTTTCAGCGTATAATTCTTGCTTCCTCGAAGCACCGCATCCTTTTCTTCTTCCAGCTGTTTGATTTTGGCATCGCGTTCCACCAATGCTCTTTCGAAATCATCCTTCTCTGATTCAAAGGAGAGGATTTCTTGAGCTGTTGTGGTTCGTATCTGCCAACTGTTTTCATAACTTTTCCCAACCTTTGGCTTGTTCGAAATCGTTCTGGATTGACTGAAGGTGGGGGCATTATATATGTTTCTCTACGAACCGGATGAAGACCACAATCAAATTTAACCCCCCTTAAAAACCAACAGGGAGCGCTGCCTCAATTCTGGGAGGACTAGATGGAATAACATAGGCAGATCTCTGATGGAGGGGTGAAGAACTGAGGGTGAGAACCACGTGAGATGACGGAACCTGAGTTGAAGATGGAACGTGTACAGAAGAAACCATGATTTCAGAACCGATCGAGGCGGGGGCCGAAGCGAAGGCCTGTTGTTCTTAAGAATGGGAACCACGATCAAAATTTAACTTTTTCGACGGCTCCTCTCTCTCATCGAAAGTCTTCCTTTTTTCATACCCGCCTTTGTATACGTAGTCCCGTTCCCTCTCATCTCGACGATGAGCTTCAGCCTCTAAATCTTTTCTTCTTCAATATTCCTCCTCCATTTCGTAGGACTGGTGATGGCTGGAAGACTGTTTTGACCAGCGCTGAGAGTCGGTGAATTCTTCGAGATCATCATAGAGACCGCATCCTCTCATGGTACCTAAAATGGAAGATAGATAAAAAATCTTAAAAAAGGAGAATAGGCATAAAAAGTATATGTGTAAGTGAGTATAACCCTAGTAAAACGTGTAATGTGTTTTGGAGGAGGCATAAAGAGACGTCACGAATCGGAGTGGGCAGTCGTCATGAAAGGACTTGGGCTAATCTCAGGCTCAATATGGCGCGAGCGAGGAGACATCTCTTCGAATTTGAAGTCATCCCCCATGAGAGCATCAAAATCAACGTACACATTGCTCGGATCTTTGAAGTTTACGCCAACATCTTTGGTCGGGTAATCTCAACATTGTCCGGGTTCAAGAATCATCCCCAAAGTCTCATCACACGATTCAGAATCTCCATTATTCGAATCTGCATCGAAGTCGTAGTCATCACTGGAGGAAGACTCAACACTGCTCCCATCAATTTTACCCTCTTTCTTTTCTATCGCTAGTGCAGCTTTGCCTTTTCTTTGTTTAAACTCCTCTTCTTCTTCTTCTGGAATCGGAGGCATTCTGACCAGGCAACTGGCTTCGGTCGCGGCAGCATCTATTACCTCGCGAGTCTCTTCAGCCGACTCACTGGACAGACCTTCCCGTTCTTGAGAAGCGCCATCTTCGAAACCATAAGATGAGGAAGTGGATCGCGTGCGTAGCCTGGATCAAGAAGGGGCTGGGATCTCAACTAGAACTGCAGATCTCCTCGGACGCAACATTCCATATTGAAGCAAGTTTTCGTCGGTCAACAAGACTTTAATGGATCTTTCCCCAACATCGATAGCCTTAAGGGTTCGAAAAGTTTCATTGAGAGAGACAAGTCCCTATTCCACCTTGGAATAACTGTAAGAAGTATTCGACTTGCTAGAAATTCCATAGTGGCATATCGGAATTCAATGGGTAAGAAAGGGAACTTACTCTCCATTGTCCAAAGACGATTGAACCCCTCAGGACATCTGACAAAGAAGTATTGAGTCTTGAATTGAGACAAGTTGCTATGCAATTGCAATATAATTTTACGATTACTCTGGGCCTCAATTACAACTAAGGAAGGACACTCATCTCTTCTTTTGAATGAAAGAAAGTATCAACTCGTCAAAGCTCAGTGCATGGTTACATGAAAAGATGTGCTGACAAGTTAAGTTGGCGTATCCATTGGGGTGAATCTGAAACGGAGCGATTCCTAAGTTCGAGAGGTCTCTCTCAAGAAATTGTTAAAAGGGGGCACAACTCCATTCAAGTACATATACCAATGCCAAGCGGTATATCCTGGGAAAGGCATATGAGCAAATTCATCCTTCTTTGTAGGCAGATATCGTGTAAGACTTTAGAAGAAATCATGTAGGAAGCTCTCTCTAGTGGATTAAGAAGAAATCTAAAGTTAGGAGGAGTTCTATCCATAACCGGACCGACTGGAACTAACTGGTCATACTCAGTCTGTGAAACGGAAGGAGAAGGGGCGATAGAAGATGACTCGGCCTCTGAAAGTGCAGGACTTCTTCCGCTAGATTTATGGCGAGAAGATGGGTACTTCATTCTAAACAACAGAGCTTACGTTTTAATGGTCGGGTAATTTTACTATAAAATAAGAATTCTACGCACTACACTTGAGTTCCAAAGATATATTGGTTCAATTGATGTGTCGGATTTTGGGGCAAGTGCGGTATGTTATCTATTGATGGTGGGCTCCATGTCCTGAACACTACAAATGCTTTGTCTCGTGTAGATGGTACACTTGTGGCTGAGAGGTAAAAGGACTCCCCGTATCACTTTCTTTTTTAAATTACTTCTCTTACACTTACTCGTTATCGGTTAACGATCGCTAACGGATCCATTGTCTGAAATGACGTGGAAAGTTCCTTCCAGTATAGGTACACTGTGTGTGCAAAAGAATGCAAAATAAATCCAAATCCTCCGAAAGGACGAAACCAATTCACAATGTGTTATGCGGTATCGGCTATGGGACCTGGCACAAGTCAATTCTGGCTCAATGGACGAAGACAGCAAAAAACGTCGAGCACCAGGGCAAGGCCAAATGTCGTTTCGTGAGGAACTCAAGACTTGATTTACTATCTTCCTCCATTAAACCGCAGTCGACTCAGACTCTTCACGACTAACACCAAGTATATAACTCTATTGCCAAAACTACAATCAACGTCATAATCAGCAATCCCACCTTGGATTAACGATCTAAACACAAAGATGGTCGAAACTTTAGAATCAGCGAGCTAAGAGATGGATCAGCAGTAATCTAAGTAGCAAGTTAACCTAGGGTTTGGTTGACAATGGAAAAAGAGGACTGGAAGCTATGGTGAAATGGTGGAGGAGAGCCTATGAAGTCGACTTTGGTGCTGGAAGGTTAGACGAACTTGGGGACTGATCGGTCGAATTGCTGGATGCTTGGATCAAGTCGTTGAAGGAGGTTCAAATCGCTGGAGGAAGTTAAGGTAGGGTCGTGGAATAGGAATGAGGAAGGTCGTCTTGAGAGTTTAAATAAGAGAAGAGAACTTGGAAAAATTGCTAAGTAGTCAGATCACTATGATCTATCTACTATGGGTCGCTAATGATCCATAAAGTTGCATGCCTTTTACTTCGACTTTGCCAGTGACATTTATATGCTACTTCGAGACATGTTGGGAAGTTATAGAGTAAAGTTCGGTCTTCTATGACAAGCAATAGCAGTCTAGGACAAAAGATAACAAGAAACGGTCTAGTCTAATTCAAATTCGTGTAACTCTAACACGACTACTTGAAATTCAACAAGCAGAGACTAAAAAGCGATTACTTCTAGAGCATGCTTTGTTCTCAATCAAGATGTACTCTGGGGAACAAACGTTATCCTGGTTTTTAACCCAGCAGGATCCAACAGAATTCAAAACAACTTGGTCGAGTCAGAATAGCCCAGAAGTCAACCAAAAGAACTAAAGCAATAAGCCAAAGATAGCCTGGAAAAAAGAACGAAAATCCCACTAATGACATGGATCACTAGCGATCCATGGCCTATGGATTGATAGCGATCCATGGGGCTAGCACAGTATTCAACCAATTCTCTTGCTTCATGATCTAAACACATATTCTAGAAGCAATAACCGAGTTGGATGAGATTTTGGGTTAGCTAAATCAAAAGACAAGCATCCGTCGGTTGAATGCAACTAGCAAGTAAACCATCATCAAAACAAGGTGGCGTGCAACAAGACTACATGAAAAACATCAACACACAAGACAATAAAGGCACTCCAGACACCAAAGTCCAAAAAGAGGCTAGGTGTATAGATCGCTAGCGATCCATACACTATGGATCGCCAGCAATCCTTACGTCCTTATAGGGTCACTGCGATTCAAACGGAACAAAGCAGAGAGTAAATACTAAGGGGTTGGTTCACATTCGAGCATAAACTATGGATCGCTAACGATTCATGGCCTTCGCTCGAGTCGCGAGGCATACTCCAGTGCTCCTTCCTGTAATCGTCTACAAGTTCTTGGTGAACAGGCTTGACCTAGTAACTCTCCGACCTCTATAAATACTCTCCCACCTACGACATAAACTGGATCCTTCGGACTGGTTGCTGAAACTCTACTGGAAGCTTTCTTCACTCTTCACCTCCCTCATAATGGTCTTCAAATGAGTTCACGGTGGTTCTTTAGTGGATTTGAACCTTGGAGATTCAATCTAGCTAAGGATATTCAAGAGCTTTGTAATCAAATACAACTTGTAACAGCAATCAGTCAATAATAAAAACTATAAAGTGTACGTAGGCTTCATTAACAGCCGAACCACTATAAAATTTCTCCTGTCTTTTTTCTAATTTTTGCTTTTTTACATTTATTCTCTATATTATTGCACTGTAAGAACAGGGCCGGTGCTTTCACACTGACTCCAGGATGTTGATCCATTTTTTAGGTTAACACTATTGGCCTCTGCCAATAACTTCATTGTTTCGTGGGTTCTCCCTGAACCTATTGGTACCTCCAATAACTTCCCTCATATCTTAGTTTTCATGGATTGACTAGGAACCTACTGGCTCATGTCAATAACTTAATTCAGATATAGTTTTCATGGGTTCACTACCAACTATTGGCCTTTGCCAATAACTCTATTTAAACATAGTTTTCATAGGATCACTATGAACCGTCTCAACTGACAAATTCTTGGTTTAACCTTTGGACATCCTATTCTGGTCTACCTGACCTCCTGGATGCAACTCTATTCATTTATTAGTTCTTAATGTGTATTCACTACTGGGTCAACCTACCTAGTTCTTCTGCCCTTACTCTCCAGACTTCAATTATGGGTTCATTACTGTAACAACCTGCATATTTATCGATTTTATATTTAAATATTTTATCGATACTCAAAATTTTGTCCGAAAAGCTACTTTTTGCATACGGTCGAATTAGGACTCGGGACCACTTCCATTGAGTTCAAAATGCCGTTTGCAACCTTTTTGAGTATAAGCTTCAATATGTTTGGAGTAGGTTGATTTTTGCCACCTTTTCACTTTAGGTTTGAGTTTGGGTTCAGCCCAATGTTCTAACTTAATACTCCACACTGAAACCCCCTCTTCAATCACTCCCTCTTCCTCCACTTTTCAGTCCTAAAGAGATTAATGGGGAGTGAAATGGGAAATTAAAACTCCAAACCCTAGTTTTCTTTTGCAAATCAAGCTCTAGCTCAAAACTAATAGAAGAAACTTTGGTAAGCCTCTCTTCTTCTTCTCCAACTCATTCTTTTATCAATTTTAGAAATTCCTAAACCTAACTTTGGAAATGTTCTTCTTTTTTAGCATAGATTCAAGCTCATTTGGGTTGTGTTGAAGAGTGGTTGATTCTCCCTTTGCTTTCAAGCTTCTTCTTCATTTGTTTTTGCAAAAAGGTGAGATTTTTATCTCACATCTATGCTTATATCTATCTTTGAATGTTGGGTATGAATTCCTAACACTTATTCATGTGCATTTGATTTTGATTTGGGTTGATTTTGTGAATATTTCAATTTTAGTGTTTTGAAAGCCAAATCCTTAAAAATCATAGCTTTGGTCTTTGCTCATGATTTTGTGATGCATCGAAGAGCTTATAGGGCCGGGTAGTCGATTGGCATAAACCCCTAGCGTCCTTTGCTCGTTCGATTTAATTTGGTGGAGATTTGGCCCTCACTCAGATAGGCTGGGAGGAGCTTGAAACAGGCTCCGGTTGACCGAGCCTTGTGGCCGGCCGGCCGACCGACCTGCTACCAAAGTGCATAAGCACTTTTCTGCCTCTGGTCCGGTCGACCAGCTACAGAGCTCAGTCGACCGACCTGCTTCCCGAGAATTTTTCAGAACAGGGTACGGTCGACCGAGCTCTGTAGCCGGCCGACTGACCTGTAGCTATTTTGCCTATTTCGCCTATTTTGCGTGGTTTCCAAGTTTAATCGATTCATGTTCTTTCCTTATTTGTTGTTATCATTTATTATTGACTTTGATGACTTCTTTCCTTCGGGAATTTTAAAAATATCCACTTTGATGGATTCGGTATCGATTTCTTTGGATTTTTTATTCACGTCTTCGAATGTGAGTTTCGGTGATTGATTGTTTTACAATCATTTTTGTGATTTGTCACTTTAAAAATATAAAGGTTTCTATACTTGTAGTAAATATCAAAACTCTTTCATCAAAATGATTTCAACACTATTTCAATACAAAGATCATTTATTAAAACCGTTTTCCAATCAATTAGTATGTACAAACCTTTTCCTCACTCGTATGAGAAATCTAATTAAACGGCTTAGTAAAACGAGTGGTATGAAACGCTTGCGTTTACTTCGTTGGTTAATTCTTGGACTTGTTCAATTGAATCTCTTGTGACAATTTTCTAGTGGAGATCTACAGATTGTTCGTAAATATTTAAGTTAAGCTAGTGGTTATGGGACATGAAGCTAAACTCATATATTTACTAGCTTAGTGTAATTGACACTTCTTGATCATCGATGATGATCATTTTCTGATTTAGACTAGCGATATGCTTGTTTCTTCGTCCACGTAGGGGACGGTACCTCGTTTTATTAAGTTTCGTCTCATTTCTTTTATAGGTTAACGACCTATGTTTTATTGAGTTTCGTCTTATTTCTTTTATAGGTTAACGACCTTGTTTTATTGAGTTTCGTCTCATTTCTTTTATAGGTTAACGACCTATGTTTTATTGAGTTTCGTCTCATTTTTATTATAGGCTAATGACCTATTTATTTCTTGGGGTTTCGACCCAATTTTTGTGGGCTAGTGACCTACACTTTTATGGAGTTCGGATCTTCGGGCGTACCGTTGTACTAACTCGTTGTTCCGAATTTTACGAGTTTCGGGTTCTTCGGGCGTACCGTTGTACTACGTCGTTGTTCCGAACTATTCGAGTTTCAGGTTCCTCGGGTGTACCGTTGTACTACGTCGTTGCACCGGCTCTATGGGTAGCGACCATGGGATAGCGTCCCGTTTTGTGATACACGTGTCGGTGAGTTTTCATGCTCTCGTTTTGTGATAGGCCTCCCCCTTTTTGTGATTGATCGTTTCTACGATCATTTTTGTGATTCCTGGATTTCTATTGATGATTTCTAGAATTTGAATTTCACCAATTTTATGATTGGCATTTATATGTTGTCAATATTTGTGGCTTGGTGAATGAAATAAGGAGTATGACATTCCTTTTGATCTTTGAGAAGATTTTTGTGATATTGATAAATCTCTTGTTGATTTTCAATTACTTATTTATCACGGCTTGGCATTGTGATTATTATACGTTTAGTCATATCTCTTATTCTATATCATTTCATCTGATATTTATAGCTAGTCTGATCCGTTTATTGTTTTCTTATGAAATAATACTCGGGTCAGACCGAGATGTTACAGGTGCTTCTGCTTGACTTCTCCCCAGGGATTCATTACTCTGACTTTTGGCTAACTACTTAGATTAGTAGTTTTTGGTTGTATACATTTGAGATATAGACTCATAGTTGTGTACTTATTCTTTTGTATAGCACATGTTGCTATTCTTTTGTGTCGTTGTGGATTTTTTTGACCACTACTCTGATGAACACTTTTATGTGTTATATATATTCATGTCTATTTCCGCCTTTGTGATACGAATTATCTGTGACCGATTTGTGTTATGTTTATTTCTATATTTGTTTCCGAAGACATTATAGCCACTCTGTAGTAGCTTTGAATTTGTGCCGGTATGTCGGATTCCCTCTTGAAAAGAATGCAAGTTATATTTTATCTGGCATATCGGTACTCGCACAAAGCAATTATATAGATGGTCGCTCCTCAACAGCCTTATTCTCCGTGCAAGTTGACGGCATTACACCGTAGTGTCCTTGGCTAGCGTGGGTATAGAGGTGGGGCGTCACAATTACTTAGTGAATATATTTATAGAAGAAGCATGTACAAAAATAATACCAACATCTTTAGTTTTATATATCTCTGAAATCATTTCCCCTTGAAAGTTTGGTTTATACCTTTAACCCATTATGTATATCAAAGTAAGCTTCTTCAAAAACTCCAATTTAAAAGCACTTAAAAGCTCTGTTATATGCCATGGGTTTTGCCTTAAAATTTTGAGACTGGTTCTTTGTTTTGAAAACTAAGGCTTTCAAAACCTTTAATATATGCTTTCAAAACTATTGGAAAACTTCCTTTCGAAAGCATTCAAGTCTTCTTTTCAAAACACTAGGCACCTACCTTTCGAAACACTTTAAAACCTTTCTTTCAAAACCATTCGAATGTATTAAAGTATTACTATCCAATTATAAAAGCATAGCTTCGAAACCATTTGAAAGTATGTCTTTCGAAACCACTGAAAGTACCCCTTCCGAAACCATTGGGTTTAATTTGAAACATATTTTTTTGGGTCCAAGTGAATACAAGCGTAAGCACCCCTTTCGAAAATAAAAAAGTTTGGGGAAAAAAATGGTTTCAGCACCATTCTTTCGAAAGCTTTGATCATTTAAGTAAAATAAGTTGAAGAATAGCGTCGAAACCCCTTCTGGCACCATTGCCTTCGAAACCTTTAATATAGTTGGCCACTAGGGCCCTTTCAAAAGCATTGGAAAGCGGCTTAATATTAAATAAAAGTATTATATAAAACAAAGGTTATCTTTCTAACTTGTTGATGACTTCATTCCCTTCGAAAGGTAAAGAGTTGGCAAGGTACTTTCGATTCGGTTCGATCTACCCGTTTGAAAGCTTTAATTTGAAAACAAGGCATCTCTTTCGAGAGCTACCTATTCGAAACCAAAAGGTCGCAACCTTGTCGAAAGCATCTTTAAACCCTTTTAAAAGCATTACTTTAAAATAAGGCAAGCGGCTTTTCTTTGGTTAGAAAAACGAAGGCTCCAACCCCATCGAAAGCAAGGTTTCGATTCCGTGCTTGCCGCCTTTCCCCAATCCACTACGTGTCAAAGCTTTGATATCCCATGTATTGGTTTCGACTTGGTCGAAGGCGAAAGCATGAGGTTGAAAGGGTAGCTACTGGAAGTGGAAAAACCAAAGACTTATGCAGAAACTGTTTTATTGCCTTTTTAGGTAAAAACTTTTCAATTAACTTGCCTATTTGTAAAAATATGATTGGTTGCCTAAAACTTTATCAAAATCTTTTTATAAAAGACTGTCGGAATTATTCAGAAATTAATTAAGGATAATTAACAAAACAGCCATTCCTTTTAACAAAATAATTAAGACGTTTAAGTCTTCTCTCTAAATTAATTTATTTTCCATAGTAAACTACTTAGGAAAAACCCAAAAAATCATAGAAATTCACTTTTAATATGTTATCTAACATATATAAATTTTGATCCCAAATCTTTCATAAAATAGCCGAAATAAATATCTAAACCCAATTTTTCATATTTTCATTTGAAAATTCATAATAAACTATCCATAGCTTGGATAGTTACCAAAATTTAAACCCATCTTCAAAATAATGTTTTACATAACATATTTAATCCTTGTGGAATTCGAAACCCTTTATAAACGATTTTAGCCTTAAAACCGAATAAACCATTAACAAACAATCTTGTTTAAATATAACATATCATGTAATCCAAGCATATCATTATCAATATCATCATATAGGTTTTAATCTTAAGACCCGAAAAACATTTATTTTTGAAAACAAAAAAGAGATAGTATAGATTATTATTCACCTTGACTTGGATAAGAACTTTGGATTTGAACTTGGTTATTTCTTCTAGCTTGATTCTCTAGCTTTACTTGAATTTTTCTCCTTCTTTATAATGGCCGCCTTGAGCTCTCTTTGTTTATGTTTTATCATGTTGAACGTGAGAAATGAGAATGAGAGGATGTAGTGAGCGGCTAATCCCCATATTACCCTTAGCCCTATTCTCTTATTAAAACCATTTACATAAACCCATTCTTTTAGTTCATTTCAGTTAAGCTCGGCCTCTAATTAATTTTCAAATCTTAATCTCCTTATCTCTCTAATCTTTACATTATTATATTTAATTTATCGAATTAAATCTCGTGAATAATGTTATTAAGAATCAAGGGTGTTGCATACATCCCCTTAGTTTATGGAACCCCGAAGCCAAATTGAGCTAGAAGAACACCTTAGCTCTGTTTAACTGATCAAACAAATCATCAGTTCTCAATGAAGGGTATATGTTCTTATTGCTGGTAAATTTTTCATGGTCTCAGAATAGACTCGGGACAAATAAACTTTACTACAAAATAATAATATGATCTTTGTAGTTGATCCTCCTAGACAAACTTTCTCTATTCTCCCTTTGACCTTTGTAGTTGATCATCTTCAAGTCCAGAGTTCATTCTTTCGTCATTGCGTTGTCAAATTCCATTAAAATGTCGTTTAAGCAAAATATTGTGTGACACTAAGTAAGAATATAGCTCAATGATGACCGGTGTGATATAGAAAATCTCTTGTTAAGTTTTAGGACTATGATAGAAAATTCAATATCCAACAAAAATAGGGTTGCAAATCAATCCCGTAAGGTCAGACTTGCGGTTGATTCGATAGATCTCAATTTTATTGAATCAAGTTTTGTTAAATCCAAATTACGCATTTCAAAATGTAAACTTATCCCAACCCAAAGCTCAATTCAGATCTGATTGGGAAACTATAATTGAGTATATTTTAATGTTTTTTTATTCAAATCTTTTTAATCAATTCAAATTGGATTGAATTTGAGTAGGTTTTTATGGTATTTTTATCATCCATACCCAAACCAACACCCATTGGTCCGGTCTTATAGAAACAATTTCGTCTCAAATCTGCATGTCACGAATATAATAGTCAACGCTAGTCCAACGCACCATTCATGATTGCAGTATGTAATGGATTATGACTTTAATTGTAAAATGTTCTTCATTCATCTATCGCGTTAAAAGGTTTGTAGAAATGTAAGATGATGTGTGTATAAATTTAGCTCAAGGTAACTACATAACATGAGTAATAAATTTAATAGATAATGACACTACAAGTATTTGAAAGTGTAATCATTTCTCGCATTATCAATACTATTGTTAATTTATAATTTGTTATAAATATTGGACGGAAAAATCTAATTTTTTGCTACCAAGTAGTTGACACCTGGTACTGGTACTTGGTAAATTCTTATTCAATTTTCAGACAATCAAGTAAATAAATGGGTCAATCAAATTTCATGTTTTATGTTTTGATTACACTTCATATTTTGTGCATCAATTTCTTTTGTTAGATGTATATCAAAATTTTCTTTTGTTACATATCTAGTTGGAGTAGCAAAAATATGATACTTGCTAAAAATGTATTCATACGCTTGCTACCTTCCATCCTCTTAGTGAGTTCAAGTTTATTACATAGATATAAAAGGAAGATGATTCAAGGTTTAAGAAAGTGTAAATTTATAAAATTAGAGACCAACAGTGTAAGTGGACAAAGTCCCACGTCATAAGGAATATCATGATACAATTATACGAGTATAAGAAATATTAGAGAAACCTTGAACATTTAGACATTCAATTCTTTATCCCATAGTTAAAGAGAGATTATTATCGTCCATTCTACCGAGCACCACCATGCTGTGTCAATTTGTATTTTTCTTCGTCGAAGTAAAGTTATCATTATTTTAAAACCGTTACGATTCAAAATTTGAATAAATTTAGCGCAAAAAAAAAGCAATAAATCAGCATGAAAGAACCTGAAAACAAATAGATTTTAAACCTTTTTCCTTGATTTTTACATTGATGGACATAAATCACAAATGAATCATTGACAAAAAGCATAAATCTGAAGACAAGCATATATCAATAGATGGGCACCAAAACCATTTTTTGGTTCAAAATTTGAACCAAACTCTTCATCATTGGAAATGCCTACTCAAACCAACAATCGTGTCCTCTCTCGTCTATATAGACTTGTTGTCCAAATGATTTGCAACTACATTTGTCATGAACTGGTTTAGTTAAATGATAGCATGGCATTTGTCGTTTTAAAGACGTCTCGAACCACGTACCTTTCACATGATTTCATTGAACATTTGAACTCACACCCTTGCTATTGTCAGCTTGTAAAACACAATAAACACCATCGACGTGTTTCAGCTGAGAGCAAAACTGCAAAAGAAACATAATTTTTCCTATACAATCCAATGTAAGTTTATAATCATCACGATGAAGTTATAACTATGAAAATCACACGGTTGAATCAATTAACATTGATTGGTGTAGTCAGCAAAATCGACCAAAACATAAAATTCATACAATGTAAGTTTGGACGAAAGAGTGAACCAGAATATATTATTTTGATCCATGAAGCTTAAACAAACATCAATTTAATCTTCTTGACTTCCATGCTACTTTATTCACCTAAATCAAATAAACATATTCCTACGACAGAGAGAGAATGAGTAAAAAGATAACACAACCTGAAGTGTACCATCACAAAAAAAAGCGAGTTTCAATACAATGAAGACGACTGTTCCCAACCACCCACACAAAAATTTGAGAACTTACATGATAACGGATGCAATTCAAACCAGGCATAAGATATAATATCTGAATGCTAATCAACCAAGATCATCCAGTTACAGCCTTACTATACTACACTACTGCTCTTCATCTTCTCTTGAGAGTGTTCTCCTTCTCCTCCTAGGCCTCCGAACACCATCATCAGAAACATAACTATCATCATTGGCGTCCTCGTCTTGTCTCAGACCAAGCAAGCTTTCACCCCATAAATACCTAGAACCTCTCCTCCTCCTTGTACGAGGAGGCACCCTAGGCTCATTACCAGGCCCAAAAGGCCCGTTAAGCACATGGTAAAGGAACATAGTAGCCCACCATGATGCACTGACATCATCACTAAGCTCATCACCATCATCGACATTATCGAGTGCATAATCTCCTAACATAACCGCACCAGGCATTGCAGTTCTAACGAAACTGAGAAGGTCGCCAAAATCCCTCTCTTGTTCCATCTGCCTCCATGCA
Organism: Allium cepa; assembly: GCA_030765085.1. NCBI lineage: Eukaryota > Viridiplantae > Streptophyta > Magnoliopsida > Asparagales > Amaryllidaceae > Allium > Allium cepa. The sequence goes on from CM060939.1 coordinate 324,533,093, forward strand.
CGCTGTCTCCTAGGGTCCACATCGCAGGACCTGCTTGTAGGGTGCACCCTTCTAGCATGCTCTCCTATCTCTTTGTAGTTCCCAGAAAATGCACATGATTCTTGAGAACAGCTTCTTGCTTTTGCATTCCAGTACTGTCTGGCTTCTTTAACTACTTCCCAACCAGTCACGTTACCTCGACAAAGAGGGCACATCATTTTCTCTGCTTCGCTGCTATTCTCACTACTGTTGCTTCCACCAAGCTGTAGGTTCTTGAATCGATCGAGGCAATTTGAATGGTGGTGACTTGTGTCACATATGTAAGATCTGCAACCATTTTTGTGAGCAGTGCATATAAGAAGAACTGCATTGTGTGGGTGATCTAAGCATATTGGACAGGAGATTTCATCCCATTCTTTTTGGATGCCACTATCTTTGTTAGTGTTTTCTTTTGAAGTGCTCATCTTCAATTTTCACTGCATTAAGGTTACTCCAATTTATCTGAAATTTAATGTCATGAAAAGTCTATTCGGTATTGAAATAGGCATGTATGTATCTGTGTTGCAATTTACATGTAAGAATGGAAAAGCATAAAATTTTCAGACTATTTGTTTAGAAACTGAGAGACAAAAGACATGCTTGATTGCTGACTGCAAAATCAATTAACTATCTGAACGATACACTGTTCATATACATACAGCATTATATACTAAGTTAAAATTATTTGAACATTCCCGTCTATGCACTAGATTACTATAAGCGGGAGCAAGAAAAACATTGATTGACTAAGCACTTATGAGTTATAACATCTCCACCAAAACTAATGCCGATAGATCACTATGTTAATATGAAGCAGTCTGTAGTTAAGATGATGAAATCTTATTGTTCGCTAATTATTACAAGATGGGAGTAGAAAGGCATCTTGTGATAACATGAAGGGGATTGTACTTCACACTGCTCAACATAAACAATGTTTAGCACTTGGTAGCATAATATTAATTGTTTATAGGCTCCGTTATTTATTCTACGCACCCCGCTAAATTAACAAATAATTATTTACTATTTTATCCTTATCGAATTAAAATTATCATCTGTTTGTTTCTAGATTTATACTTTAACATAAATGAAAAAATGACAAATGTTTGTTCCTGGTTTATATTTTGGGATAAAGGGAAAAATAACAAAAATTCTAGAGTAACAAGGGTTTTCTTTAAAGTGATTTTAGCATAAAATCATTGAACACATTGTCCAATCAGTGGGCAAGTCCTGGCTGCAGCAGCGAACGATTCATTTTAGCATTTCTGATATGACTATATAACATGAATGACCAACAGCAAAACTCAATAAAGAAATTAATCATTAAACTACAGGCATAATAGTTCATTGTGTTACAATGTTCAAACACTTCAGCAAATATTCTCACTTTTATTTTCTACTGTTTACATATAATAATTTCATTGTGAAATCCACTACATATAACAGTTAATATAATTTAAGCTTTTAAATTCATCGTAGAAATAAAAGAACATACTAACAAACTAAACCTACCAAATATGGATGTAAAATCATGGATATCCAAGCCTGACATCGTATTGGTTAGCTAATACCACGACTTGCAAGATATAATTTCATTAAAAACTATGAAATATTTAGAATAAAATGTTCATAGCTCTTGTTAACATTTTCACCAACAATAAATTGGGAGAGTCAACCGTGGTTGGTTAATAATCCAAGCCAATGGAACTCATAATTATGAACAAGGGTGTTGCTAAATACATCCATTAGAATGTTCATCAAAACTACCAAAAAAGATACTGAAAAAACTACTAAAAACCCACTTTAAACATCCATGATGATCGATTATGCAAAATATTTGAATATCTACCAATTCCAAAGAAAAACTCATTTTGAATTTTTTTTTCATTTTGATTTTTTCATTAATTTTCACGAGAAAGGGAGAAAAGCATGCGTATCACTCATTTTTCCACGAATTGAGCAGTTGATCCAGCTCAATAAATAGAGATAAACGATCACTTCAAGAGGATGATGGAACCTCCAATAGATCACTTCAAATGTCAAACCTCCTATTTTGCTTATGAAAATATGTTTAATAAGTTTTGCTTAATCAATTTTTCATTTATATGATCCTTCAAATGAAATATAACATGTCTATTAGTCACCTGTTTATTTAGCACCTCCAAAAAAGTCTGCCATTCTAATTAACACGATAAAAACACTAAACTCGGTATAGAAATACCAAAAATCATTCAGAAAATAAAACGGGGATGAAGCTTTGTTTTCATGGTCTGACAACGAGAATGAAGTTACTATTCTAGATTATCAAAAATAATGCTATGAAACAAATAATCTTATAGTTAAGAACTCATTTTAAATATAGGTTTTAAGTTTAGTATTTGCGCATTTTGAAAGCTCACAAACGCAAATTTTAAATTTGTACTCGTATGCTTTAAAAGTGCAGAAATACAAATTTAGAAACATATTTGTGTATTTACCTAACTGCGTTACTTTCTGCACCAAAATTTCCATTTAATTTTACCTACATTTTCAGATCGCAACAAAATATCAACTGTTCTTCATTACAGTCGGCGTCTTACCGTATGCATTGAAGAACTCAAGTAATTTTATAAAATTTCTTCAATATAAACAGCAACAAGATCACGAAAATTTTGGTGTAGAAAGAAACTCTTTTTTAAACGCAAAAATATCAAAATCAAAAAAAAAAAAAAAGAATTGTAGTAAGTTTGAGAACAACTTTACTTTTTTGCAATAAATTTCCAAACCAAAAGGTTTTATAATTAGCTCCATGATTTATCAAGACAACCAATAACAACACAGTGACTTATGAAGACAATGTCATTTTAAACGTGTAAGTAAACAATTATGACGGTGGTGGTGGAGGAAACAAAAATATTCCACAAATTCAATGAAATATATTATAAAAATTGAGAAACTGCAAATTTGAACCAAGTTTTTGTCTTTTTAGATAATTTTCGTGACTTTCAGCTAAGACCGAAGCTACAGTAAGTCAGCAAATCAAATCACAAACAAGCAGGTAAAATTATATTCCGATCTTTGATGTTGAAACATAACAAAAATAGTATCACAATTAGATTTAGATGAGAAAAGAGAAATTTACCTTAATTTCGATGAATTCTTCTTTGTCTGCAGATGCGCTGCGGCTGCTTATTCCATTTGACAGAAAACGAGGAAATTTTGGCAGTAAAAATGAAAATAATTTCTATTTCAACAGTTGATGATACATACTTTATAACCTTGCAGACCGCTAAAATGAAAATTCAATCTTTCATATTCAACTGCAAAATAGAAGTAGAAAATTCTTCGATTGAAATTGCATTTTCGACTGTTCTAAACAAAATTTCTAATTTTTATTCTAGGGAACTATAACATAAATACGGAAATTGGATTAAGAACATTCTAGGAAATATAGAAGATGAGGGTAATTCGGTTAATTTTGAATTAAAGGTAATTTTGTTTGGAGGGAAAAGGTAAATTTATGTGGAGGGAAAAGGTAAATTTGAGACCAAATGCGATGAGAATGATATCGTTTCGTGTTTAGATGGAAAATATATATATATATATATATATATATATATATATATATATATATATATCTATACTATAATGCAAAACCCTGGTCAAACCGGTCAAGGTGAAGCCTTTTTTGCATTCCCCATTTTACCCCCACGTTCTTCCCAAAATACATGTTCGCGCAAGGCCACTTTTGCTTTTTTACTGCCTTCCACGTTCACCCATCTTCTTTTCGGTTTCCCTTCCCTGCTTCCCACTTCCCCCTCACCTAACCCTACCTAAAATGCCGTTCTCCCTACTCCACCTCCCTAACAGCCTCCCTTTCTTCCCCTTCAACGTCGCCATCCACTCCCCTCCTCACGAATTTCCGCCTCAGCCACCTCACCGTCGCCGTCCTCTCCCCTCCTCACCAATTTCAACTTCAACCCCTACAACCGCCTTCCATTTTGCCCTTACCGTCCCCGCCCCCAAATTACGAAATCGCCTACCCAAAACCTAGCGACTCGACCACCACCCCAAACCGCAACTGCTGACCTTGCCAATCTCGCCGTTCCTCACCAATTTCCGTCTCAGCCACTTGATCCCTGTCGCCGACCTCTCCCCTCCTCAGCAATTTCGACTTCAACCAGTTCAACCGCCTTCCATGTTAACCTAACCGTCAGCGGCTGCAAATTATATACTTGCCTTTCTGTTCTGCTAAACACCACGGTCGTCACTTGCCTTCTGCCTCTGCGCGCAATGTCACCAGGTACGATATCAACCTCTCTCGCTGTCTTCGTTATTTGTTTATTTTCATTTTTTGTTCCCGTTCCACTGTGCGATTCCTCCCCATTTTTAAAAATCCCATCTCATGACTGTTGCCATCCCATCAACGGTGTTATGGCCGTTGAGCCCACCCTTTTTGCCCGATTTACATGCCTTAGACTCCTTCAACCTTTTCTCCTGCCCATATGTCAGTTGTACAAACGTTTACTCCCTTCTATATATTCGTATGTGCTTTCCACAGCTTCCTCCACCCAACTGTTCCCTTCCCACCCGACTCCTTCCCAATTAACATCCACATCGATACTTCCCCACGTTTATGCAACTGCCCCCTACTGTGTCCACCTTTCTCTTCAGTAACTGACATTTGTGCTATCTTATGGACCAGCAGCAGAGGGAAAGACGACGGCTTGCTCAGCGTGAAAGGCGTCAACATGCTAGGCGGACTGCCCTTGCAGGTAGAAGGACAGGCATGGGTGAAAGCCAACGTGCGCAGCATTCATCAGGTATTTTCCTCTTCAGTTTATATGATTCATTTTAAATCACTGCTGCTTCAGTTGCGCGCATTCGCTATGCACCTATATTTTTCATATTGGTTACAGAGCATTATCACATTAATGGGATTCAAATGCAGTGGTTCTCCACCATGTGTGCTATTTTGCTCCTAAATGCATCTGTCTATTTAAACTGCTTTAACTTTCACATAAATGTTTAATTTCGACGCGGTATAATTCACACGTATGCACGAGTTTTAAATTTCAAGCTTTTCAGCACTTTTATACAGTTTGCTTCTTGAACATTATAAATCTTCAACCTATAAACAATAGTTTGAAAATTTCTAGGTTGTAACTCATTGCTCAACCTCCCTAAAATTTTTGCACCATGGTCTGGAAAGTAATTTTTTTATCATACCTGCATCTGTTTTTTACCGTGTGACACTTTCATATATATGTTTAATTTCGACTCAGTATAATTCACACGTATGCACGCCTGTTTAAATTTCAACCTCTTCAGCACTTTTACACATTCTGTTTAAATTCCAATCTATGTACTATATATACGTATTTTTACGCTTCATATATGTTAACTCCGACTACATATCTACTGCTGCACTGTTTTACAATTACATATTACCAGTTTCCGACACTTCTACTACACAAATATGTAGTATGTGATTCACATACATGTTTGATTTCAAACCACTATATAATTCAGATTTATACATGAGTTTTGGTTTATAGCTCCTACGTAGTTTTGTACACTACGCCTTTTGAAAAATATATATTTGAACTTACCAACACAAATTTGCACTGTACAATATTTACAGTTAGCGTTTTCAAAACTATATATTTTGATTTTACCAACAACAACTTCGAAAAAAATATATACACCAGTTTCTAGACTACACCTCTTACGTAATTTATATAGTTATCCTTTTGAAACACACATGTTCTGAAGTTATAAAAAGTAATTTGCACTATAATAATTTACCTCCTGCGTAATTTTGTACAGTTACCCTTTTTAAAACTATATATTTTCAACTCTTCAGTATGTAAACATACGTTTCATGTATCTTGGTTTCAAACTTATGTACGAAGTTTCTTCTGTGTGCACTGTCAGTTCGAACGTGCATCAACTTTCAACTTCACAAACATCTTATGTCATTTTCATGCACATCAACGTTTTCGAAAATATGAACTTTAACTGCATATTGATTTTCATAAGTATACAACGTCTTATCAGTTCCGTAGCTTCTGTATGTACAAACAGTTTGCTGTATGAAGATTTGAAAGTACATGTCACTTTTTAAGTACATACAATACTGAAAGCATAAAGTTTCACAAATTTGAACTTACCAACACAAATTTGCACTGCACACTATTTACAGTTAGCGTTTTGAAAAATATTGAAAAATATATATTTTGAAGTTACCAACAACAACTTTGAAAAATATATATACACCAGTTTCAGGATTACACCTCTTAAGTAACTTATATAGTTAGCCTTTTGGAACAAACATATTCTGAAGTTATCAACAGTAATTTGCACTATAATAATTTACCTCCTGCGTAATTTTGTACACTTACCCTTTTTAAACTGCTTATTTTCAACTCTTCAATATGTAAATATACGTTTCATGTATCTTGGTTTCGAATTTATGTAAGAAGTTTCTTCTGTGTGCACAACGTGCATCAACTTTCAAATGCACAAATATCTTATGTCATTTTCCATGACATCAACGTTTTTGAGTGCATATTCATTTTCAAAAGTATAAAACCTCTTACGAGTTTTGTAGCTTTTGTATGTACAAACAGTTTGGTGTATGAAGATTTGAAAGCACATGTCACTTTTTAAGTAAATACAATGTTGAAAGCATAAAGTTTGATAAGCTTTTAATGCACAGACTTCAATTTTATCATTGTTCCAAAATTAACAGACTGCTAAGTTTTGAACCTGTTACCTTTCACACTACATAATACATACATAACGGTTTTATTTATATATTTTCCGCACAGTTTTACATGGCCATACATAGCTGTAAGCATAAATAAGTTTCAGACACATACTAGATTTTAATATAACCCACATAAACATATGCATGAGTCATTAAATTGGTTCCACCTGAATCAACTATTGGCTATGTCAACTTTTATAAGCTCGGACATACGAGTTTTCTAAATATTTTGTTTCAAGTATTTCAGTTCATATTTATACAGATAGAAATATGTACATGGATTCAAAGGTAAGAATTTTCAAAGTTCTATACAACACAGATTTCAAAGGTTGCGAATCTATAAATTTGGAAAGTAAAGGATTTGGACAAATTAGTTTTAAATAACTGCATTCAATTTTGCATTGTACACATGCTCTCAGATATATCAGGGCACGAGTCATGCTTTTGGAAATAAGTTACAAACATCAGTTTTCAGACTAAAATGTTGACTCCGTGTTTACTCCGACTTATATATCATCCTTTCGAGAGGCAGCAAAATGTCAAGGGAATCACATCACGATAGACACACACACACACATATATTTTAACTGTCTGCTTCAGATATATATTTGATTTTAAAAAACATATAAGCCATATGCATATATGAGTTTTGTGTTTATAGCTCTTAAGTACTTCTGTACAGTTAGCCTTTTGAAAAATATATATTTTGAAATTACCGACTACAATTTTGAAAAATATATATTTTTCAAAATACATTTACACGATTTTTGGGTTTACACCGCTTAAGTACTTTTACTCAGTTAGCCTTCTGAAACAAACGTATTCTCAAATTATTTCAATTCTATACTATTTCTCCTCTCTGTCCCAATTAATTCGCTATTTTACAACATAAAGTACACAATTATAGTTGTCCCAAATTAATTAATTTCCTACTTTTTTCGTTCACACTTTTACAACATTACGCATCATTTTACAACATTACGCATCATTTTCCCACCTTTTACAACATTACACATTATTTTCAAGCTCCTACCGTTCTTCCGTTATTACAAACTATGTACTACTATTTTCACACGCTCTGCACCTGGGTTTCTTCGCATTTTTCATTTTGACTTTCGAATTTCTCCAATTCTGTAATTAACTCACTTCTTTACTGTTTTTCTTCTCTGTCCCAACGTTATTTATTACTAATTTATACCCAAATTTTACTGTTCTTCAAACGATATCACATTGCTCCTTCTTCTCTTATTCGCTTATTTTTAACTCTCCTCTGCTGCAACACATTTGGTTATTACAGAGTTTAAACACCTTTTTATTATTCTGCTTCCGCTATTACAACCTATGCAGTACTATTTTAACTCCGTCTGGAGCTGGGTTCTTTCGAACTTTTCTATCCCAAATTCAGTTTTCCCAACTTTCCTCTTCAGCTCACACAAACAAATTTTTACTCATTTTATTATACTTTCCTCATTGCTTCGCTTATTTCAAATTTTCCTCATTTCGACATACTCTGCAAACAGGTTTTTCAATTGCAAACAAAACTATTTTCCGACAATCAGCATTTTAGTTAACAATTTATTATACTGTCCAAACATATTTCTGCTTCACTACTCAACTACTGTCTCCTTTGTTTTCCCATTCTGTACATTATTTCTTTCATTTAACAACAACCATCCCCTTAATTTCTGTCTTCCACTACCACTGCAGGACATTCCTCTACCCACACTCGAACCGTGGCACCGCAGACAGTCAGCCACCCCTCCCCTTCTGCGACAGATGATTCAGGTATTTTTTCTCCAATTCAATCATCAATTGTGTTACATGATAGTACATGCACTGTTTACCAATTATTCGTACTCATGCTGCAGCCACGCTTACGTCCACTTCCCAACAACTACTTCTAAATCAATCTATCCTTCCTACACGTTTTAACTGCGGTCGGAATTTTACTGCGACCCAAACTTTCGCCCATCATATCCTACCTCATCCCACTTACTGCAGACACTGTAACGCAAAATTATTTTGCCGCGAACCAACCGGAAATTGTTGCTCCGGTGGTAAAATTAACATTCACCACCCTCCACCGCCTCCTGAGCTTTTCACTCTGTACACTGAAGACAGTGAACGTGGGACACATTTTCGAACCAATATTCGAGCTTACAACAATGCTTTCGCATTCACGTCTATGGGGGCTAACATCGATCAACACTTAGCTTCTGCTCGAAATGGAATTTACTCCTACCGTGCCCAGGGTTCCATCTACCATAGCATCGGAAGTGTTCTCCCTGTGCCTGGCACCAGACCTAGATACCTCCAGCTTTACATCTACGATACTGATCATGAGATTCAAAATCGACAGCAGGATAATGCAGCATTACGAGAAGATATTCTGCAAACAGTGCAACAGATTTTAGATTTGTACAATCCTTATGTCCATGTGCTAAGACAGTTAGGCCAGCGTACTGATTTACAGGACTGCCGATTGGTCATAAAAGAAGTTATCATTGACCATCACTCCCACCAACTTCCCACCGCATCACAGGTCGCGGGTATCATTGTGGGAGACAATAACTCACACAATTTGAGCGAGAGGGATATTATAGTTGTAACAAGATCAGGAACGCTACAACGTGTTGCAGATACAACAGGATTTTACGACCCACTACAGTATCCCCTTCTTCTACCTCGCGGTGAACAAGGATGGGATCTAAACATCCACAATACTGCACATAACCCAATCAGTTGTAGAGCCTACTACTCCCATCTGTTGCAGGTACCTACTTCCTTTTTATACTTTTCTATCAAAATCTCACACACATTCACTCTCTCTGCAACCGTCCACACTAACAGTTTGTGCACATCATAGGTACGACCTATGGAACAGCCCCTCCTACTACTAAGTGGTCGCCTTCTCCAACAATTTGTTGTTGATACGTTTGTCAAAATTGAAACTATGCGACTACGGTATCTTCGAGACCACCAAGATACTATACGAGCGGACTTATATCAGGGCTTACAAGACGCTGTAGCCAGTGGGGAGACAACTGCCAGTAAGAACTTTGCCTTCTACTCATTTCACGCTACTAAAAAAATAACGTACATATTTAATTTTCTATGCAACGGTGCTATCTGCAGGAAACGTTGGAGTGAGAAAGGTCCTCCCATCCTCACATGTTGGTAGTCCACGTGATATGCATCAAAGGTACCAGGACGCAATGGCAATAGTCCGAAGGTATGGAAAGCCCGACTTATTTATTACTATAACATGTAATCCTAATTGGTTAGAAATTACACAAGACCTACTTCCCTTTCAACAACCACACGATCGCCCTGATTTAACTACTCGAGTTTTCCGCGCAAAATTGGAACAGCTTAAAACTGATTTATTTGATAAGCATGTGTTAGGTAAAGTCATTGCACATGTTCATGTCATAGAGTTTCAAAAAAGAGGGTTGCCACACGCTCATATCTTGCTTATTCTTTCAGAAACTGATAAACTTTACACTCCCGACGACTACGATAGTATGGTTCGAGCAGAAATTCCAAATGTACAAGTAGAACCACATTTGCACACATTAGTTACTAAACATATGATTCATCATCCATGCGGTAGTTTCAACCCCACTACCGTATGCATGCGAGATGGAATATGTAAGAAGGGGTTTCCTAAACCCTTCGCATCATCAACTTTACAAGGAACTGATTCATACCCCATTTATAGGCGACGTGATATTCGAATGCACGATCAACCAACTTCTACAGCAATTGATAATCGTTGGGTCGTTCCGTATAACCCGTATTTACTTCTGAAATATGACTGTCATATAAACGTTGAAATTTGTTCCAGTATTAAATCTGTCAAATATCTATATAAATATGTTTACAAAGGGTCAGACTGCGTTTCCGTAGGCGTATCCTCTTCATCAGAGACGATCGATGAAATTTCTGAATTTGTTAATGCCCGGTGGATTTGTGCACCGGAGTCACTATGGAGAATATATAAGTTTCAACTTAGCAGTATGTCTCCGTCTGTAATAGGACTTCAGATACATCTACCTAATATGCAACAAGTTCAATTTAATGCAAATGAAACCTTACACTCTGTTCTGACCGATCAACGTAGAACTAAAACTATGCTGACAGAATTTTTCAACCATAATTTAGCGAACGAGGAGGCATCCCGCTACCTTTACCACGAATTCCCCGAAAAGTATTGGTGGAACTACGAACATAAACAATGGGTACGTAGACGTATTAACCGTAAAGTAATTGGTCGTCTTTACACCGTACAACCAACCGAAGGTGATCGGTACTATTTACGTTTGCTACTAACTCATATCCCTGGCCCAATTTCCTTCGCAGACTTACTTACGGTCAACGGAACTGTTCACCGTACATTTAAAGAAGCAGCAAAATATCGAGGACTACTAGAAAATGATGACAGTGTTAACGACTGTTTAACTGATGCATCGAACACCCATATGCCTGCTGCTTTACGACGACTATTTGCTACCATTTTAGTATACTGCGAACCATGTGCTGTACGTGAATTGTGGGACAAATTTTGGCCCTCCCTCACTGAAGATTACCAAACTACGTCTTCTGCCTCCATCCCAACATCACACTTAATTGGTAAATGTCTCTCTGATATTAACAACCTTCTAAAACAATATAATAAAACCATATTTGATTATGATTTACCACATAGCTCCCTACGTTCACCTGAGCAGCACAATGTATCCACGTTGATTTTAGAAGAACAGTCAATTCAAATACCGTTACCGGATTTACAAGCCATCCATAAGTTAACCCCTGAACAGAAGGAAGCATTTGATGCTATAATGCTTTCGGTAAATTCCAAAAACAGCTCCATTTATTTCATCGACGGTCCTGGCGGGACAGGAAAAACTTTTCTATACAAAGCAATTTTAGCTCATCTACGAGATCGAGGTGTTATTGCACTTGCAACTGCTACTTCCGGAATAGCTTCTATTGCGTTGCCCGGCGGTCGAACCGCACACTCACGATTTAAAATACCAATTAACTTAGACTCTTCGTCTACATACCATATCAGTAAGCAATCTGACACTGCAAAACTTTTATCCGCGGCAACCGTTCTCCTATGGGACGAAGCAACCATGGCTCACCGCCATGCATTCGAGGCTTTTGACCGAACGTTACGAGATTTGACCGATTCCGATGTTCCATTTGGTGGAAAAATTGTTATCTTAGGCGGTGATTTTCGGCAGGTTTTACCTGTCGTACCCGGAGGGACTAGAGCTCAAACAACTGATGCATGTATAGTTCGGTCATATTTGTGGTCAACTGTTAAAGTATTTCATCTAACTCAAAATATAAGGGCCCGTGCTGACCAACCGTACGCTGATTTTGTTCTTCGCATTGGAAACGGTACCGAACCCACCGTACAGGAGGACATGATCAAACTCCCACCGGATATTGTCGTACCATGGGACGGCACAAGTTCAGTATACACTTTGATACGCGAAATCTTCCCCGCATTAAACGATAATTTTTCCAATACAAACTACATACTACAATGAGCAATTTTATCTCCAACAAATGAAACAGCGGATGAAATTAATAACATGGTAATCAATAATTTTCCCGGCGATGAACATGTCTACTACTCTTTCGACAGAGTAGAAGACGACACGTCTAACTTATATCAGATCGAGTTCTTGAACTCACTCAATCCGGGTGGTATGCCACCTCACAAATTAACTCTTAAAGAAGGATCCCCAATAATGTTACTCCGCAACATTGATCCGCGAATTGGGCTGTGTAATGGGATGAGACTACTCTGTCGTGTCTTCCACCCGAACCTTATAGACGCTGAAATATCTTTCGGTCAGTTCCATGGTACACGGGTTTTTATTCCACGTATACCATTAAAACCTTCTGAAAGCATAAGCCTACCATTCACCCTTATCCGTAAACAATTCCCTGTTCGTCTTGCGTTCGCGCTAACGATTAACAAATCACAAGGACAAACCATCCCCCACGTTGGAATTTATCTTCCCAACCACGTTTTCTCTCACGGCCAACTTTATGTTGCTTTAAGCCGAGGTATTTCAAGTAGCACGACAAAAATTTTGGTTCAGAATGGAAAGCTACATCGTAAAAATGGAACGCATACTCGAAACGTTGTTTACAAGGATGTTTTGTTCACATGTTCTCAAATTATGGACATCTCTTCCACACAACCTAACTAACCAACCATCCTTCCTTCCCCACGGTTCCTTTCCAACTCACACTTCCCCCGTCTTCCACTCCACCTGCTTTACTTCTCCAACGACATACAAACATCCTCCAATTTTACAAATCTACTGCACCGTTTCCGTTGCCTTGCATATATTATCTCCTTCTCCTACAGTTCGCGTGCTGCGTCTGCATACGCCACTGCCTCCACCAAAACCTCCATCTCACTACCTCTTCGTCTATTCAGCCTGTGCATCTACAAAAAAAAAGCAACCTCTCAACTCATTTTGCAAATCATTATCTGTCATGTTCGCATACTACATAATTAGAAGGTGTTTAATTTCTGCTTTTATTTTTTTACACTCACTCTATTTTTTCTTCCTTTTCTCAACAACGAACCTCCGCCGATTTACTTCGACAACCACAACTGGGATTTACGGTCTGAGGTTGACCAAGGCAGGTGGTTGCACCGCTCATTTTTTCGCAACGATGACCAATTACTGCAGCCACGCATCTACCATCCAACAACATCATCCACCAAGACTGTCATTGTTCCACTGTACGACATCCATTCTGCTCTCAACTCAACTGCCGGACATAAAATGTAAGTGCTGAAACTAGCATACTGTAACTTTTTACTTATCACACCGTACTCCTCTTCCACTACATTGTCTCACAGATTTTTAGTTGCAGGAATTAGTCAGCAGTCGTTCTACGTGCAAAGTTTGGCTAATTTAAAATGCAAGCAAGTCATCAACATGTGCAAGTCATCCTGACGCTCCCCCGTCAGTTCGGCTTTTACCACCCACACAACTGATCACACCCTTCACAGGATGCCACCTGTTACACTGCATTCAACAACAACTGTGCTTGGCACCCTCAACGACAACAGCGTGCGTAGTAATAACCGTTTCCACTGCACCGTTCCTCCGCCTCGACTACGCTGTCTGCGGACCCAAGCCCTGCTTCGCCAACGCTTTCCTCCGCAGGTACAATCTTCCACCATTTACTACACCTTCATTTATGCATATATCGCCGTTGTAATGCATGCGTACTCAGAACTACATTTGCTGTCCTACTGAAACGGCTTTGCTACTCTGTTGTAACAACTGCTGTACATTTATTTGACTTTTTCTACTCGGCTTTTACTGTCATACTTCTGATCTTAAAATTGAATTTCATTTGGTATACCAAATTTATTTTACATTGGTTCAATTTAGGTTTCCATAACTACAAACATGGGAAGATGCACTACAACCACTCACTGCACAATAACCTCCACCTACATGGTATGCTTATGCATTTGGACAGCCTGCTTGCTTCGCCACCTGCTGACACCGATCAACTCAACCATCATGCTTCACTGTTTCAAACTACATGAACATACCGTTTGAGCTTAGATTACAGAGTGTTAAAATTTATTTGCACATGCTGAATTGTATTTAACATTAACTGTAGCTGCATTTGTTCTAACGTACCAAATTTATACTCCAATTCCTGCTGCCGTTATCTATTCATTTCTCTGCTTGAATTTTTAATTACCATACATTGACATACTCCATTCATTCGGCCACTGTAAAATTCATAATTTCTGTCTAAAAATTCCTACTAACTTACATCCCTTCCATATAGGTTTCTTTGTTTTCCAAACGTAATCAGGGAATTATTAAAAGCACGTGATCATAAAAACTTTTTTCCTCTTCCTCTGCTTCCCTACTTACCAATGACAAAGTGAAGTAAAAGATAACATTTGAGCAAAAATATCATGAACTGCCTGTTTCTTCTGTGTACGAATTGTGAACAGTAAAAGTTATATTTACAACTTCTTGCCAAAAAGTTTGAAAGATGAAACCAATTTTTTTTTTCTGTACTCACCAATATGCATTTCACATTGGACAGCTTGCAATCTTTACGTTTCACCATAAACAAACAAACACACCCATGCATATTCAAATATGTACACCTGCGCATTGTTCTTTTCACACTTTGTTTTCCAAACGTAATCCCTCAATGACTAAAAACTAGCGAACACAAAATTGCAAATTTCACATTCACATTTCACATTTCTTCATAACAGGTTTAAAACATGAACCTTTAACTAAATTTCACAGTTCGACCAAGAGCGAACACACCCATGCATAAGTAAATGTAATATTTTGCATTTGTTCATGACAGGTTTAAAAGATGAAGCCAAACGAATGTTGGCTATACTCAACAATACACATTTCACATTCGCCAGCTTGCAACATTCAATCTTTACCTTTCATCACAAAAAAACAAACCCACCCATGCATATTCAAATATTACAGACGTACGCATTGTTATGTTCACAATATAATATTTAACTCACTTCCGTACTCAGTTTGTACATTTTGTACATTGAAACATTTTCGTACTCACACCTTATAGCTTATGCCTGCACTTGATGCATCGAACAAAAATACCAACCGTACACAATTACAAACCAATTGTATAAACATAGGTACACTATGAAATACAGACCATTTGTTTACTATACATCTACTACGTGGGAAACTGTACTATTTCACTACTTTTCTCACACCGTGCTATTTCTCAGTACTTAACATGCTACGGATAAACATCACTTCCACTGAACGTTGTACGGATTCACACCCCCATCGAACTGTCTAGCTGCACAGTTTAAATGCAAATTCAAACTTACTAAAATACTATTTTACAACAATTTTTAATACCGCTTATTACAAGGCGCGTGCTATTCTTCAGGTTAGTATATTACAAATGGACAGCTTCACTCATCCTCCACGCAACTGTTCCTGCATCACCGTCCTCTGTTTTCCACGCACCCTACTTCACGTACACAAATACACGCAACGTCCTATTCCACAGCATTTTTACCTCTATCACCCACCGGTTTCCACTTCCTTCCCCCTTGCGTGTCTCCCTCACAACCATTTCAACAAATTCCAACTGACACCAACTTACCCTAATTGCCGCATTCTACTGATTCAACTACTCCAGTGACTACCTCATTCCCTCCCACGTTCTCCTTCTCCACTCACTACCGCACAGCCCCACCTACTTATAGACTCCTCAACGCCGTCCAGTTTTAGTGTCTGTTTGATACAACCTCCTCCTTCAATGACAAAGGTATCTCCGTCTGCATTTTACACATAAAGCTGTTCATTGTTACTTCACTACTTTTTATCCATATTTCTTTTTCTTATAACTCAGTACTGACTTCTTCAAATGCAGTCCAAATGTTCAACATCCACTCAAGAAGGTGCAGTAAACCTTTCCAGCGAAAGCACTAGACGAAAATGCACCCGTTCAACAAAGCTTCTTCATGCTCTTCCTACTGCAACAACCGCTTCTTCTACTTCGTTAACGCCGTCTCCTGCCCAACAACACAAATCAAACAGTGGTACCAACACAGAACGACAACAGCATCTTCATCCGTACATAGCAACAACAAATACTGCCCAGAAAAAAAGCAACTTGAAGGAAGCATCTGCATTTTCAGCTCAACTTCAAACCACCAACGACCAACATCCCCATGCACCTTACCCTACGGACGGTAATTGGGATGATTTCTTCACTCCGGAGGTGGTACGCAACCCATACTAACATATACTTCAACACATCTGAATATTTTCGCACCAATATATCAATCGTCTAACTTTCAACTCTTTTAACCTTCTCCTGCAGATCGAAGAGTGTGATCGAGCTGTTGAGCGCTATCTTGCAGAACGTTCGCAAAACTGATTGCTGCATTCATACCTACAACAATTAATCAATTCCATGTTATGCTGCATATTTTTACCTACTGTACTTTGGCAATAAAATAACAATTACTTCTGTTCTGTCAATTTAACTGTCATCACTGTTTGTACTTACCAACATTTTCATGCTTTTTACGTGCGACGGTCATCATATGCATATTATAATTTGCTGTTTTTTTAACATACATCGACTTGCCTACTTATTACCGCGGTCATATTCAGGTACTCCAAACTGCTGCCATCAACATTTTTTTGCTCTCCGAACACGCATACTGCTTCACTTACCTTAATATGTAATGCATCACTTAACAAAATTTTTGTGACGCTTCAAGTCATTTACTAATTGCACACAAACTTCTAAAAAAATTATTCAAAAAAGATACGGTACTCCTACTTACTAAAATATGATTTCATCCTGCTTTTCTACATCTTTTACTTTTCATAATCTGCACGCAACACATTCTTCAAACAGTTCAAAAGAATGGATAAGGGAGAGTGAATGTGTTAACTTTATGCATTCGCATGTGGTAATCAAATACATGATAAGAAGGCTTAGCTAAAAAATCTTTTATTACATATGTTAACTATTCATGGGTCTACTCATGAATTTCCATTCTCCTTTAATCACCGTGTGCACAGTATTTCATTACACTTACTTTGTTTCATTTTTCGAATGATAAGTGAACTATTTATTTCAATATTTTTCCTTACTCTTCACATATCCCGCTTCAACTCTTATGTCCGTATACAAATATGTGCTTGCCATTTCTTTACGAAGCGCACTAAAAATATATATGTTCTCCCGTACCAACATCCGTTACCGTTTCTTAACAGTAACTTATCGTATACATAAACGTGGAACCCAGTGCACGAGGCTCCACACCAAAACGGACTTTATGGAGATCAATAATGTATGCGGTCTTTTTCACGCATTGCAAAGAGGCTGTTTGCAGAATCGATCCTTGACGCCCAGCTCACCATGCAGGTGATCTAACCGTTGCGCTAAGCCTCCACCTCTAACTTATCACACACACAACACAAAAAAATTATCTGCACTGCAATTACACACCTATGGACGAACAAATAACAGTATGCATGCATACTGGATTTTTAACAAACGTATTACAACTATTATTACATATATACACACACATATATGCGCGCACGTATGTCTGTCTGTGTCTCTGTGCATATTTCACTACCATAACTGCATCGCACCCATAATTTTCACCCTTCCTTTTTGACACACGTCCAACGGACGTGCCACAGTACTCGTATATATATATATGTTGACGAATAACAGTAGTGAGATCTCACACGGCTTTCATCGTGGCTTGATGGAGGTAAACTAAACCATGTTTTTATTTAATTTAATTTAATAGATGTTACTCAACTTATTTTCAGAGTTAATCGTACGTACAAGTACTCATGTTTTTTTTGTTGAAAATTTTCAAACTGTGACGTATTGTGACGAACGGGATTTTCCACCTTCGAAAATCGACGTTAATATGTCCACTGTATTAGTGTCGAGAAATCGAATATCGGAAAACCCGATGATTTTTGGAAAAGAAAAGGAAGAAGTAAAAAAAAGAGAAAACAACACAGAATTTCACAATCGCAGCGGAACAATATATAATAGATAATAACATGTCTTTATACAAAAAGAACTATAACTGCTATTTATACATAACATCAACACAATACAACAATTTACACATGAATACTGGACAATTATTATAATTTGTCCTCACAAGTGCTGACTATACAGTCTAACATACACAGCGGAATATAACCAAGTATGTGGAATATGTCTATGTCATCCAGCTCGTCTCCTAAGCTTCATAACATCCTGACATGAATTTGTAATACTCGGTCTGACCCGAGCATTATAATAAAATAACAATCGAGTCAGTCTGAAAAACCATCGTAAGAAAACACAGTCAATTTGAATTTATTAAACTTATCAAAATCCTTTGAAAAACAAAGATATCTCGTACGACCACGTCATACATAAACACGATGGGTTTTTACCTTACGACAACTAAATATTTTTGTAGAAAATCCAGTGACATTATAATAGTGTCTAAATACAAATACTTATTCAAATAGCCGAAATTGTTAAATTAATTAAATTCCAGCATACTAGGCTCTACAACCAAAACCGTAATAGCTCATGTGACGCCCCGGCTCCAGTGACCGAAATATCAGAGAGAATTTACCGTCCGATGGCTCGAATCAATGGGCACACTAACTTTGGTCTGTAGATAAAAAGAAGGATTAAACTCACTTTGATTTTTGCCGAGGAGATAAAAACTTGGACCCTTTAAGATGATGAAGCCGGAAGTTGCGTACGTTACAGACTTTTTGATTTCAAGAGAAGTAAATGAATTGGGCGGTCATTTATATAGGAAGAGAGAGATTCTTTATAAGTGAAAGGTTAAACATATAAGTTAGTTTACCATCATCAAATAGATAAGAATGGTGAGGCATAATTATGAAAAAAAAATGATTGCTGAGATATGTCAGATTAATAGAACCGACTAGTATCTTTATTTTAGTAAGTTAATTATTTCTCACTCTTTAACCAAATTTTTTTTATACACCCTTAACCACGATATCCCCCTACCGCAATTCGTTCTCCGATTATAATTCCGCTCTGGCGTTTTACTCCAAATTTTATTTTATCTCCATAACGATTATTTATTTATTTATTTATTACTTTTTTTTAACTAAATTTAGTGCTACATTTTAAAACAGCAACGGGATGTTACAGCTCATATTGGAGAATGGATTACATACAGTGACTAGACACTGGGGTACCACCTATCACAGTACACGTCCAGAAAAATATACCGAAGAACTCACCCGGATCCCCCACAACACAAGACCGGTTCTACCCCTAACTTGGATAGCATCGAATATGCTATCACCCCGGGTGTTCCTACCCTTATCGAGCTCTCACATCACCGTATTTATAATATCCGAGGGTATCTAGAAAGGTGATAAACATACCCTAATTGGGTGGGACACACTTAACCTTGCTGCATCTTTCCCGATTTTCAGTCATTCTGGTTTACGAGGCTTGAGGTTACGATTACCTTTTTAAAAGTATTTATACTTGTAATGCTCCTTGTCCTCCAATAACAATATGCTAAAAGCATTCGTCCATACAAGTTTGTTCTGGGTCTGAACGAAACTGAAGCCAAAATTCCTACTACATCCATTTTGGAATCATCCTTGGGATTAGTAGCGATTAGCCGTTGCACTTCAATGCTCCAACTTCGATTCCATGCTCTTGTCTCCACCTCGAAAGCGTATTCGTTGGATTGAGGTGGTTTTCGGATAACCTATCCGATCCCGGTCTCTTCGAAACAACGTTCGATATTTTCGGTAAAGTCAACCTCGGTTCTTCAGGAAATAAATAGAAGAAAATAAGATCAGAGATCACCTCTTAACCGTTAGTAGACGGATTTTATAATTGTCGTCCTAGAAGAACGAAACGAGTTTATACGTACAGTATAGCACCTTCGACGGTAATTGTACCATATAATCCTCATGTTTCTTCTAGATATTTTCAAAGTTATGTTTTTGGTACGTATTTGATAATCAATTATTTAACTATCACATAAACAATCATTGAACAAAAAATTTCATTTTCTACTGAAATCACTAAGTCTTATTTAATTTAAATTTTAATAAATTAAATCTCTTATCAAAAAGGTATATAGTTATCTTATCGGAGTAAGTATGTTCACAAACCATTCCCTTCAAAAATATTTGAAAACCTTTTAAAATAATATGGAAAGCACCATGCGATAATAACCATAGATTCGCATCTCAATGGTTACGTCTCTATCCCAGAGAAATCCAAACTTAACTACAGGCAATCTCTACCTTCGATTTCCGCCATGAATATGCCATTACTTTCCGAAAACTTTATTTAATAATTAAATATACTTTTGAACAATTAAAATAATTACATAACTTTGAAACAATAATTAATTTCGATTTATTAATAAAATTCTAATCGATTTACAAGTCTTGTCTATAAAACTTATAATTCATTTTGACAATTTAAAAATATTTCAGTAACTAACTTTCTGAAATCTTTTATGCTAAAACATTTTTAAATTACTTAGCTAAATAACTAAAAATCCTCTTTTTTTTAAAATCAACTTCTCGATAAAAATAATATTTTTTCGATCCTAATATAACCAATCTAATATTTATAAATCTCTCTTGATTTATCACCAATCTATTTACGTCCCCAATTACATCAATCCCTTTTTCACATTTCCAAAAGGTAAAATCTATCATTTCTTTTTAAACCGATTTAGCCATCTCATTATATACTCTTACCGTGAATCTATATCTCCAATTTATCAAATGATAATCATTTCAATTTATTTATAGATATTGTTTATAAATCTCATAGTCTCATTTCCCATTTACAATGGTTCACCTCACTTAAATCCATTATAATCGATTTCTAAATTAAATTCCATTTATCAATCAATTTCTTAAATAACACAAACCATATTCCAAAACTAATCAAATCTCGATTCTATTTCCATTTCGTAATTTAGAAATCTTATTTAAGATCTAGTATAACCAATGTTATGTTTATTTCCAAATTTTCCTTTTGTTCTCTAAAATATTAAAAATTTCAATTTTAATAGCATTTTATATTCAAACAAGTATCACTTAAGAATTATTATTTAAAATCCTTATATACATTATTCCAAAATTTCCAACTAAAATATCACGGAACAGTCAACTACAAAGTCAAACCATTTATTTTACCCAAATCAATTTCGTCAAACCATTTAGTTTACCCAAATCAATTTCTTTTAACTAACCCAAAACTCTATATAAATATTTTACTTCCAAAATCCCATTTTAGTTTCTTCTCAAATTCAGAACATGTATTTATGGTATTTTTAAAATACCAAAATATAGGTCAGTGCTACCATAGCATCCAATAAATTCAAATCACACTATAATCTATCATAGATTATTCAAACATATCATATATCACTATATATGAAATTAAATTGAACATTTTTTAGGAATCCAATTGGATTCCTCCAACCTGTTTTCATGCATCCACAGATGTTAATACAAAATAAAAATACCAAACCCGCTTCAGGCGGGATATTGCAGTAATATAGGGTCATCCGCTATTATATGGGGCGCATATGATCTCATCCGCTCCAACGTCGAGAAATATATCCAACTACTAATCTATATACCAATATGTTAATATAACATCCAACTGATATTAATTTATAAATTCAACCAATCATCCAAAATTAATTTTAATCATTTAAATTAATTTAGTAATCCAAATAAGTGAGATTTTACTCACATTATTTTCTATTGTCGTCGAGATGTTCCAGTTTGGAACTGAAACTGGACGCCGTCCGATTTTAGCCCAATTTTTGACAGTCGGCCAAACCAATTTCATTTTGAAGCTCTCGCCACCATGATGCAACGTTCGTTTAATTTCGATCTTGCATGCAGGAGTTATACAATTTTTAAGTTCATCGATGATATAATTAAATTAAATACTAACTTAACTTTTATTTAATCAAAAACCCATACCCAAAAGAACATGGACCCCGGCCAAACTAACATCATCTTCCCCATAACATGAACACTCCCTATGGCTTCAGGAAACGGTGCACGTGTGCACCCAAGCATTGATATGCGACTTCACTCATTAAAATTCCAAATCGACTTCACCAACACGACCGCCATCTCCTTCTCGACACGTTAGTACCCACGACCCAGACTCTGATGCCCCATAGCAAAACGCGACCTCGACCTCGCTCTCACGTCCCTGTAGCAATGTTGCACACCCCATAACGCCACCGAGTGCCACAAACTCGTAGGTGTTCCTTCCTCCGAGAAACGCTCCACCACCTTCGAAAACGTCAAACACGACCTCCACCTCTGATAAAATGAAACCCTAGCCATGGCTGCTCCAAACTGAGCTTCCCAAAACTTCACCGCACCTATCGAGACTTATATCAAATTAAAGCTTTGCTTTAAACTAGATTTTAAAACAAGTTTGAGATTGTTTAGTTGAATATAAGAGGGGAAATCAATTTTTTTTAAGTTTCCATTTTTTTTCTTTGTTCTACAACTGTTGCATGTGTTTTTGAAAAGAAGAGGGATGTGATTTTTGAAGGGAACGGTAATAGATAGGTGGGATGGTTGATGGAAAGAAAGTGAAAGATTTGAAGGGTTGACTAAAAAAAATATTAATAAATTTTCAAAATGTCTCGATTTACGTAGCTTAAAATCTCGAACCCCTATCGAAGCGTGCCGCCAGGCATTCATAATGTTATACCCCCATTTCGAACGCAATGGAAAATGTTTCAAGTCCTAATTCGACCGTATGGAGAAGATTTTCTTTTGAACTCAATTATTATATTAAAATTTCGATATTAAATTCAATGCATTTAAAATCTGAAGTAAAAATAAAATCTGCAATTTACAAATCTGCAACCTTCAAACCTGCAATAAAGCTCAACTGCAAGCCAATATCTGTTTCAACTTAAAATGGCGACTGCATCTTGTTCTCGGTCTCAATCTTTCCCTCTTTCCTCCTTCAATTGTACTCAGTTGCAATCAAATTTTTTAGATGGAGATTCGGTTTCTTATTATCATCGATTTTATGCCCAAGTGGTAACGACCGACCGCCTTCTTTTTCTTTTCTAGTTTCGAGGTCTCAGCATACGAACAAAAGATGGATTGATTCACGCTCCTCCAAATCTTATTGCTTTAGACGTGGTGATGGAAACCATTTCGCGTCTCAATGCCGTGATCCCATCAGGTGTTTTCAGTGCGGCAAATTTGGCCACAAAAGTTTCAATTGTTCGTCTATTGCTGGTTCTTCAATTTCTTCTGAGTTCTTGGTTGAAAATGGTTTTCAATTCATGCTTAAGATTATGCTCTTGAAAGCGATTTTGCTTGATCACTTATGGCATTTTCGAGTAGATGGATTCAATTTCTTGGAAGATCTGCTTCTCCATTTCAATGTTGTTAATGTCCCAAACATCGGTGAAGGTTATAGGGTTAGATTCGGTGACCCTGAATTGTTTTTTTGAAAAATCGATTCTTCTGTGGATTCTTCTTGTTCTCCTGTTCTTTTAGCAGAGCATGGGTTCTTGTTTGTATTGAAATTTATCTACTTGAGGGGAATCTTACTTAACAATCTCAGGAACAAGCGTTCAGAAGGTTTAAAGCTCTTAGAGGATCTTTTAATACATTTTAACAATGTGAATTTGCCTAACACTGATAAGGGCTCTCTGGATATTTCTGATGTCTCAATGCAGAGTACTGCTTATCCAGTTTCTTCTGTCATGTTGGTAGATCAAGGGGCATTTCTTGAAACTTTTAGAAGTGAAGATTCTGATTTTTTTTGATCCTATTCTGTTAGACCCAGATGTTGCTCTTTGTAAGTCCATGCTTGTTTCCGAGGATTGTCAATCTATTTCTGATAATGATTTTATCAATCCAAAGCACAAAATAAGTTCGTGTTGCGCTTCTAATTTGGATTCTTTTATGATTCCTATCTCCAACAAATTTGATTGCCTCGATTCTGATTTTGCTTCAAAGTGCTCGTTTTTGTCAGAGGTCAGTGATACCTTTTGCCTTGAATCTACTCCTGTTAATTCCTCAAAGCTAGATGAAGGTGATCACTCTAATGCTGCTTCCGATTGTCCCTCTATTGTTTTTTTTTTTGATTTAACAAATAGACTTGGTGATCTTCAGCCCTTCTTTCCTGAGAGTGATATTAGTTCTCTCAGTGTTGTTGATAGTTGCCTTTATTTGGATGATTCTGATTGTAGACTGATTGATTTGGTTTTTCATTTACCTTAGAGTACTGGGTTTAGATTGGATTCCTTCGTTTCCTGCTTTTGGTCAGATGAAGCTTCTAATGGGGTTATTGCTCCCCTGTCTACAGGGGTTACTGATATTGATGTTGTTGATTGGTGCTTAAATGATGAATCGCTTGTAGATGATGAGTTTGTTTCGGTTGTTGAGAATCATTTGGATATTGAAAAGCTTTTGGCAGGAAGGTTTGATGTACATTCTGTGCACGATGCACTTGATTTATCTGTTCAGGTTGATCATTCTAGTGATTTGGATAGAGAGGTTATGTCTGATGTGATTTCCCCTTTAGTTAATACTTCGAAATTGGTTAATTGCTTGGTGGATAGTTGTCTCAGTGATAAATTGGATCCTATCTCTTGTGATGATGGTGATATCACAGATTCTTCCTCTGTAGTTCATTTGGATGGAACTGAGAATAAGATAGTGGAATATAAGGGTCCAGCTGTTTCTTTTGTATCTGGTGATTTGGTTAGTGTTTCTGGGTGTGCTTTGTCTGGGCAGTTAGGTGAGACTGGTGGTGCTTTTGCTCCTTCTTTTTCCTCTTCGAGGAGAGGTAGACATAGAAAGCTTACAGCTTCTAGCGGGTTGGTTCGTCGGAGTGTCAGGATTCGTGACAGTTGCTCTCTGCCTTCGGGTGAGTTTCCTGGTTCGAACACCGTGAGCGGTGTTTCGGAATCAGGCTCAGGTACGCATTTTGATTTGGGCGGCACTTATTCGTCTTATGCTTTGGGTGGCTTATCTGCTTCTGATTTCAGTCAGTTAGCTAGTAGCTCTGCTTTTATTTTCTCTGACTTTGAGCTAGATCGCGAGTTTATTAGAAATAAGGAACTTGATAGGGCTAGATCTATGGGCTTATGAGAGTCATTAATTGGAACATTAGAGGTTTAAGTGACCTTAATAAATGTGATAAAGTTAAAATCTTTTTTAAAGACCTTTCTATTGATATTGCTCTTTTACAAGAGACTAAAATAGAATGTCATGACTTTCATTTTTTTAGAAGATTAGGTGACTATTGTTTTAGTAAATGGGTTTTTCTTCCTTCGGTGGGTTACTCAGGATGTTTAACGATTGGTTGGAGAGATAATCTTTTTAAATTACTTCAGTGTATTCAAAAGCAGCATTCTTTACATATTATTTTAATTAATTTAGTTGATAATTCTTTTTTAAATATTTCTAATGTTTATGGGCCCAACTCTAAAATCGATAGACGGATTCTCTGGAATGAATGTCTTGAGTTTAGATCTCTTGCCCCCGGTTCTTGGATATTGGGGGGTGATTTTAATGTTACTCGTTTTATCGGGGAGCGTTCTCCCCGAGAAGGAGATTATTCGGCTATGGAGGAATTTGATCAATTTATTATTCATTCTAATTTGATCGAAATTCCTCTATCCAATAGAGTGTTTACTTGGAGCAATAATAGGGATTCTCCCTCTTTTGCTCTATTAGATAGATTTTTCGTTAGTGATGAAATTGAGGATAAATTTCCTATCTGTAGAGTGTCAGGTTTACCTTACACTCTTTCAGATCATTGTCCCATTATCCTTTCTTGTGACAGTCATAGAATTTTTAGTAGAGCCTTTAAATTTGAAAAAATGTGGTTTCTAGAACCAGGTTTTTCAAATTTAATCATCAATAAATGGTCTTCTATGAGTTTTTATAGTGTTAAATATCATGACAATTCTGCCAAAGCTTTTGTGCTCAAGCTTAGAAAACTTAGGATTTTTCTTAAAAACTGGAATAAAAACGTTTTTGGTAATATCAAAATTAAAAAAGATAATATTCTTAATGAGTTGCTTAAACTTAATAAGATTGAAGAATCTAGACAGTTAAGTTTAGGTGAGAGAAATGTTCTTAATAACTTAAAAAATGAACTTAATTCTATTCTTGATAAAGAGGAAGTTATGTGGAAACAGAGATCTAATTTTCATTGGATTAATGAAGGTGATAATAATACCAATTTTTTTCATAATATTGCTAATTGTAGAAAACGTAGTAATACAATTAATTCCATTTTAGTTAATAATGTGGAATTAGTTGATCAACGTGATCTTAACAATGCTTTTACTGAATATTATAAAGAAATCTTTGGCATTAAAAATAAGCATAGAGTTAGTGTTAGATGGAATGATCTTTATCCATCTTTCTCTAACATTAATCTTTCTGATTTAGATGTTCCTTTCACTGAAGAGAAAATCCGAAAAGCCATTTTTGATTTACCTGGAGATAAATCTCCGGGCCCGGATGGTTTTCCTATTTTCTTTTATCAATCTTTTTGGGAGGTTTTAAAATTTGACTTAATTTGTATGTTTAATGAATTTTATAATGGTAAACTCCAATTAGGTTGTTTTAATTTTGCTAATGTTATTTTATTACATAAAAAAGTTGGTGCTAACTCTTTACAAGATTTTAGACCCATTTCACTGATTAATTGCTCTGTTAAAATTATTTCTAAAGTTTTAGCTAACAGACTTAGTTTAAAAATGAACGATCTAATTGATTGTTCTCAATCAGCTTTCATTAAAGGTAGAAATATTACTGATGGTGTAGCTGTTGTTCAAGAATATATTAATTTTTGTTGTAAAAATAATATTACTTGTGCTATTTTAAAATTAGATTTGCTAAAGCTTTTGACTCGGTTGATTGGGATTTTCTTATAGACATTTTACTTGCAAGAGGCTTTAGTAATAGATGGATTAACTGGATTATTAACTTGCTTAAAACAGGTAACTCTTGTATCATGGTTAATGGTGTTTTAGGTAATAAAATTCAATCTAAGAAAGGTTTAAGGCAAGGGGATCCTTTATCACCCCTTCTGTTTAATTTAGCGGCTGATGTCTTTTCTAAAATTATTAAGAATGCTGTTAGCAATAATCTTTTGGGTTTTATTGGTAATGATATTTCAAGTTTTGGTTTGTCCGTCCTTCAATTTTCTGATGATACTTTGCTTTTTTCCTCCCATCTTCCCAATCACATTATTGCTCTCAAGTTTATTCTCTATAGTTTTGAACTTTTATCAGGTTTAAAAATAAACTTTGATAAAAGTTCTGTCTTAGTTTTAAATGATTTTAATAATGTTGAAAATTTAGTTGCTAATACTTTAAATTGTAAAACTATGAGTTTTCCTTTCGATTATCTTGGTTTTGTTATTAGACCTTCAAAAATTAAGCATGATAATTGGTTGATTATCATTGATAAAATTAAAAATAGGATTTGTAATAGGAAGTGAGATTCTTATCTAGAGCTGGTAGACTGGTTTTAATTAATTCTGTCTTATCAGCTCTCCCTATCTATTGGATGTCTATGCATCTTTTTCCAGGTTGGGTGATAGATAAAATAAATAAAATTAGAAGGGATTTCCTTTGGAGCGGTGATAATCCTAACAGTAGCATTAAATGTTTAGTTAATTGGGATACTGTCTGTAAGTCTAAAAAAGAGGGTGGTTTAGGAGTCATTAATTTACATAATATGAACCTGTCTCTTCTTGGTAAATGGTTATGGAAATTTAGAGATTCTAGTGATAATGCCATTTGGAAGGAGATTATTTCTAAATATTACTACAATGGTAGTTATAACCTCTATCATATTAGTCCTTCGATGTATAATAAGCTTTCTTATTTTTGAAAATCTATTTTAAAATGTTGTGATATTTTTAACCTAGGTATTAATATTATTGTTCATTCTGGTAATAATACTTCTTTTTAGCATGATAGTTGGATTTCCTCTATTCCTCTTAAGAACGAGTTCAAAGATTTACATTATATTTGTAACTTTAAATTTGCGCTTATTTCTGATGTTTTTAACTCTGATAGTGACCTTCCTTGGATTTTCAACTTTAATGGTATTTTAGTTGGTCCTACCCTTAGACAACTTTATTTGCTTTATGCCAAGCTTAATCTTTATAACATTGACAATGATAATGACTATATTAGTTGGGAGTGGGATAAAAGTAAGAAATATTCTTCTAACTCCTTCTACAAATTTATTAACTTTTTGGGGACTTCTGTCAATTGTTTTAAATTTATCTGGAAGTCTAATGCTCCTCCTAAATCAAAGATCCATATGTGGCTCATCATTCATGGTAAATTAAATACTATTGAATTTTTAAAAAGGAAAAATATTATCATTGATAATAAATGTTATTTTTGCAACACACACTCTGAAGATATTAATCATATTTATTACGAATGCTTGGATGCTCATTATATTCTTATTAAGACCCTTAATATTTTTGAGTTTAATATTAGTTCTAGAATTTCTGATTGTTTTTTCTATTGGGACTCTTTTAGATTTTTGTTTAATAAGGATTTTAGATTCTTGCTTGATACTCTTTTCATTATTTCTTGTTGGTTCATTTGGTTTGAAAGAAATCAAAGGATTTTTAATAATAAAAATCAACATAAAAATAATTTGATTATTATAATTTCTAATTTCTGCTTAAATTGGATTTCTAATCCCAAATATAAATTAGCCAAAATTAATGGCTTTAAGGATTACCTTAACAAGGTTAGAAATAATATTAACATTTACAAACTTAACATCAATAATTTTGTTTCCAATAATTCTTATATTTATCCCTTTGCTGATTATAATAATGATCACTTGATGCACCATAATTCTCTTTCAATATTAGGTCCATAAATTTATTTCTAGTTTTTTAGAACTGTTTGTTTTTTGTTCTAGTTTTTCCTTGTTTTATTTTTCTCTTTGGTTTTTATTCTCACATATATGTATATAAATTCTATTTATATACATATATGTGATTCTTTCTAACTTGATTTCCTAGTTAAGTTTCAGGTTTGGATTAGGTTGGTTGCTGGTTTTTCTCTTGATTGGTTTGCAGGATAGCTTGCAGCTTTATTCAGGTTGGCAGGGTATCTTTTCGCAGGGATTCGGATTGCATCTGGCTTTTCTTCTTGTTTTCTCCAGGTCTTCTGTGTGGAGTTTTTCATTTTGGTCCATCTTTTGGAGTTCCTCTATTTGGACCTTCTAAGGCTTTTCCTTTGAGTTTTGTACTTAGCATTTCGGATTTTAGATACCTCTAACACCCTAGTATTAGGCGGTGGCCTTGCTGGAGCTCAGTATTAGGGTGAAATGGGCGGTGGCTTTGCCGGAGCTCATTTGATGGGTTTCTATTTCTTTTCTTTTTCTAGTTTTTTAGATGTGCCACCTGCCAAGCATGTTGGCAGCTCCTTATTATTTGTTTTATATAGTGCTACATGTGTGCTCTCCTCTTTTATTAGAGGATCACACATTTTTCTCAAAAAAATTCAATGCATTTATACCCCAAACGACCAAATGATAAATCTAAACCCTGCGAAATTTGAAATTCGATAATAATACACTATTACGGGTCCAATGGAACTGGTTTCTTCAAAATTTGAGACCGTGCCTCAGAATGTTATTTTCACTCATTAATTCAAGTGAGATATTTATAAATGAGTAAATCGCTTTTAAATCCAATTTAAAATTTTTATTATCTTTTGTTCTTATAAATAAAAATTAAATAAGCTTTGAAACTATTTTTATCAAGCTTAAAACTCAAGATTCAATTATTTGAGTAAATCTTAATTATTAAATTATCGAATAATTCATTACATTTGAAATTCAAGTTAAAAATTAGCTTTTAAATATTCCAATTTCAAATAAGTAAAGTTCTAGGTCGTTATATTCCTCCCCCCTTAAAAGAATTCCATCCTCGAAATTGCTAAGGTAAGAAGAATGGCCTAAAACCCATTAACTTCCTCAAACCCTATCTGTTTAAACAACTTCCCTAAATAAATTTTATTTAAAACACATTATCACTTTTTCCAATTTCCAAATTCATCCATATATTCCGATAATATTATTTATTCAACCATTTCGAGTTATAATTCAAAATCAAATTTTAGTTATTAAAATTTTCCCTAAAATTTTCTAACTCCTTATATTTTCGAATTTTTTTGCTACCGTCTCCTTTGCGCGGCTAGATCTGAACAACTATAAACCGCCACTACGGGACCAAATCATCAAAAGAAAACAAAAGTCAAGTGGCTCGATCATAAAATCATCAATTTCAAGCAATAATTTAAACATGTACCTTTTGTCGGGTGATCCAGTTTTCTTACGATATCAAAGACATCAATTTAGCTTTTGGTTTTAATACCTACACCCTACTTACCAATGATATCCAAACATATAATTCAAAATCATTTTATTTTAACCAAAATCTTCAATATTTGCTTTACTTAAGCCCATACGATGTACATAAATTATCCGTACGCAATATCAAATCAGTTCGCTTGCTCGATTACACAATTTTACTTACGAACTAATATCGTTCACACGACTCTCTAATACGGACTCAAATCTGGTTTCTTGATTAGAAACCGTCATTCTCCTTGCATAGCCATATACTATGGTAGAGAATCGTAGAATCAATTAAAAATCCACATTCAATATTCCCCGTCGAAAATCGAGCGAAAAATCCTAATTCGTATCGATATAAATTATCTCGAAATTATGTGCTCGAATCTGGATCAAACCATTATGCAAAATAGATAATATACGTATAACTTAGATATTTATTTCCATTGATTCTTAGCTATATCAAGTTCTTTTATTCACATTTACTTTCATGTCCATTCAGTTATTCACAGTTATCATTCACATTTATACTTCACATTCACCTATTTACTTGGTATATCCCTTAAATACCAATTCCACTTAAGAATTTCACCACCAAATTTTCTTAGTCAGTTATAAATATTTTATACAAACTTCTTATGGTTATTCCTATTTCATAACTTAAGTTCATATCTATTTAACTCAAATCCAATTTCAATTTTCCAATTTCAACATTCAATTTTATCAATCAGCATTCCAAATCTCAATAAATTCCATTTCCAATAATTATTTCATTTAGCCTAACTTATGCTAAAATTTTGAATTCCACTTTATCTAACTTAACTCAAGTTAAGTTTTTAATCCACAATTCAAATTAAAAGTTTATAAGTTATCAAACTTACTCATATTCTATAAAACATTTTGTATAAATATCCTAGAGTTAACACTTTGTTCTAAGTATTTCAAATCATTTTTGAAACCATATATATACATAATCCCTTGGTATATCAAATTATTCCTCTCAATTTCAAAATCAACTTAGTTTCACCAAAACGAAAACTCCTATGGTAGCAAATTCCTCTCTTGGAAACTCGAAAATGAGCATCGATGATGCTGCAGTCATCACCGAAATTTATTTTCCAGCGACCAAAGTGAGTTCAGTGCTTTTTTCCAGTAAAATTCCTTTTAAATACTTCCAATTCAAAAATATTCTTCAAATAATATCACTATTATTTTCCAAGACTTTAAAAACATTTCAAAACCAATGGAAATTAAATTTCCAAATTCCCAATCTTCAAACCCTTTTAACAATCATATTTAAATATACTTCTGGAATTTCATTTCGTTTCAAATTATAAATCACATTTACAACATCGCTTTTACATAATCTCATTTTGCTATATGAAATTATTTCGTTTTGATTATAATACCAACTTTTATTCAATCACCACAAGAACAAATGATAATAGTTTAATATCATCATTCCCTAACAACCAAGCACACCATATATAACATGACAATCTTTCTGAAAAATTATTCTTTTACATGTAAAATTAATCTGGGTAAAATTATTTCATTTACCCCATTTCAAAACAATACCATGTCGAGTTGCTACGTTCAAGTGTTTGGAGATCCCTATCAATAACGTTAATTACTCGTAATGACCAAAATTCATAAGCCACTCAATAGATCAATCAACACAATATAAAAGAATTTTATATACACTAATAAATACGCGCTCATATCTATTAATACACTCAAACACATTTTAGGGTACTACCAACCCTATCTTTAATGAGTTACCCCATCAAAGCTAAGGTTCTCGCTTAACCTTTAGCTCTGATATAAAATGTGATGAATGAGATTTTCGACCCTCGAAAATCAACATTAATATGTCCACTGTATTAGTGACGAGAAATTGAATGCCAGAAAACCCGATAGTTAGGGAAAAAATGTGAGAAATGCGGATTACGGATCTTAAGGCTAGGATAAACACTAGAGGGGGGTGAATAGTGTTTTAAGAAATTACTAAATCTTTTTGAATTTATGTTAATTTGAACACAAATGTATGCAATATTCAGACACAGATGTGATCATAGAAACAAACACAGATGCATAAATAAAGTAAAAGAAGTAAAAGAAAGAACACACCGGATTTTATACTGGTTCGGAGTTACCCTACATCCAGTCCCGCACACAAGTATGGATTTTCTTTCAAAAGCAATTTTACAATTACACCCTCGATTTCAAGGCCATGAGGTACACTACACCTCTCCAGATTCACAATCCTCTGGATAGAGATACTTGATTTCACGGGCAACAAGTTCACCCAATTGATTTCTAGGGCTATAATCACACCTTTTCTCACTTGATTGATTTCCAAGGCTACGATCACATATTTTCTCGCTAAATTGATTACAAAGAAGTCTATACTCTGAATAGCACTGAGGATCTTGTTGAGATAGTGATAGAGAATCAAACCAGAAACGATCTAGTTAGATTCAATGTTGATTTCAGCAGAGTAA
The DNA here is from genome assembly GCA_030765085.1 of Allium cepa. NCBI lineage: Eukaryota > Viridiplantae > Streptophyta > Magnoliopsida > Asparagales > Amaryllidaceae > Allium > Allium cepa. The sequence continues at coordinate 324,566,371 of CM060939.1, forward strand.
TGGCAGCCATGTCCATTCGTGAAAGGATATGATGAATAGACACTTTTTTGAAATTTAAATTTTGAAACCAACTGCCACTATGTCAACATGGGTATCTTGAGTATGTCGACATGCCAAAGGAAATTTTGGTGCTTTGTTTTTCTTTGAAAATAACTTTTATCTTATATTAAAACTATTTTAAACTTTTATAAATATACTTAACTATAGTTAAAATACATAAGTAAATACAAAGAATAATATTTTGGTATATATATAAAATTTTACTATAATTTTATATTTAAATCTAAATATAAATATAAAACATTAAATATATTATTATTTAAAAGATAATTTAAAACCAAGGATAATTTGATTTTGAAATTAAAGATTATTTTAGGGCTAAATGTATTTAAAATCAGGATAAATGTTCTTTATTTTAAAAGGAAGGTTTTGAAATCATTTTGAAAACAAGATAATTTTGTAAAATCATTTTAAATAAAAGTTAGCGGATACAAAACAATGTTCCACTAGATTTTTCGTAGGTTCCATCCCACTTAGGGTTCCATCCCTTTAACAGGCTCGAAGTGGATTCCATTCAACGAATAAATTGGATTTTAAGATGCCAGTGATTTTCTAGGATTTTTAACAAAATTCCTAATTAAATTACTAATTAAATTACTTGAAATCTTGAACTCTTGATATTCTTGATACTCATGAGTCTTCAATCTTGATATCTTGAATCTCTATACTGTGCAGTCTTCATTCTTGGTACCTGCATGGTTAAATCCTGCATATATATCTAAACTATAATGTTAGTATTTATATTTTATAATCTTATTCTAAGGTTGTTGTTATCAAAACCATCATCTCAAGGACTAACAAAAAGAAAAGGAAGAGGTAGAAGAAAAGAGAAAACAACAACACATAATCTCACAATCGCAGTGGAATAATATATAATAGATAATAACATGTCTTTATACAAAAAAACTATAACTGTTATTTATACATAACATCATTAGAGTACAACAATTTACACATGAATACTAGACAGTTATAATAACTTGTCCTCATAAGTGTTGACTATGCAGTCTAACATACACGGCGGAATATGACCAAGTACGTGGAATATGTCTCTATTATCTAGATCGTCTTCTGAGCTCCATAGCATCCTAACCTGAATCTGTAATACTCGGTCTGACCGGAGCATTATTATAAAATAACACTCGAGTCAGCCTGGAAAACCAGCGTGAGAAAATACACTCAAATTGAATTTATTAAAGTTATCAAAATCTTTTGAAAAACAAAGGTATCTCGTAAGACCACATCACACAAACACGACGGGTTTTTTACCTTACGATAACCAAACACTTTTAAAGAAAATCCAACGATACTGTAGTAGTGTCTATAAAAATACTTATTCAAATAGCCGAAATTGTTACATTAATTAAATTCCAGCACACTAGGCTCAACAATCAAAACCATAAAGGCTCGTATTGGAGAATGGATTCCATGCAATGACTAGGCATCAGGGTATCACCTATCACAGTACATGTCTAAAAAAATGTACCGATGATCTCGCCGGGATCCCTTACAACACAACACTGGTTCTACCCCTAACCCGGATAGTACCTTCAAAGATTCCGGTTAAAATCAAATTTAAATTGATAATTTATATAAAAATCTGGATTGAATTGTGAATTAATTTGATATTTTCCAAATTAATAAGATATGTGCCTGTTTATTTATATAAATAGATTGTAATTTGAAATTTGAATTTGAATTTTTCGAAAATAATATATGTGTTTATATATGGATTGAGAATAGAATTTTGATTTGGAAATTCAAAAATGAATATCTTATAAATAAATTGAATTTATTAATTTTATATTTCAAAGGAACTAATATATATATATATATATATATATATATATATATCTAAAGTTGGTTTGTAAAATGAGATTTAAATAAAAGATTTAAAATACTTTTCTTTTATATATAATTAGTATATATGTATAAATAAATACAAAACTTTAATATGCGTATATTGAAAATAATAAGTATAAAATTTGAAACACACACACACACACATGTATAAAGCATAACTAAATATAGTTTGTAAGTATATAAAAAGTTTAAAACACTTTTCTTTCATAAATATAGTTAAAGATATAAACATAGATTTTATAAAAGGTTCATTTCTTTTGCTTTCTTTTAAATAAATAACAAGATTTAATATATATATATATATCTTTTGAAATAAAAATGGTTCATATGATTTAAATAAAATTTGGTAAAAAAAGTTTAATGTGCATTTTCTTTTAAAAATATAGATTGTATGTGTGTGTGTGTGTGCATATGTATATAACATTTAAAACACATAATACAAATTTATTTATTTAAAGTATAATAGTTTGAAAATGAATAAAAGCATTAAATGCATTCTTTTAAAATTATATATAAATAAGAAAACATATTGCCAAAATTTAAATAATTAATAAAAATATAAGATAAGGGTTTAAACATAAACATACTTGTTTTTAACAAGTGTAAAGATTTTAAAATACATAGCAACAAGTGTAACCATTTTTAACATGCATGAAAACAAATGTCACTTTTATTCTCATTTTTAAAAATAAGTAAATAATAAAAAAAGAGAAAAAAAGTTGTATAAACACATTTCTACTCTTCCTTTCTCACTTTCTTTGATATTCAAAATCCTAAAAATGCAAAACCAGGAAAAATAAAAAAAATGAGAAAGGAATTAAACCAAAACCTGAAAAAATTCAAGTAAAATCATCACAGTTTCAAATCAAAGAATCAATTCAACACAAAGCAAATCAAAATTCAAAGTAGCAGAGCATCTCAAACCTGGAAATCAAAACACATAACAAAGAAAAAAAATTCAAACAAAGGCTTCTTTTCAAAACCTGAAGCTGTAGATCATCTCAAAATAATCAAGCTTCAATTCTATATCAAGTAACAGATCAAGCAAAACAAATGCAAGATCAATTCAACAATCAAAACAGTTTTTCAGGATCAAATCTATTTCCAGTTTGCAAAAAATCTTCTCTATTTCTTCATCTAGGTGAGCAAACCCCTTGACCCTGTTATATCTCTTGATGTTTAGATTTGTATTTGAATTATGATATGAAATGTGCTTGAATGATTGTGTGAATATGCTTGCATGTCTCTGTATATATGTCTATGACTGGGTGCATGTCTGTAAACAGGTATATATATACCTCTCTATTTATATTAACAGGCTCAATTCCTCCTGAAAAATTCATATCTTCCTATATAATCAAATTAAGGTTATGATCATAAAAGTGAAAAGGGTAGTATGAACGTAATATCAATTTTAAAAATAATTTCAAGTATATTTATTTAGTAATTATTTCTAAAATGGAAAAATACATTTGAATCATTTAAAATTAGAAAAATCAAGTAGCAAATTTCGTGTTTAATTATATAAACTAATTCATAGTGAAGAATGATGATTTTTGGTGTGACAATCATGATTTTTAAGATTAGAGATGATTAGAAATTGCGAGTTGATCAATTTATGCCTTTTCGTCGATTTTCGATGATCGACGACAAATGGTTCGTCGTGTTTTGGTCTGGAGGTAATACGAAGATCGAAGGTCAAGGGAAAAATGGAAGGAATTTTTTTTAGACCATTGGAGTGCCCTAGCGACGTCGAACTAGGGCTCAACTGCTTGTTTTGGTTAGTGGGTTTGTCGAGGTGATTTCTTCGTCATGGATGGATCGGGGATGATCAGAACGAGGGGTTGTAACAACCAGATATTTTCAGCCATTCGCATCCACACATGCCGGACTTGAATTGCTCAAAATACCGCAGTGTAAATAAATTTAGAGCAAATGAAATACAAATACAGAATTACAGACACAGAAATATCAGAATAACTCGCAGCGGAAATTTAAATACCATAGTAGTTCATGAAGCTACTATAACAAACTCTCAAAACATAATACATAGTATCATTCTGGAAAAACCATATACAATAGAAATCTCAAATACATAAAAGTTTATAAATACCAGAGCTGAAATAGAACAATTGAACTGAAAGGGAATAGATAACTAGATAAGCAGAATCTCCAGCGATTCCTAGCTCCAGAAAAGAAATCCAAAGCTAAGCTGTAAATACTTAGGCTGATCCGAGCATAAAGTAAAACACAAAACACTCGAGTCAGGACATATATACTTATATAATAAAAACCAACTCAAGTGAACTGTAGTAGAAATATACAATAACTTAAAGGATGCTTGGGATCGCCCATCCTTTAAGGATCAGTTAAACTATAAATTAAATACATCCCGTGGTTAAAATTTCAAAATGGTATTTTATACTTCGAAATAAAATATCATTTCAAAAATTCAATATCATTCAAAAATCCATTTCAAAATATCAAATATCATATCTTCCAAACCACATTCATTTATTTAAAATACCATTTCAACACACGTTTCAAATAGTTTATATTTCAAAACAAATTACTTCATTTTAAATCATAAAAATGAAGTTATTATATTTAATAATTAAATTATTAAATTTCCAAAATTTTAATCTTTCAAAATTCATTTATTCACTTAAGTTTATTAAAATAATGAAAATTCAACTTTCGCAGCATTTAGAAAAATGATACGGAAAGTTACTTTTAAAACAACTCAATTTAACAAAAGACAACATTCAAAATGCTGTAATAGGGTTACACTATTTCAAATAAAACCTTAGTTAAATTCAACAATTATAGCACTTACAAAGTTCTATAATAGCCTTTAATTCAATTTAGCCCCTTAGTTCATTTATATTAACTACAACATTTACAAACGTTATAATATCCTTTATTTTAGAAAATAATAGCATTTAAAAATGCTGTTAATTAAATTTCAAATATTCACTATACTTTCACAAACCACTAAATTTTATTTAAACCATTTAAAACTTATAAAATCACATATATTTTCACTTTTATAACCATCATTTAATTTTCCTTAAATTCATGATTTTATAAAGTTAAATTTCCATTCAAAATCAATATTTAATAATAGTTCACTTATTAAATTCCAATATTCAATTTCAATTCATAAAATTAAATTTTTAACTTAACACTTAAGTTTAAATTTCAAAATATAACTTATTTTACATTTTATTTACTTAACTTCAAAATTCACTTTTAAACAAAATTCACAATTTTCCAATTTAAGTTATATTTCAAAAATTCAATTCAATATTCATTTATTTCACATTTAACTTATTCAAAATCCATTAATATATTATAAAAATCATTTTAAATTCATTTAATTCAAAATATCATAAATTTATCATATTTAATTTAAATTCCATTTTTAATTAAATCAAAATTTCCAAAATAACTTTTATTTCAAATTTCCACTTTATCATTAATTTATTTCACTTATAAATTCTCAGAAAAATCAAAATACTTTACAAAATCATTTTTAATTAAGTTTAAACCAAAATATTTTAATATTTACATTTCTAAAAAATTTTAGGAAAATATATTTTAATCATGGGTCTGTATTTCATTTTCTAGCCTAAATAAAATGATACGGGTAATATATCATTTCAACCCGTAATTTATAAAGAAAACCCAAGTTTTATCATTTCAAACCCGCATTCCCAAGTAAATGAAATAATTTGAAAATTGTTTAGGCCTATTATTTCAGCCCATAACGATTTTCTCCTATTATAAAGTCCGTTCGGGTATGTATCATTTCAACCCATAGTGATTCTAATCTAAAGGGAACTTGCAGTGTGATAAACTGATATAAATAATAGAACATCATAATATAACAGTAAAATATGATATAACAGGTGTTTAAGCATGGGTGAACATCATATAATCATAGCATAGCAGATATAATATGGTGATGCATTTTACAGATTCACAAGTGATCGATTTACTAATTATATAAGTACAAACTGTCTGGTGAGAATAACTCACTGGTATAGCTGGATATGACAACAAACAAATGCACAACTGAGATCCACACAAGCATGATAACACGACAAAGATTCGAGTGGGAGAGCCAAAGATTAATATCCTTGAATACAATTCACACAAAACAATATAACAAATATAAGCTTTCAACTCAAAATACGATTAAACAATGCTAGAATCTACTGCATAAAACAAAGCTAAAAGCTTTGCACTTGCTTTCAACCTTCCTTAGGCTCGGCCATAGGGTGGAATACATGGCTAAGGCATGGTTTTGATTTGGTTGTGGGTTCAATTGGGTCGTCCTACATGGGAAAAAAGGTGCAAAAGTATGCTGATGGGAAACTACACAACCAAGCAACACTACAAGGTTTCAAGGCCTAAATAGGTCACGGCCATGGCCACAAGGCACGCTATCTCTGGTGGGGTCGAGAGGATGATGTGGTAGAGGGTTTCGGGTCGGCTAGAGGTGGTGTTGGTGGTGTAGGTGGCGGCTAAGGAGGTGATGAAGGTGGTGGATGTATATATGTGCTCGGCTATGCTATATAGTAGGAGTTTTGTGCATTTTGGTGATGGATCCTCACATGGATGGTGCACGGCCAGGCTAGGGTTTATAGAGGAGGTGGTGATGGGTTTAGGTGGTGGTGTAGGCGGCAAGGCTAATGGAGGAGGCATGGCCGAACCTAGAAGACGAAGAAACAAGTGCTAATCCAAATAAAAAAAACCAATGAAAAGTGAAAAAAAAAGAAAAGAAGTTTACCAAATTTTTTTCCAAAGCAATGGCCGAAATTTTCAAAGATGAGGAGAAAAAAAATGTTTATGTGAAAGTGAGAATGAGATAGGTCGGCTGAAGGAATGAGTTAAGGAGCCAATTGAATGAAAAGTGATGGTTGAAATGAGAAAAGGTGAGAATACAAAGAGCCATAAGAAATAAAAAGTCACAAAACCTTTCACAACTCTAATTTATTTTTATAATTTTAAATAGCTGAAATGTATATATAAATTCAGTTAAAATACGAAAATATAACAAATAAAAAATATAAATAAATAAATATTAATTATATATGATTAAATTAAGAAAATAGCATAGAAAATGAAAACTAGTCTAGAAAATTTAAAAATAAATGGAATAAACTTTGGAAAATTTTTATGTACATGAAAAATATTTATAAATAGAGATAAGAACATAAAATAAAAATGCATTCACAAAAATAAATAAGTAAATTTTAATTAAATATAATTTAAATGGAGAAAATAGCAGAAAAATAGAAACTATCCTTTAAAAATAGGAAATAAATGCAATAAATTTTGGAAAAATTATATTATCACTTTAAAAATATTTAGAAATGGAATCTCACAAACAAAAAAAATTTAAAATAATTTCGAAATGAAATAAAGTCAAATTTAAATTATATTCACAAAATCTAGGGTTATTACACTCTCCCTCACTCAAATCTTTTCGTTCTCGAAAAGAACGGAAGGAAAAAATAAAGAGAAACAAGGTTGAAAAAAATAGTACCTGAAATGAATAATTTCGGATTCGTAGCACGAATGCTCTCCTCCGTTTCCAAGGTACAATCTCGATCGTCAGTACTCCACCGTACTTTGACCAGATTAACAGATTTCCTTCTAAGCTGCTTCGTACCTCTGTCGACAATACGAAGTGGCTTCCTCTCAACTGTTAGATTAGGCTCAAAATCCAAACTATCAAGAACAGAAGGCTGGACAATAAGAGATGGATCATGAAGATGACGGCGAAGATGAGAGACATGGAATACATCATGCACTCCAGAAAGTTTCTCGGGCAAATGTAAATGATAAGCCAAAGACCCAATTCTTTCCACAAATGCGAAAAGGACCATCGAAAAGCAAGAAGAAGGTAGGAATAGCTAGAAGGGGAAATAGATTGAAAGACAAGGATGAACTATTATTTTAAAACCATCTAAATTTCAATTTAAAATTTTATATTTAACATTTTAAACATTTTATAATATGATGAATAGTCATTTGATTCAATTTTAATAGTTCAAAGTAAACAATATTTAAAACAATTTAAATCATGATTAAAATATCCTTTATATAATACTTTACCAAAATAATTTTATAACTCGATGTCTTAACAAGTTTACTTTCGTTCCTGCAGACTCTGGCCATGCGTTGATCAGGCACAAAGTTAGAATTCTCCAGGTACTTAGTACACTTATTTCAACACCCAGTGAAAATACTGGAAAAACTTAAAAAAAATAGATATGGAAAGTACAATCCAAACTAAACAACCAAACCGAAACATGTCGATCATGGATCGCGGATACACAATGGTTATGCCTGGATCCCCAGGAAACATCCGTACCCATAGGCCGACTACCGTAGCCCTGCGATTACGCCAAGAAGGCTGGTAGTACCGCAGATACACAATGGTTACGCCTGGATCCCCCAGGAAACATATGTACCCTTAGGCTCTCGAAGCCCCTGCAGATTACGCTATCCAGCGACCCAATAGATCACAGATAAACAATGGTTACGCCTGGATCCCCCAGGAAACATCCATAACAGTAGGCTCTCGCAGCCCCTGTGAATTACGCTATACAGTCGCGCTTGTAAGACCATGGAGATCGCCGTGGAATTCGATGGACACTCGAGTATCATATCCGGAAAACCCAAATCAAAGAGAATAATATCGATCGAATGAATCCACAGTGTGGCCACAAAGCGGACATCAAGAAGAAGGCACTTTCCATATCTTTACTTCGAAAATATGTATCATATAGTACCTTTTCAAATCACTTTCAAATATCATACTTATATAAAGTCCATTATATATAAGATTCGATTTTCAAATCAAATATTTTCCAAATCAATAGTACATCAAATCACACTTATATAGATTTAGATTATATAAGATTTCTCTTTCCAAATTGGGTACCTTTTCAAATCAACAGTTTTCAAATCAATTTCGTACTTATACAAATCAATTTTATACCCATAAAATCCATTTTATATAAGTTTGATAACTCCCAAATCACAGTATTTAGTAAAACAAGGTTCTCAATTTCAATTCCTTTTCAGTATCAATTCAGTTTAAAAATCATATATGATTTCGCCAAATCATTTCAAATTCACATTCTTTATCAAAATAAAGATTAAATCATTTCCAAACCATTTCAATCAGCAAAATATCAAAACGGTTACAGAGTTTAAAACCATCTTTTTTAAAACCTTCAAACTATTTATTTCTATATGAAAAATCCAGTTTACCATTGGAAAGATTTTTATTCTATATATATACTTTATTCAAGATATTTCAAATCTATATTTCATATCAGTATAATTCAACATAGTCATATTTAATTCACTCAACAAACAATTTCAAACTTATATAAATCATATTACTTTATACATTAATCAGACCAAACTAAACTTATATTCTTTATCAAATACCCTATGCCTTTCAAAATTGCTTAGCTTTGAAAAGTTAACCTTGATTTGGAAGTGCTCGAATCTTAATATAGTTGAAGAAATCATATTCTCAATTCAAGAGTTGAAAATCACCAACAAATCAGTAAACCAATTTCAAAAGATAGGGTTATACCCAAACAAATCTGAATCTTGAGGACTGAACATCGGCTTACTTTGAATAATTTCAAATACACACACACACACACACACACATATACATATGTCTTTCGAATATCAAACTATATTCGAAATCTGAAATCAAAATTTGGTTTCACAGAATCACTCGCATAGCAAAGCTACTAGAGTGGCCTTTCCCCCACTTAGAAACTCGAAAATCAATGTCGATGATGCATGCATTCATCACCGAAATTATTTTCCAACGACATAAGTGGGTTCTGGACTTTTATTTTCTTGAAACTTCTTTGAAATATCTTCAAAATCATTGGAATTCGTTCGAATACATTTTTAAACATTTCTTATTCAGAAAATATTTTTAAATCATATTATTAATATATATTTTCCAAAATCTTGAAACCGATTTCATAACACCGGAGTTCGATTCCTCGAAATTCAAATTCAAAACCCTTCAGTTATAAATCATTTCATATAAATTTAAATTTTTCATAAATTTTCAAAATTTCAATTCCTTTCTAAGTTTCAAATTTCCTTTTCAAAAGATATAAAAATCCATATTGAAAACATTTCACTTAAATATATAAAATAGGGCCATCCTTACTAAAATAATAATTTTTATGTATGCACAATTTCAAAATACAACCAAACATAAATTTTCAAGGGATTCAACAAATAGATATTCAATTTTTGAGGAACCTTAATCAAATAGAATTCTGGTTCGAAGGTAAGCTCGAACGAAGATGAGATACTTTTATTACCAAATAGAAGATGGATAAGCCTATATAAATTACGGGCGACCTTAACCGGTCAACCGTGACTTTAGGAATATAATCAATGCAAAAAATTTCTAAGGCAAATCGACATTCGATCCCAGAGATAGAATCCAAATAGAGCAGGAGATAGACAACATCGTAAATCGAGGATATAGAAATCTCCGGTTAATCAATGCCAATTATAAAGGATTTTCACCCATTTACAAATCATTCAAAGATTGAAGGAATCACCGATCTTTATAGAGGCCATTCCAAAGTGGAGTTATGGAATGCCCCAAAATCAAAAGGGTAAAATAGGGAAGACAAGACTGGATTTCAGAACGAGTGAGAGCGTTCCAAAGTTCAAGGAATCCTAGTCGATAAGAATCCTAACCAAGAGATTTCTAACAAGAAGGATACAAAAGGAATGAAGCTTAGAAAATCTTGGTCTCAAAATAAGAAGACTTTTATACCAAAATAATCTTTGAAAATACTAAAAAAATCATTTGGAAATCATTTTATACTTCGAAAATACGTTCTCTCACAAAGAAAGGATTCTGAGATTGATTTCACTCATTCTAGGGTATTTCTACCCTATCTCTAATGAGTTTTTGCCCCGTAGGCTATGGTTTGCCTAAAACCAAAGCTTTGATACAAACAGTAATAACCCGTTATTTTCAGCCATTCGCATCCACACATGCCGGACTTGAATTGCTCAAAATACCGCAATGTAAATAAATTTGGAGCAAATGAAATACAAATCATAGAATCACAGACACAGAAATATCCGAATAACTCGCAACGGAAATTAAAATGCCATAGTAGTTCATGAAGCTACTATAACAAACTCTCAAAACATAATACATAATATCATTCTGGAAAAACCATATACAATAGAAATCTCAAATACATAGAAGTTTATAAATACCAGAGCTAAAATAGAACAACTGAAACTGAAAGGGAATAGATAACTAGACAAGCAGAATCTCCAGCGATTCCTAGCTCTAGAAAGGAAATCCAAAGCTAAGCTGTAAATACTCAGGCTGACCCAAGCGTAAAGTAAAACACAAAACACTCGAGTCAGGACATATGTACTTATATAATGTAAACCAACTCAAGTGAACTATAGTAGAAATGCACAATAACTTAAAGGATGCTTGGGATCACCCATCCTTTAAGGATCAGTTAAACTATAAATTACATACATCCCGTGGTTAAAATTTCAAAATGGTATTTTATACTTCGAAATCAAATATCATTTCAAAAATTCAATATCATTCCAAAATCCATTTCAAAATATCAAAATATCATATCTTCCAAACCGCATTCATTTATTTAAAATACCATTTCAACACACGTTTCAAATAGTTTATATTTCAAAACAAACTACTTCATTTTAAATCATAAAAATGAAGTTAATGCATTTAATAATTAAATTATTAAATTTCCAAAATTTTATTCTTTCAAAATTCATTTATTCAGTTGAATTTATTAAAACAATAAAAATTCAACTTTCGCAGCATTTAGAAAAATGCTACGGAAAGTTACTTTTAAAACAATTCAATTTAACAAAAGACAGCATTCAAAATGCTGTAATAGGGTTACACTAATTCAAATAAACCTTAGATAAATTCAATAATTATAGCACTTACAAAGTACTATAATAGCTTTTAATTCAATTTAGCCCTTTAGTTCATTTATATTAACTACAACATTTACAAATGCTGTAATATCCTTTACTTTAGAAAATAATAGCATTTAAAAATGCTGTTATTAAATTCCAAATATTCACTATACTTTCACAGACTATTAAATTTTATTTAAACCATTTCAAACTTATAAAATCATATATTTTTCACTTTTATAACCATCATTTAATTTTACTTAAATTCCTGATTTTATAAAGTTAAAGTTCCATTCAAAATCAATATTTAACAATAATTCACTTATTAAATTCCAATATTCAATTTCAATTCATAAAATTAAATTTTTAACTTAACACTTAAGTTTAAATTTCAAAATATAACTTATTTTACGTTTTATTTACTTAACTTCAAAATTCACTTTTAAAAAAAATTCATAATTTTCCAATTTAAGCTGTATTTAAAAATTCAATTCAATATTCATTTATTTCACATTCAACTTATTCAAAATCCATTCATATATTATAAAAATAATTTTAAATTCATTTAATTCAAAATATCATAAATTTATCATATTTTCATATTCAATTTAAATTCCATTTATAATTAAATCAAAATTTCCAAAATAACTTTTATTTCAAATTTCCACTTTATCATTAATTTATTTCACTTATAAATTCTCAGAAAAATCAAATACTTTACCAAATCATTTTTAATTAAGTTTAAATCAAAATATTATAATATTTAAATTTCTAAAATATTTTAAAATTTTTAGAAAAATTTATTTTAATCACGGGTATGTATTTCATTTTCTAGCATATATAAAGTGATGCGAGAAATATATCATTTCAATCCGTAATTTATAAAGAAAACCCGGGTTTTATCATTTCAAACCTGCAGTCCCAAGTAAATGAAATAATTTGAAAATCATTCAGGCCTATCATTTCAGCCCGTAACGATTTTTCCCTATTCTAAAGTCTTTTCGGGTATGTATCATTTCAACCCATAGTGATTCTAATCTAAGGGAAACTTGCAGTGTGATAAACTGATATAAATAACAGAACAACATAATATAACAGTAACATATGATATAACACGTGTTTAAGAATGGGTGAACATCATATTATCATAGCGTAGCAGATATAATATGGTGATGCATTTTACAGATTCACAAGTGATCGATTTACTAATTATATAAGTACAAAACTGTCTGGTGAGAATAACTCACTGGTATAGCTGGAGATGATAATAAACGAATGTACAACCGAGATCCACACAAGCACGATAACACGACAAAGATTCGAGTGGGAGAGCCAAAGATTAATCTCCTTGAATACAATTCACACAAAACAATATAACAAATATAAGATTTCAACTCAAAATACGATTAAACAATGCTAGAATTAACTGCATAAAACAACGCTAAAAGCTTTGCACTTGCTTTCAACCTTTCTTAGGCTCGACCATAGGGTGGAATACATGGCTAAGGCATGGTTTTGATTTGGTTGTGGGTTCAATTGGGTTGGCCTACATGGGAAAAATGGTGCGAAAGTATGGTGATGGGAAACTACACAACCAAGCAACACTACAAGGTTTCAAGGCCTAAATAGGTCACGGCCAAGGCCACAAGGGCACGACCATCTCTGGTGGGGTCAAGAGGATGATGTGGAAGAGGGTTTTAGGTTGGCTGGAGGTGGTGGTAGTGGTGTAGGTGGCGGCTAAGAGGGTGATGAAGGTGGTGGATGTATATATGTGCTCGGCTATGCTATATAGTAGGAGTTTTGTGCATTTTGGTGATGGATCCTCACATGGATGGTGTATGGCCAGGATAGGGTTTGTAGAGGAGGTGGTGATGATGGGTTCAGGTGGTGGTGGAGGCGGGAAGGCTGATGGAGGAGGCAGGGCCGAACCTAGAAGAGGAAGAAACAAGTGCTAATTCAAATAAAAAAACTATGAAAAGTGAAAAAAAGAAAAGAAGTTTACCAAATTTATTTCCAAAGAAATGGCCGAAATTTTCAAAGATGAGGAGAAAATATGTTTGCGTGAAAGTGAAAATGAGATAGGCCGGCTGAAGGAATGAGTTAAGGCAGCCAATTAAAATAACTGAAATGTATACATAAATTCAGTTAAAATATGAAAATATAAAAAATAAAAAAATATAAATAAGTAAATATTAATTATATACGATAAAATTAAGAAAATAGCACAGAAAATGAAAACTAGTCTAGAAAATTTGAAAATAAATGGATAAACTTTTGAAATTTTTTATGTACATGAAAAATATTTATAAATAGACATAAGAACATAAAATAAAAATGCATTCACAAAAATAAATAAATAAATTTTAATTAAATATAATTTAAATGGAGAAAATAGCAGAAAAATAGAAACTAGCCTTTAAAATAGGAAATAAATGCAATAAATTTTGAAAAAAATTCTATTATCACTTTAAAAATATTTAGAAATGGAATCTAACAAATAAAAAAATTTAAAATAATTTCAAAATGAAATAAAATCAAATTTAAATTATATTCAAAAATCTAGGGTTGTTACAGGGGTTTGATGTGTAATGTCACGACGAGGGTATGGCCGAGGTGGCATGGCTTCTGACGATCTGGATCGTCGGCACGAGGGAGATTTTCTGAACGAATGTAGTTCCAGTAAGTTGTTGTTGAATTTGATTTCGAGTTCATTGTTGTTTCACAAATCTGGGTGTTCGTGACGTGGTAGGCAAGATTAGGTGACTTGGTGGTGGTCGACAACTTGGTCGGAGATGGCCAGTCCGGTTGCACACGTGCACACGAGCATGTATGTGTCTGGTTTTTTTTTAAGATTGAGGAAGAAGCGTTGTTCTTGGGGCGAACTCGAAGAATTGCTCGAAGTCAAGTGGAGTTGCGAGTGTCTCGGGGCATGACTCGGGAAGGAGTCGGGTTGAACCCGAAGCAAATATTTAAACAGTTTTTAAGTTTAAATAAAGGAAAGTTTTAAATTTTTAAATAAATCTAGTCTAAATTTTTCTTAAATAAATTTCTTTTATACATAATAAATGTTTTATTTAACATTTGATTTGAAAAAAGTTATATGATTTGTTTAACTTAAATTTGCAAGTTATTTTAAAATTTACTTTGGGAATGTAATTAAGTGTTAAATAAAAAGATAAAATGTTTTAAAATTTATGTGTTAATCATAATTAAGTAATTAATAAAGATAAATGGTTTATCTTAATAATGTTTTGATTATTAATTAACTTAAAGGTTAGTAAATATAATTACTTTGTGTAATTGACTTAAAAGCTAATTACTTTATGTAACTAAATTAAAGATAATTAATTACTTAAAGCTTGATTACTTAATGAAAGTAAATAAAGGTTAATTAATTATTAATTAAAGGTTAATTAATGATTAAAGGTTAATTAATAATTAAGGGATAATTACTTTGTGCAATTACATTAAAGGATAATTAATCCATTAAGATTAATTAATGTAAGTAATTAAAGGTAATTAATTACTTAAAAATAATTACTTAATTAAAAGTAATTAATTAATGATTAAAGTTGATTAATCAAGTGATTAAAAGATAATTACTCAATGTAATCAATTTATGTGATTAGGGACAATCACTTCTTATAATTAATTAAGGATAATTAATTAAAGGGTAAATAATTAATTAATATAATTAATTAAGGATAATTAATTAAAGAATAATTAAATAATTAAATATTAATTATTTAATGATTAAAGGTTGATTGATTATTAATTAAGGTTGATAATTTATAATTAAAGGTTAATTAATTTATTACTAAAGGTTGATTAATAAACGATTAAAGGATAATTAATTTGGTTTGTAATTAAATAATTAACCAGGATTAGCAATTTATTCTTAAGTAATTAATTTGGTTAAATTAGTTATAATCAGGTGATTAGTTGATTTTACTTATGGACGATTGAATTCTATTGAGTGCTTTGAATTGATTGATATCTTTGATATGTATTGTTCTATGATGTGAATTGCTTTGAATTGAGTTGTGAACTGTGATTTATCTATCTGTGATAAATTTACATATGTATCTGTGAATCTGTGAATAAAAGATAAGCGTTATAAGATTATACCGCTTATCGATATTATTGTGCTTGAATTGTTGATGGTTGTGATATTGTATTGTTGTGTGTAAAACCCCTGGACTACACTACACACACATATGGATTTCACGATGAATTGGTTAAGTCATAGATATTTTAAATTTAAATTTTTGTTAAAACTTGAATTTTGAATCCAATTGGTTTGGAAATGAAATTGAGTTCAATATGTAAAGCTTTTGCAAAGGAAGTTTTGAAATTATAATCGGATTTTCCCGAAACGAAAACTCTTTGTTTTCAAAAGATAACCGCTTTCATATAAAGAAAGAACTTCCAGTTTTTGTTGAAAGGATTTCAAGTTTGAAGTGGAAATTGTATTGAAAACTATGAATGAATCTTTGTCAAACATTTTGGTGAACTTTGTTTTCAAATTTAAGAGGATCTTAAAGGTGTATCTTTTGTATAAAAGATTTGAAATTGAAAAAGTTTTGAAAGCTATGAAAGAATCTTTGTTAAAGATTTTGGTAAACATTTTTTCAAATTGAAAGCGATCTTAAAGGGTGAATCTTTTGGTTTAAAAGATTAAAAGTGGAAGTTTGTTTAAACCATTTGAAAGAAAGGTTTTTGGGTAATAAGTTATGACTCAACTAAGATCCCAATATCCATATGCTTTTTAAAACAAGCGCTCATTATTCGGTTTAGCGGGGAGAGGACTTTATGTCGTATAACCCATTCCGAAAAGTGATACGATGAAATAGATACCATTTGAAGACCGGTGGTGAAGATCGGGTATTTTCGAGAACGAAAGGATTCCCTGTCGAATGACTCTGCATTGAGTTGCTCTGGTATAGAGATCTCCATATGTGATGGGGAGTCCAATCGGGATAGTGAATACCCTGATTTGCAAGGGATTCTTTTGAAGTGCCTTCGGTTCCGTTCTAACCCAAAATGGACTTGTATGGTTGTATGTTTGACATTACACTTTGAGATGTAAAGCTGATTTCTATCAAATACATTTTTGTTTGGTGGCGGAAAATTTATTCTCTTAGCTTAACACCCTTCTCTGAGACGTATGAGCTCAGAGGTTATGTAGTTGATGGTTATTAGTGATATATTCCCCGATTTGGTAGTGTGGCATGCTGAGTGCTGCTGATCATTTGTTGATCGAAGCATGGCTTTTGTGAAAAGCGTAGCTTTATGGATGAGACTTCGTCGAACCTCACAACGCGGAGATGGTCGAAATAGGAAGAATGCGGCAAGGTTATGAGGGTCGCGCCCTTTAGGGTATGTGCATTTCCTTTTGGATAAAAAGTTATATCATGGTATGGAGCCCAGATATTTAATTTATGTGGTTATTGGAATTTGTTGGTGTAGAGGTACCCTGGATAAAGTTCGGTGACGACCGAGGGATGGCATACTCATGGCAATAGTTACCTAGTTACATAAGTAACACGGCCTTGTGTTGGTAGAGAGCTGGTTAAGTTCTTGGGGCGTTCCTCCAAATGTGTACCCATATAGTGGGGAAGTTCCTTAGCTTAACCATTTGTTGGAAATCTAATCAAAACAATATGAGTAACCTACCACCTCAGGTGGTAGCTATAACAGGCATAATATAATGGCACCTACGCTGGCTAAGATTAATATTATACTTTCGAAATGTTTCTGCACTATGCACTAATAATAATATCACAAGGATTTTCTCGTATCAAGCACGTTTGACTATCATAAGGAGAAATCTCCTCCAATTATCCGTTTGCATTGTGTGTGTGCGGGGAGGCCTTGTGGTAGTTTCATTTTCCAAAAAGCATTGCAGATTTCTTTTACTTCTTTTGTTATTTGTTTTTGTTCAAAACAACTGTTTTTGTTTGCTCACACCAGTCTCATGACTGACCTGGAGTTTATTATTCCCTTTCTAAACTCTGGGTGCCCACAATTTTCCACACGGGCAACCTAGAGTTAGATTTTCAGATAATCAGCTAGTAGATGTAGCTTTTGGAAATCTTTGAAGTCTTTGGTCTTTCGAAGTCTGTGGATTCGGGATCACATTTGTTTCATCTGCACCGAGTTTGCTTAACTCAGCATGATAGTGGTTCGAGCTTCTTGGTTTGGCATCTTTGGAGTCTTTGAAGTTTGGCATTGAAGATACTATTGTTTCGCTGCTGTCGCTGTTCATTTTTTTGCTGTTATATCTATTTCTGATATATGGATTGATCACTTCATTTGTATCAGATGTTGTATCATTTGTTGTGTATCAATAAAATCATTCATTTTGTTTCCGCTATGTTGTTTACGTAATGTGTTATAAGCTCCATCGCGATTCAAATTTCAACGTTTGAATCTACAGCATCCGAATACGGGGAAGTATAGATGTCGATTTTCGAGTGCTGGATTTCAGATCGTGACATTTTGATATCAAAGCTAAAGGTTGAGTAACAACTTTAGCTCAGAAGTATAACACATTAGGTAACTCATTAGAGATAGGGATACAAATGCCCTAGAATGAGTATCCCTAAGATATCTCCTCCGTATGCCTCAATAAATTCTCTTACTATTCACTGATAGTAAGAATGAGTGCAAGAAGAGGACGAGGTAGGGGACAGGGAAATACCACTACAAATGGTCAATACCCTATAACAACAAGGAAACATTTTCTCTATCAATCACTTTGACCATCATCCAATATCAATTCTTGGATGGCTTCGTGGCAGCTACAAGAAGAAGCTTTGGTGTGATGGTGGCCCTGCGAATCATTGTAGATAAGTTCCTATTTCGTATTCTCTTCATCAAGTCTTATCATCTTTTCATTTTTAAACTTTAATGAATTTGAAATTTTATTTAAAATGAATTGATTAATAAAATATGAAGTTAAATTGAATTGTATCCATTTGTCTATTCTTTGGAGCGCCAGTTCAATCGACGAATGGTTAGTTATCCCTTCGGACTAACTCATGCCCCTGCATATTTCGTAGACCTGATGACCCAAATACTTCATGAAATATTGAATGAGTTCGTTCTCATAATTATTGATGATATTATGATTTGGTAAGCCAAATATAGAATAAATATTTCATCTTGATATGGAAAGCCATTTCTCTGTATGTTCATCTATTCTTTGGTTGTCTCCCTGTCTAGCAAATTTCAGGGACAAAATTTCCTTAAGGGGGTAATCTGTAACGATCCCGGTTTTAAGTCAAATTTTAAATTGATAATTTATATAAAAATCTGGATTAAATTATGGATTAATTTGATATTTTCCAAATTAAATAAGACATGTACCTGTTTATTTATATAAATAGATTGTAATTTGAAAATTGAATTTGAAATTTTCCAAATAAAATGTGCGTTTATATATAGATTGAGAATAGAATTTTGATTTAGAAATTAAAAAATGAATATCTTATAAATAAATTGGATTTATTAATTTTATATTTCAAAGGAACTAATATATATATATATATATATATATATATAAAGTTGGTTTGTAAAATGAGATTTAAATAAAATATTTAAAATACTTTTATTTTATATATAATTAGTATATATGTATAAATAAATATAAAGCTTTAATATGTATATATCTTTTGAAAGTAATAAGTATAAAATTTGAAATATATATATATATATATATATATACATGTATAAAACATTACTAAATATAGTTTGTATGTATATAAAAAGTTTAAAATACTTTTCTTTCATAAATATAGTTAAAGATATAAACATAGATTCTATAAAAGGTTCATTTCTTTTGCTTTCTTTTAAATAAATAACAAGCTTTAATATATATATATTTATATCTTTTGAAACAAAAGTGGTTTGTATGATTTAAATAAAATTTGATAAAAAAAAGTTTAATGTACATTTTCTTTTAAAAATATAGATTGTATGTATATATATAACACATTTAAAACATATAATACAAATTTATTTATTTAATGTATAATAGTTTAAAAATGAATAAAAGGATTAAATACTTTCTTTTAAAATTATAAATAAATAAGAAAACATATTACCTAAATTTAAATAATTAATAAAAATATAAGATAAGGGTTTCAACATAAAAAAACTTGTTTTTAATAAGTGTAACCATTTTTAACATGCATGAAAACAAATGTCACTTTTATTCTCATTTTTAAAAATAAGTAAATAATAAAAAAAGAGAAAAAAGTTATATAAACACATTTCTACTCTTCCTTTCTCACTTTCTTCGATATTCAAAATCCTGAAAATGCAAAACCAGGAAAAAAAAATGAGAAAGGAATTAAACCAAAACCTGAAAAAATTCAAGTAAAATCATAACAGTCTCATATCAAAGAATCAACTCAACACAAAGCAAATCAAAATTCAAAGTAACAGAGCATCTCAAACCTGGAAATCAAAACACATAGCAAAGAAAAGAATTCAAACAAAGGCTTCTTTTCAAAACCTGAAGCTGTAGATCATCTCAAAATAAATAAGCTTCAATTCTATATCAAGTAACAGATCAAGCAAAACAAATGCAAGATCAATTCAGCAATCAAAATAGTTTTCCAGGATCAAATCTATTTCCAGTTTGTAAAAAATACTCTCTATTTCTTCATCCAGGTGGGCAAACCCCTTGACCCTGTTATATCTCTTAATGTTTAGATTTGTATTTGAAGTATGATATGAAATGTTCTTGAATGATTGTATGAATATGCTTTCATATCTCTGTATATATGTGTATGACTGGGTGCATCTGTACATAGGTATATACACACCCCTCTGTTTATATTAACAGGCTCAGTTACTCTAGAAAAATTCATATCTTCCTATATAATCAAATTAAGCCTATGATCATAAAAGAGAAAAGGGTTGTATGACCGTAATGTCAATTTTAAAAATAATTTCAAGTATATTTATTTAGTAATTGTTTCTAAAATGGAAAATTACGCTAGAACCATTTAAAATCAGAAAACTCAAGTAGCAAGGTTTCGTGTTTGAATTATATAAACTAATTTGTAGTGAAGAATGACGATTTTTGACGTGAAAATCATTATTTTTAGGATTAGGGATGATTAGAAATTGAGAGTTGGTCAATTTATGCTTTTTCATCGGTTTACGATGATCAACGACGAATGTTTCATCGTGTCTTGGTTTGGAGGTAATATGAAAATCGGAGGTCAAGGGAAAAATGGTAGGAATTTTTTTAGACCATCGGAGTGCCCTGGAGACGTGGAACTAGAGTTCAACTGCTTGTTTTGGTTAGTGTGTTTGTCGAGGTGATTCTTCGTCGTGGATGGATCGAGGATGATTAGACTAGGGGAGGGAGGGGTTTGATGCGTAATGTCATGACGAGGCTATGGTCGAGGTGGCATGGCTTTAGACGATTTGGATTGTCGGCGCGAGGGAAATTTTCCGACCGAATGTAGCAGTAGGTTGCTGTTGAGTTTGATTTCAAGTTCATTGTTGTTTCGCAAATCTGGGTGTTCGTGATGAGGTAGGCAAGGTTTGGTGACTTGGTGGTGGTCGTCAACTTGGTCGGAGATGGCCAGTCCAATTGTACATGTGCACGCGAGCATGTGTTTTTCTGGTTTTGTTTTAAGATTGAGGAAGAAGCGTTGTTCTCGTGGCGAACTTGAAGTAGTATATGGATGTAACGTCCCGGAAAATTTCGACTTTCGAAAATTCAACATCGATACTCACTTTATCGACTGCCGAGAAATCGAAGGCCAAAACCCCGAAATGTTATGGTTTAAGAAAAAGAAAAAGAGAGAAGGAGAGAGGAAAGACAGAAAATAGAGAGAAAAGAAAATAGAAAATAGAACGGAACAGAAAACAATAGAACAACAACAGAACAACAACAGAATCTCACAATTCGCAGCGGAACAACATATAATAGACAAATGAATAATCTTTAAACAAAGAACTATATCAGTTATTACATTACATCACATTTCATTACATCATATCATCATCAGAGTGTACAACCTCAAACAACATCAAATAGTGCAGCGGAAAAAGAAATGCTATATAATAGTAATACGCCATGCCATCCATCTTGCCTCCAGCAACTCCTGAATATCCAGAATATCCTGATAAACCTTAACTCTTGACTGCCCGTGTGGAAATTGGTGGGCACCCAGAGTTTAGGAAGGAAAACAATAAACTCCGAGTCAGTCATGTGACTGGTGTGGGAACTTAAAACAGTATATTTATCTTAAAAATCAAAATAGAGGAATATTTTTAAACTCAATTCGCAATGCTTTTAAAAATGAGACTACCATAAGGCCTCCCGCACACACACACAATGCAAATGCAGAATCGGAGGAGATTTCTCCTTATGATAGTCAAAGATGCTTGATACGCATTTAAAAGAACATTTGATATTATTACTAGTGTATAGTGTAGAAAAAATTCATTTCGAAAGTAGAATATAAATCTTAGCCAGCATAGACATTCCGAACTATGCCTACTATAGCTACCATCCAAACAGTGAGGCGCCACCATAAGTGAATGATAGGTTCTACAACTAATACCGTACAAGATCGTATTGTTTCTTTGGATTTCCAACGAATGATCAGGCCAAGGAACTTCCCATTGCCACATGAGAATGCCTCTGGATGGACATCCCCGAGAACCAAACCGGATCTCTACCAACACAAGGCCGGGTTACCCCTAACTGAGTAACAACTGACCGAATATGCCATCCCCCGGTCCTTTAGGACCTTTCACCGAGCGCTCGCAATCAATTCACACAATCATAAAGTGTTTTCAACATGAGTAAGTATCTGGGCTCCATACCATGATACCACCCTTTTCCATAAGGAAATGCACATATCCTAAAGGGCGCTACCCCTCATAACCTTGCTGCATCTTTCTTGTTTTGACCATTCACGGGGTGTGAGGCTCGACGAAGTCACATCCACAAAAACATACTTTATACAAAAACCATGCTTTTGGTCAACAAATGATCATAGAAATGATCACCAGGATAGACGATCAAATAAACGATCCTATCACAAATAATCAACACAATGATCATTTACAGCAACACTCAGCATGTCACATTACCAAATTGGGAATATATCGCTGATAACATTCAACTACATAACCTCTGAGCTCGTACGTCTCAGAGAAGGGTGTTAAGCTAAAAGAATAAATTCTCCGCCACCAACAGAAATATATTTGAATGAAATCGGCTTTATATCTCAATTTGTAACGTCAGACATACAATCCATACAAGTCTGTTCCGGGCTCGAACAAAACCGAAGGCGCTTACAAAGAAGTCCTTGCAATCCGGATATTCACAATCCTGATCGGATTTCCCATCACTTAGGGAGAACTCTATACCGGAGCAACTCGATGCAGAGTCAATCGACAGGTCATCCTATCGCTCTCGCAAATACCAGGTCTTCAACACCGATCTTCAAATGCAATTCATAACGACGTATCACATATTCGGAATGGGTTATACGACCCCATGGTCCTTTCCCGGTTAACCCGAATAGTGAGCGCTTATTCAAAAATAAGTGTGGCATTCAAATTCAAACAAATCACATCAAATACCCACTCAAAGGGAAATATTGATAGTCGGTTATTGAACTATCAATGGATATGCACACATCACCAGTTTCCAAATAATTTCCCAAATTATTTATTTTCCAAAATATCTTTACAAGATATATAATTTTCAATACTTCAAAAATAAATCAATATTTATTTTTAAACAAGTTCCCCTTTCTTTTATAAATTCCATAGTGAATTTATATTTCAAAATATCTATGAATACACGATTTCAATTATTCATTTCAATTTATCTTCAAAAAGATAAATTCTCAAAGTATTCACTTTATATTGGAAAAACATTTCCATACTTATTTATTCATAAGTAATTCACAAATTTAATTTATTTTCAACCATTGGAAAATATTCAATATACTTCAATCGAAATTAAGTATATATTTCATTCTTTAAGGAAATCATGCTCTTAAACATATTTATTTGGGCCAAAACGAATGTTGCGTAAAACATCGTTACGACAACCCAAAATCACTAGTATAGGGATTCGAAATTAAAATAGATATATAAATCCCAATACTATACAAAACATTTCCTTTCGGAAATCATTTACTATAACAACAGTGTTATAGTCCACTATTTCCTTTTATTTCTCGAAAACGTCTATTTCAACAATAAATGTTGAAATCTATGGTTTCGAATCTCAACACATTTTAAAAACGTCGTTAGATCGTTTTAATCTTATTTAAAACATCATATTCTAAACATTTTCTTTAACATATTATTCACTATTCAAAAACGTGAATATACTACGTTAATCCATTTCATCATTTCTATACATTTCATTTTAAAGGATTTATTCACAGTCAAAAACGTGAATATAACTCCATTAATAGGTTATAACAATTTACTTATCAAAATAAGTCGTTTACGAATTTATAAAACAACGTTTATAAATTCCTTTATTAACCTATCTCAATTCTTATCTCAATGATATACTAAAAGTTCATATTATAAGTCAAATGCTTATAAAACGATTATTTTACAAAATTGTTCCTTTTAAGACTTTCCAAATTATAAATCTTATAACTTATAAGATTCATTTATTTTTCCAAAACCATTATTTTAATAACTTAATAAATTTTACAAACCTACTGCTTATAAAATTCCATTTATAACTTCACCGTTAATAATTCTATAATTTTCATTCATTTATGAAATTCATTCACAATCCATCCTAACACTTATAAAAGCTCGTTTTATAATTCAAATATTTTAATTTATAAATATCAATTTATAAATCCTTTATAAAATCAATTTATACTATTATTTTAAAACCTCTTTAATCTCCTTTATAATTTCACCATTTTGATTTATAAAATAATCAAATTTTATAAATCCTATATTTAAACTTTTCACAATAAATTCAAAAATTCCGATTTAACTATTTATAAAATCATTAACCTATATTTCTCAAAAATCAGCTTTTAACTATATTTTCTCAAAAATCATAATTTTTATAACATTAAAAAGTATAACGTTTATTTATTTATAATGGATCAATTCCAAAAATATTTTATAAACATATTCTTTCAAAAATCACTTTGAAATCATTTTTTTTTAAAATTCCAAAATTTGGTCCAATGATGCTACACACCAAATAGCCAATCACGACAACAACGATATCATATATCGATATGATAATCTATCAAATATCAAAATATCTGAAATCAAATAAAAACTGTTGAGGAATCCAGTTGGATCCCTCCAACCTGTTTTCCTACATCCAAAAACATTAGCACAATACCAATTCCGTTCCAGTACGAAATTATCGCGGTATATGTTTTTATTAAATATTATCCGCTTAATAACGGCGAAATAGGGTCTCATCCGCTAAACAAATGCGGGAAATCAATAACTCCAATATATACATATGCCAATATATATATATTGCTATTATATATAATACCAATTTCACTGTTTATGAAATATTCGCGGTATATGTTTTTAATAAATAACATCCGCTTACTAACGGCGTATAATGTCTATTTTAACAATTAATAGATAAAATTATCATTCAAACATGCATTCAAATATTTTAAATCTAACTATTTAAAATAAAAATCGAAACTGATTCGATTGAGTGAGAAGTTCTCACCTTGATTTCAATTTCGCTTTAGCGATTTTATTTCGAATAAAATTAAACGGACGTTTAATTTTACCCAAAATTCTCACTAACTCCAAACGACTCCAATCCAATTCCATCGCGTAGTGCTCGTCCATTCGATTCCAACGCAACTAGTTTCGCGCGTTTTCGACCTCGTATGAAAAAGTTATGAATTTTCTAAGATTACACGTATTTATATTAACTAATTTACAACTTAAATTAAAATTATAAACCTACAACCATTCTAAGCCCTTGTATCCTTCACATCTCCACATCAGGCCGCACACCCCCATCCTTCTTCTTCCACGCACGCAATTCCTACTCCAGGAAACAAAACGCAAGCTCAAACCCATGAACACAAAACTAGGGTTCTATCTTGCTCCTCCATTACTCGACTAAACTTCATCAAACCACCTCCATTCGAACGCCCTTTGCAAGAGCTATGTTCGGCCTCCATCTTGATGAACTCGGCTGCCATATGAGCCTCGAAATGCGCGCGCAACTTCAGGTCTTTGAGCTCCAATTGCCATCAATCCGTAGCGTATTTTCCGATCATGACCGTTGGATATCAAGATCGTGTTGTGCACTACAACTTTCATGTTGAAAGTTTCTTGGTTTGCTTCATGGATTTGAAGAAATTTGAGGAGATAGATAGGAGTTTTCTGGCCATACATGGGGGGTGGCGGCTGAAGCAAATAGGCTAGGGTTTATATTTTTTTTCTTCTTTTTCTTTGTGAATGAAGGCTATTTATAGGAAACGAACGAAACACTATTCATCCGGAAATTCCAAACTCCGATTTACGCACCGAAACTGACGTTCCTAGGGTTTATCCCGTGTTCCGGACACAATGGAACAGGTTTCAGAAGCTAATTCGGACATCTGTGCGAGTTATGGCTATAAACGTTCAATTTGAATTAAACCGATTTAAACGATTTTCTAGGCGTTTTAATTTGTACCGGACAAACGGTAAATCCAATTGACACGAAATTTGAAACCTTACAATAATATCACATTAAGGATCCGATGAAACTGGTTTCGTCGAAATCCAAGACTTTTTGAAAAATGGCTATTTTAACTCGCCAAATTAATATTAAAAATAATTCGATGCGTTTCGAGATGCCACGATCAAACGACAACTCCGATTGACACGAAAATTGAAATACGGTAATAACTAACTATTACGGATCCAATGGAACTGGTTTCGTTCAATTCTGAGACTGTTCAAAAATTGACTATTTTCACTAGTCGATTTAAATATTAAAATATTCAATTTTCACAAATTAACTTTTAATTCGATTTTAAAAGTTCTAAAATATCATTCTAACTTCAACATGATAAAATAAAATTTTACAAATCATTTTCAATCATATTTAACTAAATTTTCAATTATTTCCATAATTTAACATATTAAATTATCGATTTAATTATTCAATTAAATCCAATTATTCAAAATAAAATTTATTCGACTTATAAATTCACTTATTAATATTTAAAATTAATTAAATATTCAAATTTTAATTACTAAAAATTCTGGGTCGTTACAATCTTCCCCCCTTAAAAGAATTTCGTCCTCGAAATTAACAAGTAAGAAAAGTTACTGAATCTATTAATTTTCCAAAATCCATAGTCAAACTTCTTACAATAACTTCACTAAGTTTTCAAATCATGCTTAGTTATCTTTTCAAAAACAACTACTATTGTTTAACTTTCAATTCCAAATCAAAGTCTAAGTTTTCAAAGCTTTCCAATTTTTCTCAAATTTTTTCTAACTCCTTAAATTTCCGAAAAAATTCGCCATAGTCTCCTTTGCGCGGCTCGATCCGAAAAAAAAAATGACAGTATATATATCACAAATATACATCTCATCAAGTAATGAGGCATCCCACAGGGAAAAAAGTATAAAAGTACAGTATTTAATCCGAGATATGTACCTTATATTTTATTAGCAAGCATATACGGCTAATATAGCGCGAAAGCAAGCTCCAAATGCGAAGCAAACGCGATCCGCACCTACTAAACACTCAACAAACAACATGAGAATCATGCATATAGATAATAGTATCAATATACAACATATAGCAACATAATAACTATACATGCCAACATAGCAAATGAAACAAAAGCAATAAATGCAAACATCAACCAACTATCATCCATAACCAATAAATATTCATTCATATTCTCATTTATATTCAATGAATTGGGTTTTCAATTTAAATCACATTTGATTCATTAACAATGGATGTTCTTACTAACATTCATTTTCAATTAGTTTATATTCACAAATTCATATTCAAGCTGGTTCTCTTTCAAATCAAATTCAATTTTATATAAGATTCACTTAACTTCCAATTGAATTCCAATTACTTTAGCTTCCAATTTCATTAACTCAATTTCATTAACACTTAATGAATTATATACAATCAATCAACTAACAATCATATAACAATCAATGTATAATAATTACAACCAAATTCCTTTGCTTATATTCATTCAATTTAGTTTCAACACCATCACTTTCAATTGGTTTAATTAAATTGATCTTCATTCAATTTTTCAACTTCTAATAACATTAGATTTTAATGAATTAACACTTACATTCATTATTCCATATCAATTATTCACATTCAATTGATTAACATTCAATTCATTCATTCAATTCAATTTCCAATAGTTGAATTTTATTTATATAACTCAAGTTCGTATTCATTTAACATTATTTGGTTTTACATAACTTAAATTCCTGCTTGTAAATAAATTCAGATTTCAATTCTAAAGTAAATTTCCATTTAACTTTAAATTCATTTTTATTTATAAATCATATTCATAAATATATCCATATAGTTTCACTTCTTATATATATAAGTTTATTTCACAATTGTAAATCACTTTAATTATAATTCAATTCTTATAATTCATTTTACTTATACAATTATTCTTTAATTTAGATTATTCAAACAACTAAACAATCATCTTATATACTTTAATAATTATGAAAAATTATCCTTTTATATATATAAAATATAATTAAGGTAAAATTATTTCATTTACCCAATTTTAAAACAATATTATGTCGAATTGTTCTATTCAAGTGTTTATAAAACCCCTTCGGCATAGTTGTACAGACCGTGCTGACGAAAGTTCATATGCCACTCAATAAACCAATCATCACAATATAAAACAATTTTATATATTCACTAACAAATACGCTCTCATAGCTATTATTACACTCAAATTCATTCTAGAGTACTGCTAACTCTATCTCTAATGAGTAATACCCAACAGAACCATGGTTGTCGCTTAACCATATGCTCTGATACCAAATGTAACGTCCCAGAAATTTTCGACTTTCGAAAATTCAACATCGATACTCACTTTATCGACTGCCGAGAAATCGAAGGCCGAAAACCCGAAATGTTATGGTTTAAGAAAAAGAAAAAGAGAGAAGAAGAGAGGAAAGACAGAAAATAGAGAGAAAAGAAAATAGAAAATAGAACGAAAAAGAAAACAACAGAACAACAACAGAACAACAACAGAATCTCACAATTCGCAGCGGAACAACATATAATAGATAAATGAATAATCTTTAAACAAAGAACTATATCAGTTATTACATTACATCACATTTCATTACATCATATCATCATCAGAGTGTACAACCTCAAACAACATCAAATAGTGCAGCGGAAAAAGAAATGCTATATAATAGTAATACGCCATGCCATCCATCTTGCCTCCAGCAACTCCTGAATATCCAGAATATCCTGATAAACCTTAACTCTTGACTGCCCGTGTGGAAATTGGTGGGCACCCAGAGTTTAGGAAGGAAAACAATAAACTCCGAGTCAGTCATGTGACTGGTGTGAGAACTTAAAACGGTTTATTTATCTTAAAAATCAAAATAGAGGAATATTTTTAAACTCAATTCGCAATGCTTTTAAAAATGAGACTACCATAAGGCCTCCCGCACACACACACAATGCAAACGCAGAATCGGAGGAGATTTCTCCTTATGATAGTCAAAGATGCTTGATACGCATTTAAAAGAACATTTGATATTATTACTAGTGTATAGTGTAGAAAAAATTCATTTCGAAAGTAGAATATAAATCTTAGCCAGCATAGACATTCCGAACTATGCCTACTATAGCTACCATCCAAACAGTGGGGCGCCACCATAAGTGAATGATAGGTTCTACAACTAATACCGTACAAGATCGTATTGTTTCTTTGGATTTCCAACGAATGATCAGGCCAAGGAACTTCCCATTGCCACATGAGAATGCCTCTGGATGGACATCCCCGAGAACCAAACCGGATCTCTACCAGCACAAGGCCGGGTTACCCCTAACTGAGTAACAACTGACCGAATATGCCATCCCCCGGTCCTTTGGGACCTTTCACCGAGCGCTCGCAATCAATTCACACAATCATAAAGTGTTTTCAACATGAGTAAGTATCTGGGCTCCATACCATGATACCACCCTTTTCTAGAAGGAAATGCACATATCCTAAAGGGCGCTACCCCTCATAACCTTGCTGCATCTTTCCTGTTTTGACCATTCACGGTGTGTGAGGCTCGACGAAGTCACGTCCACAAAAACATACTTTATACAAAAGCCATTCTTTGGGTCAACAAATGATCATAGAAATGATCACCAGGATAGACGATCAAATAAACGATCCTATCACAAATAATCAACACAATGATCATTTACAGCAACACTCAGCATGTCACATTACCAAATTGGGAATATATCGCTGATAACATTCAACTACATAACCGCTGAGCTCGTACGTCTCAGAGAAGGGTGTTAAGCTAAAAGAATAAATTCTCCGCCACCAACAGAAATATATTTGAATGAAATCGGCTTTATATCTCAATTTGTAACGTCAGACATACAATCCATACAAGTCTGTTCCGGGCTCGAACAAAACCGAAGGCACTTACAAAGAAGTCCTTGCAATCCGGATATTCACAATCCTGATCGGATTTCCCATCACTTAGGGAGAACTCTATACCGGAGCAACTCGATGCAGAGTCAATCGACAGGTCATCCTATCGCTCTCGCAAATACCGGGTCTTCAACACCGATCTTCAAATGCAATTCATAACGACATATCACATATTCGGAATGGGTTATACGACCCCATGGTCCTTTCCCGGTTAACCCGAATAGTGAGCGCTTATTCAAAAATAAGTGTGGCATTCAAATTCAAACAAATCACATCAAATACCCATTCAAAGGGAAATATTGATAGTCGGTTATTGAACTATCAATGGATATGCACACATCACCAGTTTCCAAATAATTTCCCAAATTATTTATTTTCCAAAATATCTTTACAAGATATATAATTTTCAATACTTCAAAAATAAATCAATATTTATTTTTAAACAAGTTCCCCTTTCTTTTATAAATTCCATAGTGAATTTATATTTCAAAATATCTATGAATACACGATTTCAATTATTCATTTCAATTTATCTTCAAAAAGATAAATTCTCAAAGTATTCACTTTATATTGGAAAAACATTTCCATACTTATTTATTCATAAGTAATTCACAAATTTAATTTATTTTCAACCATTGGAAAATATTTAATATACTTCAATCGAAATTAAGTATATATTTCATTCTTTAAGGAAATCATGCTCTTAAACATATTTATTTGGGCCAAAACGAATGTTGCGTAAAACATCGTTACGACAACCCAAAATCACTAGTATAGGGATTCGAAATTAAAATAGATATATAAATCCCAATACTATACAAAACATTTCCTTTCGGAAATCATTTACTATAACAACAGTGTTATAGTCCACTATTTCCTTTTATTTCTCGAAAACGTCTATTTCAACAATAAATGTTGAAATCTATGGTTTCGAATCTCAACACATTTTAAAAACGTCGTTAGATCGTTTTAATCTTATTTAAAACATCACATTCTAAACATTTTCTTTAACATATTATTCACTATTCAAAAACGTGAATATACTACGTTAATCCATTTCATCATTTCTATACATTTCATTTTAAAGGATTTATTCACAGTCAAAAACGTGAATATAACTCCATTAATAGGTTATAACAATTTACTTATCAAAATAAGTCGTTTACGAATTTATAAAACAACGTTTATAAATTCCTTTATTAACCTATCTCAATTCTTATCTCAATGATATACTAAAAGTTCATATTATAAGTCAAATGCTTATAAAACGATTATTTTACAAAATTGTTCCTTTTAAGACTTTCCAAATTATAAATCTTATAACTTATAAGATTCATTTATTTTTTCAAAACCATTATTTTAATAACTTAATAAATTTTACAAACCTACTGCTTATATAATTCCATTTATAACTTCACCGTTAATAATTCTATAATTTTCATTCATTTATGAAATTCATTCACAATCCATCCTAACACTTATAAAAGCTCGTTTTATAATTCAAATATTTTAATTTATAAATATCAATTTATAAATCCTTTATAAAATCAATTTATACTATTATTTTAAAACCTCTTTAATCTCCTTTATAATTTCACCATTTTGATTTATAAAATAATCAAATTTTATAAATCCTATATTTAAACTTTTCACAATAAATTCAAAAATTCCGATTTAACTATTTATAAAATCATTAACCTATATTTCTCAAAAATCAGCTTTAACTATATTTTCTCAAAAATCATAATTTTTATAACATTAAAAAGTATAACGTTTATTTATTTATAATGGATCAATTCCAAAAATATTTTATAAACATATTCTTTCAAAAATCACTTTGAAATCATTTTTTTTTAAAATTCCAAAATTTGGTCCAATGATGCTACACACCAAATAGCCAATCACGACAACAACGATATCATATATCGATATGATAATCTATCAAATATCAAAATATCTGAAATCAAATAAAAACTGTTGAGAAATCCAGTTGGATCCCTCCAACCTGTTTTCCTACATCCAAAAACATTAGCACAATACCAATTCCGTTCCAGTACGAAATTATCGCGGTATATGTTTTTATTAAATATTATCCGCTTAATAACGGCGCAATAGGGTCTCATCCGCTAAACAAATGCGGGAAATCAATAACTCCAATATATACATATGCCAATATATATATATTGCTATTATATATAATACCAATTTCACTGTTTATGAAATATTCGCGGTATATGTTTTTAATAAATAACATCCGCTTACTAACGGCGCATAATGTCTATTTTAACAATTAATAGATACAATTATCATTCAAACATGCATTCAAATATTTTAAATCTAACTATTTAAAATAAAAATCGAAACTGATTCGATTGAGTGAGAAGTTCTCACCTTGATTTCAATTTCGCTTTAGCGATTTTATTTCGAATAAAATTAAACGGACGTTTAATTTTACCCAAAATTCTCACTAACTCCAAATGACTCCAATCCATTTCCATCACGTAGTGCTCGTCCATACGATTCCAACGCAACTGGTTTCGCGCGTTTTCGACCTCGTATGAAAAAGTTATGAATTTTCTAAGATTACACGTATTTATATTAACTAATTTACAACTTAAAT
Organism: Allium cepa; assembly: GCA_030765085.1. Taxonomy (NCBI): domain Eukaryota; kingdom Viridiplantae; phylum Streptophyta; class Magnoliopsida; order Asparagales; family Amaryllidaceae; genus Allium; species Allium cepa. The sequence goes on from CM060939.1 coordinate 324,599,614, forward strand.
TAAAATTATAAACCTACAACCATTCTAAGCCCTTGGATCCTTCACATCTCCACATCAGGCCGCACACCCCCATCCTTCTTCTTCCACGCACGCAATTCCTACTCCAGGAAACAAAACGCAAGCTCAAACCCATGAACACAAAACTAGGGTTCTATCTTGCTCCTCCATTACTCGACTAAACTTCATCAAACCACCTCCATTCGAACGCCCTTTGCAAGAGCTATGTTCGGCCTCCATCTTGATGAACTCGGCTGCCATATGAGCCTCGAAATGCGTGCGCAACTTCAGGTCTTTGAGCTCCAATTGCCATCAATCCGTAGCGTATTTTCCGATCATGACCGTTGGATATCAAGATCGTGTTGTGCACTACAACTTTCATGTTGAAAGTTTCTTGGTTTGCTTCACGGATTTGAAGAAATTTGAGGAGATAGATAGGAGTTTTCTGGCCATACATGGGGGGTGGCGGCTGAAGCAAATAGGCTAGGGTTTATATTTTTTTTTTCTTTGTGAATGAAGGCTATTTATAGGAAACGAACGAAACACTATTCATCCGGAAATTCCAAACTCCGATTTACGCGCCGAAACTGACGTTCCTAGGGTTTATCCCGCGTTCCGGACACAATGGAACAGGTTTTGGAAGCTAATTCGGACATCTGTGCGAGTTATGGCTATAAACGTTCAATTTGAATTAAACCGATTTAAACGATTTTCTAGGCGTTTTAATTTGTACCGGACAAACGGTAAATCCAATTGACACGAAATTTGAAACCTTACAATAATATCACATTACGGATCCGATAAAACTGGTTTCGTCGAAATCCGAGACTTTTTGAAAAATGGCTATTTTAACTCGCCAAATTAATATTAAAAATAATTCGATGCGTTTCGAGCTGCCACGATCAAACGACAACTCCGATTGACACGAAAATTGAAATCCGGTAATAACTAACTATTACGGATCCAATGGAACTGGTTTCGTTCAATTCTGAGACTGTTCAAAAATTGACTATTTTCACTAGTCGATTTAAATATTAAAATATTCAATTTTCACAAACTAACTTTTAGTTCGATTTTAAAAGTTCTAAAATATCATTCTAACTTCAAAATGATAAAATAAAATTTTACAAATCATTTTCAATCATATTTAACTAAATTTTCAATTATTTCCATAATTTAACATATTAAATTATCGATTTAATTATTCAATTAAATCCAATTATTCAAAATAAAATTTATTCGACTTATAAATTCACTTATTAATATTTAAAATTAATTAAATATTCAAATTTTAGTTACTAAAAATTCTGGGTCGTTACAATGGATTTGCTCGAAGTCAAGTGGAGTTGCGAGTGTCTCGGGGCATGACTCGGGAAGGAGCCAGGTTGAACCCGAAGCAAATATTTAAACAGTTTGTAAGTTTAAATAAAGGCAAGTTTTAAATTTTAAATAAATCTAGTTTAAATATTTTCTTAAACAAATTTCTTTTTTTCATAATAAATGTTTTATTTAACATTTGATTTAAAAAAAAGTTATATGATTTGTTTAACTTAAATTCTTACGTTATTTTAAAATTTAATTTGGGAATGCAATTAAGTGTTAAATAAAAAGATAAAATGTTTCAAAATTTATGTGTTAATCATAATTAAGTAATTAATAAAGATAAATGGTTTATCTTAATAATGTTTTGATTATTAATTAAATTAAAGGTTTTAAAATTAATTTTTTTGTTAATGATAATTTTTTTATTTAATAAGATTTAAAGGATGTAAATAAGTGATTAAATAAGTATAATTACTTTATGTAATTGATTTAAAAGCTAATTACTTTATGTAACTAAATTAAAGATAATTAATTACTTAAAGCTTAATTACTCAATGAAAGTAATTAAAGGTTAATTAATTATTAATTAAATGTTAATTAATGATTAAAGGTTAATTAATAATTAAGGGATAATTACTTTGTGTAATTACATTAAAGGATAATTAATCCATTAAGATTAATTAATGTAAGTAATTAAAAGTAATTAATTACTTAAAGATAATTACTTAATTAAAAGTAATTAATTAATGATTAAAGTTGATTAATCAGGTGATTAAAAGATAATTACTCAATGTAATTAATTTATGTGATTAGGGAAAATCACTTATTATAATTAATTAAGGATAATTAATTAAATGGTAATTAATTAATTAATATTATTAATTAAGAATAATCAATTAAAAAATAATTAAATAATTAAAGGTTAATTATTTAATGATTAAAGGTTGATTGATTATTAATCAAGGTTGATAATTTATAATTAAAGGTTAATTAATTTATTAATAAGGGTTGATTACCAAGTGATTAAAGGATAATTAATTTGGTTTGTAATTAATTAATTAACCAGGATTAGTAATTTATTCATAAGTAATTAATCTGGTTAAATTAATTATAATCAGGTGATTAATTGATCTTACGACGGTTGAATTCCATTGAATGCTCTGAATTGATTGATATCTTTGTTATGTATTGTTCTGTGATGCGAATTGTTTTGAATTGAGCTGTGAACTGTGATTTATTTATCTGCGATAAATTTCCATATTTATCCGTGAATCTATGAATGAAAGATAAGCGTTATAAGATTATACCACTTATCGATATTGTGGTGCTTGATTGATGATGGTTGTGATGTTGTATTATTGTGTGTAAAACCCTTAGACTACGCCACACACACATATGGATTTCACGAGGAATTGGTTAAGTCATTGATATTTTAAATTTAAATATTATTTTGTTTAAATGTTGAATTTTGAATCCAATTGGTTTGGAAATGAATTTGAGTTGAATATGTAAAGCTTTTGCAAAGGAATTTTTGAAATTATAATCGAATTTTCCCGAAACGAAAACTCTTTGTTTTCAAAAGATAATCGCTTTCATATAAAGAAAGAACTTCAGTTTTTGTCGAAAGGATTTCAAATTTGAAATGGAAATTGCATAGAAAACTATGAATGAATCTTTGTTAAAGATTTTGGTGAACTTCGTTTTCAAATTTAAGAGGATCTTAAAGGTGTATCTTTTGTATAAAAGATTCGAAACTGAAATAGTTTTGAAAGCTATGAATGAATCTTTTTTAAAGATTTTGGTAAACATTGTTGCAAATTGAAAGTGATCTTAAAGGGTGAATCTTTTGGTTTAAAATTTAAAGTGGAAATTTGTTTAAACCATTTGAAAGAAAGGTTTTTGGGTAATAAGTTGTGACTTAACTAAGATTCCAATATCCATATGCTTTTTAAAACAAGCGCTCATTATCCGGCTTAGGCAATAGAGGACTTTAAGTCATATAACCCATTCTGAATAGTGATACGATGAAATGGATAGCATTTGAAGACCGGTGGTGAAGACTGAGTATTTTCGAGAACGAAAGGATTACCTGTCGAATGACCCTGCACTGAGTTTCTCCGGTATAGAGATCTCCATATGTGATGTGGAGTCCGATCGGGATTGTGAATACCCGGATTTGCAAGGGCTTCCTTTTGAAGTGCCTTCGGTTCCGTCGAACCCGAAACGGATTTGTATGGTTGTATGTGTAACAGCCCGCAAATCCGTACCCCTTGAGTCGACACTATTCTCTATCAATCAACTCAAGATGAACGGAAATACGAACCATTTAGGTTAAAGAAGAAGAGGTAGAAGAAGAGAAAACAAAACAATATCAGAATCTAACCATCGCAGCGGAATAAATATAATAGATAATAAATGATCTTTACACAAAAACAAATATATCTATTTATACATTACATCATCAGAGTACAACATCAGAGTTCAACAACGTCAATAACATACAACGGGACAGTCATATAAACTTGTTCTCAAACTGGACACATAGTGGAAAAATAATCAAGCACGGAAGAAGTACGTATCGCCAACCTGCTCGTCTCCTGCTTTACATCATCCTTTCCTGTATTCTATAGTACTCGGTCTGACCCAAGCATTACAGTTAAATGATACCCGAGTCAGTCTGGAAAACCAGCGTGAGAAAACCACACTCAAATTGATTATTAAAGTTTCAAAATCGTTTGAAAACAAAAGCATCTCGTAAGACCACGCCACAAATAAACATGTCGGGTTTTTACCTTACGATAGCTAAAACATTTTTTATTAAAATTCTCTGATATTATAATAGTGTCTATAGAAAGTAAAATAGAATCTAGTTGAAATGCTTGCATCTCACGTTTCAACAATAGTTGGGCAAAATCAAAACCATACAGGCGCGTAGGGAGAATGGATTTCCAACTAATGACTAGGCACTGGGGTACCACCTGTCATGGTACCTGGTCAAGAACAACATACCGAGGATCACTCCCGACCCCCCGCAATACAAGACCGGGGCTACCCCTTAGCGGATAATCTCGAGTAAGATCACCCCACGGTTGGGATCAGCAACCCACCACTAAGCCGAAATAAAAGGGACATCTAGACAGGGATGACCACACCCTAAATGGGTGCTACCCACCTAGCCTTGCTGCATAACCTTTGATTTTCAGTCATTCCTGGTTGATGAGGCTCGAGGCGAAGCGTTACCTTTTTAGAACATTTCAATTAAAATGCTCATCGTCCACCTGACGATGTTCTGAAAGCATTCATCCATACAAGTCAGTCCCGGGTTCGAACGGAACCGAAGGCACTATTCCTACTACATCCATTTTGGAATCATCCTCAGGATTAGTAGCGACTATCCCTTGCACTTCACCGCTCCATCTTCGACTCCGAACTCGTTTTTCCACGAAAACATACAAACCGGATCGAAGTGGTTTTCGAGAAATAAATCCCGATCCTGGTCTCTTCGGAACGATCAGCGTATTGGCCAATATTGATAGTCGGTTATTTAACTATCAATTAACATTCACAAACACCTATCCAACATAAATAATTTCACCAAATTATATATTAATCCTTAAAATATCTTCACAAGATATATTTCTATTTCAACCCTTTTTGAAAACAGTCTCCAAACCACACTCTTCTCATGGAATGAATTTCCAAATATTTATTTCCACTGGAAACACCAAGCACAAAAATTTAGATTTTTAAAATAATAAAAACACTTTATTATAAAATATCCTTTAAAACATTTAAATTAAAAATTACTTTAATACTTTATTGAAAATATATAATTTAGGAATATTTAAAATGAGGTCATTTTATAAAATATAAAACTAGATTTTCTCTTTTAAAACAAAATACCAAGTCACCTTTAAATAATTGTGTAATAACCCGCATATTTTACGATTGTTTATTTAAATATTTTATTTAAATATAGCATCGTTAGTCGGATCATAGTCCGCAATGCTACTTTTGCAAACAGTCAAATTAGGACTCGAGACCACTTCCATTGAGTTCAAAATGCCGTTTGCTACCTTTTTGAGTATAAACTTCGATATGTTTGGAGCTAGCTAAAATTTGACGTTTGCAATTTGGACTTTGGGTTTGGGTTAGCCTAAACTATCAACTCTAGCTCAACCCCCACTTCTCTTCATTCACTTTCATTTCCTAACACTCCAAGCTTTCATAAAAATGGGGGAAGAGAAAAAGAATTAGAATTCCTAAGCCCTAGTTCCATTGCAAATCCAAGTTCTAACTCCAAATCCAAAGAAAAGCCATTGGTAAGCATCCTCTTCTTCTTCTCCAACTCATTCTCCCTTCAATTTCAGAAATTCCTAAAGTCTAATTTAGGAAATGTTTTTCTTTTAAGCTTAGATTCAAGCTTCTTAGGTTGGAATTGGAGAGTGGTTGTTCTTGCCTTGCTCTATAGCTTCTCCATCCTTGTTTTTGTGAAAAAGGTGAGACTTTTATCTCAAATAAATCTATAATTGTCTTTGATTGTTAGGTATGTATTCCCAACATCTTTACATGTTCAATTGATTTTGATTTGCATTGATTTGGTGAATATTCCAATTTTTGGTGTTTTGAGTTCAAATCTTTAAAAATCCTAGCTTTGTTGTTGATCATGCTTTTAGTGGCGTATCGAAGAGCCTATAGGGCTGGGTTGCCGATTGGCGTAAACCCTTAACGCCCCTCGCTCAATCGATCAAAAGTTGTTGGAATTTTGCCCCTTGGGTGCATAGGCTGAATACACTGGAATTCCCAGTTCAGTCGACCGAACCAGAGGGTCAGTGGACTGAACCGAACCCAGGAAATTTCCTGGGCCAGTGTCAGTCGACCGACCACTTTGGGTCAGTCGACTGAGCCTGGAAACCGAAGGTTTCCAGGCATGATTCATTCGACTGACCACTCTGGTTCAGTCAACTGGACTTGGAAACAGAAAGTTTCCAGATCTGAGTCAGTCGACTGACCATCCAGGTCCAGTCGACTGAATTTGCTGTTTTTGCCCAATTTGTCTTTTAGGTTTGAATATCCAATTTTTAATCGATTCTTTTTCTCCAATTAGTTATCACCTTTGTCGACTTTGATAATTTCTATTTTTTGAATTTTTTTGGGAAAATCCATTTCAATGGATTTGGTATCGATTTCTTTGGATTTAATTCACGTCTTCGAATGTGAATTTTTGGCGATTGATTATTTCTACAATCAATTTTGTGACTTGTCACTTTAAAAATACAAAGGTTTCTATCTAGTACTAAATATCAAACTCTTTCATCAAAACTATTTCAACACTATTTTAATACAAAGATCGTTTATAAAACCATTTTCCAATCTATTAGTATATACAAACCTTTACCTCATTCGTTTGAGAAATCTAATTAAACGGCTAAGTAAAACGAGTTGTATGAAACGCTTGCGTTTACTTTGTCGGTTAATTTTTGGACTTGTTCGATTGAAACTCTTGTGACAACTTTCGAGTGGAGATCTGCAATTTATTCGCAAATACTTAAGTTAAGCCAGTGGTTATGGGACATGAAGCTAAACTCATTTATTTACTAGCTTAGTGTGTTTCACACTTTTTATTGATCAATTGATCAATTTTGTGATTTAGACTAGCGATATGCTATGTTTCTCTGTCTCCATGGGGGACTATACCTCGTTTTATTGAGCTTCATCTCATTTCTTTTATAGGCTAACGACCTATTGGTTCTTTGGAGTTTCGACTCATTTTTGTAGGCTAGCGACCCATGCTCTTTTATGGAGTTCGGTTCATCGGACGTACCGTTGTACTACGTCGTTGTACGGCTTATCAGGTTCATCGGGCGTACCGTTGTACTACGTCGTTGTTTCGAATTATTTGAGTTTCTGGTCCCTCGGACGTACCAACATTGTACTACGTCATTGCACCGGCTCTATGGTTAGCGACCATGGGATAGCGTCCCGTTTGTCATACACGTTTTGGTGAGTTTTCCCGCTCCCATTTGTGATAGGCCTCCCCCTTTTGTGATTTCTGGATTTCTAATTGATGATTTCTAGAATTTCTGTTTCACCAGCTTTTATGATTGACAGCGATATGATGTCAATATTTGTGGATTGATGAATAAAATAAAGAATATGACATTCTTTTTGGTTCTTGAGATTATTGAGATATTGTATGATTTTTGTTGTTGTCAAATGTATACTTTTCATAGTGTGGCATTATTGTTATCATACGTTCTTGTCATATCTCTTATCCTACCTCATTTTATATGATATTTATAGATAGACTGATCCATTTATTATTTTCTTATTAAATAATACTCGGGTCAGACCGAGATGTTACAAGTGCTTCTGCTTGACTCCTCATCTGGGATTATTATTCTGACTTTTGGCTAACTACTTAGATTAGTAGTTTATTTTGTTGTATACATTTTAGATATAGACTCCATGATGTATACTTATTCTTTTGTGTAGCACTTGTAACTATTCCTTTGTGATATTGTGGATCTTGTTAGACTACTACTCTGATATACACTTTTATGTGTAATATTCATATATGTTTCCGCCTTTGAGATATGAACTTCTGTGACTGATTTGTGTTATGATATTTCTATATTTGTTTTCGAATAACATATAGCCACTGTATAGTAGCTTTGAGTTTGTGTCGATATGTCGGATTTTTTTTTAAGATGAAAAGTTATATTTTTATCTGGCATATCAGAACTCGCACAAAGCAATTATACAGATGGTCGCTCCTCAACAGCCTTATTCTCCATGCTAGTTGATGGCATTACCTGTAGTGTCCTTAGCTAGCGTGTGTATAGAGGTGGGGCGTCACAGCTTGGTATCAGAGCCAAACTTCGAAACAATGTAGAATAATTTAACAAGGATCATCGTCCTAAGTCCATCTTAGGAGTCATGCCTTAGGATTTTATTCGAGTCATTGGACCCATTCTATCCTAGGTATGCCTTATTTTATCAATCAAGTTTGTTTGATATTCATTCTAAGAATAACTTTTTCTTCTTTCTTTCTTTCTTAAAGAGGAGAAATGGTTAGATCTAACCGACCCAGTGCTGGTCAATCCCGTGCTACTCTACAGGATGGAGTATTTATGTCTGTACAACAGCTTCTTGATCTTGTAAAGAACGCTCAAGCTGTCCGACCCATTCCAGAGCCTACTCACCCAAAATCCGGATTTGCATGCCTATGCAATGATTATACCAATTTGGATGGAAAGTCGTTCAGGGGTTCCGAGGGCGTTATCGAAGTCCAAGCTTGGCTTAGAACATGCGATCGCATCTTTTCTCGCATGAATCTTATTGATCTTCATCGAGTCCAAGTGACTTCCAGCATGCTCCAAGAAAGAGAATTAGATTGGTATGAGCTTCTTATTTCTGAAATTATTGAAGCGGATCTTACTTAGGAGCAATTCCAGGGAAGATTCGAATCAAAGTTTGTGCTGGAAGATGAAAAGGTTACTTTGGCCCGTCGTTTTATTGACCTTGTTCAAGGTGAATCATCTGTGGCAGAGTACGTTGCATCTTTCGAATCTCTTTCTAAATACAGGGTTGAATACATTAATACCCCATTGAAGAAGAATAAGAGATTTGTCTATGGCTTGAATAAAAATCTCAAGAATCCATTACTTCTGAAATTAAAATTTGCTTTCGATCAACTTATTGATATCGCTCTTCGACTTGAAGAGGCAGATAAGGAAAGTGATGTTGAAGTTGTGGGTTCCAAACCAAACTTCAACAACAACAAGAAAATGCCTATTAAATTCAAAGGCCCCAAACTCAATAAGAAAGGAAAACAAGCAGCTTCGGTAGTTAAGACTCCTACCCCTAGTAGTGGGCAATGCTACAATTGTGGTTCTAAGGACCATTATGCCAATAAATGTCTGAAACCTCTCTTTTGTCGTTATTGTAAAAGTTCAGGTCATCTTTTATCTTCATGTCCCAAACTTCAAGGCAAGAAGGAGGGAAGGTTAAATGTTGTGCAAGCCCCTAGTAACACTTCTCGTGGTCAAGGTATTTCTCATTCTGTCCTTGATGGCATTATTATGTTTCGTGATCAACCTATACGAGTTCTTTTTGATACGGGTGCGTCCCATTCTTTTATATCAAAAGAGCTTGTTGATACTTTTTCTTTGAGTGTTATGGCTTTAATGACTTCTTTGAGAATTGCGAATCCGGTTGGTGGATCCGCACCAATTAGCTTGCTTTGTAAAGATGTCGTGATTATTTTGTGTGATTTTTATTTCCGAGCCAATTTGCATGTCATGCGTTACTTAGGCTTCGGAATGATTTTGGAAATAGATTGGCTTAACCGTTATGAAGCCCATATCCTATGTCCTGAGCGGACTATTTATCTTCGACCTGTTAAGCAGATTTCTATTGTTCATAAGGATTCAGATTCCAACTTGGCAGCATCTTTGTATTCTTTAAATCCCCATGATGACGATAATGATGATGAGGAAGATGTCATTTCTCTTATTCATCTTGTTCGTGAATTTTTTGACATATTTGAGGTCGTTTTAGGATTACCACCTAAGTGAGCAATTGAGTTCAGAATTAGTCTTATCCTTGGAGCTTTACCTATCACTCGTCCTCCTTATCGTATGTCCAATAAGGAAAAGGAGGAGATGCGCAAACAATTATCCGAATTAGAGATGAAGCAATTTATTCGTTCTAGTTCCTCTCCTTGGGGAGCTTCTACTATTTTTGTGAAGAAATCTGATGGTACACTTAGGCTTTGCGTTGACTATCGCAAGCTTAATGATCTTACAATCAAGAATAAATATCCTTTACCTCAGATTGATGATTTATTTGATCATCTTAGTGGTTAGAGTCTTTTCACAATTAGACTTAGCAACCGGTTTCCATCAGCTTCGTATTGCAGAGGATTGCATTCCTTTGACATCATTCCGTACTCGTTATGGATCTTATGAATGGTTTGTTATGCCATTTGGGTTAATGAATGCTCCAGCTTATTTCATTGACCATATGAATCGAGTTTTCAAAGACTTCCTCGATCGATTGTTCTCATCTTTATAGATGAAATTCTTGTTTATTCTAAAACCGAAAAAGAGCATGAAAAGCATCTTCGGATTGTGTTGGAAACTCTTAGGAGAAATCAATTGAAAGCAAAATTTTCTAAGTGCCATTTTTGGCAATCTCGTGTGAAATTTCTTGGTCACATCATTTCCGAATCCAGAATTTCCGTGGATCCTTCAAAGATTGAAGTGATACAAAATTGGAAGAGACCAGAGAGTGTGACGGAAATCCGTAGCTTTCTTGGATTGGCGGGTTATTACCGTCGGTTCATAAGAGACTTTTCTAAAATTTTCGTGCCTCTTACTAGCTTGACCAAGAAAGGAGTTAAATACATTTGGTTGGACAAATGTGAAGTTTCTTTTCATAAATTAAAAGAACTCCTTTCCAATGCTCCTATTCTTGTGATTCCCGAAGGGTACCAAGATTTTATTGTCTATACCGATGCTAGTCGCATTGGATTGGGTGCCGTTCTTATGCAAAGTGAACGTGTTATTGCTTATGCTTCCAGGCAATTAAAGTCTGCCGAGACTAGATATGCCATCCAAGATTTAGAGCTCGCGGCTATAAATCTTTTGGGAGAGAAATTTATTCTCTTCATCGATCATAAATCTTTGAAGTATTTATTTTCCCAAAAGGAACTTAATTTGCGTCAACAACGTTGGCTCGAATTTCTTGCATCTTATGATCTTGATATTCTTTATACTTCCGAAAAGGGAAATCGTGTTGCTGATGCCCATAGTCGTAAGCAACAAGCAGTTGTTTGTACGATGATATCCGAATGGAATGATCTCGGGATTTTGTCTACTTGCGAGATTCGGGATCGTGAATCCGATTTATGTTCATCTCTTGTTTTATGTAGCCTTGAGGCTCATCCATCTCTTTTAGACCGCATTCTTGAAGCTCAAAGGCTAGATCCCGAAGTGGCTCTTCTTAGCCAAAGTTGTAGGGATAAAATTGATATTGAAGGTTTGAAAGACTTTGATATTAATTCTCGTGGCGGTGTTTGAAAATTTGGTAGACTCCAAATATTGTTGGTCTTCGTAAAGATATTTTAGAAGATTCTCATTGTTCTAAATTTACCATTCATCCCGGCAGCAGCAAAACGTACGCAGATATGAAGCGACTTTATTATTGGGATGGTATGAAATCTGATATTGCTAACTTTGTTAAGCATTGCATGACTTGCCAACTTGTCAAGGCCGAGCATCAAAGGCCTGGTTGGTTATTGCAACCTTTGGACATTCCAATTTGGAAGTGGGATCAAATTTCCATGGATTTTATTGATGGACTTCCCCGTTCTCGTTCGGGTCATGATAGCCTATGGGTGATAGTTGATAGACTAACGAAATCCGCCCATTTTATTCTCATTCGGTCCAATCGGACCGTGCCTCTTTTGGCCAAACTCTTTATTAAAGAAATTATTAAATTGCATGGAGCCCCTACTTCTATTGTTAGTGATCGTTATCCATTGTTTACCAGTGGATTTTGGAAGAGTCTTCCAAAAGCTTTGGGAACGAAGCTTAATTTTAGCACCGCTTATCATCCTCAGTCCGATGGACAAACTGAGCGTGTGAATCAAACTCTTGAAGATCTTCTTCGTGCTTATGCTCTTGATTTTGGTGGAAGTTAGGAAGATCATATTTCTCTTGTTGAGTTTTCCTGTAATAATAGCTTCCAATCTAGTATTGGTATGACACCTTTTGAGGCGCTCTATAGAAGGCCATGCCGATCTCCTTCTTGTTGGCTTGAGGCCGGTGGGAGGCTGGGTTTAGGTCCAGACTTTATTCGTGATTCCACAGAAAAGATTGACCTTATCCGCCATAGGATGAAAGAAGCTCAAAGTAGGCAAAAATCCTTTGCCGTTAACTGAAGAAGGAAATTAGAATTTTCTGTGCGAGATTTTGTGTTTATTCGTGTTTGACCTATGAACGGTGTTGTGCGTTTCAGTCGATTGGGAAAGTTAGCACCTCGATATATTGGTCCATTTCCCATCACTGAACGTATTGGTTCCGTGGCTTATCGCCTTATTTTACCGGCTTAGTTTTCTGCTATTCATGACGTGTTTCACGTTTCTCAACTACAGAAATGCCTTCGAGATTCCGATTATATTCTTGAGCCCGATATTATTAAAGAAATTGAAGTTCCACCTAATTTAACTTATGAGCAACATCCTGTTCGAATCATTGCTTTGGAGGTTACACGTCTTCGAAATAAAGATGTTCCTCTTGTGAAAGTCCAATGGTCCTCAAATCCTAAGGATTGTTCTTGGGAATCCAAAGATTTCATCGAGCAAACGCATCCGGACTGATTCTCTCGTGCTCCTTAGAGGTGAACTTCTTATTTAAATTTTCTTTGTGTTGATATGCTTTTATGGTTGTTACTTTTATTTTTCTTCTTAAGTATTGCGAGGACGCAATTTCTTTAAGGAGGGGAGTCTGTAACAACCTGCATATTTTACGATTGTGTATTTAAATATAGCATCGTTAGTCGGATTATAGTCCGTCAATGCTACTTTTTGCAAACAGTCAAATTAGGACCCGAGACCATTTCCATTGAGTTCAAAACGCCGTTCGCGACCTTTTGAGTATAAACTTCGATATGTTTGGAGCTAGCTAAAATTTGACCTTTGCAATTCAGACTTTGGGTTTGGGTTAGCCTAAACTATTAACTCTAGCCCAACCCCCACTTCTCTTCATTCACTTTCATTTCCTAACACTCCAAGCTTTCATAAAATTGGGGGAAGAGAAGAAGAATTAGAATTCCTAAGCCCTAGTTCCATTGCAAATCCAAGCTCTAACTCCAAATCTAAAGAGAAGCCATTGGTAAGCACCCTCTTCTTCTTCTCCAACTCATTCTCCCTTCAATTTCAGAAATTCCTAAAGATTAATTTAGGAAATGTTTTTCTTTTGAGCTTAGATTCAAGCTTCTTAGGTTGGAATTGGAGAGTGATTGTTCCTGCCTTGCTCTATAGCTCCTCCATCCTTATTTTTGTGAAAAAGGTGAGATTTTTATCTCACATCTAAGTCTATAATTATCATTGATTGTTAGGTATGAATTCCTAACATCTTTACATGTTCATTTGATTTTGATTTGGATTGATTTGGAGAATATTCCAATTTTTGGTGTTTTGAGTTCAAATCTTTAAAAATACTAGCTTTGTTGTTGATCATGCATTTGGTGGCGTATCGAAGAGCCTATAGGGATGGGTTGCCGATTGGCGTAAACCCTTAACGCCCCTCGCTCGATCGATCGCAAGTTGTTGGAATTTTGCCCCTGGGGGCATAGGCTGAATACAATGGAATTCCCAGTTCAGTCGACTGAACCAGAGGGTCAGTCTACTGAACCGAACCCAGGAAATTTCCTAGGCCAGTGTCAGTCGACTGACCACTCTGGGTCAGTCGACTGAGCCTGGAAACCTAAGGTTTCCAGGCATGATTCAGTCGATTGACTACTCTGGTTCAGTCGACTGGACCTAGAAACAGAAAGTTTCCCGATCTGAGTCAATCGACTGACCACCCTAGTCCAGTAGACTGAATTTGTTGTTTTTGCCCAATTTGCCTTTTGGGTTTGAATATCCAATTTTTAATCGATTGTTTTTCTCCAATTAGTTGTTATAACCTTTGTCGACTTTGATAACTTCTATTTTTAGGATTTTTTTTGGAAATATTCATTTCAATGGATTTGGTATCGATTTCTTTGGATTTAATTCATGTCTTCGAATGTGAATTTTTGGTGATTGATTATTTCTACAATCAATTTTGTGACTTGTCGCTTTAAAAATGCAAAGGTTTCTATACTAGTACTAAATATCAAAACTCTTTCATCAAAACTATTTCAACACTATTTTAATACAAAACTCGTTTATAAAACCGTTTTCCAATCTTTTAGTATATATAAACCTTTACCTCATTCGTTTGAGAAATCTAATTAAACGGCTTAGTAAAACGAGTGGTATGAAACTCTTGCGTTTACTTCGTTGGTTAATTTTTGGACTTGTTCGATTGAAACTCTTGTGACAACTTTCGAGTGGAGATCTACAATTTATTCATAAATACTTAAGTTAAGCCAGTGGTTATGGGACATGAATCTAAACTCATTTACTTACTAGCTTAGTGTGATTCACACTTTTTGTTGATCAATTGATGATCAATTTTGTGATTTAGACTAGCGATATGCTATGTTTCTCTGTCCCCGTAGGGGACTATACCTTGTTTTATTGAGTTTCGTCTCATTTCTTTTATAGGCTAATGACTTATTGGTTCTTTGGAGTTTCGACTCATTTTTGTTGGCTAGCGACCCATGCTCTTTTATGGAGTTCGGTTCATCGGACGTACCGTTGTACTACGTCGTTGTCCAGCTTATCAGGTTAATCGGGCTTACCGTTGTACTACGTCGTTGTTTCGAATTATTTGAGTTTCTGGTCCCTCGGGCATACTGATATTGTACTACATCGTTGCACCGGCTCTATGGTTAGCGACCATGGGATAGTGTCCCGTTTGTGAAACAGGTGTCGGTGAGTTTTCACACTCCCATTTGTGATAAGCCTCCCCCTTTTGTGATTTCTGGATTTCTAACTGATGATTTCTAGAATTTGCATTTCACCAGCTTTTATGATTGGCAGCGATATGATGTCAATATTTATGGATTGGTTAATAAAATAAAGAATATGACATTCTTTTTGGTGCTGGAGATTATTGAGATATTGTATGATTTTTGTTGTTGTCAAATGTGTACTTTTCATAGTATGGCATTATTGTTATCATACGTTCTTGTCATATCTCTTATCCTACCTCATTTTATATGATATTTATAGATAGACTGATCCGTTTATTATTTTCTTATTAAATAATACTCGGGTCAGACCGAGATGTTACAGGTGCTTCTGCTTGGCTCCTCATCTGGGATTATTATTCTGACTTTTGGCTAACTACTTAGATTAGTAGTTTATTTTGTTGTAGGCATTTGAGATATAGACTCCATGATGTATACTTATTCTTTTGTATAGCACTTGTAACTATTCATTTGTGATATTGTCGATCTCGTTAGACCACTACTCTGATATACACATTTATGTGTAATACTCATATCCGTTTCCGCCTTTGAGATATGAACTTCTATGACTGATTTGTGTTATGATATTTCTATATTTGTTTCCGAAGATTACATATAACCACTGTGTAGTAGCTTTGAGTTTGTGCCGATATGTCGGATTTTCTCTTGAGATGAAAAGTTATATTTTTATCTGGCATATCGGAACTCGCACAAAGCAATTACAGATGGTCGCTCCTCAACAGCCTTATTCTCCGTGCTAGTTGATGGCATTACCCCGTAGTGTCCTTGGCTAGCATGGGTATAGCGGTGGGGCGTCACAAATTGCTACTATAATAGATTTGAAAAATACCTACTTTAGAATTTACATATTTGGAAATAATAAATTTTCTAAAACATGCTTTTTGAACAATATTAAAGCTTTTAACATATTTTTAAAAATTTGCTTTGAAAACGTACTTGGCTATTCAAGGAAATATACTTCTCTTCACGTCCTTTAAAAATAAATCACAATTTATTTTTGAACAAAATTTCTCATTACTTAAATAAATTTCCATCGTGAATTTATTCCTTCGAATATCTATTGATATACTACTTTACTTTTATAAACCCAGTTTATAAATTTCAAAGTCACATTCTCCTTTAAATTTCCAATTCCAAATACTTAAATCAATTTCCAAATTGATTTCCAATTTACTCCATTTTGAAATAAATTTCTTTACTTACTCAATTTATTTCAAAATCCATTAACTTCAGATTTTATTCCATAATTATGATTTAAAATCTTTTAACTGAAAATACCAATTTCAGATTTCCGCAAATCCCTTCTTTATTTTTTCCCATAATTTAAATCTTAAATTTAAAATAAATGCTTTATTCTTTTAAATAATAACACTTAAGTTTAAAATTCATTATCTTCCTATTTATTTAAAATCCCCCTTTCATACACGGAATTTATTTATTAAAATTTCAAAATCACTTTTACTTTTGTTTCAAATTCATTCTTCAATTTATTCAAATTCTCTATGATTATTTTATTTAAAAATTCACTCTATTATTTTCTTTTCAAATTCCAATTCTATATATTTTGATAACTCAGTGTACCAAAATATATTCAAGCAAACCATAACATTCAATATTCCAATTATTAATATAATTCATCACAGAATATTAAATATTCAAAACACAGAATATTGAACAATCTAAATAATTTTGAGGAATCCAATTGGATCCCTCCAACTTGTTTCCCTGCATCCACAGACGTTAGCACAATACCAATTCCACTTCGTGGTGGAATATCGTAGTATATGGGATTAATATAATATCATCCGCTATTATGCGGCGCATAGGGTCTCATCTGCTATATAATATGGGAAATCAATCATTCCAATATATATTATATATATACTACTATATATAATATAGCACATCCAATCAAATCAATCAATCAATCAATTATTTAAATTTAACCATTTAAATTTAAATAAAAATCCAAAAGAGTGAGATTAACTCACCTTTGGTTTGTTTGCAGCCCACTTCAATTTTGCCTTGGTTTCACAGTTTTTTTGACCTTGTATAAACAATTCACGATTTTATTAATATTCGAACAAACCGGAAAATCAATTATCTTTTAATAGTTTTGATTTTAGCTAATGATTTAAATTTTTAAACAAATAATCAATTTAAACTAAATTCCTTTAATAAATAATTTCCCTCAGTAACGAAAATAATTTAAATAAGTTGATTGAATGAGTTAATCACTCAAATACATATATATGATAAAACTTTTAAATTGAATAAAAAATTAGTTTTATAC
Source organism: Allium cepa (assembly GCA_030765085.1). NCBI lineage: Eukaryota > Viridiplantae > Streptophyta > Magnoliopsida > Asparagales > Amaryllidaceae > Allium > Allium cepa. Next base: position 324,616,877 of record CM060939.1, read on the forward strand.
CTTACTTGTAAAATCAAATACTGTTATATATACATATGTATTTATACATATGTAAATTTAAAATTAGCATAAATATTTTACTGTATATAGATATCTCGTTTCTGATCACATATATATTTAAATAGAAAGGTCTGCAAATATCTGTACTTATTGGAATTGATTTTTTTTTTCTAATGTATATATTTATATTACATTTAATTAAATTAAAACAAAACTACATACCTCACTGCCCAGAAAACACGCCGTACTACCCAATCAACGACGCCGACCCTCGAGCACACCCCAACCATCAAGCCCTACCTTGCCATCGCAAAGTCATGAAGCCTTCCTTAAGCTCCTCCAGATGCATGCGCGCGGTCACAAACCATGTGCCCTCCGCCATGATTTTCAGACCTGAACCTCTACATCTTTTTCTATCTGCAACCTCTCTGACCAAACTTCTCAACCAAACAACGACTGCAACTCCAACCACAGTGCTCAACTCCTATAACCCCTCTGCCTGCACAGTTCATTCACTCCACATAGCTGCAGTTTATTCGCAGTTTATTGCCTGCACGGTTTCATCACATCCCATGTCGCAGAACCCCATGATCGAACTCACCTCCATTCCCAATTCTTCGAACCAAGAAAAAACAATCGCCTCTCCTCGAATCCAGATCATTCACCTTATCAACTGCAATGTCATTAACTCCACTCCGACATCGATCAAATCCTAAATCCACAAATTCCACAGCCGCGAGTCAAGAATCTAACCATCATCAACCTTCTCCTCTTCAATCATAACTCAAATCCTATTGCCACTTGAAATTGCAAAAAAAAAAAAAAAATGATTGTCAATCTCCAGCGAGAAGTCGAAATTAGTTTCTAAATTTTTTTTCACTTTGAATCACCAACTCTTTTTTTTAATTAGGGATTTTGATTGGAACGACGGGTTTGGTTTTAATCAAAGAAGGAAAGGTATTGGTTTGAAAATAAAAGAGTGTAAAATCGTTCAGCCATTAAAATTTGATTTGAAGAGAGTTTCTTTGAATTGAAGAGGATGACTACGGCTGTTAATAAAAAAGAAAGACATCTTACGTGTAGCTTGCTGGCTACGGTAATATGAAGGGAAAGGAAAAAGTTATGACAGTGAACGAAAGTAGGCTGATATGACTTATCTTGACCAGTCAAAACAATATATTTTATAATTTCAAATTTAAATTCAAATGCAACTTAAAATCTCAAACTCCTATCGAGGCATGCCGCTAGGCGTTCATAATGTTAAACCCCTATTCCAAATGCAATGGAAAAGGTTTCGAGTCTTAACTCGATCGTATGGAGAAGATAACTTTTGAACCCAGTTATAAAATTGAATTTTCGATTTAATTTCAACGCGTTTATTTACCGTACGCTAACACAACTACTCCAATCACTATGAAAATTGAAATCCAATAATAATACAATATTACGGATCTAATGGAACTGGTTTCGTCGAAATCCGAGATCGTACCTCGAAAGGCTATTTTTAAATATCGATTTAACTATATTTTTGTTTAAACTGAACAAATTACCTTTACTTCAGTTTTATCACTTCTATTACCTCCAGTATTATTAATACAAATTTTATAAGCCATTAAATTATTTTTAACAAGCATGAAATCCCAGATTTCATACTTTACCAAACTTCAAATTATTTAATTCAATAATTTAATTATCAAATAAATAGTGATATTTGGAATTCAAGTTAAAATTAACCTTTCAAATATTTAAAATCAATTAAATATTCCAATTTCAAATGTCCAAAAATCCCGGGTCGTCACATTCCTCCCCCCTTAAAATAATTTCGTCCCCGAAATTACTAGTTAAGAAGAATGGTCCACAACCCGTTTGTTATCCCGCTTTTTGGCAAAGCCGCGATACCAAAAGATCGATCAGAAACGGAGAACAGTTCGTCTCAGAGACCGATCATGCTTCGTCTCGCTATGGATATCACTGAATTTTGTCCAAGTCCAGATTGAGCTACAATCGATAGGACACGGCAAGAAAGACCATAGGAGTCAACATCTCAAGTTCCAAGTCAATCCGAGTTCATACGCTCGAGTTATGATCGGTTCAATTTGAAGGGGAAAGCTTGGGTTTTGAAGCCATCGTAAACCAACGTTTCGAAACCATCACGTTCGAATCCATAAGCTTCGAATCCACCGAACCACCTCGAGTTCGCTTACGTCACCTTCGAATCCATCGTGTTCGAACCCATCGTGTTCGAACCGATGGGCCTCGTGTCCATGGAGAAGTGACATAGTTCGTATCCATCACAAAAGCCACGCTTCGAACACATCACAAAGCCTAGTTAGACTCCAAACAAGAATCATTGCTCAAACCCAAACATGGAGCCTCGTTCGAACCCATCCACAAAGCCATGCTCGAACCCATCCATGATGCCAAGTTCGAATCCACCTGTGTAGCCTCATTCGAATCCACTGGGTCAACCAGCCATGATGACGTGTCTTCCTTCGGTTCGAATTCGCCGAGATCCATGGAGTCGAAGCGGTCAACTCGGAGTGGAGACGGGTTGGTTCGAAGTTTGCGCTCCACGTCGCCACGAAGTCACGTGCCATGATGGGTTCGAAACCATCGGTTCGAAAGCATGGTTTCGAACAACACAGCCAGGCAATGAACCCCATTTCGAATCCATCATATCCCCAATCTATTGATCCAAATGCCATGAAATTTTCACAGAAGCTTGCATACATGTTGAAGAATGTCCACGCCAAATTTCACCTCGATTGGACGAATTCTTGATCGGTTCGAATAGAGTTCGAACCGATGCCAAAGTGGGCCCAAACTTCCCGAGACCGTGCCTGTGGGCCCCCTCACGTGCCAGAAGTGGTCTTCCGAGTTTTCAGCGAAATATCAGCAGCCTACACCTATAAATAGAGCCCCAGGGCCAGCAGAAAAGGGACTTTTGGGGAATTCTGAAGCATTCAGACTCTGCCGAATTGAGATCTCCATCATTTGACATCATAAACTTGTTGATTTTGAATTCCTGACTGTAATTCGCTGTTGTTTGCTGTACTAATTTGTAATCATCGAAAGAAAGTCAATAAAAGTATAAAAACTTCACAGTGGACGTAGGCAATACGCCGAACCACTATAAATTGCTTGTCTACGCACTTATTTACATGCTATTTAGAGTTTTTGTTAGATAATCCTCTGTTTTAATTTGCACTCTTCATTTATTATCTCTTCAAAAACTTCCGACGAATGTTGTGCCCAATTTTGGTGCAAACACTTTGGTGCTTTCACTGAGAGAACCCAGATTTTCTCTCGCTCCATGGATCTGTCATCAATACCGGATTGCATAAATCTAAGGGAGAGATCCGAATCTCAAGCTTAGGTTCCTTCCGTTCTATTCAGACTTGATAAAAGTCTAGGAAAGAATCTCTCTATTCACAATGGTGAGTACTAGAACCACCTCTAACCTTGGTAACCAAGAAGGCAGGGATAGGCCAGATCCCGCGCTGTTACCATCTACTCAGGACGTCGCCGGGCCTTCGGAGTCATCCGGACCGGTAACGAGACAAGAGTTTCAAATGTTGCTCCAAGAGCTGACCCAAAGTCGGCAACAGTTGACGGAGCAACTATGTGCTAACGTTGAATTAACCCGCCAGCTACACAGTCATAAGCGAAGGCAGTCCAGGAGGGATTATGCATCCCAGTCTTCCACGGAGAGTTCGGCTTCCACCGATTATCATCACCGACCTTCACGACCCCGAATGGATGGGAATCATGCACAGGCTACCGGAGACCTTCCGGCATTGACGGTTGGGCAACTACGAGTCGGTCCATCTGCAAGCTTCCATACAGGGCCTTCCTCCCGGGGAGGCACTGCTCCTCAACACACTACCGACAACCGTCCTGCAACCATTGCTACGGAACCAGGGGTTGACATCCATACTTTGTCAGATCAGAACCACCACCGACGACGGCAAACTCCTGAGCCGTACGTACCAGAAGATGTCGAACCAAGGAGGCGAGATCCGGACCGTCGACAGCATCCGGTCCAGTCCCGCATTGTGGAGCCCGACCACACCTTGGTTCGACATGCCCAGAACGCAGCTGTAACGGATCTTCCAGGAACGATCAGGCAGATGATCCGTGAAAGTCAGGGGTTTCCTAACGACAACTGGGGAATCTCCCGGAGTCACACCCCATTCACAGACGAGATTCTGTATGCCGAACCCCCTCGGCGATTTAGGATGCCCACGTTACCGATGTACGAGGGAAACTCGGACCCTAATCAACACATACTGAAGTATGAATGGTCCATGAGCGCCGCTAGAGCAGACGATGCGGTCAAGTGTAGGAGCTTTCCTATCTCTTTGGGGGGCATTGCTACGATGTGGTTCACGCGATTGCCGCCCCGTTCTATCTCCTCGTTCAATCAGCTGGCCAGGAAGTTCGTGGAACAGTTCCGCATGCATGTTGCGAGGCCTAGGGACGTCAACACTTTGTCTAGTGTTACCCAAGCTCCAGGAGAAACTCTTAGACACTACTTGGAGAGATTCCATAAGGCCTGTGTGGAAATCACCAATCCTAATGATAACTCGATTCTGATGGCATTGATGAAAGGGATTGACCCTGATTCGGATTTTGGAAATTGGTTGGCAGGAAAACCTCCTGCGTCGTTGGATCGCTTCTACTCCAAAGCCGCCCAGTTCTTGAGGCGTGAGGACGCGAAGCAGTCTAGGAAACAGGACGACGCAGGACCCAGTGGAGAGGGGATTCAAAGTAATGTGGCTGTTAAACTATCGGGAGAGAGTTCTGGGAAAGTGCAGCTAAATATCCAGAACAAACAATCACAACCGAAGAATAATGGGAATCAGAGCAGGAAGCGGGATCAGAACCGTGGGCCGAGGCGTAGGGCCCCTATGTTCGACAATTATACTCCGCTGAATACATCGTTGGAGAACGTATATCTACAAACTTGTAATGCCATGCAATACAAGAAGCCTACTCCGAAGCCGTCGTCGGAGAGACAGATTCAAACGGGCAAGTTTTGTAGATTTCACGACAGTTGCGGCCACAATACCAATGAATGCAGACACTTGCAGGATTTGATTGAGAAGTTGATCAGGGAAAGGAAGTTGGACCAGTTTGTACGGGCGCCGCAGTCTGGCAGTGCGGGTCCGTCAAACCAGAACAATCGGCAAAATCAGCCAAGGCAGGAAGAACCCGCCCGAACGGGTGGAAGGTTAGTGATAAACACCGTCAGTGGTGGTCCTCATCCGGCGGATAGGAGTTGGAAAGAGATGGAGTCATATGCTAGCTCGGTTAGGCATATGGATTTTGAATGTTGCAGTAGTTATGACGAAGGGGCTCCGGCAAAACAACAAAAGACGATGGCAAATGACATCGTGTTCCGAAACCGTGATGCAGACAAGGTCGAAGCCCCGACTATCGACCCACTTGTTATATCCGCCCAGGTTGGTCCTGCTTGGATGAAGAGGATACTGGTGGATAGTGGGAGTTCAGTCAATATTTTGTTCAAGAGAGCTTACGACCAAATGAAGATGGAAGCCAAAGATCTGAAGCCCTGCCAGTCCAGGATTCATGGCTTCGACGGAAGTGCTAATATACCCACGGGGGTTGTGGAGTTACCCGTAGAGTTGAGGATCGGTGAGTGCAGAAAAGTACGCATGTTACAGTTTGTTGTTTTGGACATACATTCACCGTACAACGCGTTTATGGGCCGACCACCCTTGCTGAATTTCGAGCGGCAATCGCCCCGTGGTGTTTGACTTTGAAATTTCCTACCGATTGTGGTATCGGTGTGATTCATGGAGATCAGGCTGCTGGAAGAGCCTATTATGTTGCAGAGCTGCGAGAGGCGCAGCGAAGGGAGAAAGGGAAGGGCGTAGAGGAATCTCTCTGCGTCCGTTCTGCCGATGATTGACAATTGGTGCTTGGGCCTCAGCCCGGGCACCACAACCAATTCCAGAAAGACCTTGACCTAAGGGACAACGACAACAATGAGGAGTCTACAGAGAGTCAGGCCTCTCCGGCCGAGCTAACTATCAATGTCCCGATCGATGATGGTGGCGATGATTCGAGAGTGTTAAAAATTGGGTCTCAATTGGGCCAGGTGGCACAACAGGAATTGGTTGAATTTCTCCGGGCGAATCTTGACGTGTTCGCCTGGACGCATTCTGACATGTGTGGGATCTCGCCGGATATCGTGAGCCACACTTTAAACATTGACCCGCGGTATATCCCAGTCAAGCAGAAAAGGCGTGGTATAGATCCAGAAAGATCTGCCGCCCTTAAGGAGGAGGTCGATAAGTTGAAAACAAATGGGTTCATTAGAGATGCTTTATACCCGGAGTGGGTGTCAAACCCGGTACTTGTCCGGAAACCGAACGGGAAATGGAGAACGTGTATCGATTATTCTGACTTGAACAAGGCTTGCCCGAAGGACAGTTTTCCACTTCCTCGAATCGATCAGCTTGTTGATTCAACCGCCAGACACGAATTGTTATCCTTTATGGATGCTTACTCGGGCTACAATCAAATACCCATGCATGTGCCCGACCAAGAACATACGAGTTTTGTGACTGATCTGGGATTATACTGCTACAAAGTCATGCCTTTTGGGTTAAAGAATGCCGGCGCAACCTATCAACGTTTGGTTAACCAGATGTTTTCCGACCAGATCGGGAAGACCATGGAAGTTTATGTAGATGACATGTTAGTAAAGTCAAGGCATTCTGTTGATCACGTAAAGGACTTGGGATCAATGTTTGATATCCTCCGGAGATACGGGATGAAGCTCAACCCGCTAAAATGCCATTTTGGGGTTGCGTCCAGAAAATTCCTTGGGTTCATCGTCAATGCCCATGGGATAGAGGCTAACCCTGAAAAGATTTGGGCCATCAGGAATCTTCAAACTCCAAGGACCATAAAGCAGGTCCAGAGTCTCAATGGGAAAGTCGCAGCATTAAGTAGGTTCATCTCGAAATCAACTGACAAACGCATCCCTTTCTTCGATCTGATCCGAAAAGGGAAGCGAAACTTCGAATGGACCGTAGAATGTGAAGGTGCGTTTCAGTCACTGGTTCAACATCTTTCTACACCGCCGATTCTTTCGAAGCCTGTCGATCACGAGCAATTATATCTTTACTTGGCGGTATCTGAAAGCGCAATCAGTGCAGCATTAGTCCGGGAGGATGACCGAGTGCAAAAACTGGTATATTACGTAAGTACACGGTTGACCGGAGCCGAGAGGAACTATCCCAAGCTAGAAAAGTTGGCATATTGTCTAGTCATTGCCTCGAGAAAGCTCCGTCCATATTTTCAGGCTCATCCTATCACCGTGTACACCGACCAGCCGTTACGACAGGTCCTCACGCAGCCTGAGACGTCTGGTAGGCTACTAAAATGGAATATCGAATTGAGCCAGTTTGACATTGCCTATACTCCGAGAAGGGCCATACATGGCCAAGTTCTAGCAGATTTCGTCGCTGAATTCACTGTACCCGAGGAATTACCTGAGAGTAGCGAACCTCCTAAACACATGTGGAAGTTATATACTGACGGTGCCTCTAATGAATGGTGTTTGGGAGCAGGGGTAGTGCTTGAAACCCCCGAAGGCCGATCTATATGCTACGCCCTAAAGTTCGAGTTTCGTGCAACTAATAATGAGGCTGAATATGAAGCTTTACTCACTGGGTTGAAGCTGGCCCACGACCAGAGAATTGTCGCTGTAGAGATTTATTGTGACTCCCAATTAATCGTATGTTAGGTCCGAGGTGAATATCAAGCTAAGGATCGAAGACTAGCTGCTTACTTATCTCGTGTCAGGGAAATCCTTGATCGTCTCGATTACCATGCCATTTTCTATATCCCCCGGGAGCACAATCAGAAGGCCGATTCATTGGCGAAGTTGGCAAGTACGGGAGAAGCTCAACAGTTGGGACTTGTTCCCATTGAAACCCTACCTTCTCCGAGCATTGATCAAAGTGAGGTCAGCCATGCATTCGAGGCTACCACAAGTAGGGAGTCGTGGATGACCCCCTATCGAAATTACATTGAACATGGGACATTGCCTGAGCGCAGTAGTGAGAAGAGGCAGGTCCTTCGAAAAGCCTCACGGTTTATCATTCAAAACGGAGTTATGTATAGAAGGGGGTATTCTGTCCCTCTACTCCGATGTATTGCACCCGATGAAATCAAGCGAGTGTTACACGATGTACACGAGGGAGAATGTGGCGATCACACTGGGGGGCAGGCACTCGCCAAGAAGGTACTCCGATACGGATATTACTGGCCTACCGTTAATCGAGATGCATCAGACTATGCCAAAAAATGTGACAAATGCCAGAAACATGCTCGGATTCCTAGTGCTCCACCTACCGAAATAACCCAAATGGTTAGCCCCTGGCCGTTTGCGGTATGGGGACTCGATATAATTGGAGCATTGCCTTTGGCCAAAGGTGGCGCGAAATACGCCATCGTCGCGGTTGATTACTTCACTAAATGGGCCGAAGCTGAGCCTCTTGCAACGATTACAACAAAGAAAGTGATCAACTTCGTAGTACGCAACATCATCTGCCGATTCGGTCTCCCGCATACTATCATCACCGATAATGGAGCCCAGTTCGACAGTACCGAGTTCAAAAATTTCTGCCAACGATTTCGCATACATAAGAAGTTTTCTACAGTGGCACACCCTCAAGCAAATGGTCAGGTCGAAGCTGTTAATAAAGTTATAAAGTCCATTCTGAAGAAGCGACTAGAAAAGGCCGGAGGCAAGTGGGTCGACGAACTCCTTATGGCGTTATGGGCCTATCGAACAACTCACAAAACTGCAACTGGTCACACTCCGTTTTCTCTATCGTATGGCTCAGAGGCCGTTATTCCAGTCGAATTGGAAGTGTGCTCTCATCGTGCGACGTATTATGATCCGAAGACAAATGCCATATTACTTGCTCAATCTCTGGATTTACTGGATGAGAGGCGTGAAGAGGATGATTTGAGGGCAGCCGCATATCGGAGTCGAGTCGCCCGAATATTCAATGCCAAGGTCCGTCCGCGAACCTTTGAACTCGGCGATCTCGTGCTCAAAAGGGTTTATCCGGTTCCTTCGCACATGAAGCCAACTTGGAAAGGGCCGTACGTGATTTCACAAAAGCTCGGAGATGGCACGTTCAAATTATCGACCGTTGACGGTCTCACCTTGCCGAGGGCTTGGAATAGCGAGAGTCTTCGTCGCTACTACACATGAAAGACTTACTTTTTCTGCCAATTTGTTCTTTTGCATTTTATTCTAGCATTCCGAGATTTGAATTTGTAATAAGGCAACTGATTTTGCCATATTTTCTCATTTCAGCAATAAAATGTCATCTCTTCGAGCCAAAGCTGTGATTTATTGAGTGTGACGTACAATATCACGACGCACGGAGAGCTAAATTCCATCATGCGGTGGGATTTATTCAAATAGAGAGTGGCTGCGACATGACCGGTCACTCGCTAAGTGAAACCCGAGCTCGGGGGCAGGACACCATATCAATATTTACAGGGATTGATACACGAAATCCCTCCTTTAACTCCAACTTCCCGGAGTGCGAGTTGGAGTATGAAAACAACTCCCGGTTCCCGGAGTGTGAACCGGAGTATAAATCTATGGCTCCCAGAGCGTGAGCCAACTCCCGGTTCCCGGAGTGCGAACCGGAGTATAAATCTATAGCTCCCAGAGCGTGAGCCAACTCCAAATTCCCGGAGTGCGAATTGGAGTAAAAAAACAACTCTCGGTTCCCAGAGTGCGAACCGGAGTATAAATCCGTAGCTCCCAGAGTGTGAGCCAACTCCAAGTTCCCGGAGCGTGATTGGAGTATAAACATTCAATAATTCATTCCCAGAGTGCGAACGGACTCCAACTTCCCAGAGCGTGAATTGGAGTATAAACATTCAATAATTCGTTCCCAGAGTGTGAGCGAACTCCAACTTCCCAGAGCGTGAATTGGAGTATAAACGTTCAATAATTCGTTCCCAGAGTGCGAACGGACTCCAAGTTCCCAAAGCATGAATTGGAGTATAAACATAAGTTACAGGTTCCCGGAGCGCGAACCGGAGCATCCGTGCTAACTCCAGATTCCCGAAGCGCGGGTTGGAGTACAAACATCAATTCCAGGTTCCTGAAGTGCGGACCCAAACATACATGTTTTATCCAAGTTCCCGGCGTGTGAATTGGAGCACGAACACCAAGTTAAAGTTCCCGTAGTGCGAACTGAAATGTTAATACTAACTCCGAGTTCGTAGAGTGCGAGTTGGAATGTGAACATCATTTCCAAGTTCCCGGAGTGCGAACCGTGTTACAAGCATCGATAACTCTCGAATTCTCGGAGTGCGAATCGGATTATCGATCTCAAATTATCTTAAGTCCCCAGAATGTGGACATGTGTTTAAAGTTTGCAATAAATGCACTCAACCACCAAAACGCAAATGTTATTCCCCGAGACTAAAAAAAAGGCTAAGTGTTAATCGCTAACCAAAGTGATACAATGTCCGAAGTTCGGTTGTTCATCGATCACAACTTGCGACCAAGATTCTCAGACTTGGTGAATAAAAACGAACTCTACTCGACGGTAAAAACACCACAAGTGCACCGGATTGAAAACATAATGCTATAAACACTTAAGCGCAAAAGAAATGAGAGTTGAAACAAAGAAACTAAATTTTATTTCAACTAGCTTAAAACAAGGACTTACACGCAAATAAGTTCTTCCAAAAAAGAATGCCTACTAGCAGGGGCCGAACCTGCATCTATACACGGCCTACTAACAAAAAACGAAGACAAGTCCCTATCTACCAAAAAATCTGCTTGGGGGGCCGCTCTATTCCTTCTTTCTCGGCTTCCTTATCAGCGGTTCGTCGTCAGAATCGCTAGGAACGGAAATCCTTCGCTTTGACGGCCTCCTCTCCGGTGGCTGCTCTCCAGCAGGGGGCATAATATCTACGTCCTCCTCAGAACTTGAATCTAAATGAGGACTCCCCGTCGGAGAAGTAGGAGGGACCGGACCCGCAACGGAAGGTGGAATAATGTCGCCACCGACACTACCGCTCTGCCCCCCAGCTTCTAATTCAGCATGGATTTCGGCCAAGATTTCTTCTTCTCGAGCTGATGGGGGCTGGCTGGAGGCAACTCCGGTCTCCACAAAAGGGCTAGAAGCTGGCGGTAACTCACTAATGATAAATGGCAAGTCTGTAGAGAAGTCACCCTGGTGACCGAGCAATTCACTCACCATTTGCTCGTCAAGAGACAAAGAGCTTCCCTGCGCCGCTCCAGTAGATGCTGCCGTTGTCACGACAGTCGTTTCAGTAGTAATAGCCTTCTGCCCTTGACTCGGCTCCTAGGTCGAAGACACCGGGGTAGTCCTGGTCACTGGATAAAGAAGAGAAGGGGTTAAGAACAATCACTTCGAAACGAGATTTCTAGCGAAAATGCATTTGAAATTTGTTCAGAATACCTTCCTCAGTTTGGCTTGTTGATGGTGCAACGACTTCGGAGACGTGCTCACGAATGGGTGATAACCGCGGTTGCTCTGGGTCGTAAGCAGGAACGGTCTGTGAGCTAACCGCAGATACAGGCTCAGACGGAAGCGGGGCGGTGATTTCCAGAGCGGTGCCACGATGCTCAACGCCTGACCCTTCTCCGGCCTCCAAAGATCGACCGCCAACCATCTCCTTCTCATGAGCGATCGTAGCATCATGAAGGACCCTTTTTTCCTCATCTGTTAGCAGCCGGTTTTCAAGCTCGAATCGGTCGACCGATTCGTCGGGGTGCGCTTCCTCTTCCCCCTCAACCAATCGTTCCCAAGCACTGCGGAGATGCACCGGGTAGTCCTGAAGCCAGGCCAAGTTTCTGTGCTTCAATACATTGGCATTGTATGTAATAAGCAGATCTTCAATGTCAGCCTCTAGCCTGGCCTCGGCTTGCTGAACTCTCTCCTCAATCTCCGCCTCGACCGCTTGAACTTTGGCCACTGCCTCATCCCGTTCGGTCCGGAGTATCACCGCTTGTTCGCACGCCTCCTGGGCTGCATTGTTTGCATCGTCCCTATCCTTCGCGATTTCGGCAAATTTGGATTTGAGCTCATTTAGCTCCTTTAGCGCCGCATCCCTCTCGGCAGTGACCAGAGTATTCCGATGGCCCATGTCCTCAACCGTGGCGTAATGCTCACGCTTCATTCTATCCATCGCGAGTTGGGCTTCATCGGCCTTTTTGATGGCTTCCATCTCTGATTTTCTGGAAGATTCGGCCTCGGTGTTCAGCACATCGATAATACGACTCTTCTGGGCCAACTCCGCCTGTAACTTTTCGTTGGCGGCCCCACGCTCAAAGGCCAGCTCCGATGCCTTCTCCGCCGCTTTAAACCATACTTTATACTGAGCGTAGAAGTCGTGCACATAGTCATGCACCACCTGCTCCGCCGACGGAGGGATTCTTTTCAAGTGTGGGGGAAAAATGTAGTTGTCGAAGCAAATAGTTGGGAAGTCTTTTTTCAACTGAGCAAGCCTGAGCGCCCCTTCACCCGAAATTCCCACAGGAGGCTGTTCCGCAACTACGGCGGTCGTTGCCTCGCTTCTGGAATGGTGAGATTCGTGCCTGGAAGATTGGGAAGTGGACGTATGACATGAAGGCTCAGAGGGGTGAGAAATATGGGCCGGAGGTGGTACGGGATCTCTGGGAGGAGGAGGGGTACGCGATCGGGATCGATGCTTATAACCCCTATCTGTGTCGTATCTTTCACGGCTCAAATATCCGGAGTATTCCTGATCATAGTCCCTATCTCCTTCCCGCCTGCACGAGTCACGATACGATGGTTTCCGAGCATGTTGCAGACTCCCTAGCATTGAACCGCACCTGGACATGGTACCTACAAAGCAAAGAGGAGAACAGAGTTAGTGGTTTCTCGAAACCGATGACCCAAGACTCGAGACTATGTAGTGTCGTGAAATGTGTATGAATATGCATTTCCCACGACGAACCCGAAGTGTCGACTGAGCTAGTAATAAAAGGCTCGCTCAGTTCAAGAGTACGATGAAACTCCTCCAACCCGATGTCATGCTGAAAGGACACATCATCCGGGATTGGAAGATCTGTAAGCCCTTCGTAAAGACTTTCGGTTCGCGGAGGAGACGTCTCGGAAATTCTAACTCCGGGGGAGGATCGGGCTGTGACAACCGACTTCCATCTCCCCTTCTTAGTTGATGTGACGACGGCCGCCTTGCCTTTTCTTTGCTCTTCAACATCTTGAGCCACGTCTGTAGGCTCCAACAACGGCTCGTCGTTAGTGTGAGTTCTTTCGAAATCAACTTCCTCGGCTACAATGACTTTGGGTTTCTTATGCTTGGCGTGTTTTTTTGGAACAATCCTTTACACCCCATCGAATATTATACTCTGCCATCGTTCGATTAATCCACAGGCCCGAAGATTCCTATCCGTCAATAACACGTCGATATCCCTGTCGACGCTCGGGATCTCTCGGAGCACTCGTACTATCTCCTTAAAGTTTTCACCGTCGGGGCGCTGGATCATCGCTGTACAGAAGAAAAATATATAAGTCACACTTCGACTGCAATCGCCTTAGTAATTGTTTGGAAACTCAGCTATACTCACGTCTAAATAACCATCGCCTGGCGAAGCCCGGAGGACATCTGACGTAGAACCATTCCGTCCTGTAATAGCTTAACCTAGTCCAGGATCCGGTGACCACTTGACAATTTCGTACTGCCTCCAAAAATGTAAAAGATGGGTAATCGTTTCGAGTTTTGAAGTTAAACAAGTATCTGATTTCAGTCGGGGCCGGTGGTCTATGAAGATATTCCATAAAGACGATGACCAGGCTGTTCACCGAAGCATACCCATTCGGGTGAAGTTGGGATGGTGCGACTCCCAAAAAAGATAGCACTTCTCTTATATATTCATTGAACGGAGGAAGCGTCCCGGCCGCGCACGCATGGCGATTGAATGCGGTATACCCCTCCGGCGGATTGTGTGGTCTGTCGCTTGGCCCCGGTAGTAACACGTCGTCTAGTGACAAACCGTGCCTCAAGCATATCCTCCCCAGCATATCTTTGGAAATATGAGATGGGACGGAATCTGATGGATTAGCAATGAATGACGCGTCGGGAAGTTCATCCGGCGCCGGGCCGATAATTTCAGGATCAATGTCCGGGACCTCTAACCTCGGAGGAACTATACTCTGAGCATCTTGTGGGGTTTCCTGCTGACGCGAACTCGAAGGCTCCATAACTGACTAACTCATGAGAAACCATCATTAGATGACAAGGGGCCCGTGAATTCCCCAGTGTATAGTGTATGAATGTGTGTTGTGCGGTGCTATGCGCTTGGATGAATATCGCAGAATTAAAGAAAACACGCAAACGACAAAGCTACAAAGCCCAGTTGTGATGGCCATTATCACAAAACCCTTCACATAAGGAAATTGATTCAAACAAAGATTGTTATTGTTCCGTCGACGAGCTTCGAAAGGTGGTCAAGTATGCAGTTTAACGTGTCCAAATATGCAGGAGTGAAGCTCGTCGGAATTATTCAAACTCTGGTATCCACTATATGGAGTTTCGAACCAATCACAAGCGACTTGTTCGAACCCATCATCGCACCACTTCGAATCGATCCGAAGGAGCGAGCTTCGAATCGATAGTCAGTGTGCAAGCTCGAATCGATCAGTGAAGGGTCACTTCGAATCGATACGGAGGGGCACACTTCAAATCCATCAAAATGCCGAGCTCGAATCGGTCAGTGGGGGATAACTTCGAATCGATCCTTGATTAATTAGTTCATACCGATCAGGGAAGCCTCAACTAAACATCGCTCGAATTCGACTCGATGCCTTTCGTATCGGTCGTAAAGGAATGTTTCGTATCGATGCGAAGTTGAGAGCTTCATTCCAATCAACGACTGCTTCTTGTATCGATCGTTGGGCACCGATACAACTCAACACCCTGGTTAGCTTGGTGCAAACTGCACCCCCTCCAAGGGAATCACAAGGGTCGACTCAAAGTCTGAGAGAGTATGGTGCTGCCCCCCCATCGATTCGTACAAGAGTTTCTGAATCAATTCGAAGTTCCTCCAAAAGCCAGATCTGGATTTACCAAATCCCAAGAAAGGCCGATCGATGACGAAGTGATGGGTTCGAGGTAGCTTTGCCGTGTGAATTCAAGATTAGTTACCTAGTTTTAATGATGGGTTTGAGGAATTGAAGGTTT
Organism: Allium cepa; assembly: GCA_030765085.1. NCBI lineage: Eukaryota > Viridiplantae > Streptophyta > Magnoliopsida > Asparagales > Amaryllidaceae > Allium > Allium cepa. Next base: position 324,632,147 of record CM060939.1, read on the forward strand.
GGATCTCAAATGGTTCGAACACAAAAGCACGTCACCTTCTTCTCTGGAGTTTCAAGTGCACAGTAAAAAAGTGAAAAGTAAAAAAGGCCGAGGTCATTGCTATATGGGGGGTTGGAGATGACCGGGTCGATTCGCCACCCAGTAAGCTTGACCGGTCGCAACCAGTCAAAACGCGCGTCGGTTCGAAATCTCCATTCGAACCCATATGCCTAAGGATTTGTCGGTTCGAAGCCTCCTTTCGAAGCCATCGGCCTAGGACCCTGTCGTTTCGAAGTTACCCCCGCGTGTCATCGGTGCGAAGCGCACAACAAAACGACGAGCTGCATCGATGCGAAACGCACAATGGGACCAACGGCTCGAGAAGCTCTTATACAAATCAACTGCTTCGTATCCATTCCTTCATATCGGTTCGAATGTCCATTTCGAATCCATCATAGCGCAAGCGTACTGCGTCCATAACAAACGCAGATTTCGAATCCATCGATGCTCTAAGTCATCGGTTCGGAATGTTACACTCGCACAATGCAAATTCATACACTATAAGCCTTCAATATCGGTTCAGGAGAGGATCGATACGAAGGGACTTTTCTAAACAACCATCAAGCGTTGTCTCAACTCAAAGTTCCAAGTCGGTTCAGGAGAGAATCGATATGAAATTCTATAGTAAACCGAACTGACAACGACTCATGGACGCACGACGTTAACAAGGTTCAAACTAACATATGTGCATATACGTCGCAACTAACAATCGATTTTAAACATTTACAGGGATCAATCACTCGTCCTGTTACAAATGCAACAGCCAACGGCTAAGCACTATTATACAGCAATCAATCATGTCAACGCAAGGTAACAACAATACAGCATACGAGTTTCAACAAAAAAGAGAGCAATGATTGCTCAAAGAAATTGCAGCAGTTCAAAGCACGTCATGTTCCCACAAGACGTACTTTGGGGGGCAAAATGTTATCCCGCTTTTTGGCAAAGCCGCGATACCAAAAGATCGATCAGAAACGGAGAACAGTTCGTCTCAGAGACCGGTCATGCTTCGTCTCGCTATGGATATCACTGAATTTTGTCCAAGTCCAGATTGAGCTACAATCGATAGGACACGGCAAGAAAGACCATAGGAGTCAACATCTCAAGTTCCAAGTCAATCCGAGTTCATACGCTCGAGGTATGATCGGTTCAATTTGAAGGGGAAAGCTTGGGTTTCGAAGCCATCGTAAACCAACGTTTCGAAACCATCATGTTCGAATCCATAAGCTTCGAATCCACCGAACCACCTCGGGTTCGCCTACGTCACCTTCGAATCCATCGTGTTCGAACCCATCGTGTTCGAACCGGTGGACCTCGTGTCCATGGAGAAGTGACATAGTTCGTATCCATCACAAAAGCCACGCTTCGAATCCATCACAAAGCCTAGTTCGACTCCAAACAAGAATCATTGCTCAAACCCAAACATGGAGCCTCGTTCGAACCCATCCACAAAGCCATGCTCGAACCCATCCATGATGCCAAGTTCGAATCCACCTGCGTAGCCTCATTCGAATCCACTGGGTCAACCAGCCATGATGATGTTTCTTCCTTCGGTTCGAATTCGCCGAGATCCATGGAGTCGAAGCGGTCAACTCGGAGTGGAGACCGGGTTGGTTCGAAGTTTGCGCTCCACGTCGCCACGAAGTCACGTGCCATGATGGGTTCGAAACCATCGGTTCGAAAGCATGGTTTCGAACCACACAGCCAGGCAATGAACCCCATTTCGAATCCATCATATCTCCCAATCTATTGATCCAAATGCCATGAAATTTTCACAGAAGCTTGCATACATGTTGAAGAATGTCCACGCCAAATTTCACCTCGATTGGACGAATTCTTGATCGATTCGAATAGAGTTCGAACCGATGCCAAAGTGGGCCCAAACTTTTAGAGACCGTGCGTGTGGGCCCCCTCACGTGCCAGAAGTGGTCTTCCGAGTTTTCAGCGAAATATTAGCAGCCTACACCTATAAATAGAGCCCCAAGGCCAGCAGAAAAGGGACTTTTGGAGAATTCTGAAGCGTCCAGACTCTGCCGAATTGAGATCTCCATCATTTGACATCATAAACTTGTTGATTTCGAATTCCTGACTGTAATTCGCCGTTGTTTGCTGTACTGACTTGTAATCATCGAAAGAAAGTCAATAAAAGTATAAAAACTTCACAGTGGACGTAGGCAATACGCCGAACCACTATAAATTGCTTATCTACGCACTTATTTACATGCTATTTAGAGTTTTTGTTAGATAATCCTCTGTTTTAATTTGCACTCTTCATTTATTATCTCTTCAAATACTTCCGACGAGTGTTGTGCCCAATTTTGGTGCAAACACCGTTAACTATTTTCCCTAAAACCATTCAGTTTCAAACACTTCCCAGAACAATCTTTTATTAAAGACACATTATCACACTTACTAACTTCCCAAACTCTCCCATAGTTTTCGACAATACTATTTGCTCAATCATTCAAATTTCAGTTTGAAACCAAATTTTGAATTATCAAAATTTTCTCAAAAATTTTCTAACTCTCTAAATTCCCGAAATATTTTGCCAGCGTCTCCTTTGCGCGTCTAACTCGATACAACTACAAAATGCCTCTACTAGCTCCCAAATTTCAAAAGAAAACAAAAAGCCAAGTGGCTTGATCAAAAACCCAATCCGATTTCATACAGAAATTTAAACACATACCTTTTTGTCGAGCAATTCAAATTTATCTTCTGAAATCTAAACCAATTTTTCTCCTGCCTTTAAATACCCGTATATCCTACTTAGTAATAATATCCAATCACAACATTCAAAATCATTTTATCGACTTCTTACAGAATTCCAATACCTATTTCACTCACATCCGTACGATGCAAATATACCATCCGTATGTAATACCAAATCCGATCGCTTACTCGATCACACAATTTCATTTCCGAACTAGTATCGTCCATCCGACTTTCTAGTGCGGACTCAGATCTGGTTTCTTGATTAGATACCGTCATTCTCCTTGCATAGTCATAACTATGATAATGAATTTCCAGAATCAATCAAAATCCATATCCAGGGTTCGCCGTCGAAAATCGAGTGAAAAATCCTAACTCGGATCGATATAACTATCTCGAAATTCTATGCTCGAATCTGGATCAAATGGCTATGCGAATAAAATAATATACGTACATCTTACATATTTATATCCATTTTCTTTTATTCACATTCATTTTGATTTCTATTCACTTATCAACGCTTATCATTTCATATATTTTTATTAAACCTTCACTCAAATGCTTATTCAATATATTTTTCCGATTCCCATATTACTTAAGAATTTTATACGCTTCTTATATTTATTTTCAATTCACCACTTTAGTTTATATCTACTTCTATTCAAATTGGTTCTTCCATTTCCATATGAATTCAATTTACCTTCAACTCTGAATATTGAATTTTATCTTCCATTTATAAATGATACATATCATTATTTTAAATTAGTTTCATTTACTAATTTATTTCAATTTTCAATTTGAAATCATTTTGTCGCTAACAAAGATTTTCCAAAATTTTTAGAAATTTTCTAACTCTTAGAATTTTCGAAATTTTTTGGCAGAGTCTCTTTTGTACGGAGGAGCTTTTGCAATTTGACAAGAGATATAAATACATATACATCGACCCACCAGGTCGGAAAAACAAAAACAGTTCATATTTCCTATTTTTATATTGCGTAGGCGTACCTCTATTTAGCATTTTTGAGCAAGCGACTTATTATTTTAGCATTTTTCGCAATCAAATCCAGCCAAACGGCTTCCCGGTACCTGTACTTACTCAATTCAAACATATAAATACTGAATATATGCAATTTATTAACATTTCACTTACTTTCAAAAGCTAACACATAAATTTCACATATAATGCACGTTATATAATTTCCATAAGAACATATAAGGTTTCGACACTTATTACAATTGTTTACAACAAATTATCAAACCATTTCATTCAGTTTAAGTGATTTGCAACTTACTCGCTTATATTTAATTCATTCTAAGCAAAACAAACTCATATTCATTGCAGTTGATTTCAAAATCATCCTATTTCACTTCTAATAACTCATAGAATTTTATCTAATCCCGTTTACATCGAACGATCCATTTTCTTACGCAATTCGACAATATTAATGTGAATAAATAATAACTTAAGCTTTATAACCATTTAAATTGATTCTAACTTAAGTTACACTTGATTCCGTCCCAATTTATTTATTCACAATCTTTTCATTGCATTTTCTTTCATATCCAAAAAGTTTGATTCCAAACCATTTTATTAAACTCGACAACCAATATATTAAATAATCGTCTCACAATTTACTTAAGTTATTTATTTTCTTCAAACTATTCCACCGAATAACTTAAGTTTATTTTATTCAACCAACTTCCATTTAAATCTTTGATTTGATTTTCCTTTAATCAAATCCCATCCATTTTCCTAATTTATTCGATTAGTTTATTCTTTTATCCATGCTTAAATTTTAATTCACATTAGCAATTCATTATTGAATTTATTAATAATAAGGTCATTCAATTTATGCTTGAATTGAATTTGTTTACACCTCATACCAAATCTATTTTAATCCAATTCAATTTCATTCGACCACACTTTCAATTTATAATCCCATACTCAATTTTTTTTTCTTTGTCTTCAAAACCATTTTATTTAATTTTCTTGAGTTCAATCTTACTTTATATCCTAAGTGGATTTTTTTTATTTCATTTCCAGAATACCAATACTTCTATTCCGGCTTATTTATTCCCTTTTTAATTTTTTATAAGCTACTCACTTATTAATATTCATTCACAAATTCATTTTAAACCAATAAATTTAATTCCCAAACATTAACTATTTTAGTCCATTTGAACTAACTCTGCACTTTATTTTACACAATTTTAGATTGAATATCATCCAATATTCAATTTCATTTCATTTGCATATCATATAAATCAGTCAGTTACTTACTAATTTTAATCTCAAAACTTTGTTTTATTTGGTCCAACTTGACTAATCTTACCATTCAAACTTAAGTTCAACATCCAGTTTCAATTCCCTTTTGCTTACACGTTTAAACTCATTACTAAAATGTTCAAAATTCAATTTTGAAAACATATATATCTAAATCAAACTATTCCTTTGCATTTTCAAATCAAACCAAATTTCACAAACAAACATTAATCCAAAACATGCAGGTAGCAATCCCCATCTTGGAAACTCGAAAATGAACACCGATGATGTCGCGATCATCATCAGAATTATTTTCCAGTGACCGAAAAGAGTTTAATGCTTTTATCTCTTTTAAAACCCTTCAAATATTTTTTAATTCCAAATCTCTCTAGATTTCAAATCCGATTCAAAAATATTTCTCAAATATATATTATTTTTCCCAACTTTCTGAGAATCATTTTCAAATTCAAAGGAATTTAAATTTCCAAAAATTTCAAATCCCAAATTCTTTCAGAAACATTTTCAATATTTCTCTAGAATTCTATTTCAAAATCATAAATCACATTTATAATTCACATTTACAAATCCCATTTATTCCTTCAACTTTGGTTATTATTTCAATTTCTTATTCAATTTTACACATTAATGATAAAAATTTAATATTATCATTCCTAATAACCAAGCATCCATATATAACCATAATAATTTACGAAAAATTATTTCCTTTATATACAAAAATAATTTGGGTAAAATTATTTCATTTACCCTATTTTAAAACAATACTGTGCCGGTTTATCTTGTTTAAGAGTTTTGAAACCCCTATCAATGACATGGCGTCCCATATATCGATCAGAATCCATAAACACTCAACCGATTAGTCAACACAATATAATTTTTTTATATTCACTAACAAATACGCAGTCATATCTATTAATACACTCAAGCTCATTCTAGAGTACCACGGACTCTATTCTATGAGTAATTCCCACCAGAGCCAAGGTTCTCGCTTAACCTTCGGCTCTGATACCAACTGTAACATCTCGCAAATCCATACCCCTTGAGTCGACACTATTCTCTATCAATCAACTCAAGATGAATGGAAATACGAACCATTTGGGTTAAAGAAGAAGAGGTAGAAGAAGAGAAAACAAAACAACATCAGAATCTAACCATCACAACGGAATAAATATAATAGATAATAAATGATCTTTACACAAAAACAAATATATCTGTTTATACATTACATCATCAGAGTTCAACAACATCAATAACATACAACTGGACAGTTATATAAACTTGTTCTCAAACTGGACACACAGCGGAAAAATAATTAAGTACGGAAGTACGTATTGCCAACCAGCTCATCTCCTGCTTCACAACATCCTTTCTTGTATTCTATTATACACGGTCTGACCCGAACATTACATTTAAATAATACCCGAGTCATGCTGGAAAACCAACGTGAGAAAACCACACTCAAATTGATTATTAAAGTTTCAAAATCCTTTGAAAACAAAAGCATCTCGTAAGACCACACCACAAATAAACATGTCGGGTTTTTACCTTACGATAGCTAAAACACTTTTTATTAAAATTCTATGATATTATAATAGTGTCAATCGAAAGTAAAATAGAATCTAGCTGAAATGCTTGCATCTCACGTTTCAGCAATAGTTGGGCACAATCAAAACCGTACAGGCAAGTAGGGAGAATGGATTTTCAACTAATGACTAGGCACTGGGGTACCACCTGTCACGGTACCTGGTCTAGATCAGCATACCGAGGATCACACCCGACCCCCTGCAACACAAGACCGGGACTACCCCTTACTGGATAATCCCAAGTAAGATCACCCCACGGTTGGGATCAGCAACCGCACCACTAAGCCGAAATAAAACAGACACTAGACAGGGATGACCTCACCCTAGATGGGTGCTACCTACCTAGCCTTGCTGCATAACCCCTGATTTTTAGTCATTCCCAGTTGATGAGGCTCGACGCTAAGCATTACCTTTTTAGAACGTTTCACTTAGAATGCTCATCGTCCACCTTACGATGTTCTGAAAGCATTCATCCATACAAGTCCGTCTCGGGTTCGAACGGAACCGAAGGCACTATTCCTACTACATCCATTTTGGAATCATCCTCAGGATTAGTAGCGACTAGCCGTTGCACTTCACTGCTCCATCTTCGACTCCGAACTTGTTTTTCCATGAAAACGTACAAAACAGATCGAAGTGGTTTTCGAGAAATAAATCCCGTTCCCGGTCTCTTCGAAACGATCAGCGCATTGGCCAATATTGATAGTCGATTATTTAACTATCAATTAACATTCACAAACAACTATCCAACATAAATAATTTCACCAAATTATTTATTAATCTTCAAAATATATTCACAAGATATATTTCTATTTCAACCCTTTTTGAAAACAGTCTCCAAACCACACTCTTCTCATGAAATGAATTTTCAAATATTTATTTCCACTGGAAACACCAAGCACAAAAACTTAGATTTTTAAAATAATAAAAAACACTTTATTATAAAATATCTTTTAAAACATTTAAATTAAAAATTACTTTAATACTTTATTAAAAATATATACTTTAGGAATATTTAAAATGAGGTTATTTTATAAAATATAAAACTAGATTTTCTCTTTTAAAACAAAAAACCAAGTCACCTTTAAATAATTGCTACTATAATAAATTCCTTTAATAAATAATTTCCCTTAGTAACTAAAATAATTTAAATAAGTTGATTGAATGAGTTAATCACTTTAATACATATATATGATAAAACTTTTAAATTGGATAAAAAAATAGTTTTATACCTTACTTGTAAAATCAAATACTGTTATATATACATATATATTTATACATACATAAATTTAAAATCAGCATAAATATTTTACTGTATATAGATATCTCGTTTCTGATCACATATATATTTAAATAGAAAGGTTTGCAAATATCTGTACCTACTGGAATTGATTTTTTTTCTAATGTATATATTCATATTGCATTTAATTAAATTAAAACAGACTACATACCTCACTGCCTAGAAAACACGCCACACTACCCAATCAATGTCGCCGACCCTCGAGCACGCCCCAACTATCAAGCCCTACTTTGCCATCGCAAAGTCATGAAGCCTACCTTAAGCTCCTCCAGATGCATGCACGTGGTCACAAACCATCTGCCCTCCGCCATGATTTTTAGACCCGAACCTCTGTATCTTTTTCTGTCTGCAACCTCTCTGGCCAAACTTCTCCACCAAACAGCAACTGCAACTCCAACCACAGTGCACAACTCCTATAACCCCTCTGCTTGCACAGTTCATTCACTCCATATAGCTGCAGTTTATTCGCACTTATTGCCTGCACGGTTTCATCACATCCGAAGTCGTAAAATTCCATAATCAAACTCACCTCCATCCCCAATTCTTCGAACCAAGAATAAACAATCGCCTCTCCTCGAACCCAGAGCATTCACCTTATCAACAACAATGGCATTAACTCCACTCCGACATCGATCAAATCCCAAATCCATGAATTCCACAACCGCGAGTCAAAACTCTAACCATCATCAACCTTCTCCTCTTCAATCATAACTCAAATCCTATTGCCACTCGAAATTGCAAAAAAAAAAAAAAACGATTGTCAATCTCCAGCGAGAACTTGAAATTAGTTTCTAAATTTTTTTCCTTCAAATCGCCAATTCTCTGTTTTTTAATTGGGGATTTTGATTAGAACGACGGGTTTGATTTCAATCAAAGAAGGAAAAGGGATTGGTTTGAAAAGAAAAGAGAGTAAAATAATTCGGCCATTAAAATTGATTTGAAGAGATTTTCTTTGAATTGAAGAGGATAACTATGGCTGTTAATAAAAAAAAGAAAGACACCTTGCGTGTAGCTTGCTGGCTACGGTAATATGAAGGGAAAGGAAAAAGTTATGACAGTGAAAGAAAGTAGGCTGATATGACTTATCTTGACCGGTCAAAATAATATATTTTATAATTTCAAATTTAAATTCAAATGCAACTTAAAATCTCAAACTCCTATCGAGGTGTGCCACTAGGCGTTCATAATGTTAAACCCCTATTCCGAATGCAATGGAAAAGGTTTCGAGTCCTAACTCGATCGTATGGAGAAGAAAGCTTTTGAACCTAGTTATAAAATTGAATTTTTTATTTAATTTCAACGCGTTTATTTACCGAACGCTCACAAAACTACTCCAATCACTATGAAAATTGAAATCCGATAATAATACAATATTACGGATCCAATAGAACTAGTTTCGTCGAAATCCAAGACCGTGCCTCGGAAGGCTATTTTTAAATATCGGTTTAACTATATTTTTTTTAAAATGAACAAATTACCTTTACTTCAATTTTATCACTTTTATTACCTCCAGTATTATTAATACAAATTTTATAAGCCATTAAATTATTTTTAACAAGCATGAAATCCCAGATTTCATACTTTACCCAACTTCAAATTATTTAATTCGATAATTTAATTATCAAATAAATAGTGATATTTGGAATTCAAATCAAAATTGACCTTTCAAATATTTAAAATCAATTAAATATTCTAATTTCAAATGCCCAAAAATTCCGGGTCGTCACAGTATGTTTGACATTACACTTTGAGATGTAAAGCCGATTTCTATAAAATACATTTTTGTTTGGTGGCGGGGAATTTATTCTCTTAGCTTAACACCCTTCTCTAAGACGTACGAGCTCAGAGGTTATGTAGTTGATGGTTATTAGTGATATATTCCCAATTTGGTAGTGTGGCATGCTGAGTGATACTGATCATTTGTTGATCGAAGCTTGGCTTTTGTGAATAGCATAGCTTTGTGGACGAGGCTTCATCGAACCTCACAACCTGGAGATGTTCGAAATAGGAAGAATGCGGCAAGGTTATGAGGGTCGAGCCCTTTAGGGTAGGTGCATTTTCTTCTGGATAAAAAGTGATATCATGGTACGAAGCCTAGATATTTAACTTATGTGGTTGTTGGAATTTGTTGGTGTAGAGGTGCCTCGGATAAAGGTCAGTGACGAATGAGGAATGTCATACTCGTGTCAATAGTTACCTAGTTACAAGGGTAACCCAACCTTGTGTTGGCAGAGAGCTGGTTAATTTCTCGGGGCGTTCCTCTAGAGGCGTACTCATGTAGTGGAGAAGTTCATTAGCCTAACCAATTGTTGGAAATCCAATCAAAACAATACGAGCCATTTACGATTGTAGTTGTATAACCTGCCACCTCAGGTGGTAGCTATAGCGGGCATAATATAATAATACCTATGCTGGCTAAGATTAATATTATACTTTCGAAATGTTTCCGCACTATCACTAATAATAATATCATAAGGAGAAATCTCCTCCAATTGTGCACTTGCATTGTGTGTGTGCGGGGATGCCTTATGGTAGTTTCGTTTTCCAAAAAGCATTGCAGATTTATTTTACTTCTTTTGTGGCTTGTTTTTGTTCAAAATAGCAGTTTTTGTTCAAAATAGCAGTTTTTGTTTGCTCACACCAGTCCCATGACTGACCTAGAGTTTATTGTTCCCTTTCTAAACTCTAGGTACCCATAATTTTCCACACGGGCATCCTAGAGTTAGATTTTCAGATAATCAGATGTAGCTTTTGGAAATCTTTGAAGTATTTGGTCTTTCGAAGTCTATGGATTCGGGATCGCATTTGTTTCACCTGCACCGAGTTTTCTTAACTCAGCATGATGGTGGTTCGAGCTTCTTGGTTTGGCATCTTTGGAGTCTTTGGAGTTTGCATTGAAGATGTTATTGTTCTGCTGCTGTCGCTGTTCATTTTACGCTGTTGTATCTATCTCTGATATATGGATTGATCACTTCATTTGGATCAGATGCTGTATCATTTGTTGTGTATCAGTAAAATCATTCATTTTGTTTCCGCCGTGTTGTTTATGTAATATGTTATAAGCTCCAACATGAGTCGAATTTCAACGTTTGAATCTACGGCATCCGAATACGGGTGAAGTATGGATGTCGATTTTCGAGCTCTGGATTTCGGGTCATGACAGTACCGAATATGCTATCCCCCTGGTGTTCCTACTCTTATCCAGCACTCCCATGCACCGTATTTATAACATCTGAGGGTATCTAGAAAGGTAATAAACATACCCTAATTGGATGCGACACACTTAATCTTGATGCATCTCCCCTGATTTTCAGTCATTTCGATTGTGAGGCTTGAGGCTACGATTACCTTTTTCTAAGGAATTTATACTTGGAATGCTCATTGTCCTCCAATGATAATATGCTGAAAGCATTCATCCATATAAGTCCATTCTAGGTCTGAACGAAATCGAAGGCAATATTCCTACTACATCCATTTTGGAGTCATCCTCGAGATTAGTAGCAATTAACGCTTGCACTTCAATGCTCCAACTTCAATTCCATGCTCTTGTCTTCACTTAGAAAGTGTATTCGTTAGATCGAAGTGGTTTTCGGATGACCTATCCGCTCCTGGTCTCTTCGAAACAACGTTCGATATTTTCGGTAAACTCAACCCCGGTTCTTTAGGAAATAAAAAGACGAAAATAAGATCGGAGATCACCTCCTGACCATTAGTGGATGGATTTTCTTATCGTCGTCCTAGAAGAACGAAACGAGTTTATACATACAGTATAACACCTTCGAAGGTAACTGTGCCATATAATCCCCGTGTTTCTCCTAAATATTTCCAAAGTTATTTTTTTGGTCCAAATTTGATAGTTAGTTATTTAACTATCCAATAAATAATCATTCAACTAAAGATTTCATTTTCCACTTAAATCACTAAGTCTTATTTAATTTAAATTTTAATAAATTAAATCTCTTTATCAAAAGGTATATACTTATCTTATCGGAATAAGTATGTTCACAAACCATTCCTTTCAAAAATATTCGAAAACCTTTTAAAATAATATGGAAAGACCATGCGGTATCAACCATGGATTCGTAGCTCAATGATTACGTGTCTATCCCAGAGAAATTCAAACTTAACTACATGCAATCTCTGCCTCTTGTTTCCGCGATGAAAGTATACCATTACTTTTCGAAAACTTTATTTAATAATTAAATGTACTTTAAAAAATTAAAATAATTACATAGCTTTGAAACAATCCTTAATTCTGATTTATTACTAAAATTCTAATCGATTTACAAGACCAGTTTATAAAACTTATAATTCATTTTGACAATTTAAAAATATTCCAATAACTAACTTTCTAAAGTATTTTATGCTAAAACATTTTTAAATTACCTAGTTAAATAATTAAAAATCCTCTTTTCAAAAAACGCAACTTCTCGATAAAAATATTTTTTTCTATCCTAATATAACCAATCTAATATTTATAAATCTCACTCGATTTATCACAAATCTATTTACATCCCCAATTACATCAATCCCTTTTTCACATTTCCAAAAAGTAAAATCTATCATTTCTTTTAAACCGATTTACCCATCTCATTATAAACTCTTACCATGAATCTATACGTTCAGTTTATCAAATGATAATCATTTGACTTTATTTATAAACATTGTTTATAAATTCCATAGTCTCATTTCCCCTTTACAATGGTTCACCTCACTTAAATTCATTATAAATCGATTTCTAAATTAAATTCCATTTATAAACAATTTCTTAAATAACTCAAACCATATTCCAAAACTAACCAATCTCGAATCTATTTCCATTTCATAATTTAAAAATCTTATTTAACATCCAGTATAACCAATTTTATATTTATTTCAAAATTTTCTTTTATTCTCCAAAATATTAAAAATCCCAATTTTAAATTTTTTACATTCAAACAAGTATCACTTAAGAATTACTATTTAACTTTATATATATTATTCCAAAATCTCCATCTAAATATCACGGAACAGTGTACTACAAAGTCAAACCATTTATTTACCCAAATCAATTTCTTTCAACTATCCCAAAACTCGATATAAATATTTTACTTTCAAAATCCCCTTTTAATTTCTTTTTAAATTCAAAACATATATTTATGGTACTTTTGTAATACCAAAATCTAGGCCAGTGCTACCATAGCATCTAATAAATTCAAATCATGCTATAATCTATCACAGATTATTCAAACATATCATATGTCACAATATATGAAATTAAATTCAACATTTTTGAGGAATCCAGTTGGATCCCTGTGACGACCCGAAAATTTTTAACATTTAAAAATGAAATATCTAATCGATTTTGAATATTTGGAGGTTAGTTTAACTTGAATTTCCAAATTAACTATGAATTTGGCAATTAAATGATTGAAATTAATTTATGAAAGTTGGATAAAAATTTGAATCTTTAGTTTTAAGCTGATTAAAAATATTTCAAAGGCTTAGAAAATTTATATTGATAATACGGAGGTTAATGGAAGCTTCAGAATTGAATTTGGAATTGTTTTATTCAGTTTTGAAATTATATCGTTTGAATCGATATTTAAAAATAGTCTTCCGAGGCACATTCTCGGAATTCGACGAAACCAGTTCCATTTGGTCCGTACTATTTAGTTATTATTGGATTTCAATTTTCATAGGAATCAGAGTTGTCGTTTGACATTGGCAGCTCAAAACGCATAGAAACTATTTTTATCGATTTAATTTAAAATTGATCGTTTATTTTCGTAACTCGTGCGTACGATCAAATTAGGACTCGAAACCTTTTCCGTTGCATTCGGAATAGGGTTATAACATTATATACGCCTGGCGGCACGCCTCGATAGGAGTTCGGGATTTTGAGTTAGGTAATAAGAGATATTTTGAACATAAAAATTATAAAAAATCAAAACCCTACCTTCCTCTATATGCTTTCCCTCTTTGATATTTACAGTCGAACCAATTAATCGATCGAAAAAATAAAATAAAAAAAACAAAAAAATGATCGCGATGACGAAATCGAATGGCGGAGCTTCGCGAGTGGGAGTTCCATCTCGAGCATCGGCGGCTAGGGTTTCGGCGATGCATCTGGATTCGAGCTCGGCGGCCGCGCGCGCTTGCGTGAGCATGGGTAGGCGATGATTTGGGGTTCGATTGGGGGTGTTGATAGCAGCGATTTCATCGCGACGTCGACTTTGGGGTGGCTGCTGGCAGTAGAGGTTTGCGATTGATCAGGGTTCGGTGATGTGATATCGAAGTCGTGGCCGATGGCACTACGTGGTGTGGCGGCGGCGTCTCAGGGTGTTCGAAGTTGAGCAGCGGCCTTGGACTCGCAAGCGTATTCGAGCAGTGAGGTATTTTTTTTGTTACAAGTTAACTTTTGATTCAATAAATATATACACTACATTAATTTACTGATAAGGTTTAAAATCTTTACCTAAAAGGAATTGTATACAGTAAATCGTAAACATACAGTGAGGCTTATGTAAATGCAAATTTCGGAATATGCGTATATATATATATATATAGTTTCCAAATAAAATAAATATGCATATTTTAATTTACTTGTTATTTTAAATAATGGAATTGGTGAATAAAATTATTAAGTTAACCTATTTAATTATTCTAAGTACCCAAAAGATTTTCAGAGGAAAAATAAATATGCAAGTACACACTTTTGTTTTATTACCTTGGTTTAAATTAACTTATTTAATTTTTAGTGGTTAAAAATAATTTATTAAAGGGAATTTAGTTTCACAATTTAAATTTTTAGTTAAATAAATTTGTTAAAAGGAATTTGTTTAAATTTTAAAGTATTAGTTTAAATTGAAATAGTTGGTTAATTAAATTATCAAATGGGATTTATTGCTTGATTAATTCGAAAAATTAATAAAAATCATATAATTCTTATGCAAGGTCTTAAATCAAGAAAATCGAGTCAAGATGGAAATGGATTGCAAATAAAAAGCAAAGGTGAGATCTTCTCACTCAAGTTTAAATTGGAATTTCCAGTTTGATTTTAAATAGTTAAATTTAAAATTGTTGATTGTGTGCTTGTATGATGGTTGTTATTATTTATTTTGAAATAAACCCTATTGCGCCGTAAAATAGCGGATGATATTTTATAAATCCCATATACTGCGATATTCCACCTCGAAGTGGGATTAGTATTTAATTGTTATGCTAATGTCTGTGGATGCAGGGAAACAGGTTGGAGGGATTCAACTGGATTCCTCAAACATTTGATTTTTTTTCATTTGTTGTGTGTTAAATTATTTATAATCTCTGTGTGATTATATTGTAATTGGAATCATTGTAGGCTAAAATTTAGCCGAATATATTTTTGGTGTCGTAAGATAGTAGAAAAAAATAAAACAGGATTTTTGAATTTAAGTAGAAAAATATATAGTGAAATCCTATTGAATAAATTCCAAAATATGGAGAAAGATTTTTATAAATGGGTTTTGAGTAATATTGGTTGGTAATTGAAGAATTTATATAAAATATGGATTTTAAGTAGTTTGGAAAAATATAATAATAATAAAGGGATTTATATTAAAGGATGATAAATTTGGGAAATAAATTTGGAAATCAATGTGAAAATTGATTTGGTGTTGAAAGTGAATATTTGGGAATCGATTTCAAAAATCGTATATCAATGGATATTTGAAAATTTGAATTCACAATGGGAATTTGTAAAGGAAAGGAAATTTTGTTTTAAAAATAAACATTGAGTTATTTTAAAAGTGTGGAAAGGAATTTACGGATTTGGAACATAAATTTAAAGTAAATCCAGAAGGATTTATAATTTGATTTGAATGAACCATTTTAGAATGGGAGGTGTACTTTCCCTGGAAAGCCGAGAATGTTTTTCAATATAGTTTATAAATATAGATTGAAGTTGTAAAGATGGTTTTAAAGATAGAATATTTGAAATTTTTTATTTATTTGGGTTAGTTTGAAAATCTTAAAGTAAAGATTTAATTAATTAATTATAGAAGTGATTATTTAAAGATTTAATTGATATTTGTTTTAGAAAATGGTTATTTAAACAGTTATACCTGATCTACTAACTTTAATTTAAAGTTAACTTGAACTTGAAGTTTTATACGAGATATTGGTATAATATTTTCAAAACTAATATTTAAATAAATGCTTTAAAACAATTTTTATAAATGTTTCCAAGTATATATTTTGGATAAGTGACTTGAATTACCTAAAGTATGTAAAGACCCAACTTCCACACTCCAGGAAATTGCATCGCTAATAAGAAAGAAAGGGATAGAAAAGAGAAAGAAAGAGAATAAGAAGAAACAACACATCAGAATCTAAACAGCGGAACGAATAAATTATATTAATAACATAAAATATTACATATTTTACAACCACTATCAGAGTACACAGATATACAACATATACTAGACAGTTATAAACACCTGTCTAGTATTTACAACATAATACAATCCAGAGACAATACAGAACACACAGCGGAATACTAATATCTAACGCAGAAGCCTCCTGCTCCATTTCTCCTCCAATATTCGTCAAAGCTAACCTGAATCCCTTGGCCACTCGTAAAAAATTTGAGTACCCAAGAGTTTATGAAAAACAAAAATAAACTCTGGGTCAGACATGGGTCTGGAGTGAGTAACAGGTTAAAGTTGCTTAACTTTTAAAAACCTTTTGAAAAGAAAGTATCACGTAAGACTTCCCACACACAAACATGGAAAAGTTTTTACCTTACGCTAACCAAAACATTTGATAGGAAATCCAGTGATATTATAATAGGTCTATGGTTTTCAAGTAAATATGAAATAGCCGAAATTGTTACATGATTAAATTCCAGCTACTAGCCACAAAAGTGGGTAATACAATCAAACCGTTGGCACTTATTGGATTTTGGATTCCATACAATGACAGGGCTACTGGGGTACCGCCCGTCATAGTACGTGGCCTAGATCAACGTACCGAGGAGCACTCCCACTCCCCAGCAACACAAGGCCGGACCCATTCCTTACTGAATAGTTCCGAACAAGACAACCCCGCAGTTGGTGCGCACTAACAACTGCCCACTAAGCCGAATAAAAAGGGACCTCTAGACAGGGATCAATCTTTCTCTCCAGTGGGAGCTACCCACGAAGCCTTGCTGCACCTCCCCTGTTTTAGCCATTCCCGGTTGATGAGGCTTGAGGCTACGATTACCTTTAGTGGACATATTATCTTAGAATGCTCATCGTCCACCTGACGATGTTCTGAAAGCATTCAATCCATACAAGTTCGTTCCGGGTTCGAACGAAACCGAAGGCATTACCTTGTTACTCATTACGGAATCACCCACAGAGTTAACGACGATAACCCTTGCACTCTGAATCTCCATTTCGAATCTATAAGTACTATTCCGTCAAACTCATTACGGAATCACCCACAGAGTTATACTGACGTATAGCCCTTACACCTCGAGTCTTCACTTGCTCCACTTGGATTAACGACCTAACATTTAATTGGAATCGATGTGGTTTTCGGATTCCAAATATGGAAATCCGATCCCGGTCTCATCGAGATCCAAAGCGTGTCCTTTAGGTCCAAGTTGTTTTAAGGTTTAAAACAATTCAATCTAATTATCTATATACACATAGATAGATGACTCATAGAATCACAACAGATAATTATCATTATCGTAACCATAGATAATCCACATTTGTCACTATCAAAGATAACCCATATCATCATGCAACCAATGCATCCATATCAATCAACAATACTAATCTCGTAGTTGAGATTTTCCAAACCATTCAAGGCATCCAATAACAACCATTCATAAGCAATGATTCATAATCATACTATTTATAATTAATTTGAATTCAATTAATTACATCATCTTTAATTAATTTAAAATGAATTAAATTAATTACTTACACAATATAAATCTTGCTTACATTATCATTAATTAATTACAAATTAATTAATTGATTAACCTCTAATTTATCATCTTAATTAATCAATCCTGATTAATTATACTTTAATTAATTCCACAAAATTAATTACCCTAAACCAAATACAGTAATTAATCCTTAATTACTTCATTAATTAATTAACTATAATTAATTACTTTTAACCTTAATTAATTACAATTAATTAATTATACTTAATCATTTATTATTGATTAATTAATTTAATTAATCAATCTTAATCACATCATTAATTATATTAATTAATGACTCTTAATTAATTACTTCATTAAATTAATTACTTGCAGTAATTAGTCTCACATAATCCATAATTATTAATCACCTTTAATTAATCTCATTCTGTAATTATCTACCCTTAATTACGTATCAAATTAATTATTACTTAATTAATTCTCTTAATTAATCACTTGATTAATTATACAAAATAATTTAATCCAAATTAATTTCACAATCTCATTATCATTCAGTAATTATTTTTAATTAATTCACTGAGTAATCTCACTTTATTAATTGCATCAGGTAATTATTATCAAATCTCATGTTTAAAATTAATTAAACTTAATTAATTAATCTAAACCAATCTCAATAACTTCATTAATTACATTAAGTAATTAATGTCTTAATTACTTTTATTTAAGTAATTAACTTAAATAAATTTTATAATTTATTATCATTAATTAATTAATCTAATTAATTATCAAAAATTAATCATATTAAATAATTACTAGATAAATTTTAGTTAATGATCATCATTAACAATCATTATCTCTTAAACTATTTTTCTTAAATTACTTCTTAATTAATCTCTAATTTTAAATTAATCCAAATTATTAATTAAATAAATTAAATAAATAAGTTATTCCTTAATTATCCAATTTATTTAATTAATGTCTTAATAATTTCTAAGATAACCCATTCCTTATTAACGATTGTATAAATATTAAAGTATACTTAGAACTTTTAAATTCAAATGTCATTTTGAATCAAAAATTCAAAATGAAATTTATTATGGCATTATCCAATTTTAAATTCCATTTATTCTTACCAATGTAAATATAAATCACATTCATTACTTAAAAATAAAACTTATATAAGATAAGTCTTAATATACTTAATAATTAAAAATTTAGTTTAAAATACATTATTATTTAAATTTCAAATTCAAGTTAATAATCATTTAACTTTCAATTATAAATCTTTTATAAATGATTTCATTCAAAAAGGAAATCAAGTTTTAAAAATATTTGTTTGAAAACAAATTTACTCCTAATAAGCAACTTAAATCTTAAACTTGTTTGAAAACACTCAAATTTTAAAATTTATTCAAATTTCCAGATTTTTAAATTCAAATTCTTTGTACCATTCCTTATGTAAAATTATTTGAATTTAAACTTGCATTAAACTCTTGCTTTACATCTTGATTTTTAAACTCCTTATTTAAAAATAAAACTTGAAGGCTTAAAGATTCTTATGAAAATTGGACTTAGATTTGAATTCAAACTGCTAATTTAAAATTAGCTTTCAGATCTAAATTGAATTTTAAGTTTTCCAAAAAAAAAACTACCAGGTTTACTCTTCTTCTTTTCTTTACTGGAAACCATTTTCAAATTTTTAAACATACAAGATTTCAAACTCCTATAAACTATACCTTTTCCAGCAGATTTTAAACTTTGTTCAAATATTATCATAACTAGTAATTGTATTTAAATTTTGGATTTAAACTTTAAATCTGCAGACAGTTTTTCAAAAAAAAACTATAACATAAAGTTTACCCGATTCAACCTTATGTTTTCTTCGAGTCATCTAACCAAAATCTTCGGGCAAAACATGGAAATACCCGAGTTAAACTCGAGACAAAATATTGTCTCCACCCAGAAAACAACAGGGTAACCAAAATTGCACGGTGCACGTGCACCGTGCCTCTGGCCACTATCACCTCCTTCCGGCGACCTCCTGACATCGACCAACAACCCCACTACCAACCTCCATCCTCAAATTTCCTTTCCTAAACTCAAACTTGAAACTTGAGTTTTCCTCTCCAAACCTGAAACTGCAAGATCAAGTTTTTACCCAAACCTGTAACATCTTCTTCCACCACCCTCTGATCTCCGGCATGTCAGTGACTCTGGTCACTTGTCCATCCATCCATCTGCTATCATTCCCCAGAGACTCAGACATCTCAATCGCTCCTCCTTGAAGAACTGACCACAGAGACTTCCTATCTTAAACTAGGGTTACAGGAAACAAAATCACCACACTGTCTTCATATTGCTTTGCATCATTACCTAATAATTTTCCATTCATCAATGATAGCTCCTCCCCCTACCTGAAGGATTCCAACCCTTACATTTTCTCAGATTCCCCAAAATTTCAAATTTTTCCCTTTACAGTTCAACACAGAACTGTACTCCTAATCCTTAACTAAAAATCCTACTTTTAGTCTTAAAAATCATAGTTTGGTGTATGTATTAAATTCATAGTACTGAATTTATAATTTATTAAACATGAATTTTCACATTTTCAAACTTAATCTGTAAATTTTTGGTTTACAGAGATGTTTTATATGTTATTTTAACTTAATTAAAATCTTAACTAAAACCTATCATAACAAATAAGTTTGATAAAATCTGAGTTGAATCAGAGATTTAAATCTATATTTTTGAATTATAAAACAAGAACCTGAACCCATGATCTACATAAAATTAGAGAGAACCCCTTTAGAAATCACAAACATACATAGTCACAGCATAATATATTCAAGTACACATTCAACACATTTTATCACAGGGATTTAATCATGCAACTTATTTAAAAATTTAAGCTTTTTTTTAAAGAAAAAACAGAATGTTACTCACCTGTATCTTGAAGGCAGAGCAATTTCTTTTAACAGTTTGAATAAGAAATGCAGGTTTGCTTGATTCCCAGTTTTAAGAAGTGCAGTTCTTCTATTTTTGATTAAAACTTGAATTGTTTCTTCAAATTTGAAGCTTTAAATTCTAATCTGGATTTACTCCTGATTCTCACTTGCATGTAGACTATCCAGATAGAAGAAGATGCAGATGAAAGTCGTTTGCACAAAAAATGGGCAAACACCTCCAAGTCGTATGAGTTAGTTGATTTTATGTTGTTTTTAGTGATTTGGGTGATTTATGCAAATATATGAAAAGCAGGGACTAAACTGTAAAATACACACAGATTTATAGTGGTTCGGCCAGAACGTGCCTACGTCCACTTTATATGTTATTCTCCTTTTTCTTTCAGATTACAAGTACAAAGCTTTGCATACAAGTATATGAAAGTTGTTTGAAAGTTCCTTCCGTGCTTGAGCTCTTAAACTTTTTCTCTCATTGTTGTACCCCTGCCCCTCTATTTATAGAGTGAGGCTGGGGGCAGGGGTCTTGGAGGTATATAGCTGCTGGTGGGCCTGGGCTAAAGCAATCTGGCCTGGCACATCTGGTTCGACAGAGCTTGGTTCGGTGTTTGTTGGAAGCGTTGACTCGGTGGTGGAAGCGTAGCTTGATTCGGTGGTAGAGGAAAGGAGGTTGGTTCGGCGTGGTCTTGGACCGGTGGTGTGTGAAGGGGATTGGTCCGGTCGCGTCTGGTCCGGTATGGTTGGTCCGGTGGTGGCTTCGTTGGTTCCTGGTCCGGTAGTGGAGGGTGGAGGTTGGTTTGGCTAGGCGTGGGGAGAAGGTTGGATCGGCATGTACATGGAGTAGTTTGGTTTGGCAGGAGGTGTAGTATTTTGGTTCGGTGGTGATATTGGTTCGGCATTGGCGTGGAGAGGTGGAGGTTCGGTAGTGGCTATATGGGGTTTGAACCGGTGGAGGTTGGTCCGGTGTGGGTACTACCGAATGGACCTTATATTGAGAATGCCGAATGAGTTCTTGTAATGGGAATGCCGGATGAACCAAGGCATCTTGAATGCCGAATGAGATTTCGCTCTACATTGCCGAATGAAACTTTAAACCTTTGATACCAAATGGACTTTTGTACTTGAATCATGAGTGGAATCCCAGACTTATATACGCTTGCCGGCTGCTTCTTTTTGGTTCGGTCGTGGTGGAAATGCACAAAACATTGATATTCCAGTTTTGACCAAAAATGGGATAACACTTTGCCCCCCAAAACATGCCTTGCTATAGGAAGGCGTGTTTTGTAATGCCATGAGCTGGATGTTCATATCCTGTTGATGTCCTGTAAAGAGCTTGATATTTTATATGGCCCCAAATGACGACCGTTCGGGATCGAGCTATTTGGGATGAAGCGCGGCCGTTCATGGTCAAGCGCCTAACTTCAAATGACGAGCGTTCGCGATCGAGTCATTTGAGGTGAAGTGCGACCGTTCGCGGTCAAGCGTCTAAATCCATGCGAAGATCGTTCGAGATCGAGTCATTTGCGGTGGAATGTGATCGTTCACGGTCAAGCGCTTTACTTCAAATGACGATCGTTCAGGATCGAGCCATTCGAGGTAAAGTGCGACTGAGCCCAGTCAGAGGGCGGACCTCAGATGGCGACCGTTCGCGATCAAGCCACTTGGGGTGAAATGTGACCATTCACGGCCGGTGCCGTTCACGGCAAAAGATGAAATGCGACCGTTCGCGGTCAAGCGCCTTACTTCGGATGACGATCGTTCGAGATCGAGCCATTCGTGGTAAGGTGCGACTGTTGGCGGTCAGGGGGTGGACCTCAAATGGCGACCTTTCGCGATCGAGCCATTTGTGGCGAGATGAGTTGTGCCGTTCGAGGCGAGTGTGTGACCGTTCGAGGTCGGGTGCCGTTTGAGGCGAGTTGTGACCGTTCGAGGTCGGGTGCCGTTCGAGGCGAGTTTGCGACTGTTCGTAGTCGGGTGCCGTTCGAGGCGAGCTGTGTGTGCCCGGGGGGGACTTAATATTATCAGTGTCGGAGTTATTGTTTGGGGGAGTTTCCGAATCAAAGACTTCGGCAGTTCACTGCCATGCAAGAGGTGCTCGTGGACCGTTCGCGATCCATGGGCATACAAGTAATTTTTCCATAGAATTTTAAATGTTAAAGCAATAATCATATGAACCTTACAGCAGACATGTCCAAACAGGAAGAATTTAAATGTTCAAATCAAAATCAAAGCAAAGAGCAGAATGAAGATGTCAAAGCGTAAACTCTTACTATAACGCGGCTGGTAGTCATTCAGAGCATGCCCATGGATCGTGCACGATCGCTCACATGTGTAAATGATTTAACCGTGTTAGCGAGAGGTTTACAACTTGTTCATCGTTATTTTAATCAAGCAATCAATGGATAATCAAACGGTGCCCCGATCCATGGTCACCTCTGGCCGATGTAGACGGTGGTCGCTCTGGCTCCACAGCTGGAGTTTGCCTCCTCACATACTGAAGGAGCATACCGTTCCTGATATGCCCTTCGACCTCGTCCTTCAAATGCCTACAATCATTAGTGTTATGACCGTTTAATTCATGGAATACACAAAACTTATCTGATTTTCTTTCGTCAAAGGTTGGATCCCTTCGTATTGGTCTACGATACGGAACATGCTCCTTGGTATTCTGATAAATTCGTTCCAGACTCTCATTCAGCTCAGTGTGAGTGGTGAATCGCGACTCCCTCCGTTGCCTCTTTGTCCTGTCATCATTATCCTCAGCCTTTCTCTTTCCTTTGCTAGTCTCCGCACCCTTTCCAGGTGGGTTTCCGCTCTTGATTGCGTAAACGTCATCTTCTTCCTCTCTTTCTGCACTAGCATCTTCCAAACGCAGAAACTTTTCAGCCTCATGATAGAACTCTCCCAGATTCATAGGCGGGTCCTTGGTTAATGAATTCTTGAACTCTGTACTATCAGCTATTCCAGATACAGCCGCCATCATGACCATAGATGGATCTGGTCGATCCACAGATGCTACCGCCGCATTAAATCGCGTTAGAAAGCTCCTCAAAGTCTCTCTAGTTTTCTGCTTCAAGGTTGCCAAAGTCATCACATTCTTGGGTCTTGCAATATGAACCCTGAATTGCCTCATGAATCTCTCAGTTAAATCTGCCCACGTTCCTATGGAGCCGCTCTCCAGTTGCCTAAACCATAATGCTGCAATGTCCGTCAAATACAGTGGAAAGCACCGGGCCATGATCTCCTGTGATGCCCCCAGCACTTCCATGTGCCTCATATACTTAGTAAGATGGACCGCAGGGTCTGTCCTCCCATTGTACATCTCTACTGATGGTAGCTTGAATTCTGGTGGGTTCCTAGCCATCCTAATCGCAGAAGAAAAAGGACTCCTGTTTACATCTTCCAAGTCTCTGTTTACTAAACCGCCTCTCATAGCTCTTCTAACCATCTCTGCTAATCTGCCATTGTCTCTAAGCTGTAGTCCTCGTTCACTGCCTTCGACCTGCCCCCCGAGTCCGCGGGAGTTTTCATGTGTATGCCTCCCTGGCTGAATGTTCATTCCTCTATTGCTACCAGGTGGCTCGGATCCCCCCATCTCTCTTCCCGGGGTCGGATCAACATGCTCTGCGTGAGTGCCCCCTAGCTCTGGTGCTACGCCAGATGGTCCTGCTCCATTTTGAACTCCAGTTGCTCCTTGGTTTTGTGCTCCAAGTTGCCTAATTTGCTGAAGCAAGTTCTGGATCATCTCTTCTTGTCTTCTCATCATAGCCTCCATCTCATCCCTGGTGATGAAGGCTGAAGCTTGGTTTGCTCCTGAGGAAGCCTCTTGACTCCCTTCCTGTTGACTCTGCTCTGGCCTTGGCCTTGTGCTTGATTGTCTCGCCATGACTCTTCCAATCTGAATCTCTAAACCCTCAAATTCAACTTCCAAGCGGTAGGTCCTTGAGTTCAGTTCTCAGTGAAAGCACCAAAAATGTTTGCGCAAAAAATGGGCAAACACCTCCAAGTCGTATGAGTTAGTTGATTTTATGTTGTTTTCAGTGATTTGGGTGATTTATGCAAATATATGAAAAGCAGGGACTAAACTGTAAAATACGCACAGATTTATAGTGGTTCGACCAGAACGTGCCTACGTCCACTTTATATGTTATTCTCCTTTTTCTTTCAGATTACAAGTACAAAGCTTTGCATACAAGTATATGAAAGTTGTTTGAAAGTTCCTTCCATGCTTGAGCTCTCAAACTTTTTCTCTCATTGTTGTACCCCTGCCCCTCTACTTATAGAGTGAGGCTGGGGGCAGGGGTCTTGGAGGTATATAGCTGCTGGTGGGCCTGGGCTGAAGCAATCTGGCCTGGCACATCTGGTTCGGCAGAGCTTGGTTCGGTATTTGTTGGAAGCGTTGACTCGGTGGTGGAACCTAGCTTGATTCGGTGGTAGAGGAAAGGAGGTTGGTTCGGCGTGGTTTTGGACCGGTGGTGTGTGAAGGGGATTGGTCCGGTCGCGTCTGGTCCGGTATGGTTGGTCCGGTGGTGGCTTCGTTGGTTCCTGGTCCGGTAGTGGAGGGTGGAGGTTGGTTTGGCTAGGCGTGGGGAGAAGGTTGGATCGACATGTACATGGAGTAGTTTGGTTTGGCAGGAGGTGTAGTATTTTGGTTCAGTGGTGATGTTGGTTCGGCATTGGCGTGGAGAGGTGGAGGTTCGGTAGTGGCTATATGGGGTTTGGACCGGTGGAGGTTGGTTCGGTGTGGGTACTACCGAATGGACCTTATACTGAGAATGCCGAATGAGTTCTTATATTGGGAATGCCGGATGAACCAAGGCATCTTGAATGCCGAATGAGATTTCGCTCTACATTGCCGAATGAAACTTTGAACCTTTGATACCGAATGGACTTTTATACTTTAATCATGAGTGGAATCCCAGACTTATATACGCTTGCCGGCTGCTTCTTCTTGGTTCGGTCATGGTGGAAATGCACACAACATTGATATTCCAGTTTTGACCAAAAATGGGATAACAAAAGTATGCAGGCCTTCAGATTTACAGGGTTTGAAACAAAAACAGGTTTTGCTTTGATGCAGGTTTCAATAGGTTTTACTTCCAGATTTTTTTTGAAAAATGCAAGCATGCTTTGATCAAACTTTATAAAAAGATTTGCATGCAGGTTTGATATTTGAAAATGTGTATGTTGTTGTTTCAGACTTTGGTATTTGAATAGAGGTGTTTTTTTTTAAGATTTGTTTAGTATTTTGGATTTGAAGATTTATGTTAGACTTTTGATTTAGAAAAAGAAAGAAATGAAGAAAAAGATTTGGTTATATAAACTGAAATTAAACTTAATTAAACAAATAAATAAAAGGAAACCAAATTTAAATGACACTTGTCTTCCATTCTACTTAATCTTTTAACACTTGTTATTAAGTGAATTTAAAAGCTAACACTTGTCTTTTTAAGAGTTATCATTCATTAAATGTTAATTAATATTTTGTTAAATGTTAATATAAGATACATGTAATCTTGTATTAATTAATTAGTCAATCATGTATTTATTTACATGTACATAAATTTTAAAATGAATAAATCTTAAACTTATACAAATGATTCAAAATCAAAATAAATTAAAAACAATTATACTTTAGATTTTAAAAGTTTTGAGTTCAAGTTCAAATTAAAATTTTGAAATCCAGTGTATTTACAAATACAACTACAAATTTGAATTTTGAAAAACAATAATTTTTGTTTAAAAATTTATTCACTAAAACAAAGTATTATTATATTTTAGATATAACAATATTAAATAACCATAAATAACTATTAAAAGAAATTGTCTTCTTATTAATAATTATTTATTTTATCACATTATATTTTAAAGAAACTCAAAATAATCTCATTGTTATTTATTTAAATTTTAAACATGAGTTAAAATATTTTAAATCATTTCAATACTTATCTTATGTATTTAAAACCTTATTTTATTTATTAAATAGCTTTTAAAAAGTTTAACTATTAAATAAAAATCAAAAATTTCAATTTTACTAAAGATATAAATTTTATAGAAAACATGATTCATTTAAAACAATACCTATTTACAATATATACAATATTCTATATATATTATAAATATAAAACCAATATTAGATTTAAAAAGATAAAATCTATCAGT
This sequence comes from Allium cepa, assembly GCA_030765085.1. Taxonomy (NCBI): domain Eukaryota; kingdom Viridiplantae; phylum Streptophyta; class Magnoliopsida; order Asparagales; family Amaryllidaceae; genus Allium; species Allium cepa. The sequence continues at coordinate 324,659,082 of CM060939.1, forward strand.
TAACTATTTATTTTATTGAATTATTAAATTAATTCAAATCTTATTACAAAGATTATCAAATCAATTTAATTTTTAATTCAGATTATTAAATTGATATTGCTTTAAAATTCTGGGTCATCACATTCCTCCCCCCTTAAAAGAATTTCGTCCTCGAAATTTAAAACAAAGGTAATTTAATATTCTATTTAAAGATTTAATTAAAACACAAGCATATACCAATGATATGCTAACAACCATAGCAATCAATTCAACCAATCAATCAAATCTAATTAATCTAATATAGTTATCCAGAAAAAAATTTCGGATAAAACTTTCACGAGTTTCCCCGGTAAAAATATCGGGATACTCGCTCTATAGATTCCAAACAATCAATACTATTAAACTATAGAGCTCCTATTCATATATATCTACAGAACTAGACAACTTATCAGACTACAGACGAGTCTGACTCACCAACCTCTAAAACTACTGGTTCCAAAACCAGAAATAGACCATACACGTATTCCCTCAGAGATACGTGAAACTCATCGAATTCCAGTTATCCAAAATGACAATTCAATCCTGAAATCCAAACACCAATTCAACCAAAACACAGAGAAGAGATCCAAGCATCACTGAGTTAGCCTCCCAGACTTAATCAAAACTTTTAGTTCCTGAATCAGAGAAAACCCAACAATAACGAAGTCTCCAACTTCGAATTCCAAATTCCTCCTTCCCTTATCTACAAAAGTCTTCAGACAAATCCTAGGCTGCCAACATTCAAACTGATCAGCTTAACCCTTGCTGATTCCTCTAGAAACAAGCAGAACCAAAAACAACCCATCACAATGATCTCCTCAAGGTCAATCCAAAACCAAAACACAATCCTATTCCATAAATAGCAGAAGACTACAAACTTCTCCAGATCCGGAAAAGACAATCAGAGACACCTCCAAACAGCTTCCGCTGTACCACTCTGATCCGAAGTAGATAAGAAAATGCTGTCGAAGAACACAAGCACCAACTGGACATCACCTTCCAGAAATATGGTTCTACAGATCCATAAAGAAAACTCAGAAATTCCTCCAAAACTGAGTTACTTCATCAAACTCCATTTTTAGGAATCATCCTTCGACTAAACAGAACTATCAGTTCCACTCCTGGAATACTAGTCGATTAGAGAATTCAATTCCAGATATAGACAAATCTCTGTCTTTCAGAAGACATCCAGAAAATCTCCAACCATCCAAGAGAACACACAAACAATCGCAAGTCACTTTTGCGATCAACCCAGATCAACTTCAAAGAAAACCATTATCTTCTTACCAAACAGAACATCTTACACTGGTCTAGTCGATCCACTGAAAAAACGGATTCACTCTGCAGCTTATGAACTCCATCTTCAGAAAACTACCCAGCTAAGACCTCTCTGTCGGCTCATAGAACATTCCGACTGCACTGCTGACACCAATGCCAAACTTCTTAATCCAAAGTTCTTCGAGAAACTCGGACTTCAAAGAAAACAGAAAACACCACAACATCCTGCTGACTTCAGCCTCAACATTGAAGCAGAATACTTCCAAAACTTGTTCCAAAGAAAACATCTTTTGGAAACAATCCATAGTCACTGCATCTCACCACGCAGTTACAACTTCCTGAGGTATCAAAATACCATCACTTACTCCAGCTCAACCGAACAGATCAAACCCTACTCACCAAACTTTGTACTTCAAAGATGTCTCCGAACCTTAACAGGTTTCCTTCAGAGATCGATGAAATACTTCAACACAACAAAACTTATTCGAGACGGTATTAGGTCTACAGTCTCGACAGATACACTTCCAATCTCAACATCAGACTCCAACCAATGGTAGTAATCGTGTTACACACACTTCTACCTCATATACCTTTATAGCCTATATTGGAAAACCTGAACAGGTAACCTAACAGATAGGTAGAAATAGATAAATATATATAAAATTACAAATACACTCCCTCAAGAACGACACCATTCCAGAGCCTAGGTATTCACTCAACCTAAAGCTCTGATACCAACTGTAACGACCCAACTTCCACACTCCAGGAAATTGCATCGCTAATAAGAAAGAAAGGGATAGAAAAGAGAAAGAAAGAGAATAAGAAGAAACAACCCATCAGAATCTAAACAGCGGAATGAATAAATTATATTAATATCATAAAATATTACATAGTTTACAACCACTATCAGAGTACACAGATATACAACATATACTAGACAGTTATAAACACCTGTCTAGTATTTACAACATAGTACAATCCAGAGACAACACAGAACACACAACGGAATACTAATATCTAACGCAGAAGCCTCCTGCTCCATTTCTCCTCCAATATTCGTCAAAGCTAACCTGAATCCCTTGGCTACTCGTAAAAAATTTGAGTACCCAAGAGTTTATGAAAAACAAAAATAAACTCTGGGTCAGACATGGGTCTGGAGTGAGTAACAGGTTAAAGTTGCTTAACTTTTAAAAACCTTTTGAAAAGAAAGGTATCACGTAAGACTTCCCACACATAAACATGGAAAAGTTTTTACCTTACGCTAACCAAAACATTTGATAGGAAATCCAGTGATATTATAATAGGTCTAGGGTTTTCAAGTAAATATGAAATAGCCGAAATTGTTACATGATTAAATTCCAGCTACTAGCCACAAAAGTGGGTAATACAATCAAAACCGTTGGCACTTATTGGATTTTGGATTCCATACAATGGCAGGGCCACTGGGGTACCGCCCGTCACAGTACGTGGCCTAGATCAACGTACCGAGGAGTACTCCCACTCCCCTGCAACACAAGGCCGGACCCATTCCTTACTGAATAGTTCTGAACAAGACAACCCCGCAGTTGGTGCGCACTAACAACTGCCCACTAAGCCGAATAAAAAGGGACCTCTAGACAGGGATCAACCTTGCTCTCCAGTGGGAGCTACCCACGAAGCCTTGCTGCACCTCCCCTGTTTTAGCCATTCCCGGTTGATGAGGATTGAGGCTACGATTACCTTTAGTGGACATATTAACTTAGAATGCTCATCGTCCACCTGACGATGTTCTGAAAGCATTCAATCCATACAAGTTCGTTCCGGGTTCGAACGAAACCGAAGGCATTATCTCGTTACACTCATTACGGAATCACCCACAGAGTTAACGACGATAACCCTTGCACTCTGAATCTCCATCTCGAATCTATAAGTACTATTCCGTCAAACTCATTACGGAATCACCCACAGAGTTATACTGACGTATAGCCCTTACACCTCGAGTCTTCACTCGCTCCACTTGGATTAACGACCTAACGTTTAATTGGAATCGATGTGCTTTTCGGATTCCAAATATGGAAATCCGATCTCGGTCTCATCGAGATCCAAAGCATGTCTTTTAGGTCCAAGTTGTTTTAAGGTTTAAAACAATTCAATCTAATTATCTATATACACAGATAGATAACTCATAGATTCACAACAGATAATTATCATTATCGTAACCACAGATAATCCACATTTGTCACTATCAAAGATAACCCATATCATCATGTAACCAATGCATCCATATCAATCAACAATACTAATCTCGTAGTTGAGATTTTCCAAACCATTCAAGGCATCCAATAACAACCATTCATAAGCAATGATTCATAATCATACTATTTATAATTAATTTGAATTCAATTAATTACATCATCTTTAATTAATTTAAAATGAATTAAATTAATTACTTACACAATATAAATCTTGCTTACATTATCATTAATTAATTACAAATTAATTAATTGATTAACCTCTAATTTATCATCTTAATTAATCAATCCTGATTAATTATACTTTAATTAATTCCACAAAATTAATTACCCTAAACCAAATACAGTAATTAATCCTTAATTACTTCATTAATTAATTAACTATAATTAATTACTTTTAACCTTAATTAATTACAATTAATTAATTATACTTAATCATTTATTATTGATTAATTAATTTAATTAATCAATCTTAATCACATCATTAATTATATTAATTAATGACTCTTAATTAATTACTTTATTAAATTAATTACTTGCAGTAATTAGTCTCACATAATCTATAATTATTAATCACCTTTAATTAATCTGATTCTGTAATTATCTACCCTTAATTACTTATCAAATTAGTTATTACTTAATTAATTCTCTTAATTAATCACTTGATTAATTATACAAAATAATTTAATCCAAATTATTTTCACAATCTCAATATCATTCAGTAATTATTTTTAATTACTTCACTGAGTAATCTCACTTCATTAATTACATCAGGTAATTATTATCAAATCTCATGTTTAAAATTAATTAAACTTAATTAATTAATCTAAACCAATCTCAATAACTTCATTAATTACATTAAGTAATTAATGTCTTAATTACTTTTATTTAAGTAATTAACTTAAATAAATTTTATAATTTATTATCATTAATTAATTAATCTAATTAATTATCAAAAATTAATCATATTAAATAATTACTAAATAAATTTTAGTTAATGATCATCATTAACAATCATTATCTCTTAAACTATTTTTCTTAAATTACTTCTTAATTAATCTCTAATTTTAAATTAATCCAAATTATTAATTAAATAAATTAAATAAATAAGTTATTCCTTAATTATCCAATTTATTCAATTAATGTCTTAATAATTTCTAAGATAACCATTCCTTATTAACAATTGTATAAATATTAAAGTATACTTAGAACTTTTAAATTCAAATGTCATTTTGAATCAAAAATTCAAAATGAAATTTATTATGGCATTATCCAATTTTAAATTCCATTTATTCTTACCAATGTAAATATAAATCACATTCATTACTTAAAAATAAAAATTATATAAGATAAGTCTTAATATACTTAATAATTAAAAATTTAGTTTAAAATACATTATTATTTAAATTTCAAATTCAAGTTAATAATCATTTAACTTTCTATTATAAATCTTTTATAAATGATTTCATTCGAAAAGGAAATCAAGTTTTAAAAATATTTGTTTGAAAACAAATTTACTCCTAATAAACAACTTAAATCTTAAACTTGTTTGAAAACACTCAAATTCTAAAATTTATTCAAATATCCAGATTTTTAAATTCAAAATCTTTGAACCATTCCTTATGTAAAATTATTTGAATTTAAACTTGCATTAAACTCTTTCTTTACATCTTGATTTTTAAACTCCTTATTTAAAAATAAAACTTGAAGATTTAAAGATTCTTATGAAAACTGGACTTAGATTTGAATTCAAACTGCTAATTTAAAATTAGCTTTCAGATCTAAATTGAATTTTAAGTTTTCCAGAAAAAAAAACTGCCAGGTTTACTCTTCTTCTTTTCTTTACTGAAAACCATTTTCAAATTTTTAAACATACGAGATTTCAAACTCCTATAAACTATACCTATTCCAGCAGATTTTAAACTTTGTTCAAATATTACCATAACTACTAATTGTATTTAAATTTTGGATTTAAACTTTAAAACTGCAGACAGTTTTTCAAAAAAAACTGAAACATAAAGTTTACCCGAGTCAACCTTATGTTTGCTTCGAGTCATCTAACCAAAATCTTCGGGCAAAACATGGAAATACCCGAGTTAAACTCGAGACAAAATATTATCTCCACCCAGAAAACAACAGGCTAACCAAAATTGCACGGTGCACGTGCACCGTGCCTCTGGCCACTTTCACCTCCTTCCGGCGACCTCCTGACATCGACCAACAGCCCCACTACCTACCTCCATCCTCAAATTTCCTTTCCTAAACTCAAATTTGAAACTTGAGTTTTCCTCTCCAAACCTGAAACTGCAAGATCAAGTTTTTACCCAAACTTGTAACATCTTCTTCCACCACCCTCTGATCTCCGGCATGTCAGTGACTCTGGTCACTTGTCCATCCATCCATCTACTATCATTCCCCAGAGACTCAGACATCTCGATCGCTCCTCCTTGAAGAACTGACCACAGAGACTTCCTATCTTAAACTAGGGTTACAGGAAACAAAATCACCACACTGTCTTCATATTGCTTTGCATCATTACCTAATAATTTTCCATTCATCAATGATAGCTCCTCCCCCACCTGAAGGATTCCAACCCTTACATTTTCTCAGATTCCCCAAAATTTCAAAATTTTCCCTTTACATTTCAACACAGAACTATACTCCTAATCCTTAACTAAAAATCCTACTTTTAGTCTTAAAAATCATAGCTTGGTGTATGTATTAAATTCATAGTACTGAATTTATAATTTATTAAACATGAATTTTCACATTTTCAAACTTAATCTGTAAATTTTTGGTTTGCAGAGATGTTTTATATGTTATTTTAACTTAATTAAAATCTTAACCAAAACCTATCATAACAAATAAGTTTGATAAAATCTGAGTTGAATCAGAGATTTAAATCTATATTTTTGAATTATAAAACAAGAACCTGAACCCATGATCTACATAAAATCAGAGAGAACCCCTTTAGAAATCACAAACATACATAGTCACAACATAATATATTCAAGTACACATTCAACACATTTTATCACAGGGATTTAATCATGCAACTTATTTAAAAATTTAAGCTTTTTTTTTTAAAAAAAAAACAGAATGTTACTCACCTGTATCTTGAAGGCAGAGCAATTTCTTTTAACAGTTTGAATAAGAAATGCAGGTTTGCTTGATTCCCAGTTTTAAGAAGTGCAGTTCTTCTATTTTTGATTAAAACTTGAATTGTTTCTTCAAATTTGAAGCTTTAAATTCTAATCTGGATTTACTCCTGATTCTCACTTGCATGTAGACTATCCAGATAGAAAATGATGCAGATGAAAGTATGCAGGCCTTCAGATTTACAGGGTTTGAAACAAAAACAAGTTTTGCTTTGATGCAGGTTTCAATAGGTTTTACTAGCAGATTTTTTTTAAAAATGCAAGCATGCTTTGATCAAACTTTGTAAAAAGATTTGCATGCAGGTTTGATATTTGAAAATGTGTATGTTGTTGTTTCAGACTTTGGTATTTGAATAGAGGTGTTTATTTTTTTTTAGATTTGTTTAGTATTTTGGATTTGAAGATTTATGTTAGGCTTTTGATTTAGAAAAAGAAAGAAATGAAGAAAAAGATTTGGTTATATAAACTGAAATTAAACTTAAGTAAACAAATAAATAAAAGGAAACCAAATTTAAATGACACTTGTCTTCCATTCTACTTAATCTTTTAACACTTGTTATTAAGTGAATTTAAAAGCTAACACTTGTCTTTTTAAGAGTTATCATTCATTAAATGTTAATTAATATTTTGTTAAATGTTAATATAAGATACATGTAAGCTTGTGTTAATTAATTAGTCAATCATGTATTTATTTACATGTACATAAATTTTAAAATGAATAAATCTTAAACTTATACAAATGATTCAAAATCAAAATAAATTAAAAACAATTATACTTTAGATTTTAAAAGTTTTGAGTTCAAGTTCAAATTAAAATTTTGAAATCCAGTGTATTTACAAATACAACTACAAATTTGAATTTTGAAAAACAATAATTTTTGTTTAAAAATTTATTCACTAAAACAAAGTATTATTATATTTGAGATATAACAATATTAAATAACCATAAATAACTATTAAAAGAAATTGTCTTCTTATTAATAATTATTTATTTTATCACATTATATTTTAAAGAAACTCAAAATAATCTCATTGTTATTTATTTAAATTTTAAACATGAGTTAAAATATTTTAAATCATTTCAATACTTATCTTATGTATTTAAAACCTTATTTTATTTATTAAATAGCTTTTAAAAAGTTTAACTATTAAATAAAAATCAAAAATTTCAATTTTACTAAAGATATAAATTTTATAGAAAACATGATTCATTTAAAACAATACCTATTTACAATATATACAATATTCTATATATATTATAAATATAAAACCAATATTAGATTTAAAAAGATAAAATCTATCAATTAACTATTTATTTTATTGAATTATTAAATTAATTCAAATCTTATTACAAAGATTATCAAATCAATTTAATTTTTAATTCAGATTATTAAATTGATATTGCTTTAAAATTCCGGGTCATCACAAAGTATTTGAAATTGGCAGACTTTCAGTGAAAATAAATAATATCGGGAATCTTATTCCACGAGTGAATGGTGATTTGAAATTTTCTTTCATATGGTTGAAGTGTGAAAATATATCTTGCGAAGATATTTTGAAATTAAATAATTGGGAAAATGATTTGAAATCCAGTGATTGTTGTGAATATTGATTGATAGTTAAATAACCGACTATCAATATCTGCTTTTAAATGGCGTTTAAATTTCAATGCGATCGGGGGTCGGATTCCAAGTGGATATCCGAAAATCGAACCTTTGTGATTGTGATGAATCTTTTATTTAAAAGATCAAAGTGAAAATTGTTGTGATTTGTTGAAATCTGAATGAACACTTATTTTTAAAAATAAGCGCTCGTTACTCGGATTAGCCGGGAGAGGACCTTTGTGTCATATAACCCATTCCGAATAATGATACGACGAAATGAGATTGCATTTAAAGACCAGTGGTGAAGACCGGTTATTTGCGAGAATGATAGGATGGCCAATCGATTGTCTCTGCACTGAGTAGCTACGGTATAGAGATTCCCTAAGTGAAGGGAAGTCCGATCGGGATTGTGAATACTCAGATTGCAAGGGCTTCTTCGGAAGTGCCTTCGGTTCTGTTCGAATCGGGAACAGACTTGATATGTGTCTGACGTTACAAATTGAGATGAAAATCTGGTTTCTATCAAATACATTTCTGTTGGTGGCGGAGAATTTATTCTCTTAGCTTAACACCCTTCTCTGAGACGTACGAGCTCAGAGGTTATGTAGTTGATGGTTACTAGTGATACATTCCCAATTTGGTAATGTGGCATACGAAGTGCTGCTGATCATTTGTTGATCGAAGCATGACTTTGTGAAAAAGCGTAGCTTTGTGGATGAGACTTCGTCGAGCCTCACAACCCGGAAATGGTCGAAATAGGAATGTTACGGCAAGGTTTTTAGCGGTCGCGCCCCTAGGGTATGTCCATTTTGTTCTGGATAAAGGGTGGTATCATGGTATGGAGCTCAGGTACTCAACTCATGTGAACACTGTAAATTTATTAATGTATGATGTTTCTTTGTGGTTGAGGAACCTCGAATAAAGGTCGGTAACGACCGGGGATGGCATACTTGTGTGTTAGTTACCTATGTTATAGCTTGGTTAAAGCGTGAGGTAACATCGGCCTTGTTAGCAGAGATCCGGTTGGGTTCTCGGGGCGTCCTTCCAGAGGCGTACCCATTTTGGTGTAGGAAGTCTTTTTGCCTGACCATTTGTTGGAAATCCAAATAAACAATACGCGCTTTGTATGGTTTTAGTTGTATAACCTGCCATGGAATGTGGCGGTAACCTGCTATTGAACATTGTAGCTATAGTAGGCATACGATGAAATGTTGTATGTTGGCTAAGATTAATATTATACTTTCGAAATGTTTTCTACACTATGTACTAAAAAATACATCCAAAGAATTTTGCGTATTAAGCATTTTTGACTGTCATAAGGAGAAATCTCCTCCAAATGTGCGTTTGCATTATGTGTATGGCGGGAGGCCTTATGGCAGTTTCATTTTCCAAAAGCATAATGGATTTCTTTTTTACTTTCTTTGTGAAAATAACTGTTTTAAGATCTCACACCAGTCCCATGACTGGCCTGGAGTTTATTGTTCCCTTTCTAAACTCTGGGTGCCCACCAATTTCCACACGGCCAGTCTAGAGTCAGGTTATAAGGCCATTCTGGAATTCAGGAGTTGCTATGGAGATCAGAAGCAAGCTGGATGGCAAGGTGTATCACTTATATACGTAATATTTCTTTCCGCTGTTTTTTGTTGTACACTCTGATAATGTAATGTGATGTAATGTAACAACTAATATAGTGATTCTGTTTAAAGATATTTATTTATCTATTATATTTGTTCTGCTGCGAAATGTGAGATTCTGTTATTGTTTCTTCTTCTTCTTCTATCTTCTTCTTCTTTTAACCCTAACAATTCGGTTTTTGGGTATTCGACTGTGTGGCATTTGATACAGTGGACGTATCGATGTCGACTTTCGAGCGTTGAAAAATCGGGTCGTTATAGAGTGGTATCAGAGCATTTGGTTAAGCGACAACCTTGGATCTGTTGGGTGTTACTCATTAGGGATAGAGTTAGTAGTACTCTAGAATGAGTTTGAGTGTAATAATAGATATGAGCACGTATTTGTTAGTGAATATAAAACTGTTTTGTATTGTGCCGACTTATCGGTTGATTGTTTATAGATTCTGGTCGGTGCAGTTTGGCCAACTGTATCGATGGCGGTTTCTAAACTCTTAAACAAGATAAACAGACACAGTATTGTTTTAAAATAGGGTAAATGAAATAATTTTACCCAAAACTATTTTTGTATATAAAAGAAATGATTTTCCATGAATTATTATAGTATATGGTTGCTTGGTTGTTAGGAAGTGATGATATTGAATTATCCTCATTATTGTATGGAAATTTAATAAGAAATAATGGTATAACCAAAGATTTGGAGATAAATTCATTTAACAAATGAAATTTATAAATGTGAACTGAAAGGATAAGGGAATGAATTCATATACTAATGAGATTTTTAAATGTAAACTGTAAATGTGATTTATAATTTGGAATGAAATTCATTAATTGAATGAAATTTGTAATGTGAATGTATAAGTGGGTTTTATAAATTGAAATGAGATTTGACCTGGATCAAGCTGAATAAAAATCCAAACATGGGAAAAATAAAACTAAAGTGGATTGAATTCAAGTAAACTAATATGATAATTAATTAATTCATGAAATAGGAAAGTTGAATTGTTAAATTAAAATTCAAACGCGAGTTAAATTTGCAGATAAATTCAAGTAAGTAGAAATAAATTAAAAATTTCCTTGTTATTAATAAAATAAATTCGAGATGAAATGAGGAAGGAAATTTGAAATTTAAAATGGATAAGTGAATAAAACTAATTTAATTAAATTAGTAGATGGAATGGATTTGATAAATGAAAAATCAAACCAAGGATTTAAAACTGGAGTTATTAATAGGGAAAATGAACTTGAGTTTTGAATAGAAATAACTTAACTAAATGTTGGATAAAAAGCTCGACTTAAGTAAAATTGTGAAAGGTCGGTTTAAAAATAAATGATTTGAATATACATATATTCTATTTTGAAAGGATAAAGGTTCAAATATCCTAAGATATGGGATAAGGCATAATTTCCAAAATTCGGGTTTTCAAAAAATTACAGATGTTGATTTCAAAGATATAAAGCCTTATAAGTTAGTTTAATATAAAGAATTTTGAAAGTATAAGGCTTCATTTGAATTTTATGGCTTTTGAATATACAAGTCTAGTATATACGTACATGTATACGGTTTCAAAAGCAAGCAGTTTCAAACATAAAGTTTTGTATACGTGTCAGGTGTGTGTGCGTGACTTTGAACATGTCAGAATGGCCATGTTTATAAAGTTTTCACATATTAAGATTTCAATTGCAAATATATGTTAACTTTCGAATAGAAAGTTTATCAAATATGAGAGTTTTCGAATAGTTTCCCATGTATCTAGTTTTCAAACACACACCCACGCACGCACCGTATTGAATACACATTTTGGTTTCAATGTATATGTATAAATTTTGAGCATACGTTAAGCTTTTGAATAATTTCTAGATACAAAATATAACAGTTTAAAGTACAAAATATTTTTGGAAGCATGAAATCCTTTCTGTGTACAAAAATTGTAAATACATATTAGATTTTGAAGGCATATATGTAAATATTCAAGTATCATTTGGATTCAAAAGCATAAGGTTTCGAAAATAACGATGACTTTGAGTGTTAATAGGTTTCAAATATGTTGACTTCAAAAAGACATTAAAGTTTCATATGTATCTGGGTTTTGCGTTTACCAGGAGGTTTCAGAAGGTATAGTTTCAGATTTTGAAAACCAAAAGTTTCAAATATATGATTTCAAAAATAAAAAAAGTTAATTTCGAAAAATAAAAGGCCTCATATATGTGTGGCATTGAAATTCACAAGCTTTTGAGTATATTTCAGTTTTAAACATGCACAGTTTTGTGTATATACATATATATAAGTTTCCAATGAGTATTGAGCTTTAAGTATGTACACAGTTTCAAGCGCATTTGATTTTTGCTGTGTGCTTCAGGTGTTTTAAAGTTTTTGAATATATGCAAGTTTCCAAAATATGCTAGATTCAAGTACATAGCCGGATTTTTATTTATACGAAGCATGGATCCTACAATATATGTGATAGGTTTTAATAATATCTATATAAACTAGTGCGTGGCCCGTGCTACGCACACGGGTAAATGCGGAAGTTCGAAGTTTGTGTTTGTTGTATGATTAATTTACCTCGTTCTTCCATTAGTAAAATTTATCTGTAAATGTTGTTACTGTTATTTTTGTAATGTTATATTTGCTCAAATTATTGTAGGATTTTTCATTTTGCGTAATCAAAGCACTCTTGTAAATTTGTATTGGTTAAAGTTTTATTTGGACTGGGTATGTATTGGAGAATAATAGAAAAGTAAATAATTTGAAAGCAGTTATTAAGGTTGTATAGTAATTAGTTAAAAAAGTTGATCATGAATGGATCTAATTTAAAAAAAAGCATGATGGTGGGTAAAATTTGATTTCAGAAAGAAAGGAGTAAGTAGATCACACATTTGCACATATTTATCAGCCTGCCCAATTGAATTATTCAACCAAAGTTGTTGGTTACCACATACTTGCAAGGTAGTAGATATTCGTTAGGAAACAACCTAACTGATTATGATAGTAACGTCAGTTCCATGTGTTATAAAGACAGAAGAATAAGTAGTTCGGTCATAGTAGAATTTTGGGAAAATGCATTAGCACTAACAAGCCATGGTACAGGTGTACGTTGACCAAACTGAAAGTCAAAAAAGAAAATAGGAAAGTATACCGTAGCAGCTATTTTTTACAACAATGAAAACCAAACTAAAATAAATTTACAAACCATTGACAAAGTACAGACAGGAAAGACAGTATACTTACTGGAATAAAAACTAAAATGCTATAATAAAAATACAAAACAGATAGCAAGGGTTGGGAAGGGGGTCGAAATAAGCAATACGTCATTATGCTACTTTGTCTTCATAACTTTGTCTCTCTTTACTTATCATTTGTTCTTCTCTGTGTCATATTTGGATGAGCTTCTCATATTACTGTATAATGCATGGCTCACTCTTTCTTTGCTGAGTCTATTACTATATATTCTATTTGTTTGCCTTTGTCAAGTTGCATACTCATCATGATGTGAGCACTCCTCTTTCGAAACCAGCTGGGAACTAAAGCATTTTTTTAGCCTGACATTTACAAATAATTTTAGTAATATATGTATTTTATGTATTTTTTTAAGCCTGACATTTACAAATAATTTTAGTAATATATATATTTTAAATATGAAAATACAGTGCGTCCGTTAGTAACACTGAACATGAGACCATATCATGAACACTGGTTAAGAGAATCCAGCATATTGCAACTATCGTTTCTATTTTCATTATAGGCTATCAAATATATTTTAACAAAATGAATCTACACAAGCATTGAAATTTCAATGGCAAAAATATCATTCTCTGTAACTATTGCACTTCTAGCAACATTTTCCAATATCTAATGCTAAATTACGATACTATACGCACACATGTGTGTGTTCGAAAAATGAGAATTTCAAACTGAACATTGTATCATTTTTTTTCTTTTATAAAATTTTGTATAAAAATAGTGGTGATGTGAAACTGTACTTGAAGCATACAGTTTCGATATGTTTCTCTTGAAGAGCAGGCGGCCATGTACCATTTAGCCAACTTCGGATAAAATGATCTTGTCTAAGGTGTTGCTTAATTGGGCATTCATTGTGCACAGAAGTAAATGATGAAATACTATGTAGTAGTAATTTGGGAAACACTATATCACAGTGTTTATTGATATGAATCGATGTTTCAACTTATTAAATTCTATGAATATCGCTGTTTGTCTTCAACATTATATATGTCATGCATTTTTAGTCTTATATGGATTAGCTGCCACGTGTAAAGCATTTTATATATAATAGAAAGTTCGCTACCATAATTAATTTTTCTGACTCAAGATTACCTTCAAAATTGTTAAACCAATGAAAATAAAACCGGTACTACAAATAATTATACAATAATTTCTGAGATATGTGACAATGAAGTAATATAAACTATATAACTACTCCTAAATTATATAATATATACATATGGGCATGTTGAATTTCCTAATTAGATATAGTATGAAACAGTTAACAGTAGAAAACTAATGTCTCAATCTGTGCATTAATTCACCATTGAAAACCAATATCCCATTCGACTTATAAAACTAATGTATCATAATATACAAAAACACTTCCACCGTTGAAACAAAGTTAAGATTTGAAAGTACAGAGAAATTAACATATTAATCACTCTTTATGCATTTTATGTATATCCAAAAATAAAGGACTATGGAATTATGTCCAACTATTATGTGAATACTAATTAAACAAAAAATTAATCTTTAATATAAAAACCATGATTGTGTACGCTGTTACATTTCTACACATAATGAACTAGTATATATCCATCCATATTTATAATATATTCGTCTTACATTCCAACTGGCATCAATATCCAACACCCTTTTAAAATCCAAAACAGAAGAAGTGACAACATGGCTTATCATATTTACATCATTTACCAAGTGGTTCGTAGAAAGAAGGGTAGAGAGCATATCTGTTCGAGTTTAAGTTCATGTTTATTCTCTATAAATCTGCATTTTAAGTTTAAAAAATAAGTCTGAAAGTTGGTTATTTCCCATCATATACTTTAACCCTGGAGAAATGATTTTATCAAGTTACCGGAAATCAAAAAATTACGCATGGTCATTAAATATTTTAAATCATATTTATTTCAACAACCGGTGGACAGTACATACTTTGGAAAGAACACATAATAAAAACATCACAAAACTATAATTGATTATATACAATGTTACTTCAAAATATTTAGTTCCATGAACTACACTATTGGATGAATATAGTGTAATAACAAAAGAGCACCTTTGAATGAAAAAAAGACAGTTTGTTCATGGAAACTTGCGATTGTTCTGATTTGATTTATGAAAAAAATAGATTGTCAAAAATAATATCGGGTTTAATTTAATACATATTTTTAGTAGTTTTTGTGTATTAAGTATGAAAAAAGGGATGTATACAACTTTGTATGAAATAAAATTGAGCAATAACTGTAGAAAATAGTGTTACTACACACACTCACTAAAACACTCTAGACTAACATTTAAGAACTTATTAAAATAAAACAAACCTCACTTTAAGAACTTGCTACCATCGCTTACGCAAAACATTTGTATATCTACAATATTATTTAAATAGTGTACTATTATTAGCGCCTAGTTTATTTCTTCTAACCACCATAATAATTTTAGAATACATTAATATTTTTTATGTACTTCTGTCTATCATATTTTGTTCTTTCATTTAACCCCACATAGCTGTAACTTTCATCTTTTCTCAACAAACTTTACATCTTTCTCAAAAATCTCAAAACCTAAACCTCAAAAAAAAAATTCTCCTTTTGCCTAATAAATGAAGGAAGGTGAAGATTTAGTCGACAATCCCAATTTTTAGGATCGCAAAGAGATGAATTTCTTTTTTATGTCTTAAAGTCTATTGTTCTTCAACAAATCAATGGTATATACATCATTCAGAGTTTTTTTATTTTTCAATAAATTAATCAATCGCGACCAATTCAATCATGATTTGAAAATTCAAGGTTAAAAAAAACACTAAAGAAGGAATGCTTACTGGATGACTACGTAGGTTATTGTGAGGCGCTGAACTTTTGACTTGCTGACGAACGACTTGATTTTTTTATTTTTCCTCCGATGGCGACGTTCGTTCTGAAAGGAAAAGGAAAATAAGCATTTTGAATTTTGAATGTCCGTTCATGTAAAAAATGAGTGATTGGTGTTAGAAGGAGAAAAATAAAATATTTAAGGTGATCTTTAGTTTTGATGGCCAGAAGAAGAAAAAGCAGGTGTCAACAGGAACATACATTAAAAAAACTTCGAATTTCTTCGGTCGCATGAACAATTGTTTATTTGCCTTTCATCCTCAACTTTCCTTAAATTTTTATTTCTCAAAAAATAATTGTGGAAATTAATAGATATTTATGGAAAATAATTACCTTCTGAAATAATTACCTATTAAGGTTTGAAAATTAACAGCTCATCAAGGGGAAAAGAGGTAGGTGGATAAAGATGAGAGAAATATTTTATACTTGAAGTAGAAAGAAAAGTGGATAAGGTAGCATGCATAATAAATGATCAGTCGTGGAATTTTCTACACAACTAAAAAAGGTATGAACTTGTTATATTGTCTTATGTGCATTTGCAAATTAAACTTGTTTTCGTGGCGACAGGTTTAGACTATCATTATAAATTAAGACATAGTAGTATTGACACATGCAGAATCAACGTATGGTTCATCATTATTTTGCCAGGAAAATAATTAGCTTCAATATCAATGAGAAAACAATTACTAAAATATGCCTTAATAAAAGGCATAAACTTAGCCAATAATATGAAAAAAAAGTGCGGATGTCATTTAGTGGTTAGAACAATTGCAATTTTGATATTATTTCTATTTATTATGAATTAAACATTATCTTGTCCATTCCAAAGTTGATATACGTTATATTATCAATGGAACTGATAATCATAAGAATCTATTTTTAAATAAGGTATTTAACACTAATCAAAATTCAAAAATTACACCTCTTATTCCAAACAAAATACACCGTTCAGTGAGTAAATTCTTCATGTGGGACTCATATAAATGTTAACGATTATTCTCATCTATTTTAAGCCTCCGCATCATGAAGGAGTCAACAAAATTAGGACCATACAGTTTGTGAGAGATTCCAAGTCTCAACCTACAATCTATCCAGTTTCTTATTAATTGAGCAAAAGTTATATTATTATGGAAAAGAAATGTGAAAACTGAAATTAGTATAGCTACGGTTATTGAAGCAACTATCACCAAACATAGCATCAAAGTACATGAATCCAATCTTGGGAATTGAGATCTCGTTGTTCGCTTAGTAGCACAGAGCACTGTCAAGATATGGTTAAAGACTTTTCACATGCAATAGGCAAAAAAATTATAGGATTATTTAATTAAAAAAGCTATATGATTATATAAATCAATTCTACAAATTCTCTATAACCTTTGTATACATCAATTCATATGGTGCGTTCACGGAAAAACGATTGGGACGAAAAGCGGCAGCGGTTTTCTACGTCAGACTTAGAAATTAAGTCAACGGCGGGAAAAGAAGCAATTTAATGGTTCGATTTCCAAAGTTTTTCAAAAACATAACTTTTAAATACAACTTATCTCCAATATGTTGGGCTTTAAGATTGTCATATTAATTTTTCTGAAACTAAATTTTTTACATCTTACCCAAACTCTAATAAAACAATTTGTCTGTAAACACTCTACCCTTTAGCCTTTAATACAATTTGTCTATAAACACACATAAAAAAATTATTTACCTTCGTCCATGTCACCTTGAAAATTTCTTTATGTGGTTTCGATCTATTCAACACAAATATGTCATTTGTCTAGCATGCTTTATTGACATGGAAGTGAAAAAACATCACCTTTTTTAATTTGGAATGTCCTTGGTACATGTTTCTCATCTATTACGAATGAACGTGAAAGGAAACAATGGATATGAACTACATCTTGACTTTGAATCATGTATGGAAGGCAGGGAATCAAGTAAAATTCAGGAAGATGGCCTTTAGGTTCTACTGTAGTCCTAATAAAAGTGATAATGATGCATTGCATTTTATCATCATCCCCATCCCATTTCTCTATAGAAACTGTTTTTTAACACCAATCCTAACCATACATAAGATATAAGAGAATGTTATGGTCATAACATTGAGAAATCATTGTGTGACTAAAGCTATATTCTCTTATATAGTTATACCTTTTTGAGATAGTTATGTTGATTGAATAAGATAAGAATAAACCATTCAAGTTATACTTTTCAGAATTAGGGCTTATGAAAGAAGCTAACTGAATATGAAGAGATAATCTTTAGTCCTGTTACTCGTGTTTGGTTTGATGTACAAAATTAAACAAAGAGGTTTGAATCCTATTTTGCATGAGCTAAAACCTTACAAATTATTCGCTCCTTAATTTAGATATAATGCAGTCAAACAAAATAAAATAACATGGACTGCCTTATATTAGCATTTATCATACTTATGCCACGCCACATGGAGACACCTGTCAAGTCAGCAAGAAAATTGCGGTTTCAACTTTCTTATTTAACTATTGCAGTTTTTTTTAATTATAAAAGAAAGGGGACTTTTCTGTTTCATAATAACTAATAACTTGTAAAAATTTTTACCACTTCAACAAATAATCGTCTAGAATGCAAAATCATAAGACCAAAGCTTATTTTAAAATATATAGGTACATTACCAACACATGTCATTTATTCTTATTCAACTTTTCTGTTTGCACTTTATTCCCAATTGCTTTGCATCAACTTGCTTTTCCAGAAACTAAATTCAATGCGATGGTCCTTCAAGCCGTATGTAGTCAACCATAAGTTATTCAAAACGACCAGTACATCTCGGTTGTGTAAAATATATAGTGTTCAGACCTTGAATGACCCATTTGCTTACATCAATACTATATAGCTTATACAGACCGTGAATTCCATGCCTCGTTACTGCATTGTCTTGTCCAATCATCCCTGTTGTGAAATGAGGTGTCCTCGTACGCATGTCATTCACCCGTACCTGTAACTCAACTCGAGAGGAAGATGCAAGGGCCACTTGTAATGTGTAATGCCCGGCTCTGATCACTTGGTCAAGTTAAAACCACACTTGCCATGTTGTACCTTCTTACTTCTTTATGCCAACATTTCTTGTAACTTGAGCAAAGAACCAATCTTTTTTATAGTAACTTTTACCAGCAGTGTACACTAAATCATGCTTAGGATATAGTTCCTTATACCTCTCCCATAGACCATACTGCCTAAATTTGTCGGGATGATTGACATATAGTTTGTTGATATAATTAGGATTCGGGTCTGGAACAAAGAATTCGGCAGTGGAACGGTCTGGAATACCAATCTCCCAAATTGTAGGACTAACTCTTGGAGGTTCATACATGATGTTACCCAAATTAATTGAAGAACCTGCTTTAATAGTTATCGTTGCATCCATTTTGTAGTCTCCAATGAAACCCGAAACATACGCATAAAGATTATACACTCCAGTTCTAACATTGCTGATCTTAAATTGTCCATATTTATCAGTCCTTGTCCAGAATTGGTAACCCTTGCATTCTATTTGCCATGATCCAGCTTTTCCTGGTAAAGCTAAACCTACGTATGCAGAATTTGCAGGTATGTAAGTATTTCAGTAACTATTGCAGTTTCAACTTTCCCATTTAACTATGAGATTAGCCAGTGATAAAAAATCACAATTTCAATAATAACTACCCTCATATATTAATTTCTTTCATCATTATGAATCCTTTATATGTAAGTATTTCACATCCTTCAGCATATGGGTTATCTATATCATTTCCACATGTTTTCAATCCAAGTGAATTCATGGGATTAGGTAGCTTTTTATCATTAAAAAATTATGGTTTAAAAATAGTGATTATAAAGAGATGCGAGTAAATATCACTTGGAGTTGATCCTTATAGTAGTTTGTCTTCTTTCCCAAACAATTTCAACTCTAAGCTGATAATAATAACAAATTTTTGTACATTATAGACATAAGCATAGTGCAAATTTTGGTTTCCTGTATCAAAAGTTGGATATAGTTCATCGCTGAAGCACAAACCTGCATTCCATCCAAACTTGTTATACGCACATCAAAGCCTGAAACGGAAAAATGCTAAAATAAAAGGTAGCATTTTAAGTTTTTTACTTACTGTAAAGAAAGCTCCAAATAATACATTCAATAAGTCTTCTCACAATTTTATATCGCATATTTGCTATGAATCATAAAAAATAAACTACTTATCAATAATAATTTTCGACCTAGAGTAAATGATCCAAGTAGAAGTGTCCTAATGAACTTGCAGCCACCACCATGAGACATTGATTCCTTTGCTGAAATACACTAAAAATATTGTTGTGATGGTTTATTTATTAAATTCAAATTGCTAATCTATTAAATCAAAAGTACCATCAATATAAGAAGTCGGCTCTTAAAATGTAAAATACGCTCAACAGTGCCAATATTATGGCTTTAATTACTTATAATTTTCCATATGACCATAACTGTACACAATAAATTATGTATTATAATCCGTAAAGCATCGTTTAAGAATGAAATGTTCCTTCTATTACTTCATAGACAACATATTCTCCTGTCCTAATCTGAAAGGATAAACATTCGCAAAAGCATATGAAGATAGGTCCATTGTTAAAATTTAATCGCATGAAATTTATAGATTTTGGATTTAATTACCTCATGAGAAGCCTCAACGTCAGAATCAGAAGGGTGGATGTCGATGAAATCGTCATCACTGGAGACATTGAGATTTAGGCGATACTACGCACATCACGGTGTTGTTTGCGGGGAGATATGGTTCGTCGGGCTAGCTGAGAACGTCAATGTGGTATTTGTCGTAATGTTAGGTTTTGTTTAAGGGTGTGGTAGGAAATAATAACTACCAAATGGAGTGCACAAAAAAGCAAGGAAATCAATGTGGCAGTTAAGTTTTCCATCTGTCGGATGCTAAGAAAGGACAGGTGTCGAATAAGTAGGGTGTGTAGCGGTTGGATTAACTGACGGAATGGAAGAGAGGGATGAAATTATACAGGATACGAAATTGCAAAATTTTGTAGATAGGACACATGTCGTGATAACAATCGTTTGGTTTCTGTTTTCCTTTTTAAGTAATAGATGATTTCGTAGATTAAGGTTTTGAAGATTTAAAACCTTACGTATGTACAAATTCTTAGTTCCATGAACATTTGGTTATCAGAAAATTCGTAGTTACAAATATATATAAGTTTCGAACATAAAATTCTATGAGTAAATGAAAGCCAATAAAATTGATTTTTGAATCAATTGAAATGGATACGAGTTCGTTTCGTTTAAAAAAATGAATTGAATGAAAGAAGGTGAATTGTAAATCGCTTGAATTGAATAGAAATGATATGGAATGCAGTTGTAAGCAATTAAATTTGTATTGAAACCTTATAAACTGCTAATAGGAATTATTTTGAGTGCATTGCTTATGAAAACTATGTGTTCACTATTGAAAATAAGTGAAATGTAAATAGATTTCCTATATATGGCACTTACGTGTTTACATTGAGTAACAGGGAGGCCGTTTGGTTGGATTTGGTCGCGCTAAAATGCTAATAATAAGCCCTTGCTTAAAAATGCTAAATAAAGTACGCCTACGCGATATAAAAAGGAAATATGAACTGTTTTTGTTTTTTTCGGACCGGGTGTGTCGATGTACATATTTATATCCTTTGTCAAATTGCAAAAGCTCCTCCGTACAAAGGAGACTCTTCCAAAATTTTGGGAGTTAGAAAATTTTTGAATTTTTTTGTTAGCGACAAATGATTTCAAATTGGAAATTGAAGTAAATTAGTGAATGAAACTAATTTAAAATAATAATATGAATCAGTTATAATTGAAAGATAAAATTCAATATTCAGAGTTGAACATAAATTAAACTCGTATGGTAATGGGAAAACTAATTGAATAGAAGTAGATATGAAACTTCTGTAAAGAAATGTGCAAAAATGATATTTGAATGTTGTAATTGGATATTATGGTTAGCAGAATATATAGGTGTATTAAACGAATTGGAATTGGGATTTTGATTTCAAAGATAAAATTGAATTGCTCGACAAAAAGGTATGTATTTCAATTTCAGTATGAAATTTGGTGATTTTCTTGTCTAGCCACTTGGCTTTTTTGTTTTCTTTTGGAATCTGAGGGCCTGTGGTGCCATTTTGTAGTTATACCGAGCCAGCCGTGCAAAGGAGACGCTGGTGAAATTTTTCGAAAATTTAGGGAGTTAGAAAAATTTTGAGAAATTTTTGGAAATTTGAACTTTGAATTTAAATTTAATTTTGAATTGTTAAAGAAAACAATGTTATTTGGAACTTTTATTTGAAGTTCGAAAGCTAGTTGTGACGCCCCACCTCTATACCCACGCTAGCCAAGAACATTACTGTGAATGCTGTCAACTAGCACGGAGAATAAGGCTGTTGAGGAGCGACCATCTATGTAATTGCTTTGTGCGAGTACCGATATGCCGGATAAAAATATAACTTTTCATCTCAAAAGGAAATCCGACATACCGACACAAACTCAAAGCTACTACACAGTGGCTATAAAGGTCTTCGAAAACAAATATAGAAATAAACATAACACAAATCAGTCACAGACAATTCATATCACAAAGGTGGAAATAGATATGAATATTACACATGAAAGTGTAAATCAGAGTAGTGGTCTAAAAAGATCCACAATATCACAAAAGAATAGTTACATGAACTACACAAAAGAATAAGTATACATTATAGAGTCTATATCTCAAATGTATACAACAAAAACTACTAATCTAAGTAGTTAACCAAAAGTCAGAGGAATCAATCCCAAGAGAGAAGTCAAGCAGAAGCACCTGTAACATCTCGGTCTGACCCGAGTATTATTTAATAAGAAAATAATAAACGGATTAGTCTAGCTATAAATATCAGGTGAAACGATATAGAATAAGAGATATGACTAAACACATAATAATCACTATGCCAAGCTGTGATATATACAAGAAATTGAAAATCAACAAGAGATTAACCAATATCACCAAATCTACACAAGAACCAAAGAAATGTCATACTCCTTATCTCGTTCACCGAACCACAAATATTGACGATAATATCAACGTCAATCACAAAAATCAATGACACACAAATTCACCAACGCACAAATATTGACAATAATATCAATGTCAATCACAAAAGTCAATGACACACAAATTCACCAATGCATAAATATTGATAAAACTTATCAATGGAAATCAAGAAAATTAGTGAAACACAAATTCTAGAAATCATCTCAAGAAATCCAGAAATCACAAAGGGGGGGAGGCCTATCACAAACGGGAGCATAAAGCCCACCAACACGTGTATCACAAACGGAATGCTAATTCCATGGTTGCTAACCATCACAAATTGAGCCGAACCTCCACAAACGGCCCGAAGACCATGGGTTGCTACCCCACCAAATTGAGTCGAAACTCCACAAAACGGGGTTTGGTCTCCCTCGCAGACAAAGAGGCATCGCACATTGCTAGTCTAAATCACAAAGATGATCGTCATGATCATCAAGAAGTGTCAATTACACTAAGCTAGTAAATATATGAGTTTAGCATCATGTCCCATAACCACTAGCTTAACTTAAATATTTACGAACAAATTTTAAGTTTCCACTAGAAAATTGTCACAAGAGATTCAATCGAACAAGTCCATGAATTAACCGAACAAGTAAACGCAAGCGTTTCATACCACTTGTTTTACTAAGCCGTTTAATTAGATTTCTCATACGAGTGAGGTAAAGGTTTGTGTATACTAGTAGATTGGAAAACGGCTTTATAAACGAGTTTGATATTGAAAATATAGTTGAAATCGTTTTGATGAAGAGGTTTCGATATTTAATACTAGTATTGAAACCTTTATATTTTTAAAGTGACAAATCACAAAAATGATTGTAGAACAATCAATCACTAAAATTCACACACGAAGATTTGAATAAAAATCCAACGAAACCGATAAAGAATCCATCGAAATGGATATTCAAAAATCCCTAAAAAGGAGTCATCAAAGTCATAATAAATGATAACAACAAATAGGATCATCACGAATCGATTTAAATTGGAAATTCAATCCAAAAAGGCAAAATGGACTCAAACAGCAGGTTTAGTCGACTGAACAGAGTTTTCAGTCGACTGACCCTGTACCTGGAAATTTTCCAGGTTCAGGAAACTTTCTGTTTCCAGGTTCAGTCGACTGAACAGAGGATTCAGTCGACTGAATCATGCCTGGAAACTTTCGGGTTCCAGGTTCAGTCGACTGAACAGAAGATTCAGTCGACTGAATCATGCCTGGGCTGTTTTTCAGCCTATTCAAATGAAGAGCAAACTCTTCCAAAATGCAACCGGACGAACATTGGCTCTAAGGGTTTATGCCAATCGGCAACCCGGCCCTTATGCTCCTCGGTGCATCACTAAAAGCATGATCAAATATCCATAAAAGGATTTTCACACAAATTTGACTTAAAAACCAAAAAATTGGAATATTCACAAAACCAATCCAAATCAAGAGCAAATGCACATGAAGAAGTGTTAGGAATTCATACCCAACAACCAAAGATAATTATAGTCATAGATGTGAGATAAAAATCTCACCTTTTCACAAAATCAAACAAGAAGAAGCTTGAAAGCAAATGGAGAATCAACCTCTCTTCAACACAACCCAATTGAGCTTGAATCTAAGCTCAAAAACAAGAACATTCCCAAAATTAGGTTTAGGAATTTCTGAAATTGGTAAGAGAATAAGTTGGAGAACAAGAAGAGAAGCTTACCAATGGGTTCTTCTTGAGTTTAGAGCTAGGAATTTGATTTGCAAGAGGAACTAGGGTTTTGGAGTTTTCAATTTCCAATCTCTCCCACCATTAATACACTAAAAACCGAAATGAGAAGAGAATGAGGGTGAGTGGGGAAGAGTGGCTCAGATTTGAGCATAAGTTAACATAGGGCTGAGCCCAAAACCAAACCCAAAGTGAAAAGTAGCAAAAATTAACTTTCTCCAAACATATCGAAGCTTATACTCAAAAAGGTCGCAAACGACATTTTAAACTCAATGGGAGTGGTCCCGAGTCCTAATTCGACCGTATGCAAAAAGTAGCTTTTCGGACAAAAATCCGACAAACTATAAAATATTTAAATAAAATATTTAAATATAAAATCGATAAATATGCGGGTTGTTACAGACTCCCCTCCTTAAAGAAATTGCGTCCTCGCAATATTTAAGAAGAGAACATAAAGTAACAACCATAAAAGCATATTCAATCACAAAGGAAACTTGAAATAAGAAGTTCACCTCAAAGAGCACGAGAAAGTAAGTCCGGATGTGTTCGCTCGATGTACTCTCTAGATTCCCAAGAACAATCCTTAGGATTTGAAGACCATTGAACTTTAACAAGCGGAGCATCTTTATTTCGAAGTCGTTTGACTTCCGAAGCAATGATACGAATAGGATGTTGCTCATAAGTTAAATTAGGCGAAACTTCAATCTCTTCCACAACACCGGGCTCAAGAACATAATCGGAATCTCGAAGACATTTCCGAAGTTGAGAAACGTGAAACACGTCATGGATAGCAGAAAATTGAGCCGGTAATAAAAGGCGATAAGCCATGGAACCAATACGTTCAATGATAGGAAATGACCCAATATATCGAGGCGCCAATTTTCCCGATCGACTGAAACGTACAACACCTTTCATAGGTGAAACACGAATGAACACAAGATCTCCCTTAGAAAATTCTAACTTCCTTCTCCGGTTATCGGCATAGGATTTTTGTCTACTCTGGGCTTCTTTCATCCTATGACGAATAAGATCAATCTTTTCTGTGGAATCACGAATAAAATCTGGACCTAAAACCAGCTTCTCACCGGCCTCAAGCCAACAAGAAGGAGATCGGCATGGCCTTCCATAGAGTGCCTCAAAAGGTGCCATACCAATACTAGATTGGAAGCTATTAATATAGGAAAATTCAGCAAGCGAAATATGATCTTCCCAACTTCCACCAAAATCAAGAACACAAGCACGGAGAAGATCTTCAAGAGTTTGATTCACATGCTCGGCTTGTCCATCGGACTGGGGGTGATAAGCGGTGCTAAAATTAAGCTTCGTTCCTAAAGCTTTTTGAAGACTCTTCCAAAATCCACTAGTAAACAATGGATCACGATCGCTAACAATAGAAGTAGGAACTCCATGCAATTTAACAATTTCTTTGATAAAGATTTTGGCCAAAAGAGGAACGGTTCGATTAGATCGAACGGGAATAAAATGGGCGGATTTAGTAAGTCTATCAACAATCACCCATAAACTATCATGACCTGAACGAGAACGGGGAAGGCCGTCAATAAAATCCATGGAAATTTGATCCCACTTCCAAGTAGGAATTTCTAAAGGTTGCAATAACCCACCGGGCCTTTGATGTTCGGCTTTAACGAGTTGGCAAGTCATGCAACGCTTAACGAAGTTAGCGATGTCAAGTTTCATTCCCTCCCAATAATAAAGTCGCTTCATATCCGTGTACATTTTACTACTACCAGGATGAATGGTGAATTTAGAACGATGTGAATCTTCTAAAATATCTTTACGAAGATCACTAATATTTGGCACGATGAGTCTACCAAATCTCCGAACGCCGCCACGAGAATCGATATCAAAGTCTTTCAATCCTTCAATATCAATCTTATTCTTAATATTTTGGCTAAGAAGGGCCAATTCGGGATCTAGCCTTTGAGCTTCAAGAGTGCGGTCTAAAAGAGAAGGATGAGCCTCAAGGCTACATAAAACAAGAGATGAACATAAATCAGGAACACACTCTCGAATCTCACAAGTGGTTAAGATCTCGAGATCGTTCCATTCGGATATCATCATTGAAACAACAGCTTGTTGTTTACGGCTAAGAGCATCCGCGACACGATTACCCTTACCGGGGGTATAAAGAATATCAAGATCATAAGGAGCAAGGAACTCGAGCCAACGCTGTTGACGCAAATTAAGTTCCTTTTGGGAGAATAAATACTTCAAGGACTTATGATCGGTATAAAGAACAAATTTCTCTCCTAAAAGATAATGATGCCAAATACGAAGGGCGAAAACAATAGCCGCGAGCTCTAAATCATGAGTGACATATCTAGTCTCAGCAGGCTTCAATTGCCTAGAAGCATAAGCAATAACACGTTCTCTTTGCATGAGAACGGCACCCAAACCAACGCGACTAGCATTGGTATAGACAACGAAATCTTGATTCCCCTCGGGAATAACGAGAATAGGAGCATCAGAAAGAAGTTCTTTTAATTTCTGAAAAGAAGCTTCACATTTGTCCGACCAAATGTTTTTAACACCTTTCTTCGTCAAGCCAGTGAGAGGCACGACAATCTTGGAAAAGTCTTCGATAAAGCGACGGTAATAACCCGCCAATCCAAGAAAACTACGAATCTCTGTCACACTCTCCGGTCTCTTCCAATCTTGAATCGCTTCAATCTTTGAAGGATCCACGGAAATTCCGGATTCGGAAATAATATGACCGAGAAATTTCACACGAGATTGCCAAAAGTAGCATTTAGAAAATTTTGCCTTTAATTGATTACTCCTAAGAGTTTCCAACACAATCCGAAGATGTTTTTCATGCTCCTCCTCGGTTTTAGAATACACAAAAATATCATCGATAAAGATGAGAACAAACTGGTCGAGAAAGTCTTTGAAAACTCTATTCATAAGGTCAACGAAATAGGCCAGGGCATTCGTCAAACCAAATGGCATAACAAGCCATTCATAAGATCCATAACGAGTACGGAACGATGTCAAAGGAATACTATCCTCTGCAATACGAAGCTGATGAAATCCAGTAGCTAAGTCTAATTGTGAAAAGACTCTAGCACCACTAAATTGATCGAATAGATCATCAATCCGAGGTAGAGGATATTTATTTTTGATAGTAAGATCATTAAGCTTGCGGTAGTCAACGTAAAGCCTAAGTGTTCCATCGGATTTCTTCACAAAAATAGCTAAAGCTCCCCAAGGCGAGGAACTAGAGCGAATAAATTGCTTCGTCTCCAATTCAGATAATTGTTTACGCATTTCCTCGTTTTCTTTGTTGGACATACGATACGGAGGACGAGTGATAGGTTGAGCTCCGGGAATGAGATTAATTCTGAACTCAATTGCTCGCTTAGGTGGTAATACTAAAACGGGCAAGAATATGTCGGAAAATTCACGAACGACGTGAATAAGAGAAATAATATCACCCTCATCGTCATCATCGTCATCACGAGGATTTAAAGAATATAAAGTTGAAACCAAGCTGGAATCTGAATCTTTAAGATTAATAGAAATCTGCTTAACAGATTGAGGATGTCGAAGATGAATAGTCCGCTCAGGACATAGGATATGAGCTTCATAACGGTTAAGCCAATCCATTCCCAAAATCATTCCAAAGCCTAAATAACGCATGACATGCAAATCAGCTAGGAAAGGAAAATCACACAAAATAATTTCGACATCTTTACACAATAAACTGATTGTTGCGGATCCACCAACCGGATTCGCAATTCTCAAAGAAGTCATCAAACACAAAACATCCAAAGAAAAAGCATCAACAAGTTCTTTTGATATAAAAGAATGGGACGCACCCGTATCAAAAATAACTCGAATAGGATGATCACGAAATAAAATAATTCCATCAAGGATAGAATGAGGCATACCTTGACCCCGAGATGTGTTGCCAGGGGCTTGAGCAACATTTAACTTTCCCTCCTTCCTGCCCTGAAGCTTGGGGCATGAAGATATAACATGTCTGGGAACTTTGCAGTAGCGACAAGAGAGAGGCTTTGGGCACTTGTTCGCATAATGGTCCTTCGAACCACAATTATAGCATTCCCCATGGCCAAAGGAAGAAGTCTTTGCCACGGAGGTTGCTTGTTTCCCCTTTGTATTAGGATAAGGACCTTTAAATTTGTTTGGCCTCTTCTTGTTATTGTTGAAGTTTAGTTTGGAACCCACCTCTTCAACATCATTCTCTCTATCCGCCTCTTCAAGACGAAGAGCGATATCAACGAGTTGGTCGAAAGAAACTTCTAATTTTAGAAGTAATGGCTTCTTGAGATTTTTGTTTAAGCCATAAACAAATCTCTGATTCTTCTTCAGAGGGGTGTTGATGTATCCAACCCCATATTTGGAAAGCGACTCGAAGGAGGCGACGTAATCAGTCACGGAGGACTCACCTTGAACAAGGTCTATAAATCGTCGAGCCAATGTCACTTTCTCAGCTTACGGTACGAATTTCAACTCGAAGCGTTCTCGGAATTTCTCCCAAGTGAGATCCGCTTCATTAGTTTCAGAAATAAGAAGCTCGTACCAGTCCAATGCTCTTTCTCGGAGCATACTTGAGGCCACCTGAACTCGGTGAAGGTCAGTAAGGTTCATGCGCGAAAAGATGCGATCGCATGTTCTAAGCCAAGCTTGGACTTCAATAATAGTTTCGGAACCTTTGAACGGCTCCCCACCCAAATTAGTGTAATCGCTACACAAGCGTGCAAATCCCGACTTTGGGTGAGTAGGTTCCGGGGTAGCTCCAACTGCTTGAGCATTTGTCACTAAATCAAGAAGCTGTTGAGCAGTCATAAAAACTCCATATTGGGGTGGAGTGCTAGATGGCACGGCTCTGGGGCGGCCTGGTCTAGACATTTCTCTTCCTTTAGAAAGAAAGAAGAAGAAGAAAAAGGTTATTCACCAAATTGAATATCAAGCAATCTTGATAGATAAACAAGGAATCATAAGGAAAATAGGATGAATCGATACGAAGACTCGAATTAAATCCTAAAGCACGACTCCTAAGATGGACTTAGGACAATGATCCTTGTTATAATATTCCATATTGTTCTGAAGTTTGGCTCTGATACCAAGCTGTGACGCCCCACCTCTATACCCACGCTAGCCAAGAACATTACTGTGAATGCTGTCAACTAGCACGGAGAATAAGGCTGTTGAGGAGCGACCATCTACGTAATTGCTTTGTGCAAGTACCGATATGCCGGATAAAAATATAACTTTTCATCTCAAGAGGAAATCCGACATACCGACACAAACTCGAAGCTACTACACAGTGGCTATAAAGATCTTCGGAAACAAATATAGAAATAAACATAACACAAATCAGTCACAGACAATTCATATCACAAAGGCGGAAATATATATGAATATTACACATGAAAGTGTAAATCAGAGTAGTGGTCTAAAAAGATCCACAATATCACAAAAGAATAGTTACATGAACTACACAAAAGAATAAGTATACATTATGGAGTTTATATCTCAAATGTATACGACAAAAACTACTAATCTAAGTAGTTAACCAAAAGTCAGAGGAATCAATCCCAAGGGAGAAGTCAAGCAGAAGCACCTGTAACATCTCGGTCTGACCCGAGTATTATTTAATAAGAAAATAATAAACGGATCAGTCTAGCTATAAATATCAGGTGAAACGATATAGAATAAGAGATATGACTAAACACATAATAATCACTATGCCAAGCTGTGATATATATAAGAAATTGAAAATCAACAAGAGATTAATCAATATCACCAAATCTACACAAGAATCAAAGAAATGTCATACTCCTTATTTCGTTCACCGAACCAGAAATATTGACGATAATATAAACGTCAATCACAAAAGTCAATGACACACAAATTCACCAATGCACAAATATTGACAATAATATCAATGTTAATCACAAAAGTCAATGACACACAAATTCACCAATGCACAAATATTGATAAAACTTATCAATGGAAATCACGAAAATTGGTGAAACACAAATTCTAGAAATCATCTCAAGAAATCCAGAAATCACAAAGGGGGGAGGCCTATCACAAACGGGAGCATAAAGCCCACCAACACGTATATCACAAACGGAATGCTAATTCCATGGTTGCTAACCATCACAAATTGAGCCGAAGCTCCACAAACGGCCCGAAGACCATGGGTTGCTACCCCACCAAATTGAGTCGAAACTCCACAAAACGGGGTTTAGTCTCCCTCGCAGACAAGGAGACATCGCACATTGCTAGTCTAAATCACAAAGATGATCGTCATGATCATCAAGAAGTGTCAATTACACTAAGCTAGTAAATATATGAGTTTAGCATCATGTCCCATAACCACTAGCTTAACTTAAATATTTACGAACAAATTGTAAGTTTGCACTAGAAAATTGTCACAAGAGATTCAATCGAACAAGTCCAAGAATTAACCGAACAAGTAAACGCAAGCGTTTCATACCACTTGTTTTACTAAGCCGTTTAATTAGATTTCTCATACGAGTGAGGTAAAGGTTTGTGTATACTAGTAGATTGGAAAACGGTTTTATAAACGAGTTTGATATCGAAAATATAGTTGAAATCGTTTTGATGAAGAGGTTTTGATATTTAATACTAGTATTGAAACCTTTATATTTTTAAAGTGACAAATCACAAAAATGATTGTAGAATAATCAATCACTTAAATTCACACACGAAGATGTGAATAAAAATCCAACGAAACCGATAAAGAATCCATCGAAATGGATATTCAAAAATCCCTAAAAAGGAGTCATCAAAGTCATAATAAATGATAACAACAAATAGGATCATCACGAATCGATTTAAATTGGAAATTCAATCCAAAAAGGTAAATGGACTCAAACAGCAGGTTCAGTCGACTGAACAGAGTTTTCAGTCGACTGACCTTGTACCTGGAAATTTTTCAGGTTCAGGAAACTTTATGTTTCCAGGTTCAGTCGACTGAACAGAGGATTCAGTCGACTGAATCATGCCTGGAAACTTTCGGGTTCCAGGTTCAGTCGACTGAACAGAAGATTCAGTCGACTGAATCATGCCTGGGCTGTTTTTCAGCCTATTCAAATGAAGAGCAAACTCTTCAAAAATGCAACCGGATGAACATTGGCTCTAAGGGTTTATGCCAATCAGCAACCCGGCCTTATATGCTCCTCGGTGCATCACTAAAAGCATGATCAAACATCCATAAAAGGATTTTCACACAAATTTGACTTAAAAACCCAAAAATTGGAATATTCACAAAACCAATCCAAATCGAGAGCAAATGCACATGAAGAAGTGTTAGGAATTCATACCCAACAACCAAAGATAATTATAGTCATAGATGTGAGATAAAAATCTCACCTTTTCACGAAATCAAACAAGAAGAAGCTTGAAAGCAAATGGAGAATCAACCTCTCTTCAACACACCCAATTGAGCTTGAATCTAAGCTCAAAAACAAGAACATTCCCAAAATTAGGTTTAGGAATTTCTGAAATTGGTAAGAGAATAAGTTGGAGAACAAGAAGAGAAGCTTACCAATGGGTTCTTCTTGAGTTTGGAGCTAGGAATTTGATTTGCAAGAGGAACTAGGGTTTTGGAGTTTTCAATTTCCAATCTCTCCCACCATTAATACACTAAAAACCGAAATGAGAAGAGAATGAGGGTGAGTGGGGAAGAGTGGCTCAGATTTGAGCATAAGTTAACATAGGGCTGAGCCCAAAACCAAACCCAAAGTGAAAAGTAGCAAAAATTAACTTTCTCCAAACATATCGAAGCTTATACTCAAAAAGGTCGCAAACGGCATTTTAAACTCAATGGGAGTGGTCCCGAGTCCTAATACGACCGTATGCAAAAAGTAGCTTTTCGGACAAAAATCCGACTAACGATAGAATATTTAAATAAAATATTTAAATATAAAATCGATAAATATGCGGGTTGTTACACTAGTTGAAATGATAATGGATCTTTGATAAATAGATTTGTTTTGGAAAGTTGATAAAAATGTTTGGTTCAAAAAATATTAAATGGGTTGAGGATCATTCTTCCTAACTAGTAATTTCGGGACGAAATTCTTTTAAGGGGGGAAGGATGTGACGACCCGGAAATTTTTAACATTTAAAAATGAAACATTTAATCGATTTTGAATATTCGGAGGTTAGTTTAACTTGAATTTCAAAATTAACTATGAATTTGGCAATTAAATTATTGAAATTAATTTATTGAAGTTGGATAAAAAATTGAATCTTTAGTTTTAAGCTGATTAAAATATTTCAAAGGCTTAGAAAATTTATATTGATTATAATGTGGTTAATGGAAGCTTCAGAATTGAATTTGAAAATGTTTTATTCAGTTTGAAATTATATCGTTTGAATCGATATTTAAAATTAGCTTTTCGAAACACAGTCTCGGAATTCGAAGAAACTAGTTCCATTGGGTCCGTAATAGTTAGTTATTATTGGATTTCAATTTTCATAGCAATCGGAGTTGTCGTTTGACCTCGGTAGCTCAAAACGCATAGAAACTATTTTTATCGATTTAATTTAAAATTGATCGTTTATTTCTGTAACTCATGCATACGATCAAATTAGGACTCGAAACCTTTTTCGTTGCATTTGGAATACGGTTATAACATTCTAAACGCCTGGCGGCACACCTCGATAGGAGTTCGGGATTTTGAGTTAGGTAATACGAGATATTTTGAACATAAAAATTATAAAAAATCAAAACCCTACCTTCCTCTATATGCTTTCCCTCTTTAAAATTTACAGCCGAACCAGTTAATCGATCGAAAAAATGAAATAAAAACAAAAACAAAAAAATGGCCGCGACGATGAAATCGAATGGCAGAGCTTCGCGAGTGGGAGTTCCATCTCGAGCATCGGCGGCTAGGGTTTCGGCGATGCATCTGGATTCGAGCTCGGCGGCCACGCGCGCTTGCATGAGCATGGGTAGGCGACGATTTGGGGTTCGATTGGGGGTGTTGATAGCAACGACTTCATCGCGACGTCGAGTTTGGGGCGGCTGCTGGCAGTAGAGGTTTGCGATTGATCGGGGTTCGGTGATGTGATGTCGAAGTCGTAGCCGATGGCATTCCATGGAGTCGCGGCGGCGTCTCAGGGTGTTCGAAGTCGAGCAGCGGCCTGGGACTCGCAAGCGTATTCGAGCAGTGAGGTATTTTTATTTTTTTTTTATTATTTTTGTTACAAGTTAATTTTTGATTCAATAAATATATACCCCACATTAATTTACTGATAAGGTTTAAAATCTTTACCTAAAAGGAATTGTATACAGTAAAATCATAAACATACAGTGAGGCTTATATAAATGCAGATTTCAGAATATACGTATATATATAGTTTCCAAATAAAATAAATGTGCATATTTTAATTTACTTGTTATTTTAAATAATGGAATTGGTGAATAAAATTATTAAGTTAACCTATTTAATTATTCTAAGTACCCAAAAGATTTTCAGAGGAAAAATAAATATGCAAGCATACACATTTATTTTATTAGCTTGGTTTAAATTAACTTATTTAATTTTTAGTGGTTAAATATAATTTATTAAAGGGAATTTAGTTTCAAAATTTAAATTTTTAGTTAAATAAATTTGTTAAAAGGAATTTGTTTAAATTTTAAAGTATTAGTTTAAATTGAAATAGTTGGTTAATTAAATTATCAAATAGGATTTATTGCTTGATTAATTTGAAAAAATTAATAAAAATCATATAATTGTTATGCAAGGTCTTAAATCGAGAAAATCGAGTTGAGATGGAAGTGGATTGCAAATAAAAAGCAAAGGTGAGATCTTCTCACTCAAGTTTAAATTGGAATTTCCAGTTTGATTTTAAATAGTTAAATTTAAAATTGTTGATTGTGTGTGTAACGACCCAGAAATTTCAAACCCGAAGATTCCAGATAGTTAGTGAAAGAAGAAAGAGAAAGAAGAAGAAAACAGCAACAAGTCACAGAAACCTCACATTCGCAGCGGATCAAAATATAATATCACATAATAATAAAAGTTACACAAAAGAAAACTGTATCTGTCAATTTATATTTATATATATCAGAGTTACAACACATACAATCAGTGAACATATACGATCAACATGTCCCCAAATATGCAACAATTTATCTCAGCGGAAATACTCCAAACATTCCTGCTGTCCAGCTCGTTCCTGAGCTCCACAACGTCCTTACCTGAAAATCTGTAATACTCGGTCTGACCCGAGCATTACATCAAAGTAACACCCGGGTCAGGCTGGAAACCAGTGTGAGTAAACCCATCCAACATGAATACAAAGGCATACACTGATATAAACCCGGTAACTTATATCAATTTATAAGTTCACAAGTCGTTAAAGACATTACTCATATCATACATCAATTTCTAAGTACCAGAACCTTAGATTAAATGGTTCAATTCTCTTACATCATTTCATTTCAGCATACTGATTTCACATAGCAATTTATAAAGAATCGAAGTGGTTCGGGTATTAACTAATACCCGAATCCGGTCTCTTCGAATCCCATACTATCTTATTCAGATGTTCAAGTGAAACACAATTCAAACTCCAAACACACAATGTCACCCACATTAATTCATTATCAATAGAATGTTAATCATTTCAGTTAAATCTCAATGTCTCATAACACATAGCATCCAAATTACATATTCTATATTTCAGTTAAATCTCAATGTCACCCTATTGTAATCACAAATCCTTAATTAATTAATTCCTTAATTAATTATATTAATTCTTTAAAATTTCACAAAGTAATTTAATCCTGAATTACTTTTCCTAAGTAATTAACTTTTAATTACTTTCTATTAAGTAATTTTCCTTATATTGATTTCAACTTGTAATTTATCCATCCATCACTTCACTAAGAAATTCCTCTTATCCATTCCATTAGGTAATCATAAATTACCAAAATTCTTCGATAAATTTCACCAGGTATTTATCCTTGAATTACTTCTACTAAGTAATTGTCCTATTATAAATTTTTTTAATCACCTGAATTAAACCTTATTACTTAGATTAATACTTAATTTTATTTACCAAATTAAGTTTTAAATTGTCTTAAAGTTTAACTTAACAACAAGTAGATCCATCATTATTTTCCTCGAAACATTGCTTTCCTATAAAACTCTTTTTCTTCTTCTTTTTTTTAAAATAAATTTAATTTATTTTTTGAAATAAAATATTGACATTTTATAAGTGGTGAAATATAAAGTGTTAAATTTCAAACTTAAATCAATTTTGAAAATTTAAAGCAAATTTAAAACTTGACTTCTCTAAATTGCTTAAATTCGAAAAAACCCAAATTAACACAAAACTAGAATTCCATTTCTTCCCTACCTTCCATCAACCTGAACCCAACCAAACACACGCAAGCAACAGCACACAACCACAATGACCCGGTCCCCAACTCGAGCAAAACCCCACACTGCACGGTTCCAGCTTCGAGTCTCCAAAATTCCCAATCTCACTGACACGTAACAGCGTCGTGCACGTGCATGCCTTGCCGGCGACGTCGCCTCCATCCCTGACACCCTGTGCAGACCACACTTCGACCACCCACTCAACTACGGCCCACAAATCACACTTACTCAAGCTCGAATGCAAAATGGGTTGTTCGAACCCAATTTCAATACTGCAGACGCCAAGGAAGTACCCATCATCCACGACCATCCTACCACCTTTCGACGCCAAACTCCAGCCATGCGTGCGCAACACCCAATCACAACTCCACCCCAAACCAACCCCAACTCGATCACCCCTACTCTTCACGCGATCGAATTCTTCAAGCTAAAAAAACATAGTATTCAAACCCTACAAATCAAATTTCCCAATTCTGTGTTGCACAACAAATTCAATTGGTATTTTTCTAGTGTTGTACATCTTTAAACAAACCTTCGATTTAAATTTCAAAACCTATAATCAATCCAGTCACGTGAATTTGATGAAAGCCCTAAATTCAGTTCATTCCAAAATTCAAATTCAATTGTAAGTTAAAAATTCTGATTTCAATTTTAAAATTCATGTCATGCCTTATAGATTCAAGATATACAATTGATTCATTAAAATTTAACAAAATTTACATCCTACAATTTGTTGTTTTACTGTATTTCTTGCTTCCTGCAGTTTTAAACAGTTTTATATGCATATATATATTTTAACACTTAAATCATATTTAAAATTAAACTCCACACTTGAAATACCATCTCAGTATTAACTTGCTGTATTTAGATTTGAGGTTTTGTTCAAAAATTTTGCTTTGAACTTCAAATAACAGAGGAATTACAGACTTTCCTTTAACATGCACAGTCAAGATTTAAATCGGTAACAATTATTTCACAAAACAATTAACATGCGAGCATTTCAGAGTTAACATTCAACATGCAACAATATTATACTTAAAGTTTTGATTTAAAAATTTACTCACCTGTAATGATGGCAGAGAGTTTGAAACGAATTTGAAACTGGAAACTTTGTTGTGGTTAAGATGGTTTAAGCTTGAAACAGGGATGATTAAACTTTGATTTCAGGTCGGATAAGTTGAAAGCTACTTTAAATCTAAGAACTTGAACAGACATTGATCTGGGAGACCTTGTTTTAGCCTCAAGCTTGAACTCAAATCCATTTTTATAATTTGCTCCAGGCTTCAGATTTCATTCTCAACTGAACTTGGTTTTCAGATTTTCGAACTCTTTTTTTTTTGAGATGGAAGAAACTTAATGCATGTTACCAAAATTAAGTTTAAAACATTCAAACGCCACTTGTTAAAAATCCTTACACATGTTAATTGTTTGAGTAATTATTTTACAAATGCCATTTTTTCAATTTTTTTTTACATTTATGTTTTAAGCCCTTTGTTTTAGTCAATTAATATATTTTGTTCAAGCCCTATCATTTTATAAATTGCTTTATATTCACACATGTATTTTCTCAATTTATTTACAAATTTGTTTTTTTTAAATCCTTAACTTTAATTGATTTATAAATTTAGTCCTAAAACTTTTCATATACAATTTTAATTTATACAAACTAAATTTATTTCAAATATGAAAAGAAAGTGATTTTCTTAACCTTTTATTAATTCTATATATACACACATACAAACAATATTTTATCTTTATATTTTAATATGTTTATCACTTTTGAAGAAAACAAAAATAAAACTTGGGTTAAATTCTTCTTAAACTATCATATTTAAAATAAACAATTATCTTATTAATTTATTTTAAAACAATTAAATTTTATACACAATATTTACAAAAAATGTTATTAACCAATTATTCATTAAATAAATTATCTATACAAATTATTCTAAAAATCCAAGTTATTTACTAAGGCATTTATTTAAATCTTAAATTCAAGTTTCAATTCAAACTCAAATTCAGATTCAAATTTTGAATTACAATCCAGGTATAACTATTTATTATCAGAATCATTAGTTAAATCTATAATTCAATATTTCTATTAGTTAACCCCGTAATTTAAAAATTGACAGATATTCCAAAATTTAGGTTATCACATTCCCTCCCCCCTTTAAATCTTTTCGTCCTCGAAAAGGGACGAAACCAGATTTATCAAATATTTTAAAACCAGTTAAAATATTCTTTGATCATTTTTAAAACACTTCAAAATCTATATAACATTTCCAAAATAGTTTTTATAGAAAATATCATTTTATAACTCGATGTTTCAACAAGTCCGTCCTCGTTCTTGTAGAAATTTGGTCATACATTGATCAGGCGTAGGACTGAAAATCTACAAGTACTTAGTAGACCCATCTTCAATACCCAGTGAAAATACTTTAGAAAATAATTTTATTGAAAATATAGAAAACAGTTTTTGAAAATAGAGGATATATCTTTAGTGAGGATGCTCTGGAAATCATCACCCCATCCATGGTCGCAGTTAACCCGATGGTTACGTTGCCGTCCCGACAAAATCCACAGATAACTGTAGGCCTCCCGCCCCTCGATTACACCAGGGAACCTGCTACAGATCGTAGCTACAACTGGGGTTACGTAGCTATCACAGCAAAAACCCATATAAATGTGGGCATCAGCGCCCTCGAATTTCGCTGCCAAAAGAATGAAACTTCTCCACTCCACTTGACCATAGATCGCAGTCTACCGATGTTGCGTTTCCTTCCCGGCAAAATTAAGTGCAGACCGTTGACACTCATCCTCCACACGATTTTCGCTATGGTCCCCACAGTAGATCGCAGTGACATCGAGTTACACTATCGTCACAGCATAACTCAAATGCCCCTGTAGGCATCAGTGCCCTCGAATTTCGCTACCCAATAATCCTCAGGAACTAGTTTGTCCGAACTCCTCACAGGATCAACTTTAGAACCCCCTCTTGAGGCTCAAGGCAGCACCACCCGATGGTACTCCTGAGAAGTCCATTCTAAGGGAGCGCCTTTTTCCCCAAAGCATCATCAAAACATTTTATACTATACATATATAGTATCTTTAAATCATACACCTAATATGATCTCATACAAAGCTCCTTTACACAAAATCGATTATTCCAAATCGATAATTCTCAAACTAGGCTTCCCAAATTCTCATATTGATTTTACCCAAAAATCAAAAGCCTTTTCCAAATCCAAAAGTTCCCAAAACCCCTTTTCCCAAAATCCTCATATGATCTTTTATATATTTTAGATATATAAAATCTTTTAAAACTTTGGATCATTTCAAACTTGTATTATCTCTTTTTATACTTCAAAACACCTTCAAAATCCTTTTATTCTGTC
Source organism: Allium cepa (assembly GCA_030765085.1). NCBI lineage: Eukaryota > Viridiplantae > Streptophyta > Magnoliopsida > Asparagales > Amaryllidaceae > Allium > Allium cepa. Next base: position 324,698,731 of record CM060939.1, read on the forward strand.
AAAGGATTCAACAGGGGAGTTTCATTTTATAAAACAAAGATATTTAACTTTGTTTATTCAAAATCAAATATTCAAATTTGATTACTCTTTACAAAACCATTCACCATAAACAAAATTTCAACCATAGAAATATCCAATTTCCACTTTACTTCATCATATATTTTACCAAATATATTTTTCATTTCAAAAACCATTTCACATTTCTTATCCACAAATTCCCAGTATCAATTTTATTCAAATCCGTACGATGTACACATATCATCCGTACGCTATACCAATCTGATCGCTCACTTGATCAAACAATTTTATTTCCGAACTAGCATTGTCCACCCGACTTCCTAGTGCGGACACAGATCTGGTTTCTTGATCAGAAACTGTCATTCTCCTTGCATAGTCATAACTATGATAGAGAATATCCAGAACCAATCAACAATCCATATCCAGGTTCGCCTTCAAAATTCGAGTGGAAAATTCCAACTCGGATCGAAATAACTATCTCGAAATTCTGTGCTCGAATCTGGATCAAATCACTATGCGAGTAGAATAATATACGTACACCCTATGTATTTATCTTTATTGGTTATTAACCAAATCAATTCCATTTCTATTCACATTCACTTTTATTTTCATTCACTTACTCTCAAATGCTTCAATCCATTTGATTATCACCTCTATTCTTATCTTGATCGGGTATTTGACCAATAACAGTTTGAACTCAGACCAGTTTATTAAAAAAAATAGCTTGAAAATTTTAAAAATAGATAAGTAGTTGGAAAATAACTACTAGTTTCTAAAATAGGTGTAAAATAGTTAAGATAATTATAAAATTTTAAATAATTGCAAAATAATAGTAAGGTAGTAATTAGTTTTGTAAAATAGTTGAAATATAGTAATTAGTTTATAAAACAGTTGGAAAATTGTTAAACAGTTTTCTAAAATAATTGTAAAACAAGTATAAGATAACTTGCCTTTTAACAGAAAGGTTGTATATATAATGAATAGCTTGGAAAAAAAAATAGGTTTATATTAAAAAAAATTATATTTAAAAATAGTCCAGAGTCAAAACTGCTCACTTCCTAATCTCCATTCTCATCAATTCAATTTAAATTTTCTCTTCCATTTTAATTGACCCAATTCCAATTTAAATAACTTTAATTTCCATTGAAACTGATTCAACCCCAATTCAAGTTGAATTAACCTCGGTTTCTTTCCAAATTTAACTTTATTCAACCTTGATCTCCAATTATATCAATTCAAATAAATTTTAATTGAACTAGTTCCAATATCAATTTACTTCATCACCAGTTTGAATTAATCCTAATTTCAAACTCCATTTCCAAATCAAGTTGAATTATTCTTGATTTCCCCCCACATTCAATTCAAATTCCATTTGAATTTAAAATTATCAAATTTTAATTATAATTCCAAATTATTCAAATCAACTTGGACTCATTTCAAATTTTCAGTTTAAAGTAATTCCATGTCCTTAATTTCAAATTTATCTAATTCAAATTTTCCATTTGAATTTTTAAACATATCCATCTTCAATCATAATTCCAATTAATTCAAACCAAATTCAGTTTTGAAACCAAACCTTTGAAATTTCAGTTTGAATTTATTAGATCACACCGCCACAAAATATTTCATATATGGATAGACTGCACACTAGCAGTTCAACATTACATCCATTCATCGTAATAAAAGCCTTACAAAGTCACAATTAAGATGTTTACACCATCACCTAGGTTTTAGAGTCCTAGCATTTTCCATCAGAATCCTTCTTATGGACTTCCTTCCAATGGGCAAAGCCCAAACATGCACTTTTCAACAGGATGTCCCCACTTATAGCATTTCCCACAATAAGTTTCTACTCTTTCATCAATCTGGATGACCTCCATGCTTCCTACTGGATGTTCCACAATCTTAATCTTCTTCATCTGTCTCTTGGGACAATTTTTCGCGATATGTCCCATCCCTTTACAATGATAGCAAATGGTTGACTCGTTGACTGGTTCCATTGGTTTACGCTTCACCTTCCTCACTTCTGGACAATGGTTAAGGAAATGTCCCTTCTTATGGCACTTAAAGCATAATATCTCGGAGCGAAAACGTTGGAATATACCCTTTAATTCCTTCCTTGTTTTACCACACTTAGCTGCGTAATGACTCTTATTGTAACATCTGTAGCAAGTGACATTATCATAAGGTCCTGGTCCATTTCTTTCCTTAATCCGATTTTCATACTCCTGAATTGCTATTTCCCGCTCCTTACGTGCAGTTGCTCTTCGTTCTCTGCGCCTTGCCTTCCATTCTTCACTCTTAGCCATTTCTCTCAAAGACTGAATTCTAGAGGGATTTCCTAACCTATAAATTAGACTTAATTAGAAAAATTAAAATTTTATATATCAATTTTCTTTCCTAGATATACCTTAAGTTTTAAACCGCCTTTGGTTTTAAATTCAAGTCCAATCTTCAAACAACCCATTGTTTGCAATAGGTTTTTTTTTTATATAATACTTATTTATTCTTTTAGCACTTTGAAACAAAATTTTCAAATTTATGGACCTAGATTTAAAATTCCACAATTTAGGTATTTTCAATTTTATAAGTCACACTTTACTTAAATGTTTACTTCTTTAGAATATTCCATTTTACTTACCATTTGTACACACACAACAATCACGTATGATCATAACCAAGATTATCATATCTAAAACCATCCATTTCAAACTTATCTTTATTTAATTTCAGTCTGGTTGTAATTCTATTACCACTTAATTCTTACTATTACTTTTAATTTAATTAATATCACAACCAATTTCCTTAATATAATAGATAATCTATTTCTTATATAAGATTCATTTACTTTTGAAATCATTTAAAATCCTTTATATAAGAAAATAACAAGTACGCTCTCTCATATATATATACACTCAACTCATCCTAGGGTACCACTTACCCTATCCTTAATGAGTATACCCACAAGAGCCAAGGTTCTCGCTTAACCTTCAGCTCTGATACCAAATGAAACGACCTAGAAATTTCAAACCCGAAGATTCCAGATAGTTAGTGAAAGAAGAAAGAGAAAGAAGAAGAAAACAACAACAAGTCATAGAAACCTCACATTCGCAGCGGATCAAAATATAATATCACATAATAATAACAGTTATACAAAAGAAAACTGTATCTGTCAATTTATATTTATATATATCAGAGTTACAACATATACAATCAGTGAACATATACGATCAACATGTCCCCAAATATGCAACAATTTATCTCAGCGGAAATACTCCAAACATTCCTGCTGTCCAGCTCGTTCCTGAGCTCCACAACGTCCTTACCTGAAAATCTGTAATACTCGGTCTGACCCGAGCATTACATCAAAGTAACACCCGGGTCAGGCTGGAAACCAGCGTGAGTAAACCCATCCAACATGAATACAAAGGCATACACTGATATGAACCCGGTAACTTATATCAATTTATAAGTTCACAAGTCGTTAAAGACATTACTCATATCATACATCAATTTCTAAGTACCAAAACCTTAGATTAATTGGTTCAATTGTCTTACATCATTTCATTTCAGCATACTGATTTCACATAGCAATTTATAAAGAATCGAAGTGGTTCGGGTATTAACTAATACCCGAATCCGGTCTCTTCGAATCCCATACTTTCTTATTCAGATGTTCAAGTGAAACACAATTCAAACTCCAAATACACAATGTCACCCACATTAATTCATTATCAATAGAATGTTAATCATTTCAGTTAAATCTCAATGTCTCATAACACATAGCATCCAAATTACATATTCTATATATCATTCAGTCTAAGTCATGTAATATTATTCAATTATTTATAAGCAAGTTTTATCACTTCCAAAAGATAATTTATTTCACCTCTAATTAAATTAACTATAATTCTTAATTACTTAGATTATCATTTACTTAATATTAATTGATTATACCCGATTAATCAATTATCTTTTATTACTCTTCTTAATTAAGTAATTAATTCTCAATTGATTACATAAAGTAATTATCCTTAACCTTCTTACAGTAATTAATCTTTAATTAATTACTTCCATTTATTTCATCAAATTACAATTTAATTAATCACTTTCATTAATCAGCCTTAATCAATCTTAAAACAGTAATTTACCCTATTGTAATCACAAATCCTTAATTAATTAATTCCTTAATTAATTATATTAATTCTTTAAAAGTTTACAAAGTAATTTAATCCTGAATTACTTTTCCTAAGTAATTAACTTTTAATTACTTTCTATTAAGTAATTTTCCTTATATTGATTTCAACTTGTAATTTATCCATCCATCACTTCACTAAGAAATTCCCCTTATCCATTCCATTAGGTAATCATCAATTACCAAAATTCTTTGATAAATTTCACCAGGTATTTATTCTTGAATTACTTCTACTAAGTAATTATCCTATTATAAATTTTTTTAATCACCTGAATTAAACCTTATTACTTAGATTAATACTTAATTTTATTTACCAAATTAAGTTTTAAATTGTCTTAAAGTTTAACTTAACAACAAGTAGATCCATCATTATTTTCCTCGAAACATTGCTTTCCTATAAAACTCTTCTTCTTCTTCTTCTTTTTAAATAAATTTAATTTATTTTTTGAAATAAAATATTGACATTTTATAAGTGGTGAAATATAAAGTGTTAAATTTCAAACTTAAATCAATTTTGAAAATTTAAAGCAAATTTAAAACTTGACTTCTCTAAATTGCTTAAACTCGACAAAACCCAAATTAACACAAAACTAGAATTCCATTTCTTCCCTACCTTCCATCAACCTGAACCCAACCAAACACACGAAAGCAACAGCACGCAACCACAATGACCCGGTCCCCAACTCGAGCAAAACCCCACACTGCACGGTTCCAGCTTCGAGTCTCCAAAATTCCCAACCTCACTGACACGTAACAGCCTCGTGCACGTGCATGCCTTGCCGGCGACGTCGCCTCCATCCCTGACACCCTGCGCAGACCACACTTCGACCACCCACTCAACCATGGCCCTCAAATCACACTTACTCAAGCTCGAATGCAAAGTGGATTGTTCGAACCCAATTTCAATACTGCAGACGCCAAGGAAGAACCCATCATCCACGACCATCCTACCACCTTTCGACGCCAAACTCCGGCCATGCGTGCGCAACACCCAATCACAATTCCACCCCAAACCAACCCCAACTCGATCAACCCTACTCTTCACGCGATCGAATTCTTCAAGCTAAAAAAACACAGTATTCAAACCCTACAAATCAAAATTCCCAATTCTGTGTTGCACAATAAATTCAATTGGTATTTTTCTAGTGTTGTACATCTTTAAACAAACCTTCGGTTTAAATTTCAAAACCTATAATCAATCCAGTCACGTGAATTTGATGAAAGCCCTAAATTCAGTTCATTCCAAAATTCAAATTCAATTGTAAATTAAAAATTCCGATTTCAATTTTAAAATTCATGTCATGCCTTATAGATTCAAGATATACAATTGATTCATTAAAATTTAACAAAATTTACATGCTACAATTTGTTGTTTTACTGCATTGCTTGCTTCCTGCAGTTTTAAACAGTTTTATCTGCATATATATATTTTAACACTTAAATCATATTTAAAATTAAACTCCACACTTGAAATACCATCTCAGTATTAACTTGCTGTATTTAGATTTGAGGTTTTGTTCAAAAATTTTGCTTTGAACTTCAAATAACAGAGGAATTACAGACTTTCCTTTAACATGCACAGTCAAGATTTAAATCAGTAACAATTATTTCACAAAACAATTAACATGCGAGCATTTCAGAGTTAACATTCAACATGCAACAATATTATACTTAAAGTTTTGATTTAAAAATTTACTCACCTGTAATGATGGCAGAGAGTTTGAAACGAATTTGAAACTGGAAACTTTGTTGTGGTTAAGATGGTTTAAGCTTGAAACAGGGATGATTAAACTTTGATTTCAGGTTGGATAAGTTGAAAGCTACTTTAAATCTAAGAACTTGAACAGACATTGATCTGGGAGACCTTGTTTTAGCCTCAAGCTTGAACTCAAATCCATTTTTATAATTTGCTCCAGGCTTCAGATTTCATTCTCAACTGAACTTGGTTTTCAGATTTTCAAACTCTTTTTTTTTTGAGATGGAAGAAACTTAATGCATGTTAACAAAATTAAGTTTAAAACATTCAAATGCCACTTGTTAAAAATCCTTACACGTGTTAATTGTTTGAGTAATTATTTTACAAATGTCATTTTTTTCATTTTTTTTACATTTATGTTTTAAGCCCTTGGTTTTAATCAATTTATATATTTTGTTCAAACCCTATCATTTTATAAATTGCTTTATATTCACACATGTATATTCTCAATTTATTTACCAATTTGTTTTTTCTTAAATCCTTAACTTTAATTGATTTATAAATTTAGTCCTAAAACTTTTCATATACAATTTTAATTTATACAAACTAAATTTATTTCAAATATGAAAAGAAAGTGATTTTCTTAACCTTTTATTAATTCTATATATACACACATACAAACAATATTTTATCTTTATATTTTAATATGTTTATCACTTTTGAAGAAAACAAAAATAAAACTTGGGTTAAATTCTTCTTAAACTATCGTACTTAAAATAAACAATTATATTATTAATTTATTTTAAAACAATAAAATTTTATTCACAATATCTACAAAAAATGTTATTAACCAATTATTCATTAAATAAATTATCTATACAAATTATTCTAAAAATCCAAGTTATTTACTAAGGCATTTACTTAAATCTTAAATTCAAGTTTCAATTCAAACTCAAATTCAGATTCAAATTTTGAATTACAATCCAGATATAACTATTTATTATCAGAATCATTAGTTAAATCTATAATTCAATATTTCATTTAGTTAACCCCGTAATTTAAAAATTGATAGATATTCCAAAATTTAGGTTATCACAGTGTGCTTGGATGATGGTTGTTATTATATGTTTTGAAATAAACCCTATTCGCCGCATAATAGCGGATGATATTTTATAAGTCCCATATACCACGATATTCCACCTCGAAGTGGAATTGGTATTTAACTGTTATGCTAATGTATGAGGATGTAGAGAAACAGGTTGGACGGATCTAACTAGATTCCTCAAACATTTGAATTTGTTTCGTTTGTTGTGTGTTAAATTATTTATAATCTCTTTGTGATTATATTGTAATTGGAATCATTGTAGGCTAAAATTTAGCCGAATATATTTTTGGTGTCGTAAGAAACCAGAAACAAATAAAATAGGATTTTTGAATTTAAGTAGAAAAATATATAGTGAAATCCTATTGAATAAATTCCAAAATATGGAGAAAGATTTTTATAAATGGGTTTTGAGTAATACTGGTTGATAGTTGAAGAATTTATTTAAAATATGGATTTTGAATAGTTTGGAAAATAATAATAATAAAGGGATTTATTTTAAAAGATGATAAATTTGGGAAATAAATTTGGTAATCAATGTGAAAATTGATTTGGTGTTGAAAGTGAATATTTGAGAATCAATTTGAAAAATCGTATATCAATGGATATTTGGAAATTTGAATTCACAATAGGAATTTGTAAAGGAAAGGAAATTTTGTTTTAAAAATAAACATTGAGTTATTTTTAAAAGTATGGAAAGGAATTTACGGATTTGGAACGTAAATTTAAAGTAAATCCAGAAGGACTTATAAATTGATTTGAATGAACCATTTTTGAATGGGAGGTGTATTTTCCCAGGAAAGCCGAGAATGTTTTTCAATATAGTTTATAAATATAGATTGAAGTTGTAAAGATGGTTTTAAAGATAGAATGTTTGAATTTTTTTATTTACTTGGGTTATTTTGAAAATCTTAAAGTGAAGATTTAATTAATTAATTATAGAAGTGATTATTTAAAGATTTAATTGATATTTGTTTTAGAAAATGGTTATTTAAATAGTTACACCCGATCTACTAACTTTATTTTAAAGTTAACTTAGACTTGAAGTTTTATATGAGATAGTGGTATAGTATTTTCAAAACTAATATTTAAATAAATGCTTTAACACAATTTTTTCTAAATGTTTCCAAGTACATATTTTGGATAAGTGATTTGAATTATTTAAAGTATTTGAACTCGGTAGACTTTCAGTGGAAAAAATAATATCAGGAATCTTATTCCGCGAGTGAAATGTGATTTGAAATTTGTATTCAAATGTTTGAAGTGTGAAAATATATCTTGCGACGATATTTTGAAATTAAATAATTGGGAATATTATTTGAAATCCAGTGATTGTTGTGAATGTTGATTGATAGTTAAATAACCTACTATCAATATCTTCCTTTAAATGGCGTCTGAATTTCGATGCGACCGGGGGTCGGATTCCAAGTGGATATCTGAAAACCACATCGAACTTTTGTGATTGCGATGAATCTTTTATTTAAAAGATCAAAGTGAAAATTATTGTGATTTGTTGAAATCCGAATGAACACTTATTTTTAAAATTAAGCACTCGTTATTTGGATTAGCCGGGAGAGGACCTTTGTGTCATATAACCCATTCCGAATAATGATACAACGAAATGGGATTGCATTTGAAGACCGGTGGTGAAGACCGGGTATTTGCGAGAATGATAAGATGACCTATCGATTGTCTCTGCACCGAGTAGCTACGGTATAGAGATTCCCTAAGTGATGGGAAGTCTGACCGGGATCGTGAATACCCGGATTGCAAGGGCTTCTTCGGAAGTGCCTTTGGTTCTGTTCGAACCCGGAACAGACTTGTATGGATGTGTTTCTGACGTTACAAATTGAGATGTAAAGCTGGTTTCTATCAAATACATTTCTGGTTGTGGCGGAGAATTTATTATCTTAGCTTAACACCCTTCTTTGAGACGTACGAGCTCAGAGGTTATGTAGTTGATGGTTACTAGTGATACATTCCCAATTTGGTAATGTGGCATACAAAGTGCTGCTGATCATTTGTTGGTCGAAGAATGGCTTTGTGAAAAAGCGTAGCTTTGTGAACGAGACTTCGTCGAGCCTCACAACCCGAAAATGGTCGAAACAGGAATGTTGCGGCAAGGTTTTTAGGGGTCGCGCCCCTATGGTATGTCCATTTTCTTCTGGATAAAGGGTGGTATCATGGTATGGAGCCCAGATACTTAACTCATGTGGACACTGTAAATTTATTACTGTGTGATGTTGCTTTATGGTTGAGGATCCTCGGATAAAGGTCGATAACGACCGGGGATGGCATACTTGTGTGTTAGTTACCTATGTTATAGCTTGGTTAAAGCATGAGGTAACGTCGGCCTTGTTAGCAGAGATCCGGTTAGGTTCTCGGGGCGTCCTTCCAAAGGAATACCCATTTCGATGTAGGAAGTTCCTTTTCCTGACAATTTGTTGGAAATCCAAAGAAACAATACGCGCCCTGTGCGTTTTTAGTTGTATAACCTGCCATTGAATGTGGCGATAACCTGCTATTGAACATGGTAGCTATTATAGGCATACGACGAAATGTTGTATGTTGGCTAAGATTAATATTATACTTTCGAAATGTTTTCTACACTATGCACTAAAAAATAATATCCAAAGAATTTTGCGTATTAAGCATTTTTGACTGTCATAAGGAGAAATCTCCTCCAAATGTGCGTTTGCATTATGTGTGTGGCGGGAGGCCTTATGGCAGTTTCATTTGCCAAAAGCATAGCGGATTTCGTTTTATTTTCTTCATGAAAATAACCGTTTTAAGATCTCACACCAGTCCCATGACTGACCTGGAGTTTATTTTTTCCTTTCTAAACTCTGAGTGGCCACCAATTTCCACACGGGTAGTCTAGAGTCAGGTTATCAGGTCATTCTGGAATTTAGGAGTTGCTATGGAGATCAGGAGCAAGCTGGATGGCGAGGCGTATCACTTATATATGTAATATTTCTTTCCGCTGTTTGTTTTATACACTCTGATAATGTGATGTGATGTAATGTAATAACCGATATAGTGATTCTGTTTAAAGATATTTATTTATCTATTATATTTGTTCCACTGCGAAATGTGAGATTCTGTTATTGTTTCTGCTTCTTCTTCTTTTAACCCTAACAATTCGGTTTTTGGGCATTCGACTATGTGGCATTTGATACAGTGGACGTATCGATGTCGACTTTCGGGCGTCGAAAATTGGGTCGTTACAATCCCTCCGTCCTATTTTCTTCATCCACACATGTTAATACAATATAAAAATACCAATCCTGCTTCCAGGTAGGATATCCTGGTAATATAGGGTTATCCGCTATTATGCGGGACACAAAGGGTCTCATCGGCTCCAATGACGGGAAATATAACCAACTATTATTCTACACACCTATATAAATAATATAGCATCCATCTGATATTAATTTATAAATTCAACCAATCATCCAAAATTAATTTTAACCATTTAAAATTTATTGCAGTAATCTAAATGAGTGAGATTTACTCACATTATTTTCTGTTGTTGCCGAGATGTTCCGGTTTGGAATTGAAACCAAACGAAGTTCGATTTTATGCTAACTTTTGACATTCTCCAAACCCGTCCAAACTAGTTTCATTTCAAAGCTCTTACTACCACGATCGCAATGCAAAAAGTTTCATCCAATTTTGACCTCCAATCCAGGAGTTATAGAATTTTTAAGTTCATCAATAATATAATTAAATTAGATACTAACTTAGCTTTTATTTAATCAAAAACCCATACCCATAAGAACATGGACCCGGCTCAAGTAGCGTCATCTTCCCTAAAACATGAACACTCCCTCACGGCTTCAGGAAATGGTGTACACGTAACGCAAGCACTGATACATGACTTCACTCAATAAAATTCCAAATCGACTTCACCAACACGACCGCCATCTCCTCCTCGACACGCCAACACCCACGACCCAGGCTTCGATGCCTCATAGCAAAACGCGACCTCAACCTCGCTCTTACGTCCCTATAGTAATGTCGCCCCATAACGCCACCGAGTGCTATGAAAAACCACTCGAATGTGCGCCTTCCCCCGAGAAACACTCCACCACCCTCGGAAACGCCAAACATGGCCTCCACCTCCGATAAAATGAAACCCTAGCCATGGCTGCTCCAAATCGAGCATCCCAATACTTTGTGGCACCCATTAAGACTTATATCAGATTAAAGCTTTGGTTAAAACTAGATTTTTAAAACAAGTTTGAGATTTTTAGTTGAGGATAAGAGAAGAAATCAATTTTTATAAGTTGCCATTTTTTATTTATTCTGTAACTGTTGCATGTGTTTTTAAAAAGAAGCGGGATGTTATTTTTGAAGGGAATAGGAATAGATAAGTGGGATAGCTGATGGAAAGAAAGTGACAAATTTGAAGGGTTGACTAAAAAAATTATTAACAAATTTCCAAAATGTCTCGATGTAAGCTTTGAAATTATTTTTATCAGGCTTAAAACTCAAGATTCAATTATCTGAGTAAATCCCTATTATTAAATTATCCAATAACTCATTATATTTGAAATTCAAGTTAAATGTTATCTTATAAATATTTAAAATCAATTAAATATTCCAATTTCAAATAGGCAAAATTCTGCGACGTTACACGTATTAAAGTGTCGAACTAATTTATTTATAGGGAAATTTTGACCCACCTCCTTCTAATCAAAAATGTTTAGGCCTTCATCCCTCCAATTATGATTTATAAACTCATCCCTTTTCTTAACTAACTAAGAAAATTACCTGCACTCTTTCAATTTGCGAAAGACAACTTTTCGATTACACTAACCCACTTTCATCCTGCAATAAAAACTTTTCGATTACCAACCGTCTTACACTTTATGCAATTCGAAACCTTAATTCTTCAATCAAACCAATCAGAATCCAGTTCAAAACCATAAAATCTTAAAAAAATGGTTATCAGTTGTAGATTTGTTGAAGAAGACGAAGCTTGCAAAGGAATCGCCACATCAAATGGCTATTGCGAAGAACAGCAAATGCACAACTTGAAAAACTGTTAAATATGGAGAAAAAGAAGCATAAAAGGTTTTTAATTTTGATTTTTCTTTACTTATATTCCAAGAGTATTTATTGCAAAATTTTGCCATACATTATTCATTACTTGATCAATTAGAATTGTAGATTCGTGAACAATGAAAAGAAAAATGACAAATGCATGCAAATATTTGTCATAAGTTTAATCATCAATTCTTGTATATGTAAATTGCATGATTAAATACTTACAAATATTCTGCCACAATATTTACTAGGAAAATATTGTAAGATCAATATGAAATGATGAGGAATTATCATTAGTTAGAAGCATCATTAATTGTAAATAAGAATGTTTTCTAATGTGGTTTGCTAAATAATTTCAAACTTTCACTTCTATTTAAATTAAGGTTGTTTTGAAAAGCTTCAAAATGTTTGAAAAGTAGATTAAAGTATAATAAAAGAGAGATAATAAGACATATTACCTGTGCAAAATCATACTTGACAAATATTTGCCAGACAAATATTTGTTACTCATATGCGTGTTTGTGTATGTACATACAAATCTCTATGTATGTATGTTTATATATGTATGCATGTGACACTAATCTCACAAATTTAAAATCCTTACAGCAATCATGACGAAGACACAAAATTGGAGTATCTAAAAAAGACCATCAGACGATAAAATCAAGAAACTAGCTAAATCATCTTCCAATCTTGAATCTTATAAAACACATGAATCAGAATCAATATCTGAATCTCCAACAGCTGAAAAATCTGAATTATCAGAATACAAACCTTAAGAAAAAGAAACTTCAACCACTCCAAATATAGAATCTTCAGAGTATATACCATCATAAGGTATTCATCTTTCGTCTTTGAAAAGAAAGCTCTAACAATTAGAAGTGCAAATAAAAAACACCAGTGAAGAAACAAAAAGAAGAAGAGCCAAAAGAAAGTGGAACCACAAAAGAAAATTTAGAAGCCAATAGAAGTTGTTTTAGGTCTTTCCACACATTAATAGAATAATTATTAAAAGAAAAGCTACTTCTACAACCACACATCTATAGAAGTGGTTTTAAGTCTTTCCACACATTAATATAATATTTATTAAAAGCAAAGCTACTACTACAACCACACCTGGAATTGTTAAAGAAAACTCCATTCTTCAATATATCATCAACCGATTCTTTAAAAGAGCAATAAAATCTGATGACATAGCAAAGAAATCGGTTCCTATACATATAATAATTGAATAATTCTCAGTTGAAGACTGCTGATTTAAATTTAAAGATGTCAAAAAACCTTTAAAAGATAGTGACATTGCTACAATTTTTGGAATCCCAAATGAAGGCATCACAATTAACACTACATCTCATTTAAAGGAATCTAAATTTGATTCTGAATTAAAAGCATTTAAAGAAAAATAGTTCAAGGATGCAAGAATGATCTAAGAAAAAAACATAGAATTAAGCATTCAATTAGCTTCAAAAAGCCAAAAATAAAATGATGTTGCAAGATTGCTTATAATGTATTTGATTTCAACTTTTGTACTCTCCAACCCAAACTCAGCCTTTCCTTTGATACTGCTACCATATATCTATAACTTAAAGCAAACAAAAATTATTTCTTAGCCAATAATAATTAGAAAACATTTGACGGAGGAAGTAAGAAAAAATTGAGAAGTCCAAGAAAAACACATGCATGTGTAACTCTGCTCCTAGTAAACTCTAATAACCCATTTTATCTTTCATAATTAACAATACATAATAAACTAACATCTAATACCTCTATATGTGTATTGGTTTTGTGATATCTCGGACATTATACCTCCGAAAATAACTTATCATGAAAATGATCCAACATTTTCCAGATGGAAACTTCTTCAGCTTACTCTAAGAAAATTGAAGTGTTTCCTTGACAAAAAGGTAAATTTGCTAACAATGCAAATAAATGCACTAAAAAATATAGAGTGACAAATAGTAGGCAGGCAACGATTAACTGGAAAATATTTTCCATGTGAACATTTGCCTGGCAAATATGTACTAAACAAATATGAAAATTAATTTTTCCCTAATTTGCGGAGAACAGAGGAAAAAAATGAGATAAAAACTGCAAAACCTAAATCTCATACAGAAAAAACTTCTGTTGTTGCTAAAAAATATGAAAATATCAACAAAAAATTAAAAGATATAGAATTGGAAATAAACAAGCTGAAAAGGAGAAAGTAGATCTGAAAGAAGAAAATAAAGAGCTAAAAAAAGAACACAGATCTTAAGGAAGAAAATAAGAAGCTGACAAAGAAGAATGCACATCTAAAACAACAAAACAAAGATCTTGAAAAAGAAAATGATGAACTGAAAAAATTATGGAAAAGAAACAGTATGATGAAGATTATAAGCTTTATGAAGATGACAACGATCAATTTAATGATGACCAATCAATTAACGTTGATTTCCAATTTACAACAAAAGGAATGAAAGCATGGTAAATGATGATGCTTTTAATGTAAATGTTGGTAATGTTCGTAATCCCAGTGATGTTGATGATATGATAAGTAAGAAAGATAATGCCAATGAAGTTCATGATGATAGAAGCATAGATGACAATAAAAGGAACGACGACATTGTAAATGATGAAACAAAACATATCGATGATGAAGTTAATAGAGATTATGCTCCTAAATGTGTTGATGGAAACAATAAATGCGATAAACATAATGATCATACAAAAACTGATTGTAATGACAAAAATGGTGAAGGAAATAAAGCTGACGGTCATGGAAATAAGAGTAAAAATGCTGATGTTGACAACTCAGAGAAAAGAAAAAGTGATAATGATACTGGCGAGAGAAGAAAAGATGATCAATATGAAAGTAAACTTGAAAATGAAGCTGTTCAGGATAAAGGTCATGTTGCTACTAATAATGTAACGACCCATAAATTTTCGATAATTAAAATAGCTAATTTAATAAGTTTTCGTGATTTAATGTTAGAAAAAAATTGTAATTCGTTTGAAATAATAATGACTGGAATGAATTGCAAAAATAACTATCCAAGTAATGAAAAATAAAAGCTACTTAGTGAATGCCTTTGCAATCAAAAGTTGAATAGGATAATAAATGCTTAATTCATTGGGTATAATAGAGTAATTGATTGATAAGTAAAATCTATTTAAAATCAAATATTGAATAATTGAATAACTGTAAAATGAAAATAGTGTTCTAAATTGTGAATTGTTTTTAAAGGTTGAATCTTATAAGTTCAATTTCAATATTTCAAATGATAATGAATTATTGGATAAGCGAAATTGTTTAAATTAAATATTTGGAATTTATTGAATAATTTAACAATGGGAATTGAATAACCGTATAATGGAAATAGTTGTTCTATAATTTTAAATTTGTTTCAAAAGTTAAATTTTTATAAGTTCGTTTTGAATATCTCAAAAGATAGTGATTTAAGAATAATCAAACTTGTTAAAATTTAATATTACAAAGGTTTGAATAATTAAAATTGAATTTGACATGATAAATTTGATATTGAAATTTAATATATGAAAATAGAGTGAATAATTGAAATTTGATTTAATATGATTCAAATTGGTTTTCAAAGTGAATGTAAGTTATATTTGGATTTTAATTGAGTAAATAAGATTTTAAATTTGGA
This sequence comes from Allium cepa, assembly GCA_030765085.1. NCBI lineage: Eukaryota > Viridiplantae > Streptophyta > Magnoliopsida > Asparagales > Amaryllidaceae > Allium > Allium cepa. Next base: position 324,714,438 of record CM060939.1, read on the forward strand.
ATTTATTGGGTAAATTGAATAACGGGTTTAATATGATTAAAAATGATTTGTAAAATTTTATTTTATCATATTGGAGTTATAGTTATATTGTAGAACTTTTGAAATCGAATTAAAAGTAAATTTGTGAAATTTGAATATTTTAATATTTAATTATCGACTGAAAAATAGCCAAATTTTGAACAGTCTCAGAATGGGACGAAACTAGTTCCATTGGATCCGTAATAGTTAGTTATTATCGGATTTCAATTTTCGTAGCAATCAGAGTTGTCGTTTGACCGTGGCAGCTCGAAATGCGTTGAAATTGTTTTAATATTAATTTGGCGAGTTAAAATAGCCATTTTTAAAAAACGGTCTCGGATTTCGACGAAACTAGTTTCATCGGATCCGTAATGTGATATTATTGTATGGTTTCAAATTTCAAGTCAATCGGATTTACCTTTTGTCCGGTGCAAGCTAAAACGCCTAGAAAATCGTTTAATCGGTTTAATTTTAAATTGAACGTTTATTTTCATAACTCGCACAGACGATCGAATTAGCTTCCGAAACCTATTCCATTGTGTCCGGAACGCAGGGTAAACCCTAGAAACGCCGGTCACTGCGCTTCGTTTGGAGTTCGAAAAATTTCGGATGAATAGTTTTTCGAAAATTTTCTATAAAAGCCCTCGATTTTGTTCATCTGCACTCAAGCCCTAGCCACTTTCTTCAGCCGGCCCTAATTCATTTTAATGGTCGAAAATCACAGTTTTTCTCCCCTCAAATTCTTCAAATCCATTCGCAATTTCAGAAAGTATTCAACATGAAAGTTGTAGAGGGTAGTACGCTCTACAAAGTGAACGGCTGTGATCGTCATCGGAGCGTTGATGGAGGCGCGACAGGCCGTGGAAGGTGTCACGCACGGGCACGATTTTCAAGGGAAATTGGAGGCCGAGCTCCAAGCCCTTCAGGCCGAGTGTAGTATGAGTTAGGGGCTTCGATTTGGAGGCTTCTGATCGACTTCAGGTGGCCCGTAGCAATCACGTGTATTAGGGTTTGGAGGCAATCTATGGGTTCGGCTTTCACGTTATAGCATGGGGAAGAAACGCGTGAATGAGAAAGGAGAAAGAAAGGGGTGCGGCCTAGATTTCCTGAAGTGAAAATGAATGGTGATGATGGAAGCAAGGTTTATAAAAATATAAAATATGTTGTAAAATATGTATAAAAAAAATCGTGTAACTTTAAAAATTCATATCTTTTTCATACGAGGTCGAAAACGCGCGAAACCAATTGCGTTGGAATCGTATGGACGAGCACTACGCAATGGAGCTTGATTGGAATCGTTTGGAGCTAAAGAAAATTTTGAGTTGAATCGAACGTCATTCGATTTGATTTAAAATCGTAAAATCAAGGTGAGTGTTTTATAACGCTCACACCGTACTAAATATCTTTATGCTAGTTAAATTTGATATTATGAAGTGTTATGATCTTATTTGTCGTTGTTTGATAAAAATTTAATTGTCATATAGCTTGTCTTTTGCATTAACCGTTGAAAAATTAAATTGACAGTTAAATTGAAATTAAAATTGAATTGCGATTAAATTACCTGACATTGATAACTATGAAACTGCCATGAATTGTATTGTTTATTGGATGATGTACTTTGATGGATGCTATTGGTTGATAATTGAATGTTTGGATGTTTATTTGCTTATATAGATCCTGTTATGAATACATATGATAGTGAGATTTAATTTAAGTAATATATACTCATCCCTGACATTTAATTGAAATAAATAATTACTTGGCCATAGGATAGAAAATTATATACGGGCACCGAATTGGCTAAATTAATAATTTTTGAAATCGTCGATTTGAAATTTATGTAAATGTTTCGATTTAAAAGTGATAAATAGAAATCAATTTATAGAAATCGAATTTATCGAAAAATTGAGTTTGAAATGTTGAAATAAAATTTTGGTTAAAAGAAATTGTTGAATAAATTTAAGTGGAGACTTTGAGATTTAAAATTTGGATATGATTGAATTTTGGAAATTTATTTGTTTTAAAGATTGAACATTAAATGGATTGATTTGAAGCTGTTTTAATTTGTTTTCCAAATTACTCTGTTATATAAACCATTTTGAATACTTAAACTATTTTAATCTATTTTTAATCTACTTAACCCAATTTAAATTATTTTAAACTAATTTATCTATTTTAAATCCATTTTAAAGATTTTAAGTATTTTTAACTATTTTAATTATTTAAACTACTTTTAAACTACTTAAAACTATTTTCTAAAAATTTCAAGCTGGTTAATAAGGTGGAATGTTTATGTTTAAATCTTGAATTTAAATACGAATTGGGTTAAATGAAGTTGCAACATAAAATTGAAATTCGGAATGATTTTGAAACCGAAATGAGTTATTGAGACGCAAAATGATTTTTTAAAAAGGAACCTTATATTTTGAATGGCTATGTCGATATTTGAAATGGATTTGATTTTGAAGCAAACATGATATTTTAATATCAATTATGAATCGATTTGAAATGTAAAGGAGCCAACGGTGTAATAATACGTAGTTATTAAAGAGACCGGGATCGGATATGGACATACTCTCTGTCGATACCGAAAACCACTTTAATAACTATTATACGCGGAGTGTTGATCCAGAATGAAGTGGATGGTTTGGTGAACGCGTTGACTGAAGAAAGAGAACGATTATTGGATGACCCCTGACATGACTAAAACAGGAGCCGCGCCGGGCCATTGAGGTTCGCCACCTCTAGCGGACACACTTCTTCGATACCATATCTATTACATTTGTGATGCGATTTGGGTGCACCCCTTGATTTCGGAGTGTTGTTTCGCGGTGTTGGGGTAGCTGCTGGCTATGCCCAACATCAGTCCGGATCACGCAACTACTAGTATCCTAGTTGGTATTGCCTCATGTACCTTGTCATACTGTTTATCCTATTCGCGACCACTACGTTTTGATTTGTACCTTGAGTATATGGATTGCCCTCTGGTGACTTCCGGTTTTGGGGAAACTACGGTCTTGTATATGCTTTTGGGAATATAAAATGTGTTAAGGGGGATTATGGTAACGCCTTAACGCTATTTTGATATTTTATATTACTGATAGACATTATCTACTTAGCGTATATTACTACATAGTAGATAGTTTCACGGATCCTTGAGAGATGGAAAATCCCGTAACATCTCTTAAGTTATTGCACGCACGTTGACACTGGATATGAGATGTAAAACCCCGTAAACATCTCTGACGCCGTCACACTCATATTTATTGACGATTGATTTAACTTTCATAAGGATATTTAGTCCTGACTCGAGTGTTTTGTCTTTTCATTACGCTCGGGTCAGTCCTGAGTTTTCAGTTTAGGTTGAAGATCATTTCCTTGAAGGACGGAGACGAAGATTTGGTATATTATCTACTACTATTATATTCATTCCATTCCGCTGCATTGTTGTATGATATTTGTTGTGTATGTAACTCTGATAAATGTTGTATAATAATAATCAAATGTATTCATTTCAAATGTATTCATTTAATTAACAGCTTCATGAACTGTTATTTTATTATTATACTTTAGCCTTCCGCTGTGAGATTCTGTGTTGTTCATTTCCTTTATTTCCCTTCCTTTTCTTTTCTTATTTACCCCAATAACTATCTGCCCTTTTAATGGTTTGGAATCGACATGTGTATTTGATCGTCGGTTTAAACTGTCCAAAAAGGCGGGTCGTTACAGTTGGTATCAGAGCTTTGGTTTAGCGATAAACCTTGGCTCTAGTGGGGAATAACTCATTGAAATAGAGGTAAACTATATGAATGAGTTGAGTGTATATGAGAGAGCGTACTTGTTAGTGATATAAAATGTTTTATATTGTGTCGGTTGTTTTGTTGAGTGGCTTATGGATTCTGGTCAGTACGAGTAATTAACGTCATTGATAGGGATCTCTAAACACTTAAACAGAACAATTCGACATAGTATTGTTTTGAAATTGGGTAAATGAAATAATTTTGCCCTAATTATATTTTGTATATAAAGAAAATTCTTCAGAAATTAGTGTGACTTATCTAGCTTACCTGGCTGTTAGGAATAAAAATATTGGTTATTATCACTAATTGGATATTGTAATTTGATAACTAAGTTGAATTACAAAAAAAAACAGTAATAAAATACTTGTGGAATGTTTTAAGAAAGAAATTCCTATAATTTGAAGAAAATATAAAACACTTGTGAAATCTTATAAGAATATTTTATAAAGGTGACTTATGAATTAAAATAGATTTAAATCGAAAAATATTGAATTATGTCCCGGAGGTTTTAAAATGGTTTTCCAAGCTTTGAAGAAATATATATTAATATTAGTTGGAAATTGTTTATGGAAATATTTTGAAAGGATTTTTAAAGGAAGGAATAAATTTAGTACTCCTCTCTTATGTCGCTGGAAGATAATTTCGGTGATGACTGCGCAGCATCATCGACGTTCATTTTCGAGTCTCAAAGTGGGGAAGACTTCTAAGAAGCTTTGCTTTTCTTCGAAATTATTTTGGGTAAATGGGTTTTGGTTTAAACTCCAAAGGCATGATTTGATAATTTAAAGGGATATAAGTATATATGTTTATTTCAAACGATTTGGGAAGAACCGGGCATTTAAAATTCTAAGTTCTGTTAATTAAAAAAAAAAAATTTCAAATTATTTGAATGAAATGTGAATAACTAGAATTTATAAAATAAGAGGATTGAGATATCTAAGCTATTGGATGGGAAAACTTTAAAATTTGAAGGTAAAAAGGATTTAAACAAATTAAATTTGTGAACATTCTAATTAAGTAAAACGAAATTCTATAAATTTGTATAATACCAAAAATTACATTCTGATAACACATAACAAGACTTACCAAATGTTAAAAGTTAAAATGATGTTTGGATATGTAATGAGATATTGTATAGATAAACAGAACCTGAAAGTAATTGAAATATACAAGTAAGGAAAACTTAAAAAGGAATTAGAATGTATATAAATGAAAATTTTGGTTGTGATAAAAATGTTATATACTTAAATATAACCTGAAATGATGAATTGATAAATGGAACAAGTAAGTGAACTTAAGAAAGAAGATAAATGAATCGTATTATATTTTGAAAATTGGTTATAGAAAATAAATATAAATTGCATAGTAAAAAAAAAAAAAAAATTTGAATTTGTAACTTTTGTGATAACTATGAACTAAGAAAAGTCACATATAAGAAGTTAGACTTTTATGGAATGACTATAAACTAAAGTGATGATTAATAAAATGTTCCACAAATGAATTCGTTATTAACTGAAATTATGAAAATGCAATAAATGAAAATAAAGGAATTTCTTATAGCTAAGAATCAATTGGAAAATGAAATTGGATTTAATTAAATTATATAGAATGTTTAAAATGAACTCGAGTAAGAAAATTCTATGATATCTGAGAAATGATAATGTTAAAGAGCATGCTATGTAAAGAAATGAATATACTAACTGAATAATAGATTGTGAATAATTAATCGAAAAAAAGGGGGAAGTCAATAAAATAAATTTAGTATAGATAAATTGGATAGAAATCCATTGGAAGGTAATAAGTGAGATTGTACGTATATTATTTTATTCGCATAACGATTTGATCCAAATTCGAGCACAAAATTTTGAGATGATTTATATCGATCCAAGTTAGGATTTTTCACTCGATTTTCGACGGCGAACCCTAGATATGGATTTTTAATTTGATTCTGAAATTCTCTATCATAGTATATGGCTATGCAAGGAGAGTAACAGTTTCCAATCAAGGAACCAAATCTGAGTCCGCACTAGAGAGTCGTGTGAACGATACTAGTTGGAAGTGAAATTGTGTGATCGAATAAGCGATTGGATTGATATTGCTCACGGATGATATATGTACGACTTACAGAATTAATTAAGCTAATATTGAAAATGGAAGATGACAAATATAAAATGATCCTTTTAAATTGTATAATTGGAATTGAAGGAGATAAACCGAAATGAATGTAAAATTAATAATTTGGTTATGTTGGGTATGATTTGGTTGTTATATGATTGTTAGTTGATTGTATATAATTCATTAAGTGTAAATTGAAAGCTATAAATCATTGAAATCAAATTGGAAGTTAAATGAATTTAAAAAGAATTTAATTTGATTCAAATTGGAAGTAAATTAATGCAAATATGAATTAGTGAATGTTAACTAATTGAATTGAGAATGAATGTTAGTAAAATCCAACGTTAATGAATCAACTATGATTAAATTTGAAACCAAGTCAATAAATATTAATGAGAAGTGAATTTACATTGATTGGTTATGGATTTGTTGGATGATAGTTGGATGATAATTGATTGATGGTTGCATATGTTGTTTGTTGCATTTGCTATGTTGGTACGTGTAGTTGTTATGTTGTTATATGATGTATATTGATATTATTTTCATATATGCATGTTTCTCATAGTTTGTTGAGTGTTTAGTAGGTGCGGATTGCGCTTGCTTCGCATTTGGAGCTCGCTTTTGCGCTATATTATTCGTATATGCTCGCTAATAAAAAATATAAGGTACATGTTTATTTTATCATTGGATTTGGTGATTTTTGATGAGCCACTTGGCTTTTGGATTTTCTTTTGTTGGTTTGGGGCCCGTAGAGGCGTTTTGTAGTTGTACCGATCGAGCCGCGCAAAGGAGACTCTGCCGAAATTTTCCGTAAAATCCGGGTGTTAGAAAAATTTTCAAGTTTAAAAAAAAAAAAAAAAAAAAAAAAAAAAATTTATAACTTGTTTTGATAACTAACTTTTAAAGTTAGAAAGCCGTTCGGAGTGACTTAGTGGGTAACTTTGGATAAAATACATCTAATGTTGAATTCTATACTTAGTTCCTTTTCCCTTCTTTTTCCTTTTCGGGGACGAAAAGTTTTGAGTGGGGGAGAGTGTAACGACCCATAAATTTTCGATAATTAAAATAGCTAATTTAATAAGTTTTCGTGATTTAATGTTAGAAAAAAATTGTAATTCGTTTGAAATAATAATGACTGGAATGAATTGCAAAAATAACTATCCAAGTAATGAAAAATAAAAGCTACTTAGTGAATGCCTTTGCAATCAAAAGTTGAATAGGATAATAAATGCTTAATTCATTGGGTATAATAGAGTAATTGATTGATAAGTAAAATCTATTTAAAATCAAATATTGAATAATTGAATAACTGTAAAATGAAAATAGTGTTCTAAATTGTGAATTGTTTTTAAAGGTTGAATCTTATAAGTTCAATTTCAATATTTCAAATGATAATGAATTATTGGATAAGCGAAATTGTTTAAATTAAATATTTGGAATTTATTGAATAATTTAACAATGGGAATTGAATAACCGTATAATGGAAATAGTTGTTCTATAATTTTAAATTTGTTTCAAAAGTTAAATTTTTATAAGTTCGTTTTGAATATCTCAAAAGATAGTGATTTAAGAATAATCAAACTTGTTAAAATTTAATATTACAAAGGTTTGAATAATTAAAATTGAATTTGACATGATAAATTTGATATTGAAATTTAATATATGAAAATAGAGTGAATAATTGAAATTTGATTTAATATGATTCAAATTGGTTTTCAAAGTGAATGTAAGTTATATTTGGATTTTAATTGAGTAAATAAGATTTTAAATTTGGAATTTATTGGGTAAATTGAATAACGGGTTTAATATGATTAAAAATGATTTGTAAAATTTTATTTTATCATATTGGAGTTATAGTTATATTGTAGAACTTTTGAAATCGAATTAAAAGTAAATTTGTGAAATTTGAATATTTTAATATTTAATTATCGACTGAAAAATAGCCAAATTTTGAACAGTCTCAGAATGGGACGAAACTAGTTCCATTGGATCCGTAATAGTTAGTTATTATCGGATTTCAATTTTCGTAGCAATCAGAGTTGTCGTTTGACCGTGGCAGCTCGAAATGCGTTGAAATTGTTTTAATATTAATTTGGCGAGTTAAAATAGCCATTTTTAAAAAACGGTCTCGGATTTCGACGAAACTAGTTTCATCGGATCCGTAATGTGATATTATTGTATGGTTTCAAATTTCAAGTCAATCGGATTTACCTTTTGTCCGGTGCAAGCTAAAACGCCTAGAAAATCGTTTAATCGGTTTAATTTTAAATTGAACGTTTATTTTCATAACTCGCACAGACGATCGAATTAGCTTCCGAAACCTATTCCATTGTGTCCGGAACGCAGGGTAAACCCTAGAAACGCCGGTCACTGCGCTTCGTTTGGAGTTCGAAAAATTTCGGATGAATAGTTTTTCGAAAATTTTCTATAAAAGCCCTCGATTTTGTTCATCTGCACTCAAGCCCTAGCCACTTTCTTCAGCCGGCCCTAATTCATTTTAATGGTCGAAAATCACAGTTTTTCTCCCCTCAAATTCTTCAAATCCATTCGCAATTTCAGAAAGTATTCAACATGAAAGTTGTAGAGGGTAGTACGCTCTACAAAGTGAACGGCTGTGATCGTCATCGGAGCGTTGATGGAGGCGCGACAGGCCGTGGAAGGTGTCACGCACGGGCACGATTTTCAAGGGAAATTGGAGGCCGAGCTCCAAGCCCTTCAGGCCGAGTGTAGTATGAGTTAGGGGCTTCGATTTGGAGGCTTCTGATCGACTTCAGGTGGCCCGTAGCAATCACGTGTATTAGGGTTTGGAGGCAATCTATGGGTTCGGCTTTCACGTTATAGCATGGGGAAGAAACGCGTGAATGAGAAAGGAGAAAGAAAGGGGTGCGGCCTAGATTTCCTGAAGTGAAAATGAATGGTGATGATGGAAGCAAGGTTTATAAAAATATAAAATATGTTGTAAAATATGTATAAAAAAAATCGTGTAACTTTAAAAATTCATATCTTTTTCATACGAGGTCGAAAACGCGCGAAACCAATTGCGTTGGAATCGTATGGACGAGCACTACGCAATGGAGCTTGATTGGAATCGTTTGGAGCTAAAGAAAATTTTGAGTTGAATCGAACGTCATTCGATTTGATTTAAAATCGTAAAATCAAGGTGAGTGTTTTATAACGCTCACACCGTACTAAATATCTTTATGCTAGTTAAATTTGATATTATGAAGTGTTATGATCTTATTTGTCGTTGTTTGATAAAAATTTAATTGTCATATAGCTTGTCTTTTGCATTAACCGTTGAAAAATTAAATTGACAGTTAAATTGAAATTAAAATTGAATTGCGATTAAATTACCTGACATTGATAACTATGAAACTGCCATGAATTGTATTGTTTATTGGATGATGTACTTTGATGGATGCTATTGGTTGATAATTGAATGTTTGGATGTTTATTTGCTTATATAGATCCTGTTATGAATACATATGATAGTGAGATTTAATTTAAGTAATATATACTCATCCCTGACATTTAATTGAAATAAATAATTACTTGGCCATAGGATAGAAAATTATATACGGGCACCGAATTGGCTAAATTAATAATTTTTGAAATCGTCGATTTGAAATTTATGTAAATGTTTCGATTTAAAAGTGATAAATAGAAATCAATTTATAGAAATCGAATTTATCGAAAAATTGAGTTTGAAATGTTGAAATAAAATTTTGGTTAAAAGAAATTGTTGAATAAATTTAAGTGGAGACTTTGAGATTTAAAATTTGGATATGATTGAATTTTGGAAATTTATTTGTTTTAAAGATTGAACATTAAATGGATTGATTTGAAGCTGTTTTAATTTGTTTTCCAAATTACTCTGTTATATAAACCATTTTGAATACTTAAACTATTTTAATCTATTTTTAATCTACTTAACCCAATTTAAATTATTTTAAACTAATTTATCTATTTTAAATCCATTTTAAAGATTTTAAGTATTTTTAACTATTTTAATTATTTAAACTACTTTTAAACTACTTAAAACTATTTTCTAAAAATTTCAAGCTGGTTAATAAGGTGGAATGTTTATGTTTAAATCTTGAATTTAAATACGAATTGGGTTAAATGAAGTTGCAACATAAAATTGAAATTCGGAATGATTTTGAAACCGAAATGAGTTATTGAGACGCAAAATGATTTTTTAAAAAGGAACCTTATATTTTGAATGGCTATGTCGATATTTGAAATGGATTTGATTTTGAAGCAAACATGATATTTTAATATCAATTATGAATCGATTTGAAATGTAAAGGAGCCAACGGTGTAATAATACGTAGTTATTAAAGAGACCGGGATCGGATATGGACATACTCTCTGTCGATACCGAAAACCACTTTAATAACTATTATACGCGGAGTGTTGATCCAGAATGAAGTGGATGGTTTGGTGAACGCGTTGACTGAAGAAAGAGAACGATTATTGGATGACCCCTGACATGACTAAAACAGGAGCCGCGCCGGGCCATTGAGGTTCGCCACCTCTAGCGGACACACTTCTTCGATACCATATCTATTACATTTGTGATGCGATTTGGGTGCACCCCTTGATTTCGGAGTGTTGTTTCGCGGTGTTGGGGTAGCTGCTGGCTATGCCCAACATCAGTCCGGATCACGCAACTACTAGTATCCTAGTTGGTATTGCCTCATGTACCTTGTCATACTGTTTATCCTATTCGCGACCACTACGTTTTGATTTGTACCTTGAGTATATGGATTGCCCTCTGGTGACTTCCGGTTTTGGGGAAACTACGGTCTTGTATATGCTTTTGGGAATATAAAATGTGTTAAGGGGGATTATGGTAACGCCTTAACGCTATTTTGATATTTTATATTACTGATAGACATTATCTACTTAGCGTATATTACTACATAGTAGATAGTTTCACGGATCCTTGAGAGATGGAAAATCCCGTAACATCTCTTAAGTTATTGCACGCACGTTGACACTGGATATGAGATGTAAAACCCCGTAAACATCTCTGACGCCGTCACACTCATATTTATTGACGATTGATTTAACTTTCATAAGGATATTTAGTCCTGACTCGAGTGTTTTGTCTTTTCATTACGCTCGGGTCAGTCCTGAGTTTTCAGTTTAGGTTGAAGATCATTTCCTTGAAGGACGGAGACGAAGATTTGGTATATTATCTACTACTATTATATTCATTCCATTCCGCTGCATTGTTGTATGATATTTGTTGTGTATGTAACTCTGATAAATGTTGTATAATAATAATCAAATGTATTCATTTCAAATGTATTCATTTAATTAACAGCTTCATGAACTGTTATTTTATTATTATACTTTAGCCTTCCGCTGTGAGATTCTGTGTTGTTCATTTCCTTTATTTCCCTTCCTTTTCTTTTCTTATTTACCCCAATAACTATCTGCCCTTTTAATGGTTTGGAATCGACATGTGTATTTGATCGTCGGTTTAAACTGTCCAAAAAGGCGGGTCGTTACAAATAATGATGGCCAGGAAAAAAATCCAATCAATATGAAAATGAAATTGACGATCAAGCCGATCGGGATAAAGACGACGCTACTTCTAATAATGACGACGAGGACGACGATGACAAAAAACAAGCCAATATGAAGTAGCCGTCCAACCAAAGACGATAAAAAATGATCAACAAATAGAGTTTATAGAAAGGAAAAAGAAAGTTCAAAAAAGGTAATTTTTTACAAATTATAATAAAATAGAATCCTCGCAATTATTTGGCAGGCAAATATTTGTCATCTGTATATAACAAACAAATTGTATAACAATTTGTATTTTTTGACAAACCAGATGAAAATTCAGAATATTTAACTGAAGAATAACATCAAGATAGAAATGTACAAAAAATGAAAGGTATATATTTTAAAACAAAATCCATACTTTATATAGAAGATTTTAGCTCAAATATTTAACATATACTAAATATACAACTATAACGGATGATGAGAAGAAAGAAACACCAGAAGTATACTCCCCATCATTTAATCAACGCAAATATTTCTGAGCCTAGATAACAAACATATGGTTCAATAAAAAGAAGCCAAAGAATTCCAAAGCAAGCAAGAAAAAGAGAAGAAAAATATGAAAAGAGAAATAACAAAAGTTTCTCCTTCTTCCCTCATAAAAAGAATAAAAAAAGAACATAAAAGACCAAGAAAAAGATCTAGATTATGTGTATCCAGGTCAGAAAAAAGAGAGTACCAAGAGAAACCGCATAAAAGCAAGGTTGGCAAAAATGATGTAAAAACTCCTAAAATTGAAAACATATAAAGAACAAGCGAAGAATCTGATTTGATAGCACCAAATTGAAAGAAGATGCAAAAATATTGGTTCGAAAAAGCAAGATTGCAAAAAAATGGCTCACAAATGAACAGATTGAAGAGTTTGATGCTTTTTATCAAGTAGATGGAAATAAGTAAGTTATTTTATTAAAATATAAAATGCAAATATACAAACAAATGTACAGAAATGCATAATTGCCTGTTGCCAGTTAATTATTTCTCAGAAATATATATATGCCAAACAATTATTAATAACTTTCTTACTATAATACATACTAATATACATTACCTATTTATTAAAACAGGAATGTTATACTCTATAACAAGGAAAAAAATATTGAAATAAGCGGAGTCAATATTTCTGTCATGCTATTCAATAAATTCATTGACTCAAGGGTATTTCAACCAATATTATATAATTAACCAAAAAATACAAAACTAATATGTAAAATCTAATTTCTATGCACATAATTGACTGGTACTCAGCAGTAAGACTAGAGACAATTCATGAAGACATAATTTACTTAAAATCATATGCAGCGGTATGAAATATTTAAAATTAAACAAATGTCACTTGAAAGTTTCAAGACTAATTAATATGTGATTACATGTATCAATAATTAAAGACTTCAAACCAACATATGAATCATTGGTAGTTAAAGTTTTGGAAGAAGAAGCTATAAATTGCAGAAAAATATCGATACCACTGCGTTGCCAGAATCGTTATACACATTAGAATTCAATGCAGTTCACAAAACATGGAAACATTATGATTCGCTATGACCAAAGAAAAAACCTACAACTGCCCACACAAAGAGCAAGCAAATTTAGTGGTATTTGCTTCATAGCTAATATATATTAACTTGATTACTATTACAGAGGGATGGAATAATGGATGTTCTAAAATCTACATATCAAACAAATGGGCAAAACCAGCAGAACTACAAGACAACAAAGTCAAATTTGTGGATTGTCCACAACAAAAAGCAATTTGTAAGTATGAAATTGTATTTTATAAAAGTTAACTTAATAACATTAAACCAAAATTTAAATTGATGTAGGATTGATTGTGCAATATTTTTCATCCGACTTGTGGAAGACTTGTCTAATAATATACAAATTGAAGGAAAGTTGGATTTATATGAAGGAAATGAAATACGTAAACTAAAAATCACAGCGCATATGACATCATCACAAATGAAGATCATGGCTTGAAAATAGATCCCGACTCTATGAAATTGCTTGTAGATTATGTTAGAACTGTACTGTACAAATAATGAACGCAAAACACTTCTAGATGTTGAATGTTGATTATTTGCTTTTAGATGTTGATATCAGATGTTAAACATGAATTGTTTTCAAAACATATGTTTAATGTTAAATTCTGGCTGTTGTATGTTTGTATACAGAGTTTCATATCATATTTTGAATGTTGAGTGTGTTTTTTAACTGAAATATAATATGAAATATTTAGATAAAATGTTATTTTTTGTGATGACCCGATATTTTCAACCATTCGCATCCACACATGTTGGACTTGAAATGTTCAAAATACCGCGTTGTAAATAAAATTTGGCAAATCTCAAAATATACAGTAAATAAATAATCACAGAATCACAAATACAGAAATCAGAATACTCGTAGCGGAATTGAAAAATATCTTAGTGGTTCCTGAAGCCACTATTAATAGTCTCAAAATAAGTATAAAGTACAAAGTCTTAAAACTAAATATACTTTAAAATCTCCACATAAACTCTCAATCATACATTGTCTTGATTACAAAGACTAAAATAAAGACTGAACAAAAACTTGACGAATGCTTGAAAAGAGATGATCTGCTGAAGTCCTAGCTCCGAAAGTGAAGTCTGAACTGAAACTCAGGCTGACCCGAGCGTAAAATAAAACATAACACTCCAGTCAGGACAAACATACTTATACAGTGTAAGCTAATTCAAGTGAACTGTAATAAAGTACAAGTAACTTAAAGGATGCTTGGGACTGCCCATCCTGTAAGGATTCGTTAAACTATTTACTATGCAGTAATATTTCGCTATTATAATAGTGTCTATTAGTAAAATAAACTTATTTTTAAATAGCGTTAAGGGGTTACCCATATAGCCCTTACCACATAATAGTCCCAGTAGTCCATCCAGTATCAGCGCATCTCCAGATCGGGAGACTACCCTAAATACTCCACGGGCTACGGGAGAAAACAAACTCGTACAAGGCTTGCTATGGTAGGTGACACGACACAACTAGGCAATGCCAGGGTAGATATATCAATTACGCTTTCGGACCGATGGTAACGCGTAGAGCGCAGCTACCACCCACCTCGAACAACACTCCTAAATCAAAGGTGCGCATCAAACAATCACAAAAGTAATAGAATGACATACGAAGAAGTGCGTCCGATCAGAGGTGCTACCTCATTAATCCATCGATTGCTCCTGTTTTAGCCACCTTATGCCAACTCACGGGAGTAGGGTCCACGTATTTACCTCAAAGGAACGTCACCACCATCTTACTTCATTCTGGAATCTCCACCGCATACACGGTTGTCAAAGTGGTTTTCGGTATTGACAGAGAGTATGCCCATATCCGATTCCGGTCTTCTTAACAACCAACGTTATTATTACCCGTGGTTATAAACCTTTGAAAATATTTTATATTTCAATCAAAATACTTTATTTTAAACTGTTTAAAGGTGAAGTTATTATTCTTTCAACTAAATATAAATTTCAAAGGTTTAGCCTTAGTTTATCCGCATCATCATTTAGCACTTTACTAAATGCGATAATATCCTTTTAACAATTTGAGTAAATTAAATTTTAGACTTTAATAAAATTTCAGCAAAAATTTAACCTCTATTTAAACAAATTTACTTATAAAATCAAAATTTCCACCTTTAAATAGTCATTTAAATTTCTCAATATTTTATGATTTTGATAAAGTCAAATTTGCAAATATATATCTAACTTCTTTATACTTTCTTTCAAATGTAAAATTTCTATGAATTTTTCTTAACAATTTAGTTTAATCACCGTTTCAAAGATAAACTAAATTTCCAATTTATTTCTGAACCTACCTTTATTTTTAAAACCATCCTCCAAATTTTAAATCAAGTTATAATTTAACTTCTATATTTTCCCAAGTTTACCTATTTCCTCATAGAAAACTTAACCTTAATTATTTTGCTTTATATTCAAGTTATACCAAATTTTCCTATATTTTCTTAACTTAAATTCTGTTTATTTTACAATCAAAATTTACAAGGAAAATTTATACTTTAAATTTTAACATTCATTTATTACATATTTATCTTGTAAAATATCACTATAGTTATAATAATCATTTTAATCCACTTTAAACAAAGTATTTTAATAAAAAAATATTTAATATTTCCAATATATATATATATAACCATGGGTCTGTATAATATTTTCTAACCTAAGTCAAGTGATACGGATAATATATCATTTCAATCCGTAATTTACAAAATAAATCCGGGTTCTATCATTTCGAACCCGCAATCCCAAGAATTAAAATAAACTAAATAAATAAATAAATAAATATCGTTCAGGCCTATCATTTCATCCTGTGACGATTTTTATTCTACAGGGAACTTGCAGTGTGATTAACTGTAAATAATAAATAAATAGTGTAACAACATAAATAAACAGTATGTAATATAACTGATGATGTATTGGTTTAACAACGGGATTTTTAACATCATCAATTTATATCACAGTCAAATAATAATAATTATTCTACAATCATACTTGTTATCAATTTACAGATATTTAAGTACGTTTGTCAGGTGAGAAAACTCACCTTTACGAAGCTGAATATTTTGATTCGAAACTACGGTAACCACAATAAAACAACGTACAGAAGGCACGATCAATGATTGGAAGCTAAGCTAATCCGATTCAGATCTTGAACAAGATAAACGAATAACTAATTACGCGAAATTCAAAACGATCAAAATTTTAAATAATAACTGAAACAAGATTAACATAAAAGGATGATTGCCACAATTTCTCGACCACTCCACCCATGACTTGACCCCATTCTCAAAGCTCGGCCCAAATTTCTATTTGAATTATATGAATGCTAAAGAGTGAACAGTGGGAAATTTAGTTATAAAGTCTGCGATCAAAAAATGGTGCACGCACACTTGTTTTTACCAACAATGCAAAAGGTGATGAAACTTTGGTTTAAAATTTTGAACACGCAACTACTATTCTCGGCCATTTATACACATTACTATTATTTTTCTTTCTTAAATTAAAACCAAATATTATAACGTTCTAGATAAAACAGGAACAATAAGCTAAACTTAGGTGGCTCATGCCTATATCCTATTCACATGCAACGTATTTACGTTGAAAATTTACGAAATCCAGCCTATAACCCACCTACATTATCACCGTGGTTATGCAAATTGATTTCCTTCCTTTTGTTTTTTTATTATTTTTTTATATGCATGCGAGTTCACACAGTAAGATACTGTTAGGCATAAAGTTTGCAAAAGGCGGAGAATGAAAATGGAATTTCAAAGCTTCTGGTGGAGCAGCCGAGTGAAGTAAAAGAAAACAAAGAAAAATAAAAATAAAATAAAAGGAAGAAGAAAGAAAATAACTTCCATTACCTGAAACTCCACACAAGCTAGGAGACGAAGTCCAAAAGATGAGGTAAAGAAAAAGTGTTCGTGACTAGTATTTATCAATGAGCTATGCGTTGATTTAGGCAAGAAAGATTTGGAAACTCATATTTCAGTGAGTATTGATTTCAGTGGAGATTTGCGTGGATTACGCAAAAGTAACAGCAAGATATAAATTGCTTTAGGAACGGTTAAAGGAAATTTTTGAACGTGATTTATTATCCAGAGAAGATGTGTTGAAAAATGGTATAGTGTGAAAGGAATCTATCAGAAAAGAAACGGCTTTTACCAGAAATGGAATTAGAAAAATATACGCGATTTAAAACTTGCGTTGATTGGGATAAAAGATAGGTAAGAAATAAATGAAGATTTGAACGTTATTTTATTCAAAGTTTTATACCAAATTTAAAACAAATGAAGAAAATGGGAAGTGTAACGTTTTCACGTGTATTCAGTGTACTACACATTGGACAGCTATAGTTAATTAATTTATTATTTAAGAACGCACACTCTATACGCAAGATTTAAATCCAACTACGCATTTAAATTTACACGTTTTTATTCATTTGCTACTCATATATGTTAAAGAGTATTTTATTACATACGTACTATTTACACCCCCAATGAAACAAAACATGTATAAACGTAAATTCAAAACGTGCCTTTTATAAAGCTTATTTATCCACTATCTACTATCCAATCTAACTTTTATTTATTTCTTACTAACCAAGAAACAAAATGGTAAACGAATAAGGTTAAATTCTTTTACAAAATATAAATATATTTATTAATTATGCCAACAGGGTTGGCGCAGTTGGTTGATGGTCCGGACTGCGCGATCGAAGGTCATGAGTTCGAGCCCCGAAACTGACAACCCTGTAACAAGTACCCGAAGTATGTGTTTGGCAGGCACATACTTCCCTAGAGTTTACAAGCGAAGCTTGGTTCTCTAGGTAATTCAAAAAAAAAATTGTTAATTATTCACGCAAAGGAAAGCGGAAACCACCGGTGATTTCAATCCAGTTTTAAAAGAAATTAACAGCTCTATGGAAGAGTCAAAAATATATATATATATACATTTTTAAATAAATGGAAGTAATGGCAAGACATGGTGAATTTCCTCCTTTAAACGTGCACGACAATTGATTTAGGAACAAAGACTAAAATTAGAATGTGAACGGTTATAAATTTGTGGGTAACGCTTCTATTAAATCAGAAGGAAAGTAAATATACTTAAAATGTGTACAACAGACGCAATACTTTATGCCCAAATATAACGAAAATAACGGATTTAAATTTCATACATTTTCTTATACGTTATTTATCCCATCAATTAACGCGCCCTTTAAACGCGTAATTCAACAATTTATTAATACACTGTAATTTGTGAAAGCTATTACTTAACTAAAAATAAAATTTGTTTACATTCTTCGGATTATTTACCATTTTCTAAGAATCTATTACTAAAATGTATATAAGTAACAGTATAAATATTTAATTTTTAAAAAAGTATGTAATCCATTTATAACTAAGGTAAAAATTATTGTGTTGTTTTAACGGTACAGAAAAATGAAAAAATTGGCGAACGTTTTATAAAATTGAACAAAGAAAAATGTTGATTCTTAGAGTAAAGGAACGGAAAAGAATATTTGATTTGAACATTACTGAAAAATCAATGGGTTTTATTTATTAAATATGTGGAGTCAACGGAAAGAAAATTTATTCCTTTCCCACTTAAAAATGCATGTCTACTGATTTATTTGATTATTTATATCCAAGGTAAGAAATTTAGACGCGTAAAAAAACCGACGAAATAGTTAAATCAAACATACGCCCAGTTTCATAATAAAAGTAACGCTTTTAAATTTACGTGTTCTCTTATGTAGTAAATATACGTTAAAAATGTTCCATCAATAACGCGCATTTTAAACGCGTAATTAAACAATTTTTTTTTTTTTTTCAAATCTTCTTTCTTAATTAAAACATGATTTTGCTAGAAATTAAGTTATTTACCATCTTCAACAAAAAAGGCAAATAGCCAATTAAAGTTAATTTTTAACCACGTCAAAATTTCAGAGATCTTATTTTTTGTTTAAAAATTTGGGCAATTGTTTTAATCAACTCAAAATTTAGATTTTTATATAATAAACCCCAAAGTTTTATAATTAAAAGAATGAAATATTTTTTAAATTTTGGGCTGTTACATTTTTTTCATACAATAAAATCATAAAACATATAACCGTCAAAAAGTTTTTCCTCGCAAATATTTGCCATGAACATGTGCTTGCCTAACATATATTTTCTAAGCCAATGTTTCTAGCCATAAATTAAAAAATTAAAAAGACTACCGCGTTGAAGTATTTCTATAAATTTCATACAAAAATAAACTTCAATAAAACAACAACTACCAATACAAATAACAAGTTCTCTTTTCATTCCCAAACATTACTATAGTTTTCTAGATCTCCACGTGAACCTTTTGGGACTGCAGGAGAATTAGAGTTGAGGTTAAAATGTGTACAAGAAAGACCAAATAGGAAAGTTGTGCATGTTGAATGCCTGTATTTCTCTATAAGGATGGAGGAAAAATCTCTTATTCAAAATCATAGACAAGTCATGTTTTCCTTTCCAAAATCC
Organism: Allium cepa; assembly: GCA_030765085.1. Taxonomy (NCBI): domain Eukaryota; kingdom Viridiplantae; phylum Streptophyta; class Magnoliopsida; order Asparagales; family Amaryllidaceae; genus Allium; species Allium cepa. The sequence goes on from CM060939.1 coordinate 324,734,010, forward strand.
ATAAGTGCATAATCGTCGTTGCTGTCTTATCTCCCTAAATATTCTAACTCTTCTCCTTTCTTTGAATCATCCGTATGCATTCAAGTAGACCTAAACTTGAAGTACATGACAATGGCTAGTGCTTGGAAAGAAGATAAAGGTAGGTTAACAAATCTCCATTTCCCAAGCCTTGAAGAGAAAGAAGCACCTAGTGGGGAGCCAGTAAGTACAGAGGCTATCGAGCTGGAATGCATTTTAATTTGTAAACTGGTAGAATAATGCACAAAAAATACCATCGGTACTGAAACTAAAAAGAATTCTGAAGCAAACAAGAAAAAAAGAGAGATAACAATAACTAACCATTGAACAAAGCTTAAAGAAAACAATTTTTAGTATTTCAGTAAAGAAGAATACGAAAAGTAAATAAGAAAGAGGAGAAAATATATAGACAAACAAAAAAACTCAACCGTAGATCAACAAACTATCCAACAAATCCAATCCTTAGAAACTAGTAAAGATCAAAAAAACTCAATATTGGACTGTTCTGTCTGTATATTCAGATCGAAATATAACAACTTTTTATGATTCAACGACAGACACTTTTGGCCAACATTTTAAGCTAGTAAGCAAACTAACCGACTATATCTAACTAACACACTGGTAGTGAAAAACATTAAAATAACTTACTAAATATTTTCCATCAGATATTTGTTTATCAACAAAATATCACCATATTGACTGACCAAACTATGACGACCCAACTTTCGGAAGGTTTAAATTGACAATAAATCTAAACAATCCAGAACATATATAATCATTGGGGTTAAATAAGAAAAATAAGAACATAAGAAGCCAAAAAAATAGAATCTCGTAGTGGAACGATAAAATACAATAATAAAAAATATAGTTCATGGAGTTGTTTCTTTTATACATTTGATTATAATCTATACAACATTCATTGGAGTTATATCCATACATTAATGATAAATAGATAATGCAGCTGACAACATGATGTAGGCATAATAGTAATAGTAGTATACTGAATCTTCGTCCTCGTCCTCCAGAATAAATCTTCCATAAGCTGAAAAACCCAGAACTGACCCGAGCATAATGAAAAGACAAAACACTCGAGTCAGGACTAAAATATCGCAATGTGAGTCAAATCGATATTGCATATAACATGAGTTTCATGGCGTCAGAGATGCTTATGGGTTTTCACATCTCCTATCCAGTGTATAACGTGCGTGCAATAACTCAAGAGATGTTATGGGATTTTCCATATCTTAAGGATCCGTCAAAATATTTATATGTAGTAGAATACGCTACATATATAATCTCTAATCAATAAAATAAATATTTTTTCCTTAGCATTAAGGCTTTACATTAATCCCCCCTTAACACGTTTTTAGGTATTGGCGTACAGTTTGCATTTGACACCACCAGTCGAACATCGATAGTCAGGGATGCCCCGTGATACGACAACAGTAAACCAAAATCATATGGGTCTCATATAGTGTAACGATTGCGATTTTTCGTTGCCGAAAAACCGAAATGTTAGGGTTTTAAGAAAAAGAAAAGAAGAGGAAAGAGAGAAAAGATAGAAAATAGAGAGGAAAGAGAATAGAACGGAACAGAAGAAAACATCACAACATCAGAATCTCACAATTCGCAGCGGAACAACATATAATAGATAAATCAATAATCTTTAAACAAAGAACTATATCAGTTATTACATTACATTACATTACATTACATTACATTACATTACATCAGAGTGTACAACAACAAACAATCAGCGGAAAAAGAATACTATATACTAGTAATACGCCATGCCATCCAACTTGCCTCCAGCAACTCCTGAATTCCAGAATATCCTGATAAACCTCAACTCTTGACTGCCCGTGTGGAAATTGGTGGGCACCCAGAGTTTAGGAAGGAAAACAATAAACTCTGAGTCAGTCATGTGACTGGTGTGAGAACTAAAACAGTTTATTTTTTTCTTTAAAATCAAAATAGAGGAATATTTTTAAAGTCAATTCGCAATGCTTTTAAAAATGAGACTACCATAAGACCACCCGCCACACACACAATGCAAACGCAGACTTGGAGGAGATTTGTGACGCCCCACCTCCATACCCACGCTAGCCAAGAACACTCCGGAGAAGTGCTGTCAACTAGCACGGAGAATAAGGCTGTTGAGGAGCGACCATCCATGTAATTGCTTATCACACGGTGGCTATAAATAATCTTCGGAAACAAACATAGAAATAATCATATCACAAATCAGTCACAGATATCCATATCACAAAGGCGGAAGAAGATATGAATATATAACTAACACATGAAAGTGTACATCAGAGTAGTGGTCAATAAGATCCACGATAATACAAAAGAATAGCAACATGTGCTATACAATAGAATACAACTATGAGTCTATATCTCAAGTGTATACAACAAAAACTGCTAATCTAAACAGTTAACCAAAAGTCAGAGTGATGAATCCCTGGGAAGAAGTCAAGCAGAAGCACCTGTAACATCTCGGTCTGATCCGAGTATTATTTAAGAAAATAATAAACGGATCAGTCTAGCTATAAATATCAGATGACATGATATAACATAAAAGATATGGCATAAACATAAACATCCATAACGACATACCACTATAAGTATGTAAATAATGATCAACAGAAGATCAATCAATAAGAGATAATCAATATCACAAGAATCTTCTCAAAGATTCGAAGGGGGCATCATACCCTAAACTTGTACTCATAACAAGTCAATGACATAAATTCCAGAAATCAACACGAGAAATCCAGAAATCATAAAAAGGGAAAGAGGCCTATCACATGACGGTCCGAAGACCATGGGGAGCTACCCCACATGTGTGAGTGGAATCACACAGAATGAGGTCAAGACTAACCAAAAAGCAGAAAGGTATGTGTGAATGGAATCACACAAGTGGTGTCTAGTCTAACCTTGCAATGAAAGAGACATCGCGCAATTGCTAGTCTAATTCATAAAGCGATCATCAAGATCAACGAGAAGTGTCAATTACACTAAGCTAGTAAATATAGAAGTTTAGCTTCATGTCCCATAACCACTTGCTTAACTTAAATATTTACGAACAAACTGTAAATCTTCACTAATAAAATTGTCACAAGAGGTTCAATCGAACAAGTCCAAGAATTAACCGACGAAGTGAACGCAAGCGTTTCATACCACTTGTTTTACTAAGTCGTTTAATTAGATTTCTCATCCGAGTGAGGTAAAGGCTTGTATATACTAATAGATTGGAAAACGGTTTAAGAAAAGAGCTTTGTTATTAAAAATAGAGTTGAAATTGTTTGTTAAAAGAGTTTTGATATTTACTACTAGTATTGAAACCTTTATATTATAAAGTGACAAAACACATAAGCAAGTGTAGAAACAATCAGTCACAAAGATCGCATACGGAGATGCGAATAAAATCCAAGGAAATCAGCTCAATATTTTTCAGATAAGATCCCCTACGGAGGGGGGTCCAGGGGGGTGGCAACCCCTCAAGGTGGGGGTGCGGGGGCAACGCCACCGCTTACGGGGTTCGACCTGCCCGGTCAGGTCGCGGGGGTCCAGGGGGCAGCGCCCCCGGCGGGGTGCGGGGCAGCGCCCCGACCAAAACGGTACGACCTAGTGAAGACAAAATGAGGTCTAACGACCTAAGGGGAATAGGGTCGAGCGACCTATAAAACTCGCGACCTAAAAGTTAGCAAGGTCGAACGACCTATATAGGCATAGGGTGCAGCGACCTAAAACATCGCGACCTAGTGACCTAACGGTTTAAGGGTCTTGCGACCTAACTGGAAACAAGGTCCAAACGACCTAACGACTTAAAGTGAAACCTGGCTGAGCGATATAAGGTCGGAGACGACCTACGACTTAACTCCGTGTGAGCGACCTACGACCTATGGTTGCTACGACCTAACGAGTTCCAATAGTGAAGGCTTAAGGTCTAATGACCTAAGGGGTACGACCTAAGGTCTTACGACCTAAGGTGTTGAGGTTGGACGACCTAACCAAATTGCATAGGCCATACGAGCTAAGGCCTAACGACCTAACTCCGAACGAGCTATACGCGAGTGACCTAGGGCGCTAACTCGCAAACGACCTAACGTTAACTCGCGAACGACCTAACTCCAGACGTGCCTTTTCAACGCGTGCGAGCTGAAGACCTGCCGACCTACGACCTAACTCCAAGCGACCTAAGTCCTAGGTCGTGAGCGACCTAACTGCGAGTGAGCAAAAATGGCCAGAGCCAAAGCAGAGCGACCTAACGGCCATACGACCTACGACCTAAGGTCCTGAGCGACCTAACTCCGAAAACACGAAAATGGCCAGAACGACCTAGGGGTTAACTCGTACGCGACCTACGACCTAAGGTCCACACGACCTAACTCCGAGCGAGCTAAAAACGGCCAGAATGACCTAAATGCAGAAATTTCTCCCAAACACCAAAAATCGGAGTTTTTCGCCAATCCAATCCAAACCAAAAGCAAATATGCATGCTAAAGTGATAGGGAATCATTCCCAACAGCCCAATATAGTTATAGACTAGAATTGTGAGATAAAAATCTCACCTTTGCACTAAAATTTATGAAGATGAAGCTTGAAAGCAAGGAGAAGCAATCCAAAGCTTGAATCCAATATCTTCTACTTGAATTTGGAGTTGAATGATGGAGTTGCAATTGAATTTGAGCTTGGAGTTTTAATTTCCCATTCTCTTCACCATTAATGCTAAAGCTTGAGTTAGTTAGGAAATTTATGAAGAGTGAGGAGAAGAGGGTTGGAACTTGGTCTTTTATAGGCTAAACTAACCCAAAGTCCAAAGCGGGAAAAGTTAGTGAAATTTCACTAACTCCAAACCTATCGATGTTTATACTTAAAAAGTTGTAAACGACATTTCGAACTCAATGGAAGTGGTCTCGAGTCCTAATTTGACCGTTTGCAAAAAGTAGTTTTTCGGACCAAAATCCGATTAACGATTTAATATTTAAATAAAAATATTTAAATGTAAACTCGATAAATATGCGGGTTGTTACAGACTCCCCTCCTTAAAGAAATTGCGTCCTCGCAATATATATATAAGGTGTAAATAAAAATTAACAACCATAAAAGCATATTAACACAAGAGAAATTTGAAATAAGAAGTTCACCTCAAAGGGCAGGAGTAAGCAAGTCCGGATGTGTACGCTCGATGAATTCTCTGGATTCCCAAGAACAATCCTTAGGATTTGAGGACCATTGAACCTTTACAAGTGGAACATCTTTATTTCGAAGTCGTTTAACCTCAGAAGCTATAATTCGAATAGGATGCTGCTCATAAGTTAAATTCGGCGAAACTTCAATTTCTTCCACAACAGCAGGCTCAAGAATAGAATCGGAATCCCGAAGGCATTTCCGTAATTGAGAAACGTGAAATACATCATGTATAGCAGAAAACTGAGCCGGCAATGCAAAGCGATAAGCCATGGAACCAATACGTTCAGTGATAGGAAATGGCCCAATATATCGAGGCGCTAACTTCCCCGATCGACTGAAACGTACAACACCCTTCATAGGTGAAACACGAATAAAAACAGGATCCCCAACAGAAAATTCTAATTTCCTTCTTCGATTATCGGCATAGGATTTTTGTCTACTCTGGGCTTCTTTCATCCTATGTCGAATAAGTTCAATCTTTTCCGTGGAATCACGAATAAAGTCTGGACCTAAAACCAGCTTCTCACCGGCCTCAAGCCAACAAGAAGGAGATCGGCATGGCCTTCCGTAGAGTGCCTCGAAAGGTGCCATACCAATACTAGATTGGAAGCTATTATTATAGGAAAATTCAACAAGTGAAATATGATCTTCCCAACTTCCACCAAAATCAAGCACACAAGCACGAAGAAGATCTTCAAGAGTTTGATTCACACGCTCGGTTTGTCCATCGGACTGGGGGTGATAAGCGGTGCTAAAATTAAGCTTCGTTCCTAAAGCTTTTTGAAGACTCTTCCAAAATCCACTAGTAAACAATGGATCACGATCGCTAACAATAGAATTAGGAACTCCATGCAATTTTACAATTTCCTTGACAAATAGTTTGGCCAAAAGAGGAACGGTTCGGTTAGACCGAACCGGAATAAAATGGGCGGATTTAGTAAGTCTATCAACAATCACCCATAAGCTATCATGACCCGAACGAGAACGGGGAAGGCCATCTATAAAGTCCATGGAAATTTGATCCCACTTCCAAATTGGAATTTCTAAAGGTTGCAATAACCCACCAGGCCTTTGATGTTCGGCCTTGACAAGTTGGCAAGTCATGCAACACTTAACAAAGTTAGCAATATCAGATTTCATTCCCTCCCAATAATAAAGTCGCTTCATATCAGCGTACATTTTACTACTACCGGGATGAATGGTGAATTTAGAACAATGGGAATCTTCTAAAATATCTTTACGAAGATCTCCAATATTTGGTACGATAAGTCTACCAAATTTTCGAATGCCGCCACGAGAATCAATATCATAGTCTTTCAAACCTTCAATATCAATTTTATCCTTAACATTTTTGCCAAGAAGAGCCAATTCAGAATCTAGCCCTTGAGCTTCAAGAATGCGGTCTAAAAGAGAAGGATGAGCCTCAAGGCTACATAAAACAAGCGATGAGCATAAATCGGATACGCGCTCTCGAATCTCACAAGTGGATAAGATCTCGAGATCGTTCCATTCGGATATCATCATAGAAACAACTGCTTGTTGCTTACGGCTAAGAGCATCGGCGACATGATTACCCTTACCGGGGGTATAAAGAATATCAAGATCATAAGGTGCAAGGAACTCGAGCCAACGCTGTTGACGTAAATTAAGTTCTTTTTGAGAAAATAAATATTTCAAAGACTTATGATCTGTGTAAAGAATAAATTTCTCTCCCAATAGATAATGACGCCACATTCGAAGGGCGAAAACAATAGCCGCGAGCTCTAGATCATGTGTGGCATATCTAGTCTCGGCCGGCTTCAATTGCCTAGAAGCATAAGCAACAACACGTTCTTTTTGCATAAGAACGGCACCCAAACCAACGTGACTAACATCGGTATAAACAACAAAATCTTGATTCCCCTCGGGAATAACAAGAATAGGAGCATCGGAAAGGAGTTCTTTCAATTTCTGAAAAGAGGCTTCACATTTGTCCGACCAAATGTATTTAACTCCCTTCTTAGTCAAGCCAGTAAGAGGCACGGCAATCTTAGAAAAGTCTTTAATAAAACGACGGTAATAGCCCGCCAATCCGAGAAAACTACGAATCTCTGTCACACTCTCCGGTCTCTTCCAATCTTGAATCGCTTCAATCTTTGAAGGATCCACAGATATCCCGGATTCGGAAATAATATGACCGAGAAACTTCACACGAGATTGCCAAAAGTGGCATTTAGAAAATTTCGCCTTTAATTGATTACTCCTAAGTGTTTCCAATACAATCCGAAGATGTTTCTCATGTTCCTCCTCGGTTTTTGAATACACAAGAATATCATCAATGAATATGAGAACAAACCGATCGAGGAAATCTTTGAAAACTCGATTCATGAGGTCAACGAAATAAGCTAGAGCATTCGTTAACCCAAATGGCATAACAAGCCATTCATAAGATCCATATCGAGTACGGAATGATGTCAACGGAATGCTATCCTCAGCGATACGAAGCTGATGGAAACCGGTAGCCAAGTCCAATTGTGAAAAGACCTTAGCACCACTAAGCTGATCGAATAGATCATCAATCCGAGGTAAAGGATATTTATTTTTAATAGTAAGATCGTTAAGCTTGCGATAATCAACGCAGAGCCTCAGAGTACCATCGGATTTCTTTACGAAAATAGCCGAAGCTCCCCAAGGCGAGGAACTAGAGCGAATAAATTGCCTCGTCTCCAACTCAGATAATTGTTTACGCATCTCCTCATTTTCCTTATTGGACATGCGATAAGGAGGACGAGTAATAGGTTGAGCTTCAGAAACAAGATTAATTCTGAACTCAATTTCTCGTTTAGGTGGTAAACCTAAAACGGGCTCGAATATGTCGGAAAATTCACGAACAACATGAATACAAGAAATAATATCATCTTCATCATCATCATCGTTATCACGAGGATTTAAAGAATATAAAGATGCCACCAAACATGATTCTGAATCTTTAAGATTAACAGAAATATGTTTAACAGATTGTGGATGTCGGAGATGAATAGTCCGCTCAGGACATAGGATATGGGCTTGATAACGGTTAAGCCAATCCATTCCCAAAATTATTCCAAAGCCTAAGTAACACATGACATGCAAATCGTCTAGGAAAGAAAAATCACATAAAATAATCTCCACATCTTTACAAAGCAAACTAAGAGTTGCGGATCCACCAACAGGATTCGCAATTTTTAAAGAAGTCATCAATGCAGTAACACTTAAGGAAAAAGTGTCTACCAGTTCCTTTGATATAAAGGAATGGGATGCACCCGTATCAAAGAGAACTCTAATAGGTTGATCATGAAATAAAATAATACCATCAAGAATGGAATGAGAAATACCTTGGCCACGAGATGTGTTGCCAGGGGCTTGAGCCACATTTAACTTTCCCTCATTCCTGCTTTTACGTTTGAGGCATTGATGTATAAAGTGATCTGGGCTCTTACAATAGCGATAAGATTTGGGCTTAGAGCACTTATTCGCATAATGATCCCCAGACCCACAGTTGAAGCAACTCGCACCACTAGGAGAAGGATACTTTGCCACAGGGGTTGCCTGCTTACCCTTTTTGTTGGGATAAGGACCCTTGAATTTGTTTGGCCTCTTCTTGTTGTTGAAGTTTGGTTTAGCGCCTTCCACTTCAACATCACTCTCTCTATCAGCCTCTTCAAGACGAAGAGCGATATCGACGAGTTGATCAAATGCGACTTCTAGTTTCAGGAGCAGTGGCTTCTTAAGACTCTTATTTAAGCCATAAACGAACCTCTGGTTCTTCTTCAATGGGGTGTTGATGTATTCAACCCCATATTTAGAAAGCGACTCGAAGGCTGCGACGTAATCAGTCACAGAGGATTGACTTTGAACAAGGTCTATAAAACGTCGAGCCAAGCTTACTTTCCCAGCTTCTGGTACAAACTTTAACTCGAAGCGTCCCTGAAATTGCTCCCAGGTGAGATCCGCTTCATTAATTTCTGAAATAAGGAGTTCGTACCAGTCCAATGCTCTCTCTTGGAGCATGCTGGAAGCCACCTGAACGCGGTGGAGATCGATAAGATTCATGCGAGAAAAGATTCGATCGCATGATTTTAACCAAGCCTGGACCTCGATGATATTTTCCGAACCTTTGAAGGGCTTCCCACCCAAGTTGGTGTAATCGCTGCACAAGCGTGCAAATCCCGACTTTGGGTGAGTAGGTTCCGGGTTAGCTCCAGCTGCTTGAGCATTAGTTACTAAATCAAGAAGCTGTTGAGCAGTCATAAAAACTCCATCCGGAGGAGCAGCACCAGATGATCCAGTTCTGGGACGGCCTGGTCTAGACATTCTCTTCCTTAAAGAAAGAAAGAAGAGAAGGAAGAAGGTTATTTACCAATGAACATCAAGCAATCTTGATAGATAAAACAAGGAATCATAAAGGAAATAGGATGAGTCGGTACGAAGACTCAAATTAATCCTACGGTATGACTCCTAAGATAGACCTAGGACGATGATCCTTGTTAAGTTATTCTACATTGTTCCGAAGTTTGGCTCCGATACCAAGCTGTGACGCCCCACCTCCATACCCACGCTAGCCAAGAACACTCCGGAGAAGTGCTGTCAACTAGCACGGAGAATAAGGCTGTTGAGGAGCGACCATCCATGTAATTGCTTATCACACGGTGGCTATAAATAATCTTCGGAAACAAACATAGAAATAATCATATCACAAATCAGTCACAGATATCCATATCACAAAGGCGGAAGAAGATATGAATATATAACTAACACATGAAAGTGTACATCAGAGTAGTGGTCAATAAGATCCACGATAATACAAAAGAATAGCAACACGTGCTATACAAAAGAATACAACTATGAGTCTATATCTCAAGTGTATACAACAAAAACTGCTAATCTAAACAGTTAACCAAAAGTCAGAGTGATGAATCCCTGGGAAGAAGTCAAGCAGAAGCACCTGTAACATCTCGGTCTGATCCGAGTATTATTTAAGAAAATAATAAACGGATCAGTCTAGCTATAAATATCAGATGACATGATATAACATAAAAGATATGGCATAAACATAAACATCCATAACGACATACCACTATAATTATGTAAATAATGATCAACAGAAGATCAATCAATAAGAGATAATCAATATCACAAGAATCTTCTCAAAGATTCGAAGGGGGCATCATACCCTAAACTTGTACTCATAACAAGTCAATGACATAAATTCCAGAAATCAACACGAGAAATCCAGAAATCATAAAAAGGGAAAGAGGCCTATCACATGACGGTCCGAAGACCATGGGGAGCTACCCCACATGTGTGAGTGGAATCACACAGAATGAGGTCAAGACTAACCAAAAAGCAGAAAGGTATGTGTGAATGGAATCACACAAGTGGTGTCTAGTCTAACCTTGCAATGAAAGAGACATCGCGCAATTGCTAGTCTAATTCATAAAGCGATCATCAAGATCAACGAGAAGTGTCAATTACACTAAGCTAGTAAATATAGAAGTTTAGCTTCATGTCCCATAACCACTTGCTTAACTTAAATATTTACGAACAAACTGTAAATCTTCACTAATAAAATTGTCACAAGAGGTTCAATCGAACAAGTCCAAGAATTAACCGACGAAGTGAACGCAAGCGTTTCATACCACTTGTTTTACTAAGTCGTTTAATTAGATTTCTCATCCGAGTGAGGTAAAGGCTTGTATATACTAATAGATTGGAAAACGGTTTAAGAAAAGAGCTTTGTTATTAAAAATAGAGTTGAAATTGTTTGTTAAAAGAGTTTTGATATTTACTACTAGTATTGAAACCTTTATATTATAAAGTGACAAAACACATAAGCAAGTGTAGAAACAATCAGTCACAAAGATCGCATACGGAGATGCGAATAAAATCCAAGGAAATCAGCTCAATATTTTTCAGATAAGATCCCCTACGGAGGGGGGTCCAGGGGGGTGGCAACCCCCCAAGGTGGGGGTGCGGGGGCAACGCCACCGCTTACGGGGTTCGACCTGCCCGGTCAGGTCGCGGGGGTCCAGGGGGCAGCGCCCCCGGCGGGGTGCGGGGCAGCGCCCCGACCAAAACGGTACGACCTAGTGAAGACAAAATGAGGTCTAACGACCTAAGGGGAATAGGGTCGAGCGACCTATAAAACTCGCGACCTAAAAGTTAGCAAGGTCGAACGACCTATAGAGGCATAGGGTGCAGCGACCTAAAACATCGCGACCTAGTGACCTAACGGTTTAAGGGTCTTGCGACCTAATTGGAAACAAGGTCCAAACGACCTAACGACTTAAAGTGAAACCTGGCTGAGCGATATAAGGTCGGAGACGACCTACGACTTAACTCCGTGTGAGCGACCTACGACCTATGGTTGCTACGACCTAACGAGTTCCAATAGTGAAGGCTTAAGGTCTAACGACCTAAGGGGTACGACCTAAGGTCTTACGACCTAAGGTGTTGAGGTTGGACGACCTAACCAAATTGCATAGGCCATACGAGCTAAGGCCTAACGACCTAACTCCGAACGAGCTATACGCGAGTGACCTAGGGCGCTAACTCGCAAACGACCTAACGTTAACTCGCGAACGACCTAACTCCAGACGTGCCTTTTCAACGCGTGCGAGCTGAAGACCTGCCGACCTACGACCTAACTCCAAGCGACCTAAGTCCTAGGTCGTGAGCGACCTAACTGCGAGTGAGCAAAAATGGCCAGAGCCAAAGCAGAGCGACCTAACGGCCATACGACCTACGACCTAAGGTCCTGAGCGACCTAACTCCGAAAACACGAAAATGGCCAGAACGACCTAGGGGTTAACTCGTACGCGACCTACGACCTAAGGTCCACACGACCTAACTCCGAGCGAGATAAAAACGGCCAGAATGACCTAAATGCAGAAATTTCTCCCAAACACCAAAAATCGGAGTTTTTCGCCAATCCAATCCAAACCAAAAGCAAATATGCATGCTAAAGTGATAGGGAATCATTCCCAACAGTCCAATATAGTTATAGACTAGAATTGTGAGATAAAAATCTCACCTTTGCACTAAAATTTATGAAGATGAAGCTTGAAAGCAAGGAGAAGCAATCCAAAGCTTGAATCCAATATCTTCTACTTGAATTTGGAGTTGAATGATGGAGTTGCAATTGAATTTGAGCTTGGAGTTTTAATTTCCCATTCTCTTCACCATTAATGCTAAAGCTTGAGTTAGTTAGGAAATTTATGAAGAGTGAGGAGAAGAGGGTTGGAACTTGGGCTTAATAGGCTAAACTAACCCAAAGTCCAAAGCGGGAAAAGTTAGTGAAATTTCACTAACTCCAAACCTATCGATGTTTATACTTAAAAAGTTGTAAACGACATTTCGAACTCAATGGAAGTGGTCTCGAGTCCTAATTTGACCGTTTGCAAAAAGTAGTTTTTCGGACCAAAATCCGATTAACGATTTAATATTTAAATAAAAATATTTAAATGTAAACTCGATAAATATGCGGGTTGTTACAAGATTTCTTCTTATGTTAGTCAAAGATGCTTGATACGCATTAAAAAAACATTTGATATTATTACTAGTGCATAGTGTAGAAAACATTTCGAAAGTAGAATATAAATCTTAGCCAGCATAGGTACCATTATAGTATGCATACTATAGCTACCATATTAAATGGCAGGTTCTACAACTAAAACCGTACAAGTCTCGTATTGTTTCTTTGGATTTCCAACAAATGGTCAGGCCAAGGAACTTCCCATTGCCACATGGAAACGCCTCTGGAAGGACGTCCCGAGAACCTAACCGGATCTCTGCCAACACAAGGCCGGGTTACCTTTCAAACTAGGTAACAACTGACACGAGTATGCCATCCCCCGGTCCTTTGGGACCTTTAACCGAGAGCTCTCTAATCAACATCACACCATAAAAATAAGTGTTTCAACATGAGTAAGCATCTGGGCTCCATACCATGATACCACCCTTTTCCAGAAGGAAATGCACATACCCTAAAGGGAGCTACCCCTCATAACCTTGCTGCATCTTTCCTGTTTTGACCATTCCGGGGTGTGAGGCTCGATGAAGTCACGTCCACAAAAACACGCTTTATACAAAGTCATGCTTTGGGTCAACAAATGATCATAGAAATGATCACCAAGATAGACGATCAAACAAATGATCCTATCACAAATAATCAACACAACGATCATTTCACAGCAACACTCAGCTTGTCACATTACCAAATTGGGAATATATTGCTGATAACCTTCAATTATATAACCTCTGAGCTCGTACGTCTCAGAGAAGGGTGTTAAGCTAAGAGAATAAATTCTCCGCCACCAACAGAAATATATTTGAAAGAAATCGGCTTTATATCTCAATTTGTAATGTCAGCCATACTATCCATACAAGTCTGTTCCGGGATCGAACAGAACCGAAGGTACTTACAAAGAAGTCCTTGCAATCCGGATAATCTCTAATCACGATCAAATTTCCCATCACATATGGAGATCTCTATACCGGGGATCACCCAGTGCAGAGACAATCAATAAGAAACCCTTTCCTTTTCGAAAATATCCGGTCTTCAACACCGATCTTCAAATGCAATTCATAACGACGTATCACATATTCGGGATGGGTTATCCGACCCCAAGGTCCTTTCCCGGTTAACCCGAATAGTGAGCGCTTATTTTTAAAAAAAATAAGTGTGGCATTCAATTTCAAACAAATCACAACAAATACATATTTAAAGGTAAATATTGATAGTCGGTTATTGAACTATCAATGGATATGCACAACATCACCAGATTCCAAATTTTTTTCCAAATTATCTATTTTCCAAAAATATCTTTATAAGATATATATTTTCCATTCTTTAAAAATAAATCAATATTTATTTTTAAACTCATTTTCCAAATTCTATTTATAAATTCCATATTGAATTTACATTCCAAAATATTTATGAATATACGATTTCCATTCGATTTCTAATATTCATTTTCAATTTATCTTTAAAAAGATAAATTCTCTATATTCACTTAATATTGGAAAAACATTTCCATACTTATTTATTTATAAGTAATTCACAAGCCTTTTAATTTTCTACACTTGGAAAATATTCAATATACTCTAATCGAAATTAAGTGTATATTTCATTCTTTAAGGAAATCATTCTCTTAAACATATTTATTTGGGCCAAAACGAATGTTGCGTAAAACATTATTACGACAACCCAAAATCACTAGTATAGGGATTCGAAATTAAAATAGATATATAAATCCCAATACTATACAAAACATTTCCTTTCGGAAATCATCTATTATAACAACAGTGTTATAATCTACTATTTCCTTCTATTTCTCGAAAACGTCTATTTCAACAATGAATGTTGAAATCTATGGTTTCGATAGTTAATACATTTTAAAACATCTTTAGATCGTTTTAATTCTATTTAAAACATCACATCCAAAACATTTCTTTAACATATTATTCACTATTCAAAAACGTGAATATACTTGTTAACAAATTTTATTATTTCTATTCCTTTTATTCTAAGGAATTATTCACTGTCTAAAACGTGAATATAACTCCATTAATAAATTACAACTATTTACTTATCAAGATAAGTCGTTGCGGATTTATAAAATAATGTTTATAAATTCCATTTCTATTTATTTCATAACACTTCCTCTTATAAATTTCTTTATTAATCTATTCAATTTCATATCTCAATGATATACTAAAAGTTCATATTATAAGTTAAATACTTATAATTTATTTGTTTGCAAAAATGTTCTTTTAAACTTCATAATTATAAATCTTATAATTTATAAGATTCATTTATTTATCCAATCTATTCCTTAAATAACTTTATAATTTTTACTTATAAAATTCCATTTATAACTTCACCGTTATAATCCTATAGATTTCATTCATTTATGAAATTCATTCACAGTTCATTCTAACACTTATAAAAGCTCGTTTTATAATTCAAGATGTTCTAAATTTATAAATATCAATTTATAAATCTTTTATATGGATAAATTTATATTATTCTTTTAAAACATCTTTCAACTCCCTTATAATTTCATCATTTTGATTTATAAAATAATCAAATTTCATAAATCCTATTTTTAAACTTTTTATAATAAAATCAGAAATCCAAATTTTCACTATTTTATAAAATCATCAATCCCCTATTTTCAAAAATCAACTTTTAACTGTATTTCTCAAAAATATCATAATTTTTATAATTATAACGTTTATTTATTTAAGATGAATCAATTCAATAAAATATTTTATAAACGTATACTTTCAAAAATCACTTTAGAAATCCCTTAAAAATCAAAATCGTTATTTTTAAACTTCAAAATTGGATCCGATGATGCAACACATCAAATAGTCAATTACGACTTTCAAACATCATATATCGATATGATAAACAATCAAATATCACAATATCTGAATCAACAAATATTTGTGAGGAATCCAGTTGGATCCCTCCAACCTGTTTCCCTGCATCCACAGACATTAGCACAATACCAATTCCACTTCGAGGTGGAATATCGCGGTATATGGGATTTTATAAAATATTATCCGCTTACTAACGGCGCAATAGGGTCTTATCCGCTATACAATGCGGGAAATCAATCAACTGCAATATATACATATGCCAATATATATATATATATATTGCTATATATATAGATATATCCTACTATATCTAATATCACAACCAAATAACAATCAATAAATAACTGCAAATCCAACTTATAAATTTATTTGAGTGAGAAGTTCTCACCTTAGCTTTTATTTTGCAATCCATTTTCCATCTTGACTCGATTTCTTGATTTATACCTTGTATAAATATTTACACAATTTATTAATATTCGAAATAATCGAATAATAAATTTTCATTTGGAAATTTTGATTCATCGGTGATTTCATTTTAATAGTTAAATTAACTAATAGTTTTATTTAACAAATTTCTCCTTTTATAAATTTCAATTTCAACTCGTTTCCTTTCAAATTTTGACATTCTAAAATATTAGATGATTAATCTAATATTCAAAATAAATCGAAAAATCAATTATCAATTAATAAACTTATTTGCAGCTATTTATTTATTTTTCTCAAATACACATATATCTACTTGTAAAAATAATCTGTATAGGTTTAAACTCTATTTTTTTTTTATCTTTTAGTAACTAAACTGATTTCCTTTAATAAATCTAATTATCTAACCATTCGACAAATTTTATTTACTAACAATTTAATTTGAACAAATGATTCCATTTTCAAACCAATTTCTTTTAATAAATTTGTTTAACTAAAAATTTAAATTTTAAACTAAATTCCTTTTAAATAAATTATTTTTAACCTAGATTTTATTTTCTAACAAATTCCTTTTATTCTAAAATCTAATTTATAATAAATTACTTATTTATCTTTCTCACTGTTAATTAATTTTTTTTCATAAACTTTCAAATTAATTAAGGTTAGCTGAAAATCAAAACTGCTTCAAACTTCACCCTACTGTAATAAAATTTTATTTCCTTTTTTTTTAACCTATATATTCTGCAGTGAATAAGAATTAAATTTCCTAGACTGTAAAAATAATCCTGCATAATATTTTTTTTTGTTTTTAAATTAAAACATGTCTGTGAATATATTTATATCTACATATATTTCTATTTACAAAAATTATTCTTCACTTTAGTGCAAAAATTCCTGCTTTCACATAAATTTATACATTTATAAATTTTTCTGTTTATATATTAAATCGGGTTTAAACAAATACCTTACTGTAAATTGAAATCCCAATCACGCAAGATCCTCCACCACTACCAAGCTTGGCCGCGACAATGCCCTAGCCGCCTCCATCATCTCGCGCGCCTCCAATAGCCGCCGTGCCAGCCTCGAACCCTACTGCAACAATCCCCCAACTCGAGTTCGAACTGCATCGCGACCCCCTCTTTTTCATTCGCCTGTCGTCATCGCTTAATCACGTGCGTCGCAACTGCCGCGAGCCTCGCGAGTGCCGCCCCTCCAATTCGTGGCCAATACGAGCGCCGCCTTCTCCATGCGCAAGCACGAAGAACTCGCGGCTTCCATCTTTGCTCGCGCGATCGATTTGATTCTTTTTTTTTTGTAGAACCGCGTTTCGATTTTTTTGTTTTTGTTTTGAAATTGAAAGAGAGAGAGAGAGAGCAGTCATGAATTCGAATTGATTTTTGTCTGAGAGAAAAGGGGCTTTGGCCATGTTTTTCTTCCTTTTAATTTGAATGAAACAGAAATGAAAAGGGGGAAGAATATTTAATATGGAATGAAGTACGCTCGGCCATGCTATGCACGATTTGGGTGTGATCGAAGGAGTGATTTTAGGCATAATGTTGGGGAAGATAACGTGTGTTTGTTTGACTAATTATAATTTAAATTTAATTTGAATTCAATTTGATCTTGGTGCGTTTATATGTCGTATGCTCACATAACAGCTCCGAAAAATACGAAACTTGAAATCCGAGAATAATTCAATATTACGGATCCAATGGAACTGGTTTTGTCGAATTCCGAGACTGTGCCTCGGACGGCTATTTTTAAATATCGATTCAAACGATATAATTTCAAAACTGAACAATTCACTTCCAAATTAAATTCTGAAGCTCCTAAAATCTTCAGTATTATCAATATGAATTTTACAAGCCTTTGAAATATTTTTAATCGGCTTAAAATTGAAGATTCAAATTATTATTCAATTTTCTATAGATTAAATTCTATAATTTAATCGCCAAATTCAAAGCTATATTGAAAATTCAATCCAAACCATCATTCAAATATTTAAAATTAATTAAATATTTTCAAATTAAATTATTAAAAATTCTAAATCGTTACAATCTTCCCCCCTTAAAAGAATTTCATCCCGAAATTACAAGTTAAGAAGAATGCCCTTATTACGTCTATTATTTTTCACAATTCAAATTGTTTTATCAACTTACTAACCTAAATCTTTTTACTAGAGATTCATTATCATTTCAACTAGCTTTCCAACTTCAATTATAAGTTTCAAACAACATTGTTCTCCTAACAATTCAAATTTAAATTTAAACTCAAATTTCAAACTTTCAAAATTTCTCAAAAATTTTCTAACACCCTAAATTTTCGAAAAATTTCGCCAGCGTCTCCTTTGCGCGGCTAGCTCGGTACGACTACAAAATGGCACCACGGCCCCTCAGAATAAAAAAGAAAAGAGAAAGCCAAGTGGCTGGAGAAGAAAATCATCAAATTTCATACTGAAATTTCATACGTACCTTTTTGTCGAGCAATTCTATTTTATCTTTGAAATCAAAATCCCAATTCCATTTCTTTTAATACACCTGTATATCCTTCTAGTCATAATATCCAATTCCAACATTCAAACCATTTTGCCAATTCCATTATAAAATTTCCAATATATGCTTCTTTTACACTTTTACTTCACTATTGAAGTTACACATTCATTTCATTTAATTTTACATTTCAATTTCATTTCACAATTTCAATTCTATTTGAATTCAATTCATAATTTAAATTTCATTCAAATTCAATTCTCAATTCTAAATATTGAATTCTAACGATTAACCTTCATTTAGCTAATTCATATTACTACTTTAAATTAGTTTCATTTACTAATTCATTTCAATTTGCAAATTCCGAAATCGATTTGTCGTTAATTAAAATTTTCCAAAAATTTTCAAAAATATTTCTAACTCCCAAAATTCACGGAAAATTTTGGCAGAGTCTCCTTTGTACGGAGGAGCTTTTGCAATTTTACAATATGTATACATCGACCCACACGGTCGGAAAACAGAAAAACAGTTCATATTTCCTATTTTTATTGCGTAGGCGTACCTTATTTAGCATTTTTAAGCAAAGCGGCTAATTATTAGCTTATTAGCACGATCAAATCCAGCCCAACGACTTCGCCGAACCTGTACTTACTTAGTTTAAACACGTTAGTGACAAATATAAGAAATCTATTAACATTCCATTCATTTTCAATAACAATTATACAGATTTCATTAGCAATACATTCAAGATAAATTCCATTAGCAATACATATGGTTTTAATTCATCTTTAGTCGCTTACGACTAATTCACATGACATTTCCATTAAATCAAGTCGTTTACAACTCATTTTCTTCATTCTATTCATTTCTAAGCAAAACGAATTCATACCATTTTGATTGATTCAAAAATCAATTTTATTAGTTTTCATTAACTCATATAATTTTATACAATCTTGTTTGTGTCAAATGACAATTATTTCTATGCATATTTAATGATATTCACTTAATAGAATATCCATTCTAGTTTATAACTAATTTAAATTGATATCAATTCAATTTATTTTAATTCCACTCCAGTTCAATTTGCATTTCATATTTTTATTCGGTTTATTTTATTTACCAAACAAATTTCATTCAAACCTTTTCAAATCTATTCCATTCACTAATTTAATTCAATTAGTACATTCACTTATTCATTTTAAATTTCAATTTCCATATTCAATTCATCTCGAATTTACTTAATTACTAACGAAGGGAATTTCAATTTATTTCTTTTACTTACTGGAATTTATATACAAATTCAAATTTATCTTCAAATTTAGCTCACGACTAAACTTTAATTTAACCAATTCATTAGTCCATGAATTAATAATTTATCAAGTTAGTTTACTTGAATTCAATCCATTTTATTTCTTATTTAATTCCATATAATAATGATAATAATTTAATATTATTAACAACCATGCAACCATATACTATAATAATTCATAGAAAATCATTTCTTTTCTATACAAAAATAGTTTTGGGCAAAATTATCTTATTTAGCCGATTCAAAAACAATTTTATATTCACTAACAAATACGCGCTCATATCTATTATTACACTCAACCTCATTCTAGAGTACTACTGACTCTATCTCTAATGAGTAACACCCAACAGAACCATGGTTGTCGCTTAACCATATGCTCTGATACCAAATGTAACGATTGCGATTTTTCGTTGCCGAAAAACCAAAATGTTTGGGTTTTAAGAAAAAGAAAAGAAGAGGAAAGAGAGAAAAGATAGAAAATAGAGAGGAAAGAGAATAGAACGGAGCAGAAGAAAACAACACAACATCAGAATCTCACAATTCGCACCGGAACAAAATATAATAGATAAATGAATAATCTTTAAACAAAGAACTATATCAGTTATTACATTACATTACATTACATTACATTACATTACATTACATCAGAGTGTACAACAACAAACAATCAGCGGAAAAAGAATACTATATACTAGTAATACGCCATGCCATCCAACTTGCCTCCAGCAACTCCTGAATTCCAGAATATCCTGATAAACCTTAACTCTTGACTGCCCGTGTGGAAATTGGTGGGCACCCAGAGTTTAGGAAGGAAAACAATAAACTCCGAGTCAGTCATGTGACTGGTGTGAGAACTAAAACAGTTTATTTTTTTCTTTAAAATCAAAATAGAGGAATATTTTTAAAGTCAATTCGCAATGCTTTTAAAAATGAGACTACCATAAGACCTCCCACCACACACACAATGCAAACGCAGACTTGGAGGATATTTCTCCTTATGTTAGTCAAAGATGCTTGATACGCATTAAAAAAAAACATTTGATATTATTACTAGTGCATAGTGTAGAAAACATTTAGAAAGTAGAATATAAATCTTAGCCAGCATAGGTACCATTATAGTATGCTTACTATAGCTACCATATTAAATGGCAGGTTCTACAACTAAAACCGTACAAGTCTCGTATTGTTTCTTTGGATTTCCAACAAATGGTCAGGCTAAGGAACTTCCCATTGCCACATGGAAACGCCTCTGGAAGGACGTCCCGAGAACCTAACCGGATCTCTACCAACACAAGGCCGAGTTACCTTTCAAACTAGGTAACAACTGACATGAGTATGCCATCCCCCGGTCCTTTGGGACCTTTTACCGAGAGCTCTCTAATCAACATCACACCATAAAAATAAGTGTTTCAACATGAGTAAGCATCTGGGCTCCATACCATGATACCACCCTTTTCCAGAAGGAAATGCACATACCCTAAAGGGAGCTACCCCTCATAACCTTGCTGCATCTTTCCTGTTTTGACCATTCCGGGGTGTGAGGCTCGATGAAGTCACGTCCACAAAAACACGCTTTATACAAAGTCATGCCTTGGGTCAACAAATGATCATAGAAATGATCACCAAGATAGACGATCAAACAAATGATCCTATCACAAATAATCAACACAATGATCATTTCACAGCAACACTCAACATATCACATTACCAAATTGGGAATATATTGCTGATAACCTTCAATTATATAACCTATGAGCTCGTACGTCTCAGAGAAGGGTGTTAAGCTAAGAGAATAAATTCTCCGCCACCAACAGAAATATATTTGAAAGAAATCGGCTTTATATCTCAATTTGTAATGTCAGACATACTATCCATACAAGTCTGTTCCGGGATCGAACAGAACCAAAGGCACTTACAAAGAAGTCCTCGCAATCCGGATAATCTCTAATCACGACCAAATTTCCCATCACATATGGAGATCTCTATACCGGTGATCAGCCAGTGCAGAGACAATCAACAAGAAACCCTTTCGTTTTTGAAAATATCCGGTCTTCAACACCGATCTTCAAATGCAATTCATAACGACGCATCACATATTCGGGATGGGTTATCCGACCCCAAGGTCCTTTCCCGGTTAACCCGAATAGGGAGCGCTTATTTTAAAAAAAAATAAGTGTGGCATTCAATTTCAAACAAATCACAACAAATACCTATTTAAAGGTAAATATTGATAGTCGGTTATTGAACTATCAATGGATATGCACAACATCACCAGATTCCAAATTTTTTTTTCCAAATTATCTATTTTCCAAAAATATCTTTATAAGATATATATTTTCCATTCTTTAAAATAAATCAATATTTATTTTTAAACTCATTTTCCAAATTCTATTTATAAATTCCATATTGAATTTACATTCCAAAATATTTATGAATATATGATTTCCACTCGATTTCTAATATTCATTTTCAATTTATCTTTAAAAAGATAAATTCTCTATATTCACTTAATATTGGAAAAACATTTCCATACTTATTTATTTATAAGTAATTCACAAGCCTTTTAATTTTCTACACTTGGAAAATATTCAATATACTCTAATCGAAATTAAGTGTATATTTCATTCTTTAAGGAAATCATTCTCTTAAACATATTTATTTGGGCCAAAACGAATGTTGCGTAAAACATTGTTACGACAACCCAAAATCACTAGTATAGGGATTCGAAATTAAAATAGATATATAAATCCCAATACTATACAAAACATTTCCTTTCGGAAATCATCTATTATAACAACAGTGTTATAATCTACTATTTCCTTCTATTTCTCGAAAACGTCTATTTCAACAATGAATGTTGAAATCTATGGTTTCGATAGTTAATACATTTTAAAACATCTTTAGATCGTTTTAATTCTATTTAAAACATCACATCCAAAACATTTCTTTAACATATTATTCACTATTCAAAAACGTGAATATACTTGTTAACAAATTTTATTATTTCTATTCCTTTTATTCTAAAGAATTATTCACTGTCTAAAACGTGAATATAACTC
The DNA here is from genome assembly GCA_030765085.1 of Allium cepa. Classification (NCBI taxonomy): domain Eukaryota; kingdom Viridiplantae; phylum Streptophyta; class Magnoliopsida; order Asparagales; family Amaryllidaceae; genus Allium; species Allium cepa. The sequence continues at coordinate 324,756,914 of CM060939.1, forward strand.
CATTAATAAATTACAACTATTTACTTATCAAGATAAGTCGTTGCGGATTTATAAAATAAAGTTTATAAATTCCATTTCTATTTATTTTATAACACTTCCTCTTATAAATTTCTTTATTAATCTATTCAATTTCATATCTCAATGATATACTAAAAGTTCATATTATAAGTTAAATACTTATAATTTATTTGTTTGCAAAAACGTTCTTTTAAACTTCATAATTATAAATCTTATAATTTATAAGATTCATTTATTTATCCAATCTATTCCTTAAATAACTTTATAATTTTTATTTATAAAATTCCATTTATAACTTCACCGTTATAATCCTATAGATTTCATTCATTTATGAAATTCATTCATAGTTCATTCTAACACTTATAAAAGCTCGTTTTATAATTCAAGATATTTTAAATTTATAAATATCAATTTATAAATCTTTTATATGGATCAATTTATATTATTCTTTTAAAACATCTTTCAACTCCCTTATAATTTCATCATTTTGATTTATAAAATAATCAAATTTCATAAATCCTATTTTTAAACTTTTTATAATAAAATCAGAAATCCAAATTTTCACTATTTTATAAAATCATCAATCCCCTATTTTCAAAAATCAACTTTTAACAGTATTTCTCAAAAATATCATAATTTTTATAATTATAACGTTTATTTAGTTAAGATGAATCAATTCAATAAAATATTTTATAAACGTATACTTTCAAAAATCACTTTAGAAATCCCTTAAAAATCAAAATCGTTATTTTTAAACTTCAAAATTGGATCCGATGATGCAACGCATCAAATAGTCAATTACGACTTTCAAACATCATATATCGATATGATAAACAATCAAATATCACAATATCTGAATCAACAAATATTTGTGAGGAATCCAGTTGGATCCCTCCAACCTGTTTCCCTGCATCCACAGACATTAGCACAATACCAATTCCACTTCAAGGTGGAATATCGCGGTATATGGGATTTTATAAAATATTATCCGCTTACTAACGGCGCAATAGGGTCTCATCCGCTATACAATGCGGGAAATCAATCAACTACAATATATACATATGCCAATATATATATATATATATATATATATATATATATATATATATATATATTTCTATATATATAGATATATCCTACCATATCTAATATCACAACCAAATAACAATCAATAAATAACTGCAAATCCAACTTATAAATTTATTTGAGTGAGAAGTTCTCACCTTAGCTTTTATTTTGCAATCCATTTTCCATCTTGACTCGATTTCTTGATTTATACCTTGTATAAATATTTACACAATTTATTAATATTCGAAATAATCGAATAATAAATTTTCATTTGAAAATTTTGATTCATCGGTGATTTCATTTTAATAGTTAAATTAACTAATAGTTTTATTTAACAAATTTATCCTTTTATAAATTTCAATTTCAACTCGTTTCCTTTCAAATTTTGACATTCTAAAATATTAGATGATTAATTTAATATTCAAAATAAATCGAAAAATCAATTATCATTTAATAAACTTATTTGCAGCTATTTATTTATTTTTCTCAAATACACATATATCTACTTGTAAAAATAATCTGTATAGGTTTAAACTCTATTTTTTTTTTATCTTTTAGTAACTAAACTGATTTCCTTTAATAAATCTAATTGTCTAACCATTCGACAAATTTTATTTACTAACAATTTAATTTGAACAAATGATTCCATTTTCAAACCAATTTCTTTTAATAAATTTGTTTAACTAAAAATTTAAATTTTAAACTAAATTCCTTTTAAATAAATTATTTTTAACCTAGATTTTATTTTCTAACTAATTCCTTTTATTCTAAAATCTAATTTATAATAAATTACTTATTTATCTTTCTCACTGTTAATTAATTTTTTTTTTCATAAACTTTCAAATTATTAAGGTTAGCTGAAAATCAAAACTGCTTCAAACTTCACCCTACTGTAATAAAATTTTATTTCCTTTTTTTTAACCTATATATCCTGCAGTGAATAAGAATTAAATTTCCTAAACTGTAAAAATAATCCTGCATAATATATTTTTTTGTTTTTAAATTAAAACATGTCTGTGAATATATTTATATCTACATATATTTCTATTTACAAAAATTATTCTTCACTTTAGTGCAAAAATTCCTGCTTTCACATAAATTTATACATTTATAAATTTTTCTGTTTATATATTAAATCGGGTTTAAACAAATACCTTACTGTAAATTGAAATCCCAATCACGCAAGATCCTCCACCACTACCAAGCTTGGCCGCGACAATGCCCTAGCCGCCTCCATCATCTCGCGCGCCTCCAGTAGCCGCCGTGCCAGCCTGGAACCCTACTGCAACAATCCCCCAACTCGAGTTCGAACTGCATCGCGACCCCCCTTTTCCATTCGCCTGTCGTCATCGCCTAATCACGTGCGTCGCAACTGCCGCGAGCCTCGCGAGTGCCGCCCCTCCAATTCGTGGCCAATACGAGCGCCGCCTTCTCCATGCGCAAGCACGAAGAACTCGCGGCCTCCATCTTTGCTCGCGCGATCGATTTGATTCTTTTTTTTTATAGAACTGCGTTTCGATTTTTTTTTTTTGAAATTGAAAGAGAGAGAGCAGTCATGAATTCAAATTGATTTTTGTCTGAGAGGAAAGGGGCTTTGGCCATGTTTTTCTTCCTTTTAATTTGAACGAAACAGAAATGAAAAGGGGGAAGAATATTTAATATGGAATGATGTACGCTCGGCCATGTTATGCACGATTTGGGCGTGATCGACGGAGTGATTTTAGGCATAATGTTGGGGAAGATAACGTGTGTTTGTTTGACTAATTATAATTTAAATTTAATTTGAATTCAATTTGATCTTGGCGCGTTTACATGTCGTATGCTCACATAACAGCTCCGAAAAATACGAAACTTGAAATCCGAGAATAATTCAATATTACGGACCCAATGGAACTGGTTTCGTCGAATTCCGAGACTGTGCCTCGGACGGCTATTTTTAAATATCGATTCAAACGATATAATTTCAAAACTGAACAATTCACTTCCAAATTAAATTCTGAAGCTCCTAAAATCTTCAGTATTATCAATATGAATTTTACAAGCCTTTGAAATATTTTTAATCGGCTTAAAATTGAAGATTCAAATTATTATTCAATTTTCTATAGATTAAATTCTATAATTTAATCGCCAAATTCAAAGCTATATTGAAAATTCAATCCAAACCATCATTCAAATATTTAAAATTAATTAAATATTTTCAAATTAAATTATTCAAAATTCTAGGTCGTTACATATAGGGATAAAAGTATGACAAGGCACGTGAGCCAATACCCAAGGTAGGATACTACCATTTTACACTCCCAAGTCGGTGGTAATGCATCATAGCCATAATTGCCCACCGCGTCCAACACTCCCATAAAATCGGAGGGTGCGCACCAATCAATCACAATGTAAATGATGGTAATACGAAGAAGTGCGTCCGCTCGGGGTAGCTTGCCCACTTGGCCGGTACGGATCCTGTTTTAGTCATTTCGAATTGGCACAAGTGCCAGACTAATCCATTATCGTTCTCTTTCTTCAAATCCAGAAATCGCTGACAAATCCAACCACTTCGTTCTGGATCATCACTCCACGTACATAGTTGTCAAAGTGTTCCGGTATCGACAGAGAGTATGCTCATATCCGGCTCCTGTCTCTTTAACAACCAAATGTCATTTTACACACCGGATGGTACTTTTACATTTCGAAAAACAGTTCATACTTGATATCAAAATATCATATTCACTTAAAAATCAAATCCATTTTGAAATCATCATATTTACTCAAAATATACTATTTTAGTTTAAAATTATTTTCGCCTTAATATCTCAATTTCGATTCCAAAATTATTTCGGATTTCAATTTGGGTTATTACTTCATTTAACCCAATTCATATTTGAATCCATGATTTAAAAACAAACATTCCACCCTTGACCGGTTTGAATTTTTTTGAAAAATAGTTAAAATAGTGTAAATGGTTAAAATAATTTAAATGCTTAAGATAGTTTAATATAAAATAGTTTAAGTATTAAAATGGTTTATATGGCAAAATAATTTAGAAAACCAAAATAATTTGCATATTCAAAAAGATAGATTTTGAAACAATTTATATTAAAATAATTTTGTTAAAAATAGCTTCAAAGTCCAAACGACTCAATTCCAACTTCACAATTCAAATTTTGATTCAATTTCTATTCAATCGATTCAATTTCAATTTATTTTTGAATTAACTTCAATTCCAGTTTATATTCAAATCCATTTTTAATTTCGATTCCAAATTACTTCAGTTTCAGTCTCAATTCCAATCAATTCAATTCAATTTGAATTTCAATTTATATCAATTTCGAGCTCATTTTCAAAATATCTATTTAAAACATTTAAATCAAATCATCCTTCAATATTCAGTTTAAAATTCTCATCTTCTAATATAATTCAATTCCGAGCTCTATTTTGAAAATCATTTTAAATTACGTTTACCGTGACGACTCGAGATTTTCGACTTTTGGAAATCTATATCAATATGTCCACAGTATTAGGCAAACAGTCGAGTGCCGAAAATCCTAGATCGCTAGGGAAAAGAAGAAAGAGGTAGAGGAAGAAAATGTAAAACAACAACACAGAATCTCACAATCGAAGTGGAACAATATATAATAGATAACAACATGTCTCTGTACAAAAGAACTATAACTCTTTTTACGCATTACATCGTCAGAGTACGATACATCAATAACTCAATATTGGACAGTTATATAACTTCTCCTCACAAATGCTGAATATACAGCAAACCATACATAGCTGAATAAAAAACAAGTACGTATGATACGTCTCGTCATCCAGCTCGTTTCCTGAGCTTCATTGCATCCTATCCTGTATCTATAATACTTGGTCTGACCAAAGTATTATAATAAAATAACGCCGAGTCAGTCTAGAAAATCAGCGTGAGAAAACACACTCAATTTGAATTATTAAAGTTATCAAAATCTTTGAAAAACAAAGGTATCTCGTAAGATCACACCACAAATAAACATTACGGGTTTTTTCCTTACGATAACCCAAACGTTTGATATCAAAATCATCTAATATTATAATAGTGTCTAAGTACAAATAATTATTCAAATAGCCGAAATGCTTGCTCTCACGTTTTAGCATAGTTGGGCACAATTAAAAACGTACGACACATGTTGGAGAATGGATTCCAACTGAATGACTAGGCACTGGGGTACCACCTATAACAGTACGTGTCTAGGTATATTGTACCGTGGACCACGATGGATAACCTGCTACACAAGATCGGACCATCCCTAACCTGGTTAGGCCGAATATGCTATCACCCCGGGTGTTCCCACCCTTTATCGAGCTCCTTCCATACATGGTAATAATATCCGAGGGTATCTAGAAAGGTGATAAACATACCCTACTTAGGTGCTATCCACTTAGCCTTGCTGCATCCCCTACTTTTCAGTCGTTCTCGGTTGATGAGGCTAGAGGCTATGAATGACTAGGCACTGGGGTACCACCAATCACATTACACATCTAGAACAGCGTAACAAGGACCACGTTGGGATCCCCTACAACATAAGACCAGATTATCCCTAACCTGGATAGACCGAATATGCTATAGACCCAGGTGTTCCCACCCTTTTTCGAGCTCCTTCCACGAACTATAGTAATAATATCTGAGAGTATCTAGAAAGGTGATAAACATACCCTGATTGGGTGCTACCCACTTAGCCATGCTGCGTCTTTCCTGTTTTCATGCATTCCCGGTTGATGAGGTTAGAGGCTACGATTACCTTTTTAAGAAATTTTCATTTAGAATGCTCATTGTCCTCCAATGACAATGTACTATTAGCATTCATCCCTACAAGTCCGTTTTGGGTCCGAACGGAACCAATGGCACTATTCCTACTACATCCATTTTGGAGTAATCCTCAGAATTCATTGGATTAAAGTGGTTTTCAGATAGCTTATCTGATCCCGATCTCTCCGAAACAACGTTCGATATTTTCAGTACACTCAATCTCGGTTCTTTGGGAAACAAACAGATGAAATAAGATCGGAGATCACCTCCTAACCATTAGTGAACGGATTTCCATATCATCGTCCTAGAAGAATGAAACGAGTTTATACGTATAGTATCGCACCTCGAATGGTAACTGCACCATATAATTCTCGTATTTTCTTCAAGATATTCCCAAAGTTATATTTTGGGTCCAGATTTGACAGTCAGTTGTTTAACTATCAAATAAACAGTCACTCAACTAAATATTTTATTTTTCCACTGAAAGTAGTAAATCTCTTTTTATTTAATGTTAATAAATCAAATCTCTTTATCCGAAATATATACTTATCAAATTTAGTATGTTCACAAACTATTCTTTAAAAATATGTGAAGATCTTTAAAATAATCTGGAAAATACATCGTGGTATTAAACCACGGAGTCACAGCTCAATGGTTACGTCTCTATCCCATAGAAATCCAAGACTTAACTACATGCACTCACTGCATCCAATTTCGCCATGCGAGTATACTAATACTTCCCGAAAACTTTATTTAAAATTTTTCAAAATTATACTTATGAAAATTTCTATAATACCTTCTCCAAATTAAACTCTAGGAAAACTACTTTTTAAATAAAAGTTATTATATAAAATATTAATATTGAATAGTTTATCCTTTGAAAATAATAATACTGATTAATTATTAAATAAAAATTGACTTACTATAAACTGGCTAAACTAATATTTAAATATACTTTAAACAATTTTTAAACAACTAAATAATTAATTTTCTAAAATATTCTTTAAACCCCTTTAAAATTACCCCACTAATAAATAAAAATCCATCCTTCCATTTAAAAACAAACTCAGTTTCTCGATAAAATATATTTTCTTATTCCAATATAACCAGTCTAACACTTATAAATCTATCTCGATTTATTCCATATTTGATTTACGTCCCAATTCCGTAAATTCCCTTTCACATTTCCAAAAATAAATCTATCATTCGTTCTTAAATTGATTTACCAATTTCCTTATAAATTCTCACCATGAATTATAACTTTAATTTATCCACGGGTAATTACTTCACTTTATTTATAAACTTCGTTTATAAATTCCATAGTCTTATTTCTTGTTTATAGCTGTTTTCACAACACTTAATCCATTTAAAATAGATTTTCTAATTTAAATTCCATTTTTAAATTAATTTCTTAAATAACCCAAATATCCCAAAACCCAATTAAAATCAGATTCCACTTTCTTTTCACAAGAAATTTAGTAAATTTTTTTTATATCTTCTTTCCAAATTTTCTTTTTATCTTCCTAAACTATTTTAAATCTCGATTTTAAAAATAAATCCCTTTTACACCTAACAATATCTTAAGTTCTATTAATGAAAATCCTTTTATTTACATTATTCAAAATCTCTATTTTCCATATTCTGAAATTATCAAGCACAGAATTTCAAATTCAAGCTATTTATTTTTTTCCAAATTAATTTCCCTTATATAAGTCGAAATTTCACTATAAATATTTTACTTTCAATTTCCCTTTTTACTTTCTCTTAAAATAATCAATACTTATGTTAATGGTATTTTAAAATGCCAAAATCTATCCAGTAATACCATAACATCCAATAAATTCAATTTCCACTATAATCTATCACAGATTATTCATATAGACCATATATCAATATATATGAATTAAATTCAATAATATTGAGGAATTGAGTTGGATCCCTCTAACCTGTTTCCATGCATCCACAGATGTTAGCACAATATAAGAATACCAATGCCACTTCGAGGGGATATCACAGTATATAGGGTCATCCGCCATTATGCGAGGCGCATAGGGTCTCATCCGTTATATATATGCAGGAATATCAATATTTGCAATATCTATATGTACTACTATATATAATATCACATTCAACTGATAATAATTTATCAATCCAACCAATTAAGCAAAGAAAATCCATAATTGAGTGAGATTAACTCGGCTTTATTTTTATTTGCCAATATCTAGATTTTTTAACTAAATTAAAAATTCCAACGGACTTCGAAAAATTCCAAACCACCCCTAGAATGTGAATTTTGTAGCTATGAATTTATTATGATCGGCTTCGTCAATTTTTTAACCTCGCAAGAACATATTATCCATTTTTAACAGTCAATAAAATAAAAATTACTTAAACTTAATATGAAAATTAACTTAGAAATGAAATTTTTAAATAATTGAGCTTTATTGTAATTAGATTTATTACCTAAAATCTCGTGATCCACCTTCACACTTCTGCTCTTCCTCCACCCTTCGTCTGCCTTCCCAACGCACGTGCACACACTCGTCGAATCTCCTATCGACTTCACCGTCCAAATCACATCACGTCACAACATGCAAGTACCACCCAACCAGAATGCGACATAGCAGCCATTGACCCCATCAGTTCGCGATCTTCTTCCAGGTCGCGATGACCGAACTTGATCGAAGTTCACGAGTTCGAGGCAACTAATGCGCCTTCATCTCACAACCCCACAACCTATAGTACGTCCACCACTCAGCTAATCGACAAGCGAACCATCCCAGAAATCAAACACTAGGTCAACCATCCACCTCGTCTTCGCACTCTCGACGATTACTCCCCTCAACCACCTTCAAGTTTGCCACCGCGACAATCGCAATTAAGTTTCTTGCTTCCCTCATTTTTTTGATTTAAAGACATTGCTGGAAAACTTTTGAAGATAAAAAAAAGAGGGACACGTGATTTTATAATTCCTGATTGCAGAATGAGCTTCGTTTCCTCCCTTTTCTGATTGGAACTGATAGGGGGGAAAACACGCATGATTTAAGAGGGGGAAGACATGATTCTTGCATGTGGAAAAAAAGGCTACAATGGGTTGATGGAGAAAGAAAAGTAGCTAATGGGAATAATTTTAACTAATCAACATATAAATAAACTTTTATTATTTAAATTCCAAATCATCTCGATTTCGTAGCTTAAAATTTCGACCTCCTATCGAGGTATGGAACTAGCTGTTTATAATGTTATACCCCTCTTCCGAATGCAATGGAAAGGGTTTCGAATCCTATTATGATCATACGGAGAAAATAGCTTTTTGGACCTATTATTATACTGAATTTCCAATATAAATTTCAGCACGTTTATATCCCATACGATCAAACGATAACTCTAAACATTACAAAATTTGAAATCCGATAATAATACACTATTACAGATCCAATGGAATTGGTTTCGTTGAATTTCGAGACTGTGCCTCGGAAGGCTATTTTGAAATGTTAATTTAAATGATATATTTTTAAAACTGAAGAAATCACTTTTAAAATCAATTTTAAATTTTTTATTAACTTCATTATTATTAATATAAATTTTATAAGCTTTTAAATTATTTTTATCAAGCTTAGAACTCTAGATTCAATATTTTTCACAATCTCCAATTGTTTAATTCAATAACTAATTATCCAATAAATAGTTATATTTGAAATTCAGGTTAAAAATTAAATTTTAAATATTAAAAATAGATTAAATATTTAAAATTTAAATATTCAAAATTCTAGGTCATTACATTCCTCCCCCTATAAGAATTTCATCCTCGAAATTGCTAAGTAAGAAGAATGGTCCAAAATCACATTAACTATTTCAAAACCAATCAGTTTAAATAGCTTTCAAATTCAATTTTCATTGGAAACACACTATCGCTTTTACTAATTTCCAAATTCATCCCTAGATTACAATTAACATTATTTACCCAACCATTTCAAACTATAATTACAAATCCAATTTCAATTATAAAAAATTTTCTTCAAAATTTTTGTAACTCCTTAAAATTTTGAAAATTTCATCAGTGTCTCCTTTGCGTGGCTAGATCCGAAAAACTTAAAGCTTCCTCCACGAGACTAAATCCTCAAAACAAAATAAAACCCAGTGGCTCAATCAGAAAATCATCAATTTCATACAATACTTAAACACATACCTTTTCGTCGGGCAATCAAGTTTTACTTTTGAAATCGAATCCATCAATTTAGCTTTTGCTTTTTAATACCTGCACCTTATTTACCAAAACTATCCAACCATACAATTCAAAATCATTTTATTTATACCTTTTCAAAACTTAAAATATTTTCTTTTACTTAAGCCCGTACGATGTACATATATCATCCGTACACAATATCAAATCTGATCGCTTACTTGATCATATAATTTTACTTCCAAACTGGTATCGTTCACACGACTCTCTAGTGCGGACTTAGATCTGGTGTCTTGATCAGAAACTGTCGTTCTCCTTGCATAGCTATATATTATGGCAGAGAACTTCGAAATCAAAAATCCATATCCAGGGTTCGCCGTCGAAAATCGAGTGAAAAATCCCAATTCGGATTGATATAACTATCTTGAAATTTTATGCTCGAATCTGGATCAAATCGTCATGCGAATAAAATAATATATGTACAACTTACATATTAATTTTCAGTTGATTATTAGCCATATCAATTTCTTCTACTCACATTTATTTTAGTTTCCATTCACTTATTCACAATTATCCTTTTACAAAACTTTTATTTAATCTTCATTCAAATACTTACTCCGTATATTTTCCAAAACCAATTTTACTTAAGAATTCACCATTAATTTCTTAAGTCTATTATAAACATTTTATACAAAGCTCTTATGTTTATTTCCACTTCATTACCTTGGTTAATATCCATTTCATTCAAATTAAATTTCCCATTCTTATTTGAACTCAATTTATCTTCCAAATTTTAAATATTGAATTTTTGTCAACCATATCCCATACAATATTTAATTAAAAAATTACTTTAATTGGTTCCAACCTCTAATTCATTCCAAATTTCCATAAATTTCATTTCCAGAATTTTGTTCATTTAGTCCAACTCAAACTTGATTTTCAATTTCACTTTATTTAACATGATTCAAGTTAAATATTCCATTCCAATATTCAATTCCATTTAATTACTAATGAAATAATTTATTCCATTTACTAATTTATTCCAACTTAATAAATTCTATTTCAATAACTATTTCATTTAGCCTACTTAGTCTAAATTTTTCCAAATTCTCTTAATTCGAGTTAATTCCCATTCTAAATTTTGATAGGCGATCAGACTTATTCATATTCCATAAAACATTTTAGATCAAACTCTAAAGTTTTAAACAATTACTCAAGTATTTCAAAATCATTTTTGTAATCATATATACCAAAATCCCTTGGTATATCAAATTATTTCTTTGCATTTCCAACCAAAAACAGTTTTTCCAAAACAAAACTCCAATTTCAAATCATTAAGGTAGCAATTCTTCCCTTGGAAACTCGAAAATAGAAGTCGATGATGTGCAATCATTATCGAGATCATTATCCAGCGACCGAAGTGAGTTCAGTGTTTTTATTCCTTTAAAAACCATTTTTAAATATTATTATTCCAAGTCTCAATAGATACCATTTCCAATTTAAAAATATTTCCAAATGATATTAATTTTATTTTTTATTTTTTTCCGAGACTTGAAAAACATTTCAAACCAAAAGGAATCAAATTCCCACAACTTTCCATCTTTTAAATCCTTTATAAATCGATTTTTAGAAACCTTATCAATCTTTAAACATTCTTATGGGATTTCATTCCATTTCAGCTTATAAATCACATTCCCAAAATCATATTTACAAAATTCCATTTTGTTACATGAATTAATTTCTTTACTTTTGGTTATAATATTAACTTTTATTCAATTTCCACAACAACAATGGGAATAGTTTAATATTATCATTTCCTAACAACCAAGAAAACCATATATAACTATAATAATTCTTTTGAAAATTATTTCTTTTATATATAAAAATAATTTAGTTAAAATTATTTCATTTACCCATTTTCAAAACAATACCATGTCGAGTTGCTCTATTCAAGTGTTTAGAGATTCCTATCAATAATGTTAATTACTCGTGTTGACCAGAATCCATAAGCCACTAAACGAACCAATCAACACAATATAAAATAGTTTTATATTCACTATCAAATACGTGCTCATATCTATTAATACACTCAACTCATTCTAGGGTGCTACTGACCTATCTCTAATGAGCAATCCCTACTAGAACCAAGGTTCTCGCTTAACCTTCAGCTCTGATACCAAGTGTGATGACTCAAGATTTTCGACTTCTGAAAATCTACATTAATACGTCCACAGTACTACATGCCGAATAATTGAGTGTCGAATCTCATATCATTAGGGAAAAGAAGAAAAAGGTAGAGAAAGAAATAAAACATCAACACAGAATCTCACAATCACAGCGGAATAATATATAATCGATAACAACATGTCTTTATACTAAAGAACTATAACTATTTTTATACATTACAGCGTCAGAGTACAATACATCAATAACACAATATTGGGCAATTATACAGCTTGTTCTCACAAATGCAGAACGTACAACATACCATACAAAATGGAATAAAAACCAAGTATGTGTGATACGTCTCGTCATCCAGCTCGTCTCCTAAGCTCCATAGTATCCTATCTTGTATCTATAGTACTTGGTCTGACCCAAGTATTATAATAAAATAACACCCGAGTAAGTCTGGAAAACCAACGTGAGAAAACATACTCAATTTGAATTATTAAAGTTATCAAAATCCTTTGAAAAACAAAGGTATCTCGTAAGACCACGCCATAAATAAACACGATGGGTTTTTACCTTACGATAACCAAAACGTTTGATATCAAAATCATCTGATACTATAATAGTGTCTAAGTGCAAATACTTATTCAGATAGCTGAAATGCTTGCATCACACATTCCAACATAGCTGGGCACGATCAAAACTATACAGCGCTTATTGGAGAATGGATTCCATACGAATGACTAGGCACTGGGGTACCTCCTGTAACAGTACACGTCTAGAATAGCATATCGAGGACCACACCAAGATCCCCTACAACACAAGACTGGACTATCCCTAACCTGGATAGACCGAATATGCTATAACCCTAGGTGTTCCCACCCTTTTTCGAGCTCCTTCCATGAATCGTAGTAATAATATCCAAGGGTACCTATAAAGGTGGTAAACATGCCCTAATTGGGTGCTACCTACTTAGCCTTGCTTCATCTCTCCTACTTTTCAACTATTCTCAGTTGATGAGGCTGGAGGCTGCGATTACCTTTTTAAGGAATTTTCATTTATAATGCTCATTGTCCTCCAATGACAATGTACTGAGAGCATTCATCCATACAAGTCCATTCTGGGTCCGAATGGAACCGAAGGCACTATTCCTACTACATCCATTTTGAAATAATCCTCAGAATTAGTAGCGATTATCCCTTGCACTGTACTACTCCATCTTCAACTCCTTGCTCTTGCTTTCCTTTCAAAAACATATTTGTTGGATCGAAGTGGTTTTCAGATAACTTATCTGATCCGGTCACTCTGAAACAACATTCGATATTGTTGGTAAACTCAATCCCTGTTCTTTAGGAAATAAACATACAAAATAAGATCGTAGATCACCTCCTAACCGTTAGTGGATGGATTTCCTTATCATCATCCTAGAAGAACAAAACGAGTTTATACTTACAGTATAGCACCTCGAACAGTAAGTGTAACAACCCGCATATTTGTTGATTTTATATTTAAATGTTTTATTTAAATATTTTATTGATACTTGGAATTTAGTCCGAAAAGCTACTTTTTGCATACGGTCAAATTAGGACTCGGGACCACTCCCATTGAGTTTAAAATACCGTTTGCGACCTTTTTGAGTATAAGCTTCGATATGTTTGGAGAAAGTTGATTTTTGCTACTTTTTCACTTTGGGTTTGGGTTCAGCCCTATGTTTAACTATACCCAAATCTGAGCCACTCCTCCCCGTTCACCCTCACTTTCTCCTCTTTTCAGTTCTAAAAGCATCAATGGTGGGAGAGATGGGAAATTAAAAGTCTAAAAACCTAGTTTTCTTTTGCAAATCAAACTCTAGCTCCAAACTAATAGAAGAACCCATTGGTAAGCTTCTCTTCTTCTTCTCCAACTCTTTCTCTCTTTGATTTCAGAAAATTCCTTAACCTAATTTGGGAAATGTTTCTCTTATTAGCTTAGAATCAAGCTTCTTGAGTTGAATTTGAAGAGTGGTTGATTCTCCTTTGCTTTCAAGCTTCTTTTTCCAATTGCTTGGGTTCAAAAGTGAGATTTTTATCTCACATCTATGCTTATATTTATCTTCGATTGTTAGGTATGAATTCCTAACACTTATTCGTGTGCATTTGCTTTTGGTTTGGAATGGTTTTCTGAATATTCCAATTTTGGTGTTTTGAAAGCCAAATTCTTAAAAACCATAGCTTTGATGTTCAAATGTGTTTTTGGTGAGGCAACAAGGAGCTCATAGGGCCGGCTAGTCGATTGGCATAAATCCTAAGTGCCGATGCTCGTACGGTTGCAATTTGGTAGTGATTGGCCATTGTATTCAATGGGCTAGGAAGGGACTGGGAACAGGTTCGACCGACCGAGCCCTGTGGCCGGTCGACCGACCTGCTACTATGGTGCATAGGCACCTTTCTGTCTCTGGTCCGGTCAACTGGCTACAGGGCTCAGCCGACCGACCTGCTTCTCGAGAATTTTTGTGGAACAAGGTCCGGTCGACCGAGCTCTGTAGCCAGCCGACCGACCTGGTGCATTTTTGCCTATTTCGTCTAGTGGTTTGAATTTCCAACTTTAATCGATTCGTGTTGTTTCCTATGTGTTGTTATCATTTTTTATGACTTTGATGACTCCTTTTTAGGGATTTTTGAATATCCATTTCGATGGATTCTTTATCGATTTCGTTGGATTTTTATTCACATCTTCGTATGTGAATTTTAGTGATTGATTGTCCCTACAATCTTCTTTGTGATTTGTCACTTTAAAAATATAAAGGTTTCTATACTAGTAGTAAATATCAAAACTCTTTCTTCAAATGATTTCAACACTATTTTATAACAAAGCTCGTTTTCTCAAACCGATTTCCAATCTATTAGTATATACAAACCTTTACCTCACTCGTATGAGGAATCTAATTAAACGACTTAGTAAAACGAGTGGTATGAAACACTTGCGTTTACTTCGTCGGTTAATTCTTGGACTTGTTCGATTGAATCTCTTGTGACAATTTTCTAGTGGAGATCTACAATTTGTTCGTAAATATTTAAGTTAAGCTAGTGGTTATGGGACATGAAGCTAAGCTCATATATTTACTAGCTTACTGTAATTGACACTTCTTGATGATCATGACGATCATTTTTGTGATTTAGACTACCAATGTGCGATGTCTCTTTGTCTGCGAGGGAGACTAAACCCCGTTTTGTGGAGTTTCGACTCAAATTGATGGGTTAGCGCCCCATGGTCTTCGGGCCGTTCGTGTGTCAAAAATTAATGGCTGGCTACCATGAGATAGCGTCTCGTTCGTGTGATACATATGTTGGTGAGTTTTCATGCTCCCGTTCGTGCGATAGGCCTCCCCCCCTATTTTGTGTGATTTCTGGATTTCCTGTGTCGAATTCTGGAATTTTCTTCTTCACCTATTTTTGTGATTTCTATTGATATGATTTATCAATTTTCGTGCATAGGTGAATTCGTCTGTCATCGACTGGATTTCTTGAGATGATTTCTAGAATTTATGCTTCACCAATTTTTGTGATTTCCATTGATAAGTTTTATCAATATGTGTGCATTGGTGAATTCGTGTGTCATTGACTTTTGTGATTGACATTGATGTAATCGTCAATATTTATGGTTTGGTGAACGAAATGAGGAGTATGACATTTCCTTTGATTCTTGTGTAGATTTGGTGATATTGATTAATCTCTTGTTCATTTTCAATTACTTATATATATATCACAGCTTGGTATTGTGATTATTATGTGTTTAGTCATATCTCTGATTCTATATCGTTTCATCTGATATTTATAGTTAGACTGATCAGTTTATTATTTTCTTATTAAATAATACTCGGGTCAGACCGAGATGTTACATGTGCTTCATCTTGACTTCTCACTTGGGATTGATTTCTCTGACTTTTGGCTAACTACTTAGATTAGTAGTTTATTTTGTTGTATACACTTGAGATATGGACTCATAGTTGTATTCTTTTGTATAGCACGTGTTGCTATTCTTTTGTGTTATTGTGGATCTTTTTAGACCACTACTCTGATGTACACTTCCTAGTAGAATATTCATATCTATTTCCGCCTTTGTGATATGAATTATCTGTGACTGATTTATGTTATGCTTATTTCTATATTTGTTTCCGAAGGATTTATATAGCCACTGTGTAGTAGTTTTGAGTTTGTATCAGTATGTCGGATTTCCTCTCTTGAAATAAAATGCATGTTGTACTATCTGACATATCGGTGCTCGCACAAAGCAATTACATTGATGGTCGCTCCTCAACAGCCTTATACTCCGTGCTAGTTGACAGCATTGCATCGTAGTGTTCTTGGCTAGCGTGGGTATAGAGGTGGGGCGTCACATTAACTGTACTATATAATTCTCGTATTCCCTTCTAGATATTCCCAAAGTTATATTTTGTGTTCAGATTTGACAATCGATTATTTAACTATTAAATAAACAATCATTCAACCAAATATTTTTTCTTTCCACTAAAAACACTAAATCTCTTTTGTTTGAATTTCCAACTTTAATCGATTCGTGTTGTTTCCTATGTGTTGTTATCATTTGTTATGACTTTGATGACTCCTTTTTAGGGATTTTTGAATATCCATTTCGATGGATTCTTTATCGATTTCGTTGGATTCTTATTCACATCTTCGTATGTGTTAGTGATTGATTGTCCCTACAATCTTCTTTGTGGTTTGTCACTTTAAAAATATAAAGGTTTCTATACTAGTAGTAAATATCAAAACTCTTTCTTCAAATGATTTCAACACTATTTTATAACAAAGCTCGTTTTCTCAAACCGATTTCCAATCTATTAGTATATACAAACCTTTATCTCACTCGTATGAGAAATCTAATTAAACGACTTAGTAAAACGAGTGGTATGAAATGCTTGCGTTTACTTCGTCGGTTAATTCTTCGACTTGTTCGACTGAATCTCTTGTGACAATTTTCTAGTGGAGATCTACAATTTGTTCGTAAATATTTAAGTTAAGCTAGTGGTTATGGGACATGAAGCTAAGCTCATATATTTACTAGCTTACTGCAATTGACACTTCTTGATCATCATGACGATCATTTTTGTTATTTAGACCAGCAATGTGCGATGTCTCTTTGTCTGCAAGTGAGACTGAACCCCATTTTGTGGAGTTTCGACTCAAATTGATGGGGTAGCGCCCCATGGTCTTCGGGCCGTTCGTGTGTCAAAAATTAATGGCTAGCTACCATGAGATAGCGTCTCGTTCGTGTGATACATATGTTGGTGAGTTTTCATGCTCCCATTCGTGTGATAGGCCTCCCCCCTATTTTGTGTGATTTCTGGATTTCGTGTGTCGAATTCTGGAATTTTCTTCTCCACCTATTTTTGTGATTTCTATTGATATGATTTATCAATTTTCGTGCATAGGTGAATTCGTGTGTCATTGACTGGATTTCTTGACATGATTTCTAGAATTTATGCTTCACCAATTTTCGTGATTTCTATTGATAAGTTTTATCAATATGCGTGCATTGGTGAATTCGTGTGTCATTGACTTTTGTGATTGACATTGATGTAATCGTCAATATTTATGGTTTGGTGAACGAAATAAGGAGTATGACATTTCCTTTGATTCTTGTGTAGATTTGGTGATATTGATTAATCTCTTGTTCATTTTCAATTACTTATATATATACCACAGCTTGGTATTGTGATTATTATGTGTTTAGTCATATCTCTGATTCTATATCGTTTCATCTGATATTTATAGTTAGACTGATCAGTTTATTATTTTCTTATTAAATAATACTCGGGTCAGACCGAGATGTTACATGTGCTTCAGCTTGACTTCTCACTTGGGATTGATTTCTCTGACTTTTGGCTAACTACTTAGATTAGTAGTTTATTTTGTTGTATACGCTTGAGATATGGACTCATAGTTGTATTCTTTTGTATAGCACGTGTTGCTATTCTTTTGTGTTATTGTGGATCTTTTTAGACCACTACTCTGATGTACACTTCCTAGTAGAATATTCATATCTATTTCCGCCTTTGTGATATGAATTATCTGTGACTGATTTATGTTATGCTTATTTCTATATTTGTTTCCGAAGGATTTATATAGCCACTGTGTAGTAGTTTTGAGTTTGTATCGGTATGTCAGATTTCCTCTCTTGAAATAAAATGCATGTTGTACTATCTGACATATCGGTGCTCGCACAAAGCAATTACATGGATGGTCGCTCCTCAACAGCCTTATTCTCCGTGCTAGTTGACAGCATTACATCGTAGTGTTCTTGGCTAGCGTGGGTATAGAGGTGGGGCGTCACAGCTTGGTATCAGAGCCAAACTTCGGAACAATATGGAACAATTTAATAAGGATCATCGTCCTAAGTCCATCTTAGGAGTCATGCTTTAGGATTTAATTCGAGTCTTCGTACCGATTCATCCTATTTTCCTTATGATCCCTTGTTTATCTATCAAGATTGCTTGATATTCAATTTGGTGAATAACCTTTTTCTTCTTCTTGTTCTTCTTTCTTTCTAAAGGAAGAGAAATGTATAGACCAGGCCGCCCCAGAGCCGTACCTTCTAGCACTCCACCCCAAGATGGAGTTTTTATGACTGCTCAACAGCTTCTTGATTAATTGACAAATGCTCAAGCAGCTGGAGCTAACCCGGAACCTACTCACCCAAAGTCGGGATTTGCACGCTTGTGCAGCGATTACACTAATTTGGGTGGGGAGCCATTCAAAGGTTCCGAAACTATTATTGAAGTACAGGCTTGGCTAAGGTCATGCGATCGAATCTTTTCTCGCATGAATCTTATTGACCTTCACCGAGTTCAGGTGGCCTCTAGTATGCTCCGAGAAAGAGCATTGGATTGGTACGAACTTCTTATTTCTGAGATTAATGAAGCGGATCTTACCTGGGAGAAATTCCGAGAGCGCTTCGAGTTAAAATTCATACCAGAAGTTGAGAAGGTGACTTTGGCTCGCCGTTTTATACACCTTGTGCAAGGTGAATCTTCCGTGACAGATTATGTCGCGTCTTTTGAATCTCTCTCTAAATACGGGGTTGAATATATCAACACCCCATTGAAGAAGAACCAAAGATTTGTCTATGGTTTAAACAAAAATCTCAAGAAGCCATTACCTCTAAAGTTAGAAGTTTCTTTTGACCAACTCATTGATATCGCTCTTCGTCTTGAAGAGGCGGATAGAGAAAATGATGTTGAAGTGGAGGGTTCCAAACCAAACTTCAACAACAACAAGAAAAGGCCCAGTAAATTCGAAGGCCCTTATCCCAATAAGAAAGGGAAGCAAGCAACCCCTGTGGCAAAGACTTCTTCCTTTGGCCGTGGGGAATGTTATAATTGTGGTTCGAAGGACCATTACGCGAACAAGTGTCCAAAGTCTCTCTCTTGTCGCTACTGCAAAGGTCCCGGTCATGTTATATCTTCATGCCCCAAGCTTCAGGGCGGGAAGGAGGGAAAGCTTAATGTTGCTCAAGCCCCTGGCAACACGTCTCGTGGTCAAGGTATATCTCATTCTATCCTTGATGGAATTATTTTATTTCGTGATCATCCTATTCGAGTTCTTTTTGATAAGGGTGCGTCCCATTCTTTTATATCAAAAGAACTTGTCGATACTTTTTCTTTGGATGTTTTGTGTTTAATGACTTCTTTGAAAATTGCGAATCCGGTTGGTGGATCCGCAACAATCAGTTTATTGTGTAAAGATGTCGAGATTATTTTGTGTGATTTTCCTTTCCTAGCCGATTTTCATGTCATGCGTTATTTAGGCTTTGGAATGATTTTGGGAATGGATTGGCTTAACCGTTATGAAGCTCATATCCTATGTCCTGAGCGGACTATTCATCTTCGACATCCTCAATCTGTTAATCAGGTTTCTGTTATTCTTAAAGATTCGGATTCTGCTTTGGTTGCATCTTTATATTCTTTAAACCTCGTGATGACGATAATGATGACGAGGGTGATATTATTTCTCTTATTCACGTCGTTCGTGAATTTTCTGACATATTTGAGCCCGTTTTAGGATTACCACCTAAGCGAGCAATTGAGTTCAGAATTAATCTCATTCCTGGAGCTCAACCTATCACTCGCCCTCCTTATCGTATGTCCAATAAAGAAAATGAGGAGATGCGTAAACAATTATCCGAATTGGAGACGAAGCAGTTTATTCGCTCTAGTTCCTCGCCTTGGGGAGCTTCGGCTATTTTTGTGAAGAAATCCGGTGGAACACTTAGGCTTTGCGTTGACTACCGCAAGCTTAATGATCTTATTATCAAAAATAAATATCCTTTACCTTGGATTGATGATCTATTCGATCAACTTAGTGGTGCTAGAGTCTTTTCACAATTAGACTTGGCTACTGGATTTCATCAACTTCGTATTGCAGAGGATAGCATTCCTTTGACATCGTTCCGTACTCGTTATGGATCTTATGAATGGCTTGTTATGCCATTTGGTCTAAAGAATGCTCCGGCTTATTTCGTTGACCTTATGAATAGAGTTTTCAAAGACTTCCTCAACCGGTTTGTTCTCATCTTTATTAATGATATTCTTGTGTATTCAAAAACCGTGGAGGAACATGAAAAACATCTTCCGATTGTGTTGGAAACTCTTAGGAGTAATCAATTGAAAGCAAAATTTTCTAAATGCCATTTTTGGCAATCTAGTGTGAAGTTTCTCGGTCATATTATATCCGAATCCGGAATTTCAGTAGATCCTTCAAAGATTGAAGCGATTCAAGATTGGAAGAGACCGGAGAATGTGAAAGAGATTCATAGTTTTCTCGGATTGGCGGGTTATTACCGTCGGTTCATTAAAGATTTTTCTAAAATTGTTGTCCCTCTTACTGGCTTAACAAAGAAAGGTGTTAAATACATTTGGTCAGACAAATGTGAAGCTTCTTTTCAGAAATTAAAAGAACCCCTTTTCGATGCTCCTATTCCTGTGATTCCCAATGGAAACCAAGATTTTATTGTTTATACCGATGCTAGTCGCGTTGGTTTGGATGCCGTTCTTATGCAAAGAGAACGTGTTATTGCTTATGCTTCCAGGCAATTGAAGCCTGCCGAGACTAGATATGCCACTCATGATTTAGAGCTCGCGGCTATTGTTTTTGCTCTTCGGATTTGGCGTCATTATCTTTTAGGGGAGAAATTTGTTCTTTATACCGATCATAAATCCTTGAAGTATTTATTCTCTCAAAAGGAACTTAATTTGCGTCAATAGCGTTGGCTCGAATTTCTTGCACCATATGATCTTGATATTCTTTATACTCCCGGTAAGGGTAATCGTGTCGCCGATGCTCTTAGCCGTAAACAACAAGCGGTTGTTTCTATGATGATATCCGAATGGAACGATCTCGAGATTTTATCCACTTGAGAAATTCGAGACCGTGTTTCTGATTTATGTTCATCTCTTGTTTTATGTAGCCTTGAGGCTTATCCTTCTCTTTTAGACCGTATTCTTGAAGCTCAAAGGCTAGATCCCGAATTTGCTCCTCTTGGCCAAAATATTAAGGATAAAATTGATATTGAAGGTTTAAAAGACTTTGATATCGATTCTCGTGGCGGCATTCGGAAATTTGGTAGACTTATCGTACCAAATATTAGCGATCTTCGTAAAGATATTTTAGAAGATTCCCATCGCTCCAAATTTACCATTCATCCCGGTAGTAGTAAAATGTACGCGGATATGAAGCGACTTTATTGTTGGGAGGGAATGAAACTTGACATCACTAACTTCGTTAAGCGTTGCATGACTTGCCAACTCGTTAAGGCCGAACATCAAAGGCCCGGTGGGTTATTGCAACCTTTAGAAATTCCAATTTGGAAGTGGGATCAGATTTCCATGGATATTATTGACGGCCTTCCCCGTTCTCGTTCGGGTCATGATAGCTTATGGGTGATTGTTGATAGGCTTACTAAATCTGCCCATTTTATTCCCGTTCGGTCCAATCGGACCGTACCTCTTTTGGCCAAACTTTTTATTAAAGAAATTGTTAAATTGCATGGAGTTCCTACTTCTATTGTTAATGATCGTGATCCATTGTTTACTAGTGGATTTTGGAAGAGTCTTCAAAAATCTTTGGGAACGAAGCTTAATTTTAGCACCGCTTATCATCCTCAGTCCGATGGACAAACCGAGCGTGTGAATCAAACTCTTGAAGATCTTCTTCGTGCATGTGTTCTTGATTTTGGTGGAAGTTGGGAAGATCATATTTCACTTGTTGAATTTTCCTATAATAATAGCTTCCAATCTAGTATTGGTATGGCACCTTTCGAGGCACTCTATGGAAGGCCATGCCGATCTCCTTCTTGCTGGCTTGGGGCCGGTGAGAAGCTGGTTTTAGGTCCAGATTTTATTCGTGATTCCATAGAAAAGATTGAACTTATTCGACATAGGATGAAAGAAACCCAGAGTAGACAAAAATCCTATGCCGATAACCGGAGAAGGAAGTTAGAATTTTCTGTGGGAGATCTTGTGTTCATTTGTGTTTCACCTATGAAGGGTGTTGTACGTTTCAGTCGATCGGGAAAGTTGGCGCCTCGATATATTGGGCCATTTCCTATCACTGAACGTATTGGTTCCATGGTTATCGCCTTTTATTACCGGCTTAATTTTCTGCTATCCATGACGTGTTTCACGTTTCTCAACTTCGGAAGTGTCTTTGAGATTCCGATTCTATTCTTGAGCCCGGTGTTGTGGAAGAAATTGAAGTTTCACCTAATTTAACTTATGAGCAACATCCTATTCGAATTATTGCTTCGGAGGTCAAACGTCTTCGAAATAAAGATGTTCCACTTGTGAAAGTTCAACGGTCTTCAAATCTTAAGGATTGTTCTTGGAGTCTAGAGAGTTCATCGAGCGATCACATCCGGACTTACTTTCCCGTGCTCTTAAAAGTGAACCTTTTATTTCAAATTTCTTTTGTGTTGAATATGCTTTTATGGTTGTTACTTTATATTCTCTTCTTAAATATTGCGAGGACGCAATTTCTTTAAGGAGGGGAGTCTGTAACAACCCGCATATTTGTTGATTTTATATTTAAATGTTTTATTTAAATATTTTATTGGTACTCGGAATTTAGTCCAAAAAGCTACTTTTTGCATACGGTCAAATTAGGACTCGGGACCACTCCCATTGAGTTTAAAATGTAGTTTGCGATCTTTTTGAGTATAAGCTTCGATATGTTTGGAGAAAGTTGATTTTTGCTACTTTTTCACTTTGGGTTTGGGTTTGGGTTCAGCCCTATGTTTAACTATACCCAAATCTGAGCCACTCCTCCCCATTTACCCTCACTTTCTCGTCTTTTCAGTTCTAAAAGCATCAATGGTGGGAGAGATGGGAAATTAAAACTCCAAAACCCTAGTTTTCTTTTGCAAATCAAACTCTAGCACCAAGCTAATAGAAGAACCCATTGGTAAGCTTCTCTTCTTCTTCTCCAACTCTTTCTCTCTTTGATTTCAGAAAATTCCTAAACTTAGTTTGGAAAATGTTTCTCTTATTAGCTTAGAATCAAGCTTCTTGAGTTGAATTTGAAGAGTGGTTGATTCTCCTTTGCTTTCAAGCTTCCTTTTCCAATTGCTTGGGTTCAAAGGTGAGATTTTTATCTCACATCTATGCTTATATTTATCTTCGATTGTTAGGTATGAATTCCTAACACTTATTCATGTGCATTTGCTTTTGGTTTGGAATGGTTTTGTGAATATTCCAATTTTGGTGTTTTGAAAGCCAAATTCTTAAAAACCATAGCTTTGATGTTCAAATGTGTTTTTGGTGAGGCAACAAGGAGCTCAATGAGCCGGGTAGTCGATTGGCATAAATCCTTAGTGCCGATGCTCGTACGGTTGCAATTTGGTAGTGATTGGCCATTGTATTCAATGGGCTAGGAAGGGACTGGGAACAGGTTCGGCCGACCGAGCCCTGTGGCCGGTCGACCGACCTGCTACAATGGTGCATAGGCACCTTTCTGTCTCTGGTCCGGTCGACTGGCTACAGGGCTCAGCCGACCGACCTGCTTCCCGAGAATTTTTGTGGAACAGGGTCCGGTCGACCGAGCTCTGTAGCCGGCCGACCGACCTGGTGCATTTTTGCCTATTTCGCCTATTTGTTTGAATTTCCAACTTTAATCGATTCGTGTTGTTTCCTATGTGTTGTTATCATTTGTTATGACTTTGATGACTCCTTTTTAGGGATTTTTGAATATCCATTTCGATGGATTCTTTATCGATTTCGTTGGATTCTTATTCACATCTTCGTATGTGTTAGTGATTGATTGTCCCTACAATCTTCTTTGTGGTTTGTCACTTTAAAAATATAAAGGTTTCTATACTAGTAGTAAATATCAAAACTCTTTCTTCAAATGATTTCAACACTATTTTATAACAAAGCTCGTTTTCTCAAACCGATTTCCAATCTATTAGTATATACAAACCTTTACCCCACTCGTATGAGAAATCTAATTAAACGACTTAGTAAAACGAGTGGTATGAAACGCTTGCGTTTACTTCGTCGGTTAATTCTTCGACTTGTTCGATTGAATCTCTTGTGACAATTTTCTAGTGGAGATCTACAATTTGTTCGTAAATATTTAAGTTAAGCTAGTGGTTATGGGACATGAAGCTAAGCTCATATATTTACTAGCTTACTGCAATTGACACGTCTTGATCATCATGACGATCATTTTTGTTATTTAGACCAGCAATGTGGGATGTCTCTTTGTCTGCGAGTGAGACTAAACCCCATTTTGTGGAGTTTCGACTCAAATTGATGGGGTAGCGCCCCATGGTCTTCGGCCCGTTCGTGTGTCAAAAATTAATGGCTAGCTACCATGAGATAGCGTCTCGTTCGTGTGATACATATGTTGGTGAGTTTTCATGCTCCCGTTCGTGTGATAGGCCTCCCCCTATTTTGTGTGATTTCTGGATTTCGTGTGTCGAATTCTGGAATTTTCTTCTCCACCTATTTTTGTGATTTCTATTGATATGATTTATCAATTTTCGTGCATAGGTGAATTCGTGTGTCATTGACTGGATTTCTTGACATGATTTCTAGAATTTATGCTTCACCAATTTTCGTGATTTCTATTGATAAGTTTTATCAATATGCGTGCATTGGTGAATTCGTGTGTCATTGACTTTTGTGATTGACATTGATGTAATCGTCAATATTTATGGTTTGGTGAACGAAATAAGGAGTATGACATTTCCTTTGATTCTTGTGTAGATTTGGTGATATTGATTAATCTCTTGTTCATTTTCAATTACTTATATATATATCACAGCTTGGTATTGTGATTATTATGTGTTTAGTCATATCTCTGATTCTATATCGTTTCATCTGATATTTATAGTTAGACTGATCAGTTTATTATTTTCTTATTAAATAATACTCGGGTCAGACCGAGATGTTACATGTGCTTCAGCTTGACTTCTCACTTGGGATTGATTTCTCTGACTTTTGGCTAACTACTTAGATTAGTAGTTTATTTTGTTGTATACACTTGAGATATGGACTCATAGTTGTATTCTTTTATATAGCACGTGTTGCTATTCTTTTGTGTTATTGTGGATCTTTTTAGACCACTACTCTGATGTACACTTCCTAGTAGAATATTCATATCTATTTCCGCCTTTGTGATATGAATTATCTGTGACTGATTTATGTTATGCTTATTTCTATATTTGTTTCCGAAGGATTTATATAGCCACTGTGTAGTAGTTTTGAGTTTGTATCGGTATGTCGGATTTCCTCTCTTGAAATAAAATGCATGTTGTACTATCTGACATATCGGTGCTCGCACAAAGCAATTACATTGATGGTCGCTCCTCAACAGCCTTATACTCCGTGCTAGTTGACAGCATTGCATCGTAGTGTTCTTGGCTAGCGTGGGTATAGAGGTGGGGCGTCACATACTATATAATTCTCGTATTCCCTTCTAGATATTCCCAAATTTATATTTTGGGTTCAGATTTGACAATCGATTATTTAACTATTAAATAAACAATCATTCAACCAAATATTTTTCTTTTCCACTAAAAACACTAAATCTCTTTTTATTTACTTTTAATAAATTAAATCTCTTTATCTGAAATATATACTCATCTTATTGAATTTAGTATGTTCACAAACTATTCTTCAAACATATTTAAAGATGTTTAAAATAATCTGGATAGTACACTACGATATCAAACCATGGAGTCACAACTCAATGGTTACGTCTCTATCCCAGAGAAATCCAAGAGTTAACCGCAGGCACTTATTACCTCCAATTTTGCCATGCGAGTATACCAATACTTTTCGTAAACTTTATTTTTTTTTAAAAAAATAACACCGATAAAAATTTCTATAATAACTTCCTCCAAGTTAAACTCTAGGAAAACTACTTTTTAAATAAAAGTTATTATATAAAATATTAATATTGAATAGCTTATCCTTTGAAAATAATAATGTTGGTTAACTCTTAAATAAAAATTGGCTTACTATAAACTAGCTGAACTTATATTTAAATATACTTTAAAGAATTTTAAACAACTAAATAATTAATTTTGTGAAATATTCTTTAAACTCGTTCAAAATTACCCTGTTAATAATTAAAAATCCTTCCTTCCTTTTAAAAACAAATTCAATTCCTTGATAAAATATATTTTTAAATTCCAATATAACCAGTCTAACATTTATAAATCTCTCTCAATTTATTCCCAATTTGATTTACGTCCCAATTTCGTAAATTCCCTTTCACATTTCCAAAAATAAATATATCATTCGTTCTTAAACTGATTTACCCATCTCCTTATAAATCGTCATCATGAATTTATAACTTCAATTTATCCACTGATAATTACATAACTTTATTTATAAACTTCGTTTATAAATTCCATAGTCTCATTTCTCATTTATAACTGTTTTCAAAACACAGTCGATTTAAAATTGATTTTCTAATTTAAATTCCATTTTTAAATTAATTTCTTAAATAACCCAAATATCCCAAAAACCTAACTAAAACCAGATTCCACTTTCTTTTCATAAGAAATTTAGTATAACAATTTTATATCTTCTTTTCAAATTTTCTTTTTATCTTCCCAAACTATTTTAAATCTTGATTTTAAAAATAAATCCCATTTACACTTAAAACATCGCTTAAGTCCAATTATCGAAAATCCTTTTATCTACATATTCAAAATCTCTATTTTCCATATTTCGAAATTATCAAGTACAAAGTTTTATACACTGTAAATAATTTACAGGATAATACAGTATATATCAGAATAAATAAACATCCAAATCATCCAAAATATCAACCAACAACATCCATCGCAATCAATCACCCGAACAGTCAATACTGTAGGATCGATTTCACCCTAGAGGGGGGAATAAGGCGATGCTATTAATTATAAAATTATTTGCTGAAATTTATAAAATTATTTGAACACAGATCATAGAATAATAGCAGAATAATAAATGCAGAAATAGAACGACACAGAATTTACCCAGCTTCGGCAAAACCCTGCCTACGTGCTGCCCTCAAGGTTTCTACTAGAAATTAAGTAGTCACACGCTTACACACGTAAACTCGCGACACCCGCTACTGACTAACCTAAATCTACGCTCAAAACCCTGCCACAACTCAGCCACTGAGTTGTGAATTCTCAAACTACGCCACGTAGTTTGTCCCCTAGTCCAACGACTAGAAATTATATAAGTTTAAAAAGAGAATTTCAAATTTATAACAATTAAAAATAAAACAACCCTAATTAAAAATTAAAAAGCCCTTATACACTTAAAATAAAAAACCGGCCCCTTTTATATTATTTAGCCCGATCCTTTTTTGTTAGTGGCAGCTTTGTTCTTTATTTGCAAATTAGGGCTTCGTTCCCTTTGTTCCAAATTAGGGTTACCGTATAATTCGTAGAAGCCGATTCTAATTTCTCGATTGAATAGATGCTTTGGCGTCCCTTTTCTGTCAATCGATGGTCTCTGTGATTCGCTTGGACTGCTTTGAATTTGATCGAGTTCGAGATGGATTCGGTATGTAATTTATTCCTTTTTGGTTTTCTGTTATGCTTAATTGAACTCGATGATTAATTGACGATGATGATTGTGGGTTTTATATGTGTTCGATCTCCTTTATTTGCGTTCGTATATATTTGTTTGAACTTGTCAAGTAATTTGCTTGGTCGTTCGATTTCGTTTGGATGTTGATGATTTTACTGACTTAATCAAATTCGTATAAATTCATGCTACTTGGTTGACAAGGTTTTGATTTTGAGCTGTTCAATATCCTTGGCCATCACGGTTTGATTTTCATTTGACTTTGGCATTGACTAACTTGATTTTGTGATGTTGATCTTTTGAATTCAACTTCGTTTTTCCGACGACTTCGGCCTTGACATTGATCGTGTTTACTTCGGCCATTATGATTTTTTAAACTGCTGGATATTGCTCGAACTGTACACTATTTATTTGCATATAAACTTGTATTCTTTGTTCCATCACTGCATTTTCATCACTATATTTCCATCACTGCTGTATCTGGTTTTAACTTGAATTTTTGTCATTTCTGACTTTGGTCATATTGAACTCTGTAGTCTGATTTTGTTGAGTTTGATTATCCATTGTAGCTTGTCTGCATTGTGTCATAGCTACATGTTTTGTTTTCATATTTGTGCACATTAAGCCTTTGTCTTTGTTGCCGTGTTGCCATATCTTTGGTGCACTTGGTTTATGAATCACTATTCATTTGTTTTCGTTGCTGCATTGACTTGATATTGTCACTCCCCATGTATTTGCAGTTTGCATTTTTGGTTATACTGTCTTGAGCTAGAGTATTTGTTGTGTCCTTTGTGCATTGTTGCTATAGTTGACTTGAAACTGCTTCGATTTGAGTTTGCATTGTTTTGACCTTGCACATTTGAGTTTCACTGTGCACTGCTTCGAGTCAGGTTGTATTGTCACTATTGTGTGCTGTGCCATTGCTTAGTTTATTTCTTTCTCATCGTGGCATTTGTTTTGGTACAACTCCATTATGCATACACAGTTGGCTCATGATGTTTGATGTGTGTATTGGTGGTATTGCTGTTAGCTTTGGTTTGGACTTGCAGTTGAGTTAAGTTGCAGACTTCATGTTTCCTTGACTTTGGTTGTTGCATTTGTATCACTTGAGACTGTATGTAGATGTCTTGACCACTTGATTGCATTTGGATTTGTTTTTCGAATTACACTTGAGTTGAATCCAACTTGTAGCTCGGATTTGACCTTGTGCTGAAAGTTGTGACATTATTTTATTGCACTTGAGTTGAATCCGATAATTTGGGTTTGACCTGTGCTCACCTGTCCCTGTAAATTTATCAAGTGTATATATATCGGTGTGCATGGCCTTGTGGCATATACAGTGATACATTGTGTATGTCACAAGCTGTTCGTGTATGATGAATTCAAAGTTAAATGATGACGAACAACCCAAATAACCGAGGCAAATATTATTTTCAAAATCCACATTTTATTTTATACTGCAAAAATATTTCCTTTTCAATTTTACCGCGTATATATTTATTTTTGCAGATTGCTCAGATGCTGGATTCGTATTGGAATGAAGTTGAAGATAAATTATGAGTGAATGAGCGATATGTAGTGAGAACATTTGTAAATGTGAAATTGTGATGTAATCAAAGTTGTGTATGTATAGTGAGTGCTCAAATTTGTACTATTCAAAATTGTAATAAATATTTGTTTGAATAAACAATTCTGTTTGAATTCAAATTCTGTGTTATTTATTTTTATTCAGCAAATATTTATTTAGCCTATGAAAAATAAAATAGTATATTAACAAATACATTTACACGAATATATATATGTTTATTATCATCAAACAAAAATCATATAATAGCATATTCAACAATCTCCCCTTTTTGATGTTAACAAACATATATTTATGATTTTGAATATGGTAAATGTATTTGATCATTGATATGCTCTAATCGCTCCCCCTATTTAAATGCTTCCTCTCTACACAAAGCTCCCCCTACATATATGCATACAATTAAAAATATGCAAATGAGCCTAGATGTAAATAGAAAATATTTGACCTTTGCTTGATTTTAGTTGACAAAATCTTAACTTTTCTCTCCCCCTTTTGTTATCAGCAAAAGAGTAATAGTGTTAGAGAAAATAGAGATAAAGTGATCGATATTAATCCAACATTAAAACTCAATTGAATATAAATATTAAATTTCAATAAAAAATCAAACGGAAATCATAAATATTTTGTTAGGTGCATATTCCACTTTTAGAATGATGGGAATGATGTCATCATATAAAACCACACAGTTGTGTCTATTTTTGGTATATTTATATCAGGAATTTGAATATCTACTAACCATGCATAACCGTTAGGCTTTTAAATGAGATTAGTAGTATTCCAATTTTTTTTTTAAAAATGAATCCAAGTATCTTCTAACCACGCATAACCGTGAGGACTTTTAAATGGGATTAGAACTTATTTATTTTAAAAATCAATTTTTGATATGCGTTCCATACACGCATAACCGTGAGGACTTTTAAATGAGCATGGAAGCATATAACAAATTCCAAGTAATTCATCCATGCATAACCGTGAGGACTTTTAAATGAGAGTGAATACTTTGGTATTTTTTTAAAAGAAATATAAAATGAAAAACGAATGATTCCTATTTAAAGTACCACATACCGACGAACTATATAGAATTTTGATGAGTGACGGTCGTTAGAAATATGATAGAAAAAGAGATGGTCATGGAATTTTTACCAACAAAAAGTTTTATAACTCTTATTTAAATTTCTAAAGAAATTTACTAATTATACCGTCTCGGGTTATAATGTATGATTAATATTAACACTCATCCCTTTTTCAATCACTATTCATCTTTTCAATAATCATTAGGGAGTCAGATTAGTCAATGTAATCATTTAAAATCAAATTCAAAAATAATCATTAAATCAATTTTTCTAAAAATTACCAATCTGAAAATATGGTCAAAAATGATTTTCTCGAGGGGGTTATATGAGAAAAAATTTCTGCTATTTGAAAATTATTTGAATTGAAAAATATGCAGATATTTTCTTTGAAAAACAATGCATACTAAATGTCTCAACAAAAATCACGTTCAACTAGTAATTTTTTCTACCAACTAGGTTACCAGTGTAATCTACATCTGAGTTTCTCTTTCACTCAAAATTATCATTAATTGAATTTGATAGACCAGAACATGAAGTGTGCAACAAAATATCTCAAAATCAATTTTAACAGCTTTTTAGATGACATTCTCCTGAATTTGAATTGAAGCTGCGTAAATAATCAAAAAACCGTGAATATAGAGTTAGCCGTATTATAACCAAATGCATTATCATCCAACAAAACACTCTTTTTAATCCAAACTAATGTATATGAAGTAATTCAAAGAATATAGAGATTTTGGCATAAGAATATAATTGGCCAACAATTTTGTACAAGTCAGAATGAAAATCATCATTTTTTCATCATCTCAGTATTGGCTGATTTAACTTAGATTACGGTGCAGATTATCACATTAACTATATCGTTCAAATAAATATACCATTACCTGTTTTACCTTTATGATATTTTTCGTTGTTGTCCATTGTGATTCTGTCACCTTTATACTAGGCTAAGGAAATTTGCTCTGTCGCCCGTTGTGTTTTTGGAACAGCCAAAATCCGGAGAACACTATTGTTGTTCCTTAGCCTGCCACCACACCTACACGGAAAAAGATTTTTGTGACCTATTTGTTTTTATAGGTCCATGGTTGTTAGTGGAAGAATACTTAGAAAATAATTTTGTGGAGACCCAAAACTATTTATAATTGTTCCCTTCAGCATCCAAATTTGTTTAACTTTGAGAGATTTTATATTTGTGCCTTTTGGAACCAAAATCGGTATAGTTTTCAATGTTTGGGTCTATACCGAAAACTATTTTTATTGTGCCCAAATTTTCTACAAATTGTGCACATAGAATTGACTTGATTAATATTGTTTTCAACAATTTTCGATTGATTATATCCAAGTCCTTGTCTATCTGTATTAACAGTTTGCTTCACTAATAGCATATTCAATGATTTTTCACTTTTTGAAAATTTATCTAAAGTCGTTGATAATTATTGGACTTGTATTTTGAGAGATTCATTTTCGTTTAACAATTGTGTGCACTTTTTAATAGAATTCTCTCTTCTAGTATTTTCACTCTCTTTTAAAATCAGAGTTTCATTTTCAAGTAATTTTATATTGATTTCTATTTTTTAATTTCTTCTTCGAATGTTGGACACTTATCACACTTAGGGATCCTACTTTGATAGTTTTTAACTAATTGGTCAAGTTGTTCATTTAATTCTATCAAAGTATCTTTTTGTGATTCAAGTTTGGCATACTTCTCCCTAAGTCGTTCAAAACAGCCATGTACTACGTTGAAATACATAAGTAATTCAAAGTGAGTAAGTTTTGATACCTCGCTTGGCTCGTCATCGTCACTATCAGTTATATTTCCATGAAGGCACATATCTGCTTTCTCACTCTCACTGCTATCGCTTTTATTCCACGTGGCTGCAAAAATTTTCCTTTTTGACTTATTTTCCTTGCCGTGTTGAATTCGAGGATAATTGGGCATGATATCACCGGCTTTGTTACAAATGATCCCGTGTTCTTCTGAGTTGTCTGGTGCTTTAATTATTCTGCTTTTCAATTGTTGATTTGGAGCTGGATTTCCGTATTTGTGGTTCCATTTTTTGAATTTCTTCATTATTAACGCCAGCTCAGCTGCTCCATCATCATCATCCTCATCACAACTGCTTTTTACAAATCTTGTTAAGCACTTTTCTTTAACTGAGTTGGTTGTGGAGGATTTCTCATTGCTGTTGACTTTTGCACCATATATTGCATCGAAAGTATTCCAGATTTCCTGTGCATTTTGACAATGAGAGATGAAATTAAAATTATCTTGATTAATATGAGAATATAATATATGCGTAGCAAGAGCATTAATCGAGATAATTTTCTCGTCGGTTATATCACACCCATTTTCAATAATATTCCAACATTTAATATTAACAGATTTCAAATAAAATTCCATTTTTAATTTCCAATTCAAAAAACTGTTCCATCAAAAACGGGAGGAATAATATTGGAACGACCCTCAACAAAAGTAGCCATTTTAAAAATTCAAGTTTTAAGACAAAAATTGGTTTTTGTGAAATCAAAATTTTAAAACAAAAAAGGGCTTTTGCACCTAGCTCTGATACCACTTATAGGATCGATTTCACCCTAGAGGGGGGGTGAATAGGGTGATGCTATTAATTATAAAAATTAATTGTGGAAGCTTATAAAATTATTTTAACACAGATCACAGAATAATAGCAGCACAGATAATAGCAGAATAATAAATGCAGAAATAAAACGACACAGAATTTACCCTGCTTCGGCAAAACCCTGACTATGTGCTACCCCTAAGGTTTCTACTAGAAATTAAGTAGTCACACGCTTACAAACGTAAACTCGCGACACCCGCTACTGGCTAACCTAACTCTACGCTCAAAACCCTGCCATAACTTAGCCACTGAGTTGTGAATCAAACTACGCCACGTAGTTTGTCCCCTAGTCACACGAGTAGAAATTATACAAGTTTAAAAAGAGAAATACAAATTTAAAACAATTAAAAATAAAACAACCCTAATTAAAAATTAAAAAGCCCTTATACACTTAAAATAAAAAACTGGCCCCTTTTATATTATTTAGCCTGTTCCTTTTTTGTTAGTGGCGGCTTTGTTCTTTCTTTGCAAATTAGGGCTTTGTTCCCTTTGTTCCAAGTTAGGGTTATCGTATAATTCAAAGAAGCCGATTCTAAGCGCTCGATTGAGTAGATGCTTTGGCGTCCCTTTTTGTCAATCGATGGTCTCTGTGATTCGCTTCGACTGCTTCGAATTTGATCGAGCTCGAGATGGCTTCAGTATGTAATTTATTCCTTTTTGCTTTTCTGTTATGCTTGATTGAACTCGATGATTAATTGCCGATGATGATTGTGGGTTTTATATGATTTCGATCTCCTTTATTTGCGTTCATATATATTTGTTTGAACTTGTCAATTAATTTGCTCAGCCGTTCGATTTCGTTTGGTTGTTGATGATTTTACTGACTTAATCAAATTCATATAAATTCGTGTTACTTGGTTGACACGGTTTTGATTTTGAGCCGTTCAATATCCTTGGCCATCACGGTTTGATTTTCATTTGACTTTGGCATTGAATAACTTGATTTTGTGATGTTGATCTTGTGAATTCAACTTCGTTTTTCTGATGACTTCGGCCTTGACACTGATCGTGTTTACTTCGGCCATTATGATTTTTAACTACTGGATATTGTTCGAACTGTACACTGTTTATTTTCATATAAACTTGGATTCTTTGTTCCATCACTGCATTTTCATCACTATATTTCCATCACTGCTGTATCTGGTTTTAACTTGAATTTTTGTCATTTCTGACTTCGGTCATATTGAACTCCGTAGTCTGATTTTGTTGAGTTTGATTATCCATTATAGCTTGTCTGCATTGTGTCACAGCTGCATGTTTTGTTTGCATATCTGTGCACATTAAGCCTTTGTCTTTGTTGCTGTGTTGCCATATCTTTGGTGCACTTGGTTTATGAATCATTATTGCATTTGTTTTGGTTGCTGCATTGACTTGATATTGTCACTCCCCATGTATTTGCAGTTTGCATTTTGGTTATACTATATTGAGCTAGAGTATTTGTTGTGTCCTTCGTGCATTGTTGCTATACTTGACTTGAAACTGCTTCGATTTGAGTTTGCATTGTTTTGACCTTGCACATTTGAGTTTCACTGTGCACTGCTTCGAGTCAGGTTGTATTGTCACTGTTGTGTGCTGTGACATTGCTTAGTTTATTTCTTTCTCATTGTGGCATTTGTTTTGGTACAACTCCTTTATGCGTACATAGTTGGCTCATGATGTTTGATGTGTTTATTGTTGGTATTGCTGTTAGCTTCGGTTTGGACTTGCAGTTTAGTCGAGTTGCAAACATCATGTTGCCTTGACTTTGGTTGTTGCATTTGTATCACTTAAGACTGTATGTAGCGGTCTTGACCACTTGATTGCATTTGGATTTGTTTTTCGAATTACACTTGAGTTGAATCCAGCTTGTAGCTCGGATTTGACCTTGTGCTGAAAGTTGTGACATTATTTTATTGCACTTGAGTTGAATCCGATAATTTGGGTTTGACCTGTGCTCGCCTGTCCCTGTAAATTTATCAAGTGTATATATATCAGTATGCACGGCCATGTGGCATATACAGTGATACACTGTGTATGTCACAAGCTGTACGTGTATGATGAATTCAAAGTTAAATGATGACGAACAACCTAAATAACTGAGGCAAATATTATTTTCAAAATTCACATTTTATTTTATACTGCAAAAATATTTCCTTTTCAATTTTACCGCGTCAATATTTATTTTTGTAGATTGCGCAGATGCTGGATTCATATTGGAATGAAGTTGAAGATAAATTATGAGTGAATGAGCGATATGTAGTGAGGGCATTTGTAAATGTGAAATTGTGATGTAATCAAAGTATTGTATGTATAGTGAGAGCTCGAATTTGTACTTTTCAAAATTGTAATAAATATTTGTTTGAATAAAAAAATTCTGTTTGAATTCAAATTCTGTGTTATTTATTTTTATTTAGCAAATATTTATTTAGCCAATGAAAAATAAAATAGTACATTAACAAATACATTTACACGAATATATATATGTTTATTATCATCAAACAAAAATCATATAATAGCATATTCAACAAATACAATTCACAACAATTTCATAGTTATATAAATTGGGTATTTTACAGGCAATTAAATTTAAATTTCAAATCTAACCGTCAATTCCGATTTTAACAGTTGATTCAAATGACAATAAAATTTATCAACAACAATCGATAAATTTATATTACTTCATAATTTTAAATTTAACTAGCATAAAAATATTTTAGTACGCTGTGGCGTTATAAAACACTCACATTTTATTTGAAACTGAAAATATTTCAGCTTCAAATAAATTCCAATTTGACTCCATACGACTTCGATACGATCGAAATATGATTCATTTCACTCAAACGGACCTCGTACGAGAAAATTTCAAATTAATTAATATTTGATCGTAATTAAATTTAATTATAAAATTAAGTTAACAAATAAAAGAAAAAGGAAGACAAACGTTCCTCTCTGGCTGAAGTTTCCAAGGCATTCTACATCCTGCTCATGTATCGAAGTCGCGGATTCACGTTTCATTTTTTTTTCACGCTCGTACGTCACGATACCACTCGATGAACGCCGACACAACAGCGATGTAACATCCCAGAATTTTGTTAAATTAAATATAGCGACTTATTTGAACTTTTAAATTTAAATTGTGAAATTTCAAGAAGAATAAAATATTGTTAATATTAATATTATAAAGTTATATGAAAGCAAATAAATGTTTGATAGTTTAAGTTTTTAAATGAATGATAAATTAAATGTTGATTGTAAAACTTCAAATAGAAAATAAAATGAACAAAGTATGTACTAAGGAAGTAAGTATTTAAATAAGAAATGAAACAAAGTAACACTTATCAAAAGATCAAACAATATATTAGTATAGAACTTCCTATCCAATAAAAGAAAAGAAAAATAAAAAGTACTTTTAATAATCCAATGTAAACATACTTGCTGTAGGTATACAAAACCTTGTTGTAAGTATATTTATATGTAAAAAAAATTTTGTGTAAAAAAAAAAAAAAAAAACCAGGTAACAAAGCTTATGCAAGAAGGTAAATATCTACAAACAAAAACAAAATTGTACTTATAAAAGAAATCAACAACATATATATGTAAACTAAGATGGGAACATGCATTAAATGCTTTCAACCTCAGTACATAAACAAAAATCATATCAGCCGAATTTATTTTGGCTTAGTCAACAAGAAGAAAAAATATCCAAACAACAGAAAACTTTGTACCAGTAAATACCTCCCGTATCCTGTACAAACCCTTTATATATATGTATACACCTCTATATACATTTAGTCTGTTCAAAAGCAAAATACAGCAAAGAAAGGAAATTTTAAACATCCCTTTTAATATCAAGTTTTTTTAAAAAAAAACAATTTACTGGAGGAAAACAAAGATCAAAACTGCAACCTCTAATTTAAAAGCTCTCTGTTTCAAAAATTTAAAACAGCTTTGTTATTTCTGGTCTCAGGTGAGTAGACATTCAACTTTCAAATCTTAAATCTGTGATGGACCTATGAATAACTTTGTGTATATTTTTAATTTATTGGTTCTGGATCTATAGATTTGCACTGTGTAGTTAAGTAGCCCGTTCTTCCTGTTTTTGGTTTCAGAGAAAAGTGAAAGAAGGAAAAAAAAAAAGAAAAAAAATCAAATAAAACTTCATATAAACCCTTTAGCTTAGGATTTTTAAAACAAAAATAAGTTTTTTAAACTTGCATCACAGTTTAAAATTTTGTGTTGAGCTTGAAATGAAAATTTTGACTCTGTAACCTAAATATTACAGTAAAAATGGAAATTTTCAATTGATTCAAGTATCTTAAAGCATTGATTTGATTTTTTAATTTGAATGCGCCTATGAAAATAAGATTTTTAAAACAATAGTTATGATTTTTAGTTGAGTATTTCAAGGACCGTTTGAATTTGAACGAAATCAGTACTTTGATCATTTTCTCTTGGTCGAATCAACGTTGAATGCTAAGATTTTGGTGGAGGCAGGTTTGATCATCGCCGAGTTCTGGAAAATTGTTGAATTTTTTTTCTATTGTTTAAATTGAGGTGCCGAGTTCAAATTAGGGTTAAGCTTGGGTTTTTCTGGGGTCTGGAAACGTGGTGGTTTCATCGTCACGTGTTGATCGAGCTACACACGCGTCTGGGAAATGGTGGAATGAGATGTTGACGAGGCGTGGCCGAAGTTATGGCAACTCTGGTGGCTTAGGCGGTGGTGGCGAGGTGATTGCGTTTGGATGGGTCAAGGGCATTTTCGTATGAACTGCTCGATTTTGATTCAGAAATTTTTTGTGTTGAATCGAGTTGGATTTTGAACGTTCGAGGGTTTTGCGATTTGCCGATGTGGTTGAGGATCGCCGGAGGAGGGTTGCGTCGCCATGCATGTGCATGGCGAAGCATTGGTATCAGCAATGTCGAAGTCCTCGTTCTCGAGTAGTGATTCGAGCAAACTGGGTCGATTTCTTTGATGAAGTGTTCGGGTTCGAGTGAGTTGTCTGGAGCGTGAATTTGTTACCTAGTTTAAAATTTAACATAAAATAAAAAAACGATAGATGAAGAAGAAAAGAACGAGGGAGGAAGAAGGAAGAACTCGAGCAAATGAAAGGAATACCTAGTTGTTCGTCTCGAAAATGGGCTAAGCCCAATCAAATCTGCAAATAAAAAGTTTAAGTGTAAATTTATAACCCAAATTTATATAAAATGGTAAACTAGTATTAACAATTAATTGTTTTGAGTTAAGAACTTACTTTTCAAGTTTAATTAATTTAACAAATATTTAATAACGTTTTAAAAATCTAATTAATACTTTAAGTAAATAAATAATTTAAGATAAACATTAGGTTAATTAACCTTTAAGCTTTTTGTAATAGTAATAAATTGGTTTCGAAATAATTAAAGAAGATGTTTGAATGTTAAATTAGGTAAATAACAAATTGTTTTGGAAAGCAACCAAGGATGATTAAATTAATAATTATAATTAACTAAGTAATTAAGGATTTAAGTCGTAACTGGAGATGGATTAATTTATTTAATCACATTCACTTTGATTTGTAAATAATTAACCATTGCTATGCACTATATTGATTTCTGTTGTGATTGTGATACTGTGTGATGCACTATGACTGTGATTTGCTCTGTATTGATGTGAAAACCCTGTTTGCTTGTAAAACGGCATTTAAACTTCGATGCGACAGGGAGTCGGATTTCAGTTTGTTATCCGAAACCCACATCGAACTGGTGAATTGTTGTGAATGACATCCACATTATTTTTAAATTAACCGCTCACTATTCGGTTTAACCGGGGGAGGACCTTTGTGTCATATAACCCATTCCCAGTAGTGATACGTCGAAATGGATCGCATTTGAAGACCGGCGTTGAAGACCGGGTATTTGCGAAAACGATAGGATAACATATCGATTGTCTCTGCACTGAGTTGCTCCGGTATAGAGATTCCCTAAGTGATGGGAAATCCGATCGGGATTGTGGATACCCGGAATTGCAAGGGCTTCTTCCTTTATTGGACGAAGTGCCTTTGGTTCTGTTCGAACCCGGAACAGACTTGTATGGTCGTGTGTCTGACACTACACTCTGAGATATAAAGCCAATTTCTTTCAAATACATCTCTGTTGATGGCGGAGAATTTATTCTCTTAGCTTAACACCCTTCTCTGAGACGTACGAGCTCAGAGGTTATGTAGTTGAAGGTTATTAGCAATATATTCCCAAATTGGTAGTGTGGCATGCTAAGTGCTGCTGTGTGTTGATGATCATTAGTTGATCATTTGTGATCAAAGCAAAGCTTTCGTGTAAAGCATATCTTTGTGGACGAGACCTCATCGGACCTCACAACCCGGAAATGGTCGAAACAGGAAAGATGCGGCAAGGTTATGAGGGTTGCGCCCTTTAGGGTATGTCATTTCCTTGTGAAAAAGGTAATGTCATGGTATGGAGCCCAGATATTTACCTGTGTGGTGGCTCCAATCTCATTTACTGTGTGGTTGTTGCTTTGTGACAGAGGGCCCTCGGATAAAGGTCCCAAAGGACCGGGGAGTGGCATACTCGAGTAGTGGTTACCTAGTTACAGAGGTAACCCGGCCTTGTGTTGGCAGAGAGCCGGGTAGGTTCTCGGGACGTCCCGCCAGAGGCGTACCCATGTGGCAGTAGGAAGTTCCTTAGCCTGACCATTTGTTGGAAAATCCAAAGAAACAATACGAACCCTTTACGATTTAAATTTGTATAACCTGCCACCTCAGGTGACAGCTATAGTAGGCATAATATAATGGTACCTATGCTGGCTAAGATTAATATTCTATTTTCGAAATGCTTTCTACACTATGCACTAATAATAATATCAAAGAAATTTTCTCGTATTAAGCATATTTGACTATCATAAGAAGAAATCTCCTCCAAGTGTGCGATTGCATTGTGTGTGTGGCGGGAGGTCTTATGGTAGTTTCATTTTCCAAAAAGCATAACGAATTTTTCCTTTATAAATCTAGTTTATTTAAAGCAACTGTTTTTGTTTACTCACACCAGTCCCATGACTGACCCGGAGTTTATTGTTTCTTTTCTAAACTCTGGGTGCCTATAATTTCTACACGGGCAGCCTAGTAGCAGGTTTTCATATTTTGGAGTTAGCAGTAATTTGGAGCTTTTGCTTTGAAGATATTCTAGAAGTTTTTTTAGACCTCAGGTAGTTAGGTTTTGGGAGATTGTTCCCTTTACATTCCTATGAAGACTTTTGGATATATGATCATTGATGTATTGTATACTCTGATGTATTATTGGATATTATGATGTTGTACCTATGTTGTATGCATGATATTCATTATGTTCCGCTGTTTTATATTTATCTGATGTTGTTATAAGCTCCGACGATACGAATGTGATATCGTTTATTGGATATCTGGTTCGGGTCGTCACAAGTGGTATCAGAGCGAGGTTGAGTGAGAACTTTAGCTATGGAGTATAACACATCAGATGGCTCATTAGAGATGGGGTGAAGTATACCCTAGAATGAGTATAACCAAGACTGAAACTCCAAATTTTATTAGTCTATTTCTTTGTACCGTTGATATTCCTTATGATATTTCGTCTGTTTATCTAAATCAATTTTCTTACTAATTTCAGATAGTAAGAATGAGCAGGCGCAGAGGAAGAATTAGGGGTCAAGGAAGTGCCACAGTACCTAATCAAGTTCCCCCAGCAGCGGTAACAGCAGTACCTATCCAGCATCAGCTGGACTTGGCTGATTTATACAAGAAATTCGCAAAGCTTGGTGGTAAGCCGTTCACCGTCAAGGAGTCAATTATTGAGGCTCAAGCATGGATAAGATCATGTGAGAAAATCTTCAAAGGGCTGAAATTGCAAGACGATCAGAAGCGACTCATAGCTTCTTGGCAACTTCAGGATGAAGCCTCAGCTTGGTGGGAGACAATCACGGTAGATAGGCAGAAGATGAGTTTTCTTGGGAGAAATTCAAAGATGTGTTTGAGAAGCGATATTTGCCATCAGCTGGACTTTCTCGGATGTACCAGGAATTTATGGACCTGAAGCAGGGAAGTTTATCATTCGAGGAATATCTGAACAAATTTAATGAGTTATCTCGTTTTGGTCCCGAATTGGTGAATACGCCTTTAAAGAAGAATGAACGATTCATTCGCGGGATGAATAAGAAATTTCACGAAAGAATGACGGCCCATGTTAAGGAGTCTTTCTCAGATTTAGTTGATATGGGGTACCGATATGCCACACTTGATACGCAAGAAGCCCCAGCAGAGAAAGGAAGTTTGGGCAATCCAAATTGGAAGAAACAGAAATTTGGAGGGAAGAAACCATGGAAAAGCAAGGATAAAAAGAAGAACATCCAGGGTAGTACGGCTGAGAATGTTACTTGTTATAATTTCTTGGAAAAAGGCCACTACTCAAATAGCTGCAAGAAGCCCAAGAGAGACCAATCCGCTTAAGCAAATCCTAGGAAGTGCTATTACTGTCAGAAAGTGGGGCATGAAGTTAAGGATTGTCCAACCATGAAGCAAGCTCAAACAGCAAAAGTGTATGCCGTCAAAGACCAACCTGCATCTTCCAAGGCAGAGAAAGGAAAGCGAGTTCTGGAAGGTAATCTTACCATTTATGATAACATTGTTAGAGTTCTATTTGACACGGGTTCTACATATAGTTTTATCTCTCAGCAAGCTATTAATAAATTAAATCTTGAACCCGATTTTGTGGATGAGCCCATATGCGTAAAGAATCCAGTTGGAGGTCCCGCGAACCTTTGTCTTCGTTGTAGAGATGTTCCTATCTCATACTCTTGTTATCAATTCCCTACTAGTCTCTTCGTTCTTGATTTTAACGAGTTTGAAGTCCTACTCGGAATGGATTGGCTAGCGAAATATGAAGCCATATTGGATTGCACCAATCGATTGATTTCTATTAAAACCGAATTTGGAGATTTCATCGAAATTTCTTGTGAGGACCCTAGTCCTAAAAGAGAAGGGTTGATGTATAACTTGGGTTATCCCGAACCCAGTTTGGAGTCCATTCCAATAGTTAGAGATTTTCCGGACGTGTTCGGAGAAGTGAAATCTCTACCTCCACATCGAGAAATAGAATTCATAATCGACCTTGTACCTAATGCTCGTCCTGTAGTTCACGCTAGTCGCAGGATGGCGCCCAGGGAAAAGGTTGAATTAGTCGAGCAGACCAGGCATCTACAAGCAATAGGATTGATTCGACCCAGTGTTTCTGAATGGGGCTCAGCCGTTGTGTTCGTCGCTAAATCGGATGGATCTTTGAGGTTGTGTGTAGATTACCGCGATCTCAATAAGCAGATTCTCAAGAATAAATTTCCACTACCTAGAATTGATGATCTATTTGATCATTTATGCGGTGCTCGTTTCTTTTCAAAGATGGATCTAGCCCAGGGATTCCATCAACTGCGAATCGCCGAAGATTGTGTACATTTAACTGCTTTCAGGGGTCCCAATATGTTCCACGAATGGTTAGTCATGCCTTTTGGGCTAACCAATGCTCCAGCATACTTCGTAGATCTTATGACTCGGGTGTTTCGGGAAGTTTTGAATAAATTTGTGCTCGTATTTATTGATGATATCTTGATCTATTCTAAGACAGAAGAAGAGCATGCCGAACACCTTAGAATTGTTTTGGAAATATTGAGGAGAAATATCCTATATGCAAAATTTTCCAAATGCTACTTCTAGGTCAGAGAAGTCAAATTTCTCGGCCATATTGTTAATGAAGAAGGGATTTCGGTTGATCTTAGCAAAATTTCTGCCATTCTTGATTGGAGAAAGCCCACTACACCAAAGGAAGTTCGAAGCTTTTTGGGTTTAGCAGGCTATTACTGGAAATTCGTTCAAGACTTTTCGAAGATAGCTAGTCCTTTAACGAAGCTAACAATGAAAGATGTAAAATTCAATTGGACTTCGAAATGTGATGAAGCTTTTCAGGAGTTGAAAAAGAGGTTGACCACTGCTCCTGTTCTCCCTATTATCAACGGGAATCAAGGTTTATCTGTCTATACCGATGCTTGCGGTGATGGTTTGGGTGCAGTATTAATGCAGAATGGGAAGGTGATTGCCTATGCAAGTAGACAATTACGTCCTCATGAAAGAAATTACCCCACCCATGATTTGGAACTCTTAGCTGTTATCTTCGCTTTGAAGATATGGCGACATTATCTTCTGGGTAAGAATCTTTTCAGCTTTCTTAATAATTTACGAAATTTACTTAACTTAAACAATATTCTTAATGAACCCCCTTTTTCTAGGTGAAAAATTTGAATTATTCACCGACCATAAATCCTTGAAATATCTCTTTACCCAGAAGGATCTAAATCTGCGACAACAACGTTAGATAGAATTTCTGGCATCTTATGACCTGGATATTCTGTATACGCCGGGAAAAGCCAATGTAGTTGCCGACGCTTTGAGCAGGAAACATGCTATTCTTGCTCATCTGGTTATCACTCCTACTCTTCTTGAAAGGATTTCCAACCAATAGAAAGAAGATGAGTTTCTTCATCAAATTTATGAGAAAATGCATCGTGGAGAAAATACTAGTTTTGAGATAGACAACAATAATGTTTTAAGATTGAAAGGAAGAATTTGTGTCCCTGACATTCTAGAGTTGAAATGTGAAGTATTGGAAGAATGCCACAAGTCCAAACTTTGCATCCATCCAGGAGTCAATAACACGTATCGAGATATTAAAATAACTTTCTGGTGGAAGACGATGAAGAGAGATATCTCTATTTATGTGAGTCGCTGTGCTACTTGTCAGCAAATCAAAAGCGATCAAAAGAAAGTGGCAGGATTACTTCAGCCTTTAGAGGTACCCAAGTGGAAATGGGACCAAGTATCGATGGATTTCATCGATGGTTTGCCTCGTACTCGAAAAGGCAATGAAGCAATTTGGGTTATTGTAGATCGTTGGACTAAGACAGCCCACTTCTTTCCAGTGAAAGCTACCCGCACGGCTGC
Source organism: Allium cepa (assembly GCA_030765085.1). NCBI lineage: Eukaryota > Viridiplantae > Streptophyta > Magnoliopsida > Asparagales > Amaryllidaceae > Allium > Allium cepa. Next base: position 324,801,501 of record CM060939.1, read on the forward strand.
AAGTCTAGCTAATTTATATATAAAAGAAATTGTTCGTCTCCACGGTATTCCTAGCAGCATAGTGAGTGATCGTGATCCGATCATCACTAGTAGATTCTGGGAGGCATTCCAAGCCGCTTTGGGAACCAAATTGAACTTCAACACTGCTTATCACCCACAATCTGATGGGCAGACAGAAAGGGTTAATCGAATTTTAGAAGACCTATTGCGCGCTTGTATTCTTGACTTTGGTGGTTCTTGGGAGGACTATTTGCATCTGGTCGAATTTTCCTATAACAACAGCTATCAGGCTAGTATCAAAATGGCTCATTTCGAAGCTTTATATGGTCGTCCGTGTCGATCACCTGCATGTTGGATCGAATCGGGTGATAGACTCTTTCTTGGACCGGACATAATTAAAGAAGCCACGGAAAAGGTAGATTTTATACGGAAGAAGTTATTAACTGCTCAGAGCCGCCAGAAAAGCTATTATGACCGCCGAAGGAGAGATTTGGAATTTCAAGTTGGTGATTCTGTATTTCTGAAAGTGTCTCCAATGCGGGGTGTATTGAGATTTGGAAAAACTGGAAAGCTAGCACCGCGTTATATTGGTCCTTTTCCTATTCTGGAAAGGATCGGTCCGCTAGCATATCGAGTGCAGTTGCCTAGCTGCTAGTCTGGCATGCATGATGTATTCCATATTTCTAGTCTTCGGAAGTATGTGCACGACCCAGATAGTATTATTGAGGAGGCAGCTCAGCAGGATCTTGAAATCACTCCCAACTTGGCTGTAAGAAGGGAACCAATAAAGATTATTGATCGTGATGAAAAGCGATTGCGAAATAAAGTTGTAAAATTGGTCAAAGTTCAATGGAGTGGCGATCCAAAGGACTGTACCAAGGAAACTAAAGATAACATGAAGAAATCTTATCCTAATTGCAGAGTGGATATCTCGGCCTAAATTGGTACGCCATTTCCTTATTTTTCCGAATTCGTATATTCTTTGTTTACTTTTCTCTCTCTTTCAATTTCGAGGACAAAATTTTCTTAAGGAGGGGATATTGTAACATCCCAGAATTTTGTTAAATTAAATATAGCGACTTATTTAAACTTTTAAATTTAAATTGTGAAATTTCAAGAAGAATAAAATATTGTTAATATTAATATTATAAAGTTATATGGAAGTAAATAAATGTTTGATAGTTTAAGTTTTTAAATGAATGATAAATTAAATGTTGATTGTAAAACTTCAAAAAGAAAATAAAATGAACAAATTATGTACTAAGGAAGAAGTATTTAAATAAGAAATGAAACAAAGCAACACTTATCAAAAGATCAAACAATATATTAGTATAGAACTTCCTTTCCAATAAAAGAAAAGAAAAATAAAAAGTACTTTTAATAATCCAATGTAAACATACTTGCTGTAGGTATACAAAACCTTCTTGTAAGTATATTTATATGTAAACAAAATTTTGTGTAAAAAAAAAACCAGGTAACAAAGCTTATGCAAGAAGGTAAATATCTACAAACAAAAACAAAATTGTACTTGCAAAAGAAATCAACAACATATATATGTAAACTAAGATGGGAACATGCATTAAATGCTTTCAACCTCAGCACATAAACAAAAATCATATCAGCCGAATTTATTTTGGCTTAGTCAACAAGAAGAAAAAATATCTGAACAAAAGAAAACTTTGTACCAGTAAATACCTCCCATACCCTGTACAAGCCCTTTATATATATGTATACACCTCTATATACATTTAGTCTGTTCAAAAGCAAAATACAGCAAAGAAAGTAAATTTTAAACATCCCTTTTTATATCAAGTTTTTTTTAAAAAAAAAACAATTTACTGAAGGAAAACAAAGATCAAAACTGCAACCTCTAATTTAAAAGCTCTCTGTTTCAAAAATTTAAAACAACTTTGTTATTTCTGGTCTCAGGTGAGTAGACATTCAACTTTCAAATCTTAAATCTGTGATGGACCTATGAATAACTTTGTGTATATTTTTAATTTATTGGTTCTGGATCTATAGATTTGCACTGTGTAGTTAAGTAGCCCGTTCTTCCTGTTTTTGGTTTCAGAGAAAAGTGAAAGAAGGAAAGAAAAAAAAGAAAAAAAAATCAAATAAAACTTCATATAAACCCTTTAGCTTAGGATTTTTAAAACAAAAATAAGTTGTTTAAACTTGCATCACAGTTTAAAATTTTATGTTGAGCTTGAAATGAAAATTTTGACTCTGTAACCTAAATATTACAGTAAAAATGGAAATTTTCAATTGATTCAAGTATCCTAAAGCATTGATTTGATTTTTTAATTTGAATGCGCCTATGAAAATAAGATTTTTAAAACAATAGTTATGATTTTTAGTTGAGTATTTCAAGGACAGTTTGAATTTGAACGAAATCAGTACTTTGATCATTTTCTCTTGGTCGAATCAACGTTGAATGCTAAGATTTTGGTGGAGGCAGGTTTGATCATCGTCGAGTTCTGGAAAATTGTTGAATTTTTTTTATATTGTTTAAATTGAGGTGCCGAGTTCAAATTAGGGTTAAGCTTGGGTTTTTCTGGGGTCTGGAAACGTGGTGGTTTCATCGTCACGTGTTGACCGAGCTACACACGCGTCTGGGAAATGGTGGAATGAGATGTTGACGAGACGTGGCCGAAGTTATGGCAACTCTGGTGGCTTAGGCGGTGGTGGCGAGGTGATTGCGTTTGGATGGGTCAAGGGCATTTTCGTATGAACTGCTCGATTTTGATTCAGAAATTTTTTGTGTTGAATCGAGTTGGATTTTGAACGTTCGAGGGTTTTGCGATTTGCCGATGTGGTTGAGGATCGCCGGAGGGGGGTTGCGTCACCGTGCACGTGCACGGTGAAGCATTGGTATCAGCAATGTCGAAGTCCTCGTTCTCGAGTAGTGATTCGAGCAAACTGGGTCGATTTCTTTGATGAAGTGTTCGGGTTCGAGTGAGTTGTCTGAAGCGTGAATTTGTTACCTAGTTTAAAATTTAACATAAAAAAAAACGAAAGATGAAGAAGAAAAGAACGAGGGAGGAAGAAGGAAGAACTCGAGCAAATGAAAGGAATACCTGGTTGTTCGTCTCGAAAATGGGCTAAGCCCAATCAAATCTGCAAATAAAAAGTTTAAGTGTAAATTTATAACCCAAATTTATATAAAATGGTAAACTAGTATTAACAATTAATTGTTTTGAGTTAAGAACTTACTTTTCAAGTTTAATTAATTTAACAAATATTTAATAACATTTTAAAAATCTAATTAATACTTTAAGTAAATAAATAATTTAAGATAAACATTAGGTTAATTAACCTTTAAGATTTTTGTAATAGTAATAAATTAGTTTCGAAATAATTAAAGAAGATGTTTAAATGTTAAATTAGGTAAATAACAAATTGTTTTGGAAAGCAACCAAGGATGATCAAATTAATAATTATAATTAACTAAGTAATTAAGGATTTAAGTCGTAACTGAAGATGGATTAATTTATTTAATCACATTCACTTTGATTTGTAAATAATAAACCATTGCTATGCACTATATTGATTTCTGTTGTGATTGTGATACTGTGTGATGCACTATGACTGTGATTTGCTCTGTATTGATGTGAAAACCCTGTTTGCCTGTAAAACGGCATTTAAACTTCGATGCGACAGGGAGTCGGATTTCAATTTGTTATCCGAAACCCACATCGAACTGGTGAATTGTTGTGAATGACATCCACATTATTTTTAAATTAACCGCTCACTATTCGCTTTGACCGGGGGAGGACCTTTGTGTCATATAACCCATTCCGAGTAGTGATACGTCGAAATGGATCGCATTTGAAGACCGGTGTTGAAGACCGGGTATTTGCGAAAACGATAGGATAACCTATCGATTGTTTCTGCACTGAGTTGCTCCGGTATAGAGATTCCCTAAGTGATGGGAAATTCGATCGGGATTGTGGATACCCGGAATTGCAAGGGCATCTTCCTTTATTGGACGAAGTGCCATCGGTTCTGTTCGAACCCGGAACAGACTTGTATGGTCGTGTGTCTGACACTACACTCTGAGATATAAAGCCGATTTCTTTCAAATACATCTCTGTTGGTGGCGGAGAATTTGTTCTCTTATCTTAACACCCTTCTCTGAGACGTACGAGCTCAGAGGTTATGTAGTTGAAGGTTATTAGCAATATATTCCCAAATTGGTAGTGTGGCATGCTAAGTGCTGCTGTGTGTTGATGATCATTAGTTGATCATTTGTGATCAAAGCAAAGCTTTCGTGTAAAGCATATCTTTGTGGACGAGACCTCATCGGACCTCACAACCCGGAAATGGTCGAAACAGGAAAGATGCGGCAAGGTTATGAGGGTTGCACCCTTTAGGGTATGTCATTTCCTTGTGGAAAAAGGTAATGTCATGGTATGGAGCCCAGATATTTACCTGTGTGGTGGCTCCAATCTCATTTACTGTGTGGTTGTTGCTTTGTGACAGAGGGCCCTCGGATAAAGGTCCCAAAGGACCGGGGAGTGGCATACTCGAGTAGTGGTTACCTAGTTACAGAGGTAACCCGGCCTTGTGTTGGCAGAGAGCCGGGTAGGTTCTCGGGACGTCCCGCCAGAGGCGTACCCATGTGGCAGTAGGAAGTTCCTTAGCCTGACCATTTGTTGGAAAATCCAAAGAAACAATACGAACCCTTTACGATTTAAATTTGTATAACCTGCCACCTCAGGTGACAGCTATAGTAGGCATAATATAATGGTACCTATGCTGGCTAAGATTAATATTCTATTTTCGAAATGCTTTCTACACTATGCACTAATAATAATATCAAAGAAATTTTCTCGTATTAAGCATATTTGACTATCATAAGAAGAAATCTCCACCAAGTGTGCGATTGCATTGTGTGTGTGGCGGGAGGTCTTATTGTAGTTTCATTTTCCAAAAAGCATAACGAATTTTTCCTTTATAAATCTAGTTTATTTAAAGCAACTGTTTTTGTTTACTCACACCAGTCCCATGACTGACCCGGAGTTTATTGTTTCTTTTCTAAACTCTGGGTGCCCATAATTTCTACACGGGCAGCCTAGTAGCAGGTTTTCATATTTTGGAGTTAGCAGTATTTTGGAGCTTTTTCTTTGGAGATATTCTAGAAGTTTTTTTGGATCTCAGGTAGCTAGGTTTTGGGAGATTGTTCCCTTTACATTCCTATGAAGACCTTTGGATATATGATCATTGATGTATTGTATACTCTGATGTATTATTGGATATTATGATGTTGTACCTATGTTGTATGCATGATATTCATTATGTTCCGCTGTTTTATATTCATCTGATGTTGTTATAAGCTCCGGCGATACGAATTTGATATCGTTTATTGGATATCGGGTTCGGGTCTTCACAAGCGATGACCGTCGACCCTCTGCGTGGCATCCACCGCCGCCAACGGCCCTGTAAGCGTGCAAAGATCAATGCCTAGAAAAAACTACCGTCGACCTTGAGTAACCCTAAAACGGGCTGCTACAAATTGCCTCCCTATCGATCATCTCGTTTTCATAGTCCTTCATCCCAAGTCTCCATCACGTGCTTTTTCCGCTAGTCGATTGCGATCTGCGTTCGATTTTTTTTCTTTTTTCAGCCTCCATTTTGAATTTGGAAAGAGGGACGGGGGAAAGATATACGGCTGTTTAATTTGAATAGAGAGGGGAGGGGTAGCGTACGAAGGAGACATAAGTGCGGCTATGATGTGAACTAGTGGATAAGGATGGGTATATAATACTATATATGAAAATAACCAAAAGCCCAAGAAAATTACAAACTCTCGTTCAGCATTCATAATGTTTACCCTCATTCTGAACATAATGGAATATGTTTCAAGATCCAATTCGATCGTATGTGCAAGATAACTTTTTGAATCGAATTAAAATATTAAATTTTCAATATTAATCTCAACGCTTGTCTGTTCCGTACGACCAAACTTTAACTCAGAACGTTACGTATCCTACAATAATTCACTGTTATAGATCTAATGAAACTAGTTTCGTCGAAATCTGAGAGAGTGGACAAAATGGTTATTTTCACTCATCAATTATAGCCAGAAATTTCCAAATTTTAAATTAATCACTTAAATTCAATTTTTAAGTATTGACAATCTTCATTCATATTTAAATAACATCTAAACCAACTTTTGAAATCACTTTCATTCATATTTAATTCAGGATTCAGTTATTTATAAAATTTTCAAGATTTAATTTGACAATTTAATTGTCCAATATTCAATAATTTCAATATTAGCTTCCAAATGAATTTTAGTTGCCAACCAATTACTTTATTTACATTTAATGAGTTCAACATTTATTATTCAGTTCAACCATTGATTATAAATTTATTCCATATGTAAAATTCGTTTCAATATCTGTTATTGCCAAGATCTTTGGAGTTTATTATTTTGAATTTTTATTCAAGTTCATATGTAATAACTACACTGATAATTCATTAAATTTTTTAAATGATTTTTATTCAATAATTCCATTAAATTTAATAAATTAAAATAGCTAAAAATACAGGTCGTTACATTCTCTCCCACTCAAAACTTTTCATCCTCGAAAAGCGGTTAAGTAAAGAATTTAACATACCATACATTTCTAAAAATTACTTAACTTATAAAACATAAAATCTATTAGAAAACTTTTACTACACTTTCGCTACACCACTCCGATTGGCTTACGAAATTACAATTTGCTTACGAAAACTAGTTACAAAATTTTAAAACCTCAAAAATTTTCTAACCCCCGAATATATGGAAATTTTTGGCAGCGTCTCCTTTGCGCGACTCGATCGGAATTTTTTTACAATTCAATATATAACACAAATCCACTCAATATATATCAAATATACATCTCATCTCAATGATGAGGCATCCCGAAGGGAAAATATAAAAGCGCTGTATTTAATCCAAGATATATACCTTATTAATTTTAATACGAGAGAGTTCGTACGTAATAAGCAAACAAAAGCACATAAAACCCACGTATACGTCCAAACGGTCTTCGTATGTACCAATCTCAACTCAGTTTGAAATGTTAGTCACTTATAATAAGATGTAGAACATGTATAAGTCCAATAATGTATAAAACATGCATTCAGAATCCAAATCTCAAGCACAAGCACAAATACGCAACCATACAACAATCATATGCACTCAAAACAATTAAAACAATGATTTACAACTAAACAAATCATACAAAAATCCATATTCATTTAATTTAATTCATAACTATCACAATTTACATTTTCAACATCAATGTTTAATTTATACATTATCATTCTCATTAACATTCGTTAGGTTTGTTTCAATTTATTAACAATTGATTGATTTGCTTTTAATTTATTCACATTTATTTTATTTACTTTCAATTTATTCAAATTTCAATTATTTCACCTTTTGTTTAACACATTTCATATAAATTCATTTATGGACCATTTTATAACTCATTTCATTTAATCTTATTTAAGTTAAATTGTATTTCATTACACTTAGTATTTTTCTTTTGATACCGGTTTATTGCAACAATTTTATAAAATGCACTTCATATTTATTTTTCATAGCTTAAGTTCATCTTAATTCTTTGACTCACTTTGTTAGTTCATTTATTTATTCACATCATTAAATTGTTACTTAAGTGAGTTTTATTTTTGATAACTCATATTCGTATTAATAATTTTACTTAGGTAAGTTTTATTTTATAAAATAATTCACTTCATTAGTCTATTATTAACTTACTTAAGCAAATTTTACTCTAGAGATCAAATTCATATTAATAATTTTCTTTATATCCCAATGAATTTTATTCAACTTCTCTTAAGTTAATTTTCATCTTTTAATTAATTTCACTAACTTATTCACATTCCATTAGTTAGCATTCAATTTTGTTATTGAAAATCATTCCACTAGCATTTAATTTGTTTACATGCAATTTAAATTTAATTCAATTACTCACATTGATTTTTTTTCTTAAACTCATTTATTTTTATTCAATTCCTTACACGCTTAAATTACATTTCATTTTAAAATTTCAAGCTCGTATTCATTTTATTAATTTATTTTATAGTTTATGTGTAATTAGTCCACTTTACTAGTTTATCTAGTTCCATTCAATATCCAATTCAATTTATTTAATGTTAAGTTAAACTCTATTTAATTTTAATCCATTACACATTTTATTTAATTTTATTCAAGTTAAATTTTCTTTTCCTTATCGTTCACATTCTAAAAATTTAATATTTGTTTTTAGTTTAATATTACTCAAATTTATAAGTTATATACTTGATCCACTTAAATTTTCATTTTACTATTTTATTAAATTCATTTCAATACAATTCATTTTTTATTTAAGCTATCTTGAGTTAAACTATATTTTATTTACTTCCTTTTAATGACTAAATTTATTTAATATTTCTTAAGTTAATTGTTTGTTTCATATCAAATTTTCTTTTGTTTGCTTAACAAAACAATTTTAAAATTTAATTCTTCTTCCCTGCTCCATCTGTAGATTTTTACTCATTTTTATCTATACTATTTTTAATTATAAGTTCAAAAATATTTCCATATATTAATCAAACCATACTTAGAATATATTTATTTCACAATCAAAACTTGTTTAATCGAAAATAAATTTCTTTTAGCAGCAATTCTCACTCGGAAATTCGAAAATGTATACCGGCGATGTTGCAGTCATCCTCAGAACTATTTCCCAGCGATTAAGTGAGTTCAATGCTTTTACTTTCAAAAATCCTTTCAAAATATTTCTTTTTCTAGCCAAAACCCTTCCTAATAATATTATTATTAATTTTTGAAGGCTTTGAAAACAAATTTTGAAAGGAACATGATTTAAATTCAGAAATTCTCAGCCTTTTTAAATTTTTTTCATTTATAAACTATATTATTAATTTACTTACACTAATTTCATTACCTTATTACCAAGAAATTTCAAAAATTTACAATTTGTTGTTTTAAACAATTTTATTGTTATTAGATTCAATCCAATTTAATAATCGAACGCTTCGTAAAATAAAATTCACAAAATATTCGTTTTATTTTAATTCAACCAATAATCGATGATAATTAACTATTATATCTCCTAACAACTATCATTCAATAAAACTATCAATTTATACCTGCAAAATATAAGTTAGGTGAATTATTTCGTTTACCTGATTTTAAAATAATATTATGTCAACTTGCCTCATTTAAGTGTTCAGAAACTCCTGTCGATAACATGGCGTCCCACTCATCGATCAAAATTCATGAACAACTCAACGGATAAGTAAACACAATATAAACATTTTATAGCATTAAAAAATATGCTTTCCCATAAATCTAAACTCAAATAGACTCATTCTAGGGTATTAATACCCTATCCCTAATGAGTCGAGCCCCATAAAGCTAAGGTTATCGCTAGACCAAAGCTCTAATACCAACTGTGATGACCCATCCTTCGGAAGGTTTAAATTTGCGATAATCCACACTTGTCCAATCCAAATAATACAAAACATAGATAATCATTGGGGTTCAATAAAAAAAATAAAAACAGAAGAGGAAAACATACACATAATCTCACAACGGAACGATAAAATATAATAATCAATTAAACAGTTCATAAAGCTATTTCTTTTATACATTTGATTATAATCTATACAACATCCGTCGGAGCTATTTCCATACATCAGAGATAAATAAATAATGCAGTAGACAACATGATGTAGACATAATAATAATAGCAGTATACAGAATCTTCGTCTTCGTCCTCCAAAATAAATCTTCCATAAGCTGAAAAAATCAGGACTGACCCGAGCATAATGAAAAGACAAAACACTCGATTCAGGACTAAAATATCCTTATGTGAATCAAATCGATATCGCATATAACATGAGTGTCATGGCGCTAGAGATGCTTATGGGTTTTCACATCTCATATCCAGTGTATAACGTGTGTGCAATAAACAAGAGATGATACGAGATTTTCTATCTCTTAAGGATCCATCAAAATATTTATATATAGTAGAATACGCTACATATATAATGTCTAATCAATAAAATAAATATTTTTCTTAGCATTAAGGCTTTACATTAATCCCCCTTAACGCGTTTTTAAGCATTAGCGTATAGTTTGCATTTGACACCACCAGTAAAACGTCGGTAGTCAGGGATGCGCCGTGATACGACAACACTAAACTAAAATCTTATGGGTCTCGTATAGGGATAAAAGTATGACAAGGCATGTGATGAAATGCCCAAGTTAGGATACTACTAGTTTACCTTGCCGACTGGTGGTAACACATCATAGCTAGGCCTAACAATGGGTCGGGTTGGATCGGGTCAACTCGAGTGTGGGTTGATTTTTAAACTGGTCGAGTCAACCCGTTTATTATATCTGGTGGGTTTCGGGTTGATTCATGTAACCCATTAAAAAAACCATTTGTATAAAGAAATGGAAATGGGCATGAAAATGTGGGAAGTTATTAAATGCGAATGTGTAGGAATAAGTGAATGACAATAATTCCCTTCTTTTGCAAGCTAAGATGAGAATTTTAGAGCAAAAGAAGCGTATTGTTGTCATTCTTTTATTACAAGCTAAGATGGGTATGAAAGTATGGGAAGTTGTTACATGGGAATGGGCACAAAAACGTGGGAAGTTGTTAAGTGCGAACATGTAGGAATAAGTGAATAACAACAATAACATTCTTGTGCAAGCTAAAATAAGAATTGTACATCAATATCGAGCCCATAAATGGATTAGTCGGGTCAAATTCTGGTTCACGGGTCAACCCGAAACCCACCCGTTTATTAAACGGGTTCTAACTGGTTGACCTAAAAATAAGCTTCCCTATTAAACATGTCAGGTTAATCCGCTAATTTACGTGTAGGTTTCGGGTTGTATTTCGGGTCGTGCTGGAACTTGATAACCCTACTCATAGCCATGATCACCCACCGCGTCCAACACTCCTATAAAATCGGAGGGTGCGCACCAATGAATCACAATGTAAATGATGGTAATACGAAGAAGTGCGTCCGCTTGGGGCAGCTAGCCCACTTGGCCGGTATAGCTCCTGTTTTTGTCATTTCAAATTGGCACAAGTGCCAGGCTAATCCATCATCGTTCTCTTTTTTCAAATCCAGCAATCGCCGCCAAATCCAACCACTCCGTTCTGGATCATCACTCCACGTACACAGTTGTCAAAGTGATTCCAGTATCGATAAAGAGTATGCCCATATTCGGCTCCAGTCTCTTTAACAATCAAACGTCATTTTACACATTGGTGGTACTTTTACATTTTGAAAAAAAGTTCATACTTGATATCAAAATATCATATTCGCTCAAAAATCAAATCCATTTCAAAATCATCATATTTACTTAAAATGTACTATTTTAGTTCAATATCATTTTCACCATAATATCTCGATTTCAATTCCAAAATTGTTTCGAATTTCAATTTGGTTTATAAATTCATTTAACCCAATTCGTATTTAAATCAATGATTTAAAAATAAACATCCACTGTTGACCAGTTTGATTTTTTTTGAAAAATAGTTTGAATACTTTAAACAATTAAAATAGTTAAAATAGTGCAAATAATTAAAATAGTTAAAAATGTTTAAATGGTTAAAATAGTTTAATATAAAATAATTTAAGTATTAAAATGGTTTATATAGAAAAATAATTTCGAAAACCAAAATAATTTGTATATTTAAGAAGATAGATTTTTAAACAATTTGTATACAGTAACTTTGTTGAAAATAGCTTCAAAGTCAAACCAACTCAATTCCAACTTCTCAATTCAAATTCGATTCAATTTCCATTCAATCGATCCAATTTCAATTCCAATTCGAATTAACTTTGATTCCTGTTTATATTCAAATCCATTTTTAATTTCGATTCCAAATTACTTTAATTTCGATCTCAATTCCAACAAATTCAATTCAATTCCAATTTCTATCAATTTCGAGCTCGATTTTCGAAATATCAATTTAAAACATTTAAATCAAATGATCCTTCAATATTCAGTTTAAAATTCTCATCTTCAAATATAATTCAATTCCAAGCACAATTTCAAAATATGGTTTTAAATTACGTTTACTTAGTAATATTTCAAAGTTCGAATAAAATCCAAGTCTTTTTAAAAAAAATCAATTTTCGAAACTCTGATCATATTTCAATTATAACTTTGTATCTCAAATTTCATTTTTAAACAAATTGGTTTAACTCATTTCAGTTCCACAATTTAAGCTCAAGTTCAATATAATATTCGATTTCCATAAATTTGAAATTTTATTTCTTAAAATCAAATCATTTAAAAAACATCAAAACAAAATTTTAAAATCATTTAGTTTAACCAATTCGATGTCCATATATAATTTTCTATCCTATGGTCAAGTGAATAAGTTATTTCAATTTAATTTTAGGGATGGAAATATATCATTTCAATCCAAAATAAATGCCACAGGTACATATCATTTCAACATATTTATTAATTTTTTCGAAAAAAATTCAGTTTACAGTTTTATACACTGTAAATAATTTACAGGATGATACAATAAATATAAGAATAAATAAACATCCAAATCGTCCAAAATATTAACCAATAGCATCCATCGCAATCAATCATCCAAACAGTCAATACAATTCACAACAATTTCATAGTTATTAATTTCTGGCATTTTACTGGCAATTAAATTTAAATTTCAAATCTAACTGTGATGCTCCACCTCTATACTCACACTAACCAAGGACACCACTGCGTAATGCCTTTAATTAGTACGAAGAATAAGGCTATTGAGGAGCGACCATCTATGTAATTGCATGTGCAAGTACCGATATGTCGGATAGTATATCCACATTTCATTCAAGAGGAAATCCGACATACCAATTACAAACTCAAAGCTACTACATAGTGGCTATGTGGCCTTCAAAAACAAATATAAAATAAGCATAACACAAAATCAGTCATAGACATTCACATCACTAAGGCGGAAACAAATATGAACATAACACATAGAAGTGTACATCAAAGTAGTGGTCATACAAAATCCACTACATCCCAAAAGATTAGGTATAAGTGTTAGATAAAAGATTATGTATATGTAACGATCCATAAATTTTAATGGTTTTAATAATGTAACTAACAACAATTTTGTGGAATTTTAAATAATTAAATTTTGAAATAAAAATTAATATTTAAAATACGCCCATTAAAACTTAGCAAAAGGTAAATTTTCATCAAATTATATGAAGATTTATTTTATTGTGTGATTTTATTTAAATTTAAATCAGTTAATATTTGATGATAGTATAATATTTTCCAAACCTGAATATTTTTATATGATAAATTTGTAAACTATCTGTAACGATTCAAGATTTTCGACTTTCAAAAATCGACATTAATACGTCCACTGTATCAACTGCCGATAAATCGAAGGCTGGAAAACCAAATTGTTAGGGTTAAAGAAGAAGAGGTAGAAGAAGAAAGAAAGAAGAAGCAACAGAAACAATATCAGAATCTCACAATCGCAGCGGAACAACATATAATAGATAAATGAATAATCTTTAAATCGAAAGAACTGTACATTTTATACATTACATCATCAGAGTCAATATACAACACCACACAATAATGGACTGTTATATAAACCTATCCTCACAACTGAATACACAGCGAAAAAGATAATATCATATACAAGTGATAAGCTTCGCCATCCAGCTCACCTTTTGAGCTCCACAGCACCTCCTGAATTCCAGAATATCCTAATAACCTGACTCTAGGCTGCCCGTGTAGAAAATGATAGGCACCCAGAGTTTAGGAAGGGAACAATAAACTCCAGGTCAGTCATGGGACTGGTGTGAGATCTTAAAACAGTTATTTATACAAAGAAAATAAAAAGAATTTCGCCATGCTTTTGGAAAATGAAACTACCATATGGCCTCCCGCCACACACACAATGCAAACGCAGAATTGGAGGAGATTTCTCCTTATGATAGTCAAAGATTCTTACTACGCAGAATCATTTGATTATTATTATTAGTGCATAGTGTAGAAAACATTTCGAAAGTATAATATAAATCTTAGCCAGCATAGGCATTTCGCACTATGCCTACTATAGCTACCATCTAAACAGTGGCGACCACCATAAGTAAATTGAAGGTTCTACAACTAAAAACCTTACAAGGTACATATTGGAAGATTGGATTTCCAACAAATGGTCAAGCCAAGGAACTTCCCATTGCCACATGGTTACGCCTCTGGATAGACGCCCCAAGGACCTAACTGGATCTCTGCCAACACAAGGCTGAGTTACCTCTGAACTAGGTAACTACTGACACGAGTATGCCATCCCCCGGTCGTAACCAACCTTTATCCCAGGATTCACCAACAACCACAAAGAAATAAATTTGCAACAACCACATAGGTTAAGTATCTGGGCTCCATACCATAATGCCACCTCTATCCAGAAGGAATTGTACATACCCTATGGGGGCGCTATCCCCAAATAACCTTGCTGCGTTCTTCCTGTTTTGACCATTACCGGGTTGTGAGGTTCGACGAAGTCTCGTCTGCAAAGCTACGCTTTTCAAAAAAGCCATGCTTTGATCAAAAAATGATCAACAACACTCGGCATGCCACGTTACCAAATTGGGAATATATCACTAGTAACCTCAACTACATAACCTCTGAGCTCGTACGTCTCAGAGAAGGGTGTTAATCTAAGAGAATAAATTCTCCGCTACCAATGGAAATGTATTTGATAGAAACCAGCTTTTCATCTCAAATTGTAACGTCAGACACACATCCATAAAAGTCCGTTCCGGGATTGAACGGAACCGAAGGCACTTCCAATGAAGCCCTTGCAATTCGGATATTCACTAATCATGTTCGGATTTCCCATCACAGAGGGTGATAAAATCTCTATATCGGGGATTAGCCGATGCAAAGACATTCGACGGTAATCCTTCCGTTTTCGAAAATATCTGATCTTCAAATGCTATCCATTAGATGTATCACTATTCGGAATGGGATTTATGACCCAAAGGTCCTCTCCCGGCTAAACTGAATAACGAGCGCTTATTTTAAAATAAGTGTAGCATTCAAATTCAAGCAAATCAAAACAAATTCCCATTTAAATGTAAATATTGATAGTCGGTTATTTAACTATCAATAGATATGCACAACATCACCAGATTCCAAATAATTTCCCAAATTATTTATTTTCCCAAAATATCTTTACAAGATATATTTTTCCACACTCCAACCATTTGAAAACAAATTTCAAATCATTTTTCACCTTTGCAACTTTTGAAAACAAATTTCAAATCATTTTCCTTACGCGGAAACACTTCCAAATATTTATTCATTTTCACAGGAAATCTGCCGAGTTCAAATACTTAAAATAATTTATAACACTTATCCAAAATATAACGGGAAAACACTTTGAAATAAAACTATTTTTCTCTAAACACTTTACTTAAAATATTAGTTATAAAAATATTATACCTATATTACATATAACTTACGCCCAAACTAATTTTCAAAATAAAATTAGTAGATAGAGTATAACTATTTAAATAACTATTTTCTAAAATAATTATTGATTAAATCTTATAAATAATCATTTCAATATAAACTTAATAAATCTTTACTTAAAGGATTCAAAACAATTTAAGAAGTTAATTTCTCCAAAATACCCTTTTCAAAACCAATTCTAGAATTATATATATATATATATATATATATATATATATATATATATATATATATCTTTCAAAGCTATTCAGAAATTTTATTCGGCTTTCCAGGGAGAATACACTTTCATTTCAAAATGGTTCATTTAAACCAATTAAATAAATCTTTACCGATTTACTTTTTAATTTACGTTCCAAATCCGTAAATTTATTTCCACACTTCAAAAATAAATCAATGTTTATTCTTAAACAAATTTCCCTTTCCTTTATAAATTCCATGGTGAATTTAAATTTCCAAATATCCACTGATATACGATTTTCAAATCGATTTCAAATATTCACTTTCAACAGCAATTCAAATTTTCAAATTGATTCTAAATTCTTTTCAAAACACCAAATAAATTTCCAAATGGATTTTCAAATGATTTAAATTCAATCACCAAAAATCAATTCCCAAATGGATTTCAAATTTTATTTCCTTTTTAAAAATAAATTCCTTTTAAAGAAAACCAGTTCTTTTATTTTTCAAACTCTTTAAAATCCGTATTTTGAATAAATTCTTCAACCTTTGAATAATATTACCCGATATCCATTTATTAAAGCTTTTCCCATATTTTGAAATTTTATTCAATAAGATTAAAAATAAAACTTTATTATTTTATAATTCCTTCTTTTAAATTTATCCAATTCTCAAAAATAATTTTTTTATATAAACTTTCAACCTGAATTTTCAAAAATCAAATTTTTATTTATTTTCGTTATCCAACGATACCAAAATTATATTCGGCTAAATTTTAGCCTTCAATGATTTCAATCACAAAGATAATCACACAGAAATTATAAATAATCAACACACAACATTGAAACAAATTCAATTATTTAAGGAATCCAGTTGGATCCCTCCAACCTGTTTTCCTGCATTCACAGATGTTAGCACAATACCAATCCCGTTTCAAGACGGGATATCGCGGTATATGGGTTTATATAAAGTATCATCCGCTATTATGCGGCGTAATAGGGTCTCATCCGCTATACAACGCGGAAAATCAACTCCAAGTACATATATAATACCAATTCCTCTTCAAGGTGGAATATCACGATATATGTGTTTAATAAATAACCTCCGCTTAATATGCGGCGTATAGGGTCTATTTCAATACAACAGATAACAACCATCATTCAATCACACAATCAAGCAATTTAAATGTGACTCCCCACCTCTATACCCATGCTAGCCAAGGACACTACAGGGTAATGCCATCAACAACACGGAGAATAAGGCTGGTTAGGAGAGACCATCTATTGCCTTGCTCTAACTATCTATTGAATACATCGACAATAGCCATACCAAGCAGGTCGACATATCCAATGAATACTTAAAACAAAACCATAGTTGGTTGGAGGATTTGTCAGAACAGAATATAACAACTCAAATGTAATATACATCACAGAACAGTAGATCATCATATACATATACAGATACATAACAGAGTATACAAACTAAAACATGTCAAGTGGTATAGCAAACCACAATATACAGACGAATCCAAAAGAATACATATATCAGAGTTACAACAAAAAGGACTACACAAAAAGCTTTAACAAAAAGGAGCAAGCTGAATAGTCCATGCGGAAGCAAAGTAGGCTAAGTCCAAATGCACCTAACCTGAAACATCTCGGTCTGAACCGAGTACAAATACACGGGTCAGTCTAGCCAAACAAATCAGTTAGATAAACTGAACAACAATAACCTGTAAGGTCACAAAGTATAACAAATATCTCTAAAAGAGATAACACACATCTAACAAAAGATGAATCATATCATAACAAGACAAGCCTTATATCATCAGCAACACAAATAAAAAAAGGACATGAATATCCCAAAACAAGCCAAAAGGCAATAACAAATACCAATGAAGGTAACACAAGTTCCGCATGGTAATCGCTACATATCGTGCGGCTCAAAAAGACCAACACCGAAGGGCGATACCTAGGGAATATACATATCAATGAAACATCAGAAAATTTGCACGTGTTCAGTACTGTATAAACAAGGATCCATAAGCCCGAAGGCTCCAAACCCAAATATCACTCGAGCAGCTCATAAAGACCAACTCCAAAAGCGATACTATAGGGCAACAAACCCGAAGGCACAAACCTGAAGGAGACAGTCTGAAGACACTATCCCAAAGGCAACAAACCGTAGTCGTGAAGGTCCGGAGGCCCAGTACTGGACACCACTAACTGGCGGAATTTGTCATAACTCTCAAAAAGGAATCCGAAAAGTGGTAACGTGAGTCCCATAACCACTCATTCGCACTAAATGGTTTACTATCCATTAGTTAATTTTACACTTAAAACAGTACGAAGTTTACCTCATCTCATCAGTAAACCAGACCAAAAAGGTCAAAACAGTCAATCGAATAGGTCGGGGATTAATCGAAAAGATAAACGTACGGATTCATGGTCCGTGTTTTACTTAACCATTTAATCTCCTTTCCAGTCCGCTCGAAGTGAGAAATTGTGTGTGTGCATTTTGAATAGAATTTATAAATTGAAGAAACGAGCTTTTAATGCAATTTAGAAGATTATTTTATAAAAACCCGTGGATGAAGTCAAAAGGGAATCATCAAGGTCAAATATGCATAAACAACCAATTGGAATCAACATGAATCGATAAAAGTGGGAATCACAAACAAATAGGCATAATAGGCAAAATGAAGTAGGTCAGTCGACTGAACCATAACCCGAGAGTTTTTTTAACTCTGCAGTCAGTCGACTGACTGCAGGGGGCCAGTCGACTGGCTGTAGCTGGAAATGTTTTCCAGCTAGCAAATGGAGGAGCAAACTCTCACCATTTGCAACCGGTCGAGCAATGGACTTAAGGGGCTTTTGCCAATCGATAACCCAGCACCATTGACTCAGTGATTCACCACCAAAAACATGATCAAACATCAAAGTTATGATTTTCAAAGGTTCTTGACTCCAAAACACTAAAAATTGAAATGTTCACGAATTCAATCCATACCAAAGGCAAATGCACATGAATAAGTGTTAGGAACTCATACCTAACAATCCAACATAGTTGTAAACATAGATGTGAGATAAAAATCTCACCTTTTAACTCAAAAACAAGGATGGAAAGCTCAAATGAAAGGATAAGACCAACCACTTCACTTCAACTCAACAAGCTTCAATCTAAGATCAAAACAAGTATTTTCCTAAGTTAGGTTGAGGAAACTTTCTGAAATTGAAGGAGAAAGAGTTGGAGAAGATGAAGAGGAGGCTTACCTATAGCTTCACTTTGATTTTGGAGCAAGAATTCAAGTTTGCAAGAAGAATTAGGGCTTGGAATTTCTAATTCCCATTCTCTTCCCACATTTCATTTTTAGGTTGAGTTTTATGAAATGAAATAAGTGAGTGGAGAGGAGAGGGGGCTGAGTTGAGGTATTTAGCTAGCAAGTGGCCTGAACCCAAACCAAAAAGCCCAATTAGCAAATAGCCAAATTCGACTTACTCCAAACATATCGAAGTTTATGCTCAAAAAATCGCAAACGTCATTTTGGGACTCAATGAAAGTTGTTTCGAGTCCTAATTCAGCCGTTTGCAAAAAGTGACATTTTGGACCTAAAATCCGCCTAACGACGCTATATTTAAATAAAACATTTAAATATATAATCGTTAAATATGCGGGTTGTTACAGATCTCCCCTCCTTACAAAATTGCGTCTCCGCAATTCCCAGAGACGATATTTGCAACAACTACATACATACAATATCCGAAGAAATAAGCTTAAGACAAAAAGATATTCTCACCATTGCCAAGTCAAGATAGAAACCCAGATAAGATCGCTCGATAAACTCTCTGGTTTCCCAAGTACAGTCATTGGGGTTTGCGGACCATTGAACTTTAACGAGCGGCACGTCCAAGTTTTGAAGGTGTCGCACCTCCGTGTCAAGTACGCGAATAAGCTGTTGCACAATAGATAAATCCAGTGAGATCTCAAGCTCTTGCAAATCAGGAGAAGCGATAACAGAATCCGACTCCCGAAGACACTTTCGAAGTTGAGAGACGTGAAACACGTCATGAATGCCAGATAAATGAGCAGGAAGTGAAACTCTATAAGCCACAGGGCCAATATGTTCAGTAATAGAAAATGGTCCTATAGAGCAAGGAGCCAATTTCCCAGTTGTGCTGAAGCGCATCACCCCTTTCAAAGAAGAAACACGAACAAAAACAAGATCGCCAATCGAGAACTCGAGAGGCTTCCTACGGCTATCCGCGCAAGATTTCCGGCGGCTTTGTGCCTCTTTCATTCTCAATCGAATAAGATCAATCTTCTCGAAAGAATCACGAACAAAATCTAGGACAAGAATAAGCTTCTCCCCAGATTACAAGCAACAAGAGGGTGAACGACATGGCCTTCCATATAAAGCTTCGAAAGGAGCCATACCGATACTAGACTGAAAACTATTGTTGTAGGATAACTCTACAAGAGGTAGGTGATACTCCCAACTACCACCAAAATCAAAAATACAAATACGGAGAAGATCTTCCAAGATACGATTCACCTGTTCAGTCTGTCCGCCAGACTGCGGATGATAAGCTGTGCTTAAATTAAGCTTTGTTCCCAAAGCTTGCTGAAGACTCTTCCAAAAACGACCCATGAATAAAGGATCACTGTCACTCACAATAGAACTAGGAACACCGTGAAGTCTCACGATTTACTTGACATACAACTTAGCCAAATGCGAAGCAGTCCTATTAGATTTAATAGGAATGAAATGAGCAAACTTAGTGAGGCGATCAACAATAACCCAAATGCTAGAATGGCCCGATCTCGAACGAGGTAGGCCGTCAATGAAATCCATAGAAATCTGATCCCATTTCCACAATGGAATCTCTAGAGACTGAAGAAGACCCGAAGGACGCTGATGTTCGACTTTAATACGTTGACAAGTTATGCAATTACACACATAACTCGCCACATCGCGCTTCATGCCTTCCCAATAATAAAGACGATGCATATCGGCATACATCTTACTACTACCAGGATGAATGGTATACTTAGAACGGTGACAGTCATCAAGAATGTCATGCCTAAGTGCAAAATCAGAAGGCACAAAAAGACGGTTCTTCTTGCGAAGACACCCATGAGAATCAATGCTAAAATCCTGCAACGCCTCATCATAGGATCCAGACTCACAAAGCTGAATAAGATGCAACAAATCAAGATCACGCCGCTGAGCATCGGCAATACGATCCAATAAAATGGTTCGGGCTCCCAAATTAAATAATAGAATAGGAGAATCAGAAGATGAACCTCGATCATGAATTTCTCAAAAAGAGAGGCCTCAAGACTATCCCATTCGGCAAGCATCATAGAAACAATAGCCGAATGTTTGCGACTAAGCGCATCAGCAACACGATTACCCTTACCAGGGGGATATTGGATATCAAAATCATAAGAGGCAAGAAACTCGAGCCAATGTTGTTGTCTCATATCGAGTTCCTTCTGAGTGAACAAATACTTCAAGAATTTATGATCGGTATAGAGAATGAAGCGCTCGCCCAATAAATAGTGTCGCCAAATCTTCAAGGCAAAGACAATGGCGGCTAGCTCAAGATCATGAGTAGCATAGCGAATTTCATTCGGACGCAGTTGCCTAGAAGCATAAGCAACTACCCGATCCTTCTGCATAAGAACAGCACCGAGACCACTACCACAAGCATTGGTGTAGAAAACAAGATCGTGATTCCCTTCAGGAACTACAAGAATAGGAGCATTAGTGAGAAGTTCATTTAATGACTGAAAGGAAGCTTCACACTTATCAGACCAAATATAACGAATGCCTTTCCGAGTAAGGCTGGTGAGAGGAAGCACAACACGGGAAAAATCCTAAATGAACCGACGGTAATAACCCGCCAATCCAAGGAAATTACGAATCTCATGCACATTCTCAGGCCTCTTCCAATTCTGGATGACTTCGATCTTTGAGGGATCGAGTGAAATGCCGTCGGAAGATACAATATGGCCTAGGAACTTAACCTTATTCTCCCAAAAATGGCACTTGGAGAATTTGGCCCTAAGCTGATGCCGACGGAGAGTACTCAAGACAATTCTCAAGTGATTAGCATGCTCAGCTTCAGACTTAGAATAAATAAGGATATCATCAATGAACACAAGGACGAACTTATCGAGATATTCTCGGAATACTCGGTTCATGAGATCGACAAAGAAAGCAGGAGCGTTTGTCAAACCGAACGGCATAACGAGCCACTCAAAAGAACCATAACGAGTGCGGAAAGCAGTAAGAGGTATGCTATTCTCTGTGACTCGTAACTGATGAAAACCTGTGGCAAGGTCGAGCTAAGAAAAGACCTTAGCACCACTCAATAAATCGAACATATCATTGATCCTAGGCAGTCGATACCTATTTCTGATGGTTAACGCGTTAAGCTTGTGATAGTCAATGCAAAGTCTAAGAGTTCCATCAGACTTCTTCACGAAGACGACCGCGAATCCCCATGGAGAAAAACTAGACTGAATCAACTGCTTGGACTCAAGCTCTAAAAGCTGCTTCTTGAGTTTCTCATTTTCCTTTGTAGGCATCCTCGTGGGAGGACGACTAACTGGCTGCGGGCCTGGAATGAGATCAATGCGGAACTCTATTGCCCGCTTGGGTGGCAAACCCGATACCGGCTCAAAAACATCAGAAAAGTCACAAGCAATAGGAATACAAGATATATCATCATCATCTCGCGAGTCAAGAGAATATAAAGCCATTTCGGAATTATCCATATTCCGAAGAACAAATGATAGCTGAGTAGGCGAATCCAGATGTCGAAGATACAAAACCCTCTCCAAAGAAATAATCCTGGCATCATATCTCACTAGCCAGTCCATTTCCAAAATCATATCAAATCCCAAACAAGACATAACGTGTAGATTCGCACGAAAGGAAAAGCCACATAAAACAATCTCAACATCATCACAAAGCATACTAAGGGTCGCAGATCCCCCAATAGGATTCACAATCCTTAAAGAAGTAACCAAACAAGAAACATCCAAAGATAAATCATCAATGAGCTTTTTCGATATGAAAGAATGTGAAGCACCCGTATCGAAAAGAACTAGAATACTATGATCATGAAATAAAATAAAACCTTCCAAAATAAATGGAATATACCTTTCGGTTGAAAAGGACCTTCAGAAGCCTTAGTAGCAAAAAGCTTGCTAGACTTAGCACCAGCAGGAACAGTAAGGCAAGTGGAAACATGATGACCTTCCTTCTTGCAATAGCGGCAGAAGAGAGGCCTAGAACAAGCTCGAATCATATGATCAGAAGAACCACAATTGAAACACTTCCGAATGAAAGGTGTTCCCGCAGACTGAGGCTGAGAATTAGAACCACCAGTCTTTTCTTCTTAGAAGGAAAAGACCTGGACTTCTGAAATGGAAACTGCTTCTTGTTGGGGTTCTTGGAAACCTCAACATCATCACCACTTTCACACTCCTTCTGGACGGTTTCGAGATGAAGAGTAGAATCAACAAACTCCTCAAAAGAAAGCTTAAGCTGGAGAAACAAAGACTTCTTAATATATTTCTTAAGACCAGAAACAAACTTCAGATTCTTCTTATAAGAAGTGCTAATGAATTCAATACCATACTTAGATAAAGCCTCGAATGATGCAACATACTTAGAAACAGAAGACTTCCCTTGCTTCAACTCAAGGAAGCGATGGGTTAATAAAACTTTTTCAGATTCAGGAACAAACTTCAGTTCGAATCGTCCCCGAAATTGAGTCAAGAAAGAGCAGACTCATCAATTTTGGATACAAGAAGCTCATACCAATCAAGGGAATGCTCTTGCAATAAAATAGAAGTTACAAGAACTCTATCATGATTAAAAAGATCCATGTGAGAGAAGATACGCTCGCACGTGCGAAGCCAAGCTTGGACTTCAAGAACAGACTCGGAGCCCTTAAACCGCTTTCCTCCAAGATGTGCAAAATCACTGCACATACGTGCAAAGGCAGACTTGCGAGGTGGAGATACTCGAGGTGGAACTGGAGGCTGAGTGCTCCTAAACAATTCCAAAAACTGATCAGCAGACATATAAACGCCATTCGGATGTGAGCCACTGGATTGCCCAGCATCCGAACGTCGTCCTCTGCCTCTTCTAGCCATACGCTGAAAGTAAGATAAGAACAAGATTATTCACAAGGTAGATGTCACCAATTCAAATGTGAAATACTATGGAACAAAATGCATTCCTAGACGTATTCCCACATTCTATCTACCACCAAGGCACAGGAGGGATATAGAGGCATGATGGTCCAAAGATTTGTAACATTTATACACTCCGATGTAACAGAATATGTGCTTCTATTCTGTGTTTATCATATTTTGTTCTGAACTTAGCTCTGGTACCAAGCTGTGATGCCCACCTCTATATCCACGCTAGCAAGGACACTACAGGGAAATGTCGTCAACTAAAACGGAGAATAAGGCTGGTTAGGAGCGACCATCTATAGCCTTGCTCTAACTATCTATTGAATACATCGACAATAGCCATACCAAGCAGGTCGACACATCTAATGAATACTTAAAACAAAACCATAGGTGGTTGGAGGATCTGTCAGAATAGAATATAACAACTCAAATGTAATATACATCACAGAACAGTAGATCATCATATACATATACAGATACATAACAGAGTATACAAACTAAAACATGTCAAGTGGTATAGCAAACCACAATATATAGACGAATCCAAAAGAATACATATATCAGAGTTACAACAAAAAGGACTACACAAAAAGCTTTAACAAAAAGGAGCAAGCTGAATAATCCATGCGGAAGCAAAATAGGCTAAGTCCAAATGCACCTAACCTGAAACATCTCGGTCTGACCCGAGTACAAATACACGGGTCAGTCTAGCAAAACAAATCAGTTAGATAAACTGAACAACAATAACCTGTAAGGTCACAAATATAACAAATATCTCTAAAAGAGATAACACAATCATCTAACAAAAGATGAATCATATTATAACAAGACAAGCCTCATATCATCGACAACACAAATAAACAAAGGATATGAATATCCCAAAACAAGCCAAAAGGCAATAACAAATACCAATGAAGGTAACACAAGTTCCACAAGGTAATCGCTACGTATCGTGCGGCTCCAAAAGACCAACACCGAAGGGAAATACCTAGGGAATATACATATCAATGAAACATCAGAAAATTAACACGTGCTCAGTACTGTATAAACAAGGATCCATAAGCCCGAAGGCTCCAAACCCAAATATCACTCGAGCGGCTCATAAAGACCAACTCCAAAAGCGATACTATAGGGCAACAAACCCGAAGCACAAACCTGAAGGAGACAGTCTGAAGACACTATCCCAAAGGCAACAAACCATAGTCGTGAAGGTCCGGAGGCCCAGTACTGACACCACTAACTGGCGGAATGTGTCATAACTCTCAAAATGGAATCCGAAAAGTGGTAACGTGAGTCCCATAACCACTCATTCACACTAAACGGTTTACTATCCATTAGTTAATTTCATACTCAAAGCAGTACAAAGTTTACCTCATCTCATCGGTAAACCAGACCAAAAAGGTCAAAACAATCAATGGAACAGGTCGGGGATTAATCAGAAAAATAAATGCGCGGATTCATGGTCCGTATTTTACTTAACCATTTAATCTCCTTTCCACTCCGCTCGAAGTGCAAAAGTGTGTGTGTGCGTTTTAAATAGAATTTATAAATTGAAGAAACGAGCTTTTAATGCAATTTAGAAGATTATTTTATAAAAACACATGGATGAAGTCAAAAGGGAATCATCAAGGTCAAATATGCATAAACAGCTAATTGGAATCAACATGAATCGATAAAAGTGGGAATCAAAAACAAATAGGCATAGTTGGCAAAATGAAGAAGGTCAGTCGACTGAACCATAACCCAAGAGTTTTTTAACTCTGAGTCAGTCGAGTGACTACAGGGGGCCAGTCGACTGGCTATAGTTAGAAATGTTTTCCAGCTAGCAAATGGAGGAGTAAACTCCCACCATTTGCAACCGGTTGAGCAATGGACTTAAGGGGCTTTTGCCAATCGATAACCCAGCACCATTGGCTCAGTGATTCACCACCAAAAACATGATCAAACATCAAAGTTATGATTTTCAAAGGTTTTTGACTCCAAAACACCAAAAATTGAAATGTTCACCAATTCAATCCAAACCAAAGGCAAATGCACATGAATAAGTGTTAGGAACTCATACCTAACAATCCAACATAGTAGTAAACATAGATGTGAGATAAAAATCTCACCTTTTAACTCAAAAAAAAGGATGGAAAGCTCAAATGCAAGGAGAAGACCAACTACTTCACTTCAACTCAACAAGCTTCAACCTAAGATCAAAACAAGTATTTTCCTAAGTTAGGTTTAGGAAACTTTCTGAAATTGAAGGAGAAAGAGATGGAGAAGATGAAGAGGAGGCTTACCTATTGCTTCACTTTGATTTTGGAGCAAGAATTCAAATTTACAAGAAGAACTAGGGCTTGGAATTTCTAATTCCCATTCTCTTCCCCCATTTCAGTTTTAGGTTGAGTTTTATGAAATGAAATAAGTGAGTGGAGAGGAGAGAGGGCTGAGTTGAGGTATTTAGCTAGCAAGTGGGCTGAACCCAAACCCAAAAGCCCACTTAGCAAATAGAAAAATTCGACTTACTCCAAACATATCGAAGTTTATACTCAAAAAGATCGCAAACGCCACTTTGGACTCAATGGAAGTGGTTTCGAGTCATAATTCAGCCGTTTGCAAAAAGTGACATTTCGGACCTAAAATCCGACTAACAACGCTATATTCATATAAAACATTTAAATATACAATCGTTAAATATGCGGGTTGTTACATTTAAATTTAACTATTTAAAATTTAAATCGAAACAAATTCGATTGGGTGAGAAGTTCTCACCTTGCTTCCAATAGCGGTTTTAGCGTTTTATTCCAAATAAAATTAAACGCGCGTTTAATTTTACCCAAAATTCCACTAGCTCCAATCAACTCCAATCTAGCTCCATCACGTACTATTTGCGAATACGATTCCAACGCAATTCATTTCGTGCGAAACGGACCTCGTATCAAAAAGTTATAGCCTTTTAAACAATGTATGAATTTATATTATATAAATTTACAATTCCTATTTAATTTTAAAGCCCTACATTAAATCAGAGCCGTCGATTTTGTTTTAAACGTAACAAGCCGTGATCTTTTCCTTCTTCCTCCCCAGGTATGAACGAACGCGTTCAAACTCATATGGTCGTCATCCCTTCGAATTTATCGTGTGCACCTCCGACCACTAGGAGATGATCAGAGGACATCGACGAATAGCCCTACACGAACCTTGCCCACGCCTTGATTTGCTCGAAGCTCGGTCATGTGATAGCGCTGGAAAACGTGCGTGAACATCAGCTGAACGCCGCCCTCCTGACGACGCCGTGGTGCTGCATTCTTGATCATACCCGTTGAATACGTCGAGCTCGTGAAGCTCTTCGATTTCCTAGTTGAAGTCGCTGCCTAAAAGTACGTGGATGAGGAGATCGGAGGGGAAGAAGATTGGTTGCTTTCAGCCGTTGGTTTTGTTAATGGAGGCTAGGGTTTATTTCTGACCTAGGTTTGTTGCAAAATGAAGAAAGCAAGTCCTTATATAGAAAGTTGCAAAACACTATTCATCTCCAAATTTTTCGAACTACAAACAAAGCATGCCGTCTGGCATTCATAATGTTTTACCCCTATTCCGAACACAATGGAATATATATCGGGAGCCAATTCGATCGTACATGGAAGATAGGTTTCCGAATCGAATTATTTAAATTTAAAATTCACTTAAACCAATTTCAATACGTTTTAGCTTGCCCCGGACAAACCGTAAATCCAATTGACACGAAGTTTGAAATCTTACAATATTTTAACATTACGAATTCAATGAAATTAGTTTCGTCGAAATCCGAGACTATCTGAAAAATGGCTATTTTTGCTCGTCAATTAAATATTAAAATATTCAATTTCCACAAATTAACTTTTAATTCGATTTTAAAAGTTCTATTACATCATTCTAACTCCAATATGATTTAATACAACTTTACAAATCAAATTTAATCACATTAAACCCAATTTCCAATTATTTCTGTAATTTCAAATATTAAATTATCGATTTAATTATCTAATTAAATCTAGATATTCGAAATAAAATTTATTCGACTTACAAATTTTACTCGTTAATATTAAAAATCAATTAAATATACGAATTTCAAATGACAGGAATTCTGGATCGTTACAAACTTCACCCCTTAAAAGAATTTCGTCCTCCAAATTGCCAAGTAAGAAAAAGTTAAAGAATCCATTAACTTTTCCAAACCATTTGTTCAAATTAAATTTCAAATTCATTTAAACATTTTATCTTTTCCAAAATCCATAGTTAAACTTCTTACAATGACTTTACTAAGTTTTCAAATCCTACATTTTGATTTCAATTTAGAAATTGACTTTTCGTTAACAAAAAATTTCTTAAAATTTTCAAAATTTTTCTAGCTCCTAAAATTTACGGAAAATTTTGGCAGAGTCTCCCTTGTACGGAGGAGCTTTTGCAATATCACAATATATATAAATATATATACATCGACTTACATAGTCGGAAAATAGAAAAACAGTTCATATTTCCTATTTTTATTGCGTAAGCGTACCTTTTTAGCATTTTTAAGCAAAGCGGTTATTTATTAGCATTTTAGCGTGACCAAATCCAGCCAACTACAACAGCGGTACCTGTACTTACTCAATTTAAACATGTAAGTGACATATATAGGAAATTCATTTACATTTCACTAATTTTCAATAGAAAACATATAGTTTTCATAAGCAATGCAATCAAAATAATTCCCATCAGCAAATTTATATGGTTTCGATACAAATTTTAATTGCTTACAACCAATTCACATTAGTTCACTTTCAATTCAAATTCAATTACATAGCTTTCCATTTATCAATTCAATTTCATTAACACTTAATGAATTATATACAATCAACTAACAATCATATAACAACCGAATCATAACCAACATAACCAAATTATTAAATTCACATTCAATT
Source organism: Allium cepa (assembly GCA_030765085.1). Lineage (NCBI taxonomy): Eukaryota > Viridiplantae > Streptophyta > Magnoliopsida > Asparagales > Amaryllidaceae > Allium > Allium cepa. The sequence goes on from CM060939.1 coordinate 324,830,385, forward strand.
TGGTTTAGCACTTTTAATTCCAATTGGTTGATATTAAATTAATTTCCATTCAATTATTCAATTCCAATTTACTAGTTTTTAATGAATTAACATTTACATCCCTTATTCCATATCAATTCACTTACATTAGATTGATTAATATTCAATTCATATATTAATTCAATTGCTAATTCATTTAACAAATAAGGTTGAATTTTATTTATATAACTCAAGTGCACATCCATTTAATTCACTTTATTAGTTTACTTCGATACCAAAATCAACTTCATTCAACATCACTTAAGTTATATTCCTTTTCAAACATCATTTGTTTAACATAGCTTGAATTTCCCCTTATAATCCAATTCAGATTCCAATTCTAAAGTAAATTCTATTTAACTTTTACCAAAGTCAAATTTCATCACTTATTAAAATTCATATCTCGTTTTGCTTAACAAAAATTGTTTAACCATTTTATCATTTGGTTTCACTTACATATATTACACTGGATTTCCAATTCTATATGAATACAATTTACTTTCATAAAAAAGTATATTGGATTCAATTCATTTTAAACCTTATCCATTTATTCATTCTTCAATTAGTTGCACTTACTACTTTTAGTTTAATACTTCACTTTGTTTTTCACAAATCAAATTCAATTCCAATTCCAGTTCTATTTACTTACAAATTCGAAATGAATTTCAACATTCAATTTCATTTTCTTGCACTTGTAATTGCAAATTTTATTTATTCATTCACAATTTATTTTCCAACTTAATAATTGTATTTCAATCATTTAGCCTATTAGACTTCTAAAATTCACCTTTATTCCAATTAACTCAGGTCAATTTCAGTTTAAATCTGAATTTCCTAAGTCATCCAAACTTATTTATTATTCCATAAACATATTATATAACATTCCAGAGTCTTTTCAATCTTTCAAAAATTATTTTTGAAATCTATTCAAATTATCTTTTGAATTTCCAAAACCAAACTCAGTTTCACAAACAACTTCCATTTAATTATAATTCGACAGTAATTCCTCTCAAGGAAACTCGAAAATAAAAACCGATGACGTCGCGATCATCATCGTAGTTATTTTCCAGCGACGGAAAAGAGTTTAGTGCTTTCTTCCCTTCAAAACAATTTTCCAAAACGCTTGAAAATCATTTTCAACTCCAAAGAATTTAAATTTCCCAAATCTTAAAATTTCAAATTATTTAAATTTGTTTTCAAATATTACTCTGGAATTCCATTTCAAATTATGAATCACATTTACAATTTATATTTACGAATCTCATTTTTATATGGATTTATTTCCCAGCTTTTGATTGTGATTTCAATTTATTATTCAATAATCGATCATAAAAATTTAATATTATCACTTTCGAACAACCAAGCAACCATAATAATTTTCGGAAAATCATTCCTTTTGTTTACGAAATAGTCCGGGTAAAATTATTTCATTTACCCTATTTTAAAACAATACTGTGTCAGTTTATCTTGTTTCAGTGTTTAAAAACTCCTATCGATACAGTTAGCTAGACTGCACCGACCAGAATCAATAAACAATCAACCGATAAGTCAACACAATACAAAACAATTTCTTATTCACTAACAAATACGCGCTCGTATCTATGATTACACTCACACTCATTCTAGAGTACTACTGACTCTATCTCTAATGAATAACACCCAACAGAGCCAAGGTTGTCGCTTAACCAAATGCTCTGATACCAAATGTAACGATTCAAGATTTTCGACTTTCGAAAATCGACATTAATACGTCCACTGTATCAACTGCCGATAAATCGAAGGCCAAAAAACCGAATAGTTAGGGTTAAAGAAGAAGAGTTAGAAGAAGAAAGAAAGAAGAAGTAAAAAAACAATATCAGAATCTCACAATCGCAGTGGAACAACATATAATAGATAAATGAATAATCTTTAAATCAAAAGAATTGTACGTTTTATACATTACATCATCAGAGTCAATATACAACACCACACAATAATGGACTGTTTTATAAACCTGTCCTCACAACTGAATACACAGCGGAAAAGATAATATCATATACAAGTGATACGCTTCGCCATCCAGCTCTCCTTTTGAGCTCCACAGCACCTCCTGAATTCCAGAATATCCTAATAACCTGACTATAGGCTGCCCGTGTAGAAAATGATGGGCACCTAGAGTTTTGGAAGGGAACAATAAACTCCAGGTCAGTCATGGGACTGGTATGAGATCTTAAAAAAGTTATTTTTACAAAGAAAATAAAAAGAATTTCGCTATGCTTTTGGAAAATGAAACTACCATAAGGCCTCCCGCCACACACACAATGCAAACGCAGAATTGGAGGAGATTTCTCCTTATGATAGTCAAAGATGCTTACTACGCAGAATCATTTGAGTATTTATTATTATTAGTGCATAGTGTAGAAAAGATTTCGAAAGTATAATATAAATCTTAGCTAGCATAGGCATTTCGCACTATGCCTACTATAGCTACCATCTAAACAGCGGTGACCACCATAAGTAAATGGCAGGTTCTACAACTAAAACCGTACAAGGTACTTATTGGTAGATTGGATTTCCAACAAATGGTCAGGCCAAGAAACTTCCCATTACCACATGGGTACGCCTCTGGAAAGACGCCCCGAGGACCTAACCGGATCTCTACCAACACAAGGCCGGGTTACATCTGAACTAGGTAACTACTGACACGAGTATGCCATCCGTCGGTCGTAACCGACCTTTATCCCGGGATTCACCAACAACCACAAAGAAATAAATTTGCAGCAACCACATAGGTTAAGTATCTGGGCTCTATACCATAATACCACCTCTATCCAGAAGGAATTTTACATACCCTATGGGGGCGCTATCCCCAAATAACCTTGCTGCATTCTTCCAGTTTTGACCATTACCGGGTTGGGAGGTTCGACGAAGTCTCGTCCACAAAGCTACCTTTTCACAAAAGCCACGCTTTGATCAACAAATGACCAACAGCACTCAGCATGCCACGTTACCAAATTGGGAATATATCACTAGTAACCATCAACTATATAACCTCTGAGCTCGTACGTCTCAGAGAAGAGTGTTAAGCTAAGAGAATAAATTCTCCGCCACCAATAGAAATGTATTAGATAGAAACCAGCTTTACATCTCAAATTGTAACGTCAGACAACATCCATAAAAGTCCGTTCCGAGATCGAACGGAACCGAAGGCACTTCCAAAGAAGCCCTTGCCATCCGGATATTCACTAATCACGTCCGAATTTCCCATCACAAAGGGTGATAAAATCTCTATATCGGGGATCAGCCGATGCAGAGATATTCGACGGTAATCCTTCGGTTTTCGAAAATATCCGATCATCAACACCAGTCTTCAAATGCTATCCATTACGACATATCACTATTCGGAATGGGATTTATGATCTAAAGGTCCTCTTCCTGCTAAATCGAATAACAAGCTCTTATTTTAAAATAAGTGTAGCATTCAAATTCAAGCAAATCACAACTAATACCCATTTGAAGGCAAATATTGATAGTCGGTTATTTAACTATCAATAGATATGCACAACATCACCAGATTCCAAACAATTTCCTAAATTATTTATTTTCCAAAAGTATCTTTAGAAGATATATTTTTCCACACTTCAACCATTTGAAAACAAATTTCAAATCACTTTTCACCTTTACAACTTTTGAAAACAAATTTCAAATCATTTTCCTTACGCGAAAACACTTCGAAATATTTATTCATTTTCACTGGAAATCTGTCGAGTTCAAATACATTAAAATAATTTATAACACTTATCCAAAATATAACGCGAAAACACTTTGAAATAAAACTATTTTTCTTTAAACACTTTACTTAAAATATTAGTTATAAAAATATTATACCAATATTACACATAACTTCAGTCCAAACTAAATTTCAAAATAAAATTAGTAGATAGAGTATAACTATTTAAATAACTATTTTCTAAAATAATTATTAATTAAATCTTAGAAATAATAATTTCTATATAAACTTAATAAATCTTTACTTAAAGGATTTAAAACAATTTAAGAAGTTAATTTCCCCAAAGTACCCTTTTCAAAACCAATTCTAGAATTATATATATATATATATATATATATATATATCTTTTAAAGCTATTTAGAAATTTTATTCGGCTTTCCAGGGAGAATACACTTTCATTTCAAAATGGCTCATTTAAACCAATTAAATAAATCCTTACCGATTTACTTTTAAATTTACGTTCCAAATCCGTAATTTTATTTCCACACTTCAAAAATAAATCAATGTTTATTCTTAAACAAATTTCCCTTTCCTTTATAAATTCCATGGTGAATTTAAATTTCCAAATGTCCACTGATAATCCATTTTCAAATCGATTTCAAATATTCACTTTCAACAACAATTCAATTTTTCAAATTGATTCCAAACTCTTTAAAATCCGTATTTTGAATAAATTCTTCAACCTTTGAATAATATTACCCGAAATCCATTTATTAAAGCTTTTCCCATATTTTGAAATTTTATTCAATATGATTAAAAATAAAACTTTATTATTTTAGAATTCCTTCTTTTAAATTTATCCAATTCTCAAAAATAAATTTTTTATATAAACTCTCAACCTGAATTTTCAAAAATCAAATTTTTATTTATTTCCGGTATCCAATGATACCAAAATTATATTCCGCTAAATTTTAGCCTTAAACGATTTCAATCATAAAGATAATCACGCAGAGATTATAAATAATCAACACACAACATAGAAAAAAATTCAATTATTTGAGGAATCCAGTTGGATCCCTCCAACCTGTTTCCTGCATCCACAGATGTTAGCACAATACCAATCCCATTTCAAGACGGGATACCGCGGTACATGAGTTTATATAAAATATCATCCGCAATTATGCAGCGCAATAGGGTCTCATCCGCTATATAACGCGGGAAATCAACTCCAAGTACATATATAATACCAATTCCACTTCAAGATGGAATATCGCGGGATATGTGTTTAATAAATAATCTCCGCTTAATATGCGGCATATAGGGCCTATTTCAATACAATAGATAGCAACCATCATTCAATCACACAATCAAGCAATTTTAAATTTAACTATTTAAAATTTAAATCGAAACAAATTCGATTGAGTGAGAAGTTCTCACCTTGCTTCTAATAGCGGTTTCAGCGTTTTATTCCGAATAAAATTAAACCCGCGTTTAATTTTACCCAAAATTCCACTAGCTCCAACCAACTCCAATCCACATCCATCGCGTAGTATTCGCGTATACGATTCCAACACAATTCGTTCGTACGAAAGGGACCTCGTATCAAAAAGTTATAGCCTTTTAAACAATGTATGAATTTATATTATATAAATTTACAATTCCTATTTAATATTAAAACCCTACATTCAATCAGAGCCGTCGATTTTGTTTTGAACGTAACAGGCCGTGATCTTTTCCTTCTTCCTCCCCAGGTACGAACGAACGCGTTCAAACCCATATGGCCGCCATCCCTTTGAATTTATCGCGTGCACCTCCGACCACTAGGAGATGATCAGAGGACATCGACGAATAGCCCTACACGAACCTTGCCCACGCCTTGATTTTCTCGAAGCTCGGTCACGTGATAGCGCTGGAAAACATGCGTGAACATCATCTGAACGCGGCCCTCCTGACGATGCCGTGGTGCTCCATTCGCGATCATACCCGTTGAATACGTCGAGCTCGTGAAGCTCTTCGATTCCCTAGTTGAATTCGCTGCCTAAAAGTACGTGGATGAGGAGATCGGAAGGGAAGAAGATTGGTTGCTTTTAGCCATTGGTTTTGTTAAGGGCAGCTAGGGTTTATTTCTGACCTAGGTTTGTTGCAAAATGAAGAAAGCAAGTCCTTATATAGAAAGTTGCAAAACACTATTCATCTCCAAATTTTTCGAACTCCAAACGAAGCGCGCCGCCTGGCGTTCATAATGTTTTACCCCTATTCCGAACGCAATGAAATATATATCAGGAGCCAATTCGATCGTATTTGGAAGATAGTTTTCCGAATCGAATTATTTAAATTTAAAATTTACTTAAACCAATTTCAGTGCGTTTTAGCTTTCCCCGGACAATCCATAAATCCGATTGACACGAAATTTGAAATCTTATAATATTTTAACATTACGGATCCAATGAAACTAGTTTCGTCGAAATTCGAGACTGTTTGAAAAATGTCAATTTTTACTTGTCAATTAAATATTAAAATATTCAATTTCCACAAATTAAATTTTAATTCAATTTTAAAAGTTCTATAACATCATTCTAACTCCAATATGATTTAGTACAACTTTACAAATCAAATTTAATCACATTAAACCCAATTTCCAATTATTTCTGTAATTTCAAGTATTAAATTATCGATTTAATTATCCAATTAAATATAGATATTCGAAATAAAATTTATTCGACTTCAAATTTTACTTGTTAATATTAAAAATCAATTAAATATACGAATTTCAAATGACAGGAATTCTAGGTCGTTACACTATCTTCTAAGTGAGACGACATAATTCATTTCTTCAAATTTGGACTGCTAATGCTCGGTTTATCTTATTTTCTGCATTTTTGCAGCACTATCTATCGCGAAAATTCGAGTTTTATAATTCGATCGCATCGTTGATATCTGTATACTGTTTTGTTCTCCCCGTCATGCTGATCACCGTAGCATATTTAATTCTGTATTTTAAGGTTCGATACGCCATGGAAATGATAATAAAGGTCCGTTAACGTTCCATTGTAATGGTACCGTAAGTTGTGACTTTACACGTTCCTTCGGTTTCAAATTTGAAACGTGCTACCCAAAACAAATATTAATTGCTTTAATAATTCCGCCTCGTGACCGTTGAAATTTCATCTACTTTATATAGTATTATATGAGGCAAAAAGGTCTACACGTTTCCACTTTCATTTATTTGTTGTTTCTTCATTTCTTCTCAATTATTTATAATCTAAGCCTTTCATTTCTTTTCCTATAGCTCGCCCCCTTACCCAAGATTACGGACATCACCTTTCCCCTCCATTCAAACACCATCTCCTCGACCCCCTCCCGAGCCACCTCCAAGCCCAACCGAGCCTACCACCACTTCACAGCTAATCAATGCTAGCCTCCTCCTCAATCATTGCCACGACCATCTCATGACTTTCCACCTCTACCTGCTTTTCCGTGACCACCATCACATCACTCCACCTCCAAATCAAGGCAGGTCGAGTCCTCCTTCGACCCAGCCTCGGCCACAACCACCACCCTTTCTCCTCTTTCCACCAACCACCCAGCCCTCCAGTCACACGCATATGCAAGCACCTGACCCCACTATCCCGTGCCTTCTTACCTCTCCCTCACGTGTGTACAACCTATATTGCATGGTGAGAAGTTATATATATAGCACTATTTTTCTATTGATAGGTTATATATATTTTTGGGTAAGTTTATATGTTAGTTTAAAATCCATTTATATGATCTGTTGGAGTTATTACCTGGGTACATATAAGGATGATATAATTATAAGTATAAGTTGTATTCCGTTGGATAAAAAATGCATATATATATACGAGTTTATAAGATTTTTCTTGCAGTTAGATATATATATATATATATATATATATATATATATAAGTTGGATTTGTTGAAGCCAATATATAAGTGTTTCTATATATTATATTATAAAGCAGTTACATATGTTGTCAGTTATAATATTTTTTTATATATTAGTGTGTGTGCATATATATTGTATATAAGCTTGCTCTATGAACTGTTATATGAGTTAGTTTAAATACATATGTTCTGGCTATTGTTTTATAAAAGAAGTTTATATATATACTGTTATAAAGTTACATGTTTGTTTATAAAGCTTATATAAGTATATGTAGTTATAATATATTTATGTTTATATTGCAGTTATAAATTGTTAATCTGCTTATGTATATATGTATGCAGTAAGTGTTATATATCCATAATTCTACAAACCATATTTTTATGTTGATTATATAAGTTTTATTTACCTGTATATGTTAATACACATATCATGCTTGGTTTAAAGTAAGATGTTATATATAGCAGTTTATAAAATGAGTGAACAGTGCAATTTGCTGAATCTTTGTATGTATTGTAATAAAGTAGTTATATATATATGATTGGTAATTATAAAGTTATGTATTGATATATGAATTATATAAGTTTGTTGTTTATGTTGTGTATATAAGTTTATAAAAGTTACTGTATATATATAAGTGACATAAGTTATATCTGTCCTGTTTTATATATATAGTATGTAAAGGGTTGTAGCTAGGTATTGGTTATGTAGTTAGATATATATAATTTATATATGTTGTAACAGATTTGCAATCTATTTTAATTTACATATGAAATTATATAAGTTATAGATATTACTTATTTTGATCTTAAAATTCACATGGTTATAGATTAATTTATATATATAAGGATATGGAGGGTTTAGTTTAGATTTGTAAATAGTAATATTTGATTCTATGTGTTAACATTTAAACGGCTTGTACATATATAAAGATTTTATTTTTATTATATGTGTTTAATTAAAACAATGATTTTTAATTATATATATATATTAATATGTTTTTAAATTAAATATTAATTTCATGGAAATAATAATGACAACAATATATATAACTTCTGTTATATCAAGCTGATTCTAGTTACTTCATCGATTCCTTGTTATCATCCTCGATCGTCGAATTCGTGCCAATCTTAACTTGCTTTGGAATTCGTGTTTGGATTCGTAACTCATCTCACTCTCGTTCGTCTCTAGCCTCAAAAGGTGAGAAATCGCTCACGATTAACGTTCTTATATTTATTAAATTTGATATCAGTTGAAACGACAATTGAAATATGGTGTTGTTAACTATTTACATTGCTATATATATGCTATTATCTGTATCTGTTCACCTATGATATCTGACACCATAATATATTATTTATATTGATGATATATGTCTGTTATATTATTATCATATATGTTATCACACTGGAAGTTCCTTGTTAGTATAAAATTCCCTATGGGTTGAAATGATACATACCCGAACGATCTGTAGAATAAGAGTAAATCGTTATGGGTTGAAATGATAAACCTAAGCTATTTTCATTGAATTTAATTTGGGATTGCGAGTTGAAATGATATATACCCGTATATAATTTAAATTACGGATTGAAATGATAAATATCCGTATCACTTGACCATAGGATAGAAAATTATATACATACACCGTTGGTCTATATATAAATATTTTAAAATGATTTCCAAGGCTTAAAAATATATGTATATGTGTGTGTGTGTGTGTGTTTATATAAATTTTAATTTTAATTTTAATTATTATACTTATAAAGTTTATTTTAGTTAAATTCTTGATTTTAAATTTATATGTTTGAAAATTTTAAAATTATAAGTTAGTTTTGAAAATTATAAATTTTAAGAATTTACTTATATTTTTGCTAATTTAAAATATAAATAAATCAGTTTTATTATAAAATAAGTATAATAATAAAGTTTGATTTAACTAATATATACTATGTTTAAGAATTTATTTAAATTGTATTTTAAAATAGATTTTATAATGATTTTTATAAATTAAGGTTGGGAAGATAAATTTAAGTTGATTTGAAAGAATCTTCTTTTAAGAATTATATTTAAATAAAATCGATGTGAAACTCATTGGATATTGAGAATTTAAGTATATGATTTTATAACCTGGTTTTGGTTTAAAATGATTAACAAATATTCCAAGTTTAAATAAATTTAAGGAAATATTCAGATTATTTGTAATTTGAGACTTATTTAAATGATATTGGATTTATTAAGTGGATATTTCGAAACCAAATAATAATGATGTTAAATTAAGATATATATGAAATTATCAAATATACTTTTGAAATTGTGGAATATTTGAAGGTTTGAAATATACTGAAATTGGAATGGTTTATTTTGTAGTTCAAATCTATTTTTGAAATTATATAATTTGAAATGGTTTATTGAGAAATTGAAATAAATTAAAATTGTTGATATGAGATTGGATTAAATTTGAATTTTGGAATTCGAATTGATTTGGAATCGATTTGTGAAATTTGAGGGAGTTATTTTATTTTATAAAGTACTTTTAAATTATATTTAAAACTATTTATATATTTTACTTTATAAATTATTTTCATATAAACTATTTTAATATAAATTATTTTTAATATAAACTATTTTTAATAGAAACTATTTTAATATACTAATTATTTTAATATAAACTATTTTATTTTATAAACTACTTTATTATACATACTATTATTAATATCTAAACTATTTATGTGGTCGAAGTTATGATTTCAAAGTTATGGTTTTCCAAAGTATTGTGATTTCAAAGTGTTATGATTTCCAAATTGTTATAATTTCAAGTGTTTTGGTTTCGAAAGTGTTATAACTTTGAAAGTGCTATGATTTTGGAAATGGATATATTTGAGGTGAAAAATGATATTAGATCGATATGGTTTTGAAATGGAAAATGATATTTTGGTTTTGAAGTATAAACTATTTTGAAATGACCGTGGTGTTATAATAACGTTTGGTTGTTAAAGAGACCGAGATCGGATATTGTCATACTCTCTGCCAATGCCAAAAACCACTTTAACAACCGTGTACGTGGTGGAGATTCCAGAATGAAGTAGGATGGTTTGGTGATGATTCTATGTGGTATTTATGTAGCCCTGACTCCCGTGAGTCAGCTTGATGCGGCTAAACAGGAGCCATGCCGGGTCAAGTGAGGTCATTCCTCCTATCGGACACATTTCTTCGATACCATTCTATTGCTTTTGTGATTTGATTAGGTGCGCCCTTTTTATTTAGGAGTGTGTCACGAGGCGGGCAATAGTAGCTGCTATGCGTTACCACTAGTCCGTATCCGCAAACGGTATATCTATCCTGGAATTGCCTCGGGTGTCTTGTCGCATTTCCTAGTACGCCTTCTACGAGTTTGTTTTTTTACCGTACCTATGTAGTGTCCTCTGGGTAAACCTCCAGTTTATGGAGGAGCATACGGCATTGTATAGACTATGGCAATATGTAAAATTGTTAAGTGGGATATGGGTAACGCCTTAACGCTATTTTAGTACTTTTACTTTACTATAGACATATTATAGTAGCATATATTACTACATAGTAGATAGTTTAATGGATCCTTAAAGCATGGTTATCCCAAACATCCTTTGAGTTACTTGTATTTCAGTTTATATTTCACTTGAGTTGGATTCATTGATATAAGAGTGTTAATCCTGACTTGAGTGTTTTGTATTTTGCTTTACGCTCGGTCAGACTGAGTGTCACAGCATTTAAGACTCACCTTTGGAGTTGGAGCTTCACTTGGAGATCCATCTGTATTTATTCAGCTTTCAGCTATTCAGTGGTTTTGTTCAGACTCGTCATCTGTCTGTATTCGAGACTACATAGTATTTGAGATATTCTGTTGTATTTTATTTCAAACTCTAATGTTTATATAGTAGCTTCATGAACTACTATTTATCTATTCCACTGTTTATTTTTATATTACTCTGTGTTTGTGATTCAGTGATTTACTTATTTACTGTATATGTTGAGTTTTTCCATATATAAAATTAACAATATGATATTTTGAGTAATTCAAGTCCGACGTGTGAAGATGCGAATGACACAAAATACCGGGTCATTACAGTATACATGAAGGAGTCTCTATCTCGAATGTATAAAAATAAAAACTACTAAGCTAAAGTAGTTAGCCAAAAGTCAGATGATGGTACCTGATAAGAAGTCAAGTAGAAGCACCTGAAATACCTCGGTCTGATCCAAGTATTATTTAAGAAGAAAAATAATAAACGGACCAGTCTAGCTATAAATATCATATAAGATGAGATAGGATAAGAGATATGGCAAATATATATGATAACAACAAAAATTATATAATATCTCAAATTTTCTCATACACCAAAAAGAATGTCAAATTATTTATTTTTATTCAGCAAACCACAAATATTGATAGAGCTTATCAATTCATATCATCAAAATTGGTGAAACACAAATTCTAGAAATCAATAATTAGAAATCCAGAAAACACAAAGGGAGAGGCCTGTCTTAAACGAAAGCATGAAAACTCACCAACATGTGTATCACAAATGAGATGCTATCCCATGGGTCTCTAACCCATAGAGCCGGTGCAACGACTTTGTACAATGGTACGTCCGAGGAACCTGAAACTCAAATAAGCCAAAACAAAGATGTAGTACAACGCTACGCCCGATGAACCGAACTCCATAAAATGGTCAAAAGACCATGGGTCACGAGGTGGGTGGTAGTAGTTGCTATGCATTACCATCAGTCCGGATCTCCAAACGGTATATCTACCCTGGTATTGTTTCGAGTGCCTTGTCGCATGCCCTAGCACGCCTTCTACGAGTTTGTTTTGTACCGTACGTATGTGGTGTCCTCTGGGTAAACCTCCAGTTTATGGAGGAGCGTTTAACATTGTATAGACTACAGGAATATATAAAATGTGCTAAGGGGGATATAGGTAATGCCTTAACGCTATTTTAGTACTTTTACTTTACTATAGACATATTATAATTGCATATATTACTACATATTATATAGTTTAATGGATCCTTAGAGGATGGATATTCCAAACATCCTTTGAGTTACTTGTATTTCAGTTGATATTTCACTTGAGTAGGATTTATTGATATAAGAATGTTAACCTTGAATCGAGTGTTTTGTGTTTTGCTTTACGCTCCGATCAGACTGAGTGTCACAACATTTGAGACTCACCTTTGGAGTTGGAGCTTCACTTGGAGATCTATTTGTATCTATTCAGCTTTCAGCTATCCAGTGGTTTTGTTCAGACTTGTCATCTGTCTGTATATTCGAGACTACATTGTATTTGAGATATTCTGCTGTATTTTATTTCATACACTGATGTTTATATAGTAGCTTCACGAACTACTATTTATCTATTCCACTGCTTATTTTTATATTACTCAGTGTTTACGATTCTGTGATTTACCTTTTTACCGTATATGCTGAGTTTTGCCAAATATAAAATTAAAAATAAGATATTTTGAGCAATTCAAGTCCGACGTATGCGGATGCGAATGGCACAAAATACCGGGTTGTTACAGTTGGTATCAGAGCTAGGTTTTGGCAAAGCTTAGCATATATAGTAAATTTAATTATAGAATCACGTTTCGTCCGAGATTGAATTTCTTCCTCTTTGATTCGAATTTCCTCTGAAATTTGGAGCTTCCACTCTGTTCATAAATTCATACTTGTCTCTCCCTATTCATGTCTTATTGATTTTGGAGTATCCCATAGCTCCACTTAATAAAATGTAAAGGGGTGAAGCTCCTTTACAATAGGCATCGATTCACTGAAGATTTTTGTATCGTCGGTTTAGATGCGACTATCTCTTGCTATGCCCGAATTCTACCTCTTGTGATCGGATGTCGCCTTAGAATTCTGCGTTAATCTTATTCTTGAAGTCACAGTTGACCCGATTGTGGTCGCCTGCGATATATATATAAGTCTATCCATCTTTTCTCTTTTGTTATTTAATCATCTTATCTTCGTTTCATGCCTATAATCTAGTTAGAATTCCTTTGATTAGAGTCCCCTTTGTATTTGAATCTCTATCCTTGCTTTGAAATTTATTCTTGAATAATAGAGTGAGGGATTTGTAATTAATATTAAATGTTTTATTGTGTGTTGTTTAAGTTGTTAAGTTTGAACTTTAGGTTTCAATCGATTCGTCTGATCAACGTTATCAATAGGAATTCCAAAACAGCTGAACAAAGCAAACTGATACAATATTGCTTTCATATTTGGTAAATGAAAAATAAATTTTGTACGATAATATTATATATATAAGTATAAATTTTCTGAAATTCAATAGTTAATTGAATTGTTTGTTAGAAATGATAATATTTGATTTTCATTTATTATTTTGTAAACCATTTACTATTTCCACATACATAAATGAAATTATAAAACATGGTTTAAAAATTTAATTTGGAATTGAAATGAATTTAATTTAGAATTTGAGAATTTAAATTTCTGGAATTTTCAAGAATTTGGTTTTTAAAGTTTTGGAATATATTATTTGAAAGTGTTTTCGAATGTAAATTGTTTCAAAAGAATAATTTTATAGGAATTAAGTCTGTACTCTCTTCTTTGTCGCTGGAAAATAATATCGGTAATGACTACAGCATCATCGATCTTCATTTTCTAGTTTCAAAGTAAAGAAATGAGTTAGTAGCCTTGCTACACTTTTGTTTTGGAAAATGGGTTTGATTTGAAATTCTTGAATATGAATTGATTTATATAATATATACGTATATAATTATTTCATAATAGTTTGAAGCGAAACCAAAAATTTGAATCTTAAGTTTAATATTAAGAAATGGTTTCAATTATTGAAATAAAGTGAAATGTTTGAGTAATTGGAATATCTAGAATGATAAATGGAATTAAACCAACTTGAAATAGTTGAATTTGAATAAAACCATATTTGTATAATACTAAATTTCATTCTAGCATATATAACTTGCCTAAAATATTCAAAGGTTACATGTTAGGATATAATAAAGGGTTGTACAAGAAGAAAACTTAAGAATAAGTTGTTTAAACCGAAATCTGGCCTAATATAAATGTTGTAAATAAAAGGATGATTTGTATAGTGTTTAAATACACTTAGGACATTAATATAACTTACCTAGAAAGGTCTAAATGTAATTAGAATGTAATTAGATAGTACACATCAGGATAAGTAATAGAATATAAAAAATGATTTTTTAAAGGGAATTTACTAATAATAAATCAAAAAATAAATTGAAAAATGGGAAAAAATTATTTGTTGAATAATATATGGTTATAAGATGTTTATACGCACAATATATGTTGCAAAATATATATTAAGTGGAATAAATTAAATAAATGAAAGAGAAGACTATTTAAGCACATAAATAAGAAATTAAGAATAGTGAACTTGAATTTTACCGGAATCAAATTAGTTGAAGATAAATTGATAAAATAAACGAGTTGATTTAAAAATGAATTTGTTTGAAATAAACGTTGATAAAATGAAAGAAAATCAGTTTTAAATTGAATGACTATTTATTAGTTAAATGAAATGGATTAAAAGAAATCGTTGAATATTAATTTATCAAAAATTGAAATCTATATGGTTATGAATAGTTGAAAGTAAAATGTTAAGGTGGAATAAACTATGGTTGATCAGTAGATTTAATAAATGAGTAAAATAAAACAATTTTTGTTGTGAAATTTTTTGTAATAAATGTTAATAAATGGGAACAAATCAATTGAATAAAAATATATGAAAATGAAACCAATCAAATGTGAACACAATATATTTGATTGATCAAATAAAATGAATTGGAATCAATTAGTTGGATATAAACCAATTATAATATAGATGTAGTTCATATGATTTTAATTTAATTTTTTTATTCTATATTTCAGATCTATTTTTCTTTCTGATTGTTTCTATTCTCCTACCTCGTTCCTTTTCAGGAACGAAAAGTTTTGAGTGGTGGGGAGTGTAACGATCCGTAAATTTTAATGGTTTTAATAACCTAATTTACTGAAATTTTATGGAATTTTAGATAATTAAATTTTGAAATAAAAATTTGATATTTAAAATATGCCTAATTAAATTTAGCAAATGGTAAATTTTCATCAAATAATATGAAGATTTATTTTATTGTGTAATTTTATTTAAATTTAAATCAGTTAATATTTGATGGTAATAAAATGTTTTCCAAACTTGAATATTTTTATATAATAAATTTGTAAACTATCTTCGTAGTGAGATGGCATAATTCGTTTCGTCGTATTTGGACTGCTATTGCTCCGTTAATCTTATTTTCTGCAATTTTGCTGCACTTTCGGTAGCGAAAAATCGAGTTTTATAGTTCGATCGCATTACTGATATCTATGCACTATTCTGTTTGCTCTATTATGTTGATTGCCGCATTATATTTATTTCTGTATTTTGAGGACTGATACGCGATGGAAACGATAATAACAGTCTAGACCAAGCAGTACCATAAGTTGTGACTTTACACGTTCCTTCTGTTTCATATTTGAAACGTGCTACCCAAAACAAATATTAATTGCTTTAATAATTCCGCCTCATGCCCGTTGAAATTTCATCTACTTTATATAATATTATATGAGGCAAAAGGGGCTACATGTTCCACTTCTATTTCTTTGCTTCATTTCTTCTCTGTTATTTGCAATCTAAGCTTTTCATTTCTTTTTCTATAGCTCGCCCCCTTACCTAAGCTTCCGCACATCACCTTTCCCCTCCATTCAAACACCATCTCCTCGACCTCCATCTAGGCCACCTCTAAGCCAACCGAGCCTACCACCACTTCATAGCTAATCAATATTAGCCTCCTCCTTAACCATTGCCGCGACCATCTCATGGCTTTCCACCTCCACCTGCTTTGCCGTGACCACCATCACATCACTCCACCTCCTAATCAAGGCAGGCCGAGTCCCTTTCTTGCCCAGGCTCGGCCAAAACCACCATCCTTTCTCCTCTTTCCACCAACCGCCCAGCCCTCCAGTCACATACATACACAAGCACATGCCCCACCATCGCATGCCTTCTTCCCTCTCCCTCACGTGTGTACCACCTATATTGCATGGTGAGAAGTTATATTTTTTTTTTTGAAAATAGGTTAATTTATTTACTAATGGGGCTTTGCGGCCCATAGCAAAATACACGGCACTTAATATGATACAAATACAACTGGCCGATAATGTCAAACTCTCTTCCACAGCTTCACCTTCCTTTTTAGGTTACTTCTACGGCGGCTGCCAATTCATTAATTGATTTTGTTCGCTCGATTCCATCTTCCTCAACTTCGCCAATAATAGTTTTTCTTGTGCCGATGCAGTGGTGAGTACCTTCTTAGGAATTCTTCCAACAATAATACCTATTTCTCTATTGATTCGATTTGTGAGAGCTAAAGTATCTTGCTTTTTTTCTTTCAAAAGCCCTACAGTTCCGTTCCTTCCAAATGAACCACAAGTAGGTTGTGAGTCCAATTTTTCCGAGCTCCTTCATCAGCTTAGAAAAGTTACTCCTATCGTGCAGGTATTCCAATTCCTCTGTTAAGTTTTTAGCATATTTGTAGAGCTGAAGTCTACTCTTTTGATTGTTCCATATTCTTTTTGGGTATTCACAATCAAAGAATAAGTGGTCATGTGATTCTTTATCCCTACAGCAAAAATAACATGTTGTGTCTTCCATAATTTTCCATTTTTTTAGTCTGTCTTTTTTGGGTAGTTTACCCAGAATCGCCTTGTAGAGTGTATGTGCCATTTTGGGGGGATTTGATTTTCTCCATACTATTTCAGACCATTTAACCTCAGGGCTTTTCCTTCTTGATTCTTCCTAAATTCCTTTATACTTGAATTGGTCACTTGAACTAGCCTTCCATATCCATTTATCTTTAGTTTCTTCTCTATGGACATATTTATTTTAAATTTCTTCCTGATAATTAAGTGTTAATAAGTTATTAGTGCATTGCCATTCACCATTCTCCACTATGTCAGCTACCTTCCAATTAGGTGATCCATATGCCAAGAATGCATCCCATTCAAGATTGTCTATAAGACTTTTAGAGTTAAGCCATGGGTCTCTCCATATATCAGTGTTTCTTCCATTAGCAATCTTTCTATCTAAATACTTTTGGAATTCATAATCGGAGCTGTCAACATGTTGCTTCCTTCAGTGGAGATTCTCCTTCTCCATATGACATGAGGTAATTGGTCATTATTATCCCCATTATATAGTCCTGTAAAATAAGTAATAGCTTGGTCGTCTATGTTCTTCATATGTGTTGATGCATCATCATGCTCATCTATGCAGTTCTGCAGATTGTTATGATGTTGTCGTATGGACATTTTTACATAAAATAATTTGTTGCGTTCATCACCCTGTATCAGCCATCTTTCTTTGGCTTTTTGTTTCAGCTCAACTGCCTTCTTATGTATTTCTTCTTTAAGGCATCTTTGTAATGTGTAGAATTCTGCATTCAGGCCTTCATTTAGAGGGTCATCATCAAGTCTATGTTGTATGTTTTCTAAATGCTGTTGGATTTCTGTGATTTTGTTAGTGGTTTTGGGTCTGCACTTGTTCCAATCTTTGAGTCTGTTTTTCATGATTTTGACGAGCATTACAAAACGGTACATGTGGTTACCTGAAGGAATATTTACCGTGTTAAAGTTCACAACTTCCACAAATCCATCTATCAGAGGCCAGTGATTTGCATATCAGAACGGTTTTCCCTTATGTATAATGTCATCTTCATTGAATTGTAACAAAAGGGGACAATGATCGCTTGTCGAACAAGGTAGAACAGTCACTTTAAATATCGGTATTTTATTAAACAGCTCTCAGTTTCCAAGAACTCTGTCTAATCTAGATGTTATTTTTTTGGACTCACCACTTCTCCACGTGTATTTCAGGCCTGAATGGAATGCTTCAGCAAGACCACTAGATAACACACAGTTATTAAACTCAGCTACTTGTGCCACCCGCAGTGTAAGTCCCCCTTTCTTTTCATTAGTTTTTAGAATAGCATTAAAATCTCCCTTGACTATCCAGGGGGTCTTAATATTTTTGGAGATGTCAGTAATTTGTTTCCATAAGTCCATCCTTTCCGATGCTAGGTTCTTAGCATATACAAATGTGGTTACTATATCTAGTCCCCTATTATTATGAAAGGTGATGGTTATTTGCTGATCACTTCTATCTATCATATTACCATTCCAGTAATTACTTTCCCAACCTACTGTGATTTTGCCTTTAATTTAGGATGTTATAATCTGCCACTGATTTCCAAACTGTGTCTTCATCATCTCTAAATTATTATTATTCAATTTATTCTCCAGAAGGGATAAAATAGTTGACCTATGTTTAGCCTTCAACATGTGGAGGTCTAACTTGCATGTGTCATTGTTAAGACCTCTCACATTCCAACAAATGATAGACATATTTATTTTTTGGTAGATTTGCTCCGAGTAACCGGAGCAGTACCTACCAAGACTGATTTTATAATTCTACCTTTATCAGTAGTTAAGAATTGGTTATCATATGCAATATTGCGTTCTGTATACTTACTGATATCTTCTGACAACTCTTCTTCCTCTTCATCTTCAGTTGAATCCAATTCAATGTCCAGCTTGCGGATATCTGATAGAGAGTTTGGAAGCTCGTCCTCCCCACTTTTCTGCTCAACAGGTGGTGGAACCACATCCTGCAATGCCTGAACCTGCTCTGGTTGATCGTGATTTAATGCAAGTGGTTCCTGAGATTCAGAGCTATTCAGATGATCCTTTATATAAGATGTCTTCTCTTTCTGAGCAGGAGATAGAATAGATGTTTACAGTAATTTGCAATCCAACTCCATAGTATCCTTCTGCTGATATCTAGTTTCATAATCTATGTTGGCGGAGACATTTTGAATATCTTTTGTACTCTCCTCCTTATTTTTTGGGTTACTTGTTTCGGGTAGGTCTGTTTTTTTTTGACAAGTTATATATATTTTTAGGTTAGTTTATATGTTAGTTTAAAATTCATTTATATGATCTGTTGTAGTTATTACCTGGGTACATATAAGTACGATATACTGTTTATAAGTATAATATTCTATTAGATAACAAATGCATATATATACATACGTACACAGATATATATATATATATATATGAGTTTATAAGATTTTGTTTGAAGTTATATATATATATATATAAGTTGGATTTGTTGAAGCATATATATAAGTGTTTCTATATATTATATTATAAAGCAGTTAAATATGTTGTCAGTTATAATTTTTTCTCTCTGTTAGTGTATATATATAGTGTTTATATAAAGTCTGTTATATGAATTGTTGTATGAGTTAGTTTAGATACATATGTTTTGGCTGTTGTTTTATAAAAGAAGTTAATATATATATATATATATATATATTGTTATAAATTTACTTGCTAGTTTATAAAGCTTATTATGATGACCAACTATTTCGTACCATTCAAATCGACAATAATCCACACATGTCAGACTTGAATGATGCAAAATAATAGATTGTAAATAAATTTAGAGCAAATGAAATCAAATACATAGAATCACAGACATAGAACAATCATAATAACTCACAGCGAAATATAAAATACCATAGTAGTTCATGAAGCTACTATAACAAAGTCTCAAAATAAATACATAATATCAGTCTGAAAACAACATAATAGAAATCCCAAATACATAGAAGTTCACTAATACATGAGATAAAGTAGAATAGATGAAAACTGAAATAGAGATAAATATAGACAGGCAGAATCTCCAGCAAAGACCAACTCCAGAAAGAGAATCCAAAGCTGTGAATACTCAGGCTGACCCGAGCGTAAAGCAAAACACAAAACACTCGAGTCAGGACATATATACTTATATAATGTAAACCAACTCAAGTGAACTGTAATAAAGATACAAGTTACTTAAAGGATGCCTGGGACCCCATCCTCTAAGGATCCGTTAAACTATTTATTATATAGTAACATTTCGCTATTATAATAATGTCTACAGTAAAATAAATTTACTTTAAAATAGCGTTAAGGAGTGACCCAATATTCTCCTAAACACATAATAGTCACAGTAGTCCATCCAGTATCAGCGTATCTCCAGATCGGGAGACTACACTAAATACTCCATGGGCTACGAGAGAAAAACAAACTCGTAGTAAAGGCTCGGTATGACAGGTGACATGACACACAAGGCAATGCCAGGGTAGATATACCAATTATGCACACGGGCTGGCGGTAACGTGAAGCCACTACGCCCACCCCGAACAACACTCCAAAATCAAGGGGTGCACCCCAATCAATCACAACAGCAATAGAATGTTATCGAAGAAGTGTGTCTGACCAGATGAGCTACCCCTTTTGTCCCGAGATCGCTCCTGTTTTAGCCACCTTAAGCCAACTCATGGGAGTCGGGTCCACGTAATGTACCTCAAGAACATCATCACCATCCTACTTCATTTTGGAATCTCCACCACATACACAGTTGTTAAAGTGGTTTTCTGTATCGACAGAGAGTATGTCCATATCTGATCCCGGTCTCTTTAACAACCAATCGTTATTATAACCCTTGGTTATAATTTTAAAAATGGTATTTATACATCAAAATCAAATATCATTTCAAAAATTCAATATCATTTCAAATCCATTTCAAAATATTAAAACATCATATCTTTTTCAAAACCATATTCATTTTATTCAAATTTAAAATACCATTTCAATTCGCATCTCAAAATAGTTTATATTTCAAAACCAATTACTTCATTTTAAATCATTTGAAAATGAAGTCATTATATTTAATAATTAAATATTAAATTTCCAAAATTTTAAACTTTCAAAGTTCATTTATTCACTTAAATTTATGAAAACAATGAAAATTCAACTTTCGCAGCATTTAGAAAATGCTACGAAAAGTTATGTTTAAAAAGTTCAATTTAACAAAGGACAGCATTTAAAATGCAGTAATAGGGTTACTTTAATTCAAATAAAACTTTAGTTCAATTTAGCAACTCTAGCACTTACAAAGTGCTATAATAGCCCTTAATTAAATTTAGCCATTTAGTTCATTTATATCAACTACAACATTTACAAATGCTGTAATATCCTTTACATTAGAAATAATAACATTTCAAAAATGCTGTTAATTAAATTCCAAATATACAATATAATTTCACAAACAATTAAATTTTTATTTAAATCATTTTAAACTTGTAAAATCATATATTTTCACTTTTAAAACAATCATTTAAATACCCTTATATTTATGATTTTATAAAGTTAAATTTTCATTCAAAAATCAAAATTTATTAATAATTTACATATTAAAGTCAAACATTCAATTTCAATTCTTTAAATTAAATTTTTAACTTAACACATAAGTTTAAATTGTCAAATATAACTTATTTTCATTTTATATTATTAAATTAAAATTCACTTTTAAACAAAATTCACAAATTTCCAATTTAAGTTATATTTCAAAATTCAACTTAAATATTCATTTATTTCACATTTTAATTTATACAAAATCAAATACACTTTATAAAAAATCATTTTAAAATCATTTTAAATCAAATTTTAAATCTATTTATCATATTTCCTACTTAATTTAAATTCCATTTATAACCAAATCATAATTTCCAAAATAACTTATATTTCAAATTTCTAACTTTACCATTAATTTATTTCACTCATTAATTTTAGAAAATCAATAATACTTTAAAAAATCATTTTTATTAAGTTTAAATCAAAATATTATAATATTTACGTTTCTAAAATACTTTAAAATTTTTAGAAAAATATATATTAACCACGGGTCTGTATAAAATTTTCTACCCTAGGTAAAGTGATACGGGTAATATATCATTGTAATCCGTAATTTACAAAGAAAACCCGGGTTTCATCATTTCAAACCCACAGTCCCAAGTAAAATGAAATAGTTAAAAATCGTACTGGCCCATCGTTTCATTCCATAACGATTTTTCCCTATTCTAAAGTCCGTTCGGGTATGTATCATTTCAACCCATAGTGATTTTAATCTACATGGAACTTGCAGTGTGATAAACTGATATAAATAACAGAATAACATTATATAATAGTAACAGATGATATAATGGGTGTATAAGCATGGGTGAACATCATATGATCATAGCATAAGCAGATATAACATAATGATATGGGTTTACAGATTCAATTGCGATCAGTTTACTAGTCATATAAGTATAAATTTGTCTGGTGAGAATTACTCACTTGTACGAGCTGGAGATGACAACCAAATACATAAAACTAAGATCTTTAAAGGCACAAAAGCATGACTACGATTTGAGTGTGGGACAGCCAAAGCTAATTGCCTTGTCACATAGCAAACAAAACAAAGTACAACATAAATTTTCAAACCAAACTATTATTAAACAATGCTAGAAATATATGCACAACACATAGCCAAAGCTTTTGCACTTGCAGTCAACAATCTAATACTCGGCCGTGGGTTGGAAATGCACTGCCAAGGTATGGATTTGGATCAGGTTTTGGGTACAAAAGGTCGACCATAACTTGAACATAAAGGAGTAGAAAGATGTGTGCATGTACAAGACACATACAAGGCAACTAAATGGATTCCTATGCAATCAATGGCTTCGGCCAAGGCATAATCATGCACGGCCAGGTCTGGAGTATCAAGTACAGTTGTAGAAAAGGTGGTTGAGTCAGAAAGTGACTGGTGGTGGTGGTGTAAGGGTTGGCCTAGGTGGAGTGTGAGGTGGTGGAGCAATATGGTGAGCTCGGCTATGATGTTTCAAGGAGTTTGCTTAAATTTTTGATGGATCATCATCATAGATGGCCACGGCCATGGAAGTACAGTGGATTGGAGGGGATGGTGGCTAGTTGTGGTGGTGTTGGACGTGGCCATGGTGCTGGATGAGGGAGGGCCGAACACATAGAGTTGATGGAAGTACAAAATCAATACAAAAACAAGTAAAAAGAGTGTAAAAAATGAAAATTTGTACCAAAATTTCTCCTCAGGAGATGGCCGAATTTTTTTGTATGTTTGAGAAATTTTTTTACGTGAGAAACAATGAAGGAAGTCGGCCGAACAATGGGTATATGGCAGCAAACGAAATGATGTGTTGATTGATATTGAAAAGGCAACTTGAATATGAAAAGACAATGCACATTAAAGGTCAAAAACCTTTCAAATTTCTTAATTCTTTTTGCAATTTTAAATACATGTAAAAATGCATATAAATAAAGTAAAAACACAAAAAAATAGTGAACGAATTTTTTTATATAAATATATTTAAATTAAGAAGCAAAAGTCGGAAATTAGGCTTTAAAATTTGGAAATAAATTCAATAAAATTTGGAAATTTTTTATCATCACTTTAAAAATATTTAAAAATGGAATCTTGCAATAAAAATAAATTTAAAATAAAATAAAGTCAAATTTAAAATTTATATTCAAAATTCTACGGTTGTTACACTCTCCTCCACTCAAATCTTTTCGTCCTCGAAAAGAATAGGCAAGGAGAAATAAAGAGAAATAAGATAGAAAAACTAAATAGTACCCGAAACGAACAATTTCGGATTCGAAGCACGAATGCTTTCCTACGTTTCCCAGGTACAATCTCGATCGTCAGTACTCAACTGTACTTTGACCAGATTAATAGATTTCTATCTGAACTGCTTCGTACCTCTGTTGACAATATGAAGTGGCTTCTTCTCGACGGTCAGATTAGGCTCAATATCCAAACTATCAAGAGCAGAAGGCTTGACAATAAGAGATGGATCATGAGGATATCGGCGAAGATGCGAGACGTGGAATACATCACGCACTCCAGAAAGCTTCTCGGGCAAATCCAAACGATAAGCCAAAGACCCAACTCTTTCCGTAATGCGGAAAGGACCAATGAACCTAGAGAAAGCTTCCCTCTACGACCAAAGCGAATGACATTCCTCAAGGGAGAAACCTTAAGGAAAACCTGATCACCAATAGCAAATTCCAAATTCCGCCTATGCCTATCAACATACTTCTTCTACCAATCATGGGCAGCTCTCAACCTCATCTTAATCTCCTCAACTCTCTCAGAAGCTTCCAAAATCACATCAGGAACAAGAACCAAAGGACTACCAGATTCAATCCAGCAAGATGGGGATCTACATGGTCGTCCTTATAGAGCAGCAAACAGAGACATTTTAAGACTAGCCTGAATGTAAAGATGGAATGAGATAGATAAAAAGATTAAGGTAAGGTTAAAATAGAAGATAAGATTATACCTGATAGCTATTATTGTAGGTGAATTCGGTAAGATGGAGATGATCTTCCCAAGATCCTCCATAATCAAGCATACAAGCATGAAGAAGATCCTCGAGAACCTGATTCACTCTTTCCGTTTGACCGTAGGTCTGTAGATGGTAAGTAGTGCTCAGATTCAGATGAGCACCCTATGACGCCCCACCTTTATGCTCACAATAACAAAGGTTATTATAAGAAATAACGTCTGCTATTGCGAAGAATAAGGCTCGTTTGGAGCGACCATCCGTAAGTTATGCCTTAGACGAGTATTGATTACATCGATAGGAGTTTTATATATTACTCCTAAAGATATACATTCAATGCAAATCCAAAACGAAACTACGGTGGCTAAAGTAAAAAACCAAAACAACTCATAATAACAACAACACTGATAGATATAATCACATCAGAACAAAAATATCAGACATATATATAGCGGAAGGCGAGTCTGGATACATGCTACAACACTCGATGGTTCACCAGAACCAATGTACATATACATATACATCAACATACACGAGATGAGAGTCAACACCAATAGTACACCTCAAAGACTAGACAGAAGATGGAGTGAAATCCCAAAAACTGAAGTGGCAACAGAATCAGAGATGGCATTTATCCTGAAATAACTCGGTCTGAACCGAGTATTATTTAAAAGAAAATAATAAACGGATCAGTCTAATTTAAACTTAGATGTGAATGCATCATAAACAACATCAAGCAAAATAATAATAGGCTCGAATGAGACTATTCAACTTAAGAAATCAACATAGATTAAATGAAGAAATCACAACAAACTCCATCAAATTAAACTCATTAAACTCCATCAAAATTAATAATCTCGAATGAGACTATTCAATACAAATAATCACCATTGTTTAAATGAAAAAAATCTCAATTTAAACTCCATCAAAATCAGCTTTTAAATTCCCAATTGAATTCAAAACAGCAATACGCAAATTTTTAATCTCGGATGAGACTATACACAAAATTATAATCTCGGAAGAGACTATACACAAAATTATAATCTCGGAAGAGACTATACAACAAAGTAATCAGCATAGTTTAAAGGCGGAAATCCCATTAAACATCATTAAAATCCACTTCCAAATTCACAATTGAATTCAAAGCAGCAGTACACAGAAATCTAGAAATCAATTAAGATACTAGACAAATCAACAGTCACAAAATTTAGAAATCAAAATAAGATAATTAGAAAATCAACATAAAAGGTGGATCGATCCCAGCAGATGGCGAGTTTTAGCTACGCCGCACGTGCATCTCAGATTGTCGAAGCCTACCAAGTACTAAACTTTTGGTGCCCATCAGATGACCCGAAGGTCCATAGAATGACCTATAGGTCTAGTACTGGTATTTGACCCGAAGGTCCATCAGATGACCCGAAGGTCCGACAAATGACCCGAAGGTCCAACAGAGTGGCTCGAATGCCCAACAAAATTATCAAACAGCAGATATTTCAATTAACGAGTCCGGAATTAACCGAAATAGTAAAAGTGTGGTTCCATACTCCGCACTTTTGCTAAATCGTTTAAATCTCTTCATCGTTTCCATGAAAGTGCAAAACTGTGTATTTTATATAAATAACATTTGCGTTCTCAAACGGACAAGTCCGAAATTAAGCGAATTAGTAAAAGTAAGGGTTCATAGTTCTTAATTTTTCTAAAGCGTTTAAATTGCTTCCTCATTCTTTTGGAGGCACAAACTGTAAAAATTTTGAAAACAATTTTATTTTAAAACGATTTTTAAAACATGTGATTATAACAGCAACATCTATAGCAATTTCGGCGAGGAAATTGCGCATCACAAAACACCGTAAAAACAGAT
Organism: Allium cepa; assembly: GCA_030765085.1. Taxonomy (NCBI): domain Eukaryota; kingdom Viridiplantae; phylum Streptophyta; class Magnoliopsida; order Asparagales; family Amaryllidaceae; genus Allium; species Allium cepa. The sequence continues at coordinate 324,857,192 of CM060939.1, forward strand.
ATCAAAATCAGTGTTGCGGGCTAACCGCTTAAAAATCCACTTTAAAATTGACGGTTACTGAAGACAAAACAACAGTAATTTTTATTCGTCAAAATATCATCAAAACAGCATGCTTCAAAATACAATACCAGTGTAAAAATTTCGTTATAAAAAATAACGCGGGAAAACACGTTTTAAAACATACACCGGTTCAAAGAAAAGTTTTTATCAGATTGCACTATTGCCATAAATTAACTAAAATAATTGATAGCTTGGCAGTAACATCCCAAATGATGCTATCACAACACACTGTACACTAAATCAATGTAACTATAATCCTAAAAAAAAAATTACACAATGCTTTAAAACTAACTGGCAACAAAATACATACGCGCACACTTTTGTAACAATGATGCATAAAATGCTTTAAAAAAAACATGCACGTATGAACATAAAGGGAATAGCATTTGAAATGACCAAGTCAATGTATTTATAATCTCTCCAGTATTGCATTTACGTAAGTTGCTATATAGGCTAAAATATAAAGTAGCAAATGCTAGAGACAAGGCACTGGTGTCAATGTAAAATATCAATGCAACTACAATTTAATCTATAATCGCCTAGAATCACGTTTGAAATGGTAGACCTGGGCGCAAATAACATATCTAACAAGATATAGATAACCTGGATTTGAACTCTTCTATCCCTAAGGGCATGCAAACCCTACAGATATACGCATACTACATTTAATTTCATGCAATGATATTTAAAAAAAAACAAACAAAATGCCCAAGCTATAATCTTTCGTTTCTCGTATCGCTTATGCGTACTAAAAAATAAAGAAAGACTGCACTGGTTTGAACTCATGAAAACGGTAAATCTTTGGACACACTACCACTCATATACAAGTGTATGTTATATATTTTTTATTCTGTGTACCACTGCGCAAGCATTGCAAATAAATTAATGACTTGGAAATAATATGCATACATTTATAATAGAAACAAAGTGACAGACTTTTTAAACTAAATTAGAATGCAACCTGAGTGTGCCTACTTTCTTTTTATACGCAATATATGCACGCACTTTCAGTTTAACGATTTTTCATGCTAAAAATGAAGGAATGCATAGAATTTGTTTAGACACTGATGTGTTCATTTCCTCCAATATACAAACAACTTAATATCTGCAGTAGTCAGTGACTAGTCCCTGGATTTAGTATGGAACATGTACGCCATATGTTTTGTATATGCAAAATACTTGAACAACTTGTAGATGTCTGGACAAACATACGCAACCATGTAGTGAAGAAAACGAATGACACAACCTTTAATTTTTTTTTGCAAACTAACTACTTTGCAGAGTAAATTAGATTTGTGAGTTTATTACTCACAAATAATTGCTTCCAAACCAAACTAGAAAGAAGGAATCCAAAGAACAAGAAATGAACTCCCATTGATGTATTTTCTGAGCAACGTCTAAATTTTCAGGAGAAGCAATGAATTTTAAGCACATTGATTTTAAACGGAGACATTGGTGTTGCTCAGCCAAAGCCATAGTGAAAGCAACAGTTTAAGAAGTGACTTGTTCGCATAATTTTGCTTCACATAATAAGCTCAAACGATCCAAACCATATCTATCAGCTGCAGCCAACAAATGCTGATACAACTTTGTATAGGTTGACATTGAAGTTGACTCAGCAAGTTCATGTAAATCTAGCAAACAATCTGTGTACATGAAACGGAGCATTGCCGAACTCGATGGAAGCATGAGAGAGAAAGAGGTAACTTTAGTTTTTCCATCTCTTTTCATTTTTTGAGCAACTAGAAAGAAATGGAAGCAACAAAAAAGTGAATGAAGGCTATTTGTCCTTGTTTCTCCAGCTGTGTACCAGTCAAAAGAAAATGATGTGTTGGGATGCACATTGGGTACAATTGTACTGAATTGTAGATGTGTTCAAGTAGAAAGAAGGACACAATTGTACTAAATGATGATGGCTGCACATTAACTTTTTGTTTTACAAAAATATGATGCAGCAAGGTGTTTACATTTGTTTTATAAAATGTGTTGCAGCAGAGCAAATATATTCCTATACTTTTCTATTCTTACTTTTAGATGAGTGACAGCAAGTATATATTGTTTAATAAATTGAACCAACACTTGCTTTTGAACTGAACAACCTTCTTTGTTACACGTACGTAAATGCAACCAAAGAATTCAACTTGCTTTATGAACTGAAAGCGACAACTCAAGAAGGTTTAAATTGTTATACCGTTGGATCTACTCTTTTATGCTCAAAATCAGTATACTATTACTAAAGAGTTTACTAACTTTAAAAATAATTTGTTCCATTTTTTTTTCAAATTTTAATTTATAAAATTCCTATTTCAAACTTTTTTTATTACGACGGTAATAAAATCATGGTCGTTATAGACTTTCCCCTTACAAAAATTGCGTCCTCGCAATTTTCATACTAGAAGCAGTCTATAACACAAATAATTCATCACAACAAAGATTAAAATAGAAAAGATAGATAAGAATGCTCACCCCCACTAGAAGAGGTGAGAAAACCCGGATAAAAACGCTCGATGGACTCTTTGGTTTTCCATGTGCAATCCTTGGGGTTTGCGGACCATTGAATCTTCACGAGCGGAACTTCTTTGTTCCGAAGGCGTTTTACCTCCGTAGCTAGCACACGAATAGGATTTTGCAGTAGATAAGTCGGTGAGATCTCAAGATCTTGCAACATATGAGGATCAATAACAGAATCTGAATCTCGAAGGCATCGACGAAGCTGTGATATATGAAATAGGTCGTGAATTCCCGAAAACTAGATAGGTAGCGCTACACGATAAGCAACAGGGCCAATGCGTTCCGTAATAGGAAACGATCCAATATAACGAGGAGCTAATTTCCCGGAGCTACTAAAATGCACCACATCCTTCATTGGGGAAACACAAATGAATACGCGATCGCCAACAGAAAATTCCAAAGGCTTCCTACGATGATCGGCATACGATTTCTGCCTAATCCGAGCCTCCTTCATTCTCTGTCTGATAATATCAATCCTCTCAGAAGATTCACAAATATAATCGGGGCCGAGAACTAACTTTTCCTCCGATTCCAACCAACAAGATGGTGATCGACACGGCCTTCCGTAAAGAGCTTCGAAATAAGCCATACCGATACTGGATTGAAAACTGTTGTTATAAGAAAATTCAACAAGAGGCAAGTGGTCTTCCCAACTACCACCAAAGTCAAGAAGCAGTCCAATTGGACTTGATAGGAATAAAATGGGTTGATTTAGTCAATCGGTCAACAATCACCACAATACTAATATGGTCCGACCTCGAACAAGGTAGACCATCAATGAAGTCCATAGATATCTGATCCCATTTCCATAATGGAATCTCAAGAGGCTGCAAAAGACCACTAGGACGTGGTGTTCTGCTTTAATAAGCTGACAAGTCATGCAACGACTCACATTACTTGCACTATCACGCTTCATACCCTCCCAAAAGTATAAGCGTTTCATACCAGCATACTACTTACTACTACCCGAATGCATAGTATACTTAGAACGATGACAGTCCTCAAGAATATCATTTCTAAGATTAGAAACACTAGGCATGATCACATTCCCTTCTTTCGAATACAACCTTGAATATCAATATCGAAATCTTTTAGATTATTACTTCGGGATTCCAATTTACAACTCTGAATAAGATAAGAGTGATTTGGATCTTGTTTCTGGGCATGGGCAACACGATCCAACAACTAGGACGAGCTTCCATGCTAAATAAAAGCAAGGGAAAATCAGAAACTGAAGGACGGTCTCTAATATCACAAAGAGATAAAGCTTCCTATATACTCTATTCTGCTAGCATCATGGAAACAACAACTTGCTGCTTACGGCTAAGCGCATCAGCAACTCGATTACCCTTAACAGGGGTAAATTGAATATCGAAATCATAAGAAGCTTAGAAATTCGAGCCAACACTATTGTCTCAAATTAAGTTCTTTCTGAGCGAATAGATATTTCAGAGATTTGTGATCAGAGTGGAGAACACCACTCCTCTGCAAAAATAATGAAGTCTTGGTTCCCTTCAGGAATCACAAGGATAAGAGTATCGGAAAAGAGTTCTTTCAAATAATCTCCTTTCCTGAAAAGCTAAAACTTCCAAAAATTACAACTTTCTTTATGAAATCATTTTCTAGAAAATTTTACTTTTTATAGGTTAATTTATTGTTTCAAATTGTCTCATCAAAGCGTTTAGGAGATTCCTATCGATAACGTTGATCAAGCGCATCGACCAAAATTCTTAAAGCACCCAATGGGCAATACAATCACAAAACCATCTTCTATATGATAAACAAAAATCCAATTATACATGTAAATAATTCTTATGAAAAAGATTTGCAAAATTTTAAATTATTGTTTTCATCCAAAATCAATAAATACACAAGTGAAGTCATCGAGATACTCGTAGAATACTCGATTCAGAAAATGGATGAAATAAGCTGGTCAAACTGAATGACACAATAAGTCATTCATAAGAATCATAACGAGTGCAGAATGCAGTAAGTGGAATGCTAACTTCCGCAACTCATAACCAAATGAAAACCGGTAGCAAGATCGAGTTGGGAGAAGAGCTAGAACGAATAAATCATTTGGCTTCCAACTAAGATAATTGATGCTTGAGTTCCTCATTTTCCTTAACAGACATCCTCGTGGGGGAACGACTGCCAAGACGAGCACCAAAGAAAATTCAATATGGAACTCAATTGCCCGCTTCGACGACAATCTCAAAATAGGCTCGGAGACACCAAAAAATCACAAACAACCGAAAAATTATCTATGTCATCCTTCGATTCGAAGGAAGAAATGATAGCATTCGAAATATGGTTCGCAATATAATAGATAACTGCTCGATAGCATTGGGATGCTTGAGATAAAAAATTCTTTGGGGACATTGGATTGAACTTCGTAACGGACGAGCCAATCCATACCCAAAATCATATCAAAACCACGATGATCCATAACATGCAGATTCGCAAGAAAGATGAAACTACAAAGAATAATCTCAACACCAACACCCAACAAACCAAAAGTAGCAGATCCACCAATAGGATTCGCAATCCTCAAAGGGTGCAAAGAGTAACAACATCCAAAGGAATAATCAACAACGAGCTCCTTTGATACGAATGAATATGATTCACCCGTATCGAAAAGAACTCTAATAGAACGACAACTAAATAAAATAAAACCTTCCAAACAGAAGGAGTAGATCCTTTGGGATGATAAGAATCACCAGAAACTTTAGCAACATCAAGCTTCCCAGATTTGAAGCCCTTTGGAGCAGTTAAAACAACTCAAGATTGAAAAGGAATTTAACAAATGGAATACTACGGGGATATGGGATTTATCCCTAGACATACTCCAAGATGTTAGAGAGGATAAAGATTTAAGAATAACTAAGGAATAGATTAGAAAGGCACGAATAAAACCCCCGAATAGTTGTAACGCATGTTCCATTCAACTTCTGTTCCATGTTTATTATAACTTGTTCTGAACCTCAGCTCTGATACCAAGTTGTGACGCCCCACCTCTATAATCACAATAACAAAGGTCATTATATGGAACAACGTCTGCTATTGCGAAGAATAAGGCTCGTTAGGAGCGTCCATCCGTAAGTTATGCCTTAGACGAGTATTGATTACATCTATAGGAGTTTTATAAATTACTCCTAAATATATACATTCAATATAAATCCAAAATGAAACTACGGTGGCTAAAGAAAAATCCAGAACAACTCATAATAACAACAACACTGATAGATATAATCACATCAAAATAGAAATATCAAATATATATATAGCGGAAGACGAGTCTAGATACATGCTACAACACTCGATGGTTCACAAGAACAAATGTACATATACATATACATCAACATACACGAGATGAGAGTCAACACCAATAGTACACCTCAAAGACTAGACATAAGATGGAGTGAAATCCCAAAAATTGAAGTGGCAATAGAATCAGAGATAGCGATTATCCTGAAATAACTCGGTCTGACCCGAGTATTATTTAAAATAAAATAATAAACGGATTAGTCTAATTTAAACTTAGATGTGAATGCATCATGAACAACATCAAGCAAAATAATAATAAGCTCGAATGAGAACTATTCAACTTAAGAAATCAACATAGATTAAATGAAGAAATCACAACAAACTCCATCAAATTCAATTCATTAAACTCCATCAAAATTAATAATCTCGAATGAGACTATTCAGCACAAATAATCACCATTGTTTAAATGAAAAAAATCTCAATTTAAACTACATCAAAATCAGCTTTTAAATTCCCAATTGAATTCAAAACAGCAATACGCAAATTTATAATCTCGGATGAGACCATACACAAAATTATAATGTTGGAAGAGACTACACACAACATTATAATCTCGGAAGGGACTATACAACAGAGTAATCAGCATAGTTTAAAGGAGGAAACCCCAATTAACATCATTAAAATCCACTTTCAAATTCACAATTGAATTCAAAGCAGCAGTACACAGAAATCTAGAAATCAATTAAGATACTAGACAAATCAACAGTCACAAAATCTAGAAATCAAAATAAGATAACTAGAAAATCAACATAAAAGGTGGAACGATCCCAACAGATGGCGAGTTTTAGCTACGCCGCACGTGCATCTCAGATGGCGAAGCCTACCAAGTACTATAAATTTTTGGTGCCCATCAGATGATCCGAAGGTCCGTAGAGTGACCCAAAGGTCTAGTACTGGTATTTGACCCGAAGGTCCATCAGATGACCCGAAGGTCCAACCAATGACCCGAAGGTCCAGCAGAGTGGCTTGAAAGCCCAACAAAATTATCAAACACCAGATATTTCAATTAACGAGTCCGGAATTAACCGAAATAGTAAAAGTGTGGTTCCATACTCTGTACTTTTGCTAAATCGTTTAAATCTCTTCATCGTTTCCTTGAAAGTGCAAAATTGTGTATTTTATATAAATAACATTTTACGTTCTCAAACGGACAAGTCCGAAATTAAGTGAATCAGTAAAAGTAAGGGTTCATAGTCCTTAATTTTTCTGAAGCATTTAAATTGCTTCCTCATTCTTTTGAAGGCGCAAACTGTGAAATTTTTGAAAACAATTTTATTTTAAAACGATTTTTAAAACATGTGATTAAAACAGCAACATCTGTAGCAATTTCGACGAGGAAATTGCGCTTCACAAAACACCGTAAAAACGGATATCAAAATCAGTGTTGCGAGATAACCGCTTAAAAATTCACTTTAAGATTGACGGTTACTGATGCGTAAACAACAGTAATTTTTATTCGTCAAAATATCATCAAAACAGCACGCTTCAAAATATAATACCGGTGTAAAAATTTCGTTATAAAAAATAATGGGGCAAAAATACGTTTTAAAACGTACACCGGTTAAAAGCAAAGTTTTTATCAGATTGCACTATTGCCATAAATTAGTTAAAGTAATTGATAGCTTGGCAGTAACATCCCAAATGATGCTATCACAACACACTGTACACTAAATCAATGTAACTATAATCCTAAAAAAAATTACACAATGCTTTAAAACTAACTGGCAACAAAATACATACGCACACACTTTTGTAACAATGATGCACAAAATGCTTTAAAAAAACGTGCACGTATGAACATGAAGGGAATAGCATTTGAAATGACCAAGTCAATGTATTTACAATCTCTCCAGTATTGCATGTACGTAAGTTGCTATATAGGCTAAAATATAAAGTAGCAAATGCCAGAGACAAGGCACTGGTGTCAATGTAAAATATCAACGCAACCACAATTTAATCTATAATCGCCTAGAATCACGTTTGAAATGGTAGACCTCGGCGCAAATAACATATCTAACAAGATATAGATAACCTGGATTTGAACTCTTCTATCCCTAAGGGCATGCAAACCCTACAGATATACGCATACCACATTTAATTTCATGTGGTGATATTTAAAAAAAAAACAAACAAAATGCCCAAGCTATAAGCTTTCGTTTCTCGTATCGCTTATGCGTACAAAAAATAAAGAAAGACTGCACTGGTTTGAACTCATGAAAATGGTAAATCTTTGGACACACTACCACTCCCATACAAGTGTATGTTATATATTTTTTATTCTGTGTACCACTGCACAAGCATTGCAAATAAATTAATGACTTGGAAATAATATGCATGCATTTATAATAGAAACAAAGTGACATACTTTTTAAACTAAATTAGAATGCAACCTGAGTGTGCTTACTTTCTTTTTATACACAATACATGCACGCACTTTCAGTTTAACGATTTTTCATGCTAAAAATGAAGGCATGCATAGAATTTGTTTAGACACTGATGTGTTCATTTCCTCCAATATACAGACAACTTAATATTTGTAGTAGTCAGTGACTAGTCCCTGGATTTAGTATGGAACATGTACGCCATATATTTTGTATATGCAAAATACTTGAACAACTTGTAGATGTCTGGACACACATACGCAACCATGTAGTGAAGAAAACGAATGACACAACCTTTAATTTTTTTTTTGCAAACTAACTACTTTGCAGAGTAAATTAGATTTGTGAGTTTATTACTCACAAATAATTGCTTCCAAACCAAACTAGCAAGAAGGAATCCAAAGTACAAGAAATGAACTACCATTGATGTATTTTCTGAGCAACGTCTAAATTTTCAGGAGAAGCAATGAATTTTAAGCACATTGATTTTAAACCGAGACATTGTTGTTGCTCAGCCAAAGCCATAGTTAAAGCAACAGTTTAAGAAGTGACTTGTTCGCATAATTTTGCTTCACATAATACTCAAACGATCCAAACCATATCTATCAGCTGCAGCCAACAAATGCTGATACAACTTTGTATAGGTTGACATTGAAGTTGACTCAGCAAGTTCATGTAAATCTAGCAAACAATCTGTGTACGTATGAACATGAAGGGAACATGAAGGGAACAACATTTGAAATGACCCAGTCAATGTATTTACAATCTCTCCTGTATTGCATGTACATAAGTTGCTATATAGGCTAAAATATAAAGTAGCAAATGCCAGAGACAAGGCACTGGTGTCAATGTAAAATATCAATGCAACCACAATTTAATCTATACTTGCCTAGACTCACGTTTGAAATGGTAGACCTGGGCGCAAATAGCATATCTAACAAGATATAGGTAACCTGGATTTGAACTCTTCTATCCCTAAGGGCATGCAAACCCTACAGATATACGTATACTACATTTAATTTCATGCAGTGATATTTAAAAAAAAAAGCAAAATGCCCAAGCTACAAGCTTTCGTTTCTCGTATCGCTTATGCGTACTAAAAAATAAAGAAAGCCTGCACTGGTTTGAACTCATTAAAATGGTAAATCTTTGGACACACTACCACTCGCACACAAGTGTATGTTATATATATTTTTATTTTGTGTACCACTGCACAAGCATTGCAAATAAATTATTGAGTTGGAAATAATATGCATACATTTATAATAGAGACAAAGTGACAGATTTTTAAACTAAATTAGAATGCAACCTGAGTGTGCCTACTTTCTTTTTACATACAATACATGTACGCACTTTCAGTTTAATGATTTTTCATGCTAAAAATGAAGGCATGCATAGAATTTGTTTGGACACTGATGTGTTCGTTCCCTCCAATATACGTACAACTTAATATCTGTAGTAGTCAGTTACTAGTCCCTGGATTTAGTATGAAACATGTACGCCATATGTTTTGTATATGCAAAATATTTGAACAACTTGCAGAAGTCTGGACACACATACGCAACCATGTAGTGAAGAAAACGAATGACACAGCCTTTAATTTTTTTTTTTGCAAACTAACTACTTTGCAGAGTAAATTAGATTTGTGAGTTTATTACTCACCAATATTTGCTTCCAAACCAAACTAGCAAGAAGGAATTCAAAGAACAAGAAATGAACTGCCATTGATGTATTTTCTGAGCAACGTCTAAATTTTCAGGAGAAGCAATGAATTTTAAGCACGTTAATTTTAAACCGAGACATTGGTATTGCTCAGCCAAAGCCATAGTGAAAGCAACAGTTTCAGAAGTGACTTGTTCGCATAATTTTGCTTCACATAATAAGTTCAAACGATCCAAACCATATATATCAGCTGCAGCCAACAAATGCTGATACAACTTTGTATAGGTTGACATTGAAGTTGACTCAGCAATTTTATGTAAATCTGGTAAACAAGCTGTGTACACGAAACGAAGCATTGCCGAACTCGATGGAAGCATGAGAAAGAAAGAGGTAACTTTTTTTTTCATCTCTTTGCATTTTCTGAGCAACTAGAAAGAAATGGAAGCAACAAAAAGTGAATGAAGGCTATTTGTCCTTGTTTCTCCAACTGTGTACCAGTCAAAAGAAAATGATGTGTTGGGATGCACATTGGGTACAATTGTATTGAATTGCAGATGTGTGCAAGTAGAAAGAAGGACACAATTGTACTAAATGATGATGGCTGCACATTAACCTTTTGCTTTACAAAAATATGAGGTAGCAAGGTGTTTACATTTGTTTTATAAAATGTGTTGCAGCAGAGAAAAAATGTTCCTTTACGTTTCTATTCTTACTTTTAGATGAGTGACAGCAAGTATATATTGTTTAATAAATTGAACCAACACTAGCTTTTGAACTGAACAACCTTCTTTGTTACACGTACGTAAATGCAACCAAAGAATTCAACTTGCTTTATGAACTGAAAGTGACAACACAAGAAGGTTTAAATTGTTATGCCGTTGGATCTACTCTTTTATGCTCATAATCAATATGCTATTACTAAAGAGTTTACTAACTTTAAAAATAATTTGTTCCATTTTTTTTCCAATTTTAATTTATAAAATTCCTATTTCAATTTTTTTTATTACGACGGTAATAAAATCACGGTCGTTACGTACCCAGAGATTCCTGAAAATCTTTCCAGAACTGACTGGTAAAGATAGGGTCATGATCAAAAACAATACTGAGAGGAACACCATGGAGACAAATGATCTCTCTTATGTAGATCTCAGACAAGCTAGAAGCAAAGCGAGTAGACTTGACCGGAATAAAATGAGCGGACTTGGTCAGTTAATCCACAATAATCCAGATACACTCATTACCCCTCCGAGTCCTCGGTAAACCATCGATGAAATACATGGAAACCTGTTCCCACTTACAATTGGGAATCTCAAGGAGCTGCAACAAACTAGGGGTCTTCTGGTAATCGGCTTTGACTTGCTGACAAGTCGCACACCAACTAACAAAGATAGAGATATCCCTCTTCATCCCCTTCCACCAATAAAGCCTCTTCATATCCTGATATATCTTCGAAACACCAGGATGGATACAAAGTCTGGATCGGTGATTCTCCTGAAGCAACTCCTGCCTCAAACCATCAACATTTGGGACACAAATCCCGCCATTAATCCTCAAAATCCCTCTATCATCGATCTGAGCTCCACTACCACCACTGCTACCACCAAGCTTACTACGAACACTCTCCTTCATCAATCTAAGCATCTCACCCTTATCCTGCTTAGCCATAATACGATCCATAATGGGAGAAGAAGAAACAATAAGCTGACACAACAAAGCCTTCTTCCAACTCAGAGCATCGGCCACAACATTAGCTTTACCAGGAGTATAGCTAATATCGAGGTCGTAAGAAGCCAGAAAATCAAGCCAACGAATTTGCCTTTGATTCAGATCCTTCTGTGTGAAGATATAACTCAGAGACTGATGATCGGTGAAAAGCTCAAACTTAGATCCAAGAAGATGATGCCTCCAAAGCTTCAAAGAAAAGACAACAGCAAGCAACTCTAAATCATGAGCAATATAATTTGCCTCATGGGTTTTCAACTGACGGCTGGCATAGGCAATGACCTTACCATCCTGCATGAGAACAACACCCAAATCCTCACGACTAGCATCAGTACATACCGTCAATCCATCACTTCCATTCAGAACGGTAAGAACTGGTGCGGAAGTTAGCTTGCTCTTTAACTCATTGAATGCAGCCTTACACTGATCACTCCAGATAAACTTGGCGTTCTTACGAGTTAAAGCAGTGAGAGGTGCAGCAATCCAAGCAAAATTCTCAATGAATCTCCGGTGGTAACCGGTAAGGCCCATAAAACTACGAATATCAGATGGAGTTTTTGGAGTTTCCCAATCCTGAAATAGAATAGGGAGAAAATAAGGACAACCGAAAAGATAGAATTATTAAATGATAAAGAAAAGAGAAGAAAGAAACACTTAGATTGATCTAGCGATCTAGACTGGATCAACAAAAACTCCATTACTAGAAACAATATGCCCGAGTTATCAGACTTCATCCTTTCAGAAATGACATTTAGAAAATTTAGCCTTCAACTGATGATTTCTGAGAGTCTCCAGAACAGATTTCAAATGCGACTCATGCTCTTAGTCTTAGAGAAGACAAGGATATCATCAACAAAGGCTAGAACAAATTTATTAAGTACATCAGGAAAAGTACGATTCATCAAATCAAGAAAGAAAGAAGGAGCATTAGTCAAACTGAAAGGCATGACTAACCATTCGTAAAACCCATTCTCAATGCGGAAAGCAATCTTGGCAATGCATTCTCAGCAACCCTGAGCTGGTGAAAACCTATGGAAAGATCAAGCTGAGAGAAAACAGTGGCACCATAAAGCCGATCAAACATATCATTGGTACGAGGCATTGGATATATCTTTTTCATAGTGCGCTTGTTCAGCTCCCTATAATCAACACACATCCTCAGAGATCCATTGGACATGCTGACAAAAACCACCGTGGCTCCCCATTCAGAAAAACTAGGCCTAATCAGACCTTTGGAAGACAAGTACTCAATTTGCTTTCCCATCTCAACCTTCTCGCGGGGTGCCATTCTTCTAGAAGGAAGAACAACGGTTCGAGCACCAGGAATAAGATCAATCCAAAAATCAATTTCCTGCTTCGGAGGTAAAGAAGTGACTTCACCAAATACATCGGGATATAATCTAACCACAGGAGTCAAATCAAGATCACTAGGAGAAGAATCCAGAGAATAAATAAAGTTGCTAGCAAAATCCTGAGGCATGCGGCACTGAATAATCAAGGAATTTCCTTGATCATCAACAAGGTTAACAAACTGGGCTTTACAAGAGATATGAGCATCATGATTCCCTAACCAATCCTGACCAAGAAATAAATCAAAAGCATCGAAGCCCAGAACATAAATATCACCACTAAAGCGATGATCAGAATGGAGAAGTTTCACTTGCTTACAAATCCGATTAAGGTTAGCAGGGCCCCCAATAGGATTTGAAACACATAATGGAATAGAAGCATACTCAGGAGAAAGGAGATGCTCAAACTTATCACACAAATCAATAGAAATAGAACCACGGGAAGCTCTAGTATCAAATAAAACACGAACATGATGATGGAATAAAGTAAATGAACCCCGGAGAGTACCTTGGTCATCGCTAGGAGCAGGAGCAGGTGGATGAACTGGAGATAATGCAGAAGTGACAGCAAATATACCAGAAGGCATACCGTTCTGCTGAGTAGGGCAATCCTTCCTAAAATGACCAGGCTGGAGACAGATATGGCATAGATCACGCCTAGCCAACTGAGCAGGTGGAGGAACAGCAACACCAGCTAATGTAGGACAGCTATTGGCATAGTGTCCCTTTTGATCACACCTAAATCATGTGATAGAGGAAAGATCAACTGGTTGCCTCTGAGAAGGAGCAGATGATGAGGATCCCAAACCAGGACGCTTTTGCTAATTTTTCTTCTGTTGATGATAATTAGGCTTACGCTTCTTGGAATTAGCAGAGGAAGACCGAGCATCAGAAGCAGTAGGACCTTTAGATGTAGGGTTCTCATACCGAATAGCCATATCCATAAGCTGGGTGAAAGTGCTATGAACATGAGAAATGTGGCGACTATAGTACTCTGGATGAGCACCAGCAATGAATTTCTCATTTTTCTTGAGAGGAGTGTCAATCATGCTAGGACCAAACTTGGAAAGTTCATCGAACTTCCTCTCATACTCAGCAAAAGACATGCTACCCAGCTTAAGATCCATAAATTCACGATAAAGCTGAGATTTCCCGACTTCGGGCATCCATTTTGCCATAAAAGCCTCCCTGGAAAAGAGATACAGAACCACTTAAGATAGATTCAAAAGAAAAGGAAAAACATGAACAAAATTCAAGATAACACAAAAGATACCAAAACTGCTCCCAAGTAATATCATCTTAGACGGTGTTAGCCATAACGGACTCCCACCAATCTAAAGCAGAATCATGCAACTGCCAAGTTGCTAACTGACGCTTCTAGGAATCAGTAATCTCGAGACCAGTAAATATCCTCTCTAGCCTCCGCAACCACTGTTGAGCCTTAATGATGCTCTTTGAACTGGTGAATGGGCTTCCACCAAGTTGAGTGAATTCCTTACAGAGAATAGTGAATCTAACAGGAGCAACAGGCTGAGGAGCTGGGGTAATACCACGAACCCTACCTCTGGCATTTCCTCGATTCATCCTGAAAAATCAAGAATGAATTTAGGACAAGGTGTAGAGAAGCCAAAGATAAAATAAGATAAATTCACTTGGATGAATATCCTAAAGAAAGAAATAATCTAACAAGGTAGATACGAAAGAAAGGAAGTTAGAAAACATTTGAAAGTCCATTTTGAAACAAGAAAAATTTCATATATCAAAATAGTCTTTGAAAATCTTTTAAAATCATTTTGAAAAATCATTTTATACTTTGAAAATACGTTCTCTCACAATGATATGATTCTGAGATTGATTTCACTCATTCTAGGGTAGAAATACCCTATCACAAATGAGTTTTTGCTCCGCGGGCAATGGTTTGCCAAAAACCAAAGCTCTGATACCAAATGTGACGGGCCGTGCCAGTAGGGTAACGCCCACCGTAGCATACATTGGTACCTGTGTTCGGCCTTTACGGTCAGCCTCTCGACTACACCACCAACCCCCGCGGGGACATGTAGAAGTAAGAGTCAACAATTCGCTACCAAACCAGGAAGCGAGAACCCCCTATCATGCTGCACCCTCCAAGTGCAACGGCAGACACACATGTCAGACTTGAATGATGCAAAATAACAGATTGTAAATAAACTTGGAGCAAATGAAATCAAATACACAAAATCATAGACATAGAACAATTAAAATAACTCGCAGCGGAATATAAAATACCATAGTAGTTCATGAAGCTACTATAACAAAGTCTCAAAACAAATACATAATATCAGTCTGAAAACAACATAATATAAATTCCAAATACATAAAAGTTCACTAATGCATGAGATAAACTATAATAGCTGAAAACTGAAATAGAGATAAATATAGATAGGCAGAATTTCTAGCAAAGACCAGCTCCAGAAAGGGAATCCAAAGCTGTGAATACTCAGGCTGACCCGAGCGTAAAGCAAAACAAAAAACACTCGAGTCAGGACATATATACTTATATAATGTAAACCAACTCAAGTGAGATGTAATAAAGATACAAGTAACTTAAAGGATGCCTGGGACCGCCCATCCTCTAAGGATTCGTTAAACTATTTACTATATAGTAATATTTTGCTATTATAATAATGTCTACAATAAAATAAACTTACTTTACAATAGTGTTAAGCAGTGACCCAATATTCCCCTTTATACATAATAGTCCCGGTAGTCCATCCAGTATCAGCGTATCTCAAGATCGGGAGACTACCCTAAATACTCCATGGGCTACGAGAGAAAAACAAACTCGTAGTAAAGGCTCGGTATGATAGGCGACACGGCACACAAGGCAATGCCATGGTAGATATACCAATTACGCACACGGGCTGGCAGTAACGTAGCAGCCGCTATGCCCACCCCGAACAACACTCCAAAATCAAGGGGTGCACCCAATCAATCACAACAGTAACAGAATGGTATCGAAGAAGTGTGTCCGACCAGAGGAGCTACCCTTTTGGCCCGAGTTCGCTCCTATTTTAGCCACCTTAAGCCAACTCACAGGAGTCGGGTCTATGTAATGTACCTCAAGAATGTCGTCACCATCCTACTTCATTCTGGAATCTCTATCGCGTACACAGTTGTTAAAGTGGTTTTCGGTATCGAGAGAGAGTATGTCAATATCCGATCCCGGTCTCTTTAACAACCAATCGTTATTATAACCCGTGGTTATAATTTTAAAAATGGTATTTATACTTCAAAATCAAATATCATTTCAAAAATTCAATGTCATTTCGAATCCATTCCAAAATATCAAAATATCATATCTTTTCAAAACCATATTCATTTTATTTAAATTTAAAATACCATTTCAATTCACATTTCAAAACCAATTACTTCATTTTAAATCATTTAAAAATAAAGTCATTATATTTAATAATTAAATATTAAATTTCCAAAATTTTAAGCTTTCAAAGTTCATTTACTCACTTAAATTTATCGAAACAATGAAAATTCAACTTTCGCAGCATTTAGAAAATGCTACGGAAAGTTGTGTTTAAAACAGTTCAATTTAACAAAAGACAACATTTAATGCTATAATGAGGTTACTTTAGTTCAAATAAAACTTTAGTTAAGTTTAGCAACTATAGCACTTACAAAGTGCTATAATAGCCGTTAATTAAATTTAGCCATTTAGTTCATTTATATCAACTACAACATTTACAAATGCTGTAATATCCTTTACATTAGAAATACTAACATTTCAAAAATGCTGTTAATTAAATTCCGAATATACAATATAATTTCACAAATAATTAAATTTCTATTTAAATCATTTTAAACTTATAAAATCATATATTTTCACTTTTAAAACAATCATTTAAATACCCTTATATTTATGATTTTATAAAGTTAATTTTTCATTCAAAAGTTAAAATTTATTAATAATTTACTTATAAATTCAAACATTCAATTTCAATTCTTTAATTAATTTTTTAACTTAACACTTAAGTTTAAATTTCCAAATATAACTTATTTTCATTTTATTTTCTTAACTTAAAATTCACTTTTAAACAAAATTCACAAATTTTCAATTTAAGTTATATTTCAAAATTCAACTTAAATATTTATTTATTTCACATTTTAATTTATTAAAAATCATTAACACTTTATAAAAAATCATTTTAAATTATTTTAAATCAAATTTTAACTCTATTTATCATATTTTCCTAATTAATTTAAATTCCATTTATAATCAAATCATAATTTCCAAAATAACTTATATTTCAAATTTCTAACTTTACCATTAATTTATGTCACTTATAAATTTTTAGAAAATCAATAATACTTTACAAAATGATTTTTTTATTAAGTTTAAATCAAAATATTATATTATTTACATTTCTAAAATAATTTAAAATTTTTAGAAAAATATATATTAAACACGGGTCTGTATAAAATTTTCTATCCTAGGTAAAGTGATACGGATAATATATCATTTCAATCCGTAGTTTACAAAGAAAACCCAGGTTTTATCATTTCAAACCCGTAGTCCCAAGTAAAATGAAATAATTAAAAATCATTCAGGCCTATCATTTCAGCCCATAACGATTTTTCCCTATTCTAAAGTCCTTTTGGGTATGTACCATTTCAATCCATAGTGATTCTAATCTACAGGGAACTTGCAGTGTGATAAACTGATATAAATAAGAGAATAGCATTATATAACAGTAATAGATGATATAACAGGTGTATAAGCATGGGTGAACATCATATGATCAAAGCATAAGCAGATATAACATAATGATATGGGTTTACAGATTCAATTGCGATCAGTTTACTAGTCATATAAGTATAAATTTGTCTAGTGAGAATTACTCACTTTGTAACAACCCGCCTTTTTGGACAGTTTAAACCGACGATCAAATACACATGTCGATTCCAAACCATTAAAAGGGCAGATAGTTATTGGGTAAATAAGAAAAGAAAAGGAAGGGACATAAAGGAAATGAACAACACAGAATCTCACAGCGGAAGGCTAAAGTATAATAATAAAATAACAGTTCATGAAGCTGTTAATTAAATGAATACATTTGAAATGAATACATTTGATTATTATTATACAACATTTATCAGAGTTACATACACAACAAATATCATACAACAATGCAGCGGAATGGAATGAATATAATAATAGTAGATAATATACCAATCTTCGTCTCCGTCCTCCAAGGAAATGATCTTCAACCTAAACTGAAAACTCAGGACTGACCCGAGCGTAATGAAAAGACAAAACACTCGAGTCAGGACTAAAATATCCTTATGAAAGTTAAATCAATCGTAAATAAATATGAGTGTAAACGGCGTCAGAGATGTTTACGGGGTTTGACATCTCCTATCCAGTGTCAACGTGCGTGCAATAACTCAAGAGATGTTTCGGGATTTTCCATCTCTCAAGGATCCGTTAAACTATCTATATATACAATAAGATACGCTATATAGATAATGTCTAAAGTAAAGTAAAGGTATCAAAATAGTGTTAAGGCGACGCCCATTCACCGCTTAACACATTTATATTCCCAAGAGCATATACAAGACCGTAGTTTCCCCAAAACCGGAAGTCACCAGAGGGCAATCCATATACTCAAGGTACAAATCAAAACGTAGTGGTCGCGAATAGGATAATCAGTATGACAAGGTACATGAGGCGATACCAACTAGGATACTAGTAGTTGCGTGATCCGGACTGATGTTGAGCATAGCCCGCAGCTACCCCAACACCGCGAAACAACACTCCCAAATCAAGGGGTGCACCCAAATCGAATCACAAATGTAATAGAAATGGTATCGAAGAAGTGTGTCCGCTAGAGGTGGCGAACCTCAATGGCCCGGCGCGGCTCCTGTTTTAGTCATGTCAGGGGTCATCCAATAATCGTTCTCTTTCTTCAGTCAACGCGTTCACCAACCATCCACTTCATTCTGGATCATCACTCCGCGTATAATAGTTATTAAAGTGGTTTTCGGTATCGACAGAGAGTATGTCCATATCCGATCCCGGTCTCTTTAATAACTACGTATTATTACACCGTTGGCTCTTTTACATTTCAAATCGATTCATAATTGATATCAAAATATCATATTCGCTTCAAAAATCAAATCCATTTCAAATATCTTCGTATCTATTCAAATGTAAGATTCCGTTGCAAAAATCATTTTCGCATCAATATCCCATTTCGTTTTCAAAATCATTTCGAATTTCAAATTTAGGTTGCAACTTCATTTAACTCAATTCGTATTTAGATTCAAGATTTTAAATATAAACATTCACCTTATTGACCAGTTTGGAATTTTAGAAAATAGTTTTAAGTAGTTTAAAGTATTTTTTTAAATAATTAAAATAGTTAAAAATACTTAAAATCTTAAAATGGATTTCAAATAGATAAATTAGTTTAAAATAATTTAAATCGGGTTAAGTAGATTTAAAATAGATTAAAAATAGTTTAAGTATTCAAAATGGTTTATATAACCGAGAAATTTGGAAAACAAAATAAAACAGCTTCAAACCAAACCATTTCAATTATAACTTCCCAATTCAAATCAATTTCAATTTCCATTCTACCAATTCAATTTCGATTTCAATTCAAAACAACTTCACTTTAACTTCAAATCAATTCAACTCTACATTCACCTTCAACTTATTCAATTTCAATTTTTATCGATTTGGAGCTTGATTTCAAAATATCCATTTATAACACTTAACAAATTTTCCATTAATATTCAAGTTTAAATCCAAATTTCAAATATGGTTCAATTCCAAGCTCGATTTCAAAATATCATTTTTATATCACTTTTACTTAGTAATATTCAAAGCTCGAATAAAGGTTAAATCTTTAAACAAATCAATTTCGAAATTCAATCATATCTCGATTTTAAATTCCAAAGTCTCCACTTAATTATTTTTTTACAATTTCTTTAACCAAAATTAATTTCAACATTCCAAACTCAAATTTTCGATAATTCGATTCCTATAAATTGATTTCTATTTATAACTTTTAATCAAAACATTTAAACAAATTTCAAATCGACGATTTTTAAAATTATTAATTTAGCCAATTCGGTGTCCGTATATAATTTTCTATCCTATGGCCAAGTAATTATTTATTTCAATTAAATGTCAGGGATGAATATATATTGCTTAAATTAAATCACAGTATCATATGTATGCATAACAGGTTATATATAAGCAAATAAACATCCAAACATTTAAATATCAACCAATAGCATCCATCGAAATAAATCATCCAATAGACAATACAATTCATGGCAATTTCATAGTTACCAATGTCAGGTAATTTAATCGCAATCCAATTTCAATTTCAATTCAAATTTAACTGTCAATTTAATTTCAACGGCTAATTCAAATGACAATCCATATGACAATTAAATTTATCAAACAACGACAAATAAAATCATAGCACTTCATAATGTCAAATTTAACTAGCATAAAGATATTTAGTACGTTGTGAGCGTTATAAAACACTCACCTTGATTTTTACGATTTTAAATCAAATCGAACGACGTTCGATTTAACCCAAAATTTTCTCTAGCTCCAAATGATTCCAATCCAGCTGCATCGCGTAGTGCTCGACAAAACGATTGCAACGCAAAAAGTCTCGTTCCAATCGGACCTCGTATGTAGAAGTTATACATTTTTAAGTTATCGACATTTGAATTTATAAAACAATTCATATTATACTTAAATAAATTCATACCCAAAGCAACTAAGCCCAGCCCACCAAACTCCATCTTCTCCAAATGCCTGTACGTGAAAAAAAATGCACAAACCCATGGCCGTCAAGCTTCAACGAATTTTCACGACCAAAATACACGACTTGAAGACGATCGGCCACCTCCATCGCGAAGCCCTCGGCGAACTCTACCTACACCGCGAATAGCATGCAACTCGGCTGCCCCTTTGGCCTCGAAAAACGTGAAAAACGCAGCGACTTTGAACGCGATTTCCCGTCGATCCGTGGCTCCGTTTCCGATCTCCACCGTTGGATAGCTAGATCTTGATGCCCTCTACAACTTTGTAGTTGACGACTTTTGCTAATTGTTTGTAGATTTGAAGATAATAGAGGAGGAAGTTTCGACTATTTCTGGCCTTCGAAAAACGTGAAAAACGCAGCAGCTTTGAACGTGATTTCCCGTTGATCCGTGGCTCCGTTTTCGATCATCTCCGTATGGATTTGAAGCTTTCATCGTGCTCTACAACTTTGTAGTTGAGAGTTTTTGCTAATTGTTGATGGATTGAGAGGAAAATGAGGAAGAAGTTTCGAATTTTCGTGGCCATTGATTCAGTAAAATGGCGGCTAGGGTTGAAGTAAATTAGGGTTTGCAAAGTGAAAGGGTGAAGGTCCTTTTATAGAAAAAATTTCCAAATTTACTATTCATCGAAATTTTCCGAACTCCAAACGAAGCGTGCCGACTGGCGTTTCTAGGGTTTACCCCGCGTTCCGAACGCAATGGAACATGTTTCGGAAGCTAATTCGATCGTATGTGTGAGTTACGGCAATAAACGATCAATTTTAAATTAAACCGATTAAACGATTTTCTAGGCGTTTTGGCTTGCCCCGGACAAACGGTAAATCCGATTGACATAAAATTTGAAATCTTACAATAATATCACATTACGGATCCAATGAAACAAGTTTCGTCGAAATCCGAGACCGTTTGAAAAATGACTATTTTAACTCGCCAAATTAATATTAAAACAATTTCAACGCGTTTCGAGCTGCCACGGTCAAACGACAACTCCGATTGCTACGAAAATTGAAATCCAATAATAACTAACTATTACGGATCCAATGGAACTAGTTTTGTCCAATTCTGAGACTGTTCAAAAATTGGCTATTTTCCAGTCGAAAATTAAATATTAAAATATTCAATTTTCACAAATAAATTTTAAATTCAGTTTTAAAAGTTCTATAACATCACTATAACTCCAATATGATAAAATAAAATTTTACAAATCATTTTTAATCATATTAAACCCGTTATTTTATTTATCCAATAAATTCCAAATATTTAATTTAGACAATTTCGCTTATCCAATAATTCATTATCTTTTGAAATATTGAAATTGAACTTATAAGATTCAACTTTTAAAACCATTTCAAAATTTAGAACACTATTTTCATTTTACAGTTATTCAATTATTCAATAAGTTTTAAATATTTAATTTAAACAATTACGTGTTCAATATTCAATATTTGATTTCAAATAGATTTTACTTATCAATCAATTACTCTATCATACCCAATGAATTCAACATTTAATATCCTATTCAACTATTGATTGCAAAGGCATTCACTAAGTAGCTTTTTTTTCATTACTTGGATAATTATTGCAATTCATTCCAGTTATTATTATTCCAAATGAATTGCAAATTTTTTTCTAACATTAAATCACGAAATCTTATTAAATTAGCTAATTTAATTATCGAAAATTTACGGGTCGTTACACTCTCCCCCACTCAAAACTTTTCGTCCTCGAAAAGGAAAAGAAGGGAAAAGAAAGGAAAAGAAACTAAGTATAGAATTCAACATTAGATATATTTTATTCAAAGTTACCAACTTATAAAACAATGAAATTTCATTTATAAAGTCATAACTACGCTTCCACTAACTTACTCCGAACGGCTTCCTAACTTTAAAAGTTAGTAATCAAAACAAGTTATAAAAAAAAATTAAAACTTGAAAAAATTTCTAACACCCGGATTTTACGGAAAATTTCGGCAGAGTCTCCTTTGCGCGGCTCGATCGGAAAAAATATAATAGCATATATATCATAAATATACATCTCATCTCAATGATGAGGCATCCCATATGTGGGGAAACAACATATAAATATCACCAATATCATATAAAACCGTAAGCGTACCTTTTATTTAGCATTTATTAGCATTTTACTTACATTATGCGTTTAGCGTAGAAGCGAACTCCACAACGAAGCGCAACCCCTTTGCTACCTACTAAAATGCTCAATAACTAAGTTAGAACCATGCATATAAAGATAGATCGATATATTTAGCCTACACAACATATATATAACATATTTAGCTTCAAAACTGAGATTTCAATTTTTGGACAGCAAACAAATCTTAGCTTTAGGTCACCTAAACTGTAAAATTTGACAACAGAATCTAAACAAAAGTTGTTGCATTCATTTCAGGTTTTCCGGAATGTCCAAAATCATCGAATTCGGATCATCCGTTCAAAAGTTATGGCCGTTTTACTTAAGGGATACGCTTCAGCCTGGGCAGTGTTTGCGCAGGTCCGCGACGTTCACCCACATTTCCGACCTTCTAAACCACATCAAAACACAAAACACTTAAAACAAAAGTTTTAGCTTAAGTTCTTAGCTTTCCATAAAGGGTAAGATCATAAAAATCCGATAAACCAGTCAAAAGATATGGCGAAAATACTAAGGTTGTATGCTTCAGATTTTTCTTATTTTTTTACACAGGACAGCGAGTAACATTCAAGTTTTTAACCTAGTATACGAAGGAATTTCTCAAGACACTCTAAATAAAAGTTGTGCTATAGTTTCTAAGCTTTTCGGAAAGTCTAAAATCGTCGAATTCCGTTCAGCCATTTAAAAGTTATGGTTGTTTTCATTTCAGCATGTATTGGACCATTTTGGATTTTTTTTTTTCTTCCAAAATTTTGCTTTTATTATTTCAAAGTACAAACCATCAAAACATCAAATTTTCTAAAGAACAATCATAAACACAAAGCTATTTATTTTCTTATTCATCCACACAATAGGTTTACATTCAATTTGTTTCCGATTTATTCAAGTTTGTTTCATTCATATTTTAAATTAAAGTCAATTTGCTTCAATTTAAATTGAATTCCATTATATTTAATTTCACTTTGCTTCAAACTTGAATTTTATTATTTTAAAATTTTATTCCCTTTATTCAATTCCATTAACACTAATGAATTCTACTTAATCAATTATCATCCATCTAACAACCAATGCATATCAAACATTAACATCCATCCAAAATCTACACTAAATCAATTATACATTTCCAAGTCAACTTTTTTTAATTTCATACACTTCCAAGTTTATTGACATTTAGTTATATTCAAATTTAATTAGTTTCCATTTACCAATTTTATATTTCATTAATTTTAAATTTTATTCATTCACTTATACATGTATCATTCATTTTACAGCTTAAATTTCTTTTATATTTACAACTATCAATTAGATCTTCACATTTTATTTTCATTCTCACACTGGTATATTATTTCTCTTCTTATCCTTATTAGCATTTTAAACCTTTTAAGTATTTGGTAAGTTATAGTTATGCAAATAGAATGTAGTTAAACAACATACAACTTCTTTCCATTTAAAGTTGAATTTTCAATTTATTAATTCTTAAGTCATTACTTAAATTTCACTATAATTTAATTTCACATTTTCATTCACATATAGTATTTCCATTTTATATTAACATAATTGTGAATCACCTTTAAATGTTAATTTGAATTCCAATTATTTACTAACAATTTTATTTATATTTGCAAACCATTAATTAAATGCATATTTCATTATTCAAACCTATACTTGTATATTATCCAATTAACAATTCATATAACATTTTTGAACTTCTTAAATATTTTGGTAAGTTATATCTATGCTATAGAATGAATTTTAATACTACGCGAGTTTTACAGTTTCACTTTTTATTTTAAGTTCATAATTTCCTAATTCTAAGGATTTCTACTTCAATTGATATTTCACTTAGCTCTTAGGTTCATTTCTCATTTCACAATTCAGAAGTTCCTTAATGATTCAAGTCTAAATTCATTTCACTCATTTAAAAAAATCATTAATTATTAAAGGACTTAAGAATTCCAATCCCGGTTTCATTTCAAATCAAGTTTTGGAATAATATATACTTATATAATTTATATAACCAATCATACTATAGAGAGTACAAAATAAAATAAATTTTGAATCAAAACAAAGTTTAGACAAGCTATTAAGTGGCCTCCCCCACTCGGACTCTCGAAAATAAACGCCGATGATGCGTGCACTCATCACCGAAATCATTTTCTAGCGTCAAGAGAAGGGAATATATCACTTATCATAAAAAAAAAATCCTTCGAAAACAATTTCAACTCAATTATACTATCATATAATACTCATATTATGTTTTTCATATTCTTGTAAGTCAATTTCAAGCACCGGAATTTAAATTCCCAAATCCAAGTTAAAATTCATTTATATTCATTATCAATTGTGTTTACAAGATTTCATTTTTCTAAATCCATTGTTATTTAATCAATTATTGTAAATATTGACTAATCAAACAATAACGATAATAATCTAATATTATCATCTCCTAACAATCAATTCAATCAAAATGAATAAATATTCAAATAATTCTTTTATATAAAATATATTCCAAAACGATATTGTGTTGGTTTGTCCTATTCGAGTGTTTAGAAATTCCTATCGACGCCTTGGCGTCCCAAGTATCGACCAGAATTCATAAATACTCAACGGAACAAATTAACACAATATAAAACCATTTTATATCAAATAACAAGTACGCTCTCTCATATACACTCAACTCATTCATATAGTTTACCTCTATTTCAATGAGTTATTCCCCACTAGAGCCAAGGTTTATCGCTAAACCAAAGCTCTGATACCAACTGTAACAACCCGCCTTTTTGGACAGTTTAAACCGACGATCAAATACACATGTCGATTCCAAACCATTAAAAGGGCAGATAGTTATTGGGTAAATAAGAAAAGAAAAGGAAGGGACATAAAGGAAATGAACAACACAGAATCTCACAGCGGAAGGCTAAAGTATAATAATAAAATAACAGTTCATGAAGCTGTTAATTAAATGAATACATTTGAAATGAATACATTTGATTATTATTATACAACATTTATCAGAGTTACATACACAACAAATATCATACAACAATGCAGCGGAATGGAATGAATATAATAATAGTAGATAATATACCAATCTTCGTCTCCGTCCTCCAAGGAAATGATCTTCAACCTAAACTGAAAACTCAGGACTGACCCGAGCGTAATGAAAAGACAAAACACTCGAGTCAGGACTAAAATATCCTTATGAAAGTTAAATCAATCGTAAATAAATATGAGTGTAAACGGCGTCAGAGATGTTTACGGGGTTTGACATCTCCTATCCAGTGTCAACGTGCGTGCAATAACTCAAGAGATGTTTCGGGATTTTCCATCTCTCAAGGATCCGTTAAACTATCTATATATACAATAAGATACGCTATATAGATAATGTCTAAAGTAAAGTAAAGGTATCAAAATAGTGTTAAGGCGACGCCCATTCACCGCTTAACACATTTATATTCCCAAGAGCATATACAAGACCGTAGTTTCCCCAAAACCGGAAGTCACCAGAGGGCAATCCATATACTCAAGGTACAAATCAAAACGTAGTGGTCGCGAATAGGATAATCAGTATGACAAGGTACATGAGGCGATACCAACTAGGATACTAGTAGTTGCGTGATCCGGACTGATGTTGAGCATAGCCCGCAGCTACCCCAACACCGCGAAACAACACTCCCAAATCAAGGGGTGCACCCAAATCGAATCACAAATGTAATAGAAATGGTATCGAAGAAGTGTGTCCGCTAGAGGTGGCGAACCTCAATGGCCCGGCGCGGCTCCTGTTTTAGTCATGTCAGGGGTCATCCAATAATCGTTCTCTTTCTTCAGTCAACGCGTTCACCAACCATCCACTTCATTCTGGATCATCACTCCGCGTATAATAGTTATTAAAGTGGTTTTCGGTATCGACAGAGAGTATGTCCATATCCGATCCCGGTCTCTTTAATAACTACGTATTATTACACCGTTGGCTCTTTTACATTTCAAATCGATTCATAATTGATATCAAAATATCATATTCGCTTCAAAAATCAAATCCATTTCAAATATCTTCGTATCTATTCAAATGTAAGATTCCGTTGCAAAAATCATTTTCGCATCAATATCCCATTTCGTTTTCAAAATCATTTCGAATTTCAAATTTAGGTTGCAACTTCATTTAACTCAATTCGTATTTAGATTCAAGATTTTAAATATAAACATTCACCTTATTGACCAGTTTGGAATTTTAGAAAATAGTTTTAAGTAGTTTAAAGTATTTTTTTAAATAATTAAAATAGTTAAAAATACTTAAAATCTTAAAATGGATTTCAAATAGATAAATTAGTTTAAAATAATTTAAATCGGGTTAAGTAGATTTAAAATAGATTAAAAATAGTTTAAGTATTCAAAATGGTTTATATAACCGAGAAATTTGGAAAACAAAATAAAACAGCTTCAAACCAAACCATTTCAATTATAACTTCCCAATTCAAATCAATTTCAATTTCCATTCTACCAATTCAATTTCGATTTCAATTCAAAACAACTTCACTTTAACTTCAAATCAATTCAACTCTACATTCACCTTCAACTCATTCAATTTCAATTTTTATCGATTTGGAGCTTGATTTCAAAATATCCATTTATAACACTTAACAAATTTTCCATTAATATTCAAGTTTAAATCCAAATTTCAAATATGGTTCAATTCCAAGCTCGATTTCAAAATATCATTTTTATATCACTTTTACTTAGTAATATTCAAAGCTCGAATAAAGGTTAAATCTTTAAACAAATCAATTTCGAAATTCAATCATATCTCGATTTTAAATTCCAAAGTCTCCACTTAATTATTTTTTTACAATTTCTTTAACCAAAATTAATTTCAACATTCCAAACTCAAATTTTCGATAATTCGATTCCTATAAATTGATTTCTATTTATAACTTTTAATCAAAACATTTAAACAAATTTCAAATCGACGATTTTTAAAATTATTAATTTAGCCAATTCGGTGTCCGTATATAATTTTCTATCCTATGGCCAAGTAATTATTTATTTCAATTAAATGTCAGGGATGAATATATATTGCTTAAATTAAATCACAGTATCATATGTATGCATAACAGGTTATATATAAGCAAATAAACATCCAAACATTTAAATATCAACCAATAGCATCCATCGAAATAAATCATCCAATAGACAATACAATTCATGGCAATTTCATAGTTACCAATGTCAGGTAATTTAATCGCAATCCAATTTCAATTTCAATTCAAATTTAACTGTCAATTTAATTTCAACGGCTAATTCAAATGACAATCCATATGACAATTAAATTTATCAAACAACGACAAATAAAATCATAGCACTTCATAATGTCAAATTTAACTAGCATAAAGATATTTAGTACGTTGTGAGCGTTATAAAACACTCACCTTGATTTTTACGATTTTAAATCAAATCGAACGACGTTCGATTTAACCCAAAATTTTCTCTAGCTCCAAATGATTCCAATCCAGCTGCATCGCGTAGTGCTCGACAAAACGATTGCAACGCAAAAAGTCTCGTTCCAATCGGACCTCGTATGTAGAAGTTATACATTTTTAAGTTATCGACATTTGAATTTATAAAACAATTCATATTATACTTAAATAAATTCATACCCAAAGCAACTAAGCCCAGCCCACCAAACTCCATCTTCTCCAAATGCCTGTACGTGAAAAAAAATGCACAAACCCATGGCCGTCAAGCTTCAACGAATTTTCACGACCAAAATACACGACTTGAAGACGATCGGCCACCTCCATCGCGAAGCCCTCGGCGAACTCTACCTACACCGCGAATAGCATGCAACTCGGCTGCCCCTTTGGCCTCGAAAAACGTGAAAAACGCAGCGACTTTGAACGCGATTTCCCGTCGATCCGTGGCTCCGTTTCCGATCTCCACCGTTGGATAGCTAGATCTTGATGCCCTCTACAACTTTGTAGTTGACGACTTTTGCTAATTGTTTGTAGATTTGAAGATAATAGAGGAGGAAGTTTCGACTATTTCTGGCCTTCGAAAAACGTGAAAAACGCAGCAGCTTTGAACGTGATTTCCCGTTGATCCGTGGCTCCGTTTTCGATCATCTCCGTATGGATTTGAAGCTTTCATCGTGCTCTACAACTTTGTAGTTGAGAGTTTTTGCTAATTGTTGATGGATTGAGAGGAAAATGAGGAAGAAGTTTCGAATTTTCGTGGCCATTGATTCAGTAAAATGGCGGCTAGGGTTGAAGTAAATTAGGGTTTGCAAAGTGAAAGGGTGAAGGTCCTTTTATAGAAAAAATTTCCAAATTTACTATTCATCGAAATTTTCCGAACTCCAAACGAAGCGTGCCGACTGGCGTTTCTAGGGTTTACCCCGCGTTCCGAACGCAATGGAACATGTTTCGGAAGCTAATTCGATCGTATGTGTGAGTTACGGCAATAAACGATCAATTTTAAATTAAACCGATTAAACGATTTTCTAGGCGTTTTGGCTTGCCCCGGACAAACGGTAAATCCGATTGACATAAAATTTGAAATCTTACAATAATATCACATTACGGATCCAATGAAACAAGTTTCGTCGAAATCCGAGACCGTTTGAAAAATGACTATTTTAACTCGCCAAATTAATATTAAAACAATTTCAACGCGTTTCGAGCTGCCACGGTCAAACGACAACTCCGATTGCTACGAAAATTGAAATCCAATAATAACTAACTATTACGGATCCAATGGAACTAGTTTTGTCCAATTCTGAGACTGTTCAAAAATTGGCTATTTTCCAGTCGAAAATTAAATATTAAAATATTCAATTTTCACAAATAAATTTTAAATTCAGTTTTAAAAGTTCTATAACATCACTATAACTCCAATATGATAAAATAAAATTTTACAAATCATTTTTAATCATATTAAACCCGTTATTTTATTTATCCAATAAATTCCAAATATTTAATTTAGACAATTTCGCTTATCCAATAATTCATTATCTTTTGAAATATTGAAATTGAACTTATAAGATTCAACTTTTAAAACCATTTCAAAATTTAGAACACTATTTTCATTTTACAGTTATTCAATTATTCAATAAGTTTTAAATATTTAATTTAAACAATTACGTGTTCAATATTCAATATTTGATTTCAAATAGATTTTACTTATCAATCAATTACTCTATCATACCCAATGAATTCAACATTTAATATCCTATTCAACTATTGATTGCAAAGGCATTCACTAAGTAGCTTTTTTTTCATTACTTGGATAATTATTGCAATTCATTCCAGTTATTATTATTCCAAATGAATTGCAAATTTTTTTCTAACATTAAATCACGAAATCTTATTAAATTAGCTAATTTAATTATCGAAAATTTACGGGTCGTTACACACTTGTACAAGCTGGAGATGACAACCAAATACACAAAACAAAGATCTTCAAAGGCACGAAAGCATGATTACGATTTGAGCGTGTGAGAGCCAAAGCTAATTGCCTTGTCACATAGAAAACAAAACAAAGTACAACATAAATTTTCAAACCAAACCATTATTAAACGATGCTAGAAATATATGTACAACACATAGCCAAAGCTTTTGCACTTTCATTCAAAAATCTAATACTCAGCCATGGGTTGGAAATGCACTACCAAGGTATGGATTTGGATCAGGTTTTGGGTACAAAAGGTCGGCCATAACATGAACATAAAGGAGTAGAAAGATTTGTGCATGTACAACACACATACGAGGCAACTAAATGGGATCCTATGCAATCAATGGTTTCGGCCAAGGCATAATCGTGCATGGCCGGGTCTAGAGTATCAAGTACAGGTGTGGCAGAGGTGGTTGAGTCAGCAAGTGACTGGTGGTGGTGGTGTAAGGGTCGGCCTAGGTGGAGTGTGAGGTGGTGGAGCAATATGATGAGCTCGGCTATGATGTTTCAAGGAGTTTGCTTAAATTTTTGGTGGATCATCATCATAGATGGCCACAGCCATGGAAGTACAGTGGGCTAGAGGGGTTGGTGGCTGGTTGTGGTGGTCTTGGAGGTGGCCATGGTGCCGGAGGAGGGAGGGCCGAACACATAGAGTTGATTCAAGCACAAATTCAATACAAAAACAAGTGAAAAGAGTGAAAAAAAATGAAAATTTTTACCAAAATTTCTCCTGAGGAGATGGCCGATTTTTTTTATATGTTTGAGAAATTTTTGTACATGAGAAGCAATGAAGTAAGTCGGTCGAACAATGGGTATATGGCAGCAAATGAAATGATGTGTTGATTGGTACTGAAAAGGCAACTTGAATATGAAAAGACAATGCACATTAAAGGTCAAAAACCTTTCAAATTTCTTAGTTCTTTTTGAAATGTTATATACATATAAAAATAGATATAAATAAAGTAAAAACACAAAAAAATAATGAATGAAATTTTTTTTATATAAATATATTTAAATTAAGAAAATAGCAAAAATTGGAAACTAGGCTTTACAATTTGGAAATAAATTCAATAAACATTGGAAATTTTTTATCATCACTTTAAAAATATTTAAGAATGAAATCTTACAATAAAAATTAAAATAATTTCAGAATAAAATAAAATCAAATTTAAAATTTATATTCAAAAATATAAGGTTGTTACACTTATATTAGTATATTTACTTATAATATATTTATGTTTATATTGCAGTTATAAGTTATTGATCTGCTTATGTATACATGTATGTAGTAAGTTTTATATATCCATAATTCTACAAACCATATTTTTATGTTGATTATATAAATTTTATTTACCTATACATGTTAATATATATATCATGCTTGGTTTAAAGTAAGATGTTATGTATAGCAGTTTATAAAATGAGATTTGAACAGTGCAATTTGCTGAAGCTTTATATGTATTGTAATATAGTAGTTATATATATGATTGGTAATTATAAAGTTATTTATGACATATTAATTATATAAGTTTGTTGTTTATGTTGTGTATATAAGTTTATAAAAGTTACTATATATAAGTGTACATAATTTATATCCGTCCTGTTATATATATATATATATATATATATATATATATATACATATATATGGTATGTAAAGGGTTGTAGCTAGGTACTGGTTATGTAGTTATATATATATATATAATTTACATATGTTGTAACATATTTGCAATCTTCTTGATATTATATATGAAATTATATAAATTATAGATATTATCATTCTAACCTTAAAAATCACATGGTTATAAATTAATTGATATATAAAAGGATATGGGGGTTTGGTTTAGATTTGTAAATTGTAATCTTTGATTCTATGTGTTACCATTTAAATGGCTTGGGGATGCAGCGCACCATGATAGTCACAGTTCCTTAAGTCGCTCGGCCTGCTATGAGTCGCGCCATGTTGAGTCGCAACCACATAAGTCGCTCCACGACCTTAAGGATCCCCAACCATCAGCGCATCGTGATTTCCTTAAGTCGCGCCAACTTAAGTCGCTCAATGACCTAACGGATCAAGGAAACAAAGCCGCATCTCTTAGGTCGTTCCCGGAAGCCACATTCCTTAAGTCGCACTCCTTAAGTCGTTCTGAAGCTTAAGTCGCCTATGTCGCTTATGTCGCCCATTCCTTAAGTCGCTTGCATCTTATGTCGCTCATTCTTAAGCCGCATTTCTTATGCCGCTAGCTCCTTAAGTCGTTCACTTATGCCGTTCAAGAAATCAAAGCTATTCACTTATGCCGCTATCTTCTTAAGTCGCTCAGTTAGGCCGCATGCTATTTCTTAAGTCACTATTTCGTGAGGAAGAAAGATTGCGTCAATTTATATCAAAGCATTAGTAGCACGTCAAGTTAAATCCGCTGCGTCACTTTTTGGTATCAGAGCTAAGTAAGATCAAGGCCGGATTGGAGCTAAGTAAGATCAAGTTGAAGTTAAGTTGGAGCCGAGTTAAAGCAATTTAGGTCGGAGCCGAACCAAAGTGAGAGCCGAATCAGAGCTAAGTCAAAGAACCGAGATTGTTTGAAGATCATGCCTCCGAGATGTGCTAATCGCTATCATCATGTTGAAGATGTATATAGAAGACAAGAACCTGAGAAGATGGAGCATCGTATTAATGAAAAGTTCAATGAGTGTATTGAAAAGTTGGAGAAATTGATGAAAGACATGAATCAAAGCCAAAGGAGAACAACACCAGTTTCACACTAGAGTGGAAACAGGGTTTCACCATCAGTTTCGGAAGAAAGGAGAATGTCACCCCAGTCTTATCAAGATAGGAGACAATCATCTATTTCAATGAGGCGAGAACACCATGAGTATCAAAATGAAGAAAGAAGAACTCCATATGGGTTTGAAAATGATCCATATCGCGATGCTGAAAGACAGGGTAGAAGAGACATGCGTAGTCGTAGAGATGTAGATGGTCATGATCGATATCGAAGTACATATCATTTTGAGGAGGATGGTGATGGAGGTAGTATTCATTATCGAAATCGAGGCCAAGTACGAAATCAATATCTTGATTCAAAGAATGATCGTAAATGGGAGTCGGGAATGAGAATGGAAATTCCAGAATTCAAAGGTGGTATGCAAGTAGAAGAATTCCTTGATTGGTTGTCGAATGTTTAAGAAATTTTGGAATTCAAGGAAGTGCCAGAGAATCGCAGAGTTCAATTAGTTGCTACAAGGCTAAGTGGAAGAGCTATGGCTTGGTGGCAGCAAACTAAAGTAACTCGGGGGAGAATGGGAAAATCAAAAGTTGTTACTTGGGAGAAGATGAGAAAGATGATGAAAGCAATTTTCTTGCCGTACAATTATCAGTCTCTTATGTATCAACGTTTGCAGAATTTGAGACAAGGGACGAGGACAATGAATGATTATGCAGATGAATCCTATCAATTGATTGCAAGGAATGATATTATGGAGATCGAGGAACATCTAACAGCTAGATATATTAAAGGGTTACGAATGCAAATTCAAGACATGGTTAATATGTTCAATCCAATGTCTGTTGCTGAAGCACATCAAAAAGCTCTAGCTTGGGAGAAGCAAGGGAGATGAGGATGTGGTGTGTTTACGAGTTCTAAAAACCAGAATAAGGGTGCTAGTAGCAGTGCTAATGTTTTCAAGGCAGTCAGTAAACCAATTGTCAAAGAAGCCGCTAAAGCAAAGGTCAATCACAGTATCAAGTGCTATAATTGTCAGGAGTTTGGCCATAAAAGAAATGAATGTACAAATCCAAAGAAGAGAGCATTAGTTGCCGAGGAATGTGAGTATGAGGATGTGGAAGCTGAAGTTGATTACTCTCAACCATCGAAGTTTGATAAAGATGAAGAAGTTGTGTCAGGAGATGAAGGATGTAACTTGATGATGAGGAGGTCTTGTTTAGTGCCAAAGCATGAGAATGATTCTAGTTGGATGAGAAGCAATATCTTTCAGTCTACATGTACTATCTTGGGAAAGGTTTGTCGGTTTGTTATTGATGCGGGAAGCTGTGATAACATTATTTCTGAAGAAGCCGTCACGAAGTTAGGGTTGAAGACTGAAAAGCATCCTAGATCTTATAAACTGGCATGGCTAAAGAAAGGGGGAGAAGTTACAATGGGAAGACGAGCTTTTGTTACATTTTCTATTGGGAAGAAGTACGAAGATGATATATGCTGTGATGTTGTCGACATGGATGCGTATCACTTACTATTGGGAAGACTATGGCAATTTGATAGAGCTGTACGACACAATGGTTGCACCAACAGCTACGGTTTCATGTTCGAAGGTACTCAAATTACCTAAGTTCCTAAGAAGCGTGAACAAAGTGAAAGCAAGCCAGAGAAGAAAGTGGAATCAACTAGCCTATTATCTTCGAAAGAATTTGTTGAAGAAGTGAAAGATAGTGCAGAATTGTTTATGTTGATTATGTATGAGACAAGTGAAGATGTTGAAATTCCTACAGAGGTCAGACCAGTGCTGAATGAATTTGAAGATATTTTTCCTGCGGAATTACCCAATGAATTACCGCCGCTGAGAGATATAAACATCAAACTAATCTAGTGCCAGGTGCTGTGTTACCGCATAGGCCACATTATCGTATGAGTCCGAGAGAGCATGAAGAGTTGAGGAGACAGGTTGAGGAGACAGGTTGAGGAGTTGCTTGAGCAAGGACGTGTTCGAGAAAGTTTCAGTCCTTGTGCTGTACCAGCTTTGTTAGTGCCGAAGAAAGATGATTCGTGGAGACTTGATGATCTATTGGATCAACTTAGTGGATCTGTAATCTTTTCGAAGATTGATCTTAAAAGTGGTTATCATCAGATTCGCATTAGACCAGGTGACGAATGGAAGACAACATTCAAGACTAGGGAAGGATTATATGAATGGCTGGTTAAGCCGTTTGGTTTATCTAATGCACCAAGTACATTTATGAGGGCGATGAATCAAATTTTCAGACTTTATATCGGGAAGTTTGTTGTTGTTTACTTTGATGATATTTTAATCTATAGTGCAAGAACAGAGGAGCACATTCAACACTTGTGCAAGGTGTTAACTATTCTTCGTCAAGAACAGTTCTATGCAACGACGAAGAAATGCGTGTTCACGACGCCAAGTGTTTTGTTTCTGTGTTATGTTGTTTCTGAGGATGGGATACAAGTGGACCAAAGTAAAGTCGCCGCAATCAGAAATTGGCCACATCCCAAAACTACAACCGAAGTCAGAAGTTTTCATGGGTTAGCTTCATTTTATCAAAGATTTATCCACACTTTAGTAGTGTGATGGCTCCTGTTACTGATTGTATGAAGGGAAAGAAGCTTTCGTGGACGGAAGAGGCAGAATTTGCTTTTGAGCGAATCAAGGAACTTTTAACCTCAGCACTGATTCTAGTGTTGTCAGATTTTCAGTTACCATTTGAATTACATACGGATGCATCGATAGTTTGGACTGGAGGAGTGTTGAGTCAGGAGGGTCGTCCAATTGCCTATTTTAGTGAAAAACTTTCTGGAGCAAAGATGAGATACAATACTTATGATGTGGAGTTTTATGCTATTGTGCAGGCTGAGAAACATTGGAGACATTGCTTGTTCCATAAAGAATTTTTTTTGTATACGGATCATGAAGCGTTGAAGCATTTATAAGGGCAGAATAAAATTGCAGCTAGGCATGCATCATGGATAGCTTATTTGCAGCAATTTACATTCGTCGTAAAACACAAGTCCGGAGTAGCTAATCGCGTCGCTGAAGCATTGAGTCGGAGGGAGAATTTACTAACAACCATGCGAGTAGAGGTGATAGGTTTTGACTTACTTCCAGATCTTCTTATTTCAGATTCATATTTTTCCGACATCCTAGGCAAAGTCAAACAGGGAAGCATGGATGGATATATGCTGGTTGATGGTTTTCTGTTCAAAGGAAATCAGTTGTGTATTCCAGATTGCAGTCTACGGATGAAAATTATCAAAGAATTGCATGAAGAAGGACACGTGGGCCGCGACCATACTATGCAGTTGATCTCACAGTCTTATTTTTGGCCGTCAATGAGCAAAGAAGTTGAAAAGTTTGTTCAGAGGTGCCGTATTTGTCAAGTTTCAAA
This sequence comes from Allium cepa, assembly GCA_030765085.1. NCBI lineage: Eukaryota > Viridiplantae > Streptophyta > Magnoliopsida > Asparagales > Amaryllidaceae > Allium > Allium cepa. The sequence continues at coordinate 324,893,768 of CM060939.1, forward strand.
GGGGACCGCAACAAATGCAGGTTTATATTTTCCGTTGCATATACCTACTAAGCCATGGGTGGATGTTAGCATGGACTTTGTATTGGGTTTGTTGAGGACGCAACGTGGCAATGATTCTATCTATGTGGCGGTTGATCGTTTTTCAAAAATGGTACATTTTATTGCATGCAAGAAGACGGCAGATGCAGTTAATGTCGCACAGTTATACTTCAGAGAAATCTACCGTCTTCATGGTTTGCCTGAATCTATTGTATCGGATAGAGATACTCGTTTTCTGAGTCATTTTTGGATGAGTCTATGGAGAATGGTCGGGACAAAGCTGAAATTTAGTAGTGCTTATCATCCAAAGACGGATGGACAGACAGAAGTTGTGAATAGATCCCTAGGTAATCTATTGAGATGCCTTGTGAATGACAATTTGAAGAGTTGGGATTCCAAGCGGTGTCAAGCTGAGTTCGCACACAACCATGCAGTGCTATAGCACCGGGTTCAGTCCATTCCAGGTCATTTACTCGACAATTCCTAAAGGACCGTTGGATTTATCTATAGTACCACAGCAGAAAAGAGTGATCATACGAGCTAATGATTTGTTGAATGAATTGCAAGAGTGCCACAAGGTAGTGCAAGAGCGATTGCTTAAGGCGAATGAGAAATATAAGCAATTCGCTGATATTAAACGACGAAATGTGGAATTCAAAGAAGGAGATTTTGTGTATGCAATATTGACTAAAGATCGACTTCCTATTGGTGCTTACAACGAGCTAGCTGCTAGAAAGATTGGTCCTTTGGAAATCGCAAAGAAGATCAATGAGAATGCTTATTAGTTAAGATTGCCGGATCATATCCATACTGCCGACGTTTTCAGCGTCAAACACTTGATTCCATATCATGAGAATAAGCAAGTCGAAGAAGAGGAAAGTGTGAATTCGGGGTCGAATTCTTTTCAACCAGGGGAGGATGCTGCAGCGCACCATGATAGTCACAGTTCCTTAAGTCGCTCGGCCTGTTATTAGTCGCGCCATGTTGAGTCGCAACCACATAAGTCCCTCCACGACCTTAAGGATCCCCAACCACCAGCGCATCGTGATTTCCTTAAGTCGCACCAACTTAAGTTGCTCAACGACCTAACGGATCAAGGAAACAAAGTCGCATCTCTTAGGTCGTTCCCGGAAGCCACATTCCTTAAGTCGCATCTCTTAGGTCGTTCCCGGAAGCCACATTCCTTAAGTCGCACTCCTTAAGTCGTTCCGAAGCTTAAGTCGCCTATGTCTCTTATGTCGCCCATTCCTTAAGTCGCTTGCATCTTATGTAGCTCATTCATAAGCCGCATTTCTTATGCCACTAGCTCCTTAAGTCGTTCACTTATGGTTCAATAAATCAAAACTGTTCACTTATGCCGCTATCTTCTTAAGTCGCTCATTTAGGCCACATGCTATTTCTTAAGTCGCTGATCAATTATGTCATATGTCGTGGAGTCGCATGAGTTGAGCCGCTGATTTCTTGTGTTGTATTATTGTAAAGTCGTGAGTCGTTGTATTTTCGTACGTCGTATGTCGTATGTCGTGTTGTAATGTTGAGTCGTATGCGTATTGTTGTAACTCGTATTGTTTGTTAGGTCGTAAGTCGTGGCTGTTGAGTCGCAAGGGTGTTGTAATTTTCCTACAAATAATGGTGTGATGTCATTGTAAAAAGGGAGTTGATTTTGAATAAAATTTGTGTGTGAGCTTTTTGCCACCATTGTTGAAGTTGAGTGTGATCTCCTTCTTCTTTCCTTCTTCGGGTTATTCGTGCGCGAATCAACGAACTAGAAGCCAATTCTCGGTATCACTTGCGAGTGATCAACGATCTAATTGTAGATCTTTCAACACAGTATCTTGCGAGATCAATGGGTTGGAGATAGCTAGATTCTGGCATCGTCACGATCAATGGAATTGGGCATTTATCGTTCTACTGGTTTATCTGACATGAAATCACCATTTTGTGAGGAAGAAAGATTGCGTCAATTTGTATCAAAGCATTATTAGCACGTCAAGTTAAATCCGCTGCGTCACTTGGACATATATAAAGATTTTATGTTTAATATATGTGTCTAATTAAAACAATGTTTTTTAATTATATATATATATATTAATATTTGTTTAAATTAAATATTGATTTCATGGAAATAATAATGATAATAATATATATAACTTCTATTCTATCAAGCTTGTGACGACCCGAATTCGAGGCCTGACAATCGACATTGAAATCCGTATCGCCGGGGCTTATAACAACATTAGATGATAAACAACACAACGGAAACAAAGGATGATTACATTGATATACAACATAGGTACAACGTCAGTTACATCATTTGGTAACAACAACCCAACACCATCAGAGAATATATACAAAACAACACCATAGTGGAAATATATCAACATTAGCAAAGTCTTCAAGAGAATCCAATATTGCAACTTTGCTAAGGTCTTCCAAAACTTCCAAAGACCTTCAAATCCAAAAGGCTTCAAAAGATCTCCAAACCAAAATCTCCAAAAACTTCAAAGACTTCCAAAACCATTAACTTCTAGATCCATATTCTACTAAGCTTCGAAATCTACGGCTGACCTGACTCTAGGCTGCCCGTGTGGAAAATTATGGGCACCAAGAGTTTAGAAGGGTAAGAGTCTCCCATTCGCCACCAAACGCAAAGCGAGAACCCTCTATCACGTTGTATTAAGCAAGTTCAGTCATGGGACTGGTGTAGGAAACAAAAACATTTAGTTCGAACGCAAGAAATTAAAACGAAATTCGCAAAGCTTTTTGGAAAATAAAACTACTATAAGGCCGCCCGCATCATACACAATGCAAACACACAATTGGAGGAGATTTCTCCTTATGATAGTCAAACATGCTTACTATGCGAAATCCTTTTGATATTATTATTAGTGCATAGTACATCAAACATTTACATGTATAATATTAATCTTAGCCAGCATACGTACCATTATAGTATGCCTACTATAGCTACCATGTTACATGGTAGGTTCTACAACTAAAACCGTACAAGGCGCATATTGGAGATTGGATTTCCAACAAATGGTCAGGCTAAGGAATTTACTATTGCCACATGGATACGCCTCTGGAGGGACGCCCCGAGAATTTACCCAGCTTTCTTCCAACACAAGGCCGGGTTACCCCTGTCCGAAAGTAACACCCTTTTCCATACCATGATACCACCCTTTTCCAAATAAAATGGATATACTCTAGGGGCGCGACCCCTAATAACCTTGTTGCATCTTTTCTGTTTCGACCGTTTTCGGGTTGTGAGGTCCTGATGCAGTCTCGTCCACAAAGCTTTGCTTTACGCAATGCCTTGCTTTGGTCAACAAATGACCAACAGCACTTTGTATGCCACATTAACAAATTGGGAATGTATCACTAGTAACCATCAACTACATAACCTCTAAGCTCGTACGTCTCAGAGAAGGGTGTTAAGCTAAGAGAATAAATTCTCTGCCACCAAAAAGAAATGTATTTGATAGAAACCAGCTTTACATCTCAAAGTGTAATGTCAGACACACATCCATACAAGTCTGTTCCAGGTTCGAACAGAACCGAAGGCACTTCATAAAGAAGCCCTTGCAATCTGGGTATTCACAATCCCGATCGGACTCCCCATCACATATGGCGACCTCTATACCATAGCTACTCAGTGTAGAGTCATCCGACGGGTAATCCTTTCGTTCTCGAAAATACCCGGTCTTCACACCAGTCTTCAAATGCAATCCATAATGTCGTGTCATTATTCGGAATGCGTTATATGAAACAAGGTCCTCTCCCGGCTAAACCGAATAATGAGCGCAATATTTAAAAACCATATGGATAATTGGATCTCGGTTAAGTCATAACTTAAAGCCCAAAAACCTTTCACCAAATGGTTTAAACAGATTACCATTTTCAAATCTTTAAACAAAAAGATTTACTTCACAAAGTTCACCAATCTTTCACAAAGATTAATTCATAGTTTTCAAACAATTCCATTTCAAATCTTTTATACAAAAGGTACACCTTTCAGATCCTTTTCAATTTGAAAACAAAGTTCGCCAATCTTTAACAAAGATTCATTCATAGCCTTTCAAAACAATTTCCCTTTCAAATTGGATTAACTCATCCAATCTTTAAAGCAAAGACTCAATTCATAGCTTTCAAAACCATTTCCAAAGATTCATTAATAACTTGAAAAACCATTTTCATTTCAAACTTGAAATCCTTTCAACACAAATTAGAAATCCTTTCTTTATATAAAATCTATTATTATTTGGAAACAAAAGGTTTTCGTCTCGAAAATTCCGATTACACTTGTGCAAGTTAAAGCCCTTGGGTTAAATTCAAATTCCTAAAAAATACTTTTAAAAAGGTTTAAAACCCATATAAACACATCTATAATTTGTATAACCTTTTAAACCATAATTTCCAAACATAGAATTCAATTTCAAATCTTGAATTTAAATTCAAATCAAATTATTTAAATTTCAAAACTTCATCAAGTTATTCAAAATAACTTTTATCTTCAAAACTTCTTTCCAAATAATTTCGTATTTAACCCAGTTCCATTTCCAAAACTATCTTGGATTCAAAATTCAATCTTTAAAATCATTTCATAATATTAATTATAAATATCTCTGACTTAACCAATTTCCTCGTGCAATCCATATTTGTGTGTGTATGGTGTAGTCCAGGGGTTTTACACAATAGTGCAACATCATCAATCATCACAATCCAAACACAGCAATTATAGATAAGCGGTATATATCTATAATGCTTATCTTCAATCACAGATTCACAGATAAATAATATAATTTTATCACAGATAAATAAATTACATTCATCACATATTGAATCAAAACAATTCATATCACAAAGCATTACACATCAGGGATATCAAACAATTCAACATTCAATAAAATCTAAACATTCATAAGTAAAATCAGTAAGTTATAAGATTAATCTAAATCAGATAGATTAAGCACTTATGAATAAATTACAAATCCTGGTTAATTAAAATTAATTAATTACAAACCTTAATTATTAATTATCCTTTAATTATTAATTGATCAACCTTAATTAATAAATCAATCAACCTTTGATTATTAAATAATAACCTTTAATTATTCAATTATCCTTTAATTAATTATCTTTAATTAATTAACCCTTAATTAATAAATGATTATTCCTAATCACTTATATTAATGAATCACAAATTAATCTTAATCACTTGATTACTTAGCTTTAATCAGTAATTAATTACTTTTGATTAAGTAATTATCTTTAAGTAGTTAATTACCTTTAATTAATTAATCTTAATTGATTAATTATCCTTTAATGTAATTACACAAAGTAATTATACCTTAATTTCATTAAATAATAATCTTTTATTAATTACATTAAGTAATCAATTTTGTTAGGTAATTAACTTTTCAATAAATTACGTTGAATAATTATTCTCTTAATTACTTCCATAAATTAACTAATACAAATAATTATTCAATATTCAAAACAATTTATCTTTAAACATTAAACTTTTAAAAATTTAAACTTTGAAACTCGATTGAAATCTTGTTTAATAATTTTACTTTGAAAAATCTAGTTTACAATCTTTTGAAAACTCATTTATTCAATTAAACTTTAAAAACTTGTCTTAAATAAATTGCTTGAAATCAGTTAAATCATTAAGTCCAGAAAACCCGAGCCAATCTTTAGTTTTCTCGAGCAAAACTTCGGGTTCCACGAATCAACACTTCACTTCGGGTCAATCCTTCGATTTCTCATGCTCAAGCCCGAGCGTATCTTCGTCTTCCTCAAAACCAATATCACCTCCAGATGCACAACTTCACGCATGCATGTGCACGACCATTCTGGTCACCTTCGCCCAGAGCCACAACCACCCACACATCACCGATCATCTACTCCATCATCACAAAGACCTAGATCGTCGAATTAGAACGAGAATTGAAATCGTGTAACTCAATCACCTAGACATTCAAACCCAGCTAACCCAAATTGTCTCGCTGACGGCAAGACTGACCATCAGAAAATCTGCCATCCATACTAGAGACGCGTCACGACACTATGCATCAAGCCCTTTGGTCCGATCGCCATTAGTCCACCTACAACTACAAATTTCTACCCCAAACTTCGACGAGTCAAACCGGGTCTTAAACCCAAAAATCAAGCCGCACCGTCGCCACGATCAACTGAAAAATCTGTGAGCATTTTTTTGGTGATCATTGACGCTCGAACTCCCTACCGACCAAAACATGATGAATTTCATCTTCCCATTCGACGGAATTTGACAAATTACCCTTTACCGTTCATCTCGCAATATCATCGCCGATACCAAACTAAAAATCACCATTTTATTTCTAAAATTCATCATTTCGTCATACAAACATGATTGGGTAATCAGATCTTAAAGTTAAAATACTCGATTTTCTTTGTATATAATGACTTTAATGTAAATTTCCATTTTCACAATATTTCATATATTTTTTACTTGGAATTATTTTTAAAAATAACTCTATGATGTTATAAACATTTTCTTTTCAGGATTCATGGCTTGAATCGGTTTAAACAAAGAGATATGGATTTTTTCTTAAAATTTGATAACCTGTTACTAACAGAGATATGAATATATATTCAGACATGCACCCCTAAATCCTTAAACATATAAACATATCAGTAAATTTCTAATCAGACTTCGAGGATACTCACAAGCATCAGAACACTAAACCATATTAAAGGTTTAAAAGAGATAGTTTGCTCACCTTAATGAAGAACAGAGGCCTAATTTTATAATCTTGAATTTGTTGCTTGATCTGGAAATGATGATTTGGGCTTAAGCTTTGAATTTTTTCATGACGTTTGATTCTTGTTCCTAGGCTTGTAAATTGATTTGCAACTTAATTTTGAATCCTGAAGCTTGGCTGTTGTTTGATTCAGGTTGAGATTTGAATTGTTTTAACTCTATAACTTGATTGTACTTGCATGTTTTAGATTTGGAAATATGAGAGTAGCTTCAATTTGAAATGATTTGAACTTGTTTGATTTTTTTCTTTGAATGTTTTGCTCAGGTTTCCCCTTTTTTTTCCTTTGATCTTATTTCTCAATTTTGAAAAATAGAGGAGATAATTTGCAAATGAAAATACAATAGCCTTGTTATTTCTTTCTCATGTATGTTTTCTAAATTCAAATTAAAAGAGAAATTTATCTTTTGCCACTTGTTCACTAACCCATACACTTGTTAATTCCTATAATCTCCACCTTACAAATGTTCATATGTACAAAATTTGTGTTTAAATCTTGTCTTGAATTTATTTACAAATTATATTTTAAGACCTTACTTTATTCCAATTTATGAAACATATTTTATTTAATTTATACAATTTGTTTTAAACCCTTTTATCTTATTTTTATTTACAAAAGGTATGTACATTCTAAAACTTTTATTATTCCTTATTTTAATGTTATATTATATTTTGGAATTCCTAGATTAAAAATTCTTTTTACAAATTTTATTTTTACTCCTCAATTCTTTTAATCCAAATTTTACTTTCATAATCTACCATATGTTTTTATTCCCAAATATTCAAATTATTTCTCAAATAAATTCACAAATAAATCCTAATCCAGTATATTATTCAAAATATATATTTCTTAATTTCCAATTAGATATTCTATTAAAAATCCATTTATATACATATATATAAATAAACAACACATATCTTTATTAATTCTGAAAAATTTGAATCAATTCACCATTAAATTCACAATTTTAACATTAATTACCAAATTAAATTTAACTAAAAATTGGGATCGTTACAGATGTGATACCAAAATGTTACGACCCGAATCTCAGTGTTTGAAAATCGACACCTGTACTTCACTTGCACTCGAATGCCGCAGATTCAACTGTTGAAACCCGATTCGCGCCGGAGCTTGTAACACATTTAGTATAACAACACAGTGGAAAAAAAATGAATATCATTGATATACAACAATGAGTTTGATAAAACACATTACAAAAATGATAATTTATTAATATGATCAGAGATACAGGATACAGCGGAAAGAAACATTTCCAAAAGATAATATCTTCAGAAGTCCTTGAGATAGATACTCCAATTAACTGCAACACCATTGCCAATGCTCCAAGACTAGAAAGACTCCAAATTCCAAATCAAAGGCTCCATTAATGCTGAAGTGACGCAACTCGATCCAAATTCGATAGCATTGTCACGACACAAATCTAGCGTTCTAAAATTGATAACAAATACCACACTTGTATTCGACTGCCGGAGATTCAAACGTCAAACTTTGGTTCGGATGGAGCTTATAACAACATTGGATGAATATAAACAGCGGAAACAAAAGGAATATCATTGATCACAACACAGATACAAAATCATCACAATGTTTGATTAAAACAAATCACCACCATCATCATAGTGATTCATATATGATACAACAACAAAATGATAACATCACAGCGGAACACTAACAACATGGTTCAAAAAGGTCTCCAACATACTTCAACTTCGATAAGTCTTCAAGAAATCTAAATACTTCGAAAGATTCCCAAACCCAAAGCTTTCCAAAATCCGACAGCTTCCAAATGACTTCAAAATATTCCAAGCTGGCTCCAAAACATGGATAACCAATTTCTAGGCTGCCCGTGTGTAAATTATGGGCACCCAGAGTTTAGAAAGGAAATAATAAACTCTGAGTCAGTCATGGGACTAGTATGAGTAAACAAAAACAGTTGTTTTGAACAAAAAATTTTATAAAAGAAAACCATTCATGCTTTTAGAAAATGAAACTACCAAGGCCTCCCGGCACACACACAATGCAAGCGCACACTTGGGGGAGATTTCTCCTTATGGTAGTCAAATATGCTTGATACAAGAAAACTCTTTTAATACTATTAGTGCATAGTGTGAAAAACATTTCGAAAATATAATATTAATCTTAGCAGCATAGGTACCATTGTACTGTGCCTACTATTGCTACCATTTAAGAATGGCAGGTTATACAATTGAAATCGTACTGGGTTCGTATTGGTGATTGGATTTCCAACAAATGGTCAGGCTAAGGAACTTCCTGGGCCATATGGGTACGCCTTTGGAGGGACGTCCCGAGAACTTAACCAGCTCTAGCCAGCACAAGGCCGGGTTACCTCTATAACTGGGTAACTAACTGTCATGTGTTTGCCATCCTTCGGTCGTAACCGACCTTTATCCGAGGCTCCAACAACAACAACCACAAAGCAACATATTGTAATATCAACATAAGTTAAGTATCTAGGCTCCATACCATGATACCACTTCTATCCAAAAGGAAATGCACATACCGTAAAGGGCCCTACCCCTAATAACCTTGCTGCATCCTTCCTGTTTCGACCATTACCGGGTTGTGGGATTCGACGAAGTCTCGTCCACAACGCTATGCTTTTCACAAAAGCCATGCTTCGATCAACAAATGGTCAGCAACACTCAGCATGCCACACTACCAAATTGGGAGTATATCATTAATAACCACCAACTACATAACCTCTGAGCTCGTATGTCTCAGAGAAGGGTGTTAAGTTAAGAGAATAAATTCTCCGCCACCAACAGAAATGTATTTGAAAGAAATCAGCTTTATATCTCAAAGTGTAATGTCAGATATACAACCATACAAGTCTGTTTCAGATTCGAATAAAATCGAAGGCACTTCCAAAGAAGCCCTTGCAATCCGGGCATCCACAATCCCGATCGGACTCCCCATCACATATAAAGATCTCTATATTGGAGCAACTCAGTGCAGAGTCATCCGACGGGTTATCCTATCGTTCTCGAAGACACCCGGTTTTCACCACCGTCCTCAAATGCTATCCATTTCGTCGTATCACTATTTGGAATGGGTTATATGACACAAAGTCCTCTCCCGGCTAAACCGAATAGTGAGCACTTAATTTTAAAACACGTGGATATATCAACCACAAAGATTTACTTTTAGGGTTTGATGTGGGTTTTGAACAACCAACTGGAATCCGACTCCCTGTCGCATCGAAATTCAATTGCCATTTTTCGGGCCAATAGGTTTTCACATTCTCACAGAAACAAATCACAGATGTCATAGCTCAGCTCAAAGTAATTCATAGCACATAGCATCACAATCACATATCAAAGATATCAATCTAATACACAACATTCAATAATAATCAATCATCTACAATTAAGATGAATTAATCGTGTGATTTAAATTAATTAATCACATAATTACTTTCATTAATTATCTTTAATCAAGGATTAGTTATCCTTAATTATAAATTAACTAAATCTTAATCACCTTTATTAATTAATTATTCCTTTATTAATTAACTTAATTAATTAATCCTTAATTGTTAATTAATTAAATCTAAATTACTTTTATTAATTAATCATTCCTTAATTAATTAATTATTAATTACAAATCATTTAACCTTAATTTTTAATTAATAATCTTTAATATTAAGTAATTAATTAAATAGTTATTCTTTAAGCAATTATATTATAATTACTTAATAAATTAAAAGATAAATCTTTTTATCTTTGTTAATTACTTTGATTATCTTATAAACCTTGTTTAATAATCATCCTTATCACATTAGTTGCTTTAAAAGGTTAAGATTAGTTTAAATAACATTTTATATTAATTATCCTTTTTAATTACATTATTTATTTAATAAAAATAACTTAATAAAATAATGTGACAAAATTTAATAAATTTAATTTAATTACTTTAAAAATATCTTAATTAAATCCTTAATTAATTCAACACTTCTATCAAAATCATCATTTGAAAACATGGATTAAAAATGTTTAAAAGTTTGAATTTTATTTTAAAGTAAAACAGTTATATATATCAGACCCGAGGCCCACTTCGAGTCATACTTGATCAAAACGCCTGAATGCTTCGATTTTTTCCAGAAATCAACCCGTATACCTTAATTTTTCAAACTTATATTATTGTTTAAGTATTTAACCCGTGCAACCCGAAAATGCTTCGAGCCTATACCCGAGCATGTACCCTTATTTCCCGAAGGCTACTTCGTGTATCACCTTTCTTCCCAAACTACTGCTTCCTGACACAACCCGAGCCATGTGCACATGTATGATGGACTGGTTGACTTCCGATCATCGGTGAGACTTCCGACAAGACAACAATCACATCCCCTTCCTTTCCTAACACTCAGATCACTCGATTCAACAAGGATTTAAAATTGAGCATCTCAACTGATTCTAGAACCAAAACAATCGTCACATAATCGACTCGCACCACCGCCTCAGGCCATCTGAGGCCACGAAAACTTTGTCAGACCTTCGCCTATCTCTCTAGCTTCGATCGCCACTGACGCGATCGATTCCGATGCAACGACGACGCCACAACCATAAAAAATATGCCTTCGATCAAACGAAGGGTTTAAACCCTAAATCCTTGCCATGCCATCGCCACAGTGAAATATAAAATTGTCGAAAATTTTCTGATGAACTCCGACCTCCCAGCAAGCCATGACTTCGATCTCGAGAATCGATGCCCCATCGATCACCAGAATTTGGTGAAAATGACAATGTCGTTCATCCTCGTGTTTCACAGAGGATACTCCATTAAAAATTTTGATTTTTCTTTTAAAAATCATTGATTTCAAAAACGTTTCGAATCATATACTTGAAATCAAGAATTATGATAATTAAATTTTTAACATGATTTGGGTTTACCTGTATTTTTAAAATTTCTAGGGAAAACTTAAGTTAAATTTACTTAAATTTATTTTTAAATCTTAAAGAATGATCATACAAACATGTTCTATTTAGATTTCAAAGATTAAAAATAATTTGAGATGAAGCTTTTGAATTTTAAAACAGGTTTTGGAATTTGCAAGTCTGGAACAGAATTCAAATTCATGTGCACAGACATGCACAACAATATCCAATTATATATATACAAATTGAGATGCATGCAAACAGTTTTCAACATTTCTTCAAGCATATTTTCAAACCATAGGTTGAAATCTTGGTTTTTGGAAGGTTTACTCACCTGATGTCTGAGAACAGAGGAGAGTCTGGAATGTTGTTTTTAAAGTTGAAAGTCTGGAAGGCTGTTTTAAATTTGATCTTGAATTTTTTTTGTCTACAACTAGTTGATGTAAATTTGCTTAGTCTCTGATGGATTAACTTACTTAACTTCTTAACAACAAATTCTAATTCAAATTCTTAAAGGATTTACTTACAGTTTATTTTTATGAAAACACAGAATAAAATCCGGTCTGAAAACTTGAAGACTGGAATTCAAAAGTCTGAGATAATTTTGATCTGTTGTTGCCTGATCTTAAAGGCTTGATTTCGAAAAACTGAGATGGTTGAACTTGCTTTGATGTTGAACTACTTGTTTCTTTTCTCTAATTCAGGTTTGAAAAGGAATTCAGATTTGTAGTATTGAAGAGATTGTTTAAAAAATTTATAAATCGACTGTCATGAAATTCGAACGCACCTGTCACGACCCAAATTTCAATGTTCGAAAATCGACACCCGTACTTCACTTGTACTCGAATGCCACAGATTCGACCATTGAATTCCGATCCATGCTGGAGCTTATAACACATTAAGTACAACAACCCAGCGGAAGAAAATAAATAATATCATATATCTCCAATGAATACAATATCCAAATGTGATACAACATTGTCCTACGTATATCCGAGTACAAATACAATGCTATAGCTGAATAAATAACTTGAACTTGAACCACCAAGTGAGAACTCCAATATCTGCAACTCCATCTCCAATCCAAAGCTAGATCAAACCCCCACCAAGTTGGACCTAAGCAAGGCCAGTCATTGATGTGATCGCCAAGATCCAAAGACTCCAAAGGTTTCAAAATAAAAAGCTGGAGGATACCGAAATCAACATCTACTAGCTGACTATCTGAAAATCCCAACTCTAGACTGCCCATATGCAAAATTGTGGGCACCCAGAGTTTAGGAAGGGAACAATAAAATCTGGGTCAGTCATGGGATTGGTGTGAGCAAACGAAAATAGTTTATCTTTAAAACAAACAACAAAGGAAGTAAAAGAAACCCGTAATGTTTTTTTGAAAAATGAAACTATCATAAGGCCTCCCACCGCACACACAATGCAAACACAGAATTGGAAGAGATTTCTCCTTATGATAGTCAAACATGCTTGAAACGTGAAAACCCTTTCGATATTATTATTAGCGCATAGTGTAGAAAACATTTCAAAAGTATAATATTAATCATAGCTTGTATACAACCATTAATGTATGCCTACTATAGCTACCATCTAAATAGTGGTGACCACCATAAGTAAATGGCAGGTTCTACAACTAATCGTACAAGGCGCGTATTGATGATTGGATTTTCAACAAATGGTCAGGCTAAGGAACTTCCTATCGCCACATGGGTACGCCTCTAGAGGGACGTCCCATGAACCTACCCGGCTCTCTGCCAACACAAGGCCGGGTTACCCCTGCCCGGAAGTAACACCTACAAGTATGCCATCCCCGGTCGTTAGCGACCTTTATCCGAGGATCCTCAACCACAAAGCAACAACCACAAAGTAATAAATTTGCGGTGACCACATGAGTTAAGTATCTGGGCTCCATACCATGATACCACCCTTTTCCAGAAGAAATGGACATACCGTAGGGGCGCGACCCCTAATAACCTTGTTGCATCTTTCATGTTTCGACCATTTCCGGATTGTGAGGTCGTGATGCAGTCTCGTCCATAAAGCTATTCTTTGCACAAAAGCCATGCTTTGATCAACAAATGATCAACAGCACTTCGTATGCCACATTACCAAATTGGGAATGTATCACTTGTAACCATCCAGTACATGACCGCTGAGCTCGTACGTCTCAGAGAAGGGTGCTAAACTAAGAGAATTAATTCTCCGCCACTAAACAAAAATGTATTTGATAGAAACCAGCTTTACATCTCAAAGTATAATGTCAAACACACATCCATACAAGTCTGTTCCGGGTTCGAACAGAACTGAAGGCACTTCACAAAGAAGCCCTTGCAAATCCGGATAATCCCTAATCACGTCCGGACTCCCCATCACAAAGGGTGATCAAATGTCTATACCGGGGCCATTCGGTGCAGAGACATTCGATGAGTTATCCTTTCGCTTTCAAAAATATCCGGTTTTCACCACCGGTCTTCAAATGCTATCTATATTGTCATATCATTATTAGGAATGGGTTATATGACACAAGGTCCTCCCTCGGCTGAACCGAAAAATGAGCGCAATATTTAAAAACCATATGGATATTAGGATCTCAATTAAGTCACAACTTATTACCCAAAACCTTTCTTCAAATGGTTTAAACAAATTACCATTTTCAAATCTATAAACAAAAAGATTCACTTCACAAAGTTCACCAATCTTTCACAAAGATTAATTCATAGCTTACAAAACAATTCCATTTCCATCCCAAATCTTTTATACAAAAGATACACCTTTAAGATCCTTTTATTTTAGAAACAAAGTTCGCTAATCTTTAACCAAGATTCATTAATAGCTTTTAAAAAAAAATTCATTTCAAACTTGAAATCTTTTCAACACAAACTGGAAATCCTTTCTTTATATGGAAGCTATTATTATTTGAAAACAAATAGTTTTTGTTTCGGAAAAATTCGATTACATTTGCACGAGTTAAAGCCCTTCAAGTATAAAACTTAGGTTAAATTCAAATTCCCAAAACAATACTTTTAAAATGGTTTAAAACCCATATAAACACATTTATAACTTGTACAACCTTTTAAACCATAATTTTCAAACATAAAATTCAATTTCAAATCTTGAATTCGAATTCAAATCAAATTACTTAAATTTCAAAACTTTATCAAGTTATTAAAAATAAGTTTTATCTTTAAAACTCCTTTTTCCCAGTACCATTTGGATTTAAAATTCATCGTTTAAACCATTATAGAAAATCTACGACTTAACCAATTTCCTCGCGCACTCCATATTTGTGTGTGTAAGTTGTAGTCCAGAGGTTTTACACAATAATGCAACATCATCAATCATTACAGATTCAAGCACAACAGTATCGATAAGCGGTATAATCTATAAAGTTTATCTTCATTCACAGATTCACTAATAAATAATATAAATTTATCACAGATAAATGAATTACATTCGTCACAGATAAATAAATTACATTCATCATAGCAAAAATCAAAACAGAGCATCACACATTAGGGATATCAAAAAATTCAACATCCAATAGAATCCAAACATCCATAAGTAAGATCAATTGATTATCTGATTAAGTTAAATTGGATTAATTACTTATGAATAAACTACTAATCCTGGTTAATTAATATTAATTAATTACAAACCATCTTAATTAATTAAAGGTTCTTTATTGATTAATAAAGGATAATTACTTAATAAAAGTAATTAAAAGATAAATTACTTAATGTAATAAATTAAAGGTATGCTTACTTAATTATTAATGTGATTAAGTAATTAATGTGATTAGTTAATCAAGGTAAATAATTTGGGGATAATAAATTAATTTAACGTTTAATAAATTAATGAAATTGATTAAATGATGATTTAATTAATTAAGGGTTAATTAATTAATTAAGGATAATTAATTAAATGATGTCCTTTGATTAATTAATTACATTAATTAACCCTTAATTAGTTACCATTTAATTAATTATCCTTAATTAATTAAAATAAGTGATTATCACAAATTAATTATATTGAGTAATTATTCTTTAATCACTTGATTAGTCAACCCTAAATCACAAATTAATTATCTTTAATTAATAACATTTATTAATTAATCAACCTTTAATTAATCACAATAATAAATCACTTGGGTTAATTATCCCTTGATTAAGACCTTAATTGATCAAGATAAATTCTTTATCTTAATTAATTACTTAATTTAAATCTCATTAAATAAAATAAATCATTAATAATAAATAAATCAATTTTAAAACCCTTTAAGTTAACTAAAGATTCAAAACACTTCATTCTTTAATTATTTACTTAATAACAAAATTAAGTTTCAAAGAAAACTTAAAAGGAATTTCAACTTAACAAATTTAAAATTAAACGAATTACACAACTTCTGAAAACATTTATTTTACGAAGGAATAGATTCTAAGAAATAGATTTAAGCTTGATTAATTGTTGATTTAAAAACTTGCTTTCTTTTAATTTTTAGAACTGTTTATTTCCTTGCTTCGGGTTCAACCCGTATCTCCCTCGAGCCTTACTTTGAGTTTCCTTGCGCTGCATTTCTTCGAGCAAATTACCATTTTCCTCGAGTTCGTACAGGAGCATCACTTTTCTTCCCAAATTTCAAACAACCCAATTGTTCACGATATCATGTGCTTGTGCACCGATGCTTGATTGACCTTCGACCATCGTTGCCAACATTGGCAATTCATCGATGATCTCCTCACCCCTAACAACCACCCAGTATCTCCCAATTGACCATGAAATCGAAAAGAGCTATCGAGTTCTACCTGGAAATTCACCAGAATTCTCGCCACTTCACCAGAATTCTCGCCACTTCACCAAGACCTTCACCTGAGTCCCTAGCTCTTGCTCCCCCTTGACCGATCACCCCAAAAACCTTGACGACTTTGCAATTCCCTCGAGAACCAGTTCAACCAAAACCCCAGTTTTGAACCCTAAAAAAGTGTCGCCTGATATCACTGATCATCAAAAAAAATTCCCACTATTTTTCCTCTGATTACCATCCTTCACCCTACCTCCGATATCAAACTTGAGCTTCCACTCCACGTTGATTATCAGAAATTGATGAAAAATGATTTCCTGACCAACTCGAGAATTCACAACATACACAATACTAAAAATCAGGATCTTCATACCAAAATTCATTATTAACACATGCGAATCAGATTATAAGATCCATACTTGAAATCATGAACTTTGATTTTTTGACCTTTATGAGATTTCACTGTTATATCTTATTTTTCAAAATATTTATTAAATGTTCTTGCTTAAAATTATTTTTAAAATTTAAATTTTGATGTTACAAACAATTTAGTTTTAAGGATCAGTGCTTAATATTTCCTGGAAAGGAAGATAAAAATTTCCTTAAAATTTTGGCAACTTATTTCTAATAGAGAGATATCTATGTATATATATAGATATCCAAACAATATATACACTCAGACATACATGCATATTAAAAATTTATATAAACACTTCAATATCATCAAAATATCATAGCAGATTCAGATTAAAAAAGAGGGTGGTTTGCTCAACTTGAAAAAAGAAGATAGCAGAGGAGTTTTTTTTCATGCTTGGAATTGGAAATTTGGATTTGTTTTACTGAGTTGCATTAGAACTCGAATTTGCTGCTAACTTTAGATCAGATTGTAGATTGCTTGATTTCCTTTTGCTTTGACCTTTCTTCTTTTTCTTGCTTTTTTTGAGTCCCCAGGTTGAAGACTTTGATTTCCAGATTTTAAATTTTTACTTTGGTTTTGGTCTTTTGAAAACTTTAATCTGGCTGCTTGTTTGATTGCCTTGAATTTGATTTGAGTTTGTAGTTGTTTGTTGGCATGGGACGTAAACTCCAGATAGGTCAGAATTATTTATTTGGATGAACTGTTTGCTTTGGTTGCTATGGTTGATAGGTATACTTTGATTATTTAAACCAAAAGTTTTGGGATTATCCCCTACTTTCAAATTTCGAGGGCGAAATTTTCTTAAGGGGGGATCTGTAACATTCCAGGTTTTGAGCCAAATTAAATTTAGTGATTAAAATAAATTTTTGGATTAAATTGTGAATTGATTTGAAATTTCCAAATTAAATAAGATATGTGTTTATTTATATTATACAAAAAATTTTAACTTTAAATTTGAATTTTAAATTCTAAAATAGATAATTTGAATTCGAATACTCTATGATTTCAACCCGATAAAAATTTGTCTTATAATTATTATATATATAGACATACATATGTATGTATAGTTTGAAAGTTATATTTTGAATTTGACATAAATAATGTTCAAAAAATCTAATTAAGTTAAATTCTATACTATAACATGTGTGTTTATTTATTAACATATAATTAGATTTTAAAATCATTTTCTTTAAAAAGCTATAAATATATATATGTGAGATAAATTGAAAATACAAATAGGAAATTACATTAAAATCTATTTAAACATTTATACTTGTGAAAAGGACAAGTGTAAACCATATAATATGAAATTTAACATTTTTAAAAATTATAAACATGAAATTAAATATGTGTAGGCTACTAAAGACATGTGTTTACAAGTGTAACTAAGATTAACAATTAACTAAATTTTAAAAACCTTTAAGTAATTAAATAATCAAAACATCATTAAGATAAACCATTTATCTTTATTAATTACTAAATTATCATCAAAATTATTTAAAACATTTACCTTTTATAATTAACTACTTAATTAAATCATTTAATTTTAAAAATAACTTATTTAACTTAACAAATTTAAGTTAAACAAACTATAAATTCCTTTAATGAAATAATTTTTTAAACATTTATCATATAATAGTTTAAACTTAATTAAATTTTAAATTTAAAAACTTTCTTTAACAAAATTTAAATCTGTTCGAAAACCCTACTTCGGGTTCAACCCGAATAGCTCTTGAGTCCAAACTCGAGTCACACATTTTCGTTTCTGCTTCGAGTCACACGCGAATCCATCCCGAAATCCAACCCGAGACGAATGCTTCTTCTTCAAAACAAATCAATCCCTGATACACGTTGACACAGGTGCACGTGCACATGCCCTCGTCATGCCTCTGACCATCGAAATCGTCTCCTTCAGGTCATCATTGTCCTGCCCAAGCCTCCTGACCACACATGATAGCGAATTCGCCTAAGAATCCAAATTTAGCTGTTCAACACAAACTGGAACTAAACCTGCCCCTTGAAATCACCCTACTCTTTCTGTTTCTGACCACCAAAGGTCGCATCCACCAGCCTGGACCCTCGCCATACTTCTATCCTCCCTTTCCCCCACTCCTGGGCCAACTCGACGCCACCGTGGCTTTAGGATTTTCCAATAAACCCACCTCGACTTTGCACTCTCTTAAAACCTAAATTCGCGCCGCGACACTTCTACGATCATCAAAAAATGTCTGACTATTTTTCCTTCAATCTACAACACATCATCTTCTTTCATATTCAAACTCGAGGCTCGATTCCACTTTGATCATCGGGAACTGACGATTTCAACAATTCCATTCAACTTCCACATGCTCGAGATTTTCTAACTCAAAAATCATGAATTAATATTTAAAAATCATGGTTTATGAAAATGGACTAGATCATGAATTCAAAACTCAAGTTTTAATTAATTTAATTTTGAACAAAATTTGAATTTGCTTTGTTTTAATATTTTACCAGTAAACACTTTTATTTTAACTACCTAAAAGTGTTTTAAAATTTTGATCTTGCCAATTTAACCTAGTTTTATTCAGACATCCAAGTCTATAGACGATTATAGGATGATATGTTGAGCTTTTAATCTTTTTTTCGTTTACACCATGTAAACTAAGAACAGATATGAATATAACTGTTCACATTCAACATTTGCCTATTTATATGCATACACAAACATATTTGCACCTATTCAAACAACATTCACAACTTCATTTCAGATTCAAACACATACAAACCAGATTTATACGTACAGGTTGAAAAGTTTTCTGACCTGAGCTATTGAGACGGAGAAGAACAGAGAAGGCAGAGAACTGGAATTTGTTCTTGATTGTTTGATATGAATTGGAACTTGAAACTTGATATTTTTGAAACTGGTTTTTATTTTGATTCCAGGTTGATACTGAGATGATTTCTTTTCCATTGTTTCTAGGTTTAAAATGTTTTCAGGCTTGAAAGCTTTGATTTTGTTCCTGGCTCGTAGCTTATTCCTCGGTTTGTATAATTTTTCTTTTTAGTTTAGAAAGATGAATGGAAAAGAATTGAGAAAAAGGGGAAACCTGGTTTTAAACACCTTGATTGATTTTTTTATTTACATTTTCAAATTAAAATGATGCCACTTGTTAATTGTACAGATGCAAAGCCTACAAATGTAAATACATGTTTTTAATAATATCACAAATGTTCAATTCAAATAAATTTATGTAAAGACCCTTTCTTTAATTTATTTATAAGTTTTTGTTTTAAACCTTATGTTAATAAATTTGCACTTTTGTATTTATAGTAACTCATTTTCCTATTGTTTATACTTATATCATTTTTAAAGAAAGATGATTTTTAAAACTATCTATATTTTAATAAATAAACACACATGTTATTAAATATAGAATTTAACTGAATTAGCTTTTGAAAATTATTTATATCAAATTCAAAATAAAACTTTGAAAAAAAAATATGTATATAATAATTCCAAGATAAATTTTTTATTGGGTTTAAATCGTAGAGTATTCAAATTCAAATTATTTATTTTAGAATCTCAATTTTCAACATCCAGTTTAAAATCAATCTATTACACAAAACAAACACTTTTTTTATTAAATTATATGGAAAAAATTCAAATTAATTCACCAATTAATCCAAAAAATTATTTAATTACCAATTTAAATTTGAATCAAAACCGGGATCGTTACAGATTCCGCCTTAAAAGAATTTGTCCTCGAACTTTGCTAGACAGGGAGACAAACAAAAGATGGATACACAAAGATAGAGAATCGAATCATCAATCAAGATGAATATCTATTATGCATTTGGCTTACCAAATTAGAATGTCACCAATAATTATGAGAACAAATTCATTCAATACTACGCAAGATACTCGGGTCACCAGATCTACGAAATAAGCAGGGGCATCAGTTAGTTTGAAGGGATAACTTAACCATTCGTAGAATATATCTGGACCCTATGGAACAAACTCAATCAGGTTGAAGTATCCCAAGGTATACACCAACTTGTCCCTCTTTGGACTTTGATCCACACAAGAAATTTCAAAAAAAAATTCAAACTTTGGTTTTGACCGAAATCGTTTTATTTATACAAATTAATTTAACTTCATATTTAATTTACAAATTTATTCCAATTAAAATTTCAATTTCGTTAAAGTTAAAAATGAAAAGCTGATAGGGAACCGATGAAGAAACTACGAAATAGGGACTTATCTACACGATTCGTAGTGCCACCATCGCACCAAAGCTTCTTCTCGGAGGTGCCACGAAGCAATCAAAGAATCAAAATTGAATCAAAGGAGATTGAGAAGAATTTTTTCCTTGTTGTTACAGGGTATTGACCATCTGTAGTGGTACTCCCCGTCCCCTAACTCGTCCTTTTCTTGCACTCATACTCACTATCAGTGGATAGTAAGAGAATTTACTGAGGGATACAGACGAATATCTTAGGGATATACTCATTCTAGGGTATACTTCACCCTATCCCTAATGAGTTAACTAATTTGTTATACTCCTAAGCTAAAGTTCAAATGTGATGACCCGGATTTTCGCGTTCGAAAATCGATATCCATACTTCACTCGTATTCGAATGCCGCAGATTCAAAAGTTCGAATCCGATTCGCCGAAGCTTATAACACATTAAGTACAACAAAACACAGCGGAAAAAGAATGAATATATCATACATCTCCAATGAATATAGTATCCAAATATGATACAACACTGCCCAATGTATATCAAAGCACAAAGACAATGCTATAGCGGAATAAATAACTTGAACCACCAAGTGAGAATTCCAATATCTGCAACTCCATCTCCAATCCAAAGCTAGCTCAAACCCCCATCAAGTTGGACTTAAGCGTCAGCCTGAATGCTGAAGAGATGCAAATGCTATTGCTAAATCCAAACAGCTTCAAAGACCAAAGACTTCGAAGGCTATCGAATCTACACCTACTATTTGACTATCTAAAAAACCCAACTCTGGACTGCCCGTGAGGAAAATTGTGGGCACCCAGAATTTAGGAAGGGAACAATGAACTCCGGGTTAGTCATGGGACTAGTTTGAGCAAACGAAAATATTTTTAAACAAAAACAACAACAAAAGAATTTAAGATTGAAATCCGCAATGCTTTTCGGAAAATGAAACTACCATAAGGCCTCCCGCAGCACACATAATGCAAACGCAGAATTGGAGGAGAATTCTCCTTATGATAGTCAAACATGCTTGATACGCGAAAACCATTTTGATGTTATTATTAGTGCATAGTGGAAAACATTTCGAAAGTATAATATTGATCTTAGCCAGCATACCACATTTTGTCGTATGCCTACTATAACTATCATGTTCAATAGCAGGTTACCTCCACATTCCATGGCAGGTTATACAACTAAAACCATACAGGACTTGTATTGTTTCTTTGAATTTCTAATAAATGGTTAGGCTAAGGAACTTCCTATTGCCACATGGGTATGCCTCTGGAGGGACGCCACGAGAACCTACCCGGATCACTGCCAACACTAGATTGGGCTACCCCTGCCCGGAAGTAACACCTACAAGTATTCCATCCTCGGTCGTTTGTGACCTTTATCCAAGGATTCTCAACCGAAATGCAGCAACCACAAAGTAATAATTTGCAGTGACCACATGAGTTAAGTATCTAGGCTCCATACCATGATACCACCCATTTCCAAAAGAAACGGACATACCCTAAGGGCGCGACCCCTAATAGCCTTGCCGCATCTTTCCTGTTTCGACCATTATCGGTTTGTGAGGTCCGACGAGGTCACGTCCACAAAGCTACACTTTTAACAAAGCCGTGCTTCGATCAACAAATGATCAGCAACACACAGTAGCACTCAGCATGCCACACTACGAAATTGGGAATGTATCACTAGTAACCATCAACTACATAACCTCTGAGCTCGTACGTCTCAGAGAAGGTTGTTAAGCTAAGAGAATAAATTCTCCGCCACCAAACAGAAATGTATTTGATAGAAACCAGCTTTACATCTCAAAGTGTAATGTCAAACACACATCCATACAAGTCTATTCCGGGTTCGAACAGAACCGAAGGCACTTCAAAAAAGCCCTTGCAATCCGAGTATTCACAATCCCGTTCGGACTCCCCATCACATATGGAGATTTCTATACCGGCGCGACTCAGTGCAGAGACATTCGACGGGTTATCCTTTCGTTCTCCAAAATACCTGGTCTTCACCACCGGTCTTCAAATGTTATCCATTTACGACGTATCATTATTTGGAATGGGTTATATGACGCAAGGTCCTCTCCCGACTAAACCGAATAATGAGCGCAATATTTGAAAACATATGGATATTGGGATCTCAGTTAAGTCACAACTTAAAACCCAAAACTTTTCTTCAAAATGTTTAAACAAATTACCATTTACAAATCTTTAAACGAAAAGATTCACTTCATAAAGTTCACCAATCTTTCACAAAGATTCATTTTATAGCCCTTCAAAACAATTCCATTTCCATCCAAATCTTTTATACAAAAGATACCTTTTAAGATCCTTTTCAATTTCAAAACAAAGTTCGAAAATCTTCTACAGATTCAACTATAGCTTTCAAACAATTCACAATTCAAATATTTTATACAAAAGACACACCTTTAAGATCCACTTACTCTGGAAACAAAGTTCACTAATCTTTGACCAAGATTCATTAATAGCTTTTAAAACAATTTTCATTTCAAACTTGAAATCTTTTCAACACAAACTGGAAATCCTTTCTTTATATAGAAGATATTATTATTTGAAAACAAATAGTTTTCGTTTCGGAAAAATCCGATTACATTTGCACGAGTTAAAGCCCTTCGAGTATAAAACTTGGGTTAAATTCAAATTCCCAAAACAATTTAAAACCCATATAAACACATTATAACTTGCATAACCTTCATAATTTCCAAACATAGAATTCAATTTCAAATCTTGAATTCAAATTCAAATCAAATTATTTAAATTTCAAAACTTTATCAAAATAACTTTTATCTTCAAAACTCCTTTTCAAAAGCTTTTCACATTTGACCCAATTCCATTTCCAAAACTATTTTGGATACAAAATTCAATCCATAATATTAAATTCAAATATCTGTGACTTAACCAATTTCCTCGTGCAATCCATATTATGTGTGTATGGTGTAGTCCTGTGGTTTTACACAACAGTGCAATATCATCAATAATCACAATCCAAGCACAATCATATTGATAAGCGGTACAATCTTATAACGCTTATCTTCATTCACAGATTCACAAATAAATAATTTACATTCATCACAGCTTGCATCAAAACAATTCGTAGCATAAAGCATATCATATCGGGGATATCAAATAATTCAAAGCATTCTATACAATTCAAACATCCATAAGTAAGATTAATTACTCATCTGATTAATCAGATTAATCAAATATGAATAAATTACTAATCCTGGTTAATCGATGTTAATTAATTACAAACCATCTTAATTAATTTACCTTTAACAAACCATCTTAATTAATTTACCTTTAATCCTTTGTGAATTAATCTTTAATCCTTTATTAGTTAACTTTTAATAATAAATTAATCAACCTTTAATTATTAATTAATCAACCTTAATTAATAAATAAATCAACCTTTAATCATTAAATAATTAACCTTTAATTATTTAGTTATCCTTTAGATTAGTTACCCTTAATTGATTAATTAATACATTAATTAACCCTTAATTAATTACCATTAAATTAATTGTCCTTAACTAATTACAATAAGTGATTATCCTAATCACTTATATCGCAAATTAATTACACTGAGTAATTATCCTTGAATCACTTGATTAATCCACTTTAATCATTAATCAATTATTTTTAATTAAATAATTATCTTTAGGTAATTTAATACCTATAATTACTTATCATAAATTAATCAACCTTTAATAAATTAATAACATTAACAAATTAACCTTAAATTATATTAATTAGTTAATCACATTAATTAATTATCCTTAAAGGTAATTACCTAAAGTATTAACTTTAATTTAATTACATAAAGTAATTATTCTTATTTAATCACTTAATTACATTCTGTAAACCTTATTAAATAAAGTAATCATCTATATGTCCCGGCTAATCTACATTAGTTTAATTAATTAATAATTAAGGATTTAATTAATTAATAATAAAGAATTAATTAATGAATAATTAAGGATTAATTATTTTAAAATTAAGAATAATTAACCATTAATTAAGGATAATTAATGAAAATAATTATGTGATTAATAAATCATAATCACACGAATAACTCATCTCATTGTTAGATGATTGATTATTATTGAAGTGCCTTGAGCTGATTGATACCTCTGTTATGTGATTGCGATACTTTGTGGTGTGAATCGCTTTGTGCTGAGCTGTGACATTTGTGATTTATTCCTGTGTGAATGTGAAAACCCATTGGCCCGTAAAATGACATTTGAATTTCGATGCGACAGGGAGTCGGATTCCAATTGGTTATCCGAAACCCACATCGAACCCTGAAGGTGAATCTTTGTGAATGGTATATCCACGTGTTTTTAAATTAAGCGCTCACTATTCGGTTTAGCTGGGAGAGGACTTTGTGTCATATAACCCATTCCGAATAATGATACGACAAAATGGATAGCATTTGAAGACGGTGGTGAAGACCGGGTGTCTTCGAGAACGATAAGATGACCTGTCAAATGACTCAGCATTGAATTGCTCTGGTATAGAGATCTCCATATGTGATGGGGAGTCCGATTGGGATTGTGGATACCCGGATTGCAAGGGCTTCTTCCTTTATAGAACGAAGTGCCTTCGGTTCTGTTCGAACTCGGAAAAGACTTGTATGGTTGTATGTCTGACATTACACTTTGAGATATAAAGCTGATCTCTATCAAATACATTTTTGTTTGGTGGCGGAGAATTTATTCTCTTAGCTTAACACCCTTCTCTGAGATGTATGAGCCCAGAGGTTAGGTAGTTGATGGTTTTCAGTGATATACTCCCAATTTGGTAGTGTTGCATGCTGAATGCTGCTGTGTGTTGCTAATCATTTGTTGATCAAAGCATGGCTTTTGTGTAAAGCATTGCTTTGTGGACGAGACCTCATCGGACCTCACAAATTGGAAATGGTCGAAACATGAAAGATGTCTCAAGGTTATAAGGGTCGCCCCTTTAGGGTATGTCTATTTCCCTTTGGAAAAAGGCGGTATCATGGTATGGAGCCCTGATATTTAACCTATGTGGACACTGCAAATTCATTACTTTATGGTTGAGGATCCTCGGATAAAGGTCACTACGACCGGGGGATGGCATACTCGTGTAGTAGTTACCTAGTTACAGAGGTAACCCGGACTAGTGTTGGTAGAGAGCTGGTTAAATTCTCGGGGCGTCCCTCCAGAGGCGTACCCATGTGGCAATAGGAAGTTCCTTAGCCTGACCATTTGTTGGAAATCCAATCACCAATATGCGCCCAGTATGATTTTAGTTTTATAACCTGCCATTCTTAAATGGTAGCTATAGTAGGCACATTATAATAGTACCTATGCTGGCTAAGAATTATATTATACTTTCGAAAATGTTTTCTACACTATGCACTAATAATAATATCAAAGAGTTTTTCTTGTATCAAGCATGTTTGACTATCATAAGAAGAAATCTCCTTCAATTGTGCGATTGCATTGTGTGTGTGGGGGAGGTCGTATGGTAATTTCATTTTCCAAAAAGCATATTGGATTTCTTTTATAAACTATTTTTATACAAACAACTGTTTTGTTTACTCATACCAGTCCCATGACTGACCCGCAGTTTATTGTTCCCTTCCTAAACTCTGCTTGCCCATAATTTCCATGCAAGAATGATTGATCTTGCTTAATACAACGTGATAAGGGGTTCTTGCTTTGTGTTTGGTGGCGAACGAGAGACTCTTACCCCTACATGTCCCCGGTGAGGGGTTGGTTAACCAGGTAGGTGAAGAAGTCAAAAGGCTGGCCGTAAAAGCAAGGGTAGGGTACCATTGTATGCCACGGTAGGGCTGGGATGGTTAGAAAGCCTACTAGTCGAGAGTGGCCGCTGTGGATGGTTGAAAAGCCTAGACCGTTTTTCTTGAACCGGATAAAGGTCGGTTACGACCCTGGGATGACATACTCATGACAGTTAGTTACCAAGTTACAGAGGTAACCCGAACTTGTGTTGGTAGAGAGCTGGTTAAGTTCTCGGGGCATCCATCTAGAGGCGTACCTATGTGGCCCAGGAAGTTTCTTAGCCTGACCATTTGTTGAAAATCCAATCACCAATTCGAACCCAGTACGATTTCAATTGTATAACCTACCATTCTTAAATGGTAGCGATAGTAGGTATAGTATAATACATATGCCGGCTAAGATTAATATTATATTTTCGAAATGTTTTTCACACTATGCACTAACAATAATAATATCAAAAGAGTTTTCTCATATCAAGCATATTTGACGATCAAAAGGAGAAATCTCCCCCAAGTGTGCGATTGCATTATATGTGCCGGGAGGCCTTATGGTAGTTTCATTTTCGAAAAGCATGAATGTTTTCTTTTATAAATTGTTTTTGTTCAAAATAACTATTTTTGTTTACTCATACTAGTCCCATAACTCATCCGGAGTTTATTGTTCCCTTCCTAAACTCTGGGGCCCATACTTTCCACACGGTCATCCTAAAAGTAGTTTATCCTAGTTTTGGAGCTAGCTTGGATTTTGGAGTCTTTTGGAAGCTGTCAGATTTTGGAAAGCTTTAGGTTTGGGAATCTTTTGAAGCGTTTAGAGTTTTTGAAGACTTATCGAAGTTGAAGTATGTTGGAACCTTTTTGGGACCATGTTGTTAGTGTTCCGTTGTGATGTTAAAATTTTGTTGTTGTATCATATATGGTGGTGATTTTTTGTACTCAAACATCATGATGATGTTGTATCTGTGTTATGATCAATAATATTCGTTTTGTTTCCGCTTTTTATATTTATCTAATATTGTTATAAGCTCCATTCGGACTGGAGTTCTATGTTTGAATCTCCGTTAGTCGAATACAAGTGAGGTATTTGATGTCGATATTTTCAAACGCTGGATTTCGGGTCATGGCAAGTGGTATCAGAGCTAAAGGTTGAGTAAGAACTTTAGCTATGGAGAATAACACATTAGGTGACTCATTAGAGATAGGATGAAGTATACCCTAGAATGAGTATAAACCGAGAGACCCAAATCCTAAAATTTCTTGGTCTATTTCTTTAAACTGTTGACATTTCCTAAGATATCTCGTCCATATACTTAAATCAAGTTTTCTTACTATTTACAGATGGTAAGAATGAATGGGCAAACAGGAGGAGCTAGGGGTCGGGGGAATACCACACTGGTCAAGTCCCTACAACACCATAAGCACCTATGCCTACTCTACATCAGCCGAATATGGCTGATCTATATAAAAGCTTCACGAGACTTGGTGGTAAGCCGTTCACTAGCAAGGAATCTATTATTGAAGCCTAAGCCTGGATCAGATCGTGTGAAAGAATTTTTAAAGGGCTAAAGTTGGAAGACGAGCAAATGCGAATAATAGCTTCTTAGCAACTCCAAGAAGAAGCCCTAGCCTGGTGGGAGACAGTTACTGTGGATGAACCAGAAGAAGAGTTTACTTGGAGTCGATTTAAGGAAATGTTTGAAATGCTATATGCCGTCTGCTAGCATTTGCTGAATGTACCAAGAATTTATGGACTTGAAGAAGGGGAGTTTATCATTTGAGGAGTACGTAAACAAATTTAACGAATTATCTCTTTTCGGTCCGGAGCTGGTAAACATACCTTTAAAGAAAAATGAAAGATTCATTCGTGGGATGAATAAGAAATTTCACGAAAGAATGACTGCCCATGTTAAAGAATCTTTTTCTGATCTTATTGATATGGGGTATAGGTATGCTACCCTGTACATGTAGGAAGTCCTAGAGGAAAAAGGGAATATAAGCAATCCAAATTGGAAAAAAAGAAAGTTCGAAGGCAAGAAACCATATCAAGGGAAAGAGAAGAAGATAAATCAGGGAAGCCCGGCTAGGAATGTTACTTGTTACAATTGTCAAGAAAAGGGCCATTACCTGAGTGGATGCAAGAATCCCAAGAAACAAGTAAAGAAAGAATAACCCGTGAAGATTGGTCAGGGAGTTAGAGAATGCTATAATTGTCACAAGCCTGGACACATAGTTAAAAATTTCCCCGCAATGAAGCAAGCACAAGTGGCGAATGTCTACGCGTTAAAGGATGACCCTTCAACTTCAAAGGCGAATAAAGGAAAAGGAGTCTTAGAAGGTAACCTTATTATTTATGATAGAGTTGTTAGAGTTTTGTTTGACACAGGCGCTACACATAGCTTTATCTCCCAACAAACTGTAGACGAATTAAAACTTAAACCTGAATTTGTCGATGAGCCCATTTGTGTGAAAAATCCAGTTAGTGGCCCTAGAACCTTTGTCTACGTTGTCAAGAGGTTCCTATCTCGTATTCTTGCCATCGATTCCCTATTATCCTTTTTATTCTCGACTTTAATGAATTTGAAATCTTACTCGGAATAAACTGGTTATTGTAATACGAAGCTAAATTGGACTGTAATAATCGAACGATTTCGACCAAAACAATGAGGATCCGAGTCCTAAGAGCGATAAGTTGATGTATACCTTGGGATATCCCAAACCTAGTCTAGAGTCCATACCTATTGTTCGGGAATTTCATGACGTATTTGAAGAAGTAAAATCCTTACCTCCACATAGAGAAATTGAATTCATAATTGACTTAGTACCCAATGCTCATCTCGTTGTTCACGCAAGCCACGGGATGGCACCCAGGGAAAGGATTGAACTAGTCAATCAAACTCGAGATTTGCTAGAAAAGGATTGATACGTCCTAGTATTTCTGATTGGGGTTCAGCTGTGGTCTTCGTGGCCAAATCTGACGAATCTTTGAGATTGTGCATGAACTACCGCGATCTTAATAAACTAACTCTCAAAAATAAATTTCCTTTGTTTAGAATCGACGACTTGTTCGATCAACTACACGGCGCTCGATTCTTTTCAAAGATGGATCTAGCTCAAGGATTCCATCAGCTACGAATTGCCGAAGACTATGTTCACTTCACTACTTTCGGGGGTCCAAACATTTTCTACGAATGGTTATTCATGCCTTTCGGACTAACCAATGCTCCCGCATACTTCGTAGACTTAATGACCCGTGTATTCCAAGGAGTATTGAATAAAAAAAATTTGGTGTTTATTGACGATATTCTAATCGATTCCAAAACCGAAGAGGAGCATGCTGATCATCTTAGAAATTTTTTGGAGATATTAAGGAAGAACATTCTGTTTGCAAAATTTTTTAAATGCCATTTTTGGTTTAAGGAAGTCAGATTTCTCGGGCACATTGTTAATGAAGAGGGAATCTCTGTTGATCCGGCAAAATTTCTGCTATTCTAGACTGGAAGCGACCTACTACTCCAAAAGAAGTTTAAAGTTTTCTGGGTTTAGCGGGATATTATAGAAAGTTTGTCCAAGATTTTTCCAAGTTGGCCAGTCCATTGACTAAGCTAATGATGAAGAATGCTAAATTCGATTGGACTCCGAAGTGTGATGAAGCTTTCCAAGAGTTGAAGAGGAGATTAACTACCGCTCCCATTCTCACTATCATTAACGGGAACCAAGGTTTATCTGTGTATACTAACGTTTATGGTGATGGTTTGGGTGCGGTGCTAATGCAAAATGGTAGAGTAATTGCCTACGCGAGTAGACAATTATGTCCGCATGGGAGAAACCATCCAACCCATGACCTGGAACTCTTGGCTATTATTTTTGCTTTGAAAATCTGGCGACACTATCTTCTGGGTGAAAATGTCTTTCAGCTTTACTAAAATTTAAAAGTTTAATTTTACTAGAGGTATATACTTACTAAATCCTTCTTGTTCTAGGTGAATTTTTTTAATTATTCACCGACCACAAATCTCTGAAATATCTCTTCATCCAAAAAGATTTAAATCTACGGCAACAATATTGGTTAGAATTTCTGGCATCCTATGACCTAGATATTCAATATACACCCGGAATAGCCAATGTGGTTGCCGATTATTTGAGTAGGAGACATGCTGTTCTTACATATCTTGTTGTCCCTCCTACCCTTCTTGAAAAGATCGCCAGTAAGCAGACAGAAGACAAGTTTCTTCGAGAAATTTGTAGAAGAATATGCCGAGGTGAGGATTCCAGTTTTGGAATCGATAGTAATGGAATTGTAAGACTGAAAGGCAGGATGTATGTTCCTGATATCCCTGATCTTAAACGAGAAGTATTGGACGAGTGTCACAAGTCTAAACTCAGTGTCCATCTAAGAGTTAATAAGATGTATAGAGATATCAAAAGAACCTTCTGGTGGAAGACAATGAAGAGGGATATATCTATATAAGTGAGTCGTTGTGCTACTTGTCAACAAACCAAAAGTGGTCAGAAGAAAATGGCGGGTTTACTTCAGCCATTGGAAGTACCTAAACGGAAGTGGGATCAAGTGTCTATGGATTTCATAGACGGGTTGCCACGCATTCGAAAGGGGAATGAAGCAATTTGGGTTATAGTGGATCGTTTGACTAAAACCGTCCACTTCATCCCAGTGAAATCTAACCAAACAGTAGCATGTCTGGCGGAGCGTATATAAAAGAAATTGTTCGTCTCAATGGTATACCAAGAAGTATAGTGAGTGATCATGATCCGATCTTCACTAGTAGATTTTGGGAGGCATTTCAAGCCGCATTGGGAACCAAACTGAACTTCAACACTGCTTATCACCCGCAGTCTGATGGGCAGACTGAAAGGATAAACCGAATCTTAGAAGACCTTCTGCGTGCTTGTATACTTGACTTTGGTGGTTCTTGGGAGGACCATTTGCAACTGGTCGAATTCTCATATAACAATAGCTATCAAACCAATATCGAAATGGCTCCTTTCGAGGCATTATATGGTCGTTCGTGTCGATCACCGTCATATTGGATTGAGTCTGGTGATAGACTAGTGCTAGGACCAGATATGATAAAAGAAGCTATGGAGAAAGTGGATTTTATTCGAAAGAAGTTAATAACTGCACAAAGTCGTCAGAAAAGTTA
Source organism: Allium cepa (assembly GCA_030765085.1). Classification (NCBI taxonomy): domain Eukaryota; kingdom Viridiplantae; phylum Streptophyta; class Magnoliopsida; order Asparagales; family Amaryllidaceae; genus Allium; species Allium cepa. The sequence goes on from CM060939.1 coordinate 324,925,937, forward strand.
TTACGACCACATGAGAAGAGCTTTAGAATTTCAAATTGGAGAATCCGTCTTCTTGAAAGTGTCTCCAATGCGTGGTGTGTTGAGATTTGGGAAAACTGATAAGCTGGCCCCATGATACATTGGTCCTTTTCCTATTCTGGAGAGGATCGGTCCTTTGGCATATCGAGTGCAGTTGCCTAGCTGGTTATCTGGCGTACACGATGTATTTCATGTTTCACGTCTTCAGAAATATGTGCACTATCCAGATGGTATCATTGAAGAAGCTTCTCAGTAGGATTTTGAGATCACACCAAATCTAACAATTAAAAGAGAACCGACAAAGATCATTGATCGTGGTGAAAAGCACTTGAGGAATAAAGTTGTGAAACAGTTAAAGTGTAGTGGAGCGGTGATTCAAATGACAATACTTGGGAAACAGAGGATAGCATGCAAATGTCCTATCCCAATTGCAGAGTGGATATTCCGGCTTGATTGGTAAGCCATTTCTTTATCTTTTATATCTTCATATGCTCTTTGTTTGTCTTTCTCTCTGTTGAAAATTTAGACGACAAAATTTTCGTAAGGGAGAATTTGTAACATCCCCAGATTTTATCAATTTAAGATTGGTAATTTATTTGAATTTTTGGAAATTAATTTGGAGTTAATTTGAAAATTTTCAAAACAAATGAATATTGTGTTTATTTATATATCTATATATATATGTATATAGAATGGATTGTAATTTGAATTTGAATTTATTTTTATTTAAATATCTTAGTAAAATTATTTGAATTTAAAATAATACATATATGGTTATTTAATGTGTAATTAGTTTTGAACCATTTTCTTTTAAATTGTATACATATCTATATATACATACTTATATATATGAATAATGAAGAATGTGCTTACGAAAATAGAAAATTCAATTTAAAAATAATATAAAATACAAAAAGACAAGTGTTAAATTATAATTGCATTATTAACATGCAAATTACAATTGTAGGAGAGATGGTGTAAGAATTAACAAGTGTAATGGTTTTTATCATTTAAATTAACAAGTGTCATCATATTGTTTTAATTTTCGAGAAATTTGTAAAATGAAAATAATGTTATATAATATCTCTAATTTACTTCTTCCCATTCTTTTATCTTCATTACCAAGTCTGTACAAATTCTTAAACTAGAAACCCAAAATTTTAGAAAACAAATATGGGAAGAAAAGAAAAAAAATCAATCAAAAAAACTTTAAATCTAGAAAATCATCAAAGAAAAAAAATCTGGGAATTCAAACACCTTTTTGAATTCAAAGATTAAAGCCTGAAAATCATCTCAACATTAGTTTGGTATTTTCCAAATTAAGTAGATATAAACGGATTAAGGATCATTCTTCTTAACTAGTAAGTTCGGGATGAAATTCTCTTAAAGATGGAAGAATGTGACGATCTAGAATGTTGATCATTTGAAATTGAAATATTTAATTGATTTTAAATATTTGGAAGTTATTTTAAACTTGAATTTCAATTTTAACTATGGATTTGACAATTAAATTATTGAATTTAATTTTAGAAATTTGGGTAAAATTTTGAATCTTCAATTTTAAGCTTGTTAAAAATAATTTGACGGCTTAGAATTTTTTTATTGATAATACTAAAGATAATAGAAGCTTTAGAATTGAATTTGGAATTGCTTTGTCCAGTTTTGAATTTATATCATTTAAATCGATATTTAAAAAGAGCCTTCCAGGGCATAGTCTTGGATTTCGACCAAACCAGTTCCATTGGATCCGTAATATTATATTATTATCAGATTTCAATTTTCATAGCATTCGGAGTGATCGTTTGGCCATACGATAAGTAAACGTGTTGAAAATTATATCGAAATTTAATATTTTAACTGGTCCGAAAAGCTATCTTCTCCATACGATCAAATTTGGACTCGAAACCTTTTCCATTGCGTTCGAAATGGGCATATAAGATTATAAACGTCTGGCGGCACGCATCGATAGGAGATCGAGATTGTGAGTTGCAAGATTGATACGATTTAAATTTAAATTTGAATTTGAAAATAATATATATGTGTATCTAGTACAATATTGTATTCAGAAGGAAAATGACACGATTGTTCATTCCTTAAACACTTGGCATCTTTTTTATAACACGTGTTCCTTTCTCTTTTAATTTGCAACCGAGTACCTTGGAAAACCAAAAATAACAATAAAAAATCGTACTCGTTCTCGTGCTCGTTCAAAAGAAAATGGCCGAGACATTTTAATTCAAATTTTTTTGAGCTCGTTCGAAATCAATGGTGCCCCCTTTCAGTCATTAAAGAAGTGAAAAAAATCAAGCAGTGGAAAAATCAAGGGCTGTTCGAACAATATCAAGTAAAGCGAGATCGATCGGGGTCGCGACTTCATTAGTTGATCGATGCTCGATCGCGCGTGGGTGGAAAAAAATGCTGCACGTTCATGGAAGCGCTCGAGCTCGGCCGCGACTTTGAAGAAGGAGAAGGGTTTATGGATCGAGCAGGCTCGTGTGGTGGCGGTCAGTGGAATTTCTACACGACGATCGATGAATTCGTGAGGGTGGCGCTATTGTTTTGAGGGTCGCAATGGGTTCAAACTCGGCAGTAAGATGCAAGGTAGTAGGCTAGTGTTTGATGTTGCGATGGTGTCGAAGGGTAGATGGGTCGCTCTGGTGTCGCAAGGAGTTGATTAGATGGATGCATCGTGATGGAATCGAAGGCCGAGGTAAGGTAATTTTGCAGATTCGATTTGAATTTAAAATTTCAAATATATAAGGTTTATTTAAAAAAGAAAAAGAAAACATTTGAAAGTTTAATAAATTAGGTTTTTAGGAAATCTATATAGGTTACTTTATAATTATATGAGTAGTTCATAAAGAAAATAAATATGCATGTATAGTTTAAATTACTAGATTTATTTTAAAAAAAATGGGTTGGTGATTAATTTGTTTAACTAAATTATTCAATTCATTTTAGCTACTAAAAGAATTTTCAAAGGAAGTTAGTTTTAAAATGTCAATGACTTGTTAAGTTATTAAATAAAAAAATCTACTAAAAAAGGTTTAAAAATTTAATTATTAGTTTAAATTAAATAAATCTATTTAATGGAAATTTATTATTTAGTTTATTTCGAATACTAATTAACTGTATAAATATTTATACAAGGTATAAAATGGAGAAACAAGTCGGAATTGGAAATGGATTGGAAAATAAAGGAGCAAAGGTGAGATCTACTCACTCAATTGGAATTCCTAGTTTAAATTTTAAATAGTTGAATTTAAAATTGTTGATTGTGTGCTTGGATGATAAATTATTATCAGTTGTATTGGTTTAGACCCTATACGCCGCATAATAGCGAATGATATTATATTAATCGCATATACCGCGATATTCCACCTCGAAGTGGAATTGGTATTATATATGTATTTGGAGTGATTGATTTCCCGCATTATATAGCGGATGAGACCCTATGCTCTGGATAATAGCGGATGATATTATATTAATCCCATATACCACGATATTCTAGTTCGAAGTGGAATTGATATTTAATTATTGTGCTACCGTGTGTGGATGCAGGGAAACAGATTGGAGGGATTCAACTGGATTCCTCAAATATCTGAATTTGTTTCAATGTTATATATTGACTATTTATAATCTGTGTGTGATTATCTTTGTGATTGAAATCGTTGAAGGTTATAGCTTAGCCGAATATATTTTTGGTATCATAGGATACCGAAAATAAATAAAATTGGATTTTTGAAATTCAAGTTGAAAGGTTATAGTAAAATTTAATTTTGAGAATTGGATAAGAAGGAATTTTAAAACGATAAAGTTTTATTTTTGAATCCTATTGAATAAATTTCAAAAATATGGGAAAAGATTTTAATAAATGGATTTCAAGTATTATTATTCAAAAGTTGAATAATTTATTTAAAATATGGATTTTTAATAGTATGGAAGAGATAAAGGAATTTATTTTAAAAATAAATACAAAAATTGATTTGGTGTTAAAAAAAAATCTTTGGGGAATTAGTATGAAATTTGATTTGATGTTTGAATGACAATCGATTTGGTGTTTGAAATAAATTTAGAAATAAATTTGGAATTTGATTTTGTGTTTAAAATAAAATTTGAAATCAATTTGGAAATTGATTTGGTGTTTGGAAATGATTTTTGAAATCAATTTAAAATTGTATCTCAGTAGATATTTGGAAAATTTAAATTCACAATAGGAATTTAAAAAGGAAAGGGAAATTTGTTTCAAAAATAAATATTGATTTATTTTTGAAGCGTGGAAATAAATTTGCGGATTTGGAATATAAATTGAGATAAATCAAAATGAATTTATTGATTTAAATGGTCCATTTTGAAATGGAAGGTGTATTTTCCCTGGAAATCCGAGTATGTTTTTAAAGTAGCTTTCAAAAAATTAAAAACTTTGAAGTTGGTTTTAGAAAAGGATGTTTGTGGAGAAATTATTTCTTAAGTTTTTTTTTAATCTTTAAAGCAAAAGATTTATTTAATTAGTTATAGAAGTGATTATTCAAATATTTAATTGATATTTGATTAGAAAATGGTTATTTAAATAATAACACTCTATCTAATAATTATATTTTAAAATTATCTTTGGACTTAAGTTTTATATGAGATATTAGTATAATATTTTCATAACTAATATTTAAGCAAGTGTTTTAAAATAGTTTTATTTTAAATGTTTCCAAGTATGTTTTGGATAAGTGTTTTAAATTATTTTTAAGGTATTTGAACTTGGCAGATTTTCAGTAGAAATGAATTATTTGGAAATATATTCCGCATAAGAAAAAATATATTTTGAAATTTGTTTTCCAAGGATTGAAACGTGGAATGTGATTTGAAATTGTTTTCAAAGTTTTGAAATGTTAAAAATTGTATCTTGCGAAGATATTTTAAAAATAAATAATTGGAGAAAAATTATTTAAATCTAGTGATTGTTGTGAATGATGATTGATAGTTAAATAACCGATTATCAATATTGGCTTTAAATGGCATTTGAATTTCGATGCGACCGGGGTTCGGATTCCAAACGGATATTCGAAAACCACATCGAATCTTTGTGAGAGTGATGGATGTTTTGTTTAAAAGGTCAAAGTGGAAATTTGCTGTTATTTGTTTGAAATCTGAATGTAACATTTATTTTTAAAATAAGCGCTCGTTATTCGGATTAGCCAGGAGAGGACTTTGTATCATAAAATCCATTCTGAATAATGATACGACGAAATGGGATTGCATTTGAAGATGGTGTTGAAGACCAGGTATTTTCGAAAGCGAAAGGATTACCTGTCGAATGTCTCTGCATCAGTTGCTCCGGTATAGAGATTTTCACTCTTTGTGATGGGGATTTCGAACATGATTTGTGAATATTCGGATTTTCAAAGGCTTCTTTGAAATGCCTTCGGTTCTGTTCGATCCCGGAGCGGACTTGTATGGATGTGTGTCTGACGTTACACTTTGAGATGTAAAGCTGGTTTCTATCAAATACATTTGTATTGGTGGCGGAGAATTTATTGTCTTAGCTTAACACCTTCTCTGAGACGTACGAGCTCAGATGTTATGTAGTTGATGGTTACTAGTGATATATTCCTAAATTGGTAATGTGGAATACAAAGTGTTGCTGATCATTTGTTGATCGAAGCATGGCTTTATGAAAAGTGTAGCGTTGTGGACGAGACTCCGTCGGACCTCATACCCCGGAAATGGTCGAAACAGAAAGGATGCGAAAAGGTTATTTAGGGGAAGAGCCTCCTAAGGGAATGTCAATTCTTCTGGAAAAGGGTTGTATCATGGTATGGAGCCCAGATATTTAACCTATGTGGTTGCTACAAATTTATTATACTTTGTGGTTGTTGCTTTGTGGTTGAGGATCCTCGGATAAAGGTTGCTAACGACCGGGGGATGGCATACTCATGTAGTATTACCTAGTTACAGAGGTGACACGGCCTTGTATTGGTAGAAAGCTGGTTAATTTCTCGGGACGTCCCTCCAGAGGCATACCATGTGGCAATAGGAAGTTCCTTAGCCTGACCATTTGCTGGAAATCCAATCACCAATACACGCCCTTTACGATTGCAATAGTATAACATGCCATTTTTAAATGGTAACTATAGCAGGCATAATATAATGGTACCCATGCTGGCTATGATTAATATTATATTTTCGAAAGGTTTTCTGCACTATGCACTAATAATAATATTATCAAATAGGATATTTTCGTATCAAGCATGTTTGACATCATAAGGAGAAATCTCCTCCAATTGCGCGCTTGCATTGTGTGTATGCGAGTAGGCCTTATGGTAGTTTCATTTTCCAAAAAGCATAGCAGATTTCTTTTCCCTTCTTTGTAAAAATAACTGTTTTTAAGATCTCACACTAGTCCCATGACTGACCTGGAGTTTATTTTTCCCTTTCTAAAGTTTGGGTGCCTATAATTTTCCACACGAGCAGTCAAGAGTCAGGTTGTCATTGTTCTAGAGCGAGGTCAAGAAGTATGCTGTGAAGATCTGGAGTTCAAGCTGGATGGCGAGGCGTAGCACTAGTATATAATATTTCTTTTCCACTGTTGTGTTGTTGTAAACTGTGATAATGTGATGTATAAACTGATATAGTGCTTTTGTTTTAAAGATTATTCATTTATCTATTATACTTGTTCCGCTGCGAAATGTGAGATTCTTTTGTTTTTTCTGTTTCCTCTGCTATCTTCTTCTTCTTAAACCCTAATGGTTCAGTTTTTCGGCATTCGACTGTGTGGCATTTGATATATTGGACGCATCGATGTCGACTTTCGAGCGTCGAAAAATTAGACCGTTACAATGTGGTATTAGAGCATTTGGTTAAGCGACAAACTTGGCTCTAGTGGGAATTACTCATTAGAGATAGAGTCAGTAGTATTCTAGAATGAATTTGAGTGTAATAATAGATATGAGCGCGTATTTGTTAGTGAATATAAAATTGTTTTCTATTGTGTTGATTGGTTTGTTGAGCGGTATATGGATTCTGGTCAATACGAGTAATTAATGTTATTAATAGGGATCTCTAAACACTTGTATAGAACAATTTGACACGATATTGTTTCAAAATTAGGGTAAATGAAATAATTTTACCCAAACTATTTTTGTATATGAAAGGAATAATTTTCTGTAAATTATTATATATAGTATATGGTTGCTTGGATGTTAGAAAATGATAATATTAAATTATTATCATTATTATAGAATAAGAAATTAAAATGATAAACAAAGAGCTAAGAAAATAAAATCCATATACAAATGGGATTTGTAAATGTAAAGTGTAATTGTGATTTATAAAATAAAATAGAATCCAGAAAAATATTTGACAATGTTTTCGAAATGATTTGAAGTTTTGAGATTTGGAAAGATTAAATCCCTTTTTATTTGAAAATGGTTTTCAAAGGTTTTGGAAAAATGTTTTAAAAGGGATAAAAGCACTACTCTTTTCGGTCGTTGGAAATAATTCCGATGATGATCGCGACATCATCGATGTTCATTTTCGGGTTTCCAGTAGAGGAATTGCTGCCAAATTATTTTAAATAGGAGTTGTTTGCAAACTGGGTTTGGTTTGGAAATTCGAAGGATAATTTGAACTAATTTCAAATATGATTTTGAAATGTTGGAAAGACTCTGGAATCTGACAAAAATAGTTATGGAATAAAAAATTATTAAGGGTGAAAATAAAATTGTGAATGAATAAATGAATATACAATTGCAAGTAAATGAAAGTGAAATTGAATGTTGAAATTCATTTCGAATTTGTAAGTAAATAGAACTGGAGTTGGAATTGAATTTGATTTGTGATGAACAAAGCGAAGTATTGAAATAAAATTAGTAAGTGAAACTAATTGAAGCAATGACCAAATAGATAAGGTTTGAAATGAATTGAATTCAATAATTATATATGAATGGTAAATTGAATTCATTAGGAATTGGAAATCCAGTTCAAATATAAGTAGGTATAAAACCACGTGGTAATTGGAAATAAATATAAGAAGTATATAGAATATTTACATTGGACTTAAGAAATAAATAGCAAAATTCTTAGGTAAATTTTGAATTGAGGGAATATTCTAAATTAATAAGTAAATGAAGATTAAACTGGAGATTGTGAAATGGTAATTGTGAATAAGGAAATGAGAATAAGTGATAAAACTTACAGATGTTTAAAATTGAATTTGAATTGTGTTAAATAAGGTGAAGGGGAAAATAAATTTGGGAATGAACAAAAGAATAAAACTTGTATTAAAATTGAATATGAAAACCAATTTGAATTGTGTGAAATAAAACGAAGCTGTAAAATTAGTTCGAAGTGAACTAAAGATAATAAAAGTGGAAAAAGAAGGTGGTTTGAGATAAAATGAATTGGAATTTGTAATGAATTAGTAAATGAAACTAATTTAAAATAATGAGATGAATCAGTTATGAATGAAAGATAGTTAATAAAATTCAATATTCAGAAGGTAAATTGAATCCAAATAGAATCTAAATTGTAAATTGAATTCAAATGAAATTGTAAATGCAAGATTGAATGAAATTGGATATATGCAACTTCAACAGTGAAGTAAAAATGGTATAAGAAGTAAGTATTCAAACTTTTGTAATGGAATGTGCAAAATGATTTTTGAATATAGAATTTGGATATGGTTGTTAAGTAGCAAACATGTATTATAAATGAAAAGGAATTGGGATTTGATTTTTGAAGATAAATTTAAATCGCTCGTCAAAAGGTATGTATTTGAATTTCTATATGAAATTTGACGACTTTCTTTTCTAGCCGCTTGACTTTTTGTTTTCTTTTTGAAATCTGAGGGCCCGTTGTGGCATTTTGTACTCGTACCGAGCTAGCCGTGCAAAGGAGATGCTGGCGAAATTTTTTGAAAATTTAGGGAGCAAGAAAATTTTGAGAAAACTTTGAAAATTTAAAATTTGAATTTAAATTTAAATTTGAATTGGTTAAGAAAACAATATTCTTTGGGGTTTACGGTTAAGGTTGGAAGGTTAGTTGAATTGATAACAGGTCTTTTATAAAAAAGATTTTTTTTGGCAAGTTGTTGAAACTGTTTGTTTTGAAAAAAAATAAACGGGTTAAGGATGATTCTTCTTAACTGGTAATTTCGGGATGAAATTCTCTTAAGGGGGAAGAATGTGACGACCCAGAATTTTGAGCGTTTGAAATCAAAATATTTAATTGATTTTAAATATTTGGGAGTTATTTTAAACTTGAATTTCAATTTTAACTATGGATTAGACAATTAAATTATTGTATTTAATTTTAGATACTTAGGTAAAATTTTGAATCCTCAATTTTAAGCTTGTTAAAAATAATTTGATGGCTTAAAAAATTTATATTGAAAATACTGAAGATAATGGAAGCTTCAGAATTGAATTTGGAATTGCATTGTCCAGTTTTGAATTTATATCGTTTAAATCGATATTTAGAAATAGCCTTCCAAGGCACAATCTCGGATTTCAACGAAACCATTCCATTGGATCCGCAATATTGTATTATTATCGGATTTCAATTTTCATAGCATTCGGAGTCATCGTTTGGCCGTATGATAAGAAAATGCGCTGAAAATTGTATCGAAATTTAATGTTTTAACTGGTCCGAAAAGCTATCTTCTCCATACGATCAAAGTTGGACTCGGAACCTTTTCCATTGCGTTTGAAATGGGCATATAACATTACAAACGCCTGAAGGCTCGCATCGATAGGAGATCGAGATTGTGAGTTGTAAGATTGATACGATTTAAATTTAAATTTGAATTTGAAAATAATATATATATGTGTGCATCTAGTACAATATTGTAACGACCCGGAATTTTGGGCAATAACAATTTGATAATCTGGAATAATAATTAAATTGGTTTGATAAATTTTCTTTATAATTTTAGTTTAAATTGGTAAATGTAATCTTTAAAGGTTAATAGATTTTTAATCTGGCAAAATTTATAAGAATTGTTTTCCAAAAGCTAAAGAAATTTTATTCAGTTTATAATATATATAATTGATATATATTGTGAATAGAAATATCTTTTGTTTTAAATAAAGTTAAATTTTCAAATTGTAATATATATGTATGTATATGTTATAATTTGAGTTGTTTTGAAATTTTACTTAACCTGTTGATAATTTAAATATGGATGAATAGTAATTTAAGGTTTTGTCTTAAAACTTAATATTTTCAAAAGTTAAATTAAATATTAATTCATTTGTTTTCAAATTATAAGATAATTGTTATTTTAAATAGGATAGTTTAAAAATGATTTAAACAAGCTTTGTTTTATTTTCTTTTATAATGTTTAAAATTTTAAATGGTTATAAATGTATATGTATAAGTTTTAGATTTTTTTTAAAATACATGTATAAGATTTATTTATATTATAATTAGTTTTCTTATTTTTTCTTTAAAGGATTAAATTTAAATTCACATATGTAAGTATTCATTAATAAAGTAAATTAAACATGTTAGTTTATGTTAACATATAAATCAAATAAAGGTTTACTAAAATACAATGGCATGTGTAAACATTATAAATACCCTTAATAACACTTGTTAAACTATTAAGCATAGTAAATGATATTTGTAAGTTTTTGAGCAAGTATCTTATTTTAATCTTATACTTTCTTTAATCTTAATTAACATAACTCTTTTTTATCTTCTTTTCTAAAGATTCAAAACCAAAAATTAATGGAAAATTTGAAAATATCAAAAACCTGAGAATTAAAATCTACAAATTAAGGTTCTCCTCAACAATCAAAACTGCAAATTAAATTCCATAAGCAAACCTGGAAACTTCAATTTGCAAAGAAAAATTAAAGCTGCAAACTTCAAATCTGCATTCGATGGAAAGTTCAACACTTTTAATCAACTCAACATGTCAATTTAAAGGCATCTAAAGGAATTAACTTCAACAGCAAAGCCTGGAAGAATTTTTTTAAAAACCTGCTCTTCCTTTTTCAAAGTAGCGAGTAAACTTCTTTTAAAAACAGTTTGATTTGTTTTAACTACCATGCATGTGATGTTATAACTTGTATTGAAGTTCGTGGCCTTGAATTTATACGAATGGTGTTGTGTGAGCTTGTTTATTCTGTTCTCTGTTTGTTCATTTTGAGTGTTCTGCTTAAAAATTTCAATATCGACAAATCTATTCCATATTAGGCTTAAGTATTTGAATGAAAATTGTTTGTAATTGTATGATGAAGGTTATAAAATAGTTTTAGGAATTTTAAATACCACAAATCCTGTTAAAAACAAAATTAACAGTGAAAGTTAAATTTTGGGTTAAAAATCAACTTGCTTAATTTCAACTTTGAATTATAGGAATGGATTCGTGCTTGAAAATCACGAATTTTGACATGCAATTCAGAATTTTTAGATTGTTATTCAATTGGGAATTAGGTGATAGAAGTTTTCGGCAATATGGTGAATTGCCGTTGACCCGCTTGTTGTTTTGGATCGAATTTCTGGGAGAAGCTTGTTCTTGTATCAAGGATTAAGGGAAAATTATGCAAGAATTTTTCGAATGAAAGAATTGTTCGAATGGAATCGAACTAGGGTTTTACAGTGAGTTTTGTTTGCCTTGGGTACTGGGACATTTGCATCACAGATAATGGATCGAATGCAATCGCGTCAGGGGGAAATGGTGTTCTTGGGTGTGGCGACTCGATGGTGGGGTTGGCGATGGTCAACGTCATGGAAGTTGTCGGTCGTGGGTGGTTTTGTGTCGAGTACGTTCTGCAGTTTTTCGAGCTTATGGTCATATTTTGATTCGCAAATCAATTGTTGAATCTGGGTTCAATTTTGGGCTCGCGTGCGATAGCATGACCGACGTCGATGGTCGTGACGACCAGGTTTGGTCGGAGGAGTTGGGAGACGTGCACATGCACGTTTGTGTGCACTGAAATAAGGAGTTTGGGAAAGACGAGTGGAAACCCAAAGTAGCACTTGCGTTGTATTCGGGGGCGACTCGAAGAAGATGGGGAGCTGGAGTGTCTCGGGAGAGATGCGTGAGATTGCCGCGTTTTACTCGAGTTTGTGGTCGTGTGTTATTTTGGCTAGTACTGTGTAGTGAGGTGAAATTTCAGATTTAACTTGTTGTATAAATAAATAGAAATCATGTTTAAGATTTTATAAAAGGAAATAGATTTGTAAGTCAAAACTTATTGTTTGAACAAAAATAATTAAACTTTTAAAAAGGTGAAAATTGAATTTATTTTAAATTTAAATTGGTTAAAATGATTTCTTATTGAAAGTAATTTAACTGAATTAAATTTGAATTTTAAATTTAAAAAGGGGAATGTTTTGCATTTGAATATTGAATCAAATTTTAAGTTAATTTTAAAGAAATGTTCCAAAACTTAAGTTTCAATTTATATTGAAAATTAACAAGTTTAAATTAAATGTTTAAAGTATTTTAAATTTTAAATTTGATTTCTAAATGCCTTAATTTCAAATAAGGTTATTATTATTATAATTTTGAAAACCAAATAGGATAAGTTGATTAGGTTGTTAAAATTTGATTAATTTCAAGTAACTTATTTATAAAGATAAATAACGTTAAATTATTTTGATATGAACTTGAGAGTACTTAATAAATATGATTTGTTAATTAAGATTAATGAATTCTTAATTAATTGAGGATTTTGAAATATAAGAAATTAATTAATTAATTGTTTAATTAATTTTAAATAATTAGTTAATTATTTATTTAATTTTAAATAATCACTTAATTATGGATTAATTAAGTGTGATCACTTAATGAAGTAATCAATGGTTAATTTTTGAATATAATTAGAATGGTAATCACTTAGGGAAGTAATTAGAGAAGTTACACATGGGGGTAATTAATTGAAGTGATTAATGGATAATCACTTAATGTTATCAATTAAGGAATTGATTAACTTAATTGTTTTGAAGATAATTAATTATGGAGTAATTAGTTAATTAATGAATTAAAAATTATTTAATTATGGAATTAATTATTTGTTAAGTAATTAGTTAAGAGAATAATCAAGATTTATTAATAAAGTAATTAGAAGACAATTACTTATGTAAGTAATTAAGAATTAATTACTTAGTTAATATTAGTTAATTAATTAATGTGATTAATTAATGTGACGACCAGGAATTTTTGAGCATTTAAAATTGGAATATTTAATTAATTTTAAATATTCAATAGAGTAATTTTAACTTGAATTACGAATATCACAATTTATTTGATAATTAAATTGTTGAATTAAATAATTTGAATTGAATAAAATATGAAATCTGAGATTTTATGTGACGCCCCACCTCTATACCCACGCTAGCCAAGAACACTCCGGAGTAGTGCTGTCAACTAGCATGGAGAATAAGGCTGTTGAGGAGCGACCATCCATGTAATTGCTTATCACACGATGGCTATAAATAATCTTCAGAAACAAACATAGAAATAATCATATCACAAATCAGTCACAGATATCCATATCACAAAGGCGGAAGAAGATATGAATATATACTAACACATGAAAGTGTACATCTGAGTAGTGGTCAATAAGATCCACGATACTACAAAAGAATAGCATCACGTGCTATACAAAAGAATACAACTTTGAGTCTATATCTCAAGTGTATACAACAAAAACTGCTAATCTAAACAGTTAGCCAAAAGTCAGAGTGATGAATCCCTGGGAAGAAGTCAAGCAGAAGCACCTGTAACATCTCGGTCTGACCCGAGTATTATTTAAGAAAATAATAAACGGATCAGTCTAGCTATAAATATCAGATGACATGATATAACATAAAAGATATGGCATAAACATAAAATATCCACACTGACATACTACTATAAGTATGCAAATAATGATCAACAGGAGATCAACCGATAAGAGATAAATCAATATCACAAGAATCTTCTCAAAGATCCAAAGAGGGCATCATACCCTAAACTTGTACTCATGACAAGTCAAAGAGATAAATTCCAGAAATCAACACAAGAAATCCAGAAATCATAAAAAGGGAAAGAGGCCTATCACATGACGGTCCGAAGACCAAGGGGAGCTACCCCGCATGTGTGAATGGAATCACACAGATTAAGGTCAAGACTAACCAAAAAGCAGAAAGGTATGTGTGAATGGAATCACACAAGTGGTGTCTAGTCTAACCTTGCAATGAAAGAGACATCACGCAATTGCTAGTCTAATTCATAGAGCGATCATCAAGATCAACGAGAAGTGTCAATTACACTAAGCTAGTAAATATAGAAGTTTAGCTTCATGTCCCATAACCACTTGCTTAACTTAAATATTTACGAACAAACTGTAAATCTTCACTAATAAAATTGTCACAGGAGGTTCAATCAAACAAGTCCAAGAATTAGCCGACGAAGTGAACGCAAGCGTTTCATACCACTTGTTTTACTAAGTCGTTTAATTAGATTTCTCATCCGAGTGAGGTAAAGGCTTGTATATACTAATAGATTGGAAAACGGTTTAAGAAAAGAGCTTTGTTACTAAAAATAGAGTTGAAATCATTTTGTTGAAAGAGTTTTGATATTTACTACTAGTTTTGAAACCTTTATATTTTAAAGTGACAAATCACAGAAGCGATTGTAGAAACAATCAATCACAAAGGTCACATTCGAAGATGTGATAAAAATCCAAGGAAATCAGCTCAGCAAGTTCTGTTGAATATTTTTCAGATAAGATCCCCTACGGAGGGGGGGTCCAGGGGGGGTGGCAACCCCCCAAGGTGGGGGTGCGGGGGCAACGCCACCGCTTACGGGGTTCGACCTAAGGGGAATAGGGTCGAGCGACCTAACAATAGAACAGGTCAAGCGACCTAACGTTTTAAGGCCGAGCGACCTAATTAAACTCGCGACTTAATGGTGTGAAAGGCGTGCGACCTAACATGTTACGACCTAAAGGGGGTGCGCGACCTAAGAAGGTTCACGGGCTAGGGATGAGCGACCTAACAAGGTTCACGACCTAACGGAGATGAGGTCATGCGACCTAAAGTGGTTCGCGACCTAAAGGTGTTCGCGACCTAATAGGGTTCGCGACCTAAAGGTGCACGACCTAAGGTCTTTCGACCTAGGGGTATATAGGTAACACGACCTAAAGGTGTCGCGACCTAAGGGGCCAAGCGACCTAGTGGGTCATATGACCTAAAGGAAATAAGGTCCAACGACCTAAGGAAAACAAGGTCCAACGACCTAAAGGGATGGGAGTCATGCGACCTAAAGGAGTATGCGACCTAAATGAAGGCGGAACAACTCAGGGTCTAACGACCTAGGGGGGGCGACCTAAGGTCTAACGACCTAAGACCGAGGAGACGCTTCCAACAGAGGGAACGACTTAACGACCTAAGCCTAACGACCTACGACCTAAGGTCCCACGACCTAATGAGGCAGGCAAGGCCGAACGACCTATACGCGAACGACCTAAAGTCCAACGACCTACGACCTAAATCCGAGGCGACCTAAATCCGAGGCGACCTAAATCCGAGGCGAACGAAATATGCAGGCCTTGACTTTTCCACACGCGCGAGCTAATGATTCCGAGCGACCTAACCTAGGCAGAGCGACCTAAGCTCAGGAAATTCACCAAACAACTAAAAAATGGAGTTTTTCGCCAATCCAATCCAAATCAAATGCAAATGTACATGCTAAAGTGATGGGGAATCATTCCTAACAGTCCAATATAGTTATAGACTAGAATTGTGAGATAAAAATCTCACCTTTGCACTAAAGTTTATAAAGATGAAGCTTGAAAGCAAGGAGAAGCAATCCAAAGCTTGAATCCAATATCTTCTACTTGAATTTGGAGTTGAATGTTGGATTTGCAATTGAATTTGTGCTTGGAGTTTTAATTTCCCATTCCCTCCACCATTAATGCCAAAGCTTGATTAGTTAGGAAATTTATGAAGAGTGAGGAGAAGAGGGTTGGAACTTGGGCTTAATAGGCTAAACTAACCCAAAGTCCAAAGCGGGAAAAGTTAGTGAAATTTCACTAACTCCAAACCTATCGATGTTTATACTTAAAAAGTTGTAAACGACATTTCGAACTCAATGGAAGTGGTCTCGAGTCCTAATTTGACCGTTTGCAAAAAGTAGCTTTTCGGACCAAAATCCGATTAACGAGTTAATATTTAAATAAAATATTTAAATACAAACTCGATAAATATGCGGGTTGTTACATTTTAATCCTGTTAAAAAAATAAATAAATAACAATTTGAAGGCTTATAAAATTTATATTGATAACATTGAATATAATAGAAGTGTTAAAATTGAATCTAACACTGAATTGCTCAGTTTTAAATTTTTTATTTTTAAATTGAATTTTAAAAAATAACCTTCCGAGGAACAGTCTCGGAATTCGGCGAAACCAGTTTCATTGGATCCGTAATATTGTATTATTATCGGATTTCAAATTTCGGAGCGATTGGAGTTGTTGTGTGAACATACGACATATAAACGCACTGATTTTTTATCGAAAACTCAATATAATATAGATTGTTGACTAGTCAAATCTTGTCACATCAGTTTTATTTCCAATCACTATAGCTAGATATTTTCTTCACGCAAAGCTTTCTTTATACGCCACCACCTTTTCATATCACGTCCTCCTATTTCTTTCCAGCCGAGACAAAGATTTATAAAGAAGAAAAAAAGTCTGCAGACGCCAATTCCCCTCAATCTAAAAAATCGACATTACCCTTTTTTTTTCAAATTGATTTAATTGAGTCTTCCTCCGTAAATCAAAATCCCTAAATCAGCGAGAGAGCGGTTGCGTTTTCTTTGTTCGAGTTCACTCGCGTGGGTGTCGCGAGGCCAGAAGGAGGATGGGTTCGCGCGCTCGAGGGTGGCCGGAGTCGAGGGAAGAAGTAGCGGCGGTGGAGCCTTGCGCGGTGGTTAGGGGGATTTTCGCGACGACCTGGGGCAACAGTGGGGTCGAGATGTTGAAGGAGGCCGAGCGAGGGATGGTCGACGTGATGAGTAGTTCGGCATTGAAGGGGTGGTCACGAGCTTGTTTGGCTGCCATCATTGACTTCGACAGTGAGATGGTCGAAGGCTCGTACTCGAGCACCATAGTTTGGGGATTGTTCAGTTCGGCAGTAAGGTAAAATTTTACAGCTTAATTTAAATGAATTTAAATTAAGGATAAGGTAATTCAGAAGTTTAAAAATAATAATATAATATCTATTATAGTATGGCTGTTGTTTTTTTTAAATTTCATAAAGATTGAAAATTTAGATTATATTTGCAGAGAAAATTTTGTTTTAATCTATATGTGTAAGTAAATTTGAACAGAAAATTTATTTTTGTATAAATAAGATGTGAGGAAAGAAAAATGGATTTTTAATGTTAAAGGAATTTATTAAACGGTAATTAATTGATAGTTATATATATCAATGACCACAAGATTAGGGAAAGAAATAATATACGTTTAAACATTTTATTTACTAGGTTATTTTAAATAATATTCGGGAGATTAATTCTTTTTAATTTATTTTTGGAACGTAAAATTTATTTATTAAAAGAAAAATTAGTTTGAATAAATTTTTTGGTTAACTAAATTTATTTAAGAGAAATTAATTGTATCGGTTAATTCAAGTATTTATAAATCATAATATTTATACAAGGTCAAAAATTGAGAAGGAAGCAAGCCGGATTTGGGAATGGGTTGCAAACGGAATAAGGTGAGTTAATCTCACTCAGTTAAGTTTAAAATTTAAATGATTAAATTTAAATAATTGTTTGAATGGTTGAATTGATTGTTGTGTTATATAGTAGCATATACTACACCTTGAAATGATTGATTTCTCGCATTTTATAGTGAAGATATTATATATGTTGTGCTAACGTCTGTGGATGCAGGGAAAACAGGTTGGAGGGATCCAACTGGATCCCTCAACATTTATTTAAACTATTTAATTCCCCTATTGAGATGATTTGATATTCTATGATCAATTATGTTGGAATATTGAATGCTATGGTTTGATTGCATATAAGTGGGTATAATGAATTTAAAAAAAAATACAATTTGGATTTTTGAAAGAAAATACAAGAAATGGATTTGTAAGTAAAATAATTATAGGAAATTTGAATAAAATTAAGAATTGAATGGAAAAGAAATAGAAGTAATATGAAAATAATAATAATAAATAACTTCGAGTATGGAAGGAATTTTGAATAAATCGAGTTTAGTGAATTGTAAACTTAAGTTATATAAATTAAAGGAATAAAGAATTATTTTAATAATTCAAGTTTAAATTTATTTAAAGGGATTAAGAAGTAATTTGGTAAATCAAAAATTGCTATTCTCAGTTAAAATATTTTATATCATAATTAAGAAATAAGATATGAAGTTAATAGATTTTGAAATAAGAAAGGGAGTAAATTGGAAATCAATGTGGAAATTGATTCAAGTGTTTGAAATTGAAATTTAAAGAAGATTGTGAAGAGAAGTATATTTCTCTGGATAGCCAAGTATGTTCAAAGTTAATTTTTAAATATAAGTAAAAGCTTTAATGTTGTTTTGAAAAGCATGTTTAGAAAATTTATTATTTTAATCTTTTAAATTCTAAAAGTAAATATTTTCAAATCTATTATCGTAGTAATTATTTAAAATGGTAATTAAGAGTTTTCTTTTAAAAGGGTGAGAACCTAATTTATATTTTCTAAGGTAACCTTATTTTTAACTATTCATATAGTATGTATTGTTAGCCAACTATCGAAGTAGTCTTAACTTAAATATTTTAAAGTATATTTTCAAAGTAGGTGTTTTGTTTAACCTATTATCGTAAAAATTATTTAAAGGACGATTTGGAATCTTGTTTAAAGAAGAAAATATAATTTATGGTTATAAGGTAAACGTATTTTAATTATTTCTAAAGTATTATTTTAAATTAAGCACTAAAGTAAAATTTTCAAAATTAAATGTTAAACATATTTTTACAATAAAATAATTTAGAATTATTTTAAAAATCTAAAGTTTTGTGCTTGGTGATTCCAGTGGAAATTGAAATACTTGGAATTTATTCTGAGAAAGGCAGATAGTTTTGAAAACTGTTTTCAAGGAGTTTGAAAAGTGAAATTGTATCTTGTGAAGATGTTTTG
Source organism: Allium cepa (assembly GCA_030765085.1). Classification (NCBI taxonomy): domain Eukaryota; kingdom Viridiplantae; phylum Streptophyta; class Magnoliopsida; order Asparagales; family Amaryllidaceae; genus Allium; species Allium cepa. The sequence goes on from CM060939.1 coordinate 324,945,088, forward strand.
AGATAAATAAATAATTTGGAAAATTATTTATTGGCTGATGGTTGTTAGTGAATATTAATTGATAGTTAAATCACCGACTATCAATATTGGACAAAAATGCGTTGATCATTTCGAATAGACCGGGATCGAGATTTATTTCTCAAAAACCACTTCGATCCGGTTTGAACGTTTCGTGGAAAAACGATTTTGGATTTGAAGATGGAGCAGTGAAGTATAAGGGCTAGTCGCTACTAATCCTGAGGATATTTTCAAAATGGATGTAGTAAGAATAGTGCATTCGGTTCCGTTCGAACCCGGGACGGATTTGTATGGATGAATGCTTACGAAACATCGTCAGGTGGACGATGGGCATTCTAAGGGATATGTTCTGAAAAGGTAACGCTTAGCCTCAAGCCTCATCAAATGGGAATGACTGAAAATCAGGGGTTATGCAGCAAGGCTAGGTGGGTAGCACCCAAGCAGGGTGAGGTCATTCCAGTCTAGATGTCCCTTTTTATTTCGGCTTAGTGGGTGGTTGCTGATCCCAACCGCGGGTGATCTCACTCGGGATTATCCAGTAAGGGGTAGTCCCGGCCTTGTGTTGCAGGGGAGCGGGTGTACTCCTCGGTACGGTGATCTAGGCCCCGTACTGTGACAGATGGTACTACAGTGCCTAGTCATTAGTTGGAAATCCATTCTCCATACGAGCCTTGTACGAGTTTTGTTTGTATTACCCACTCTGTGGCTAGTAGCTGGAATTTAATCATGTAACAATTTCGGCTATTTTATAAGTATTTGTATATAGACCCTATTATAATATCAGAGGATTTCTATAAAAAGTGCTTTAGCTATCGTAAGGTAAAAACCCGACATGTTTATTTATAGCGTGGTCTTACGAGATGCTTTTGTTTTCAAAGGTTTTTTTGAAACTTTAATAATCAATTGAGTGTGATTTTCTCACGCTGGTATTCCGGACTGACTCGGGTGTTATTTAACTGTAATACTCGGGTCAGACCGAGTATTATAGAATACAAGTTGATGCTGTGGAGCTCAGGAGACGAGCTGGATGATGATACGTACATTCGTACTTGTTTTATTATATATATTCCGCTGTGTTGAGTTGTTGTGAATCCATTTTATAATATTGTTGTTGAGCTGTGATTGATGTACTCTGATGATGTAATATATATAAACAGATATACTTGATTTTGAGTAAAGATCATTTATTATCTATTATATTTTATTCCGCTGCGATGGTTAGATTCTGATGTTGTTTCTATTCTCTTCTTCTACCTCTTCTTCTTTAACTCAAATGGTTCGTATTTCTGTGCAACTTGAGTTGATTGTTGTAGAATAGTGTTAACTCAAGGGGTACGGATTTGCGGGCTGTTACAATTAATTAATGAATGAGATTGATTTAAGATTAATTACTAAGTGTAATTAATTAAAATGTAATTAATTAATAAGGTAATCAATTAAGGATTTATTTATTAGTTTAATTGTTTAATAATTACTTAATGAAGTAATTAAAGGTTAATTAATTTAAGTAATTAATCAAAGGATTAATATAATTAATTAAGAAGTTAATTAATTAAGATAAGTAATTACAAATTGTTAATTACTGTTTAGGATTAATGAGATGATTAATTATAAGTTAATTATTCAATTAATTAGAAGGTTAATTAATTAATAAGGATTATTTAATTAATGAAATTAATCAAGATTGATTAATTAAAGTAATTAATTTAAATATGGTTAATTAATTGTAATTAATTGAGGATTAATGTAATTAATTATAGTTAATTAATGAATGAAGAATCATTAATTATTGTAAATAATGATAGTAGTTAAGGGTTAAATTACTGAATATGGTTAAGGATAATTACTTAAATGTAACTAAAAGATAATTAATCAAGGAAGAATAATTAAGGAAGATCATTAAGAGATGATAATGAATTAGATTGGTAACAAATCAATGAAGTAGGATTAAGATAATCCAAGTGATTAAAGGATAGTAATTAACTTAATTAAAAGGATTAATTAAGTTGATTAAGATATAATCAATTCGGCTACGGATGATTGATTAATATTGAATGGTTGATATTGAATGATTGATATTGGGTGATTGGTTGATATTGGGTGATTGGTTGATACTGGTTGATTTGGATATCTATGAGATATGTGGTATGCTGCTTTGTGAGATGAATGTTTGATATGAATTATCTATTGTGATAATGTGATTCATCTATCTGTTTATATATCATCCTGAATATGAGTTAATTGTTAAACCCTTAAGTACAACTTGGACATTAAAATGGCGTTTGGTTTCGGTGAGACCGTGATCGGGTTTCCATATTTGGGATCCGAAAACCACATCGATTCCAATTATACATTAGGTCTGAATCCAAGTGGAGCAAGTGAAGACTCGAGGTGTAATGGCTATACGTAAGTATAACTCTATGGGTGACTCTGTAATGAGTTTGATGGAATAGTACTTATAGGTTCGAGATGGAGATTTAGAGCGCAAGGGCTATGGTCATTGACTCTGAGGGTGATTCCAAAATGAGTGCAACGAGATAGTGCCTTCAGTTTCGTTCGTACCTGGAACGAACTTTTATGGATTGAATGCTTTCAGCACATCGTCAGGCGGACGATGAGCATTCTAAGAGATGTGTCCTATAAAGGTAATAGCAGCCTCAAGCCTCATCAACCGGGAATAGCTAAAACAGGGGAGGTGCAGCAAGGCTTCGTGGGTAGCTCCCGCTGGAGAGTGAGATTTACCCCTGTCTAGAAGTCCCTTTTTATTCGGCTGTGTAGGGCGGTTGAATTCCAGACAATCGTCGGGGTTGTCTTGTTCGGGACTGTTCAGTGAGGAATGGTCCCGGCCTTATGTTGCAGGGGAGTTAGGGTGGCTCCTCGGTACGGTGATCTAGGCCACGTACTGTGACGGGCGGTACCTCAGTAGCCCTGCAATTGATGGAAACCCATTCTTCCTACGAGACCCTACGGTTTTGATTGTATTACCCACTTTTGTGGCTAGTTGCTAGAATTTAATAGATGTAACAATTTCGGCTATTTCTTATTTATTTGAAAACCATAGACACTATTATAATATCACTGGATTTCCTATCAAATGTTTTGGTTAGCGTAAGGTAAAAACTTTTCCATGTTTATGTGTGGGAAGTCTTACGTGATACCCTTTCTTTTCAAAGGTTTTTCTAAAGTTAAGCAATTGTGACCCGTTTACTCACACCAGACCCCTGTCTAACCCGAGTGTTTATTTTCTGTTTTATTAAACTCTTGGGTACTCATATTATGTACGAGTAGTCAAGTGATTCAGGTTAGCTTGACGAATTCTGGAGGAGAATGGAGCAGAAGGCTTCCACATGTAGATATATTATGGTTCCGCTGTGTTTGTTTGGTATCTGTACCTATTGTACTTGAGTTGTATGATTAGACAGATGTTTATAACTGTCTAATATGAGTTGAATAAGTTGTGTACTCTGATGTAATAAGATACTATGTAATATTTTATGTGATATATTATATTTTATTCGTTCCGCTGTGAGTAATCTAATATTGTTGTCTTTCTTCTTTCTCCTTCTTTCTTCTTCTATCCCTTTCTTTATTCAAGATGATGCGATTTCCTGGAGTTAGGAAGTCGGGTCGTTAAAGTTGGTATCAGAGCATTAGGTTGAGTGAATACCTAGGCTCTGGAGTGGTATCTTTCTTGAGAGAGCGTACTTGTAATTTTTATATATAACTATATATATATATATCTACCTGATCTGTTGGGTTATCTGTTCGGATTTTCCAGCATAAGTTTTAGAGGTAGATGGAGTAGTGATATGTGTATGTAACACAATTACCACTGATGGAAGAGGTCCATATGTTGAGGTTGGATATTTTTATCGATACTGTTGATCTAGTACCATCTCGAGTGAGATTTGTAGTTTCGAATAAGAATTTCTCTGATATCCGAAGGAAATCTTTTTAAAGGTTCGGAGTTTATCTTTGAAGCGTAAATTTGGATTTCGCTCGGGTGAGTGAATTTTTCTTGAGTTTGGATCTGTCGGAAGTGCAGAAGTAAGTGATGATATCTTGGTAACTGCGTGATGAGATGCATTATTCTTGGATATTTTCCAAAGATGTTTTCTCTTAAAGCAGTTTTAGAGGTAGTTGAGGAGCAGTCTTTACCAGCCTTAGGGAAGATCCGTCTGTATAGAAGTCGTTTGTATCTTTAGCATGGAGGTTGGCTATTCTGGAATATGAGACTAAGGTCTATAAGTTGCTTCGCTTTGGCATGGTCTCATTTGTCATTCCTTTAGGAGAGCGAGGGGTTGATGATTGGTTTGGATCCCGAATTCTTTGAGAGGATGTCTGCCATCTTGAAGGTCTCTGTGTGGTATGAAGATAGTTTTGGTTTTCGAGAAGCCTTTGGATTAGAAGTCTTGGTTAGCTATGGTAGCAGTGCACCTCGGAAGTGTTCGGTGTGCTGACGAGAAGGTCTTTTTCCTTTGCAGTATCATCAAGGTAGAGTTTGGAAGCAGTAGTGTAGCTTGTTTCTCCGATGGTTCAAAAATCTTTGTGGTTCTTCTTTTAGAATCCCGAGCAGATGGTGATGTTTTCTTGAAGAGTTAACCTTGTTTGGAAAAGCTTAAAGCTGTTCTAATTGGTAAAGTGAGGGCAGTTTCTTTGGAATCCAAATTAGGTAGGATCACAAAAGTGACTTGCGATTAATTTGGGAATTTTTCTTGGGTTATCTTTGTTTGAGACCGAGAGTTCTCATGTGGAAGTAGGAGCTACTGATGTAATCATAAGGATTGTCTGCATCTGGAGTTGAGTTCCCTATGGCTTGATCCCAGAAGCGATTCTGGTAGTTAGCCTGGTAGTATAATGGTTCTTGGGGAAATAGAGATTGGTGTAGCAGTCAAGAATTTATTTTTTGAATTTGGATTTGGTTAGACCTAGGTTTTGAGTTTGATTCTATTGTAAGGTTGTGTGACTGAGTCAGATGAGTTACTCAGGTTTTATGGAATTGATGAACAAAGTTTCTCGTATATTGGATAAGTTTATACTTGTGTTCATCAACAGTATTCTCATCTATTTCAGAATCAGAGTTGTGCAGTGGAAGCGAGGTAGCAGCTATGCGACGAAGGAAGCAAGTTCAGTTTGCTATTGCTTGGGAAGTAGAGTTTGTGTTCTGGATTTCGACGGATCTTGGAAGACTTTTCTGTTGAATAGGATCCAGAAGCTGGTTTGTGTCGGTCTAGTTGTTTCTGGAAGCATCAGCATAGTTTGTGCTGGTCAGGAAGAGAATTAGTAGCCCAGGATTGTCTGTTAAGTTATACTGATATGAGCTAAGGAGTTTGGAATTCGAAGATGGAATCTTCGATGTTGTTAAGATTTCTCTGGTTATGAGAGAAGTGATTGGATAAGATTGAATTGCCAGTTTGGATAGCTGGGATTCATTGTATTTCATGTAACTCTGAGGGAGTACGTGTATGATTCATTGTTGGTTGTTGAATTTGCAGTTCTGTTGGATTTGGGAGTTGTGCTAGACTTGAGTATAGTCTGATGTTCTGTTCAGATTGATGGATCTAGAGAAGAGAGGAGCTTTGGATTTGGTGGTGTAGTTTGTTAGTTTAGCTTCTGTAGAGTGAGTCTCTCGGTTATTTTTACTTGGTAAACTCGAAATAGTATTAGAGTTTTATTCTGACGTATGTCAGGATAATTTGTTAAGTTTGTTTGTGTGATTGATTGCTTTGGTGTTAGTAACTGATTGATAAGTATGCTTTGCGGATTGAATTAAAATCTTTGTTGGGTTGTTAAATTACCTTTTCTTTTAAATTTCGGGAATGAAATTCTTTTAAGGGGGAAGGATTGTAACGACCCGAAATTTTGGGCAATAACAATTTAATAATCTGCAATAATAATTAAATTGGTTTGTTAAATTTTCTTTATAATTTTAGTTTAAATTGGTAAATGTAATATTTAAAAGTTAATAGATTTTTAATCTAGCAAAATTGATAAGAATTGTATTTCAAAAGCTAATGAAATTTTATTCTGTTTATAATATATATAATTGATATATATTGTGAATAGAAATATCTTTTGTTTTAAATAAAGTTAAATTTTCAAATTGTAATATATATGTATGTATATGTTATAATTTGAGTTGTTTTGAAATTTTACTTAATCTGTTGATAATTTAAATATGGACGAATAGTAATTTAAAGTTTTGTCTTAAAACTTAATATTTTTCAAAAGTTAAATTAAAGATTAATTCAATTGTTTTCAAATTATAAGATAATTGTTATTTTAAATAATATAGTTTAAAAATGATTCAAACAAGCTTTGTTTTGTTTTCTTTTATAATGTTTAAAATTTTAAGTGGTTATAAATGTATATGTATAAGTTTTAGATTTTTTTTAAAATACATGTATAAGATTTATTTATATTATAATTAGTTTTCTAATATTTTCTTTAATGGATTAAATTTATATTCACATATGTAAGTATTCATTAATAAAGTAAATTAAACATGTTAGTTTATGTTAACATTTAAATTAAATAAAGGTTTATTAAAATACAAAGGCATGTGTAAACATTATAAACACCCTTAATAACACTTGTTAAACTATTAAGCATAATAAATGAAATTTGTAAGTTTTTGAGCAAGTGTCCTTATTTTAATCTTATACTTTCTTTAATCTTAATAAACATAACTCTTTTACCTTTATCTTCTTTTCTAAAGATTCAAAACCAGAAATTAATGGAAAATTTGAAAATATCAAAACCTGAGAATTAAAATCTGCAAATTAAGGTTCTCCTCAACAATCAAAACTACAAATTAAAATCCATAAGAAAACCTGGAAACTTCAATTTACAAAGCAAAATTAAAGCTGCAAACTTCAAATCTGCATTCAATGGAAAGTTCAACACTTTTAATCAACTCAGCAAGTCAAATTGAAGGCATGCAAAGGAATTAACTTCAACAGCAAAGCCTGGAAGAAAATTTTTAAAAACCTGCTCTTCCTTTTTCAAAGTAGTGAGTAACCTTCTTTTAAAAACAGTTTGATTTGTTTTAACTTCCATGCATGTGATGTTATAACTTGTATTCAAGTTCGTTGCCTTGAATTTATATGAATGGTGTTGTGTGAGCTTGTTTATTTTGTTCTCTGTTTGTTCATTTTGAGTGTTCTGCTTAAAAATTTCAATATCTACAAATCTAATCCATATTAGGCTTAAGTATTTGAATGAAAATTGTTCGTAATTGTATGATGAAGGTTATAAAATAGTTTCAGGAATTTCAAATACCACAAATCCTGTTAAAAATAAAATTAACAGTGAAACTTAAATTTTGGGTTAAAAATCAACTTGCTTAATTTCAACTTTGAATTATAGGAATGGATTCGTGATTGAAAATCACGAATTTTGACATGCAATTCAGAATTTTTAGATTGTTATTCAATTGGGAATTAGGCGATGGAAGTTTGCGACAATATGGTGAATTGCCGTTGACTCGCTTGTTGTTTTGGATCGAATTTCTAGGAGAAGATTGTTCTTGTATCAAGGATTAAGGGAAAATTGTGCAAGAATTTTTCGAATGAACGAATTGTTCGAATGGAACCGAACTAGGGTTTTGCAGTGAGTTTTGTTTGCCTTGGGTACTGAGACATTTGCATCACGGATAATGGATCGAATGCGATCACGTCAGGGGGAAATGGTGTTCTTGGGTGTGGCGACTCGATGGTGGGGTTGGCGACGGTCAACGGAAAGGAAGTTGTCGGCCATGGGTGGTTTTGTGTCGAGTATGTTCTGCAGTTTTCGAGCTTATGGTCATATTTTGATTCGCAAATCAATTGTTGAATCTGGGTTCAATTTTGGCCTCGCGTGCAATAGCGTGACCGACGTCGATGGTTGCGACGACCAGGTTTGGTCGGAGGAGTTGGGAGACGTGCACATGCACGTTTGTGTGCACCGAAATAAGGAGTTTGGGAAAGACGAGTGGAAACCCAGAGTAGCACTTGTGTTTTATTCGGGGGCAACTCGAAGAAGATGGGGAGCTGGAGTGTCTCGGGGGAAATGCGTGAGATTGTCGTGTCTTACTCAAGTTTGTGGTCGTGTGTTATTTTGGTTAGTACTATGTAGTGAAGTGAAATTTCAGATTTAACTTGTTGTATAAATAAATAGAAATCATGTTTAAGATTTTATAAAAGGAAATAGATTTATAAGTTAAAACTTGTTGTTTGAACAAAATTAATCGAACTTTTAAAAAGGTGAAAATTAAATTTATTTTAAATTTAAATTGGTTAAAACGATTTCTTATTGAAAGTAATTTAACTGAATTAAATTTGAATTTTAAATTTAAAAAGGGGAATGTTTTGCATTTGAATATTGAATCAAATTTTAAGTTAAATTTTAAAGAAATGTTCAAAAACTTAGGTTTCAATTTATATTGAAAATGAATAAGTTTAAATTAGATGTTTAAAGTATTTTAAATTTTAAATTTGATTTCTAAATGCCTTAATTTCAAATAAGGTTATTATTATTATAATTTTGAAAACCAAATAGGATAAGTTGATTAGGTTGTTAAAATTTGATTAATTTCAAGTAACATATTTATAAAGATAAATAACGTTAAATTATTTTCATATGAACTTGAGAGTACTTAATAAATATGATTTGTTAATTAAGATTAATGAATTCTTAATTAATTAAGGATTTTGAAATATAAGAAATTAATTAATTAATTGTTTAATTAATTTTAAATAATTAGTTAATTGTTTATTTAATTTTAAATAATCACTTAATTATGGATTAATTAAGTGTGATCACTTAATGAAGTAATCAATGGTTAATTTTTGAATATAATTAGAATGGTAATTACTTAGGGAAGTAATTAGAGAAGTTACTCATGGGGGTAATTAATTGAAGTGATTAATGGATAATCACTTAACGTTATCAATTAAGGAATTGATTAACTTAATTTTTTTGAAGATAATTAATTATAGAGTAATTAATTAATTAATGAATTAAAAATTATTTAATGATGGAATTAATTATTTGTTAAGTAATTAGTTAAGAGAATAACAAGATTTATTAATAAAGTAATTAGAAGACAATTACTTATGTAAGTAATTAAGAATTAATTACTTAGTTAATTTTATTTAATTAATTAATGTGATTAATTAATTAATGAATTTTAGGTGTGAATTATGCTTTACGCAAGAGGAGAGTGTCAATCACTTATTTTTTGAATGTGCTTATGTGATGCAACTATGGACAAAAATCTTAAATTGCAATGGTTCGGTCTCTGCTGCATACTCTGCTGTTGATCAATGGGGATTCATTGAACAGGCTTTAAGTTGGAGGGATGAGGAGAGATTTGCCTTTTTCTACAGTTTGAAAAAGTTGCTGAAAATTATTTGGGAGGAAAGAAACATAAGGTGTTTCAAAGGAAGAAGTCGAAGCAATTCTGTGCTATGGCATGCTTTGAGGCACAGCATAATGATGGGAATGAGGGAAAGTATGCATTCTTTTCATGATAATTTGATTGATCCTTGGATCAGTTAGCTTTTTGGCTTTCTTTGTTTTCTTTTTTCCTCTGTGCTCATAGTTCATCCTTGTGTTGTCTCCTCTTGTTCGTTTTATTTTTTCCGTATTAATAAATCTGGTAGGGGACCAGTTTAACCCCGCTTGCTCTGCAAAAAAATAAATAAATAATAATAATTAATTAATGAATGAGATTAATTTAAGATTAATTACTAACTGTACTTAATTAAAATGTAATTAATTAATAAGGTAATTAATTAAGGATTTATTTACTAATTTAATTGTTTAATAATAACTTAATAAAGTAATTAAAGATTAATTAATTTAAGTAATTATTCAAAGGATTAATATAATTAATTAAGAAGTTAATTAATTAAGATAAGTAATTACAAATTGTTAATTACTGTTTAGGATTAATGAGATGATTAATTATAAGTTAATTATTTATTTAGTTAGAAGGTTAATTAATTAATAAGGATTATTTAATTAATGAAATTAATCAAGATTGATTAATTAAAGTAATTAATTTAAATATGGTTAATTAATTGTAATTAATTGAGGATTAATGTAATTAATTATAGTTAACAAATGAATGAAGAATCATTAATTATTGTAATTAATGATAGTAGTTAAAGGTTAAATTACTGAATATGGTTAAGGATAATTACTTGAATGTAATTAAAAGATAATTAATCAAGGAAGAATAATTAAGGAAGATCATTAAGAGATGATAATGAATTAGATTGGTAATAGATCAATGAAGCAGGATTAAGATAATCCAAGTGATTAAAGGATAGTAATTAACTTAATTAAAAGGATTAATTAAGTTGATTAAGAGATAATCAATTCGGCTACGGATGACTGATTAATATTGAATGGTTGATATTGGATGATTGATATTGGGTGATTGGTTGATATTGGGTGATTGGTTGATACTAGTTGATTTGGATATCTATGAGATATGTGGTATGCTGCTTTGTGAGATGAATGTTTGATATGAATTATCTATTGTGATAATGTGATTCATCTATCTGTTTATATATCATCCTGAATACGAGTTAATTTTTAAACCCTTAGCACAACTTGGACATTAAAATGGCGTTTGGTTTCAGTGAGACCAGGATCGGGTTTCCATATTTGGGATCCGAAAACCACATCGATTCCAATTAAACATTAGGTCGTGAATCCAAGTGGAGTAAGTGAAGACTCGAGGTGTAAGGGCTATACGTCAGTATAACTCTGTGGGTGATTTCGTAATGAGTTTGACGGAATAGTACTTATAGTTTTGAGATGGAGATTTAGAGTGCAAGGGCTATGGTCGTTGACTCTGAGGGTGATTCTAAAATGAGTGCAACGAGATAGTGCCTTCGGTTTCGTTCGAACCCGGAACGAACTTGTATGGATTGAATGCTTTCAGCACATCGTCAGGCGGATGATGAGCATTCTAAGAGATGTGTCCTGTAAAGGTAATCGCAGCCTCAAGCCTCCTCAACCGGGAATGGGTAAAACAGGGGAGGTGAAGTAAGGCTTCGTGGGTAGCTCCCACTGGAGAGCAAGATTTACCCCAGTCTAGAAGTCCCTTTTTATTCGGCTGTGTGGGGCGGTTGAATTTCGGACAACCGCCGGGGTTGTCTTATTCGAGATTGTTCAGTAAGGAATGGTCCCGGCCTTGTGTCGCAGAGGAGTTAGGGTGGCTCCTCGGTATGGTGATCTAGGCCACGTACTGTGACGCGCGGTACCCCAGTAGCCCTGCCATTGATGGAAATCCATTCTTCCTACGAGACCCTACGATTTTGATTGTATTACCCACTTTTGTGGCTAGTAGCTGGAATTTAACAGATGTAACAGTTTCGGCTATTTCTTATTTATTTGAAAACCCTAGACACTATTATAATATCACTGGATTTCCTATCAAATGTTTTGGTTAGCGTAAGGTAAAAACTTTTCCATGTTTATGTGTGGGAAGTCTTACGTGATACCTTTTCTTTTCAAAGGTTTTTCTAAAGTTAAGCAATTTTAACCCGTTTACTCACACCAGACCCCTGTCTGACCCGAGTGTTTATTTTCTGTTTTATTAAACTGTTTGGTACTCAAATTATGTATGAGTAGTCAAGTGATTCAGGTTAGCTTGACGAATTCTGGAGGAGAATGGAGCAGGAGGCTTCCACGTGTAGATATATTATGGTTCCGCTGTGTTTGTTTGGTATCTGTACCTGTTGTACTTGAGTTGTATGATTAGACAGATGTTTATAACTGTCTAATATGAGTTGAATAAGTTGTGTACTCTAATGTAATAAGATACTATGTAATATTTTATGTGATATATTATATTTTATTCGTTCCGCTGTGAGTAATCTGATATTGTTGTCTTTCTTCTTTCTCTTTCTTTCTTCTTCCATCCCTTTCTTTCTTCAAGATGATGCGATTTCCTGGAGTTAGGAAGTCGGGTCGTTAAAATATTGTATTCAGAAGGCAAATGACACGTTTCTTCATTCTTTAAACACTTGACATCATGTCTATAACACGCGTTCCTTTCTCTTTTAATTTGCAACCGAGTATCGTAGAAAACCAAAAATAAAAATAAAAAATCGTGCTTGCGCTCGTTCAAAAGAAAATGGCCGAGACATTATAATTCAAATTTTTTTGAAGATTGTTTTAAAAAAAGGATGTTTGTGGAGAAATTATTTCTGAAGTTGTTATTTTCATCTTTAAAGTAAAAGATTTATTTAATTAGTTATAGAAGTGATTATTTAAAGATTTAATTGATATTTGATTAGAAAATGGTTATTTAAATAATTACACGCTATCTAATAATTTTATTTAAAAATTATTTTTGGACTTAAGTTTTATATGAGATATTAGTATAATATTTTCATAACTAATATTTAAGCAAGTGCTTTAAAATAGTTTTATTTTAAATGTTTCCAAGTATGTTTTGGATAAGTGTTTTAAATTACTTTTAAAGTATTTGAACTCGGCAGATTTTCAGCGGAAATGAATAAGTATTTGGAAATATATTCAGCATAAGAAAAAAAATGATTTGAAATTTGTTTTCAAAAAGGATTGAAACATGGAAAGTGATTTGAAATTGTTTTCAAAGTTTTGAAATGTTAAAAATTGTATCTTGCGAAGATATTTTGAAAATAAATGATTGGAGAAAAATTATTTAAATCTGCTTATTGTTGTGAATGTTGATTGATAGTTAAATAACCGATTATCAATATTGGCCTTAAATGGCATTTGTATTTCGATGCGACCGGGGATCGAATTCCAAACGGGTATTTGAAAACCACATCGAATCTTTGTGATAGTGATGGATCTTTTGTTTAAAAGGTCAAAGTGGAAATTTGTTGTGATTTGTTTGAAATATGAATGTAACACTTATTTTTAAAATAAGCGCTCGTCATTCGGATTAGCCGGGAGAGGACTTTGTGTCATAAAACCCATTTCTAATAGCGATACAATGAAATGGGGTTGCATTTGAAGATGGTGTTGAAGACCGGGTATTTTCGAAAGCAAAAGGATAACCTGTCGAATGTCTCTGCACCGGTTGCTCCGGTATAGAGATTTTGTCACCCTCTGTTATGGGGATTCTAGACGTGATTTGTGAATATTCGAATTTGGAAGAGCTTCTTTGATGTTCCTTCGGTTCCGTTCGATCCCAGAACGGACTTGTATGGATGTGTGTCTGACATTACACTTTGAGATGTAAAGCTGGTTTCTATCAAATACATTTCTGTTGGTGGCGGAGAATTTATTCTCTTTTCTTAACACCCTTCTTTGAGATGTACGAGCTCAGAGGTTATGTAGTTGATGGTTACTAGTGATATATTCCCAAATTGGTAATGTGGCATACGAAGTGTTGCTGTTCATTTGTTGATCGAAGCATGGATTTTTGAAAAGTGTAGCTCTATGGACGAGACTTCATCGGACCTCACAACCCGAAAATGGTCGAAACATGAAGGATGCGGCAAGGTTATTTGGGGGTAGCGCCCACTAAAGGTATGTCATTTCCTCGAAGAAAAGGGTTATATCATGTTATGGAACCCAGATATTTAACCTATATGGTTGCTGCAAATTTATTATACTTTCTGGTTGTTGCTTTGTGGTTGAGGATCCTCGGATAAAGGTCGTTAACGACCGGGGGATGGCATACTCATGTAGTAGTTACCTAGTTATAGAGGTAACCCGGCCTTGTGTTGGCAGAGACCTGGTTAAGTTCTCGAGACGTCCTTCCAGAGGCGTACCCATATGGTAATAGGAAGTTCCTTAATCTGACCAATTGTTGGAAATCCAATCACCAATATGCGCCATTTATGATTGCAATTGTATAACCTGTCATTCTTAAATGGTAGCTATAGCAGGCATAATGTAATGGTACCTATGCTGGCTAAGATTAATATTATACTTTCGAAAGGTTTTCTGTACTATGCACTAATAATAATATTATCAAAAGGGATTTTTGCATATCAAGCATGTTTGACTATCATAAGGTGAAATCTCCTCCAATTGTGCGCTTGCATTGTGTGTGTGCGGGGAGGCCTTATGGTAGTTTCATTTTCCAAAAGCATAGCGGATGTCTTTTCTCTTCTTTGTAAAAATAATTGTTCTTAAGATCTCACACCATTCGCATAACTGATCTGGAGTTTATTTTCCTTTTCTAAACTCTGGGTGCCCACAATTTTCCACACGGGCAGTCTGGAGTCAGCTTATTGTTGAATATGCAACTGTATGATTTTTTTTGATGATAATAAACACACACACACACACATATATATATATATATATTCATTTAAGTGTATTTGTTAATATACTATTTTATTTTCATAGATTAAATAAATATTTCATGAATAAAATAAATAACACAGAATTTGAATTCAATCGAATATTTTATTCAAACAAATATTTATTGCAATTTTTGAATAGTACAAATTTCAAGCTCTCACTATATATATACAATTTGAATTACAATGCAAATTTGAATACATCACAACTCACATTTACATTTGCTCCTCACTACATATCACTCACACTCGTATTTATCTTCAACTTCATTCCAATGTTAATCCAGCATCTGAGCAATCTGCAAAAATATACACTGACGTAGTAAAATTGAAAATAAAATATTTTTGCAGTATAAAATAAAATGTATTTTGAAAATATTATTTGCCTTAGTTATTGGGGTTGTTCATCATCATTTAAATTTGAGTTCATCATACACGAACAGCTTGTGAGACGCATAGTATATCACTATACATACCACAAGGCCGTGCACACCGATATACAGTTGATAAAATTGCAGGGACAGGTGAGCACAAGGTCAAACCCAAATCAAAAGTCGGGTTTAACTCAAGTGAAATCACAATATGAGCACAAGGTCAAACCCGAGCTTTAAAGCTAGATTCAACACAGGTGCACTTCCAAAAATCAAGATGAAGTTCAGGTGAAATCAAAATGAAAAGTGACGTGCACAAGCACAAGAACATGTTAGAGAAGCAAGTGCACCACAAACTAAACTAGAGCAAAACCAGGCTATAAAATGAACCAACCTCGATCGAAGTTCAAGTCATACAAATGAAAACGACTCAAATGAACAAAGTGCAAACCCAGACCAACATACACAATGAAGACTTGAACAAAGGCAATACTCGAGTACAAATAATGAAAATATAAAGGTGCAAACAGTAGCTACAACACAAATATAAACTGCCTCGATGCATACATATGGCCAAGCGATGCATCATTGAGACACGAATACATGGAGCAAATAAAACTGATTCAAGTGAAAGGCAACTATATACATGAAGTCAATATGATCAAGGCAATAAGCCCAGAACCAAGTTGACAGTTACAATGTGCACATATTAACAAATCAAAAATAGTTCAAGCAACACTTCAACCTGAGCGAGACACAGTGCAGACACAAGAGTACAAGTCCAAATACACTAACACAAATGACCAAAGTCTATACAGAACAGCTCAACTGTATGCAAAAAAGTGAAACTGCATAATCAAACTGCAAATGTCACAAAGGCTTGAGGCTATCAAATACACAGTGCAAAAGATGAGTGCATATCACAGCGCAAACACAAATTGAACTGTCATATACAAACCAGCTCTCAAGTTCGGATGACATGAAGTATGAAAACAATAAACCAGTACAATGTGAACTAGCTCGAATGAATCAATGTACAGAACCAATGGCACTGCCTCAACAGTCAGAGCTTCATCAGCAAACAAGAACAAGACTGCATCAAGTAACCAAGTCAAGTAGGTTGTACATATATGTATGCAATTCAAAGTAGTATAACTCCAATGCAGACCAGTGAACAGGATGTGGCCAAAGGAACAAGGCAGTGTGACAGCAATGCATATAGACCATACAAGAGCATAAAGATGACACTGATGTACACATATAAAACTGCGGATAATGCAATGTACAAGTGCATGAACTTCTATTTAATCAATTCAGAGTAATACAGTTACAAAAAATCAAGTGTAGTCCTGACAGCAGACCATATATGTACATAAACATCTCAAAGTGAAGAAATGTACAAAACAACATCACATTATCAATATTAAGTGACCAAAAGCAAAGTCATAAATTCACACAGAAGAATCAAAGTGGCCAAAGTCAACCACAGTCAGAACCAAGGGATGTCATAAATCCAAGTAGAAATTTATTAAACAAACTTCAGCTACAAAATGAATACATATAGTCAGTGCCGAAGTCATAAAGAAAATGGTCGACATCAAGCATCAGTATCAACTGGCCAATGTCAACAGAGTGTCGAACAAGTTCGTATTTTCACAAAATCAAGTGACCGAAGTCAAATGCAAATCAAGTCGTGGTGGCCATGAAATCAAACAAGCCGTGACAGACAAGAAATCTAGTCGTGATAAGCAAGCAAATTATACAATTGAAGAAGTCAAAAATCAACACCATGGGAATCAAGTAACAAATATATGAAATTGACAAAATCAGAAATCAACACAAGCATCCATACTAAGATCAACGGCCAAGCACAAAAACTATCAGACGAATTCGAAAATTAATTCGAATGAAATTATAGGGAATCAAGCCTATATAAACCCATTCGTCATCGGCTACGAAATCATCGAGTTCAGGGTAGCAAAAATAGTAAAGCAAATGTAACAAATTACAGACTGAAGCAACTCTGAATTCGATCATAATTGAACGAGCCGAGTGCAAAGAAGAAAGCATCGATTTGAAGTAGCTGAAGGAGATTGACAGAGAGAAAAGAAATCGAAGCATCATTAATCGAATCGACCAAAACTGGCGCACTTCAATTTTCAAAACCCTAATTTTAGAGGAACGAACGAATGACAGTCGCCATTACCACAAACACAAAGGAACGGGCCGATAAATGAAAAGGAGAGAATAATTTTGGGCCGGCCTTTATATTAGTTTTGGGTTTATAATTATATGAGTCTTATAATTATAATTAACGTTTTGTTTTGTTTTTAAATTGTGTTTAAATTGTATTTTGTTTAAACTTGTGTAATTTCTAGTCGTGTGACTAGGGGACAAACTACGTGGCGTAATTTGAGAATTCGTAACTCAGCGGCTGAGTTGTGGCAGGGTTTTGAGCGTAGAGTTAAGGCTAGTCGATGGCGGGTGTCGCAAGTTTACGTGCAAGCGTCCGACTGCTTAATTTCTAGTAGAAACCTTACGGGCATCACGTAGGCAGGGTTTTGCCGAAGCTGGGTAAATTCTGTGTCGTTCTATTTCTACATTTATTATTCTGCTATTATTTGTGCTGCTATTATTTTGATATATCTATGTTGAAATAATTTTATAAGCTTTCGCAATAATTTTTATAATTAACAACATCACCCTATTCACTCCCCTCTAGGGTGAAATTCATCCTACAGTTATCATTGTTCTGGAGCGAGGTCAAGTTGGATGGCGAGGCGTAGCACTAGTATATAATATTTCATTTCCGCTGTTGTGTTGTTGTAAAATCTGATAATGTGATGTATAAACCGATATAGTGCTTTTGTTTTAAAGATTATTCATTTATCTATTATATTTGTCCCGCTACGGAATGTGAGATTCTGTTGTTGTTTCTGTTTCTTCTTTTATTTCTTCTTCTTAAAACCTAACGGTTCAGTTTTTCGACATTCGACTGTGCAGCATTTGATATAGTGGACATATCGTTGTTGACTTTCGGGTGTCGAAAAATTAGTTGTTTAGACACACATACACACACACACACATTTAGGATTGAATTTTTAGCATTTCCAATTTCTTATTCAATAATCAATGATAATAATTTAATATTATCACTTTCTAACATCCAAGTAACCATATAATTTACAGAAAATTATTTCTTTTCTATACAAAAATAGTTTGGATAAAATTATTTCATTTACCCTATTTTAAAACAATACCGTGTCTGTTTATCTTATTCAAGAGTTTAGAAACCCCTATCGATACAGTTGGCCAAACTGCACCGACCAGAATCTATAAACAATCAACTGATAAGTCAACACTATACAAAACAATTTTTATATCCACTGACAAATACGCGCTCTTATATCTATTGTTTCACTCAAACTCATTCTACAGTACTACTGACTCTATCTCTAATGACTAATCCCCACCAAAGCCAAGGTTGTCGCTTAACCAAATGCTCTGATACCGAAAATGTAACGGTCTAGGCTTTTCAACCATCAACAACAGCCACTCTCGACTAGTAGGCTTTTCAACCATGCCGGCCCCGCCATGGCATAAAATGGTACTCTGCCATTGCTTTTACGGCCAGCCTTTTGACTTCTTCATCTATCCGGTTAACCAACCCCTCCCCGGGGACATGTAGGGGTAAGAGTCTCCCGTTCGCCACCAAACGCAAAGCGAGAACCCCCTATCATGTTGTATTAAGCAAGGTCAGTCATATTGAACAAATGCTATCCATTTATGGCGTGTCATTATTCGGAATGGGTTATATGACACAAGGTCCTCTCCCGGCTAAACGGATGAGCACAATATTTTAAAACCATATGGATAATGGGATCTCAGTTAAGTCACAACTTAAAGCCCAAAAACTTTTCTTCAAATGGTTTAAACAAACTACCATTTTTAAGTCTTTAAAAGATTTACTTCACAAAGTTCACCAATCTCTCACTAAAATTCATTCATAGCTTTCAAAACAATTCCCTTTCAAATCTTTTATACAAAAAGATACACCTTTAAGATCCTCTTTAATTTCAAAACAAAGTTCAACAATGTTAATTTGAAGACATAGGATTTTGAATATTTGAAATTGAAATATAAAATTGATTTTAAATATTTGAAAGTTAATTTTAACTTGAATTTCAAATATTGCCGTGAATTTGGCAATTAATTTATTGAATTTAATAATGTGAAGTTGGGTAAAAATTTGTATCTTAAATTTTAAGCTGATTGAAAATAATTTAAAGGCTTAGAAAATTTATATTGACGATACTGAAGATGATGGAAGCTTCAGAATTGAATTTGGAAGTAATTTGTTCAGTTTGGAATTCGTATCGTTTAAACCGATATTTAAAAATATCCTTCCAAGGCACAGTCTCAGAATTCGACCAAACTAGTTCCATTGGATCCGTAATAGTATATTATCGAAATTCAATTTTCGTAGTGTTTGGATTGATCGTTTGGCCGTACGATAAGCAAATGAGTTGAAAATTGTATCGAAATTAATTAATTAGTTGGGACCAAAAAGCTATCTTCTCCATACGAACGAATTTGGACTCAGAACCTTTTCTATTGCGTTCAGAATAAGGGTTTAACATTAAAAACGCCTAGTGGCATGCCTCGATTGGAGATCGAGATTTTGAGTTGCATTCATTGGAATGATTTAAATTTGAAATAAAAAATATAAAATCTCATTACTATTGCAAACATTGACATGTTGAGAAATGCTAAACATGTGTTTATCATTCTCTTAATTTTTTTACATGCATTTGTAATTAAAATAAAAATAAATAAATATAGTCGAGCCTTTTTCTTTTCAATTCAAAATCAATTCCTCTCTTTAGAAAAGAAATTTATGGAAGATCTTGACGAAGAAAAAAATAAATTAAAATTTAAACCGCATCGCGATCGAAGTCGCACTCTCACATAGAGTAGGCGACAAGGGTTTGTCGATAGCGGTAATGGGGGATGCTCGACGTTCGATTGTCGAGGGTGGAGTAGGCAGTCGTGAGATCTGGTAGTGAGTTGTGTCGTGCGTACGCGTCATGGTGGATTTGCGTGGCAACTGGAAAGGGTCGTGAGCGATGTTGCGGCAGGATGGGTCAGGTCGGATCATCGATTTTGGGTTGAGAGCGCAGCGATGGCTTTGAGGATACGGCGTCGTAGGAGGAGGATCGTTTCAGTCAAGTCGCAACGCCAGGGCAAGCACGGCGACGATGGGAAGCGTACAGCAGTGGAGGCATTCGCGATGGTCGCGTTCGTTCGGCCTGCCGTGGCGCCGCGAGATTCGTGATGGTATGGCGTTCGTCGGTAGAAAGAAGTCGATCGATGGTGGCCTTGGTTCTCCGTTTTACTGTAAGGTATTTAGTTTATCAATTTATTTTCGAAAATTGAAACTAGTATATATAAATGTAGATCATTTAATATTAAAAAATACATGCAACAAAGGGAAGATGATTTTGTTTTTTTGTGTGTGTGTGTGTCTATATATATATATGTATGTATGTATGTATACATACCTGTTTAACTTAAAAGAATATCTGGAGATTTTTATAGATAAGGGTTTTAAAGAAAAATATATAAAAAATTTAAAAGAGATTATTTTATTGATTTTGTAATATATATATATATATATATTCTATTTTCAAATGGATATCTATTTTCAAAATAAAAATAAATATACACATACAAAATTCCAGATTTAGTTTTAGATATTTAAAATAATGAATTTATGGTGAATAATTAGTTTAATTGATTTATTCAATTATTTTGGTTGCCAAAGATTATTCAAAAAGGAAATTTAGTTTCAAAATTAATTTATTAGTAAATAAAATTATTAAAGGAGAAATTGGTTTAAATAAAACTATTAGTTAATTAAACTATCAAAACGAAAATTGATTATTCGATTTATTTCAAATATTAATAGATTGTATAATGTTCATTCAAGGTTAAAATTATGAAGAAAACAAAATGGAATGAAAATGGATTGTATGCAAAGAAAATGTGAGATCTTCTCACTCACTTGGAATTTCCAGTTAAATTTTAAATAGTTAAATTTAAAATTGTTGATTGTGTGCTTGGATGATAAATTATTATCAATTGTATTGGATTAGGCCCTATGCGCCGCATAATAGCAGAGCATATTATATAAACCCATATGTCGCGATATTACACCTCGAATGGAATTGGTATTATATATGTATTTGGAATGATTGATTTCATGCATTATATAGTGGATGAGACCCAATGCGCCGCATAATAGGGGCTTACATTATATTGATCCAATATACCGTGATATTCTACCTCGAAGTGGAATTGGTATTTAATTATTGTGCTAACGTCTGTGGATGCAGGGAAACAGGTTGGAGGGATCCAACTGGATT
Organism: Allium cepa; assembly: GCA_030765085.1. Classification (NCBI taxonomy): domain Eukaryota; kingdom Viridiplantae; phylum Streptophyta; class Magnoliopsida; order Asparagales; family Amaryllidaceae; genus Allium; species Allium cepa. The sequence continues at coordinate 324,966,205 of CM060939.1, forward strand.
CCTCAAATATTTGAATTTGTTTCATATGTTGTGTGTTGATTATTTATAATATGTGTACGATTATATTTGTGATTGAAATTGTTGAAGGCTATAGTTCAGCCGAATATATTTTTGGTACCGTAGGATACCAAAATAAATAAAAATTGGATTTTTGAAATTCGAGTTGAAAGTTTATAGAAAATTTATTTTTGAAAATTGGATAAATTTAAAAGAACGAATTTTAAAAGGATAAAGTTTTATTTTCGAATCGTATTGAATAAATTTCAAAAATATGGGAAAAGATGTTAATAAATGGATTTCAAGTAATATTATTTGAAAGTTGAAGAATTTATTTTAAAATATAGATTTTAAATAGTTTGAAAAAAATTAATAAAGAGATTTATTTTTGAAAGGTAATGAATTTGGAAATCAATTTAGAAATTGATTTGGTGTTTAGAGAAATCAATATGAAAATTGATTTGGTGTTTGAATAAAAATCAATTTGGTGTTTGAAAGTGAATATTTGAAAATTGATTTTTTTAGAATCGTATATCAGTAGATATTTGGAAAATTTAAATTCACAATGGGAATTTAAAAAGGAAAGGGAAATTTGTTTTAAAAATTAAAAGTTTTGAAGTTGGTTTTAAAAAGAATGTTTTGGAGAAATTATTTTCTTAAGTTATTTGAAAATCTTTAGAGTAAGGATTTATATTAATTAATTATAGAAATGATTATTTAAAGATTTAATTGATATTTGATTGGGAAATAGTTATTTGAATAATTACACTCTATCTACTAATTTTATTTTAAAATTATTTTGGACTTAAGTTTATATGAGATATTTGTATAATATTTTCATAACTAATATTTAAGCAAGTGTTTTAAAATAGTTTTATTTTAAATATTTTCGAATATATATATTTGGATAAGTAATTTAAATTATTTTAAAGTATTTGAACTCGGTAGATTTTCAGTGGAAATGAATAAATATTTGGAAATATATTCCGCGTAAGGAAAAATGATTTGAAATTTATTTTCAAAGAATTGAAATGTAGGAAGTGATTTGAAATTTGTTTTCAAATGGTTGAAGTGTTAACATTATATCTTACGAAGATATTTTGGAAATAAATAATTGGGGGAAAATTATTTATATCTTGGTGATTGTTGTGAATGTTGATTGATAGTTAAATAACCGACTATCAATATTGGCCTTTTAATGGCATTTGAATTTCGATGCGACTGGGGGTCTGAGTCCAAATGGAAATTCGAAAACCACATCCAACCTTCGTGATTGTGAGGGATCTTTTATTTAAAAGATCAAAGTGGAAATTAGCTGTGATTTATGTGAAATCTGAATGAAAACTTATTTTTAAAATAATCACTCGTTATTTGGATTGGCCAGGAGAGGACTTTGTGTCATAAAACCTATTCCGAATAATGATACGATGAAATGGGATAGCATTTGAAGATGGTGTTGAAGACCGGGTATTTTCGAAAGCGAAAGGATTAACTATCGATTGTCTCTACACCGGGTTGCTCATGTATAGAGATTTTATCACCATTTGTGATGGGGATTCCGAACGTGATAAGTGAATATTCGGATTGGCAAGTGCTTCTTTGAAGTGCCTTCTTGCTCCGTTCGATCCCAGAACGGACTTGTATGGATGTGTCTCGGACGTTACACTTTGAGATGTATAGCTGGTTTCTATCAAATACATTTCTGTTGGTGGAGGAGAATATATTCTCTTAGCATAACACCCTTCTCTGAGACGTACGAGCTCAGAGGTTATGTAGTTGATGGTTACTAGTGATACGTTCCTAATTTGGTAATGTAGCATACGAAGTGTTGTTGATCATTTGTTTGATCGAAGCACGGCTTTGTTAAAAGCGTAGCTTTATGGATGAGACTTCGTCGGACCTCACAACCCGAAAAAGGTTGAAACAGGAAGGACGAGGCAAGGTTAGTTGGGGGTGGCGCCCCCTAAGGGTATGTCATTTCCTTCTGGAAAAGGGTTGTATCATGGTATGGAGCCTAGATATTTATCCTATGTGGTTGCTGCTAATTTATTATACTTTGTGGTTGTTGCTTTGTTGTCGAGGATCCTCGGATAAAGGTCGCAAACGACCGGGGGATAGCATACTCGTGCAGTAGTTACCTAGTTACAGAGGTAACCCGGCCTTGTGTTGTCAGAGATCCGGTTAGGTTATCGGGACGTCCCTCTAGAGGCATACCCATGTGGCAATAGGAAGTTCCTTAGCCTGACCATTTGTTGGAAATCCAATCTCCAATACACGCCTTGTATGGTTTTAGTTGTATAACATGCCATTCTTAAATGGTAGCTATAGCGGGCATAATATAATGGTACCTATGCTGGCTAAGATTAATAATATAATAAGGTTTTCTGCACTACGCACTAAAAATAATATCAAAATGATTTTGCGTATCAAGCATGTTTGACTATCATAAGGAGAAATATCCTCCAATTGTGCACTTGAATTGTGTGTGCAGGGAGGCCTCATGGAGCATAGCGGATTTCTTTTCCTTTCTTTGTGAAAATAACTGTTTTTAAGATCTCACACTAGTCCCATGACCGACCTTGCTTAATACAATGTGATAGGGGGTTCTCGCTTTGCTTTTGGTGGCGAACGGGAGACTCTTACCCCTACATGTCCTCAAGGAGGGGTTGACTTACTGGTTAGGGGGTCGAGAGGCCGGTCGTAAAAGCAACTGCGAGGTACCATTGTTAGCAAAGGCGGGGCTGGGATGGTTGAAAAGCCTACCAGTCGAGAGTGGCCCCTGTCGATGGTTGAAAAGCATAGACCGTTACATTTTTGGTATCAGGGCTTTTGGTTAAGCGGCAACCTTGGCTCTAGTGGGGATTACTCAGTAGAGATAGAGTCAGTAGTACACTAGAATGAGTTGAGTGTATTAATAGATATGAGCGCGTATTATTTAGTGAATATAAAAATTATTCTATATTGTGTTGACTTATCGGTTGATTGTTTATAGATTCCGGTCGGTGCCGTTTGGCCAACTGTATCGATAGGGGTTTCTAAACTCTTAACGAGATAAACCGACACAGTATTGTTTTAAAATCGGGTAAATGAAATAATTTTACCTAAATTATTTTCATATATAAAAGGAAATAATTTTCCATAAATTATTATAGTATATGGTTGCTTGGTGTAACGGCCCGTAAATTTTAATAAATAAATTGGTTAATTTATTTAGATCTTTATAATTAAATTAGAAGGAAATAATTTTTTTATAATTTTTAATGAAGCAAATGTTAAAAATGAAGTATAGCAATGGTTATTAAAAACTAATTTTTGACAATTGAAGTGAAATCACATTGTAAATGAAATAAGGTAAATTGTTGCACTTGGGTATAAAAATTGAAATAAGTAAATAAATGTAAGTGTTGTATAAATAAAAGAAATTTGAAATTTGTTAATGAATTTATAATGGGAATGAAATGTAAGAATGTTGATGTAAGCTAATAAATAATTAATTCAATGCAATTCCAATTAATTGAAACAATTGTAGGGTTATGATTGATTGTAAATAGTAGTAAATAAATTTAATACAAGAAAAACAAAGGTAAATATTGAATTAAACAATGAATTAATAATAAATAGTAATTGAATAAAATCAATGTTCTATAATAATTGTTTGGAAATGATAACTTATATAAATGTGGTTAAGAGTTAGTGGCAACAATTATTATAAAGTAATCTTTATTTAGTCCATTAAATCAAAATTTATAAGTTGGAAATAATGTAGATGTTATATATAGCTGCAAATTGAATATAAGGAAACAAGTGTAGATATTTAACTAATTGGTGAATTGGTATAAAATTTATGATAATAGGATGAGAACAGTGTATGTAATCAATTTCAACATTTGTCAATTAGTGATAACATACAAGTGTAATTAAACGTTAATGGTAACAATTATTATAAGTTAACCATTTATTTAGTCTATTAAATTAAAATGGTAATCAATTGCAATAAATCTAAATTAAATGTTACACTAATGTAAATTAAGGTAATAATTGGGAATAACGTAAATTTTATTCATAATATGATAATTAGTTGAATTAAAAGAATGGAAGGCAGGATTTATTAATTTATTGAAATTTAGAGTTAAATAATTTGATTAATTGCAAATAAGTGGAATTAAATATTAAAAAAATTACGTTATTTGAAATTAAGATGGAATGTGAGAACATTAATGTAATAGTTTTGAATCCAATGTTAAATCCTTCGTTTTGACAATAATAAAGGGATTAATTATTAATTTATTTAATTAAATGGAACTATTGAGAATTTAATTTATAATATCTAAATATAATGAAATTGAAAATGTAACACTGCAATTGATAGATTATTCAACTTTAAATTGAAATCTAAACTTGTTTAAATTATTGTACATGATTAAGAAGTATAAAAGTGATAAAATTATCAATTTTAGAATTTAAATAAAAAATTGGATTTTATTTAATTAATTATTAAATTATTTAATTAATGAAAAATAGCTATTTTGCCACTGACTCGGATTTTGACGAAACTAGTTTCACCGGATCCGTAACGGTGAATTATTGTAGGATTTCAAGTTTCATAACGATCAGACTTGTCATTTGATCGTACAAACTAGAAACGTCCAGAAATCAATGAAATTGAAATCAATTGAAATCAATTTGAAATAATTTGATTTTGTTATAACTTCTTCATACAATGGAATTTGGACCTATAACCTGTTCCATTGAATTTAAAATATTTTAAAACATCTATTTTGATATATGAGTTGACCCAATTTTGTTCCGAAGTCAGAACGGGCTTTTCGGGCCACTTTATCGTTGAAATCCAATCGTTCCGATGCATTCTTATTTCAGCTTGCCTATTTATACCTTGTCATAAACCCTAGCCTACCTCTATTTCTCATTTGTTCGTGCGTACAATTCCTCTTCACCTCCTCATTTCAATGGCAGACAATTCCAAATGCAATTGCAATTCAAAAATCAAATTAAACTTTCAAACTCCACAAAAAATTTAAGAAAAAATATATATCAAAGCTCTCGATGTACGCATCTCAGATCTACAGTTCGTTTTTGGTTTTGAATCATCATTTGTCAAGAAATCGAGATTGAACCATGGCCGTTCATATTGGATTTTCGACGATCCAATGATTGATCTTCAGCTTTTGGACGATCGGGAAGCACCATGATGTAGGGGAAGGAAAGCAGGCTCCGTAGGCGTTGTCGTTCGCCGTAGTTTCCTCGAAATTCGCTAGAAATGGCACGAGATGTGGCGGAGGCGGTGGCACAAGGGGGGTCGCGTGCCACGTGGAAGGCACTGAATGGTCGGCTCGGTTTGTGGGAGCGTGGCCATGTCTTTCGATCGGCGTGGATAACCTCGAGGCGGCGGCATTTGTATCGAATTGATGACGGCGCGAATACCTAAGGTCACGATTTTAGGGTTCTGGAGCAGTGGACGAATGCGTGTTGATGGAGGTGACTTGTACACGTTTTTATTATATTTTATTTTTCATTGATTTCAGATTTAAATATTCTAATCGCAATAACTTTTATGTACGAGGTCCAATTCACACGCGGTTTTCTCCGACGGGATCGTAATAAAATTCTGGACATTTTGGCGCTAGTTTGGACGAATTCGAAGACCGTTCAATTTTTGGGTTTAAATTGGATTTAAATTCAATTTAAATTCAAAAGGTGAGTGTTTTAACCCACTCACAACTTCTAATTTTTTTTATGTGTATTAAATTAATTTCTGATGTGATTTGAAATTTATTTCTGGCTGTTTAGTATATTTTTATCATCATTCCAGTTAAATTTTATATATTGAATTAAACTGTTATTTAATTTATTACTGCATAAAAACTGCCAGTTAACTTTTCATTTAATTTATTATTGAATATAATCTGCTAGTTGATACCTGTTGTTTATTATCCGTTATATATTGATGTTATTGATTGAATTGGATGAATGGATGTTGTATTTTATATTGTTATAAACTGCAAATTGTAATGCACTTTATTTCATTCGGGACTGCGCTTTGAAATGATATAACCGTATTTTTATTTTAAATTACGGATTGAAATGATAAATATCCGTATCACTTGACCAAAGGGTAGAAAATTATATACAGACACTGTGGTCTATATATAAAAATATTTTTAATCGATTTTCTATGGTTTGTAAAGAAATATATGGTTTTATGAGATATTTATTGGGATATTTTACAAATGGTATTTTATATATAGTTAAATTCTTGGTTTTAAACTATGTATAAAACTGGTTTAAAGTATAAAATAAGTTTAAATAATAAAGTTTGATTTAGTAAAATATAATATGGATAAGTAATTACTTAAATTATACTTTAATATAGAGTTATATTGATTTTTATAAATCAAGGTTGCGATGACAGTCTTGAAATTGATTGAGATTTTATTTAATTAAGAGTTATATTTAATAAGAACCCATTTGGAATTTATTGAAATTGAGATTTTAAAGGAATATTGTTTTATAACTTAATTCGGGTTTAAGGTGATATACCAAGTCTAAATAAATTGAGGAATATTCATTTATTAAAATTTGAAGTTTTATTTAAGGGATATTAGATTTCTTAAGTAAATATTTCAAAACTGAATAATAATAAAGTAAATTTGGTGTGTATATATATATATTTGAATTATAAAAATTTAGTTTTGAAATATTGAATATTTAACCTTTGAAATATATTAAATTTGGAATGGTCTATTTGTAAACCGAATTGAATTGAAATTTATGATTTAAGGATTTGGTAAAATTTAAAATTTAGAAATTTGGTTTTTTGGAGTTGATTTGTGAAATTTAAGAAGCTAGATTATTTTATAAAATATTTTAATATTTAAACCATGTAAGGGGTGGAAGTTATGTTCCAAAGTTATAAATTTAAAAGTATTACGTTTTGGAAGTGTTATAGTTTTAAGTCTTTGGTTTCGAAATTTACAACTTTGAAATACTATGATTTTAAAATGATATCATATTGATTTGGTTTTTAAAACGAAAATGATATCGTATTTATATGGTTTTGAAATGATTATTATATCTTGGTTTTGAAGTATAAATTATTTTGAAAAGACCGCGGTGTTATAATAACGTTGGGTTGTTAAAGAAAGCGGGATTGGAAGTTGTCATACCTCTGCCAACTCCGAAAACCACTTTACCAACCTTGTACGCGGTGGAGATTCCAGAATGAAGTAGGATGGTGGCAGCGTTTTCTTTGAAGTAAATGCGTGGACCCGACTCCCGTGAGTTGGCATAGGATGACTAAAACAGCAGCGATTGATGGGCTAAGAAGGTAGCACCTTTTATCGGACACATCCCTTCGATATTATATACTCTGACTTTGGATTGATTCGGTGGCACTTTTGATTTTTGATTTGGGGGCGTGGCTGGAGGTGGGCGGTAGTAGTTGCTGCGCGTTACCACCGGCCTGGAAGCGTAATTGGTATATCTACCCTGGCATTGCCTAGTTGTGCCATGTCACCTACCCTAGCGCACCTTGTACGAGTTTGGATTTCTCCCGTAGCCCGTGTGGCATCCTCTGGTAGCTTCCCGATAAGGAGGGACTATGATATTGGATGGACTACTGGGACTATTACGTGTTAAGGGGAATATTGGGTCACTCCTTAATGTTATTTAAAAGTAAGTTTATTTTAGTACAGACATTATTATAATAGCGAAATATTACTACATAGTAAATAATTTAACGGATCCTTAGAAGATGTGAATCCCAAGCATCTCTTAAGTTACTGCACTCATGTTAGACACTGGATAGGAGATGTCAAATCCCGTAAACATCTCTGTCGTCATTCCACTCATATTATTTACCATTTATTTAACTTACATAAGATCTTTTAGTTCTGACTCGAGTGTTTTGTATTTTCAATTCGCTTGGGTCAGCCTGAGCATTTCAGGATTTGGAAGACCGTATTCTAGAGGATGAAGACGAAGATTTATTATTATTTATTATAGTATTCACTGCATAACATTGTTCCGCTGCATTATTATTGATTATTCTATGGAATGTGTAACTCTGATATATAGGTAAGTATAATCGAATATTTTGTAAAACAGCTTAATGAAATGTATATTTGATTATTCTATTTTATCATTCCGCTGCAAGATTCTATTTTTTCTCTGCTTTTTCTTATTTACCCCATAACAATCCACCCTTTTGTATAGTTGAGTCCGACATGTGTGGTTTATCGTTGATTTAAAGCGTACAAAAAGGCGGAACGTTACACATGGTTGCTAGGAAGTGATAATATTAAATTATTATAATTGTCGTATGAGGAATTGAAATCAAAACCAAAAGCTAAGAAATTAAAATCTATATATAAATGGGATTTGTAAATGTGATTTATAATTTAAAATAGAAATCCAGAGAAATAGTTGAAAGAATTTGAAAGGATTTGAGATTGAAATTTCAAAAGATTTAATTCCTTTTGAGTTTGAAAATGGTTTTCAGAGGTTTTGGAAAAATGTTTCTAAAAGGGATGAAAGCCTTAAACTCTTTTCAGTCATTGGAAAATAATTCTGATGATGATGCGACATCATCGGTGTTCATTTTCGAGTTTCTAGAAGAGGAATTGTTGCCAAATTGTTTAAATGGAAGTCGTTTGCAAACTGGGTTTGGAAATTTAAAAGATAATTTGAATTGATTTCAAAAATGATTTTGAAATGTTGGAAAGACTCTGGAATTTGATAAAAGTAATTATGGAATAAAATTTATCAAGGTGGAAAAATAAAATTGTGAATGAATAAATGAATTTACAATTGCAAGCAAATGAAAGTGAAATGGAATGTTGAAATTCATTTCAAATTTGTAAGTAAATAGAACTGGAATTGGAATTGAATTTCATTTGTGATAAACAAAGCAAAGTATTGAAATAAAATTAGTAAGTGAAACTAATTAAAGGAATGAAAAAATTAAATACGGTTTGAAATGAATTGAATTCAAATTTATAAATGAAAGGTAAATTGAATTCATATGGAATTTGAAATCTAGTTTAAATATAAGTAGATATTAACTGAAGTGGCAAATTGAAAATAAATATAGGAAGTAAGTAAAATTCTTGTATCAAACTTAAGAAAATGAATGGTGTAATTCTTAAGTAAATTTGATATATAAAATATACAAGTAAATGATTGAGTGATGATTAAACTAGAAATTGTGAAATGGTAATTGTGAATAAGGAGATGAAAATCAATATGAATAAAAGAAAAGAAAAATTGATATATCTATAATCAATTATAATAAATACGTAGGATGTATGTATATTGTTATATTCGCATAGCGATTTGATCCATAATTCGAGCATAGAATTTCGAGATAATTATATCGATCCGAGTTGGAATTTTTCACCCGATTTTCGACGGTGAACTCTGGATATGGATTTTTGGTCGATTCTGGAAATTCTTTGTCATAGTTTAGGATTATGCAAGGAGAATGACGGTTTTTGATCAAGAAATCAGATCTGAGTCCGCACTAGGAAGTCGGGTGGACGATACTAGTTCGGAAGTGAAATTGTGTGATCGAGTAAGCGATTGAATTTGGTATTGCATACGAATGATATACGGACATCATACGGGTTTGAATGAAATGGATATTGGTATTTCATAAAGAAATGTATAAAATGGTTTTGAATGTTGTGATTAGACATTATTGTTAAAAAAGATTTACAGGTGTTATAAAGGCAAAAGGGAATTGGGATTTTGATTTCGAAGATAAAAATTTATATTGCTCGAAGAAGGTATGTATTTTAAATTTCAGTATGAAATTTGATGACTTTATTATCCAACCGCTTGGCTTTTCATTTTCTATTTTAATTCTGGGGCCCCGTTGTGGCATTTTGTAGTCATACCGAGCTAGCCGCGTAAAGGAGACGCTGAATTTTTCGAAAATTTAGGGAGTTAGAAAAATTTTGAGAAATTTTTTATAATTTAAAATTTGTATTTAAATTTAAATTTGAATTATGAAGGAAATAGTATTGTTTGGAATCTAAGGAAGATTTTGGAAAGCTAATTGAAGTGATAAGGAGTCTTTAATAAAAAGGTTTGTTTTGGCAAGTTGATAAAATTGTTTGGTTCTGGGAAAATGATAAACGGGTTAAAGGATCAATCTTTTTAACTAGTAATTTAGAGATGAAATTCTTTTAAAAGAGGGGGGGGGGTGTGAATTTGACAACCCAGAATTTTGAACATTTGAAATTGAAATATTTAATTGATTTTAAATATTTGGAAGTTAATTTAAACTTGAATTTCAAACATTGCTACGAATATTGCAATTAAATTTATTGAATTCAATAATGTGAAGTTGGGTAAAAATTTGTACCTTCAATTTTAAGCTGATTAAAAATAATTGAAAGGCTTAGACAATTTATATTGATTATACTGAAGATGAAGGAAGCTTCAGAATTGAATTTGAAAGTAATTTGTCCAGTTTTGAATTCGTATCGTTTAAATCATATTTAAAAATAGCCTTCCGGGGCACAGTTTTGAAATTCGATGAAACCAGTTCCATTGGATTCGTAACAGTATATTATTATCGAATTTCAATTATCATAGTGTTTGGAGTGATCATTTGGCCGTACGATAAGCAAACGTGCTGAAAATTGTATTAAATTAATTTAATAGTTGGGTCCATAAAGCTATCTTCTCCATACGATTTAATTTGGACTCGGAACCTTTTCCATTGCTCTCGGAATAGGAGTTTAACATTATAAACACCTAGCAGCATGCCTCGAGTAGAGATCGAGATTCAAGTTGCATTTATCAAAACGATTTAAATTTAAATTTAAATTTAAAATAAAAAATATAGAAAATCTCGTTACTATTGCAAACATTGACACGTTGAGAAATGTTAAACACGTGTTTATCTTTCTCTTAATTTTTTTTCACGCGTTTGTAATTAAAAGAAAAAAAATAAATATAGCCGAGCCTTTTTATTTTCGATTCAAAATCAATTCCTCTCTTTCAAAAGAAATTTATGGCAGATCTTCACGAAGAAAAAAAAATTAAAATTAAAACGACATCGTGATCGAAGTCGCACTCTCGCATAGAGTAGGCGACAAGGGTTTGTCAAAGGCGGTAATGGGGGATGCTCGACGTTCGATTGTCAAGGGTGGAGTAGGCAGTCGCGAGATCTAGGGCTGAGTTGTGTCGCACATAAGCATGGTAGTGGATTCGCATGGCAACTGGAAGGGGCCGCGAGCGATGTCACGGTAGGATGGGTCAGGTCAGAGCATCGATTTTGGATTGAGAGAGCAGTGACGGATTTGAGGATACGGCGTCGTCGGAGGAGGGTCGTTTCAGTCAAGTCACAAGGCCAGGTTAAGCGCAACGACGATGGGAAGCGTACAAAAGTAACGACATTCGCGATGGTCGCGTTCGTTCGACATGCCTTGATGCCGTGAGATTTGCGATGGTATGGCGTTCATCGGCAGAAAGAAGTCGATCGATGGTGGCTTGGTTCTCTCTTTTACTGTAAGGTATTTAGTTTGTCAATTTATTTTCGAAAATTGAAACCTAGTGTATATAAATGCAGATCATTCAATATTAAATAAAATATATACAGCAATGGGAAGATGATTATATATATATATATATATGTATGTATGTATATGTATATTTATACACATACCTGTTTCATTTAAAAGAACATCTAGAGATTTTTATAAATAAGGGTTTTAAAGAAAAATATATAGAAATTTTAATTGAGATTATTTTATAAATTTTGGAATATATATATATACACTATTTTCAAATGGATATCTATTTTCGAAATAAAAATAAATATACATATACAAAATTCCAGCTTTAGTTTTAGATATTTAAAATAATGAGTTTATGGTGAATAATTAGTTTAATTGATTTATTCAATTATTTTGGTTGCCAAAGATTATTCGAAAAGGAAATTTTGTTTTAACATTAATTTATTAGAAATAAAATTATTAAAGGAGAAATTGGTTTAAATAAAACCATTAGTTAATTAAATTATCAAAACGAAAATTGATTATTCGATTTATTTCAAATATTAATAGATTGTATACTGTTTATTCAAGGTCAAAATTATGAAGAAAACAAACTGGAATGAAAATGGATTATATGCAAAGCAAAGGTGAGATCTTCTCACTCTATTGGAATTTTCATTTAAATTTTAAATAGTTAAATTTTAAATTATTGATTGTGTGCTTGAATGATAAATTGTAATCATTTGTATTGGATTAGACCCTACGCACCGCATAATAGCGGAAGATATTATATAAACCCATATACCGCGATATTCCACCTCGAAGTGGAATTGGTATTATATATGTATTTGGAGTGATTGATTTCCCGCATTATATAGCGGGTGAGACCCTAGCGCCGCATAATAGCGGATGATATTATATTGATCGCATATACCGAGATATTCCACCTCGAAGTGGAATTGGTATTTAATTGTTGTGATAACGTCTGTGGATGCAGGGAAACAGGTTGGAGGGATCCAACTAGATTCCTCAAATATTTGAATCGTTTCATATGTTGTGTGTTGATTATTTATAATCTGTGTAAGACTACATTTGTGATTGAAATCGTTGAAGGCTATAGTTCAGCCGAACATATTTTTGGTATTGTAGGATACCAGAAAAAAAATTGATTTTTTAAATTCAAGTTGAAAGTTTATTGTAAATTTATTTCTGAAAATTGTATAAATTTAAAAGAAGGAATTTTACAAGGATATAATTTTATTTTTGTAACCTATTGAATAAATTCCAAAAATATTGGAAAGAATTTTAATAAATGGATTTCAAGTAGTATTATTCAAAAGTTGAAGAATTTATTTTAAAATACAAATTTTAAATAGTTTGAAAAAAATAAATAAAGGGATCTATTTTTAAAAGGTAATGAATTTGGAAATCAATTTGAAAATTAATTTGGTGTTTAAAAATAAATCTTTAGGAAATCAATATGAAAATTGATTTGGTGTTTGAATGAAAACCGTTTTGGTGTTTGAAAGTGAATATTTAGAAATCGATTTTTTCAAAATCATATATCAGTAGATATTTGGAAAATTGAAATTCACAATGGGAATTTAAAAAGGAAAGGGCAATTTGTTTTAAAAATAAATATTGATTTATTTTTAAAGTGTGGAAAGAAATTTGCGGATTTGGAATATAAATTGAGACAAATCAAGAAGAATTTATTTATTGATTTAAATGGTCCATTTCGAAATGGAAGCTGCATTTTCCCCGAAAAGCCGAGTATGTTTATAAAATAGCTTTCAAAATTAAAATTTTTGAAGTTGGTTTTAAAAAGAATGTTTTGTAGAAATTATTTTCTTATTTTATTTGAAAATATTTAGAGTATGGATTTATATTAATTGATTATAGAAGTGATTATTTAAAGATTTAATTGATATTTGATTAGAAAATGGTTATTTAAACAATTACACTCTATCTGATAATTTTATTTTAAAATTATTTTGGACTTAAGTTTATATGAGATATTAGTATTATATTTTCATAATTAGTATTTAAGCAAGTGTTTTAAAATAATTTTATTTTAAATATTTCCAAGTATATATATTTGGATAAGTAATTTAAGTATTTTAAAGTATTTGAACTCGGATGATTTTAAGTGGAAATGAATAAATATTTGAAAATATATTCCGCGTAAGGAAAAATTATTTTAATTTTGGTTTAAAAGAATTGAAATGTGGGAAGTGATTTGAAATTTGTTTTTAAATGGTTGAAGTGTTAAAATTATATCTTGCGATGATATTATTGGAAATAAATAATTGGGGTAAAATTATTTAAATCTTGGTGATTGTTGTGAATGTTTATTGATAGTTAAATAATCGACTATCAATAATGGCCTTTTAATGGCATTTGAATTTCAATGCGACCGGGGGTCGGATTCCAAATGGATATTTGAAAACCACATCGAACCTTTGTGATTTGATGGATCTTTTAAAAAGATCAAAGTGGAAATTTGTTGTGATTTATTTGAAATCTGAATGAACACTTATTTTTAAAATAAGCGCTCGTTATTCGGATTAGCCGGGAGAGGACTTTGCGTCATAAAACCCATTCTGAATAATGATACGACGAAATGAGATTGCATTTGAAGATGGTGTTGAAGACCGGGTTTTTCGAAAGCGAAAGGATTACATGTTGAATGTCTCTGCACCGGGCTGCTCCGGTTTAGAGATTTTATCATCCTTCGTGATGGGGATTCCGGACGTGATTAGTGAATATCCGGATTTGCAAAGGCTTCTTTGAAGTGCCTTTGGTTCCGTTCGATCCCGGAAAGGACTTGTATGGATGTGTGTTTGACGTTACACTTTGAGATGTAAAGCTGGTTTCATGTAAAATACATTTTTATTGGTGGCGGAGAATTTATTCTCTTAGCTTAACACCCTTCTCTAAGATGTACGAGCTCAGATGTTATGTAGTTGATGGTTACTAGTGATACATTCCCAATTTGGTAATGTGGCATACGAAGTGCTGCTGATCATTTGTTGATCGAAGCATGGCTTTGTGAAAAGCGTAGCTTTGTGGACGAGACTTCGTCTGACCTCACAACCCGAAAATGGTCAAAACAGGAAGGATGCGGCAATGTTATTTGGGGGTAGCTCCCCCTGAGGGTATGTCATTTCCTTCTTGAAAAGGGTTGTATCATGGTATGGAGTCCAAATATTTAACCTATGTGTTTCTGCAAATTTATTATACTTTGTGGTTGTTGCTTTTTGGTTGAGGATCCTCGGATAAAGGTCGCAAACGACCAGGGGATGGCATACTCGTGTAGTAGTTACCTAGCTACAGAGGTAACCCGGCTTTGTGTTGTCAGAGATCCGTTTAGGTTCTCGGGACGTCCCTCCAGAGGCGCACCCATGTGGAAATAGGAAGTTCATTAGCCTGACCATTTGTTGAAAATCCAATTTCCAATATGTGCCTTTTACGGTTTTCGCTGTATAACCTGCCATTCTTAAATGGTAGCTATAGCGGGCATAATATAATGGTACCTATGCTGGCTAAGATTAATATTATACTTTCGAAAGGTTTTCTGCACTATGCACTAAAAATAATACCAAATGATTTTGCGTATCAAGCATATTTGACTATCATAAAGAAAAATCTCCTCGAATTGTGCGCTTGTATTGTGTGTGTGCGGGGAGGCCTTATGGTAGTTTCATTTTCCAAAAGCATAGCGGATTTCTTTTCCTTTCTTTGCGAAAATAACTGTTTTTAAGATCTCACAATAGTCCTATGACTGACCTGGAGTTTATTGTTCCCTTTCTAAATTTTGGGTGCCTGTAATTTTCTATACGGCCAGCCTAGAGTCAGGTTATCGGTTATTCGAGAGCGAAGTCAAGAAGTTGTGGAGATCAAAAGGCAAGCTGGATGGCGAGACGTATCATTATACTATGTATTATCCGCTGCATTGGGATTGTTGCAAATTCAGTTTTAACATGGATTAGTTGTCGTAAATGCCTAGTGTTGTATTGTATTGTTGTAAACTCTGATAATGTGATGTATATACTGATATAGTGCTTTTGTTTTAAAGATTATTCATTTATCTATTATATTTGTTCCGCTGTGAAATGTGAGATTTTGTTATTGTCTTCTGTTTCTTCTTTTATTTTCTTCTTCTTTAACCCTAGCGGTTCGGTTTTCCGGCATTCGACTGTGCGGCATTTGATACAGTGGACGTATTGATGTCGACTTTCGAAAGTCGAAAAATTTGATGAATTTATCATCATTTATTTTATTTTGAATTAAATTGTGAATTAATTTGGTATTTTCCAAATTAAATAGATATTTGTTTGTTTATTAAAATAAGTATACATAAATGTGATTTTAAATAGAATTTCTAATTGGAAATTCAGAAATAAATATTTTGAATAATATATTTATTATAAACTTAATTGTGGATTAATTTGAAAATTTTGAATAAATATATTTTTGAATATATATAGATTGAAAAATAAATTTTAAATAAAATCTTGATTTTGGAAACTCAAAATGTAAATATTTTATAAAATTAATTGGATTTAAAATTTATATTTTAAAACAAGAATGAATAAAGTTTTTAATATACATATACATACATATATACACACATACACACATAAATCTTTTGAGATTAAATAAGATTTGATAAAAAAATAAAATTACTTTTCTTTTATATATATTTGGAAATTAACAAGGAAACATATATATGTTTAGAATTGGTTTGTAAACTTTTATATAATGAGATTTTATAAAAGATTTAGAATACTTTTATTTTATAGTTAGTACATATGTAAATAAACATTTAACTTTGATATGAATATATCTTTTGTAATATAAGTATAAGAATTAAATTACACATGAGTTAAATTAATTAACAAATTAATAAAGGATTTAGAACAAAATCTATAAATTAAATTAAATAAACGGGTAAACATAAATTTGTAAATAAAAATGAAGTAAGGGTTTAAAACATAAAAATCTTTGTTTGTGACATTTGTAAAATAAGGGGATGCATTCATATTACAAGTGTTAGTTAGTGTTAACCAGTGGCAAAAGAATCAAATTTTCTTTTCGAAATTTAATTTCATAAACAAATATGTAAGAAAGAAAATTTGTAAACCAAGTTATTCTCAATTCAAAAATCTCAAAATGAAAATAAATTAGAAAATTAATCAGAACAAAGAAATCAAAACAGAAAAAAAAATGTGAAACCTGGAAAATCAAATGCAAGTTCAAACCAGGTTCAAACAAAGATCAACAATCAACATTTCTAGATCAACTCAATATCAACTACAGATCAATATCTATTTCCAAATTTCAAAAATCAAGTCCTCTATTTAAATATCCAGTTGAGCAAACTTTTAAACCCAAATATTATTTCTGGTTTGCATGTATTGGATATATGTTGATAAATATGTTGTATGAATGAAAAATGTTTGGAAACCAGGAAATGAAGCCTATGTTTGAATTTCAGACCGAAGAGCAATTAAAATGAAAATCATAGCTATCCATCTAATCAAATTCATGCTATGATCAGTGAAAGAAAAGTGATTGAATGAATGTAAATTCTTTTTTAAAAATAAATTAAAGTGAATAGATTAAGTAAATATTTTGAAAAAGGGATTTTGCAGGGATGATAAATTCGAATCAAAAATTCGATTATCTAGATTTCATAATTGGTTATATGATTGGAATCACATTTGAAAAAGATGAATTTTAATAACGAATTCAATATTTTTAGATTAGTATTGGTTGTGAAATTTATAATTGAATGGAAATCATGTTTTCACCAAAATCCGATGATCGATGCCAACAGGGTTCATTGTGATTTGATTGGAGGGTAGTTCGAGGATTGATAGTTAAGGGAAAAATGGCTACAGGGTCGTCAGATCGTCGGAGCGGTCAGGATAAGGTGGATTAGGGTTTAATGGATTATCTTGCTCGATGGGGAAAACAAGATCGCTGTGACATCTTCATTGCATCGTGTGGGAGTAGACCGGATGGAATCGAGTCATGGATAAGTGGTGATGCTTGGGACGCGAAGGCGGGTTGAACGGTAGTTGGAGGCATCGTGGCGAGGGCTGTTTCTGATGGGTGTTGGTTTCCAGGTTGTGTTGAACAACTTGATTTTGCTTTCAGACGAGACTAATGAAGCTGTGTGGTCGGAACGACTGGGGGAACCCAGGTGACTCGTTGATGGCCGAAGAAATGATCAAAGGTGGTCGGCTGAGGCATACACATGCATAAGGGGATCACCTGTATCTGGTGAAGTATGAGTTTGGGTAGAACTCGGGTCTAGCTCATGGTATTTCGTTGAATGGCGGGAGCTCGGGGATTAGCTCGAGCGTTTTGATAAATTTGCTCAGGTCTCCCTTAAATAACAAACAAGTTTTCAAAAGCAAAACAAAAACGTTGAAGTTTTAAAGGTAAAGCAAGTTTTTAATCAAGTCTTAAAGAATATTTAGGAAAATAAGTTATTC
This sequence comes from Allium cepa, assembly GCA_030765085.1. Taxonomy (NCBI): domain Eukaryota; kingdom Viridiplantae; phylum Streptophyta; class Magnoliopsida; order Asparagales; family Amaryllidaceae; genus Allium; species Allium cepa. The sequence goes on from CM060939.1 coordinate 324,984,230, forward strand.
AAAATTATAAACAAGTTTTAAATTAAGTTTCCAAAGATTTGATTTTAAGTCAAAAATATGTTTAAAACTGTTTTGGGTCTAAATAATTATATTGTAATGATCATTTGAACCTAAGTGTTTTAAATTAAATTTGATGATGTAATTAATAAGATAAACTACTAAAGGTGATTAACTTAAGGTAAATTAATGGAGGTAATTAAGAATGATTTCTTAATAAAAGTAATTAAAGGTTAATTAATTAAAGTAATTAATTAAAGTAATTAATTAAAGGATATTTAATTTATGCGATTAATTAGATTAAATAAAGGTGAATTAATTAAGGACTAATGTTTAATTAACTTATGATTGAAAGATAATTACTTAAGGTAATTAATCGAGGGTTAACTAATTTTGTGATTTACTTAAAGTTAATTTATTAATGTAATTAATTAGTAATTGTTAATATAAGTGATTAAGGATTATTACTTATAAATTAAGGATAATTAATTAAATGGTAATTAATTAAGGGTTAATTAAAAATGTAATTAATTAAGAATAACTAATTAAAGAATAATTAAACAATTAGGGGTTAATTATTTAATGATTAACGGTTGATTAATTAATAATTAAAGTGTAACAACCCTGGTTGGAGATTACCGTAAATATTAAATTATAATGAAGATTATAATTTAATATTGGAATTAATTGAATTAATTGGAAGAAAATGATGAATTATATTGTTTATTTGGAATAAACAATATAATATGAATAAATTTTGGGAGAACAATATAAAATAAGGTTTATTTCAAATTAAATGATTGAAGTAAATTTAAGATGAAGGAAAGATGAAGTAAACAACTTAATTGTGATCTTTGAGTTGGAAATTGTCATTGATGGGCTTTAGTAGGAGCATTAAAGGAATATTGGCAATTTATTCCAATATTCTCCTTTTATTGTAAAATAAAAGGGAAAATAAAAGTAGAAAGATTTTATCGTATTAATAGTAATAAACATATGTGTGAGATAAAGTTGTTCCTTTATTTGATGAATTTTGAATATAGAGACGCAACTATATTCAATTAAGATGTACGATTTGGCGATAATGTAATTTATTGTCAAATTGCATCTTTTCTTTATTAAACACAAAGAAAATTGTTAAATAATTGTTTAATCATCATATGCATAATGAATGTGAATTTTTGGGCTAATGAATTGTAAAAATAAAATAAATTAATCATTTCATTTTGATGGTTGGAGTGATTTGGAATAATTAATGGAATTTTGTTTGGGTTGGGGAAATCACATTGGTAATTTAAAACCAATAATACATTTTATTGTAAAATTAAATGTGGGGAATAAGAAGAAAAATAATCTTCTTTTAGTATATAAAAAAATAATGATGGACATGAGTGAAATAAAGTTTCTACTTTATTTCATGAATTTGAATGTAGTTAATTGACTACATTTGATTAAATTGATAATTTGTACAATATTGTGCTTGTTTGCCAATATTGTTATTTTATTAATTAAATATATATATATAAGAATGAGTTAATAAAATAATTAATCATGATAACTATGATTAAAAATGTGAGAAATAATTTAATAATGTCTAAGCATGTCTTTGTTTTGTTTTGGGTACATAACATTTTTTTATTTAACCAATTGTATTAAATTTGCAATTTATTTTGCAATTATGGGAAAATTGGATAAATTGAGCAATAAATGGAAATTTAATAACAAAATTGTAAAACTTATGTTTTGATAATTTTATTAAAAACTAGAAGACATAACGAATCCAACGCATCCAAAATCATTAAAAACATATTAAAAATATAGAAGTTATGAAGATTTAAGCATTGTATAAGTGTAAATTGATCAACTTCATTATTTTTGTTAAGTAATTAATTTTGGGCCTAATTACCTAACCCATACCCATTAGTCTTAATGAGAAACATCTGGAGGAAAAGTACGTTCTTCTTTTCAATTGTATACGGCTTTTCCTCAAAACTTCTTAAACTTAAAAACAATGGCTGTCTTCTCAAACCCTAGCCATAATTAACAAAATTCTTTGCTAAATCAGTAGAAATTCGGGTCTAATTCAACAAGAAGGTAATCTCCATCCTTATCTATCTTGAATTTGAGGGGAAATCCATATTTGTCTATTGTAATTCTTGTTTTGTAATTTATCTTCTCTTGCATGCCTATTTTCAGCAATCATAGGTCCGACAAAGGCGAATTCGAGTTGAAAGCTTCCATCTTCAAGCCTAAATCATCATCTTTTTGCTGCTAATAGGTAAGTTAAGGCTTATAGCAACTGTAAGTGAACAAATTTCAGCAGCAAATAATCTCTTGTTTGAAATATTTGAATAAATATGTTGAATTTTACCTCTGTTCTATATTGATTGATGCTGAAAATGCCTTGTCTTGTTTTGCTCATATCTGGCTCGTCCGGTGTCGGATTGATGCCTCTCTTTTTTCAGATTGTAGAGGACTGATTATAGTTTGTTCGTGTTAACTTTCATTAGGTTTTGAGTCCGTTTGGACCTTCTTAGTTGCTGTCAAAAATGAAAATCCGAGAGGGATTAAGCCCAGAATATTCTAGTAGATGGTTAGTGTTTTCGCCATAACTTTTGTGTTATTTATCAGAATTTTGATTTCTTGGATGATCTGAAATCCTTGTGAAATATGACAAAACTTTCATATTTTCGGTTTTGATTGATTTAGAAGTCTACATAGTGGAAAATTGGCATTTTCATCGCTGTCCTGTGTTGACAGGCAGCGCAAATAATTTCTTTCTTAGTAGTATTTCTATCATAACTTTTTCGGTATTGATCGGAATATCAAAATTTATGAAGTTTTGGAAACCCCAGGCTGTTGGCTATAATTTTTGTATTTTGCGTTTTGTAGAATTTCGAAGTTTTCATGGTGGAAAATTGATGTTTTGCAATGTTGGTCTGTTATGAACTGCCCCAATATTGATGTAATTGTTCGACTTTGATGATTTCATTTGCATGCTTTTGCAAGAATTTTACTACGAAATTCGATGCTAACATTTGATTCTTTTGTCCAGAAATGGACTAGTAAATTAAGATTGTGACTTGAATTTAAATTTGATTTAAAATTTGAATATCGGTTTTTGCCGATTAAATTGCAAATTGATGTTTTTATGAGTTTTAAAAATCCGAATAAATTGCATAAAATCTTATAAAATCACGGTTTGAGTAATAAATGTTTTTATACATTGTTAAAGGTTTTTAAACAATTATTCTTTATTTTCTAGGCTTTTAAAAATCATTAAAATTCTTTAAATGATAGGTTTTCACTCAAAATCCTTTAGATAAATTTCTATAAATTGGTTTAAAATCCCGTTTTCTCTAGTAAAATATATTATAATTAATTTTATTTACTTTAATTACTTTGATTCTTTTTCGGACGTATAAGGAAATAAATTAAACGATTTAGCAAATCCACGAGGTATGGGACTTGAGTATTTACTTTATCGGTTAATTTCGGACTTGTACTGCCGAAAAGATTTTGAGGAATCATTTGATTTCCTCCTTGATGTTAACCACATTGTGGTATGAGTTTGAGATTATATTAGTCCATTTGGCTAATACGTATAGTCCGAGATCTCCTATTCGGGAGTATATACGAGATTAGGACTATATTGATGGAGATATACTTGCCAATGATATGAGGCAAAATTTTGATGGAATTTGATGAGTTTGATGTTTTTATGGAGTTTCTACTCGTCGATGAGATGAGACGGGTTTAGCATCTTATACCATATGCCGATGACATGAGGCGATTCTTTTGATGATGTTGATGATTTCTTAGTGTGGCACGAACTAGCAGCTAGAAAACCGCTAAGTGAGATCGTATGGTATGGGACATACGTTACCACTTTCCGGGTTACTATCCGAGAGTTGTTGACACATTCTGGGAAAACTACCAGTACTTAGAGTCCCGATCGGGTTAAGTAATACTTGACTCGATCACTTTTGATGGTGGGGACTAAGCGGACACCGATTGGAGTGAGGTGCTTCAATCACTTTTGATGGCGGCTGTTCGGGGAGAATATAGATGACTTCATAGACCGGATTAATTCGAGATGAGGATTCCGGTCGAGAGATGGATATGGTACCATGATGGTGAACAGTACTAGTAAATAGCACGTGCAACATGCTTTTGCATGTAATAATTGGCCAATATGAGATTTCTTTTATGAGTTATGATGATTTCGATTTCACCATTTTTGATGTGTTTACCTAGCCTTATAGATGTAAATATGGAAAATATGATTTCTTTGAGGATTTTGGTGATTTCGAATTTTATGGATTTGTACTTGGGATTTATATACGACTTGAGAGATTTATTTATTCATGTATAATGTTTGAATGTTTTCCCTTATATCATATACATGAATTCCTTCAGATTAACCCAAGTATATGTATATGCAAACCACCATAGAGACATAGTGAAGTTACTTGATATCAACCCTAAATGTTCATACCTACTTATGTTATCCCATTGCGAAGCTCTTCTCTTTACCTTATCGTATTCCTTTCTAACGATAAGATTCAGTTGCCTGACCCGTGTGTTTATCACTCGGGTCAGACCGAGTTGTTTCAGGTTAGCTATCAGTTACGGGACTTTGCTTTGATGCATCTGCTTGGATATCATCCTAGCACTTTTGTTGTTTATATTTCTTTCCGCTTGACTCTGATGTATTTATATTCGATTCCATGTATATAGTGTGGTCGAATACCACCTTTATTGTATTCATATTGTATTGTACTAAACATGTATTAGTGTATATGTATATATATGATGTTGATTACTGTTCTGTGATGTGCTTTACATTTGGTTATGCTATTTTGTTCTGATAGATGCGTTAGCCACCTATAGATTTGGATTAAACATTTATTGTGTATGTCGATCCATTGAGATAGAAAAGAAAAATCATAGTGCATTTATCGACGTATTCAGTAGATGTTTAAGACAAAGTTATAGACGGTCGCCCTTAACCAGCTCTATTCCCCGCTTTAGTAGACAGAATTACTCATTAATTCTCTCTACTAAGGTGGGTCTCGGGGTGGGGCGTTATAGCATGGTATCAGAGCTGTGGTCAGAGCAAAGTAGAATAAACACAGAACAGTACGTATATCACAATACGTCGAAGTACAATACGAGTGAATCTTTGTCCTTTATTCGAGCTTGTTTTCGAATCGTGCTTTGATTCTTTTTCGAGTTTTGGGATATGTTGAGATGGAATATGTCTAGTAATATAAATTGTATTCCGTAGTATTCCATAATTGAGTTTGATGTTATCTTATCTTATGAATAATCTTATTTGGGATTATTCTATTCTTTTTTTTTGTCGATACGAGTGAGTTTGTATCGATGGAGTTAATCGATTTTTTTGAGCATTCTAGTTGCATTCATTTGAGAGTCATGAATCCTATTGAAGGGATCCACAATGATTGGCTCATTGTGGGCATTTTGAGATTTTTATTTGATGTTGCTTTTGTGAGTATTTGTTTGTTACTCACAATCTTGAGATGTATCTGATTTGAGATGGACTAACTTATTTGATGTTAAGCCCGATCCTTTTGTTGTTATAGGATCCTGTATTTATTTAGGCATCCTAATTTTATTGGGTTATTTCTATTACTTTGAAATGTTAATGATGATTTCGAAGTTTCTGTATTCTCTCTTGAATATCGAGATGTTGATGACATATCTCGAATTCCAATCAAGGTGACTTTGTTGAGTTTTGTAAGTCCATTTGGATTTGACATCCAATCGAGAAATCGAGTGTTGAGGTAACCTTATTCCTAGCTCTTAGATCTTCGGTTATCCTTCCACGAGGAAATCCACTAAGGAATGAGGAGAGTTTCTAGATTATTCGAGTTTGATTGAGTTTATCATTCTACTTTGTTTGAGTGTTCTTTTCAGATAGTCAATCAATGTTATCCTTTAGCATTACTCTGTTTGAAATAGTGATTCGTGGATTGTGTTCTTCTTCTCCTTCGAGAAGAATATCTCGCTTATCCTATATCTTGATGATTTTTTTTGAGTGGCTCGTGACATTGTAAGATTGACGAACACTCTATCTCCTTTTGATGATTTTGAGAATCGAGTATTCTAGGAAAATCTCTATGCATTCTCTTAATGTTCTTTGGTTTGATTTTTTTTAAAGCTATGTATATATGAGTTTTAAAAAGAGAAATTGGAGTTTTGAGATATTTTAAAAATCAAAGAATTTTTTTCTGAGAATATATTTATATGAGTAGTATTCTTTCATAGAAATAATTTTAGAGTGTTGGGTTATCCATCGAGTAGTTAAGAGTTCTGGTCGATACGCCTGATCAACGTTATCGATAGGAATCATCTAAATGTTATGATGAGACAATCAAACACGATGGTTTGTGTTTTAAAAATTGAGATTTTGAAAATAATATTTGAGATTATATATTAAATTCATTTTTGAATGGTAATTGCAGCCAATGATTTTAGAGACGAGTAACAGAGTGGCGAGGCAGTTTTGATCGTTCGATCGACCCTGCAGCCAATGGATATATCTATCATTAGAGATTCATTGGTGAGGCAACGCCATTTATTTATTTATTTTGAAGTTGTAAAGATGAGAATATATGAGAATATTCTTTGGAAGTATATTTTGAGATTTTTGAATCTATATTAGATACATTGGATATTTTAAGAGAAGAGTTACAAGAGTATTTAAAGATTGTTTTTAAAATATTTAAGTGGTTTAATAAAAAGAGTAAAGAGAATTTAAACCCTTAATTTATTTTGAGGGATAACATTATGGGTTTACAAATCTATTTGGAAATTAATTTCGAAGTAAGAGAAGAAATTTGGGCTTTTAATTTGAGTTTTAAATTACTTACTAAGTAGTATAGTAAAGAGTTTGAAAGTTTTCAAATGTTAAAAATTGAGATTTAAAATTTAAAAGATTTTGAGATTTAAAAAAAATTCTAAATATCTTGGATTGAAAAGTAATTTGAGCTTATATCCTTATTTCTTGAGCATATTCTATCCTTGAATTAATATCAACGACATGCCTTATAACGGTCGTTCGAGTTTGGTAGCCTTGTAAGAAGTCATTCCGTGATTTATTCATCTTGTCTATTGTGTTTATCTTGTTGTGGGGATGTTCTTTCGGCATTATTATGCAGAAAATCTTATTGATGATATTCTTTATTGCTTAGAGTTTGGGTTTAAGTGAGTTTGGTCCCGACTCTATTCGTAGAGTTTTGTGAAATCAATCATTTTCGATTGATTAGTTGTTGTGCATCTTATTGAGTTTTTTTTCCGAAGATGGGATATCTTCGAAATTCTTTCAAGTTTCTTGGAAAATTCGATGGTTTGCTAATCGCTATATAAGCATTTAATGGGCCAATGGATTAACTAAGGAAGTTTTTTCTCGTTTCTCTCTACCACTCTATGTTGAGAATATGAATGGTTTGAGTTTCGAGCTTCTCTTTTATTCTTTGTCGATTGAATAAATTGTGTTGAATACAGATTTCCTCTAGAAATTGCAAGGACGCAATTTTTATAAGAGGGGGAGTCTGTAACAACCCTGGTTGGAGATTACCATAAATATTAAATTATAATGAAGATTATAATTTAATATTGGAATTAATTGAATTAATTGGAAGAAAATGATGAATTATATTGTTTATTTGGAATAAACAATATAATATGAATAAATTTTGGGAGAACAATATAAAATAAGGTTTATTTCAAATTAAATGATTGAAGTAAATTTAAGATGAAGGAAAGATGAAGTAAACAACTTAATTGTGATCTTTGAGTTGGAAAATGTCATTGAAGGAATTTAGTAGGAGCATTAAAGGAATATTGGCAATTTATTCCAATATTCTCCTTTTATTGTAAAATAAAAGGGAAAATAAAAGTAGAAAGATTTTATCGTATTAATAGTAATAAACATATGTGTGAGATAAATTTGTTCCTTTATTTGATGAATTTTGAATATAGAGACGCAACTATATTCAATTAACATGTACGATTTGGCGATAATTTAATTTATTGTCAAATTGCATCTTTTCTTTATTAAATACAAAGAAAATTGTTAAATAATTGTTTAATCATCATATGCATAATGAATGTGAATTTTTGGGCTAATGAATTGTAAAAATAAAATAAATTAATCACTTCATTTTGATGGTTGGAGTGATTTGAAATAATTAATGGAATTTTGTTTGGGTTGGGGAAATCACATTTAAAACCAATAATACATTTTATTGTAAAATAAAATGTGGGGAATAAGAAGAAAAATAATCTTCTTTGAGTATATAAAAAAATAATGATGGACATGAGTGAAATAAAGTTTCTACTTTATTTCATGAATTTGAATGTAGTTAATTGACTACATTTGATTAAATTGATAATTTGTACAATATTGTGCTTGTTTGCCAATATTGTCATTTTATAAATTAAATATATATAAGAATGAGTTAATAAAATAATTAATCATGATAACTATGATTAAAAATGTGAGAAATAATTTAATAATGTCTAAGCATGTATTTGTTTTGTTTTGGGTACATAACATTTTTTTATTTAACCAATTGTATTAAATTTGCAATTTATTTTGCAATTATGGGAAAATTGGATAAATTGAGTAATAAATGGAAATTTAATAACAAAATTGTTAAAACTTATGTTTTGATAATTTTATTAAAAACTAGATGACATAACGAATCCAACGCATCCAAAATCATTAAAAACAGATTAAAAATGTAGAAGTTATGAAGATTTAAGCATTGTATAAGTGTAAATTGATCAACTTCATTATTTTTGTTAAGTAATTAATTTTGGGCCTAGTTCCTAACCCATACCCATTAGTCTTAATGAGAAACATATGGAGGAAAAGTACGTTCTTCTTTTCAATTGTATACGGCTTTTCCTCAAAACTTCTGAAACTTAAAAACAATGATTGTCTTCTCAAACCTAGCCATAATTAACAAAATTTTTTGCTAAATCAGTAGAAATTCGGGTCTAATTCAACAAGAAGGTAATCTCCATCCTTCTCTATCTTGAATTTGAGGGGAAATCCATATTTGTTTATTGTAATTCTTGTTTTGTAATTTATCTTCTCTTGCATGCCTATTTTCAGCAATCATAGGTCCGGCAAAGGCGAATTCGAGTTGAAAGCCTCCATCTTCAAGCCTAAATCATCATCTTTTTGCTGCTAATAGGTAAGCTAAGGCTTATAGCAACTGTAAGTGAACAAATTTCAGCAGCAAATAATCTCTTGCTTGAAATATTTGGATAAATATGTTGAATTTTACCTCTGTTCTATATTGATTGATGCTGAAAATGCCCTGTCTTGTTTCGCTCATATATGGCTCGTCCGGTGTCGGATTGCTGCTATTCTTTTTTCAGATTGTAGAGGACTGATTATAGTTTGTTCATGTTAACTTTCATTGGGTGTTGAGGCCGTTTGGACCTTCTTAGTTGCTGTCAAAAATGAAAATCCGAGAGGGATTAAGCCCAGAATATTCTAGTGGCTGGTTAGTGTTTTCGCCATAACTTTTGTGTTATTTATCGGAATTTTGATTTCTTGGATGATCTGAAATTCTTTTGAAATATGCCAAAACTTTCATGTGTTCGGTTTTGACTTATTTATAAGTCTACATAGTGGAAAATTGGCATTTTCATCGCTATCATGTGTTGACAGACAGCGCAAATAATTTCTTTCTTAGTAGTATTTCTATCATAACTTCTTCGTTACTGATCGGAATATCAGAATTTATGAACTTTTGGAAACCTGAGGCTGTTGGCTACAATTTTTGTATTTTGTGTTTTGTAGAATTTCGAAGTTTGCATGGTGTAAAATTGATGTTTTGCAATGTTGGTCTGTTATGAACTGCCCCAATATTGATGTAATTGTTCGACTTCGATGATTTCATTTGCATGCTTTTGCAAGAATTTTACTACAAAATTTGATGCTAACATTTGATTCTTTTGTCCAGCAATGGACTAGTAAATTTAGAATGTGACTTGAATTTAAATTGGTTTTAGATTTGATTTAAAATTTGAATATCGGTTTTTGCCGATTAAATTGCAAATTGATGTTTTTCTGAGTTTTAAAAATCCGAATAAATTGCATAAAATCTTATAAAATCATGGTTTGAGTAACAAATGTTTTTATACATTTTTAAAGGTTTTTAAACAATTATTCTTTATTTTCTAGGCTTTCAAAAATCATTAAAATTCTTTAAATGATGGGTTTTCACTCAAAATCCTTTAGATAAATATCTATAAATTGGTTTAAAATCCCGTTTTCTTTAGTAAAATATATTATAATTAATTTTATTTACTTTAATTACTTTGATACTTTTTTGGATGTATAAGGAAATAAATTAAACGATTTAGTAAATCCGCGAGGTACGGGACTTGAGTATTTACTTTATCAGTTAATTTCGGACTTGTACTACCGAAAAGATTTTGAGGAATCATTTGATTTCCTCCTTGATGTTAACCACATTATGGTATGAGTTTGAGATTATATTAGTCCATTTGGCTAATACGTATAGTCCTAGATCTCCTATTCGGGAGTATATACGAGATTAGGACTATATTGACGGAGATATACTTGCCAATGATATGAGGCAAGATTTTGATGGAATTTGATAAGTTTGATGTTTTTATGGAGTTTCTACTCGTCGATGAGATGAGACGGATTTAGCATCTTATACCATATGCCGATGATATGAGGCGATTCTTTTGATGATGTTGATGATTTCTTAGTGTGGCACGAACTAGCGGCTAGCAAACCGCTAAGTGAGAGCGTATGGTATGGGACATACGTTACCACTTTCCGGGTTACTATCCGAGAGTTGTTGACACATTCTGCGAGAACTACCAGTACTTAGAGTTCCGATCGGGTTAAGTAATACTTGACTCGATCACTTTTGATGGCGGGGACTCAGCGGACACCGATTGGAGTGAGGTGCTCCAATCACTTTGATGGCGGGTGTTCGGGGAGAATATAGATGACGTCATAGACCGGATTAATTCGAGATGAGGATTTCGGTCGAGAGATGGATATGGTACCATGATGGTGAACAGTACTGGTAAATAGAACGTGCAACATGCTTTTGCATGTAATAATTGGCCAATATGAGATTTCTTTTATGGGTTATGATGATTTCGATTTCACCATTTTTGATGTGTTTACCTAGCCTTATAGATGTAAATATGGCAAATATGATTTCTTTGAGGATTTTGGTGATTTCGAATTTTATGGATTTATACTTGGGATTTATATACGACTTGAGAGATTTATTTATTCATGGATAATGTTTGAATGTTTTCCCTTATATCATATACATGAATTCCTTCAGATTAACCCAAGTATATGTATTTGGAAACCACTATAGAGACATAGTGAAGTTACTTGATATCAACCCTAGATGTTCATACCTACTTATGTTATCCCGTTGCGAAGCTCTTCTCTTTACCTTATCGTATTCCTTTCTAACGATAAGATTCAGTTGCCTGACCCGTGTGTTTATCACTCGGGTCAGACCGAGTTGTTTCAGGTTAGCTATCAGTTACGGGACTTTGCTTTGATACTTCTGCTTGGATATCATCCTAGCACTTTTGTGGTTTATATTTCTTTCCGCTTGACTCTGATATATTTATATTCGATTCCATGTATATAGTATGGTCGAATACCACCTTTATTGTATTCATATTGTATTGTACTAAAGATGTATCAGTGTATATGTATATATATGATGTTGATTACTGTTTTGTGATGTGCTTTACATTTAGTTATGCTATTTTGTTCTGATAGATCCGTTTGCCACCTATAGATTTGGATTAAGCATTTATTGTGTATGTCGATCCATTGAGATAGAAAATAAAAATCATAGTGCATTTATCGACGTATTCAGTAGATGTTTAAGACAAAGTTATAGATGGTCTCCCTTAACCAGCCCTATTCTTCGCTTTAGTAGACAGAACTACTCATTAATTCTCTTTACTAAGATGGGTCTCGGGGTGGGGCGTTACATAAAGGTTGATTAATAAATGATTAAAGGATAATTAATGATTAATGGTTTGTAATTAATTAATATTAATTAACCAGGATTAGTAGTTTATTCATAAGTAATTATTCTGATTTAAATAAATCAGATAATTAGTTGATCTTGCTTATGGATGTTTGGATTCTATTGAATGTTGTAACGCCCCACCTCTATACCCTCGCTAGCCAAGAACACTATGGTGTAGTCTGTCAACTAGCAAGGAGAATAAGGCTGTTGAGGAGCGACCATCAATAGTTAGGCCTTATACTAGTATTGGTTACCTCAATGGGAGTGGTATATAAATATATTTTCTTTCATTTTTCATCTCTGATTTATTTTCTCCCATCGACATACCCCAATTCCAGTATAAAACGAACTACGATGGTTCGTAATAGTTTAGAACAGTAAATATAAAAAATTACACAGATAATATAATGCGGAACACAAATAAAACAGAAAGTCTCATATATACAATAACTGATGTCAGTTACAATACATTTGACACAATACATATGACACGGTACATATGATACAACTACAACAGTCGACTAAGGAAGTTACATATACAAGTACATTAACGTATTTAATATACATGAATACATATCTTCCTATACAATTTTATAGACTACTACAAATGACGACGACTACTTCAAAAGATATGAAAGAACTTCATAGCTCTAGCAGCAACCCAAAGCAGAATATCTACAACCTGAAATACTCGGTCTGACCCGAGTATTAGATTCAAAAGAAAATAATACTCGGGTCAGTCTAATTCAATGTGACGCCCCACCTCTATACCCACGCTAGCCAAGAACACTCCGGAGTAGTGCTGTCAACTAGCACGGAGAATAAGGCTGTTGAGGAGCGACCATCCATGTAATTGCTTATCACACGGTGGCTATAAATAATCTTCGGAAACAAACATAGAAATAATCATATCACAAATCAGTCACAGATATCCATATCACAAAGGCGGAAGAAGATATGAATATATAACTAACACATGAAAGTGTACATCAGAGTAGTGGTCAATAAGATCCACGATAATACAAAAGAATAGCAACACGTGCTATACAAAAGAATACAACTATGAGTCTATATCTCAAGTGTATACAACAAAAACTGCTAATCTAAACAGTTAGCCAAAAGTCAGAGTGATGAATCCCTGGGAAGAAGTCAAGCAGAAGCACCTGTAACATCTCGGTCTGACCCGAGTATTATTTAAGAAAATAATAAACGGATCAGTCTAGCTATAAATATCAGATGACATGATATAACATAAAAGATATGGCATAAACATAAACATCCATAACGACATACCACTATAAGTATGTAAATAATGATCAACAGAAGATCAATCAATAAGAGATAATCAATATCACAAGAATCTTCTCAAAGATTCGAAGGGGGCATCATACCCTAAACTTGTACTCATAACAAGTCAATGACATAAATTCCAGAAATCAACACGAGAAATCCAGAAATCATAAAAAGGGAAAGAGGCCTATCACATGACGGTCCGAAGACCATGGGGAGCTACCCCACATGTGTGAGTGGAATCACACAGATTGAGGTCAAGACTAACCAAAAAGCAGAAAGGTATGTGTGAATGGAATCACACAAGTGGTGTCTAGTCTAACCTTGCAATGAAAGAGACATCGCGCAATTGCTAGTCTAATTCATAAAGCGATCATCAAGATCAACGAGAAGTGTCAATTACACTAAGCTAGTAAATATAGAAGTTTAGCTTCATGTCCCATAACCACTTGCTTAACTTAAATATTTACGAACAAACTGTAAATCTTCACTAATAAAATTGTCACAAGAGGTTCAATCGAACAAGTCCAAGAATTAACCGACGAAGTGAACGCAAGCGTTTCATACCACTTGTTTTACTAAGTCGTTTAATTAGATTTCTCATCCGAGTGAGGTAAAGGCTTGTATATACTAATAGATTGGAAAACGGTTTAAGAAAAGAGCTTTATTATTAGAAATAGAGTTGAAATTGTTTGTTAAAAGAGTTTTGATATTTACTACTAGTATTGAAACCTTTGTATTATAAAGTGACAAAACACATAAGCAAGTGTAGAAACAATCAGTCACAAAGATCGCATACGGAGATGCGAATAAAATCCAAGGAAATCAGCTCAATGTTTTTCAGATAAGATCCCCTACGGAGGGGGGCTCCAGGTGGGGTGGCAACCCCCCAAGGTGGGGGTGCGGGGGCAACGCCACCGCTTACAGGGTTCGACCTGCCCGGTCAGGTCGCGGGGGTCCAGGGGGCAGCGCCCCCGGCGGGGTGCGGGGCAGCGCCCCGACCAAAACGGTACGACCTAGTGAAGAAAAAATGAGGTCTAACGACCTAAGGGCAATAGGGTCGAGCGACCTAATGGTTGCGACCTAGGGTTCTAAGGAGTCAACCGACCTAACTGGAGCAACCCTGTGGTCATGCGACCTAACTGAAATGGCCAAGCGACCTAACAATAGAACAGGTCAAGCGACCTAACGTTTTAAGGCCGAGCGACCTAATTAAACTCGCGACTTAATGGTGTGAAAGGCGTGCGACCTAACATGTTACGACCTAAGGGGGGTGCGCGACCTAAGAAGGTTCGCGGGCTAGGGATGAGCGACCTAACAAGGTTCACGACCTAACGGAGACGAGGTCATGCGACCTAAAGTGGTTCGCGACCTAAAGGTGTTCGCGACCTAATAGGGTTCGCGACCTAAAGGTGCACGACCTAAGGTCTTTCGACCTAGGGGTATATAGGTAACACGACCTAAAGGTGTCGCGACCTAAGGGGCCAAGCGACCTAGTGGGTCATACGACCTAAAGGAAATAGGGTCCAACGACCTAAGGAAAACAAGGTCCAACGACCTAAAGGGATGGGAGTCATGCGACCTAAAGGAGTATGCGACCTAAAGAAGTGCGCGAGCTAAATGAAGGCGGAACAACTCAAGGTCTAACGACCTAGGGGGGGCGACCTAAGGTCTAACGACCTAAGACCTAAGGTCCCACGACCTAATGAGGCAGGCAAGGCCGAACGACCTATACGCGAACGACCTAAAGTCCAACGACCTATGACCTAAATCTGAGGCGACCTAAATCCGAGGCGACCTAAATCCGAGGCGAACGAAATATGCAGGCCTTGACTTTTCCACACGCGCGAGCTAATGATTCCGAGCGACCTATACCTGGGCAGAGCGACCTAAGCTCAGGAAGTTCACCAAACAACTAAAAATTGGAGTTTTTCGCCAATCCAATCCAAACCAAATGCAAATATACATGCTAAAGTGATGGGGAATCATTTCCAACAGTCCAATATAGTTATAGACTAGAATTGTGAGATAAAAATCTCACCTTTGCACTAAAATTTATGAAGATGAAGCTTGAAAGCAAGGAGAAGCAATCCAAAGCTTGAATCCAATATCTTCTACTTGAATTTGGAGTTGAATGATGGAGTTGCAATTGAATTTGAGCTTGGAGTTTTAATTTCCCATTCTCTTCACCATTAATGCCAAAGCTTGAGTTAGTTAGGAAATTTATGAAGAGTGAGGAGAAGAGGGTTGGAACTTGGGCTTAATAGGCTAAACTAACCCAAAGTCCAAAGCGGGAAAAGTTAGTGAAATTTCACTAACTCCAAACCTATCGATGTTTATACTTAAAAAGTTGTAAACGACATTTCGAACTCAATGGAAGTGGTCTCGAGTCCTAATTTGACCGTTTGCAAAAAGTAGTTTTTCGGACCAAAATCCGATTAACGATTTAATATTTAAATAAAAATATTTAAATGTAAACTCGATAAATATGCGGGTTGTTACAGACTCCCCTCCTTAAAGAAATTGCGTCCTCGCAATATATATATAAGGTGGAAATAAAAAGTAACAACCATGAAAGCATATTAACACAAGAGAAATTTGAAATAAGAAGTTCACCTCAAAGGGCAGGAGTAAGCAAGTCCGGATGTGTACGCTCGATGAATTCTCTGGATTCCCAAGAACAATCTTTAGGATTTGAGGACCATTGAACCTTTACAAGTGGAACATCTTTATTTCGAAGTCGTTTAACCTCAGAAGCTATAATTCGAATAGGATGCTGCTCATAAGTTAAATTCGGCGAAACTTCAATTTCTTCCACAACAGCAGGCTCAAGAATAGAATCGGAATCCCGAAGGCATTTCCGTAATTGAGAAACGTGAAATACATCATGTATAGCAGAAAACTGAGCCGGCAATGCAAGGCGATAAGCCATGGAACCAATACGTTCAGTGATAGGAAATGGCCCAATATATCGAGGCGCTAACTTCCCCGATCGACTGAAACGTACAACACCCTTCATAGGTGAAGCACGAATAAAAACAGGATCCCCAACAGAAAATTCTAATTTCCTTCTTCGATTATCGGCATAGGATTTTTGTCTACTCTGGGCTTCTTTCATCCTATGTCGAATAATTTCAATCTTTTCCGTGGAATCACGAATAAAGTCTGGACCTAAAACCAGCTTCTCACCGGCCTCAAGCCAACAATAAGGAGATCGGGATGGCCTTCCGTAGAGTGCCTCGAAAGGTGCCATACCAATACTAGATTGGAAGCTATTATTATAGGAAAATTCAACAAGTGAAATATGATCTTCCCAACTTCCACCAAAATCAAGCACACAAGCACGAAGAAGATCTTCAAGAGTTTGATTCACACGCTCGGTTTGTCCATCGGACTGGGGGTGATAAGCGGTGCTAAAATTAAGCTTCGTTCCTAAAGCTTTTTGAAGACTCTTCCAAAATCCACTAGTAAACAATGGATCACGATCGCTAACAATAGAAGTAGGGACTCCATGCAATTTTACAATTTCCTTGACAAATAGTTTGGCCAAAAGAGGAACGGTTCGGTTAGACCGAACCGGAATAAAATGGGCGGATTTAGTAAGTCTATCAACAATCACCCATAAGCTATCATGACCCGAACGAGAACGGGGAAGGCCATCTATAAAGTCCATGGAAATTTGATCCCACTTCCAAATTGGAATTTCTAAAGGTTGCAATAACCCACCAGGCCTTTGATGTTCGGCCTTGACAAGTTGGCAAGTCATGCAACACTTAACAAAGTTAGCAATATCAGATTTCATTCCCTCCCAATAATAAAGTCGCTTCATATCAGCGTACATTTTACTACTACCGGGATGAATGGTGAATTTAGAACAATGGGAATCTTCTAAAATATCTTTACGAAGATCTCCAATATTTGGTACGATAAGTCTACCAAATTTTCGAATGCCGCCACGAGAATCAATATCATAGTCTTTCAAACCTTCAATATCAATTTTATCCTTAACATTTTTGCCAAGAAGAGCCAATTCAGAATCTAGCCCTTGAGCTTCAAGAATGCGGTCTAAAAGAGAAGGATGAGCCTCAAGGCTACATAAAACAAGCGATGAGCATAAATCGGATACGCGCTCTCGAATCTCACAAGTGGATAAGATCTCGAGATCGTTCCATTCAGATATCATCATAGAAACAACTGCTTGTTGCTTACGGCTAAGAGCATCGCCGACTCGATTACCCTTACCGGGGGTATAAAGAATATCAAGATCATAAGGTGCAAGGAACTCGAGCCAACGCTGTTGACGTAAATTAAGTTCTTTTTGAGAAAATAAATATTTCAAAGACTTATGATCCGTGTAAAGAATAAATTTCTCTCCCAATAGATAATGACGCCACATTCGAAGGGCGAAAACAATAGCCGCGAGCTCTAGATCATGTGTGGCATATCTAGTCTCGGCCGGCTTCAATTGCCTAGAAGCATAAGCAACAACACGTTCTTTTTGCATAAGAACGGCACCCAAACCAACGTGACTAGCATCGGTATAAACAACAAAATCTTGATTCCCCTCGGGAATAACAAGAATAGGAGCATCGGAAAGGAGTTCTTTCAATTTCTGAAAAGAGGCTTCACATTTGTCCGACCAAATGTATTTAACTCCCTTCTTAGTCAAGCCAGTAAGAGGCACGGCAATCTTAGAAAAGTCTTTAATAAAACGACGGTAATAGCCCGCCAATCCGAGAAAACTACGAATCTCTGTCACACTCTTCGGTCTCTTCCAATCTTGAATCGCTTCAATCTTTGAAGGATCCACAGATATCCCGGATTCGGAAATAATATGACCGAGAAACTTCACACGAGATTGCTAAAAGTGGCATTTAGAAAATTTTGCCTTTAATTGATTACTCCTAAGTGTTTCCAATACAATCCGAAGATGTTTCTCATGTTCCTCCTCGGTTTTTGAATACACAAGAATATCATCAATGAATATGAGAACAAACCGATCGAGGAAATCTTTGAAAACTCGATTCATGAGGTCAATGAAATAAGCTGGAGCATTCGTTAACCCAAATGGCATAACAAGCCATTCATAAGATCCATATCGAGTACGGAATGATGTCAACGGAATGTTATCCTCAGCGATATGAAGCTGATGGAAACCGGTAGCCAAGTCCAATTGTGAAAAGACCTTAGCACCACTAAGCTGATCGAATAGATCATCAATCCGAGGTAAAGGATATTTATTTTTAATAGTAAGATCGTTAAGCTTGCGATAATCAACGCAGAGCCTCAGAGTACCATCGGATTTCTTTACGAAAATAGCCGAAGCTCCCCAAGGCGAGGAACTAGAGCGAATAAATTGCCTCGTCTCCAACTCAGATAATTGTTTACGCATCTCCTCATTTTCCTTATTGGACATGCGGTAAGGAGGACGAGTAATAGGTTGAGCTCCAGAAACAAGATTAATTCTGAACTCAATTGCTCGTTTAGGTGGTAAACCTAAAACGGGCTCGAATATGTCGGAAAATTCACGAACAACATGAATACAAGAAATAATATCATCTTCATCATCATCATCGTTATCACGAGGATTTAAAGAATATAAAGATGCCACCAAACATGATTCTGAATCTTTTAGATTAACAGAAATCTGTTTAACAGATTGTGGATGTCGGAGATGAATAGTCCGCTCAGGACATAGGATATGGGCTTGATAACAGTTAAGCCAATCCATTCCCAAAATTATTCCAAAGCCTAAGTAACGCATGACATGCAAATCGGCTAGGAAAGAAAAATCACATAAAATAATCTCCACATCTTTACAAAGCAAACTAAGAGTTGCGGATCCACCAACAGGATTCGTAATTTTTAAAGAAGTCATCAATGCAGTAACACTTAAGGAAAAAGTGTCTACCAGTTCCTTTGATATAAAGGAATGGGATGCACCCGTATCAAAGAGAACTCTAATAGGTTGATCATGAAATAAAATAATACCATCAAGAATGGAATGAGAAATACCTTGGCCACGAGATGTGTTGCCAGGGGCTTGAGCCACATTTAACTTTCCCTCATTCCTGCTTTTACGTTTGAGGCATTGATGTATAAAGTGATCTGGGCTCTTACAATAGCGACAAGATTTGGGCTTAGAGCACTTATTCGCATAATGATCCCCAGACCCACAGTTGAAGCAACTCGCACCACTAGGAGAAGGAGACTTTGCCGCAGGGGTTGCCTGCTTACCCTTTTTGTTGGGATAAGGACCCTTGAATTTGTTTGGCCTCTTCTTGTTGTTGAAGTTTGGTTTAGCGCCTTCCACTTCAACATCACTCTCTCTATCAGCCTCTTCAAGACGAAGAGCGATATCGACGAGTTGGTCAAATGCGACTTCTAGTTTCAGGAGCAGTGGCTTCTTAAGACTCTTATTTAAGCCATAAACGAACCTCTGGTTCTTCTTCAATGGGGTGTTGATGTATTCAACCCCATATTTGGAAAGCGACTCGAAGGCTGCGACGTAATCAGTCACGGAGGATTGACCTTGAACAAGGTCTATAAAACGTCGAGCCAAGCTTACTTTCCCAGCTTCTGGTACAAACTTTAACTCGAAGCGTCCCTGAAATTGCTCCCAGGTGAGATCCGCTTCATTAATTTCTGAAATAAGGAGTTCGTACCAGTCCAATGCTCTCTCTTGGAGCATGCTGGAAGCCACCTGAACGCGGTGGAGATCGATAAGATTCATGCGAGAAAAGATTCGATCGCATGATTTTAACCAAGCCTGGACCTCGATGATATTTTCCGAACCTTTGAAGGGCTTCCCACCCAAGTTGGTGTAATCGCTGCACAAGCGTGCAAATCCCGACTTTGGGTGAGTAGGTTCCGGGTTTGCTCCAGCTGCTTGAGCATTAGTTACTAAATCAAGAAGCTGTTGAGCAGTCATAAAAACTCCATCCGGAGGAGCAGCACCAGATGATCCAGTTCTGGGACGGCCTGGTCTAGACATTCTCTTCCTTAAAGAAAGAAAGAAGAGAAGGAAGAAGGTTATTTACCAATGAACATCAAGCAATCTTGATAGATAAAACAAGGAATCATAAAGGAAATAGGATGAGTCGGTACGAAGACTCAAATTAATCCTATGGTATGACTCCTAAGATAGACCTAGGACGATGATCCTTGTTAAGTTATTCTACATTGTTCCGAAGTTTGGCTCTGATACCAAGCTGTGACGCCCCACCTCTATACCCACGCTAGCCAAGAACACTCCGGAGTAGTGCTGTCAACTAGCACGGAGAATAAGGCTGTTGAGGAGCGACCATCCATGTAATTGCTTATCACACGGTGGCTATAAATAATCTTCGGAAACAAACATAGAAATAATCATATCACAAATCAGTCACAGATATCCATATCACAAAGGCGGAAGAAGATATGAATATATAACTAACACATGAAACTGTACATCAGAGTAGTGGTCAATAAGATCCACGATAATACAAAAGAATAGCAACATGTGCTATACAAAAGAATACAACTATGAGTCTATATCTCAAGTGTATACAACAAAAACTGCTAATCTAAACAGTTAGCCAAAAGTCAGAGTGATGAATCCCTGGGAAGAAGTCAAGCAGAAGCACCTGTAACATCTCGGTCTGACCCGAGTATTATTTAAGAAAATAATAAACGGATCAGTCTAGCTATAAATATCAGATGACATGATATAACATAAAAGATATGGCATAAACATAAACATCCATAACGACATACCACTATAAGTATGTAAATAATGATCAACAGAAGATCAATCAATAAGAGATAATCAATATCACAAGAATCTTCTCAAAGATTCGAAGGGGGCATCATACCCTAAACTTGTACCCATAACAAGTCAATGACATAAATTCCAGAAATCAACACGAGAAATCCAGAAATCATAAAAAGGGAAAGAGGCCTATCACATGACGGTCCGAAGACCATGGGGAGCTACCCCACATGTGTGAGTGGAATCACACAGATTGAGGTCAAGACTAACCAAAAAGCAGAAAGGTATGTGTGAATGGAATCACACAAGTGGTGTCTAGTCTAACCTTGCAATGAAAGAGACATCGCGCAATTGCTAGTCTAATTCATAAAGCGATCATCAAGATCAACGAGAAGTGTCAATTACACTAAGCTAGTAAATATAGAAGTTTAGCTTCATGTCCCATAACCACTTGCTTAACTTAAATATTTACGAACAAACTGTAAATCTTCACTAATAAAATTGTCACAAGAGGTTCAATCGAACAAGTCCAAGAATTAACCGACGAAATGAACGCAAGCGTTTCATACCACTTGTTTTACTAAGTCGTTTAATTAGATTTCTCATCCGAGTGAGGTAAAGGCTTGTATATACTAATAGATTGGAAAACGGTTTAAGAAAAGAGCTTTGTTATTAAAAATAGAGTTGAAATTGTTTGTTAAAAGAGTTTTGATATTTACTACTAGTATTGAAACCTTTGTATTATAAAGTGACAAAACACATAAGCAAGTGTAGAAACAATCAGTCATAAAGATCGCATACGGAGATGCGAATAAAATCCAAGGAAATCAGCTCAATGTTTTTCAGATAAGATCCCCTACGGAGGGGGGGTCCAGGGGGGGTGGCAACCCCCCAAGGTGGGGGTGCGGGGGCAACGCCACCGCTTACAGGGTTCGACCTGCCCGGTCAGGTCGCGGGGGTCCAGGGGGCAGCGCCCCCGGCGGGGTGCGGGGCAGCGCCCCGACCAAAACGGTACGACCTAGTGAAGACAAAATGAGGTCTAACGACCTAAGGGGAATAGGGTCGAGCGACCTAATGGTTGCGACCTAGGGGTCTAAGGAGTCAACCGACCTAACTGGAGCAACCCTGTGGTCATGCGACCTAACTGAAATGGCCAAGCGACCTAACAATAGAACAGGTCAAGCGACCTAACGTTTTAAGGCCGAGCGACCTAATTAAACTCGCGACTTAATGGTGTGAAAGGCGTGCGACCTAACATGTTACGACCTAAGGGGGGTGCGCGACCTAAGAAGGTTCGCGGGCTAGGGATGAGCGACCTAACAAGGTTCACGACCTAACGGAGACGAGGTCATGCGACCTAAAGTGGTTCGCGACCTAAAGGTGTTCGCGACCTAATAGGGTTCGCGACCTAAAGGTGCACGACCTAAGGTCTTTCGACCTAGGGGTATATAGGTAACACGACCTAAAGGTGTCGCGACCTAAGGGGCCAAGCGACCTAGTGGGTCATACGACCTAAAGGAAATAGGGTCCAACGACCTAAGGAAAACAAGGTCCAACGACCTAAAGGGATGGGAGTCATGCGACCTAAAGGAGTATGCGACCTAAAGAAGTGCGCAAGCTAAATGAAGGCGGAACAACTCAAGGTCTAATGACCTAGGGGGGGCGACCTAAGGTCTAACGACCTAAGACCTAAGGTCCCACGACCTAATGAGGCAGGCAAGGCCGAACGACCTATACGCGAACGACCTAAATTCCAACGACCTACGACCTAAATCTGAGGCGACCTAAATCCGAGGCGACCTAAATCCGAGGCGAACGAAATATGCAGGCCTTGACTTTTCCACACGCGCGAGCTAATGATTCCGAGCGACCTATACCTGGGCAGAGCGACCTAAGCTCAAGAAGTTCACCAAACAACTAAAAATTGGAGTTTTTCGCCAATCCAATCCAAACCAAATGAAAATATACATGCTAAAGTGATGGGGAATCATTCCCAACAGTCCAATATAGTTATAGACTAGAATTGTGAGATAAAAATCTCACCTTTGCACTAAAATTTATGAAGATGAAGCTTGAAAGCAAGGAGAAGCAATCCAAAGCTTGAATCCAATATCTTCTACTTGAATTTGGAGTTGAATGATGGAGTTGCAATTGAATTTGAGCTTGGAGTTTTAATTTCCCATTCTCTACACCATTAATGCCAAAGCTTGAGTTAGTTAGGAAATTTATGAAGAGTGAGGAGAAGAGGGTTGGAACTTGGGCTTAATAGGCTAAACTAACCCAAAGTCCAAAGCGGGAAAAGTTAGTGAAATTTCACTAACTCCAAACCTATCGATGTTTATACTTAAAAAGTTGTAAACGACATTTCGAACTCAATGGAAGTGGTCTCGAGTCCTAATTTGACCGTTTGCAAAAAGTAGTTTTTCGGACCAAAATCCGATTAACGATTTAATATTTAAATAAAAATATTTAAATGTAAACTCGATAAATATGCGGGTTGTTACATTCAAACTCAGTTATTAGTGCACAGAAGCAATAATAATTAAATAATGAATAGACGGCAGTAATTAAACCAAATCAAAATGCAATTCAGAATATTGAATTGAATAAACAAAACAGTTCAAACCATTGAAATATCAAAAATATTAATTCAAGTAGGGCTGCAGTACACGCACGCGTGCACTGCCTCGCCACTACGGAATATGGAATACGCAAAAGATTAATAAATCACAACTAAATAGAATATCACAAAACCATACCGTGTGGCTGCAGTTCACGCTTGCGTGCACTGCCTTGCCACTACAGTGATGATGTACCCAAAAGATCAACGAACCAAAATCAATGAAGGTTCAAATACCAATGGAAACAAGGCGGTGTGGCTGCAGTACACCCGTACATGCATGTGCACTGCCTCGCCAACTCGAGTGCACAAGGTCAAATCAAAAATCAGGTTCAACACAAGTACAAATGGCCTCGACCAAAAATTCAAAATATCATTGCAACAATGAAACTATACATGTACACAGAAATACAGCAACAATGATCAATACAAAAGCTTCAGATTGTAAATGGCCAAGTATCTGCATATTAAATACGCAATACAAAAGTGGCAGTGAAACAATAAAGAAATGCTCAAAATGGTCCCAGACTAAAGCAAATATACTGCAATAATATGGTTGCAGTGAATCAGGCAGCTCGACCAAACCCAACAACTATATGAATGCATGCATATGGTCAAGCAGTCAAGACAAGCCAATGCTAACATGTAGTGCGTCGAAACAAAACAGTGATACCCAAATGCTACAAGAAACATGATCAACACAACAAAAATGCAGCATCAGGTCGGTCATACATGCATACACACAAACGAATGTATGTATGCATATATGTACTGATAAGTAAACCCAACAATTCGAACTACATCAAGAGTCGAAGGCCCAACAAAACAAGACTGCAATTACACTTGCAGTTAAAACTGTTCTCGAAGAGATTGAAAACAATTACAAGGGTACAGCATGAAACCAAAGTGCATCGCACCCATTAAATAAAGAATAACAGCACTCAAAGTCAAGCTCAGTGAAACCACAAGAGTAGACTCAAGAACATATGCATGCACATATACTATAGTATGTATGCACATATATGAAGACGCACAAAAATAAGGACAAGCATGTCAATAAAATGATCCCAACAACGTATATACATATCATATGATGTATATACATACGTGACTGCATATATACATGAACACCTGAGAAAAAGGCGGCTCAGAGTTATTAAAAATCTGGAAGATACACATATGTATAAACAATAAAAAAAATGAAACAACATCGCAAGACAGTGATTGAAATCACAAAAGAAATCAACATCCTGTGATACTGAGCACAGAGAAGTAATTCGGACCAAATTCCATCAAGCACAGTGCAAAAGAGTTCAACAAAAATGGATCAGAGGAACCACCAAATATCAGTTCATAGGCTAACAGTTCAGTGAACAAGAAAAACGAAAGTGAACTTCCAGCCTTAAACAATGCCACATGGAACAACAACCGAGCTCAATAAATTCAAGAGCAAGCAGTGTGAATTCGAATGCACATATATACATATCAAATAATGTATATACATACATGAATACATAAGCAACACATGAAACCTATAGTGCAACTGATCAGAGATGGAACGAGCATCAAACCAATCAGTACGCCAAGGCAATGGTACAAAATGCCCTATGACATAGTACACAAAAACACCAGTACAGTTCAGTATGCTAAGCACAGGAAACAAAAACACATATATATGAAACAGTGTGACAAACAGTCATATATATACAACATGAATGCTTGATTCATCACTGAGACATGAATGCATGGAGTAAAAGCATCAGTCGACAATGAAGACATCTAAAATATTTTCACAAATCGAGTTATAGATTTCAATCCATAATCAGAAATCACTCCAAGTATTAAGATAATTCATACGGCCGAGATATGCATGAGTTCAATCCCTATATATTTAGTAACATCATCAGCAACTGAAATTAATAAAACATCGAATCAAAAGCACTCGGCAAATTCAAGAAATTCCAGACGAACTAAAATTAAACAGTGTCGTGAAAATCAAACTATCGAAAACAAGAAATCAAACTGAGTCAGGTATCAATACCGAGTCATAAATCAACGATATCGAGACAACAAAATCGAACGACTGAAGGATGAAATAGATGTGAGTGTTACTCACCTTGTCGACGAAATGAGGCATCATAGAGACGCGCAAAGCCAAGAACGAACAAGGGAAAGGGGCGGGCCGCCATTAATTTTCTTTTATTTGGTACTAGGGTTTTTTTAAGTGAAAAATAAATAAAAAGGGGAACGGGTTTAAAAAAAGAAAATGAAACGAGAGAGAGGAATGGGTTTGAAAATAATCACGGCCCATAAACAAATGAAAATGTGGGCCGAGAATTCAAAGCCCAAAAACCCTTTTAAAAATTTATAAAAGAATTTTAATTCAAATTTAAAACTTAAATTGGCAATAAGCGAAAATATTAATCGTTTAATGTCGATTATAAATCGACACGAAATACAGGGTTGTTACAGACTCCCCTCCTTAAAGAAATTGCGTCCTCGCAATCATAAGGAACATACGGATAAAAGGTAACAACAATAAGAGCATATCATCACAAGATGAAGAAATATGAAATAGAAAGTTCACCATATAGAGCATGAAAGAGAAAGCCTGGACGTGTTTGCTCGATGAATTCTCTGGATTCCTAAGAGAAATCCATAGAATTTGAGAACCATTGAGAATCTCCACAAGAGAAACATCTTTATTTCGAAGGTGCTACACCCCCGAAGCAATGATGTGAATATAAGGTTGCTCAAGAATAGAAATCGGAAATCCCTAAGGCATTTCCGTAATTGGAAGACGTGGAAAACATCATGAATAGCAGAAAATTGAGTCGGTACACCGGTGTAGTACAATATAAACGCCAAAGAAATCTTTTAATTACATAAAAGAAATTCACAAATTATCAACAAAATTTGATTATCAAATAGATAATCAGAATACAGAAATCACAAAAAAACAATATCTAATCATCGATACGATAATTAGAAAACAGCAAAATCAGCAAATCCAATTATCAACAAAGATAATTAGAAAACACCAATATCTAATTATCCATAGATAATTCAGAAATCTCAAATCACAAATATTCGATTATCAAAAACGATAATCAAATCAACAAGTATTCGATTATCAAAATCGAAAATCAATCTTAAATCACAAATATTTAATTATCACCAACGATAATTAAATCTCAAATATCTAATTATCACAAACGATAATTAAATCTCAAATACCTAATTATCACAAATGATAATTAGAAACAATAAATATCTGATTATCAAAAACGATAAATCAAAAATCATAAACATCCAATTATCAAAACGATAATCAGGAATTACCACAACGGTAATCAAATTTCAAATCACAAATATTTAATTATCACAATTGATAATCAAATCTTAAATCGCAAATGTTTAATTATCACAAACGATAATTAAATCTCAAATATCTGATTATCACAAGCGATAATCAGAAACAGCAAATATCTGATTATCACAAACGATAATCAGAAATCACAAATTTTCAATTAACGAGTCCGAAATTAACCGAAATAGCAAACGCACATGACCCATAACCACGAGTTTTACTAAATCGTTTAATTCACTTCATCGTTTCCTTGAAAGTGCAAAAGTGTGTATTTTAAATAAATAACATTTTACGTTCTCAAACGGACAAGTCTGGAATTAAGCGAATCAGTAAAAGAAAGGGGTCATAGTCCTCGATTTTTCTGAAACGTTTAATTCGCTTCCTCATTCTTTTGAAAGCGCAAATCGTAAAAATTTTGAAAACAATTTTGATTTATATTTTGAAATATTTTGAAAAATAACAAATTTTTAAAACACGTGTTTAAAATAGCAATGTCAGTAGCAACTTCGACATATGTCAAAATTTCATCGAAATAATTGGCATCAAAATATAATACCAATGAATTTTCGTTCATCAAAAATGTCACAAGAATCTTCTCAAAGATAGAAAGGGATATCATACCCTAAACTTGTATTCATAACAAGTCAATAACACGCGAATTCACCAATGCACAAGAATTGATAAAACTTATCAATAGAAATCACGAAAATTGGTGAAGCACAAATTCTAGAAATCTACACAAGAAATCCAGAAATCACAAGATAAGAGTATAAGAACTCGAACGGGAGTATGAAAACTCGAACGGAGTATGAAAACTCGAACGGAGAATGAAAACTCGAACGGGGTATGAAAACTCGAACAGAGTATGAAAACTCGAACGGAGAATGAAAACTCGAACGGAGTATGAAAACTCGAACGAAGAATGAAAACTCGAACGGAGTATGAAAACTCGAACGGAGTATGAAAACTCAAACGGAGTATGAAAACTCGAATGGGAATATGACATAGAATAAAAGATATGGCATAACATAAAATATCCATAATGACATACTACTATAAGTATGTAAATAATGATCAACAGGAGATCAACCGATAAGAGGTATGGCATAAATATGAAATACCCATACTGACATACAACTATAAGTATGCAAATAATGATCAACAGGAGATCAACCGATAAGAGATAGTCAATATCACAAGAATCTTCTCAAAGATCCAAAGAGGTATCATACCCCAAATTTGTACTCATGACAAATCAAAACATATGAATTCACCAATGCACAAAAATAGGTGAAGCATAAAATTTCCAGAAATCAACATAAGGAATCTAGAAATCACAGAAAAAGGGAAAGAGGCCTATCACATGACGGTCCGAAGACCAAGGGGAGCTACCCCACATGTGTGAATGGAATCACACAGATTGAGGTCAAGACTAACCAAAAAGCAGAAAGGTATGTGTGAATGGAATCACACAAGTGGTGTCTAGTCTGACCATCAGAACGATCATCATGATCAACGAGGAGTGTCAATTACACTAAGCATGTGTGAATGGAATCACACAGATTGAGGTCAAGACTAACCAAAAAGCAAAAAGGTATGCGTGAGTGGAATCACACAAGTGGTGTCTAGTCTAACCTTGCAATGAAAGAGACATCGCGCAATTGCTAGTCTAATTCATAAAGCGATCATCAAGATCAACGAGAAGTGTCAATTACACTAAGCTAGTGAATATAAAAGTTTAGCTTCATGTCCCATAACCACTAGCTTAACTTAAATATTTACGAACAAATTGTAGATCTTCACTAGAAAAATGTCACAAGTGGTTCAATCGAACAAGTCCAAAAATTAACCGACGAAGTAAACGCAAGCGTTTCATACCACTTGTTTTGCTAAGCCGTTTAATTAGATTTATCATACGAGTAAAATAAAGGTTTGTATATACTAATAGATTGGAAAATGGTTTATGAAAGATTTTGATATTGAAAATAGATTTGAAAACATTTTGATAAAAGAGTTTTGATATTTACTACTAGTATTAAAACCTTTATATATATATATATATATTTTAAAGTGACAAATCACAAAAATGATTGTAAAAACAATCAATCACAAGAATTCACATACGAAGACGTGAATAGAATCCAAAGAAATCGATTCAGTATCCATCAAAAGGTATGTTCACAAAAGTTCCGAAGAAAATGTTATCAAAGTTGCTAATAAATGATAGCAACAAATTGGGGAATTAACAAGAATCGATTAAATTTGGATACCAAATCAATTCACTAAAATTCACATTCGAAGACGTGAATAAAATCCAAAGAATTCGATTCTTAAATCCATCAAAGTAGGAATATCCAAAAATCCCAGAAATAGAAGTTGTCAAAGTCGACAAAGAAGATAACAACTAATCGGAAAAGAAGAATCGATTAACAATTGGAAAAACAAAGCAGAACGAGCATAAATGCATAAATGACTTCAACAAAAATAAAAATCAAGTCAATGTCGAAGTCAACAATTAATGGCCATAATAGAGTACAAAACGATTCAACATCATCATCAAAGGACTCAACGGCAAACCAAGTCAGAGTCTTGGAAATCAAGAATTTAGAAATTTCTCAAAAACAAAGTGACCGAAGTTGAATGGAAATCAAGCCGAGGAAAACACAAAATATCAAGTTCGGAATCGCTGAGATTCGAACAAAAATCAATCATCGGCTAAATCAAATCAAAGCCGAAAACACAAGAATCAAAATCAAATGCATATGAATAAGCGTTAGGAATTCATACCTAACAATCAAAGACAATCATATGCAAATATGAGAGATAAAACTTCAACAAATAGTTGTAACATATGTTCCATCCAAGTTATGTTTTATATTTGTTCTAAACCCCAAGCTCTGATACCAAGCTGTAACGCTCCACCTCTATACCCTCGCTAGCCAAGAACACTACGGTGTAGTACTGTCAACTAGCAAGGAGAATAAGGCTGTTGAGGAGCGACCATCAATAGTTAGGCCTTATACTAGTATTGGTTATCTCAATGGGAGTGGTATATAAATATATTTTCTTTCATTTTTCATCTCTGATTTATTTTCTCCCATCGACATACCCCAATTCCAGTATAAAACGAACTACGATGGTTTGTAATAGTTTAGAACAGTAAATATAAAATATTACACAGATAATATAATGCGGAACACAAATAAAACAGAAAGTCTCATATATACAATAACTGATGTCAGTTACAATACATTTGATACAATACATATGACACGGTACATATGATACAACTACAACAGTCGACTAAGGAAGTTACATATACAAGTACATCAACGTATTTAATATACATGAATACATATCTTCCTATACAATTTTACAGACTACTACAAATGACGACGACTACTTCAAAAGATATGAAAGAACTTCATAGCTCTAGCAGCAACCCAAAGCAGAATATCTACAACCTGAAATACTCGGTCTGACCCGAGTATTAGATTCAAAAGAAAATAATACTCGGGTCAATCTAATTCAAACTCAGTTATTAGTGCACAGAAGCAATAATAATTAAATAATGAATAGACGACAGTAATTAAACCAAATCAAAATGCAATTCAGAATATTGAATTGAATAAACAAAACAGTTCAAACCATTGAAATATCAATTAAAATATTAATTCAAGTAGGGCTGCAGTACACGCACGCGTGCACTGCCTCGCCACTACGGAATATGGAATACGCAAAAGATTAATAAATCACAACTAAATAGAATATCACAAAACCATACCGTGTGGCTACAGTTCACGCTTGCGTGCACTGCCTTGCCACTACAGTGATGATGTACCCAAAAGATCAACGAACCAAAATCAAT
Source organism: Allium cepa (assembly GCA_030765085.1). Classification (NCBI taxonomy): domain Eukaryota; kingdom Viridiplantae; phylum Streptophyta; class Magnoliopsida; order Asparagales; family Amaryllidaceae; genus Allium; species Allium cepa. The sequence goes on from CM060939.1 coordinate 325,015,223, forward strand.
GAAGGTTCAAATACCAATGGAAACAAGGCGGTGTTGCTGCAGTACACCCGTACATACATGTGCACTGCCTCGCCAACTCGAGTGCACAAGGTCAAATCAAAAATCAGGTTCAACACAAGTACAAATGGCCTCGACCAAAAATTCAAAATATCATTGCAACAATGAAACTGTACATGTACACAGAAATACAGCAACAATGATCAATACAAAAGCTTCAGATTGTAAATGGCCAAGTATCTGCATATTAAATACGCAACACAAAAGTGGCAGTGAAACAATAAAGAAATGCTCAAAATGGTCCCAGACTAAAGCAAATATACTGCAATAATATGGTTGCAGTGAATCAGGCAGCTCGACCAAACCCAACAACTATATGAATGCATGCATATGGTCAAGCAGTCAAGACAAGCCAATGCTAACATGTAGTGCGTCGAAACAAAACAGTGATACCCAAATGCTACAAGAAACATGATCAACACAACAAAAATGCAGCATCAGGTCGGTCATACATGCATACACACAAACGAATGTATGTATGCATATATGTACTGATAAGTAAACCCAACAATTCGAACTACATCAAGAGTCGAAGGCCCAACAAAACAAGACTGCAATTACACTTGCAGTTAAAACTGTTCTCGAAGAGATTGAAAACAATTGCAAGGGTACAGCATGAAACCAAAGTGCATCGCACCCATTAAATAAAGAATAACAGCACTCAAAGTCAAGCTCAGTGAAACCACAAGAGTAGACTCAAGAACATATGCATGCACATATACTATAGTATGTATGCACATATATGAAGACGCACAAAAATAAGGACAAGCATGTCAATAAAATGATCCCAACAACGTATATACATATCATATGATGTATATACATACGTGACTGCATATATACATGAACACCTGAGAAAAAGGCGGCTCAGAGTTATTAAAAATCTGGAAAATACACATATGTATAAACAATAAAAAAATGAAACAACATCGCAAGACAGTGATTGAAATCACAAAAGAAATCAACATCCTGTGATACTGAGCACAGAGAAGTAATTCGGACCAAATTCCATCAAGCACAGTGCAAAAGAGTTCAACAAAAATGGATCAGAGGAACCACCAAATATCAGTTCATAGGCTAACAGTTCAGTGAACAAGAAAAACGAAAGTGAACTTCCAGCCTTAAACAATGCCACAAGGAACAACAACCGAGCTCAATAAATTCAAGAGCAAGCAGTGTGAATTCGAATGCACATATATACATATCAAATAATGTATATACATACATGAATACATAAGCAACACATGAAACCTATAGTGCAACTGATCAGAGATGGAACGAGCATCAAACCAACCAGTACGCCAAGGCAATGGTACAAAATGCCCTATGACACAGTACACAAAAACACCAGTACAGTTCAGTATGCTAAGCACAGGAATCAAAAACACATATATATGAAACAGTGTGACAAACAGTCATATATATACAACATGAATGCTTGATTCATCACTGAGACATGAATGCATGGAGTAAAAGCATCAGTCGACAATGAAGACATCTAAAATATTTTCACAAATCGAGTTACAGATTTCAATCCATAATCAGAAATCACTCCAAGTATTAAGATAATTCATACGGCCGAGATATGCATGAGTTCAATCCCTATATATTTAGTAACATCATCAGCAACTGAAATTAATAAAACATCGAATCAAAAGCACTCGGCAAATTCAAGAAATTCCAGACGAACTAAAATTAAACAGTGTCGTGAAAATCAAACTATCGAAAACAAGAAATCAAACTGAGTCAGGTATCAATATCGAGTCATAAATCAACGATATCGAGACAACAAAATCGAACGACTGAAGGATGAAATAGATGTGAGTGTTACTCACCTTGTCGACGAAATGAGGCATCATAGAGACGCGCAAAGCCAAGAACGAACAAGGGAAAGGGGCGGGCCGCCATTAATTTTCTTTTATTTGGTACTAGGGTTTTTTTTAAGTGAAAAATAAATAAAAAGGGGAACGGGTTTAAAAAAAGAAAATGAAACGAGAGAGAGGAATGGGTTTGAAAATAATCACGGCCCATAAACAAATGAAAATGTGGGCCGAGAATTCAAAGCCCAAAAACCCTTTTAAAAATTTATAAAAGAATTTTAATTCAAATTTAAAACTTAAATTGGCAATAAGCGAAAATATTAATCGTTTAATGTCGATTATAAATCGACACGAAATACAGGGTGTTTACAAATGTTGAATTGCTTGATATCCCTAATGTGTGATGCTCTATTTTGATTGAGCTATGATGAATGTAATTTATTAATCTGTGATGAATTTATATTGTTTATCTGTGAATTTGTGAATGAACGATAAGCGTTATAGATTATACCGCTTATCGATATTGCTGTGTTTGGATTGTGATGATTGATCATGTTGCACCATTGTGTAAAACCCCTGGACTACACCATAAACACACAAATATGGATTGCACGAGGAAAATGGTTAATTCACATATATTTGAATTTAACGAAATGGTTTTAAAAGTTGAATTTTAAATCCAAATGGTTTTGGAAATGGATTTGGGTTGAATATAAAAAGCTTTTGAAAACAAAGTTTGAAATTGAAATGTAGTCTGAATATAATATATCTTGTAAAAAGATTTGAAATGAAAATAGTTTTATTAGAATTTGAATTCAAGATTTGAAATTGAATTCTATGTTTTGGAAATTATGGTTTAAAAAGGCTATACAAGTTATATTTTGTATTTATATGGGTTTTAAAACCATTTTAAAAGTATTATTTTGAGAATTTAAATTAACCCAAGTTTATACCCTTAAAGGCTATAACTTGTGTATATGATCAGATTTTTCGAAATAAAAAGTATTTGTTTTCAAATAATAATAGCTTTCATATGAAAGAAAGAATTTACAATTTTGCCAAAAGCATTTTCGAGTTATGAATAAATCGAATTTGAAAAGGAAATAGTTTTGAAAGCTATCTTTGTTAAAGATTTGGTAAATCTTGTTGTTAAACTAAAGTGGATTTTTTACTTAAAAGATTAAAGGCAATAAATGAATCTTGGTTAAAGATTTTGGTGAACCTTGTTTCAAACTAAAGAGGATCTCAAGGATAGATCTTTTAAATGAATCTTTGTTAAAGATTGGTGAATCTCTTTTCAAAATCAAAGAGGATCTTAAAAGTTATCTTTTGTATAAAAATTTGGAATTGAAATGGAATTGTTTTGAAAGCTATGAATTAACCTTTGTGAAAGATTGGTGAACTTTATGAAGTAAGTCCTTTTGTTTAATGATTTGGAAATGGTAATTTGTTTAAACCATTTGAAGAAAGGTTTTAGGTAATAAGTTGTGACTTAACTAAGACCTAATATCTGTATGTTTTTAAAATTGAGCGCTCATTATTCGGTTTAGCTGGAAGAGGACTTTGTGTCGTATAATCCATTCCGAATAATGATACGACGATATGGATAGCATTTGAAGATCGGTGGTGAAGATCGGATATTTTCGAAAGCGAAAAGATAACCCGTCGAATGTCTCTGCACTGACTGGTCCTCGGTATAGGGATTTGATCACCCTTTGTGATGGGGAGTCTGGACATAATTAAGGATTTTCCAGATTACAAGGGCTTATTTGAAGTGCCTTTGGTTCTGTTCGAACCCGTAACAGACTTGTATGGATGTGTGTCTAGCATTACAATTTGAGATGTAAAGCTGGTTTCTATCAAATACATTTCTGTTTGGTGGCGGAGAATCTATTCTCTTATCTTAACATCCTTATCTGAGACATACGAGCTCAGAGGTTATATAGTTGATGGTTACTAGTGATACATTCCCAATTTGGTAATGTAGCATACAAAGTGTTGCTGATCATTTGTTGATCGAAGCATGATTTTTGTGTAAAACGTAGCTTTGTGGACGAGACTGCATCGGGTCCTCACAACCTGGAAATGGTGGAAACAAGAAGAATGCAGCAAGGTATTTAAGGGTCGTCCTCCTAGGGTATGTCCATTTCTTCTGGATAGAGGTGGTATCATGATATGGAGCCTAGATATTTAACCTATGTGGTTACTGCAAATTTATTACTTTGTGGTTGTTGGTGTCGAGCGCTCGGATTAAGGTGGGTTACGACCAGGGATAGCATACTTGTAGGTGTTACTTTCAGGCAGGGGTAACCCGGCCTTGTGTTGGCAGAGATCTGGGTAGGTTCTCGGGGCGTCCCTTTAGAGATGTACCCATGTGGCAATATGAAGTTCCTTAGCCTGACCATTTGTTGAAAATCCAATCACCAATACGCCTTGTACAGTTTTAGTTGCAGAACCTGCCATTTAACATAGTAGCTTAGTGGGCATACTATAATGGTACGTATTCTGGCTAACATTAATATTACACTTGCAAATATTTTCCACTATGCACTAATAATAATATCAAAAGGATTTTGCATAGTAAGCATGTTTGACTATCATAAGGAGAAATCTCCTCTAAGTGTGCGATTGCATTGTGTGTGTGCCGGGAGGCCTTATGGCAGTTTCATTTTTCAAAAAGCATTGCGGATCTCAATTTTAAATTCTTTTTTTTTTGTTTAAAGATAAACTATTTTCGTTTGCTCATACCAGTCTCACGAATGACCTGGAGTTTATTTTTCCCTTTCGAAATTCTAGGCGCCAACAATTTTTCACATGGGCATTCTAGAGTTAGATTTTTCAGATAATCAGCTAGTAGATGTAGATTCGATAACATCCAGCCGTTTGGATTTTGCGATTGAATTTGCTTCTCTTCAACAGTCAGAATGACCTTGCTTAATACAACTTGATGGTGGTTCGAGCTTCTCGTTTGGAGTTTTGGCTATGGAGTTGCAGTTCTGGATTCTATCTTTCTTTCTATTCTTTGGAAGATCATACCTGAGATTCATCTTTCTGCTATTGTATATCTCTGATAGATATTGATGTCATTTTTATCATTGTTGTATCAAATATTGTACACCAATGATATTTTTTTTCCACTGTGTTATCGTACTTAATGTGTTATAAGTGTAACGACCCGCCGCCCTGACCGCCTCTAGTCGGTAATTAAACCAGCTAGAAACGTTCAAAATGACGGATTGTTGTTCAGTTTATAAAGTTTAAACAGAATCAGCCATAGAATCATAGAATAATCATAATATTATTCATAAATGAATTTTTCTTACATACATATATCAGAGTTTGTACAATACATTTGAATTTATACAGCGGAACAGTTTTTTTTATTAAGTACAAGAAAAATTTTCTAGAAAAAAACTTTAGTGGAGTGCTTTCCCCAACTCTCTCTAACTTCGCGGCCTGAAAATTTTCAAGCTGTAAAAATACTCGGTCTGACCCGAGTATTATATTCAAAAGAAAATAATACACAGGTCAGTCTAATTCAAACTCAGTTATTAGTGCATAGAAGCAATAATAATCAAACAACAATTAGACGATAGTCAATATAAATTTACCTATCCGATCCTTTAACAAGTAATCGGATAACGGTAAATATAACACTTAACAGTGTTAAACAACAATTCAACAGATTCAGATTATCAATGAGATAGATGAAGGGATTATTGATGAAGATCATTTAGAAAACAATCAAAATTTGCCTAAACGGCAATTAACAACAAAATCATCAAAAATCGATTCAAAATATATTGAATTGGCAACATAAAACAATTTTCATCAAAGAAAACATCAATTTAAACATTAAATTTGGTAGGGCTGCAGTACACGCACTCGCATACGGCCTCGCCACATTTAAAATGTCAACTCCGTGGCTGCAGTTCACGCTTGCATGCACTGCCTCACCACTACCGTAATGAAATATGCAAAGGATCATAAATCAAAACAAAATAGGATATCAATAAAAATCAATATCGTGTGGCTGCAGTTCACGCTTGCGTGCACTGCCTCGCCACTATCGTGATGATATACTCAAAAAATCAACGAACCAAAATCAATGAAGGTTCAAATATCGATTCAAAATGTCGATACTACGTGGCTGCAGTGCTCGCACGCGTGCGCTGCCTCACCACAACAACTTGTGAAATAAAACAAGTTTCCATACAACTTATTACTGCACGCTTCAAGAAGTGCAAAATTTTCATAAAAATGAAACTGCAGTCATTACTTGGACACAAAGGCGAACTGCAACAATAATGCAGTCACCACAAGTACACAAAGCACGAAGGCTCGAATGACCCAGTGTGCAAAGGCAGGAGTGCCAATTACAGAAAACGGCAGAAAGAGGTGAGGGCACCAAAATGTAGCACCACAACACACAATGTTTAAGTTACAAAACATCAGTACCAATCAAAGGCAAAATATACAAGAGGGGCACAACAATTACAAACTGCAACAACGAACTCAAAACAACACACATAAGTATATGTGTATATATGGCATATACCAGTGGATCAATTCAGTACTAAAATCAGCAAAGGCAAAGTACCAGTTCAACTCGAAAGCATCACAACACAAATGTACACAAGCAACAATGCACTGCACATTATGTGATACAACAATGCAACACCAATGACAACTTTTAAAACCAAGTATAATGCAGTGTCAACGAGTACTGTAAGTAAGACCAGGATGCAAGTTAAGGCAAGATTATAGTGCAACAGGACAACAACAGTGAAACAACAATGTTTGCACCCATGCGATCCAGTGAACCAGATCAAAGCAGAAAATAAATTGGCACTTGTATATACACAGTGTCTTGCAGACTATACATGGATCAAAAAAAAACAAAATCGAGTGCAATCACAAGTGAACAAAGCAAAATACAATGCCCAGTCGCAATTATCAGTTTTGAACCAAGATAACTGCAACCATGAACCCAACAAAAATGAAACTGACTCGAAGCAAACTCAGTGCACAACAATCAAATGAACACAGCAATATGAAGGTGAGGGCACCATAGATATGGCACCGCAGCACACAATAGTCAATATCCAGCACTAGGTTGAAGAATGATATAAGTGAAGAAACAGTATGTTGATAACAAAGATCAATGTTGTGCTTTACCAAAAATCGCACAAGTCAAAAGAAAATTGAAGCTGTGGTCAGCTACTGATAAAGGCATACACAATGACAACATGTGTACCTACATGAATGCATATATACACACACACAAGCACTCAAGTGCTGTCTCGAATCACAGTGGAAATTTTCAAAAACTTATTCAAGGCCGAGATGTACATTTTTACAAAAATAAAATAAAATTATACAGTACCAAAGTAAAAATGACACAGGGGTGGCAACATGGAGTTACAGGCCAGCAAAGCACCCAAAACAAATGTATACCCAATACATATATGTACTACTCGAATAAACAAGTAGAAATAGCACAAACAAGTGACAAGTAGCAATTTTGAACAAGGGCAACTACAGTTCGAATCAATTGCAATACATCTTGATGACAAGGGACTATGCTTCTGAGATGTGTGGATACACAATGAAGATCGGAAGCAATAATAATCATATATATACACACATAAATGCATATATATACATGATAATAGAAGGACACATATATGTACAAATGAAGACATATTACAGTGAATATAGTGGCTCAACATCAAAGAATATGTTGAACAGGTTAGGGAAGTGGTGGTAAAGAAACAAACAGTTCAGGTTCAAAGCCATGGAAACAAGTATCACAATGAATGAACTCAATAAGTCAGTAAATCATCCATGTCAAGAAATTCATCAAAGTACACGAGATCGATAAAACCAGGGATTGAAGTACGAACAGTTCAATATCGGACAAGCATATTTCAGAACGAAATAAACAAGTCCAAATCAAGTTTAGGAATAGGCAAGGCCGTAGCCAACAGAAAATGCTCAAAATCACTTGCAGTTCAAATCAAACTGTGGTAATCATGAATTCGAACTAGTAAAGTTTAAATGCCGCAAGTCAACAAGAAATGAAGTTTAAATGCCACAAATCAACAAGAAGGAATTTAACCAAATAATAAAAAAAAAAATCAATGGAGAAATCATCAACATGATAAAAAAATCGAACTACAGAGAATGAAAATAGATGTGAGGGTCACTCACCTTTCACCGAAGCGGTCGCGAGCAAGATTGAAGCCGAAACCCTAGTTGTTGAAGGCGAAGAGGAACGAGATGAGTTGAAGCTGCCATTTTTACGTTATTTTTTTTTCGTATGATTTGAAGAAGGTAGGGTTTCGAATTTTTAAAAGAGGGGAAGACGTGATTGTGGTTCATGGGTTATGGCGTAGATTATGGTGATAAGGTAAGGCGTGAATGAAGGCACGAGTTAAGGCATGTATCTAGCTGATGAAGGTATAAGGCAGATGTACTTTTTATTTTTTATTTTTTTTTCTCCTTTATTTTGTGTTATATTATTTTTACCTTTTTTTTATATTATAAATTCAATTTGTTTTGTATAATCTTTTTCTTAAATAAACTTATAAACGTTTTGCAGATCAACATCAATTTATAAGTTTACATAAATATAATTCGTAAATCCAAATTATATTTCTAAGTTAGTTCGAATTTTTATATAAAAATTAAATATTCAATTTCAACTTCAAAGTCAAAATTAAATTTTATTCAACTTTAAATAGATTAAATTCTAAAATTTAATCGTCAAATTTCATAGTTTTATTGGAATTCAATTTAAATCATCATTCAAATATTTAAAATTAATTAAATATTTTTAATTTAAATTGTTCAAAATTCAAGACCGTTACAATCTCCCCTACTTAAAAGAATTTCATCCCGAAATTATAAGTTAGGAAAAACGATTGCTAAAATCTCACCGATATTTATATCCTATACAATTTTACCAAGTTTCAAACTCACAAATAAATATAGGATTCATTCCATTTATTTTATTTCACTAGTTTTGTTCATCGATTTCAATAATCAAGACACAAAAGTCTTTTACCAATTTTTTTTTTTGACTTACAAAACCCAGATTTTTAAACTTGAAATCTTTCATGCTAAATATTTGCATATTACATCATTTCCAAAACTGTGTGCTTCCAAGATATTTTAAAAATCTTCTTCCTTAATTCACTAAGTTAGAATTATGTAATTCTAATTTCAGATTATTGATTTTCTATTCAAAGTTTGAAAATACTTGATAACTCGAAGTTTAACAAGTCCATCGTCGTTCTTACAGACATTAGGCATACGCTGGCCAGGCGCAAGACTAAAAATCTCCAAGTACTAAACATACTTGCTTCAACTCCCAGTGAAAATACTTTTTAAAAATTATTTTAAAAATGGATATGGAAAGCACGTTCCCCCATGGATCACAGTTTACCAGGCGGTTACGCTACTATCTCAGTAGAATCGCTTGTAACCTTAGATTTCACATCTCTCTTGAATTTTGCCATGGTTATCGCCTTAGATCGTTGTTCACACGGCGGTTACGCTACTATCTCAGTAGAATCGCTCGTGGCCTTAGGCATCACGCCCCTCGAATTTCGCTTCGGTTTCCAGATCGCAGTTTACTCGGCGGTTGCGCCACTATCTCAGTGGAATCGCTTGTAACTGTAGGCATCACACCCCACGAATTACGCCAGCATCAATTCACATAATCCCAAACACGATGATCCATCGTGGGGGATATCATATCAGTCCCAATGGACATTCCACTAATGGAATTCTACGTAGCTACGATTTCCAATGGACACTCCACCGAGTTCCAATCACCTTCACAAATAATAAATGGAAGGTACATTTCCATATCCTCAGTTTTTAGAAAACATATGTCATATACATATAGTACTTCATTTCACATTTCGTACATATCATACCTATGTAAACCTACACAGGACTTTCATAATAATGACTTTCCAAACTGATAGTTTTCGATTATATTCACATATATAAGTTACGAAAACTCAATTCACATTCACAACAAATAGAGGATTCCAAATTTTCCATCACGTTTAAAATTTTCCTCTAAATCGATTTGAAAATTTAAGGTTATCTCAAACCTAATTCACATTCACAATCCAATTTATTATCGACTTCACATTCGATTTGGATTTCATGTTACATCGTCAATTCTCAACACATAATTGATGTCTATCGATATATAACCTCTAAGCTCGTATGTCTCAGAGAAGGGTGTTAAGCTAAAAGAATAAATTCTCCGCCACCATAGATATATATTTAATAGAGATCAAATGCTATGTCATCAATTCACAATGTTAGACATACAATCCCAATCGACTATCCAAATTCAAAGCTCAACTTATATTGTTTTTGGTGTCAAAGTTAAACTCAATTTTAACTCAAGATTCAATCTTTTTGAAAAATTTCCAAGTTGAACTAATTGTTCACATTTCTCAAAATAATATCTTTACAAGATATTTAATTTTCACACTTAGCCATTTGAAACCAATTTCAAATACTCATTTTTTCAATTTATCTTCAAAAGATAATATTTCAAACCTTTCATTTCATATTGGAAAACATTTCCATACTTATTAAATAATAAGTAAATTCACAAGTTCATTTATTTTCAACTCTTGGAAAATATTCAATATACTTGAATCAAAATTAAGTATATATTCCATTCTTTAAGGAAATCATTCTTTTAAACACATTTATTTGAATCAAAACGAATGTTACGTAAAACATCGTTACTACAACTCAAAATCACTAGTATAGGGATTCAGATTTAAAATAGATATATAAATCCCAATACTATAAACAACATTTCCTTTCGGAAACCATTTACTATAACAACAATGTTATAGTCCACCATTTCCTTATTTTCTCGAAAACGTCTATTTCAACAATTGAATGTTGAAATCTATGTATTCGATAGTTAATGCGTTTTAAAACATCTTTAAAACCATTAACTTTTTCAACTTCAACTTCAACTTAATTCATAGTTTGAATTCCTCATACTTTTCATAATATTAGTTTTAAACCAATTTCAAACCAATTCATTAATTCATTTAACTTATATTTCATTTTTCATAACTCTCAACAATTCGATAATGAGTTTCCAAATGATTGAAACTCAAATCTAAGAAGACCTCACCGAAGAGAACTAACGCAAACTTAAATTTAGAGAGGGGAATTTTCAAAATAATTTTAATTTCCAAAATACCTTTCATTTTAAAGAAAACAATTTCATACTTCTTTAAATTTGAAAAACATTTTTCTTTAAAGTGGTTCTAGTAACTATTCATATTAAACATCATAAACTGAGCTTTGAGTAAACCAAAGCTCTGATGCCACTTTTGTAACGACCCGCCGCCTTGACCGCCTCTAGTCGGTAATTAAACCAGCTAGAAACGTTCAAAATGACGGATTGTTGTTAAGTTTATAAAGTTTAAACAGAATCAGCCACAGAATCACAGAATAATAATAATATTATTCATAAATGAATTTTTCTTACATACATATATCAGAGTTTGTACAATACATTTGAATTTATACAGCGGAACAATTTTTTTTTATTAAGTACAAGAAAAATTTTCTAGAAAAAAACTTTAGTGGAGTGCTTTCCCCAACTCTCTCTAACTTCGCGGCCTGAAAATCTTCAAGCTGTAAAAATACTCGGTCTGACCCAAGTATTATATTCAAAAGAAAATAATACACATGTCAGTCTGATTCAAACTCAGTTATTAGTGCATTGAAGCAATAATAATCAAACAACAATTAGACGATAGTCAATATAAATTTACCTATCCGATCCTTTAACAAGTAATCGGATAACGGTAAATATAACACTTAACAGTGTTAAACAACAATTCAACAGATTCAGATTATCAATGAGATAGATGAAGGGATTATTGATGAAGATCATTTAGAAAACAATCAAAATTTTCCTAAACGGCAATTAACAACAAAATCATCAAAAATCGATTCAAAATATATTGAATTGGCAACATAAAACAATTTTCATCAAAGAAAACATCAATTTAAACATTAAATTTGGTAGGGCTGCAGTACACGCACTCGCATACGGCCTCGCCACATTTAAAATGTCAACTCCGTGGCTGCAGTTCACGCTTGCGTGCACTGCCTCGCCACTACCGTAATGAAATATGCAAAGGATCATAAATCAAAACAAAATAGGATATCAATAAAAATCAATATCGTGTGGCTGCAGTGCACGCTTGCGTGCACTGCCTCGCCACTATCGTGATGATATACTCAAAAAATCAACGAACCAAAATCAATGAAGGTTCAAATATCGATTCAAAATGTCGATACTACGTGGCTGCAGTGCTCGCACGCGTGCGCTGCCTCACCACAACAACTTGTGAAATAAAACAAGTTTCCATACAACTTATTACTGCACGCTTCAACAAGTGCAAAATTTTCATAAAAATGAAACTGCAGTCATTACTTGGACACAAAGGCGAACTGCAACAATAATGCAGTCACCACAAGTACACAAAGCACGAAGGCTCGAATGACCCAGTGTGCAAAGGCAGGAGTGCCAATTACAGAAAACGGCAGAAAGAGGTGAGGGCACCAAAATGTAGCACCACAACACACAATGTTTAAGTAACAAAACATCAGTACCAATCAAAGGCAAAATATACAAGAGGGGCACAGCAATTACAAACTGCAACAACGAACTCAAAACAACACACATAAGTATATGTGTATATATGGCATATACCAGTGGATCAATTCAGTACTAAAATCAGCAAAGGCAAAGTACCAGTTCAACTCGAAAGCCTCACAACACAAATGTACATAAGCAACAATGCACTGTACATTAAGTGATACAACAATGCAACACCAATAACAACTTTTAAAACCAAGTATAAAGCAGTGTCAACGAGTACTGTAAGTAAGACCAGGATGCAAGTTAAGGCAAGATTATAGTGCAACAGGACAACAACAGTGAAACAACAATGTTTGCACCCATGCGATCCAGTGAACCAGATCAAAGCAGATAATAAATTGGCACTTGTATATACACAGTGTCTTGCAGACTATACATGGATCAAAAAAAACAAAATCGAGTGCAATCACAAGTGAACAAAGCAAAATACAATGCCCAGTCGCAATTATCAGTTTTGAACCAAGATAACTGCAACCATGAACCCTACAAAAATGAAACTGACTCGAAGCAAACTCAGTGCACAACAATCAAATGAACACAGCAATATGAAGGTGAGGGCACCATAGATATGGCACCGCAGCATACAATAGTCAATATCCAGCACTAGGTTGAAGAATGATATAAGTGAAGAAACAGTATGTTGATAACAAAGATCAATGTTGTGCTTTACCAAAAATCGCACAAGTCAAAAGAAAATTGAAGCTGTGGTCAGCTACTGATAAAGGCATACACAACGACAACATGTGTACCTACATGAATGCATATATACACACGCAAGTACTCAAGTGCTGTCTCGAATCACAGTGGAAATTTTCAAAAACTTATTCAAGGCCAAGATGTACATTTTTACAAAAAAAAAAAAAATATACAGTACCAAAGTAAAAATGACACAGGGGTGGCAGCATTGAGTTACAGGCCAGCAAAGCACCCAAAACAAATGTATACCCAATACATATATGTACTACTCGAATAAACAAGTAGACATAGCACAAACAAGTGACAAGTAGCAATTTTGAACAAGGGCAACTACAGTTCGAATCAATTGCAATACATCTTGATGACAAGGGAATATGCTTCTGAGATGTGTGGATACACAATGAAGATCAGAAGCAATAATAATCATATATATACACACATAAATGCATATATATACATGATAATAGAAGGACACATATATGTACAAATGAAGACATATTACAGTGAATATAGTGGCTCAACATCAAAGAATATGTTGAACAGGTTAGGGAAGTGGTGGTAAAGAAACAAACAGTTCAGGTTCAAAGCCATGGAAACAAGTATCACAATGAATGAACTCAATAAGTCAGTAAATCATCCATGTCCAGGAATTCATCAAAGTACACGATATCGATAAAACCAGGGATTGAAGTACGAACAGTTCAATATCGGACAAGCATATTTCAGAACGAAATAAACAAGTCCAAATCAAGTTTAGGAATAGGCAAGGCCGCAGCCAACAGAAAATGCTCAAAATCACTTGCAGTTCAAATCAAACTGTGGTAATCATGAATTCGAACTAGTAAAGTTTAAATGCCGCAAGTCAACAAGAAATGAAGTTTAAATACCACAAATCAACAAGAAGGAATTTAACCAAATAATAAAAAAAAATATCAACGGAGAAATCATCAACATGATAACAAAATCGAACTACTGAGAATGAAAATAGATGTGAGGGTCATTCACCTTTCACCGAAGCGGTCGCGAGCAAGATTGAAGCCGAAACCCTAGTTGTTGAAGGCGAAGAGGAACGAGATGAGTTGAAGCTGCCATTTTTACGTTATTTTTTTTTCGTATGATTTGAAGAAGGTAGGGTTCCGAATTTTTAAAAGAGGGGAAGACGTGATTGTGGTTCGTGGGTTATGGCGTAGATTATGGTGATAAGGTAAGGCGTGAATGAAGGCACGAGTTAAGGCATGTATCTAGCTGATGAAGGTATAAGGCAGATGTACTTTTTTTTTAAATTTTTTTTTCTCCTTTATTTTATGTTATATTATTTTTACCTTTTTTTTATATTATAAATTCAATTTGTTTTGTATAATCTTTTTCTTAAATAAACTTATAAACGTTTTGCAGTTCAACATCAATTTATAAGTTTACATAAATATAATTCGTAAATCCAAATTATTTTTCTAGGTTAGTTCGAATTTTTATATACAAATTAAATATTCAATTTCAACTTCAAAGTCAAAATTAAATTTTATTCAACTTTAAATAGATTAAATTATAAAATTTAATCGTCAAATTTCATAGTTTTATTGGAATTCAATTTAAATCATCATTCAAATATTTAAAATTAATTAAATATTTTTAATTTAAATTGTTCAAAATTCAGGACCGTTACAATAAGCTCCGGCGAATCGGATTCGAACGTTTGAATCTGCGGCATTCGAATATGAGTGAAGTATGGATGTAGATTTTCGAATATGATAGATGTCAATAATTATACAGAAACAAATCACAGATTCCACAACTCATCACAAAGCAATTCATATCACATGGTATCACAATCACATATCAGAGATATCAACCAATACACAACATTCAATAATCAATAAATCGTCTGAAATTAAGTTGGACTAATCGTGTGATTATAATTAATTAATCACATAATTATTTTCATTAATTATCATTGAAGAAGCTGCTCAGCAGGATTTGGAGATCATACCAAATCTAACAGTTAAAAGAGAACTGATGAAGATCATTGATCGTAATGAAAAGCAATTAAGGAATGCGATTGAGAAACTAGTTAGAGTGCAATGGAGTGGTGATCCAAATGATTGTACTTGGGAAACAGAGGATAGCATGCAGAAGTGCTATCCCAATTGCAGAGTGGATATTTCGGCTTAATCTGGTAAGCCATTTCTCTATCTTTTTCTGTATTCATATATTCTTTGTTGCTTTTCTCTCTCTTTCAAATTTCGAGGACGAAATTTTCTTAAGGGGAGGAATCTGTAACGATCATGTTTTTAAATCAAATTTAAATTTAATAATTTGAATTAATTTTAAATTTTCAAAAAACAAATGAATATTTGTTTATTTATTTACATATATATATAGAATGGATGGTAATTCAAATTTGAATTTGAATTTGAATTTGTATTTGAATTTGAATTTAAATAAATATCTTAAGAAAAATATTTGGATTCAAAATATTAACATATATATATGATTTTATTTATGTATAAGTTAGTACTAAAACATTCTCTTTTAAAAGTTGTATAAATATAATAAAGGAATGTAATTATACAAATAAGAAAAAGTAATATAAATTTTTATTTGTACATGTAATTATGTAAAAAATTAGAAGTGTTAATTGATAAGATACCCAATTTAACAAGTGTTTAAATTTTAGTAAATGAATTGACAAGTGTAATTCATGAAGAAAGAAAATAGACAAATGTCATTTTCTTTGTTTTTATTTTTGAAAATTTAATTAAAATAGAAACAAGCCAATAAAGGCACTTCATCTCCTTCCTTCTAATTTCTTTTACTTTCATTTCCAAAAAACAAAGGCCTGTATAAACCTTCCCAAACCAGAAAAGAAAATTAAAAGCAAACTTTCACAAAACAATCTCTTCAATACTACAAATCTGAATTCTTTTTCAAACCCGAATTAAAGAAAAGAAACAAGCAGTTCAACATCAAAGCTAGTTCAAGCATCTCAGTTTTTCAAAATCAAGCCTTTAAAATCAAGCAACAATAGATCAGAATCATCTCAGAGTTTTGAATTCCAGTCTTCAAGTTTTCAGACCAGAGTTTTTTTTCCGTGTTTTCATAGAAACAAACTATAAGTAAATCCTTTTAAGTATTTGAATTTGAATTTGTTGTTAAGAATTAAGCAAGTTAGTCCATCAGAAACTAAGCAAGTTTCAATCAATTAATTGCAGAAAAAAATTCAAGATCAAATTTAAAACCGCCTTCTAGACATTCAACCTTAAAAACAACATTCCAATCTCTCCTTTATTCTCAGACATCAGGTGAGTAAACCGTTGTTAAATCCAGATTTTTATCCATCGTTTGGAAATCATGCCTGAAATGAATTGGAAAACTACTTGCATATGAATTAAATCTGTGCATATATGTAGAGATGTGTCTGTGTATGTCTGAGGACAGGCATGCATTCCTGTTTTCCAAATTTATAAAAGTTAAACTTATTCAAAAATCAAATCCTTCTTCTTTGATCATTGTTAGACCTTAGGATCTAAATAAGTTTTGTTTGTTTAAAACTGAATTAAGTTTTAAAAATTAAATTTAAGTAAATTAGATTGAATCTTTCTTTGGAAACTTGAAAGAACAGGCAAAACCAATGTAAACTGGAATTTCATCCATCATGATTTTTGTTTCAAATATATTATCTGAAATGCTTTCGAAAACAAAGATTTTTAAAGGTGGAATCATAATTTTTAATCAAGTAATCTCTGAGAAAAATGAGGATGATCGAAATCGTCTTTTTCACCAAATTCTGGTGATCGGGGTAATGATAAATCGCGTGATCGAGGATGGAACATGTTCGAAGGTCAGGAATCATCGATAAAATACTCGATGATTTTATAATTTATTATGGAGGGCTATCGAGATTGAATTACGGTTTGAACTGCTAGTTTGGTCGAGGTCAGTTATCTCATTGCCATGGCATCTTTGATGAATCGAGTTACACATGACATTAAAGAATGGTAGTGTGAAGGGTCACCGAGGTGTGGCCGGAGTTGTAGGGGTGCTGGTGGTCGGCGTTGGCTGTACCAGGGGTTTTTCAGACAATGTTTTGGTACCCAGGCTTGTCTGGGTGCATCGATTTCGATTTCAGACACATTATTAGTGAAGAGGGAATCTTTGTTGATTCGGGCAAGATTTCTACTATTCTAAACTGGAAGCGACCCAATACTCCAAAAGAAGTTCGTAGTTTTTTAGGTTTAGCGGGATATTATGGATAGTTTGTCCAAGATATTTCCATGTTGGTCAGTCCATTGACTAAGCTAACGTTGAAGAACGCTAAATTCGATTGGACTCCGAAGTGTGATGAAGTTTTCCAAGAGTTGAAGAGGAGATTAACTACCATTCCCGTTCTCGCTATCATTAACAAGAACCAAGGTTTATCTGTCTATACTGACGCTTGTAGCGATGGTTTGGGTGCGGTGCTAATGCAAAATGGTAGAGTAATTGCCTACACAAGTAGAAAATTACGTCCGCATGAGAGAAACTACCCAACCCACGATCTGGAACTCTTGGCTATTATTTTTGCTTTGAAAATCTGGCGACACTATCTTCTGGGTAAAAATCTCTTTCAGCTTTACTAAAATCTAAAAGTTTAATTTAACTTAAGGTATATAATTAATAAATCCTTCTTGTTCTAGGAGAAAATTTTGAATTATTCACCAACCACAAATCTTTGAAATATCTCTTCACCTAGAAAGATTTAAATCTGCGGCAACAACGTTGGTTAGAATTTCTGACATCCTATGACCTAAATATTCGATATACACCAGGAAAAGCCAATGTGGTTGCCGATGCTTTGAGTAGGAGACATGCTGTTCTTGCATATCTTGTTGTCACTCCTACCCTCCTCGAAAAGATCGCCAGTAAGCATACAGAAGACAAGTTTCTTCGAGAAATTTGTCGAAGAATATGTCGAGGTGAGGATTCCAGTTTTGGAATCGATAGTAATGGAATTATAAGACTGAAAGGCAGGATGTGTGTTCCTGATATCCTTGATCTTAAATGTGATGTTTTGGACGAATGTCACAAGTCTAAACTTGGTATCCATCCACGAGTTAACAAGATGTATAAAGATATCAAAAGAACTTTCTGGTGGAAAACAATGAAAAGGGATATATCTATATATGTGAGTCGTTGTGCTACCTGTCAACAAATTAAAAGTGATCAGAAGAAAATGGCGGGTTTACTCCTACCATTGGAGGTACCAAAGTGGAAATGGGATCGGATTTTCTTCAGTACAACATGATAAGGTGTTCTCGCTTCGCGTTTGGTGGCGAACGGGAGACTCTTACCCCTACATGTCCCCGGGGAGGGGTTGGCTTACCGGTTAGAGGGGTCGAGAGGCCGGCCGTAAAGCAACTGCGAGGTACCATTGTCTGCCATGGCGGGGCTGGGATGGTTGAAAAGCCTACCAGTCGAGAATGGCCGCTGTTGATGGTTGAAAAGCCTAGACCATGACAAATGGTATCAGAGCTAAAGGTTGGGTAAGAACTTTAGCTACGGAGTATAACACATTATGTGGCTCATTAGAGATAGGGTGAAGTATACCATAGAATGAGTATAAACCGAGAGACCGAAACCCTGAAATTTCTTGGTCAATTTCTTTAAACTATTGATATTCCATAAGATATCTCGTCCGCATACCTAAATCAAGTTTTCTTACTATATATACAGATAGTAAGAATGAGCAGGCGAAGAGGAAGAGCTAGGGGTCGGGGAACTACCACTACAACTGGTCAAGTCCCCACAATAGCAGAAGCAGCTATGCCTACTCAACATCAGCCAAATCTGGCTGATCTATATAAAAGCTTCTCGAGACTGGGTGGAAAGCGGTTCGTTGACAAGGAAT
Source organism: Allium cepa (assembly GCA_030765085.1). Lineage (NCBI taxonomy): Eukaryota > Viridiplantae > Streptophyta > Magnoliopsida > Asparagales > Amaryllidaceae > Allium > Allium cepa. The sequence continues at coordinate 325,034,412 of CM060939.1, forward strand.
CTATTGTAGAAACCAAGCCTATATCAGATCGTGTGAAATAATTTTTAAAGGGCTAAAGTTGGAAGACGATCAAATGCGACTAATAGCTTCTTGGCAACTCTAAGAAGATGCTTTAGCCTGGTGTGAGACAATTACTATAGATGAACCAAAATAAGAGTTCACTTGGAGTCGATTCAAGGAAGTGTTTGAGAAATGCTATATGCCGTCGGCTAGTACCTCCCGAATGTACAAGGAATTTATGGACTTGAAGTAGGGAAGTTTATCATTTGAGGAGTGCTTAAACAAATTCAACGAATTATCTTGTTTCGGTCCAGAGTTGGTAAACACACCTCTAAAGAAAAATGAAAGATTCATTCGTGGAATGAATAAGAAGTTTCATGAAAGAATAACTGCCCAAGTTAAAGAATCGTTTTTTGATCTTATCGATATGGGATATAGATACACTACCCTGGATATGCAGGATGTCCTGGAGGAAAAAGGGGATACGAGCAATCCAAATTGAAAAAAAAGAAAGTTTGAAGGCAATAAACCATATCAAGGGAAGGAGAAGAAGAATAATCAGGGAAACCCGGCTAGGAATGTTACTTGTTACAATTGTAAAGAAAAGGGCCATTACTAGAGTAGATGCGAGAATCCCAAGAAACAAGTAAAAAAGAACAACCGGTGAAGACTGGTCAGGGAGTTAGAGAATGCTATAATTGTCACAAGCCTGGACAAATAGTTAAAAATTGCCCAGCAATGAAACAAGCTTAAGTGGCGAACGTCTACGCGTTAAAGGATGACCCATCAACCTCAAATGCGAATAAAGGAAAAGGAGTCTTAGAAGGTAGCCTTATTATATATGATAGAGTTGTTAGAGTTTTGTTTGACACGGGCGCTACGCATAGCTTTATCTCCCAACAAACCGTAGACGAATTAAAACTTAAACCAGAATTTGTCGATGAGCCCATTTGTGTGAAAAATCCAGTTGGTGGCCCTGCGAACCTTTATCTACGTTGTCAAGAGGTTCCTATCTCGTATCCTTGCCATCGATTCCCTATTATCCTTTTCATTCTCGACTTCAATGAATTTGAAATTTTACTCAGAATGAGCTGGTTAACGAAATATGAAGCCAAATTAGATTGCAACAATCGACCGATCTGAATCAAAACAAAACTTGGAAATTTTATTGAAATCTCTAGTGAGGATCTGAGTCCTAAGAGAGATAAGCTGATGTATACCTTGGGATATTTCAAACCTAGTCTAGAGTCCATACCTATTATTCGGGAATTTCCAGACGTATTTGAAGAAGTAAAATCCTTACCTCGATATAGAGAAATTGAATTCAGAATTGACTTAGTACCCAATGCTCGTCCTGTTATTCATGCAAGCTGTAGGATGGCACCTAGGGAATGGAAAGAAATTGTCAATCAAACCCGAGATTTGTTAGAGAAAGGGTTGATACGTCCTAGTGGTTCTGATTGGGGTTCAGCTGTGGTCTTCGTAGCCAAATCTGACAGATCTTTGAGATTGTGCATGGACTACCGCGATCTCAACAAATTAACTCCCAAAAACAAATTTCCCTTACCCACGATCGAAGATCTATACGATTAACTACACGGCGCCCGATTCTTTTCAAATATGGATCTAGCTTAAGTATTCCATCGGCTACGAATTGTCGAAGACTGTGTTCACTTGACTGCTTTCAGGGTCCAGACATTTTCTACGAATGGTTAGTCATGCCTTTCGGACAAACCAATGCTCCCGCATACTTCGTAGACTTAATGACTTGTGTATTTCAAGGAGTATTGAATAAATTTGTTCTGGTGTTTATTAATGTTATTCTAATCTATTCCAAAAACGAAGAGGAGCATGTTGAGCATCTCAGAATTATTTTGGAGATATTAAGGAAGAACATTCTGTTTGCAAAATTTCTATGTGCCAATTTTGGGTTAAGGAAGTTAGATTTGTTGGCTAACACTCGGGGAAGGTCTCGAGTTGGATATAAAAACAGTTTTAGCTTTAAAACCAAATCTAAATTTTTAAACATTTTAACCCATGATTTTAAATAAATTGTTTTGATTTAAGTTTTGATTAATAACGGTTTTAAGTAAGTTATTTTTTAAAGTCATAAGTTTAATTTATTAATCATGTGATCTTTATTTATAAATAAATCCTTAATTTGTTTTAAAGAGATAATGTAATTAAAAAGTTAATTAAGATGAAATGTTGTTTTAATCATTAATTAACATTAATCCCTTAAATTAATTTATATGTTAACGATGATCAATTATGAAGTTTATTAATTAGAGATTTTAAAGGTAATTAAGTGATTAATTAAAATAAATGATTTATCTTTTAATTAATTAAGTATTTAAGTAATTAAAGAATGATTAAAGGTTAATTAAATATCTAATTAAGATTAATTAATTAATAATTAAGGATAATTAATGAGAATAATTAAAATTAATTAAGGAATAATTAATTAATAAAGGTAATTAATATTTAATTAATTAATAATTAAGGATTTAATTAATTAAAAATTTAGGATTAATTAATTAAAAATTAAGAATAACTTATCATTAATTAAGGAAAATTAATGAAAATAATTACATGATAAATTAATTATAATCACATGATTGGTCCATCTTAATTTCAGATGATTGATTAATTATTGAATGTTGTGTATTGATTAATATCTTTGATTGTGATTGTGCTACCATGTTATATGAATTGCTTTGTGCTGAGCTGTGATATTTGTGATTTGTTTCTGTGAATGTGAAAACCCATTGTCCCATAAACGGCAATTGAATTTTGATGCGATAGGGAGTCGGATTTCAGCTGGTTATCCGTAACCCACATCGATCCTTTATAGTGAGTCTTTGTGATTGACATATCCACGTGTTTTAAAATTAAGCGCTCACTATTCGGTTTAGCCGGAAGAGGACTTTTGTGTCATATAATCCATTTCGAATAGTGATACGTCTAAGTGGATGGCATCTGAAGATGGTGGTGAAGACCGGGTGTCTTCGAGAACGATAGGATAACCCATCGAACGACTCTGCACTGAGTTGCTTCGGTATAGAGATCTGTATATGTGATGGGGAGTCCAATCGAGATTGTGGATGCTTGGATTGCAAGGGCTTCTTCGGAAGTGCTTTCACTTCTGTTCGAAACCGGAACAGACTAGTAATGTTGTATGTCTAACATTACACTTAAGATATAAAGCTGATTTCTTTCAAATACATTTTTGTTGGTGGCAAAGAATTTATTCTCTTAGCTTAATACCATTCTCTGAGATGTACGAGCTCAAAGGTTTTGTAGTTTATGGTTATTCGTGATATACTTCCAATTTGGTAGTGTGGCATGCTGAGTGCTGCTGGTCATTTGTTGATCGGAGCATGGCTTTTGTGAAAAGCGTAGCTTTGTGGATGGACTTTGTCGAACCTCACAACCCAGTAATGGTCGAAATAGGAAGGATGCAGCAAGGTTATTGGGGGTAGCGCCACTTAGGGTATGTGCATTTCCTTCTGGATAGAAGTGGTATCATGGTAAGGAGCCCAGATACTTAACTTATGCTGATATTGCAATTATGTTGCTTTGTGGTTGTTGTTGTTGGGGCCCCGGATAAAGGTCGGTTACGACCAGGGGACAATATACTCATGACAGTTAGTTACCTAGTTACAAAGGTAACCCGGCCTTGTGTTGGCAGAGAGCTGGTTAAGTTCTTGGGGCGTCCCTCCAGAGGTGTACCCTCAGGAAGTTCCTTAGCCTGACCATTGTTGGAAAATCCAAAGAAACAATACGAGCCCTATACGGTTTTAGTTGTATAACCTGCCAGGCAGCATGACGGTAACCTGCCATAAAATATGGTAGCTATAACAATAATGGTTGTATGCTGGCTAAGATTAATATTATACTTTCGAAATGTTTTCTACACTATGCACTAATAATAATATTAAAAGAGTTTTCTCATCTTAAGCATGTTTGACTATCATAAGAAGCAATCTCCTCCAATTCTGCGATTTCATTGTGTGTGTGGCAGGAGGTCTTATGGTAGTTTCATTTTCTAAAAGCATGAACGGTTTTCTTTCATAAATTGTTTTTGTTCAAAACAACTGTTTTTGTTTACTCATACCAGTCCCATGACTGACCCGGAGTTTATTGTTCCCTTCCTAAACTCTGGGTGTCCATAATTTCCATACGGGTAGCCTAGAAGTAGGTGTTTTGGAGCTAGCTTTGATTTTGGAGTCTTTTGGAAGCTGTTTTGGAAAGCTTTGGGTTTGGGAATCTTTTGAAGTGTTTAGAGTTTTTGAAGACTTATCGAAGTTGAAGTATGTTGGAGACGTTTTTGGAACTATGTTGTTAGTGTTCCGCTGTTATGTTGTTATTTTGGTGTTGCATCATATATGTACCACTATGATGATGGTGGTGATTTGTTGTAATCAAACATTGTGATGATTTTGTATCTGTTATGGTCAATGATGTTCATTTTGTTTTCGCTGTTTATATTCATTTAATGTTGTTATAAGCTCCATCCAAACTGGAGTTCAACGTTTGAATCTCTGATAGTCGAATACAAGTGAGGTATTTGATGTCGATTTTTGAACGTTGGATTTGGGGTCGTGACACAGCAAATTGGATTAAATCGAGATTTTCCAAATAAAATAAAATATTAGTTGTTTTTATATATATATATATATATTGATTTTTAATTGAAATTTAAATTTGAAAAGTCAAAAATAAATATATTGAAAATGAATTTTATTTAAAATTTTATTTTTAAATTAATAAGAATTTGTTTCTAATTATATTAAATATGCATTTTGAGTTGAAAATGATATTTTGAATTTAATATAATAAATTTTTCAAAGGCTACATAAGAATAAAATTCTAATATATTTATTCATGTGTAATTAAATGTTAAAACCATTTTTATTTAAAAGATTATATAAATGATTAATAAAGATAATGTATTTATTTAAACAGGAAATATGATATAAAGTTATATTTAAAATATTATTTGTAGTCTTTAAAATATATTACATAAGTTATAATAGCATAAAGGGTTAAAACATAATTTTTAAATTAATTAAGATAAGGGATGTAAACACAAGTTTAATGGTTTTTGACAAATGTTTAATAAATAAGATAGACATTAACAAGTGTTAAACTAAATGAACAAGAAGTGTTAATTTTTTTAAAATGAATTAAAATTTTATATATTGAAGAGTAAAACCAAATTACATTCATATTCTCATATCTTCAACTTCGAGCTTGAGAATTTACAAGCAAAAAAAAAAAATTTTGAAAAAAGAAAAAAAACTGAAATCAAATGAAAAAAAAATGTACAGATCAAGAGTTAAAAGAAAATCATCTCAGAAAATTAAAAACCTATAAACAAGGATTCAAGCAAGCTTGGAAACAAGATCAAACAAATACTGATTCAGTTTAAAAACAAAGCAAACCTGAACGAGATCATTTCCAGATTCAGATGCTAAAATAAATTCAAAATCTGGGAGCAATTCAACAAATTTAAACAAAAATAGATCAAGCCTAAAGCAATTTAAGGATCAGAGCATCAAAAAAAGCAAGTTGAATTAAAGCCAAGTTCCAGGTTAAAGGATCAAATTCAACAACAAGCTTCAGTTCAAATCATCAATTCCAGGCCTCTGTTTTTAAAAGTTAGGTGAGCAAACTATCTCTTTTAAACCCTTAACATGCTTTAGTGTTCTGATGCTTGTGTGTATCCTTGAAGTCTGATTAGAAATTTGCCGATATGTTTATATGTATAAGGTTTTAGGGGTGCATGTCTGAACGTAATATATATTCATATCTCTGTTAGTAAGAGGTTATCAAATTTTAACAAAAAAATCCATATCTCCTTGTTTAAACCGATTCAAGCCATGAATCCCGAATAGAAAATGTTTATAACATCATAGGGTTATTATTAAAAATAATTCCAAGTAAAAAAAATATGAAATAAATATTTTGAAAATGGAAATTTACAATAAAGTCATTATATACCTGGAAAATTGAGTATTTTAACTTTAAGGTATGATTACCCAATCATGTTCATATGACGGAATGATGAATTTTAGAAATAAAATGGTGATTTTTAGTTTGGTATCGGCTATGATATTGCGAGATGAACGGTAAAGGGTAATTTATCAAATTCAGTTGAACGACAAGATGAAGTTCATCGTGTTTTGGTCAGTAGGGTGCTCGAGCATCAATGATCACCAAAAAATGCTCATAGATTTTCTGGTCGATCGTAGCGACGGTGTGGCTTGATTTTAAGGTTTATAACCTTGTTTGACTCGTCGAAGTTTGGGGTAGAAATTTGTAGTTGTAGGTGGACTAATGGCGATCAGACCAGGGGGTTTGATGCGTAGTGTCGTAACGCGTCTCTGCTATGGATGGCAGATTTTCTGGTGGTCGGTCTTGTCATTGGCGAGACATTTTGGGTTAGCTGGGTTTGAATGCCTGGGTGATTGAATTACACGATTTCAACTCTCGGTCTAATTCGACGATCTAGGTCTTTAGGATGATGGAGTAGATGATCGGTGATGTGTAGGTGGCTTTGGCTCTGGTCGGGGGTGGACAGAATGGTCGTGCACGTGCACGCATGAAGTTGTGCATCTGAAGATGATATTGGTTTTGAGGAAGACGAAGGTACGCTCGGGTTTGAGCACGAGAAATCGAAGGATCGACTCGAAGTGACGTGTTGATTCGTGGAACCCAAAGTTTTGCTTGGGAAAACAAAGATTGGCTCAGGTTTTCTGGACTTAATGATTTAACAGATTTCAACCAATTTATTTAAGACAAGATTTTGAAGTTTTTTAAAGTTTAATTGAATAAATAAGTTTTCAAAAGATTGTAAACTAGATTTTCCAAAGTAAGATTATTAAACAAGATTTCAAACAAGATTGAAAGTTTAAATTTTTAAAAGTTTAATGTTTAAAGATAAATTATTTTGAATATTGGATAATTATTTGTATTAGTTAATTTATGGAAGTAATTAAGAGAATAATTATTCAATGTAATTTATTGAAAAGTTAATTACCTAATAAAATTGATTACTTAATGTAATTAATAAAAGATTATTACTTAATGCAATTAAGGTATAATTACTTTATGTAATTACATTGAAGGATAATTAATCAATTAAGATAAATTAATTAAAGGTAATTAATCACTTAAAGATAATTACTTAATCAAAATTAATTAACTACTGGTTAAAATTAATTAAACAAGTGATTAAGATTAATTCGTGATTCATTAATATAAGTGACTAGAGATAATCATTTATTAATTAAGGATAATTAATTAAAATGTTAATTAATTAAGGGTTAATTAATTAATTAAAGATAATTAATTAAAGGATAACTGAATAACTAATGGTTAATTATTTAATAATCAAAGATTGATTGGTTTATTAATTAAGGTTGATCAATTAATAATTAAAGGTTAATTAATAATCAAGGTTGTAATTAATTTTAATTAACCAGGATTTGTAATTTATTCATAAGTGCTTGATCTGATTTAAATTAATCAGATAATTTATTGATCTTACTTATGAATGTTTGGATTCTATTAAATGTTTGAATTGTTTGATATCCCTGATGTGTAATGCTTTGTGATATGAATTGTTTTGATTCAAGTTGTGATAAATGTAATTTATATCTGTGATAAAATTATATTATTTATCTGTGAATGAAGATAAGCGTTATAGGTTTATACCGCTTATCTATAATTGCCGTGTTTGGATTGTGATAATTGGTGATGTGCACTATTGTGTAAAACCCCTGGACTACACCTTACACACACAAATATGGATTGCACGAGGAAATTGGTTAAGTGATAGATTTTTGAAATGGTTTTAAAGTTGAATTTTGAATCCAAATGGTTTTGGAAATGGAATTGGATTGAATGTGAAAAGTTTTTAAAAGGAAGTTTGAAAATGAAAATATTATTTGAAATTGCTCTGGAAATTTGGTTTGAAAGGTTTATACAAGTTATATAATATATATATATATATATATATATATATATATATATATATATGGATTTCAAAACGATCTTTTAAAGTATTATTTTGGGAATTTAAAATTAACTCAAGATTATACTTTAAAGGATATAACTTGTGTATATTTTTGATCGGATTTTTCTGAAACGAAAAGTATTTGTTTTCAAATAATAATAGCTTTCAATTTGTGTTGAAAGGATTTCAATTTTGAAATAAAAATGGTTTCCCAAGTTAGAATGAATCTTTGGAAATAGTTTTGAATGCTATGAATTGAGTTTTTGATTTAAAGAGTGGATGAGTTAATCCAATTTGAAAGGGAAATTGTTTTGAAAGGTTATGAATGAATCTTTATTAAAGATTGGTGAACTTTGTTTTCGAATTGAAAAGGGATCTTAAATGTATATCTTTTTTATAAAGGATTCGAAAGGGAAATTGCTTTGAAAGCCATGAATGAATCTTTATGGAAAATTGGTGAACTTTGTGAAGTGAATCTTTTTGTTTAAAGATTTGAAAATGGTAATTTTTTTAAACCATTTGCAAAGAAAAGTTTTGGGTTTTAAGTTGTGACTTAACTAAGATCCCATATATCCATATGTTTTTAAATATTGCGCTCATTATTCAGTTTAGCCAGAAGAGGACCTTATGTCATATAACCTATTTCAAATAATGATACGACATTATGGTTTGCATTTGAAGACCGGTGGTGAAGACCGGGTATTTTCGAGAACGAAAGGATTACTCGTCGAATGACTGTGCACTGAGTCGCTACGGTGTAGAGATCTCCATATGTGATGGGGAGTCCGATCGAGATTGTAAATATCTAGATTGCAAGGGCTTTTTTGTGAAGTTCCTTCGGTTCTGTTTGAACCCGGAACAGACTTGTATGAATGTATGTCCGACGTTACACTTTGAGATGTAAAGCTGGTTACTATCAAATACATTTCTGTTTGGTGGCGGAGAATTTATTCTCTTAGCTTAACACCCTTCTCTGAGACGTACGAGCTTAGAGGTTATGTAGTTGATGGTTACTAGTGATACATTCCCAATTTGGTAATGTGGCATAGGAAGTGTTGCTGATCATTTGTTGATCGAAGCATGGCTAAAGCGTAGCTTTGTGGACGAGACTACATCGGGACCTCACAACACGAAAATGGTCGAAACAGGAAAGATGCAGCAAGGTTATTAGGAGTCGCACCCCTAGAGTATGTCCATTTCTTCTAGACAAGGGTGGTATCATAGTATGGAGCCTAGATACTTAACTCATGTGGACACTGCATATTTATTACTTTGTGGTTGATTTTTGGTTGAGGATCCTCTTATAAAAGTTTCTAACGACTAGGGATGGCATACTTATAGGTGTTACTTCCGGGCAGGGGTAACCTGGCCTTGTGTTGGTAGAGAGCTGGGTAAGTTCTCGGGGCATCCCTCTAGAGGCGTACCCATGTGGCAATAGGAAGGTCCTTAGCCTGACCATTTGTTGGAAATCCAATCTCTAATATGCGCCTTGTACGGTTTTAGTTGCAGAACCTGCCATCTAATATGGTAGCTATAGTAGGCATACTATAATGGTATGTATGCTGGCTAAGATTAATATTGTACTTGTAAATGTTTTCTGCACTATGCACTAATAATAATGTCAAAATGATTTTGCGTAGTAAGCATGTTTGACTATCATAAGGAAAAATCTCCTCCAATTGTGCATTTGCATTGTGTGTGAGGCGGGAGGCCTTATAGGAGTTTCATTTTTCAAAAAGCATTGCAGATTTAATTTTAATTTCTTTTGTTCAAACCAAATTTTTTTGCTTGCTCACACCAATCCCATGATTGACCTTGCTTAATACGACGTGATAGGGGGTTCTCGCTTTGCGTTTGGGGGCGAACAGGAGACTCTTACCCTTATAAACTCTGGGTGCCCATAATTTTCCACACGGGCAGCCTAGAGTCAAGTCAGCCATAGATTTTGAAGCTTAGTAGAATCTGGATCTAGAAGTTAATGGCTTTGAAAGTCTTTGAGTTTTTGGAGCTTTTGGTTTGGAGATCTTTTGAAGCCTTTTGGATGTGAAGGACTTTGGAAGTTTTGGAAGACCTTAGCAAAGTTGCAGTATTGGATTCTCTCGAAGATTTTGCAAATATTGATATATTTCCGCTGTAATTTTGTGTTGTATATATTCTTCGATGGTGTTGGGTTGTTGTTATCAATTGATGTAACTAACATTGTATCTATGTTGTGTATATGTGTAATCATCCTTTGTTTCCGCTGTGTTGTTTATCATCTAATGTTGTTATAAGCTCCGTCGATACAGATTCCGATGTCGATTATCTGGCATCAAGTTCGAGTCGTCACAAGATTCTTAATTAATTATAATAAGTAATTATCCCTAATTACTTAATTAACTTTAACCATTAATTAATTACTTTTAACTAAGTGATTATTTTTAAGAAATTAATAGCCTCTAATACTTATATTAATAATCTTCTAATTAATTAGTTATCCTTAATTATGAAATTAATTAACCTTAATCAATCATTGATTAAGTATTTATCCTTAAAATTTCCTTACATTAAATAATTATCTTTAGTAACTGAAACCAAGTAATTAGTCTTTTAATCACTTAAGACTTTAGTCAAATCAAAAGATAATCCCTTTATCTTAAATTTATTGCTTTAAATAACAAAGGTTTTTTTTTAAATATATTAAAAACACTTTTAAACTTAATAAAATTTAAAATAATTTATATTAAAAACCTTTAATTAATACAAAAATAAACACATATTGTATAAAAGAATTTGTCTAACAAAATTGGTTAAAACCTGATTAAACTTTATAAACTTGTTTAAAATTTAAAACTGTTTTATACGCAAACACTCACTTGTCATGAAATTCGTTTACTACCTCGACCCAAACAAGACACTAAAACCTAAATCACCTTCGATGCTCCGCCACGCTCATCAGAAAATTCTCGAACCATTTTTCCATCGGTCGCTAAAAATCCTGCTTCCTTCAGCCCTGATCGCGAGAGCAAACGTTTAGCCGATCACCAGAATTTTATGAAACTCGTGATTCCATTCATCCACGCATTTCTCATTCGATACTAAACAAAAAATCTTGAATTTTATTTTAAAAATCATAGCTTTTGATGTCGAACACGATGATGTAGGTGAATCAAGAAGATGAAACACTTGAATTTCGACATGATTTTGAATTTCACTGTTTCTTTTATTCTAAGTCAATTTATCTTCATTTTTAATATTAAACATTTTTAGAACTTTGATTTTGATTATATGAACATAACTGATTTAGATCTTAAAGCCAAAAATGAATCAGATGAAGGGAATTTAATTTTTTGAACAAGTTAAGTTTTTTTGTAACACTTGGAATAGAGATGTCTGTCTGCACAACAGACATGTAGATGCATATACAGACTTGGAAATAATGTTTACACATCCATGAAAATACTTATTATTATGATTTCAATCACAAGCATCAGATACGCAATCAAAATATAAAAAGGTTTGAGATCGATGGGGATAGTTTTTCTCACCTGAGGGATAAGGACAGAGGATAGTGTTTTTGTTTGTTTTTTTTCTTCTGTTTTTTCTTTTCATGTTGATCATGCATTTGATTATTGATATTGAGATTTAATCTTTGATTTGAATACTTGATGATCTTCAGTGGTTTATAGGTTGATTTCCATGCTGAAGATGTTTTGAAAACATGCTTTGATATTAAACTACTTTGTTTGATCTTCATTTTCCAGATTTTTTTCTTCTTCTTAAATTTGCTCTGAGCTCCTGAAACTTGATTTTGATCTGTTGCTTGATCATGTTGAACTCGAACACTTTGTTTTAGGTTGAAATAGATCTTTGTTGTCCCTAGGGAAGGGTTGGCTTACCGGTTAGGGGGTCGATAGGCCGGCCGTAAAAGCAACTGCGAGGTACCATTGTCTGCCATGGCGGGGCTGGGATGGTTGAAAAGCCTACCAGTCGAGAGTGGCCGCCGTTGATGGTTGAAAAGCCTAGACCGTGATAGAGCTAATTCTAATTACTTCATTGATTCCTTGTTTTTCGCCTCGATCATAAAATTCGTGCCAATCTTAACTTGCTTTGGAATTCGTGCTTGGTTTCGTAACTCATCTTACTCTCGTTCGTCTCTAGCCTCAAAAGGCGAGCAATCACTCACGATTAACATTCTTGTATTTATTAAATTTGACATCAATTGAAATGACAATTGAAATATGCTGTTGTTAGTTACTTACATTGCTATATATATGCTAACATCTGTATCTATTCACATGTGACACCTGACACCATTATATGTTATTTATATTGATGATATATGTTAGCACCAAAATTGGTCACTAACACCCTTAGAAAGATTGTATTGAGAGACTAATGAAGAAAGTAAATTAAAATAGAGAACATAGTATAAATTTAAATGCAGAGAACAAGAACACCAAATTTATAGTGGTTCGGCGTAATTGCCTGCGTCCACTTTGTCATTAATCTTTATTGCTTTCTCCGTTACTTGTGTACATATACAATCCGAAAATCAATCACTTGAATACAAGTTTGAATGAAGAAGAAAAGAGTATAAAAAAGGGCAGAGTCTCCCCAGTGTTCTCGGAAAAGGATCCATTTCACTGTGCCCCTGCCTCTCTATTTATAGACAAAGGTGGGTTGGACTTCCCTGGTGGGCCTGAAAGCTGAATATCTTGGCCCAAATAGTGCAATCTCTGTGTTCCGTATCGAACAAGCCAAACGGCCAAATGCCGAACCATCCTCTTCATGCCGAACGGTGCATTTGTTGTGTGGGAAGAGTAGACCGAGCAACAATTGATGCCGTCCATGCTGGGGAGAATGCCGAGCCATCTCTGAATGATGGGCGTCCCTTGTCTGTCGAACGGTACGTTTGATGCCAAGCGCTATCCAATGCCGAGCATTATTTAGGTGCCAAGCGCCCAAAGATGCCGGATGTCCTTGATATGCTGAACGGTGCCTTTGGCTGATCGCTCCTGGATGCCGAGCGTTATCTTGACCGAACGAAGTGTTTAGCCGAACGATGCCTTTGGCCGATCGCTCCTGGATGTCGAGCGATATCTTGACCAAACGAAGTCTTCAGCCGAACGACGCCTTTGGCCAATCGCTCCTGGATGCCGAGCGATATCTTGACCGAACGAAGTCTTCAGCCGAACGACGCCTTTGGCCAATCGCTCCTGGATGCCGAGCGATATCTTGACTGAATGAAGTCTTCAGCCGATCGACGCCTTTGGCCAATCGCTCCTGGATGCCGAGCGATATCTTGATCGAACAAAGTCTCTAGCCGAACAATGCCTTTGGCCAATCGCTCCTGGATGCCAAGCGATATCTTGATCAAACGAAATCTTTAGCCGAATGAACAAATTGAGCCGGACGGACCAGTTGAGCCGAACGGTGGGTATGCCGAGTACTAAGTTGCCTGGTCAAATCTCCAAGAAACACTTGCCCCCCCAATGTGTATTACGTGACCGAATGTAGTGCGCTTTGAATTACGTATCCCCCATGCTCCGCCTTGAACCTTGGCCCATCATTCTTGGGGGTTGCTTTTCTTGTGAATACCAGTTGTGGAGGTGCGTGCCGAACAGTGTAGCCGAGGCCGAACGCTCCACGTTATACCGAGTGACTAAGTATGCCGAAGCCGAACGGTGTGATCTTGACCGGTTCCACCGGTCACAGTCTCCTCAACTTCTTCTTCTCCCCTGTAAAGGCCAGTGTCTTCCTCCTTCTTCTCTTTTCACTCCTAACTTCCTCTATCTCGTACTTACAAATTTTACCTGCTAACAGCCTCCAAAGTGTTTTAACCTTCCTTCCCGACCCATTCGGCATTAACCAGAGCCGTGCTTCTTAACTCCAGATTCCTCCAAGTCTTGATTCGCTAGCTAGGTAACGATCCTTCTATCTAAATTCTTTCCCCGAATAAATAAGTTTTAACACGAGGCTCAAGTTCGTAAGTTGGAACTGTAGCAGATAGGGAATCAAAGCTCGATCGGAATATTTTTAGGGTGTATGATGAGGAGGGAAGGAAGGAAGAATTGGCCAGGGATGAGCACGCGGGGGAGTTGTTGGGTGATGTATTGTGGTTCAGCTTGGTTTCTTCATGCCAAACGAGACTAGGAGAAAAGAAAGGAATAGAGGAATGGAGGAAGGGTGCCGAACGTTACTTTGGCCGAGCAAAACTTAGGTCGGTCGTCACTTAGGCCGAACAGTAGTTTGGCCGAACGACAGCTTGGCTGAACAAACATAAGTGTCGAACCATACTTAGGCCGTACGAACATAAATGTCAAACCATACTTAGGCCAGACAAACATAAATGCCGAACCATACTTAGGCCGAATGAACGTAAATGCCGAACCATACTTAGGCCGAACTGTCAACTACCTTGCCTAATCACATAACAAAACAGGGACAGAAACTCCAGCTACTAGTATATCAAACTGATTTGGACTGGTAACCTCCTAGTTTCAGCAGACATAAACCTGAACTTAAATTTACATAACCAGATAACTTCTTCTAACATTTTCTAAATCCGAAACTGTAAACACCATAAGGCAGGCTTTTGGAGACGGTCAGCGATGATGGTCTTCGAAAGCGATGACTCGAAGCTTAATTTTATGTTATTAACTCCGTGACTTTCAATTTTTCAGCACTTATATACGATTAACAGCACTAGTTCACACACCACATGGGGGGAATATTTGTCTTGTTAATTCTAACGTCGAACGTTTTTCAAGTATAGTTCACACAGGTGCTTAGCCGAATTCACTATTTATTGAAGATGTCTAAAAAAATCCAGCTCCGCCACGATCTCTGACAGACCGAGACCATCCTCTCGATAGGAAGTTGCAGATGTTTCAAATCCATCAACCTCCCTGCACATTACTTAGCCCCCGATGCCCTGGAGGCATCGATTTTCTTGGACAACCCTGTCGATTCACAGGCTTCAAAAATCAATGAAGTTGCGCTCGGGCGAATATTCTCCATCCATGGAATACCTTTCGACGATGTACTGGTTCCATCGGGGCACGACCAGCCATACTTGCCCCCAGTCGGGTACACGGCATGCACTAAATTCATGTGCTGGGTTAGTAGTGTGCCACCATTCAATTTCTTTCTTCGGGATGTGCTGTAATACATCGACATCGCCCCGTCGTAGCTGCACCCAAACGGGCACGCCTTCATCTATGGCACTTACATACTCTTCATGACCGTCTTCTCTAGGCCTCCCACTCCTGGCGACATCAGATATATTTACATGATCAAGAAGCGGAGAGATAGCCCCTCCTTTGTGTTTCTTGAGCCGCACCACAAATGCCAAATTTTAACCGGGGTGTGGAGCAAGTTTTCCCTTTACAAACAGGAATGGTTCTATGTGCATTGCCCCCTAGTTTCATGAGGAGATGGGTCGAAGGAAGTAAGTCTTCTTCTTGGAACGATACTCATGTTTTAGTTGAAGCTATGCCTATTCTAACTCTTGTTTCATCTTCTCAAGTATCAATCCACGTCCTGACGGTCGTGGATATTCTGAGGCCGTTGAAGCTATTAGAGCTCTTCCCGCTGAAGAACGAGACATCCGAACTCTCATCTCAAATGAGTCACTATCGAGGTTAGGATCGCAAGCAGAAGTTCGCCAGGTAAGTCTTCCCGAAGGCGTTACCGTACCCAGGCTGGTCTCTGGCAAAGGGAAAAAATTAACTGAGTCGTCAGCACGCCACACCCCTGATGTACAAGAAGAGGGGAAATCAAGGAGGGTGAAACACCCGAAGCACAAGGTGAGAATTTAGGTCCATCCCAAGATCCTATAGTTGCAGTGCACGATATCGAAACGTCATCTTCTCCTTCACAGAGGAAAAAGGGATTAACGTACAAGATCAGAAAGGAGAAGGTTGGCGGAACTTCGAAAGTTACGGCTATTCTGACGAAGAAAGAGGCTTCTTTGCAGCACGTGGAAAGTTCTTTAAAAGGCTTATCGAATCTCTCCATTCTGGATGATCTGCTCAATTATGACTTTGACGATTCGGAGGCATTCAAACTTCGTTCGCCCATCAGAGACGACGCGGGCGCTCCAACCGAGAGTCGGGGGGAGAAGACTCCTATTAGCAAAGCGAATGGTCCGTTGGGGGGAAACACTAGGACACACATGAACACTTGCACTTAAATTTTAGCTTAGACTTTTGTTGTCACACTACCCATTGCTAATTCGCTGTTATTCGAATTCTATGCACGTGGTATGTGGCGTTCACATGGATTCGATCGCCTTCGTGGTTCGTCTGTTCTTCATCACTTTGGATGGGACTCGGGTTCCGAGAGACGTCGAGATAGGGATGGTGACGGTGATAAAGTTTATCATTCTCGTCGGAGAGACTGGCCGAGATTAAAGATAAATTTCCAAGAATCTGCTTCGACGGCCTGAAATTCCTCCCGGCGATTCATCCTATCCCCGGACACGTCAAGCAGAGCGCCATCTCCTGTTCAAACGACGTCTATGTTCAACACAACGCGTTTGTTCACTTGGCTGGAAAACTATCCGAAGTCTCCGTGGAGCGCCAACATGAAATCGATCGCCTGAGGCTTGAGGCTATCCACGACAAGGACATCATTAAGGTTCAGGATGAAGAAATTGCAACTTACAAGTCCGAACTTGAGGCCACCCATCAGAGCGCCAGGGACACTGCTGAGGCCGTCACTCATCTGGAATCGAATCATAAGAAAGAACTTGACGAGGCGGTTCAACGATGTGGGGCTTTGGCTCTAGAGAATGACTCCGTTCAAAAAGAGGAGACGCACTCAGCCTCCGAGTCAAAAAACTTGAGGAGAAGCTCCGCAGGGAGAGGAAAGAGAAAACGACCGCTCAAGAAGAGTCACAACGGTACTGTGACGAAATCGTTGGTACTCGACTCTTAAAGGAAAAACTTGAGGCCGAGCTTTTCCAAGTTGAGGCAACAAAGAATGAAACCCGAGAAGAGGGCAAGAAGATAGCGTCCGTGGATATCGATTCGCATCTCGAGGCGGCTAGAGAAGAGGGCGGGGAAGAGGTCAAAAAGCATGCATGACCCGCTAATTACTGAATTCAACGCCCACATTCTCTTGCATCGAGAATTGACTTTTTTGGGCGAGGGCTATCTTGAATCTTTAGCCGAGGCATGGGAGGCTTTGATAGAAATCAGGAAGGCCGAGCACGGCACCGAAGAGATTGATGAGGGGGCATTGATAAAAGAATATCTCAAGGGAAATGAGCCTTCGGACTTGTCGGCTGCCAAAGCTATCTATTGAAAAGGATTTCCCTCAAAGAAAGGAAAAGAAATTATTGCCGGCCCATCTGGCGTCGTGCCTCCAGTTCATGTGCCTGTTCAGTCGGCCAATCGGCCGGTACTCGATCCATTTGAGCAGCATATCGGCTATAATCTAGAGATCCCGGCCTTGCGTCCATATTTTGTCTCCCATTCCGAAGGGTGAGATCCCCTTGACGGCTGAGAGCCTACCGGAAGCTGGTATATAACTCTTCACTTTAAAATTCCAAATGTCGTCATTCTAGGACTATTATATTTTAACGCTTGTTTTCCACGCATACGCGCAGGTCGTTCTGATCCTGGGCCCACTTTGAGGAGCGATGTCGCCAAGGAGGTGGAGGAAAAGATAGGTAAGGCTAGTCAGGCAGGAGAAACTCCCGGGCCAGATGCCCAGGTGATTGGGTCGTTAGATGAAGACAAATCTAAGACTTCTTCTCCCATCGAGGGGAATTATGAAGTAGAGATCACAAGCACCTCTGAACACACATCTGAGTTGAGTATGAAGGAGAGGCTGGAGAAAGAGAAGAGAGAAACGACCAAGATCAAGGTCGAACCTCAAGCCACGGACCCCGATGATCCTTTAAATAAGCGGCTGAAGATCATTCTCCCTGGCAGGTCTAAACCCATGGATGTCCCTCATACTTCTTCGGCTGTCACTCCTCCATCAAAGAAGGGTACCAAGGGTAAACGCGGAGGAGAGGAGTCGTCTGAGAAGACAACGGAGGCGAAGAAGGCGAAGAAGCACAAGAAGTAATCATTACTCTCGTTCGACGAGAGACAGTTAGATTATTCAAGTACTTTTGTTTTCTTAGTTTGTGTAAATAAACTTTTGGTTCTAAGCTTCAAAGGAGTTGTAATGGAAACTTATCTTCGATGAATAAAACTTTGTTTTCCTGTAATTCCATGGCTCTTCAATTTCCTTTGTGATTTTGATTCAAATCCAAGATGTTGTGAATATAATAGACCTCTTGGTTCATCTTCATATAGCTCGAAAATTCTTTGAGAGCTATCTGTTTTTTCTTCTGTGTTCCAAGCACTTAGAATATTTTCTAATACGCACACCGAAGGCTCGATGACTTTAAGTCATTTATATCCAGTCGATCTTCAGTGGACTTGGTCATTTAAATCGTTTATACTTGAGTCCACGCTCCGGGGACTTAGAGTACTCCAGTCCGCACTCCGGGGACCTAGAGATTTTTAACTCGTTTATACTCGAGTACGTGCTCCGGGGACTTAGAGTACTCCCATCCGCAATCCGGGGACTTGGAGATTTTAAAGTCGTTTATACTTGAGTCCGTGCTCCAGGGACTTAGAGTACTCCAGTCCGCACTCCGGGGACTTGGAGATTTTTAAGTCGTTTATACTCGAGTCCGCGCTCCGGGGACTAAGAGTACTCCAGTCCGACTCCGGGGACTTGGAGATTTTAAGCGTTTATACTCGAGTCCGCGCTCCGGGGACTTAGAGTACTCCAGTCCGCACTCTGGAGACTTGGAGATTTTAAGTCGTTTTTACTCGTCCATGCTCCGGGGACTTAGAGTACTCCAGTCCGCACTCTGAGGACTTGGAGATTTTAAAGCGTCCGTGTGCGTTCGTACGTTAGCTGGAATAACATAATTTTATTTGCCTGCTACAGGATCATCATTGGCAGAGACATTAGTCATTCATGAAAAAGATGGCTTCAAGCCTTTATTAATGAGAGCAAGGTAAATTGTCTTATTACAAGCCAAGAACTAGAAATAAAAGCATACTGGAAATAAATGCAGCTAATACATGAAAGAAATAGACTAAGTATAATAATGCCGCAAGTGCTCACTTTTCCATGCTCGGGGGAGCGTCGCACCATCGACGGCCGATAGCTTGAAAGTTCCTTGTTCAAGCTTCCGTTCGATGACGTATGGACCCTCCCATGCGGGATTCATATGAGATGGGACCGGAAAAACTCATTTCAAAACGATGTCTGCCACACCAAAAATTCTCAGTCGGACCTTTTCGTTATAATATTTAGCGACTCTATGTTTGTATGCGACTGCTCTCAAATTGGCTTCTTCGCGCTTTTCGTCAATGAAGTCCAACGATTCTAATAAAAGATTCTGGTTCGACTTGGGGTCGTAATGAGTAACCCGATGTGATGGAACTTCAAGTTCCACGGGTATGACAGCTTCCGTGCCATATGCCAATGCGAAGGGAGTATGGCCAGTCGCGGTCTTGCGGTTGGTCCTGTAGGCCCAAAGCGCCGTTGGAAGTTCATCCACCCACTTGCCTCACGCCTTTTCCAGACGCTTTTTCAATATGGACTTGATTATCTTATTTATGGCTTCCACTTGTCTGTTGTCTTTCGAGTGAGCAACCGCTGAAACTTCTTCTCAATGCTATATTTCTAACAAAATTCTTTGAACTCCTTGCTCTCGAATTGAGTTCCATTGTCTGTGACAATGGTCCATGGAAGGCCAAACCGCATATGATATTTCGTACGACGAAATTAATAACCTTCTTGGTGGTTATTGTGGCCAGAGGCTCAGCTTCTGCCCATTTGGTAAAGTAGTCGACCGCCACTGTTGCATATTTCGCTCCACCTTTGGCTAAGGTTAAAGAACCAACTAGGTCAATCCCCCACATTGCAAATGGCCAGGGACTAACCATCTGCGTGAGTTCCGTCGGTGGAGCTCTCGGGGGTTTTGCATATATCTGGCATTTACCACATCTTCTCACATAGTCTGCAGCATCCCGATTCACCGTTGGCCAATAATATCCATAACGGAGGATTTTCTTTGCTAAGGTCTGCCCCAGTATGGTCGCCGCACTCTCCCCCATGGACTTCCTTTAGCACCTGTTTTATCTCATCATGGGCCACGCACTGGAGTAAGGGGGTCGAGAATTCTCTCCGATACATTATTCCATCATGTACTACATAACGCGTAGCCTTACAAAGGAATTGTCGTCTTTCATTCCTCTTTTCAGGCAAATCCCCTTGTAGCAAGTACTGTCTAATCGAGGTCAACCATGATTCCTTCTCAGGTTCGGTTTCTAACACGAGATCTATCTCCATCATCTCTATACTCGGAGCATGGAGGGTCTCAACAGGGAACAATCCCATCTGCTGTGCATCACCAGTGCTTGCAAATTTCGCCAACGAATCGGTTTCTCTATTTTGTTCACGTGGGACATGCGAAATGTCGTAATATTCCAGATTTGTCAGCAGCTCTTGAACCCGAGCAAGGTAAGGAGCAAGTCTTTGTCCCTTTGCTTGATAGTCTCCTCGCACCTGATATACTACCAATTGTGAGTCACAAAAGATTTCAATTGATTTCACTCCCAGTTCGTTAACAAGTCTCAAGCCAGCAATCAATGCTTCATATTTGACTTCGTTATTTATCGCTGCAAACTCAAGATTCAAACCGCAGCAAATGATCGGTCTTCAGGAGTCATAACGACTATGCCAGCCCCCGAGCAACGGTCGTTAGATGCCCCATTGGTGTGCATCTTCCATCGAACGGGAGGTATGACATTGTGGCTGTTTGATTCACCTGACACGGTAAATTCAGCAATAAAGTCAGCTAGTGCTTGTCCTCGTATGGCTCTTCACATCAGATAGGCAATGTCGAACTGACTTAACTTAATATTCCATTTTAACATTCTTCTAGAAGTTTTCAGTCGTTGGAGAACTTGCCGTAAGGGTTGGTCAGTGTAAACACTGATTGAGTCTGCCTGAAAGTATGGACAAAGCTTGCGTGATGAAATCACCAAGCAATAGGCTAGCTTCTCAATCTTCGGATAATTTCTTTATGCCCCCGTCAAGCATTTGCTAACATAGTAAACTAGCTTTTGAACCTGGTCTTCCTCACGAACCAAAGCTTTACTGATAGCGTGCTAGGATACGACCAAGTATACGTACAACGCTTCATGGTCTATTGGTTTTGATAATACCGGGGGGTTTCTAAGTGCCTCACAAGAGCTTGGAATGCTTCCTCACGGTCGGGTGTCCATTCCAAGTTCCTTTTTCCTTTCTTTATAACATCGAAGAAAGCAATACACTTGTCTGTGCCCTGGATATGAATCGGCTCAGCACGGCTACCTTTCCATTCATACTTTGCACCTGTTTTATGGTGCTGGGCACTTTTATATCTCGAATAGTCTGAATCTTCTCTGGGTTAGCCTCGATTCCTCGGGCATTCACAATGAATCCAAGAAACTTTCCTGATGCTACGTCGAATGAACACTTCAACGGATTGATCTTCATTCCATAATGCTTGAGTATGTCAAACATCTCCGCCAAGTCTCGGACGTGGTCATTTGACTGTCGTGACTTCACGATCATGTCATCCACATAGACTTCCATTATTTTACCAATCTGATCTTTGAACATTCGATTCACCAAGCGTTGATAAGTCACTCCTACGTTCTTCAATCCAATGGCATTACTACATAGCAGTACAATCTCATGTTCGTGACGAAACTGGTGTGTTCTTGGTCTGGGAGGTGCATTGGGATTTTATTATATCCAGAGTATGCATCCAGAAATGATAATAACTCATGTCCGGCAGTTGAGTCGAGCAGCTGGTCAATCCTAGGCAACGGGAAATTATCCTTAGGGCATGCTTTGTTTAAATCAGAATAATCAACACAGGTCCTCCATTTTCCATTAGGTTTCTTCACTAGCACTGGGTTAGATACCCATTCAGGGTAGAGGGCGTCGCGGATGAACCCGTTGGCTTTGAGTTTGTCCACCTCCTCTTTGAGAGCCGCAGACCTCTCTGGGTCCATACCTCTCCTTTTTTGTTTCACAGGCACATGTTTCGGGTCTATGTTCAACATATGACTCGCAATCGCAGGAGAAATTCCGCACATATCAGAATGTGTCCAGGCGAATACATCAAGATTCGCTCGGAGGAAACCAGTAAGGTTCTCAGCGGCCAAAGGGTCAAGTTGCTACCCAATTTTAAGAACTCGTGATGGGTCTCTCCGGCTAACTGGGATGTCAACTGTGAGTTCAGCCGGTGCTGCATTGGTTTCTCTGGGTTCCCTATCATCGTCTCTCGGATCTATGTCTCTATAGATCCGAGAATGTTGCCCGAGCCAGGGCTCGGGCGCTACTTGTCAATCATCAGCATTTCGGATGCGGATGAAGTGGTCCGCAACCTTTCCTTTCTCTCTACGCTGAGCCTCTCTCAGCTCAGCCACGTAGCAGGCACGTCTGATCGTCTGATCCTCGTTTACCACTCCAACACCACTGTCTGTGGGAAATTTTAATGTCAGACCCCAAGGGGCCAATGCTGCCCTAAATTCTGCCAAGGTTGGACGTCCTAGAAATATGTTATATGGAGAGTCAACGTCTAACACTATGAATGGTAGGATTCGCACCCTCCTACGCTCGACTTGCCCTAGTTCAACTGGTTACTCCACATATCCCACTGCATCCGTTGCTGCGCCGTTAAAGCCATGGATTCTGGCATTGGACGGCTTCAAATCCTTAGCTTCCAGCTTCATTTGGTCATATGCCTTCTTGAAGATGATGTGAACAAAGCTTCCATAATCGATTAGAATTCTCTTTATGAACACCGGCCTGATTATCGCAGATATGACTGTTGGGTCGACGGTAGGAGCCTCTACCTTACCCGCATCTCTGCTCCGGAATACGATATCATCATTCATCGTGTGCTGCTGCTCTGCAGGAGTCTCATCCTCCACATTCGAACAACACTCATACTTCGCATGTCTTAAAGAGTTCGCATATTGCTCTATCTCCTGCCAATTCTTATCCGCTGGACGGGGTCCATTTGCAATCGTATTAATAACCAATCTACCCACAATTCGAGCGGACTGTTCTGGTTGGTGTGGGGCCAGTCTATGTCCAGGGTTCGATGTTTCTTGCCTTCCGTCTTGTGGGTCTTTGACAAATTCCTCCGGCTTCTTCTGTCTAATCAGCTTTTTTATTGCGTCATGGAGGTGTCTACACTCCTCTGTGTTGTGCCCATAAGACTCGTGAAAGCGGCAATATTTCCTAGTACTCCTTTGTTCCTCTGTTGATTCCTTTGGGCGTGGTTTTCTATACTGGAAAGTGTTGCAAGTTGATAAATAGATGTTCTCAAGAGATGCGTTCAATAGGTTGTATTCATTGTAGGTCGGGATCCTTGACTTCCATCTCCCTGTTTCTTTTTTCTTTCCGAGATTTCCACCTCCGGATCCTTTAGACTGCCCAGGCTTGTTCTGGACGTTATCTTGGTTTTTCCAGAATTATCGCTGATTTGCTTCATGGCGATGTTACCTTTCACAGACTCCTAAACGGGCCCTGGTTACTTGTCTCGCCTAGTCCACCGAGCTTCCTCCCTCCTTATGAACTGATGAGTTTTCGAAAAAAACGTTCCGGCGTAGTTGGGGGCTTTCCGCCAACTAATCTCCAAATTTAAAATCTGGATCCACTCCATGCATTACCGCTATAAAAATTGCATGGTCGTTTGGATTGCTCACTTCAATAGCAGCAACATGAAATCTCTGCAAGTATGCTTTCAATGACTCTCCCAGAGCTTGGATTACACTTGATAAGGACATCACATCCTTTGGAAGAGTGGTGTGTATTCTGAACTGCTCTATGAATTTCATTACCAATTCGTTAAAGCTGGATATAGATCGCGGGGGAAATCGAGTAAACAACATGGTGGCGATTCTGGACGGAGTGATTAGGAAGCACCTACACTTGGTTGCATCATTAGCTCTTGCATAATCATCATCCATCCGTACCTCATCACATGCTGCCTGGGATCAGTCTTCCCTTCGTAGGCTGGGATAGTCGGCATATTGAACTTCTTGGGGTACTCAGCCTGCAGGATACCATCCGTAAAGGGGGTATGGCTTCTGAACACTCCCCAATCTTCATTGGTCAAGCCTTGGTTTTCTCTCATCAACTTCCTGACCATAGCTGTTAAGTCCAGAGTTTGTATGGAGGATGGATGTTTGGGTTCCATTCCACGGGACCGTGCGGGTTGATGTCCCGCTTGATTTGGGTCTTGTAGATTCGGGTGTCCAGTCTCTTCGCGGGCTTGATTCTTAATGCCTGCTTGTCCCCTTCATCCTTACAGCGTCTACTCCTAGGAGGTTCGTCAGCTGAGGTTGAGCTATCAGATTCAGAATAAGGGGCAGGGTTACCTCCAGCATTCTAGCGCTGCAACTGAGCGAGCTGAGTCATGAGGTTAGTATTGGCTTGAATCTGTTCATCAAGCTACCTTCTTCTTTCCTTGAGTTCTCTTATCAAGTCATTGAACTCCATTCGGGAAACGACTTCCGCTTGGATTTGGGTGGAGGGCCCTGCACCTCTGGTTGTTTGCAGATTTCCAGGTCCAACTTGTTGTACGCTAGCAGTTTCATGGACATCTGAATTTTGAGAGGCCGATCTGGTTCGTGGTCTCCCCATGGTAGAGTTGTTGGTTGTAACTCTGAGTAGAATCAATAGATGCCTTATGAATGATTTTGGATCTCCTTCGGGGGATTTATGTAATCCAGTAGCTACAAAGCGGATCCTAATAGCCTGAGAATTCAATTCTCAGTGAAAGCACCAAAATGTTAGCATCAAAATTGGTCACTAATACCCTTAGAAAGATTGTGTAGAGAGATTAATGAAGAAAGTAAATTAAAATAGAGAACATAGTATAAATTTAAATGCTTAGAACAAGAACACCAAATTTATAGTGGTTCGGTGTTATTGCCTGCGTCCACTTTGAGGTTAATCTATATTGCTTTCTCCGTTACTTGAGTACACATACAATCCGAAACTCAATCGCTTGAATACAAGTTTGAATGAAGAAGAAAAGAGTATAAAAAAGGGTAGAGTCTCCCCAGTGTTCTCGGAAAAGGATCCATTTCACTGTGCCCCTGCCTATCTATTTATAGACAAAGGTGGGTTGGACTTCCCTGGTGGGACTGGAAGCTGAATATCTTGGCCCAAATAGTGCAATCTCTGTGTGCCGAACCGAACAGGCGAATGACAAAATGCCAAACCATCCTCTACATGCCAAACGGTGCGTTTGTTGCATGGGAAGAGTAGACCGAGCAATAATCGAAGCCAGCCATGCTAGGGAGAATGCCGAGCGATCTTTGAATGCTGGACATCCCTTGTCTACCGAACGGTGTGTTTGATGCCGAGCGCTATCCAATGTCGAACGTTCTTAAGGTGCCAAGCGCCTAGAGATGCTGGATGTCCTTGGTATGCCGAACGGTGCCTTTGGCTGATCGCTCTTGGATGCCGAGCGTTATCTTGACCGAACGAAGTCTTTAGCCGAACGATGCCTTTGGCCGATCGCTCCTGGATGCCAAGCGATATCTTGACTGAACGAAGTCTTTAGCCGAACGATGACTTTGGTGGATCGCTGCTGGATGCTGAGCGATATCTTGATCGAACGAAGTCTTTAGCCGAACGATGCCTTTGGTCTATCGCTCCTAGATGCCGAGCGATATCTTGATCGAACGAAGTCTTTAGCCGAACGATGCCTTTGGCCGATCTTTCCTGGATGCCGAGCGATATCTTGACCGAACGAAGTATTTAGCCAAACGAACCAGTTGAGCCGGACGGACCAGTTGAGCCGAACGGTGGGTATGCCGAGTACTAAGTTTCCTGGTCAAATCTCCAAGAAACAATATATGTCTGTTATATTATTATCATATGTGTTATCACACAGCATGTTCCCTGTTAGTATAGAATTCCCTATGGGTTGAAATGATACACACCCGAATGATCTGTAGAATAGGAGAAAATTGTTATGGGTTGAAATGATAAATCCAAGCGATTTTCATTGAATTGAATTTGGGATTGAGGGTTGAAATGATATATGCCCTTATATAATTTAAATTGCGGATTGAAATGATAAATATCCATATCACTTGACCATAGGATAGAAAATTATATACAGGCACCGTTGGTCTATATATAAATATTTCAAAATGATTTCCAAGGCTTAACAAGATATATATATATATATATATATATATATATATATATATATATGTTTATATAAATATTGAATATAGTTGTTATACCTATAAAGATAATTTTAGTTAAATTCTTGATTTAAAATTTGTATGTTTGCAAATTTATAATTATAAGTTAGTTTTGAAAATTATAAATTTAAGAATTTACTTTTATTTCTACTAATTTAAAATATGTATAAATCAGTTTATTATAAAATAAGTTTAATAATAAAGTTTGATTTAACTAATATATATTATGTTTAAGAATTTATTTATAATTGTACCTTAAAAATGATTTTAAAATGATTTTTATAAGTTAAGGCTGGGAAGATAAATTTAAGTTGATCTGAAAGAATCTTCTTTTAAGAATTATATTTAAATAAATCTATTTGAAACTTATTGAATATTGAGAATTTAAGGATATGATTTTATAACTTGATTTTGGTTTAAAGTGATTAATGAATATTTCAAGTTTAAATAAATTTAAGAAAAATTTTAGATTATTTGTAATTTGAGATTTATTTATATGATATTGGATTTATTAAGTGGATATTTCAAAACCAAATAATAATGATGTTAAATTAAGATATACATGAAATTATCAAACTTAGTCTTGAAATTAGGGAATATTTAAAGCTTCGAAATATATTGAAATTAAAATGGTTTACTTTGTGGTTTAAATCTGTTTTTGAAATCGATATAATTTGAAAAGGTTTATTGAAAAACTGAAATAAATTGAAATAGATGATTTGAGATTGAATTGAATTTGAATTTTGGAATTTGAATTGATTTGGAATCGATTTGTGAAATTTGAGGGAGCTATTTTATTTGATAAAGTACTTTAAATTTTATTTAAAACTATTTATTTATTTTACTTTATAAATTATTTTCATTTAAACTATTTTAATATAAATCATTTTTAATATAAACTATTTTTAATAAAAACTATTTTAATATACTAATTATTTTAATATAAACTATTTTATTGTATGAACTACTTTATTATATATACTATTATTAAAATCTAAACTGTTTAAGTGGTGGAAGTTATGATTTCAAAATTATGGTTTTCCGAAGTATTATGATTTCAAAGTGTTATGACTTCCAAAGTATTATAATTTCAAGTGTTTTGGTTTCGAAAGTGTTATAACATTGAAAGTGCTATGATTTTGGAAATATATATATTTGAAGTGAAAAATGATATCATATCGATATGGTTTGAAATGGAAAATGATATTTTGGTTTTGAAGTATAAACTATTTTGGAATGACTGCGGTATTATAATAACGTTTGGTTGTTAAAGAGACTGGGATCAGATATTGTCACACTCTCTACCAATGCCGCTAACCACTTTAACAACCGTGTATGTGGTGAGATTCCAGAATGAAGTAGGATGGTTTGGTGACGACTTTATATGGTATTTACGTAGCCCTGACTCCCGTGAGTCAGCTTGACGTGGCTAAAACAGGAGCCATACAGGGCCAAGTGTGGTCATTCCTCCTATCGGACACATTTCTTCGATACCATTCTATTGCTTCTGTGATTTGATATGGTGCACACTTTGATTTGGGAGTGTGTCACGAGGTGGGCAATAGTAGCTGCTATGCATTACCACCAGTCTGTATCCGCAAACGTTATATCTATCCTAGCATTGCCTCGAGTGCCTTGTCGCATATGCCTTCAACGAGTTTGTTTTGTACCGTACCTATATGGTGTCCTCTGGGTAAACCTCCAGTTTTTGGAGGAGCTACGGCATTGTATAGACTATGGGAATATATAAAATGTGTTAAGTGGGATATGGTAATGCCTTAATGCTATTTTTATAGTTTTACTTTACTATAGACATATTGTAATATCATATATTACTACATAGTAGATACTTTAATAGATCCTTAGAGGATGGTTATCCCAAACATCCTTTGAGTTACTTGTATTTCAGTTTATATTTCACTTGAGTTGGATTTATTGATATGAGAATGTTAATCCTAACTCGAGTGTTTTGTGTTTTTCTTTACGCTCGGGTCAGACTGAGTGTCACGACATTTGAGACTCGCCTTTGGAGTTGGAACTTCACTTGGAGATCCATCTGTATCTATTCGGCTTTCAGCTATCCAGTGGTTTTGTTCAGACTTGTCATCTGTCTGTATTCGAGACTACATAGTATTTGAGATATTCTATTGTATTTTATTTCAAACTTTGATGTTTATATACTAGTTTCATGAACTACTATTTATCTATTCCGTTGCTTATTATTATATTACCCTATGTTTGTGATTCTGTGATTTACTTATTTACTGTATATATTGAGTTTTTCCAAATATAAAATTAACAATCTGATATTTTGAGAAATTCAAGCCCGACGTATGCGGATGCGAATGGCACAAAATACTGGGTCATTATAGTATACATCAAGGAGTCTCTATCTCGAATGTATAAAAACAAAAACTTCTAAGCTAAAGTAGTTAGCCAAAAGTCAGATGATGGTTCCTGATAAAAAGTCAAGTACAAGCACCTGAAACACCTCGGTCTGATCCGAGTATTAATTAAGGAGAAAAACAATAAATGGATCAGTCTAGCTATAAATATCATATAAGATGAGATAGGATAAGTGATATGAAAAATATATAAGATAACAACAAAAATCATATAATATCTCAAATTTTCTCATACACAAAAAAGAATGTCATATTCTTTATTTTTATTCACCAAACCACGAATTGATAGAGCTTATCAATGCATATCATCAAAATTGGTGAAAAATAAATTCAAGAAATCAATAATTAGAAATCCAGAAAACACAAAAGGGGAGACCTATCATAAACCGGAGCACGAACAATCACCAACACGTGTATCACAAACGGGACGTTATCCCATGGGTCGCTAACCCATAGAGCCAGTGCAACGACTTAGTACAATGGTACACCCGAGGAACCTGAAACTCAAATAAGCCGGAACAACGATGTAGTACAACGGTTCGACGATGAACCGAACTCCATAAAATGGTCAAAAGAGTATGGTTCACTAGCCCATAAAAATGAGATGAAACTCCAAAGAATGGGGTACAGTCCCCCATGCGGACTAAGAGACATTATATATCGCTAGTCTAAACCATATAATTATCATTATAGATCAATAAAAGTGCAGATTGCATAGTAAATAAATGATTTTATCTTCATATCCCATAACCACTGGCTTAACTTATATATTTACGAATAAATTGTAGATTTTCACTCGAAAATTGTCACAACATTTTAATCGAACAAGTCTAAGAATTAACCGACGAAGTAAACGCAAGCATTTCATACAACTTGTTTTTCTAAGTCATTTAATTAGATTTCTCATACAAATGAGGTAAAGGTTTATATATACTAATAGATTAGAAAACGGATTTAAAAACGAGCTTTTTACTAGAAGTAATGTTGGAATCATTGTTGTGAAAGAGTTTGAGTATTTACTACTAGTATAGAAACCATTGTATTTTAAAAATGACAAATCACAGAAACAATTGTAAAAACAATCTATCACCAAAAATTCACATTCGACAACGTGAATTAAATCCATGAAAATCGATATCAAATCCATCAAATGGATATTCACAAAAATCCAGAAAAGAAGTCATCAAAGTCGATAATAAATGACAACGATCAACCGGATCAACCAAAAATCGATATAATGGAAATCCACTCAATCATAAGCAATTTAGTTGAAATTAATAGACTTAGACGTCTGATGGTTTTCCTAGACGTCTGAGCTTAAGGTTTGGAATTTTCTTCCAGATCGTCCAGACGTCTGGTAGATAACCTCAAACATCTAAGCTGTGAATCTGGAACTTTTATTTCGTAGCATCAGACGCCTAAGCATTTTACCAGACGTTTGAGATGAAGCTCATGGCACATTTTTTCCTAGGCCATTGATGGCCAAATCGGTTCGGTAGCGATCGGACGAGCAACAAATGCTAGGGGTTTATGCCAAACGACAACCCAACCCTATAGACTCTTCAATACACTCCAAACAACAGATTCAAACATCCTTAGAAGGATTTTCATAGATTTTGACTTCAAAATACCAAAAATTGGAAAATTCACCAAAACAATTCAATTCAAACGCAAATGAACGTGAAATAGATGTTAGGAATTCATACCTAACAACTATCAAATGTATAGATGTGGATGTGAGTTCAAGAACTCACCTTTAAACTCAAAAACATGGAATGAGAAGCTCTAAAACAAAGCAAGACCAATTCCTCTCCATTATACCTCAAGAATCTCCAACCTATTATCAAATGCAAAGATTTCCTAAATTAGGTTATAGGAATTTTTGAAAATGGAAGAGAGATTGAGATGGAGAAGATGAAGAGGATGCTTACCCATGCTTCTGTTTGATTCTAGAACTTGAATTTGAATTTCGTAAGAATCTGGGGTTTAGGAATTTTGATTTTCCCTCTTTTCCCCCATTTTTCTCTTTAGCTTGAGTGTTAGGAAATGAGGAGTAGAATAAATTGAGAGTAGAGGAGCTAGGGTATTTGGTAGAGAAGTTTGGGTTCTCTTATTGGGTTAGTGGGATAGAACCAAACCCAAAGCCCGAATGAAAATACCAAAATTCTAATCAACTCCAAACATATCGATATTTATACTCAAATAAGTTGTAAACATCGTTTTAAACTCAATGAAAGTGGTCTCGAGTCCCGATTCGACTGTTTACAAAAAGTCAGATTTTGGACTTTACATTCAATCAACGACATGATATTTAAATACGAAATCGTAAAATATGTGGGTTGTTAATTAACTGTCAATTTCAATTCTAACAGTTAATTGAAATGACAATTCAGATGACAATTAAATTTATCAACACCAATCGATAAATTTATATCACTTCATAGTTTTAAATTAACTAAAATAAAAATATTTTAGTACGTTGTGAGCGTTATAAAATACTCACCTTTTATTTGAAAATGAAAATATTTTAGCTTCAAATAAATTCCAATTTGACTCCATGTTGTAAATGACTTCGATATGATCGAAATGTGATTCATTTCACTCGGACGGACCTCGTATGAGAAAATTTCAAATTAATTAATATTCGATGATAATTAAATTTAATTATAAATTTAAGTTAACAAATTAAAGAAAAAGGGAGACAAACCTTCCTCTCAGGCCGAAGCTTCCCGGGCATCCTACATCCCGCTCACGTATCAAAGTCGCGGCTTCACGTTTCATTTTTTTTCATGCTCGTATGCCACGACACCACTCGATCAACGCCGAACCAACAACGATGGCCGCCGACCCCCTATGTGACATCCATTGCCGCCAATGGCTCTACAAGCACACGAAAATCAATGCCTAGAAAAAACTACCATCGACCTCGAGTAACACTAAAATACGATGCTACAAATCGCCTCCCTTTCGATCTTCTCGTTAGCGAAGTCCTTCATCTCAGGTCGCATTGCGTGCTTTTCCCCTAGTCGATTGCGACTTACGTTCAATTCTTTTCCTTTTTTTATTTTTTTTTCGGCCTGCAATTTTGAATTTGGAAAGAGAGATGGGGAAAAGATATACGGCTGTTGAATTTGGAAAGATAGGGGAGGGGTAGCGTTCAAGGGAGACATAAGGGCGGCTATGATGTGAACGAGTGGATAAGGATGGGTATATAATATTATATTTGAAAATATCTAACCAAAAGCCCATGAAAATTCCGAACATCAAATGATGCATGCCGTCCGGCATTTATAAAATTTTACCATCATTCCGAACATAATGGAATATGTTTCGAGGTCCTAGACAGTGGCCAAAATGGTTATTTTTACTCGTCAATTAAAACCAGAAATTTCCAAATTTTAAATTAATAACTTAAATTAAATTTTTAAGTGTTGACAATCTTCATTCATATTTAAATAACATCTAAACTTACCTTTGAAATCATTTTCATTCATATTTAATTTAGGATTCAGTTATATATAAAAATTTCAAGATTTAATTTAATAATTTAATTGTCCAATATTCAATAATTTCAATATTATCTTCCAAATGAATTTTAGTTATCAACCAATTACTTTATTTACATTTAATGAGTTCAACATTTATTATTCAATTCAACTATTGAGTGTAAATACATTCTCTACGTAAAATTCGTTTCAATATCTGTCATTGCCAAGATCTTCGGAGTTTATTATTTTGAATTAATGTTCAGGTTCATACACAATAACTACATTAATAATTCATTAAATTTTCTAACCATTTTTATTCAATAATTCAATTAAATTTAATAATTTAAAATAGCTAAAAATGCGGGTCGTTGCATTAATATTTGTAAAAGATTACTATATTATCTCATAATTACATTGACATTTTCGTATAATTTTCATAAAGTAATAAATTTCGATAAAACAACTACTGACATAATACAATGTTTAGTTCAACTAATCACATCTGGCAAATATTTTCCACCAAATAATTGGTTATCGACAAAATACGACCATATTGATGGACAATATTTGTAAAAGATTATTGTATTTTTCTTATAATTTCATTAACATATTCGTATAATTTTCATAAAGAAATTAATTTCAATAAAACAACCTAATACAAATTAAAGTTCACATCAACTAGTCATATAATAAGTATTTGCCACCACATATTTGATTATCAACAAAATATCACCATATTGATTGACAATATTGGTAAAAGTTACCATATTTTCTTATAATTTCATTGACATATTCGGGTGATTGTCATAAAAAAATAAACTTTAGTAATACAACCACTAACACAAAAACAAAGTTCATATCAACTAGAAACGTGTTTACATAATTTTTCTACTCCAGACTGTGTGTAAATACACAACATATTAAAGCATTAAAATATTGTTACATTTCTCATACAAAAATAAACTTAATAAAACAACATTCTAGTATATACAACTCTAGAGCAACATAAATATCACAAATCACTTTCCTCTGATTCTAGTTTTGAACTATGTGTAATTGCATTTTTCATTTCCTTTTGCTTAAGCAAATTACTCTCATTTTCTAAGACCCTCATTTGATCTTTGTGACCAAAGCATTCAATTTTATATACATTAAGATATTTAGAAATAATGAAGTTCAAATATGCAGTGACGATTTTAAAGCAATCCTTCTCTCACTTCCTTCTTACATTTTAGCACTAGGCAGAAATGTTATCCATTGAGCTTTGAGTAAACAATGTCATTCAAAGGCAACTCCGCAGCAATATCATGATTTGTATATTAGCTTATTTCTATGAAACTTAAAAGAAACGAATAAATAGATTAATAAGATGCAACACATATCATAAAGCTGCATTATTAGAAATAATTTTGTATGCTCTTTCATAACAACAAAGACAAAATAGTTAATAGTTATCTTACTCTTTAATGAAATGTCCGGTGCTATCTAGTATTTCAAAGAGGTAATTTCCTTGAAAAGAAAGAAGCAAAACGAAGATTGTAAGTAAATACGGTGGTTATCGAGCCAGAACTCCTTTTAATTTGAGCACCGTAAGAATAATACACAAAAACACTATCATTACTCAAATTAAAAAGGTTTACCAACCAAACAAGAAAAGAAAAGAGATAACAGTAGCTAGCCATTAAAGATCAAATATTTCGCTAAAGAAGAAGATGAAAAGAAAAGACTAAAAACTAAAGAAGATATAGACACACATAAAAAACCTCAGCCATAGATCTATAAATTACCAAAACAATCCCACCCTTAAAAATCTGGTCAAGGAATAGGGCCGAATACTGGTTCAATGACATCGATAAATGGACTGGCTTGTCCATATGCTAGGAACATGTCAAAATATAACTTCGTTTAAGGATTCAAGGACAGATACTTTTGACCAACATGTAAAGCTAATAAGCAAATAATTTTGTTTAAAAATATGCACAACTAATTGTTAGAGATATAAAATAAAATAAGAAGACACTAACAGCTGAAACTTGAAATTAAACTAAAGGCCACTAAATAGCCATCTAACAAATATTAGCCTGGAAAATTGGCAAATATTTCCCAGGAAAATATTTGACATTGCTATGTGAAGAATTCAGTCATTGATTTGATTATGAGATCCATCCTAAGCTCAGCCATATGCTCGGTAGAAGATTCAATCAAGGCTCGATCATGGACTCGAATAAAGGTTCAGTATACGGCTTTGTCATGGTCTTGGTCAATGATTTAGTTATGATCTCAGTTTTTACATCACGAGCTTAGTCAAAGGCTCGATTATTGAATCAATCAAATGCTCGATCATAGAATCGGACAAAGACTGCGACATCCACAATATTATTTGAACTGATGCAAAATTGTATAAGTACCTTAACATATTGCTATAATTTTCAAACGAATAAACTATAATAAAAAATCTATTAACGCAAATAAAAAGCTCATATTATCTGGAAATGAGTTTACAACATTTTATAGCTCTAAATTATGTGTAAATATACAACCTATTACGCAACATAATAACACATTGACATTATTACATTTCACATAGAAACAAACTTTAATAAAACAACACTGAAGTAAACATGACTTCGTAGATACATAAACAAACTATAATAAAGAAAAAAATCCTAGCCAAATGAATGTGGTCAAGGAATAGGACCGAATACTGATTCAATGACATCAATAAACGGACTATTGTTTCTATACTAACAACGGGTCAAAATATATCTTTTTTTAGGATACAAGGACAGACCTTTTAACCAACATATTAAGCTAATATGAAATCATGTTTTGTTTGAAAATATGCACAAGTAATTGTCAAACATATACAAAAAAAAACAAAGACACTAACGGTTGAAACTTGAAATTAAACTAAAGGGCCGTAAATAATCATGTAACAAATATTAGCCCGGCAAATATTTGCCATTGCCCTGTAAAGAACTTGGTCAATGGTTTGATCATTAGATCGGTCATAGGTTCGGCAAAAGGCTCGATCATGGGCTCAAAAATGGGTTCAGCACAGGGCTATTCATTGTCTCGGTCAAGGACTCGGTCATGATCTTAGTTATTAATCATGAGCTCGATCAAAGGCTCGATCATAAAATGGACACAAACTATGACATCCACAATATTATTTGGACTCTTGTAGAATCTTATAAGTACGTTGACATATTGCTATAATTTTCATATGAAAATAAAAAACAATAAAAAAACTACTAACACAAATACAAAGTTCATGTTAACAAGAATTGAGTTTACAATATTTTATAGTTATGGATTGTGTGAAAATACACAACCTATTACACAATACAATAGTACTTTGATATATTATTTTTTTGGATAACATGGGGAACCTTAAGATCATGGTATTCATTGATACTCACTTAAGTAAACCCTACGCCGTGTGTCTACCCCGCTTTTATTTAGTCGTCGCACACAGATGCTTAACGTTGAAACTCCCACTGATGGTTAGGCGCTGGGATACGAACCTGCCCGGACACAGTCCTTTGGTTCCCATCTCCCAGCTCCCTAACCAACCGATATAAATATTGAAGTAAAACAAAATTGAAGTAAACATGACATTACAGATATATAAATATTGCAAATCACTTTTCTCCGATTCCAGTTCCTAACAGTGTGTAAACACATACTAAGTACCTTTTGCTCAAGCAGATTATTCTCATTTCCTAAGGTCCCCGTTTTCTCTTTGAGACTCATGCATTCATTTTAATATACAAGTCGAGATGTTTATACCCATGCATTCAAAATCCGAAATGACCCAAGCTATCCATTGAGCATGAGTTTCTTTCACACCTCAACACGATGGCTAAGAAGCACATACACATTGTTTCTTCCACTAATATGTAAAAAATCCATTGCTTTTACATTCATTTTGTAAACGTAGATTGGCTTTCTTTCTAACTTTTTTAAGGAATTAGAGATGAAAGAAAGATGACAATATGTACAACAACAATCAAGCCACCACTCCTTTTAATTTAAGTATTGATAGAATAACACAAAAAAAATACCATCAGCATTCAAACTAAAATGGATCACCAAAAAGACCAAGGAAAAATAAGAGATAAGAATAGTTAGCCATAGGAGAATTCATTAAGATATAATTTTTCACTAAAAAATAAGATGAAAGCAAAGCGACTTAATAGACACAAGAAGAAAACCTCAGCCGTGGATATAAAATTAGACAACCTATACCAGTCGTAATATCCCGGTCAAACGATAGGGCCAAAAAGTGGTTAAATGACATAAATGAAGACATATGAATATAAGGAAAACTTTAAAATATTACAGTAATTTAAGACACAAACAAATGACAGTTTTGACCGTCATTCAAAGCCAATGAGAAAATTAGCCAACTGCGTTTGACTAAAAACTACTTGAAATTTTAAAGAAAAAATATAATCAGCACAAATATTTTCCTGGTAAACATTTGCCCTGTAATACTTTACATTCATACAAATTTACTATAATAATTTATAGATGAAAAACGAGAAAAGAGTACATTAATCAATCAAACAATAACACATATTTAATTCAACCAAATAGAATACGAGAGCACATTAACAGTCTTCAAAATATAAAGCTTATAATGTATAAAAAAATATATTGTTTAAATATATTCTAAGACTAATAGCATACATATGCAACCAATCTATATCCAATGCAACATCCCGGCATTTTCAACCATTTGCATCCGCACATGTCGGACTTGAATTGCTCAAAATATCAGATTGTTATTTATATTTGGCAAAGCTCGGCATATACAGTAGATAAATAAATCACGGAATCATAGACACAAAGTAATATAACAGTATGTAGTGGAAACAAAATGAATAGTAGTTCATGAAGTTACTATATATATACCAGAGTTAAATAAGATACAATAGAAGTTTCAAATAAAATAGTCAATACTAAATATGGATATATAACCGGAGTCAACTGACTATTTGAAAGCTGAAAAGATGTAGATGGATCTCCAAGCGAGGCTCCAACTCCAAAGGTGAGTCTTAAAAGATGTGCCACTAAGTCTGACCCGAGCGTAAAGTAAAACATAAAACACTTGAGTCATTATTAACATTCTTATATTAATAAATCCAACTCAAGTGAAATAACAACTGAAATACAAGTAACTCAAAGGATGTTTAGGATAACCATCTTCTAAGGATTCGTTAAACTATCTACTATGAGTAATATACGCCATTATAATAATGTCTAAAGTAAAGTAAACTATTAAAACAACATTAAGGCGTTACATTTTCCCTCTTAACACATTTTATAGCACCAATAGTCTATATAGTACCGTAATACCTCCAGATAAGGAGGCTACTAGAGGATACTCCATAGGTACGACACAAAACAAACTCGTAGAAGGCACGCTAGGGTAGGTGACGTGGCACAACTAGGCAATGCCAGGATAGATATACCAATTAAACTTCCAGGCTATGGTAATGCACAACAGCCACTACCGCCCACCTCGAGCCACACTCCCAAAAATATGAAGGTATGTACCAAATCAATCACAAAGTAATAGAATGGAATACGAAGAAGTGTGTCCGATCAAACAAGCTACCTCACTTGGCCCGTCGATTGCTCTTGTTTTAGCCACCTTATGCCAACTTACGGGAGTCGGGTCCATGTATATACCTCAATAGAACGTCGCCACCATCCTACTTCATTCTGGAATCTCCACCGCGTGCATGGTTGTTAAAGTGGTTTTTGGAGTTGGTAGAGAGTGGCAACTTTCGACCCGGTCTCTTTAACAACCAATCATTATTATAACACCACGGTCATTTCAAAATAGTTTATACTTCAAAACCAAAATATCATTTCCATTTCAAAACCATATCAATATAATATTATTTTTCACTTCAAATATATCTATTTCAAAACTCGTAGCACTTTTAAAGTTATAACACTTTCGAAACCAAAACACTTGAAATTACAACACTTTGGAAATCATAACACTTTGAAATCATGACACTTTGAAATCATAACTTTAACGACCCTGACACGGCCTTCGAAAATCGACACCTAAATACATCACCCGTGTTCAAATGCCGCAGATTCAAACGTTGAGTCTGGTTCGCCGGAGCTTATAACAACATTAGGTGATAACAATATAGCAGAAACCGAAGAATAATTTTATTGATGCATGATACAAAAATGATACAAATGAAATGATCAACACTATCAGAGATAGATGCAATGGCGAAAATTATAAGACAGCTAAAAGATATCTTTAATGCTAAAGCTCCAAAACACCAAACCAAGAAGCTCGAACCACCATCATGCTGTAATGAAACAAATGCGATCGCCAACCAAAGACTCTGAATATTGCCAAATCTACACCTATTAGATGACTACCTGATAAACTGACTCTAGGCTGGCAGTGTGGAAAATTATGGGCACCTAGAGTTTAGAAAGGGAACAATAAACTCCAGGTCAATCATGGGACTGGTGTGAGAAAAAAAAATAGTTTTATTTGAATAAGAACAAACAAAAGGAAATAGAAAGAAGTTCGCTATGCTTTTTGAAAAATGAAACTACCATAAGGCCTCTCGCGACACACAATTTAATCGCACACTTAGGGGAGATTTCTCCTTATGATAGTCAAACATGATTGATACGTAAAATCCTTTTGATATTATTATTAGTGCATATTGCAGAAAACCTTTCGAAAGTATGATATTAATGTTATCCAGCATAGGTACCATTATATTATGCCTGCTATAGCTACCATCTGAGGTGGCAAATTATACAACTGCAATCGTAAACGGCTCGTATTGTTTTGTTTGGATTTTCAACAAATGCTCAGGCTAAGGAACTTCCTCACCGAAGGGTACACCTCTGGACTGACGGCCCGAGAACTTAACTAGCTCTCTGCAAACACAAGGCCGGGTTACCTTTGTAACTAGGTAACTACTAACATGAGTATATCATCGCCTGGTCATCACCGACCTTTATTCGAAGATCCTCAACACCAACAAATTCCAACAACCACATAAGTTAAGTATCTGGGCTGCATACCATGATACCACTTTTTATCCAGAAGGAAATGCAAATACCCTAAAGGGCGCGACCCTCATAACCTTGCCCCATCATTCCTGTTTCTCCCATTTTTGGGTTGTGAGGTTCGACAAAATCTCGTCCATAAAGCTACGCTTTTCACAAAAGCCTTGCTTTGATCAATAAATGATCATAAACACTTAGCATGCCACATTATCAAATTGGGAATGTATCACTAGTAAATATCAACTATATAACCTCTAAGCTTGTACGTCTCTGAGAAGGGTGTTAAGCTAAGAGAATAAATTCTCCGCCTCCAAATAGAAATGTATTTGATAGAAACCAGCTTTACATCTCAAAGTGTAACGTCAGACATACATCCATATTAGTCCATCCTGGGTCTGAATGGAACCGAAGGCACTTCAAAAGAAGCCCTTTGCAAATCCGGGTATTCACAAGCCCGATCGGACTCTCCATCACATATGGACATCTCTATACCGGAGCAAATCAGTCATAGACATTCGATAGATAATCCCATCGTTCTTGAAAATAACCGGTCTTCACCACTGTCTTCAAATGCTATCCATTTCGTCGTATCATTAATTCAGAATGGGTTTTATGACATAAAGTCCTCTCCTGGGTAAACCGAATAATGAGCGCTTGTTTTAAAAACATATAGATATACTGGGATCTTAGTTAAGTCACAACTTTTAGACTAAAATCTTTCCTTTTGAACGGTTTAAACAAATTTTCACTTTTAATCTTTTAAACAAAAGATTCACCCTCGAAGATCCTCTTCACTTTGAAACAATGTTCACCAAATCTTTAACAAAGATTTATTCATAGTTTTCAAAACTATTTTTAATTTGATTCACCCATAACTTGAAATCCTATCAACAAAAACTGGAAATTCCTTCTCTATATGAAAGCTATTATCATTTGAAAAAAAAATGCTTTTCGTTTTTGAAAAATCCGATTAAATTTACCAAAGATATAGCCTTTCAAAGTATACATTGAAAAATCAACGAACTGTCGTATTCTCGGCAAGTTCTATTTGAATTAAATTCAAACTCCCAAAACAATTTATTTAAAATAGTATCAAATCCATATATATATATATATATATATATATATATATATATATATATTGTATAACCTTTTCAAACCATAATTTCCAGAATAATTTCAAAACTTAAATAAGGTATATTCAAACTTAATTTCAATTTCAAAATTTCCTTTCCAAAATATTTTCATATTCAACTCGATTTCACTTTCAAACCATTTGGATTCAAAAATTCAACTTTTAAACAAAATAATATTTAAATTCAAAATATTTGTGACTTGACTGATTTCCCGTTAAATCCATATTTGTGTATGTGGTGTAGTCTAGGGGTTTTACACACAACAATAACATGTTACAACCATCATCAATTTAGGCGCAACAATATCGATAAGCGGTATAATCCTATAATGCTTATCTTCATTCATAAATTCACAGATAAATATGTAAATTCATCACAGATAAATAAATCACAATTCACAGCTCAATTCAAAATAATCATATCATAGAACATCACACATCATAGATATCAATTCAAAGCATTTAATAGAATCCAATCATCCATAAGTAAGATCAATTCATTACCTAATTATAATTAATTTAAAGCAGATTAATTACTTATGAATAAATTACTAATCCTAGTTAATTAACGTTAATTAATTACAAACCATTGGCTATTATTTTGATTAATTGATGACATTAATTAATCGCCCTTAATTATTCAACTCAATCAATTATCCTTAATTAATTGATTAATTATCCTTAATTAATCACATAAATAAATTAACCTTAAGTGAGTTTTATTAATTAATTAACCATAAATTAGTTACATTAATTAATCATCCTCTAATTAATTAATTAACCTTTAATTATTTAATTATCCTCTAATTACTTACATTAAGTAATTATCTTTTAATTAATTTCCCTTTAATTACTCACATTAATTAATTATCATTAAGTAGTTAATTGTCCCTTACATAATTATATAAATTAATCAACCTTTAATCACATTAATCAATTAATCTATAATTAATTAATTAATTAATTAACCTTTAATCATTAATTAGTTACTCTTCAATTAATTACATTAACTAATTAATCTTAAATTAATCACAATAAGACCTTAATTAATTTTAAGATAAACCATTTATCTTAATTAATTACTTAATCATCATTTAAACTTTATTTAAATTAAAAGTTTGAAATTAATTTATTCAAAACACCTCTTTAATTAAAGTTGTTAATATACTTATCCTAAACACTTGCCTAATTCAAACATTATTAAGTTCCATTTGAACATCCTTAGAAATTAATTTATTATTATCATTTTATAAATTATTTCTAGACCAAATCAATAAATTTTCAAAACAATTTAAAAACCTTTAGCATTAACATTTTAATTCTTTGAAAAATTGTTTGAAAACTTGTATAAAATTCACTTTGGAACTTGGTAATATTTCATGGGAAACTTATTCAAAATTTTAACTTAAAAACTTGATTATGTTTTAATTTAAAAACCAGGTTATTTGAACATAGGCCAAAACCCAAGCCATTTTTAGATTTCCCCGAGCATTCCCCCGAGCTACCCATTTATTTTTAAAACATGATTTTATTTTAAAATTTAAAAATTGTTACTAACATGCATACCAACCCAGACTTCAACCCGAGGTTTTCTTCGAGCCATCACCATAATTTCTCGAGCACGACTTCGAGTTCAACTACTTCTTCCAAAAATACCTCAAATTATTATCAGACACAGATGATACCTATGCACATGTACGATCAACCTGATCGTCTCCGACCAACCATACTACCTTCGGCACATCATCGACACCCTTATCGACCGTCCCAACCTCTCAGATCAAAGGAATCTCCAGGGAATCAAGATCGAGCTACTTGATCGAATACTGGAACCCCAACCTAATCACCTTAAAATGCCATGCGCTGTCGATTTAGTTCACCAGAGTCCACGCCGATCCACCAGAATCTTCGCCTCCGACCCACGTATCATTTTCCCGAGGTCCGATCGAACCCGATGCGTCGTCGACACCGCATTTGCCTCGAAATCAACCACTACCCAAATCTAGGCTTAAACCCCAGTTCGACGACATTACGCCACCACCGCCACCCAAAAATCCTCCTAACATTTTTCCTATAATCGACGACCTCCCAGCTACTTCTAGCTACAATCCAGAGAAACATCACTTTGCGGATTGCCAGCAATCACCAAAGCTATGATTTCCGTTCAACTCGTCATTTCTCTCGATTTTCAAGCTCAAAAATCATGGTTATATTTTTAAAAATCATAGATTTTGATAACAAATCAGATCATATACCTGAAACAACAAATCATTCAAGTCGAGGTTTTGATATGGTTTAAATTTCACTATAATTCTTTATTTAAAACTTCCTTTAGATTCTTCTTTAAAAATAGTTTTAAAACTTGTCTTTTATTATTAAAAACATATTTTGTTTATAAATCATATCATATAGGAGATCAGGGAAGAAGGAATTGGTTTTTGAACTTCATTTTTGAATCCTGTATCTAGAACAGAGAAGTATGTGCATATATATAGATATGCACACCCAAAACCTATATAAATACAAACATGCAAGCACATTTTTCACATCCATACAAACTTTTTTCACTACATATTCCAAGTTTCAATTACCTGAAATCAAGATGTAGACAGATTTAAGATTGTTAAAGGGTAGTTTACTCACTTGATACAAAAATAGAGAACAGGTTTATCTTTTGATTTTGATCTTGATCTGGAAATGTTAATTCCTGATTTTGATCTGAAGCTTGCATGTTGATTTGCTATTTGATGTTGAAATGTTTTGATCTTTGTTTTAATTGCTTGATCTTAGGTTGAAACAGGTTGAAGTTACTGTTTTGATCTGATCTTGTTTTTGAACTTGAACTTTGATCTACTGCTTCAGGTTTTGATTTTGGAATTTTCCTTTGAGTTTGAACTACTTTTTTTAGGTTTTGATTTTGATTTCTGATTCTTCTTGCTTGGTGTTTCATTACTTTTTTCTTTTAATGTTTGAAAGGAAATTGAGAAGAGAAGGAGATAATCATATATATATATATATAAACATAGCTTTGGTTAATTATTACTTTTGAAAATAATTTTTTTTAATATTTGACCCTTGTATTTTATGCGTGATATAAATTTTACAAATCTTTAAGCATGTATTTATGGTCTTACAAATGTCAATTTGCATTTTTAAATGCTTTAACTTGTAAATTCTTATGTTCATAATACTTACACATGTATAATAGAATGCATAAATGTTTTATATTTAATAACTTTTTATATTATATTTTTTTATAAATATATGTGTCTTATGTTTTAATATTTTCCTATTTATATAAATTCTTAAAGAAATATAATTTTTAAATTTTAATTACACATGACTAAATAAAAACACACACACACACATATTATATTTTAAGTTTATTTTAAAATATCGAATTAAAATTTAAACAACATTTTGGAAAATTATTAATATCAAATTAAAAATAAAAATTTCAAAATATATTACATATATATATTATAAACAAATATTTTCATAAAGTTTGAAATATAAAATTTTCAAATTCAATTTATTTTTCAATATATTTATTTTTGAATTCCAAATCAAAATTCAATTTACAATAGATTTATATACATGTATATAAACAAACAAATATCTTATTTAATTTGGAAAAAATTAAATTAATTCACAATTAATCCAAAATTTTATATTAATTACCAATTTAAATTTGGCTTAAACTGGGATCGTTACAGATTCCTCCCTTAAGAAAATTTCGTCATCGAAATTTGCTAGACAGGGAGACAACAAAGAACAGATGAACATATGGAGAAATATTCTACTAGATCAAGCTGAATATTATTGTATATTTGGCTTACCAATCAGAATATCATCAATAGTTACGAAATTAACTTTTTCAACACTTTAAGAAACACTCGGGATATCCGGTCTACGAAATATGCAGGGGCATTGGTTAGTCCGAAAGGATAACTAACCATTCGTAGAATATATCTGGACCCCAAAGAATGGACAAATGGATACAATCCAATTTGGCTTCATACTTAATTAACTAATTTATTTCAATTAAAATTTCAAATTTATTAAAGTTAAAAACAATAAGAAACTGAAGTCGAGAATAAGAAACAGGAACGTTTTTATAACGTGAACAAAGATTCGCAGAGCCACCACCACACCAAAGTTTCTTCTTGTAGCTGCGAGGACGCCATCAAAGAATTGAAATTGGATGATGATCAAAAGAGATTGATAGAGAAAGATTGCTTCCTTGTTG
Organism: Allium cepa; assembly: GCA_030765085.1. Lineage (NCBI taxonomy): Eukaryota > Viridiplantae > Streptophyta > Magnoliopsida > Asparagales > Amaryllidaceae > Allium > Allium cepa. The sequence goes on from CM060939.1 coordinate 325,079,073, forward strand.
TTACGGGGCATTGACCATTTGTAGTGGTACTCCCCTGTCTCCTACCTCGTCCTCTTCTTGCACTCATTCTCACTATCAATGAATAGTAAGAGAATCAACTAAGGCGACGGACAAGATATCTTGGGGATATACTCATTCTATGGCATTTGTCACTCTATCTCTAATGAGTCAACTAATGTGTTATACTCCAAAGCAAAAGTTCAATTTCAGCTCTGATACCAAATTTAATGATCCTGACTCGGCCTTCGAAAATAGACACCCAAATACCTCAAACCATTACCACACACAGATGATACTTGTGCACGTGTACGATCGACCTGATCATCTCTGACCAACCGTGCTACCTTTAGCACATCTTCGACACCCTTTCCGACCATCCCAACCTCTCAGATTAACAAAATCGCTAGGGAATCAAGATCGAGCTACTCGATCGAATACTAGAACCCAACCTAGTCACCTTAAAACGCCATGCACCATCGATTTAGTTCACCAGAGAGTCCACGTCGATCCACCAGAACCTTCGCCTCGGACCCACATATCATTTCCCCCAGGGCCGATCGAACCCGATGCGTCGTCGACACCGCATTTGCCTCGAAATCAACCACTACCCAAATCTAGGCTTAAACAGTAGTTCGACGATATTACGCCACCACCGCCACCTAAAAATCCTCCTAACATTTTTCCTATGATTGACGACCTCCCAGCTACTTCCACCTACAATCCAGACACACATCACTTTGCCGATTGCCAACAATCACCGAAACTATGATTTCCACTCAACTCGCCATTTCTCTCGATTTTCAAGCTAAAAATCATGGTTATATTTTTAAAAATCATAGATTCCGATAACAAATCAGATCATATACCTGAAACAACAAATCAATCAAGTCGAAGTTTTTATATGGTTTAAATTTCACTGTAATTCTTTTTTAATAAAAAACTTCCTTCAGGTTCTTCTTTGAAAATATTTTTAAAACTTATCTTTTGTTATTACAAACATATTTTGTTTATAAATCATATCCTATAGGAATCCAGGGAAGAAGAAACTGGTTTTTGAACTTGATTTTTGAAGCCTGCAACTAGAACAAAGAAGTATATGCATATATATATATATCCACACACACACACACACTCACTCACTCTCAAAACCTATATAGATACAGACATGCAAGCAAATTTTTCACATCCGTACAAACATTTTTCACTACATATTCCAAGTTTCAATCATTTGAAATCAAGATGTAGACAGATTTAAGATTGCTAAAGGGTAGTTTACTCACCTCATACCAAAACAGAGAACAGGTTTCTCTTTTGATTTTGATCCGGAAATGTTAATTCCTGATTTTGATCTGATGCTTGCATGTTGATTTCTATTTGATGTTGAAATGTTCCGATCTTTGTTTTAGTTGCTAATCTCAGGTTGAAAAAGGTTGAAGTTGCTATTTTGATCTGGATCTTGTTTTTGAATTTGAACTTTGATCTACTGCTTCGGGTTTTGATTTTGGAATTTTTCTTTGAGTTTGAACTACTTTTAGGTTTTAGGTTTTAGGTTTTAGGTTTTGATTTCTGATTCTTCTTGCCTGGTTTAAGTTTTCTAGGTTTTCATTATTTTTTTCTTTTAATGTTTGGAAGGAAATTGAGAAGAGAAGGAGATAATCATATATATATAGACACACACACACATAGCTTTGATTAATTATTATTTTCGGAAATAAAAAATTAATATTTGACACTTGTATTTTATGCATGATATAAATTGTACAAATGTTTAAACATGTATTTATGGTCTTACAAATGTCAATTTGCATTTTTAAATGGTTACACTTGTAAATTCTTATGTTTATTATACTTACACATGTATAATGGCTTGCATAAGTGTTTTATATTTAATATCTTTTCATATTATATTTTTTATAATATACGCATCTTATATTTTAATATTCTCCTATTTATATAAATTCTTAAAGAAATATGATCTTTAAAATTTAGTTACACATGAATAAATAAACACACACACATACACACACACACACACATATATATATATATATATATATATATTATATTTTAAGTTTATTTTAAAATATAGATTTAACTTTAAACAACTTTTTAAAAAATTATTTATATCAAATTCAAAATATAACTTTCAAAATATATATTACATATGTATATTATAAACAAATTTTTTTATAAATTTTGAAATATAAAGTTTTCAAATTCAGTTTATTTTTCAATACATTTATTTTTGAATTCCAAATCAAAAATTCAATTTACACTAGTTCATATACATATATATAAACAAACAAATATCTTATTTAATTTGGATAAATTCAAATTAATTCACAGTTAATCCAAAAATTTATAATAATTACCAATTTAAATTTGGCTTAAAACCGGGACTGTTACAATAAAACTTTGAAAATCATAATACTTTGGAATCATTACACTTTGTAAGTCATAACACTTTGAAATTATAACACTTTCAAAATCATAACACTTTCCTTCAAACAGGATATTAATAATAATAATATGTACAATAAAATAGTTTTAAAATATTTTATATAAAATAGTTATATGTTAAAATAGTTTATATTAAAATGATTGGTATATCAAAAATAGTTTATATAACAAAATAGTTTATATAAGAATAGTTTATAAAGTAAAATATATAAATAGTTTAAATATAATTTAAAAATACTTTATATAGTAAAATTGCTTTCTCAAATTTATTCAAATCAATTCGAATTCAAAATTCAACTTTAATTCAATCCCAATACATTAATTTCAATTCAATTCAATTTCTCAATAAACTAATTCAAGTTATATCTATTTCAAATATAGATTGAACCACAAAAAAGTCCATTTCAATTTCAATATATTTTAAACCTCTAGTATTCAACATTTCAAAACTAAATTTGATAATTTCATATATATATATATATATATATATATATATATATCAATTTCACTTTACTATTATTTATTTTGAAGTATTTACTTAATCATTCAAATAACATTTAAATAAAACTTCAAATTTCAAAGTTAAATAAAACTAAATATACCATTTAAATTTATGTAAATTGGAAATATTCATTTAAATCACTTTTAATCAAGATCAAGTTATAAAATCATATCTTTAAAGCTCAAATTTAATGAATTTCAAATCTACTTATTTGAATATAATTCTTAAAAAATTTCAAACCATTTACTATTTCTCTTTCCAACCTGAATTTTTATTAAAATCATTATAAACTCTACATTTGAAAATAAAATTTTAAATAAATACTTAAACATATTATATATTAATTAAATCAACTTTATTAAATCAACTTTAATCAATCAAATCTTATTATTAAACTTATTTTACATATATATTTTAAAATAGTAAAATTGTAAGTAAAATCTTAAAATTTAAAATTCCAAAACTAACTTATAATTTTAAATTTTCAAACATGCATAATTTAAAAATCACAATTTAAAACCTTTATAAAATAACATATATATACATATACATATATATATATATATACATATCCTAAAATCAATATATATTAAAACCAAAATATTCATTTCAAAACCTTGGAAATCATTTCAAAATATATATATTGACTGACGGTGTCTGTATATAATTTTCTATCCTATGGTCAAATGATATGGATATTTATGATTTCAATCCGCAATTTAAATATATACGGGTAGTATCATTTCAACCTGCAATCCCAAATTCAATTCAAGGAAAATTGCTTGGGTTTATCATTTCAACCCATAACGATTTTCTCATATTCAACAGATAGTTCAGGTATGTATCATTTCAACACATAGGGAATTCTATAATATCAAGTTACTTAAAGAGTGATAACAGATATGATAATAATATAACATGCATATATCATCGATATAAATAACAGATAATGGTATCAAATATCGCAGGTGAATAGATGTAGATAATAACATATATATAGCAATGTAATAACTAACAACAGCATATTCCAATTGTCGTTTCAGTTGAAATCAAATTTAATAAATATAAAAATGTTAATCATGAGTGATTGCTCACCTTTTGAGGCAAGAGAAGGTAGACAAATAAATGAGCAACGAATTTCAAAGAAAATCTAGATGACACGAATTTGACAAACAAGGCTGATAACTTGGAATTGATGAAATCAAATCAAAACTGGATCGATGAAGATAATTAGCATAAGTGAACACATAAATAACTATATATATATAAAATCATATTCTAAATTCACATATATATTAAATATATATATATATATATATATATATATATATATATATGTTTCAAAATCCATCGTTTCAAATTTCAACACATATAATAAAGATCACCACATAAACATAGTATATTAAAATCAATACTTGTATATAAATAATTAAAATTCACATTCACCCTTTTAACACACACACACACACACAGATATATATATATATATATATAAAGTTTAACATATATTCATAATAAAATATGGAATAAATACTTATACACTTATTTTAAACATATAAGCTTCATATGCACCGACATGCGCATATATATAAAACTTACATCATTTTAATACATATAAACTACCATATATCATATGTTACAGATACTCAACGGAGTCAAAGTTATGTAAACTAATACATATATACAATTCATGCATATACTTCGGTTATGACTTTAAGATCCAAAACAATTACAAGGTATGACTCAACATATACTATATGAACTCACCCAGACTGTAACATCCTGCCTTTTTGTATGCTCTAAATCGATGATAAACCACACACGTCAGACTCAAACCATACCGAAGGGCGGATTGTTATTGGGGGTAAATAAGAAAAACGTAGAAAGAAATAAAACAAAACAGAACCACATAGCAGAATGACAAAATATAATAATCAAATAACAGTTTATGTAGCTGTTTTACAAAACATTTGATTGTACTTATACAACACATATCAGAGTTACACACATAGAATAATAAATAACAATGCCGCGGAATAGTATGAATGGAATGGAATAATATAATAAATTATAGTAATACAATCTTCATCTTCGTCCTCTAGAAGTAAAGTCTTCGAATCTTGAAATACTCAGACTAACCCCAGCGAATTGAAAAGGCAAAACACTCGAGTCAGAACTAAAAATCTTATATTAGTTAAACCAATAGAAATAAATATGAGTGAAACGGCGTCAGAGATGTTTACGAGATTTGACACCTCCTATCTAGTGTCTAACGTGAGTGTAGTAACTTAAGAGATGCTCGGGATTCACATCTCCTAAGGATCCGTTAAACTATTAACTATGTAGTATTATACGCTATTATAATAATGTCTAAAAGTAAAATAAACTTACTTTAAAATAGTGTTAAGGAGTGAACCAATATTCCCTTAACACATAAATAGTGCCAACAGTCTATACAATAACATAATACCTCCTGATCGGGAGGGTACCATAAGATACTCGATAGGTACGACACAAATCAAACTCGTACAACGCTCGCTAGGGTAGGTGACACGGCACACAAGGCAATGCCAGGGTAAATATACCAATTACGCACATGGCTGGTGGTAACGCGTAACAGCTACTACCGCCCACCTCGAGCCACACCCCCAAATCAAAAAATCAAAAGTGGCCACCAAATAAACCTCAAAGTCAGAATATAATATCGAAGGAGTGTGTTCGATAAGAGGGTCTACCTCCTTGGCCCGAGATCGCTCCTGTTTTAGCCACCTTATGCCAACTCAATGGAGTTGGGTCCACGTATATACCTTAATAAAATGTTGCCACCATCTTACTTCATTCTGGAATCTCCACCGCGTACACGGTTGTCAAAGTGGTTTTCGGTATCGACAGAGAGTATGCCCATATATGATCCCAGTCTCTTCAACAACCAATTGTTATTATAACAACGCGGTCATTTTCAAAATAGTTTATACTTTAAAACCAAAATATCATTGCTGTAACAACCCGCATATTTATCGATTTTATATTTAAATATTTTATTTAAATATTTTATCATTAGTCGGATTTTAGTCCGAAAAGCTACTTTTTGCAAACAGCCGAATTAGGACTCGAGACCACCCCCATTGAGTTCAAAATGCCGTTTGCGACCTTTTTGAGTATAAGCTTCAATATGTTTGGAGAAAGTTGAATTTTGCTACTTTTCACTTAGGGTTTTGGTTTGGGCTGAGCCCACTTATGTATTCCATCCCAACCCCTCTCCTCTTCATTCACTTCTTTTCTATTTTCCTAACACTCAAGCTCAAGCAAAAATGGGGGAAGAGAAAAAGAATTAGGAAATCCTAAGCCCTAGTTCCATTAGCAAATCCATCTTCTTGCTCCAAACTCAAGTGAACCAATTGGTAAGCATCTCCTTCATCTTCTCCAACTCTTTCTCCATTCAATTTCAGAAGATTCCTAAACCTAATTTAGGAAATGTTTCTCTTTTAAGCTTAGATTCAAGCTTCTCGTGTTGAGATTGAAGTGTGGTTGATCTTCCTTCGTCTTCAAGCTTCTCATTCATTCATTTGGGTTCAAAGGTGAGATTTTTAATCTCACATCTATGCTTATAATTCTCTTCTATTGTTAGGTATGAATTCCTAACACTTATTCATGTGCATTTGATTTTGATTTGGATTGCTTTTGTGAATATTCCAATTTTTAGTGTTTTGAGTTCAATTCGTTAAAAATCCTAACTTTGATGTTTGAACATGTTTTTGGTGATGCATCGAGGAGCATATAGGGCCGGGTAGTCGATTGGCATAAACCCTTAGCGCCGTTGCTCGTGCGATTGCAATTTGATCGAGAGTTGCACCTCTTTTGAAATAGGGTAGGAAGTGCAAGCATACAGGTTCGGCCGACCGAGCCCCTGGGCCGGTATACCGACCTGTAGTCCAGGCACTTCCTTCCTCTGTTTGGAAGTGCTGGTTACAGGCTTCGGCCGACCGAGCCCCCTGGGCCGATCGACCGACCTGGTGCCCCGAGCACTTCCAACCTCTGGTTCGGTCGACCGACTCAGGGAGTCCGGTCGACCGACCTGCTACTATTTGCCAGATTAGCCTATATTGCTAATTCGTCTGAATTTCCAACTTTAGTCGATTCGTGTTGTCTCCCTTTTGTTGTTGTCATTTATTATCGACTTTGATAACTTATTTTCTTTGGGAATTCTTGGAATATCCATTTCGATGGATTCGGTATCGATTTCATTCGATTTTATTCACGTTTTCGAATGTGAATCTTAGTGATTGATTGTTCCTACAATCTTCTTTGTGATTTGTCACTTTAAAAATATAAAGGTTTTCTATACTAGTAGTAAATATCAAAACTCTTTCTTCAAAGGATTTCAACACTATTTTATTACAAAGCTCATTTTCTCAAACCGTTTTCCAATCTATTAGTATATACAAACCTTTACCTCACTCGTATGAGAAATCTAATTAAACGACTTAGTAAAACAAGTGTTATGAAACGCTTGCGTTTACTTCGTTGGTTAATTTTTGGACTTGTTCGACTGAACCACTTGTGACAATTTTCTAGTGGAGATCTACAATTTGTTCGTAAATATTTAAGTTAAGCTAGTGGTTATGGGACATGAAGCTAAGCTCATATATTTACTAGCTTACTGTAATCGACACTTCTCTTTGATTATGACGATCATTTTATGTTTTAGACTAGCATTGAGCAATGTCTTTGTGATTTGGTTCATCGGATGTCCCGCTGTACGACGTCGTTGTTCCCTTTGATTGTGATTTGGTTCATCGGATGTCCCGCTGTACGACGTCGTTGTTCCCTTTGATTGTGATTTGGTTCATTGGATGTCCCGCTGTACGACGTCGTCATTCCCTTTGATTGTGTTTTGGTTCATCGGATGTCTCGCTGTACAACGTCGTTGTTCCCTTTGATTGTGATTTCTGGATTTCGTGTGTTGAATTCTGGAATTTATGTTTCACCAACTTTTACGATTGGCATTGCTATATATGTCATTTATTGTGGCTTGGTGAATGAAATTAGGAGTATGACATTCCTTTTATCTTGAGTAGATTATTGTGATTTTGATTAATCTCTTGTTGATTTTCAATTACTTATTTATCACAGCTTGGCATTGTGATTATTATATGTTTATGTCATACCTCTTATTATATATCACTTCATCTGATATTTATAGCTAGACTGATCCGTTTATTATTTTCTTCTTAAATAATACTCGGGTCAGACTGAGATATTACAGGTGCTTCTGCTTGACTCCTTATCGGACTTTCATCTGATCTTTTGGTTGAATACTCTAGATTAGTAGTTTATTGTTGTATGCATTTGAGAAATAGACTCCTTGATGTATACATATTCTTTTGTCTTAGCACTTGTATCTATTCTTTTGTGATGTTGTGGATCTTATTTGACCACTACTCTGATGAACACTTTCATGTGTTATATTCATATCTATTTCCGCCTTTGTGATATGAATTGTCTGTGACTGATTTATGTTATGTTTACTTCTATATTTGTTTCCGATGATATTATAGCCACTGTGTAGTAGCTTTAAGTTTGTGTCGGCATGTCGGATTTCCACTTGAAAAGAATTGCATGCTATACTATCCGACATATCGATGCTCGCACAAAGCAATTACACGGATGGTCGCTCCTCAACAGCCTTATTCTCCGTGCTAGTTGACAGCATTCACCGTAATGTTATTGGCTAGCGTGGGTATAGAGGTGGGGCGTCACAACTTGGTATCAGAGCCAAACTTTGGAACAATGTAGAATAATATAACAAGGATCATTGTCCTAAGTCTTTCTTAGGAGTCGTGCTTTAGGATTTAATTCGAGTCTTCGTACCGATTCATCCTATTTTCTTTATGATTCCTTGTTTTATCAATCAAGTTTGATTGAAATTTATTTTGAGAATAACTCTTTCCTCTTCTTTCTTTCTTTCTTAAAGAAGAGAAATGGTTAGACCTGGCCGTCCCAGCACCGGTCAATCTAGTGCTACTCCCCAAGATGGAGAATTTATGTCTGCCCAGCAGCTTCTTGATCTTGTAAAGAATCAAGAGTTTATCTATGCTTTGAGTAAGAACCCCGAAATGGTTCTACCTTTGAAACTTGAAGTTTCTTTCAATCAGCTTATGGATGTTACTCTTCTTCATGGAGAGGTTGGTAAAGGAAGTGTTTGTGATATTGGGACTTCCAAGAAGAGGTATATTAAGTTCAAGAGCCTTAATCCCAATAAGAGATGGAAGCAAACTACTTTTGTAGCAAATACTCCAATCCCTAATCGTGGAGGATGCTACAATTGTAATTCTATGGAACACTATGCGAATATGTGTCCAAAACCCCATTCTTGTCGCTATTGCAAGAAACCGGGTCATCTTTTATCTGCATGTCCCAAACTTTTGAATAAGGACATGAGAAAGCTAAATATTGTGCAAACCCCTAGCAACACTTCTCTTGGCCAAGGTATTTTTTTTACTCAATCCTTGATGGCATTGTTTTATTTCGTGATCCTCTTATTCGAGTTCTTTTTGATATGGGTTTCATCTCATTATTTTGATATCAAAAGAACTTGTCGATTCTTTTTCTTTGAAAATATTTTGGGCTTGGTGACTTCTTTGAGAGTTGCGAATCCGGATGGTAGATCCGCAACACTTAATTTGCTTTCTATTGATGTCGAAATTATTTTATGTGATTTATCTTTCCGAGCCGATATTTTTACTTAGGCTTCGGAATTGATTTTTGTAAGGATTGGCTTAATCGTTGTGAAGCCCATATCCTATTTTCTTGTGTGGACTATTCCTCTTCGACATTTTCAATCTGTTAAGCAGATTTCTATTTTTCCTTTATGATTTTGATTCCAACTTGATGGCATCATTTTATTCCTTAAGCCCACTTATAAGGAAAGTGTTGTTTCTCTTATCTAAATAGTTTGAGAAATTTTCCGGTATTTTTGAGCTTGTCTTAGGATTTATCACCTAAGTAATCTTTGTGTGGTGCTAAGGTCTTTTCAGTTTGACCTTACCACCGGTTTTCATTGCTACGAGTTGCGGAAGTTAGCATTCCACTTACCGCATTCCGCACTCGTTATGATTCTATGAATGAATTATTTTGTCATTCAGTTTGTCCAGCTTATTTCATCCATTTTATAGATCGAATATTCTATGAATATCTCGATGACTCCATTCTTGTACTTATTGATTTTGGATGAAAATAGCAATTTAAAATTTTGCCAAATCATTTTCATAAGATTTATTTAGAAGTATAACCGGATTTTTGTTCTTAAAACGAACAAAGAATATTCTTAGAAGTTTTTGAGAAACTTACTTATCCTATAGAATACGATTTTGTGATTGTATTGCCCATTTAGTGTGTTAAGAATTCTGGTCGATGCGCTTGATCAACGTTATCGATAAGAATCTCCTAAACGCTTTGATGAGACAGTCAGACACGATATATTGACTTGTACAAATGTAAATTTTTGTAGAAAGATTATTACATAAAAAAAAGAAATAAAAATGTAATTTTGAAAGTTTTAACTTTTCAGGAAAAGAGGATTATTTAAAAGAACTCTTCCTTTCGATACTCTTATTCTTGTGATTCCTGAAGGGGAACCAAGACTTTGCTATTTGTACCGATACTAGTCGTATTGGTTTGAATGCCATTCTCTTGCAAAGGAGAACGTGCTATCACTTGTGCTTCTAAATCATTATAGCTTATCGGGACTAGATATGCCACTCATGATCTAGTGCTCGCGGCTATTGTTTTTACTTTTGGAATTTGGCATCATCACATTTGGATGAGAAATTTGTTCTCTACCTCGATCATAAATCCTTGGAATATTTATTTTCTCATAAGGAACTTCATGTTGACTCGAGTTCCTGGCGTCTTATGATCTTGATATTCTTTCTATTCCCTAAGGGGAAATCATGTTGCCAATGCGCTTTGTCGTAAGCAACAAGTGGTTGATTCTTTGATGTTGTCTGAATGGAATTATATTTTTATTAAGTTCATCGAACGTTTTGATATACTTCGTTTTATTGAGCTTTATCTCATTCCTTTTATGGACTAACGTCCGATGTTCTTTTATGGTGTTCGGTTCATCGGATGTACTGTTATTATACTACATCGATGTCCCGTCTTATTTGATTCATTGGATGTACAGTTTGTACTACATCAATGACTTTGCTTTTGATTCATTGGATGTACCGTTTGTACTACATCAATGTCTTTCCCTTTGATTCATTGGATGTACCGTTTGTACTACATCAATGTCTTTGCTTTTGATTCATTGGATGTACCGTTTGTACTACATCAATGTCTTTTCTTTTGATTCATTGGATGTACCGTTTGTACTACATCAATGTCTTTTCTTTTGATTCATTGGATGTACCGTTTGTACTACATCAATGACTTTGCTTTTGATTCAATGGATGTACCGTTTGTTCTACATCAATGACTTTGCTTTTGATTCATTGGATGTACCGTTTGTACTACATCAATGTCTTTGCTTTTGATTCATTGGATGTACCATTTGTACTACATCAATGTCTTTGCTTTTGATTCATTGGATGTACCATTTGTACTACATCAATGACTTTGCTTTTGATTCATTGGATGTACCGTTTGTACTACATCAATGACTTTGCTTTTGATTCATTGGATGTACCGTTTGTACTACATCAAAGTACTGCATCAATGACTTTGCTTTTGATTCATTGGATTTACCGTTTGTACTACATCAATGACTTTGCTTTTGATGCATTGGATGTACCGTTTGTACTACATCAACGACTTTCCTTTTGATTCATTTGATGTACCGTTTGTACTACATCAATGTCTTTCCTTTTGATTCATTGGATGTACCGTTTGTACTACATCAATGTCTTTTCTTTTGATTCATTGGATGTACCGTTTGTACTACATCAATGACTTTGCTTTTGATTCATTGGATGTACCGTTTGTACTACATCAATGACTTTCCTTTTGATTCATTGGATGTACCGTTTGTACTACATCAATGTCTTTGCTTTTCGATTCATTGGATATACCGTTTGTACTACATCAATGTCTTTGCTATTCGATTCATTGGATGTACCGTTTGTACTACATCAATGTCTTTGCTATTCGATTCATTGGATGTACTGTTTGTACTACATCAATGTCTTTGCTTTTGGATTCATTGGATGTACCGTTTGTACTACATCAATGTTTTTGCTATTTGATTCATTGGATGTACCGTATGTACTACATCAATGTCTTTGCTTTGGTTCATTGGGCGTACCGTTTTTGTACTACGCTGATGTCCCAAATTATTTGAGTTTCTAGTTCCTCGGGCGTACCGTTTTTGTACTACACCGTTGCACCGGCTCAATTTTCTGCTATTCTTGACGTTCCCCACATCTTTTATCTACGGAAATGCCTTAGGGATTCCGGTTTTCATTCTTGATCCCGGTAATATTATGGAAATTGAAGTTTCACCAGATTTCTTGCTAACTCTTTCGTGCACTTTATGGTGAACTTCCTATTTCAAATTTTCTTTTGTGTTGATATGCTTCCATGGTTGTTACTTCTTATTTTCCTCTTAAGTATTGCGAGGACGCAATTTCTTTAAGGAGGGGAGTCTGTAACAACCCGCATATTTATCGATTTTATATTTAAATATTTTATTTAAATATTTTATCGTTAGTCGGATTTTAGTCCGAAAAGCTACTTTTTGCAAACAACCGAATTAGGACTCGAGACCACCCCCATTGAGTTCAAAATGCCGTTTGCGACCTTTTTAAGTATAAGCTTCGATATGTTTGGAGAAAGTTGAATTTTGCTACTTTTCACTTAGGGTTTTGGTTTGGGCTGAGCCCACTTATGTATTCAGTCCCAAACCCTCTCCTCTTCATTCACTTCTTTTCTATTTTCCTAACACTCAAGCTCAAGCAAAAATGGGGGAAGAGAAAAAGAATTAGGAAATCCTATGCCCTAGTTTCCATTAGCAAATCCATCTTCTTGCTCCAAACTCAAGTGAACCCATTGGTAAGCATCTCCTTCATCTTCTCCAACTCTTTCTCCATTCAATTTCAGAAAATTCCTAAACCTAATTTAGGAAATGTTTCTCTTTTAAGCTTAAATTCAAGCTTCTCGTGTTGAGATTGAAGTGTGGTTGATCTTCCTTCGTCTTCAAGCTTCTCATTCATTCGTTTGGGTTCAAAGGTGAGATTTTTAATCTCACATCTATGCTTATAATTATCTTCTATTGTTAGGTATGAATTCCTAACACTTATTCATGTGCATTTGATTTTGATTTGGATTGCTTTTGTGAATATTCCAATTTTTAGTGTTTTGAGTTCAATTCGTTAAAAATCCTAACTTTGATGTTTGAACATGTTTTTGGTGATGCATCGAGGAGCATATAGGGCCGGGTAGTCGATTGGCATAAACCCTTAGCGCCATTGCTCGTGCGATTGCAATTTGATCGAGAGTTGCACCTCTTTTGAAATAGGGTAGGAAGTGCAAGCATACAGGTTCGGTCGACCGAGCCCCTAGGCCGGTCGACCGACCTGTAGTCCAGGCACTTCCTGCCTCTGTTTGGAAGTGCTGGTTACAGGCTTCGGCCGACCGAGCCCCCCGGGCCGGTCGACCGACCTGGTGCCCCGAGCACTTCCAACCTCTGGTTCGGTCGACCGACTCAGGGAGTCCGGTCGACCGACCTGCTACTATTTGCCAGATTAGCCTATATTGCTAATTCGTCTGAATTTCCAACTTTAATCGATTCGTGTTCTCCCTTTTGTTGTTGTCATTTATTATCGACTTTGATGACTTATTTTCTTTGGGAATTCTTGGAATATCCATTTCAATGGATTCGGTATCGATTTCATTGGATTTTATTCACGTTTTCGAATGTGAATCTTAGTGATTGATTGTTCCTACAATCTTCTTTGTGATTTGTCACTTTAAAAATATAAAGGTTTTCTATACTAGTAGTAAATATCAAAACTCTTTCTTCAAAGGATTTCAACACTATTTTATTACAAAGCTCGTTTTCTCAAACCGTTTTTCAATCTATTAGTATATACAAACCTTTACCTCACTCGTATGAGAAATCTAATTAAACGACTTAGTAAAACAAGTGGTATGAAACGCTTGCGTTTACTTTGTTGGTTAATTTTTGGACTTGTTCGATTGAACCACTTGTGACAATTTTCTAGTGGAGATCTACAATTTGTTCGTAAATATTTAAGTTAAGCTAGTGGTTATGGGACATGAAGCTAAGCTCATATATTTACTAGCTTACTGTAATCGACACTTCTCTTTGATCATGACGATCATTTTATGTTTTAGACTAGCATTGAGCAATGTCTTTGTGATTTGGTTCATCGGATGTCCCACTGTACGACATCGTTGTTCCCTTTGATTGTGATTTGGTTCATCGGATGTCCCGCTGTACGACGTCGTTGTTCCCTTTGATTATGATTTGGTTCATCGGATGTCCCGCTGTACGACGTCGTTGTTCCCTTTGATTGTGTTTTGGTTCATCGGATGTCTCGCTGTACGACGTCGTTGTTCCCTTTGATTGTGATTTCTGGATTTCGTGTGTTGAATTCTGGAATTTATGTTTCACCAACTTTTACGATTGGCATTACTATATATGTCATTTATTGTGGCTTGGTGAATGAAATTAGGAGTATGACATTCCTTTTATCTTGAGTAGATTATTGTGATATTGATTAATCTCTTGTTGATTTTCAATTACTTATTTATCACAGCTTGGCATTGTGATTATTATATGTTTATGTCATACCTCTTATTATATATCACTTCATCTGATATTTATAGCTAGACTGATCTGTTTATTATTTTCTTCTTAAATAATACTCGGGTCAGACTGAGATATTACAGGTGCTTCTGCTTGACTCCTTATCGGACTTTCATCTGATCTTTTGGTTGACTACTCTAGATTAGTAGTTTATTGTTGTATGCATTTGAGAAATAGACTCCTTGATGTATACATATTCTTTTGTCTTAGCACTTGTATCTATTCTTTTGTGATG
This sequence comes from Allium cepa, assembly GCA_030765085.1. Taxonomy (NCBI): domain Eukaryota; kingdom Viridiplantae; phylum Streptophyta; class Magnoliopsida; order Asparagales; family Amaryllidaceae; genus Allium; species Allium cepa. The sequence continues at coordinate 325,094,103 of CM060939.1, forward strand.
TTGTGGATCTTATTTGACCACTACTCTGATGAACACTTTCATGTGTTATATTCATATCTATTTCCGCCTTTGTGATATGAATTGTCTGTGACTGATTTATATTATGTTTACTTCTATATTTGTTTCCAAAGATATTATAGCCACTGTGTAGTAGCTTTGAGTTTGTGTCGGCATGTCGGATTTCCACTTGAAAAGAATTGCATGCTATACTATCTGACATATCGATGCTCGCACAAAGCAATTACACGGATGGTCGCTCCTCAACAGCCTTATTCCCGTGCTAGTTGACAGCATTCACCGTAATGTTCTTGGCTAGCATGGGTATAGAGGTGGGACGTCACAATTGCCTTTTCAAAACCAAATCAATACGATATCAATTTCACTTCAAATATATCCTTTTCCAAAATCATAGCACTTTCAAAGTTACAACACTTCGAAATCTAACTACTTGAAATATAACACTTTCAAATCATAATACTTTGAAACTCATAACTTTGAAACATAACTTCCCAAATCAATTCCGAACAACTTGAATTTCCCAAATCAATTCCTAACAACTCGAATTTCTACATTATATATTTAACCAAATCGCAAATCATGAACTTCAATTCAATTCATTTCCCAATAAATTATTCCAAATTATATCGATTTCAAAATAGATTTGATCCACAAACTAAACCATTTCAAATTCAATATATTTCAAACTTTAAGTATTCAACACTTTCAAAATTAAGTTTGATAATTTCGTATATATCTCAAATTCAATTTTCTATTATTTAGTTTCGAAATATTTACTTAATAAATCCATTATCATTTAAATAAAACCCAAATTACAAAAAAACTAAATGTTTCCTTCAATTTATTTGTACTTGAAATATTTATTTAATTCACATTAAATAAGATCAAGTTATAAATCATATCCTTTACAAATCTCAAATTCCATAAGTTCCAAATCGATTTCATTTAATAAAGTTCTACCTTAAATACAATTTCAAATCGACTTCAAATCTATCTTCTCAGCCTTAATTTTAATGAAAAATCATTATAAACTCTATATAAAAATATAATTTATATAAATACTTAACCATATTGCATTATCAATAAAATCAATCTTTATTTTTAAACTTTTTTATACCGAATAAATTTATACATGGCCAAAAATCAAGAATTTAATCATATATATAAAGTAACATAATATCTGAAATCAATATGTCTATAAAACCATATATTTCTTTATAAAACCATAGGAAACATTTCAAAATATTTTTATATATAAATCATGGTGTCTGCATAAAATTTTCTATCCTATGGTCAAGTATTACAAATATTTATCATTTTAATCCATAATTTAAAATATAAATACGGTTATGTATCATTTCAAACCGCAATCCCGAATGAAATAAAAATCAATAACAACTTGCAGTTTATAACAATATAAAATACAACATCCATTCATCCAATATCAATCATCAAACATTTATCACAATCATCATCCAATTCAATCAATAACATCAATATATAACAAATAATACATAGCAGGCATTTACTAGCAGTCTATATTCAATAATAAATTAAATAACTATTTTATCCAAATAAATTCAAATAAACTGAGATGATGATTCAAAATATGCCAAACAGTCATAAATAAATTTCTAATCACATCATAAATTAATTTAACAAACATACGAAATTTTAGAAGTTGTGAGTGGGTTAAAAACACTCACCTTTTGAATTTAAATCGAATTTAAACCCAAAATTTTAATAGTCTCCGAATTCGTCCAGACCTACGTCAAAATATCTGGAATCCCAATATGATCCTAGAAGAGAAAACCGTGCGTAAAATGGACCTCATATGCGAAAGTTATCAATATAGGAAGTTATATGATAAAATTTCAAATTATGTAAAATAAATAAAATAAATAAAGAGCATCTAGACACATACCACGTCATCACCCAGTACCGCCTTCTAAACTGTAGCCTGGAACACGTCAAGCCGTAGTTGCCACGTTCGCCGCGTGCCTCCTCGTCGATCACCCACGAGCACGTGCGTGCTACATCGCCGATCATCACAGCCCCCACTAGTCGCTGAACGACGCGACAAATCTAGAAGAACGCCAGCAGCCGCCGCCTATCTTTTGAAAACCCTAACGAATTTTCCACCTTGATCCAACCGCTAACTCGTCACAAAATACACATGGACGCGATCCCCTCGGCCCTCTCTACAAAACCACTCAGACGATTTGGCAATCGGTCACAGTTCATCACGACGCGATGAACGACCAAAATTTATTCTTCAATTTCTTGACGAACAGTCGTTCAATTTTGAAAATAAATTACAGATCTGAGATGCGCTCGTCAAGAGCTTGAAATTGATATATAATTCGATATAGTTTGTGGAATTTGATTTCTGAAGTTGTACTCTGAATTGAAGTTGGATTGGGAAGGTTAGGGTTTTCAGCCATTGAGGAAGAGGAGCAACAAAAGTTTCTATATGTATGGAAATGATAAATAGGAAGGCTGCTAGGGTTTATGACCGGATATACATAGGCAGAATTCACAATAGAGAAACGGATACGATTGGTTTACACGTTAAACGATAAATGTCCCGGAAAGCCCGTTCTGACTGCAGAACGAAATTGGGTCAACCCATATATCAAAATAGATGTTTTTGAATATTTAAAATCAATGGAATGGGTTTCAAGTCCAAATTCCATCATATGAAGAAGTTACGTTAAAATCAACAAATTTCAAATTGATTTTAATTGATTTTTATTTAATTAATTTTTATTTAATTAATTCTTAGGTGTTTCGAACCTGTACGATCAAACGACAAGCCCGATCGTTGCGAAACTTGAAACCCTACAATAATTCACCGTTACGGATCCGGTGAAACTGGTTTTGTCAAAATCCGAGTCAGTGGTCAAAATGGCTGTTTTCCAATTAATCCATAAATTAATATTAAATTAATTAAATCAAATTTTCAATTCCGATTCTATAATTAGCAGTCTTTATCATTTTTGATTTCTTAAACAATTTCAATAATTTAAACAAATTTAGATGTTAATTTAAAGTTGATTAATCCATCAACTTCAGTGTTTAATTTCAATTTCATTAAATTCAGAAATTATAGATTAAAATTCCAAAATCAATTTATTAACCTTTAAACCTTGTTATTCAAGTCTTTCAATACAATAAGGGTATAATTAACATTGGTTTATCTCTTAGCATATTAATTTTTTCCAATTCCATCTTAATTTCCCATTATCATAATATTTAATTTCAGTTATTTGCAATAAATCCAATTACTATCTTTTAAATTCAAATAAGCTAATAAATCTCGATTTCCATTCTTTTTATTTAACCAATTATCATATTATGAATAAAATTAACATTACTTCCAAATATTAACTTAATTTACATTAACATAATATTTAATTACATTTATTGGAATTGATTACGAGTTTTATTTAATACACTAAATAAATAAACGACATATATTAATTGTCACCTATTTACTTTTAATTACATACTTCAATATTTACGTTCGCTTATCTTATATTGAATTCATAACCAGGTTGAACAATTTACACTATTTCGTTGTTGGGATTCACTCCAGTTGTCAATAATTAATTTTAATTACCATTGCTACATTTCATTTTTAACATTCGCTTCATTATAAATTATAAAGTTTTGATTTCCTTCTAAATTTAATTACAAAATATTATTAATTAACCAATTTAATTATCGAAATTTACTGGTCGTTACACTCTCCCCCACTCAAAACTTTTCATCCCCGAAAAGAAAAACAGATGGAAAAGAAAGAATTAAATACATCTTATTCAAAAATATTAACTTTATAAAATATAAATTTACAAGATTAATTAATTTAAATAAATTAAACCAATTTATAACCATTAAATCTTTTTATACTCAAATTAATAAAGTTTGGAAAACATTTTTAAAATATTTTCTAAGTCCAAAATTTAATGAAAATTTCGGCAGAGTCTCCTTTGCACGGAGAGGTTCGGGAGAAAATATAATATCAAATATAACAATATATAACATATATTTTCCAAAATAGTATATCCAAATACGGAAAAAAACAATATAATAACACTATAAAAATGTAATCCGAGAACATACCTATTTGTCGACAAACAAATGCTTAATTATGAAACCAAAAGCAGTAGCAATTGCTTCCATAACATGCATTTCACTTGTATAATCTAAAAAGAGTTAATAATTATATAGAATGAAATATTTATTTTGTTTCATCCACTTGCAAACAAATCAATGTCAAACAACAGCAATGACTTGCAACAAAGTATACAACCATCACATAAAATCAACACATATCAATTATCCATTCATATCAAACCAAACAAACAGTTGTTCGAGTTCAAAAACTTTAAATTGTACGGAACGAAAAAAAATAAACTACTAAGTGCATCATTTACTCAACAGTCTTAGATGAAACTAAATAGATTACTCATTCATTCAAACAATTTTAAAGTATCCTTGCCCAAACAACCATAAGCCAACAAACAATGACCCCAAGCATAAATTAAATTCATTCTTATAAATTTCATTTTACAACATATATTGCTTCATTTCCTTTACATTTATATAGTAATTTATCTTTTTAATTTACATTTTATTTCTTACAGTTTCATTTACTTTTATTCATTTCTTACAAAATCTCATTTTCATTTATTCATATCATGTCAGTTTCTTTTTATTGCACTATATTCATTTATTCACTACTTAATTTCATTTATTTACCTTCATTTATTAATATGTTCATGTTCAGTTCAATTACTTAGCGTTTCAATTCATTAAGTTTATAACCACTATAACATCAAATTCTTATTTATAAAAGAGATCCATTGAACACTTTCATTACATAAGATTACTTGTACCATTTCCATTATATCTTCTTATTAAACATTAAAACTTTTAAATCTTTTGTTAAGTTATATATATGCATTTTAAGAATGCCATTGAAAGTTATACAAGTCTTTCCCCTTTCCTTTAATTAATTTAATGTTCAATAATCATATCTTCTATTTTATAGGTTACTAATTTCAACTTTCTTGTAATTTCATTTATAACCTAGGATTCAATATTCTTATTTTAATTAGAGGTTCCAATTATTAATTAGTTACAACCCATTTCACTACAATAATTGAAACTATTAATTAACGGAAACTTAAGAACTAAATACCGGGTTAAGTTTAAAATCATTTTAAAATAATAGATAGATGTATCAGCTTATAATTTATATATCCAGTTACATTTAAAATAATTTGAAATTTATATTTGTTTATCAAAATAGATCTGTAATAAAACTACTATAGTTGTCTTCCCACTCAGGAACTCGAAAATGAATGTCGATGATGAGTGCACTCATCACCAAAATTACTTTTCAGCGACAGAGAGGGGAGTACAGAACTTATTTCTGGCCAAAATTTCTTGAAAACATTACTTTCAGCTTATATTGAAATATTTATATCAGAAAATACTTCAGATAAATTATTATATTCCAAAATTATTCAAAAGAAATTTTCAGAAACCCCAAGACGTAGGTTCTAAATTTCTAATTTTCATTTATTTTATTTTAAATATCATTTCCAACCAATATTTAAAAATTCATTACCTAACAACCAATATATCACAACCAATTATAACCTTTATAAATTTATTACTTTATATACAGAAAATATAATAGTAAAATTATTTCATTCACCTATATTTTAGAACAAATATTATGTTGGTCCGTCATATTAAGTGTTTAGAAATCCCTATCGATGTCATAGCGTCCTATGCACCAACCAGAATTTATAAATACAAAACGAAACAAATTAACACAATATCAAAACCTTTTTATAACACTAACAAATACGCTCTCTCATATATATACACTCAATGACTCATCATAGGGTATTACTACCCTATTAATAAAGAGTCAGATCCCACAAAGCTAAGGTTTATCGCTAAACCAAAGCTCTGATACCAAATGTAAAATCCTGCCTTTTTGTATGCTTTAAATCGACAATAAACCACACATGTCAGACTCAGACCATACAAAATGGTGGATTGTTATTGGGATAAATAAGAAAAATAGATAAAGGAAAGAACAAAACAGAATCTCACAGCGGAATGACAAAATATAATAATCAAATAATAGTTTATGAAGCTGTTTTACAAAACATTTGATTGTACTTATACAACACATATCAAAGTTACATGTACCAGAGAATAACAAATAACAATGCAGCGGAACAGTATGAATGCAGTGGAATAATATAACAAATAATGGTAATACAATCTTTGTCTTCATCCTCTAGAAGTAAAGTCTTCGAATCCTAAAATGCTCAGACTGACCCAAAAAAATTGAAAAGTCAAAACACTCGAGTCAGAACTAAAAATCTTATGTGAGTTAAATCAACAGAAATAAATATCAGTGGAACGGCGTCAAAGATGTTTACCGTTTTAGCCACCTTATGCCAAATCAAGGGAGTTGGATCCACGTATATACCTTAATAAAACGTTGCCACCATCCTACTTCATTCTGGAATCTCCACCGCGTACATGGTTGTGAAAGTGGTTTTCGGTATCGACAGAGAGTATGTCCATATCCGATCCCAGTCTCTTCAACAACCAATCGTTATTATAACACCGCGGTCTTTTTCAAAATAGTTTATACTTTAAAACCAAAATATCATTGCCTTTTCAAAACCAAATCAATACGATATCAATTTCACTTCAAATATATCATTTTCCAAAATCATAACACTTTCAAAGTTACAACACTTCGAAATCAAACCACTTGAAATATAACACTTTCAAATCATAATACTTTGAAACTCATAACTTTGAAACATAACTTCCACCACTTGAATGGTTGAAATAATAAAATACTTTATATAATAAAATAGCTTCTTCAATTTCCCAAATCAACTCCAAAACAAATCGAATTTCTACATTATATATTTAACCAAATCCCAAATCATGAACTTCAATTCAGTTGATTTCCCAATAAATTATTCCAAATTATATCTATTTCAAAACAGATTTGATCCACAAAATAAACCATTTCAAAGTCAATATATTTCAAACTATAAGTATTCAACACTTTCAAAACTAAGTTTGATAATTTTGTATACATATCAAATTCAATTTTTTATTCTTTAGTTTCGAAATATTTACTTAATAAACCACTATCATTTAAATAAAACCCAAATTAGAAATAATTAAATGTTTCCTTCAATTTATCTGTAGTTGAAATATTTATTTAATTCACCTTAAATAAGATCAAGTTATAAATCATATCCTTTACAAACCTCGAATTCCATACGTTCTAAATCAGTTTCATTTAATAAATTTCTACCTTAAACACAATTTCAAACCGACTTCAAATCTATCTTCTCAGCCTTAATTTTATTTAAAAATCATTGTAAACTCTATATAAAAATATAATTTATATAAATACTTAACCATATTGCATTTTCAATCAAATCAATCTTTATTTTTAAACTTGTTTTATACCAAACAAATTTATACATGGCCAAAAATCAAGAATTTAACCATATATATAAAGTAACATTTATATAATATCTGAAATCAATATGTCTATAAAACCATATATTTCTTTATAAAACCATAGGAATCATTTCAAAATATTTTAATATACAGAGCACGCTGTCTGTATAAAATTTTCTATCCTATGGTCAAGTGATATGGATATTTATCATTTCAATCCGTAATTTAAAATATAAATAAGGTTATATATCATTTCAAACCGCAATCCCGAATGAAATAAAAATCAATAACAGCTTGCAGTTTATAACAATATAAAATACAACATCCATTCATCCAATATCAATCATCAAACATTTATCACAATCATCATTCAATTCAATCAATAACATCAACATAGAATAGATAATTAATAACAGGCATTTACTGGCAGTTTATATTCAATAACTTGTAACGACCCGTAAAATATTAATTTGGATAAATTAATAAGATTTTTGTAATTAAATTTAGAAGGAAATAAGTTTTTTATAATTTATAATGAAGCGAATGTTAGAAATGAAATGTAGCATTGGTAATTAAAATTTAATTTTTGACAATTGGAGTGAAGTCCCAATAAAGAAATAGTGTTAATTGTTGCTCTTGGGTATAAAATTTAAAATAAGTAATTAAAGGTAAGCATTTATTTAGCCAGTGCAATAATATATTGATTAATAGTAACTAAATGTAAATTAAGGTAATAATGTTAATGCAAGGTAAGCAATGCTAATTAAAGTAATAATAAATGAATGGGAGGAAATTCCAATTAATGAAAATAAATTTAAATGTTATAATAAAAAAATAAAACGTAACAATATCAATTAAAGTCGATCATGAACGATTTCAATGAAATTCCAATTTACTAAATATAATTCATATGTCATAATTGACTATGAATTGAATATAAGGAAACAAGAGTAGTTATTGAACAAATTGATGAATTAGTATAAAATTAATGGTAGTTGGATAAGAACACTGTTATGTAATCAATTTTGTTACTTAATATTGGAAGGAATATAAATTTGTAATCCGTTAATGAATTTATAACGGGTATGAAATGTAAGAATGTTGATGTAAGCCAATAAATAATTAATTCAATGCAATCCCAATTGATTAAAACAATTGCAGGGTTATAATTGATTGTAAATAGGAATATTTGGTAATAAATTTAATATAAGAAAAACAAATGCAAATATTGAATTAATCAATGACGCAATAATAATAAATAGTAATTAGATAAAAATCAATGTTCTGCATGTAATTGTTTGGAAATGATAACTTATGTAAATATGATTAAGGGTTAGTGGCAACAATTATTATAAAGTAATCATTTATTTAGTCCATTAAATCAAATTTGTAATCAATTGCAATGAATCTCAATTCAAGGTTATATTAGTATAAATTAAGGAAATAATTGGAAATAATACTGATTCTATTTATAACATGATAATTGGTTGATTTAAAGAATGAAATCAAGATGTATTAATTTAATTGAAGTGTAAAATTCAATAATTGAATTAATTGCAAATAAATGAAATTAAATATTTAATTACTACGTTAATAGAAATTTAGATGAAATCTGAGAATATTAAGGTAATAGATTTTGAATCCAATGTTAATTTCATCCGTTTGATAATAATGAACTGAATAATAGAATGAAAAGTAAATTAAATAGAATTATTTGAAATTAAATTTATAATTTTAAATTAAATGAAATTGAGGTTAATACTGAAATTGATAAATTAATTAACTTTAAATTGATATCTAAATTTGTTAAATTAGTGTGAATGATTTGGAAAGATAAGAATTGTCAATTTTAGAATTGAAATTGGAAATTTGATTTTATTAATCAATTATTAATTTATTTAATTAATGTAAAAATAGCCATATTTGGCCACTGACTCGGATTTCGACAAAACCAGTTTCATCGGATCCGTAATGGTGAATTACTATAGGATTTCAAGTTTCGTAACAATCGAACTTTTCATTTGATCGTACGAACTCGAAACGTCCAGAAATCAATGAAATTGAAATCAATTTAAGATATATTAATTTTAGCATAACTTCTTCATACGATGGAATTTGGAATTGAACTTGTTCCATCGCGTTTAAAATATTTAAAAACATCTATTTTGATATATGGGTGGACCAAATTTCATTCCGGAGTCAGAATGGACTTTTCGGGTCATTTTAATCGTTCAACGCGTATATCAACATGGTCCATCTATTCTATTTTCAGCCATGTCTATAAACACTCTGTTATAAACCCTAGTCTTTCTATTTCTCATTTGTCTGTACGTGCAATTCTGTTATTCCTCCTCCTCAATGGCAGACAATCAAATTCTAGATCCAATTACAATTCAAAATCAAGTCAAAATTTTATACTCCTCGAAAAAATTCAGAAAAATTATATATCGAATACCTCGACGATACGAATCAACATCTGTTGTTCGTTTTTCATAATTATGCTTCAATCAGCGGTAAATCGAGGTCAAAGTCAAAATTAAGGATTTCGATTTCGTTGTCGATAGGCGAAATTGCCATGGGGCTTTGTCAAGTTCGCTGTCTGGAGCTGTTTGAGGGGTGTCACTTGGCCTAGATAGGAACATGGCGGTCGGAATATTCAAACTAGGGTCCGAAACCCTAGACTCTAAGGCGGCGGCGGGGGCGACAACATATGGTGGTCGCGTGACATGGGGATGGTCGACGAGCCTGGTGGCAGAGGGTGCGGCGTCGTTGAGGGTGTGGGGCGAGGCCGAGGCGGCGCGACAAAAGATGGCATTCGATCCTAGGGTTGCTTGTGTTGGCCTGTAGCTGTTTCGTGCATGGGGAAGATAGCTGTGACATGGTATGGGTTAGAATAGGTGAGTTTTAAATTTTTATTTTAATTTAATTTTGTTTTCAAACAATCTTACCCGTATAACTTTTGTATACGAGGTCTGATTCACGCGCTGTTTTCTCCGCTATGTTCGTATTGGAATTTTGGATATTTTGGCGCTGGTTTGGACGAATTCTGAGACTATTCAAATTTTGGGTTTAAATTGGATTTGAATTCAATTTAAATTCAAAAGGTGAGTGTTTTAACCCACTCACAACTTCTAAAATTTCTTATGTGTGTTAAATTAATTTCTGAAGTGATTAAAAATTTATTTATTGCTGTTTGGTATATTTTTATCATCATTCTAGTTAAATTTAATTTATTGAATTAAATTGTTATTCAATTTATTATTGCAAATAAACTGCCAGTTAAATTAATTTATTATTGTATATAAACTGCTAGTAATCACCTGTTATTTATTATCTGTTCTATGTTAATGTATTGTTTGAATTGGATGATGATTGTGATAAATGTTTGATGATTGATATTGGATGAATGGATGTTTTATTTATGTTGTTATAAACTGCAAGTTGTTATCCAATTTTATTTCAATCGGGATTGCGGTTTGAAATGATATATAACCGTATTTTTATTTTAAATTACCGATTGAAATTATAAATACCCGTATCACTTGACCATATGATAGAAAATTATATATAGACACCGTGGTCTATATATAAAAATATTTTGAAATGATTTCTATGGTTTGGTAAAGAAATGTATGGTTTATGAGATATTGATTTGGATATTTTATAAATGTTATTTTTATATATAGTTAAATTTTTGGTTTTAAGCTATGTATAAAATTGGTTTGAAGTATAAATAAGTTAAATAATTAAGTTTTACTTTATTAAAAAAATATGGTTAAGTAGCAGTATAAATTATATTGAATATATAGTTATAATGGCTAAAATAAAACTGAGGTTGGAAGATGAATATGAAATTGATGTGAATTAAATTATTTAAGAATTTTACTCGAATAAATTTGATTTGAAATTGAGATAAATTTGAGATTATATGAAATTGAATTTATTTAAGAATTAAACCAAAAGGGTTGATGTGAAATTTATTAAATTGGAAATTTTAAAAGGTATAATTATTATAACTTGATTTTTGGGGTTTAGGTGAATTAAATGATTATTTGAAGTATAATGAATTGAAGGCAATATCTAGTTATTTGTAATTTGAGTCTTATTTAAATGATAAGGGGTTTATTATGAAAAATATTTCAAAACTAAATAATAGAAAAATTAATTATTGAATCGAAATTATCAAATTTAGTTTTGAAATTTAGGAATATTTAAAGCCTTGAAATATATCGAAATCGAAATGTTTATCGAAATTGAAATGTTTCAAAGTTATGAATTTCAAAGTATTATGTTTTAAAGGTGTTTAAATTTCAAATGTTTGGTTTTGAAGTGTAGAATTTGGAAGTGCTATGATTTTGAAAAGGGATATATTTGAAAGAAAATGATATTATATTGATTTGAAATAAAATGGATATCATATTGATTTGGTTTTAAAGTAGAAATGATATCGCATTTATATGGTTTTGAAATTGATATTTTATTCTGGTAAAAGTATAAATTATTTTGAAATGACCGCAGTGTTATAATAACGTTTGATTGTTGAAGAGACTGGGAACCGAAGTTGTCATACTCTATCCCAACTCCGAAAACCACTTTAACAACCGTGTACGCAGTGGAGATTGCAGAATGAAGTAGGATGCTGGCGACATTCTACTAAGGTATATACGTGGACCTGACTCCCGTGAGTTGGCATAAGATGGCTAAAATAGGAGTGATTCTCGGGCTAAGGAGGTAGCCCCTCTTATCGGACACATCCCTTCGATATTATACTCTGACTTTTGGATTGATTCGGTGGCCACTTTTGATTTTTGATTCCGAGGGGCGTGGCTCGAGGTGGGCGTTAGTAGCTGCAACGCATTACCACCAGCCCGGATAGCAATTTGTATGTCTACCCTGGCATTGCCTAGTTGTGCCGTGTCACTTACCCCAGCGAGCCATGTACGAGTTTGATTTGTGTCGTACCTATGGAATATCTTCTCGTAGTCTCCCGATCAGGAGATATGTAGGTACTGTATAGACTACTGGCATATTACGTGTTAAGGGCTATATGGGTAACCCCTTAACGCTATTTAATAGTAAGTTTATTTTACTATTAGACATTGTTATAATAGCGAAATATTACTACATAGTAAATAGTTTAACGGATCCTTAGGAGATGTGAATCCCGAGCAACTCTTAAGTTACTGCACTCACTTTAGACACTGGATAGGAGATGTCAAATTTCGTAAACATCTCTGGCATTTCATCATATTATTTATTGTTGATTTAACTTACATAAGATCTTTTAGTTCTGACTCAAGAGTTTTGTCTTTTCAATTCGCTCGGGTCAGTATGAGCATTTAAGGATTCAAAGACTTTATGTTTGGAGGACGAAGACGAAGACGAAGATTTGTATTACTATTATTTATTTTATTCCACTACATCACCTTGTTCCGCTGCATTGTTATTTATTATTCAATGGTATGTGAAACTCTGATATTTATAGTATAAGTATAATCAAATGTTTTGTAAAACAGCTTCATGAACTGTTTATTTGATTATTATATTTTATCGTTCCGTTGCAAGATTCTATTTTTTTTCTTTCTCTGCTTTTTCTTATTTGCCCCATAACAATCCGCCCTTCTGTATATTTTCTGTCTGACGTGTGTGGTTTATCGTCGATTTAAAGTGTACAAAAAGGCGGGACATTACATAACTATTTTATCCAAATAAATTCAAATAAACTGAGATGATGATTCAAAATATGCCAAACAGTCCTAAATAAATTTCTAATCACATCATAAATCAATTTAACAAAGATAAGAAATTTTAGAAGTTGTGAGTGGGTTAAAACACTCACCTTTTGAATTCAAATTGAATTTAAATCCAATTTAAAACCAAAATTTTAATAGTCTCCGAATTCGTCTAAACCAGTGTCAAAATGTCCGGAATCCCAATACGACCCCAGCGGAGAAAACCGTGCATAAAACGGATCTCGTATGCGAAGGTTACCAATATAGGAAGTTATATGATAAAATTTCAAATTATGTAAAATAAAATAAAATAAAAAAAGAGCATCTACACACGTACCACTCATCACCCGGTACCGCCTTCGAAACCCTAGCCTAGAACACGTCAAGCCGTAGCTGCCACATCCGTCATGCGCCTCCTCGTCGGTCACCCATGAGCGCACTCCTGCCACATCGTCGATCATCAAATCCCCAACTAGTCGCCGAACGACGCGATAAATCGAGAAGAACGCCAGCAGCCGCTGCCTATCTTTTGAAAGCCCTAATGAATTTTCCACCTTGATCCGACCATCCACTCGTCACAAAACCCACATGGATGCGATCCCCTCGGCCCTCTCTACAAAATCCCTTAGACGATTTGTCGATCGGTCACAGTTCATCACGACGCGATGAACGACCGAAATTTGTTCTTCAATTTCAAGATGAACAGTCGTTCAATTTGGAAAACGAATTACAGATCTGAGATGCACTCGACAAGAGCTTCAAATCGATACATAATTCGATATAGGTTGTGGAGTTTGATTTCTGAAGTTGTATTTTGAATTGAAGCTGGATTGGGAAGATTAGGATTTTTAGCCATTGAGGAAGAGGAGCGAAAAAAGTTTCTGTACATACAGAAATGAGAAATAAAAAGGCTGTTATGGTTTATAACCGGATATATATAGGTAGGGCTTACAATAGAGGAATGGATACGATTGGTTTATACACTGAATGATAAATGGCCCGGAAAACCCGTTCTGACTCCGGAACGAAATTGGGTCAACCCATATATCAAAATAGATGTTTTTGAATATTTAAAACTCAATGCAACAGGTTACAAGTCCAAATTCGGTCGTATGAAGAATTTACGTTAAAATCCACATATTTCAAATTGATTTCAATTGATTTAATTTTATTGATTCTTAGGCGTTTCGAGCTTGTACGATCAAACGACAAGCACGATCGTTACGAAACTTGAAACCCTACAATAATTCACCGTTACAGATCAGATGAAACTAGTTTCATCGAAATCCGACACTCTGGCCAAAATGACTATTTTCCAATTAATCCATAAATTAATATTAAATTAATTAAATCAAATTTTCATTTCCAATTCTATAATCAGCAATCATTATCATTTTTGATTTCTTGAACAATTTCAACAATTTAAACAAATTTAGATGTCAATTTAAAGTTGATTAATCCATCAATTTCAGTGTTTAATTTCAATTTCATTAAATTCAAAAATTATAAATTAAAATTCCAAAGTCAACTTATTAACCTTTAAACCTTGTTATTCAAGTCTTTCATTACAATAAGGGTATAATTAACATTGTTTTATCTCTTGGTGCATTAATGTTTTCCAATTCCATCTTAATTTCCCATTATCATAATATTTAAACATTTAATTTCATTTATTTGCAATAAATCCAATTACTATCTTTCAAATTCAAATAAATTAATTAATCTCGATTTTCATTCTTTTTATTTAACCAATTATCATATTATGAATAAAATTAACATTACTTCCAAATATTAACTTAATATACATTAACATAATATTTAATTACATTTATTGGAATTGATTACCGAGTTTTACTTAATACACTAAATAAATAAACAACATATATTAATTGTCACCTATTTACTTTTAATTACATACTTCAATATTTACATTCGCTTATCTTATATTGAATTCGTAACCAGGTTGAACAATTTACACTATTTCGTTATTGAGATTTCACTCTAGTTATCAATAATTAATTTTAATTACCATTGCTACATTTCATTTTTAACCTTCGCTTCATTATAAATTATGAAGTTTTTATTTCCTTCTAAATTTAATTACAAAATCTTATTAAGTTAACCAATTTAATTATCGAAATTTACAGGTCGTTACACAGACATATCGTTACTTATATAAAACTAATATATATTTTATAATATATCACTGTATAAACTTTTTATTTTTAAAACAACAGACCACTCAGCATATAACGATATATGAACTTCAAAACCATATCATATGTATAGCTTAGAGTATATATTTTTCTTCTAACAGATTACTGCCAACAGAATAAGATAAAATAAACTATATATAAAAATATATAAACAAAACCTATATCTATTATGACATAAAATATATACACAAATCGTATATATGTATTTAGTGCTTTTTCTCCTCTTCAGACAAACATATTTACCCTTGTAAATAAGTATACTATATATATATATATATATATATATATATATATATATATAGGTAAAATCATACTAGAGTAGTTACAAAATAATATATAGCTAACAAAAAAATATACATATATACTAACATATATTAGATGTAATATATATACTTAAACTAATATATATATATATATATATAAACTAACATTTTATAAACCATACATATAAATACAAACTAACCGTGAAACCATATTTTATGGACATGCATGCTAGAAGATTTGAAAACATATTTACATACTCCCCTTTGGAATATTATACTGTGAACACAAAGTAATATATATATATATACACACATATATATATATATATAATACCACATCAAAAATATAAATATGTTATATACTCAAATGCGATATATACCTTCATTATAAAAGAGAAGCTAGAGAGGAGTGGGGGAAAATGAGTGATGAAGGGTAGGTCGGCGAGCTCGTGGAAGAGGGGAGTTAGCATGCTTTTACGGCCGATGGCATTGGTCAGGGAAGGAGGTTGCACGGAGGTAGGCTATAACGACCCGTAAATTTTCAATAATTAAATTTGGTTATTTTAATAGAAATTGAGTAATTAAATTTAGAAGAAACAAAAAATTTATAATTTAATATTGAAATGAACGCTGAAATGAAATATGGCAAGGGTAATTAAAACTAATTATTGGTAATTTGAATAAAATCCTAATAAATGAAGTAGTGAAAGTGTTATACTTGGCTATAAATTGAACAAAATTGATGAATTAGTATAAAATTTATGATAGTCGGATAAGAACAGTGTTATGTAATCAATTTTGTTATTTAATATGGGAAGGAATAAAAATTTGTAATCCATTAAGGAATTTATAACCGGTATGAAATGTAAGGATGTTGATGTAAGCTAATAAATAATTAATTTAGCGCAATCCCAATAAATTGAAATAACTGTAAGGTCATAATTGGTTGTATTTAGTAAATTTGGAAAATAAATTTCAATAAATGTAATAAAGTATTAGAAATGTATATTGTTTTCATAAGATAATATAAAGAAATGAAAACTTGTGAACTATATATGGAATAATAACCAAAACAATTAAATTGTGTTAATGTAAGTAAATTTGCAACAAATTGAATGGACTCCCGTGTTAATTGGAAATTTATATATGTTACAACTTGGTTATGAATTCTATATAAGATAAGCGAGTGGAAATATTTTAGTTTGTTTATAAATGAAATATAAGAAAAACAAATGTAATTATTGAATTAATTAATGAAATAATGCAGTGTTAATGACAATTAATTAAAATTTGTGTTATATATGGAATTATAACCTGTGTTGGTAAGTAATAAACTTATAAATGCAAGTAAAGGTAAATAGGTGACAATTAATATATGTTATTTATTTATTTAGTATGTTAGATAAAATTTGGAAATCAAATTGCAATTAAAGGAAATTAAGTAGTACGTTAATTGGAATTAAGTTAAAATGGAAGAATATTAAGAACCAAAATTTAAAAGCAATGTTAATTATATTCTTATTGTAATAAAGACTCGAATAACAAGGATAAGAATTTAATAAATTGGATTAATTAAAATTAAATGAAATTAAAATATCTAAATATTACGTTAATTTAAAACTAGATGGAATATGAGAATATTTGTGTAATAGATTTGAATCCAATGTTAATTTCATCCTTTGATATTAATGAATTGAATAATTGTAATGACCGTGATTTTTGAATTACTATCGTAATAAATATTTTAAAAATCTACAACAACCATGATTTTTGAATTACTATCGAAGTAAATATTTTAAACAGAGAATTTATTTTATTAAAATTTGAAAAAAAATGTCGCAAAGTCAGTGTATGGTGCACGTTGTAAATGACTTACTTATAGCCTTCACGTGCACATGAGGAGTGGTCCGTTGAAAATCAAAGTTGCGATATATTTTCTTTGCATTCACGTGTAAAAAAGTGGTCCATTTCTAAAGCTAAGTTGAACATTTTATAAAGCAAAAGTTGGAACATTTATTCAGTTACAACAATGTTTTAATAGGCAAAGTGGAGCATACATGGCCTTGCTGTCACATTCTTTGCTGTGACAAACTTTGTAAAAGCATTGTATGAACACAATTTGCATTCACTTTTCTTTGTTGTAAACACAAAATGCAAGTGGACACTTTTCATTGCTAACTAATTGCAGTGAGTCCTTTTTCGTTTACTTTATACACGTTTCATTTAATGCAAGTAGTCCAGCATGTTTTCTAGATTAGTGCAATTGTACCCTTTATCCTTTTGAAGTTGGTTTTCATTTTGTTCAAAAAAATCTCTAGTGGCCGAGTAGAAGACATTAATGGTAGTTCGTTGTGTTGCTCTCTTTTGGATCTAGGGTATTAATTAGTTTTGAAGCAAATATTTTGGTGAGTGTAAAACTCATGTTGTTAATTTATACATCTCTTTATTTAGTTAGCACTTTCGATTTTGATTCTTATCTGCTGTTCAATGAAGTTATGTGCTTCATAGTCCATGATTTACTGGTATTATAATGTGGCTTGGATTTAATTGTAGCCACTGTCCACCATATATCTGCATTTTTTTAGTTTTTCTTTTGGTCTTGCTAACATGTGTCTGCCCTGCCTGTTACCTGTTCTCTTGACAGTAAGCGTTACTGGTCCAGTTCATTCAAACTTGGGTGTACTTCCTTGAGTTCTAATTGCTTCAAAATGTATTGATGTGTGTGCTACCATTCACTGCTTCACTGCTTCGTGGATACATATTTATATCTTATAGAAATGTTGCATTCACCTACATCTACATTGTCACTGTCCATTAGAATTTTGGTTTCAGTGTAGATTTTTGTTGCAGTGTTTAGTATATGTTGATGTTGGTTTAATGCATTCGATTATGCAGTTTTCACATATATGTGTATCAGGCATATATGTACGTTGTTATCTCTTCATGTTGAAGTTGCGTGCATGTCCTTCACATGGTGCAACCCTTTAATTCATGTAGCCTTGCAACTTGTTTTGAGGTAGTGTGTTTATTTAGCCAGATACACTACATTTAGCATATTTTTGGAAAATGCATATACGAGTATTTAAGAAACATTTGAAAACTAGGCCGTTACTTTTATATATAAAGCGCATATATAACTCGAATTTGCATGCTGTGTTTACTTGTTCCAGGGCCAGTGTATAAGTGTTGTATCAAAGTTGTAGTGGCCAAGTCATTTATTTTGGCATTTTCTTGCAAGCATGTAGATGTAGCAAGTTGTGATGCTAGTCCAGGTCTTTATACTTTTGGGTCTATATTATTTATTATTTTGTTGTTGCATAGTTCAATTGCATATTTTCCCAACGTCATTTGTTCCTGGCAGGTATACTTTTCCTATTCATTATTGCATGGAGGGAAATTCGCACCTTTCTATACCCAGTTCTCGTTAGTGTGCATGCATGTAAAGTATGTGTTTATAGCATCTAACGGAAAAAAAAATTGCGTATTGAACAAAAATGGGTACACGTAACTAGTATGTATAATTACGTGCATGCATCTAATTCTAGTACAAAATATTCATATATAGAGGTGGCAGGACTAGTTTTTTTGAGTTCCAGTGCATTTCAAAAATCATTTATATGTACGCCTGAAAGTTGAGTCCCAGGACATAAACAAAAATGGCTCAATTGTGTGCATTCTGTAATGCACGAGAGTGGACAAAGATCAATTAATTTTTACTTTAGATTGGTGCATAGACTATATCCAGATTGATGTAAAGGTTACCTAATTCATTTCGATCTAAAATGTTTTAAAGTTTGTTGTGACAATGCAAAAATATTTTTATGAAAATATAGTGGTACAGTCCACTATTTAATTTACGTTTAACCGGTGTTACGTTTTATAACGTATTTTGCGCCGTTATTTTTATAACTGAAATTTTTACTCCGGTGCTATATTTTTGAAACACGTGTTATTTTGATGGCATTTTTAACGAATAAAAATTATTTTTGTTTTGACTTCAGTAACCGTCAATTTTAAAGTGAGTTTTCAAGCGGTTATTCCGCAATGCTGATTTAGTATCCCTTTTTACGGTGTTTTGTGAAGCGCAATTTCCTCATCGAAATTGCTATAATTGTTGCTGTTTTATTCACGGGTTTTAAAAATCGTTTTAAAATAAAAATTGTTTTCAAAGAATTTTTTTACTGTTTACGCTTTCATAAGAATGAGGAAGAGATTTAAACGATTCAGCAAAATTGAGGACTATGAACCCTTACTTTTACTGATTCGCTTAATTCCGGACTTGTCCGTTTGAGAACGTAAATTTTATTTATACAAAATACACAATTTTTCACTTTCAAGTAAACGATGAAGAGATTTAAACGATTTAGCAAAAGTGCGGAATATGGAACCACGCTTGTACTAATTCGGTTAATTCCGGACTCGTTAATTGAAATTTCGTTGTGGATTTGTTGTTTGATGATTTTTTTAGGCTTTCGAGCCACTATGTTGGACCTTCGGTCATATGATGGACCTTCGGGTCAAATACAGGTACTAGACCTCCGGGTCATATGTTGGACCTTCGGGTCATTTGTTGGGCGCCAAAAATTATGATAACAGTACTTGGTAGGCTCGGCCATATGTTGATGCACGTGCGGCGTAGCTTAGACTCGCCATACGATGAGATCGATCCACTTTTATGTTGATTTTCTAGTTATCTATTTTTTATTTCTAGATTTTTGAGAGTTGCTATTTTGAATTCAATCTTGAATTTGAAAATTGATTTCGAGGAAGTTTAATGGGTTGAATTTGATGGAGTTTGAAGTGATTTCTTCATTTAAACTATGTTGATTTCTTATGTTGAATAGTCTCATTCGAGATTATTATTATTTTGTTTGACGTTGTTTATGATGCATTCACTTCTAAGATTAAACTAGACTGATCCGTTTATTATTTGCTTTTAAATAATACTCGGGTCAGACCGAGTTATTTGAGGATAGTCGCTATCTCTGATTCTGCCGCAGCTTCAACTTTTCGGATTCCACTTCATCTTTTTTTTTGTCATTGAGGAGTACTTTTGGTATATTGACTCTCGTCTCATGTATGTATTGTTGGATATGTATATGTACATTTGGTTCATGTGAACCATAGATTGTTGTAGCATGTATCCAGATTTGTCTTCCGCTATATATCTGATATTTCTATTCTGATGTGATTATGCTATCGGTGTTGTTGTTATTATGAGTTGTTCTGAATTTTTCTTAGGCCACTGTAGTTTCGTTTTAGATTTGGATTGAATATATATCTTTGGGAGTAACTTACACCACTCCTATCGATGTAATCAATACTCATCTAAGGCATAACATACGGATGGTCGCTTCTAACAAGCCTTATTCTTCGCAATAGCAGACGTTATTCCTTATAATAACCTTTGTTATTGTGAGCATAGAGGTGGGGCGTCACAATAATAAGAGTGAAAATTAAATTCAATGGAATTATTGAAAATTTAATTTATAATTTCTGAATTTAACGAAATTGTAATTTAACGCTGAAATTGATGATTGAATCAACATTTAAGTAACGTCTAAATTTGTTTAAAATTTGTATAAATGATTAAGAAATATAGAAGTGATAAAAATTGTCAATTATACGATTGAAATTAAAAATTGGATCTAATTAATTAATTATTAATTTATTTAGTTAATGTAAAAATAGCCATTTTGGCCACTGACTCGGATTTTGACGAAACCAGTTTCATCGGATCCGTAACGGTGAAATATTGTAGGATTTCAAGTTTCATAGCGATCAGACTTTTCGTTTGATCGTACGGACTCGAAACACCTTGAAATCAATGAAATTGAAATCAATTGAAATCGATTTGAAATAAATTGATTTAGCATAACTTCTTCATACGACAGAATTTGGACTTGAAACCTGTTCCATCGCGTTTTAAATATTTAAAAAATCTATTTTGATATATGGGTTGACCCAATTTCGTTCCGGAGTCGAAACGGGTTTTTCAGGCCATTTATCGTTCAGCGCGTTTATAAATCGTGTTCATCCATTCTAATTTCAGCTTTGTCTATAAATACCATGTTATAAACCCTAATTCATTTCTTATTCCTCATTTCTGCACGTTCTATTAGCCCCTTTTTCCAATGGCTGCAAACCTAATTCCCAAATACAGATCCAAAGCCAAAAATTCAAACTCTCCAAACAATATCATATTTTATATCATCGGAAAGCTCTCGAAGAGCGCATCTCAATTCTGCTGTTCGTTTTTCGATCTGAGTTTGTGTTTGACCAGGATTGCTCGAAATATTTCGGCCGTTCATCGCTCGATGATGAACTTCTTCTGATCGGCGAATCGAGGACATGATTGTGTGGAGAGTTGAACGTGTATTGCATCAACGTAGTTTGTTTGGTAATTTGATGATTAGATCGAGCGAAACAATTCGATTAGGTTAAAATATTTTTTCAGCGTCCAGCTTGATTTGCATACTTTCGACGGCGAGATGGTTGTCGTGAGGTCGTGTGTGGAGCGGCGGCGAGCTTTTGGTGGTCGCGGTCGGCAGGAGGTGGTGCGATGAGGGTATATGGCGGTGGCATCAGGTAGGGCATGATTCTGTAGAAAACGAACGAAATGTGTAACGTTTCGAATTATTCCCGCTCGAAAATCAACATCCATACTTTACATCGTATTCGAATGCCGTAGATTCGACCGTTCAAATCCGATTCGCCGG
The DNA here is from genome assembly GCA_030765085.1 of Allium cepa. Lineage (NCBI taxonomy): Eukaryota > Viridiplantae > Streptophyta > Magnoliopsida > Asparagales > Amaryllidaceae > Allium > Allium cepa. The sequence continues at coordinate 325,116,575 of CM060939.1, forward strand.
AGCTTATAACACAATTAAGTAAACGACACAGCGAAATAAAAGAATAATACATTGATATACAGCTTTGATACAATATCTGATACAATGAATATCAATATACGTCAGAGATATGATACAAAAAATAGCAGCGGAAAAGGAAAATAGATAACATCTAGCAGCGGAATAATATAACTGAAAGATAGTCTTCAACAGAGAACTCCAGAAGCAGCAGCTTGATCCAACATCACGATACGCAAAGACAAGCAAGTCTCGTCCACATCCAAAGACTGAAATTGCTCCAGATAATTTACTGAACCTAACTATCTGAAAAACCCAACTCTAGACTACTCGTGTAGAAAATTTGAGCACCCAGAGTTTAGGAAAGAAACAATAAACTCCGGATCAGTCATGGGACTAGTGTGAGCAACAAAAAACAGTTTATCTTTAAAAACAAACAACAATAGAATTTTAAATTAGATTCGCAATGCTTTTAGAAAATGAGATTACCATAAGGCTTCCCGCACACACACACACAATGCAAACGCGGAATCAGAGGAGATTTCTCCTTATGATAGTCAAAGATGCTTGATACGCATTAAAAAGAAACATTTGATATTATTACTAGTGCATAGTGTAGTAAAAATCATTTCGAAAGTAAAAATATAAATCTTAGCCAACATAGACATTTCGAACTATGCCTACTATAGCTACCATCCAAACAGTGGGGCGCCACCATAAGTGAATGATAGGTTCTACAACTAAAACCGTACAAGTTACGTATTTGAAGAATGGATTTCCAACAAATGGTCGGGCAAAGGAACTTCCCAGCGCCACATGGAAACGCCTCTGGAAGGACGCCCCGAGCATCCCAACTGGATCTCTGCCAGACAAGGCCGGCTACCCCCCTTCCCGGGGAATATACAAAACCTCAGATATGCCACCCCCGATCCTTTGGGACCTTTATACGAGGCGCCTCTAAACCAACAACACCACAAAGTAATAGCACATGAGTAAGTATCTGGGCTCCATACCATGAAAATACCCCTTTCCAGAAGGAATGGTCATACCCTAGGGAAGCTACCCCTAAAACCTTGCCGCACAATTCCTGTTTCGACCATTACCAGTTTGTGAGGCTCGACGAAGTCTCGTCCATAAAGCTACGCTTTTTACAAAAGCCACGCTTTGATGAACAAATGATCAGCAGCACTCAGCGTGCCACATTACCAAGTTGGGAACATATTGCTGATAACCTTCAACTACATAACCTCTGAGCTCGTACGTCTCAGAGAAGGGTGTTAATGCTAAGAGTAAATTCTCCGCCACCAACAGAAATGTATTTGAAAGAAATCTGCTTTATATCTCAAAATGTAATGTCAGACATACAATCTATACAAGTCTGTTCTGGATTTAGAACAGAACCGAAGGCACTTCCAAAGAAGACCTTGCAATCCAGATAATCCCTAATCATGTCCAGATTTCCCATCACATATGGAGATCTCTATACCGGGGATCAGCCAGTGCAGAGACAATCGACGATAAACCCTTTCGTTTTCGAAAATATCCGGTCTTCACCACCGGTCTTCAAATGCTATCCATAACGACGTATCACATATTCGGAATGGGTTATACGACCCAAAGGTCCTTTCCCGGCTAACCCGAATAGTGAGCACAACATTTAAAACATATGGATATGGGATTTCAATTAAGTCACAACTTAATAATTCAAAGTTTTCTTTCAAATGATTTAAACCAATTACCATTTCCAATCTTTTAAACAAAAGGATCAATTTCACAAAAATTCACCCAGTTTCTCAAAGGTTCATTCATAAGTTTCAAAAAAATTCCATCTCAATTGGATTAATTCATTTAAATCTTTAAATCAAAGATTTGTTTCATAGCTTTCAAATCTCCCCAAATATTCTCTTTCAAAAACTCGTTTCCAAATATTCATTTATAACTTGGAAAACTATTTCGGTTTAACTGGAAATCCCTTTAATACAATTTGAAATTTATTCCTCCTATGAAAGCTTTTTATCATTTAGAAACAACAGTCTTATTTCGGAAAAACCCGATTTCATTTATACAAGTTACAATCTTTGGGTTAATTCAAATTCCCAAAAGAACAATACTTTAAAAATGGTTTGACTCATATATAACTAGCATAATATCGTTAACCCCTAGTTTCAAATCATAGAATTCAATTTCAAGTATTGAATTCAAATTGAAATCAAAATATTTAAATTCCAAAACTTAATCAAGTTATTCAAAAAAACAAATTTCATCTTTGAAATTCCATTTCAAAAGCTTTTCACTTTAACCCGATTTCATTTCAAAAACATTTGAATTCAAATGGTCTATTTAAAAATTGTTTAAAAAATCTGTGACTTAGTCGATTTCCTCGTGAAATCCATTTTTGTGTGTGTATAAGTGTGGTCCAGGGGTTTAACACAATAGTGCAACATCATTCAATCATCATAGATTCAAATACAACAATATAGTTGATAAGCGATATAACTATAACGTTTATCGCTCATTCATAGATTAACAGATAATATATAGATGTATCATCAATGAATAAAATTATACATAGCACAATTCATAGATCAAAATATCACAGGTCAGATAGGACAATCGATCAAGACATTTCATACAAAACAATCATTCATAAGTAAGGTCAAGCATTTAATAATCATTTATAAGCAGGATTAATTAATTGTTTAATCCTAATTAATTCAATTTATTTTTTTATTAAATAAATTACTTATGAATTTATTATCCATTTTTTTATTAATTATAAATCATTTGATATAAATTTATTAAATCAATCACCTTAATTAATTGAATTATTCTTAATTAATCATATTAATTTAATTACCTTAATTAATCAACCACATTAATTATTCTTCAAAGTAATTAACCTTTAATATTTGATTAATCAATCTTTAATCTTTAATTATCTATCCTAATTACTTCCATTAAGCAATTATTATCTTTAGTTAATCATTCATTAATTACTTGATTAATTAACTTGAATTCTTAATTAATTACTTTAATTACTTTAATTAAGTAATTCACTTCAAATAAAAATGACTTCCCTGTAACAAATATGTCAACTTAACCTTTGAAAGTTAATTAACCATTTTAAACATCCTTTATAATAATTATCCTTAATTATTAATAAATTAATCTTAATCACAAATCATTAATTACTTGATTATCATTAATAATATAAATTAACTTACTTTTAAGTTCAAAATTTAAAACATTTGATTTTGTTCCTAAATTACTTATTAAGTTTTATTTAAAATAACTTATTAAAATATAAGTTTAAAACTTAACTGTTTTTTTTTAAAAAAAATCCTTTATTTAATACCTTCTAACTTAATAATGAAATCATCATTTATAAAGGAAATAATTCTTAGAAATTTATTTAACTAATTTGCTACAGTTACAAAACTTGGAAACATAATCCCCAGGCAACCCGAGCTAAACGCTGGAGTACTCGAGCTCTGCTTTGAGTTTTTCCCCCTAATAACCCGAGTGCCTCCCTAAAACTTCGTTTTAAACTTTAAAATTTTGTTTAAGTCTCTGCCCAGTAAAATGCATAACCTGCTCGAACGAGAACTCGAGGTAGCACGTAGATTTCACGAGACATGCTTCGAGTTCCACCTTTCTTCCCCAACTCCACATTTCAGATAAATACGCGAGCTTGCACGTACACGTGCACAAACGCCGCGACCCACTCCGGCCAACGCCGCAGCCCCACCCAAGTCAACATCGACCATCCCAATCGTTCCGAGCCATCCACGATGCAGAATCATCACCGAGTCAAAATCGAGCGAGTATAGGGCCAATTCTCTTTTTCCTGTACTCATTCGAACACCAAGATCTGCCTCGTCCCACCTCGTGACGCCACCGGAGTCCATGCGAACCTGACCAAGCCTCCGCCACTCACCCACGAGCCCATCCCCATAGGTGCGATCGCCCAGATTACCGTGATGATGCAAAGATTTGCTCGTGAACAACAACAAACCAAAACGAACCCAAAACCCTAGTTGCGCCTAGTTCTAATATCTCACACAATAGAAAAATCATATGATAATTTTCGCAACTTCAACGATGGCCAAGTTTGCTTCGAGCAAAATTTCAAAACCCAAAATTCGTTCAATCGCCAGTAATCGATTCAAAAGCATATTCTATTCAAATATGAACTGCACATAAGATACTTGATTAAAAATCATCGTATTGATTTTAAAAATCATAACTTTGTATGTTTATACAAGTTATATAAACAAATCCAAAATTTACAACATTCCAAATTTTCATGTGTTCATACTTTTACTGTAAAACTTGATTTACACTGTTCTTTTAATTTTCCAGAGCCCTATCCAACTTGTTTTTGTTTACTTAAATTTTTAACCTCTAATCTAGTATGAAACAATTATCTTTTGTTTATAGACTACATCCTAACAGCAAATGGTTCAAGAGAAAGATATTTTTTGTTTGAATAAATCTTGAGCTAAAAATAAACTGGTAACAAAGAAGATACAGGGGATATACATATACCCATATTCACACATCCATACTTATTCATACCAAGCACATACATTCCAAAACTATACATCCAAAAATAATTTAAAGCTTTTTAAAATGTGTTGTTACTCACCTTATTCTTCCAGAAATAATAACAGTGCCTTTAATTTGCACAGGCTTGAGACATGCAAGCTGAAACCCCCCTTGATCTCTGGTTTAAATGCAGTTGTATTTTGTTGAAATTTTTGTTTTTGTTTTTATTTTGTTTACTTCAGTTTTACTTGGCTTGATGAATGAACTGAGAGGGAGAATTGATAAATAAGGAGAAGGTGTATAGGTATATACATATAAAAGGATAGTTGTACAGGTGATGTTATGTGCTAAAACATCTTGCATTAATTACCTTGTACAAAACTATTTACTTATTCAAAATTTAAATCATCCTTGAATATAAAAGATTGTCTTCTTGCAAGCCATCATATATAAGTTTACTTGTTTATTTGACCTGCAGTTTATATATATATATATATATATATATATATATATATATATATATATATATATATATATATATATAAAACAATTTGAACTGACTTGTTTGCTGCTTAGAGATAGAAGCATTAAATGCACAAGTACTTTGTGTATATAGATGTAAAGTTGAATTTTACTTTGTTTAAATTTTCACTTGCCTGCATACTTATCTACCGGTTTTACTCCTATTTGTATAAACCTGGTTTGCCTTTTTCTTTATGTACATATTATAAAGTTATAGGAATGGCTGAAAACAGTCTTCAACATTTCGAATGACTACAATATTGCTACCATTTAATGCGAAGTACTCTACATCTATACTTAAATATTATATTTGCTATCTTCTTTTACAAGCACACTTATACATGACTTGTTTTCTATTTGAGCATGGGTATGTTTGACTAACCTGATTTTATCTCGGCTGATGATTTTATGTTTGGTGGCTGATATCATGTACATAAATCATTTTATTTGATTTGTTTATTTGTGTGAAGAAATTTTGTTCTATTATTTTCTTTCTTCATATCTTTGTGCTTATCAAATTTGTTTTTCAAGTCTACTTATATTTTCGTTTGTACACACTTGTTTTACACTTGTATTTCTCGTAAATTAAAAACTTTTAAATAAATTTTTGTATTAATTGTTTTCTTTCTTTTGTTTCTTGTTTTGTTCCTACATACTTATAGTTTTTACTTATTTTGTCCTTGTTACTTTGAAACAAAATGAATATCCAAAATAAATATATTGTTAGAATTGTTGCCAATGTATTTACTTTATACTTGAGTGTATTTGTATCTTTTATTTTCTTGTTTGTACTTAACATTCATTATTTATTTTTATTATTTTGTAAGTATATTTTGAACTTTACATTATTTATAAATCTCAATTCGATTGAATTCAAATACATTAGTTAAAAGCGATTCCTAATTCAACTAATATGTTATATCAATTACCAATTATTTCACACTTTTTATTCAAAAATTAAATTTAATTATCAATTTAAACTTAATAAATTCGAGATCGTTACAAGATGCATGTAGGGTTGCTTGGGAAGATGATGCTGACATGGTAAATAATGAAAGGGTATTTTTATTCAATTTAAACTGTAATTGTTCTAATGCTTATCGCTTTCGTATACGAGGTCGGATTCATGCGCAATCTGTTCCGCTGCTTTCGTATCGAAACTCCGGAATTGTGACCCTAGTTTGAATGAATCAATTTCCAAACATACTGTATATTTTCAAAAATCACTTTGAAATCATTTTAAAATTCCAAATTTGGTCCAATGATGCTACACACCAAATAGTCAATCATGACAACAACGATATCATATATCGATATGATAATCCATCAAATATCAAAATATCTGAAATCAAATAAAAACTGTTGAGGAATCCAGTTGGATCCCTCCAACCTGTTTTCCTGCATCACAAACATTAGCACAATACCAATTTCGCTCCAGTACGAAATTATCGCGGTATATGGGATTTAAAATATTATCCGCTTAATAACGGCGCAATAGTGTCTCATCCGCTAAACAAAAAAATGCGGGAAATCAATAACTCCAATATATACATATGCCAATATATATATATATTGCTATTATATATAATACCAATTTCACTGTTTATGAAATATTCGCGGTATATGTTTTTAATAAATAACATCCGCTTACTAACGGCGCATAATGTCTATTTTAACAATCAATAGATAACAATCATCATTCAAACATGCATTCAAATATTTTAAATCTAACTTTTTAAAATAAAATCGAAACTGATTCGATTGAGTGAGAAGTTCTCACCTTGATTTTAAATTCCGTTTTAGCGATTTATTTCGAATAAAATTAAACGGACGTTTAATTTTACCCAAAATTCTCACTAACTCTAAACGACTCCAATCCAATTTCATCGCGTAGTGCTCGTCCATACGATTCCAACGCTTCTTGTTTCGCGCGTTTTCGACCTCGTATGAAAAAGTTATGAATTTTTGAAGTTACACGAGTTTATACTTAATAAAATTACAACATAAATTTAAATTTTTCTAACCAAAAACAATCCTAGCCCTTGGATCCAAATCCAATGCCTCTCCTTCATCTTCCCAAACCCGCGTCCCCCTCCAAACAATAGCCGTGCACAAACAACCCATAACATAGAACTAGGGTTCCAAATTACTCCGCCTATACTCGACTATACTCGATCATACCCTCACCATCTTGAAGCCCTCCACCACCACAACACTCGCCCCCAACCACCTGAAGCTCGGCCCCCTGTAGTGTCTCGTTTTGCGTGCGCAGCCGGCTATGAACGGCCCCCTCTAGCTCCCTCCACACGACACCAAACTCCATCATCACCGTATAGATCGAAAGCTCTCGCCTTGCTCTTCATCTTTGTAGTTGATCACTTCGCTTGATTGTGAATGGATTTGGAGAGATTAAGGAATGAATTTCGACAATTTCTGGCCTTCCATTATAAAAGAGGCGGTTGTGCATTGCAACTAGGGTTTAGATATTATTTTTTTATTTGTGAATGGTGGGCTATTTTAACTCGCCAAATTAAAATTAAAAATAATTCGATGCGTTTCGAGCTGCCACGATCAAACGATAGCTCCGATTGACACGAAAATTGAAATCCGGTAATAACTAACTATTACGGATCCAATGGAACTGGTTTCGTTCAATTCTGAGACTGTTCAAAAATTGACTATTTTCACTAGTCGATTTTAATATTAAAATATTCAATTTTCACAAATTAACTTTTAATTTGATTTTAAAAGTTCTAAAATATCATTCTAACTCCAATATGATAAAATAAAATTTTACAAATCATTTTCAATCATATTTAACTCTATTTTCAATTATTTCCATAATTTCACATATTAAATTATTGATTTAATTATCCAATTAAATCCAATAATTCAAATAAAATTTATTTGACTTATAAATTCACTTATAAATATTTAAAATTAATTAAATATTCAAATTTAAATTAATAAAAATCCTGGGTCGTTACATACCATGTTCAATAGCAGGTTACCGCCACATTCCATGGCAGGTTATACAACTAAAACCGCACAAAATCGTATTGTTTCTTTGGATTTCCAACAAATGGTCAGGCTAAGGAACTTCCCATTACCACATGGAAATGCCTCTGGAAAGACGTCTCGAGAACCAAACCGGATCTCTGCCAACACAAGGCCGGGCTACCCCTAACTGGGTAACTACTGACACGAATATGTCATCCCCCGATCGTAACCGATCTATCCAAGGATCCTCGATTTCCAACAACCACAAAATTTGCAGCAACAACATAGGTTAAGTATCTGGGCTCCATACCATGATACCACCTCTATCCAGAAGGAATGACATACACTAAAGGGGCGCTACCCCCTAATAACCTTGCCGCATCCTTCCTGTTTTGACCATTTCCGAGGTGTGAGGTCCGACGAAGTCTCATCCACAAAGCCACGCTTTATACAAAAGCCGTGCTTTGGGTCAACAAATGATCATAGAAATGATCACCAAGATAAATGATCAAATAAATGATCCTATCACAAATGATCAAACAATGATCATTTCACAGCAACACTCAGCATGCCACACTACCAAATTGGGAGTATATCACTAATAACCTTCAACTATATAACCTCTAAGCTCGTACGTCTCAGAGAAGGGTGTTAAGCTAAGAGAATAAATTCTCCGCCACCAACAGAAATATATTTGAAATAAATCAGCTTTATATCTCAACTTGTAATGTCGGACATACAATCCATACAAGTTTGTTCCGGGCTCGAACAGAACCGAAGGCACTTACCAAGAAGTCCTTGCAATCCGGATATTCACTAATCACGACCGGACTTCCCGTCACTAAGGGTGATAAAACCTCTATATCAGAGATCAGCCGATGTAGAGTAACTCGACGGTAATCCTTCCGTTTTCACAAATATCCGGTCTTCAACACCGGTCATCAAATGCAATCCATAACGACGTATCACATATTCGGAATGGGTTATACGACCTCAAGGTCCTTTCCCGGCTAACCCGAATAGTGAGCGCTTATTCAAAAATAAGTGTGGCATTCAAATTCAAACAAATCACAACAAATACCTATTTAAAGGTAAATATTGATAGTCGGATTATTTAACTATCAATAGGCATGCTCAACATCACCAAATCCAAATATTTCTCAAATTATTTACTTTCCAAAATATCTTTACTAGATATATATTTTCCACACTTCAACATTTGAAACTAATTTTCAAATCACTTTTCAATCCTTTATCCCTTTTGAAAACAAATTTCAATCATTTTCCTTACTCGGAAATACTTTCATTTCAAAATGGTTTATTTAAACCAATTAAATAAATCCTTAACGATTTACTTTATATTTACGTTCCAAATCCGAAAATTTATTCCCACACTTTAAAAATAAATCAACGTTTATTTTTAAACTAATTCCCCTTTCTTTTATAAATTCCATAGTGAATTTATAATCCCAAAATATCCATGATGTACGATTTTCAATCGATTTTCAATATTCACTTTCAATTCATCTTACAAGGATAAATTCTAAAACGTTCATTTCACATTGGAAAAATATTTCCATACTTATTTAATAATAAGTACATCACACATCTATTTATTTTCAACATTTGAAAATATTCGATATACTTAAATCAAAATTTAGTATATATTTCATTCCTTAAGGAAATCATTCTCTTAACACATTTATTTGGGTCAAAACGAATGTTACGTAAAACATCGTTACGACGACCCAAAATCACTAGTATAGGGATTCAAAGTTTAAATAGATATATAAATCCCAATACTATATAAAACATTTCCTTTCGGAAATCATTTACTATAACAACAGTGTTATAGTTCACCATTTCCTTCTTTCTCGAAAATGTCTATTTCAACAATAAATGTTGAATTCTATGGTTTCGATTCATAATACATTTTAAAACATCTTTAAAATAATTAGCTTCATTCTATAATATTCATCGCGAACACATGAATGGAGATGATGTTTGGATGGCAACTCGATTTTTGATGCGGCAGTCTCGAGTCGCGATGACGGCGTCTGGGAATTGGTCGGCGACGCCAGTGTTCCAGTTAGGGTTGCGTTCGATTTGGGTAAGGCATATCAGTTTGGTTTTGTCTATTTAATTTAATTTAAATATATATGTGAATTGCAGTAAGTAAAAAAATGGGATTTTTAAATACAGATCTTTATTTTTACAAATGTATGTATAAGCAGGAAACATTTTAACTATAAAACAGATTACTGTTTTGTTATTTATAAATAAAATAAAATAAAAATATTTGTAGAGATAAGTAATATAGATACATACATATACACATTTAAAACAGTAAATATAGGTAGAGATAAGGTTTTGGAAATGTAAAATTTTAAAATGTTGAAGAATCTATATAAACTCTGGTTTGCATTCTCTATAGACCATCTTATAAATGCATATGTAGTTTAATGAAATAAAATAAAGTAAACACACATTTCCACCAAATGGTTTAGATCATAAGATAATGAATTATGGAAATTTACTTAGTAGTCAACTTATTTAATTATTTTGGTTACTAAAATTAGTCGAAGGGAAATCAGTTTATTTTAAAATGTATTGTAGTGATTAATTTTTTTTAATTGTTTTAGTTACTTAAAATAATTTATAAAAAATAGTTTAAATTAAATTTATTAGTTAACTTAAATAAATAAAATAGTAGTTAATTGTTCGCTTAACTCGGAGATTAATAAATCATATAATATTTATTCAAGGTCATTAATCGCGAAAATCAAGTTGGGAATGAAGTGGACTACAAATAGGAAAGGTGAGTTGATATCACTCGGCTGAATTTTAATTTAAAATTCAATTGTTAAATTTAAATAATTGGTTGATTGATTGATTTGATTTGGTGTGTTATATTATATAGTACTATATAGTATATCTTGGAATGTTTGATTTCCTGCATTAACTAGCGGATGATTTTATATTTAAAACCTATATACCGTGATATTTAACCTCGAAGTGGAATTGATATTTTATGTTGTGCTGACGTCTGTGGATGCAGGGAAACAGGTTGGAGGAATCCAACTAGATTCCTCAACATTTATTTAAATTATCTAATATTCTCTATCATGATTATTTTATATTCTGTGATGAATATTATTGATAATTGGAATATTGGATGTTATGGTTTACCTGAATATATTCTGGTGCACTAAGTTAGCAAGATATATAGAATTGGATTTTGGAAATAAAATGAAGAGAATTTGTAAGCGAAATAATTATAGAGAATTTAAGTAAAATAAGAATAAATTGGATAAGAATAATAGTAGTTTTAAATTCTAATAAATTCCGTATATGAAAAGGAAATTTTGAATAAACTGAAAGATAATGAATTTTAAACTTCAGTGTATTATTTAAAAGAACAAAGCATTTATTTTAAATTTAAGATTTAAATTTTGAAAAGAATAAGAAGAAATTGGGAAAAGTCTGAAATTTGTATACTTCAGTTAAAAGATTTAAAATCAAACGGAAATAATAATAATAAAAATAAAGTCCATAATTAACGAATTTTGAAATGAACTGATAAGCAAAGAAATTTATTTCAAATGAAGTAAATTGGAAATAAATTTGGAAAATTGATTTAAGTGATTGAAATTGGAAATTCTTCCTGGATAACCAAGTACGTTTTCAAAGTAAATTTTTAAATATAAGTTAAAAGTTTTTAAAGTTGTTTTTAAAAAGCAAGTTTTGAAAAATTTATTATTTCTAAGCATTTAAATTCTTAAGTAAGTATTTTCTTTTAATCTATCATAGAGGTAATTATTTGAAACTGACTTAGTATTCTTTTTAATGAGAAAATCTAGTTTTATATTTTATAAAAGTAACCTCATTTTTAAATATTTCTAAATTATATATTTTTAATAAAATATTGAAGTAGATTTTAATTTAATATTTTAAAGTATATTTTCTAATAAAGTGTTTTTAAAACTATTCTAAAATCTAAGTGTTCGTCCTTGGTGATTTCAGTAGAGATAGTAAATATTTGGGAAAGCTTAGTCTGAAAATGGAAGATGGTTTGAAACAGTTTTTAAAGGGTTGGAAATGGAAATATATCTTGCGAAGATATTTTGAGATAAATAAATAATTTGGGAAATTATTTATTGTTTGATGGATGTTTGTGAATGTTAATTGATAGTTAAATAACCGACTGTCAATATTGGACAAATGCGTTGATCGTTTCGAAGAGACCGAGATCAGGATTAATTTCTCGAAAACCACTTCGATCTGGTTTGTATGTTTTCGTGGAAAACGAGTTTGGATTCGAAGATGGAGCAGTAAAGTGCAAGGGCTAATCGCTACTAATCCTGAGGTTATTTCCAAAATGGATGTAGTAGGAATAGTGCCTTCGGTTCCGTTCGAACCCGGGACAGACTTGTATGGATGATTGCTTTTAGAACATCGTCAGGTGGACGATGGGCATTCTAAGGGATATGTTCTAAAAGGGTAACGCTTAGTCTCAAGCCTCATCAACCGGGAATGACTGAAAATCAGGGGTTATGCAACAAAGGCTAGGTGGGTAGCACCCATTTCAGGGTAAGGTCATCCCTGTCTAGATGTCCCTTTTTATTTCGGCTTAGTGGGCGGTTGCTGATCACAATCACGGGGTGATCTTACTCGGAACTATCCAGTAAGGGATGTTTCCGGTCTTGTGTTGCAGGGGAGTTAGGGTGGCTCCTCGGTACTGTGGTCTTGGCCACGTACCGTGGCAGGTGGTACCCCAATGCCTTGTCATTAGTTGGAAATCCGTTCTCCCTACGAGCCTTTTACGAGTTTTGTTTGTATTACCCACTCTGTGGCTAGTAGCTAGAATTTAATGAATGTAACAATTTCGGCTATTTTATATGTATTTGTATATAGACCCTATTATAATATCAGAGGATTTCTATAAAAATTGTTTTAGCTATCGTAAGGTAAAAACCCGACATGTTTATTTGTGGCGTGGTCTTACAAGATGCTTTTGTTTTCAAAGGATTTTGAAACTTTAATAATCAATTTGGGTGTGATTTCTCACGCTGGTATTCAGACTGACTTGGGTGTTATTTAACTATAATGCTCGGGTCATACCGAGTATTATAGGATATAGGATATGATGCCGTGGAGCTCAGGAGACGAGATGGATGACGATACGTACTTTCGTACTTGTTTTATATATATTCCGCTGTGTTGATTGCTATATATCCAGTTGTATGTTATTGATGTTGAACGGTGATTGATGCACTCTGATGATGTAATACTTTGATGACGTAATATATAAAGAGATATATTTGATTTTGAGTAAAGATCATTTATTGTCTATTATATTTTATTCCGCTGCGATGGTTAGATTCTGATGTTGTTTCAAATTTTCTTCTTCTACCTCTTCTTCTTTAACCCTACTGCTTAGTATTTGTGTACAACTTGAGTTGATTTTGGTAGAATAGTGTTGACTCAAAGGGTGCGGATTTGCGGGTCGTTACACTTGGTATCAGAACTTAGGTTGGTCATAACCTTGGCTCTGGTGGGAAATTACTCAAATAGAGTCCGTAGTACTCTAGAATGAGTTTTAGCGTATTAATACATATAAGTGCGTATTTGTTAGTGAATATAAATTATTTTAATATTGTGCTGATTGGTTTATTTAGTGGCATATGAACCTTCGCCGGCACAGTCTGGACAACTGTATCGAAGGGGTTTCTAAACACTTGAATAGAACAGTTTGACACGGTATTGTTTTAAATGTGGGTGAATGAAATAATTTTACCCAAAAATATATTTTGATATAAAGAAAAGTTTTGTAAACTATTTTAGCTAATATATGGTTGATTGAAGTTAGGAAGAATAATATTAAATTATTATCATTGTTGAGAGGAAATTTAACTAGAAATTGAAAATGTAACCGATGGTTAAGGAAAATAAATTTGTTTATAAAAAGAAATTTATAAATATAAGTTAACAACGTGATTTATAAATTGAAGTTTGATCAAATGGGAATGTATACAAATGAATTATAGTTGAAATTTGATTTAAGACAGAAATTGAAAATTTAAAAATCCCGGAGATTTTGGAAGAGTTTTTTTCCAAGTATTTTGAAGATAAATAATAGCATCGTTATTTTGGGGTATTTCTGGAAGGAAATTGTTTTAAATAAATTTTGGAAAGGGATATAGCATTGAACTCACTTTAGTCGTCGGAAAATAACTTCGGTGATGACTGCAGCATCATTGATGTTCATTTTCGAGTTTCTAAGTGATGGATTGCTGCCAAATTGATTTGTTCAGAAGAACTAGTTCATTTTTGAAATTTCAAAGGAAATTTGTTAGAAATAAAAACCATGATTGGTTTAAATTTTTGAGAAGTGTGATTTTGAGATGTTGAGATTTCAAAATGATTTGAAACCAAATGTCGGGTGTTTAAAAATCCTGATGAGATAGGTAATAAGCTTATAAATTGAGATAATTTTTAAATCAGGAAGGAAATATAAGCTTTGAATGTTGGAAATTTAAATTTAAAGTGAAGGTTAAAAATGAAATTAACTTGGATTGGGGAATAAAAATTCAACTGGATTGAAATTAATCGAATAGGCTGAAAATAATATCCAGTTGTATTTGAATTAAGTTGAAATCGAATTGAGTTAAATAAATCCGAGTTAAAATAAAATTGAATTGGAATAAAAATTCAATTGAGTTGTTGAATGGAATTAGATTCTTACCTGAATAAATGGAAAATAAGTTGGATAAGGATTGGATTGAAATAAATAAACTAGAATAAGTTATAAAAAAAATTAGAAATCCATGAAAATAAAAATATGCTTAAGCTATAAATAAGCGTGAATCTTGAGTTAAAAATAAAAGATGAATATATTCAAGCCTAGAATGAATGGAAATGTGTAAAATAATAAGTTTTGACTTATAAAATTGAAAAGTGGGATAGAAAATCCAAAATAAATATTGTTTGATGATTTGAAAAATAAAACAAAAATCCAAGCTTGAATTATAAAATAAATTTGAACTTAAGAAAATTAAATAAAGAGATTTTGAGATTTAAAATCAAGTATTAGATTATAAATAGGGGGAGAACTAATTAGATAATATTTGATGGAATGAAAATCTAAATTAAATAATTGTAAACCATTTAAATTTTTAAGGAATTGAAATAACTAGAGACAATATGGAAAATAGAATGTTTTCAAGTTAATAGAATGGATTTAAATGAATGCGGATTAGAAATGAAACGCAAATGAATGGATAGTGAATAAAATTTAAATAGATTATGTCAAGCTACATAAAATGGTTGTCAATGAATTTTTAATAGAAAGAATTAAATAATAAATTGAGTTGGAATCAGTTTAAAATAGTTTTAAGCTTAAGTAATTGTTATATGCATGAATAACCTCAAATGTGCACAGAAAATTTGTCATTCTATCGTAAATGAAAATAAATGTATTAATAGAGGTAAATAAAATTGATTTTTATATCAATCGGAATAATATGGGTTTGTAAAAAATTAAAAATGAATTGAATGTAAGCGATTGAGTTTTAAACCATTTAAATTGAATGAAGTTGTACACGAATGGATTGAAAACCATTCAAATTTAATGAAAATGGTTTATAAATTAATTGAAAACAGTTGAATTAGTATTAAAACTATATAAATTGCTTACGGAAAGTGTTTGGTGTGCATTTCTTTTAGAATTCATGTGTTTAACTATTGGAAATAAGTGAAATGTTGTTAAATTTCATAAATAGAGTAAGTACAGGTACCTGGAAGCCGTGTGGCTGGATTTGGTTACGCTAATTGCTAAAATTATAAGCCGCTTTCTTAAAAATGCTAAATAAGGTACGTCTACGCAATAAAAATAGGAAATATGAATTGTTTTTGGTTTTTCCGACCCGGTGGGCCGATGTATGTATATTTATATCTTTTGTCAAATAGAAAATGCTCCTCCGTATAAAGGAGTCTCTGCCAAAATTTTCGGAAATTTTTGGAAGTTAGAAAACTTTTGCGAATTTTTAGGAAAATTTTTGTTAACGACAAAACGATTTCATACTGGAAATTTAAATAAATTAGTAAATTAAACTAATTTAAAACAATGATATGAATCGGTTATAAATGGAAGATGAACTTTTGTATTCAGATTTGAGATAAATTGAATTCATATGGAAATGAAAGAAATCAATTTGAATAGAAACAGATATAAACTAAAGTAATAAGATGAAAATAAATATAAAAAGCATATAAAATGCTTATACTAAACTTAAGAAAGGAATGGTGAATTCTTGATTGGAAATTGATATTACAAATATATTCTAAGTAATATTGAATGAATAAATATTGACACTTTGTAAGAAAGTCGATAAAATGTTTTTGGAATGTTATGATTGGATATTGTTGCTATATACGATATGCAGGTATTATAAAAGGAAAAGGAAAATTGAATTTGATTTCAGAAGATAAATTTGAATTGCTCGACAAAAAGGTATGTATTTAAATTTCTATATGAAATTTGATTGGGCTTTTGGATCTTGCCACTTGGCTTTTTGCTTTTTTGGAATTTGGGAGCCCATAGAGGCCTTTTGTAGTTGTACCGAGCTAGCCGCGCAAAGGAGATGCTGGCAAAAAATTTCGAGAATTTAGGGAGTTAGAAAAAGTTTTGAAAATTTTTGATAATTCAAATTTGGTTTCAATTTGAAATTTGAATGATTGAGCAAGTAATAATATTTGAAAACCATGGGAGAGTTGAGAAGTTAATAAAAATGATAATGGGTCTTTTATGAAAAGATAGTTGGTTGGATGTTGAATTGTTTGGTTTTGGAAATAAGTAAACAGGTATTGGACCATTCTTCCTAACTAGTAATTTCGGGGACGAAATTCTTTTAAGGGGGGGGGGGGGGGAATGTGACGACCCGAAATTTTTGAGCATTTGAAATTAGAATATTTATTTGATTTTAAATGTTTGAAAGGTTAATTTTAACTTGAGTTCAAGTATCACTATTTATTTGATAATTAAATTATTGAATTAAATAATTTTAAGTTGGGTAAAATGTCGAATCTGGGGTTTTAAGCCTGCTAAAATAATTTGTAGGCTTATCAAATTTATATTGATAGTGCTGAGGATAATGAAGGTTTTAAATTTTAATTTAACACATATTTGTTCACTTTTAAAAATATATCGTTTAAATTGAAATTAAAAATAGCCTTCCGAGGCGTAGTCTCAGACATTGACGGAACCAGTTCCATTGGATCCGTAATATTATATTATTATCGGATTTCAATTTTCGCAGCGTTCGGAGTTACCGTTTGATCGTACAACCGGTAAATGCATAGAAGAATTAATTAACTTTAATTTACATAGTCAAACCTTTTCATAGATGCCACACTCTGCTGGCTTCTAACGCAAGCTTCTTTTCCCCTCTCTTTAGATTCATTTCCACTTAAAAAAATTGGCCGAAGCCTCGTTCTTCAAAATCGAAACCCTCAGTTAAATAAAAAAAATGGCCGAGCCTTTGAAAATCAATTTTGCATCTTTTAAAAAAAAATAGGTGGCCGCGAGAACATTCGAGTTCATCCCCAACAATCGGAATCGAATCAGTGATTGAGGCGAGGGGGGTAGCTATATTGCTTCGAATACGAGCCTGAGAAGGGGGCCGAGCTCCGTTGCGAACACATGGATGGCGATGATGTTTGGATGGCAGCTCGATTTTTGATGCGGCAGTCTCGAGTCGCGATGACGGCGGCTGGGAATTGGTCGGTGACGCCAGTGTTCCAGTTAGGGTTGCGTTCGATTTGGGTAAGGTATATCAGTTTGGTTTTGTCTATTTAATTTAATTTAAATATATATGTGAATTCCAGTAAGTTAAAAAAAAGGGGTTTTTAAATACAGATCTTTATTTTTACAAATGTATGTATAAGCAGGAAAGTTTTAACTATAAAACAAATTACTGTTTTGTTATTTATAAATAAAATAAAATAAAAATATTTGTAGTGATAAGTAATATATATACATACACATTTAAAACAGTAAATATAGGTAGAGATAAGGTTTTGGAAATGTAAAATTTTAAAATGTTGAAGAATCTATATAAAATCTGGTTTGGATTCTCTATAGACTATCTTATAAATGCATATGTAGTTTAAAGAAATAAAATAAAGTAAACACACATTTCCACTTACTGGTTTAGATCATAAGATAATGAATTATGGAATTTACTTAGTAGTCAACTTATTTAATTATTTTGGTTACCAAAATTAGTCGAAGGGAAATATGTTTATTTTAAAATGTATTGTAGTGATTAAATTGTTCTGATTATTTTAGTTACTAAAAATAATTTATAAAAAAATAGTTTAAACAAAATTTATTCGTTAACTTAAATAAATAAAATAACAGTTAATTGTTCGCTTAACTCAGAGATCAATAAATCATATAATACTTATTCAAGGTCATTAATCGCGAGAATCAAGTTGGGAATGAAGTGGACTACAAGTAGGAAAGGTAAGTTAATCTCACTCAGGTGAATTTTAATTTAAAATTCAATGGTTAAATTTAAATAATTGGTTGATGATTTGATTTGGTGTGTTATATTATATAGTAGTATATAGTATATCTTGGAATGTTCGATTTCCCGCATTAAATAGCGGATGATTTTATATTTAAAACCCATAAAATGTGATATTCCACCTCGAAGTGGAATTGATATTTTATGTTGTGCTAACGTCTGTGGATGCAGGGAAACATGTTGGACGGATCCAACTGGATGCCTCAACATTTATTTAAATTATCTAATATTCTCTGTCATGATTATTTTATATTATGTGATGAATATTATTGATAATTGGAATATTGGATGTTATGGTTTACCGAATATATTCCGGTACACTAAGTTAGCAAGATATATAGAATTAGATTTTGGAAATAAAATGAAGAGAATTTGTAAGTGAAATAATTATAGAGAATTTAAATAAATTAAGAATAAATTGGATAAGAATAATTGCATTTTTAAATTCTAATAAATTCCGTATATGAAAAGGAAATTTTGAATAAACTGAAAGATAATGAATTTTAAACTTCAGTGTATTATTTAAAAGAACAAAGCATTTATTTTAAATTTAAGATTTAAATTTTGAAAAGAATAAGAAGAAATTGGGAAAAGTCTGAAATTTGTACGCTTCAGTTAAAAGATTTGAAATCAAACGGAAATAATAAAAATAAAAATAAAGTCCATAATTAATGAATTTTGAAATGAACTGAGTAAGCAGAGAATTTTATTTCAAATGAAGTAAATTGGAAATAAATTTGGAAAATTGATTTAAGTGATTGAAATTGGAAATTCTCTCTGGATAACCAAGTACGTTTTCAAAGTAAATTTTTGAATATAAGTTAAAAGTTTTAAAAGTTGTTTTCAAAAAGCAAGTTTGGAAAATTTATTATTTCTAAATATTGAAATTCTTAAGTAAGTATTTTATTTTAATCTATTATAGAAGTAATTATTTGAAAGTGACTTAGTATTTGTTTTAATGAGAAAATCTAGTTTTATATTTTATAAAAGTAACCTCATCTTTAAATATTCCTGAACTTTATATTTTTAATAAAATATTGAAGTAGATTTTAATTTAAATATTTTAAAGTATATTTTCTAATAAAGTGTTTTTAAAACTATTCTAAAATCTAAGTGTTTGTCCTTGGTGTTTTCAGTGGAGATAGTAAATATTTGGGAAAGCTTAGTCTGAAAATGGAAGATGGTTTGAAACAGTTTTCAAAGGGTTGGAAATGGAAATATATCTTGCGAAGATATTTTGAGATAAATAAATAATTTGGGAAATTATTTATTGTTTGATGGATGTTTGTGAATGTTAATTGATAGTTAAATAACCGACTATCAATTTTGGACAAATGCATTGATCGTTTCGAAGAGACCGGGATCGGGATTAATTTCTCGAAAACCAGTTCGATCCTGTTTGTACGTTTTCTTGCAAAAAGAGTTTGGATTCGAAGATGGAGCAGTGAAGTGCAAGAGCTAGTCGCTACTAATCCTGAGGATATTTCCAAAAAGGATGTAGTAGGAATAGTGCCTTCGGTTCGTTCGAACCCGGAACGGACTTGTATGGATGAATGCTTTCGGAACATCGTCAAGTAGACGATGGGCATTCTAAGGGATATGTCCTAAAAAGGTAACGCTTAGCCTCAAGCCTCATCAACTGGGAATGACTGAAAATCAGGGGTTAGGCAGCAAGGCTAGGTGGGTAGCAACCATTTCAGGGTAAGGTCATCCCTGTCTCGATGTCCCTTTTTATTTCGGCTTAGTGGGCGGTTGTTGATCCCAACCGTAGGGTGATCTTACTCGGAACTGACCAGTAAGGGATGGTTCCGATCTTGTGTTGCAGGGGAGTTAGGGTGGCTCCTCGGTACTGTGATCTAGGCCACGTACCGTGACAGGTGGTACCCCAGTGCCTAGTCATTAGTTGGAAATCCATTCTCCCTACAAGCCTTTTACGAGTTTTGTTTCTATTACCCACTCTATGGCTAGTAGCTGGAATTTAATGAATGTAACAATTTCGGCTATTTTATAAGTATTTGTATATAGACTGTAACGACCCAGAATTTCTCTCAGTTAAAATTCGTATATTTAATTGATTTTAAATATTAATAAGTAAAATTTGTAAGACGAATAAATTTTATTTTGAATATCTAGATTTAATTGAATAATTAAATCAATAATTTAATATGGAAATTTCAGAAATAATTGAAAATTGGGTTTAATATGATTAAAATTGATTTATAAAGTTATATTAAATCATATTGGAGTTATAACAATGTTTGTGAACTTTTAAAATCGAATTAAAAGTTAATTTGTGGAAATTGAATATTTTAATATTTAATTGACGGTTTAAAATAGCCATTTTTCAAACAGTCTCAGATTTCGACGAAGCTAGTTTCGTCGGATCTGTAATGTCAAATTATTGTATGGTTTCAAATTACGTGTCAATCGGATTTACGGTTTGTTCGGGGCAAGCCGAAACGCATAGAAATTAGTCTAATCGATTTAATTTGAATTTGATCGTTTATTTCCGTAACTCGCACATATGATCGAATTAGCCTCCGAAACCTATTCCATTGTGTCCGGAATGCAGGGTAAACCCTAGAAACGCCAGTCACCGTGTGAGATTTGGAGTTCGGAAAATTTCGAGTGAATAGTAATTTGGAAATTTTCTATATAAACACCTCATTGTTTTCATTTTGCAACACAACTCAAACCCTAGGGTTTTGAACGTTACAGCCGCCACTATCTTATTCAATGGCCAGTGATTTCAATCCTTCTTATCCAGTTATCTTCCAATCCACACATCTATTCGCAAAACTTCCTAAAGCAAAAACGTAGAGCTACGTGAGATCTACAGATCCAACGGTGGAGATCATTTAAAACGTAGAAAATCAATGGCAATTGGTTATCAAAGCGCGCGCGTTCGTCCTCAATTTTCATGCAAAGGAGGCGGCCTATTTCGATGCTATGCTGGCCGAAGGTAGAGCTCGACTTGGGCGACGAAATGGTGGTTGTTGATCGGCTTCAAAATGATGGTATTTGTCGCGTGTTTAAGGCAAGGGTGGCGTCAAACGGTTGGGTTGCGTTCGGAAAAATTTGCCTGGAGGAAGAAAGGCACGAACCGGCCTGATCTAGGGATGCAATGATGAGCGGCCAGGATGGTTTTTAGGTTAAAAAATTAAAAGAAACTGTAAATTTATTATATTAAAATTCGTATAAGCTTTAAACTATTGTATCTTATTCATACGAGGTCGGAATTTGACGAAACGAATTGCTTTGGCTTCGTTTTGTCGAGCACTACGCAATGGAAATGGATTGGAGTCGTTTGAAGCTAGTTTGAATTTTGGGTAAAATCAAACACTTGTTTAATTTTATTTGAAATAAAACGCTAGAATTGTATTGAAAGCAAGGTGAGAACTTCTCACTCAATCGAAGTGTTTCGATTTAAATTTTAAATAGTTGGATTTAAAATTGCTTGATTATATGATTGAATGATAAATTATTATCTGTTGTATAGTAATAGACCCTATACGCCGTATATTAAGCGGATGTTATTTATTAAAAACATATACCGCGATAATTCCATGTTGATTGGAATTGGTATTATATATGTACTTGGAGTTGATTTCCCGCATTATATAGCGGATGAGACCCTATTGCGCCGCATAATAGCGGATAATATTTTATAAATCCCATATACCGCGATATTCCGTATTGGAACGGAATTGATATTGTGCTAAAGTCTGTGGATGCAGGGAAACGGGTTGGAGGGATCCAATTGGATTCCTCACCAGTATTTATTTGATTACAGATATTGTGATATTTGTTTATTATCATATTGATATATGATGTTTTGATTGTCGTGATTGATATATTGTTGCTGTTGCATCATTGGGCCTATTTTGAAGTTTTAAAAATGTTAAAGTAACGATTTTGAATTTAAAAGGGTTTTAAAGTGATTTTTGAAAATATATGTTTTATTTAATTTCGGAATTGATTTATTTTAAATAAATAAACGTTATAATATTTAAAGTTATAAAAGTTATGATTTTTGAGAAATATAACTGAAATGTGATTTTTGAAATAAATAGTTGATTAATTTATAAAATAGTTTAAATTGGGGTTTTTGAATTATTATAAACGGTTTATATAAAAGGATTTATAAAATTTATTTTTATAAATTAAAGTATAGGGATAATGAAACGAGTTTTATTAAGTGTTAAAATGAAGTATAAATGGATTTCATAAGTGAATGAAAATTATAGATTTATAAATTGTGAAGTATAAAATGAATAGATTTTTGTAAAATAAAATATTATAAGTAATTAACTTATAAATCGGATTTTGGAATTTTAATTGAGATTTTCGAATAAGTATAAATGGTTTATAGATGAGATTTATAAAATATATATTTTATAAATCGAAATAATGGAATTATATCCACGATTTTCGACAGTGGATGATCCTTTAAATAAAATATGTAGAAATGTTGAATTTGGTTAACAAAGTATATTCATGATTTTGGACAGTGAATTATATATTAAATCAAATGGATATGCTTTGGTGAAGTGATATTATAAAACGAAGTTAATTGTTTTAAAGATGTTTTAGGATGGATTAACTATCGAAACCATAGATTTCAACATTCATTTGTTGAAATAGACGTTTTCGAGAAATAAGGAAATGGTGGACTATAACACTGTTGTTATAGTAAATGATTTCCGAAAGGAAATGTTTTATATAGTATTGGGATTTATATATCTATTTTAAGTTCGAATCCCTATACTAGTGGTTTTAGGTTGTCGTAACGATGTTTTACGCATCATTCGTTTTGACTCAAATGAATGTGTATAACCACACGTTCTCTTTAAAAGAATGAAATATATACTTAATTGTAATTTAGGTATATTGAATATTTTCCAAGTGTTGAAAATAAATGGATTTGTGAATTACTTATTATTAAATAAGTATGGAAATGTTTACCAATATGAAGTGAATGTTTGGAGATTTTACCTTTTAAAGATAAATTGAAAATGAATAATAGAAATCGATTTGCAAATCGTATATTCATAGATATTTTGGAATTGTAAAATTCACTATGGAATTTATAAAAGAAAGGGAAATTTGTTTAAAACTAAACGTTGATTTATTTTTGAAGTATGGAAATAAATTTACGAATTTGGAACGTAAATATAAAGTAAATCAGTAAGGATTTATTTAATTGGTTTAAATGAACCATTTTGAAATGAAAATGAATAAAGATTTGTGAATATATCCCGTGTAGGGAAACGATTTGAAATTTGTTTTCAAAAGTTGTAAAGGTGAAAAGTGATTTGAAATTTGTTTTCAAATGTTGAAGTGTGGAAAATATATATCTTGTAAAGATATTTTTGGAAAATAAATAATTTGGAAAATTATTTGGAATCTGGTGATGTTTTGCATACCTATTGATAGTTAAATAACCGACTATCAATATTTACCTTTAAATGGTTATTTGTTGTGATTTGCTTGAACTTGAATACCACACTTATTTTCAAAATAAGCGCTCACTATTCGGGTTAGCCGAGATAGGACCTTTGGATCGTATAACCCATTTCGAATATGTGATACGTCGTTATGGATTGCATTTGAAGACCGGTGTTGAAGACCGTATATTTTTGAAAACGGAAGGATTACCATCGAATGTTTCTGCATCAGCTGATCTCCGATATAGAAATTTATTACCCTTTGTGATGGGAAGTCCGGTCGTGATTAGTGAATATCCGGATTGCAAGGGCTTCTTTGGAAGTGCCTTCAGTTCCTTTCGATCCCGCAACGGACTTGTATGGATGTGTGTCTGACGTTACAAATTGAGATGTAAAGCTGGTTTCTATCAAATATATTTCTGTTGGTGGCGGAGAATTTATTCTCTTAGCTTAACACCCTTCTTTGAGACATACGAGCTCAGAGGTTATGTAGTTGATGGTTACTAGTGATACATTCCCAAAATTGGTAATGTGGCATACGAAGTGATGTTGAGCATTTGTTGAACAAAGCACAGCTTTTGTATAAAGCGTGGCTTTGTGGACGAGACTTCGTCGGACCTCATACCCCGAAAATGGTCAAAACAAAAAGGATGCAGCAAGGTTATTAGGGGGTAGCGCCCATTTAGTGTATGTCTTTCCTTCTGGATAGAGGTGGTATCATGGTATGGAGCCCAGATACTTAACCTATGTTGTTGCTGCAAATTTATTACTTTGTGGTTGTTGGAATCGAGGATCCTCGAATATAGATCGGTTATGATCGGGGAATGACATATTCTTGTAAGTAGTTACCCAGTTTGAAGGGTAAACCGGCCTTGTGTTGGCAGAGATCTAACCATAATTTTAGGTTATGTTCTCGGGGTCGTCTTTCCAGAGGCATACCCATGTGGCAATGGAAAGTTCCTTGGCCTGACCATTTGTTGAAATCCAAAGAAACAATACGAACCTTGTACGGTTTTAGTTGTAGAACCTGCCATTTACTTATGGTAGTCACCACTTTTTAGATGGTAGCTATAGTAGGCATATGATAATGGTCGTATGTTGGCTAAGATTTATATATTTACTTTCGAAATGATTTTTCCTACACTATGCACTAGTAATAATATCAAATGTTTCTTTTTAATGCATATCAACCATCTTTGACTATCATAAGGAGAAATTTCCACCGATTCTACGTTTGCATTGTGTGTGTGTGTGGGAGGCCTTATGGTAGTCTTATTTTCCAAAAAGCATTACAAATCTATTTTAAAATATTCCTTGGTTTGTTTTTAAAGATAAACTGCTTTAAGTTCTCACACCAGTCCCATGACTGACTCGGAGTTTATTGTTCTCTTCCTAAACTCTGGGTGCCCACCAATTTCCACACGGGCAGTCTAGAGTAAGGTTTATCAGGATATTCTAGAATTCAGGGGTTGCTGGAGGCAAGCTGGATGGCATGGCGTATTCACTAGTATATAGTATTTCTTTTCCGTTGTTTGTTGTTGTACACTCTGATAATGTAATGCAATATGATGTAATGTAATAACTGATATAGTTCTTTGTTTAAAGATTATTCATTTATCTATTATATGTTGTTCCGCTGCGATTGTGAGATTCTGATATTGTTTTCCGTTTCTTCTTCTTTTTTCCTCTCTTCTTCTATCTTCTTCTTCTTCTTTAACCATAACATTTCGGTTTTTCGGCATTCGATTTCCCGAAAGTTGATACAGTGGACGTATTGATGTCGGTTTTCGAGCGTCGAAAAGTCGTGATCGTTACATTTAGTATCAAAGCATATGGTTAAGAGACAACCATGGCTCTGTTGGGAATTACTCATTAGAGATAGAGTCAGCAGTACTCTAGAATGAGTGTGAGTGTAATAATAGATACGAGTGCGTATTTGTTAGTGGATATAAATTGTTTTATATTGTGATGATTGGTTTGTTGGGTGGTATATGGATTCTGGTCAATACGAGTAATTAACGTTATTGATAGGGATCTCTAAACACTTGTACAGAACAATTTGACACGATATCATTTTAAAATTGGGTAAATGAAATAATTTTACCTCGATTATATTAAATATATATAAAGGAATGATTTTTCAGAATTATTAAAGTGTATATAAATTGATTGTTTGGTTGTTGAAAATGTGAGATACATGCAAGTTAATAAAAGTTGTTTGAATAAGTTAAATAAAATATATTGTAAAAGAATAATTGTATAAGCGAAGAATTATAAGTATGGAATTATAATTAATGTGATTTACAATTGTGAAATAATCTTGTATATAAAGGTGAAACTATGTGAATGTATTTATAAATGTGAGTTATAAATAAAAGAAATTTTTTGAAAGAATATTAAGCACTGAATTCACTATTGTTACTGGGAAATAATAAGGGTGATGACTGCAACATCATCAGTATCATTTTCGAGTCTCTATGTGATGGATTTGCTACCATAGTAAATTGGGAATTGAAGTTTTGTTATGATAAACAAATTTGAAATTAAAATCCAAGTTGAAATAAAATTGAGTTGTCATCAAAGACAAGTGATTTGAAATTTGACTAAAGGAATGTTAAATAAATTGATTTGGATTAGATGAGATGTTTGAAATGGAATATAACTTAAGTGATGTTGAATGAAGTTGATTTTTGTGTCGAAGTAAATTAATAAGTGAATTAATGAAATGAAGCCATTAGGAATATGGACTTGAATTATATAAAAGAAATTTAACCTTATTGTTAAAGGAATTAGCAATTGAATTAATTAATGGATTGAATGTTAATCAATAGAATGTAAATAATTGATATGCAATAATGGATAAAAATGTTAATTCATTCAAAAGCTAATTGAATAATTGAACGGAAGTCAATTTAATATCAACCAATTGGAATTAAAAGTGTTGAACCAAATTGAATGTAAAGAAATGTAAATTGAATAAATTTGGTTATGTTGGATATACATTGTTTGTTAGATGATGATTTGTTGATTGTGTATAATTCATTAAGTATTAATGAAGTTGAATTGATAAAATTGAAAGTTATATAATTTGATTTGAGTTTGGAAGTGAACTAAAATGAATGTAAATTAGTGAATGTATACTAATTGGAAATGAATAAATGAATATTTGTAAAGCCAATGTTAACAAATCAAATGTGATTAAAATGAAAAAAAAAAACAATTCATTGAATATTAATGAGAAATGAAAGAATATGATTTGGTTGTTGATTTGTTGGATGTTAATTGGATGATAGTTGTTTGATGGTTGCATTTGTTGTTTTGTTGCATTTGCTATGTTGGCATATGTAGTTGTTGTGTTGCTATATGTTGTATATTGATACTACTTTCATATATACATGTTCTCATTTGTTTGATTGAGTGTATAGTAGGTGCGGATGGCGCTTGCTTCGCATTTGGAGCTCGCTTTCGCCCTATATTTGCCGTATATGCTCGCTAATAATATATAAGGTACATATCTTGGATTGCATATCGTACTTTTACACTTTTTTCCCTGCGGGATGCCTCATCACTTTATGAGATGTATATTTGTGATATATATATTGCCATTTTTTTCGGATCCAGCTGCGCAAAGGAGACTATGGCGAATTTTTCCGAAAATTTAAGGCGTTAGAATATTTTTGAGAAAATTGGAAAATTTTTGAAAACTAAGTTTGGATTTGGAAACTTAGTAAAGATTTTGTAAGAAGTTTAACTATGAATTTTGGGAAAGTTAAACACTTAAGAGATTTGAAAAATCCAATTTGAATGGTTTGTTTTGGAAAGTCAACGGATTCTGTAACTTCTTCTTACTTGGTAATTTCGAGGACCAAATTCTTTTAAGGGGGGAAGTTTGTAACGACCCCGAATTTCTGTCAGTTAAAATTCGTATATTTAATTAATTTTAAATATTAATAAGTAAAATTTGTAAGCCAAATAAATTTTATTTTGAATATCTAGATTTAATTGAATAATTAAATCGATAATTTAATATTGGAAATTTCAGAAATAATGGAAAATTGGGTTTAATATAATTAAAATTGATTTATAAAGTTATATTAAATCATATTGAGTTAAAACAATGTTTGTGAACTTTTAAAATCGAATTAAAAGTTAATTTGTGAAAATTGAATATTTTAATATTTAATTGATGAGTTAAAATAGCCATTTTTCAAATATTCTTGGATTTCGACGAAACTAGTTTCATCGGATCCGTAATGTCAAATTATTGTATGGTTTCAATTTCGTGTCAATCGGATTTACGGTTTGTCCGGGGCAAGCCGAAACACATAGAAATTAGTTTAATCGATTTAATTTGAATTTGATCGTTTATTTCTGTAACTCGCACATATGATCGAATTAGTCTCCGAAACTTATTCCATTGTGTCCGGAACACGGGGTAAATCCTAGAAACGCTAGTCACCGTGCGAGATTTGGAGTTCGGAAAATTTCAAGTGAATAGTAATTTGGAAATTTTCTATATAAGCACCTCATTGTTTTCATTTTTCAACACAACTCAAACCCTAAGGTTTTGAACGTTACAGCCGCCACTATCTTATTCAATGGCCAGCGATTTCAATCCTTCTTCTCCAATTATCTTCCAATCCACACATCTATTCGGAAAACTTCCTAAAGAAAAAACATAGAGCTACGTGAGATCCACAGATCCAACGGTGGAGATCGTTTAAAACGTAGAAAATCAACGGCAATTGGTGATCAAAGCGTGCATGTTCGTCCTCGATTTTCATGCAAAGGAGGCGGCCGAGTTCGATGCTATGCTGGCCGAAGGTAGAGCTCGACTTGGGCGACGAAATGGTGGTTGTTGTTCGGCTTCAAAATGATGGTATTTGTGCGTGATTTAGGGCAAGGGTGGCGGCAATGGATGGGGTTGCGTTTGAAAAAATTTGCCTGAAGGAAGAAAGGCACGAACGGGCCTAATCTAGGGATGCAATGATGAGCGCCCATGATGGTTTTTAGGTTAAAAAATTAAAAGAAATTGTAAATTTATTATATTAAAATTGTATAAGCTTTAAACTATTGTATCTTATTCATACGAGGTCGGAATTCGACGAAACGAATTGCATTGGCTTCATTTTGTCGAGCACTATGCAATGGAACCGGAATGGAGTCGTTTGGAGCTAGTTTGAATTTTGGGTAAAATTAAACGCTTGTTTAATATTATTCGAAATAAAACGCTGGAATTGTATTGAAAGCAAGGTGAGAACTTCTCACTCAATTGAATTGTTTGGATTTAAATTTTAAATAGTTGGATTTTAAATTACTTGATTGTATGATTGAATGATAAATTATTATCTGTTATATAGTAATAGACCCTATACGCCGTATATTAAGCGGATGTTATTTATTAAAAACATATACCGCGATAATTCCATCTTGATTGGAATTGGTATTATATATGTACTTGGAGTTGATTTCCCGCATTATATAGCGGATGAGACCCTATTGCGCCGCATAATAGCGGATAATATTTTATAATCCCATATACCACGATTGTCACGACCCGACTCCCAGAAAATCGCATCATGAATTAAGAAAGAATGGGATAGAAGAAGAAAAGAAAGAAGAGAAAGAAGAAACAACACAAGAATTTCAACAGCGGAATGAATAAATTATATTAATAACATAAGTATTTACATAATATACAATACCAATCAGAGATACACAGCATACACATCACATATACAAGACAGTTATAAACACTTGTCTAGTATTTACAACTCATTACAACACAACACAGAGAAAACACAGCGGAACTATATCTAACGCAAAAGCCTCTTGCTTCATTGCTCCTCCATTATTCGTCAAAGCTAACCTGAATCCTAACCTGAATTCCCTTGGCTACTCGTAAAAATTTGAGTACCCAAGAGTTCATGAAAAATAATATAAACTCCGGGTCAGACATGGGTCTGGTATGAGTAACAGGTTAAGGTTGCTTAGCTTTTAAAAACCTTTTGAAAAGAAAGGTATCACGTAAGACTTCCCACACATAAACATGGAAAAGTTTTTACCTTACGCTAACCAAAACATTTGATAGGAAATCCGATGATATTATAACAGTGTCTAGGGTTTTCAAGTAAATAAGAAATAGCCGAAATTGTTACATCTATTAAATTCCAGCTACTAGCCACAAAAGTGGGTAATACAATCAAAACCGTTGGCTCTTATTGGATTTTGGATTCCATACAATGGCAGGGCTATTGGGGTACCGCCCGTCATAGTACGTGGCCAAGATCACCGTACCAAGGAGTACTCCCGCTCCCCTGCAACACAAGACCGGACCCATTCCTTACTGAACAGTCCCGAACAAGACAACCCCGGCAGTTGTTGCAATCAACTGTCCCACACAGCTGAATATAAAGGGACTTCTAGACAGGGATCAATCTTGCTCTCCAGTGGGAGCTACCCACGAAGCCTTGCTGCACCTCCCCTGTTTTAGACATTCCCGGTTGATGAGGCTTGAGGCTACGATTACCTTTATAGGACATATCGCTTAGAATGCTCATCGTCCACCTGACGATAAGCATTCAATCCATACAAGTTCGTTCCGGGTTCGAACGAAACCGAAGGCATTATCTCGTTACACTCATTTTGGAATCACCCTCAGAGTTAACGACAATAACCCTTGCACTCTAATCCACCATCTCGAATCTATAAGCACTATTCCGTCAACTCATTATGGAATCACCCACAGAGTTATACTGACATATAACCCTTACACCTCGAGTCTTCACTTGCTCCACTTGGATTAACGACCTAACGTTTAATTGGAATCGATGTGGTTTTTGGATATCCAAATATGGAAACCCGATCCCGGACTCATCGAAATCCAAAGCGTGTCTTTTAAGGCCAAGTTGTTTTAAAGTTTAAAACAAATTCAATTCAATATTATCTATATACACACAGATAGATAATTCTCAACATTATAATAGATGATCAATATTAACATAACATCAGATAATCTATATTATCAACTCAAACAGATAAATCATATTATCAACTCAATGCAACCATAAATCCAAATCACACAACAACATTTATCTCATAACTGAGATCTCAACCATTCAGGATAATAAATATCAATCATCATTCATAAGCAATGACTTATTAAATCACTATCCTATAATTAATTTAAAATGAATTAAATTAATTAATTCTTCCTTAATTAATTTAAAATAAATTAAATTAATTACTCATCCATATAAATCTTGCTTACATATCAATTAATTACTCTTAACAAATTACCCTAACTAATTATCTTGATTAATTACCCTTCAATAATATTCAAGTAATTACCCTCTAATTAATTTCATAAATTAATTAATCCAAACCAATCCCTGTAATTAACTTGTAATTACTTCATCAATTAATTAATCATAATTAATTACATTAATCCTTAATTAATTGCATTAATTAATTCTTTATTGATAAATTATTCTTAATTAATCAATCCTTAATTATATCATTAATTATATAAATTAATGATCTCCAATTATTTTAAATAACTTCATTAGATTAATTATCAAAACCTAAATTAATTACACCAAGTAATTAATTATTAATTACATACTTAAATAATTATTCAACATACTAATTACATATAAATTACACAAGTAATTAATTCCAAAACTCCTCCATTAAATTACATCCAGTAATTTGTTTTCTTCACTAAGTAATTTTCCATTTGTAATTACTTCTCAAATCAAATCAATGATTAATTTAAATTAATTAAACTTAATTACTTAACTTAATTAATCAAAATAAACTTAATTAATTACAATTAGTGATTAATTTCCTTAATTACTTTCATTAAGTAATTATACTTAAATAATTCTCAAATGATTATTTTAAATTAATTAATCAAATTGATTATTAAATTTAATTACATTAATTAATTATAAAATAATATCAAGTTAACGACCTTCATTAACCAGTAACAAATCTTTAATTACCTTTCCAAAGTAATTAATTGAATTAATCAATATTAATTCATAATTTATTTATAAAACTTATTAATTAATTCCTAAAATTAATCAAGTGAAAATTAAAACTTAAACAATTATTAATTTCTTGATTAATGATTCAATTCATTAAATATATTAAATTAATCCAATCTTATTTAAATTAATTTCTAAATCATATCTTAATCAAATTTATTTAACTTACTTAAACTTTTAATTAATTAAATAAACCCTTAATTATTTAATTAATTAACCCAACTATTTATTAAATTAATTCATTACAACTTAATTACCTTGATTAATTAATAAATCATTAAGTTCAAATCAACTTAATGATTATCATTAATTTCATTAATGATTCAATTATCATTATTAAAGAAATTTAAAAACAAATTGCTTTTAAAT
This sequence comes from Allium cepa, assembly GCA_030765085.1. NCBI lineage: Eukaryota > Viridiplantae > Streptophyta > Magnoliopsida > Asparagales > Amaryllidaceae > Allium > Allium cepa. The sequence goes on from CM060939.1 coordinate 325,149,098, forward strand.
TTATTTAAATTCCACTAAAATGAAAATGAAATTAAATTTAAACTTAAACAAGATTTTAAGTATTAAAAACTTTTCAGTTTTCATTTTACAAATTCACTTAACTCATAAAGTAATTTTAGGCTAATAGTTTACCTAAGCCTATATTCAATTTAAATAAAATTACCTTAAATATTTCAAATGATATTGAAACATATAAATTCAGATCTTATTTTAATTACAACCCAAAATTTTAAACCATGTTTCAGATTTAAATACACAGATTAAAATTTAAAACTCTGTTTTAAATCATCATTTCAGATTTTATAAAATACTCAAACTAAAATATAACATTTGAATTTATCAATCTATTTCTTTTTGAAACTTTCAGATTCAAATTCAAATTTGAATCCAGGATTTCAAACTCATATTAACTTAGAATTTAAATCTTGTTTTAAAACTTATTTTCAGATTCAAAAATCACTAATATAAAATCTATGTAGATTTTATTATTATTTATTTAAATACTTTATATTATTCAGCAAATTTGTTCAAAACTGGAATTCAAACTTATTTGAATTCATAGTTTAAATCTTACTTTAAGTTTATATTTAAACTTGCTTTATTATTTTAAATTTGGTTTTAAAATTCAAAAAAAAAAAAACAGAATCTGTTTCAGGCTACAGGAACAAAACTGCAATCTTGTTTATTCAAAACCTGAAATTCAAAATCTACTTAAATTCATGTTTTAATCTTGCTTTAGTTTAGATTTAAACTTACCTAGCCTATTTTTTTTATTTAGCTTTAAAATTTTAAAACCTGAAGCAAATCTGGTTACAGACTCAAAATACTGCAACTACAATTACCCGAGACAAAAGCTATTCTACTTCGAGTCACCCCTACTCCTACTTCGGGCAAAAATAGAAATAACCTGAGCACCACAACTTCACCATATTGCATCAACTAAATCTCCTCTCCATGGCCACTGTGCATATGCATATAACCACGGCCAACTTTCGATCATCGGTGATGATCATTCCATCCAACAAATCCCCTCTTGAACCCAACAGAATCACCAAACATCAGGAAACTCCCAATACCCAAAAATTCAAACTAACAGCCCCTTACAAAACCTGGAAACACAGTCACCCATAACTTCTCAAACCTGTCAATGATAATTTCTCCTCCCTCCGGCCATCATTCAGGCTGAAACTCCGGTTACTATCTCCTCTTAAACCCAGCAACAAATCCGCAGAGTTGCAAAACACTCGATCAATCCTAGTGGCTATATGATCGAATTCTTACTTGTTTAAAAACTTAGGGTTACAGTAAAAAAACCCATTCCTTAGCTAATTCAAAAATTAATTCACCAATTAGTAATTTTTTCTAGATTGCTTGATCCTTCTTCTTCCTTTATAAGAAAATTTCAAACCCCCTAATGTCCAACATCAACAGAATTCATCAAAGTTTCATTTTCCAAATGAAAGTAAACTGCCCTGTAATCTTAAACCATAAATTTGTATTTCCTGAGATTAAAAATCATGCTTCCCAGAATGTTTTCATGTCACAATCTAAGTTCAATAAACTAAGGAATTTACATTTTTAAGCACAACCATGTTTCAGGGCATATTGGTTTACAGAGAAGTTCTTGTTTCAATCTACCTTATTTTAAATACTTATGCTTCAGATTTATTTTTAACAAACAAATTTGTTTGTAACCTGATCATAATCAAAGCCATGATACAGTGATAGGGTATAAATTTAAAAGCAAAACTGAGTTTTAAATGAGAAGCAGAGGATCAAAGATAACATTCACACATTTCATCAAAGTATCCACTGATAATTTATAGATATATATACGCAGAAACCTACTTATCACAGTAATAAACCATGCAACCATGTTACTTAAATTATTTTAGCAAAAATGTTACTCACCTTGAAATTTTGAAGAACAGAGTAGTACTGGAAAATGCAAGAGCTTTTATTCTTGTTAAAACTTCATGCAAGCAGGTTTGATCTTTTAAAAATTGAAAAAGATGCAGACTTGAGATTGCTTGTATTTGAATTTCTGACCAAAACCATTTGCATGCAGGCCATTTTATTGTGCTCAAATTCCAGAGATAAATTGCTATGATCTTCAGGTAGATTGAAATGCAGACTTTATTTGATTTGTTCAAAATTTGCAGACAGGAAAATGTAGTGAGCTTCAGGTTGTAAAAGTGTAGTTTGCATGCAGATCATTTCTTTTTATTTGCCAAGATGATGATCAATTCCAGAGAACGTAGTTGAAATTTTTGAGGAGTTACAGATCTTAAAATTGCTTTTGAAATGAATTTTGCAGGTTTTGTTATTGAGGGATTTTAGATTTTGTTTAAGTTTTTCTTAGTTTAGAATTAAAAGATTGGAAAAAGAGAGTAAAGGGAAAACATGATTTATAAGGCTGAAAATATTTAAATAAAAAAAATAAAGAAAAGAATAAAAACAAATGACACTTGTCATTGTGCTTGATTTACAATTTAACATATGTAGTTTGATTTGTTTAAGACTCAACACTTGTCTTTTATAAAATTTAGTACATATATTTAAATGTTTTAAAAGAGTTTTCTTTATTTTATGTTAGGATGAATATATAAGATTTACTTATTAAAAGTAAATATAAATAAAACAATTTATAAATTAAAACTTATGCAAATGTTTTAAGAATTAATTAATTTGAGTTTCAAAAACAATTTCAATTTAAAAATCAAATTAAAATTTTTGAAATCAAAATTAAAATCAATTTATTAATTTAGAAATGAAGACTTTATTTCCTTATTTTTAATTCTTCTTTATATTAATGAAAAATAGAATATTTATTAATATGGTTTAAAATAACAATTAACAAATTTTATATGATTTATAAAGAAATTATAAATCACTTTTATTATTAAATGAATTTAAATCATATGCTACCTTATATTTAGACTTATATAAAATATTTTCAATTCATATTTAATCAAATAATATTTTAAAAAGAAATAAAATCAACCTTTATTTAAAAATAAAAATTAAGCTAAGTCAAATTTTAAACAATATAACATTTATCATAAATATTTACAAATCATATAGTTATTAATTTAAATAGATTTTTAAAAGCTTAATATTAATTTAAAACATAATTTCCTAATTACTCAATATTTTATTAGAATTTAAAAACAAAACTTTATTTATTCATTATTATGTAAGTCAAATTCCAAACAAAGATAAACTATAATATATATATATATATATATATATATATATATATATATATATATATAAATATATACACAATATAATTTAAACATTTATTTTAGCATTTAAAAAGATAAAATCACAAATTAAGTATTTATTTAAATCTGATTATTAAACCAAAACTTATTTTATTAATCAATATTATCAATATCAATTTAATTTTATATAAAGAATATTAAATTGATATTGTCTAAAATTCCGGGATATCACATTCCTTCCCCCTTAAATGAATTTCGTCCCGGAAATTTAAAACAAAGGTAATTTAATAACCTATTTAAGATTTTAAAATTTAAAACCAAGCATATATCAAACATATGCTAACAATCATAGCAATCAATTCATCCAATCAAACAAAATCAACTATTCAGACAAAATTCTGGATGGTGTTTCCTCGACTTTCCCAAGTAAACACCGGGTTACTCGCTCTATAAAACCCAAGCAATCAACACTACTGAGTTAAAGAACTCCTACTCATCTATATCTATAACTGAACAGGACATCAGACTATAGACAAGTCTGACTCAACCACCAAAATCTCTTAGAACAGCTGATTCCAAAACCAGAAATAGATATACACGTACCCCCTCAGAGATACGTGAAACGCATCGAATTCCAGTTGTCCAAACTGGCAATTCAATCCAGAATATCAAACACTTATCCAAAACAGAACACAGAAGAAATCCAAAACATCTCAGAGCTAGCTTACTCAACCTTACCAAAATTTATAGCCCTTAAAAAACTGAGAACATATCCAAAATCAGACTTCAGATCCACAAAACTCTTTGGACGATCTCGGGCTGCCTACATCCTACCTAATCAGCTAAATCCTTGCTGAAGTCACAAGAAATAATCTAGACCATCCCAATCCACCAGAATGATCCTCCATGATCAATCAAGGTCAAGAACAAACTCCACTCACAACCATTAGAAGAAAACAAACTTCTCCTATCCGGAAAAGTAAAGCAGATGCACTCCCCAACTGCTTCCGCTGCACGACTCTGATTTGGAGTAGAAAAGAATGCTAATGAAGAACACAAGCACAACTGGACAGCATAACCAAGAAGATCTCAGATAACCAAAGAAAACTCAGAAGTTTCCCAAAATTCAACAGAGCAGTTTTCCTTTATTATTTTTTAAAACCTAGAACACCCAATTCACCATACCATAGCAACTAAAACTTCTCCATATAACCACTGAATCTCTAGATGAAGACAAACTCTAACTTTACTTGAAAATATTCAGAAAATATCTCCAACGACCCAGGAGAACACTCAACTATCGCAAGTCACTTTTGCGATCAACTCAAACTAAAATCCAAAGAAAACTGTTCTCTCTTTACCAATCAGAACAGCTTATGCTGGTCTTGCCAATCCATCCTAGAAATGGATTCTACTCTACTACTTCTGAACTCCTTCTCTAGAAACTGCAAAGCCAGAAAACTCTGCCGACACCCCGAACACTCCGAGCTGCACTACTGACACCAATGCCAAGAATCCTCAATCCAAAGCTCTTTGAGAAACTCGGACTTCAAACCAAACAGAAACATCCAGCTGAATCCAGCCACAACACTGAAGTAGACCTACTTCCTTAAACTTGTTCCAAAGAAATTATCTTAGGAAACATCCATAGTCACTACATCTCATCACGCAGCTTGAGATATCAAGATATCATCACTCGCTTTTGCTCAGCCAATAGATCCAAACTCTACTCATTCAACTTCAAAAATGAATCTCCGAACCTTAACAGGTTACCTTCAGAGATCAGTGAAGTCCTTATACCACTGCAAAGCTCATTCGAGACGGTATTAGGTCTACGGTCTCGACAAATACACTACCAACTTCAAACATTCAAACTCCAACCAATCGCAGTCGTGTTATACACACAACTACCTTATCTATCTTATAACCCATATTGGAAAACCCGAACAGGTAACCCAACATATAGGTAGAATCAATATATATATATATATATATATATATATATATATATATATTAAAAATTACAAATACGCTCTCTCAAGATAGACACCACTCCAGAGCCTAGGCATTCACTCAACCTAATGCTCTAATACCAACTGTCACGGCCCGACTTTCTACTCCCAGAAAATCGCATCATGAATTAAGAAAGAAAGGGATAGAAGAAAAAAGAAAGTAGAGAAAGAAGAAACAACACAAGAATCGCAATAGCGGAACGAATAAATTATATTAATAACATAAGTATTTACATAATATACAATACCAATCGAAGATACACAGCATACACATCACATATACTAGATAGTTATAAACACATGTCTAGTATTTATAACTCAATACAACACAGAGAAAACACAGCGGAACTATATCTAACGCAGAAGCCTCCTGCTCCATTGCTCCTCCATTATTCGTCAAAGCTAACCTAAATCCTAACCTGAATTCCCTTGGCTACTCGTAAAAATTTGAGTACCCAAGAGTTTATGAAAAACAAAATAAACTCCGGGTCAGACATAGGTCTGGTGTGAGTAACAGGTTAAGGTTACTTAACTTTTAAAAACCCTTTGAAAAGAAAGGTATCACGTAAGACTTCCCACACATAAACATGGAAAAGTTTTTACCTTACGCAAACCAAAACATTTGATAGGAAATCCGATGATATTATAATAGTGTCTAGGGTTTTCAAGTAAATAAGAAATAGCCTAAATTGTTACATCTATTAAATTCCAGCTACTAGCCTCAAAAGTGGGTAATACAATCAAAACCGTTGGCTCTTATTGGATTTTGGATTCCATACAATGGCAGGGCTATTGGGGTACCGCCCGTCACAGTACGTGGCCTAGATCACCGTACCGAGGAGTACTCCCACTCCCCTGCAACACAAGACCGGACCCATTCCTTACTGAACAGTTCCGAACAAGACAACCCCGGCAGTTGTTGCAATCAACTGTCCCACACAGCCGAATATAAAGGGACTTCTAGACAGGGATCAATCTTGCTCTCCAGTGGGAGCTACCCACGAAGCCTTGCTGCACCTCCCCTGTTTTAGCCATTCCCCGTTGATGAGGCTTGAGGCTACGATTACCTTTATAGGACATATCGCTTAGAATGCTCATCGTCCACCTGACGATAAGCATTCAATCCATACAAGTTCGTTCCGGGTTCGAACGAAACCGAAGGCATTATCTCGTTACACTCATTTTGGAATCACCCTCAGAGTTGACGACAATAACCCTTGCACTCTAATCCACCATCTCGAATCTATAAGCACTATTCCGTCAACTCATTACGTAACCACCCACAGATTTATACTGACGTATAGCCCTTACACCTCGAGTCTTCACTTGCTCCACTTGGATTAACGACCTAACGTTTAATTGGAATCGATGTGGTTTTTGATATCCAAATATGGAAACCCGATCCCGGACTCATCGAAATCCAAAGCATGTCTTTTAGGGCCAAGTTGTTTTAAAGTTTAAAACAAATTCAATTCAATATTATCTATATACACACAGATAGATAATTCTCAACATTATAATAGATGATCAATATTAACATAACATCAGATAATCTATATTATCAACTCAAACAGATAAATCATATTATCAACTCAATGCAACCATAACATCCAAATCACACAACAACATTTATCTCATAACTGAGATCTCAACCATTCAGGATAATAAATATCAATCATCATTCATAAGCAATGACTTATTAAATCACCATCCTATAATTAATTTAAAATGAATTAAATTAATTACTTCTTCCTTAATTAATTTAAAATAAATTAAATTAATTACTCATCCATATAAATCTTGCTTACATATCAATTAATTACTCTTAACAAATTACCCTAACTAATTATCTTGATTAATTACCCTTCAATAATATTCAAGTAATTACCCTCTAATTAATTTCATAAATTAATTAATCCAAACCAATCCCTGTAATTAACTTGTAATTACTTCATCAATTAATTAATCATAATTAATTACATTAATCCTTAATTAATTACATTAATTAATTCTTTATTGATAAATTGTTCTTAATTAATCAATCCTTAATTATATCATTAATTACATAAATTAATGATCTCCAATTATTTTAAATAACTTCATTAAATTAATTATCAATACCTAAATTAATTACACCAAGTAATTAATTATTAATTACATACTTAAATAATTATTCAACATACTAATTACATATTAATTACACAAGTAATTAATTCCAATACTCCTTCATTAAATTACATCCAGTAATTTGTTTTCTTCACTAAGTAATTTTCCATTTGTAATTACTTCTCAAATCAAATCAATGATTAATTTAAATTAATTAAACTTAATTAATTAACTTAATTAATCAAAATAAACTTAATTAATTACAATTAGTAATTAATTTCCTTAGTTACTTTCATTAAGTAATTATACTTAAATAATTCTTAAATGATTATTTTAAATTAATTAATCAAATTGATTATTAAAATTAATTACATTAATTAATTATAAAATAATATCAAGTTAATGACCTTCATTAACCAGTAACAAATCTTTAGTTACCTTTCCAAAGTAATTAATTGAATTAATCAATATTAATTCTTAATTTATTTATAAAACTTATTAATTAATTCCTAAAATTAATCAAGTGAAAACTAAAACTTAAACAATTATTAATTTCTTGATTAATGATTCAATTCATTAATTAAATTAAATTAAATTTATCCAATCTTATTTAAATTAATTTCTAAATCATATCTTAATCAAATTTAATTAACTTACTTAAACTTTTAATTAATTAAATAAACCCTTAATTATTTAATTAATTAACCCAATTATTTATTAAATTAATTCATTACAACTTAATTACCTTGATTAATTAATAAATCATTAAGTTCAAATCAACTTAATGATTATCATTAATTTCATTAATGATTCAATTATCATTATCAAAGAAATTTAAAAACAAATTGCTTTTAAATTTCTTTAAATTCCATTAAAATGAAAATGACATTAAATTTAAACTTAAACAAGATTTTAAGTATTAAAAACTCTTCAGTTTTCATTTTACAAATCCACTTAACTCTTAAAGTAATTTTAGGCTAATAGTTTACCTAAGCTTATATTCAATTTAAATAAAATTACCTTAAATATTTCAAATGATATTGAAACATATAAATTCAGATCTTATTTTAATTACAACTCAAAATTTTGAACCATGTTTCAGATTTAAATACACAGATTAAAATTTAAAACTCTGTTTTAAATCTTCATTTCCGATTTTATAAAATAATCAAACTAAAATATAACATTTGAATTTATCAATCTATTTCTTTTTGAAACTTTTAGATTCAAATTCAAATTTGAATCCAGGATTTCATATTCAGATTAACTTAGAATTTAAATCTTTTTTTAAAACTTATTTTTAGATTCAAAAATCACTAATATAAAATCTGTGCAGATTTTATTATTATTTATTTAAATACTTTATATTATTCAGCAAATTTGTTAAAAACTGGAATTCAAACTTATTTGAATTCATAGTTTAAATCTTACTTTAAGTTTATATTTAAACTTGCTTTACTATTCTTAAATTTGGTTTTAAAATTCAAAAAAAAAAGGGAATCTGTTTCAGGCTACTGGAACAAAACTGCAATCTTGTTTATTCAAAACCTGAAATTCAAAATCTACTTAAATTCATGTTTTAATCTTGCTTTAGTTTAGATTTAAACTTGTCTAGCCTATTTTTTATTTATTTAGTTTTAAAATTTTAAAACCTGAAGCAAATCTGGTTACAGACTCAAAATACTGCAACTACAATTACCCGAGACAAAAGTTATTTTACTTCGAGTCACCCCTACTCCTACTTCGGGCAAAAATAGAAATAATCCGAGCACCACAACTTCACCATATTGCATCAACTAAATCTCCTCTCCATGGCCACTGTGCATATGCACATAACCACGGCCAACTTCCGATCATCAGTGATGATCATTCCATCCAACAAATCCCCTCTTGAACCCAACAGAATCACCGAACATCAGGAAACTCCCAATACCCAAAAATTCAAACTAACAGCCCCTTACAAAACCTGGAAACCATAGTCACCCATAACTTCTCAAACCTGTCAACGATAATTTCTCCTCCCTCCGGCCATCATTCAGGCTGAAACTCCCGACTACTATCTCCTCTTAAACCCAGCAACAAACCCGCAGAGTTGCAAAACACTCGATCAATCCTAGTGGCTATATGATCGAATTCTTACTTGTTTAAAAACTTAGGGTGACAGTAAAAGAACCCATTCCTTAGCTAATTCAAAAATTAATTCACCAATTAGTAATTTTTTCTAGATTGCCTGATCCTTCTTCTTCCTTCATAAGAAAATTTCAAACCCCCTAATGTCCAACATCAACAGAATTCATCAAAGTTTCATTTTCCAAATGAATGTAAACTGCCCTGTAATCTCAAACCATAAATTTGTATTTCCTGAGATTAAAAATCATGCTTCCCACAATGTTTTCATGTCACAATCTAAGTTCAATAAACTAAGGAATTTACATTTTTAAGCACAACCATGTTTCAGGGCATATTGGTTTACAGAGAAGTTCTTATTTCAATCTACCTTATTTTAAATACTTATGCTTTAGATTTATTTTTAACAAACAGATTTGTTTGTAACCTGACATAATCAAAGCCATGATACAGTGATAGGGTATAAATTTAAAAGCAAAACTGAGTTTTAAATGAGAAGTAGAGGATCAAAGATAACATTCACACATTTCATCAAAGTATCCATTGACAATTTATAGATATATACATGCAGGAACCTACTTATCACAGTAATAAACCATGCAACCATGTTACTTAAATTATTTTAGCAAAAATGTTACTCACCTTGAAATTTTGAAGAACAGAGCAGTACTAGAAAATGCAGGAGCTTTTATTCTTGTTAAAACTTCTTGCAAGAAGGTTTGATCTTTTAAAAATTGAAAAAGATGCAGACTTGAGATTGCTTGTATTTGAATTTCTGACCAAAACCATTTGCATGTAGGCCATTTTATTGTGCTCCAATTCCAAAGATAAATTGCTATGATCTTCAGGTAGATTGAAATGCAGACTTTATTTGATTTGTTCAAAATTTGCAGAGAGGAAAATGTAGTGAGCTTCAGGTTGTAAAAGTGTAGTTTGCATGCAGATCATTTTTTTTATTTGCCAAGATGATGATCAATTCCAGAGAATGCAGTTGAAATTTTTGAGGAGCTACAGATCTTAAAATTGCTTTTGAAATGAATTTTGCAGGTTTTGTTATTGAGGGATTTCAGATTTTGTTTAAGCTTTTCTTAGTTTAGAATTAAAAGATTGGAAAAAGAGAGCAAAGGGAAAACATGATTTATAAGGCTGAAAATATTTATATAAAAAATAATAAAGAAAAGAATAAAAAAAATGACACTTGTCATTGTGCTTGATTTACAATTTAACATATGTAGTTTGATTTGTTTAAGACTCAACACTTGTCTTTTATAAAATTTAGTATATATATTTAAATGTTTTAAAAAGAGTTTTCTTCATTTTATGTTAGGATGAATATATAAGATTTACTTATTAAAAGTAAATATAAATAAATCAATTTATAAATTAAAACTTATGCAAATGTTTTAAGAATTAATTAATTTGAGTTTCAAAAACAATTTCAATTTAAAAATCAAATTAAACTTTTTGAAATCAAAATTAAAATCAATTTATTAATTTAGAAATGAAGACCCTATTTCCTTATTTTTAATTCTTCTTTATATTCATGAAAAATAGAATATTTATTAATATGGTTTAAAATAACAATTAACAAATTTTATATGATTTATAAAGAAATTATAAATCACTTTTATTATTAAATGAATTTAAATCATAAGCTACCTTATATTTAGACTTATATAAAACATTTTCAATTCATATTTAATCAAATAGTATTTTAAAAAGAAATAAAATCAACCTTTATTTAAAAATAAAAATTAAGCTAAGTCAAATTTTAAACAATATAACATTTATCATAAATATTTACAAATCATATAGTTATTAATTTAAATAGATTTTTAAAAGCTTAATATTAATTTAAAACATAATTTCCTAATTACTCAATATTTTATTAGAATTTAAAAACAAAACTTTATTTATTCATTATTATTTAAGTCAAATTCCAAACAAAGATAAACTATAATATATATATATATATAAATATATACACATTATAATTTAAACATTTATTTTAGCATTTAAAAAGATAAAATCACAAATTAAGTATTTATTTAAATCTGATTATTAAACCAAATCATATTTTATTAATCAATATTATCAATATCAATTTAATTTTATATATAGATTATTAAATTGATATTGTCTAAAATTCCGAGATATCACAGCGATATTCCGTATTGGAATGGAATTGGTATTGTGCTAATGTTTGTGGATGTAGGGAAACAAGTTGGAGGGATCCAACTGGATTCCTCACCAGTATTTATTTGATTACAGATATTGTGATATTTGTTGATTATCATATTGATATATGATGTTTTGATGTCGTGATTGATATATTGTTGTTGTTGCATCATTGGGCCTATTTTGAAGTTTTAAAAATGTTAAAGTAACGATTTTGAATTTAAAAGGGTTTTAAAGTGATTTTTGAAAATATACGTTTTATTTAATTTTGGAATTGATTTATTTTAAATAAATATACGTTATAATATTTAAAGTTATAAAAGTTATGATTTTTGAGAAATATAACCGAAATGTGATTTTTGAAATAAATAGTTGAATAATTTATAAAATAGTTTAAATTGGGATTTTTGAATTATTATAAACGGTTTATATAAAAGGATTTATAAAATTGATTTTATAAATTAAAATATAGGGATTATGAAACGAGTTTTATTAAGTGTTAAAATGAAGTATAAATGGATTTCATAAGTGGATGAAAATTATAGATTTATAAATTGTGAAGTTATAAAATGAATAGATTTTTGTAAAATAAAAGATTATAAGTAATTAACTTATAAATCGGATTTTGGCATTTTAATTGAGACTTTCGAATAAGTATAAATGGTTTATAGATGAGATTTATAAAATATATATTTTATAAATCGAAATAATGGAATTATATCCACGATTTTCGACAGTGCATAATCCTTTAAATAAAATATGTAGAAATGTTGAATTTGGTTAACAAAGTATATTCACGATTTTGGACAGTGAATAATATATTAAATCAAATGGATATGCTTTGGAGAAGTGATATTATAAAACGAAGTTAATTGTTTTAAAGATGTTTTAGGATGGATTAACTATCGAAACCATAGATTTCAACATTCATTGTTGAAATAGACGTTTTCGAGAAATAAGGAAATGGTGGACTATAACACTGTTGTTATGGTAAATGATTTCCAAAAGAAAATGTTTTATATAGTATTGGGATTTATATATCTATTTTGAGTTCGAATCCCTATACTAGTGGTTTTGGGTTGTCGTAACGTTGTTTTACGCAATATTCGTTTTGACTCAAATAAATGTGTATAAGCACACGTTCTCTTTAAAAGAATGAAATATATACCTAATTGTAATTTAAGTATATTGAATATTTTCCAAGTGTTGAAAATAAATGGATTTTATCTTTTAAAGATAAATTGAAAATGAATATTAGAAATCGATTTGAAAACCGTATATTCATAGATATTTTGGAATTGTAAAAATCACTATGGAATTTATAAAAAAAAGGGAAATTTGTTTAAAAATAAGCGTTGATTTATTTTTGAAGTATGGAAATAAATTTACAAATTTGGAATGAAAATATTAAGTAAATCGGTAAGGATTTATTTAATTTGTTTAAATGAACCATTTTGAAATGAAAATGAATAAAGATTTGTGAATATATCTCGTGTAGGGAAACGATTTAAAATTTGTTTTCGAAAGTTGTAAAGGTGAAAAGTCATTTGAAATTGGTTTTCAAATGTTGACGTGTGGAAAATATATATCTTGTAAAGATATTTTTGGAAAATAAATAATTTGAAAAATTATTTGGAATCTAGTGATGTTGTGCATACCTATTGATAGTTAAATAACCGATTATCGATATTTACCTTTAAATGGGTACTTGTTGTGATTTGCTCGAACTTGAATGCCACACTTATTTTCAAAATAAGCGCTCACTATTCGGGTTAACCGGGAAAGGACCTTTGGGTCGTATAACCCATCCCTTGTGATACGTAGTTATGGATTGCATTTGAAGACCGGTGTTGAAGACCAGATATTTTTGAAAACGGAATGATTACGTCGAATGTTTCTGCATTGGCTGATCTCCGATATAGAAATTTATTACCCTTTGTGATGGGAAGCCTGGTCATGATTGGATTGCAAGGGCTTCTTTGGAAGTGCCTTCGGTTCCGTTCGATGTCGGAACGGACTTGTATGGATGTGTGTCCGACGTTACTATTTGAGATGTAAAGCTAGTTTCTATCAAATATATTTCTGTTGGTGGTGGAGAATTTATTCTCTTAGCTTAACACCTTTCTCTGAGACGTACGAGCTCAGAGGTTATGTAGTTGATAGTTACTAGTGATACATTCCCAAAATTGGTAATATGGCATACGAAGTATTGTTGAGCATTTGTTGAACAAAGCATAGCTTTTGTATAAAGCGTGACTTTGTGGACGAGACTTCGTCGGACCCCACACCCCGGAAATGGTCAAACAGGAAGGATGCAGCAAGGTTATTAGGGGGTAGCGCCCCTTTAGTGTATGTCATTCCTTCTGGATAGAGGTGGTATCATGGTATGGAGCCCAGATACTTAACTTATGTTGTCGCTGCAAATTTATTACTTTATGGTTGTTGGAATCGAGGATCCTCGAATATAGATCGGTTACGTTCGAGGAATGACATATTTGTGTCAGTAGTTACCCAGTTTTAAGGGTAACCCGTCCTTGTGTTGGCAGAGATCTAACCGTAATGTTAGGTTATGTTCTCGGGGTCGACTTTCCAGAGGCGTACCCATGTGGCAATGGGAAGTTCCTTGGCCTGACCATTTGTTGGAAATCCAAAGAAACAATACGAACCTTGCATGGTTTTAGTTGTCTGCCATTTACTTACGGTGGTCACCACTGTTTAGATGGTAGCTATAGTAGGCATACGATAATGGTTGTATGTTGGCTAAGATTTATATCTTTACTTTCGAAATGATTTTTCCTACACTATGCACTAGTAATAATATCAAATGTTTCTTTTTAATGCATATCAAGCATCTTTGACTATCATAAGGAGAAATCACATACGATTCTGCATTTGCATTGTGTGTGTGTGTGTGTGAGGGAGGCCTTATGGTAGTCTCATTTTCCAAAAAGCATTGCGAATCTATTTTAAAATATTCCATGGTTTGTTTTTATAGATAAACTGTTTTAAGTTCTCACACCAGTTCCATGACTGACTCAGAGTTTATTGTTCTCTTCCTAAACTCTGAGTGCCCACCAATTTCCACACGGGCAGTCTAGAGTCAGGTTTATCAGGATATTCTGGAATTCAGGGGTTGCTGGAGGCAAGCTGGATGGCATGACGTAGTCACTAGTATATAGTATTTCTTTTCCGCTGTTTGTTGTTGTAAACTCTGATAATGTAATGTAATATGATGTAATGTAATAACTGATATAGTTCTTTGTTTAAAGATTATTCATTTATCTATTATATGCTGTTCCACTGCGATTGTGAGATTCTGATATTGTTTTCTGTTTCTTCTTCTTTATTTCTCTCTACTTCTATCTTTTTCTTCTTCTTTAACCATAACATTTCAGTTTTTCGGCATTCGATCGCTTGGCAGTTGATACAGTGGACGTATTGATGTCGGTTTTCGAGCATCGAAAAGTCGCGATCGTTACATAGACCCTATTATAATATCAGAGGATTTCTATAAAAATTGTTTTAGCTATCTTAAGGTAAAAACCCGACATGTTTATTTGTGGCGTGGTCTTACAAGATGCTTTTGTTTTCAAAGGATTTTGAAACTTTAATAATCAATTTGTGTGTGATTTTATCACACTGGTATTCCAGACTGACTCGGGTATTATTTAACTATAATGCTCGGGTCAGACCGTGTATTATAGGATACAGGATATGATGCTGCGGAGCTCAGGAGACGAGCTGGATGACGATACGTACTTTCGTACTTGTTTTCTATATTACGCTGTGTTGATTGCGGTATATCCAGTTGTATGTTATTGATGTTGAACGGTGATTGATGTACTCTGATGATGTAATACTCTGATGATGTAATATATAAACAGATGTATTTAATTTTGAGTAAAAATCATTTATTGTCTATTATATTTTATTCCGCTGCGATGGTTAGATTCAGATGTTGTTTCCTATTTTCTTCTTCTACCTCTTCTTCTTTAACCCTAATGGTTGGTATTTCTGCACAACTTGAGTTGATTTAGGTAAAATAGTGTTGACTCAAGGGGTGCAGATTTGTGGGTCGTTACAGAACCCATGGCGGTGGCCGGTATTTTTGAGAGTGACAAGGTGGCGCGTGGCTTCTGGAGGGTGGGAGGCGCGTGGTACCGTTGGTGGCGAGGTGTCGGAGCTCCTCTGGCGTGGCGAGCGAGCCGTGTTGTGGCAGCGTCATCCCGTGTAGGCTCGAGTAGGAAGCGAACGCGAATAGTTCTCATGCCTGGGGAAAACGCGTGAGAAGACGAGTGACGTGGCTATGGGTAGGTTTATTTTATTTTGTTTTAATTTAATTTTTGATTTCAACTTGTTTAAGTCGAATAACTTTTATGTACGATATCCAATTCACGTGCGGTTTTCTCTGCTAGGTTCGTATTGGAATTTCAGACATTTTGGCGCAGGTTTGGATGGATTCCGAGACTGTTCAAATTTTGGTTTTAAATTGGATTTAAATTCAATTTTAATTCAAAAGGTGAGTGTTTTAACCCACTCACAACTTATAAAATTTCTTATGTTTGTTAAATTTAATTTATGTTGTGATTTTGCATTTATTTATGACTGTTTCGTATATTTTTAATCATCATCTCAGTTGATTGCATTTATTTAAATTAAATCGTTATTTAATTTATTATTGAATATAACTGCCAGTTAAATACTTATTATCTATTTTCAGTTATCTATTGATATTGATTGATAGTTGGATGATGGTTTGATGGATGTGTGATTTGTTGATGAATGAATGAAGTTTATTTTTATCATTAAAATCTGCAAGTTCTTTATTGATTTGTTATTACTGATTCGGGATTGTGGTTTGAAATGATATACAACCGCACATTTATTTTTAAATTGCGGATTGAGATGATAAATATCCGTATCACTTGACCATAGGATAGAAAATTTTATACAGAGACCGCGGTCCACATATAAAATATTTTGAAATGATTTCTTTGGTTTTGTAAAGAAATATATAATTTTATGAGATATTAATTTGGATATTTTATAAATGTTCTTTTATATATAGTTAAATTATTGGATTAAGCTATGAATAAAATTTGTTTACAGTATAAAATAAGTTTAATAACAAAGTTTGATTTATTAAATATATAATATGGATAAGTAATTACTTAAATTATACTTTAATATAGAGTTTATATTGATTTTATAAATCCAGGTTGAGATGATAGTTTAAAATTGATTTGAGATTTTATTTAAATAAGAGTTATATTCAATAAGAATCCATATAGAACTCATTGAAATTGAGATTTTAAAAGATTATTGTTTTTTTAAATTAATCTGGGTTTAAGGTGATTTAAGTGAATAAATTGAGGAATATTCAGTATTGAAATTTGAAGTTTTATTTAAAGGATATTGGATTTAGTAAGAAAATATTTCAAAACTAGATAATAGTAAAAGTGAAATTGGTGTATTTATGAATTATAAAATTCAGTTTTGAAATATTGAATATTTAAGCTTTGAATTATATTGAATTTGAAAGGGTTTATTTTGTGGATGTTTTAAAAATCGACAAAAATTTGGAAAAGTTATTTGGAAACTGAATTTAATTGAAATATATTATTTTTATTTCGAAGCGTTGAAATGTTTAAAATGTTATGATTTTGAAAAGGATATATTTGAAATAAAAATGATATCATATTGATTTGGGTTTTTAAAACGGAAACTATATCGTATTTATATAGTTTGATTTGGATATTATATTCTGGTTTTGAAGTATAAATTATTTTGAAATGACCGCGGTGTTATAATAACGTTTGGTTGTTGTAGAGACCAGGATCGGAAGTTGTCATACTCTCTGCCAACTTCGAAAACCACTTTAACAACCATGTACGCGGTGGAGACTCCAAAATGAAGTAGGATGGCGGCGGCGTTTCCTTTGAGGTAAATACGTGGACCCGACTCCCATGAGTTGGCATAAGGTGGCTAAAACAGGAGCGATCAACGAGCTAAGAAGGTAGCAAATTTTATCGGACGCATCCCTTCGATATTATACATTGACTTTTGGATTTATTCGGTGGCCACTTTTGATTTCCTTGATTTGGGGGTGTGGCTCGAGGTGGGCGGTAGCTGCGGCTATGCGTTACCACCGGCCCGGAAGCGTAATTGGTATATCTACCCTGGCATTGCCTAGTTGTGCCGTGTCACCTAGCCTAGCGTGCCTTATACCGTTTTGTTTTGTACCATACCCATGGAGTGCCCTTTGACGATGCCCGGTACGGGGGAGATTACGGTATTGTATAGACTGTGAAAATATAAAAGCGTGTTAAGGGCTATATGGGTAACCCCTTAATGCTATTTTCAGTATATTATACTCTACTTTAGACACTATTATAATAGCATATATTACTACATAGTAGATAGTTTAACGGATCCTTAGGAGATGTGAATCCCGAACATCTCTTAAGTTACCGCACTCATGTTAGACACTGGATAGGCGATGTCAAATCCCGTAAACATCTCTGACGCCGTTCCACTCATATTTATTTTCGTTGATTTAACTTACATAAGATCTTTTAGTTCTGACTCGAGTGTTTTGCCTTTTCAATTCGCTCAGGTAAGCCTGAGCATTTCAGGATTTGAAGACCATATTCTGGAGGACGAAGACGAAGATTTATTTTTATATATTCTAGTATTCCACTACTTTCACATTGTTCCGCTGCATTATTATTGATTATTCTCCGGTATGTGTAACTCTGATATCGTATTGTATAAGCAAAGAAAATCAAATGTTTTCGTAAAACGGCTTCATGAACTGTAATTTGGTTGTTATATTTTATCGTTCCGCTGCAAGATTCTATTTTGTTTTTTTCTTTCTCTACTTTTTCTTATTTACCCCATAACAATCCGCCCTTCTGTATGGTTTAAGTCTTACGTGTGTTGTTTATCATCAATTTAAAGCGTGCAAAAAGGTGGGACGTTACAAGAACAGTGTTTGTAATCAATTATGTTATTTAATATTGGAAGGAATAAAGATTTGTAATCCGTTAATGAATTTATAACGGGTATGAAATGTAAGGATGTTGATGTAAGCTAATAAATAATTAGTTTAGCTTAATCCCAATAAATTGAAATAACTATAAGGTCATAATTGGTTGTATTTAGTAAATTTGGAAAATAAATTTCAATAAATGTAATAAAGTATTAGAAATGTATATTTTTTTCATAAGATAATATAAAGAAATGAAAACTTGTGACCTATGTATGGAATAGTAACCAAAATAAGTGAAATAGTGTTAATGTAAGTAAACTTGTAACAAATTGAATGGACTCCCATGTTAATTGGAAATTTATATATGTTACAACTTGGTTATGAATTCTATATAAGATAAGCGAGTGGAAATATTTTAGTTTGTTTATAAATGAAATATAAGAAACACAAATGTAAGTATTGAATTAATTAATGAAATAATAAAGTGTTAATGACAATTAATTTAAATTTGTGATTTATATGGAATTATAACCTGTGTTGGTAAGTAATAAACTTATAAATGTAAGTAAAGGTAAATAGTGACAATTAATATATGTTATTTATTTATTTAGCATGTTAGATAAAATTGTGAAACCAAATTTCAATTAAAGGAAATTAAGTAGTACGTTAATTGGAATTAAGTTAAAATGGAAGAATATTAAGAACCAAGATTTAAAAGCAACGTTAATTATATTCTTATTTTAATAAAGACTCGAATAACAAGGGTAAGAATTTAATAAATTGGATTAATTAAAATTAAATGAAATTAAAATATCTAAATATTACGGTAATTTAAAACTAGATGGAATGTGAGAATATTGGTGTAATAAATTTGAATCCAATATTAATTTCGTCTGTTTGATGATAATGAATTTAATAATGAGAGTGAAAATTAAATTCAATGGAATTATTGAAAATTTAATTTATAATTTCTGAATTTAACGAAATTGTAATTTAACGCTGAAATTGATGATTGAATCAACATTTATATAACATCTAAATTTTTTTTAAATTTGCATAAATGATTAAGAAATATAGAAGTGATAAAAATTGTCAATTATAGGATTGAAATTAAAAATTGGATTTAATTAATTAATTATTAATTTATTTAATTAATGTAAAAATAGCCATTTTGTTCACTGACTCGGATTTCGATGAAACAAGTTTCATCGGATCCGTAACGGTGAATTATTGTAGGATTTCATTTCATAGCGATCGGACTTGGCGTTTGATCATACGGACTCGAAATGCCTTGAAATCAATGAAATTGAAATCAATTGAAATCGATTTGAAATAAATTGACTTTAGCATAACTTTTTCATATGATGGAATTTGGACTTGAAACTTGTTCCATCGCGTTTTAAACATTTTAGAACATCTATTTTGATATATGGGTTGACCCAATTTTGTTCTGGAGTCGAAACGGGCTTTTCGGGCCATTTATCGTTCAATGCGTTTATAAATCGTGTCCATCCATTCTAATTTCGGCTTTGTCTATAAACACCCTGTTATAAACCCTAATTCATTTCTTATTACTCATTTATGTACGTTCTACTAGGTCCTCTTTTTAATGGCTGCAAACACTAATTCCCAAATACAAATCCAAATCAAATCCAAAGCCAAAAATTAAAACTCTCCAAACAATATCATATTTTGTATCATCGGAAAGCTCTCGAAGAGCGCATCTCAATTCAGCTATTCTTTTTTGATCTGAGTTTGCATTTGACCAGGATTGCTCGAAACAGTTTCGGCCGTTCATCACTTGATGATGAACTTCTTCTGATCGGCGAATCGAGGACATGATTGTGTGGAGAGTCGAACGTGTATTACTTCGACGTAGTTTGTTTGGTAATTTGATGGTTAGATCGAGCGAAACAATTCGGTTAGGTTAAAAGATTTTTTCGACGGTCGGCTTGACTTGCGTGCTTTCGGCGGCGAGAGGGTTGCCGTGAGGTCGTGTGTGGAGTGGCGGCAAGCTTTCGGTGGTCGCGGTCGGAAGGAGGCGGCGCGACGAGGGTTTATGGCGGTGGCATCAGGTAGGGTGCGATTCTATAGCTAACGAACAAGATGCGTGTAGGGTTTCTTGGGAAGATGATGCTGACGTGATAAAAGATGAAAGGGTATTGTTTTATTTAATTTAATTTAAACTGTAATTGTTCTAATGCTTATAACTTCCATATACGAGGTCGGATTAACGCGCGGTATGTTCCGCTGCGTTCGTATCGAAACTCCAGTGATTCTAATGCTAGTTCGGGCAAATTCTGAAACGTTCAATTTTTGGTTTAAATTGGATTTAAATTCAATTTAAAATCAAAAGGTGAGTGTTTTAACTCACTCACAATTTCTAAAATTTCTTATGCGTGTTTAATTTATTTCTGATGTGATTAGAAACTTATTTATTGCTGTTTGGTGTATTTTTATCATCATTCCAGTCAAATTTAATTTATTGAATTAAATTATTATTCAATTTTTATTGCATATAAACTGCCAGTTAAATTAATCTATTATTGAATATAAATTGCCAGTAATTACTTGTATTTATTATCTATTCTATATTGATGTTATGGTTTGAATTGGATGATGATTGTGATAAATGATTGATGATTAATATTGGGTGAATGGATGCTGTATTTTATATTGTTATAGTCTGCAAATTGTTATGCATTTTTATTTCATTCGGGATTGCGGTTGGTAATGATATATAACCGTATTTTTTATGTTAAATTATAGATTGAAATGATAAATATCTGTATAACTTGACCACAGGCTAGAAAATTATATACAGACACCGTGCTCTATATATAAAAATATTTTGAAATGATTTCTATGGTTTTGTAAAGAAATATATGATTTTGATGAGATATTGATTTGGATATTTTATAAATGTTCTTCTATATATAGTAAAATTCTTGGTTTAAGATATGAATAAAATTTGTGTTAAAGTATAAAATACGTTTCGTAATAAAGTTTGATTTTATTAAAATGTAATATGGATAAGTATTTACTTAGATTATATTTTAATATAGATTTATATTAATTTTTATAAATCAAGGTTGAGAAGGTAGTTTTGAAATTAATTTGAGATTTTATCTAATTAAGAATTGTATTTAATAATAATCCTTTTGGAACTTACTGAAATTGAGATTTTAAAAGAATATGGTTTTAGAACTTAATTCGGGTTTAAGGCGATTTAAGTGAATAAACTGAGGAATATTATGAAGCTTTATTTGAAGGATATTGGATTTAGTAAGAAAATATTTCAAAACTAAATAATTATAAAATTTAGTTTTGAAATATTGAATATTTAAGCTTTGAAATATATTAAATTTAAAATTTAGAAATTCGGGTTGTTTTGGAATTGATTTGTGAAATTTAAGAAGCTAGTTTGTTTTATAAAAATATTTTAATATTTAATCCATATAAGGGTGGAAGTTATGTTTCAAAGTTATTAATTTCAATGTATTACGTTTTGGAAGTGTTATAGTTTTAAGTCTTTGGTTTCGAAATTTTATAACTTTGAAATACTATGATTTAAAATGATATCATATTGATTTGGTTTTTAAAACGAGAAGGATATCGTACTTATATGGTTTTGAAATGAATATTATATCCTGGTTTGAAGTATAATTATTTTGAAAAAACCGCGGTGTTATAAAAACGTGTGGTTGTTAAAGAGACCGGGATCGGAAGTTGTCATACTCTCTGCCAACTCTACAAACCACTTTAACAACTGTGTACGCAGTGTAGATTCCAGAATGAAGTAGGACGGTGGCGGCGTTTCCTTTGAGGTCCCGTGAGTTGGCATAAGATGGCCAAAACAGGAGCAATCGACGGGCTAATGAGGTCATTCCTCTAATCGAACACACTCCTTTGATATTATATTCTGACTTTGAGATTTATTCGGTGGCCACTTTTGATTCTTTTGATTTGGGGGCATGGCTCGAGGTGGGCGGTAATAGCTGCTACGCGTTACAACCGGCCTGAAAGTGTAATTGGTATGTCTACCCTGGCATTGCCTAGTTGTGCCGTGTCACCTACCCTATCGCGCCTTATACGAGTTTGGTTTTCTCCCGTAGCCCATGTGGTATCCTCTGGTGGCTTCCCGATCAGGAGGGACCATGATATTCGATGGACTACTAGGACTATTACGTGTTAAGGGCTATATGGGTAACCTCTTAATGCTATTAAAAAGTAAGTTAATTTTACTATTAGACATTATTATAATAGCGAATTATTACTGCATGGTAAATAGTTTAACGGATCCTTAGGATATGCGAATCCCGAGCATCTCTTGAGTTACTACACTCACGTTAGACACTGGATAGGAGATGTCAGATCCCAAACATCACCGATGCCGTTCCACTCATATTATTTATTGTTGATTTAACTTACATAAGATCTTTTAGTTTTGACTAGAGTGTTTTGTCTTTTCAATTCGCTCGGGTCAGCCTGAGCATTTCAGGACTTGAAGACTTAATTTCTGGAGGACGAAGATGAAGATTTTATTACTATTATTTATTACATTATTCCACTACAGTCATACTGTTCTGCTGCATTGTTATTGATTATTCTATGGTATGTGTAACTGTGATATATATTGTATAAGTATAATCAAATATTGTGTAAAACAGCTTCATGAACTGTACATTTGATTACTATATTTTATCGTTCCGCTGCAAGATTCTGCTTAGGTTTTCCTTTCTCTGCTTTTTCTTATTTACCCTATAACAATCCGCCCTTCTGTATGGTTTGAGTTGACATGTGTGTCTGCCTAAACGTACAAAAAGGCGGGACGTTACATAGGCAAGTGGGCGAAGGCTGGGAGAATGGCTGATGTGTCAGAGCTAGGTGAAAGAAGAAGGGGCATGGTGGGGTAGAGGGATTGAAAAAAGAAGATGATGAGAGGAGGTCTAATGTGAAGGAGCAGGCACGATTTTGAGAAGCCAAATGAAAATGACAATGTAAAGGCTAGAGACGAGAGAAAAATTGCAAACGAACCAATACTAATAAAAGCTACCGATGGAAATACAAAAAGTCATGTGTTGAATTTAGTGAACATAAATGTTAGAAGCTATTGGTTAATATACGTTGGAATATGAAAGGTAAGGGAAGCTGAAAAAAATCGAATGCCGAACCGATATGAAATTGTTTTTCGTAGATTGCACCTCACTATGGACTCCGAAATACAGAAGTGAATATACCACAGAGATTAGCATGATGAGAAGATCAAAATGGTATATGGATATTAGTGTTACGATCATCTGGTCAAAAGTCGATAATTGGTACCGAAAATGCTGCAAATCTGTCGAAAATAAGATAGACAAAGCAATAGCAGTTCAAATTTAATGAAACGAAATATGACGTCTCACTCATAAGATCATTTACAAATTTATTGTATAAAAGTATTCAGATTTGGAAAATATTTTATCATCATCAATTATTAACTGATTTAAATTGAATAGAATTACACAAGAAAATAAACTTCAATATTATGTGATGAAAATTTACCATTTGTTATGTTTAACTAGACGTATTTCACATATTAAATTTTTATTTCAAAATTAAATTATTTAAAATTTCACAAAAATTCAGTTAAATATACTACTAAAACAAATAAAATTATATAAAAAAATTATGGGTCGTTACATTGTCCCCTACTCAAAATTTTTCGTCCCCGAAAAGGAAAGAGGCAGGAGAATAGAAACAACCAGAAAGGAAAATAGATTGAAAAAAAATAGAACAATTAATTTAAAAACCATATAAATTTCAATTTAAATTAATTTATATTTAACAATTTATTTTAAATTCAAAATATTTCATTAAGTTGATTTTATTTTAGTTTTATCAATTCTCTCAAACAAAATTTATTCTCATTTATTCATTACCTATTATTCAATTTTTCCTCAATTAACACTTCTATAAACATAAAATTAAGTGTAAAACATTTAATATAACCACTCAGTTTTATTTATAAATTCTTTTAACATCATTTTACATTGTAAATTATTCAATTACATATTCAACTTCTGATTGATTTAGGTAAGTTATATTGGAATGTAATTGAATATTATACAAGTAAAATTTCTAATTCAATTATTTCAAATTTAAATGTTCATTCAAAATTTTGACTTTATTTCGAAATCATCCTTTAATATGAAATTTAAGAATTAAATTTTCGATTAACTTCAAACAATTTAGAGATACATATATATATACACACTATATCTATCAAATCCGGTCTAAAAATCATATACTAATATATATTATAAATTAAGTCATACTTTAGAAACTCAAATCAACTTAATTTTCCAAATCAAAAGTGAAGGAAAGCTACGAATTGGTCTCTACACTTCGAAAATCGAAAATGAACATCGATGATGCGACCACCATCACCGAAATTATTTTCCAGCGATAAAAGAGGAGAGCACTGATTTAAACATTTCAAAATTCTTTGGAAAAAATTTCTATTCGAAAATACTTTCAATAATATGTATTTCAAAACCTTAAAAACCAAAGTTTGGAATCACCGGAAATTTAAATTCTCAAATTCTTAATTTATATTCATTTGAATTCCAAATCAAATTTATAAGCCAAGTTTTATCATTTCATTTATTTATATCATGTGGCAATAGTAATTGGTTTACAGAATAACAAATGAAAATCAAAACCAATTCAATTAACTATTTAACTTCATAACATTATATATATATATATATAATCATAAAAAATTATTTCATTTTGAAAACAATTGTGTCAGTTTACTCTGTTTAAGTGTTTGAAATTCCTATCGATAGAGTTGATCAGACGAATCGATCGAAAACCCAAATCAACATTAACAACACAAACTACACAACATGGAAAACATTTGTATATTAATTATAAATGCCCTCCCTCACTCAATGCTTCAAAATGGATTTCAAAATAAGGATAGAGATTCAAATTTAGAGAATCCTAATCAAAAGTGAATTCTAACTAGAGGATGGGCTCGGGATGAAGATAAGAGGATTAAATAATCGAAATAGAAAGTGGATAGACTTATATAAATCGCGGACAACCTTAAACGGTTCAACATTGATTTTAAAAATAAGACCTATGCAGAATTCTAAAGCAAATCAACATTCGATCGCAAGAGATAGAATTCATGCATAGTAGGAGATGGATAGCATCGTAAACCGAGGAACAGAAATCCTTGGTGAATCAATGCTTGTTATAAATGAGTTTCACCCCTTTACAATCATTCAGTGGAGTTATGCGATGCTCCAGAATCAAGAAGAATAAAAATAGGGGTGACAAGAATAGATTTCAGAACAAGTGGGAGAGTTCCAAAATTCAAAGGTAACCGAATCAAAAAGGAAGAGATTCAAGCACAAAGGAAAGTAATTCTGTAATTAAATCTACTACATATGCTATGTTTTGCCTAAAATCAAAGCTCTGACACCACATGTTACATCCTGGTATTTTCAATCATTCGCATTCGCATACATCGGACTTGAATTGCTCAAAATATCATATTGTTAATTATATGTGGCAAAACTTAAGATATACAGTAAATACATAAGTCAAAGAATCACAAACATAGAGTAATATAACAGTATGCAGTGGAAACAAAATGAACAGTAGTTCATGAAGCTACTATACATATAACAGAGTTCAAAATGATACGCTAGAAGTTTCAAATACAATAGTCAATTACAAAATCTGAATATATAACTGGAGTTAACTGAATAACCGAAAGCTGAAAAGATGTAGATGGATCTCCAAGCGAAGCTCCAACTCCAAAGGTGAGTCTCAAAAGTTGTGTCACTCAGTCTGACCCGAGCGTAAAGTAAAACACAAAACACTCGAGTTAGGATTAACATTCATATATTAATAAATCTAGCTCAAGTGAAATAACAACTGAAATACAAGAAACTCAAAGTATATTTGGGATTACCATCCTCTAAGGATCCGCTAAATTATCTACTATGTAGTAATATACGCTATTATAATAATGTCTAAAGTAAACTATTAAAATAGCGTTAAGGCGTTACATTTCCCCTTTAACACATTTTATAGTGCCAACGGTCTATACAGTACCGTAATAGCTCCAGATCGGGAGGCTACCAGAGGATACTCCATAGGTACGACACAAAATAAACTCATAGAAGGCATGCTAGGGTAGGTGACATGGCACAACTAGGAAATGCCATGGTAGATATACTAATCACCCTTACGGGCTGGTGGTAATGCATAACAGCCACTACCGTCCACCTCGAGCCACACTCCCAAAAATCCAAAGGTGCACACCAAGTCAATCACAAAGTAGTAAAATGATATACGAAGATGTGTGTCTGATCAAAGAAGCTACCTCACTTGGCCCGTCGATTGCTCCTGTTTTAGCCACCTTATGCGAACTCACGGGAGTCTAGTCCACGTATATACCTGTAACGACCTGACTTTTTGGACAGTTTAAACCGACGATCAAATACACATGCCGGTTCCAAAACCATTCAAAAGGGCAGATGGTTATTGGGGTAATTAAGAAAAAAGGGAAGGAGAAATAAAGGAAATGAAACAACACAGAATCTCACAGCGGAACGATAAAATATAATAGTCAAATAAACAGTTCATGAAGTTGTTTACTATACTTTGACAATTATTTATACAACATTTATCATAGTTATACATATACAACAGAACAAATAAAATAATGC
The DNA here is from genome assembly GCA_030765085.1 of Allium cepa. Lineage (NCBI taxonomy): Eukaryota > Viridiplantae > Streptophyta > Magnoliopsida > Asparagales > Amaryllidaceae > Allium > Allium cepa. The sequence goes on from CM060939.1 coordinate 325,176,471, forward strand.
AGCAGACAGCATGATGCATAGATAATAATAGTAATAGTGTACCAAATCTTCGTCTTCGTTCTCCAGAATAGATCTTCAAAAATCTGAAAACTCAGGACTGACCCGAGCGTAATGAAAAGACAAAACACTCTAGTCAGGACTAAAATATCCTTATGAAAGTTAAATCAATCGTAAATAAATATGAGTGTAACGGCGTTAGAGATGTTTACGGGATTTGACATCTCATATCCAGTGTCAACGAGCGTGCAATAACTCAAGAGATGTTACGGGATTTTCCATCTCTTAAGGATCTGTTAAACTATCTACTATGTAGTAATGTACGCTAAGTAGATAATGCCTATCAGTAATATAAAGTATCAAAATAGCGTTAAGGCGTTACCATAATCCCCCTTAACACATTTTTATAATGCCATAGTCTATACAGCACCGTAAGCCCCACCGTAAACTGGTGGTTATCAGAGGGTGCCCCATAGGTATAACGCAAAACATAACGTAGTGGTCGCGAATAGGATAATCAGTATGACAAGGTACATGAGGCGATACCAACTAGGATACAAGTAGTTGCGTGATCTGGAATGATGTTGAGCATAGCCAGCAGCTACCCCAGCACCGCGAAACAACACTCCCAAATCAAGGGGTGCACCCAAATCGAATCACAAATGGAATAGATATGGTATCGATGAAGTGTGTCCGCTAGAGATGGCGAACCTCAATGGCCCGGCGCGGCTCCTGTTTTAGTCATGTCAGGGGTCATCCAATATCGTTCTCTTTCTTCAATCATCGCATTCACCAAACCATGCACTTCATTCTGGATCAACACTTTGCATATAATAGTTATTAAAGTGGTGTTCGGTACCGACAGAGAGTATGTCCATATCTGATCCCGGTCTCTTTAATAACTACGTATTATTACACCGTTGGCTCCTTTACATTTCAAATCGGTTCATAATTGATATCAAATATCCTATTCGCTTCAAAAATCAAATCCATTTCAAATATCATCCTATTTATTCAAATGTAAGATTCCGTTTCAAAAATAATTTTCCGCAACAATATCTCATTTCGATTTCAAAATCATTTCGAATTTCAATTTAGGTTGCAACTTCATTTAATCCAATTCGTATTCAAATTCAAGATTTAAACATAAACATTTCACCTTATTAACCAGCTTGAAATTTTTAGAAAATAGTTTAAGTAGTTTAAAAGTAGTTTTAAATAATTAAAATAGTAAAAGACACTTAAAATCTAAAATGGATTTAAAATAGATAAATTAGTTTAAAATAATTTAAATTGGGTTAAGTAGATTAAAATAGTTTAAGTATTCAAAATGGTTTATATAACTGAGTAATTTGGAAAACAAAATAAAACAGCTTCAAAACCAAACCATTTCAATTATAACTTCCCACTTCAAACAATTTCAATTTCCCTTCTACCGATTCAATTTCGATTTCAATTCAAAACAATGTCAACTTTGACTTCAAATCAATTCAATTCTACATTCTCCTTCAATTAATCAATTTCAGTTTATATCGATTCGGAGTTTGATTTTTTCAAAATATCAATTTATAATACTTAACAAAATTATCTTTCAATATTCAAATTTAAAACCCAATTACAAATATGATTCAATTTCAAGCTCGATTTCAAAATATCTTTTTATATCGCTTTTACTTAGTAATATTCAAAGCTCGAATTAAGGTTAAATCGTTAAACAAATCAATTTACGAAATTCAATCATATCCCCATTTTTAAATTCCAAAGTCTCCACTTTAATTATTTAACAATTTCTTTTAACCAAATTTTATTTCAACATTCCAAACTCAATTTTTCGATAAATTCGATTTTTATAAATTGATTTCTATTTATAAATTTTAAATCAAAACATTTAAATAAATTTCAAATCGACGATTTTAAAATTATTAATTTAGCCAATTTGGTGTCCGTATATAATTTTCTATCCTATGGCCAAGTAATTATTTATTTCAATTAAATGTCAGGGGTGAATATATATCACTTAAATCAATCACAGTGTCATATATATGCATAACAGTATATATATAAGCAAATAAACATCCAAATATTTAAATATCAACCAATGACATCCGTTGAAGTACATCATCCAATAGACAATACAATTTATGGCAATTTCATAGTTATCAATGCCAGGTAATTTAATCGCAATTCAATTTTTTTTCAATTTAACTGTCAATTTAATTTTCAACGGTAAATTCAAACGACAATCTATATGACAATTAAATTTTATCAAACAACAACAAATAAAAATCATAACACTTCATAATGTCAAATTTAACTAGCATAAAGATATTTAGTACGTTGTGAGCGTTATAAAACACTCACTTTGATTTCAATGTAGTTCCAGCGTTTTAATTCGAATAAAATTAAACGAGCGTTTAATTTTACCCGAAATTTCCACTAGCTCCAAACGATTCTAATCTAGCTCCATAGTGTAGTGCTCGACAAAACGATTGCAACGCAATTTGTTTCGTCCAAAACGGACCTCGTATGAAAGAGTTGCATCATTTTAAAGATCGTACAATTTAATAAATAATTAATTTACAATTCTTATTTTAAATTTCAAACCCAGATTATCTCGGTCGTTCAATGCTCTTGCCCCAGATCTGGGCCGCGTGCATTCAATTGCTTCTCCCTCCCAGGCTACGTGAAAATCACGTACGAACCAATTAGCCGCCAACTCCTCTCCAATTATCGCTCCCCATACTGTAACGACCCTGAATTTCCGATCCGATTTAAAGTTGTAAATTCATCGTTTTAATGAATAAATTTTGAAAATTTATAAACGATCTCAATTTGCGTCCAAACTTTATTTATGACATACGTCTAGTTAGATATGGACATAGAAAAAGTTTCGTCGAAAAATATTACAGTAAACTTCGTTCGCGTTTTACTGTATATCAGTCCATATAAAGCTGCGTAAAATTTATCTTCCAAATCCAAATATTTTTACACAGTTATGTTGTAAAAATTATTCTGATCATGATTATGAAATTCGTTTCGTCAAAAACTGTCATCGCCTGCTCTGTTTAAATTGTTTTACAAAACGCGCAATTTTAGCGGCGTAAATGCGAATTTTATAAAACCATCGTATCGCAATAATCTGTATACCGTTGGAATCGCCCCGTCGCACTGATCATAACGGTATATTTATTTGCGCAAATCGAAGTCCGACATAATTTGTCGCGTTAATTAAATCGTTTTGAAACGGACCGGTTAAACACGTTACAGCCCAAAAATTCTCTACCCGTTACAAAAGAATTGAAAGAAATAAAATTGCAGCTGAATGGGCATGTGATTGGAAGGTGAAGTGTGAAGAGTTGTGAAATAAATTAAGACGTTGGAACCCAAGAGGCTATTATTCACGGTACTAGTTAAAGCTTTCAGCATATTTCATTTTCACATTTCCATCTTCTACATGTTCATTCGAAACTTTCCCAGGTAATCACATCCCTCTTCTCCTTTCTTCTCATCATATTTTTTACTTTCTGTATAAAAAAAAAAGCGATGGCCGAGCAAATCACGCACCTTCCCTCTCCATTCTCCGCCTCCAGCTCACCCTCTTCACCACCGTTCCCGTCATTACGCCCTCCACCTCAGCACCATTCCTCCCTAAACAATCACCGCGCCCATCACCTTTAGCCCTTGCCTAGCCAATCGAGTATGCGTTGTGTGCTGGGTGTGCATATGGGTGTACACGTGTGTGCGTAGAAGTTTGTGTGTGTTTGTGAAGTAAATGCGTGCATGTATGTGAGGGTGGAGGAAGAAAGAGGATGGTGAGATGTTGCATGCGTATGTTGGAGGTTTGCAGGAAGTGAGGGAAGGGTGGTTGTTGCATTATTTGAAGTATGCATGCATATATTGTGTCTCAGCAAGCAAAAAAAAAAAAAAGGTTTTGATGAAACAGGCCATCTGTAATTATATGCATGCATGGGGAGGTACGTGTAAACTATGTACATTCAAATGGAGGAAATGAGTTGCATTTGTGGTTCCTGGGCAAAGAAGGTTGCATGTATTCCATGCGTAAAAGGGGGGGTCTAGGCCTCTGTTGAATTGAAAATATAGTACAGAAAAAAAAAAAAAAAAGAGGAAAAAAAAGGAAAAGAAAAATATGAAATTGAACGGTATCGTTTGGTTGCCAAAATAGTAACCGTTTTCTTTTCCTTGTTGTTGCAGCAACCAACTGAATCCTTTTGCGGCAGCACCGATCTTCAGCTTTCGCTCTTTTCTCCATCGTCGGTAAGCTCATTTATATAAATTTATAAATTTTATACAAACGTCCATTGTATTAATATCGTTTTCTTTTGTCGATATTACAGTGTTCGTTGTTCGTGTGTACCGACTTCTTTCGTGCTTCTTCTTGCTTCGTCGTCAATTTCTTTATCCACGAAAGGTGAAATTAATTTTCACGACATATATTCTTATGTTAGTTGATTGCTATACGATATGATTTGGATGCTATTTGTGCTAGTGACATTAAATTGCAAGTAATTTGACATAGGATAGTTAATAAATTAAACGTATTATATTTGTCGAATTTGATTTGTACACCTGACACCTTTCATATGTTAAATTAGGTTAGTCGAACTTGAACCTTTAATTTATAATTGATGTAGAATTTGATAATTACCTTTGAACCCATGAGCGTAGTTTGGATTAATTGTTGTAACATTTAAAATGGAAATTAAAATTGAACGACCAAGTGAAACCGTAACATAATAATCTTTAATTTACACGAAATGATAGTGTAGATTCTAGAAATAATTATGTTAATTTACATAAATAACAAATGTAAATTAATACGATTATTTCGGGATTATTTAAATAAATTGTTAAATTGTTTGTATGGATGCAATTGCTTGTTTATTTACTTTGACACCATCCCAGTATTCACACTGCAAGTTCCCTTTGTATGCTTTGATTTTGAATTGAAATGGAATCGGGTTGAAATGATAAATACCCAACTAATTTTGACTTAGGATAGAAAATTAAATTAAACTGATTGGTCGATGTTTTGTGTAACAACCCGCATATTTATCGAGTTTGTATTTAAATATTTTATTTAAATAGTAACTCGTTAATCGGATTTTGGTCCGAAAAGCTACTTTTTGCAAACGGTCAAATTAGGACTCGAGACCACTTCCATTGAGTTCGAAATGTCGTTTACAACTTTTTAAGTATAAACATCGATAGGTTTGGGGTTAGTGAAATTTCACTAACTTTTCCCGCTTTGGACTTTGGGTTAGTTTAGCCTATTAAGCCCAAGTTCCAACCCTCTTCTCCTCACTCTTCATAAATTTCCTAACTAATCAAGCTTTGGCATTAATGGTGGAGGGAATGGGAAATTAAAATTCCAAAACTCAAATTCAATTGCAATCCATCTTTCTACTCCAAATTCAAGAAGAAGACATTGGATTCAAGCTTCTTGTGCTTAGATAGAAGAAGGATTGATTCTTGCTTGCTTAAAACTTCATTTTCATTGATATTTGGTTCAAAGGTGAGATTTTTATCTCACAATTCTAGCTTATAACCATATTGGACTGTTGGGAATGATTCCCTATCACTTTTGCATGCATATTAGCATTTGGTTTGGATTGGATTGGCGAAAAACTCCAATTTTTAGTGTTTTTGGTGAAAAACTGCTCTTAGGTCGTTCTGTCTTCATTAGGTCGCTCGGGGTGGAAAAGTCACGGCCTTCGTATTTGATTCACTCGGTTTTAGGTCGTAGGTCGCAAGCCTTTTAGGTCGTAGGTCGCGAGCCCTATAGGTCGTAGGTCGCGAGCCCTATAGGTCGTTCGGCCTTGTTCCTTCATTAGGTCGCTCTGCCTTATTAAACCGATAACTCGCGAACCTCTTAGGTCGCTCAGCCTGTTCGTCCACTAGGTCGCGTAAACCACTTAAGTCGCTTGCCCCTTATTTTCTTTAGGTCGTTTGAGTGTTAGGTCGCGAACCCATTTTAGGTCGCATAACCTTAGACCCTTAGGTCGCGAGCAGTTAGGTCGTTAGACCTAGGTTGCCTTATCCCCTTAGGTCGCTAGGTCGCGACGTTTTAGGTCGCTGCATCCTATGCCTCTATAGGTCGCTCGACCTCGTTTATGACCATAGGTCGCCCATCCCCTCTTCGTTAGGTCGCTCGGCCTTGCCTTCCATTTTTAGGTCGCGACGTTTTTGGTCGTTAGGTCGCGACGTTTTAGGTCGCTTGACCTTGTTTTCCTCTAGGTCGCATGGCCTTTAGATCGTTAGGTCGCGAGCGTTAGGTCGTTAGACCTTACCTTCCTTAGGTCGCTTGACCGGTTAAACCCTTAGGTCGCTCAACCCTACTACCATTACTAGGTCGTTTGGCCATAGCTCGTTAGGTCGCATGACCTTATAAACCGATAGGTCACATGACATTATAACCCTATAGGTCGTTGGACCTTTGACTCGTAGGTCGTTGGACCTTATCCCGATAGGTCGCTTGACCCCTTGGACTCCTAGGTCGCAACCCTTAGGTCGCTCGACCCTATTCCCCTTAGGTCGTTAGACCTCATTTTGTCTTCACTAGGTCGTACCGTTTTGGTCGGGGCGCTGCCCCGCACCCCGCCGGGGGCGCTGCCCCCTGGACCCCCGCGACCTGACCGGGCAGGTCGAACCCCGTAAGCGGTGGCGTTGCCCCCGCACCCCCACCTTGGGGGGTTGCCACCCCCCCGGACCCCCCCTCCGTAGGGGATCTTATCTGAAAAATATTCAACAGAACTTGCTGAGCTGATTTCCTTGGATTTTTATCACATCTTCGAATGTGACCTTGTGATTGATTGTTTCTACAATCGCTTCTGTGATTTGTCACTTTAAAATATAAAGGTTTCAAAACTAGTAGTAAATATCAAAAATCTTTCAACAAAATGATTTAAACTCTATTTTTAATAACAAAGCTCTTTTCTTAAACCGTTTTCCAATCTATTAGTATATACAAGCCTTTACCTCACTCGGATGAGAAATCTAATTAAACGACTTAGTAAAACAAGTGGTATGAAACGCTTGCGTTCACTTCGTCGGTTAATTCTTGGACTTGTTCGATTGAACCTCTTGTGACAATTTTATTAGTGAAGATTTACAGTTTGTTCGTAAATATTTAAGTTGAGCAAGTGGTTATGGGACATGAAGCTAAACTTCTATATTTACTAGCTTAGTGTAATTGACACTTCTCGTTGATCTTGATGATCGCTTTATGAATTAGACTAGCAATTGCGCGATGTCTCTTTCATTGCAAGGTTAGACTAGACACCACTTGTGTGATTCCATTCACACATACCTTTCTGCTTTTTGGTTAGTCTTGACCTTAATCTGTGTGATTCCATTCACACTGTGGGGTAGCTCCCCTTGGTCTTCGGACCGTCATATGATAGGCCTCTTTCCCTTTTTATGATTTCTGGATTTCTCGTGTTGATTTCTGGAATTTATGTCATTGACTTGTTATGAGTACAAGTTTAGGGTATGATGCCCTCTTCGAATCTTTGGGAAGATTCTTGTGATATTGATTATCTCTTATTGATTGATCTTCTGTTGATCATTATTTACATACTTATAGTGGTATGTCGTTATGGATGTTTATGTTTATGCCATATCTTTTATGTTATATCATGTCATCTGATATTTATAGCTAGACTGATCCGTTTATTATTTTCTTAAATAATACTCGGGTCAGACCGAGATGTTACAGGTGCTTCTGCTTGACTTCTTCCCAGGGATTCATCACTCTGACTTTTGGCTAACTGTTTAGATTAGCAGTTTTTGTTGTATACACTTGAGATATAGACTCATAGTTGTATTCTTTTGTATAGCACGTGTTGCTATTCTTTTGTATTATCGTGGATCTTAATGACCACTACTCTGATGTACACTTTCATGTGTTAGTTATATATTCATATCTTCTTCCGCCTTTGTGATATGGATATCTGTGACTGATTTGTGATATGATTATTTCTATGTTTGTTTCCGAAGATTATTTATAGCCACCGTGTGATAAGCAATTACATGGATGGTCGCTCCTCAACAGCCTTATTCTCTGTGCTAGTTGACAGTACTACTCCGGAGTGTTCTTGGCTAGCGTGGGTATAGAGGTGGGGCGTCACATTTTGATTTAAAATAAAATAAAGTTTTATTCGACTAATAACTAAGTTTTGAAACAAAATTGGAATTTAGAATTTTAATGAATGTAAAATGAATATTTGAAATTTGAACAAATAATTGACAAAAATATTGTTTTGAAATTAAATAAATTAATAATTAAATTTGGATTATTTGATAATAAATTTGAAATTGAAATAATGAAGCTTGAAATTAAAAATAGTTGATTTGGAATCAAGTATTGGAAATTTATTAATAATTGAATTTGGAATTATTAATAACGAAGTTGAAATTAATTAAAATTTAAGTTTTAATTTATTTATAATTAAATTTGAATTATAAATGAATAAGTTTGAAATGATTTATAATTAAGATTTGAAACTATTAAAATCTGATAAGGTGAATTATTTAACGATTTAATTAAATTGAATAGTATTTACTAAGTGAAATTGAACAAGTGAAACTAAGTTTCTTAATTGGATTTTGAAATTTGTAACTAAAGGAATGATAAACGAAATGAATTTCTTAATAAAAGATTTAACGCGCTTTATCGAAATAAATGGAAGACTGGTAATTTGAAAATTTGATTTAACAATTATAAAATTAAGTTGTAAGTTTGATAATGAAGTGAACATAAGGAAATGTAATGAATTTGAAATATAATTGAAATTGTTTAAGAAAAATTTTGTTAAATAAATATTGAATGGAATTGATAATTGAATTCAAATCGATTTGAACGATAAAATAAGTTAAATGACTTTGAAATGAACTTATAAACGAAATTTTGGAAACCGATTTAGAAAGACTAACGAACGATGATTTACAAATTGAAATTTAAAATTGAAATTGATTTGTTTGAAATTTATTAAGCGACTAATCGGAAATAATTACGTAAAGTTATTCAAGGAACCGGAATCGGTTAGGGACATACTCACTGTCTAAACCGGAAACAACTTTAATAACTATACGCGGAGTGATGATCCAGAATGAAGTTTACCGGATATTTTGATTAGTTACTTTACTGTTAGACATTATCTATTTATCGTACATTACTATATATAGATAGTTTACCGGATCCTGAAAGATGTTTATTCCATCCATCTTTGAGTTATTGTTGTTTCAAATTGTGAATCATATTATCTGTATAAGAATATATGTCCTGATTCGAGTGTTTGTTTATGCTTATGCTCGGATCAGTCTGAAGATTGCTGTTGCTGTTCTATTTGGAAGTTGAAGACCGAAGATTATCTTTATCTTTATTTATTTGGTCTATTGGACATCTATGTTGTTCTATTTTATTTTATCTGAGACATTGTTGTATTTCTGGGTAGCTTCATGAACTACTCTTATGACTATGTTGTATTTCCGCTGCACTATTATGTTATGTTATATTTCTGTGATTCTGTGACGATTCTCATTTATATATATACTCCATTTATGATTCGTGTTTTGTACTATTTAAGTTGACATGCGTGGATTATTGTCAATTTAAATGGTCCAAATATACGGGTTGTCACACATACCATCACTTCGAAACCGATCAACCACCACCACGTTGAAGCTCGTCACGTGCTCCACCATCACCGAGAATAGCGTCGAGCTCGGTCAAGTCATGGCCTCGGAATTCGTGCTTGAACGCACAGCCCACGCGGCCCCCCAGCAGCCACCACACTGCTCCAAATCCAATCTCCACCGTTGATTAGCTAGATCTCCTCGCCCTCTTCGATGTTGTAGTTGACAACATTTCGTAAATGTCGACGGATTGGAGGAAAATTGGAGGAGAAGGGGACGAAATTCTGGCCGTGGCTTATAATAAGAGGCGGCTAGCAATAGAAACCCTAGGGTTTTCTTTCTGGTTTGCAAATGAGAATTAGGTAGGTGCTTTTATAGAAAAATAACGAACACTATTCATCCCGGAATTTCCGAACTCCAAATCTCGAGCGGTGACCGGCGTTTCTAAGGTTTACCCCACGTTCCGAACACAATGGGACATGTTTCGGAAGCTAATTCGATCATCTGTGTGAGTTACGGCAATAAACGATCAATTTTAAATTAAACCGATTAAACGATTTTCTAGGCGTTTTGGCTTGCCCCGGACAAATGGTAAATCCGATTGACACGAAATTTGAAATCTTACAATAATATCATGTTACGGATCCGATGCAACTGGTTTCTCCGAAATCTGAGGCTGTTTGAAAAATGGCTATTTTAACTCGTCAATTAAATATTAAAATATTCACTTTTCACAAATATACTTTTAATTCGATTTTAAAAGTTCTACAACATCATTCTAACTTTAATATGATAAAATAAAATTTTACAAATCATTTTTAATCATATTAAACCCGTTATTCAATTATCCAATAAATTCAATTTTAAAATCTTATTAACTCTATTATAATCCCAATATAACTTACATTCACTTTGGAAACCAATTTGAATCATATTAAATCAAATTTCAATTATTCACCCTATTTTCATATATTAAATTTCAATATCAAATTAATCATATCAAATTCGGAATTTAATTATTTAACATTTGTAATATTAAATTTTAAACAAATTTGATTATTCTTAAATCACTATGTTTGATATTCAAACGAACTTATAAAATTTAACCTTTAAAACCAATTCACATCTTAGAACCCTATTTTCATTTTACAGTTATTCAATTATTCAATAAGTTTAAATATTTAATTTAAACAATTTACCTGTTCAATATTCAATATTTGATTTTAAATAGATTCTCTTATCAATCAATTACTCTATTATAACCAATGAATTCAACATTTATTATCCTATTCAACTATTGATTTCAAAGGCATTCACCAAGTATCATTTATTTTTCAATACTTATTAGTATTCAAATCTTTGAAACCAATCTATTAAAATTTGTATTACTACCTAAATAATTCATAATTCTTATTCACATATTCCATATATTCCCTTATAACCAAGTTATAACATTTGAGTCAATTCTATTAGATTGGAACTCCATTCAATATATAAATAATTACTTGGATAATTATTGTTGCAATTCATTCCAGTTATTATTATTCCAAACGAATTAATAATTTTTTTCTAACATTAAATCACGAAATCTTATTAAATTAGCTATTTTAATTATCGGAAATTTACGGGTCGTTACACTCTCCCCCACTCAAAACTTTTTGTCCCCGAAAAGTAAAAAGAAGGGAAAAGGAACTAAGTATCGAATTCAACATTTGATATATTTAATTCAAAGTTATCAACTTATAAAACAATGAAATTCCATTTATAAAGTCAGAACTATGCTTCCACTAAGTTACTCCGAACGGCTTTCTAACTTTGAAAGTTAGTTATCAAAACAAGTTATAAAAATTTTGAAAACTTAAATTTTTTTCTAACACCCGAATTTACAGAAAATTTCGACAGAGTCTCCTTTGCGCGACTCGATCGAAAAAAAATGACAGTATATATATCACAAATATACATCTCATCAAGTGATGAGGCATCCCGTAGAGAAAAAAGTGTAAAAGTATGGTATGTAATCCGAGATATATACCTTATATATTATTAGCGAGCATATACGGCTAATATAGCGCGAAACCGAGCTCCGAATACGAAGCAAGCGCAATCCGCACCTACTAAACACTCAACAAACCATGAGAAACACGCACAGATGAAAATAATATCAATATACATCATATAGCAACATAACAACTATATGTGCCAACATAGAAAATGCAACAAAACAACAAATGCGTCCACCAAATCAATTATCATCCAACTATCATCCAACAAATCCATAATCAATCAATATAAATTCACTTCTCATTAATATTTATTCACTTGGTTTTCAATTTTAATCACAGTTGATTCATTAACGTTGGATTTTACTAACATTCATTCTCAATTCAATTAGTTAGCATTCACTAATTTATATTTACATTAGTTCACTTCCAATTTGAATCAAATTAAATTCTATTTAAATTCATTTAACTTCCAATTTGATTTAAATGATTTATAGTTTTCAATTTCATTAATCACTTAATGAATTATATACAATCAACTAACAATCATATAACAACCAAATCATACCCAACATAATCAAATTATTAATTTTACATTCAATTTGGTTTATCTCTTTTATATATATATATCCTGTTATATAATTTTAAAAGAATCATTTTATATTTGGCATTATAAATTTCCAATATTAACTTTAATTAACTCCGTAAGCCTTACATATATCATTCGTGAGCAATATCAATCTAATCGCTTATTCGATCACACAATTTCACTTCCAAACTAGTATCGTTCACACGACTCTCTAGTGCGGACTCAGATTTGGTTCCTTGATTGGAAACTGTTACTCTCCTTGCATAGCCATATACTATGATAGAGAACTCCATAATCAAATTAAAAACCCATATCTAGGGTTCGCCGTCGAAAATCGAGTGAAAAATCCTAACTTGGATCGATATAAATCATCTCGAAATTTTGTGCTCGAATTTGGATCAAATCGTTATGCGAATAAAATAATATACGTACAATCTCACGTATTACCTTCCAATGGATTTCTATCCAATTTATCTATACTAAATTAGTTTATTGACTTCTATTTTTTTCACTTAATTACTCACAATCCATTATTCAGTTAGTATATTCATTTCTTTACATAGAATATTCTTTAACATTATCTTTTCTTAAACATCATATCAAAGAATTTGCTTACTCAAGTTCATTTTAAACATTCTATATAATTTAATTAAACTCAATTTCCTTTCCCAATTGATTCTTAGCTATACCAAATTCTTTTGTTTACATTTAGTCCATATTCATAGTTTCAGTTAATACAAATTTATTTGTGGAACATTTTATTAATCATCACTTTAGTTTATAGTCATTCCATAAAAGTCTAACTTCTCATATACGAATTTTCTTAGTTTATAGTTATCTCAAAAGTTACAAATTTATTTTTACATATTTTCCTTTTTCTTTTTTTTGTTGCAAATTTATATTTAATTTTACAACCAGTTTACAAAGATATTGCTTGACTCAATGACCTTTTCTTAAATTCACTTACTTGTTCCAATTATCCATTCATCATTTCATGCTATATTTAAGTTTTTATAATTTTTATCACAACCGAATTTTCCATTTATATACATTTTAATCCCTTTTGAGTTTTCCTTACTCGTATACTTAAATTATTTCCAGGTTCTGTTTAGTTGTACAATATCTCATTACATATCCAAAACATCATTTCAACTTCTTAATATTTGGTAAGTCATATTATATGTTATTAGAATGCAAATTTGGTATTATACAAATTTATAGAATTTCATTTTACTTAATTAGAATGTTCACAAATTTGATTTATTTAAATCCTCTTTACCTTTCAACTTTAAATGTACACTACAACTCTAAAGTTTTCCCAAAACATAAGCTTAGATATCTTAATCCTCTTATTTTATAAATTTTGGTTATTCGCAGTTCATTCAAATAATTTGAAAATTACTAATTAACATAACTTAGAAATTTAAATGCCCGGTTCTTTTCAAATCGTTTGAAATAAACATATACACTTATATCTTTAATATATCTAATCATACCTTTGGAGTTTAAACCAAAACCCATTTACCCAAAATAATTTTGATAAAAACAAAGCTTCTTAGAAGTCTCCCCCACTTTGAGACTTGAAAATGAACGTCGATGATGCTGCGCAGTCATCACCGAAATTATTTTCCAACGACAGAAGAGAGGAGTACTGAATTCATTCCTTCCTTTAAAAATCCTTTCAAAATATTTCCATAAACAATTTCCAACTAATATTAGTATATATTTCTTCAAAGCTTTTGAAAACCATTGTCAAAACCTCCAGGTCTTAAATTCAATATTTCCAATTTAAATCTATTTTAATTTATAAGTCACCTTTATAAAATATTCTTATAGGATTTTTTTTTTCTTAAAAAACATTTCACAGGTGTTTTATCATTGTTCAATTTTGTAATTCACCTTATTAATTAAATTACAATATCCAATTAATGATAATAACCAATATTTTAATTCCTAACAACCAGCTAAGCTAGATAAGTCACAATAATTTCTGAAAATAAATACTTTATATACAAAATATAATTAGGGTAAAATTATTTCATTTACCCAATTTCAAAACAATACTATGTCGAATTGTTCTATTTAAGTGTTTAGAGATCCCTATCAATGACGTTAATTACTCGTATTGACCAGAATCCATAAGCCACTCAACAAATCAACCGACACAATATAAAACATTTTATATCACTACCAAATACGCTCTCTCATATATATACACTCAGCGACTCATCATAGGGTATAACTACCCTATTTATAAAGAGTCGGACCCCACAAAGCTAAGGTTTTCGCTAAACCAAAGCTCTGATACCAACTGTAACGACCCGACTTTTTGGACAGTTTAAACCGACGATCAAATACACATGCCGGTTCCAAAACCATTCAAAAGGGTAGATGGTTATTGGGGTAATTAAGAAAAAAGGGAAGGAGAAATAAAGGAAATGAAACAACACAGAATCTCGCAGTGGAACGATAAAATATAGTAGTCAAATAAACAGTTCATGAAGTTGTTTACTATACTTTGACAATTATTTATACAACATTTATCAGAGTTATACATATACAACAGAACAAATAAAATAATGCAGCATACAACATGATGCACAGATAATAATAGTAATAGTGTACCAAAACTTCGTCTTCGTTCTCCAGAATAGATCTTCAAAAATCTGAAAACTCAGGACTGACCCGAGCGTAATGAAAAGACAAAACACTCGATTCAGGACTAAAATATCCTTATGAAAGTTAAATCAATCGTAAATAAATATGAGTGTAACGGCGTTAGAGATGTTTACGGGATTTGAGATCTCATATCCAGTGTCAACGTGCGTGCAATAACTCAAGAGATGTTACGGGATTTTCCATCTCTTAAGGATCCGTTAAACTATCTACTATGTAGTAATGTACGCTAAGTAGATAATGCCTATCAATAATATAAAGTGTCAAAATAGCGTTAAGGCGTTACCATAATCCCCCTTAACACATTTTTATAATGCCATAGTCTATACATCACCGTAAGCCCCACCGTAAACTTGTGGTTATCAGAGGGTAACCCATAGGTATAACACAAAACATAACGTAGTGGTCGCGAATAGGATAATCAGTATGACAAGGTACATAAGACGATACCAACTAGGGTACTAGTAGTTGCGTGATCCATATTGATGTTGAGCATAGCCAGCAGCAACCCCAACACCGCGAAACAACACTCCCAAATCAAGGGGTGCACCCAAATCGAATCACAAATGTAATAGATATGGTATCGAAGAAGTGTGTCCGCTATAGATGGCGAACCTCAATGGTCCGGCGCGGCTCCTGTTTTAGTCATGTCAGGGGTCATCCATTTTTGTTCTCTTTCTTCAATCAACGCGTTCACCAAACCATCCAGTTCATTCTGGATCAACACTCCGCGTATAATAGTTATTAAAGTGGTGTTCGGTACCAACAGAGAGTATGTCCATATCCGATCCCGGTCTCTTTAATAACAACGTATTCAGGAGTCATCCATTTTTGTTCTCTTTCTTCAATCAACGCGTTCACTAAACCATCCAGTTCATTCTGGATCAACACTCCGCGTACAATAGTTATTAAAGTGGTGTTCGGTACCGACAGAGAGTATGTCCATATTCGATCATCGTCTCTTTAATAACTACGTATTATTACACCGTTGGCTCCTTTACATTTCAAATCGGTTCATAATTGATATCAAATATCCTATTCGCTTCAAAAATCAAATCCATTTCAAATATCATCGTATCTATTCAAATGTAAGATTCTGTTTCAAAAATCATTTTCCGCAACAATATCTCATTTCGATTTCAAAATCATTTCGAATTTCAATTTAGGTTGCAACTTCATTTAATCCAATTCGTATTCAAATTCAAGATTTAAACATAAACATTTCACCTTATTAACCAGCTTGAAATTTTTAGAAAATAGTTTAAGTAGTTTAAAAGTAGTTTTAAATAATTAAAATAGTAAAAGACACTTAAAATCTAAAATGGATTTAAAATAGATAAATTAGTTTAAAATAATTTAAATTGGGTTAAGTAGATTAAAATAGTTTAAGTATTCAAAATGGTTTATATAACTGAGTAATTTGGAAAACAAAATAAAACAGCTTCAAAACCAAACCATTTCAATTATAACTTCCCACTTCAAACAATTTCAATTTCCCTTCTACCGATTCAATTTCGATTTCAATTCAAAACAATGTCAACTTTGACTTCAAATCAATTCAATTCTACATACTCCTTCAATTAATTCAATTTCAATTTATATCGATTCGGAGCTTGACTTTTTCAAAATATCAATTTATAATACTTAACAAAATTATCTTTCAATATTCAAATTTAAAACCCAATTACAAATATGATTCAATTTCAAGCTCAATTTCAAAATATCTTTTTATATCGCTTTTACTTAGTAATATTCAAAGCTCGAATTAAGGTTAAATCTTTAAACAAATCAATTTACGAAATTCAATCATATCTCGATTTTTAAATTCCAAAGTCTCCACTTTAATTATTTAACAATTTCTTTTAACCAAATTTTATTTCAACATTCCAAACTCAATTTTTCGATAAATTCGATTTGTATAATTTGATTTCTATTTGTAACTTTTAAATCAAAACATTTAAATAAATTTCAAATCGACGATTTTAAAATTATTAATTTAGCCAATTCGGTGTCCGTATATAATTTTCAATCCTATGGCCAAGTAATTATTTATTTCAATTAAATGTCAGGGGTGAATATATATCACTTAAATCAATCACAGTGTCATATGTATGCATAACAATATATATACAAGCAAATAAACATCCAAATATTTAAATATCAACCAATAACATCCGTCGAAATACATCATCCAATAGAAAATACAATTCATGGCAATTTCATAGTTATCAATGTTAGGTAATTTAATCGCAATTCAATTTTTTTTCAATTTAACTTTCAATTTAATTTTCAATGGTAAATTCAAACGACAATCTATATGACAATTAAATTTTATCAAACAACGACAAACAAAAATCATAACACTTCATAATGTCAAATTTAACTAGCATAAAGATATTTAGTACGTTGTGAGCGTTATAAAACACTCACTTTGATTTCAATGTAGTTCCAGCGTTTTATTTCGAACAAAATTAAACGAGCGTTTAATTTTACCCCAAATTTCCATTAGCTCCAAACGATTCCAATCCAGCTCCATAGTGTAGTGCTCGACAAAACGATTGCAATGCAATTTTTTCTTCCAAAACGGACCTCATATGAAAGAGTTAAATCATTTTAAAGATCGTACAATTTAATAAATAATTAATTTACAATTCTTATTTTAAATTTCAAACCCAGATTATCTCGGCCGTTCAATGCTCTTGCCCCAGATCTGGGCCGCGTGCATTCAATTGCTTCTCCCTCCTAGGCTACGTGAAAATCACTATGAACCCATTAGCCGCCACCTCCTCTCCAATTATCGCGCCCCATACCATCACTTCGAAACCGATCAACCACCACCACGTTGAAGCTCGTCACGTGCTCCACCATCACCGAGAATAGCGTCGAGCTCGGTCAAGTCATGGCCTCGGAATTCGTGCTTGAACGCACAGCCCACGCGGCCCCCCAGCGACCACCACACTGCTCCAAATCCAATCCCACCGTTGATTAGCTAGATCTCCTCGCCCTCTTCGATGTTGTAGTTGACAACTTTTCATAAATGTCGACGGATTGGAGGGAAATTGGAGGAGAAGGGGATGAAATTCTGGCCGTGGGTTATAATAAGAGGCGGCTAGCAATAGAAACCCTAGGGTTTTCTTTCTAGTTTGCAAATGAGAATTAGGTAGGTGCTTTTATAGAAAAATAACGAACACTATTCATCCCGGAATTTCCGAACTCCAAATCTCGAGCGGTGACCGGCGTTTCTAAGATTTACCCCACGTTTCGGACATAATGGGACATGTTTCGGAAGCTAGTTCGATCATCTGTGCGAGTTACGGCAATAAACGATCAATTTTAAATTAAACCGATTAAACGATTTTCTAGGCGTTTTGGCTTGCCGCGGACAAACGGTAAATCCGATTGACACGAAATTTGAAATCTTACAATAATATCATGTTACGGATCCGATGAAACTAGTTTCGTCGAAATCCGAGACTATTTGAAAAATGGCTATTTTAACTCGTCAATTAAATATTAAAATATTCAGTTTTCACAAATTTACTTTTAATTCGATTTTAAAAGTTCTACAACATCATTCTAACTTTAATATGATAAAATAAAATTTTACAAATCATTTTTAATCATATTAAACCCGTTATTCAATTATCCAATAAATTCAATTTTAAAATCTTATTAACTCTATTATAATCGCAATATAACTTACATTCACTTTGGAAACCAATTTGAATCATATTAAATCAAATTTCAATTATTCACTCTATTTTCATATATTAAATTTCAATATCAAATTAATCATATCAAATTCGGAATTTAATTATTCAACATTTGTAATATTAAATTTTAAACAAATTTGATTATTCTTAAATCACTATCTTTTTAAATATTCAAACGAACTTATAAAATTTAACCTTTAAAACCAATTCACATCTTTGAACCCTATTTTCATTTTACATTTATTCAATTATTCAATAGGTTTAAATATTTAATTTAAACAATTTACCTGTTCAATATTCAATATTTGATTTTAAATAGATTCTCTTATCAATCAATTACTCTATTATACCCAATGAATTCAACATTTATTATCCTATTCAACTATTGATTTCAAAGGCATTCAGTAAGTAGCATTTATTTTTCAATACTTATTAGTATTCAAATCTTCGAAACCAATCTACTAAAATTTGTATTATTACCTAAATAATTCACAATTCTTATTCACCTATTTACATTTGTTTTTCCATATATTCCCTTATAATCAAGTTATAACATTTGAGTCAATTCTATTAGATTGTAACTCCATTCAATCTATAAATAATTATTTGGATAATTATTGTTGCAATTCATTCCAGTTATTATTATTCCAAACGAATTAATAATTTTTTTCTAACATTAAATCATGAAATCTTATTAAATTAGCTATTTTAATTATCGAAAATTTACGGGTCGTTACAATACCTCAATAGAACGTCGCCACCATCCTACTTCATTCTGGAATCTCCACCGCATACACGGTTGTTAAAGTGGTTTTTGGAGTTGGCAGAGAGTATGACAACTTCCGATCCCGATCTCTTTAATAACCACTCTTTATTATAACACCGCGGTCATTTCAAAATAATTTATACTTCAAAACCAAAATGTAACGAATGCGATTGTATCGGGATTCGAAGGTCGGCATGCTTACGTCCACTGTGTCAAGTGCCGCGTAATCGAATGCCGGAAAACCGAATTGTTAAGGTTAAAAAGAAGAGGTAGAAGAAAAAGATAGAAGAAGTAAGAAAACAGAACAAAACCAATATCAGAATCTCACATATCGCAGTGGAACAACATATAATAGACAAATGAATAATCTTTAAAAACAAAGAACTATATCAGTTATTACATTACGTCACATCAGAGTGTACAACAACAATATACAACACAACAAAATAATGGACAGTTATACGAACATGTCCTTATAAGTGAATTTACAGCGGAAAGATAATATCATATACAAGTAATACGTCTCGCCATCCCGCTCGCCACTTGAGCTCCAAAGCACTTCTGAATCCAAAATGACCAGATAACCTGACTCTAGACTGCCCCGGACAAACGGTAAATCTGATTAACAAGAAATTTGAAATCTTACAATAATATAACATTACGGATCTGACGAAACCGGTTTCGTCGAAATCCGAGACTATTTGAAAAATGACTATTTTCACTGGTCAATTAAATATTAAAATATTCAATTTTCACAAATTAACTTTTAATTCAATTCTAAAAGTTCACAAACATCGTTCTAACTCCAATATGATTTAATATAACTTTATAAATCATTTTTAATCACATTATACCCAATCTCCAATTATTTACACAATTTCAAATATTAAATTATCGATATAATTATCCAATTGAATCGAAATATTCGAAATATAATTCATTCGACTTACAAATTTTACTTATTGATATTTAAAATCAATTAAACATATGAATTTCAAATGACAGAAATTATGGGTCGTTACACAAAATATCATCGCCATTTAAAAACCATATCATACAATATCGTTTTCCACTTCAAATATATCTATTTCAAAAATCATAGCACTTTCAAAGTTATAACACTTTCGAAACCAAAACACTTGAAATTACAACACTTTGGAAACATTACACTTTGAAATCATAACATTTTGAAATCATAACACTTTGAAAATCATAACATTTTGGAATCATAACACTTTGGAAATCATAAAACTTTGAAATCATAACACTGTGTTAATCATAATACTTTCCTTTAAACAATTTAGATATTAATAATAACATATATAATAAAATAGTTTATAAAGTAAAATAGTTTATATAAATTAGTTATAAGTTAAAGTAGTTTATATTAAAATAATTAGTATATTAAAATAGTTTATATTAAAAATAGTTTATATAATAAAATAGTTTATATAAATTAGTTATAAGTTAAAGTAGTTTATATTAAAATAATTAGTATATTAAAATAGTTTATATTAAAAATAATTTATATAATAAAATAGTTTATATAAGAATAGTTTATAAAGTAAAATATATAAATAGTTTAAACGTAATTTAAAAATACTTTATATAGTAAAATAAGTTTCTCAAATTTCACAAATCGATTCAAATCAACTCGAATTCAAAATTCAACTTTAATTCAATCCCAATAGATTAATTTCAATTCAATTCAATTTCTCAATAAACCAATTCAAATTATATCAATTTCAAATACAGATTGAACCACAAAATAAACCATTTCAATTTCAATATGTTTCAAAGCTTTAATATTCAACATTTCAAAACTAAATTTGATAATTTCATATATATATATATATATATATATATATATCTCAATTTCACGTTACTATTATTTTTTTTGAAATATTTACTTAATTCAAATAGCATTTAAATAAAACTTCAAATTTCAAATTTAAATAAAACTAAATATACCATTTTAATTTATGTAAATTTGAAATATCCTTTTAAGTCACTTTTAATCAAAATCAAATTATAAAATCATATCTTTAAAATCCCAAATTTAATAAATTTCAGGTCTACTTATTAAAGTATAATTCTTAAATAAATTCAATTTCAAACCAATTTTTATTTCTCTTTCTAAACTGAATTTTGATTAAAATCATTATAACTCTATATTTGAAAATATAAATTTTAAATAAATACTCAAAAGTATTATATATTAATTCAACTTTATTAAATCAAATTTAATAAATAAATCTTATTATTAAACTTATTTTATATATATATTAAAATAGTAAAATTGGAAGTAAAATCTTAAAATTTAAAATTCCAAAACTAACTTATAATTTTAAAATTACAATTTAAAACTTTTATAAAATAACAAACACACACACATACACACATACATACATACATACATACATACATACATACATACATACATACATACATACATACATACATACATACATATATATATATCCTAAAATCAATATTTATTAAAACCAAAATATTCATTTCAAAACCTTAGAAATCATTTCAAAATATATATATTGACCAACGGTGTCTGTATATAAATTTCTATCCTACGGTCAAGTAATAGGAATATTTATCATTTCAATCTGCAATTTAAATATATACGGGTATATATCATTTCAACCCATAACCCAAATTCATTTCAATGAAAATCGCTTGGGTTTATCATTTCAACCCATAACGATTTTCTCCTATTCTATAGATCGTTCCGGTATGTATCATTTCAACCCTTAGGAAATTCTATACTAACAGGGAACTTGCAGAGTGATAACTGAAATGATAATAATATAATAGGCATATATCATCAATATAAATAATAGATAATGGTATCAAATGTCACAGGTGAACAGATACAGATAATAACATATATACAGCAAAGTAATAACTAATAGCAGCATATTCTAATTGTCGTTTCAATTGAAATCAAATTTAATAAATATAAGAACCGTAACGACTTGACTTCTAAAACACCAGAAAGTCGCATCGCTAATAAGAAAGAAAGGGATAGAAAAGAGAAAGAAAGAGAAGAAGAAGAAACAACACATTAGAATCTAAACAGCGGAACGAATAACTTATATTAATAACATAAAATATTACATAGTTTACAACCACTATCGGAGTACACAGATAATACAACACATACTAGACAGTTATAAACACCTGTCTAGTATTTACAACATAATACAACTCAGAGACAATCACAGAACACACAGCAGAATACTATATATTTAACGCAGAAGCCTCCTGCTCCACTGCTCCTCCAATATTCGTCAAAGCTAACCCGAATCGCTTGGCTACTCGTAAAAATTTGAGTACCCAAGAGTTTATGAAAAACAAAAATAAACTCCGGGTCAGACATGGGTCTGGTTTGAGTAACAGGTTAAAGTTGCTTAACTTTAAAAACCTTTTGAAAGAAAGGTATTACGTAAGACTTCCCACACATAAACATGGAAAGTTTTTACCTTACGCTAACCAAAACATTTGATAGGAAATCCAGTGATATTATAATAGGTCTAGGGTTTTCAAGTAAATATGAAATAGCCGAAATTGTTACATTATTAAATTCCAGCTACTAGCCACAAAAGTGGTTAATACAAATAAAACCGTTGGCAGTTATTGGATTTTGGATTCCATACAATGGCAGGGCTACTGGGGTACCGCCCGTCACAGTACGTGGCCTAGATCAACGCACCGAGGAGTACGCCCGCTCCCCTACAACAAAAGGCCGGACCCATTCCTTACTGAACAGTTCCGAACAAGACAACCTCGCAGTTGGTGCGCAATTCCAACTGCCCACATAGCCGAATAAAAAGGGACCTCTAGACAGGGGAAAATCTTGCTCTCCAGTGGGGGCTACCCACGAAGCCTTGCTGCACCTCCCCTGTTTTAGCCATTCCCGGTTGATGAGGCTACGATTACCTTTATAGGGTACATTATCTTAGAATGCTCATCGTCCACCTGACGATGTGCTGAAAGCATTCAATCCATACAAGTTCGTTCCGAGTTCGAACGAAACCGAAGGCATTATCTCGTTACACCCGTTTTGGAATCACCCTCAGAGTTAATGACGATAACCCTTGCACACTGAATCTCCATCTCGAGCCTGTAAGTACTATTATTGTCAAACTCATCACCGAATCACCACCAGAGTTATACTGACTAATGGTCCTTACACCTCGAGTCTTCACTCTTCACATAAGATTCACGACCTATCATTAATTTGGATCGATGTGGTTTTCGGATATCCAAATATAGAAACCCGATCCCGGTCTCATCAAAATCTAAAGCGCGTCTTTTAGGTCCAAGTTGTTTTAGAGTTTAAAACAATTCAATTAAATTATCTATATACACACAAATAGCTAATTCACAGATTCACAACAGATTATTATCATTATCATAACCACAGATAATCCACACTATCATTATCAAAGATAATTCATATCATCATCACAATGCAACCAATGCATTCATATCACTCAACATTATTAATCTCATAGTTGAGATTCCAAACCATTCAAGGCAAACTATATCAACCATTTATAAGCAATGACTTATAATCGTACTATTTATAATTAATTTAAAATGAATTAAATTAATTACATCATCTTTAATTAATTTAAAATGAATTAAATTAATTACTTACACAATATAAATCTTGCTTACATCACCATTAATTAACTACAAATTAATTAATTAACTAACCTCTAATTTATATCTTAATTAATCAATCCTGATTAATTATACTTTAATTAATTTCAAAAAATTAATTACTCTAAACCAAAAATAGTAATTAACCTTTAATTACTTCATTAATTAATTAACTATAATTAATTACATTTAACCTTAATTAACTACAATTAATTAATTATACCTAATCATTTATTAATGATTAATTAATCTTAATTTATCAATCTTAATTAATTCATTAATTATATTAATTAATGATCCTTAATTATATCTAATTAATTAATCAATTAAATTAATTACTTTCAGTAATTAATCTCACTTAAACCATAATTATTAATCACCTTTGATTAATTTCAATCTGTAATTAACTACCCTTAAATACTTATCAAATTAATTATTCCTTAATTAATTTCTTTAATTAATCCATTGATTAATTATACAAATAATTGAATCTAAAATTACTTCACAATTCCATCATCATCAATTAATTACATCCAGCAATTTTCTTTAATTACTTCACTGAGTAATTCTACTTCATTAATATTATCAAATCCAATGTTTAAAATTAATTAAACTTAATTAATTAATTTAAACCAATCTCAATAAACCCCATTAATTACATTAAGTAATGTCTTAATTATTTTTCTTTAGTAATTAAACTTAAATAAATTTCACAATTTATTATCATTTATTAATTAATCTAATTAATTACTAAAAATTAATCATATTAATCAATTACTAAATAAACCTTAGTAAATGACCATCATTAATTATTATTAATTCTTTAATTACTTTTCTTTAATTACTTCTTAATTTATCTCTAATTCAAACTAATCCAAATTATTAATTATAAATTAAATAAATAAGTCATTCCTTTATTATTTTAATATCTTAATAATTTCTAAGATAAACCACTTCTAATTAATAATTTCATTAATATTAAAGTGTACTTAGAATATTGCATTTTTAAATTAAATTCAAATTTCATTTTGAATCTATAATTTAAAAATGAAATTTATTTAAGCATTAACCAATTTAGATTCCATTTAAAATCCTTTAAAATAAATGTAAATAACATTTATTACTTCATTTAAAACTTAAATAAGATAAGCCTTAACAAATTTGCTTAATTTTCATTTAAAATTAAGTTTTAAAGTACATTACTATTTCACATTCAAATTCAAGTTAACAAATCATTTAACTTCTTTTTATAAACCTTTATAAAGAATTTATTCAAAAAAAATTAAGTTCAAATATTTGTTTTGAAAACAAATTTACCTCTATCAAACAATTTAAATTTAACTTGTTTGAAAACATTCGAATTTTAAAACTTATTCAAATATCCAGTTTTTTTAAATTCAACACATTTGAACCTAATCCTTATTTAAATCATTTGAATTTAAACTTGAATTAAACTTTTTGAATTAATCCTTGATTCTAAAACTCTTATTTAAAATACAAATTCATTTTTTTAAAAAAACTGAAGATTTAAAGATCCTTAAGAAAACTGGACTTAAATTTAAATTCAAACTGCTAGTTTAAATTTAGCTTTCAGATGTAAAATGAAATTTAAATTTCAGAAAACTGCCAGGTTTTTTTTAAAAAAAAAACTGGAATCCCCTTTCAAATTTTTAAAAACTTATAAGATTTCAAACTATTTGAAACTATAATTCATACTGCAGATTTAAACTGTCATAACAACTTTAAATTTCATTCAAACTTTGATTTAAATTTATACCTTCAGATATTTTTTTACAGAAAACTGTAATATTGCAAATTACCCGAGCCAGCATAAAAATACTCCGAGTCATCAGACCCATTCCTTTGAGCAAGACACAGAAATACTCGAGTTATACCGCGAGTTCAAAAACACCACTATACCCAGTTCACCAAAAACCCATAAATTTGCACGGTGCATGTGCACCATGCCTCCAGCGATCTTCAACCTCCTCCGACGACTTCCAATCATCGATAACCAATCCCACAATCAACCACCACCATCAGTTTCTCCTTCCAAAACACAAAATCAAAAACAAGTTGCCTTGCTCAAAACCAAGAACAGCAGTAACAGGTTTCATCCCCCAAACCTGTAACTCGCCTCCTTCTCCACCTTCTGACCATCGGAATGGTAGCGACTCCGGCCACGAGTTCATCCATCAACCTACTATCATCCCCTAGAATCTCAATCAACTCGATCACTTCTACATGTAACACTGACCAAATCAAATTACTTAACTTAAACTAGGGATTCAAGAAGAAAATCACCACCACAGTTCCAATGTTGATTTGCATCAACATGTAATAACTTTCCTAGCATCAATGACTGCTCCTCCACCTACCAGAAGAACCCCGACCATTACATTTGCCCAGAACCCCCTAAAACTCAAAATTTCCCTCTACAGTTCAGCACTGAACAGCACCATACCCCCTCCACTAAAACTCCCAATTTTTGTTCTAAAAATCAAGTTTTTATCTTGGTATTTAATTCTTAATACTGAATTTATAATTTATTCAATATAAATTTTCACATATTTAAACTTGATTAATCAAATTCTGGTTTACAAAGATGTTTACAAATTATTTTAACTTAACTAAAATCTTAAACTAAAGCTTATCATAAACAAACAAGTTTGATTTAATCTAAGTTGAATCAGAGGCACAAATCTATAGATTTTGATTTTAAAACAAAACCTGAATATATGATCTAAAAAAAACAGAGAGTACTTTAGGAAATCACAAGCATATTATAGTCATAACATATTGCATTCAAATATGTATTCAACATATTGTATCACAGAGATTTAACATGCAACTTATTTATAAATTTAAACTTTAAGAAAACAGAAATGTTACTCACCTTAATCTTTATAGCAGAGCAGAAATTTGAAAAAGACTTGGTGCTTTAAAAACTGGAAAACTTCCTTTCAAAATCCTGAATTGCTTCCTTAATTTTTGATTAAAACTTGAGTGCTTGTTACAAAACTCTTGCATGCATGCTATATGAAATTCCAGATAGAAGATGATGCAGATGCCTTATACTTGAAAAAAATATACAGGCTGTTTTGATGCAGGTGCTTCCACAGATCTCAGATTTTTGAAAAACAATGCAGGCATGCTTTGTTATTTTTAATTTGAAACTGCAGTTGCTTGAATAAGAAATGTAGGTTTCAAAATTTGAAATTGCTGGTTCCTTTACATTTGAAAAATATGTAGGATTGCTTTGATGCAGGTTTGAATTCCAGAAATGCAGAATTTCCTGCTTGATTTCATTCATCTTGTTTGTATGCTATTTTGAAATTTTACTTGCATGATTTTGGTTTAAGGAAAGTCTCAGGTTTACATATTTGATTTGAGAAGTGGATTTGAAGATGTATCAGAAATTTTGGTTTTAAGAGAAGTGTTTATTTGAGATTTGTTTTCCATTGTCTACTTAGCTTTAGATTTTGAAAAGAAATAAGATGGAAGACGATTTGTTTATAAAAACTGAAAAAAATAAAAGAAAAACCTAAATTCAATTTTTTAACACTTGTAAAGAAGTTATCATTTGTCACTTTGTCAAGTTTATGGATTAACACTTGTTCTTCTAATTAGTATAATGTTTACATTTGTATTTAATGTTAATTTGTTATAATTATGTTAACTTATATTTTAATTAGATGATTAATATAAGATATATGAAAATCCATGTTCAAATAAATTAGTTAACATGTATTTATTTACAAGTATATAAATTTTAAAATGAATAAATCAAATTTAACTTATAAAATGAAACTTATACAAGTAATTCGAAATAAAAAAAAAAAAAATACACTTTAGATTTCAAAGCTTTGAATTCAAGTTCAAATTAAATTTTGAAATCCATTTTATTTACAAATTAACTACACAATTAAATTTTGAAAAACAATTATTTTTATTAAAAATTATTAGTTAAAACAATGTATTATTATATAAAAATAACAACATTTGATAACCATAAGTAACTTATTAAAAGAAATTGTCTCTTTATTCACAAATTATTTATTTTATTCAATTATATCAAAATAACTCTTATTGTTATTTTATTTAAATTTAAACTTGAGTTAAACATGTTCTAAATCATTCAAATAATTTACCTTATGTATTTAAAACCATATTTATTTATTAAACAACCTTTAAAAAGTTTAACTTTTTAAATAAAATCATAATTTCAAATTTTTACTAAATAAATATATATATTTTTAGGAAACAAAATTTATTTATTAATTAAATTTAAAACAATACCCATTTACAATATATACAATATTCTATATATATATTATAAATATAAAACAATTATTAGATTTAAAAAGATAAAATCTATCAATTAACTATTTATTTTATTGGATTATTAATTTAATTCAAATCTTATTACAAAGATTATTAAATGAAATTAATTTTTATTTCAGATTATTAAATTTGTGACGATCGCGGTTTTTCGTTGCCGAAAAACCGAAATGTTAGGGTTAAAGAAGAAGAAAAAGTAGAAGAAGATAGAACAGAGCAGAAAGAAATAACAGAACAACAACAGAATCTCACAATTCGCAGCGGAACAACATATAATAAATAAATGAATAATCTTTAAAACAAAGAACTGTACATTTATACACTACATCATTATCAGAGTTTACAACAACAATAGACAACAGACTCAATACATCAATGGACAGTTATATAAACTTGTCCTCATACAGAATACACAGCGGAATAATACATAGTATAATATCATATAAAAGTGGTACGTCTCAATATGTAGCTCGCCTCCTGAGCTCCATAGCACTCCTAAATCCAGAGTAACCTGATAAACCTGACTCTTGACTGCCCGTGTGGAAATTGGTGGGCATCCAGAGTTTAGGAAGGAAAACAATAAACTCCGAGTCAGTCATGTGACTGGTGTGAGAACTAAAACAGTTTATCTTTAAAACAAAATAGAGGGATATTTTTTTAAAGTCAATTCGCAATGCTTTTAAAAATGAGACTACCATAAGGCCTCCTGCACACACACAAAATGCAAATGCAGAATCGGAGGAGATTTCTCCTTATGATAGTCAAAGGTGCTTGATACGCATTAAAAAGAAACATTTGATATTATTACTAGTGCATAGTGTAGGAAAAATCATTTTGAAAAATAAAGATATAAAGCTTAGCCAGCATAGACATTTCGCACTTATGCCTACTATAGCTACCATGTTCAATAGCAGGTTACCGCCACATTCCATGGCAGGTTCTACAACTAAAACCGTACAAGATCATATTGTTTCTTTGGATTTCCAACAAATGGTCAGGCCAAGGAACTTCCCTTTGCCACATGGAAAAGCCTCTGGAAAGACGCCCCGAGAACCAAACCGGATCTCTGCCAACACAAGGCCGGGTTACCCCTAACTGGGTAACTACTGACACGAATATGTCATCCCTCGATCGTAACCGATCTATCCGAGGATCCTCGATTTCCAACAACCACAAAATTTGCAGCAACAACATAGGTTAAATATCTGGGCTCCATACCATGATACCACCTCTATCCAGAAGGAATGACATACACTAAAGGGGCGCTACCCCCTAATAACCTTGCCCCATCCTTCCTGTTTTGACCATTTCCAGGGTGTGAGGTCCGACGAAGTCTCGTCCACAAAGCCACGCTTTATACAAAAGCTGTGCTTTGGGTCAACAAATGATCATAGAAATGATCACCAAGATAAACAATCAAATAAATGATCATATCACAAATGATCAAACAATGATCATTTCACAGCAACACTCAGCATGCCACACTACCAAATTGGGAGTATATCACAAATAACCTTCAACTATATAACCTATGAGCTCGTACGTCTCAGAGAAGGGTGTTAAGCTAAGAGAATAAATTCTCCGCCACCAACAGAAATATATTTGAAAGAAATCAGGTTTATATCTCAATTTGTAATGTCAGACATACAATCCATACAAGTCTGTTCCGGGCTCGAACAGAACCGAAGGCACTTAAAAAGAAGTCCTTGCATTCCGGATAATTTCTAATCACGTCCGGACTTCCCGTCACTAAGGGTGATAAAACCTCTATATCGGAGATCAGCCGATGCAGAGTAACTCAACGGTAATCCTTCCATTTTCAAAAATATCCGGTCTTCAACACCGGTCATCGAATGCAATCCATTACGACGTATCACATATTCAGAATGAGTTATACGACCCCAAGGTCCTTTCCCGGCTAACCCGAATAGTGAGCGCTTATTCAAAAATAAGTGTGACATTCAAATTCAAACAATCACAACAAATACCTATTTAAAGGTAAATATTGATGGTCGGATTATTTAACTATCAAAAGGCATGCTCAACATCACCAAATCCAAATAATTTCCCAAATTATTTACTTTTCAAAATATCTTTACTAGATATATAATTTCCACACTTCAAAAATAAATCAACGTTTATTTTTAAACAAATTCCCCTTTTCATTTATAAATTCCATAATGAATTTATAATTCCAAAATATCTATGAATATACGATTTTCAAATCGATTTCTAATATTCATTTTCAATTTATCTTTAAAAGATAAAATCTCAAAATATTCACTTCATATTGGAAAAACATTTCCGTACTTATTTATTAATAAGTAATTCACAAATCCATTTATTTTCAACACTTGGAAAATATTCAATATACTTAAACCGAAATTAAGTATATATTTCATTCTTTAAGGAAATCGTGCGCTTAAACACATTTATTCGAGTCAAAACGAATGTTGCGTAAAACATCGTTACGACGACCCAAAATCACTAGTATAGGGATTCGAAATTTAGATAGATATATAAATCCCAATACTATACAAAAACATTTCCTTTCGGAAATCATTTACTATAACAACCGTGTTATAGTCCACCATTTCCTTATTTCTCGAAAACGTCTATTTCAACAATGAATGTTGAAATCTATGTTTTCGATATTTAATCCATTTTAAAACATCGTTAAAACGATTAACTTCTTTTTAAAATATTCATTTTCCTAGGCATGTCCATTTTATTTATAATAATATATTCACTGTCCAAAATCGTGTATATACTTCCTTAACCATTTTCAACATTCAATTTATCAAACTCCATTGATTTCGAATTTATAAACAATGTCTATAAATTTCATTTCTATTTATAAGCTTCGATTCATAAATATCCTTAATTAATCCAATTCAATTTATATAACTCAATTATATACCAAAAGTCCATATTATAAACTGATTACATATAATTCATTTATTTACAAAATCGTTCTTTCAAAACATCACAAATCATAAATCTTATTACTTATAAGATTCCTTTATATTTTATAACAACTTCAACTTATAAAATCTCCTTTATTAACAATTTCCATAAATATCCCATTTATATGCTTAAAACCCAGTTTATAAGTTAATTACTTATAAATCTTTTATTTTACAACATCTATTCATTCTATAACTTCACGATTTATAAATCTATAAATTCCGTTCACTTATGAAATCCATTTTTATTTCAATTTTAACACTTATAAAACTCGTTTTAATATACCAATATTTTTAATTTATAAAATATCAATTTTATAAGTCTTTTATATACATCGTTTTTAATAATTCAAAAATCCCAATTTAAACCAATTTATTCTTTTAATAACTTAAAAATCGTTATTTAAAGCTTATATACTTCAAAATCAAACTTAAGCATTGTTTTCCAAAAATCATAACTTTTATGAAAATAAAATTTTAACGTTTATTTATTTTAACAATTCAAAATTTAATAAAACGTATACTTTTGAAAATCACTTTAAATTCCTTTTAAAACCAAAAATCATTTTTTAAAACTTCAGTGCAGCAGCAACAAATAGTAAATCACGACATCCAAATATCATATATCGATATGATAATCAACAAATATCAAAATATCTGTAAATAAATCAATACAGTTGAGGAATCCAGTTGGATCCCTCCAACCTGTTTCCCTGCATCCAAAAACATTAGCACAATACCAATTCCGCTCCGGTACGGAATTATCGTGGTATATGGGATTTATAAAATATTATCCGCTTAATAGACGACGCAATAGGGTCTCATCCGCTATACAATGCGGGAAATCAACTCTAAGTACAATAATAATACCAATTTCACTATACGGTGAAATATTCGCGGTATATGTTTTTAATAAATAACCTCCGCTTACTAACGGCGCATAATGTCTATTTTAACAATCAATAGATAACAATCATCATTCAACATTCAATCGCAATTTTAAATCTAACTATTTAAAATTAAAATCAAAACCGATTCGATTGAGTGAGAAGTTCTCACCTTGATTTCAATTTCGTTTTAGCGATTTATTTCGAATAAAATTAAACGGACGTTTAATTTTACCGAAATTCTCACTAACTCCAAATGACTCCAATCCAATTCCATAGCGTAGTGCTCGTGCAAACGATTCCAACGCAACTGGTTTCGCGCGTTTTCGACCTCGTATGAAAAAGATATGAATTTTTAAAGATTCACGAATTTTTAATATAAAAATTTACAACATTTATTTATAATTTTAAACCCTAATCTAATCATCACTGTAGGATCTCATCCCCCATCATCAGGCCGTCCCTTGCTTTATCTTCCTCATGCTCCATCTACAGGTTATTACACGCACAAATAACCCACTATGCTCGAATTAGGGTTTATTATTTCGGCCACCACGAGCATCGACAAGTTGATCAAGCACCTCCATTTGGAAGCTCTACCCCCTCTCTACCCACGCCTGAACCCACGGTCAGCTCGGCCACCAATATACGCGCGCGAATCGAGGTTACACGGGCACGAACGCGGCCAATTTCCCACCTCATCGACGCGCCATACCCCATCATCACCCTATAGATTGAAAGCTCTCTTCGCGCTCTTCAACTTTGCTGTTGAGCACTTTGGCTAATTATCGACGGATTGGAAGTAATTGAGGAAAGAAGATGGTGAATTTCTGGCCTTAGAATTTGTAGCCGGCGGCTGGCCTGTTAGGTTTAGGGTTTGACATTTTCTTTTGCAAATGAGAGAAGTGTGGGTGCTTTTATAGAATTCCAACGAAAAACACTATTCATTTCGTATTTTTAAAACTCCGATTTACGCACGGTGACCGGCGTTTCTAAGGTTTATCCCGCGTTCCGGACACAATGGAACAGTTTCGGAAGCTAATTCGATCATCTGTGCGAGTTATGGCAATAAACGTTCGATTTAAATTAAACCGATTTAAACTAATTTCGATGCGTTTTGGCTTGCCTCGAACAAATGATATATCCGATTGACACGAAATTTGAAACCTTACAATAATATCACATTACAGATCCGATGAAACTGGTTTCGTCGAAATCCGAGACTTTTTGAAAAATAACTATTTTAACTCTCCAAATTAATATTAAAACAATTTCGATGCGTTTCAAGCTGCCACGATCAAACGAAAACTCCAATTGCTACGAAAATTGAAATCCGATAATAACTAACTATTACGGATTCAATGGAACTAGTTTCGTCCAATTCTGAGACTGTTCAAAAATTGACTAATTTCACTAGTCGATTAAATATTAAAATATTCCATTTTCACAAATTAACTTTTAATTCGATTTTAAAAGTTCTAAAATATCTTTCTAACTCCAATATGATAAATAAAATTTTACGAATCATTTTCAATCATATTTAACCCAATTTTCAATTATTTCTGTATTTCCAACTATTTAATTATCGATTTAATTATCCAATGAAATCCAATTATTCGAAATATAAATTATTCGACTTATAAATTTTCACTTATTAATATTTAAAATAAATTAAATATACAAATTTTAATTAATAGAAATTCTGGGTTGTTACATACTTCCCCCCTTAAAAGAATTTCGTCCTCGAAATTATCAAGTAAGGAAAGTTACAGAATCTATTAATTTTTCATAAATCCATAGTTAAACTTCTTACAATACTTTACTAAGTTTTCAAATCATACTTAGTTATCTTTTCAAAAACAACTACTAATGTTTAACTTTCAACTCCAAATCAAAATTTAAATTTTCAAAATTTTCCAATTTTTTCTTAAATTTTTCTGACGCCTTAAATTTTCGAAAAAATTCGCCAGAGTCTCCTTTGCGCGGCTCGATCCGAAAAAAAAATGACAGTATATATATCACAAATATACATCTCATCAAGTGATGAGGCATCCCGCAGGGAAAAAAGTGTAAAAGTACGGTATGTAATCCGAGATATGTACCTTATTTATTATTAGCGAGCATATACGGCTAATATAGCGCGAAAGCGAGCTCCAAATTCGAAGCAAACGCGATCTGCACCTACTAAACACTCAATAAACAACATGAGAATCATGCATATATAAAAATAGTATCAATATACATCATATAGCAACATAATAACTACATGTGCTAAGATAGCAAATGCAACAAAAGTAGCAAATGCAACCACCAACCAACTATCATCCATAACCAAATAAATATTCATTCATATTCTCATTAATATTCAATGAATTGGTTTTCAATTTAAATCACATTTGATTCATTTACATTGGATTTTACTAACTTTCATTCATATTCAATTTCAATTAGTTTGCATCCACTAATTTATATTCAACTTAGTTTACTTCCAAATCAAATCAAATCAAATTCAATTCTATTCAAATTTATGTATTATCCATTTGAATTCAATCACATAGCTTCCAATTTCGCTAATTCAATTTCATTAGTACTTAATGAATTATATACAATCAATCAACAATCAAATAACAACCAATGTTTATTCAATACAACCAAATTTATTCACTTTACATTCAATTCGGTTCAACACTTTTAATGCCAATTGGATCATATTAAATTGACTTCCATTCAATTTATTCAACTTCCAATAACATTAGCTTCTAATGAATTGACACTTACATCCATTATCCCATATCAATTTTATATACATTCAATTGATTTTCATTCAATTCATTAGTTAAATTCAATTGCTAATTCCTTTAACAATATAAAGTTGAATTTCATTCAAGTTGCTCAAGTTCAAATTCTTAATGACTTCATTTCATTAATTCACTTATTAATTTACTTTGACACCAAAAATCAACTTCATTCAACTTCACTTAAGTTATATTCCATTTCAAACATCTTATCAAATCCAAATCAAATCCAAATTTTCCAAACAACTTTCTTTTAAACAATTTGGCAGCAATCCCTCTTTTGGAAACCCGAAAATGAACACCAATGATGTCGCGATCATCATCGGGATTATTTTCCAGCGACCAAAAAGAGTTTAGAACTTTAATTTCTCCAAAACAATTTCCCAAAATATCAAATCCTTTCAAAACGCTTCTCTGGAATTTTATTTTCAGATTATAAATCTTTTACTTATATAATTTTACTTCTTATATATAAGATTATTTCACAAGTGTAAATCATTTTCATTATAACTCCATACTTATAATTCAATTGCTTATACAATTCATTCTTTTACAATTTTTTTTTTAATTTAACTTATTCAACAACCAAACAATCAATTCATATACACTTTAATAATTTTGAAAAATTATTCCTTTATATATAAAAATATAATCAAGGTAAAATTATTTCATTTACCCTACTTAAAACAATATCATGCCGAATTGTTCTGAGTAAGTGTTTAGAGATCCCTATCGATAGAGTTGTACGGACTATACCGACCAGAATCCATATACCACTCAACAAACCAATCATCACAACATAAAACAATTTTATATTCACTAACAAATATGCGCTCATATCTATTATTACACTCAACTCATTCTAGAGTACTACTGACTCTATCTATAATGAGTAATACCCAACAGAGCTATGGTTGTCGCTTAACCATAAGCTCTGATACCAAATGTGACGATCGTGATTTTTCGTTGCCGAAAAACCGAAATGTTAGGGTTAAACAAGAAGAAAAAGTAGAAGAAGATAGAAAAAGATAGAACAGAGCAGAAAGAAATAACAGAACAATAACAGAATCTCACAATTCGCAGCGGAACAACATATAATAAATAAATGAATAATCTTTAAAACAAAGAACTGTAAATTTATACATTACATCATTATCAGAGTTTACAACAACAATAGACAACAGAGTCAATACATCAATGGACAGCTATATAAACTTGTCCTCATACAGAATACACAGCGGAATAATACATAGTATAATATCATATACAAGTGGTACGTCTCGATATGTAGCTCGCCTCTTGAGCTCCATAGCACTCCTAAATCCAGAGTAACCTGATAAACTTGACTCT
The DNA here is from genome assembly GCA_030765085.1 of Allium cepa. Taxonomy (NCBI): domain Eukaryota; kingdom Viridiplantae; phylum Streptophyta; class Magnoliopsida; order Asparagales; family Amaryllidaceae; genus Allium; species Allium cepa. Next base: position 325,212,888 of record CM060939.1, read on the forward strand.
TGACTGCCCGTGTGGAAATTGGTGGGCACCCAGAGTTTAGGAAGGAAAACAATAAACTCCGAGTCAGTCATGTGACTGGTGTGAGAACTAAAACAGTTTATCTTTAAAACAAAATAGAGGGATATTTTTTTAAAGTCAATTCGCAATGCTTTTAAAAATGAGACTACCATAAGGCCTCCCGCACACACACAAAATGCAAATGCAGAATCAGAGGAGATTTCTCCTTATGATAGTCAAAGATGCTTGATACGCATTAAAAAGAAACATTTGATATTATTACTAGTGCATAGTGTAGGAAAAATCATTTCGAAAAATAAAGATATAAACCTTAGCCAGCATATACATTTCGCACTTGTGCCTACTATAGCTACCATGTTCAATAGAAGTTTACCACAACACTCCATGGCAGGTTCTACAACTAAAACCGTACAAGATCGTATTGTTTCTTTGGATTTCCAACAAATGGTCAGGCCAAGGAACTTCCCATTGCCACATGGAAACGCCTTTGTAAAGACGCCCCGAGAACCAAACCGAATCTCTGCCAACACAAGGCCGGGTTACCCTTAACTGGGTAACTACTGACACGAATATGTCATCCCCCGATCGTAACCGATCTATCCGAGGATCCTCGATTTCCAACAACCACAAAATTTGCAGCAACAACATAGGTTAAATATCTGGGCTCCATACCATGATACCACCTCTATCTAGAAGGAATGATATACACTAAAGGGGCGCTACCCCCTAATAACCTTACCGCATCCTTCCTGTTTTGACCATTTTCGGGGTGTGAGTCCGACGAAGTCTCGTCCATAAAGCCACGCTTTATACAAAAGCTGTGCTTTGGGTCAACAAATGATCATAGAAATGATCGCCAAGATAAACAATCAAACAAATGATCATATCACAAATGATCAAACAATGATCATTTCACAGCAACACTCAGCATGCCACACTACCAAATTGGGAGTATATCATTAATAACCTTCAACTATATAACCTCTGAGCTCGTACGTCTCAGAGAAGGGTGTTAAGCTAAGAGAATAAATTCTCCGCCACCAGTAGAAAAATATTTGAAAGAAATCAGCTTTATATCTCAATTTGTAATGTCAGACATACAATCCATACATGTCTGTTACGGGCTCGAACGGAACCGAAGGCACTTACAAAGAAGTCCTTGCATTCCGGATAATTTCTAATCACGTCCGGACTTCCCGTCACTACGGGTGATAAAACCTCTATATCAGAGATCAGCCGATGCAGAGTAACTCAACGGTAATCCTTTCGTTTTCAAAAATATCCGGTCTTCAACACCGGTCATCGAATGCAATCCATTACGACGTATCACATATTCAGAATGGGTTATATGACCCCAAGGTCCTTTCCCGGCTAACCCGAATAGTGAGCGCTTATTGAAAAATAAGTGTGGCATTCAAATTCAAACAATCACAACAAATACCTATTTAAAGGTAAATATTGATTGTCGGATTATTTAACTTTCAAAAGGCATGCTCAACGTCACCAAATCCAAATAATTTCCCAAATTATTTACTTTCCAAAATATCTTTACTAGATATATAATTTCCACACTTCAAAAATAAATCGACGTTTATTTTTAAACAAATTCCCCTTTTCATTTATAAATTCCATAATGAATTTATAATTCCAAAATATCTATAAATATACGATTTTCAAATCGATTTCTAATATTCATTTTCAATTTATCTTTAAAAGATAAAATCTCAAAATATTCACTTCATATTGGAAAAACATTTCCGGACTTATTTATTAATAAGTAATTCACAAATCCATTTATTTTCAACACTTGGAAAATATTCAATATACTTAAACCGAAATTATGTATATATTTCATTCTTTAAGGAAATCGTGCGCTTAAACACATTTATTCGAGTCAAAACGAATGCTGCGTAAAACATCGTTACGATGACCCAAAATCACTAGTACAGGGATTCAAAATTTAGATAGATATATAAATCCCAATACTATACAAAAACATTTCCTTTCGGAAATCATTTACTATAACAACTGTGTTATAGTCCACCATTTCCTTATTTCTCGAAAACGTCTATTTCAACAATGAATGTTGAAATCTATGTTTTCGATATTTGATCCATTTTAAAACATCGTTAAAACGATTAAATTCTTTTTAAAATATTCATTTTCCCAGGCATATCCATTTTATTTATAATAATATATTCACTGTCCAAAATCGTGTATATACTTCCTTAACCAATTTCAACATTCAATTTATCAAACTCCATTGATTTTGAATTTATAAACAATGTCTATAAATTCCATTTCTATTTATAAGCTTCGATTCATAAATATCCTTAATTAATCCAATTCAATTTATATAACTCAATTATATACCAAAAGTCCATATTATAAGCTGATTACTTATAATTCATTTATTTACAAAATCGTTCTTTCAAAACTTCACAAATCGTAAATCTTATTACTTATAGGATTTCTTTATATTTTATAACAACTTCAACTTATAAAATCTCCTTTATTAACAATTTCCATAAATATCCCATTTATACGCTTAAAACCCAGTTTATAAGTTAATTACTTATAAATCTTTTATTTTACAACATCTATTCATTTTATAACTTCACAATTTATAAATCTATAAATTCCGTTCAGTTATGAAATCCATTTTTATTTCATTTTTAACACTTATAAAACTCGTTTTAATATTCCAATATTTTTAATTTATAAAATATCAATTTTATAAGTCTTTTATATACATCGTTTTTAATAATTCAAAAATCCCAATTTAAACCAATTTATTCTTTTAATAACTTAAAAATCATTATTTAAAGCTTATATACTTCAAAATCATACTTAAGCATTGTTTTCCAAAAATCATAACTTTTATGAAAATAAAATTTTAACGTTTATTTATTTTAACAATTCAAAATTTAATAAAACGTATACTTTTGAAAATCACTTTAAAATTCCTTTTAAAACCAAAAATCATTATTTTAAAACTTCAGTGCAGCAGCACCAAATAGTCAATCACGACATCCAAATATCATATATCGATATGATAATCAACAAATATCAAAATATATGTAAATAAATCAATACAGTTGAGGAATCCAGTTGGATCCCTCCAACCTGTTTTCCTGCATCCAAAAACATTAGCACAATACCAATTCCGCTCCAGTACGGAATTATCGCGGTATATGGGATTTATAAAATATTATCCGCTTAATAGATGGCGCAATAGGGTCTCATCCACTATACAATGCGGGAAATCAACACCAAGTACAATAATAATACCAATTTCACTATACGGTGAAATATTCGCGGTATATGTTTTTAATAAATAACCTCCGCTTACTGACGGCGCATAATGTCTATTTTAACAATCAATAGATAACAATCATCATTCAACATTCAATCACAATTTTAAATCTAACTATTTAAAATTAAAATCGAAACCGATTCGATTGAATGAGAAGTTCTCACCTTTATTTCAATTTCGTTTTAGCGATTTATTTCGAATAAAATTAAACGGACGTTTAATTTTACCCGAAATTCTCACTAACTCCAAACGACTCCAATCTAATTCCATAGTGTAGTGCTCGTCCATACGATTCCAACGCAACTGGTTTCGCGCGTTTTCGACCTCGTATGAAAAAGATATGAATTTTTAAAGATTCACGAATTTTTAATATAAAAATTTACAACATTTATTTATAATTTTAAACCCTAATCTAATCATCACCGTAGGATCTCATCCCCCATAATTAGGCCGTCCCTTGCTGTATCTTCCTCACGCTCCATCTACAGGTTATTACACGCACAAATAACCCACTATGCTCGAATTAGGGTTTATTATTTCGGCCACCACGAGCATTGACAAGTTGATCAAGCACCTCCATTTGGAAGCTCTACCCCTCTCTACCCACGCCTGAACCGACGGTCAGCTCGAGCACCCCTATACGCGCGCGAATCGAGGATACATGGCCATGAACGCGGCCAATTTCCCACATCATCGACGCGCCATACCCCATCATCACCGTATAGATTGAAAGCTCTCTTCGCGCTCTTCAACTTTGCTGTTGAACACTTTGGCTAAGTATCGACGGATTGGAAGTAACTGAGGAATGAAGATGGTGAATTTATGGCCTTAGAATTTGTAGCCGGCAGCTGGCCTGTTAGGTTTAGGGTTTGACATTTTCTTTTGCAAATGAGAGAAGTGTGGGTGCTTTTATAGAATTCCAACGAAAAACACTATTCATTTCGGATTTGCAAAGCTTCGATTTACGCACGGTGACCGGCGTTTCTAGGGTTTATCCCGCGTTCCAGACACAATGGAATAGGTTTCGGAAGCTAATTCGATCATCTGTGTGAGTTATGGCAATAAACGTTCGATTTAAATTAAACCGATTTAAACTAATTTCGATGCGTTTTGGCTTGCCCTGAACAAACGGTAAATCCGATTGACATGAAATTTGAAACCTTACAATAATATCACATTACGGATCCGATGAAACTAGTTTCGTTGAAATCCGAGAATTTTTGAAAAATAACTATTTTAACTCGCCAAATTAATATTAAAACAATTTCGATGCATTTCAAGCTGCCACGGTCAGACGAAAACTCCAATTGCTACGAAAATTGAAATCCGATAATAACTAACAATTACGGATCCAATGGAATTAGTTTTGTCCAATTCTGAGACTGTTCAAAAATTGACTAATTTCACTAGTCGATTAAATATTAAAATATTCAATTTTCACAAATTAACTTTTAATTCGATTTTAAAAGTTCTAAAATATCTTTCTAACTCCAATATGATAAAATAAAATTTTACGAATAATTTTCAATCATATTTAACCCAATTTTCAATTATTTCTGTATTTCCAACTATTTAATTATCGATTTAATTATCCAATTAAATCCAATTATTCGAAATATAAATTATTCGACTTATAAATTTTCACTTATTAATATTTAAAATAAATTAAATATACAAATTTTAATTAATAGAAATTCTGGGTCGTTACAAAATTGATATTGCTTTTAAATTCCGGGTCATCACATTCCTCCCCCTTAAAAGAATTTCGTCCCCGAAATTTAAAACAAACGTAATTTAGTAATATATTTTAAGATTTAATTTTAAAACAAAAGAATATACCAATGATATTCTAACAACCATAACAATCAATTCACCCAATCAAACAAATCTAATTATCCAGAAAAATTCTGGATAGAACTTTCACGAGTTTCCCCGGTTAAAATATCGGGATACTCGCTCTATAGATTCCAACCAATCAATACTACTAAGTTACAGAGCTCCTATTCATCTAGATCTATAAAACTAGATAGCATAACAGACTACAGATGAGTCTGGCTCAACAACCAACCTTTATAACTGCTGGTTCTAAAACCAGAGATAGACCATATACGTACTCCCTCAGAGATACGTGAAACATCTCGAAATCCCAGTTATCCAAACCGGCAATTCAATCCTGAAAGCCAAACACTGATCCAACCAAAACACAGATGAGATCCAAACATCTCGGAGTCAGCTTTCCAGTCTTACTCAAAACTTATAGCTCCTTTGACCAGAGAAAACTCCAACAATAATGATGTCTCCAATTTCGAATTCCAAATTTCTCCGTCCCTTATCCACAAAAGTCTTCGGACGATCCTGGGCTGCCAACATTCCAAACTGATCATCTCAACCCTTTGCTGATTTCTCTAGAACAATCAGAACCAAAAACAACCCAACACAAAAATCTCCTCAAGATCAATCCAAAACCAAACACAATTCTACTCCATAAACAGCAGAAAACAACAAACTTCTCCTAATCCGGAAAAGACAATCAGAAACACTTCCAAACTTCTTCCGTGCACAATTCTGATTCGAAGTAGATAAGAAAATACTGATGAAGAACACAAGCACCCACTGGACATCACCTTCTAGAAATATGTTCAACAGATCCATAAAAGGAAAACTCGGAAATTCCTCCAAAAATCTGAGCTGCTTCACCAACTCTATCTCTAGGAATCATTCTTCAACTAAACTGAACCACCGGTTCCACTTTTGGAATTCTAGTCGATCAGAAAACTCAATCTTCAGATGTTGATGAACCTCTGTCTTCCCAGAAGACATCTAAAAAATTTCTGACAATCCAAGAGAACTCTCAAACAATCGCAAGTCACTTTTGTGATCAACCCAGATAAATTTCCAAAGAAAATTGTTCTCTCTTTACCAAACAGAATAGCTTACACTGGTCTAGTCAATCCATTGAAGAAACGGATTCGCTCTGTTGCTTCTGAATTCCACCTCCAGAAGAACTACTCAGCTAAGACGTCTCTATCGGCTCACAGAACACTCCGAGCTACCAAAGCCAAAACTTCCTAATCCAAAGCTCTTCGAGAAACTCGGATTCAAGCAAACAGAAACACACAACATCCCGTTGAATCCAGCCACAATATCGAAGCAGTCACACTTTCCAAAACTTGTTCCAAAGAAAACATCTTCGAAAACAATCCACAGTCGCTGAATCTCATCACGCAGTTACAAATTCTTGAGGTATCAAAATACCATCACTTGTTCCAGCCCAATCGAACAGATCAAACTCTACTCACCAAACTCTTTACTTCAAAGATGTCTCCAAACCTTAACAGGTTTCTTCAGAGATCGATGAAATACTTCAACACAACAAAACTTACTCGAGATGATTTTAGGTCTACAGTCTCGACAGATACACTTCCAACCACAAACATCAGACTCCAAACAATGGTAGTAATCGTGTTACAAACACTACTACCTCATCTACCTTTATAACCTATATTGGAAAACCTGAACAGGTAACCCAAAAGATAGATAGAAATAGCTAAATATATATAAATATATTTAAAATTACAAATATGCTCTCTCAAGGTAGACACCAATCCATAGCCTAAATATTCACTCAACCTAATGCCCTGATACCACTGTAACGACCCGACTTCCAAAACACCAGAAAGTCGCATCGCTAATAAGAAAGAAAGGGATAGAAAAGAGAAAGAAAGAGAAGAAGAAGAAACAACACATCAGAATCTAAACAGCGGAACGAATAAATTATATTAATAACATAAAATATTACGTAGCTTACAACTACTATCAGAATACACAGATAATACAACACATGCGAGACAGTTATAAACACCTGTCTAGTATTTACAACCTAATACAACTCAGAAACAATCACAGAACACACAGCGGAATACTATATATCTAACGCAGAAGCCTCCTGCTCCATTGCTCCTCCAATATTCGTCAAAGCTAACCTGAATCCCTTGGCTACTCGTAAAAATTTGAGTACCCAAGAGTTTATGAAAAACAGAAATAAACTCTGGGTCGGACATGGGTCTGGTGTAAGTAACAGGTTAAAGTTGCTTAACTTTAAAAACCTTTAGAAAGAAAGGTATTACGTAAGACTTCCCACACATAAACATGGAGAAGTTTTTACCTTACGCTAACCAAAACATTTGATAGGAAATCCAGTGATATTATAATAGGTCTAGGGTTTTCAAGTAAATATGAAATAACCGAAATTGTTACATTATTAAATTCCAGCTACTAGCCTCAAAAGTGGGTAATACAAACAAAACCGTTGGCACTTATTGGATTTTGCATTCCATACAATGGCAGGGCTACTGGGGTAGCGCCCGTGACAGTACGTGGCCTAGATCAACGTACCGAGGAGTACGCCCACTCCCCTGCAACACAAGACTGGACCCATTCCTTACTGAACAGTTCCGAGCAAGACAACCCCGTAGTTGGTGCGCAATTCCAACTGCCCACACAGCCGAATAAAAAGGGACCTCTAGACATGGGAAAATCTTGCTCTCCAGTGGGGGCTACCCACGAAGCCTTGCTGCACCTCCCATGTTTTAGCCATTTCCGGTTGATGAGGCTTGAGGCTACGATTACCTTTATAGGACACATTATCTTAGAATGCTCATCGTCCACTTGACGATGTGCTGAAAGCATCCAATCCATACAAGTTCGTTCTGGGTTCGAACGAAACCGAAGGCATTATCTCGTTACACCCGTTTTGGAATCACCCTCAGAGTTAACGACGATAACCCTTGCAATCTGAATCTCCATCTCGAGCCTGTAAGTACTATTTCTGTCAAACTCATCACGGAATCACCCCTAGAGTTATACTGACTAATATTCCTTACACCTCGAGTCTTCACTCTTCACATAAGATTCATGACCTATCGTTAATTTGGATCGATGTGGTTTTCAGATATCCAAATATGGAAACCCGATCCCGGTCTCATCGAAATCCAAAGCGTGTCTTATAGGTCCAAGATAATCCATATCATTATCACAATGCAACCAATGCATTCATATCACTCAACGTTACTAGTCTCATTCTGAGATTCCAAACCATTCAAGGCAAACTATATCATCCATTTATAAGCAATGACTTATAATCATACTATCTATAATTAATTTAAAATGTATTAAATTAACTATATCATCTTTAATTAATTTAAAATGAATTAAATTAATTACTTACACAATATAAATCTTGCTTACATCACCATTAATTAATTACAAATTAATTAATTAACTAACCTCTCATTTATCATCTTAATTTATCAATCCTGATTAATTATACTTTAATTAATTTCACAAAAATAATCACTCTAAACTAAAAACAGTAATTAACCTTTAATTACTTCATTAGTTAATTAACTATAATTTATTACATTTAACTTAATTAACTACAATTAATTAATTACACCTAATCATTTATTATTGATTAATTAATCTTAATTAATCAATCTTAATTACTTCGTTAATTATATTAATTAATGATCCTTAGTTATATTTAATTAATTAATCAATTAAAATAATTACTTTTAGTAATTAATCTCACTTAAACCATAATTATTAATCACCTTTGATTAATTTCAATCTGTAGTTAACTACCCTTAATTACTTATCAAATTAATTATTCCTTAATTAATTTCTCTATTTAATCCCCTGATTAATTATATAAAATAATTTAATCCAAAATTGCTTCACAATTCCATCATCGTCAATTAATTACATCCAGTAATTTTCTTGAATTACTTCACTGAGTAATTCTACTTCATTAATTACATAAAGTAATTATTATCAAATCCAATGTTTAAAATTAATTAAAATTAATTAATTAATTTAAACCAATCTCAATAAACCCCATTAATTACATTAAGTAATTAATGTCTTAAATATTTTTCTTTAGTCATTAAACTTAAATAAATTTCACAATTTATTATCATTTATTAATTAATCTATTTAGTTACTAAAAATTAATCATATTAATCAATTACTAAATAAACCTTAGTAAATGACCATCATTAATTATTATTAATTCTTTAATTACTTTTCTTTAATAACTTCTTAATTTTTCTCTAATTCAAACTAATCCAAATTATTAATTATAAATTAAATAAATAAGTCATTCCTTTATTATTTTAATATCTTAATAATTTCTAAGATAAACCATTTCTTATTAATAATTTCATTAATATTAAAGTGTACTTAGAACATTGCATTTTTAAATTAAATTCAAATTTCATTTTGAATCTATAATTTAAAAATGAAATTTATTTAAGCATTAACCAATTTAGATTCCATTTAAAACCCTTTAAAATAAATGTAAATAACATTTATTACTTCATTTAAAACTTATATAAGATAAGCCTTAACCAATTTGCTTAATTTTCATTTAAAATTAAGTTTTAAAGTACATTACTATTTAAATTTCAAATTCAAGTTAACAAATCATTTAACTTCTTTTTATAAACCTTTATAAATAATTTATTCAAAAAAAAATTAAGTTCAAATATTTGTTTTGAAAACAAATTTACCTCTAGCAAACAATTTAAATTTAACTTGTTTGAAAACATTCAAATTTTAAAACCTATTCAAATATCCAGTTTTTTAAAATTCAATACATTTGAACCTAATCCTTATTTAAATCATTTGAATTTAAACTTGAATTAAACTTTTTGAATTAAACCTTGATTTTAAAACTCTTATTTAAAATACAAGTTCATTTTTTTAAAAAAACTGAAGATTTAAAGATCCTTAAGAAAACTGGACTTAAATTTAAATTCAAACTGCTAGTTTAAATTTAGCTTTCAGATTTAAAATGAAATTTAAATTTCAAAATATTGCCAGGTTTTAAAAAAAAAAAAACTGGAATCCCCTTTCAAATTTTTAAAAACTTATAAGATTTCAAACTATTTGAAACTATAATTCATACTGCAGATTTAAACTGTCATAACAACTTTAAATTTCATTTAAACTTTGATTTAAATTTAAACCTTCAGACAGTTTTTTACAGAAAACTGTAATATTGCAAATTACCCGAGCCAGCATAAAAATACTCCGAGTCATCAGACCCGTTCCTTCGAGCAAGACACAGAAGTACTCGAGTTATACTGCGAGTTCAAAAACACCACTATACCCAGTTCACCAGAAACCCACCAATTTGCACGGTGCACGTGCACCGTGCATCCAGCGATCTTCAACCACCTCCGGCGACTTCCAATCATCGACAACCAATCCCACAATCAACCACCACCATCAGTTTCTCCTTACAAAACACAAAATCGAAAATAAGTTGCCTTGCTTAAAACCTGGAACAGCAGTAACCAGTTTAATCCCCTACACCTGTAACTCGCCTCATTCTCCACCTTCTGACCACCGGAATGGCAGCGACTCCGGCCACGAGTTCATCCATCAACCTACTATCATCCCCTAGAATCTCAATCAACTCGATCACTTCTACAGGTAAAACTGACCAAATCAAATTACTTAACTTAAACTAGGGGCTTCAGGAAGAAAATCACCACCACAGTTCCAATGTTGATTTGCAACAACATATAATAATTTTCCTAGCATCAATGACTGCTCCTCCACCTACCAGAAGAACCCCAATCATTACATTTGCCCAGATCCCCCAAAACTCAAAATTTCCCTCTACAGTTCAACAAAGAACAACACCATACCCCCTCCACTAAAAATCCCAATTTTTGTTCTAAAAATCAAGTTTTGATCTTGGTATTTAATTCTTAATACTGAATTTATAATTTATTCAATATAAATTTTCACATATTTAAACTTGATTAATCAAATTCTAGATTACAGAGATGTTTACAAGTTATTTTAACTTAACTAAAACCTTAAACTAAGGCTTATCACAAACAAACAAGTTTGATTTAATCTAAGTTGAATCAGAGGCACAAATCTATAGATTTTGATTTTAAAACAAAACCTGAACATATGATCTAAAAAAAAAACAGAGTGTACTTTTGGAAATCACAAGCATATTATAGTCACAGCATATTGCATTCAAATATGTATTCAACAAATTGTATCACAGAGATTTAACATGCAACTTATTTATAAAGTTAAACTTTAAGGAAATTGAAATGTTACTCACCTTAATCTTGATGGCAGAGCAGAAATTTGAAAAAGACTTGGTGCTTTAAAAACTAGAAAACTTCCTTTCAAAATCCTGAATTGCTTCCTTAATTATTTTTTTAAAACTTGAGTGCTTGTTACAGAACTCTTGCATGCATGCTATATGAAATTCCAGATAGAAGATGATGTAAATGCCTTATACTTGAAAAAAATATACATGCTATTTTGATGCAGTTGCTTGCACAGATCTCAGATTTTTAAGAAACAATGCAGGCATGCTTTGTTTCTTTTAATTTGAAAATGTAGTTGCTTTAATAAGAAATGCAGGTTTCAAAATTTGAAATTGCAGGTGCTTTTACATTTGAAAAATATGCAGGATTGCTTTGATGCAGGTTTGAATTCCAGAAATGCAGAATTTCCTGCTTGATTTCATGCACCTGGTTTGTATGCTACTTTGAAATTTGACTTGCATGATTTTGGTTTGAGGAAAGTCTCAGGTTTACAGATTTGATTTGAGAAGTGGATTTGAAGATGTTTTAGAAATTTAGCTTTTAAGAGAAGTGTTTATTTCAGATTTGTTTTCCATTTTCTACTTAGCTTTAGATTTTGAAAAGAAATAAGATGGAAGAGGATTTTTTTATAAAAACTGAAAAATTTAAAAGAAAAACCTAAATTCAATTTTTTGACAGTTGTAAAGAAGTTAACATTTGTCACTTTGTCAAGTTTATGGATTAACAATTGTTCTTCTAATTAGTATAATGTTTACATTTGTATTTAATGTTAATATGTTATAATTATGTTAACTTATATTTTAATTTGATGTTTAATAAAAGATATATGAAAATCCATGTTTAAATAAATTAGTTAACATGTATTTATTTACATGTATATAAATTTTAAAATGAATAAACCAAATTTAACTCATAAATTGAAACTTATACAAATAATTCAAAATCAAAACGTATTAAAAACATTTACACTTTAGATTTCAAAGTTTTGAATTCAAGTTCAAATTAAATTTTGAAATCCAGTTTATTTACAAATTAACTACACAATTAAATTTTGAAAAACAATTATTTTTATTAAAAATTTATTAGTTAAAACAATGTATTATTATATAAAAATAACAACATTTGATAACCATAAATAACTTATTAAAAGAAATTGTCTCTTTATTCATAAATTATTTATTTTATTCAATTATATCAAAATAACTCTTATTGTTATTTTATTTAAATTTAAACTTGAGTTAAACATGTTCTAAATCATTCAAATAATTTACCTAATGTATTTAAAACCATATTTATTTATTAAATAACCTTGAAAATTTTTAACTTTTTAAATAAAGTTATAATTTCCAATTTTTACTATATATATATATATATATATATATTTAGGAAACAAGATTTATTTATTAATTAAATTTAAAAGAATACCCATTTACAATATATACAATATTCTATATATATTATAAATATAAATCAATTATTAAATTTAAAAGGATAAAATCTATCAATTAACTATTTATTTTATTGGATTATTAAATTAATTCAGATCTTATTACAAAGATTATCAAATCAATTTAATTTTTATTTCAGATTATTAAATTGATATTGCTTTTAAATTCAAGGTCATTACAAGAACATTAATTGTGAATGATGGCTCACCTTTTAAAGCCAGAGAGGGTAGACAAAGAAATGAGCTACGAATTCCAAACCAAGCTAGATTTGCACGAATTTGGTGAACAAGGCTAATAACTTGGCATTGACGAAATCGAATCAAAACTTGATCGATAAAGTTAATTGGCATGATTGAACATTTAAATAACTATATATAACTATATATGTAAAAAAATCATATTCTAATTTCACATATATATTAAATTATATACATACATACATACATACATATATATATATGTTTCATAATCCATTGTTTCAAATTTCAACACATATATTGAAGATCAACATATATGCACAGTATATTAAAATCAATACTTATACATAAATAATTAAAATTCACATTCACCCTTTTAACATACACACACAAACACACATACGCGCACACACACAGATATATATATATATATATGTATATATATATATAATATATAAAGTTCAATTTATATTCATAATAAAATTTGTAATAAATACTTATACACCTATTTTAAACATATAAGCTTCTTATGCACCAACATGTGCATACACACACACACACACACACACACACACAACTTACATCATTTTAATGCATATAAACTGCCATATATCATATGTTACAAACACTCAATAGAATCATAGTTATATAAACTAATACATATATACAATTCATACGTATACTTCAGTTATGAATTTAAGATCCAAAATAATTACAAGGTACGACTCAACATATGCTATACGAACTCACCCAGACATATCATTACTTAAATAAAACTAATATATACTTATAATATATCACTATATAAAATTTTTATCTTAAAACAATAGACCACACAGTATACAAGGATATATGAACTTCAAAACCATATCATACATATAGCTTAGAATATATATTTTTCTTCTAACAGATTACTGCCAATAGAATATAATAAATAAACTATATATAAAAATATATAAACAAAACCGTTATCTATGATGACATATAATATATACACAAATCATATATATGTATTAATTGCTTTGTTTCTCTTCAGGCAAACATATATAACCCTGTAAATAAGTATACTATCTATAAACTAATATATATGTAATACAGGTAATATCATACTAGAGTATTTATAAAATAATATATAGTTAACCAAAAAATACATATATATTAACATATATTAGATGTAATATATATACTTAAAACTAATATATATATATATATATATATATATATAAACAAACATTTTATAAAACTATACATATAAATACAAACTAATTGTGAAACCATAATCTATGAACAGGCATGCTAGAAGATTTGCAAACATATTTATATACTCCCTTAGGAATATTATACTGTGAACACAAAGTAAAATATATATAATACCACATCAAAAATATAAATATGCTATATACTCAAATGCGATATATACCTTCATTATAAAAGAGAAGCCAGAGAGGAGTGGGGAAAAATGAGTGATGAAGGGTAGGCGGGCGAACTCATGGAGGAGGGGAGTTAGCATGCTGTTGCGACCGATGACGTTGGTCAGGGGAGGAGGTTACACGGAGGTAGGCTAGTGAGCGAAGGTTGGGAGAATGGCTGATGTGTCAGAGCTATGTGAAAGAAGAAGGGGCATGGTGGAGTGAAGGGATTGGAAAAGGAGACGACGAGAGGAGGTCTGATGTGAAGGAGCAGGCACGGTTTTGAGAAGCCAAATGAAAATTAAAATGTAAAGGCTAGAAACCAGAGAAAAATTGCAAATGAACCAATATTAATGAAAGCAACCGATGGAAATACATAAAGTCACGTGTTGAATTTAGTGAACATAAATGTTAGAGGCTATTGGTTAATATAATTTGGAATATGAAAGGTAAGGAAAGCTGAAAAAATCGAATGCGAAACCGATGTGAAATCGTTTTTCGCAGATTACACCGCACACCGGACTCCAAAATAAAGAAATGGATATACCACAGAGATCAGCACGACGAGATGATCAAAACGGTATACAGATATTAGTGGTACGATCATTCGGTCAAAAGTCGATAATCGGTACCAAATATGCTGCAAATCTGTCCAAAATAAGATAAACGAAGTAATAACGGTTCAAATTTGATGAAATAAAATATGACGTCTCACTCAAAAGATGATTTGCAAATTTATTATATAAAAATATTCAGATTTGGAAATGATTTTATAATCATCAATTATTAACTGATTTAGATTGAAATAGAATTACACAAGAAAATAAACTTCAATATTATCTGATGAAAATTTACCATTTGCTCTGTTTAACTAGACGTATTTCAAATATTAAATTTTTATTTCAAAACTCAATCATTTAAAAATTTCAAAAAAATTTAGTTAAATATACTATTAAAAAAATTATAAAAAAAAATTGCAGGTTGTTACATCCAAGATATATTGTTCAACCAATAACGTATAGAATTTACGCTTTATTTCTTAACAAACAAGATCTTTTATTATGACCCAATTTGTTACACAAACTGCAACGTTTGTACTTATTCATCACACCAGCTGACTCAATCCATTCATAAGATGGAGCACTTCCTGCACCACATCTTCTCTTAGAAGGTTGAACTTCAACATCTTCAGGTAACACAACTTCCATTTCAAAATTAACAAGTGAATGAATTGGATGAGAATAAGATGCTTGGAAAAATGACATTTTGAAATAGTCCTCAATATAGAAATAAACATCTAAAACAAAAGCAAGAATGCAAGTAATATCATGAGCACATGGAAATCAATAATCCATCTTAAGTTACAACTACACTACCGAATGCTCAAATCTACATGAAATGATAGAGATGACTAAACTTCATAAACATCAATAGTAGATCTAGTAACTTTCCACTGAATACTTTCATGGTATAAATTGTAACGACCCGTAAATTTTAATGATTTTTATAACGTAATTTATTGAAATTTTTATGAAAACAAATAATTAAATTTAGCAATAAAAAATTGATATTTGGTATGCATCTATTTAAACATAGCAAATGGCAGATTTTCATTGGTAAAAATGAAAGTTAGTTCTGTTGTGTTATTTTCAATTTCAATTTAAAATCAGTTAATTTGATGAAAATAAAACATTTTTGAAATTTAAATATTTTTATATAATAAAAATGTAAATCATTTTCTGAGTATTATGATTTTACTATTTTGCTTATTTTAGTTATCTGATTATTTTATATTGTGGTTGTAAAATTTTTTACAATGTACTTTCTTTAACGAATGATGGTTTGCTTTTAAAGAAAATTGTTTTGTTGTCTCCAATCAATTATAAGTTAAATGTAACAACCCAGAATTTTATTTAATTAAAATGTTAATATTTAATTAATTTTGAATATTAATAAGTGAATATATAAGTCAAATAAATTTTTATTTGAATTATTGGATTTAATTGGATAATTAAATTGATAATTTAATAAGTTAAATTATGGAAATAATTGAAAATTGAGCTAAATATGATTGAAAATGATTTGTAAAATTTTATTTTATCATATTGAAGTTAGAACGATATTTTAGAACTTTTAAAATCGAATTAAAAGTTAATTTGTGAAAATTGAATATTTTAATATTTAATCGACTAGTGAAAATAGCCAATTTTTTTGAACAGTCTCAGAATTGAACGAAACCAGTTCCATTGGATCCGTAATAGTTAGTTATTACCGGATTTCAATTTTCATGTCAATCGGAGTTATCGTTTGATCGTGGCAGCTCGAAACGCATCGAATTATTTTTTTAATTTTAATTTGGCGAGTTAAAATAGCCATTTTTCAAAAAGTCTCGGATTTCGACGAAACCAGTTTCATCTGATCCGTAATGTGATATTATTGTAAGGTTTCAAATTTCGTGTCAATTGGATTTACCGTTTGTACGGTACAAATTAAAACGCCTAGAAAATCGTTTAAATCGGTTTAATTTAAATCGAACGTTTATTGCCATAACTCGCACAGATGTCCGAATTAGCTTCCGAAACCTGTTCCATTGTGTCCGAAACGCGGGGTAAACCCTAGAAACGCTGGTTACGGCGCGTAAATCAGAGTTCGGAATTTCCGGGATGAATAGTGTCGTTTTATTTCCTATAAATAGCCCCTCTCTCACAAATTAATAATAAAAAAAAACCCCTAATCTATAAACTGCAGCCGCCACCCTATTATCTAAGGCCGAAATTTTCTCCCTTTCTTCCTTAAAATTCTTCCAATCCGTGAAGTATTTCAACGAATCATCAACTACAAGTTTGTAGAGCATCACGATGTAACAACCCAGTATTTTACATCAATTGATTATCATCACTAAAACAATTAATTGGATGTTAATTGCTATTTGACGTTTTAAATCGAGTTGAAATTCGTTTAAAAATTTGCTAAGTGTAGTTTGGGAATTTTGAATCCAGTTTAAATTCTTTTGAAATTCAGTAAGGGGTGTGGGCTTTGTATATGATTTTGGCCTACGTTTTCATTTTTGGTGCCGTGAAAAATTCATTCCCTTTTCCCCCTTTTTCCCATTTTCATTAATCGCGAACCCTAAAAACAAAATCACAAAAATTATAAAAATGGTGGCCGTTCCTTTTCTTCCTCATCGTCCCAGAAATTAGGGCTCAACCAAAAATCGAAGGTGCTGTCTTCAATTCTTTAACTTCGTTCGTTTCATCGTTGCTCTCTTCAGCCGTGGTTTCCGCGCGTTGGACGAAGGTGAGTGTTTCACTCACATCTAATTCCTATCTCGAGTTTATAAGTGTTCGAATTCTACGATTTTCGTTCATATTTGATTTTTTTGAATTCGTCCCTTGATTTGTCGGCCATTCGACTATGTATTTTCTTTGAGTATTGACTTCGGTCATTACCTGAACTGTTTTGATTTTGGCTTGTTCGACTCGTACATTGCTGCCTTGACTTTGTTGAATTTCGATTTTTTTGACTTGGTGATAAGATTTGGAAATAATTTAAAAAGAAAATAGTTACATTTGAATTTATTTGACGATGTGATTTGATTTGGTTAATTTCGGTCATTATGTCTTTGACCTGCTGCTTGAACTTGTTATACATATGGTTGCACGAATATATACTTCACTTGTTTCACTGAAGCATCGAGCTCAGGTGGTCTTCACGTATGTGCAGTCTGTATTTACATTGCCTCTGATCTTGACACATGTATTATACTTCATGTTTTCGATCACTTTTCTGTGCTTAGGTTATTCGACTTGAGTGAAATTGGATTTTTTTTGAAATTTCTGGTTTCTTGTAATCCACGGTTTGGTGATTTCATTTAAACTTAGTCACCTGACTTTGTGTATACTATTCTCTGGTATTTGACATCATTTATGGTTTGCTAATTTTGTATAAGAAGTGTTGCAGACTTGTGTTTTGTGGTCTTCCTTGTTATCTGGTAGCACTGTCTTCATTGTTACCTGATAGCACTCGTGTCTGCATTGATCTGGCACCATGCCCTCGAGTTATACACATCACTCTGTTGCAAAGTTAATCTACTAGCTTCAATGTTGCATTCATATTGAATGTGAGCATGTTATTTTGTTCTGAATTTCGGAAGCTTGTTTTGGTTTTGACTTTTATGGGCTTGGTACATTGGTTTGTTGCTGAGTTCGTCCATTTAGTCACCGTATATATATACGTATTGATATGTCTATGCGTATATATGTATGTTGTGATTCTTATTCACTGGGCTTCAGTTTTGGTTACTGATTGGATACAATAGTTGTCATTGTTAGTTTGTTGTATTTTGATGCTAGCTTGTCCATGCTAATTTAGATTGCAGTTTTCATTTTGTTGATCATTTTCCTGTCGCCATTTTGTGGCATGTGTTCGCGTTGCTGTACATATGTTTTGTGTATACACATGTGTAATCCTACCTGTATATAGGTAGTATATGTTGCAGACATATGTTGTTGTTCTTCAGGTTAGCATTTGCATGTCTCGAATGCTCATTTGCTGAATCACCTTATAATTTGAAGCTATTGAGCTTCTTTCCTCACACGATCTGCTTGATATTCTCTGTCTGTACATTGCAACATGAACACTGTCTAGATACGTGTACATGCTTTCACTTAGTTGTCTGCATAATGGAAACTAGGTTGTTATAGGTCTTTACCATGCTTTATTGAGTTGTTTGAGGCTATTTACCTCGAGACAGTATCACTCGTGTACTGTCAGGTCCATATTGCATTTGCACTTGGGTACATATTTGAAACTGATACATTGCATTATTCATTTGCAGTAAACATTCTCTATTACTCTAATTATGTTGCAGTGTTCATATGTGGTTATTTAAAGCCATTTCTTTGCTGGGGCTGTGACACTTGTTGTTGCACTTACTCTACCACCATTCATTTCGAGTATGTGATGCTCTGTCCAGTTTCACAGTTGCATAACTGTTGTATCTTTTGGAGTTTGGTTTTGTGTTTGCAATGTTGGTGCATAGCCTTGCTTATTTCTCGCCAGTACATTCATGTGTACATCGCTTGTTGGTGTTACATATGTTTGGTTCACGACTCTGTGCAGTGTATTCTTCATATGTATATTTTTGGAGCTTGCACTGTTTGTTTTACAGTTGCATGATTATATGCATTTCGTAAGTGAATTAGCTTTGTAGTTACGACATGTTTCTCTGACATGTTTCTACTTTTGTGCATGTCATTATTCAATTCTTATTGCACCTGAGTTTCATACGGACTTTTTGGAATTTCACCTGTGTTGAATCCGGTATTTCGGTTTGACCTTGTGCCCGTTTGTGTACATCCTTACTGTAGTGGCAAGGCAGTGCACGCAAGCGTGAACTGCAGCCACACGGAATTGAGTTTTTGGGTACGACATCACTATAGTGGCAGGGCAGTGCACGCAAGCGTGAACTGAAGCCACACGGTATGGCGTGTATGATATTCCATTTGTTTTGACTTATGGATCTTTTTGCGTATTTCATATTCCGTAGTGGCGAGGCAGTGCATGCGTGCGTGTACTGCAGCCCTACTGGAATTAATATTTTGATTGATATTTCAATGGTTTGAACTATTTTGTTTATTTCAATTCAATATTCTGAATTGCATTCTGATTTGGTTTAATTACTGTCGTCTATTCATTATTTAATTATTATTGCTTCTGTGCACTAATAACTGAGTTTGAATTAGACTGACTTGAGTATTATTTTCTTTTGAATCTAATACTCGGGTCAGACCGAGTATTTCAGGTTGTAGATATTCTGCTTTGGGTTGCCGCTAGAGCTATGAAGTTCTTTCATATCTTTTGGAGTAGTCGTCGTTATTTTTAGTAGTCTGTATAATTGTATAGGAAGATATGTATTCATGTATGTTATATACGTTAATGTACTTGTATATGTAACTTCCTGAGTCGACTGTTGTAGTTGTATCATATGTACCGTGTCAAATGTATTGTAACTGACATCAGTTATTGTATATATGAGAATTTCTGTTTTATTTGGGTTCCGCATTATATTATCTGTGTCATATTTTATATTTACTGTTCTAAACTATTACGAACCATCGTAGTTCGTTTTATACTGGAATTGGGGTATGTCGATGGGAGAATATAAATCAGATATGAAAAATGAAGGAATATATATACCACTCCTATCGAGATAACCAATACTAGTGTAAAGCCTAACTATTGATGGCCGCTCCTCAACAGCCTTATTCTCCGCGCTAGTTGACAGCATTACACCGTAGTGTTCTTGGCTAGCGTAGGTATAGAGGTGGGGCGTCACAGCTTGGTATCAGAGCCTAGGGTTTAGAACAAATATAAAACATAACTTAGATAGTACATGTGTTACAACTATTTGTCGATGTTTTATCTCTCATATTTTCATATGATTGTCTTTGATTGTTAGGTATGAATTCCTAACGCTTATTCATAAGCATTTGATTTTGATTCTTGTGTTTTCGGCTTTGATTAGATTTAGCCGATGATTGATTTTGTTCGAATCTCAGCGATTCTGAACTTGATATTTTATGTTTTCCTCGGCTTGATTTCCATTCGACTTCGGTCACTTTGTTTTTGAGAAATTTCTAAATTCTTGATTTCCAAGACTCTGACTTGGTTTGCCGTTGAGTCCTTTGAAGATGATGTTGAATCGTTTTGTACTCTATTATGGCAATTAATTGTTGACTTCGGCATCGACTTGATTTTTATTTTTGTTGAAGTCATTCATGCATTTATGCTCATTTTGTTTCGTTATTCCATTTGTCAATCGATTCTTCTTTTCCGATTAGTTGTTGTCATCTTTGTCGACTTTGAAAACTTCTATTTCTGGAATTTTTGGATATTCCTACTTTGATGGATTTAGAATCGAATTCTTTGGATTTTATTCACGTCTTCGAATGTGAATTTTAGTGAATTGATTTGGTTTCCAAATTTAATCGATTCTTGTTAATCCCCCGATTTGTTGCTATCATTTATTAGCAACTTTGATAACATTTTATTCGGGACTTTTGCGAACATACCTTTTGATGAATTCGGTATCGATTTCTTTGGATTCTATTCACATCTTTGTATGTGAATTCTTGTGATTGATTGTTCCTACAATCATTTTTGTGATTTGTCACTTTAAAAATATAATGGTTTTCTATACTAGTAGTAAATATCAAAACTCTTTTATCAAAATGTTTTCAACTCTATTTTCAATATAAAACTCTTTTTCTCAAACCGTTTTCTAATCTACTAGTATATACAAGCCTTTACCTTACTCGGATGAGAAATCTAATTAAACGGCTTAGTAAAACAAGTGGTATGAAACGCTTGCGTTTGCTTCGTCGGTTAATTCTTGGACTTGTTCGATTGAACCTCATGTGACAATTTTCTAGTGAAGATTTACAATTTGTTCGTAAATATTTAAGTTAAGCTAGTGGTTATGGGACATGAAGCTAAACTTTTATATTTACTAACTTAGTGTAATTGACACTTCTCGTTGATCATGACGATCATTTTTACGGTTAGACTAGGCCTCATCGGTGTGATTTCGTCTCACACATATCTCTTGGGCTTTGGGGATTGTCTAGACACCATTTGTGTGATTTCGTTCACACATACCTTTTCGGTTAGACTAGGCCTCATCGGCGTGATTTCGTCTCACACATATCTCTTGGGCTTTGAGGATTGTCTAGACACCACTTGTGTGATTTCATTCACACGTACTTTTCTTTTAATTGCGAGGTTAGTTTTGACCTCAATCTGTGTGATTCCGACTCACACATGTGGGGTAGCGCCCCACGGTCTTCGGGCCATTCGTGTGTCAAAATTAATGGCTTGCAACCATGAGATAGCGTCTCGTTATGCGTTGCACGTGTTGGTGATTTTCATGCTCACGTGTAGGTGAGATTTCATGCTCCCGTTCTCGTTATGCGTTGCACGTGCTGATGAATTTTCATGCTCGCATGTAGGTGAATTTTCGTGCTCCCGTTCTCGCTTTGCGTTACATGTGCTGATGAGTTTTCATACTCGCGTGTAGGTGAGTTTTCGTGCTCCCATTCTCATTATGCGTTACATGTGTTGATGAATTTTCATGCTCGCGTGTAGGTGAGTTTTCATACTCTCCTTCGAGTTTTCATACTCCATTTGAGTTTTCATACTCTGTTCGAGTTTTCATACTCTGTTTGAGTTTTCATACTCTGTTCGAGTTTTCATACTCCGTCCGAGTTTTCATACTCCGTTTGAGTTTTCATACTCTGTTCGAGTTTTCATACTCCGTTTGAGTTTTCATACTCCCGTTCGAGTTTTCATACTTTCATCTTGTGATTTCTGGATTTCTTGTGATGATTTCTAGAATTTGTGCTTCACCAATTTTCGTGATTTCTATTGATAAGTTTTATCAATTTTCGTGCATTGGTGAATTCGCGTGTTATTGACTTGTTATGAATACAAGTTTAGGGTATGATACCCCTTCCTATCTTTGAGAAGATTCTTGTGACATTTTTGATGAATGAAAAATTCATTGGTATTATATTTTGATGCCAATTATTTCGACGAAATTTTGACGTATGTCGAAGTTGCTACTGAGGTTGCTATTTTAATCACGTGTTTTAAAAATTTGTTATTCTTCAAAATTGTTTCAAAATTAAAATTAAAATTGTTTTCAAAATTTTTACAGTTTACGCTTTCAAAAGAATGAGGAAGCGATTTAAACGTTTCAGAAAAATCGAGGACTATGACCCCTTTCTTTTACTGATTCGCTTAATTCCGGACTTGTCCGTTTGAGAATGTGAAATGTTATTTTTTTAAATACACAATTATGCACTTTCAAGAAAAAGATGAAGTGAATTAAACGATTTAGTAAAACTCGTGGTTATGGGTCATGTGCGTTTGCTATTTCGGTTAATTCCAGACTCGTTAATTGAATAATTTGTGATTTCTGATTATCGTTTATGATAATCAGATATTTATTGTTTCTAAATATCTCTTGTGATAATTAGATATTTGAGATTTAATTATCGTTTGTGATAATTAAATATTTGTGATTCAAGATTTGATTATCGTTTTGATAACTGAATATTTGCTGATTTGAAATTTGATTACCGTTGTGGTAATTCCTGATTATCGTTTTTTTATATATATAGTTAGATATTTGTGTTTTCTAATTATCTTTGTTGATAATTAGATTTGCTGATTTTGCTGTTTTCTAATTATCGAATCGGTGATTAGATATTGCTGTTTTGTGATTTCTGTATTCTGATTATCTATTCGATAATTAAATTTTGTTGAGAATTTGTGAATTTCTTTTATGAAATTAAAAGATTTCTTTGGTATTTTTATGGTACTACGCCGTTGTACCCGCTCAATTTCCTGCTATTCATGACGTTTTCTACGTCTTCCAATTACGGAAATGCCTTAGGGATTTTCGATTTTTATTCTTGTGCAACCTTCTCTTCACATCATTGCTTCGGAGGTTCAGCACCCTCGAAATAAAGATGTTTTTCTCGTGAAAGCTCAGTGGTTCGCAGATCCTATGGATTTCACTTTGGAATCCAGAGAATTCATCGAGCAAACACGTTCAAGCTTACTCTTTCATGCTCTTTTATGATGAACTTCCTATTTCGAATTTCTTCATTTTGGGATGATATGCTTTTATGGTTGTTACCTTTTGTCCATTTATTCCTTATGATTGCGAGGACGCAATTTCTTTAAGGAGAGGAGTCTGTAACAACCCAGTATTTTACATCAATTGATTATCATCACTAAAACGATTAATTGGATGTTAATTGCTATTTGACGTTTTAAATCGAGTTGAAATTCGTTTAAAAATTTGCTAAGTGTAGTTTGGGCATTTTGAATCCAGTTTAATTTCTTTTGAAATTCAATAAGGGGTGTGGGCTTTGTATATGATTTTGGCCCACGTTTTCATTTTTGGTGCCGTGAAAAATTCATTCCCTTTTCCCCCTTTTTCCCATTTTCATTAATCGCGAACCCTAAAAACAAAATCACGAAAATTATAAAAATGGTGGCCGTTCCTTTTCTTCCTCATCGTCCCAGAAATTAGGGCTCAACCAAAAATCGAAGGTGCTGTCTTCAATTCTTTAACTTCGTTCGTTTCATCGTTGCTCTCTTCAGCCGTGGTTTTCGCGCGTTGGACGAAGGTGAGTGTTTCACTCACATCTAATTCCTATCTCGAGTTTATAAGTGTTCGAATTCTACGATTTTCGTTCGTATTTGATTTTTTTGAATTCGTCCCTTGATTTGTCGGCCATTCGACTATGTATTTTCTTTGAGTATTGACTTTGGTCATTGCCTGAACTGTTTTGATTTTGGCTTGTTCGACTCGTACCTTGCTGCCTTGACTTTGTTGAATTTCGATTTTTTTGACTTGGTGATAAGATTTGGAAATAATTTAAAAAGAAAATAGTTACATTTGAATTTATTTGACGATGTGATTTGATTTGGTTAATTTCGGTCATTATGTCTTTGACCTGCTGCTTGAACTTGTTATACATATGGTTGCACGAATATATACTTCACTTGTTTCACTGAAGCATCGAGCTCAGGTGGTCTTCACGTATGTGCAGTCTGTATTTACATTGCCTCTGATCTTGACACATGTATTATACTTCATGTTTTCGATCACTTGTCTGTGCTTAGGTTATTCGACTTGAGTGAAATTGGATTTTTTTGAAATTTCTGGTTTCTTGTAATCCACGGTTGGGTGATTTCATTTAAACTTAGTCACCTGACTTTGTGTATACTATTCTCTGGTATTTGACATCGTTTATGGTTTGCTAATTTTGTATAAGAAGTGTTGCAGACTTGTGTTTTGTGGTCTTCCTTGTTATCTGGTAGCACTGTCTTCATTGTTACCTGATAGCACTCGTGTCTGCATTGATCTGGCACCATGCCCTCGAGTTATACACATCACTCTGTTGCAAAGTTAATCTACTAGCTTCAATGTTGCATTCATATTGAATGTGAGCATGTTATTTTGTTCTGAATTTCGGAAGCTTGTTTTGGTTTTGACTCTTATGGGCTTGGTACATTGGTTTGTTGCTGAATTCGTCCATTTAGTCACCGTATATATATACGTATTGATATGTCTATGCGTATATATGTATGTTGTGATTCTTATTCACTGGGCTTCAGTTTTGGTTACTGATTGGATACAATAGTTGTCATTGTTAGTTTGTTGTATTTTGATGCTAGCTTGTCCATGCTAATTCAGATTGCAGTTTTCATTTTGTTGATCATTTGCCTGTCGCCATTCTGTGGCATGTGTTCGCGTTGCTGTACACGTGTTTTGTGTATACACATGTGTAATCCTACCTGTATAAAAGTAGTATATGTTGCAGACTTATGTTGTTGTTCTTCAGGTTAGCATTTGCATGTCTCGAATGCTCATTTGCTGAATCACCTTATAATTTGAAGCTATTGAGCTTCTTTCCTCACACGATCTGCTTGATATTCTCTGTGTGTACATTGCAACATGAACACTGTCTAGATACGTGTACATGCTTTCACTTAGTTGTCTGCATAATGGAAACTAGGTTGTTATAGGTCTTTACCATGCTTTATTGAGTTGTTTGAGGCTATTTACCTCGAGACAGTATCACTCGTGTATTGTCAGGTCCATATTGCATTTGCACTTGGGTACATATTTGAAACTGATACATTGCATTATTCATTTGCAGTAAACATTCTCTATTACTCTGATTATGTTGCAGTGTTCATATGTGGTTATTTAAAGCCATTTCTTTGTTGGGGCTGTGACACTTGTTGTTGCACTTACTCTACCACCATTCATTTCGAGTATGTGATGCTCTGTCCAGTTTCACAGTTGCATAACGGTAAACTATGCATGACGGGACAGATAACAAGAAAGATATCAAAATGAAAATGTCTTTCTTAAACTGTTGTATCTTTTGGAGTTTGGTTTTGTGTTTGAAATGTTGGTGCATAGCCTTGCTTATTTCTCGCTAGTACAATCATGTGTACATCGCTTGTTGGTGTTACATATGTTTGGTTCACGACTCTGTGCAGTGTATTCTTCATATGTATATTTTTGGAGCTTGCACTGTTTGTTTTACAGTTGCATGATTATATGCATTTCGTAAGTGAATTAGCTTTGTAGTTACGACATGTTTCTCTGACATGTTCTTACGTTTGTGCATGTCATTATTCAATTTTTATTGCACCTGAGTTTCATACTGACTTTTTGGAATTTCACCTGTGTTGAATCCGGTATTTCGGTTTGACCTTGTGCCCGTTTGTGTACATCCTTACTGTAGTGGCAAGGCAGTGCACGCAAGCGTGAACTGCAGCCACACGGAATTGAGTTTTTGGGTACGACATCACTATAGTGGCAGGGCAGTGCACGCAAGCGTGAACTGAAGCCACACGGTATGGCGTGTATGATATTCTATTTGTTTTGACTTATGGATCTTTTTGCGTATTTCATATTCCGTAGTGGCGAGGCAGTGCATGCGTGCGTGTACTGCAGCCCTACTGGAATTAATATTTTGATTGATATTTCAATGGTTTGAACTATTTTGTTTATTTCAATTCAATATTCTGAATTGCATTCTGATTTGGTTTAATTACTGTCGTCTATTCATTATTTAATTATTATTGCTTCTGTGCACTAATAACTGAGTTTGAATTAGACTGACTCGAGTATTATTTTCTTTTGAATCTAATACTCGGGTCGGACCGAGTATTTCAGGTTGTAGATATTCTGCTTTGGGTTGCCGCTAGAGCTATGAAGTTCTTTCATATCTTTTGGAGTAGTCGTCGTTATTTGTAGTAGTCTGTATAATTGTATAGGAAGATATGTATTCATGTATGTTATATACGTTAATGTACTTGTATATGTAACTTCCTGAGTCGACTGTTGTAGTTGTATCATATGTACCGTGTCAAATGTATTGTAACTGACATCAGTTATTGTATATATGAGAATTTCTGTTTTATTTGTGTTTCGCATTATATTATCTGTGTCATATTTTATATTTACTGTTCTAAACTATTACGAACCATCGTAGTTCGTTTTATACTGGAATTGGGGTATGTCGATGGGAGAGTATAAATCAGATATGAAAAATGAAGGAATATATATACCACTCCTATCGAGATAACCAATACTAGTGTAAAGCCTAACTATTGATGGCCGCTCCTCAACAGCCTTATTCTCCGCGCTAGTTGACAGCATTACACCGTAGTGTTCTTAGCTAGCGTGGGTATAGAGGTGGGGCGTCACACACGAGCTCTACGTTCTCAACGATTAAGATGTGGATTGGAGCTATAAATTGTGAGTTATGGGGCCGCGTTCCCTGGGGGTTGCGCATGCAAATCACGGCGCTAGGGGCGGCCGAGCTTCATGGTGGCTCTGGCGAGTGGCGTATGGGGCATGGGCTTCACGATGGCGCTTCCTGATCGGCTTCACGTCGCTCGAATGGGTTGCTAAATTCAACCCTAGTTCAACGTGATGGGTCCAATGGAGTCGGCTATTGTCTGTAGTTGCGTGAGTTTGGGGAAGAAAGAAAGGAGCGGTCGTGATGGCATGTTGATGGATCCAGTGGCCGAGATTAAGTTTAGGTTAAAAATTTATAAAATTATGTTGTAATTGTTTATATAAAAATTCGTAGAAAATTGTAAAATTGATAACTTTTTCATACGAGGTCGTAAACGCGCGAAACAAGAAGTGTTGGAATCGTATGGACGAGCACTACGAGATGGAGTTGGATTGGAGTCGTTTGGAGTTAGTGAAAATTTCGTGTAAAATTAAACGTCCGTTTAATTTTATTCGAAATAAATCGCTAAAACGAAATAAAATCAAGGTGAGAACTTCTCACTCAATCGAATCAGTTTCGATTTTATTTTAAATTGTTAGATTTAAAATATTTGAATGCATGTTTGAATGATGATTGTTATTTATTGATTGTTAAAATAGACATTATGCGCGTTAGTAAGCGGATGTTATTTATTAAAAACATATACCGCGAATATTTCATAAACAGTGAAATTGGTATTATATATATAATAGCAATATATATATATTGGCATATGTATATATTGGAGTTATTGATTTCCCGCATTTGTTTAGCGGATGAGACCCTATTGCGCCGTCTATTAAGCGGATAATATTTTAAATCCCATATACCGCGATAATTTCGTACTGGAGCGAAATTGGTATTGTGCTAATGTTTGTGGATGCAGGAAAACAGGTTGGAGGGATCCAACTGGATTCCTCAACAGTATTTATTTGATTTTGAATATTTTGATATTCGTTGATTATCATATCGATATATGATATCGTTGTAGCCGTGATTGACTATTTGGTGTGTAGCATCATTGGACCAAATTTTGGAATTTTAAAAAGGGATTTCAAAGTGATTTTTTTTTGAAAGTATGGGTTTATAAAATATTTTTGGAATTGATCCTTTTTAAATAAATAAATGTATAATTTTTAATGTTATAAAAATTATGATTTTTGAGAAACATAGTTAAAGATTGATTTTTGAAAATATGGGATTTATGATTTTATAAAATAGTTTAAATTGGATTTCAGAATTTATTGTGAAAAGTTTAAATATGGGATTTATAAAATTTAATTATTTTATGAATCAAAATGGTGAAATAATAAAGGAGATTAAAGATGTTTTAAAGAATAATATAAATTGATTTATATTAAGAGATTTATAAATGGATATTTATAAATTGAAATATTGACATTATAAAACGAGTTTTTATAAGTGTTTGAATGAAGTGAAAATGAATTTCATTAAAGAATGAAATTTATAGAATTTAAATGGTGAAGTTATAAATGAAATTTATAAATAGTAAGATTTATAAATTTTGTGAAGTTATTAAAGAATAGATTTGGTTAAATAAATGAATCTTATAAGTTATAAGATTTATGATTTGGAAAGTCTTTAAAAGAACGATTTTGTAAAATAATCGTTTTATAAGCATTTGACTTATAATATGAACGTTGGATATATAATTGAGTTATGAATTGAATATAGGATAATAAAGAAATTTATAAACGTTGTTTATAAATCCGCAAACGACTTATTTTGATAAGTGAATTGTTATAACTTATTTAATGGAGTTATATTCACGTTTTGAACAGTGAATAATCCTTTGAAATGAAATGAATAGAAATGATGAAGTTAGTTAACGTAGTATATTCACGTTTTTGAATAGTGAATAATATGTTAAAGAAAATGTTTAGAAGGTGATGTTTTAAATAGAATTAAAACGATCTAACGATGTTTTAAATTGTGTTGAGATTCGAAACCATAGATTTCAACATCTATTGTTGAAATAGACGTTTTCGAGAAATAAAAGGAAATGGTGGACTATAACACTGTTGTTATAGTAAATGATTTCCGAAAGGAAATGTTTTGTATAGTATTGGGATTTATATATCTATCTTAAATTCGAATCCCTATACTAGTGATTTTGGGTTGTCGTAATGATGTTTTACGCAACATTCGTTTTGGCCCAGATAAACATGTTTAAGAGAATGATTTCCTTAAAGAATGAAATATATACTTAATTTCGATTTAAGTATATTGAATATTTTCTAAGTGTTGAAAATAAATAAAATCTGTGAATTACTTATGAATAAATAAGTATGGAAATGTTTTCCAGTATAAAGTGAATATTTTGAGAATTTATCTTTTTGAAGATAAATTGAAAGGAATAATTGAAATCGTATATGCATGGATATTTTGGAATGAAAATTCACTATGGAATTTATGAATAGAAAGTGGAATTTGTTAAAAATAAATGTTGATTTATTTTTGAAGTGTGAAATTATATATCTAGTAAAGATATTTTGGAAAATAAATAATTTGGAAAATTATTTGGAAACTGGTGATGTGTGCATATCCATTGATAGTTCAATAACCGACTATCAATAATTCCCTTTGAATGGGTAATTGATGTGATTTGTTTGAATGTGAATGCCACACTTATTTTTTGAATAAGCGCTCACTATTCGGGTTAACCGGGAAAGGACCATGGGGTCGTATAACCCATTCCGAATATGTGATACGTCTTTATGAATTGCATTTGATGACCCGTGTTGAAGACCGAGTATTTGCGAAAGCGATAGGATGACCTATCGATTGTCTCTGCACTGGGTAGCTCCAGGTATTGAGATCTCCATATGCGATGGGAAATTCGATCGGGATTGTGAATACCCAGATTGCAAGGGCTTCGTGAGAAGTGCCTTCGGTTTTGCTCGAGCCCGGAACAGACTTGTATAGATTGTATGTCTGACATTACAAATTGAGATATAAAGCAGATTTCATTCAAATATATTTCTGTTGGTGGCGGAGAATTTATTCTTTTAGCTTAACACCCTTCTCTGAGACGTACGAGCTCAGAGGTTATGTAGTTGAAGGTTATCAGCGATATATTCCCAATTTGGTAATGTGACATGCTGAGTGTTGCTGTGAAATGATCATTGTGTTGATTATTTGTGATAGGATCGTTTATTTGATCGTGTATCCTGGTGATCATTTCTATGATCATTTGTTGACCCAAAGCATGGCTTTTGTATAAAGTATGTTTTTGTGGACGTGACTTCGTCGTGCCTCACACCCCGGAATGGTCAAAACAGGAAAGAAGCAGCAAGGTTATGAGGGGTAGCGCCCTTTAGGATGTGTGCATTTCCTTCTGGAAAAGGGTGGTATCATGGTATGGAGCCCAGATACTTACTCATGTTGAAAACACTTTATGATTGTGTGAATTGATTGCGAGCGCTCGGTGAAAGGTCTCAAAGGACCGGGGGATGGCATATTCGGTCAGTTGTTACTCAGTTAGGGGTAACCCGGCCTTGTGTTGGTAGAGATCCGGTTTGGTTCTCGGGGATGTCCATCCAGAGGCATTCTCATGTGGCAATGGGAAGTTCCTTGGCCTGATCATTCGTTGGAAATCCAAAGAAACAATACGAGACTTGTACGGTATTAGTTGTAGAACCTATCATTCACTTATGGTGGCGCCCCACTGTTTGGATGGTAGTTATAGTAGGCATACGATAATGGTCGTATGTTGGCTAAGATTTATATTCTACTTTCGAAATGAATTTTTCCTACACTATGCACTAGTAATAATATAAAATGTTCTTTTAAATGCGTATCAAGCATCTTTGACTATCATAAGGAGAAATCTCCTCCGATTCTGCGTTTGCGTTGTGTGTGTGTGCGGGAGGCCTTATGGTAGTCTCATTTTTAAAAGCATTGCGAATTGACTTTAAAAATATTCCTCTATTTTGTTTTCAAAGATAAATAAACTGTTTTGAGTTCTCACACCAGTCACATGACTGACTCGGAGTTTATTATTTTCCTTCCTAAACTCTGGGTGACCACGAATTTCCACACGGGCAGTTAAGAGTTAGGTATATTCTGGATATTCTGGAGTTGCTGGAGGCAAGCTGGATAGCATGGTGTATTACTTGTATATAGTATTTCTTTTTCCGCTCCACTATTTGTTGTTGTTGTTGTACACTCTGATGATATGATGTAATGAAATGTGATGTAATGTAATAACTGATATAGTTCTTTGTTTAAAGATTATTCATTTATTATTATATGTTGTTCCGCTGCAAATTGTGAGATTCTGATGTTGTTCTGTTGTTTTTTCTATTCCGTTCTATTTTCTATGTTCTTTCCTCTCTATTTTCTGTCTTTTTCTCTCCTCTTCTCTCTTTTTCTTTTTCTTAAAACCCTAAGTGTTTGGTTTTCCGTCGTTCGATTGCTCGGCAGTCGATAAAGTGAGTATCGATGTTGAATATTCGAAAGACGAAGAATCGGGTCCTTACATCTGGTATCAGAGCATATGGTTAAGCGACAACCATGGTTCTGTTGGGTATTGCTCATTAGAGATAGAGTCAGTAGTACTCTAGAATGAGTTTGAGTGTAATAATAGCTATGAGAGCGTATTTGTTAGTGAATATAAAATTGTTTTATATTGTGATGATTGGTTTGTTGAGTGGTATATAGATTCTGGTTAATACGAGTAATTAACATTGTTGATAGGGATCTCTAAACACTTGAATAGAACAATTCGACACAGTATTGTTTTAAATTGGGTAAATGAAATAATTTTACCTTGATTATATTTTATATATAAAGAAATAATTTTTCAGAATTATTAAGGTATATAAGTTGATTGTTTAGTTGTTTGAATAATCTAAATAAAAGTAGAATTGTATAAGCAAATGAATTATAAGAATTGAATTATAATTAAAGTGAATTACAATTGTGAAATAAACTTATATATATAATAAGTGAAACTATATGGAATAATGGATGAAGTATTAATTCATTAAAAGGCCAGTTGAATAAATTGGAATGGAAATCAATTAAAATTTAACCAAATTGAATGAATATAAGCAAAGGAATTTGGTTGTAATTAATAAACATATGATTGTTAGTTGATTGATTGTATAAAATTCATTAAGAATTAATGAAATTGGAAGCTAAAGTAATTGAAATTCAATTGGAAGTTAAGTGAATCTTAAATAGAATTGAATTTGATTTGGAAGTGAACCAACTTGAATATGAATTAGTGAATATAAACTAATTGAAAATGAATGTTAGTAAAATCCAATGTAAATGAATCAAATGTGATTAAATTGAAAACCAATTCATTGAATATTAATGAGAATATAAATGAATATTTATTGGTTATGGATGATAGTTGGTTGATGTTTGCATTTGTTGCTTTTGTTTCATTAGCTATGTTGGCATATATAGATATTATGTTGCTATATGTTGTATATTGATACTATTGTCTATATACATGTTTCTCATGTTGTTTGTTGAGTGTTTAGTAGGTGCGGATCGCGTTTGCTTCGCATTTGGAGCCCGCTTTCGCGCTATATTAGCCGTATATGCTCGCTAATAAAATATAAGGTACATATCTCGGGTTACATACCGCACTTTTATACTTTTTCCCTTCGGGATGCCTCATCACTTGATGAGATGTATATTTGTGATATATATATACTATCATTTTTTTTTCGGATCGAGCCGCGCAAAGGAGACTATGGCGAATTTTTCCGAAAATTTAAGGCGTTAGAAAAAATTTGAGAAAATTGAAATTTTTTGAAAACTTTAACTTTGATTTGGAATTGAAAGTTAAACAATAGTAGTTGTTTTTGAAAAGATAACTAAGTATGATTTGAAAACTTAGTAAAGTATTATAAAAAGTTTGACTATGGATTTTGGGAAAGTTAATAGATTCAGTAACTTTTCTTACTTGATAATTTCGAGGACGAAATTCTTTTAAGGGGGAAAGATTGTAACGACCCAGAATTTTATTTAATTAAAATGTTAATATTTAATTAATTTTGAATATTAATAAGTGAATATATAAGTCAAATAAATTTTTATTTGAATTATTGGATTTAATTGGATAATTAAATCGATAATTTAATATGTTAAATTATGGAAATAATTGAAAATTGAGCTAAATATGATTGAAAATGATTTGTAAAATTTTATTTTATCATATTGAAGTTAGAACGATATTTTAGAACTTTTAAAATCGAATTAAAAGTTAATTTGTGAAAATTGAATATTTTAATATTTAATCGACTAGTGAAAATAGCCAATTTTTTTGAACAGTCTCAGAATTGAATGAAACCAGTTCCATTGGATCCGTAATAGTTAGTTATTACCGGATTTCAATTTTCATGTCAATCGGAGTTATCGTTTGATCGTGGCAGCTCGAAACGCATCGAATTATTTTTTTTATTTTAATTTGGCGAGTTAAAATAGCCATTTTTCAAAAAGTCTCGGATTTCGACGAAACCAGTTTCATCGGATCCGTAATGTGATATTATTGTAAGGTTTCAAATTTCGTGTCAATTGGATTTACCGTTTGTCCGGTACAAATTAAAACGCCTAGAAAATCGTTTAAATCGGTTTAATTTAAATCGAACGTTTATTGCCATAACTCGCACAGATGTCCGAATTAGCTTCCGAAACCTATTCCATTGTGTCCGGAACGCGGGGTAAACCCTAGAAACGCTGGTTACGACGCGTAAATCGGAGTTCGGAATTTCCGGGATGAATAGTGTCGTTTTATTTCCTTTAAATATCCCCTCTCTCACAAATTAATAAAAAAAAAACCCTAATCTATAAACTGTAGCCGCCACCCTATTATCTAAGGCCAAAATTTTCTCCCCTTCTTCCTTAAAATTCTTCCAATCCGTGAAGTATTTCAACGAATCATCAACTACAAGTTTGTAGAGCATCACGAGCTCTACGTTCTCAACGGTTAAGATGTGGATTGGAGCTATAAATTATGAGTTATGGGGCCGCATTCCCTGGAGGTTGCGCATGAAAATCACGGCGCTAGGGGCAGCTGAGCTTCATGGTGGCTCTGGCGAGTGGCGTATGGGGCATGGGCTTCACGATTGCGCTTCCTGATCGGCTTCACGTCGCTCGAATGGGTTGCTAAATTCAACCCTAGTTCAACGTGATGGGTTCAATGGAGTCGGCTATTGTCTGTAGTTGCGTGAGTTTGGGGAAGAAAGAAAGGAGCGGTCGTGATGGCATGTTGATGGATCCAGTGGCCGAGATTAAGTTTAGGTTAAAAATTTATAAAATTATGTTGTAATTGTTTATATAAAAATTCGTAGAAACGTGTAAAATTGATAACTTTTTCATACGAGGTCGAAAACACGCGAAACAAGAAGCGTTGGAATCGTATGGACGAGCACTACGAGATGGAGTTGTATTGGAGTCGTTTGGATTTAGTGAAAATTTCGTGTAAAATTAAACGTCCGTTTAATTTTATTCGAAATAAATCGCTAAAACGAAATAAAATCAAGGTGAGAACTTCTCGCTCAATCGAATCAGTTTCGATTTTATTTTAAATAGTTAGATTTAAAATATTTGAATGCATGTTTGAATGATGATTGTTATCTATTGATTGTTAAAATAGACATTATGCGCCGTTAGTAAGCGGATGTTATTTATTAAAAACATATACCGCGAATATTTCATAAACAGTGAAATTGGTATTATATATATAATAGCAATATATATATATATATATATATATATATATATATATATTGGCATATGTATATATTGGAGTTATTGATTTCCCGCATTTGTTTAGCGGATGAGACCCTATTGCGCCGTCTATTAAGCGGATAATATTTTAAATCCCATATACCGCGATAATTTCGTACTGGAGCGAAATTGGTATTGTGCTAATGTTTGTGGATGCAGGAAAACAGGTTGGAGGGATCCAACTGGATTCCTCAACAGTATTTATTTGATTTTGAATATTTTGATATTCGTTGATTATCATATCGATATATGATATCGTTGTAGTCATGATTGACTATTTGGTGTGTAGCATCATTGGACCAAATTTTGGAATTTTAAAAAGGGATTTCAAAGTGATTTTTTTTTGAAAGTATGGGTTTATAAAATATTTTTGGAATTGATCCTTTTTAAATAAATAAACGTATAATTTTTAATGTTATAAAAATTATGATTTTTGAGAAACATAGTTAAAGATTGATTTTTGAAAATATGTGATTTATGATTTTATAAAATAGTTTCAATTGGATTTCAGAATTTATTGTGAAAAGTTTAAATATGGGATTTATAAAATTTAATTATTTTATGAATCAAAATGGTGAAATAATAAAGGAGATTAAAGATGTTTTAAAGAATAATATAAATTGATTTATATTAAGAGATTTATAAATGGATATTTATAAATTGAAATATTGACATTATAAAACGAGTTTTTATAAGTGTTTGAATGA
Source organism: Allium cepa (assembly GCA_030765085.1). Classification (NCBI taxonomy): domain Eukaryota; kingdom Viridiplantae; phylum Streptophyta; class Magnoliopsida; order Asparagales; family Amaryllidaceae; genus Allium; species Allium cepa. Next base: position 325,249,270 of record CM060939.1, read on the forward strand.
AGTGAAAATGAATTTCATTAAAGAATGAAATTTATAGAATTTATATGGTGAAGTTATAAATGAAATTTATAAATAGTAAGATTTATAAATTTTGTGAAGTTATTGAAGAATAGATTTGGTTAAATAAATGAATCTTATAAGTTATAAGATTTATGATTTGGAAAGTCTTTAAAAGAACGATTTTGTAAAATAATCGTTTTATAAGCATTTGACTTATAATATGAACGTTGGATATATAATTGAGTTATGAATTGAATATAGGATAATAAAGAAATTTATAAACGTTGTTTATAAATCCGCAAACGACTTATTTTGATAAGTGAATTGTTATAACTTATTTAATGGAGTTATATTCACGTTTTGAACAGTGAATAATCCTTTGAAATGAAATGAATAGAAATGACGAAGTTAGTTAACGTAGTATATTCACGTTTTTGAATAGTGAATAATATGTTAAAGAAAATGTTTAGAAGGTGATGTTTTAAATAGAATTAAAACGATCTAACGATGTTTTAAATTGTGTTGAGATTCGAAACCATAGATTTCAACATCTATTGTTGAAATAGACGTTTTCGAGAAATAAAAGGAAATGGTGGACTATAACACTGTTGTTATAGTAAATGATTTCCGAAAGGAAATGTTTTGTATAGTATTGGGATTTATATATCTATCTTAAATTCGAATCCCTATACTAGTGATTTGGGTTGTCGTACGATGTTTTACGCAACATTCGTTTTGGCCCAGATAAACATGTTTAAGAGAATGATTTCCTTAAAGAATGAAATATATACTTAATTTCGATTTAAGTATATTGAATATTTTCTAAGTGTTGAAAATAAATAAAATCTGTGAATTACTTATGAATAAATAAGTATGGAAATGTTTTTCCAGTATAAAGTGAATATTTTGAGAATTTATCTTTTTGAAGATAAATTGAAAGGAATAATTGAAATCGTATATGCATGGATATTTTGGAATGAAAATTCACTATGGAATTTATGAATAGAAAGTGGAATTTGTTAAAAATAAACGTTGATTTATTTTTGAAGTGTGAAATTATATATCTAGTAAAGATATTTTGGAAAATAAATAATTTGGAAAATTATTTGGAAACTGGTGATGTGTGCATATCCATTGATAGTTCAATAACGGACTATCAATATTTCTCTTTGAATGGGTAATTGATGTGATTTGTTTGAATGTAAATGCCACACTTATTTTTTGAATAAGCGCTCACTATTCGGGTTAACCGGGAAAGGACCATGGGGTCGTATAACCCATTCCGAGTATGTGATACGTCGTTATGAAATGCATTTGATGACCGGTGTTGAAGACCGAGTATTTGCGAAAGCGATAGGATGACCTATCGATTGTCTCTGCACTGGGTAGCTCCTGGTATTGAGATCTCCATATGTGATGGGAAATTCGATCGGGATTGTGAATACCCGGATTGCAAGGGCTTCGTGAGAAGTGCCTTCGGTTTTGTTCGAGCCCGGAACAGACTTGTATGGATTGTATGCCTGACATTACAAATTGAGATATAAAGCAGATTTCATTCAAATATATTTCTGTTGGTGGCGGAGAATTTATTCTTTTAGCTTAACACCCTTCTTTGAGACGTACGAGCTCAGAGGTTATGTAGTTGAAGGTTATCAGCGATATATTCCCAATTTGGTAATGTGACATGCTGAGTGTTGCTGTGAAATGATCATTGTGTTGATTATTTGTGATAGGATCGTTTATTTGATCGTCTATCCTGGTGATCATTTCTATGATCATTTGTTGACCCAAAGCATGGCTTTTGTATAAAGTATGTTTTTTTGGACGTGACTTCGTCGTGCCTCACACCCCGGAATGGTCAAAACAGGAAAGAAGCAGCAAGGTTATGAGGGGTAGCGCCCTTTAGGATGTGTGCATTTCCTTCTGGAAAAGGGTGGTATCATGGTATGGAGCCCAGATACTTACTCAAGTTGAAAACACTTTATGATTGTGTGAATTGATTGCGAGCGCTCGGTGAAAGGTCCCAAAGGACCGGGGGATGGCATATTCGGTCAGTTGTTACTCAGTTAGGGGTAACCCGGCCTTGTGTTGGTAGAGATCTGGTTTGGTTCTCGGGGATGTCCATCCAGAGGCATTCTCATGCGGCAATGGGAAGTTCCTTGGCCTGATCATTCGTTGGAAATCCAAAGAAACAATATGAGACTTGTACGGTATTAGTTGTAGAACCTATCATTCACTTATGGTGGCGCCCCACTGTTTGGATGGTAGTTGTAGTAGGCATACGATAATGGTCGTATGTTGGCTAAGATTTATATTCTACTTTCGAAATGAATTTTTCCTACACTATGCACTAGTAATAATATAAAATGTTCTTTTAAATGCGTATCAAGCATCTTTGACTATCATAAGGAGAAATCTCCTCCGATTCTGCGTTTGCATTGTGTGCGTGTGCGGGAGGCCTTATGGTAGTCTCATTTTTAAAAGCATTGCGAATTGACTTTAAAAATATTCCTCTATTTTGTTTTCAAAGATAAATAAACTATTTTGAGTTCTCTCACCAGTCACATGACTGACTCGGAGTTTATTGTTTTCCTTCCTAAACTCTGGGTGCCCACCAATTTCCACACGGGCAGTTAAGAGTTAGGTATATCAGGATATTCTGGATATTCTAGAGTTGCTGGAGGCAAGCTGGATAGCATAATGTATTACTTATATATAGTATTTCTTTTTCCTCTCCACTATTTGTTGTTGTTGTTGTACACTCTGATGATATGATGTAATGAAATGTGATGTAATGTAATAACTGATATAGTTCTTTGTTTAAAGATTATTCATTTATTATTATATGTTGTTCCGCTGCAAATTGTGAGATTATGATGTTGTTCTGTTGTTTTTTTCTATTCCGTTCAATTTTCTATGTTCTTTCCTCTCTATTTTCTGTCTTTTTCTCTCCTCTTCTCTCTTTTTCTTTTTCTTAAAACCCTAAGTGTTCGGTTTTCCGTCGTTCGATTGCTCGGCAGTCGATAAAGTGAGTATCGATGTTGAATTTTCGAAAGACGAAGAATCGGGTCCTTACATTAAAGCTGGAGTCACCTTAGTCGTTTATGGACCACATGCTGTATTGTAACTGGATTATGTACAAAAAGATTGTGACGACCCAGATTTTTTTTAACATGGGTTAATTGGGTAATTAACCGTTTTAAATTATCGGAATCTTAATTTTATAATTTATTAATTTAATTGAAGTTAATTAAATTAATTATAATATGGATTAATAATTCATGTTTATGAATGATTTTTTGAGTAAAATATCTAGATTGATTGATATCTATTGAATGATAATCTGTGATATTCTGTGGAGCGATATTAGATATATCTGTGATAAATGGGTGATATTTATCTGTGATGAATGAATTCAAAGTATTGAATTAAATTGATTAAACCTTTAACAACTTGACCTTTTAAATGGTGTTTGGATTTCAAAGAGACCGGGGTCGGGTATCAGTAAACACTCGAAACCACTTCGATTAGTAATCTACAGTAATTCTTTATAGTTTGGTTAGAAGCAAACAAGCTGGAATGAAATAAGTTAAGTATCATGGACATTTAAACTGGATAACAATTCTTGAAAATTGTTTTGAGATAAATGATTGACTTAAATAAGATTAGAACTCGTAGTGAAGTATGAGTTACCCCCGGGTTTTCTTTTATGGTTTGAACTTAGTATTTAAAATAATACGGGTTTATTCACGCTATTTCCAGCCTAACCCGGGTGTTACTTTGATGTAATGCTCGGGTTAGACCGGGTATTACAGATTTTCAGGTAAGGACGTTTTGGAGCTCAGGAGGCGAGCTGGATGGTAGAAACGTATGAAGAGCATTTCATTTTGATATATGGTATTTGTATGGGACATGTTGATTTATCCGTCCAGTGTGATATGTAAATGTTGTAACTTAGATATATTAAAATGTAATTGACTGATACAGTTTTTTCTTGTAAACCGTTATTATATGTGATATTATATTTTATCCACTGTGAATGTGAGATGTTGGTGTTTCTGTTTCTTCTTTTTCTCCTATCTCTTTCTTTTTTCTCCTTAACTATCTGGAATTTTCGGGATCGAAAATCCCGGGTTGTTACATTTGGTATCAGAGCAAGGTTAAGTGACAACCTTGGCTCTGGTGGGTTTACTCATCAAGGATAGGTTTAGTGTTACCCTAGGATGAGTTGAGTGTATATATATGAGAGCGTACTTGTTATTTTCTTATATAAGGATAAAAAATGGTTTTAATAAATGAATTTTTGTATACGCTTATATTATATATATAAAGCAATAATTGGTCATTAAATAAGAAATTAAGGAATATATATATACATATTCAAATAAGGATTGGATAAAATGAACTATACAAATAAGGTTAATTAAAATTGGTTTCAAACCAAAAAATAGAACGGTTATTGTGTTTAAATGGGATGATTGTTTTCCAATAAACAAATAAATGTCTTAAGGAAGTAACCATTAGATAAGAATAACTTGTAAATTAGAAAGGATGTAAGTTGTAAAGTTTTGAATTCTAAGTCTAGAAGCATTTGAAATTATTTTCAAAAGTTAAGAGGAATAATAAATATTATTCAGAATATTTTGAAGGTGATCTAATTTTAAAATAAGAATTGTTGAAAGCCATAAAGAAAATTTGTTTGAATTTAAGACCAAAGGTGGTTTAAAATTTAAAAGTAACCAGGTGTGTAAAGGAAATAAATATGAAATAAACTCTAAGGTTGAGTTTTGAATTTTCCTTGGAGTGTGATTTGAAACCCAAAGTGAAGTAAGTTATAAACTTAAGTGGGAAGGTTATTAATATGAAATTTAAAATTTGAATGGGAATTCAAATTGTGTAAATTTGACGAGATTAAGTAAATTGAATTTAACTTGGAAGAAGTTAAATAAGTTTGAATGATCAACCTGATTTGGAAATTTCAAGATGAAACTAAGATTTAACTTGGAAAGTTAACCGGTCAATTTGAATTGGGAGTTCGTGTGATCTCAAAATGGGTTTGAGATCTAGAAATTGGAAATGGATGGATGTTTTAAAATAATTTGAATGATGCCATCCTGTTATTATTAATAATTTTGAGCTGAAATTGGATTTGTTTAAATGAATGAAGAAATGAAGTATGGGAATATATGCATTATTAAGATAAAATCGAATCATTTTGGACATAAGATTTGAAAGTTTAAGATAAAACTTCAAAGGTTTGGTTTCAAAATTGAAATTGGGTAGTAAATTAGATTTCAAAGAATAAATTGTTAGAAGATTTGAATTATTATTTGAACTCTGAAATGGGTTAAAAATGGAATTTGGATTCAGAATTAAATGGTTTAAAGATATAAGTTGATTTGATTTAAATGATTAAATCAACATCTAAAAATTTAACTCGAATTTATATAATTCAGAATGGTTTAAATTTGAAATTTGAATTGAATTAGTTCAAATTGGATTCGATTTGAATTAATTGGTATTGTGATTGAAGATGGATAAGTTTAAAAATTCAAATGGAAAATTTGAATTGGATTGATTGGAAATGAAATTGAAGATGAATGAGTTCAAATTCAAAAAGGGAATTGGGATTAATTTAAACTAGAACAGAGATGATATGGAATTGAAGCTGGTTCAATTTGCAATTAATCGGAATTGATTTAAATAATTTGGAACCGTGATTAAAGTTGAATAGGTTTAAAATTCAAATGGAATTTGATTTTGAATTTGGAAAGAAATTAAGGTTAATTCAACTAGAATTGTGGTTAAATCAATTTCAATGGAAATTGAAGTTATTTAAATTGGAATTGAGTGCATTTAAATGAAAGTGGAAATTTAAATTGAATTGATTGGAAATGGAGGTTGGGAATGGAACAGTTCGGCTCTGAACTATTTTCAAATAAATTATTTCAATATAAATCTACTTTTCCAAGCTATTTACTATACAATCTTTCTTTTTAAAGCTAAACTATCTTATACTTATTTTACAATTATTTTGGAACTATTTAACAAATTATGAACTGTTTTATAAACTAATTACTGTTTTTCAACTACTTTATAGCTAATTACTATTTTACAACTATTTTGCAATTATTTAAAATTTCTATAACTATTTGATTATTTTCCAAATATTTTACAATTACTTAACTATTTATAACCATTTTACAACTAATAATTATTTTTCAACCACTTATCTATTTAAAAAAAATTCCAAGCTATTTTCTAAAACTTAGCAGGTCAGAGTGCAAACCGTTTAAGATTAAAATTTCCAATCGAGATAAGAATTTTAGTGATAATCCAAATGGGGTGGAGGCAAATGATAATGAGTGAATAGAAATCATAAGTGATGTGAATAGAAAGGGAATTGATTTGGTTAATAATCAATGATGAAGATACGTAGGATGTACATATATTATTCTACTCGCATAGTGATTTGATCCAGATTCGGGCGCAGAATTTCGAGATAATACATCGATCCGAGTTGGGAATTTTCCACTCGATTTGCGACGGCGAACCTAGGTATGTATTGGTGATTGGTTTTGGATATTCTCTATCGTAGTTAGGCTATGCAAGGAGAATGACAGTTTCTGATCAAGAAACCAGATTTGAGTCCGCACTAGAAAGTCGGGTGGATGATACTAGTTCGGAAATGAAATTGTGTGATCGAGTGAGCGATCAGATTGGTATAGCGTATGGATGATATGTGTACATCGTAGGGGTTTGAATGAAATTGATATTGGAAATTTCTTTGATTAAAAGAGACTTAATAGAGTAATCAAATTTGAATATTTTATTTGGAATAAACAAAGTTATATATCTTTGTTATATAAGATAAATCTCCCATTGTTGAATCTATTGCTGGAAGGAAAGGATTTTGAAAGTGTTTGAAGTATAAAAGGAGTTTTATATAAATTTGAAATGATCCAAAGAGTTTTTAAAAGTTATATATATATCTATATATATATATATATATATATATATATATATATATGTAAAGGATCTTATGAGAACGATTTTGAGGAAAGGTTTTTGAAACCTTTGGATTTGGAAAGGATTTTGATTTTTGGGTAAAATCAATATTGGATTTGGAAAGCCTAATTTGAGAATTATCGATTTTGGGATAATCAATTTTGAGAAAAGAGATTTATATAGGATTCATACTAGGTGTATGATTTGGGAGATACTATATGTGTACAGTATAAAGTATTTTGAAAATGGCTCTGGGGAAAAAGGCGCTCCCTTGAAATGAACTTGTCAGGAGTGCCATAGGTTGGTACTGCCTTGAATCCTAAAGGAGATTCTAAAGTTGATGCTTTAAGGAGTCCCAAAAAAACTAGTTCCTGAGCATTTTGTGTAGTGTGTAGCGAAAGTCGAGGGCGCTGAGGTCTACAGAGGCATTTGGGTATGTTGTGGCGACGGTGTAACTCGATGTCACTGCAATCTACTCCAGACCATAGCAAAAGTCATGTGTGTCTCTGAGAGCCAACAGTCTACGTTTGATTTTACATTGGTAGACTACGACCAATGGTAACATAGCAAAAGTCATGTGTGCTGCTGAGAGCCAACAGGCTACGTTTTATTTTACATCGGTAGACTGTGACCTATGTGTGAGTGGAGAAGTTTCATTTTTGGCAGCGAAAATTGAGGGCGCTGATGCCTACAATTACATGGACTTTTGTTGTGATGGCAACGAACCCTGGAATGTAACTACGATCTGTTATGGGTTCCATGGTGTAATCGAGGGATGCGGAGTGCCTACAGTTACATGGACTTTTGCTGCGATGGCAACGTAACCCAGGATGTAACTGCGACCATGGATGGGGGTGATGATTTCCAGAGCATTCTCAGCAAAAATATTTTCACTATTTCCAAAACTGTTTTCTATATTTTCAATAAAATTATTTTCCAAGTATTGTCACTGGGTGTTGAAAACGGGTTTATCAAGTACTTATAGATTTTCAGTCCTACACTTGATCAACGTATGACCGAATTTCTATGAGAATAAGGATGGACTTGTCGAAACATCGGGTTATAAAAGTATTTCTATAAAAACCATTTTAGTAATATTATATAGATTTTAAAGTGTATATAGATTTTTAATAAAGGAGTTTATGGTTTAAAAATATTCAAAGAGAAATTTTACTAATATAAGTATTTTAATAGATTCTGGCTTCGTTCCTTTTCGGGGACGAAAGGATTCTAAAGGGGAAGGAATGTGATAACCTGGATTTCTAGTCATCTGTAATTAATAATATAATTGGGTTAATAAATAGAAATACTAAATTCTGAATTGAACAAATAAATCTGATAATAAATATTTATTTGATAATCTCCTAATATAATTATATAATGGGCAAACTTATTATGTTCAAACAAATTAGATATGTGTTTGTTTAAATATATATATATATATATATATATAAGATTTAAAATTAAATTTGAATTTGAGATTGGAATCCAAAGATAAATATCTTAAAGTAAATTAGGTTTAATAGTAAGGTATGCTTGATTTTAAATGGTAGATAAGTAGTTATAATATTTTCTTTATAAGGATTTTATAAGAATAAATTAAGAAAATGTATTTACCAAATAGAAATTAAAAATAAAAGATTTTCAAAAATATTTAAAATAATAAATGCATACAAAATACATGTGTAAATATTTTAACACATGTATAAAGACAAGAGTAAGCTTAGTGTAGCATGCAAATTACAAATGGCAAATTTATTTATTCAAAATTGTAATATGAATATAAAACTGTTTTGGAAAAAAAAATTCAGTACATATTCATTTTCACCCCTCTCTTTCGTTCCTTTTTCTTTTATCTTCTTCTAAACCCTCTTTTATCATTATAAAAAAAGAGCTCAACTACTTCAATCGAATGGCAACAGCAATCAAGCAAAGGTTCAATTCAACTAATAACAAGTTCAGATTAGCTCAAAATTTAATTCCTGATCGGCAATAGGAGTCGCTCTCTGTTCTAAGTATATCGGTGAGTAAATTCTACTTTTTTCCCCTAATTATCACACCAAGGATTTCTTCTTTTGCTAAATCTTCATCTGGTAGGTTTCGAATTTGATTCTTTGGGTTGTTTTTGCACGATTGACAATTTATATAATTCAGAACGCTGGTTACTTCTGTATTACTTCGTGCTCTGGGGTTTTCAAGGGTTTTGGGGCGATTTCGATTTCTGTGATGAGTACACTCTCACAGTTGCTATCTCTAAATCTAATTAAATGCCTACAAAGTTGCGTGTCATAGTATTCGCTTTGCTTTATAATGCATGATATGTTCCCTAGCTGTTATGCATAAATTCCATTGAATGCGAAAGTTTGATCTAATAGTTCACTTTTCCGTCTCCCTGTGTCTGGTTTTATGTTTTTTCTTCTTCTGGCACTGTTGTTCTGGTTAACATCACTGAAGTGTTAATAAATTTACGACAATATTTATTTATTTTTAGGTGAAGAATTTGGTAGTTGGAACCTATAGTTATATTTGATTAAAATAATCTGTGTCCTTTGATTTGGTAGTAAAACTGTATGCAATTTGAATCCACCTTTTATTTTTATTTTTGGGACAGTCTGTTGGTTAGCATCATTTGATATGTACAATTTCAGGACCATTGTTAACACATATTATGCTTGAGAGTTTGAATTGGTAGGCACCCACATTAAGCATAATTTATTTCTATGCTCCTAGGTTAATGCTGCATTTTATAACTGTTGGTTCGCTCTACTTTTATCTTTAAACTTGTCTATTATAAATTTATGGGACTATGGTCCTTAAACTGGATGTTTGACACTACTAACTGTGTTGTTTTTTTCCATTATGATTTTGTTACACACGTTTTATGAGTGCTAATATAACGCCCTAGTTTGATTGTCTGAAACATTATAATTTATTTTGATGGTCCACCATTTTGAATTTCTTCACATGGGGCAATGTTTTGTTTACATGCACAAAAAAAATAGTGAACCAAACCATACACCCCTTAATTTAGTTGTTTAAAGTTTGTTTATTTTTATTAATGGTTAAGGTCTACCTTAGATTTTGTATTGCCTTGTGAATATTTGTAGATCTTCATGTCATATTTTTTTTGGCATTGTTTTACTATATATATGTATGCATATGAATACATTTATGTTTAATTTTGACCTTCGTATATAGATTATGTAGCAGCATGTATGCATTAGTATGATTTGTATTTGTCTTCTTGCCATTCATGCTACGAGGTATGTTAATGTAAAGATTGCAATAACAACGTAATTGGCTGATGCAGTTGTATTTGGAAAATTTAACGGCTTAACAACTTGTACACTTTTATAATATTGTTCACATTTATTGTTACTATGGCTATCGGTACAAATGCACGTCTAACGGTTGTGTTCAAAGAAAAACGTGTGCTTACTTATTTTTGTCACCAAAATGTATAAATAAATGCACACAAACGAACTAAGTTATAAATGTTGCAAGGTATTTGTTTTATTATCGAGCAGAGAAAATTTGTTAAGTCCGCTTTAAATCGAGGTATTCTTTACACACACACTAATTATGATTTTACTATTTTGCTTAATTTAGTTATCTGATTATTATATGTGGTGACTGTAAAAAAATTTACAATGTACTTTCTTTAACGAATGATGGTTTGCTTTTAAAGAAAATTGTTTTGTTGTCTCCAATCAATTATAAGTTAAAGCTGGAGTCACCTTAGTCGTTTATGGACCACATGTTGTATATGTAACTGGATTATATGCAACAAGATTGTGACGACCCAGATTTTTTTTAACATTGGTTAATTGGGTAATTAACCGGTTTAAATTATCGGAATATTAATTTTATAAGTTATTAATTTAATTGAAGTTAATTAAATTAATTATAATATGGATTAATAATTCATGTTTATGAATGATTGTTCTAGTAGAATATCTGGATTGATTGATATCTATTGAATGATAATCTGTGATATTCTGTGGAGTGATATTAGATATATCTGTGATAAATGGGTGATATTTATCTGTGATGAATGAATTCAAAGTATTGAATTAAATTGATTAAACTTTTAACAACTTGGCCTTTTAAATGGTGTTTGGATTTCGAAGAGACCAGAGTCGGGTATCAGTAAACACCCGAAACTACTTCGATTAGTAATCTACAGTAATTCTTTATAGTTTGGTTAGAAGAAAACAGGCTGGAATGAAATAAGTTAAGTATCATGGACATTTAAACTGGATGACGATGCTTGAATATTGTTTTGAGATAAATGATTGACTTAAATAAGATTAGAACTCGTAGTGAAGTATGAGTTACCCCAGGTTTTCTTTTATGGTTTGAACTTAGTATTTCAAATTATACGGGTTTACTCACGGTGGTTTCCAGCCCGACCCGGGTGTTACTTTGATGTAATGCTCGGGTCATACCGAGTATTACAGATTCAGGTAAGGACGTTTTGGAGCTCTGGAGGCGAGCTGCATGGTAGAAACGTGTGAAGAGCATTTCGTTTTGATATATGGTAGTTGTATGGGAAATGTTGATTTAAATCTGTCCAGTGTGATATGTAAATGTTGTAACTTAGATATATTAAAATGTAATTGACTGATATAGTTCTATTTTGTAAACCGTTATTATATGTGATATTATATTCAATCTGCTACGAATGTGAGACGTTGGTGTTTCTATTTCTTCTTTTTCTCCTATCTCTTTCTTTTTCTCCCTAACTATCTAGAATTTTCTGGATCGAAAATCCCAGGTCGTTACAGCTCGCTAACACTGCAGCAGCTATCCCCTCTGTAGTAACCCTGTATTTTACAATTATTTTTAAATTGAATTTCCAGATTTAATAGCTTTATTTATGAAAAAGAATAAATTTTGTGATTTTAAATATAAAATTTGATTTTGATATGGATTAGAATTCCAAATACGACTAAATAGAATAATTTTCCAAAAAGTGAATTTTGGTTAAAATAGTCAAACTTTGACTTTTAAATTTAAATTTTAAATATTTTAATTTTATATTTTATTATGAAAGTAAATAAATTTTTAAGAACATTGCTTTTCGTTTCGTTGAAATCTGATTTATAATGTGAAAGTTATGCCTTTTTAACTATTGTGTGTAATTTGCTGTATTTAACAAAATGGTTTATTTTAAATTATATAAATAATATTTATTTGGTCATGCAATGTTATAATTATACTTATATGGGTAAAATAACATGCTATGTATATATTTCTGTCCTAAACATTTTTAAAAGTGTTATTGACATTTTCAAATGTCAGCTATATTCTGTTTATAAATTTTAATTCCTAGTTTCAAATAATTAAAGTAATTCTTTATTTATCTTTATATTTTATTACAAACTTTTTTATTCTCATTCCTACTTTATTTTGTTCCTTATTTATTTTATGTATTTAACTTTTATTTGTTTTAAAGTAAAATAGAATTTTATAAGGCTAGTGATATTTATTTGTAATTTTCATGTCCTGTTTCTAATTTTTAAACAATTTATTTAGTTCTTTTCTATTTTCTCTAAATTTAATTATTTATTTCACTTTGAAAATGCTTTAAAAATCCTTTTATTTCAAAATTTAGTTTTAGAATATTTTTAAAATGAAGTAAACAATTGTCCAAAGTCAATGGTGATTTATTTGTAATTTCTGGACACTGTTTTGGATTGTTAAACAATTTCTTTTATTCTTTTCAATTTTTTTAAAGTTAATTATTTATTTTCATTTTTTCACTTTGTTTCGGTTTTAAAATTATTTGTCTGAAATTATTTGTTTTAAAAGAAATGGACATTTGAAGAGGCAAAGACTCTTCCTTTTCTTTTGACTTTTCAATTGCCGGACTTTTCAATTTCCATAACTCTTCATTTATCTTTTGTTTAGCCATACATTATTTTTGTGATAGCCATGAGTTCTCATCCCTTATTCACGTGAAACATTACCATCTCATTTCATTTCTCACGGCTTGAAATAATTTTTAGGTAATGGCCTTCTTTTTCTTCTTCTTTTCTTCACTTTTTCTGTTTAATGTTGCTTGAATTTGCCTTGATTCCTTCATATGTTGCTCGGCCTATCACCACCACTCCTTCACTGACCACCACACCAACTCCTTCCCACAACATCCACGACCTAATTCTCTTCCTCCTCTGACTATATATGGCCATGGCCTCCCATTGAAGCTAGCACCACAAAACAATGTCTAAAACCCCATAATCAACTATATAGCCGAGCCTACCTTCATCTACCCTTCATCCACCACCAAGGCCACCACCTTGAGCCGCCGCCACCACCTTGCTACCACCACTACTCACCATCTAAACCTCTGTCCAGACCTGTACCTGATGATGGCTGAGCCATTTGACCCATAGACCGAGCCAAAAGTTGAACCAAACTCTACTATGTTGCCTAGTCTCTTGATATTCTTATGTTGTAACTTCCTCCACATGTTCTACGCTTTATGCCATGCATTCCTATGATCAAACCTGAGCCAAGGTCATGTCAAACCTGACTTAAATAAACTGCTAGGCTGTGCAAAGCATTGTAGAAAACAAGGCAAAAGATTTGACATTCAAATCTCTTTTCATTTCAAAGTTATTTCAAATTGAATGTTGTATGGAATTGTAATTTTATTTTGTTTTGTTTTGGGTTGTAACACAAGTTCAAAGCTTGGATCTCATCCCACTTGAGGCTATTGTTGTGTCATCATGCCTTCTGGAATCTATTGTGTCATTTGTATTGCAATCTCCAACCATAATGGTGAGTAAAACTCACACGACGTTTATATTTGTGCAGTTGTGAAACAACAACAATTGAATGTGTAGAAAATCATATGATGCATAACTGCCTGTGATTATTTATATATGATGTTAAACCTGTTAAATTTCATCTCATATCATCTGTTATTATACATATGTTGTTACTGTTCATTTATAACTGTTTATCACACAGCAAGTTCCCTATAGATTAGAAATCACTATGGGTTGAAATGATACATACCCGAATGGACTTTAGAATAGGGAAAAATCGTTATGGGCTAAAATGATAGGCCTGAACGGTTTTTATTTAATTTATTTAAACTTGGGATTGCGGGTTTGAAATGATAGAACCCAGATTTTTCTTTTTAAACTGCGGATTGAAATGATACATATCTGTATCACTTGACCTAGGTTTGAAAACTATATATAGGCCCGTGGTTATTTTACAAAGTGTTTTGGATATTTTTAAGTATTTTAAAAATATAAATTTATGAAATTTGATTTAAATAGATTTTTAAATGTTTTAAAATAAAGAAACCATGATTTTTCTATGAGTTAAAAATGTAATTAATGAATGGTTAAATTGGATTATTGGAATATAACTTAAGTTTGGAATTTGGAATTTTGGTTAAAAATGATATTTAATTTGTATGAATAAAATAGAAATTTAATTATATTTGGAAAATGGTAAATATGATAATTAGATTTAAATTTTAATTTAAGAGATTTATTAAAGTATTATTGATTTTTCTATGAATTTAAGTGGTTAAATAAACGAATGCTTAAATTGTAACTTTAAAATATAACTGGACTGGGAAAGGAGGATTTGGTTTTAATTAAAGGTTTAAGTTAATTAAATAAAATTGGAAAATTAGTTTAATTTGTGAAATGAAAGTAAAATATAAGTGTTAAATTCATTTGTTAAAAATGTGAAGAAAAGAAAATGATACCCTTGAATTTGTTAAGTGAAATTTGTTGGAAATTTGGATTTTTCTGTAATTGTTACTTTATAAAAATCATAAATTAAAAGAGTATTTTTAATGTTAAATTATGATTTATAAAATGTTTAAAATGAAGTTTATTATTTGCTGGAAATACACTAAAATTTGGAAATCACTTTTAATAGCATTCAGAAATGCTATGGTTTCTGAATTGAACTAAAACTGTGTAAAAAGAGCTATTACGGCATTTCTGAAATGCTGTAGTTGCTGTAGTTGAACTTATAGGCTAAACTTGAACTCAGGTCTACTGTGGCATTTCTCTAAAAATGCTATAGTGGTCTGTAGTCTTTGGTGTAATCAATATAAACTTTGTTTTGAAATCTAAGCTACCGCGGCATTTCTGGAAATGCTGTCTTTGCTGTTTTAAACTAAAATTTAACTAAAATTGAGTTTTAACTGCAGTTTTTAAGTTCTGTCTTTGCTGAATTAAAATGTTTTCAAGTATAACTTATAACAGCTTTTTCTAAATGCTGCGAAAGGCTGAAATTTTAATAAATATGATTTTTGACCTGGTAAATGAGCTCAGAATGACTTGAAACTTTTAAATTTGAATACTTGTATTGAAAGGATAATAAATCCACTTTTAAAATGACTTAAATGAATATATTGAATTTGGAAATGAATCATTTTAAAAGGGGGTTTGAATTTTAATAAATGAATGTTATCTTTGGGTTTTAAAAGATACTTAAATTGGATATTTGGATTTGAATTTCAAATAATGATTTGAAAAGGAAGTTTGAAAGATTGATATTTTTGATATTGAAATGATTTGGAAATGATATAGTTTTTATTTGATAAAGATTTGAATTTGAAATGATGTTTTATTTTGAAGTATAATGTATTATTTTAAAGTTATAACCACAAGTTATAATAACGATTGGTTGGCAAAGAGACCGGGATCGGATATCTGGCATACTCTCTGTCGATACCGAAAACCACTTTGACAACTGTGTACGCGGTGGAGATTTCAGAATGAAGTAGGATGGTGGCGACGTTCTTGAGGTATATTACGTGGACCCAACTCCCGTGAGTTGGCATAAGGTGGCTAAAACAGGAGTGGTCTCGGGCCAGTTGAGGTCGCACATCGTAGCGGACGCATTTCTTCGATACTATACTCATACTTGTGATTGATTAGATGACCATCCTTCGATTTTGATTGGGAGTGTGTTCCACGGTGGTCGTATGAGGCTGCTGCGTTACCACCAGCCCGAGTATCGTAAATGGTACATCTACCCTGGCATTGCCTTGTGTGCCGTGTCACCTACCATACCGAGCCTTTACTACGAGTTTGGATTTCTCCCGTAGCCCATGGAGTATTTAGGGTAGTCTCTCGATCTGGAGATATGCTGATACTAGATGGACTACTGGGACTATTGCGTGTTAAGGTGGAAAATATAAAGCCTTAATGCTATTTAAAAGTATGTTTATTTTACTATTAGACATTATTATAATAACGTAATATTACTACATAGTAAATAGTTTAATGGATCCTTAGAGGATGGGCGGTCCCAAGCATCTTCTAAGTTACTTGTACTTTTACTATAGTTCACTTGAGTTGGTTTACATTGTATAAGTATGTATGTCATAACTCGAGTGTTTGTATTTTTATTTACGCTCGGGTCAGCCTGAGTATTCACAGATTTGGATTCCACATTCTGGGGATTGGAGTCGCCAGAGATTATCTGCTTATGTAGTCTTATCTATTTCAGTTCGGTTGTTCTATTCAGCTTGTACTTGGTTATCATATTGAAACTTCTGTTGTACTTTATTTCTTCTGTTGTATCTTGTTTAACTCTGATATATTTATATAGTAGCTTCATGAACTACTAACTCTTTTGCTTCCGCTGCATTATTATATACTCTGTGTCTGTGATCTGTGATCTGTGATTTTATTTACTGTATATTCTGAGATTTGCCCAATTTTTATTTACAACACGGTATTTTGAGCAATTCAATTCCGGCATGAGTGTCTACCTATACATTACAATGGATGCGAATGGTTGAAAATATCGGGTCGTTACAGTTTGTATCAGAGCTTTGGCTTTGAGGCAAAACTTAGAATGTATGATAAATTTAGTTACAGAATCACTTTCATCCAAACTTAAATCTCTTCCTCTTTGATCCAAATTTCATTTGAATTTTGGAACATTCCCTACGGTTCCAAAATTCATTCGTGTCCCTCACTATTCATCTCCTTTTGATTCTGGAATATCCCATAACTCCACTTCGAATGAGCTTTATAGTGAATTGGCGGTCCCGCCAATCTCAAGAATTCATTTGTAAAGGGGGAAACTACTTTACAATTAGCATCGATTCACCAGAGATTTATATCTATCCTCGGTTTAGATGCTAGTATATCTTATTATCCCAAACTCTATCTCTTGAGGTCGAATGTAGATTTACCCCAGAAAATCCACATCGATCTTATTCTTTATGTCACGGTTGACCGGTTAAGGTTGCCCGAGATTTATATAAGCTTATCCATCTTCCTATTCTGTTATTTAATCATGTCATCCTTGTTTCCAACTTATTTTTAAATCAGAATTTCCTTTGATTTGAGTTAATCAAAATTTGAATCTCTATCCTTCTTTGAAAATCTGTTCCTGTATAGTGTATTTGTGAACTAATATTTAAAATTAAAATGTTTTATGTATTGTGTTGTTTGAGTTGTTGATGTTGAATTGGGTTTTTGATCGATTCGTCTGATCAACGCTATCGATAAGATTTCGAAAACACTTTGATAGAACAAACTGACACAATATTATTTTAAAATTTGGTTAATGAATAAATTTTGATATATAAGTTTATGGAACTTAATAAATTGATTTAAGTTGATAATTTGAAATGATGATACTTGATTTATCATTTGTTGTTCTACAAATGAATTTATAAATAGTTGTTTATAAATTTATTTGGGAACTGAAATGAATTTAAAACAAGAATTTGAGAATTCAAATTTTGATGATTTCGAACTTTGGTCTAATGTTTTAAAAAGCGATATATTTTTTAAAGTACTTTAGAATAGAAATTTGTTTCCAAAAAATTTTAAAGTTTAAAATTAGTGCTCTTCTCTTTGTTGCTAGAAAATAACTTCGGTAATGACTACAGCATCATCGACGTTCATTGTCGAGTTTCGAAGTGAAGAGACTGTTTTGTAGTCTTGCTACAGCTTTGTTTTAGGAATTTAATTGATTTGAATTTCTAAAATATGACTTGATTTATAATATATATAGATATATGATTTAAAATTGATTTGAAGTATTATGTATATATAATTACTTATCTCCAAATGGTTTGGAGGTAATTGGAAATTTAGTTCTTAAATTTTAGCTTGAAGAATAATTTCAATTATAAAAAGAAAACCAAAAATTTGGATAAATGATTCAACCTTGAGATAATTGAATTTGAAAGATTTATTTGTACAACACACAATTTCATTCCAATATAACTTGCCTTAATTTTCAGAAGTTGAATATGTAATTGGATAATATACAATATAAAAAGATTTTATAAATAAAATTTGAGTGGTTATAATAATGTTATACACCTAAATTTTAGTTATAAAAGATTAGTAGAGGTAAATAAAGAAAAAGAAAATTTAAAGAATTTTATTTAAATAACTTAATAATCAAATTTGGTTTAGTATGGAACTTAAGTCTAACCTAGGAATTTTAACAAAGGTTATTTCCTAAAATGAATATGTTTGTGTAATAAACAATGTATATTTGAATAGATAAATAAAATACATTTAATTGGGGCATTTTGAAATAAAGTTTATTTAATCTGGAATCATATTTTAATTGATGTCTAAATGAAAAAAGGGTGTAAAGAAATTTGATTTTTATATTTGTTATGATTAATATTTTATTTAGGTAATAGATATGTCTTGAAAAATGAATAATTATGGCTTAAATAGAAAGATGTATTTTTATTATCACTAAAATTTAATAATTGAGAATTCAGTTTTCAAATGGAATTTTAAGTGTAACCTATTGAAGGAATATCTTATTTATGAAATGAGAATTTTAAATAAAGTGTTAGGTTATTTGTTAAATTAAGAGTTAAGTAAAATAGTGAACTTTTGGCTTAATAAATGAAGTATAGTTTGATTTGGATATTCCATTCATAATTTTTTTTAATAAATCATAACTAAATGATATCCAAATGAATATTTTTGAAATTGAACTGATTGAAATACTAATATATCTACCGTAGTACTTTAAAAGTACTGCTGTTTTCGAAAATACAATGTTTTGGAAATTTTATAATTGAATAAATGAACTTAGAAATGTTATAACTTTGAAATGAATATTATTTGACCTTGAATTTAAATGGTTTAATTGAAGATTATTTTAAAAGTGTGATGATTTTTAGTAGTATGATTTCCAAATAATAAAATCTCTGAAGTATTTTGATTTCAAAGCATCGTGGTTTGAAATTTATTATCTTATTTTGTTTTTCAAACTATCTTTTAGTTGTCCTTATTTTTCCTTATCTTACTACATAATGGGGAGGCTATTGCTTATACCAGTCTGTTTAGAAATCTTTCTATAATCTTTGAAAATCTTTGGTACTCATCTGGATCTGAGCACTGCTTACCATCCATAGACCGACGGTCAAATGGAAAAGGGTGAATCAGATTCTAAAGGATCTTTTCGTGCTTGTGTTCTTGATTTGATCATCTCCACTTTGTCAAACTTACCTATAACAACCATTATCAGGTATCATTTGAAACTTCTTGTCATCTTATCTTAATCCTATTTCATTCTATCTTTTCTGTGCTTTCCCATACCTCGTTCCTTTTCGGGGACGAAAGGTTTTGAGTGGGTGAGAGTGTAAAAACCCTGTATTTTACAATTATTTTTAAATTGCATTTCCAGATTTAAAAGCTTTATTTATGAAAAAGAATAAATTTTGTTATTTTAAATATAAACTTTGATTTTGATATGGATCAGAATTCCAAACATGACTAAATAGAATAATTTTCCAAAAAGTGAATTTTGGTTAAAATAGTCAAAATTGGACTTTTAAATATTTGAAAATTTGAATTTTATCCTTTATTATGAAAGTAAATAAATTTTTAAGAACGCTGCTTTTCGTTTCGTTGAAATCTGATTTATAATGTGGAAGTTATGCCTTTTTAACTATTGTGTGTAATGTGTTGTATTTAACAAAATGGTTTATTTTAAAATATATAAATAATATTTTATTTGGTCATGTAATGTTATAATTATATTTATATGGGTAAAATAACATGCCATGTATATATTTTGGTTTTATACATTTTTAAAAGTGTTATTGACATTTTCAAATGTCAGCTGTATTCTGTTTATAAATTTTAATTCCTAGTTTCAAATAATAAAGTAATTCTTTATTTATCTTTATATTTTCTCAAGAACTTATTTATTATCATTCCTACTTTATTTTGTTCCTTATTTATTTTATTTATTTAACTTTTATTTGTTTCAAAGTAAAATAGAATTTTAGAAGGCTTGTGATATTTATTTGTAATTTTCATGTCATGTTTCCAATTTTTAAACAATTTCTTTAGTTCTTTTTCTATTTTCTCTAAATTTAATTATTTATTTCACTTTGAAAATGTTTTAAAAATCCTTTTATTTCAAAATTTAGTTTTATAATATTTTTAAAATGAAGTAAACAATTTTCCAAAGTCAATGGTGATTTATTTGAAACTTCTGGACACGGTTTTGGATTTTTAAACAATTTCTTTTATTCTTTTCTATTTTCCTTTAAATTTAATTATTTATTTTCATTTTTTCACTTTATTTAGGTTTTAAAAGAATTTTTCAGAAATTATTTGTTTATTTTTTTAAAAGAAATGGACATTTGAAGAGGCAAAGACTCTTCCTTTTCTTTTGACTTTTCAATTGCTAGGCTTTTCAATTTCCATAACTCTTCATTTAATTTTTGTTTAGCCGTACTTTTTTTTGGCGATAGCCGTGAGTTCTCGTCCATCATTCACATGAGACATTACCATCTCATCTCATTTCTCATGGCTTGAAAGAATTTTAGGTAATGACCTTCATTTTCTTCTTCTTTTCTTCACTTTTTCTATTGAATGTTGCTTGAATTTGCCTTGATTCCTTCATATGTTGCTCGGCCTATCACCACCACTCCTTCACTGACCACCACACCAACTCCTTCCCACAACATCCATGACCTAATCCTCTTCCTCCTCTGACCATATATGGCCGTGACCTCCCCTTGAACTAGCACCACAAAACAATGTCTAAAACCCCATAAACAACTACATAGCCGAGCCTACCTTCATCTACCCTTCATCCATCACCAAGGCCACCACCTTGAGCCGCCACCACCACCTTTCTACCACCACTACTTACCACCTAAACCTTTGTCTAGACCTGTACCTGATGATGGCTGAGCCATTTGACCCATAGACCGAACCAAAAGTTGAACCAAACTCCACAATGTTGCCTAGTCCCTTGATATTCTTATGTTGTAACTTCCTCCACATGTTCTAGGCTCTATGCCATGCATTCCTATGATCAAACCTGAGCCAAAGTCATGTCAAACCTAACCTAAATAAAACACTAGGCCATGTAAAGCATTGTAGAAAACAAGGCAAAAGATTTGACATTCAAATCTCTTTTCATTTCAAAGTTATTTCAAATTGAATGTTCTATGGAATTGTAATTTTATTTTGTTTTGTTTTGCGTTGTAACACAAGTTCTGAGCTTGGATCTCTTCCCACTTGAGCCTAATGTTGTGTCATCATGCCTTCTGGAATCTGTTATGTCATTTGTATTGCAATCTCCACCCATAAAGGTGAGTAAAACTCATACGACATTTATACTTATGCAGTTGTGAAACAACAACAATTGAATGTGTAGAAAATCATATGATGTATAACTGCCTGTGATTATTTATATATGATGTTAAAACTGTTAAATTTTATGTCATATAATCTGTTATTATATATATGTTGTTACTTTTCATTTACATCTGTTTATCACGCTGCAAGATCCCTGTAGATTAGAAATCATTATGGGTTGAAACGATACATACCCGAACGGACTTTATAATAGGGAAAAATCATTATGGGCTGAAATGATAGGCCTGAACGGTTTTTATTTAATTTATTTAAACTTGGGATTGCGGGTTTCAAATGATAGAACCCAGATTTTTCTTTTTAAACCGCGGATTGAAATGATACATACCCGTATCACTTGACCTAGGTTAGAAAACTATATACAGGCCTGTGGTTATTTTACAAAGCGTTTTGGATATTTTGAAGTTTTTTTAAAATATAAATTTATGAAATTTGATTTAAATAGATTTTTAAATGTTTTAAAATAAAGAAATCATGATATTTCTATGAGTTAATAATGTAATTAATGAATTGTAAAATTGGATTATTGGAATATAACTTAAGTTTATATTCGGATTTTTGGTTAAAAATGATATTTAAGTTATATGAATAAAATAGATATTTAATTATTTTTGGAAAATGCTAAATTCGATAATTTGATTTAAATTTGAATTTAAGTGATTTATTAAAGTATTATTGATTATCTATGAATTTTAGTGGTTAAATAAATGAATGCTTAAATTGTAACTTTAAAATATAACTGGACTGGGAAAGGAGTATTTGGTTTTAATTAAAGGTTTAAGTTAATTAAGTAAAATTGGAAATTTAGTTTAATTTGTGAAATGAAAATAAAACATAAGTGTTATATTCATTTGTCAAAAATGTGACGAAAAGAAAATGATACCATTGAATTTGCTAAGTGAAATTTGTTGGAAATTTGGATTTTTCTGTAATTGTTACTTTATAAAAATCATAAATTAAAAGAGTATTTTTAATGAACATTTTTAATGTTAAATTATGATTTATAAAATGTTTAAAATGTTTAAAATGAATTTTATTATTTGCTGGAAATACACTAAAATCTGGAAATCACTTTTAATAGCATTAAGAAATGCTATGGTTTCTGAATTGAACTAAAACTGTGTAAAAAGAGCTATTACAGCATTTCTGAAATGTTGTAGTTGCTGTAGTTGAACTTATAGGCTAAACTTAAACTCAGGTCTACTGTAGCATTTCTATAAAAATGCTGTATTGGTCTGCAGTCTTTGTTGAAATCAATTTAAAACCTTGTTTTGAAATCTGAGCTACCGCAGCATTTCTTGAAATGCTGTCTTTGCTGTTTAAACTAAAATTTAACTAAAACTGAGTTTTAACAGCAGTTTTTAAGTGTTGTCTTTGCTGAATTAAAATGTTTTCAAGTATAACTTATAACAGCTCTTTCTAAATGCTGCGAAAGGCTGAAACTTTAATAAATATGATTTTTGACTTAGTAAATGAGCTCAAAATGACTTGAAACTTTGAAATTTGAATACTTGAATTGAAAAATAATAAATCCACTTTTAAAACGATTTAAATGAATAAATTAAATTTGTAAATGAATCATTTTAAAAGGGGGTTCGAATTTCAATAAATGAATGTTATCTTGGGTTTTAAAAGATACTTAAATTGGATATTTGGATTTGAATTTCAAATAATGATTTGAAAAGGAAGTTTGAAAGATTGATATTTTTGATATTGAAATGATTTGGAAATTGTAACAACCCTATATTTTGCATTTATTTCTAATTGTATATTTTAATTATTTTAATTGAATTTTTATTTAACTTAATTTTATTTATTTATTTTGGTTAATTTTGTTATTTCAAATATAAACTTTGATTTTGATATGAATTATCATTCCAAAATATGACTAAAAAGAATATTTTCCAAAAAGAGAATTTTGGTCAAATTAGACAAACTTTGACTTTTAACTTAAAAAAATTAAAATTTGAATTTTATATTTTATTATGAAAGTAAATAAAATTTTAAGAACACTGCTTTTCGTTTCGTTGAAATATGATTTATAATGTGGAAGTTATGCCTTTTTAACCATTGTGTGTAATTTGCTGTATTTAACAAAATTGTTATTTTAAATTATATAAACAATATTTTATTGGTCATGTAATGTTCTAGTTTATATTTATATGTGTAAAATAACATGCTATGTATATATTTTGGTTTTAAAACATTTTAAAAGTGCAATTGACATTTTTCAATGTCAATTGTATTCTGTTTATAATTTTTAATTTCTAGTTTCAATTAATTAAAGTATTTCTTTATTTATCTTTATATTTTCTTAAGAAATTATTTTATTCTTATTCTCACTTTGTTTTGTAACTCATTTATTTATTTATTTGACTCTTTATTTGTTTTAAAGTGATAGAGAAATTTTATAAGGCTAGTGATATTTTATTTGCAATTTTCAAGCTCTGTTTCAATTTTTAAATAATTTCTTTAGTTCTTTTTCTATTATTCTCCAATTTAATTATTTATTTTATTTTAGAAATGATAAATAAATTATTTTATTTTAAATTTTTTCTTTAGAATATTTTTAAAATGAAGTGGATTTTTTCCAAATCCAGTGATGTTTTAATTGTAATTTTTGAACCCTGTTTTGAATTTTTTTAGCGATTTCTTTAATTCTTTTTCCATTTTATTCAAAACTTATTTTTTATTTTCATTTTATATTACTTTGTTTCGGTTTTTAAAGTTAATTTCTGATTTTATTTTGTTTTAATTGAATTAAAGAAAAGGAAATGTGAAGAGTTTAAAAAAAGCTTTTAACTTAAGACCTCTCATTTGCTAGTCCTTTCATTTTCTTGTCTTTTCACTTGCTTTGCTTGGCCGTACACTACCTTATGCTTAGCCATGAGTTTCTAAATTCATTTCATGTGAAAAGTTTCCTCTTCGCTTCATTTTTCACGGCTAGAAAGTTTTGGGTAATGGTCTCCTCTTTTCTCTCTTTTCTTCTTCCTTTTTTCTATTGTTTTGCTTGATTTTTGCCTTGCTTCTCTTGCTTTGCTTGGCCTAACACCTCCACCCTCTCCTCCACCGACCACCACCACTTCCTTCCCCACATCATACATGGCCAAAATCCTTCCTCCTCTGACCAGCAAGTGCCATGACCATCCCATGATGCAAAATCCACAAAACAATGCAAAAACTCCTTAAAAAGCATGCCTAGCCACCTAGTCTTCATCACCATCACCTTAGATGACCTTGGGCACCTCATATTGCTACACCACCACCTTGACACACCCCTAACCATCACCTCCTACCTCTATTCAGACCTGTACTTGAAATGGTCAAAACTAGATGGGACATAGACCGAGCCAAATGTGACCCAAAACTCCGCTATGTTGCCTAGTCTCTCCGCATCCCATGTTGTAACTCCTCTCCATCATTCTAGCCTTTATGCCATGCATTTTCATGACCAAACCCAAGCCATGTACTATCCAAACGTGAGCCAAATGTACCCCTAGGCCGTTCATAGCCTATGTGTAACAACCCGCATATTTAACGATTATATATTTAAATGTTTTATTTAAATATAGTGTCGTTAGTCGAATTTAGGTCCAAAATGTTACTTTTTGCAAATGGCCGAATTGGAACTTGAAACCATTTCCATTGATTCCAAAATGGCGTTTGCGATCTTTTTGAGTATAATCTTTGATATGTTTGGAGTAAGTCGTATTTTGCTATTTGCTAAGTGGGCTTTTGGGTTTGGGTTTCACCCAAACTATTCTATAAACCAACTCCGCCCTTCCCTCCTTCCATTCACACATTTTCATTTCTTAAGCTTAAGCAAAACTGAAAATGGGGGAAGAGAATGGGAAATAGAAACTCCAAGCCCTAATTCCTCTTGCAAACCCAAATTCTTGCTCCAAGTTCATAGAGAAGCTATTGGTAAGCCTCTTCTTCATCTTCCCTATCTCTTTCTCTCTTCAATCTCAGAAATTCCTATACCTAAATTTAGGAAATACTTGTTTGATCTTAGATTGAAGCTAGTAGAGTTAAAGTAGAGATTGGTTTGTCTTCTCCTTCTGATTAAGCTCCTTCTTCTTTGTTTTTGGGTTAAAGGTGAGTTTTGAACTCACATCTACTTCTCTTGGTTTCATTAATGTTGGGTATGGATTCCTAACACTTGTTCATATGCTTTTGCTTTCGATTTGGATTATTTTGGTGTAATTGCCAAATTATGATTTTTGAATCCAAATCTATGTAAAACCTTATATGGTTGATGTTTATGTTGTTCGGAGTGTTTGGGGGTGTTGTTAAGGTTGGGTAGTCGTTTGATGTAAGCCCATAATCAACACGCATCCGATCGCTTTCGATTTGTTTGGCCATAGTTGGCCTAGGTTCAGGAAATGCCTGGGCATCTGGTTTCAAACGTCTGAAATGCCCATTTCAGACGTCTGAATATTGTTCTAGGGAAGAAATTTTTTTCCAAATTCAGACGTCTGAATTTATATTCCAGACGTTTGAATTGGCTAAATTTCGACCAAAAAGGAAATAGGCAAAATATTGCCCATTTCAGACGTCTGGATGTTAGGATTCAGACGTCTGAATTCTGTTTTGGGAAACAAATTGATTTCCAGATTCAGACGTCTGAATCCCTTCTTTCAGACGTCTGAACCTGCTGTTTTTTTGCCAACTTGCCTTGTTCGTTTAGTTTTCCAAATTTAATCAATGCTTGTTAATTCCAACTAGTTGTTTATGCATATTTGACCTTGATAATTCCATTTTGAATTCATTCACGGGTTTTTATAAATGATTTCTTCAAATCGTGTTAAAAGCTTCCTTCTCCAATTCGTAAATTCTATTTAAACGCACACACAATTTCGCACTTCGAGCGGAGTGGAAAGGAGATTAAATGGTTAGATAAAACACGGAGCATGAATCTGTGCGTTTATCTTTCCGATTAATCCCTGACCTATTCAATTGATCGTTTTAACCTTCGGGTTTGGTTTATCGATGATATGAGGTAAACTTTGTACTGCTTTGAGTGTGAAAATGGCTGACGGATGGTAAACCGCTTAGTGCGAATGAGTGGTTATGGGACATACGTTAACACTTTTCGGATTCCTTTTTGAGAGTTATGACACATTCCGCCAGTTAGTGGTATCCAGTACTGGGTGTTCGACCTTCACCACTACAGTTTGTTGCCTTTGGGTATGTGCCTTCGGGTTTGTTGCCCTATAGTATCGCTTTCTATGTTGGTCGTTATGAGCCGCATGGGTGATATTGGGTTGCCCTTTAGTATCGCTTTCTATGTAGGTCGTTATGAGCCGCATGGGTGATATTGGGTTTGGAGTCTTCGGGCTCATGGATCCTTGTTTATACAGTACTGAGCTCGAGCAATTTTATGATGTTTCATTGATATGTATATTCCCTTGGTATCGCCCTTCGGTGTTGGTCTTTTTGAGCCGCATAATGAGTAGCGTTTACTTTGTGGAATTTGTATACCTTATGGGTATTTGTTATTTGCCTTTTGGCTTGTTTTGGGATATTCTTATTCTTTGTTTCTATGAGTTGCCGATGATATGAGGCTTGTTATCATATGTTTCATCTTTTTGTTAGATGATTGTGTTATCTCTTTTAGAGATATTTGTTATACATTGTAACCTTGCAGGTTTATTGTTGTTCAGTTTATCTTACTGATATGCTTAGCTAGACCGACCCGTGTATTTTATACTCGGGTCAGACCGAGATGTTTCAGGTTAGGTGCTTTTGGACTTAGCCTATTTTGCTTCCGCATGGACTACTCCGCTAGCTTCTTTTTATCATAGCTTTTTGTGTAGTCCCATTTTGTAGTAACTCTGATATGTATTCTATTGACTCGTCTGTATATTGTGGTCTGCTATACCACTTGACATGTATCATTTTGTATACTCTGTTATGTATCCAGTATATGTGTATATAATGATCTGCTGTTCTGTGATGTATATTACATTTGAGTTGTTATATTCTGTTCTGATAGATCCAACCACCTATGGTTTTGTTTTAAATATTCATTGGGTATGTCGACCTGCTTGGTATGACTATTGTCGATGTATTCAATAGATAATTAGAGCAAGGCTATAGATGGTCGCTCCCAACCAGCCTTATTCTCCGTGTTAGTTGACGACATTACCCTGTAGTGTCCTTGGCTAGCGTGGGTATAGAGGTGGGGTGTCACAGCGTGGTATCAGAGCTTAGGTTCAGAACAAAATATTATAAACACAGAATAGATGTACATATTGCGGTACATCAAAGTGTATAAGTGATATAAATCTTTGAATCATCGTGTCTCTTTATTCCTTTTGTGCTTTTGGGAGGTAGATAGAATTTTGGGAATACGTCTAGGAATGCATTTAACATTCCGTAGTATCCCACATTTGGACTAATGATATCTACCTTGTAAATAATCTTGTCCTTATCTTAACTTTCAGCTTATGGCTGGATGAGACGGAGGACGACGCTCGGATGCTAGGCAATCCAGTAGCTCGCATCTGGACGACGTTTATATGTCTGCCGATTAGTTTTTGGTGTGGTTTAGGAGCACACAACCTCCAGCTCCTACTCGAACATCTCCTCCATGCAAGTCCACCTTCGCACGATTGTGCAGTGATTTTTCTCATCTTGGAGGGAAGCCGTTTAAAAGCTCCGAGATTGTTCTTGAGGTCCAAGCTTGGTTTCACATGTACGAGCATATTTTCTCTCGCATGGATCTTTCTGATCATGATAAAGTTCTTGAAAATTCTAGTTTATTGCAAGAGCGTGCCCTTGATTGGTACGAGCTTCTTTTAGCCAAATTTGATGAGTCTGCCCTTTCTTGGACTCAGTTTCGGGAGCGATTTGAACTCAAGTTCGTTCCTGAATCTGAGAAAATTTTATTGGCCCGTCGCTTTCTTGAGTTGAATCAAGGGGAGTCTTCCGTCTTTGAGTATGTTGCAACATTCGAGGCCTTATCTAACTATGGTCTTGAATTCATTAGCACCTCGTATAGGTGGAATATGAAGTTTGTGTCTGGTCTTAAGAAATGTCTTAAGAAGTCTTTAATGCTCCAGCTTAAGCTTTCTTTTGAGGAGTTGGTTGATTCTGCACTTCACTTTGTAACGACCCGCCGCTCTGACCGCCTCTAGTCGGTAATTAAACCAACTAGAAACGTTCAAAATGACGGATGGTTATTTAGTTTATGACGTTTAAACAGAATCAGCTACAGAATCACAGAAAACAATAATATATTTTATAAATAAACTTTTCTTTTATATACAAGTATCAGAGTTATACAATAGATTACATTTTATACAGCGGAAACAATTTATTTCATTAAGTACAAAAAAAGAAATTTCTGAAAAGCTTTAGTGGAGTGCTTTAATCCCCCTCTCTCAAACTTCGCTGCCGAAGCCTTCGAGAAGGTGTGTGATTGTGGGGATGATGTTGGGGTTCGCAAGAACACCAACAAGAAGCAGTTTCAATTCGGTAAGCGGAAAATTTTCCCTTCCAAGAAGAAAAAGCCTGTTGAATCTAATTCTCAGTCTCAGTCTACTGGAACACCTTCCATTCGGAAGTGTTTCAATTGTGGTTCATCTGATCATATGATTCGAGCTTGTCCTAAGCCTCTCTTCTGCCGCTACTGCAAGAAGGAAGGCCATCGTTGTTCCACTTGTCCTATTGCTTCGAATAATCTTCTGTCAGGAAAGCTAAATATAGCGGATGCTTCTGGAGGTTCTTCTCGGGGAAAAGGTATATCTCCTTCTGTTTCGAAAGGTTCTATTTTATTTCTTGACTATTGTATTCGAGTTCTCTTCGATACGGGGGCTTCACATTCTTTCGTATCGAAGAAGCTCTTTGTCTTTGGATGTTTCTTGTATGGTTACTTCTTTGAGAATTGCGAATCCGAGTTGGTGGATCCGCAATGCTCAAATTGCTTGTATCGATGTCGAGGTTGTTTTATGTGGTTTTTCTCTCCGAGCCAATTTGCATGTTATGCGTTACTTAGGCTTCGGAACTGATATTTTTTTATAGGATTGACTTAATTATTATGAAGCCATATCCTATATCCCGAGTGGACTATTCATCCTCGACATTTTCAATCTGTTAAACAGATTTCTGTTTTCTTTGTGATTTCGACTCCAATTTGATGGCATCATTTTATTCTTCAAGCCCTCATGATGAGGGGAGTGTTGTTTCTCTCATTCATGTAGTTTGAGAATATTCCAGTATTTTTGGTATTGTCTTAGGATTATCACCTAAGCATTCTTTTGAGTGGTGTTAAGGTCTTTTTCAGCTCGACCTTGCCACCAGTTTTCATTTGGCTACGAGTTGCGGAGGTTAGCACTCCACTTACCGCATTCCGTACTCGTTGTGATTCTTATGAATGATTTATTATGTCATTCAATTTGTCTAGCCCATTTCATCCATTTTATGAATCGAGTATTTTGCGAATATCTCAATGATTCCCTTTTTGTATTTATTGATTTTGGATGAAATTAGCAATTTAAAATTTTGCAAATCTTTTTCATAATATATTTATCAGTAGGATTTTTGTTCTTGAAACGAATGAAGAGTATTCATAAAGTTTTTAAGAGCCATTTTCATTATATAGAAGATGATTTTGTGATTGTATTGCCCATTGAGTGCTTTAAGAATTCTGTCGATACGCTTGATCAACGTTATCGATAGGAATCTCCTAAACGCTTTGATGAGACAATTTGACACAATAAATTGACTTATAAAAGGTAAATTATTCTAGAAAAACGATTACATAAAGATAATTGTAATTTTGGAAGTTTTAGCTTTTCAAAAAACAATATTATTTAAAAGAACTCTTTTCTGATACTCTCATTCTTGGGATTCCCGAAGGGAACCAAGACTTTATCTTTTGTTCCAAAGCTAATCATATTGGTTTGGATGTCGTTCCCTTTCAAAAGAGAACATGCTATCACTTATGTTTCTAAACCATTAAAGCCTACCGAGACTAGATATGCCACTTATGATCTAGTGCTCGCGGCTATTGATTTCACTTTTAGTGTGACGTTATGGTTTTTTTGGGGAGAAATTTGTTCTCCTCCTCGATCGTAAATTTTTAAAATATTTATTTTCTCACAAGGAACTTAATTTGTGTCAACAACGTTGGCTCGAGTTTCTTGCCTCTTATGATTTTAATATCCAGTGAACCCCTAGTAAGGGTAATCGTGTTACTTATGCGCTTAGTCACAAACATTCGGCTGTTGTTTCTATGAGTCTTGCCGAATGGGATGTTCTTGAGACTCTATCTTTTAGTGAAATTCGTGATCGAGCTTCATCTTCTGATTCTCCTATTCTATTATTTAGTTTGGGAGCTCGACTCATTTTATTGGATCGTATTGCCGATGCCCTGCAGTGTGATCCTGATTTGTTGCATCTTATTCATCTTTGTAAGTCCGGATCCTGTGATGAGGCGTCGCGGGATTTCAGCATTGATTCTCATGGGTGTCTTCGCAAGAAGAACCGCCTTTTTGTGCCTTCTGATTTTGCGCTTAGGCATGACATTCTTGATGATTGTCACCGCTCTAAGTATACCATTCATCCTGGTAGTAGTAAGATGTATGCCGATATGCATCGTCTTTATTATTGGGAAGGCATGAAACGCGATGTGGCGAGTTATGTGAATAATTGCATAACTTGTCAGCGTTTTAAGGCTGAACAACAGCGTCCTTCTGGTCTTCTTCAGCCCCTAGAGATTCCATTGTGGAAATGGGATCAGATTTCTATGGATTTCATTGACGGCCTACCTCGTTCGAGATCGGGCCATTCTAGCATTGGGTTATTGTTGATCTCCTCACTAAGTCTGCTCGTTTTATTCCTATTAAGTCTAATAGGTCTGCTTCGCATTTGGCTAATTTGTATGTCAAGGAAATCGTGAGACTTCACGGTGTTCCTAGTTCTATTGTGAGTGACCGTGATTCTTTATTCACGAGTCATTTTTGGCAGAGTCTTCAGCAAGCTTTGGGAACAAAGCTTAATTTTTTGTACAGCTTATCATCCGCAGTCTGACGGACAGACTGAACGGGTGAATCGTATCTTGGAAGATCTTCTCCTTATTTGTAATTTTGATTTTGGTGGTTGTTGGGAGGATCACCTACCTCTTGTAGAGTCCTCCTACAATAATAGTTTTCAGTCTAGTATCGGTATGGTTCCTTTCGAAGCTTTATACGGAAGACCATGTCGATCACCTTCTTGTTGGATGGAATCTGGAGAGAAGCTTATTCTTGGTCTAGATTTTGTTCGTGATTCTTTCGAGAAGATTGATCTTATCTAGTTGAGAATGAAAGAGGCACAGAGTCGCCAGAAATCCTACGCTGACAACCGTAGTAAGCCTCTCGAGTTCTCGATTGGTGATCTTGTTTTTATTCGTGTTTCTCCTTTGAAAGGGGTTATGCGTTTCAGTATGACTGGGAAATTGGCTCCTCGCTTTATAGGACCGTTTTCTATTACTGAATGTGTTGTCCCTGTGGCTTATAGAGTTTCATTTCCAGCTCATTTATCTGGCATTCATGACGTGTTTCATGTCTCGCAACTTCGGAAGTGTCTTAGGGAATCGGATTCTGTTATTGATTCTCCTCATTTGCTTGAGCTTGAGGTCTCACCGGACTTATCTATTGTACAGCAGCCTATTCGCGTACTTGACACGGAGGTGCGACACCTTCGGAACAAGGACGTGCCGCTCGTTAAAGTACAATGGTCCGCTGATCCTAATGACTATACTTGGGAAACCAGGGAATTTATTGAGCGATCTTATCCGGGTTTTCTATCTTTGCTTAGAAACGGTGAGTATATCTTTTCATCTTGAGCTTATTTTCTTTTCTTTTGAATGTTGTATGTAAGTAGTTGTTACAAATATCATCTCTGGGAATTGCGGGGACGCAATTTTGTAAGGAGGGGAGATCTGTAACAACCCGCATATTTAACGATTATATATTTAAATGTTTTATTTAAATATAGTGTCGTTAGTCGAATTTAGGTCCGAAATGTTACTTTTTGCAAATGGCCGAATTGGAACTCAAAACCATTTCCATTGATTCCAAAATGGCGTTTGTGATCTTTTTGAGTATAATCTTTGATATGTTTGGAGTAAGTCGTATTTTGCTATTTGCTAAGTGAGCTTTTGGGCTTGGGTTTCACCCAAACTATTCTATAAACCAACTCAGCCCTTCTCTCCTTCCATTCACACATTTTCATTTCTTAAGCTTAAGCAAAACTGAAAATGGGGGAAGAGAATGGGAAATAGAAACTCCAAGCCCTAATTCCTCTTGCAAATCCAAATTCTTGCTCCAAGTTCATAGAGAAGCTATTGGTAAGCCTCTTCTTCATCTTCTCTTTCTCTTTCTCTCTTCAATCTCAGAAATTCCTAAACCTAAATTTAGGAAATACTTGTTTGATCTTAGATTGAAGCTAGTAGAGTTGAAGTAGAGATTGGTTTGTCTTCTCCTTGTGATTAAGCTCCTTCTTCTTTGTTTTTGGGTTAAAGGTGAGTTTTGAACTCACATCTACTTCTCTTGGTTTCATTAATGTTGGGTATGGAATCCTAACACTTGTTCATATGCTTTTGCTTTCGATTTGGATTGTTTTGGTGTAATTGCCAAATTATGATTTTTGAATCCAAATCTATGTAAAACCTTATATGGTTGATGTTTATGTTGTTCGGAGTGTTTGGGGGTGTTGTTAAGGTTGGGTAGTCGTTTGACGTAAGCCCATAATCAACACGCATCCGATCACTTTCGATTTGTTTGGCCATAGTTGGCCTTGGTTCAGGAAATGCCTGGCCATCTGGTTTCAGACGTCTGAAATGCCCATTTCAGACGTCAGAATATTGTTCTTGGGAAGAAATTTATTCCCAGATTCAGACGTCTGAATTTATATTCCAGACGTCTGAATTGGCTAAATTTCGACCAGAAAGGAAATAGGCAAAATATTGCCCATTTCAGACGTTTGGATGTTAGGATTCAGACGTCTGAATTCTGTTTTGGGAAACATATTGATTTCCAGATTCAGACGTCTGAATCCCTTCTTTCAGACGTCTGAACCTGCTGTTTTATTGCCAACTTGCCTTGTTCGTTTAATTTTCCAAATTTAATCAACGCTTGTTAATTCCAACTAGTTGTTTACGCATATTTGACCTTGATAATTCCATTTTGAATTCATTCACGGGTTTTTATAAATGATTTCTTCAAATCGTACTAAAAGCTTTCTTTTCCAATTCGTAAATTCTATTTAAAACGCACACACAATTTCGCACTTCGAGTGGAGTGGAAAGAAGATTAAAAGGTTAGATAAAACACAGACCATGAATCTGTGCGTTTATCTTTCCGATTAATCCCCGACCTATTCAATTGATCGTTTTAACCTTCGGGTGTGGTTTATCGATGATATGAGGTAAACTTTGTACTGCTTTGAGTGTGAAAGTGGCTGACGGATAGTAAACCGTTTAGTGCGAATGTAACAGCCCGCAAATCCGTACCCCTTGGGTCAACACTATTCAACAACAATCAACTCAAGTTGCACAGAAATACGAACCATTTGGGTTTAAGAAGAAGAGGTAGAAGAAGAGAAAACAAAATCAACATCAAAATCTAACCATTGCAACGGAATAAAATATAATAGATAATAAATAATCTTTACTCAAAATCAAATATATCAGTTTACATATATTACATCATCAGAGTACATCAGTCACAGCTCACATCAATAACATACAATGGGTACACAACAACTCAACACAGCGGAAATATATATATATACAAGTACGAGAATACGTATCGTCATCCAGCTCGTCTCCTGAGCTCCACAGCATCATATCCTGTATTCTATAATACTCGGTTTGACCCGAGCATTACAGTTAAATAATACCCGAGTCAGTCTGGAATACCAGCGTGAGACAATCACACCCAATTGATTTTAAAGTTTCAAAAATCCTTTGAAAACAAAAGCATCTCGAAAGACCACGCCACAAATAAACATGTCGGGTTTTTACCTTACGATAGCTAAACCAATTTTTATAGAAATCCTCTGATATTATAGTAGGGTCTATATACAAATACTTATAAAATAGCGGAAATTGTTACATTATTAAATTCCAGCTACTAGCCACAAAGTGGGTAATACAAACAAAACTCGTACAAGGCTCGTAGGGAGAATGGATTTCCAACAATGACTAGGCACTGGGGTA
Source organism: Allium cepa (assembly GCA_030765085.1). Taxonomy (NCBI): domain Eukaryota; kingdom Viridiplantae; phylum Streptophyta; class Magnoliopsida; order Asparagales; family Amaryllidaceae; genus Allium; species Allium cepa. Next base: position 325,284,145 of record CM060939.1, read on the forward strand.
CCACCTGTCACAGTACGGGGCCTAGATCACCGTACCGAGAATTACTCCCTTCATCCCCTGCAACACAAGGCCGGAACCATTCCTTACTGAACAGTCCCGAACAAGATAAACCCCATGGTTGGTGTGACCAACCACCCACTAAGCCGAAATATATAAAAAAGGACATCCAGATAGGGGAATTATCTTGTCCTGCTTGGGCATGACCCACCTAACCTTGCTGCATATCCCCTGATTTTCAGTCATTCCCATTTGATGAGGCTTGAGGCTAAGCTTTACCTTTTTGAATGTTTCACTTAGAATGCCCATCGTCCACCTGACGATGTTTCACAAGCATTCGTCCATACAAGTCCGTCCCGGGTTCGAACGGAACCGAAGGCACTATTCCTACTACATCCATTTTAGAAATATCCTCAGGATTAGTACCGACTAGCCCTTTGTAACAACCCGCATATTTATCGAGTTTACATTTAAATATTTTTATGTAAATATTAAATCGTTAATCGGATTTTGGTCCGAAAAACTACTTTTTGCAAACGGTCAAATTAGGACTCGAGACCACTTCCATTGAGTTCGAAATGTCGTTTACAACTTTTTAAGTATAAACATCGATAGGTTTGGAGTTAGTGAAATTTCACTAACTTTTCCCGCTTTGGACTTTGGGTTAGTTTAGCCTATTAAGCCCAAGTTCTAACCCTCTTCTCCTCACTCTTCATAAATTTCCTAACTAACTCAAGGTTTGGCATTAATGGTGAAGAGAATGGGAAATTAAAACTCCAAGCTCAAATTCAATTGCAACTCCATCATTCAACTCCAAATTCAAGTAGAAGATATTGGATTCAAGCTTTGGATTGCTTCTCCTTGCTTTCAAGCTTCATCTTCATAAATTTTAGTGCAAAGGTGAGATTTTTATCTCACAATTCTAGTCTATAACTATATTGGACTGTTGGGAATGATTCCCTATCACTTTAGCATGCATATTTGCTTTTGGTTTGGATTGGATTGGCGAAAAACTCCGATTTTTGGTGTTTGGGAGAAATTTCTGCATTTAGGTCGTTCTGGCCGTTTTTAGCTCGCTCGGAGTTAGGTCGTGTGGACCTTAGGTCGTAGGTCGCGTACGAGTTAACCCCTAGGTCGTTCTGGCCATTTTCGTGTTTTCGGAGTTAGGTCGCTCAGGACCTTAGGTCGTAGGTCGTATGGCCGTTAGGTCGCTCTGCTTTGGCTCTGGCCATTTTTGCTCACTCGCAGTTAGGTCGCTCACGACCTAGGACTTAGGTCGCTCGCGAGTTAGTACCATAGGTCGCTGGGCCATCTAAATGCTTGTTCGGTGTTAGGCCATAGGTCGTAGTGACCTTAGGTCGTAGGTTGCTCGGTCTCTCTCACTTCGCTAGGTCGCTAGCTCGTAGCTCGCAGCTCGCGTTTGAGCTTAGGTCGTAGGTCGTGGGTAGGTGGGTCGTAGGTCGCTCGCCTATATCCTCTGGCCATTTCATCCCTTGGTCGCTTGACCTCTAGGTCGCGGGTACCATTAGGTCGCTCGGCCTTGTTTAGTCCTAGGTCGCTGGACCATTTAGGTCGTTCGACCCTTAGGTCGCGGGTTTTTAGGTCGTTAGGTCGTTAGGCCGTTAACCCACTAGGTCGCATGACCTATAACCTGTTAGGTCGCTCGACCGTTTACTCCATTAGGTCGCCCAACCCTACTACAAGTATTAGGTCGTATGACCTTGTTCCACTAAGTCGCTCGACCCTTAGGTCGTAACACATTAGGTCGCACGCCTTTCACACCATTAAGTCGTGAGTTTAATTAGGTCGCTCGGCCTTAAAACGTTAGGCCGCTTGACCTGTGCTATTGTTAGGTCGCTTGGCCATTTCAGTTAGGTCGCATGACCATAGAGTTGCTCCAGTTAGGTCGCTTGACTCCTTAGACCCCTAGGTCGCAACCATTAGGTCGCTCGAACCCCGTAAGCGGTGGCGTTGCCCCCGCACCCCCACCTTGGGGGGTTGCCACCCCCCCTGGACCCCCCCTCCGTAGGGGATCTTATCTGAAAAATATTGAGCTGATTTCCTTGGATTTTATTCGCATCTCCGTATGCGATCTTTGTGATTGATTGTTTCTACACTTGCTTATGTGTTTTGTCACTTTATAATATAAAGGTTTCAATACTAGTAGTAAATATCAAAACTCTTTTAACAAACAATTTCAACTCTATTTTTAATAACAAAGCTCTTTTCTTAAACCGTTTTCCAATCTATTAGTATATACAAGCCTTTACCTCACTCGGATGAGAAATCTAATTAAACGACTTAGTAAAACAAGTGGTATGAAACGCTTGCGTTCACTTCGTCGGTTAATTCTTGGACTTGTTCGATTGAACCTCTTGTGACAATTTTATTAGTGAAGATTTACAGTTTGTTCGTAAATATTTAAGTTAAGCAAGTGGTTATGGGACATGAAGCTAAACTTCTATATTTACTAGCTTAGTGTAATTGACACTTCTCGTTGATCTTGATGATCGCTTTATGAATTAGACTAGCAATTGCGCGATGTCTCTTTCATTGCAAGGTTAGACTAGACACCACTTGTGTGATTCCATTCACACATACCTTTCTGCTTTTTGGTTAGTCTTGACCTCATTCTGTGTGATTCCACTCACACATGTGGGGTAGCTCCCCATGGTCTTCGGACCGTCATGTGATAGGCCTCTTTCCCTTTTTATGATTTCTGGATTTCTCGTGTTGATTTTTGGAATTTATGTCATTGACTTGTTATGAGTACAAGTTTAGGGTATGATGCCCCCTTCGAATCTTTGAGAAGATTCTTGTGATATTGATTATCTCTTATTGATTGATCTTCTGTTGATCATTATTTACATACTTATAGTGGTATGTCGTTATGGATGTTTATGTTTATGCCATATCTTTTATGTTATATCATGTCATCTAATATTTATAGCTAGACTGATCCGTTTATTATTTTCTTAAATAATACTCGGATCAGACCGAGATGTTACAGGTGCTTCTGCTTGACTTCTTCCCAGGGATTCATCACTCTGACTTTTGGCTAACTGTTTAGATTAGCAGTTTTTGTTGTATACACTTGAGATATAGACTCATAGTTGTATTCTTTTGTATAGCACGTGTTGCTATTCTTTTGTATTATCGTGGATCTTATTGACCACTACTCTGATGTTCACTTTCATGTGTTAGTTATATATTCATATCTTCTTCCGCCTTTGTGATATGGATATCTGTGACTGATTTGTGATATGATTATTTCTATGTTTGTTTCCGAAGATTATTTATAGCCACCGTGTGATAAGCAATTACATGGATGGTCGCTCCTCAACAGCCTTATTCTCCGTGCTAGTTGACAGCACTTCTCCGGAGTGTTCTTGGCTAGCGTGGATATAGAGGTGGGGCGTCACACCCTTGCTCTTCACTGCTCCATCTTCGAATCCAAAATCGTTACGCGAAACGTACAAACTGGATCGAAGTGGTTTTCGAGAAATAAATCTCGATCCCAGTCTCTTCGAAATGATCAACGCATTTGTCCAATATTGATAGTCGGTGATTTAACTGTCAATTTATATCCACAAACAACCATCAACCAATAAATAATTTCCCAATTATTTATCTATCTCAAAATATCTTTACAAGATATATTTTCGCTTTCAAATTCCTTTGAAATAGTTTTCAAACCATCATTCTTTTCAGGATAAACTTTTCCAAATATTTTCTATCTCCTCTGAAATTACCAAGCACAAAACCAGATTTTTAAATAATTTAAAACACTTTACTTTGAAATATATACTTAAAACACTTTGGATAAAATTACTTAAATAATTTGTTAAAAATACATACTATATGAATTTGAGAAAATAAGGTTACTTTATAAAATATAAAACCAGGTTTTCACTTTTAAAAAAAATACTAAGTCACTTTAAAATAATTAATGCTATAATATATTAAAGGAAATACTTGCCTTAGAAATTAAATATTAGAAATAATAAATTTTACAAAACGCGTTTTCTTTAAAAACAATTTTAAAACATTTAATTTATATTTACAAATTTACTTTTAAAAATAAACGTGAACTTGGTCATCCAGAGAAATTTCCAACTTCAAGCACTTAAATCAATTTCCCAAATTGATTCTCAATTTATTCCATTCGAAATAAGTTTCCTTTAATTACTCAATTCATCTCAAATTTTCATTAATTATGCACTAAATTATTATTGTTAATATTTTCCATTTGACTTTAAATCTTTAACTGAAATATAAACATTTCAGCTTTTCCCAACCTCTTCTTTATTTCTTTCAATAATTTAAATCTTAAATTTTAAATCAATGTTTTATTCTTTTAATTAATATCACTGAAGATTAAAATTCATTAACTCTTTGTTTATTCACATTTCCATTCTATGCTCAAGATTTATTTACTAGAATTCTTAAAGTCACTTTATTGCTTTCCAATTCATTTAAAAATTTATTCAAATTTCTATAATTATTTTACTTACGATTTCACTTCTTTTATTATCTTATCAAAATCCAATTTATATATTTTTTTGGTAATTCATCAAACCCAATAATTTCCAATCAAATCATAGCATTCAACATTTCAATATAATCCATCATAGCATATCAAATAATCACAACAGAGGGTATTAAATAAATTTGAAATAAATGTTGAGGGGTCCAGTTGGATCCCTCCAACCTGTTTCCCCTGCATCCACAGACGTTAGCACAACATAACATCCATTCCAAAATATACCAGATTAAAGCACATCAATCAATTCAACCATTCAAACAATTATTTAAATTTAATCATTCAAATTTAAATTATACTGAGTGAGATTAACTCACCTTTGATTTTTCCGATTGCAATCCAATCCACCATGACTTGTTTTCCCACGATATTTAAACCTTGTATAACAATTTTTACGATTTGTTAATATTTGAACTAATCAAACGATTTATTATTCATTATATGATTTTAGCCAACCACTAAATTTATTTTAAACTAAAAATTGGGTTTAAACTAAAAATTTATTTTTAAACAAACTTATTACTTTAATACTTTGCTTAAAATAAGTAAATAAATTTATGGTGTATGCTTGTATATTTAACCTCTTTTAAATCTACCTATATTTCAGGAATCATTTATGTACATTTCTAAAATCTAAATTTTAAATCATTTTTCCCAAGTCAAGATATTTCAATAATTTCAGCTTTAAAATCCTATCTTGTTAACTAACTCTTAAACTTTAGAAATTATCAAATTTTATTGTGTTCTGCTTAAACCTTGCTGTTAGTTTCGATAATCAAAAATTCATTTAGGAGTTAAACTTCAAAATTTACTGTTTTTAAATCAACAATTTGAAACTTGCTATAGTTATATTTTCTAACATATACAGAATTAAAACAAACAGGCTTGTACCTCACTGTAAAAGTACCCACAACGAATGCGCCTCCACTGAACAAACCCTAGCCGCCTCAGCTCCTTTTGGACTTCGACACGAGTTGAATTGCGACCCACCTATCGCAAAACACTGCACACCTCCAACATCGCAACCTGGTAGCTCGCCCTTCACGAGATGCCTAGCCGAGCTAAAAAAAAATCGAACGAGCTGGTTCCCTTCGCGCGTCGAAGCCAACCTGCTTCAGAACATCACGGGTTCAAGTCGCGATGCCGACCTGCCTCCCTCAACTCGCGAGCACCATCGCGTGCTCGAAATACGGTGCCGCTCCTTTATCGTCATCGATTTGAAATTTCATGAGTGAGAGGAAATGAATTTCGGGTTGGATACTATTTGGGTTAGGTAAAGTGATTACTGATTCCCTTTTTCGAACGAGATTTCGTTCGTTCGTTTGAAGAGAGAGAGGCCGGAAAGAAGAAGGCTTCGGCCAGTAAATAAAAGGGAAAAGAGGCGTATACCGGAAGCTTGAGCAACTAGGTTATTATCAAATAAATTTCTAGCGCGTTTTACTCTCGTACGGTCACACGGTAGCTCGGAAAATCACGGAATTTTAAATCCGACAATAGTTCCATATTACGGACCCAATGGAACTGGTTTCGTTAAATTCCGAGACTGTGCCTCGGAAGGCTATATTTTAAATTCAATTTAAACGATATAAATTTTAAAACTAAACAACCCACTATTAATTTCAATTTTAACACTTTTATTATCTTCAAAATCATCAATATAAATTCTATAAGCCTTCAAATTATTTTTAACAAGCATAAAATTCCAGATTCAGTATTTTACTCAGCTTCAAATTATTTAATTCAATAAATTTAATTATCAATAATTAGTGATATTCGTAAATCAAGTTAAAATTAACTTTTAAATATTTAAAATCAATTAAATATTCAAATTTTAAACGCTCAAAAATTCCGGGTCATCACATTCCTCCCCCTTTAAAAGGATTTCGTCCCCGAAATTACTAGTTATGAAGAGTGATCCAATACCCGTTTACTTTTCCTCAAAACCAAACAATTCAACACCCTTACCAATTATCTTTTTACAAAAGGCCCATTATTATTCTTATTAACTGTCCAAACCTTTCCCTAGATTGCAAACAATCCTATTTGCCCAACCATACAAGTTTTAACCATAAAACAAATTTTGAATTATCAAAATTTTCTCAAAATTTTTCTAACCCTCTAAATTCCCGAAAAATTTCGCCAGCGTCTACTTTGCACGGCTGACTCGGTACAACTACAAAAATGGCTCTGTGGCCTCCCAAATCCCAAAAGAAAACAAAAAGCCAAGTGGCTCAATCCAAATCCAAATCCAAATCCCAATCAAATTCCATACCAAATTTAAATACGTACCTTTTGTCGGGCAATTCAAATTTATCTCTTGAAATCAAATCCAATTTCCTTTTCCCTTTTATAATACCTGCATATCCTTCTTAGCACTAATATCCAATCACAATATTCCCAAAACATTATATCAACTTTCTTACCAATGTCAATATTTATTAATCCCAAATATCAACTTAGAATGTATTTGTGATATTCCATTTCCAATTAAGAATGCACCATTTCATACTTAAGTTAGTATAAGTATTTTATGTGTTTCTTATATTTATTTCACTCCGACTTTAGTTTATATCTATTTCTATTCAAATCAATTTCCACATTACATATGTATTTCATTTATTTTCAACTTTGAACTTTTAAATTTTACCCTTCATTTATAACTAATTTAAGTCATTACTTTAATTAGTTTCATTTACTAACTTATTTTAGTTTCCAATTCTAAATAGTTTTGTCGTTAACAAAATTTTCCAAAATTTTCAAAAAATTTCTAACCTCCAAAATTTCTGAAATTTTTTGGCAGAGTCCCCTTTGTACGGAGGAGCTTTTGCAATTTGACAAAAGAGATAAATATATATACATCGACTCACACGGTCGGAAAAACCAAAAACAGTTCATATTTCCTATTTTAATTGCGTAGGCGTACCTTATTTAGCATTTTAAGCAAGCGGCTTATTATTTTTAGCAAATAGCACAACCAAATCCAGCCACACGGCTTCCAAGTACCTGTACTTTCTCAATTTAAACATGTAAGTGCCAAATATATGCAGTTTAACACATTTCACTGACTTGCAATAGTTAAAACATATGAATTCTAAAAGAAATTCACACCAAACATTTTTCCGTAAGCAATTTATATAGTTTCCATGCTGATTCAACTGCTTTCAATTAATTTATAACCATTTTCACTCAGTTCGGATGGTTTTCGATTCATTTGTATACAACTCCATCAATTTGAATGGTTTAGAACTCAATTGCTTACTTCTATCTTATTCTTAAGCAGATTGTACTCATATTTAATTCAATTTCTGCCAACATCAATTTATTTTACTTTTATCAACACATAGAATTTTAATTACTTCCATTTACATCCAATGATAATTTATTCTTTGCAATTTGACAAGATTTATGTGAATAAATAAGTATTTATGGTTCATTTTAAATGGATTTCAACTCAATTCTATTCCGTTTTTAAATTTATTCACGATCCATATATTCTTATTTTCATTGCATTTCATATTTGAATCCATTCACTTTACATCTCACTTTAATAACCAACTAGTTCATTTAAAACCATTTACAACCTAGGTTCATCTTGATTGCCACTTAAATTTCCCTCTTTATTTTAATCCATCCTCACTCATTTATTTAGCTCCACACATTCACTTAAACCATTCTAATAAACTTGAACATTCTATTTCCCTTATTGTCTCAAATTATTTCAATCCCTTAATAATTTTTAAATGGTTTACAATTATTTCTTCTGGAATTTCATTCCATTAATATTATTTATAACTCATCGAATTTTATTTCGATTAAAATTTATTTTCACTTGATTTAAAACCAATCCAATATTAGTAAACTTTGTTTAAGTTGAATTCAATTCAACTCTCCTCATTCATTTAGTTTAAGTCAATTTTCTTCAATTTTATTCAAATTTTATACTTAAGCTCATTTCGTTTCAAGTAAATCTTTCTCTTCCATTCACTTCACTTCATTTCAAACTACAAATTTATTTGATTAGTTATTATAAAATTTAACTTTCCAGATTTAACCCATTCAATTTATTTCCTGGCTATTTCCAAGTTATCTTCACTTATGGATTTGATATGCACATTCAAATCATTGTTATTTTAATCTATTTTCATTTTTATCCAATACACTTCAACTTTATTTAATTTGTTAACACTTCAAGCTAAATTTTCAATTTAATAACTCTAGTTCTGATTCTATTATTCACTTCCAATTTACCATCCAATGTATTAACTCACAATTCAGCTTCATTCTCAATTTCTTTCACTTCATCAACAATTTGAATCCATTTTAATTTATAGCTTGAGTTTATTTCCAAACTTTATCATAAACTTATAATTCAATTCCATTAACTAATTTATTATCCAATTAGTTCTCCCCTTATTCATAATCCAACACATGAATTTTTATTCCAAATATCACTCCATTAAATTTTGTTAAGTTCGATATTTATTTTATACTTCAAGTTTGGATCCTCATTCATTTTTCAATTTATCAAAATATTGATTTTGGGCATTGTATTCCATTTTCAATTTAATAAGTCACAACTTATTATTTTATACAATTCCATTCATCATAAGCTGGAATATATTCATCTTTTATTTTTAACTCAAGCCTTCTATTTATTTATAGCCCAAGCATATTTTATTTCCATGGATCCTTAATTCTTTTATAAGTTATTCTGATTTATTGATTTCAATTCTCATTTCTTATCCAATTTACTTTCCATTATTCAAGTAAGAATCTAGTTCATTCAATAATTCAATTGAATTTTTATTCCAAATCAATTTTATTTTAACTCTGATTTATTCAACTCAATTCAATTTCAACTTAATTTGAATATAACTGGATATTATTTTCAACTTATTTAATTTATTTTAATCCAGTTAAATTTTGTTCTCCAATCCAAGTAAATATCATTTTAACTTTTCACTTTAGATTTATATTCCATTATCCAAAGCTTAAATTTCTTCCTGATTTACAAATCATTTCCGTTTATAAGCTTACAACTTATCTTATTCGGATTTTAAAACACCCAGCTTTGGTTTCAAATTGTTTTGAAATCTCCAACATCTCAAATCATATTTCTCGGTAATTAAACCAATCCTAGTTTTATTCCCAAAATATTTCTTTTGAGATTTTCAAAAATAAACAGGTTTTCCTGAATAAATCAATTCGGCAGCAATTCATCACTTAGAAACTCGAAAATGAACATCGATGATGCTGCAGTCATCACCGAAGTTATTTTCCAGCGACTAAAGTGAAATCAAATGCTAAATCTCTTCCCAAAATTTATCTAAAACAATTTTCCTTTCAGAAATACCCCAAAAACAACAATGCTACTATTTATCTTCAAAATACTTCCCAAATCTCCGGGTTTTTTGAACGTTTCAAATTCTGTTTTTAATTCAAATTTTAGCTATAATGCATTTGCATAGCTTATGTGCATACAAATTCCCATTTAATTACATTTCCATTTACTATTTACGTTTATAATCCATATTTATGAATTTCATTTTATAATGAATTTATTCCTTCAAACTTTGGGTATTTTTTTTTTCAATTTCTAGTTAAATTTTCACTTAACAATGATAATACTTTAATATTATCATTTCTAACATCCAAGCAACCATATATTAGCTAAATAATTTACAAAACTTTCTTTATATCGAAAATATATTTTTGGATAAAATTATTTCATTTACCCATATTTAAAACAATACCGTGTCGATTGCTCTATTCAAATGCTTAGAAACCCCTTCGATACAGTTGCGCAGACTGTGTCGACGAAGGTTCATATGCCACTCAATAACTCAACCAACACAATATTAAAACAATTTATATTCACTAACAAATACGCGCTCATATCTATTAATACGCTCAAACTCATTATAGAGTACTACGGACTCTAATTTATGAGTAATTCCCACCAGAGCCAAGGTTATCACCAACCTAAGCTCTGATACCAACTGTAACAGCCCGCAAATCCGTACCCCTTGAGTCAACACTATTGTACAACAATCAACTCAAGTTGCACAGAAATACGAACCATTTGGCTTTAAGAAGAAGAGGTAGAAGAAGAGAAAACAAAATCAACATCAGAATCTAACCATCGCAGCGGAATAAAATATAATAGATAATAAATAATCTTTACTCAAAATCAAATATATCAGTTTACATATATTACATCATCAGAGTACATCAGTCACAGCTCACATCAATAGCATACAATGGGTACACAACAACTCAACACAGCGGAAATATATATATATATATGTATACAAGTACGAGAATACGTATCGTCATCCAGCTCGTCTCCTGAGCTCCACAGCATCATATCCTGTATTCTATAATACTCGGTCTGACCCGAGCATTACAGTTAATTAATACCCGAGTCAGTCTGGAATACCAGCGTGAGAAAGTCACACCCAATTGATTTTAAAGTTTCAAAAATCCTTTGAAAACAAAAGCATCTCGTAAGACCACGCCACAAATAAACATGTCGGGTTTTTACCTTACGATAGCTAAAACAATTTTTATAGAAATCCTCTGATATTATAATAGGGTCTATATACAAATACTCATAAAATAGCGGAAATTGTTACATTATTAAATTCCAGCTACTAGCCACAAAGTGGGTAATACAAACAAAACTCGTATAAGGCTCGTAGGGAGAATGGATTTCCAACAATGACTAGGCACTGGGGTACCACCTGTCACAGTACGGGGCCTGGATCACCGTACCGAGGATTATTCCCTTCATCCCCTGCAACACAAGGCCGGAACCATTCCTTACTGAACAGTCCCGAACAAGATAAACCCCGTGGTTGGCGCGACCAACCACCCACTAAGCCGAAATATATAAAAAGGGACATCTAGACAGGGGAATTATCTTGTCCTGCTTGGGCATGACCCACCCAACCTTGCTGCATATCCCCTGATTTTCAGTCATTCCCATTTGATGAGGCTTGAGGCTAAGCGTTACCTTTTTGAACGTTTCACTTAGAATGCCCATCGTCCACCTGACGATGTTTCGCAAGCATTCGTCCATACAAGTCCGTCCCGGGTTCGAACGGAACCGAAGGCACTATTCCTACTACATCCATTTTGGAAATATCCTCAGGATCAGTAGCGACTAGCCCTTGCTCTTCACTGCTCCATCTTCGAATCCAAAATCGTTTACATGAAACATACAAACCGGATCGAAGTGGTTTCCGAGAAATAAATCTCGATCCCGGTCTCTTCGAAACGATCAACGCATTTGTCCAATATTGATAGTCGGTGATTTAACCATCAATTTATATCCACAAACAACCATCAACCAATAAATAATTTCCCAATTATTTATCTATCTCAAAATATCCTTACAAGATATATTTTCGCTTTCAAATTCCTTTGAAATAGTTTTCAAACCATCATTCTTTTCAGGATAAACTTTTCCAAATATTTTCTATCTTCTCTGAAATTACCAAGCACAAAACCAGATTTTTAAATAATTTAAAACACTTTACTTTGAAATATATACTTAAAACACTTTGGATAAAATTACTTAAATAATTTGTTAAAAATACATACTATATGAATTTGAGAAAATAAGGTTACTTTATAAAATATAAAACCAGGTTTTCACTTTTAAAAGAAATACTAAGTCACTTTAAAATAATTAATGCTATAATATATTAAAGGAAATACTTGCCTTAGAAACTAAACATTAGAAATAATAAATTTTACAAAACGCGTTTTCTTTAAAAACAATTTTAAAACATTTAATTTATATTTACAAATTTACTTTTAAAAATAAACGTGAACTTGGTCATCCATAGAAATTGCCAACTTCAAGCACTTAAATCAATTTCCCAAATTGATTCTCAATTTATTCCATTCGAAATAAGTTTCCTTTAATTACTCAATTCATCTCAAATTTTCATTAATTATGCACTAAATTATTATTGTTAATATTTTCCATTTGACTTTAAATCTTTAACTGAAATATACACATTTCATCTTTTCCCAACCTCTTCTTTATTTCTTTCAATAATTTAAATCTTAAATTTTAAATCAATGTTTTATTCTTTTAATTAATATCACTGAAGATTAAAATTCATTAACTCTTTGTTTATTCACATTTCCATTCTATGCTCAAGATTTATTTACTAGAATTCTTAAAGTCACTTTATTGCTTTCCAACTCATTTAAAAATTTATTCAAATTTCTATAATTATTTTACTTACGATTTCACTTCTTTTATTATCTTACCAAAATCCAATTTATATTTTTTTTTGGTAATTCATCAAACCCAATAATTTCCAATCAAATCATAGCATTCAATATTTCAATATAATCTATCATAGCATATCAAATAATCACAACAGAGGGTATTAAATAAATTTGAAATAAATGTTGAGGGGTCCAGTTGGATCCCTCCAACCTGTTTCCCCTGCATCCACAGATGTTAGCACAACATAACATCCATTCCAAAATATACCAGATTAAAGCACATCAATCAATTCAACCATTCAAACAATTATTTAAATTTAATCATTCAAATTTAAATTATACTGAGTGAGATTAACTCACCTTTGATTTTTTCGATTGCAATCCAATCCACCATGACTTGTTTTCCCACGATATTTAAACCTTGTATAACAATTTTTACGATTTATTAATATTTGAACTAATCAAACGATTTATTATTCATTATATGATTTTAGCCTACCACTAAATTTATTTTAAACTAAAAATTGGGTTTAAACTAAAAATTTATTTTTAAACAAACTTATTACTTTAATACTTTGCTTAAAATAAGTAAATAAATTTAAGGTGTATGCTTGTATATTTAACCTCTTTTAAATCTACCTATATTTCAGGAATCATTTATGTACATTTCTAAAATCTAAATTTTAAATCATTTTTCCCAAGTCAAGATATTTCAATAATTTCAGCTTTAAAATCCTATCTTGTTAACTAACTCTTAAACTTTAGAAATTATCAAATTTTATTGTGTTCGGCTTAAACCTTGCTGTTAGTTTCGATAATCAAAAATTCATTTAGGAGTTAAACTTCAAAATTTACTGTTTTTAGATCAACAATTTGAAACTTGCTATAGTTATATTTTCTAGCATATACAGAATTAAAACAAATAGGCTTGTACCTCACTGCAAAAGTACCCACAACGAACGCGCCTCCACTGAACAAACCCTAGCCGCCTCAGCTCCTTTTGGACTTCGACACGAGTTGAATTGCGACCCACCTATCGCAAAACACTGCACACCTCAAACATCGCAACCTGGTAGCTTGCCCTTCACGAGATGCCTAGCCGAGCTAAAAAAAAAACGAACGAGCTGGTTCGCTTCATGCGTCGAAGCCAACCTGCTTCAGAACATCACGGGTTCAAGTCGCGATGCCGACCTGCCTCCCTCAACTCGCGAGCACCATCGCGTGCTCGAAATACGGTGCCGCTCCTTTATCGTCATCGATTTGAAATTTCATGAGCGAGAGGAAACGAATTTCGGGTTGGATACTATTTGGGTTAGGTAAAGTGATTACTGATTCCCTTTTTCGAACGAGATTTCGTTCGTTCGTTTGAAGAGAGAGAGGCCGGAAAGAAGAAGGCTTCGGCCAGTAAATAAAAGGGAAAAGAGGCGTATACCGGAAGCTTGAGCAACTAGGTTATTATCAAATAAATTTCTAGCGCGTTTTACTCTCGTACGGTCACACGGTAGCTCGGAAAATCACGGAATTTTAAATCCGACAATAGTTCCATATTACGGACCCAATGGAACTGGTTTCGTTAAATTCCGAGACTGTGCCTCGGAAGGCTATATTTTAAATTCAATTTAAACGATATAAATTTTAAAACTAAACAACCCACTATTAATTTCAATTTTAACACTTTTATTATCTTCAAAATCATCAATATAAATCCTATAAGCCTTCAAATTATTTTTAACAGGCATAAAATTCCAGATTCAATATTTTACTCAGCTTCAAATTATTTAATTCAATAAATTTAATTATCAATAATTAGTGATATTCGTAAATCAAGTTAAAATTAACTTTTAAATATTTAAAATCAATTAAATATTCAAATTTTAAACGCTCAAAAATTCCGGGTCGTCACAGCGAACGAGTGGTTATGGGACATACGTTAACACTTTTTGGATTCCTTTTTGAGAGTTATGACACATTCCGCCAGTTAGTGGTGTCCAGTACTGGGTCTTCGACCTTCACCACTACGGTTTGTTGCCTTCGGGTATGTGCCTTCGGGTTTATGCCTTCGAGTCTGTTGCCCTATAGTATCGCTTTCTATGTTGGTCGTTATGAGCCGCATGGGTGATATTGGGTTGCCCTTTAGTATCGCTTTCTATGTAGGTCATTATGAGCCGCATGGGTGATATTGGGTTTGGAGTCTTCGGGCTCATGGATCCTTGTTTATACAGTACTGAGCTCGAGCAATTTTATGATGTTTCATTGATATGTATATTACCTTGGTATCGCCCTTCGGTGTTGGTCTTTTTGAGCCGCATAATGAGTAGCGTTTACCTTGTGGAACTTGTATACCTTATGGGTATTTGTTATTTGCCTTTTGGCTTGTTTTGGAATATTCTTATACTTTGTTTCGATGAGTTGCCGATGATATGAGGCTTGTTATCATATGTTTCATCTTTTTGTTAGATGATTGTGTTATCTCTTTTAGAGATATTTGTTATACATTGTAACCTTGCAGGTTTATTGTTGTCCAGTTTATCTAACTGATACGTTTAGCTAGACCGACCCGTGTATTTTATACTCGGGTCAGACCGAGATGTTTCAGGTTAGGTGCTTTTGGACTTAGCCTATTTTGCTTCCGCATGGACTACTCCGCTAGCTTCTTTTTGTCATAGCTTTTTGTGTAGTCCCATTTTGTAGTAAATCTGATATGTATTCTATTGACTCGTCTGTATATTGTGGTCTGCTATACCACTTGACATGTATCATTTTGTATACTCTGTTATGTATCCAGTATATGTGTATATAATGATCTGCTGTTCTGTGATGTATATTACATTTGAGTTGTTATATTCTGTTCTGATAGATCCAACACCTATGGTTTTGTTTTAAATATTCATTGGGTATGTCGACCTGCTTGGTATGACTATTGTCGATGTATTCAATAGATAATTAGAGCAAGGCTATAGATGGTCGCTCCCAACCAGCCTTATTCTCCATGTTAGTTGACGGCATTACCCTGTAGTGTCCTTGGCTAGCGTGGGTATAGAGATGGGGCGTCACACTATGAGAAAGCAAGGAAAAAAGACTTGACATTCAAATCTCTTTTCATTTAAAAGTTACAGCAATTCAAAGTATTGTATTTATGGTTCGTTTTGATTTTTGTTTGGGTTGTAACACAAGATCTGTAGCATTGGATTGGCTCTCCACTCAAGTCTGTAATCTTTTCATTGTGCTGTGATTTCCATTGTGTCATTGGTTTTGTTATCTTTAACATTTTGAGGTGAGTAAAGCTCACATGACATTTATACTTATGCAGTTGTGAAACAACAACAACTGAATGTGTAGGAAAAAATATATGATGTTATAACTGCCATGTGATTATGTATATATGATGTTCAACCTGTCGAATTTCATGTCATATCATCTGTTATTTATATATGTTGTTAACTGTTCATTTATATCTGTTTATCACACTGCAAGTTCCCTGTATATTAGAATCACTATGGGTTGAAATGATGCATACCCGAACGGACTTTAGAATAGGGAAAAATCGTTATGGGCTGAAATGATAGGCCTGAACGGTTTTTATTTATTTTATTTTAACTTGGGATTGCATGTTTGAAATGATAGAACCCGGATTTTTCTTTTTAAACTACGGATTGAAATGATATATATCCGTATCACTTGACTTAGGTTAGAAAACTATATACGGGCCCGTGGTTATATTTTATAAAGTATTTTGAATATTTTAAATATTTTTAAAAGTGAAAAATTATGAAATTTGATTTAAATTACATTTCCAATGTTTAAATAAAGAAATTTTGGATTTTCTAGAAGTTAAAAATGTAATTCAAATGAATGGTAAACAGTGAATTTTTGAAATATAACTTAAATTTGGAAATTTGGACTTTGGCTTTTAAAATGACATTTAAGTTATATAAATAATATTTTAAGTGGTTTAATTGTAAATTTATTGTAACGACCCGCTATTTTGGACCATTCGCATCCGTACATGTCGGACTTGAATAATTCAAAATACGGAATTGTTAATTTAAACTTGGCAAAACTGAACATATACAGTAAATAAATAATCACAGGTCACAGACACAGAGTAATAAATGCAGCGGAAACAAAAGATAGTAGTTCATGAAGCTATTATATATATAACAAAGTTAAATGAGTTCCAACAGAAGCCTCGAGTACAATAGTTTATTACAATATCAAAATACATCACTGGAATCAACTGAATATCAGAAAGCTGGATAGATAGCTTGATCTCCAAGCGAAGCTCCAACTCCAAAGGTGAGCCTCGAAAGCTGGTACTCTCAGTCTGACCCGAGCGTAAAGAAAATACAAAACACTCGAGTCAGGATTAACATTCTTATATCAATAAATCCAACTCAAGTGAAATAGCAATTGAAGTACAAGTAACTCAAAGGATGTTGGAATAACCGTCCTCTAAGGATCCGTTAAACTATCTACTATGTAGTAATATACGCTAAATAAATAATGTCTATCAGTAATATAAAATATCAAAATAGTGTTAAGGCATTACCATTATCCCCCTTAACACATTTTATATAAGCATTATAGTCTATACAGCACTGTAAACTCCATCGTAAACTAGTGGGATATCAGGGAGTACTCCATAGGTATAACACAAAACAAATTTGTAGTGGTCGCGTATATAGGGATACAAGTATGACGAGGCACATGAGTCAATACCCAAGGTAGTGAAACTACTGTTTACCTGATCCGGACTGGTGAAAACGCATTGCCGCAACGATCGCAACACCGCGAAACAACAATCCCAAAAGTACGAGGGTGCACCAATCAATAACAAGTAATGAGTAGTATTCAAAGAAGTATGTTCGCTCGAGGTGGCTAACCCCATTTGGCCCGGCACGACTCCTGTTTTAGTCATTTCCAATTTGACACAAGTGTCAAGGCTATCCATTATCATTCTCTTTCTTCAGTCATCACGTACATCATTCCATCCACTTCATTCTGGATCACACTCCGCGTATAGTTATTAAAGTGGTTTCCGGTTTAGACAGAGAGTATGTCCATAACCGATTCCGGTCTCTTTAATAACTTCCGTAATTATTAAACTGATTGGTCGTTTAATAAATTTCAAACCAAATCAATTTCAATTTCAATTTCAATTCGTAAATCAACATTTCATTTGTCTTTCTAAATAAACTTCCAAAATTTACGTTTCAAAACTTCCAAATTACCATTTCAAAATCTTATAATTCGATTCCAATTTCATTTAATCAATTCAATATTGATTCAAGTTCGTATATAAGTTTCATTACGAAATCATTTAAATTAATTTAATTTAACATTCAAAACAATTTAAATTCATTTATCGATTTCATTCAATATTCTTTAGGTAAATTTAACATTCAAAACAATTTCAATTAAATTACTAATTCATTAAATCAATTACTTAAGTTCAATTTCATTATCAAAACTTACAAATTTAATTAAATTGGATTCGAGAAATCAAATTCATTAAATTAGAGGTCCTACATTAATTTCAATAAATCACATTTTATTTCTTGTTAAGGAAATTCAATTTCACTTATAAATTTCAAGACTCGATTAATAAAGAAACTAAATTTCACATATTCGAGAAGTTCAATTTCATTTATTAACATACTTAATTAATTTTCCAAAACTTAATAAATAAAGAAACCCAAATTTATTTATTAACGAAGTTCCAATTCACTTATTCAAAAGTTCAATTTCTCTTATCAAAGGATTCAAATTTTATTTAATTATCAATTAATTCAACCTTATTCGATTATTAAGTAATCTCAAAACTTAACTATAAGATAATTTCAAAACTTAATAATTTCAAACTAAATTATTAATTAGTTCCCAGCTTAATTATTAAATAATTTCAAACTTAATTATTAATAATTCCAAACTTAATTATTAAATAATAAATTTTTAAACATGTTCTTTCAATCAATTACTACGTTAATATTTTGTTTCAAATTTCAAAATATTCACATTTCTTTCATTAAGATTTTAAATTCCAATACTATTTCAAAACCTTATTATTATTCAAATAAAATCTTTATTTTATTTTTAAAATCCAATTATTGACCAATCGGGTTTATTTAATTCTCTATCCTAGGTCAAGTTTATTTGGGTATTTATCATTTCAACCCGATTCCATTTCAATTCACAAATCAAAACATAGCAAAGGTAACTTGAAGTGTGATAACTGGGATGGTGTCAAAGTAAATAAACCAGCAATAACAAACATTAATAACAATCCAATAATTAATTCAAATAATCTCGAAATAATCGTATTAATTCACATTGTTGTTTGTGCGAATTAATATAATTATTTCTGGAATCTACACTATCATTTCACGTAGACTAAAGGTTATTACACTAATTATTTGAATGGTTCTTCACTTGTCATTCATTATTCAATTTTATATGACAACAATTTATACAATATACATTCAATGGTTCAAGGTGTAATTGACATTATTTCTACGTCAATTTATTTAACATTTAAAAGGGGTCATATTATACAAATTTAACTATCCTATATCAAATTTAACTGCATATTATTTATCACTTTAATATTTAACAATTTAACGTCCAATGAAAACATCAAACAATCAATCAATTAACAACCAAACTATATTATCATCGCATAATTAACTGATAGTGGTGTCAGATGTCACAGGTGAACTGATACATATAAAACAGTGTAAATAACTAATATCAGCATATTTCAATTATCGTTTCAATTTAAATTAAATTTAATAAATAAAATAATATTAATCTTGAGCGATTGCTCACCTTTCGAGGCTAGAGATGAACGAGAATGAGATGAGTTACAGGTCCAAGCACGAATCAAAGCCAGATGGATACAGACTCGATGGACAAGCTGATAGATGAGAATTTACGAAATCAAATCAGAGCTGTATATTAAATTAAATATACAGTATTTCAAAATTATTGTTTTTACATTAAGACACAAATACTAAACTCAATATATACATAATATAAATGAAATAACTACTTATATATACTAAAAATGGGAAAATACTTATATTATATTTTATTCCTTTCAAAATGTCATGAATATATCACACAATAATAACAAGGCTTATTTATACTTGTACACATACTTTCATAATCTACGTACTAATAAATAAAATAAAGGTTTATATATATCCCTTAATATATAAACAAAATTGTTGAAATTTTTGTATATAAAATACTTCTCTATATAGTATAGTCAACAATAGGATCATAATAATTTTCAAAATATAGTCACTATATTGTATAACTATACACACCCTGATATTTTAAACAGCAATTACCACTTTAAAACTTATATAAATATAAAGTATACAACTACGATATAAAATAAATATACAATATACACAAGCTATAAGTAAAGATTGAAATATTATGCTCCTATATAATACTGTACATATGAAAAGTACGGCCCTTAACCGATCAACTGACTTAAATTATATATAAAACTAAACTTATACAAATAAAAATACGCAGGTGAACAAATTACGTTAAAATATATATATATATGCATATATATATATATAACTTATGTATATATTCAAAAAACTTTGTCATACTCACAGTTAATAATATATGCAGTCAATTCGTTGCAAGTAATATTTGTTTGTTAATTTTATAAACTAACAAAATATATATAATCCAATGTACAGTCTTTATAACATATACCTCACATTCTTCTTCATTGTGCTGAGCACTAGTAGAAAATTATGCATGATACTCCTTTATGTAATCCATACAGTGACACATAAATTTTCGTAATATCCCTTAAAAAAAATATAACCTACGTGTATAGCTTCATATGTTGTAACCACTTACGCATTTACTTATGTTATAAACACTAAACTCGAACAACTTTTTATATATTAACCGACCAGCCATGCATTATATCTAAACTTTTATATATAACAACAAAACGTGTTCTATTATTATTTAATTTTTTGTATATAAAAAAAAATCTAATGTAAAATAAACCTCTATATATTACTGTTACCTCACACAGCACCAAAGAGACCAAATTACAATGCTACCTATATACAGAATATATATATTAATATATGTATATTTATAATTATATATAATTACCTTAAAAGAAGGAGTCAAAGAGGAGGCACCGAAGCTTTGGCTGGCCATGGCTGTTGAGGGGGAAAGGCCGAGCAACATGAAGGTGAGATGAGCATGGTCACGTGGAGAGGAAGGGGTGCGGTAGGCTAGAGGCTCGTACATGCTCAAGTAGTGGAGGTTGCTAGCATGTGGGGTTGCGGATCTGAGGCTGAGGCAGGGCTATGCGCGGTCGATGGAAGGATGAAGGCGGAGTAGGACGAAGATGAGGTTGGTCGCTGGGGAGCTAAACACGAGAGAGAGAGAGAGAGAGTGTCGGGCTCGGGTTGAGCGGTAGAGGGTGGAGCTTTCTGTCGAATTGGGTTAGGTGATTGGGAGGGACGGTTGCTGGTGGACAGTCACGGCTAGGGAAAGGAGGCGCTGGTCGCAGTGGAGTTTGAGCAAAAAAATGAATTCGAGTAGTTCAAGATGGAAGGAGGGAATTGGTGAGAATCGGTGAACAGGTTCCAGAGTATAATGTAAATTTTTGTTTCATTTTTCTCAAAAGCAATTTAAATGGACCAACCCACGTTTTCAATAAAGTAACCACTGAAAAGGTGGAATTGAAGAGGTTGGACTAAAATGAACAGACAACAGGGATTTAATATTCGCATGGGAATATAAACCCATGGCCAATCAATTTTAGAAATGAGCAGAGGAAATAAAGTTTTTTTTGAAATGGTGGAACATTGAAAGTTCACAAGAGAGGAAAGGGCATTGAACCAGTACCGATATGTGAGTCGTTTTACAGATTTCGTCGTTCACCGGACGTCGAAACAGACATACGAATATACCGTAGAGATAAGCACGATGAGACGATCAAAACGGTATACAGATATCAGTGGTTCGATTGAATTATAAAAATTCGAATTTTTATACTAGCGGAAAATGCATGAAAAACACAGAAAAATAAGATCGACGGAGCTAAAGATGTCCGAATTCGGAAAAACGAAAAATTGCGTTTCCTCAGAAGATGGTTTAGAATTTTTCTATGTAAAAATATTTAGGTTCCGAAAATATTTTATTTTCATCGCTTTTTAACTGATTAAACTGAAGTAAATTTACGCATGAAATAAACTTTCATATTTTCGGACAAAAATTTACACGTTGCTATGTTTAACTGGATGCATTCCAAATATCAAATTTATATTTCAAAATTTTATCGTTTACAATTTCACAAAATTTCAATTAATAACGTTATTAAAACCGTTAAAATTTACAGGTCGTTACATTTATGATAAGTTGATTTAAATAAATTTTAAAGTGTTTTAAATAAAGGATTTATGATTTTTGTATAAGTGGAAAATGTTAAATAAATAAATCGTTAAGTTGAATTATTGAAATAACTTAAAGTCTAGAAATTTCGGTTTTGGTTTAAAAAGGGAATTTTAAGTTATACAAATAAAACAGAAATTTAATTATTTTTTGGAAAATGGTAAATATGACGATTTGATTAAATTTGAGTTTAAATGAATTAATAAAGTATTATTGATTTTTCAATGTATTAAAATGTTTAAATGAATGAATGTTTAAAAGTGTAATTTTAAAATGAACTTCACCTGGAAATGTGAATTTGGTTTTAATTAAGGGTTTAAGTTAATTAAATAAATTGGAAATTTAGTTTAATTTGTGAAATGATAATGTGAAAATGTAAATGTTAATAAAGTGTTAAGTGTAAAAAATGGGAAAGTTTACAGTTGAATTTATTAAGGTGATTTGTGAAATTTGATTTAATTATAAAATGTTGCTTTATAAAAAAAATTAATTAATTAAAAGAGTATTTTAATGAACATCTTTGAATGTAAAATATGATTTTTATAATGATTAAATGGTTTAAATTGAAATGTTTTCAAGTATAAATTTCAGCAGCTTTTTTTGAATGCCGTGAAAGGTTGAAATTTTTAACTTATGGTTTTAACTTAGCTGTGATAACCGGAATTTTGGAGTATCTGTTAATTGTTAATTAACGGGGTTAACTAATAGAAATATTGAAATTATAGATTTAACAAATAATTCTGATAATAAATAGTTATACCTGGATTGTAATTCAAATTTCAATCTGAATTTGAATTTGAATTTGAAACTTGAATTTAAGATTTAAGTAAATGCCTTGGTTAATAATTTGGATTTTTAGAATAATTTGTACAGATAATTTATTTATTGTATAATTGGTTGATAACATTTTCTGTTAATATTGTGTATAAAATTTAATTGTTTTAAAATATATATATAAAATAATTGTTTATTTTAAGTATGATAGTTTAGAAAGAATTTAACCAAAGTTTTATTTTTTGTCTTCTTAAAAAGTGATTAAATTAAAATGATTATAAATGTATAAAAATAAATGTTTTACATTTTAAATTACATGTATAAAAATATACTTGCATTATAGTTAATTTTAGAATATTTTCTTTTAAAAAGTAAGTTTATATATACATATGTAAATATTTATTAATTGAGAAAACTTAAGTAAGTAAGCTTTATATTAACATTTAAATTTTATATATATAAAAAAATATACTTAAGGGCATGTGTCAATATCCTAGGACATGTTAATAACATGTGTAAGACCATTGCAATTTATATTTACAATTGGAAGCACAAGAGCATTTCAAGTTAACATGTGGCAAGTTTCTATTTTCTCTAAAACTTAAGTTAACAAAATGTTGCAAAAGGAAAAGAATAAAAAAAAATCTAAGTTCATTTTTTTTCCAGATCCTAAAACTTTTCTTTTCTTCTACATTTCTTTCCAAATCAAAATCTAAATTTCCAAACCTAAGAAGCAAAATTTCCAAAACCTGAAATTGGAATCAAAAAGAATAAATCTGAAACTAAATCTGCAACTTCAGCTCTACTGAAATTCAAAGGGAAGTTCAACTGCAAATTTCAGCAAGTTTAAAACATCAAATTGAAGCATGCATTCAATTTCAACAACAAGTAAATCAAAAGCATTATCCAGATGTAAAGATTCAAGCCTGGAATAATTGAAAACCTGCTCTGCTTAAACAAAAGAGGTGAGTAAATACTAACTGGTTTTAACTAAAATTTGGTTGCATAACTAGATGCTTGATGATAAATTTGTCTGCATGTTGATGAACTAAGTTTATTTATTTTAAATCTGCTTGCATGTGAATGAATTATCAAAATGCAACTTTGTTTTGAATAAAAATGTGTGCAGAGTACAGATTGAAGAAAGAAAAAAATCATTTTCTTTGATATTATCACTGTTGATCTATGATTCTTATACAAAATATGTTTGTTTAAGTTTAAATTAAAAATTTACAAATGTTTTTAAGTTTTAAAAATAATACATTTGCTGGAAGAAAATAAAAATACAGTGGATCATCAATTTATGTTAAATTTCAGTGATCTTAATTTATAAACTTAACTATATAATCTGAATCCCCAATGGAAGACTTGATTTTTAGAACTAAACATTTGAATTTTAGATGGGTAATGGTGGAGTATTTCGGTGATGGCCTGAAAGTAGTTTTTGGGCAAGTACGGTTGACTGGGTGGATTCCAAAGGACGTGGCTTGGGTTGGAGACTTATGTATCGAAGGGTGAACTCAAGAAAAATAGGGAAGGAAGTAATCGATCATCACAGGATTTGAATTTGTGAAATTTAGGGTTTAATATTGTTTTGGGTCGTGATTGGAAATGGAGTGACTATAAATTGAGGGATGCATCGAGTTGCATGAAAATTAAGGGATAACTGCGTGGTAGCGTCGCGGAGGTGTAGCCGAAGTTGCGCAGTGATCGATGATCAAAATCGTGATGATTGAGGTGGTTTTCTGGTGAAGTTATGGGTTCAGGTCCATTAGAATTCTCGATATCTATTCGAGGTGCGAGCGAGCGTTTGAGTGTTCGTTTTGTGTTGTAGTGATGGAGAGTGACATGCCGGAGGCCATGGCGTTGGTCGGAGCAACCCACGGTGGATGTGCATGTGCACGGAGTCGCTTGGGTGTCAGAGGTTTTTGGCTCGTGAGATTTGCTCGAAGCCGTGATCGAGTATTTAGGATGGAAACTCGAGTTTGTTTCTTCAGTTGTTTGGGGGTATTAGCCTGTAGACTTTAACTAAAATTAAATCAGGTTAAAAAAATAATGGGAAGAAGGGAACTCGATGTTTGACTTGAGATTATACACGAGTGTTTCATCTGTAGACTCGGGTAAGTGGGAGTTGGGATGAACTTGTGTTTAGCTTATCAAATGTTCAAAATGTTTTCAAATTATTGAAATTCGATAATTTATAAGGGTTAAATCCTATTTGTTTTCAAAAGTAAATTAAATGATGAAATTCAATAGAGTAATAGTTATTTAATATTAGGGGATGGTTAAATTGATTTATGAAATCAGTTAAGTAAATAATTAATTTAACTATTTAAAATAATGCATAAAGATTTATTAATTGGTGTAATGAAATTTTTGTAGGATTGATGTATTAACATGATTAAGTATAACCAATTTAGAGAATGGTTAATTGATTAAAGATTAATTGCTTAGTGAAATTAATTAGTAATTTTGAGGGAAGTTAATGGATAATTACCAAATAAGATTTATTTAATGGAATTACTTAATAGAAGTAATTAAGAAATTAATTACTCAGTGGAATAAATTTAGTTGATATGGTTAATTTTAGTTAATTAATTAAAATTAATTAATTAAAGGTAATCACTTGATGTTGGGTTAAGTATAATTACTTAAGGTAATTAATGAGGTGTAATTATTTAGTGAAGTAATTAATGGACAATTACTGGATATAATTAATAAAAAAGAAATTACTTGATGGGAACTAATTAAAGGATAATTTCTTGGTATAAGAAATTAAGTGATAATTACTCGGTATAATTAAAGGATTAATTAATATAATTAATCAAGGAGTTGGTTTAATTGATGAAGTATTTTAGAAAATTTAATCTCTGATTGTGATAATCAAGATTGATTTATTAATGTAATTAAGTTAAAGGTTAATTATTAAATGAAATTTAATAATTAACTAATGAAAGTAATTTGAGAATCATTAATCATGTGATTAATGAAAAGATAAATCTTGTTGATTAACGATTGAATGAAGACGAGTAGATTTCTTTGTGATAGGATATGTTGGATGGATGGTGATAATGTGATTATCTATCAATTATGAGTTTATGTGTAAAAATGTTATCTAGTAATTAATGTTGAATTGTATTTAATTGGATAATTTTTAATAAGATGGCATTGGTTTCGAGAAGACCGGGGTCGGGTATTAGTAAATACCCGAAACCACTTTGATTCTTTATAGATTTGATATGTGAAATCAATAGGCTGATACGGAATGATTTAAGTAAACTGAACCATTTAATCTAAGTTATGGCACTTAGAAATTAATGTGTGAAATAGATGATGTCTATAATAACTTGTGAAGTTGGAGTTGATATAAGTTACACCGTGTTTTAAATAGGTTGTATGTTTTGGTATTTCTTGTTGAATGAGTTTACTCACGCT
Source organism: Allium cepa (assembly GCA_030765085.1). Classification (NCBI taxonomy): domain Eukaryota; kingdom Viridiplantae; phylum Streptophyta; class Magnoliopsida; order Asparagales; family Amaryllidaceae; genus Allium; species Allium cepa. The sequence goes on from CM060939.1 coordinate 325,310,585, forward strand.
GGTTTCCAGCCTGACCCGTGTGTTACTTTAATGTAATGCTCGGGTCAGACTGAGTATTACAGATTTTCAGGTAAGGATGTTTTGGAGCTCAAAAGGCGAGCTGGATGGCAGGGCCGTATGGAGTGTTTCCTCCCGTATATATTATTGCTGATTATCTGGGGCATGTTTTTCAAATAGTCATGTGTTGTGTAATAGTTGTAACTCTGATGTATTTAAATGTAAATTAACAGATATGGTATTCTTTGTATAACTGATATTTCGTTTGATATTATATTTGATCCGCTGCGAATGTGAGGATTCTGTGACTTGTTGTTGTTTCCTTCATCTTTCTCTTTCTTCTTCCACTGACTATCTGGAATTTTCGGGATCGAAAATTCTGGGTCGTTACATTTGGTATCATAGCAGAAGGTTAAGCGAGAACCTTGGCTCTGTTGGGATTACTCATTAAGGATATGGTATGTGGTACCCTAGAATGAGTTGAGTGTGTATATATATATACGAGAGAGCGTACTTGTTATTTTCTTATATAAAGGTTTTTAAATGATTTCAAAAGTAAATGTATCTTATATAAGAAATAAATTATTTATTATATTAAGGAAATTGGTTGTAGTATTAATTAAATTAAAAGTAATAGTAAGAATTAAGTGGTAATTGAATTACAACCAAATTAAAATTAAATTAAAGACAAGTTTGAAATGGATTCAAACTGGATTAAATCTTGAAATTGGGAAAGGGTTCAGGATAATCAATTAATGTAATTAATTAAACTTTATTTAATGAGATTAATTAATGGAGAATAATTGAAAATGATAAATTAAGAGGAAGTTACTTAATGAAGTAACTAGAGGAAAGTAATTTAAAGGACAAATACTTAATGAAGGTAATTAAGAAATAAGTTAATTACCGAATGTGATTAATTGGAATTAATTAATGATGTAATTAATTTAAAGAAATAATAAATAATATTATTTAAGGAAATTGAATGAAACGGTCATATTTCAAACAAGAGATGTTTGAAAATTTAAAATAAATTTATTTTGAATTAAAACCAAAGGTGGTTTAAAATTTTAAAGTGTAACTTGGTATGTAGAAGAAATTAATATGTATATAGATATACATAGTATCAAAGGTGGTTTGAAATAAACTCTAAATATTGAGTTTTCAATTTGGAATAAGATATGATACCCAAAGTGATAAGTTTTTAAGTGGGAAGATTATTATTGTGAAAATTAAGGGTTGAATGAGGTTGATTGGATTAAGTAAATTGAATTTAACTTGGGAAAAGTTATAAAGGTTTAAATGAACAATTGAATTGGAAATTTTAAGGTGAAATTGGAATTTAACTTGGAAAGTTAAATGGTTAATTTGAATTGGAGTTTGTGTGATCTCAAAATAAGTTTGAGATCTGGAATTGGAAATTGATGAATGTTTTAAGATGAATTAGATGATATCATCCTATTGTTGTTAAAAATCTTTAAGTTGTGAATCGGATTTGTTTAAATGAATGAGAAATGGAGTATGGTAATCCATTGTTGGGATAAAAGGGTAAATTGATTTAAAGGAATTAAATCAACATTTGAAGTATTAACTCGAATTTATATAATTCGAGATGGTTTAAATTTGAAATTTGAATTAGTTCAAATTGAATTTGATTTGAATTAATTGAAATGGTGATTGAAGATGTATGAGTATAAGATTCAAAGGGAAAATTGAATTGGATTAATTGGAAACGATTTGAAATTGAAGTGGGTTCAATTTGAAATTAGTCCAAGTTGATTTGAATAATTTGGAATTATAATTAAAATTTGATAATTTTAAATTCAAATGGAATTTGAATTGAATTTGGAAGGAAATCCAGAATAATTCAACTTGATTTGGAAATGGAGTTTGAAATTGAGATTAATTCAAACTGGAGGTGAAATGGATTAGAATTGAAGTGGGTTCAACTGAGTGGATATTAGTCCAAAGTGATTGGAATAACTTAGGATTGTAATTAAAGTTGAATATGTTTAAAATTTAATAGAATTTGATTTAAATTTAAAAAGGAATTGAGAATTAATTCAGCTTGAATTGGGAATAAATCAAGTCCAATGGAAATTGGAATTGTTTAAAATTGGAATTGGGTCAATTTAAATGGTAGAGAAAATTTAAATTGAATTAATGAGAATGGAAGTTGGAAAGTGAACAGTTTTGACTCTGGACTATTTTTAATATAAATTACTTTAATATAAACTTATTTTTCCAAGCTTTTCATTATATATAACCTTTCTTTTAAAAGCCAAACTATCTTATATTTGTTTTACAATTATTAATTTTTGGAACTGTTTAACAATTTTTCCAACTGTTTTATAAACTAATTACTATATTTCAACTATTTTACAAAACTAATTACTATCTTACTATTATTTTGCAATTATTTAAAATTTCTATAAATTATTTTAACTATTTTCTAACTATTTTACACTTATTTTACAAATTAGTAATTATTTTCCAACTATATGTTTATTTTGAAAAATTTCAAGCTATTTTCTTAATAAACTGGTGGGGTTCAAACTGTTATTGGTTAATTACCAATCGAGATAAGAATAAAGGTGATAATCCAAATGGATTGATACAATTGTAAGTGAATGAAAATCAAAGTGTATGTGAATAGAAATGGAATTGATTTGGCTAATAACCAATAAAGAAAAATACGTAGGGTGTACGTATGTATTTCTATTCGCATAGTGATTTGATCCAGATTCGAGCACAGAATTTCGAGATAGTTATTTCGATCCGAGTTGGAATTTTCCACTCGATTTTTGAAGGCGAACCTGGATATGGATTGTGGATTGGTTCTGGATATTCTCTACCATAGTTAGGACTATGCAAGGAGAATGACGGTTTCTGATCAAGAAACCTGATCTGTGTCCGCACTAGGAAGTCGGGTGGACGATACTAGTTCGGAAGTGAAATTATGTGATCGAGTGAGCGATCAGATTGGTATGGCGTACGAGTGATATGTGTACATCGTACGGATTTGAATGAAATTGATGTTGAAAAGAGTAATCAAATTTGAATATTTGATTTTGAATAAACAAATTTATATATCTCTGTTATATAAGATAAAACTCCCCTTGTTGAATCTTTTGCTAGAAGAAAAGGGTTTTTGGAAATGTTTGAAGTACGAAAGGAGTTTATACAAGTTTGAAATGATCCAAAGTTTTAAAAGATTTTATAAATCTGAATATATATATATATATATATATATATATATATATATATATATATATATAAAGGATCATATGAGAATTTCAAAAAAAGGTTTTTGGAAACTATGGATTTGGAAAGGCTTTTGATTTTTGGGTAAAATCAATATGAGAATTTGGAAAGCCTAGTTTGAGAATTATCGATTTTGGAATAATCGATTTTGTGTAAAGGAGCTTTGTATGAGATCATACTAGGTGTATGATTTAAAGATACTATATATGTATAATATAAAGTGTTTTGATGATGGCTCTGGGGAAAAAGGCGCTCCCTTGGAATGGACTTCTCAGAAGCACCACTGGGTGGTGCTGCCTTGAGCCTCATGGGGAGGGGGGGTTCTAAAGTTGATCCTATGAGGAGTCCGGACAAACTAGTTCCTGAGGATTATTGGGTAGCGAAAGTCGAGAGCGCTGATGCCTACATGGGCATTTGGGTTATGCTTTGACGACAGTGTAACTCGATGTCACTGCGATCTACTGTGGAGACCATAGCGAAAATCGTGTGGAGGATGAGTGTCAACGTTCTACACTTGATTTTGCCGGGAAGGCAACACAACATCGGTAGACTGCGATCTATGGTCAAGTGAAGTGGAGAAGTTTCATTCTTTTGCCAGCGAAATTCGATGGTGATGATGCCTACAGTTATATGGGATTTTGCTGTGATAGCTATGTAACCCCAGTTGTAGCTGCGAACTGTAGCGGGTTCCATGGCTTAATCGAGGGGCGCGGAGGTCTACTGTTATCTACGGGTTTTGTCGGGATGGCAACGTAACCATCGGGTTAACTGCGACCATGGATGGGCGTGATGATTTCTAGAGCATCCTCACCAAAGGTATATCCTCTATTTAAAAAAAAACTGTTTTCTGTATTTTCGATAAACATTATTTTTTCAAGTATTTTCACTAGATGTTGAAAACGGGTCAGCTAAGTACTTATAGATTTTCAGTTGTACGCCTGATCAACGTATGACCGAATTTCTATGAAAACAAGGTTGTATTATTTGAAACATCAAGTTATAAAAGTATTTTTATAAAACTATTTTGGCGATATTACAGATTTTAAAAGTGTTTTAAAATAATCAAAGAATATTTTAACTGGTTTTAAATTATTTAATAAATTCTGGCTCTGTTCCTTTTCGAGGACGAAAAGATTCAAAGTGGGGAGGAATGTGATAACCTGAATTTTGGAGTATCTGTTAATTGTTAATTAACAGGGTTAACTAATAAAAATATTGAAATTATAGATTTAACAAATAATTATGATAATAAATAGTTATACCTGGATTGTAATTCAAAATTAAATCTGAATTTGAGTTTGAATTTGAAACTTGAATTTAAGATTTAAGAAAATGCCTTAATAAATAATTTGGATTTTTAAAAAATTTGTATAGATAATTTATTTAATGTATAATTGGTTAATAACATTTTCGGTTAATATTGTGTATAAAATTTAATTGTTTTAAAATATATATATAAAATAATTGTTTATTTTAAGTATGATAGTTTAGAAAGAATTTAACCAAAGTTTTATTTTTTGTCTTCTTAAAAAGTGATTAAATTAAAATGATTATAAATGTATAAAAATAAATGTTTTAGATTTTAAATTACATGTATAAAAATATACTTGCATTATAATTAATTTTAGAATATTTTCTTTTAAAAAGTAAGTTTATATATACATATGTAAATATTTATTAATTGAGAAAACTTAAGTAAGTATGCTTTATATTAACATTTAAATTTTATATATATAAAAAAATATATACTTATGGGCATGTGTCAATATCCTAAGACATGTTAATAACATGTGTAAGACCATTGCAATTTATATTTACAATTGTAAGCACAAGAGCATTTCAAGTTAACATGTGGCAAGTTTCTATTTTCTCTAAAACTTAAGTTAACAAAATGTTGCAAAAGGAAAAGAATAACAAAATAAAAAAAGAATCTGAGTTCATTTTTTTTTCAGATCCTAAAACTTTTCTTTTCTTCTACATTTCTTTCCAAATCAAAATCTAAATTTCCAAACCTAAGAAGCAAAATTTCCAAAACCTGAAATTGGAATCAAAAAGAATAAATCTGAAACTATATCTGCAACTTCAACTCTACTGAAATTCAAAGGGAAGTTCAACTGCAAATTTCAGCAAGTTTAAAACATCAAATTGAAGCATGCATTCAATTTCAACAACAAGTAAATCAAAAGCATTATCCAGATGTAAAGATTCAAGCTTGGAATAATTGAAAACCTGCTCTGCTTAAACAAAAGAGGTGAGTAAATACTAACTGGTTTTAACTAAAATTTGGTTGCATAACTAGATGCTTGATGATAAATTTGTCTGCATGTTGATGAACTAAGTTTATTTATTTTAAATCTGCTTGCATGTGAATGAATTATCAAAATGCAACTCTGCTTTGAATAAAAATGTGTGCAGAGTACAGATTGAAGAAAGAAAAATTCATTTTCTTTGATATTATCACTGTTGAACTATGATTCTTATACAAAATATGTTCGTTTAAGTTTAAACTAAAAATTTGCAATTTTTTTTAAGTTTTAAAAATAAAACATTTGCTGGAAGAAAATAAAAATACAGTGGATCATCAATTTATGTTAAATTTCAATGATCTTAATTTATAAACTTAACTATATAATCTGAATCCCCAATGGAAGACTTGATTTTTAGAACTAAACATTCGAATTTTAGATGGGTAATGGTGGAGTATTTCAGTGATGGCCTGAAAGTTGTTTTTGGGCAACTACGGTTGACTGGGTGGATTCCAAAGGACGTGGCTTGGGTTGGAGACTTATGTATCGAAGGGTGAACTCAAGAAAAATAGGGAAGGAAGTAATCGATCATCAGAGGATTTGAATTTGTGAAATTTAGGGTTTAATATTGTTTTGGGTCGTGACTGGAAATGGAGTGACTGTAAATTGAGGGATGTATCTAGTTGCGCGAAAATAAAGGGATAGCTGCGTGGTAGCGTCACGGAGGTGTAGCCGAAGTTGCGCAGTGATCGATGATCAGAATCGTGATGATTGAGGAGGTTTTCTGGTGAAGTTATGGGTTCAGGTCCATCAGAATGCTCGATATCTATTCGAGGTGCGAGCTAGCGTTTGAGTGTTCGTTTTGTGTTGTAGTGATGGAGAGTGACATGCCGGAGGCCATGGCGTTGGTCGGAGCAACCCACGGTGGATGTGCATGTGCACGGAGTCGCTTAGGTGTCAAAGGTTTTTGGCTCGTGAGATTTGCTCGAAGCCGTGATCGAGTATTTGGGATGGAAACTCGAGTTTGTTTCTTGAGTTGTTTGGGGGTATTAGTCTGTAGACTTTAACTAAAATTAAATCAGGTTAAAAAAATAATGGGAAGAAGGGAACTCAATGTTTGACTTGAGATTATACACGACTGTTTCATCTGTAGACTCGGGTAAGTGGGAGTTGGGATGAACTTGTGTTTTAGCTTATCAAATGTTCAAAATGTTTTCAAATTATTGAAATTCGATAATTTATATGGGTTAAATCCTATTTGTTTTCAAAAGTAAATTAAATGATGAAATTCAATAGAGTAATAGTTATTTAATATTAGGGGATGGTTAAATTGATTTATGAAATCAGTTAAGTAAATAATTAATTTAGCTATTTAAAATAATGCATAAAGATTTATTAATTGGTGTAATGAATTTTTTTGGATTGATGTATTAACATGATTAAGTATAACCAATTTAGAGAATGGTTAATTGATTAAAGATTAATTGCTTAGTGAAATTAATTAGTAATTTTGAGGGAAGTTAATGGATAATTACCTAATAAGATTTATTTAATGGAAATTACTTAATAAAAGTAATTAAGAAATTAATTACTCAATGGAATTAATTTAGTTGATATGGTTAATTTTAGTTAATTAATTAAAATTAATTAATTAAAGGTAATCACTTGATGTTGGGTTAAGTATAATTACTTAAGGTAATTAATGAGGTGTAATTATTTAGTGAAGTAATTAATGGATATAATTAATAAAAAGGAAATTACTTGATGGGAACTAATTAAAGGATAATTTCTTGGTATAAGAAATTAAGTGATAATTACTCGGTATAATTAGAGGATTAATTAATATAATTAATCAAGGAGTTGGTTTAATTGATGGAGTATTTTAGAAAATTTAATCTCTGATTGTGATAATCAAGATTGATTTATTAATGTAATTAAGTTAAAGGTTAATTATTAAATGAAATTTAATAATTAACTAATGAAAGTAATTTGAGAATCATTAATCATGTGATTAATGAAAAGATAAATCTTGCTTATTAATGATTGAATGAAGACGAGTTGATTTCTTTGTGATAGGATATGTTGGATGGATGGTGATAATGTGATTATCTATCAATTATGAGTTGATGTGTAAAAATGTTATCTGGTAATTAAAGTTGAATTGTATTTAATTGGATAATTTTTAATACGATGGCATTGGTTCGAGAAGACCGGAGTCGGGTATTAGTAAATACCCGAAACCACTTTGATTCTTTATAGATTTGATATGTGAAATCAATAGGCTGATATGGAATGATTTAAGTAAACTAAACCATTTAATCTAAGTTATGGCACTTAGAAATTAATGTGTGAAATAGATGATGTCTATAATAACTTGTGAAGTTGGAGTTGATATAAGTTACACCGTGTTTTAAATAGGTTGTATGTTTTGGTATTTCTTGTTGAATGAGTTTACCCACGCTGGTTTCCAGCCTGACCCGGGTGTTACTTTGATGTAATGCTCGGGTCAAACCGTGTATTACAGATTTTCAGGTAAGGACGTTCTGGAGCTCAGGAGGCGAGCTGGATGGCAGGGCCGTATGGAGTGTTTCCTCCCGTATATATTATTGCTGATTATCTGGGGCATGTTTTTAAAATAGTCCTGTGTTGTGTAATAGTTGTAACTCTGATGTATTTAAATGTAGATTAACAAATATGGTATTCTTTGTATAACTAATATTTCATTTGATATTATATTTGATCCGCTGCGAATGTGAGGATTCTGTGACTTGTTGTTGTTTCCTTCTTCTTTCTCTTTCTTCTTTCACTGACTATCTGGAATTTTCGGGGTCGAAAATTCCGGGTCGTTACATTAGCAAATGAACTCATAATGGTTTAAAACTTTGGAAATTGAATACTTGATTTGAAAGTATATAAACTTAAATTTTAAATGGTTTAAATGAATTATTTTGTTTAAAATATAAGCTATTTAAAAGGTGATTTGGACTGATAATAAATGAATGATATCTTTGAATTTAAAAGGTATTTTAAGTTGAATATTTGGATTTGAATTTATATGATGATTTGAAATTGAAGCTTTGGAAAGATATGATATTTTGATATATATTAAATATTTTGAAATGAAGTTTGAATGATATGATAGTTTGATATTAAAAATGATTTAAAATGTGGTTTTGAAAAGATATGATATTTTGATATATTAAAATGATTTGAAATGTGGTTTTGAAAAGATATAATATCTTGGTATATTAAAATGATTTGAAATGTGGTTTTGAAATATATGATGTTTTGATATTAAAATGATTTGAAAAGAAGTTCTGGAAGATATGATATTTTGGAAATGAAGCTTTGATAAGTTACGATATTTTAATATATTAAAATTATTTGGAAAGAAGTTTTGAAAGATATAATCATTTATATATTGAAATGATTTGAAATGAATTGATATTTATTTTTGGTAAATATTTGAATTTGAAAGATATGGTATGTTGATATACTGAAATGGTTTAGAAATGATTAAATCTTCATTTTGATAAAGAGTTGGATTGAAATGATATTTTATTTTGAATTATAAAAATATTGTTTTAAAGTTATAACCACGGGTTATAATAATGATTGGTTGGCAAAGAGACCGGGATCAGATATGGGCATACTCTTTGTCGATACCGAAAACAACTTTGACAACCATGTACGCGGTGGATATTCCAGAATGAAGTAGGATGATGGCGATGTTCTTATGGTATGTTACGTGGACCCAACTCCCGTGAGTTGGCATAAGGTGGCTAAAACAGGAGCGGTCTTGGGCCAGTTGAGGTCGCACCTCGTAGTGGATGCATTTCTTCGATACCATACTATTACTTGTGATTGTTTGGGCGCCCCTCCGATTTTGTGGGAATGTGTTCCGCGGTGGGAGTATGTGGCTGCTGCGTTACCACCAGCCCGAGTGTCGTAATTGGTATGTCTACCCTGGCATTGCCTTGTGTGCCGTGTCACCTACCATATCGAGCCTTTACTACGAGTTTCTATTTGTGTCGTACTTATGCAGTATCTTCTCGTAGTCTCCCGATCAGGAGATATGCACGTATTGTATAGACTATTGGAATTATTTGTGTTAAGGGGAATATTGGGTCACTCCTTAACGCTTTTAAAAGTAAGTTTATTTTACTATTAGACCTTATTATAATAGCGCAATATTACTACATAGTAAATAGTTTAACGGGTCCTTAGAGGATGGGCGGCCCCAAGCATCCTTTAAGTTACTTGTACTTTTACTACAGTTCACTTGAGTTGGTTTACATTGTATAAGTATAAATGTCCTGACTCGAGTGTTTGTATTTTTATTTACGCTCGGGTCAGCCTGAGTTATTCACAGATTTGGATTTCACCTTCTGCAGATTGGAATCCCTGGAGATTATCTGCTTATCTAGTTTTATCTATTTCAGTTCTATTGTTCTATTCAGCTTGTACTTGGTTATCATATGGAGACTTCTATTGTACTTTATTTCTTCTGTTGTATCTTATTTAATCCTGATATATTTATATAGTAGCTTTATGAACTACTATCTCTTTTTCTTCCGCTGCACTATTATTACTCTGTGTCTGTGATCTGTGATTATTATTTACTGTATATTCTGAGATTTGCCAAATTTTATTTACAACACGGTATTTTGAGCAATTAAAGTCCGACATGTGCGGATGCGAATGGTTAAAAATACCAGGTTGTTACAGTTGGTATCAGAGCTTTGGCAGCTCTAGGCAAAACTCAACATATGGAGTGAATGTATTTACAGAATCACTTTCATTCATTTGAATCTCTTCCTTTTGACTCGATTCCATTGAATTTTGGAACGTTCCCTACTGTTCCAAAATTTATTCATGTCCCTCACTATTCATCTTCTTTTGATTCTGGAGTATCCCATAACTCCGCTTCGAATGATCTTTTCAGTGAGTCGGCGGTCTCGCAATTTTCAAATTTAAATGAAAAGGGGAGAAAACTCCTTTACAATTAGCACCGATTCACCAGAGATTTATATATATTCTTGGTTTAGATGTTAATATCTTTTGTTATTCCAAACTCTCTCTTGAGATCGAATGTAGATTTACCCCAGAAAAATCCACATTGATCTTATTCTTTAGGTCATGGTTGACCTGGTTAAGGTTGCCCGCGACTTACTTAAGCTTACCCATCTCCCTACTTTGTTAATTAATCATCTTGTCTTTTGTTTCCAATTTATTCTTCCAAACATTTTGAGTTGTACTTGTATATCTATGTTTTGTTTTATATATTGTGTTGTTTGAGTTGTTGACGTTGATTTGGGTTTCCGATCGATTCGTCTGATCAACGCTATCGATAGGATTTCTAAAACACTTTGACAGAACAAACTGACACAATATTATTTTAAAATTTGGTTAGTGAAATAAATTAGATATATAAGTAAATTTATGGAACTTAATAAATTGATTTAAATTGATTATTTGAAATGGTAATACTTGATTTGTCATTTACTGTTCTATAAATGAATTTATAACTAGTTGTTTATAAATTGATTTGGGAATTGAAATGAATTTAAGACAAGAAATTTGAGAATTTAATTTCTGATGGTTTCAAACCTCGCGTCTAAGTTTTAAAGTGTATTAGTTAAATTATTTTCAAATAATAATATATTTCCAAAGGAATTTAAAGTTTAAAAATTAGTGCTCTTCTCTTTGTCGCTGGGAAATAATTTCGGTGATGACTGCAGCATCATCGACATTCATTTTCGAGTTTCGAAGTGAAGGGACCACTCTGTAATCTTGCTACAGCTTTGATTTGGGAAATCAAATTGATTTGAATTTCTAAAATATGACTTGATTTATAATATATATAGATGTATGATTTAAATTTGATTTGATAAATTATGTACATACATTTATTTATCTCTAAATGGTTTGAAGAAATCGAAAATTTAATATTTAAATTATATTTTAAACAATAATTTCAATTATAAAAAGAAAATCAAAATTTTGAATGAATATTCAAGCATGAAATGATTTAATCAGAAAGTTTTATTTGTATAATACAATTCCAATCAAATACAACTTACCTTCATTTCAGAAGTTAACAATGTAATTGGATAATACAATATAAAAAGATTTTATAAATAAGATTTGAGTGGTTATAATAAATGTTATACACTTAAATTTCAGTTATAAAATGATTAACAGAGGTAAACATAAAAAAGGGTAATTGAATAACTTATAATAAAATAATGTTAAAAGAACTAAGAATAAAATAAAGCAGTTATAATAAGTGTAATTATATTTGATATAAGTGATAAATATGTTGAGAGGAATAATTTAATTTCAATTAGGAATAAAGAAGAATTAAATTTATTAAGTACATTATGAGTATAATAAATGGTCATTTTTCAAAATCATAGTTTTAAAATTGTAAATTTAAGATGATTGGATAATTAGATAATGAAATTTAAGATAGTTAAGATTTGTTTAACTTGTGAAAAAAAATAAAAAAAAATATATTTCTATTTAAGTTGAAATTTCCATGGTTTCAAATATCTTTTAGTTGTCCTTATTAACCTTATCTTGCTACAGACTGGTATAGGCATCTTTCTATAATTTTTCTATTTAGAACTCTTTCTATAATCTTTGATAATCTTTGGTACTCATTTTGAATCCACCTTTTTTCGTGCTTGTGTTCTTGATTCTGGAGGATCTTGGAAAGATCATCTCCACATTGTTAAACTTACCTATAACAATAGTTATCAAGTATAATCTCAATCTTCTTGTCGCCTTATCTTAATCTTATTCTATTTCTATCTTTTTTGTGCTTTCCCGTACCTCATTCCTTTTTGGGGACGAAAAGTTTTGAGTGGGGGAGAGTGTAACAACCCTATATTTTGTGTTTATTTTTAATTGTATATTTTAATTATTTTAATTGAATTTTGATTTAACTTTATTTTATTTATTTAATTTAGTTAATTTTGTTATTTCAAATATAAACATTGATTTTGATATGAATTATCATTCCAAAATATGATTAAAAAGAATATTTTAAAAAGAGAATTTTGGTCAAATTAGTCAAAATTTGACTTTTAACTTAAAAATTTAAAAGTTTGAAAATTTGAATTTTATCTTTTATTATGAAAGTAAATAAAATTTTAAGAACATTGCTTTTCGTTTCGTTGAAATCTGATTTATAAAGTGGAAGTTGTGCATTTTTAACCATTGTGTGTAATTTGCTGTATTTAACAAAATTATTATTTTAAATTATATAAATAATATTTTATTGGTCATGTAATGTTCTAATTTATATTTATATGTGTAAAATAACATGCTATGTATATATTTTTGTTTTAAAATATTTTAAAAGTGTAATTGACATTTTCCAATGTTAGTTGTATTCTGTTTATAATTTTTAATTTCTAGTTTCAATTAATTAAAGTAATTCTCTATTTATCTATATATTTTTCTTAAGAAATTATTTTATTCTTATTTCCACTTTGTTTTTTTCCTCATTTATTTATTTATTTGACTTTTTTTTGGTTTTAAAGTGATAGAGAAATTTTATAAGGCTAGTGATATTTTATTTGTAATTTTCATGCCCTGTTTTCAATTTTTAAACAATTTCTTTAGTTCTTTTTCTATTATTCTCCAGTTTAATTATTTATTTTATTTTAGAAATTATAAAGAAATTATTTTATTTCAAAATTTTGCTTTAGAATATTTTTAAAATGAAGTAGATATTTTTCCAAATCAAGTGATGTTTTAATTGTAATTTTTGAACCCTATTTTGAATTTTTTAAGCAATTTCGTTAATTCTTTATCCATTTTCTTTAAAATTTATTATTTATTTTATTTTATATTACTTTGTTTCGGTTTTTAAAGTTAATTTCTGATTTTATTTGGTTTTAATTGAATTAAAGAAAAGGAAATATGAAGAGTTTAAAAAAAGCTTTTAACTTAAGACCTTTCGTTTGCTAGTCCTTTCATTTTCTTGTCTTTTCACTTGCTTTGCTTGGCCGTACACTACCTTATGCTTAGCCATGAGTTTCTCAATTCATTTCACGTGAAAAATTTCCTCTCCACTTCATTTTTCATGGCTAGAAAGGTTTGGGTAATGGTCTCCTCTTTTCTCTCTTTTCTTCTTCCTTTTTTCTATTGTTTTGCTTGATTTTTGCCTTGCTTCTCTTGCTTTGCTTGGCCTAACACCTCCACCCTCTCCTCCACCGACCACCACCAATTCCTTCTCCATATCATACATGGCCAAAATCTTTCCTTCTCTGACCAACAAGTGTCATGACCATCCCATGATGCAAAATCCATAAAACAATGCAAAAAATCCTTAAAAAGCATGCCTAGCCACCTAGTCTTCATCACCATCAACTTAGATGACCTTGGCCACCTCCTATTGCTCCACCACCACATTGGCACACCCCTAATCATCACCTCCTACCTCTGTCCAGACCTGTACCTAAAATGGCCGAACCTAGATGGGACATAGACCGAGCCAAAAGTGACCCAAAACTCCTCCATGTTGCCTAGTCTCTCCACATCCCATGTTGTAACTCCTCTCCATCATTCTAGCCTTTATGCCGTGCATTTGCATGACCAAAACCAAGCCATGTACTATCCAAACCTGAGCCAAATGTACCCCTAGGCCGTGCATAGCCTATGAGAAAGCAAGGCAAAAAGACTTGACATTCAATTCTCTTTTCATTTAAAAGTTACATCAATTCAAAGTATTATATTTATGGTTTGTTTTGATTTTTGTTTGGGTTGTAACACAAGATCTATAGCATTGGATTGGCTCTCCACTCAAGTCCGTAATCTTTTCATCATGCTTTAATTTCCATTGTATCATTGGTTTTGTTATCTCCAGCATTTTGAGGTGAGTAAAGCTCACACGACATTTATACTTATGCAGTTATTAAACAACAACAATTGAATGTGTAGGAAAAAATATATGATGCTATAACTGCCATGTGATTATTTATATATGATGTTCAACCTGTTAAATTTCATGTCAGATCATCTGTTATTTATATATGTTGTTATCTGTTCAGTTATATCTGTTTATCACACTGCAAGTTCCCTGTAGATTGGGTTGAAATGATACATAACCGAACGGACTTTTGAACAGGGAAAAATCGTTATGGGATGAAATGATAGGCCTGAATGGTTTTTATTTATTTTATTTTAACTTGGGATTGCGGGTTTGAAATGATAGAACCTGGAATTTTCTATTTTAAACTGCGGATTGAAATGATATATATCCGTATCACTTGACCTAGGCTAGAAAACTATATACAGGCCCGTGGTTATATTTTATAAAGTATTTTGAATATTTTAAATATTTTTAAAAGTGAAAAATTTTGAAATTTGATTTAAATTGGATTTTCAATGTTTAAATAAAGAAATTTTGGATTTTCTAGAAGTTAAAAATGTAATTCAAATAAATGGTAAATAGTGAATTTTTGAAATATAACTTAAATGTGGAAATTTGGACTTTGGCTTTTAAAATGACATTTAAGTTATATAAATAAAATTTTAAGTGGTTTAAATGTAAATTTTTGATAATTTGATTTAAATAGATTTTAAAGTGTTTTAAATAAAGGATTTATGATTTTTGTATAAGTGGAAAATGTTAAATAAATAAATGGTTAAATTGAATTATTGAAATATAACTTAAAGTCTGGAAATTTGGGTTTTGGTTTAAAAAGGGAATTTTAAGTTATATAAATAAAATAGAAATTTAATTATATTTGGAAAATGGAAAATATGATGATTTGACTAAATTTGAGTTTAAATGAATTAATAAAGTATTATTGATTTTTCTATGTATTAAAATGGTTAAATGAATGAATGTTTAAAAGTGTAATTTTAAAATGAACTTGACCTGGAAATGTGAATTTGGTTTTAACTAAGGGTTTAAGTTAATTAAATAAATTGTAAATTTAGTTTAATTTGTGAAATGATAATTTGAAAATGTAAATGTTAATATAGTGTTAAGTGTAAAAAATGGGAAAGTTTACACTTGAATTTATTAAGGTGATTTGTGAAATTTGATTTAACTATAAAATGTTGCTTTATAAAAAAATTTATTAATTAAAAGAGTATTTTAATGAACATCTTTGAATGTAAAATATGATTTTTATAATGATTAAATGGTTCAAATTGAAATGTTTTCAAGTATAACTTTCAGCAGCTTTTTTTTACTACCGTGAAAGGTTGAAATTTTCAACGTTATGGTTTTAACTTAGCAAATGAACTCATAATGGTTTAAAACTTTGGAAATTGAATATTTCATTTTAAAGTATATAAACTTAAATTTGAAATGGTTTAAATGAATTATTTTGCTTAAAATATAAGCTATTTAAAAGGTGATTTGGAATGTAATAAATGAATGATATCTTTGAATTTAAAAGGTATTTTAAGTTGAATATTTGGGTTTGAATTTATATGATGATTTGAAATTGAAGCTTTGGAAAGATATGATATTTTGATATATATTAAATATTTTGAAATGAAGTTTGGAAGATATGAGAGTTTAAAATTAAAAATGATTTGAAATGTGGTTTTGACAAGATATGATATTTTGATATATTAAAATGATTTGAAATGTGGTTTTGAAAAGATATGATATCTTGGTATATTAAAATGATTTGAAATGTGGTTTTGAAAGATATGATGTTTTGATATTAAAATGATTTGAAAAGAAGTTCTGGAAGATATGATATTTTGGAAATTATGCTTTGAAAAGTTATTATATTTTAATATATTAAAATGATTTGGAAAGAAGTTTTGAAAGATATAATAATTTATATATTGAAATGATTTGAAATGACTTGATATTTATTTTTGGTAAATATTTGAATTTGAAAGTTATGGTATGCTGATATACTGAAATGGTTTACAAATGATTAAATCTTTATTTTGATAAAGAGTTGGATTGAAATGATATTTTATTTTGAATTATAAAAATATTGTTTTAAAGTTATAACCACGGGTTATAATAACGACTGGTTGGCAAAGAGACCGGGATCGGATATGGGCATACTCTCTGTTGATACCGAAAACCACTTTGACAACCATGTACGCAGTGGAGATTCTAGAATGAAGCAGGATGGTGGCGACGTTCTTATGGTATGTTACGTGGACCCGACTCCCGTGAGTTGGCATAAGGTGGCTAAAACAGGAGCAGTCTTGGGCCAGTTGAGGTCGCACCTCATAGCGGACGCATTTCTTCGATACCATACTATTACTTATGATTGTTTGGGCGCCCCTCCGATTTTGTGGGAATGTGTTCCACGGTGGGCGTATGTGGCTGCTACGTTACCACCAGCCTGAGTGTCGTAATTGGTATGTCTACCCTGCCATTGCCTTGTGTGCCGTGTCACCTACCATATCGAGCCTTTACTACGAGTTTCTATTTGTGTCGTACCTACGCGGTATCTTCTCGTAGTCTCCCGATTAGGAGATATGCAGGTATTGTATAGACTATTGGCATTATTTGTGTTAAGGGGAATATTGGGTCACTCCTTAACGCTATTTAAAAGTAAGTTTATTTTACTATTAGACATTATTATAATAGCGCAATATTACTACATAGTAAATAGTTTAACGGATCCTTAGAGGGTGGGCGGTCCCAAGCATCCTTTAGGTTAATTGTACTTTTACTACAATTCACTTGAGTTGGTTTACATTATATAAGTATGTATGTCCTGACTCGAGTGTTTATATTTTTATTTACGCTCGGGTCAGCTTGAGTTATTCACTGATTTGGATTCCACCTTCTGGAGATTGGAATCGCTGGAGATTATCTGCTTGTCTAGTTTTATCTATTTCAGTTCTGTTGTTCTATTCAGCTTGTACTTGGCTATCATATGGAGACTTCTTTTGTACTTTATTTCTTCTGTTGTATCTTATTTAACCCTGATATATTTATATAGTAGCTTTATAAACTACCATCTCTTTTTCTACCGCTGCACTATTATTACTCTGTGTCTGTGATCTGTGATTATTATTTACTTTATATTCTGAGATTTGCCAAATTTTATTTATAACGCGGTATTTTGAACAATTCAAGTCTGACATGTGCGGATGCGAATGGTTGAAAATACCATGTTGTTACAGAAATGATATAGTTTTTATTTGATAAAGATTTTGAATTTGAAACGATGTTTTATTTTGAAGTATAAAGTATTATTTTAAAGTTATAACACCGGTTATAATAACTATTGGTTGGCAAAGAGACCGGGATCGGATATTTGGCATACTCTCTGTCGATACCGAAAACCACTTTGACAACTGTGTACGCGATGGAGATTCCAGAATCACGTAGGATGGTAGCGACGTTATTGAGGTATATTACGTGGACCCAAGTCCCGTGAGTTGGCATAAGGTGGCTAAAACAGGAACGATCTCAGGCCAGTTGAGGTCGCACCTCGTAGCGGACACATTTCTTCGATACTATGATCATACTTGTGATTGATTAGATGGCCATCGTCTGATTTTGATTCGGAGTGTATTCCACGGTGGACATATGTGGCAGCTGCGTTACCACCAGCCCGAGTGTCGTAAATGGTATATCTACCCTGGCATTGCCTTGTGTGCCGTGTCACCTACCATACCGAGCCTTTACTACGAGTTTGGATTTCTCCCCTAGCCCGTGGAGTATTTAGGGTAGTCTCCCGATCTGGAGATATGCTGATACTGGATGGACTACTGGGACTATTACGTGTTAAGGTGGAAAATGTAAAGCCTTAATGCTATTTAAAAGTATGTTTATTTTACTATTAGACGTTATTAGATAACGCAATATTACTGCATAGTAAATAGTTTAACGGATCCTTAGAGGATGGGCGGTCCCAAGCATCTTCTAAGTTACTTGTACTTTTACTACAGTTCACTTGAGTTGGTTTACATTGTATAAGTATGTATGTCCTGACTCGAGTGTTTGTATTTTTATTTATGCTCGGGTCAGCTTGAGTATTCACAGATTTAGACTCCACTTTCTGGAGATTTGAATCGCTAATGATTATCTGCTTATGTAGTTTATCTATTTCAGTTCTGTTGTTCTATTCAGCTTATTCTTGGTTATCATACTGAAATTTCTGTTGTACTTTATTTCTTCTGTTGTATCTTGTTTAACACCGATATATTTATATAGTAGCTTCATGAACATCTATCTCTTTTACTTCCGCTTCATTATTATATATTCTATGTCTGTGATCTGTGATCTGTGATTTTATTTACTGTATATTCTGGGATTTGCCAAATATTTATTTACAACGCGGTATTTTGAGAAATTCAATTCCGGCATGAGTGTCTACCTATACACTTACAATGGATGTGAATGGTTGAAAATATCGGGTCGTTACACCCTCCTATTTTAAAAATAAAATAAATAATACATATAACAAATGTGACAGGGTTGCACGCGTCCACTACCTAGCACGTAAGCCTCGTCCCATTTCTTCACCCGTCGTTTGCACAGCCATCCTCGCCATTATCCCTTCCCTCAACCTATCTCCGTCCGTCCCTTTCACGCATCTCCCTAATCTTGCCACACAAGCAACAACACAACAACCACGTAACCTTCCAGACCCACTTTACTGATCGCTGCCAACATCCCATGAGCAGCCGCCTTCTTCATCTCATTACCCCTCATCACAGCGTGTTCTGTCCACTGCCGAGATCATGCTCCAGCTGCTAAACCACTCCACCGTTTTGCCTCGGTATGTAGCCTTTGTCACGGTTGGGATTTTCGACACTCGAAAATCAACATCAATATGTCCACTTTATAGAATGTTGAGCAATTAAATGTCGGAGATACCAGATCGTTAGGGAAATTGTAACAACCCGCACATTTATCAATTTTTATATTTAAATATTTGTTTTAAATATTTTATTGATACTCGGAATTTAGTCCGAAAAGCTACTTTTTGCATACGGTCGAATTAGGACTCGGGACCACTTCCATTGAGTTTAGAACGCCGTTTGCGATCTTTTTGAGTATAAGCTTCGATATGTTTGGAGTTACAGGAATTTTGCCACTTTTCACTTAGGACTTTGGTTTGGGCTGAAACCATTAATCACTTACTAACTCGGTCCCAACCCCTTCTCCTCTTCATTACTTCATTCCTCATTTCCTAATACTCAAGCTTTTATAACAATGGAGAGTGGAAGAGGAAATTAAAACTCCAAGCCCTAGTCTTCATTAGCAAATCCGACTTCTAGCTCCAAATTCAAGAGAACCCATTGGTAAGCCTTCTCTTCATCTTCTCCAACTCCTTCTCTCTTGAATTTCAGAAATTCCTAAACCTAACTTTGGGAATGTTCTTCTTTTAAAGCATAGAATCAAGCTTCTTGTGTTGGATTTGAAGACTGGTTGATTCTCCTTTGCTTTCAAGCTTCTTCTTCATTTGTTTGGGTTCAAAGGTGAGATTTTTATCTCACATCTTTGTCTATAATTATCTTCGATTGTTAGGTATGAATTTCTTGTTATCCCGCTTTTTGGCAAAGCCGTGATACCAAAAGATCGGTCAAAAACAAGAGACAGTTCGTCTCAGAGATCGGTTATACTTCACTTCGCTATGGATATCGATGAATTTTGTCCGAACCCAGATTAGGCTACAACCGATAGGACATGGCTAGAAAATCCACGAGAGCCCACGTTTCAAGTTTCAAGTCAATCCGAGTTCGTATGCTCAAGATATGATGTATTCAGTTTGAGAGAGATAGCCCTTGTTCGGTTCGAATCCATAGGATACCCCATAGTTCGAACCCATGGCCAGAAGTCATGCTCGCATCCATCAGTTCGACTCCATCCACTTCGAACCTATCATGCTTGGAAGTCCTTCGAATACATCAAGTTCCTCCTACTTCGAATCCATGGACTTCGCGTCGACACCTTCGTATCTATCCCGATGGCCTACCTTCGAAACCATCAGGTAGCCAAGCTTCGTACCCATCCACATGTCTCAACTCAACCCCATATAGTTCGCATCCATCAACACCTCGCTCCATTCAAACGCACCAGGTTCGAACCCATCAAGGGTTGGTCACTTCGAACCGATCCTGTTCGTATCAATCGAGTTCGAACCCATTAGGGTACCTCAGTTCGAATCGGTCACGTTCGAATCCACGAAAACTCACTTGCTCGTATCCACCAAGTCAACTAACTTGGATGACGTGTCACTCCACGATGCGAAGTCGGCAAGATCTAAGGAGACGAAGCGTTCAACCCAGAGAGAAGACCGGATCGACTCGAAGGATGCACGCCACCTCATCACAAGACCACGTGAGCTGATGGAGTCGAAGGAAGTGGATTCGAAGCAATGGATTCGAACTAAGCAGCCAACCGAAACACTCCAATTCGAATCGATCATATCTCCTAAAGCACTGATCCAAATGCAACGAAATTTTAATAGTAGCTTCCATATAAGGTAAAGATTGTTCCTACCAAGTTTCAACTCGATTGGATCATTTTTTGATGGATTCAAAATCACTTCGTATCGATCTCAGATCGAGTCGAAACTTGGTGGGGTCGGTCGCATGGGCCCACTCACGTGCCAAAAAAAGTCTACCGAAGTTTGAGCGAGATCTGGGCCTCCTACACCTACAAATAGCATCCTGAAGCCTTCAGAAAGGGGGATCTTCCGCCATTGAACGCCGAGACTCTGCCGGATTCAATTCCATACTTCATCATCACTGTTGTAATCAGATTTGAAAGCTATCATCAGTTGTAATCTGTTGTAATCAATTGAAATCATCAAGTGAACATCAATAAAGACATAAACTTCAAAGTGGACGTAGGCAAGATCGCCGAACCACTATAAATCCTGTGTTTGTGATTGTTATTTCTGAATGATTAGGATTGTTATTGCTTAGATCCGAGTTCTATAATTGATTGTTGCTGGTTTGCGATCATAGACGGGTGCGTTCACGATATCGGGTGTTTGTGGTCAATTTTGGCGCAAACATTTTGGTGCTTTCACTGAGAATTGAACTTACGAGTTCTACCAATTAGAAGTTGATTCAGAAAGTTTGAAAGTTCGGATTTGAGAAATTATGACGAGACAATCGAGCAGAAGGCCAAGGCCAGAAAGAAGTGAACACCAAGGAAGTCAAGAGGCTTCTTCAAGAGCGAATCAAGCATCGATCTTCATCACTAGAAACGAGATGGAGACTATGATAAAGAAACAGGAGGAGCTGATCCAAAGTTTGTTTCAACAAATAGGACAACTTGGAGCATAGAATAGAGAAGCGGATGGAGTTTAGAACGAAGCAGGACCATCCGGCGTAGCACCTGGATTAGGAGGCACGCCCAGGGAGAACGTTGACCCAATTTTAGAGAGAGAAAGAGGAACATCTGCACAACCCGGGAGTAGTAGAGGAGTGAACTCTCAGTCAAGGGGGCAGATCCCAGAATTCCCTCGTGGACTCGGGGGGCAGGTCGAAGTGATGAGCGAAGGTTGCATCTCGGGGACAATGACAGATTGGCGGAGATGGTTAGAAAAGCTATGAGAGGCGGTTTGATAAATAAAGATTTGGAGGATGTTAATAGGAGTCCTTTTAATCCAGCAATCAAGTGAGTTAGGAACCCACCAGATTTCAAGTTACCATCGTTGGACATGTATGACGGGAGAACGGACCCCACGGTTCATCTAACGAAGTATATGATGCATATGGAAGTGCTGGGGGCATAAGAAGAGGTTATGGCCCGGTGCTTTCTATTGTACTTGGGGGATATTGCAGCATTATGGTTTAGACAATTAGAGAGTGGATCCATCGGAACATGGAATGATTTAATTGAGAGATTTATGAGGCAATTCAGGGTTCACATTACAAGACCCAAGAATGTGATGACTTTGGAAACTTTAAAGCAGAAAGCCGGAGAGACTTTGAGGAGTTACCTAACGCGATTCAATGCGGCAGCAGCTTCGGTGGATCGACCAGATCCATCCATGGTTATGTTGGCGGCTGTGTCCGGGATAGCTGACGTAACAGAGTTCAAAATTTCATTAACTAAGGATCCACTCGTGGATCTAGGAGAATTCTATCATGAGGTAGAAAAGTTTTTATGATTAGAGGATGCGAGTGCAGAAAGAGAAGAAGGAGAGGAGATAGAAGTTTGTGCGCTTAAAGACAAAAAGCCTCTCGAAAAGGACTCAGACAAGGATAAAGGTAAAAGTAAGACCGAGAATAACGGGGACAGGTCAAAGCGGCAACGGAGGGAACCATGATTCACCACCTATTCAAAGCTGAATGAGAGTTTGGAGCGAATCTACAGAGATACGCAAGGGCAAGTTCCATACCGTAGGCCAATACGAAGGAACCCCACTGTTGATGGGAGAAAATCAGACAGATATTGCTTATCCCACGAGCTGAACGGTTATAACACTAAGGACTCTAGGCATCTAAAGAATGAGGTAGAAGGACACATCAGGAATGATATGCTGCTTCAGTATGTGAGGAGACGAGCCCCAGCGGTAGAGCCAGAGCGGCCACTGTCTACATCAGCTAGGGGCGACCCTGAACCAGGACATCGTTTGGTTATCAATTAATTAAAATAACGATGAACAAGTCATAAGCTTCCACTAACACAATTAAATCATTTACACATGTACGAGATAGCGAACGTTCTCTAGGCATGCTCTGAATGATCATTGACTGTTTTGTAGTGGGAACTTACACTTTGACATCCTTGCTTTGCTTTTGTTTCATTTTGATTTGGACATTTGAGCTTGGTTTGTTTGGACATTTCTGTTTTAAAATTCATCTGTTGAATAGATATTTGATTCTGATAATTCTGAAATAGCTAAGCTACTTACACATGTACGGGGTCGCGAACGGTCCTTAGGCATGCTCTGAGATGGCGATAAACCACCCTGACAAACGATCCAGGGACCCACGCGAACGTGAGCCTGGTATCGATAATACCAAGCCCTCCCGAGCACACTTACTCGCCTCGAACGGCACACGATCGCGAACGAGCACAACTCGCCACGAACGACACCCGACTTCGAACAGTCACAACTCGCCACGAACGGCACCCGACCTCAAACGGTCACCAAATCGCCTCAAACGGCACACGATCGCGAACGGTCACAATTCGCCTCGAACAGCACGACTCGCCCCGAACGGCACAACTCATCTCACCTCAAATGGCTCAATCCCGAACGATCGTCATTTGAAGTCAGGCGCTTGACCATGAACGGTCGCACTTCATCTCAAATATCCCGATCCCGAACAGTCGTTATTTGAGGTCGCATAGAACTGTAAATTCCTTTGTAGGACATCAACAGGGTATGAACATCCAGATCATGGCATTACAAAATACGCCTTCCTACCGCAAGGCATATTTTGGGGGGAAAATGTTATCCCGCTTTTTAGCAAAGCCGTGATACCAAAAGATCGGTCAAAAACAAGAGACAGTTCATCTCAGAGATCGGTTGTACTTCACTTCGCTATGAATATCGATGAATTTTGTCCGAACCCAGATTAGGATACAATCGATAGGACATGGCTAGCAAATCCATGAGAGCCAACGTTTCAAGTTTCAAGTCAATCCGAGTTCGTATGCTCAAGATATAATGGATTTAGTTTAAGAGAGATAGCCCTTGTTCGGTTTGAATCCATAGGATACCCCATAGTTTGAGCCCATGGCCAGAAGTCATGCTCGCATCCATAAGTTCGACTCCATCCACTTTGAACCTATCATGCTTGGAAGTCCTTCGAATCCATCGAGTTCCTCCTACTTCGAATCCATGGACTTCGCGTCGACACCTTCGTATCCATCCCGATGGCCTACCTTCGAACCCATCAGGTATCCAAGCTTCGTACCCATCCACATGTCTCAACTCGACCCCATATAGTTCGCATCCATCAACACCTCGCTCCATTCAAACGCACCAGGTTCGAACCCATCAAGGGTTGGTCGCTTCGAACCGATCCTGTTCGTATCGATCGAGTTTGAACCCATTGGGGTACCTCAGTTCGAATCGGTCACGTTCGAATCCACGAAAACTCACTTGCTCGTATCCACCAAGTCAACTAACTTGGATGATGTGTCACTCCACAATGCGAAGTCGGCAAGATCCAAGGAGATGAAGCGTTCAACCCGGAGAGAAGACCGGATCGACTCGAAGGACGCGCGCCACCTCATCACAAGACCACTTTAGCTGATGGAGTCGAAGGAAGTGGATTCGAAGCAATGGATTCGAACTAAACAGCCAACCGAAACACTCCAATTCGAACCGATCATATCTCCTAAAGCACTGATCCAAATGCAACGAAATATTCACAGTAGCTTCCATACAAGGTAAAGATTGTTCCTGCCAAGTTTCAACTCGATTGGATCATTTTTTGATGGATTCGAAATCACTTCGTATCGATCTCAGATCGAGTCGAAACATGGTAGGGTCGGTAGCGTGGGCCCACTCACGTGCCAAAAAAAGTCTACCGAAGTTTGAGCGAGATCTGGGCCTCCTACTCCTATAAATAGCACCCTGAAGTCTTCAGAAAGGGGGATCTTCCGCCATTGAACGCCGAGACTCTGCCGGATTTAATTCCATACTTCATCATCACTGTTGTAATCATATTTGAAAGATATCATCAGTTTTAATCTACTGTAATCAATTGAAATCATCAAGTGAACATCAATAAAGACATAAACTTCAAAGTGGACGTAGGCAAGATCGCCGAACCACTATAAATCTTGTGTTTGTGATTGTTATTTCTGAATGATTAGGATTGTTATTGCTTAGATCCGAGTTCTATAATTGATTGCTGCTGGTTTGCGATCATAGACGGGTGCCTTCACGATATCGGGTGTTTGTGGTCAATTTTGGCGCAAACATTCCTAACATTTAATCTTGTGCAATTGATTTTGGTTTGGATTGATTTGGTGTATATTCCAATTTTTGGTGTTTTGAAATCAAAATATATGAAAATCCTTTTATGGATATTTGGACATTGATATTTGAGGCGTATCGAAGAGCCATTAAGGCTGGGTTGTCGCTTGGCGTAAATCCTTAGTCATTGTCACTCGATCGATCGCTTCCGGTATTCGTTTGGCCATTTTTGGCCTAGGTTCAGGGAATGCCCTGAACCCTTGAATCAGACATCTGAAACGTAGTATTCAGACGTCTGAATATTATACTGGGAATTTTTATTCCTTAGTAATCAGACGTCTGAATCTATATTTCAGACGTCTGAATTGGTTCATTTGGAACCAGAAAGGAAATAGGCTAAAAAGTGCCTATTTCAGATATCCGGAATCAAAGATTCAGACATCTGAATTCTGTTTTGGAAAATAGTTTATTTTCCAGATTTAGACGTCTGAATCCTTGATTTCAGACGTCTGAATCTGCACTCTTTTGCCTATTAACCTATTTGTTTGAGAATTCCAACTTTAATCGATTTATGTTGATTCCGACTTGTTGATTATCATTTATTATGGACTTGATGACTTTTATATCGGAATTTTTGGGAATATCCATTTCGATGGATTCATTATCGATTTCTTTGGATTTTATTCACAGTTTCGAATGTGAATTTTAGTGATTGATTGTTCCTACAATCTTTTTTGTGATTTTTCACTTTAAAAATATAAAGGTTTTAATATTAGTAGTAAATATCAAAACTCTTTCATCAAATGATTTCAACAATATTTTATAACAAAGCTCGTTCTCTTAAACCATTTTCTAATCTATTAGTATATACAAACCTTTTCCTCACTCATATGAGAAATCTAATTAAACGACTTAGTAAAACGAGTGGTATGAAATGCTTGCGTTTACTTCGCCGGTTAATTCTTGGACTTATTCGATTGAATCTCTTGTGACAAATTTTCTAGTGGAGATCTACAATTTGTTTGTAAATATTTAAGTTAAGATAGTGGTTATGGGACATGAAGCTAAGCTCATATATTTACTAGCTTACTGTAATTGACACTTCTTGATGATCATGACGATCATTTTTGTGATTTAGACTAGCAATTGTGCGATGTCTCTTTGTCTGCGATTTAGACTAGACCCCGTTTCTGTGTGATTTCAACTCACACATGTGGGGTAGTGCCCCATGGTTTTCGGGCCGTTCGTGTGTCAAAAATTAATGGTTAGCTACCATGATATAGCGTCTCGTTCGTGTGATACATATATTGGTGAGTTTTCATGCTCCCGTTCGTGTGATAGGCCTCCCTCCTTTTTATGATTTCTGGATTTCGTGTGTTGAATTCTGGAATTTATGCTTCACCAATTTTAGTGATTTTCATTGATATGATTTATCAATTTTTGTGCATTGGTGAATTCGTGTGTCATTGACTTGTTGTGAATACAAGTTTTGGGTATGAAACCCTTTTTGGATCTTTGTGAAGATTCTTGTGGTATTGAACGATCTTTTGTTGATAATCATTTGCATGCTTATAGTAGTATGCCATTATGGATATTATATGTTTATGCCATATCTTTTACTTTATATCATGTTATCTGATATTTATAGCTAGACTGATCCGTTTATTATTTTCTTACAAATAATACTCGGGTCAGACCGAGATGTTACAGGTGCTTCTTTTGACTCCTCTTCTGGGATTTGCTACTCTGACTTTTGGCTAACTATTTAGATTAGCAGTTTTTGTTGTATACACTTGAGATATAGACTCATAGTTGTATTCTTTTGTATAGCACGTGTTGCTATTCTTCTGTATTATCGTGGATCTTTTTGACCACTACTCTGATGTACACTCACATGTGTTAGTTATATATTCATATCTTCTTCCGCCTTTGTGATATGAATTATCTGCGACTGATTTATGTATTGTCTATTTCTATATTTGTTTTCGAAGATTTATCATAGCTACCGTGTGATATCTTTGAGTTTGTATCGGTATGTCGGACATCCTCCTTAGCATGCTATGCTATCTGACATATCGGTGCTCGCACAAAGATGTTACACGGATGGTCGCTCCTCAACAGCCTTATTCTCCGTGCTAGTTGACAGCATTACTCCGTAGTGTTCTTGGCTAGCTTGGGTATAGAGGTGGGGCGTCACAGCTTGGTATCAGAGCCAAACTTTGAAACAATGTAGAATAACTTAGCAAGGATCATCATCCTAAGTCTATCTTCGGAGTCGTGCTTTAGGATTTAATTCGAGTCTTCGTACCGATTCATCCTATTTTCTTTATGATTCCTTGTTTTATCTATCAAGATTTCTTGATATTCATTTTGTGAATAACCTTCTTCTTCTTCCTTCTTTCTTTCTTAAGGAAGAGAAATGGTTAGATTAGGTCGTCCCAGAGATGGACCATCTAGTGCTCCACCCTAAGATGGAGTTTTTATGACTACCCAGCAACTTCTTGACCTTGTCACGAATGCTCAAGCAGTTGGTTCTAATCCGGAACCTACTCACCCTAAATCTGGGTTTGCACATTTGTGCAATGATTACACCAACCTGGGTGGGAAGCCATTTAAAGGTTCTGAAACTGTCATCGAGGTCCAGGCTTGGTTGAGGACCTGTGATCGAATCTTCATTCGCATGAATCTCGTCGATCTTCACCGTGTTCAGGTGGCTTCCAGTATGCTCCAAGAGAGAGCATTGGACTGGTACGAACTTCTTATTTCTGAGATTAATGAAGCGGATCTCACCTGGGAGCAATTCTGGGAATGCTTCGAATTAAAATTCGTGCCAGAAGCAGAGAAAGTGACATTGGCTCGACGTTTCATAGACCTTGTTTAGGGTGAAGCTTCCGTGACTGATTATGTTGCATCCTTCGAGTCACTTTCCAAACATGGGGTTGAATACATCAACACCCCATTGAAGAAGAACCAAAGATTTTTCTATGGCTTAAACAAAAATCTCAAGAAGCCATTACTTCTAAAATTAGAAGTTCCCTTCGACCAACTCATTGATATCGCTCTTCCTCTTGAAGAGGCGGATAGGCAAAGTGATGTTGAAGTGGTGGGTTCCAAACCAAACTTCAACAACAAGAAGAGACCCAGTAAATTCAAAGGCCCTTATCCCAATAAAAAGGGTAAACAGGCAACTCCTGCCGCGAAGACTTTTTCCTCTAATGAAGGGAAATGCTTAACTGTGGTTCTAGAGACCATTTTATGAACAAGTGTTCAAAGCCTCGTACTTGTCGCTATTGCAAAAGCCTGGATCATTATTTATCTTATTGTCCCAAACTTCAAAATAGGAAGGAGGGAAAGTTAAATGTTGCTGAAGCCCCTGGCAGCACATCTCGTGGTCAAGGTATATCTCATTCTATCCTTGATGGTATTATTATATTTCGTGATCAACCTATTCGAGTTCTCTTTAATACGGGTGCACCCACTCTTTTATATCAAAGGAACTTGTCGATACCTTTTCTTTAAGTGTTGTTTCTTTAATGACTTCTTTGAGAATTTCGAATCCAGTTGGTGGATCCGCAACTCTTAGTTTTCTTTGTAAAGATGTGGAGATTATTTTGTGTGATTTTCCTTTCCTAGCCGATTTTCATGTCATGCGTTATTTAGGCTTTGGAATGATTTTGGGAATGGATTGGCTTAACCGTTATGAAGCTCTTATCCTATGTCCTGAGCGGACTATTCATCTTCGACATCCTCAATCTGTTAAGCAAATTTCTATTATTCTCAAAGATTCGAATTCCACTTTAGTTGCATCTTTATATTTTTTAAATCTTCATGATGACGATAATGATGATGAGGAAGATGTCATTGCTCTTATTCACGTTGTTCGTGAATTTTCCGACATATTTGAGCCCGTTTTAGGATTGCCACCTAAGAGGGCAATTGAGTTCAAAATTAATCTTATCCCTGGAGCTTAACCTACTACTCGTCCTCCTTATCGTTTGTCCAATAAAGAAAATGAGGAGATGGGCATACAATTATCCGATTTGGAAACGAAGCAATTTATTCGCTCTAGTTCCTCGCCTTGGGGAGCTTCGGCTATTTTCGTGAAGAAATCCGATGGTACACTTAGACGTTGCGTTGACTACCGCAAGCTTAATGATCTTACTATCAAAAATAAATATCCTTTACCTCGGATTGATGATCTAACTAAGGTCTTTTCACAATTGGACTTGGCTACCGGTTTCCATCAGCTTCGTATCGCAGAGGATAGCATTCCTTTAACATCATTTCGTACTCGATATGGATCTTATGAATGGCTTGTTACGCCGTTTGGGTTAACGAATGCTCCAGCTTATTTCGTTGACCTTATGAATCGGGTTTTCAAAGATTTTCTCGATCGATTTTTTCTCATCTTCATTGATGATATCCTTGTGTATTCAAAAATCGAGGAGGAACATGAAAAGCATCTTCGGATTGTGTAGGAAACTCTTAGGAGTAATCATTTAAAAGCAAAATTTTCTAAATGCCATTTTTGGCAATCTCGTGTGAAGTTTCTCGGTCATATTATTTTCGAATCCGTAATTTTCGTGGATCCTTCAAAGATTGAAGCGATTCAAGATTGGAAAAGACCTGAGAGTGTGACTGAAATCCGTAGCTTTCTCGGATTGGCGAGCTATTACCGTCGTTTTATCAAAGACTTTTATAAGATTGTCGTGCCTCTTACTGGCTTGACTAAGAAGGGAGTTAAATACGTTTGGTCGGACAAATGTGAAACCTCTTTTCAGAAATTGAAAGAACTCCTTTCCGATGCTCCTATTCTTGTTACTCCCGAGGGGAATCAAGATTTTGTTGTTTATACCGATGCTAGTCGCGTTGGTTTAGGTGCCGTTCTTATGTAAAAAGAACGTGTTATTGCTTATGCTTCTAGGCAATTGAAGTCGGCCGAGACTAGATATGCCACACATGATTTAGAACTCGCGGCCATTATTTTCGCTCTTTGGATTTGGCGTCATTATCTATTGGGAGAGAAATTTATTCTTTATACCGATCATAAGTCTTTGAAGTATTTATTCTCTCAAAAGGAACTTAATTTGCGTCAACAACGTTGGCTCGAGTTCCTTGCTCCTTATGGTCTGGATATACTTTATACCCCCGGTAAGGGTAATCGTGTCGCCGATGCTCTTAGCCGTAAGCAACAAGCAGTTGTTTCTATGATGATATCTGAATGGAACGATCTCGAGATCTTATCCACTTGTGAGATTCGAGAGCACGTATCCGATTTATGTTCATCTTTTGTTTTATGTAGCCTTGAGGCTCATCCTTCTCTTTTAGACCGCATTCTTGAAGCTCAAGGGCTAGATCCTGAATTGGCTCTTCTTGGCCAAAATGTTAAGGATAAAATTGATATTGAAGGTTTGAAAGACTTTGATATTGATTCTCGTGGCGGCATTCGAAAATTTGGTAGACTTATCGTACCAAATATTGGTGATCTTCGTAAAGATATTTTAGAAGATTCCCATCGTTCTAAATTTACCATTCATCCCGGTAGTAGTAAAATGTACGCGGATATGAAGCGACTTTATTATTGGGAGGGAATGAAACTTGACATCGCCAACTTCGTTAAGTGTTGCATGACTTGCCAACTCGTTAAAGCCGAACATCAAAGGCCCGGTGGGTTATTGCAACCTTTAGAAATTCCAGTTTGGAAGTGGGACCAAATTTCCATGGATTTTATAGATGGCCTTCCCCGTTCTCGTTCGGGTCATGATAGCTTATGGGTGATCACTGATAGACTTACTAAATCCGCCCATTTTATTCCCGTTCGGTCTTACCGAACCGTTCCTCTTTTGGCCAAACTCTTTATCAAAGAAATTGTTAAATTGCATGGAGTTCCTACTTCTATTGTTAGCGATCGTGATCCATTGTTTACTAGTGGATTTTGGAAGAGTCTTCAAAAAGCTTTAGGAACGAAGCTTAATTTTAGCACTGCTTATCACCCCCAGTCCGATGGACAAACCGAGCGTGTGAATCAAACTCTTGAAGATCTTCTTCGTGCGTGTGTTCTTGATTTTGGTGGAAGTTGGGAAGATCATATTTCTCTTATTGAGTTTTCCTATAATAATAGCTTCCAATGTAGTATTGGTATGGAACCTTTTGAGGCACTCTATGGAAGGCCATGCCGATCTCCTTCTTGTTGGCTTGAGGCCGGTGAGAAGCTGGTTTTAGGTGAGCAGCATCCTGTTCGAATTATTGCTTCGGAGGTCAAACGCCTTCGAAATAAAGATGTCCCGCTTGTGAAAGTTCAGTAGTCTTCAAATCCTAAGGATTGTTCTTGGGAATCTAGAGAGTTCATCGAGCAAACACATCCGGACTTACTTTCCCGCACTCTTTAAGGTGAACCTTTTAGTTCAGATTTCTTTTGTGTTGAATATGCTCTCGAGGTTGTTACTATATATCTTCTTCTTAAATATTGTGAGGACGTAATTTCTTTAAGGAGGGGAGTCTGTAACAACCCGCACATTTATCAATTTTTATATTTAAATATTTGTTTTAAATATTTTATCGATACTCGGAATTTAGTTCGAAAAGCTACTTTTTGCATACGGTCGAATTAGGACTCGGGACCACTTCCATTGAGTTCAAAATGCCGTTTGCGATCTTTTTGATTATAAGCTTTGATATGTTTGGAGTTAGAGGAATTTTGCCACTTTTCACTTAGGGCTTTGGTTTGGGCTGAACCCATTAATCACTTACTAACTCAGTCCCTACCCCTTCTCCTCTTCATTACTTCATTCCTCATTTCCTAATACTCAAGATTTCATAACAATGGAGAGTGGAAGAAGAAATTAAAACTCCAAGCCCTAGTCTTCATTAGCAAATCCAACTTCTAGCTCCAAATTCAAGAGAACCCATTGGTAAGCCTTCTCTTCATCTTCTCCAACTCCTCTCTTGAATTTCAAAAATTCCTAAAACTAACTTTGGGAATGTTCTTCTTTTAAAGCTTAGAATCAAGCTTCTTGTGTTGGATTTGAAGAGTGGTTGATTCTCCTTTGCTTTCAAGCTTCTTCTTCATTTGTTTGGGTTCAAAGGTGAGATTTTTATCTCACATCTTTGTCTATAATTATCTTCGATTGTTAGGTATGAATTCCTAATACTTATTCTTGTGCAATTGATTTTGGTTTGGATTGATTTGGTGTATATTCCAATTTTTGGTGTTTTGAAATCAAAATCTATGAAAATCCTTTTATGGATATTTAGACATTGATATTTGAGGCGTATTGAAGAGCCGTTAAGGCTGGGTTGTCGCTTGGCGTAAATCCTTAGTCATTGTCGCTCGATCGATCACTTCCGGTATTCGTTTGGCCATTTTTGGCCTAGTTTCAGGGAATGCCCTGAACCCTTGAATCAGACGTCTGAAACATAGTATTCAGACGTCTGAATAGTGTACTGGGAATTTTTATTCCCCAGTATTCAGACTTCTGAATCTATATTTCAGACATCTGAATTGGTTCATTTGGAATCAGAAAGGAAATAGGCTAAAAAGTGCCTATTTCAGACGTCTGGAATCAAAGATTCAGACGTCTGAATTCTGTTTTGGAAAATAGTTTATTTTCCAGATTCAGACGTCAGAATCCTTGATTTCAGACGTCTGAATCTGCACACTTTTTCCTATTAACCTATTTGTTTGAGAATTCCAACTTTAATCGATTTATGTTGATTCCGATTTGTTGATTATCATTTATTATGGACTTGATGACTTTTATATCCGGATTTTTGGGAATATCCATTTCGATGGATTCAGTATCGATTTCTTTGGATTTTATTCACGTCTTCGAATGTGAATTTTAGTGATTGATTGTTCCTACAATCTTTTTTGTGATTTGTCACTTTAAAAATATAAAGGTTTCAATACTAGTAGTAAATATCAAAACTCTTTCATCAAATGGTCTCAACACTATTTTATAACTAAGCTCGTTCTCTTAAACCATTTTCCAATCTATTAGTATATACAAACCTTTACCTCACTCGTATGAGAAATCTAATTAAACGACTTAGTAAAACGAGTGGTATGAAGCGCTTGCGTTTACTTCGCTGGTTAATTCTTGCACTTATTCGATTGAATCTCTTGTGACAAATTTTCTAGTGGAGATCTACAATTTGTTTGTAAATATTTAAGTTAAGCTAGTGGTTATGAGACATGAAGCTAAGCTCATATATTTACTGGCTTACTGTAATTGACACTTCTTGATGATCATGACGATCATTTTTGTTATTTAGACTAGCAATTGTGCGATGTCTCTTTGTCTGCGATTTAGACTAGACCCCGTTTCTGTGTGATTTTGACTCACGCATGTGGGGTAGCGCCCCATGGTCTTCGGGTCGTTCGTGTGTCAAAAATTAATGGGTGCCAACCATGAGATAGCGTCTCGTTCGTGCGATACATATGTTGGTGAGTTTTCATGCTCCCGTTCGTGTGATAGGCCTCCCCCCTTTTTATGATTTCTGGATTTCGTGTGTTGAATTCTGGAATTTATGCTTCACCAATTTTAGTGATTATTGATAAGATTTATCAATTTTTGTGCATTGGTGAATTCATGTGTCATTGACTTGTTGTGAATACAAGTTTTGGGTATGAAACCCTTTTTGGATCTTTGTGAAGATTCTTGTGGTATTGAACGATTTTTTGTTGATCATCATTTGCATGCTTATAGTAGTATGCCATTATGGATATTATATGTTTATGCCATATCTTTTACTTTATAACATGTCATCTGATATTTATAGCTAGACTGATCCGTTTATTATTTTCTTATAAATAATCATCGGGTCAGATCGAGATGTTACAGGTGCTTTTGTTTGACTCCTCTTCTGGGATTTGCTACTCTGACTTTTGGCTAACTATTTAGATTAGCAGTTATTGTTGTATACACTTGAGATATAGACTCATAGTTGTATTCTTTTGTATAGCACGTGTTGCTATTCTTCTGTATTATTGTAGATCATTTTGACCACTACTCAGATGTACACTCACATGTGTTAGTTATATATTCATACCTTCTTCCGTCTTTGTGATATGAATTATCTGTGACTGATCTATGTTATGTCTATTTCTATATTTGTTTCTGAAGATTTACCATAGCCACCGTGTGATAGCTTTGAGTTTGTATCGGTATGTCGGACTTCCTCCTCAGCATGCTATGATATCTGACATATCGGTGCTCGCACAAAGATGTTACACGGATGGTCGCTCCTCAACAGCCTTATTCTCCGTGGTAGTTGATAGCATTACTCCGTAGCGTTCTTGGCTAGCGTGGGTATAGAGGTGGGGCGTCACAGAAAAGAAGAAAGAGGTCGAAGAGGAAAAAAAACAACAACACAGAATCTCATAATCGCAGCAGAACAATATATAATAGATAACAACAGGTCTTTATACAAAAAGATCTATAACTATTTTATACATTACAGTATCAGAGTACAATACATCAATAACACAACACTGGACAGTTATAATAACCAATCCTCACAAAAGCTGAATATACAGCCTACAATACACTGCGGAATATAAATCAGATACGTGAAATACGCCCTTGCCATCCAGCTCGTCTCCTGAGCTCCATAGCATCCTATCCTGAATATATAATACTCGATCTGACCCGAGCATTATAATAAAATAACACCCGAGTCAGTCTGGAAATCAGTGTGGGAAAACATACTCAAATTGAATCATTAAGTTATCAAAATCTTTGAAAAACAAGGTATCTCGTAAGACCACGCCACAAATAAACACGACGGGTTTTTACCTTATGCTAACCAAAACATTCCATATCAAAACCCTCTGATACTATAATAGTGTCTAAGTACAAATACTTATTCAAATAACTGAAATGTTTGCATCTCACATTTTAGCATAGTTCGGCACAATTAAAATTGTATGGCACTTATTTAAGAATGGATTCCAACTGATTGACTAGGCATTGGGATACCACCTTTCACAGTACATGTCTAGAAACACTGTACCGTGGACTATGCCGGGATTTCCTGCTACACAAGACCGGACTATCCCTAACCTGGATAGACGGAATATGCTATCACCTGGGTGTTCCCACCCTTTATCAAGCTCCTTCCACATGTGGTAATAATATCCGAGAGTATCTAGAAAGGTGGTAAATATACCCTACTTAGGTGCTACCCACTTAACCTTGCTGCATTCCCTACTTTTCAGTCATTCTCAGTTCATGAGGCTAGTGGCTACGGTTACCTTTCTAGAAATGTTCACTTAGAATGCTCATTGTCCTCCAATGACAGTGTACTGATAGCATTCATTAATACAAGTCCGTTCCGGGTCCGAACGGAACCGAAGGCACTATTCCTACTACATCCAATTTGGAATCACCCTCAGGATCAGTAGCGACTAGCCCTTTCACTTCACAGCTCCATCTTTGACTCCATGCTCATGTTTTTACATCGAAAACGTACTCGTTGGAATGAAGTGGTTTTCGGATAACTTATCTGATCCGGTCTCTTCGAAACAACGTTTGATATTTTTCGGTAAATTCAACCCCGGTTCTTTAGGAAATAAACAGGCGAAAATAAGGCCAAAGATCACCTCCTAACCGTTAGTGGATGGATTTCGTTATAAACATCCTAGAAGAACGGAACGAGATTATACGTAGAGTATAGCACCTCGAATGGTAACTGTACCGTATAATTCCCGTATTTCTCCTAGATATTTTCAAAGTTATATTTACTAAATTACGTCCAAACTTGACAGTCGATTATTTAACTATCAAATAAACAATAAATTCAACCAAATACTTCTTTATTTTCATTGAAAACTCCAAATCTCTTTTTGATTTAATTTTAATAAATTAAATCTCTTTATCCAAAATATATACTTATCTTATCGAGTTAAGTAAATTCACCAAAACTATTCTCTCAAAGATATTTGGAAAACCTTTAAAATAATTTGAAAAGTACCACTGCGGTACCAAACCATGATCATAGCTCAATGGTTACGTCTCTATCTCGGAGAAATCTAAGACTTAACTATAGGCACTCACTGCCTCCGATTACGCCATGCGAGTATACCAATACTTCCCGAAAACTTTATTTAAAATTTTTCAAGATAATACTTATGAAATTTGTATAAAAACTTTCCAAGTTAACTTTAGACAAAACTACTTTCTAAATAAAAGCTGTTACATAAATATTAATATTGAATAATTATCCTTTTAAAATGGTAATACTGATTAAACCTTTAATAATAATTAACTACTATAACTAACTTAATTAATATTTACTTTAAAAATTCTAAAACAACTAAATAATAATTTTTTCTAAAACATTCTTTTAAACACTTTTAAATTTCTAGTTAATACTTAAAAATATTTCTTTTAGAATAAACTTAACCTTCCCGGAGAATATATTTCAACTCTGATATAGCCAGTCTAATTATTTTATTAACCGCTCTTGATTTATTTCCAACTTGATTTACGTTCCAATTCCGTAAATTCCCTTTGTAAATTTATAAAAATAAAACTACTATTTATTTTTTAAATAATTTCCCCATCACCTTATAAGTCCTCACCGTGATTTCATCACTTCAATTTATCCATTGAAAATTAATTTACCTTTTTTTAAAACTTCGTTTATAAATCCCATAATCCCATTTTCCCATTTATCACTGTTTTCACATTACTTAATCGATTTTCTAAAGTTAGTTTCCATTTCAAATTAATTTCTTAGTCAACCAAATTTACCCAAAACCCACTAATTTCAGATTCACATCCTTTTATGATTTTAAATCTTATTTAAATCTATAACATCAATTTCTTGTTTTATTTTAAACTTCCTTTTTATTTTTCCCAAACTCTTTTTAATCTCAAATTTAAAATAAATTCCTTTATACTTAAACCCATTTCGCTTAAGTTCTTATGTAGCAAAAACTCTTGTAATTCACATTTACTCAAAAATCTCTATTTTTTATATTCTGGAATTTATTAAATAGGATTTTAGAATCAAAATATTTTTTTTCCTAAGTTCATTCATTTAAATCTATCCAACTCCACTATAAACATTTTACTTTAAAAATCCCTTTTATTTTCCTTTAAAGATTCAATATTTATATTTTTGATATTTTAAAATGCCAAAAATATATCCAACAATACCATAGCATCCAATAAATCAATTTCGAATATAATCTATCACAGACTATTCAAATAAATCATATCACTACGTATTAAAATAATTCCAACATTTTCGAGGAATCCCATTGGATCCCTCCAACATGTTTTCCCTACATCCACATATGTTAGCATAGTATAAAAATACCTATCCCACTTCAAGGGGGATAACATGGCATATAGGGTCATCCGCTATTATGCGGGGCACATAGGGTCTCATCCGGTACATATATGTGGGAATATCAATCACTCCAGTATATATACACAACTATATATAATATCACATTCAACTGATAAATATTTATCAATTCAATAATCAATGAATAATTAATTTTAACTATTTAAAATTAACCTAATCCAAATTTGAAAGAGATTATCTCACCTTTGATTTTTATCGCTTTCGCGTACCGTTTTCAAATGAATCCGGATGCATTTTAAATTTTTCAGAAGCTCCAGTTTCGTCCCAACCATTTTCTTTGTGTAGATGGCGATATCACGGTACCAACGCCTCTTGAATAGTCCGAATCCGACCTCATTCGCATGAGATATAAATTTTATAAGCTTTACACAAATTCAATATAAAATTTACAACTTTTTTCAAACAACGAAGCCCATACCATCACAACCAGACCCGACCCGCTACTACTTCTCCCTCATATAAAAAAACCGCCTCTCCCTGAACATGAAAACAAACGACGGCTATGCACAGTGCACGATCAACCGCACCACTGCCCATCGACCTGAGACCATCAAAAAATCAAGCATTGACCCCTCTATGCATTCCAACCCTCGACGACAAACCCCAAAGCATCATGGCAATCACAACTACACTGCTATCCACGAACACAACAAACCCCCCCCCCCTCAATATTGCAACCACCCACGAGTAACCGCACTCCGTAATTTTCTGACAATGGGCGTGCCTCGACCCTCCAAGTCATATTCCGACATCCCCAACCTCAAACCCCATCTCAAAATCCAAAGAAACGTAACCCTAGTTTGAGCCCTCACAGCCGATCACCAATAAAAGATGCCGCATGTTACAAACCTTATACCCAATTGAAGAGAAGGTTGAAACTTTATTTTTGAAATAAATATCATGATTTTTAATTTCGTATTGGAGGACAAAGCATTTTTCAAGCTCACATTTTTTCCCTTTCCCGAAGCTCGAATGTATATTTTAAAGGGAGGGAGATGTGATTCTTTCTTGTATGGATGGGTAATAGGCACTAGGGTGGTGGTTGATAGAAATAAATATATAGATGTGAAGGGCATGGTCAAATCAAATATATACATTATTATTTAAATTTTAGCCTATCCCGATTACGTAGCTTAAAATCTCGAACCCCTATCGAGACTGTCGCTAGACGTTTATAATGTTATCCCTTATTCCCAACGCAATGGAAAAGGTTTTGAGTCCTAATTCGATTGTATGGAGAAGATAGCATTTTGGACCATAATATTGAATTTTCGACATAAATTTCAGCGTATTTATATACCTTACGGCCAAACATTAACCCCAAACGCTACGGAATTTGAAATTCGATAATAATACACTATTATGAAATCAGTTTCGTCAGATCCGTAATAGTGAATTATTGTAGGATTTCAAGTTTCTTAGCGGTCGGACTTGTCGCTTGATCGTGCGAGCTTGAAACGAATAGAATTTATTTTCGGTATCTAATTAAAATAAATTGATTTTGAAAAACCATCATCTGCATATGATCGAATTAGGACTCAAGACTAGTTTCATTACGGGTAAAACATTGTGCACGCCAGACGACATGCTTCGTTTGGAGTCTGAAATTTTTTGACGATGAATAGAATTTTATAAGTGGCTATAAAAGGATCCCATTTGTTCTCATTTTAAAATTAATGACTTAAATTGACAGTTAGAGCATATAGGAATTTGACTATTAAATGGATAGTTGAAATTGATGATAAATGTGACATTTAAATTCGATAGGGAAAATTTGAAATTTTTATACACTTATGAGATCGTCATTTAAAATTGATATTTAAATCGATATTGGCTTGCATATCAACTTTAGTTAAATACCACGACAATTGATTATTGTGTGATATGGTTGAATTGGTTGATTTGGATGTTAATTCATATTGTTATGGATGATATTGTTGATTTGCTGCATGTTGCTAGTGGTTTTGATATTTTCATGTTATCATGTCGTTATTACCACTGTTAATATGATTGATCACCTGGACATTTAAATTTGATATGAACGTTGAATATACTGGCTGATATGTGAATTTTGATGCATAGCTGACTACTTTAGCAGAATTGTGATTTTGTGATTTTATTGTCGTTCTACGAAAATCGAGTTAATTTACTGAATTTTTTTAAAAGCTTTAAAATCTAACCATCAGAAATTTATATATTATAAAGAATCTAATTTTATGAATCGAATTAAATCTATTTTCGGGAATTAACTTGAATTTCATTTATAAAAATTTAAATCCTAAATTTTATAATAATATTTTTTTTCTAGTGGAGCAATAAAAGGGTTTGAAAATTTTCCTATAAATTTAACAAATAAAAGAAAATGTTATAAGAAGGCCGATGTTGGAATCCAATCATTAAATGATTTTGATACATTTGAATTGGATTATTTTAAAATTCAAGCTATGGAAATGTTGGAATTCAAACTTGTTAAAAGAATTCGTGTAAGTAAATCAAATTTCAAATTTTGAAGTCATAATCGATATATGTTTTGAATTGTAGAAGTTGGATTATTTTAAGATTTGAATATTAAAATTTGAACATTGAAGTTAAATTGAGTGTATTGATATTAGACCCGAATTTATATGAACTGTAATGGCTTTGAAATGGGATTTGGATTGAAACTCGAGCCACTAAATTAAACCGTTTGTAATCGAAATCGAAGTTGATTTAAATTGAAATCGAAATTGAATTTGAAAGGAATTGAAGTGAAACATTAAAATCCAATTTATTTGTTAAGATTTTGGATCTGAGTCTAGAATTATTGGAAATGGAAAGATATAGTTCATTTTAAAACCATATTTCTCTTGATTTTGATTTGACTTACATGAGGATTCTTAGTCCCGACTCGAATATTTTGTTTTTCATTACGCTCGGGTCAAACCGAGTTTTTCAGTTATCGAAGCTAGTTATTTTGGAGGACGAAGACAAAGATTTGGTTTATCATATCTACTAGTATTTATTCCGCTGCACTATTTCATTTGTCTAAAAAATGTAACACTCTGATAATATTGTATAACCCTGATTTATGTTGAAAATTGAATTGCGTATATATATTATAAATAGCTTCGTGAACTATTTGTATGATTATTGTATTTTATCATTCCACTACGAGATTCTGTTGTTGTTTTCTTCTTTTCTTTTATTTAAACCCATTGATAATCTATCTTTAAAGCGGTTCGAGTGGACATGACTTGAACTGTTCAAAAGGTTGGGTCATCACAGTTGGTATCAGAGCTTTTGTTTAGCGTATACCTAAACCTATAGGATAATCTAATTGAATGTATATACGTATATGAGAGTGTTTTTGTTAGTGATATAAAAATATTTTGAAATTGACAAATGAAATGATTTTAACTTGGATTATATATAGAATATAAAAGAATGAATTCTATAAACTGATAAAATTATTCGTGAAGATGATGAATGGATGTTATTTCTTTGTTGATTGATTGTTTGATTAATATGGATGTACATATTATTATTTATTTATTGATGGTTACGCTCGGCCAGTTTATGAGCATCGGCTATTGGCTGTTGATTTGAGCATTTGACTATGTTTGGGCATTTTAGTTTTGAATTATATTAAAGTAGTTGAGAAACTATATGTTTTAACATAAATTTTGAAGTGAACACACACACACACACACACACACACACACACACACACACACACATATATATATATGAATTTCCCCCTGTTTCATGTTAAAGAGCAACTGATACCATTTGAAAGTGATATATGAAATATGTTTATCTAGATATGGTTAATAAACAAAAAAAAAACTATTCAAACTAGAAATTTGAGGGTTTGAATTCTTGGAGCTTTGAAATTGGTTTTTAAGATTCAAGAAATATATAATAGCATAATTTGAAATTATTTTCCAAATAGAAATGTTATGAATGTATTCGAAGTGATTTCATAAGGGATTTTCAAAAGATAAAAAAGAAATGGAAGTTCGAAAGTCACTTCTGCGATGGGAAATAATTTTGGTGATGACTACAGCATCATCGACATTCATTTTGAGTTTCAGAGTGGGGGAGGCCACTTTAGCAGTTTTGCTACTCGATTATTTAATGAAACCGATTTGATTCAAATCCCTAAAGTATGATTTGATATTCAGAAGAGATATGTATATATTTGTTTCAAACGATTGGAAATAAAACCCGGTGTTCAGTTCTAGAATTTTGGCTTGAATTATATAATGAACACATGTATCCCATGCATTAGGATTGTTTGAATGATTGATTGCTGATTTCCAAATTAAAATTGGAATTTGGTTTTTTTTTTTTTTTTACCATTTTGAATAGTCAAACACTTCTAAATTGATATTTAAATTTAAAGCTTAGTATTTTCAAAAGCATAAAGGTATAGTTTTATAACTCTTTAATTGAAAATAATAATAGGATCTAAACAAGTTTTAAATGTTACATATTTTGATAAAAATGGTGACATTATTTTGAATTATACTATGAAATTAGCTTTAAGATGTTTTAAATGAAAGAAGTTCAAGAAATGTTTTCGAACGCAGTAAATGTCTTATAAAAACTTATTTATTTGCAAAATGACTTTTAAAAGCAAATTTGATCCTATACAAATATGAAAAATAGTTTTGAAAGGTATATAATGGAATTTTTATTAAGAAGCAGTTTGTACCTAGTAAATGTTTATGAAAGAAAAAAGGATTTTGAAAAGAATTTGATTAGAAGGAAATTTAATTTTATCTGAATTTGATATAAATATAAAACGGAAGTTGTGAAAAACTATTGATCTGAAATTTGGAATTTTTTTTAAATTCGAATGATATTCGAATTGAAAAGGGAAAAATGAATGTTGAGATCGTATATGGATTTTAAACTGAATTAATGTATGAAAGTGGATTGATTTTGTAACGTCCCGCCTTTTCGCACGCTTTAAATCGACGATAAACCACACACGTCAGAATTAAACCATACAAAGGGCGGATTGTTATGGGGTAAATAAGAAAAGAAGAGAAAGAAAAAACAAAATAGAATCTTGTAGCGGAACGATAAAATATAATAATCAAATATACAGTTCATTAAGCTGTTTACAAAATATTTGATTACACTTACACAATGTATATCAGAGTTATACATACCAAAGATTATTAATAATGCAGCGGAATACAGTAGTGTAGTGGAATAATATAATATATAATAGTAATACAATCTTCGTCTTCGTCTTTCATAAATAAGGCCTTCAATTCCTGAAATACTTAGGCTGACCCGAGCGAATTGAAAAGACAAAACACTCGGGTCAGAACTAAAAGATCTTATGTAAGTTAAATCAACTGTACATAAATATGAGTGTAGTAACTTAAAAGATGCTCGGGATTCACATCTCCTAAGGATCCGTTAAACTATTTACTAATAGTAATATTTCGCTATTATAATAATATCTATAGTAAAATAAACTTACTTTTAAATGGCATTAAGGAGTGACCCAATATTCCCCTTAGCACATAATATGTTCCCATAGTCTATGCAGTAACGTAATCTCCCCCGTACTGGGCGTCGTCAGAGGGCACTCCATAGGTATGGTACAAAATCAAAATCGTATAAGGCGCGCTAGGGTAGATGACATGGCACAACTAGGCAATGCCAGGGTAGGTATACCACTTACGCTTCCGGACCGGTCGTAACGCATAACCGCATCTACCGCCCACCTCCAGCCACACCCCCAAATCAAAGAAATCAAAGTTGGCCACCGAATCAATCCAAAAGTCAGAGTATAATATCGAAGGGATGTGTCCAATAAAAGGTGCTACCTTCTTAGCCCATCAATCTCTCCTGTTTTAGCCACCTTATGCCAAATTACGGAAGTTGGGTCTACGTATTTACCTCAAAGGAAACGCCGCCACCATCCTACTTTA
Source organism: Allium cepa (assembly GCA_030765085.1). Lineage (NCBI taxonomy): Eukaryota > Viridiplantae > Streptophyta > Magnoliopsida > Asparagales > Amaryllidaceae > Allium > Allium cepa. The sequence continues at coordinate 325,354,259 of CM060939.1, forward strand.
TTCTGGAATCTCCACTGCGTACACGGTTGTTAAAGTGGTTTTTTCAGAGTTGGCAGAGAGTATGACAACTTCCAATCCCGGTCTCTTTAATAACCAACCGTTATTATAACACCGCGACCATTTTAAAATAATTTATACTTCAAAACCAAAATATAATATCCATTTCGAAACCATATAAATACGATATCATTTCCATTTCAAAACCAAATAATTATGATATCATTTACAAATCATAGCATTTCAAAGTTACAAAATTTCGAAACCAAAGACTTAAAACTATAATACTTCCAAAACGTAATACTTTGAAATTAATAATTTTGAAATATCACTTCCACCCATACATGGATTTAAATATTAAAATATTTTATAAAACAACCAGCCCCTTAAATTTCACCATCCATTCCAAAACAACCCGAATTTCTAAATTTTAAATTTAATATATTTAAAAGCTTAAATATTCAATATTTCAAAACCAGAATTTATAATTCATATACATACAAATTTCACTTTTACTATTTAGTTTTGAAATATTTGCTTACTAGGACCAATATCCTTTAAATAAAATTTCAAACTTCGAAACTGAATATTCCTCAATTTATTCACTTAATCACCTTAAACCTGAATTAAGTTATAAAACCATATTCTTTTAAAATCTCCATTTCAAATAAGTTCCAAATGGATTCTTATTAAATACAATTCTTAATTAGATAAAATATCAATAAATTTCAAAACTATCTTCTCAACCTTGATTTATAAAAATCAATATAAACTCTATATTAAAATATAATTTAAATAAATACTTATCCATATTATATTTAATAAAATCAACTTTATTATTAAACTTATTTAACACTTTTAAAAAATTATTCATAGCTTAAAACCAAGAACTTAAATATATAAAAAAATCACAGTTATAAAATATACAAATCATACATTTCTTTACAAAACCATAGAAATCATTTTAAAATATTTTTATATATAGACTACGGTGTCTGTATAAAATTTTCTATCGTATGATCAAGTGATACGGATATTTATCATTTCAATCCGTAATTTAAAATAAAAAAATGGTTATATATCATTTCAAACCGCAATCCCGAATCAAAGATAACAAATAAAGAACTTACATATTATAATGATATAAAATAAACATCCATTCATCCATCAACAGATCACACATCCATCACAATCATCAGCCAAACAATCAATCCATATCAATAGATAACTGATAATATATAACAGGTATTTAACTGGCAGTTATATTTAATAATAAATTGAATAATAATTCAGTTTAAAATAAATGCAATTTACTGAGATGATGACTAAAAATATACAAAACAATCATAAATAAATTCATAATCACAACATAAATTAAATTTGACGAACATAAGAAATTTTAGAAGTTGTGAGTGGGTTAAAACACTTACCTTTCGAATTTTAATTGAATTTATATCCAATTTAAATCCAAAATTTTAATAGCCTTAGAATTCCTCCAAACGAGTGCCAGAATGTCCGAAATTCCAATACGAACCTAGCAGAAAAAACCGCGTGTGAAACGGAGTTCGTATACGAAAGTTATATCAGTTAGACGTTTAGAAGTTTAATTAAAATAAAATAAATAGATAAAACAAAAGCAAACTCACCACTAGACACGTCAGCTTCTTCAAGCCATTCATCACGTACAGAACCCTAAGGAACGACCCAATATTGCACGCTACTGCACAGTATAACGCGCACTCGAACAGTACAGCCGCCGCCTCGTCATCGTGAACCGCCGCACAACCCCGTCGCCGTCCAAGGCTCTCCACCACGCCGATCATCCTCATGACCATCACAGTAGCCATCTCGCTACCGAAAGCACGCAGCCGCCACCCCTATCCCAAAACCTAATCGAAAATCCACCTCGATCAAACCGTTGAAACTCCAAACGAACACCGCCGATGCTTTCCACTCGAGACTCTCCACAGCCTGGTATCATCCATTCGAGGATCCGTCGTCGTTGATTGGAACCATATGGACGGCTGAAAATTAATCGTTAATTTCTAAGCAACAGGTGATTCAAATCCAAAATCAATCTGCAGATCTGAGATGCGTATATCGAGAGCTTCGATATATAATTTTTCTGAATTTTTTTGAGGAGTTTGAAATTTCACTTTGATTTTAGAATTGCAATTGATATTAGGTATTTGTCTGCCATTGAAATAAGGAGGTGAAAGAAATTGTACGTGCAGACAAATAAAAAATAAAGGTAGGCTAGGGTTTATAACAGGATATTTATTGGTAGGGTTGAAATAGAATGGATCGGATCGATTGCATGTACGCACTGGATGATATATGGCCCGGAAAGCCCGTTTCGACTCCGGAACGAAATTGGTCAACCCGTACATCAAAATAGATGTTTTAAAATATTTTAAAAGCAATGGAAAAGTTTTCTAGTCCAAATTCCATCATATGAAGAAGTTATGCTAAAGTCAATATTTTTCAAATTGATTTCAATTGATTTCAATTTCATTGATTTCAAGGCGTTTCGAGTCCGTACGATCAAATGACAAGTCCGATCGCAACGAAACTTGAAATCCTATAATAATTCGCCGTTACGGATCTGATGAAAATGGTTTTGTCAAAATCCGAGTCAGTGGCCAAAATGGCTATTTTTACATTAATTAAATAAACTAATAATTAATTAATTAAATCGCCATTTAATTCAAATTCCAAAATTCATAAATTTTATCATCTTAGATTACTTTAGTAATTTATAACCCTTTGTAACACATTCCCATATCAATTTAAAGTCAACCGATTCCTAACTATAGTGTTTAACTTAAATTTCCATAAATTCAATAATTATACATTAAATTTCAAATAAACCATCTTCTTAACCTATCTAGTTATTCATCTGATTTCATTTTACGATATAATTATCATGGTTTATACCATAGTGCATTAATATCCCTATTTTATCTTAATTTCAAAAAATGTAGTAATTAATTTCATTCACAATAAACTCGATTAATTATAATTTATTCCAAAAATTAACTTGATTTAACTTCAATCCTTTTTGTCTAATCAACTATTATTCAATAAAAAAAGATAATGTAATGCCCCGCCTTTCCATACGCTTTAAATCGACGATAAACCACACACGTCAGACTTAAAGTGTACAGAAGGGCTGATTGTTATGAAGTAAATAAGAAAAAGATGAGAAAGAAAAAGAAACAAAATAGAATCTTGCAGCGGAACAATAAACTATAATAATCAAATATACAGTTCATGAATCTGTTTCACAAAATATTTGAATTTACTTATACAATACATATCAGAGTACACATACCAGAGAAGAATAATTAATGCAGCGGAACTAAATGGTGTAGTGGAGTAATATAGTAGATAATTGTACTACAAATCTTCATCTTCGTCCTCTAAAATCTTCAAATCCTGAAACGCTCGGACTGACCCGAACGAATTGAAAGGACAAAACACTCGAGTCGGAACTAAAATATCTTATGTGAGTTAAAACAATAGAAATAAATATAAGTGCAATAATTTAAGAGATGCTCGGGATTGACATCTCCTAAAGATCCGTTAAACTCTTTACTATGTAGTAATATTTTGCTATTATAATAACGTCTATTTGTAAAATAAACTTGTGTAACAGCCCGAAGTTTTAACAAGTATTTTTCACTTTTAATTATAAAACTTTGGAGGTTTATTATATAAAAATCTAAATTTTGAATTGATTTAAAGAATTGCCAAAAATTTTAAATAAATAATGAGATCTCTGAAATTTTGATGTGGTTAAGAATTAACTTTAATTGAAAATTTGGGATTTTTGTTGAAGGTGGTAAATAACTTAATTTCTAGCAAAATCATGTTTTAAGTAAGAAATAAGATTTGAAAAAAATTTAGTGTATAAATAAACTGTTTAATTACGCGTTTAAAAGGCGCATTATTGATGGAACATTTTTAACGTATATTTACTACATAAGAGAACGCGTAAATTTAAAAGTGTTACTTTTATTATGAAACTGGGCGTGTGTTTGATTTAATTATTGCGTCGGTTTTTCATGCGTCTAAATTTCTTACCTTGGATGTAAATAATCAAATAAAATAAATCAGTAGACATGCATTTTTAAGTGGGAAAGGAATAAATTTTCTTTCCGTTGACTCCACATATTTAATAAATAAAACCCATTGATTTTTCAATAGTTCAAATCAAATATTCTTTTCCGTTTCTTTACTCTAAGAATAAACACTTTTCTTTGTTCAATTTTATAAAACGTTCGCCAATTTTTCATTTTTCTGTACCGTTAAAACAACACAATAATTTTACCTTAGCTATAAATGGATTATATACTTTTTAAAAATAAATAATTTATACTACTTATATACATTTTAGTAATAGATTTCTTGGTAAATGGTAAATGAACTAAAAAAATCCCAATGTAAACAAATCATATTTTTAAGTAATAAATTTCAAAATTTATGTATAAATAAACTCTTTAATTACGCGTTTAAAAGGCGCGTTATTTGATGGAATAAATAACGTATATATGAGAAAACGTATAAAATTTAAATCCGTTATTTTCGTTATATTTTGTGCATAAGCAATTGCGTCTGTTGTACGCATTCTAAAGATACCCTCTTTAGTATTTACACGTCGCTCAACATTATTCTTTTGGTCAAATTTTCCATTTCCGTTTTAAGTGCAAATTGATTGCTTGCCATTTTATGTTCTCCTTAATTCACTAAATCTACACTGGTAATAAAATTTATTAATCACTATAATTTTAAGTTCCATACTTTCCTTACCTCTCGTGTGAAATTGATAGAAAAAATATTCAATAGGCTGATACAAAATCAACGCAACAAGGTAATTGTAAAAAAAAAAATCTTGCCTTTAACTTCTCATCTAAATCAATGCATTTTCTTCCTTAAATTTTGCACGTATGAATGTTCACTAATAAAAGAAAATTCCCCTTGATTTATGCATGCCGTGATTTGCACCATCCGTTTTTGCTGCAACTATTTTAATTTAGTATAAAATCTTTGAATAAAGTAACGTTCAAATCTAATATTATTGTCGTTTCCTCCGATATCAACGCTAGTTTCTTCTCATTATTAAACACGTTCGTAAATTGTTCAAATTCCATTCCATTCAAAGAAAAAATTTAATTGCTTGCCGTTTCTTTCGCTTATTAATTCTTGCTAACTGCAATTATTTGCTCCAATGATTCTTGTCGTTTCTTTTTATTTATCAAAGCATTCTTTTCTTAATATTTTCAAACGAGAACAATGCATGCCACTCAAAAAACAAATTTTATTATTTCTTGCATTTTTTTAACCAATGCAGTTTGCATCTTTTAATCAGACATGTTTAAAATGGTTATTTCTTGCCTTTGACCTCTTCCACATAAATCTATGCATTTAATTCTGTAACGACCCAGAATTTTTATTAATTAAAATTTGAATATTTAATTAATTTTAAATATAAATAAGTGAAATTTAAAAGTCGAATAAATTTTATTTCGAATAATTGGATTTAATTGAATAATTTAAATCGATAATATAATAGTGAAAATACAGAAATAATTGAAAATTGAGTTAAATATGATTGAAAATGATTTGTAAAATTTTATTTTATCATATTGGAGTTAGAACGATATTTTAGAACTTTTAAAATCGAATTAAAAGTTAATTTCTGAAAATTGAATATTTTAATATTTAATCGACTAGTGAAAATAGCCAATTTTTGAACAGTCTCAGAATTGGACGAAACCAGTTCCATTGGATCCGTAATAGTTTGTTATTATCGGATTTCAATTTTCGTAGCAATCGGAGTTATCGTTTCATCGTGGCAGCTCGAAACGCATCGAAATTGTTTTTAATATTAATTTGGCGAGTTAAAATAGTCATTTTTCAAACAGTCTCGGATTTTGACGAAACCAGTTTCATCGGATCCGCAATGTGATATTATTGTAAGGTTTAAAATTTCGTGTCAATCGGATTTACCGTTTGTCCGGTGCAATGTGACGCCCCACCTCTATACCCACGCTAGCCAAGAACATTACGGTGAATGCTGTCAACTAGCACGGAGAATAAGGATGTTGAGGAGCGACCATCCGTGTAATTGCTTTGTGTGAGCATCGATGTGTCAGATAGTATACATGCATTTCTTTATCAAGAGGGAAATCCGACATACCGACACAAACTCAAAGCTACTACACAGTGGCTATAATAATCTTCGGAAACAAATATAGAAATAAACATAACATAAATCAGTCACAGATAATTCATATCACAAAGGCGGAAATAGATATGAATATTACACATGAAAGTGTACATCAGAGTAGTGGTCAAAAAGATCCACAATAATACAAAGGAATAGATGCAAGTACTAGACAAAAATATGTATACATCAAGGAGTCTGTATCTCAAATGTATACAACAAAAACTACCAAACTAGAGTAGTTAGCCAAAAGTCAGAAGATGGTTCCAGATAGGAAGCCATGAGGAAGCACCTGTAAAATCTCAGTCTGACCCGAGTATTATTTAATAAGAAAATAATAAACGGATCAGTCTAGCCATAAATATCAGATAACATGATATAGAATTAAGAGATATGGCATAAACATATAATAATCACAATGCCAAGCTGTGATAAATAAGTAATTGAAAATCAATAAGAGATTAATCAATATCACAATAATCTACTCAAGATAAACAGGAATGTCATACTCCTAATTTCATTCACCAAGCCACAATAAATGACATATATATCAATGCCAATCGTAAAAGTTGGTGAAACATAAATTTCAGAATTCAACACACGAAATCCAGAAATCACAATCAAAGGGGACAACGACGTCGTACAGCGAGACATCCGATGAACCAAAGCACAATCAAAGGGCCCAACGACGTCGTACAGGGAGACATCCGATGAACCAAATCACAATCAAAGGGAACAACGACGTCGTACAGCGAGACGTCCGATGAACCAAAACACAATCAAAGGGAACAACGACGTCGTACAGCGAGACATCCGATGAACCAAATCACAATCAAAGGGAACAACGACGTCGTACAGCGAGACATCCGATGAACCAAAACACAATCAAAGGGAACAACGACGTCGTACAGCGAGACATCCGATGAACCAAATCACAATCAAAGGGAACAACGACGTCATACAGCGAGACATCCGATGAACCAAAATCTCTAAGACATTGCTCAATGCTAGTCTAAAACATAAAATGATCGTCATGATCAAAGAGAAGTGTCGATTACAGTAAGCTAGTAAATATATGAGCTTAGCTTCATGTCCCATAACCACTAGCTTAACTTAAATATTTACGAACAAATTGTAGATCTCCACTAGAAAATTGTCACAAGAGTTTCAATCGAACAAGTCCAAGAATTAACCGACGAAGTAAACGCAAGCGTTTCATACCACTCGTTTTACTAAGCCGTTTAAATAGATTTCTCATACGAGTGAGGTAAAGGTTTGTATATACTAATAGATTGGAAAACGGTTTACGAAAAGATCTTTGTTATTGAAAATAGAGTTGAAATCGTTTTGATGAAAGAGTTTTGATATTTACTACTAGTATTGAAACCTTTATATTATTAAAGTGACAAATCACAAAGAAGATTGTAAGAACAATCAATCAGTAAAATTCACATTCGAAGACGTGAATAAAATCCAAAGAAACCAATAAAGAATCCATCGAAATGGATATTCAAAAATCCCTAAAAAGGAGTCATCAAAGTCATAATAAATGATAACAACAAATAGGATCATCACGAATCGATTTAAATTAGAATTCTCAAGCAAATAGGCAAATAGGCAAAATAGTGCTGATTCAGACGTCTGAAATCAAGGATTCAGACGTCTGAATCTGGAAAATAAATATTTTCCAAAGACAGAATTCAGATGTCTGAATCCTTGGATCCAGACGTCTGAAATAGGCACTTTTTAGCCTATTTCCTTTCTGTTTCCAAATGAACCAATTCAAACGTCTGAAACCATATATTCAGACGTCTGAATCTGGGAATAGAAATCTTCCTAGAACAATATTCAGACGTCTGAATATTACGTTTCAGACGTCTGAATGAAGGGTTCAGGGCATTCCCTGAACCTAGGCCAAAAATGGCCAAGCGAATATCGGAAACGATCGATCGAGCAAATGGCGATGACTAAGGAATTACGTCGAACGACAACCCAGCCTAAATGGCTCTTCGATACGCCTCAAATATCAATGTCCAAATATCCATAATAGGATTTTCATAAATTAGACCAAAACACCAAAAATTGGAATATACACAAAATCAATCCAAACCAAAATCAGTTGCACACGAATAAACGTTAGGAATTCATACCTAACAATCGAAGATAATTATAGACAAAGATGTGAGATAAAAATCTCACCTTTGAACCCAAATCAATGAAGTAGAAGCTTTAAGACAAGCTAAGATCAATTCCTCTTCAATAGCAACTCAAGAAGCTTCAATCTAAGCTTAAAAGAGAAACATTTCCTAAATTAGGTTTAGGAAATTTCTGAAATCAAAGAGAGAATGAGTTGGAGAAGAAGAAGGAGATGCTTACCAATGGGTTCTCTTGAGTTTGGAGCTAGAAGATGGATTTGCTAATGGAAACTAGGGCTTAGGATTTCCTAATTCTTTTTCTCTTCCCCCATTTTTGATGAAGCTTGAATGTATAAGGAAATTATGAAGGAATGAAGAGGATAAGGGGTTGGGACTGAATACATAAGTGGGGTTATTGGGCTCAGCCCAAACCAAAGCCCTAAGTGAAAAAGTGGCAAAAATCAACTATCTCCAAACATATCGAAGTTTATACTCAAAAAGGTCGCAAACGTTATTTTGAACTCAATGGGGGTGGTCTCGAGTCCCAATTCGACTGTTTGCAAAAAGTAGCTTTTCGGACCAAAATCCGACGAACGATAAAATATTTAAATAAAATATTTAAATATAAAATCGATAAATATGCGGGTGTTACAGACTCCCCTCCTTAAAGAAATTGCGTCCTCGCAATACTTAAGAAGAAAATAAGAAGTAACAACCATAGAAGCATATTAACACAAAAGAAAATTGAAATAAGAAGTTCACCACAAAGAGCATGAAAGAGTTAGCACGAACGGGATCGCTCGATGAATTCTCTAGATTCCCAAGAGTAATCCCTAGGATTTGAGAACCATTGAACTCTCACAAGAAGAACATCTTTATTTCGAAGTCGTTTGAGCTTCGAAGCAATAATTCGAAATAGGATGTTGCTCAAAAATCAAATCTGGTGAAACTTCAATTTCCACAATATCACCAGGCTCAAGAATGAAAACCGGAATCCCTAAGGCATTTCCGTATATAAAAGACGTGGCGAACGTCAAGAATAGCAGAAAATTGAGCTGGTGCAACGACGTAGTATAATAACAGTACGCCGAGGAACCAGAAACTCAAATAATTTGGAACATCAGCGTAGTACAAAAACGGTACGCCCAATGAACCGATAAACCGGAACAACGATGTAGTATAATAACAGTACATCCGATGAACCGAACACCATAAAAGAACATCGGACGCTAGTCTATAAAAGAGATGAGATGAAACTCAGTAAAACGAAGTACATCAAAACGTCCGATGAACTTGATAAAAAGATAATTCCATTCAGACAACATCAAAGAATCAACCACTTGTTGCTTACGACAAAGCGCATTGGCAACACGATTTCCCTTCCAGGAATAAAAAGAATATCAAGATCATAAGATGCCAGGAACTCGGGTAAACATGAAGTTCCTTATGAGAAAATAAATATTCCAAAGATTTTATGATCGAGGTGGAGAAGAAATTTCTCCCCCAAAGATGATGATGTCAAACTCTAAAAGCGAAAACAATAACCGCGAGCACTAGATCATGAGTGGTATACCTAGCCTCAATCGGCTTTTAATGATTTAAAAGCACACGAGATAGCACGTTCTCCTTTGCAAGAGAACGGCATCCAAACCAATACGACTAGTATCGGTACAAATAGCAAAGTCTTGGTTCCCCTCCAGGAATCACAAGAATAAGAGTATCGAAAAGAAAGAATTTCTTTTAAATAATCTTCTTTCCTGAAAAGTTAAAACTTTCAACTTACATTTATCATTATGTAATAATCTTTCTAGAAAAATTTACTATTTTCAAGTTAATATACTGTGTCTGATTGTCTCATCAAAGCGTTTAGGAAATTCCTATCGATAACGTTGATCAAGCGCATCGACCAAAATTCTTAAAACACTAAATGGGCAATACAATCACAAAATCATCTTCTATATAATAAATATGTTTGTCAAAAACCTTTAAGAATATTCTTTGTTCGTTTTAAGAACAAAAATCCGGTTATACTTCTAAATAAATCTTATGAAAAAGATTTTGCAAAATTTTAAATTGCTATTTTCATCCAAAAATCAATAAATAAAAGAATGGTCTCATCGAAATATTCATAGAATATTTGATATATAAAATGGATGAAATAAGCTGGACAAATTGAATGACAAAATAAGTCATTTATTAGAATCATAACGAGTGCGGAATGCGGTAAATGGAATGCTAACTCCCGCGACTCGTAGCAAATGAAATCGATGGCAAGGTCGAGCTGAAAAGACCTTAACACCACACAAGATATTGCTTAGGTGATAATCCTAAGACAAGCTCAAAAATACTGGAAAATTTCTCTAACTACATGAATGAGAGAAACAACACTTTCCTTATAAGTGGGCTTAAGGAATAAAATGATGCCATCAAGTTGGAATCAAAATCATAAAGGAAAAATAGAAATTTGCTTAACAGATTGAAAATGTCGAAGAGGAATAGTCCACACGAGAAAATAGGATATAGGCTTCACAATGATTAAGCCAATCCTTACAAAAATCAATTCCGAAGCCTAAGTAAAAATATCGGCTCGGAAAGATAAATCACATAAAATAATTTCGACATCAATAAAAAGCAAATTGAGTGTTGCGGATCAACCATCCGGATTCGCAGCTCTCAAGGAAGTCATCAAGCCCAAAATATCCAAAAAAAAGAATCGACAAGTTCTTTTGATATAAAATAGATGAAACCCATATCAAAAGAACTCAAATAAGAAGATCACAAAATAAATGTAATCAAGGATTAAATGAGAAATACCTTGTCCACGAGAAGTGTTACCAGGAGCTTGAACTACATTGAGCTTTCCCTCCTTCCTACTTTGAAGTACGGGACATGCAGTTATATGGTGACCCGAATTTTTGCAATAGCGACAACAAAGAGTGTTCGGACACTCCCTTGCATAGTGGTCCGTGGAACCACAATTGTAGCATTGTCCATGACTAGAGGTAGGTGCTTTTGCTACCGGGGTTTCTTGCCTCCCTTTCTTGATGGGATTGGGGCCTTTGAATTTGATAGGCCTCTTTAAGTTATTGTCGAAGTTCCGTTGGGCACGCACAACTTCAACATCACCTTCATTATCGGCCTCTTCAAGGCGAAGAGCGATATCAATAAGCTGATCAAATGAAACTTCAAGTTTCAGAAGTAATGGCTTCTTAAGATTCTTATTCAAGCCATAAACAAATCTCTGATTTTTCTTCAATGGGGTATTAATGTACTCAACCCCGTATTTGGACAGAGATTCGAAGGATGCGAAATAGTCTGTCACAGAAGATTCACCTTGAACAAGGTCAATAAAACGCCGGGCCAAAGTTACTTTTTCAGCCTCCGGCACAAATTTCAATTCGAATCTTTCCCGGAATTGCTCCCAAGTAAGATCCACTTCGATAATTTCCGAACTCAAGAGCTCATACCAATCTAACGCTCTTTCTTGGAGCATGCTAGAAGCCACATGGACTCGATGTAGATCAACAAGGTTCATGCGAGAAAAGATGCGATCGCATGATTTGAGCCAAGCCTGAATTTCTATAACACTCTCGGATCCTTTGAATGGCCTTCCACCCAAATCGGTGTAGTCTCTGCACAAGCGTGCAAAACCGGATCTAGGATGAGTCGGCTCTCGAGTGGGACCGGCTGCTTGAGCGTTCTTAACAAGATCTAGAAGTTGCTGGGCAGACATAAATACTCCATCCTGAGGAGAAGCACTAGATTGACCGGCGCTGGGACGGCCTGGTCTAACCATTTATCTTCTTTAAGAAAGAAAGAAAGAAGAGGAAAAAGTTATTCTCAAAATAAATATCAAGCAATCTTGATAGATAAAACAAGGAATCATAAAAGAAAATAGGATAGGACGGTACGAAGACCCGAATAAAATCCTAAAGCACGAATCCTAAGATGGACTTAGGACGATGATCTTTGTTATAATATTCCATATTGTTCCGAAGTTTGGCTCTGATACCAAGCTGTGACGCCCCACCTCTATACCCACGCTAGCCAAGAACATTACGGTGAATGCTGTCAACTAGCACGGAGAATAAGGCCGTTGAGGAGCGACCATCCGTGTAATTGCTTTGCGCGAGCATCGATATGTTAGATAGTATACATGCATTTCTTTATCAAGAGGGAAATCCGACATACCGACACAAACTCAAAGCTACTACACAGTGGCTATAATAATCTTCGGAAACAAATATAGAAATAAACATAACATAAATCAGTCACAGATAATTCATATTACAAAGGCGGAAATAGATATGAAAATTACACATGAAAGTGTACATCAGAGTAGTGGTCAAAAAGATCTACAATAATACAAAGGAATAGATGCAAGTGCTAGACAAAAATATGTATACATCAAGGAGTCTGTAACTCAAATGTATACAACAAAAACTACCAAACTAGAGTAGTTAGCCAAAAGTCAGAAGATGGTTCCAGATAGGAAGCCATGAGGAAGCACCTGTAAAATCTCAGTCTGACCTGAGTATTATTTAATAAGAAAATAATAAACGGATCAGTCTAGCTATAAATATCAGATAACATGATATAGAATTAAGAGATATGGCATAAACATATAATAATCACAATGCCAAGCTGTGATAAATAAGTAATTGAAAATCAACAAGAGATTAATCAATATCACAATAATCTACTCAAGATAAACAGGAATGTCATACTCCTAATTTCATTCACCAAGCCACAATAAATGACATATATATCAATGCCAATCGTAAAAGTTGGTGAAACATAAATTTCAGAATTCAACACACGAAATCCAGAAATCACAATCAAAGGGGACAACGACGTCGTACAGCGAGACATCCGATGAACCAAAGCACAATCAAAGGGCACAACGACGTCGTACAGTGAGACATCCGATGAACCAAATCACAATCAAAGGGAACAACGACGTCGTACAGCGAGACATCCGATGAACCAAAACACAATCAAAGGGAACAACGACGTCGTACAGCGAGACATCCGATGAACCAAATCACAATCAAAGGGAACAACGACATCGTACAGCAAGACATCCGATGAACCAAAACACAATCAAAGGGAACAACGACGTCGTACAGCGAGACATTCGATGAACCAAATCACAATCAAAGGGAACAACGACGTCGTACAGCGAGACATCCGATGAACCAAAACACAATCAAAGGGAACAACGACGTCGTACAGCGAGACATCCGATGAACCAAAACACAATCAAAGGGAACAACGACGTCGTACAGCGAGACATCCGATGAACCAAATCACAATCAAAGGGAACAACGACGTCGTACAGCGAGACATCCGATGAACCAAAATCTCTAAGACATTGCTCAATGCTAGTCTAAAACATAAAATGATCGTCATGATCAAAGAGAAGTGTCGATTACAGTATGCTAGTAAATATATGAGCTTAGCTTCATGTCCCATAACCACTAGCTTAACTTAAATATTTACGAACAAATTGTAGATCTCCACTAGAAAATTGTCACAAGAGTTTCAATCGAACAAGTCCAAGAATTAACCGACGAAGTAAACGCAAGCGTTTCATACCATTTGTTTTACTAAGCCGTTTAAATAGATTTCTCATACGAGTGAGGTAAAGGTTTGTATATACTAATAGATTGGAAAACGGTTTACGAAAAGATCTTTGTTATTGAAAATAGAGTTGAAATCGTTTTGATGAAAGAGTTTTGATATTTACTACTAGTATTGAAACCTCTATATTTTTAAAGTGACAAATCACAAAGAAGATTGTAAGAACAATCAAACAGTAAAATTCACATTCGAAGACGTGAATAAAATCCAAAGATACCAATAAAGAATCCATCAAAATGGATATTCAAAAATCCCTAAAAAGGAGTCATCAAAGTCATAATAAATGATAACAACAAATAGGATCATCACGAAACGATTTAAATTGGAATTCTCAAGCAAATAGGCAAATAGGCAAAATAGTGCTGATTCAGACGTCTGAAATCAAGGATTCAGACGTCTGAATCTGGAAAATAAATATTTTCCAAAGACAGAATTCAGACTTCTGAATCCTTGGATCCAGACATCTGAAATAGGCACTTTTTAGCCTATTTCCTTTCTGGTTCCAAATGAACCAATTCAGACATCTGAAACCATATATTCAGACGTTTGAATCTGGGAATAGAAATCTTCCCAGAACAATATTCAGACGTCTGAATATTACGTTTCAGACGTCTGAATGAAGGGTCCAGGGCATTCCCTGGAGCTAGGCCAAAAATGGCCAAGCGAATATCGAAAACGATCGATCGAGCAAATGGCAATGACTAAGGAATTACGTCGAACGACAACCCAGCCTAAACGGCTCTTCGATACGCCTCAAATATCAATGTCCAAATATCCATAATAGGATTTTCATAAATTAGACCAAAACACCAAAAATTGGAATATACACAAAATCAATCCAAACCAAAATCAATTGCACACGAATAAACGTTAGGAATTCATACCTAACAATCGAAGATAATTATAGACAAAGATGTGAGATAAAAATCTCACCTTTGAACCCAAATCAATGAAGTAGAAGCTTTAAGACAAGCTAAGATCAATTCCTCTTCAATAGCAACTCAAGAAGCTTCAATCTAAGCTTAAAAGAGAAACATTTCCTAAATTAGGTTTAGGAAATTTCTGAAATCAAAGAGAGAATGAGTTGGAGAAGAAGAAGGAGATGTTTACCAATGGGTTCTCTTGAGTTTGGAGCTAGAAGATGGATTTGCTAATAGAAACTAGGGCTTAGGATTTCCTAATTCTTTTTCTCTTCCCCCATTTTTGATGAAGCTTGAATGTATAAGGAAATTATGAAGGAATGAAGAGGATAAGGGGTTGGGACTGAATACATAAGTGGGGTTATTGGGCTCAGCCCAAACCAAAGCCCTAAGTGAAAAAGTGGCAAAAATCAACTATCTCCAAACATATCGAAGTTTATACTCAAAAAGGTCGCAAACGTTATTTTGAACTCAATGGGGGTGGTCTCGAGTCCCAATTTGACTGTTTGCAAAAAGTAGCTTTTCGGACCAAAATCCGACGAACGATAAAATATTTAAATATAAAATCGATAAATATGCGGGTTGTTACATGCAAGCTAAAACGCCTAGAAAATCGTTTAATCGGTTTAATTTTAAATCGAACGTTTATTGCCATAACTCGCACAAATGACCGAATTAGCTTCCGAAACCTGTTCCATTGTGTCCGGAACGAGGAGTAAACCCTAGAAATGCTGGTCACCACGCGTAAATCGGAGTTTAGAAAACCCGGATGAATAGTGTTCAATAATTTCCTATAAATAGACCTCAAATTCACAAAAAAAAACCCTAACCCTATCAATGGTCGGCCGCCACTTATGCAACCAACGGCCAGAAAACAACAATCTTCTCCCCTTAATTTCTTTAAATCCATTCAGTATTTTTGAAAACTTTCAACTAGCAAATCGAAGAGATCCTGAGGGCTACGAATCCATACGGCTATGTTGGTTTATAGTCGACGAAATTGACCAGAAAGTGACCACGAAGTCACCGTGTTTCGCATGGAAATCGAGGGGATGGGGGGCGATCTGGACGTGCGGTCGGCGGCCGTGGGGTGGCATAGTGATGGCGCTTCGATTGGTGAGGAGATGATCGGGTTTCGTCGTCGTTTGGGGGGTGCGTTTCTTAACCCTAGCAATGAAAATGGGTTCGACATATTACTAGAACGTGCGTACGTGAAAAGGAGGAAGAAGCAAAGGACGGTGGAGATTGCAAAGGGCTTGGATCCTAGGGCTGTGGCAAGTTAGGGTTTTAAATATAAATATATGTTGTAAATTATGAATATAAAATTCGTATTAACTTTGAAAATCATATTTTTTTTTCCATACGAGGTCGAAAACGCGCGAAACCAGTTGCGTTGGAATCGTATGGAAAAGCACTACGATATGGAATTGGATTGGAGTCGTTTGGAGTTAGTGAGAATTTCGGGTAAAATTAAACGTCCGTTTAATTTTATTCGAAATAAATCGCTAAAACGAAATTGAAATCAAGGTGAGAACTTCTCACTCAATCGAATAGTTTCGATTTTAATTTTAAATAGTTATATTTAAAATTCTTGAATGTATGTTTGAATGATGATTGTTATCTATTGACTGTTAAAATATACATTATGCGCCGTTAGTAAGCGGATGTTATTTATTAAAAACATATACCGTGAATATTTCATAAACAGTGAAATTGGTATTATATATAATAGCAATATATATATATATATATATATATATATATATATATATATATATATATATATATATATATTGGCATATGTATATATTGCAGTTGTTGATTTCCCGCATTGTATAGCGGATGAGACCCTATTGCGCCGTCTATTAAGCGGATAATATTTTAAATCCCATATACCGTGATAATTCCGTACTGGAACGGAATTGGTATTGTGCTAACATCTTTGGATGCAGGAAAACAGGTTGGAGGGATCCAACTGGATTCCTCAACAGTATTTATTTGATTTTAGATGTTTTGATATTTGATGGGTGATCATATCGATATATGATGTCGTTGTTGTCGTGATTGTCTATTTGGTATGTAGCATCATTGGACCAAATTTTGGAATTTTAAAAGGATTTTAAAGTGATTTTTTGAAAGTATATGTTTATAAAATATTTTTGGAATTGATCCATTTTAGATGAATAAACGTTATAATTTTTAATGTTATAAAAATTTTGGATTTTGAGAAAAATAGTCAAAAGTTGATTTTTGAAAATATGAGGGTAATGATTTTATAAAATAGTTTAAATTGGGATTTTTGAATCTATTATAAAAAGTTGAAATATAGGATTTATAAAATTTGATTATTTTATAAATCAAAATGGTGAAATTATAAAGGTGATTAAAGATGTTTTAAAAGAATAATAGTATAAATTGATTTATATAAGAAATTTATAAGATTGATATTTATAAATTAAAGCATTTGAATTATAAAACGAGTTTTTTTAAGTGTTAGAATGAATTGTGAATGAATTTCATAAATGAATGAAATTTATAGAATTATAAACGGTGAAGTTAGAAATGGAATTTTATAAACGGTGGGTTTATAAAATTTGTAAAGTTATTAAAGGAATAGATTTGGGTAAATAAATGAATCTTATAAGTTATAAGATTTATAATTTGGAAAGTCTTAAAAAGAACGATTTTGTAAAATAATCGTTTTATAAGCATTTAACTTATAATATGAACTTTTAGTATATCATTGTGATATGAAATTGAATAGGTTAATAAAGGAGATTTATAAAGGAAGTAGTTATAAAATAAATAGAAGTGGAATTTATAAACATTGTTTTATAAATTCGCAAACGACTTATTTTGATAAGTAAATTGTTATAACTTATTTATGGAGTTTTATTCACGTTTTAGACGGTGAATAATCCTTTAAGATAAAATATATAGAAATGATGAAATTTGTTAACGTAGTATATTCACGTTTTTGAATAGTGAATAATATGTTAAAGAAAATGTTTTGGATGTGATATTTTAAATAGAATTAAAACGATCTAACGATGTTTTAAAATGTGTTGAGATTGGAAACCATAGATTTCAACATTTATTGTTGAAATAGACGTTTTCGAGAAATAAAAGGAAATGGTGGCCTATAACACTGTTGTTACAGTAAATTATTTCCGAAAGGAAATGTTTTGTATAGTATTAGGATTTATATATCTATTTTAATTTCGAATCTCTATACTAGTGATTTTGGGTTGTCGTAACGATGTTTTACGTTACATTCATTTTGGCCCAAATAAATATGTTTAAGAGAATGATTTCCTTAAAGAATGAAATATATACTTAATCTCGATTTAAGTATATTGAATATTTTCCAATGGTTGAAAATAAATAGATTTGTGAATTACTTATTAATAAATAAGTATGGAAATGTTTTCCAATATAAAGTGAATATTTTGAGAATTTATCTTTTTGAAGATAAATTGAAAATGAATAATTGAAATCGTATATTCGTAGATATTTTGGAATGTAAATTCACTATGGAATTTATAAAAGAAAGTGGAATTTGTTTAAAAATAAATATTGATTTATTTTTGAGGTATTGAAATTTTATATCTTGTAAATATATTTTTGGGAAATAAATAATTTGGAAAATTATTTGGAATCTGGTGATGTTGTGCATATCAATTGATAGTTTAATAACCGACTATCAATATTTTGAAAGGTATTTGTTGTGATTTGCTTGAATTTGAATGCTACACTATTTTTTTTAAATTATTGCGCTCGTTATTCGGATTACCCATTCCGAATAGTGATACGACGTAATGGATTGCATTTGATGACCGGTGTTGAAGACCGGGTATTTGCGAGAGCGATAGGATGACCTGTCGATTGACTCTGCACCGAGTTGCTCCGGTATAGAGTTCTCCATATGTGATGGGGAATCCGGTCAGGATTGTGGATATCCGGATTGCAAGGACTTCTTTGTAAGTGCCTTCGGTTCTGTTCGAGCCCGGAACAGACTTGTATGGATTGTATGTCTGACATTACAAATCGAGATATAAAGCCAATTTCTTTCAAATATATTTCTGTTGGTGGCGGAAAATTTATTCTCTTAGCTTAACACCCTTCTCTGAGACGTACGAGCTCAGAGGTTATGTAGTTGATGGTTATCGGTGATATATTCCCAATTTGGTAATGTGACATGCTGAGTGTTGTTGTGAAATGATCATTGTGTTGATCATTTGTGATAGGATCATTTGTTTGATCGTTTATCTTTGCGATCATTTCTATGATCATTTGTTGACCCAAAGCATAGCTTTTGTATAAAGCGTGGCTTTGTGGACGTGACTTCGTCGAGCCTCACACCCCGGAATGGTCAAAACAGGAAAGATGCAGCAAGGTTATGAGGGGTAGCTCCCTTTAGGGTATGTGCATTTCCTTCTGGAAAAGGGTGGTATCATGGTATGGAGCCCAGATACTTACTCATGTTGAAACACTTTATTTATGATTGTGTGATGTTGATTTCGAGCGCTCGGATAAAGGTCCCAAAGGACCGGGGGATGGCATACTTGTTTCAGTAGTTACCCAGTTAGGGGTAACCCGGCCTTGTGTTGGCAGAGATCCGGTTTGGTTCTCGGGGACGTCCTTCCAGAGGCGTTCTCATGTGGCAATGGGAAGTTCTTTGGCCTGACAATTCGTTGGAAATCCAAAGAAACAATACGATCTTGTACGGTATTAGTTGTAGAACCTATCATTCACTTATGGTGGCGCCCCACTGTTTGGATGGTAGCTATAGTAGGCATAGTTCGAAATGTCTATGCTGGCTAAGATTTATATCTTTATTTTCGAAATGAATTTTTTCCTACACTATGCGCTAGTAATAATATCAAATGTTTCTTTTTAATGCGTATCAAACATCTTTGACTATCATAAGGAGAAATCTCCTCCGATTCTGCGTTTGCATTGTGTGTGTGTGCGGGAGGCCTTATGGTAGTCTCATTTTTAAAAGCATTGCGAATTGACTTTAAAAATATTCCTCTATTTTGATTTTAAAGATAAATAAACTGTTTTGAGTTCTCACACCAGTCACATGACTGACTCGGAGTTTATCGTTTTCCATCCTAAACTCTGGGTGCCCACCAACTTCCACACGGGCAGTCAAGAGTTAGGTTTATCAGGATATTTTTGGAGTTGCTGGAGGCAAGCTGGATGGCATGGCGTATTACTAGTATATAGTATTTCTTTTCCGCTGTTTGATGTTGTTTGTTGTTGTACACTCTGATGATGATGTAATGTAATGTAATGAGTAAAATGTAATAACTGATATAGCTCTTTGTTTAAAGATTATTCATTTATTTATTATATGTTGTTCCGCTGCGAATTGTGAGATTCTGTTATTGTTCTGTTGTTTTCTGTTCTAGTTCCGATCTATTTTCTATCTTCTTCTACCTTTTTCTTTTTCTTTCTTTTTCTTAAACATTGAGAATTCGTATTTCTGTTCATCTTGAGTTAATCTATGGAGATTAGTCCATATTCAAGGAGTACGGATTTGCGGGTCCTCACAGGTGGTATCAGAGCATATGGTTAAGCGACAACCATGGTTCTGTTGGGTATTACTCATTAGAGATAGAGTCAATAGTACTCTAGAATGAGTTTGAGTGTAATAATAGCTATGAGAGCGTATTTGTTAGTGAATATATAAAATTGTTTTATATTGTGATGATTGGTTTATTGAGTGGCATATGAACCTTCGTCAGCACGGTCTCGACAACTATGCCGAAGGGGTTTATAAACACTTGAATAGAACAATTCGACATAATATTGTTTTAAATTGGGTAAATGAAATAATTTTACCTTGAGTATATTTTATATATGAAGCAATAATTTTTCAGAATTATTAAAGTGTATATAAATTGATTGTTTAGTTGTTTGAATAATCTAAATAAAAGAAGAATTGTATAAGCAAATGAATTATAAGAATTGAATTATAATTAATGTGATTTACAATTGTGAAATAAACTTATATATAAGAAGTGAAACTATATGAATATATTTATGAATATGAGTTATAAATAAAAATGAATTTAAAGTTAAATGGAACTTTACTTTAGAATTTGGAAGCTGAATTGATTTATAAGTAGGTATTTAAGTTAAGTAAAAACAAATAATGAGTTTAAGTGTTAATTCATTAAAATTTAATGTTATTGGAAGTTGAATAATTGAATGAAAACCAATTTAATTAAACCAATTGAAAGTAATGGCTTTAACCAAATTGAATGAATATAAGCAAAGGAATTTGGTTGTAATTAATATACATTGGTTGTTATATGATTGTTACTTGATTGTATATAATTCATTAGTGTTAATGAAATTGAGTTAATGAAATTGAAAGTTAAAATAATTGAAATCCAATTGGAAGTTAAGTGAATCTTAAATAGAATTGAATTTGATTTGGATGTGAACCAACTTGAATATGAATTAGTGAATATAAATTAAGTGAAAAGGAATGTTAGTAAAAACATCCACTGTTAATAAACCAAATGTGATTAAATTGAAAACCCATTTCATTGAATATTAAAGAGAATATGAATGAATATTTATTGGTTATGAATTAGTTGAATGCTAGTTGGTTGATGTTTGCATTTGTTGTTTTGTTGCATTTGCTATGTTGGAATATATAGTTATTATGTTGCTATATGATGTATATCGATACTATTGTCTATATACATGTTCTCATGTTGTTTGTTGAGTGTTTAGTAGGTGCGGATCGCGTTTGCTTCGCATTTGGAGCTCGCTTTCGCGCTATATTAGCCGTATACGCTCGCTAATAATATATAAGGTACATATCTCGGATTAAATATCGTACTTTTACACTTTTTTCACTGCGGGATGCCTCATTACTTGATGAGATGTATATTTATGATATATATACTGTCATTTTTTTATGGATCGAACCGCGCAAAGGAGACTATGGCGAATTTTTCCAAAAATTTAAAGCGTTAGAATATTTTTGAGAAAATTGGAAAATTTTGAAAACTTTAACTTTGATTTGGAATTGAAAGTTAAACAATAGTAGTTGTTTTTGAAAAAATAACTAAGTATGATTTGGAAACTTAGTAAAGTATTGTAAGAAGTTTAATTATGGATTTTGGAAAGTTGATAGATTTTGTAACTTTTCTTACTTGGTAATTTCGAGGACGAAATTCTTTTAAGGGGGGAAGTATGTAACGACCCAGAATTTTTATTAATTAAAATTTGAATATTTAATTAATTTTAAATATAAATAAGTGAAATTTATAAGTCGAATAAATTTTATTTCGAATAATTGGATTTAATTGAATAATTTAAATCGATAATTTAATAGTGAAAATACGGAAATAATTGAAAATTGAGTAAAATATGATTGAAAATGATTTGTAAAATTTTATTTTATCATATTGGAGTTAGAACGATATTTTAGAACTTTTAAAATCGAATTAAAAGTTAATTTGTGAAAATTGAATATTTTAATATTTAATCGACTAGTGAAAATAGCCAAATTTTGAACAGTCTCAGAATTGGACGAAACTAGTTCCATTGGATCCATAATAGTTTGTTATTATCGAATTTCAATTTTCATAGCAATTGGAGTTATCGTTTGATCGTGGCAGCTCGAAACGCATCGAAATTGTTTTTAATATTATTTGGCGAGTTAAAATAGTCATTTTTCAAACAGTCTCGGATTTTGACGAAACCAGTTTCATCGGATCCGTAATGTGATATTATTGTAAGTTTTAAAATTTCGTGTCAATCGGATTTACCGTTTGTCCGGTGCAAGCTAAAACGCCTAGAAAATCGTTTAATCGGTTTAATTTTAAATCGAACGTTTATTGCCATAACTCGCACAGATGACCGAATTAGCTTCCGAAACCTATTCCATTGTGTCCAGAACACGGGGTAAACCCTAGAAACGCTGGTCACCGCGCGTAAATCGGAGTTTTGAAAACCCGGATGAATAGTGTTCAATAATTTCCTATAAATAGACCTCAAATTCACAAAAATAAAAAAAAACCCTAACCCTATCAATGGCCGGCCGCCTCTTATGCAACCAACGGCCAGAAAACAACAATCTTCTCCCCTTAATTTCTGTAAATCCATTCAGTATTTTTGAAAACTTTCAACTAGCAAATCGAAGAGCATCCTGAGGGCTACAAATCCATACGGCTATGATGGTTTATAGTCGACGAAATTAACCAGAAAGTGACCACGAAGTCACCGTGTTTCGCATGGAAATCGAGGGGATGGGGGGCGATCTGGACGTGTGGTCGGTGGCCGTGGGGTGGAATGGTGATGGCGCTTCGATTGGTGAGGAGATGATCGGATTTCTCGTCGTTTGGGGGGTGCGTTTCTTAACCCTAGCAATGAAAATGGGTTCGGCATATTACTGGAACGTGCGTACGTGAAAAGGAGGAAGAAGCAAAGGACGGTGGAGATTGCAAAGGGATTGGATCCTAGGGCTGTGGCAAGTTAGGGTTTTAAATATAAATATATGTTGTAAATTATGAATATAAAATTCGTATAAAATTTGAAAAATCATATTTTTTCATACGAGGTCGAAAATGCACGAAACCAGTTGCATTGGAATCGTATGGAAAAGCACTACGCTATGGAATTGGATTGGAGTCGTTTGGAGTTAGTGAGAATTTCGGGTAAAATTAAACGTCCATTTAATTTTATTCGAAATAAATCGCTAAAACGAAATTGAAATCAAGGTGAGAACTTCTCACTCAATCGAATAGTTTCGATTTTAATTTTAAATAGTTATATTTAAAATTCTTGAATGTATGTTTGAATGATGATTGTTATCTATTGACTGTTAAAATAGACATTATGCGCCGTTAGTAAGCGGATGTTATTTATTAAAAACATATACCGTGAATATTTCATAAACAGTGAAATTGATATTATATATAATAGCAATATATATATATATATATATATATATGTTGGCATATGTATATATTGCAGTTGTTGATTTCCCGCATTGTATAGCGGATGAGACCCTATTGCGTCGTCTATTAAGCGGATAATATTTTAAATCCCATATACCGTGATAATTCCGTACTGGAACGGAATTGGTATTGTGCTAACATCTTTGGATGCAGGAAAACAGGTTGGAGGGATCCAACTGGATTCCTCAATAGTATTTATTTGATTTTAGATGTTTTGATATTTGATGGATGATCATATCGATATATGATGTCGTTGTTGTCGTGATTGACTATTTGGTATGTAGCATCATTGGACCAAATTTTGGAATTTTAAAAGGATTTTAAAGTGATTTTTTGAAAGTATATGTTTATAAAATATTTTTGGAATTGATCCATTTTAGATGAATAAACGTTATAATTTTTAATGTTATAAAAATTTTAGTTTTTGAGAAAAATAGTTAAAAGTTGATTTTTGAAAATATGAGGGTAATGATTTTATAAAATAGTTTAAATTGGGATTTTTGAATCTATTATAAAAAGTTGAAATATAGGATTTATAAAATTTGATTATTTTATAAATCAAAATGGTGAAATTATAAAGGGGATTAAAGATGTTTTAAAAGAATAATAGTATAAATTGATTTATATAAGAAATTTATAAGATTGATATTTATAAATTAAAGCATTTGAATTATAAAACGAGTTTTTTTAAGTGTTAGAATGAATTGTGAATGAATTTCATAAATGAATGAAATTTATAGAATTATAAACGGTGAAGTTAGAAATGGAATTTTATAAACAGTAGGTTTATAAAATTTGTAAAGTTATTAAAGGAATAGATTTGGGTAAATAAATGAATCTTATAAGTTATCAGATTTATAATTTGGAAAATCTTAAAAAGAACGATTTTGTAAAATAATCTTTTTATAAGCATTTAACTTATAATATGAACTTTTAGTATATCATTGAGATATGAAATTGAATAGGTTAATAAAGGAGATTTATAAAGGAAGTAGTTATAAAATAAATAGAAATGGAATTTATAAACATTGTTTTATAAATTCGCAAACGACTTATTTTGATAAGTAAATTGTTATAACTTATTTATGGAGTTTTATTCACATTTTAGACGGTGAATAATCCTTTAAGATAAAATGTATAGAAATGATGAAATTTGTTAACATAGTATATTCACGTTTTTGAATAGTGAATAATATGTTAAAGAAAATGTTTTGGATGTGATATTTTAAATAGAATTAAAACGATCTAACGATGTTTTAAAATGTGTTGAGTTTCGAAACCATAGATTTCAACATTTATTGTTGAAATAGACGTTTTCGAGAAATAAAAGGAAATTATGGACTATAACACTGTTGTTATAGTAAATGATTTCCGAAAGGAAATGTTTTGTTAGTATTGGGATTTATATATCTATTTTAATTTCGAATCCCTATACTAGTGATTTTGGGTTGTCGTAACGATGTTTTACGTAACATTCGTTTTGGCCCAAATAAATATGTTTAAGAGAATGATTTCCTTCAAGAATGAAATATATACTTAATCTCGATTTAAGTATATTGAAGATTTTCCAACGGTTGAAAATAAATAGATTTTTGAATTACTTATTAATAAATAAGTATGGAAATGTTTTCCAATATAAAGTGAATATTTTGAAAATTTATCTTTTTGAAGATAAATTGAAAATGATTAATTGAAATCGTATATTCGTAGATATTTTGGAATGTAAATTCACTATGGAATTTATAAAAGAAAGTGGAATTTGTTTAAAAATAAATATTGATTTATTTTTGAGGTATTGAAATTTTTTATCTTGTAAAGATATTTTTGGGAAATAAATAATTTCGAAAATTATTTGGAATCTGGTGATGTTGTGCATATCAATTAATAGTTCAATAACCGACTATCAATATTTACCTTTGAAAGGTATTTGTTGTGATTTACTTGAATTTGAATGCTACACTATTTTTTTAAATTATTGCGCTCGTTATTCGGGTTACCCATTCCGAATAGTGATACGACGTAATGGATTGCATTTGATGACCGGTGTTGAAGACCGGGTATTTGCGAGAGCGATAGGATGACCTGTCGATTGACTCTGCACCGAGTTGCTCCGGTATAGAGTTCTCCATATGTGATGGGGAATCCGATCAGGATTGTGGATATCCGGATTGCAAGGACTTCTTTGTAAGTTCCTTCGGTTCTGTTCGAGCCCGGAACAGACTTGTATGGATTGTATGTCTGACATTACAAATCGAGATATAAAGCCAATTTCTTTCAAATATATTTCTGTTGGTGGCGGAGAATTTATTCTCTTAGCTTAACACCCTTCTCTGAGAAGTACGAGCTCAGAGGTTATGTAGTTGATGGTTAACATTGATATATTCCTAATTTGGTAATGTGACATGCTGAGTGTTGCTGTGAAATGATCATTGTGTTGATCATTTGTGATAAGATCATTTGTTTGATTGTTTATCATTGTGATCATTTCTATGATCATTTGTTGACCCAAAGCATAGTTTTTGTATAAAGCGTGGCTTTGTGGACGTGACTTCGTCGAGCCTCACACCCCGGAATGGTCAAAACAGGAAAGATGCAGCAAGGTTATGAGGGGTAGCTCCCTTTAGGGTATGTGCATTTCCTTCTGGAAAAGGGTGGTATCATGGTATGGAGCCCAGATACTTACTCATGTTGAAACACTTTATTTACGATTGTGTGATGTTGATTTCGAGCGCTCGGATAAAGGTCCCAAAGGACCGGTGGATGGCATACTCGTGTCAGTAGTTACCCAGGGGGTAACCCGGCCTTGTGTTGGCAGAGATCCGGTTTGGTTCTCGGGGACGTCCTTCCAGAGGCGTTCTCATATGGCAATGGGAAGTTTCTTGGCCTGACCATTCGTTGGAAATCCAAAGAAACAATACGATCTTGTACGGTATTAGTTGTAGAACCTATCATTCACTTATGGTGGCGCCCCACTGTTTGGATGGTAGCTATAGTAGGCATAGTTCGAAATGTCTATGCTGGCTAAGATTTATATCTTTATTTTCGAAATGAATTTTTTCCTACACTATGCACTAGTAATAATATCAAATGTTTCTTTTTAATGCGTATCAAGCATCTTTGACTATCATAAGGAGAAATCTCCTCCGATTCTGCGTTTCCATTGTGTGTGTGTGCGGGAGGCCTTATGGTAGTCTCATTTTTAAAAGCATTGCGAATTGACTTTAAAAATATTCCTCTATTTTGATTTTAAAGATAAATAAACTGTGTTGAGTTCTCACACCAGTCACATGACTAACTCGGAGTTTATTGTTTTCCTTCCTAAACTCTGGGTGCCCACCAATTTCCACACGGGCAGTCAAGAGTTAGGTTTATCAGGATATTTCTGGAGTTGCTGGAGGCAAGCTGGATGGCATGGCGTATTACTAGTATATAGTATTTCTTTTCCGCTGTTTGATGTTGTTTGTTGTTGTACGCTCTGATGATGATGTGATGTAATGTAATGAGTAAAATGTAATAACTGATATAGTTCTTTGTTTAAAGATTATTCATTTATTTATTATATGTTGTTCCGCTGCGAATTGTGAGACTCTGTTATTGTTCTGTTGTTTTCTGTTCTAGTTCCGATCTATTTTCTATCTTCTTCTACCTTTTTCTTTTTCTTTCTTTTTCTTAAACATTGAGAATTCGTATTTCTGTTCATCTTGAGTTAATATGGAGATTAGTGTATATTCAAGGAGTACGGATTTGTGGGTCTTCACAAATTCTCTTGCCGTTCTAACAAATATTGCCTAAAATTTTCGCATGCCTTGAATTGGCGTTTCTTATTGCCTGCGTTTTTAAATTAATAAATCAACCAAATTTACCTCTTCATAAAGCAAACATCACGCAGAATAATCTCCAGACCATTTTAAAAATGATTTCTTGCTATTTTTTTCCTTTACGTGATTTGCGCAACTTATCTTATATAAATGAAACCCATGTTCACAATTCCATCACCACCTCAGTATTGTTACACCTTCATTTTCACAAGCTATTGGTGAAATAGAACCCACACACTCTCTTTGGCATATATAAGACTCGTACGCAATTTATTTTCATCCCATTATTGGCCTTCTCTTCTTCCTTGCGTGCGTGAGAATCAGTAGCGTCAGGTAATGGCTACAACTTTATTTCCTTTTTTTTCCATTGTTCTATTCAAACTGCTCCACCGCATGACAAACGCCTAACTTCCTTCCCCTCCTCTCCGATCTGGTCGTGCATTGCCAAGCATCTCTGATGCAGGTTTAGCCTAGCACTTGAATATTTATTTTATCGCCACCTGTATATTTTTATCCTTCTATAAGACAAACATTTTTTTGCCATGTAATTTAAAAGGGTTTTTAAATTGTTTAATCTTTGTTAAGTTAAATTGTATTCATTTTACATCTCATTTTTTAAATGAAATTTTAAAGTAAATTCAAAAGTAAATTGTTTTCAAATGTTTTTGTTAATAACGATTTAGTCATAATTAAGAAATGGTTTTATCTTAAAGTTAAATTAAGATTTAATGATTTGAAATTAATTAAATTAATGAGGTAATTAAGGAATAATTAGTTAATTTAATTAATTAATGATTATGGATTAATAAATAATTTGATTAAGGGTTAATCAATTTGAAATTAAAGATCATTAATTAGATAATTAAAGATTAATAATGAATAATTAACGATTTATTAGTTTAGCAATAAGTTATAATCAAGGTTAATTAATCATGTAATCAAGGATTAACTGCATACTTGTTTGAGTATAGCGCACATCAGTTTGAAGAAAAAATATATAATATAAAAGGCATACGCCACATAAGGTTAGCCCAGCCTAAAATTTTTAAGATAACTCCACTACTTTGTTTACGCGAGTGTTCAGGGAAGAAGTATTTTCAGACCGTACGCGTTTTTTTTTTGTTGGTCACATGTGCTTTAAAATTTAGAAACATTATGTATGAGGATATATGATATATGTAAGAACAATATAAAGTTGTTTTGATTTGGAGATTTTGATATTTTACTTGTTTCCTAAGAGAGAAAAATAATAATAATAATAATAATAATAATAAATAAATAAATATTGTATGCGCCATCTTTATGTATCACTTCCGTGAATTGCATGTTGCCCACATAAGATTTGCCACCATTTTATTTACACGTCATAATATTTTGTAAAATAGGGTAAAAAAAATAGAGTATAAATTTATTTTGTAAATTTTTTTAGAAAAAAAATAAATGGGCAAGCTGAGCTTTTGTTTTAATGGGTCAAGTCGTGCGGTGGAGTGGTCGAGCAAATTGAGTCAATTTTCATTTTATTTTAGCTCGTTCCAATTTTTTTTTATTTAGAAATGTGTTTTGTCCGTATTGGAATTCGCATACTCAGTTTTATTTATTTATCTTGTTTCAAGATCGAAATCAGTTTGTCTCATCTTCCAATAATTGATCGTGCCTTCTGCACTCTTCTTTCAGGGTAGATATCGTTGTTTGAATAAATTCTACAGCTTCGAGAAGGTGAGTATTCTCACCTAACAGACGTACTTATATATCTGTGAATTAATAGCAAGTGTAATTGTAGAATAAAATTTTATTTCATTTTATCTGATTGTTATATAAATTGATGATGTTAAAAATCCTGTTATTAAACCTATACATCATCAGTTATATTAGATGCTGTTTTATTTATGCTGTTATGCTATTTATTAATTTACTGCTTAATCCCACTGCTAGTTCCCTATAGAATAGAAATCGTTACAGGCTGAAATGATAGGCCTGAACGATATTTATTTATTTATTCATTTAGTTATTTATTTAACTTGGGATTGCGGGTTTGAAATGATAAAACCCCGATTTTCTTTATAAATTACGGATTGAAATGACATATTATCCGTATCACTTGACCTAGGTCAGAAAATATTATACAGACCTGTGACGCCCCACCTCTATACCCACGCTAGCCAAGAACATTACGGAGAATGCTGTCAACTAGCACGGAGAATAAGGCTGTTGAGGAGCGACCATCCGTGTAATTGCTTTGCGCGAGCATCGATATGTCAGATGGTATAACATGCATTTCTTATCAAGAGGGAAATCCGACATACCGACACAAACTCAAAGCTAGTACACAGTGGCTATAATATCTCCGGAAACAAATATAGAAATAAACATAACATAATCAGTCACAGACAATTCATATCACAAAGGCGGAAATAGATATGAATATTACACTAGGAAGTGTACATCAGAGTAGTGGTCTAAAAAGATCCACAATATCACAAAAGAATAGTTACATGAACTACACAAAAGAATAAGTATACATTATGGAGTCTATATCTCAAATGTATGCAACAAAAACTACTAATCTAAGTAGTTAACCAAAAGTCAGAGAGATCAATCCCAAGAGAGAAGTCAAGCAGAAGCACCTGTAACATCTCGGTCTGACCCGAGTATTATTTAATAAGAAAATAATAAACGGATCAGTCTAACTATAGATATCAGATGAAACGATATAGAATAAGAGATATGACTAAACACATAATAATCACAATGCCAAGCTGTGATATATATAAGTAATTGAAAAATCAACGAGAGATTAATCAATATCACCAAATCTACACAAGAAACAAAGAAATGCCATACTCCTTATTTCGTTCATCAAAGCACAAATATTGACGATTATATTAATGTCAATCACAAAAGTCAATGACACACTACTTCACCAATTCATAAATATTGACAATAATATCAATGTCAATCACAAAAGTCAATGACACACAAACTCCAGAATTCAATACGCGGAATCCAGAAATCACAAAAGTCAATGACGCACAAATTCACCAATGCACAAATATTGATAAAACTTATCAATGGAAATCGCGAAAATTGGTGAAACACAAATTCTAGAAATCTGCACAAGAAATCCAGAAATCACAAAGGGGGGGAGGCCTATCACAAACGGGAGCATAAAGCCCACCAACGCGTGTATCACAAACGGAACGCTAATTCCATGGTTGCTAACCATCACAAATTGAGCCGAAGCTCCACAAACGGCCCGAAGACCATGGGTTGCTACCCCACCAAATTGAGTCGAAACTCCACAAAACGGGGTTTAGTCTCCCTCGCAGACAAAGAGACATCGCACATTGCTAGTCTAAATCACAAAGATGATCGTCATGATCAACGAGAAGTGTCGATTACAGTAAGCTAGTAAATATATGAGCTTAGCATCATGTCCCATAACCATTAGCTTAACTTACATATTTACGAACAAATTGTAGATCCCCACTAGAAAATTGTCACAAGAGTTTCAATCGAACAAGTCCAAGAATTAACCAACAAAGTGAACGCAAGCGTTTCATACCACTTGTTTTACTAAGTCGTTTAATTAGATTTCTCATACGAGTGAGGTAAAGGTTTGTATATACTAATAGATTGGAAAACCGGTTTTATAAACGAATTTGGTATTAAAATAGTATTGAAATCGTTTGAGGAAAGAGTTTTGATATTTACTACTAGTATAGAAAACCTTTATATTTTTAAAGTGACAAAACACAAAGAAGATTGTAGGAACAATCAATCACTAAGATTCACATTCGAAAACGTGAGTAAAATCCAATGAAATCGATATAAAATCCATCAAAGTGGATATATCTAAAATTCCCAAAGAAAATAAGTCATCAAAGTCGATAATAAATGACAACAACAAAAGGGAGACAACACGAATCGATTAAAGTTGGATATTCAAACGAATTAGCAATATAGGCTAATCTGGCAAATAGAAGCAGGTCGGTCGACCGGACTCCCTGAGTCGGTCGACTGAACCAGAGGTAGGAAACTTCTCGGGCAACAGGTCGATCGACCGAACCAGGGGGTCGGTCGGCCGAAGCAGAAACAGAGGCAAATTTTAACTAACAGGTCGGTCGATCGGACCAGGGGGGTCGGTCGGCCGAACCTGATGCTCTGCACAATGATGCCCATAAATTGATATGCAACCTCCACCAATTCGCAACCGAACGAGCACGGACGCTAGGGAATTATGCCTAACGGCTACCCGGCCCTATTGGCTCCTCGATGCATCACCAAAAAACACATTTGAACCTCAAAGTTATGATTTTTAAAGGATTGAACTCAAAACACTAAAAATTGGAATACACCAAATCAATCCAAACCAAAAGCAAATGCACACGAATAAATGTTAGGAATTCATACCTAACAATCGAAGATAAATGTAAGCATAGATGTGAGATA
Organism: Allium cepa; assembly: GCA_030765085.1. Lineage (NCBI taxonomy): Eukaryota > Viridiplantae > Streptophyta > Magnoliopsida > Asparagales > Amaryllidaceae > Allium > Allium cepa. The sequence continues at coordinate 325,386,437 of CM060939.1, forward strand.
AAAATCTCACCTTTCCACCAAAATCAAACAAGAAGAAGCTTGAAAGCAAATGGAGAATCAACCTCTCTTCAACACAACCCAAATGAGCTTGAATCTATGCTCAAAACAAGAACATTCCCAAAATTAGGTTTAGGAATTTCTGAAATTGGTAAGAGAATAAGTTGGAGAAGAAGAGAAGCTTACCAATGGGTTCTTCTTGAGTTTGGAGCCAGGAATTTGAAGTTGCAAAAGGAACTAGGGTTTTGGAGTTTTTAATTTCCAATCTCTCCCACCATTAATACTCTAAAAACTGAAAAGAGAAGAGAGTGAGGGTGAGTGGGGAAGAGTGGCTCAGATTTGAGCATAAGTTAACATAGGGCCGAGCCCAAAACCAAACCCAAAGTGAAAAGTAGCAAAAATCAACTTTCTCCAAACATAGCGAAGCTCATACTCAAAAAGGTCGCAAACGGCATTTTAAACTCAATGGGAGTGGTCCCGAGTCCTAAATCGACCGTATGCAAAAAGTAGCTTTTCGGACTAAAATCCGACTAACGATAAAATATTTAAATAAAATATTTAAATATAAAATCGATAAATATGCGGGTTGTTACAGACTCCCCTCCTTAAAGAAATTGCGTCCTCGCAATATTTTAAGAAGAAGATATATAGTAACAACCATAAAAGCATACTCAACACAAAAGAGGTTTGAAATAAGAAGTTCACCTCAAAGAGCACGAGAAAGTAAGTCCGGATGTGTTCGCTCGATGTACTCTCTAGATTCCCAAGAACAATCCTTATGATTTGAAGACCATTGAACTTTAACAAGCGGAACATCTTTATTTCGAAGTCGTTTGACCTCCGAAGCAATGATACGAATAGGATGTTGCTCATAAGTTAAATTAGGCGAAACTTCAATTTCTTCCACAACACCGGGCTCAAGAACAGAATCAGAATCTCGAAGGCACTTCCGTAATTGAGAAACGAGAAACACGTCATGAATAGCAGAAAATTGAGCCGGTAATAAAAGGCGATAAGCCATGGAACCAATACGTTCGGTGATAGGAAATGGCCCAATATATCGAGGCGCTAATTTTCCCGATCGACTGAAACGTACAACACCTTTCATAGGTGAAACACGAATAAACACAAGATCTCCCACGGAAAATTCTAACTTCCTTCTCCGGTTATCGACATAGGATTTTTGTCTACTCTGGGCTTCTTTCATCCTATGACGAATAAGATCAATCTTTTCTGTGGAATCACGAATAAAATCTGGACCTAAAACCAGCTTCTCACCGGCCTCAAGCCAACAAGAAGGAGATCGGCAAGGCCTTCCGTAGAGTGCCTCAAAAGGTGCCATACCAATACTAGATTGGAAGCTATTATTATAGGAAAATTCAACAAGTGAAATATGATCTTCCCAACTTCCAAATTGGAATTTCTAAAGGTTGCAATAACCCACCGGGCCTTTGATGTTCGGCCTTAACGAGTTGGCAAGTCATGCAACGCTTAACGAAGTTAGCGATGTCAAGTTTCATTCCCTCCCAATAATAAAGCCGCTTCGTATCCGCGTACATTTTACTACTACCGGGATGAATGGCAAATTTAGAACGATGTGAATCTTCTAAAATATCTTTACGAAGATCACTAATATTTGGTACGATAAGTCTACCAAATCTCCGAATGCCACCACGGGAATCGATATCAAAGTCCTTCAAACCTTCAATATCAATCTTATCCTTAATATTTTGGCCAAGAAGAGCCAATTCGGGATCTAGCCTTTGAGCTTCAAGAATGCAGTCTAAAAGAGAAGGATGAGCCTCAAGGCTACATAAAACAAATGATGAGCATAAATCGGATACGCGGTCTCGAATCTCACAAGTGGATAAGATCTCGAGATCGTTCCACTCGGATATCATCATAGAAACAACAACTTGATGTTTACGGCTAAGAGCATCGGCGACACGATTACCCTTACCGGGTGTATAAAGAATATCAAGATCATATGGTGCAAGAAATTCGAGCCAACGCTGTTGACGCAAATTAAGTTCCTTTTGAGAGAATAAATACTTCAAGGATTTATGATCGGTATAAAGAACAAATTTCTCTCCTAAAAGATAACGACGCCAAATATGAAGGGCGAAAACAATAGCCGCGAGCTCTAAATCATGAGTGGCATATCTAGTCACGGCAGGCTTTAATTGCCTTGAAGCATAAGCAATAACACGTTCTCTTTGCATAAGAACGGCACCCAAACCAACGCGACTAGCATCGGTATAAACAACGAAATCTTGATTCCCCTCGGGAATAACAAGAATAGGAGCATCAGAAAGGAGTTCTTTTAATTTCTGAAAAGAAGTTTCACATTTGTCCGACCAAATGTATTTAATACCTTTCTTCGTTAAGCTAGTGAGAGGCACGACAATCTTAGAAAAGTCTTTGATAAAACGACGGTAATATCCCGCCAATCCAAGAAAACTACGAACCTCCGTCACACTCTCCGGTCTCTTCCAATCTTGATTCGCTTCAATCTTTGAAGGATCCACGGAAATTCCGGATTCGGAAATAATGCGACCGAGAAACTTCACACGAGATTGCCAAAAGTGGCATTTAGAAAATTTTGCCTTTAATTGATTACTCCTAAGAGTTTCCAACACAATCCGAAAATGTTTTTCATGCTCCTCCTCGGTTTTAGAATACACAAGAATATCATCGATAATGATAAGAACAAACCGGTCGAGGAAGTCTTTGAAAACTCTATTCATAAGGTCAACGAAATACGCCGGAGCATTCGTCAAACCAAATGGCATGACAAGCCATTCATAAGATTCATAACGAGTACGGAACGAGCTCAATGGAATACTATCCTCTGCAATACAAAGCTGATGAAATCCAGTAGCTAAGTCTAATTATGAAAAGACCATAGCACCACTAAGCTGATCGAATAGATCATCAATCCGAGGTAAAGGATATTTATTTTTGATAGTAAGATCATTAAGCTTGCGGTAGTCAACACAAAGCCTAAGTGTTCCATCGGATTTCTTCACGAAAATAGCCGAAGCTCCCCAAGGCGAGGAACTAGAGCGAATAAATTGCTTCGTCTCCAATTCAGATAATTGTTTACGCATCTCCTCGTTTTCCTTATTGGACATACGATACGGAGGACGAGTGATAGGTTGAGCTCCAGGAATAAGATTAATTCTGAACTCAATTGCTCGCTTAGGTGGTAATCCTAAAACGGGCTCGAATAAGTCGGAAAATTCACGAACGACGTGAATAAGAGAAATAATATCACCCTCATCATCATCATCGTCATCACGAGGATTTAAAGAATATAAAGATGCGACCAAGCTAGAATCTGAATCTTTAAGATTAATAGAAATCTGCTTAACAGATTGAGGATGTCGAAGATGAATAGTCCGCTAAGGACATAGGATATGGGCTTCATAACAGTTAAGCCAATCCATTCCCAAAATCATACCAAAGCCTAAATAACGCATGACATGCAAATCGGCTCGGAAAGAATAATCACACAAAATAATCTCGACATCTTTACACAATAAACTGATTGTTGCGGATCCACCAGCCGGATTCGCAATTCTCAAAGAAGTCATTAAACACAAAACATCCAAAGAAAAAGTATCAAAAAGTTCTTTTGATATAAAAGAATGGGACGCACCCGTATCAAAACGAACCCGAATAGGATGATCACGAAATAAAATAATTCCATCCAGAATAGAATGAGAAATACCTTGGCCACGAGATGTGTTGCCAGGAGCTTGAGCAACATTAAGTTTTCCCTCCTTCTTGCCCTGAAGCTTGGGGCATGAAGATATAACATGACCGGGAACTTTGCAGTAGCGACAAGAGAGAGACTTTGGGCACTTGTTCGCATAATGGTCCTTCGAACCACAATTATAGCATTCTCCACGGCCAAAGGAAGAAGTCTTTGCCATGGAGGTTGCTTGCTTCCCTTTCTTATTAGGATAAGGTCCTTTGAATTTATTTGGCATCTTCTTGTTGTTGTTGAAGCTTGGTTTGGAACCCACCACTTCAACATCATTCTCCCTATCCGCCTCTTCAAGACGAAGAGCGATATCAACGAGTTGGTCGAAAGAAACTTCTAATTTTAGAAGTAATGGCTTCTTGAGATTTTTCTTTAAGCCATAGACGAATCTCTGGTTCTTCTTTAAAGGGGTGTTGATGTATTCAACCCCATATTTGGAAAGCGACTCGAAGGAGGCGACGTAATCTGTCACGGAGGACTCACCTTGAACAAGGTCTATAAATCGTCGAGCCATTGTCACTTTCTCAGCTTCTGGTACAAATTTCAACTCGAAGCGTTCTCGGAATTTCTCCCAGGTGAGATCCGCTTCATTAATCTCAGAAATAAGAAGCTCGTACCAGTCCAATGCTCTTTCTCGGAGCATACTAGAGGCCACCTGAACTCGGTGAAGGTCAATAAGATTCATGCGAGAAAAGATTCGATCGCATGACCTTAGCCAAGCCTGTACTTCAATAACAGTTTCGGAACCTTTGAATGGCTCCCCACCCAAATTAGTGTAATCGATACACAAGCGTGCAAATCCCGACTTTGGGTGAGTAGGTTCCAGGTTAGCTCCAGCTGCTTGAGCATTCGTCACTAAATCAAGAAGCTGTTGAGCAGTCATAAAAACTCCATCTTGGGGTGGAACACTAGATGGTCCAGCTCTGGGACGGCCTGGTCTAGACATTCCTCTTCCTTAGAAAGAAAGAAGAGCAAGAAGAAGATTATTCACCAAATTGAATATCAAGCAATCTTGATAGATAAACAAGGAATCATAAGGAAAATAGGATGAATCGGTACGAAGACTCGAATTAAATCCTAAAGCACGACTCCTAAGATGGACTTAGGACGATGATCCTTGTTATAATATTCCATATTTTTCCGAAGTTTGGCTTTGATACCAAGCTGTGACGCCCCACCTCTATACCCACGCTAGCCAAGAACATTACGGAGAATGCTGTCAACTAGCACGGAGAATAAGGCTGTTGAGGAGCGACCATCCGTGTAATTGCTTTGCGCGAGCATCGATATGTCAGATGGTATAATATGCATTTCTTATCAAGAGGGAAATCCGACATACCGACACAAACTCAAAGCTACTACACAGTGGCTATAATATCTCCGGAAACAAATATAGAAATAAACATAACATAAATCAGTCACAGACAATTCATATCACAAAGGCAGAAATAGATATGAATATTACACTAGGAAGTGTACATCAGAGTAGTGGTCTAAAAAGATCCACAATATCACAAAAGAATAGTTACATGAACTACACAAAAGAATAAGTATACATTATGGAGTTTATATCTCAAATGTATACAACAAAAACTACTAATCTAAGTAGTTAACCAAAAGTCAGAGAGATCAATCCCAAGAGAGAAGTCAAGCAGAAGCACATGTAACATCTCGGTCTGACCCGAGTATTATTTAATAAGAAACTAATAAACGGATCAGTCTAACTATAGATATCAGATGAAACGATATAGAATAAGAGATATGACTAAACACATAATAATCACAATGCCAAGCTGTGATATATATAAGTAATTGAAAAATCAACGAGAGATTAATCAATATCACCAAATCTACACAAGAAACAAAGAAATGCCATACTCCTTATTTCGTTCATCAAACCACAAATATTGACGATTATATTAATGTCAATCACAAAAGTCAATGACACACAAATTCACCAATTCACAAATATTGACAATAATATCAATGTCAATCACAAAAGTCAATGACACACAAACTCCAGAATTCAATATGCGAAATCCAGAAATCACAAAAGTCAATGACGCACAAATTCACCAAAGCACAAATACTGATAAAACTTATCAATGGAAATCACGAAAATTGGTGAAACACAAATTCTAGAAATCTACACCAGAAATCCAGAAATCACAAAGGGGGCGGAGGCCTATCACAAATGGGAGCATAAAGCCCACCAACACGTGTATCACAAACGGAACGATAATTCCATGGTTGCTAACCATCACAAATTGAGCCGAAGCTCCACAAATGGCCCGAAGACCATGGGTCGCTACCCCACCAAATTGAGTCGAAACTCCACAAAATGGGGTTTAGTCTCCCTCGCAGACAAAGAGACATCGCACATTGCTAGTCTAAATCACAAAGATGATCGTCATGATCAACGAGAAGTGTCGATTACAGTAAGCTAGTAAATATATGAGCTTAGCATCATGTCCCATAACCACTAGCTTAACTTAAATATTTACGAACAAATTGTAGATCTCCACTAGAAAATTGTCACAAGAGTTTCAATCGAACAAGTCTAAGAATTAACCAACAAAGTGAACGCAAGCGTTTCATACCACTTGTTTTACTAAGTTGTTTAATTAGATTTCTCATACGAGTGAGGTAAAGGTTTGTATATACTAATAGATTGGAAAAACGGTTTTATAAACGAATTTGGTATTAAAATAGTATTGAAAACGTTTGAGGAAAGAGTTTTGATATTTACTACTAGTATAGGAAACCTTTATATTTTTAAAGTGACAAAACACAAAGAAGATTGTAGGAACAATCAATCACTAAAATTCACATTCGAAAACGTGAGTAAAATCCAATGAAATCGATATAAAATCCATCAAAGTGGATATATCTAAAATTCCCAAAGAAAATAAGTCATCAAAGTCGATATAAATGACAACAACAAAAGGGAGACAACACGAATCGATTAAAGTTGGATATTCAAACGAATTAGCAATATAGGCTAATCTGGCAAAAAGAAGCAGGTCGGTCGACCGGACTTCCTGAGTCGGTCGACCGAACCAGAGGTAGGAAACTTCTCGGGCACAAGGTCGGTTGACCGAACCAGGGGGTCGGTCGGCCGAAGCAGAAACAGAGGCAAATTTTAACTAACAGGTCGGTCGACCGGACCAGGGGGGTCGGTTGACCGAACCTGATGCTCTGCACAATGATGCCCATAAATTGATATGCAACCTCCACCAATTCGCAACCGAACGAGAACGGACGCTAGGGAATTATGCCTAACGGCTACCCGGCCCTATTGGCTCCTCGATGCATCACCAAAAAACACATTTGAACCTCAAAGTTATGATTTTTAAAGGATTGAACTCAAAACACTAAAAATTGGAATATTCACCAAATCAATCCAAACCAAAAGCAAATGCACACGAATAAATGTTAGGAATTCATACCTAACAATCGAAGATAAATATAAGCATAGATGTGAGATAAAAATCTCACCTTTCCACCAAAATCAAACAAGAAGAAGCTTGAAAGCAAATGGAGAATCAACCTCTCTTCAACACAACCCAAATGAGCTTGAATCTATGCTCAAAACAAGAACATTCCCAAAATTAGGTTTAGGAATTTCTGAAATTGGTAAGAGAATAAGTTGGTGAAAAAGAAGAGAAGCTTACCAATGGGTTCTTCTTGAGTTTGGAGCCAGGAATTTGAAGTTGCAAAAGGAACTAGTTTTTAATTTCCAATCTCTCCCACCATTAATACTCTAAAAACTGAAAAGAGATGAGAATGAGGGTGAGTGCGGAAGAGTGGCTCAGATTTGAGCATAAGTTAACATAGGGCTGAGCCCAAAACCAAACCCAAAGTGAAAAGTAGCAAAAATCAACTTTCTCCAAACATATCGAAGCTTATACTCAAAAACGTCGCAAACGACATTTTAAACTCAATGGGAGTGGTCCCGAGTTCTAATTCGACCGTATGCAAAAAGTAGCTTTTCGGACTAAAATCCGACTAACGATAAAATATTTAAATAAAATATTTAAATATAAAATCGATAAATATGCGGGTTGTTACAAGACCTGTGGTTATATATATTTATAAATTTTCTGGAATTATTAAATATTAGATTGTATAATATTTTGTTTAAAATTTGATTTAAAATGATTCTTAAGCATAGTTATATTTTACAAGTTAAAGATGTAAATCAATAAAAGTTAAAATTTAAAGTATAAATTTCCCTTGTAAATTTGGATTTGTAAAATAAATGGAATTTTATCTAAGAAGTAAAATATTAAATTTGTTATAACTTGAATATAAAGCGAGGATAAGTTTTCTATGAATTAAATAGTTAAATTAGTGAAAATACGGAAGTTGAAATATAACTTGATTTAGAAATGGGAGGCTGGTTTTGAAATAAAGGTAAGATAAGAAATTAGTTGGAAATTTAGTTATTTTGGAAACGGTAATTTAACTTAATTGTTAAGTAAAATTCATAGAAATTGTGCACTTGATTTTATATAAAGTATAAAATTTAGATATATACTTGAAGAATTTACTTTATAAAAAAAATCATAAATTATTGAGAAATTTAAATGACTATTTAAAAGTGGAAATTTTGATTTGTTTAAATAAAAGGTTTAATTTTGCTGAAATTATATTGAAATCTAAATTTCAATTTACTCAAATTTATTGTAAAGGAGATTACCGCACTTTGAAAGTGTTGAAGTTGATACAATTGGACTAAGGCTATACTTTTGGTATTTTATATTTGATTTTGTAAGAAAAATAACTTCACTTTTAAATAGTTTCAAAAGTAGCATTTTGATATTTTAGATTCTTTATAACCATGGGTAATAATAACGTTGGTTGTTAAAGAGACCGGGATCGGATATGGGCATACTCTCTGTCGATACCGAAAACCACTTTGACAACCGTGTACGCGGTGGAGATTACAGAATGAAGTAGGATGGTGGCGGCGTTTCCTTTGAGGTAAATAGGTGGACCCGACTCCCTTGAGTTGGCATAAGGTGGCTAAAACAGGAGCGATCGACGGATTAATGAGGTAGCACCTCTGATTGGACGCACTTTTTCGTATGCCATTCTATTACTTTTGTGATTGTTTTGGTGCGCACCTTTGATTTGGGAGTGTTATTCGAGGTGGGCGGTAGCTGCGCACTACGCGTTACCATCGGTCCGGAAGCGTAATTGGTATATCTACCCTGGCATTGCCTAGTTGTGTCGTGTCACCTACCATAGCGAGCCTTGTATGAGTTTGGTTTCTCCCGTAGCCCATATGGTATCCTGTGGTGGCTTCCCCATCTGGAGGGACTATGATATTGGATGGGCTACTGGGATTATTATGTGTTAAGGGAAATATTGGGTCACTCCTTAACACTATTTAAAAGTAAGTTTATTTTAATATAGACACTATTATAATAGCGAAATTACTACTACATAGTAAATAGTTTATCGGATCCTTGGAGGATGGGCGGTCCCAAGCATCATTTAAGTTACTTGCTTTATATTATAGTTCACTTGAATTAGCTTAGAATCTATAAGTATGTATGTCCTGACTCGAGTGTTTATGTTTTGGTTTACGCTCGGGTCAGCCTGAGTTTCAGTTCAGACTTCACCTCCAGAGCTAGGACTTCAACAAATCATCTCTTTCTAAGCTGCCGTCAAGCTTCTGTTCAGTTCTTATTTTAGCCTTTGAAATCAAGACAATTTAATATTGAGAGTTTCTATGGAGATTTCAAACTACATTTGGTTTAAGACTATGTAATTTATATTTATTTTGAGACAATTGATAGTGGCTTCATGAACCACTATGTATTTTTTTTTAAATTCCGCTGCGAGTATTCTGGTTCCATGTCTTTGATTCTGTGATTATTTATTTACTGTATTTTCTGAGATTTGCCAAATTTTATTTACAACGCGGTATTTTGAACAATTCAAGTCTGACATGTGTGTCTGCATTGCACTTGGAGGGTGCAGCATGATATCGGGTTCTCGCTTCCTGTTTTGGTAGCGAATGGTTGACTCTTACTCCTACATGACCCCACGGGGGTTGGTGGTTCAGTCGAGAGGCTGGCCGTAAAGGCAGAACACAGGTACCAATTATGCTACAGTGGGCGTTACCCCACTGGCGCGGCCCGTTACAGTTTGGTATAAGAGCTTGGGCTCTAGGAAAAACTTAGAATGTATGGTAAATTTGATTTACAGAATCACTTTCATTCAGTCTCTTCCTTTTGATTCGATTTCCTTTAAATTTTGGAACGTTCCCTATGGTTCCAAAATTCGTTCGTGTCCCTCACTATTCATCTTCTTTCGATTCTGGAGTATCCCATAACTCCACTTTGGATGATCTTTAAAGTGGATTGGCGGTCTTGCCAATATTCTAATAAAGGGGTGAAACTCCTTCACAATTAGCATTGATTCAGCGGAGATTTATATTTATCCTCGCTTTAGATGCTAGTATCTTTGGTTATTCTGAACTTTATCTCTTCAGATCGAATGTAGATTTCCCCCAGAAAATCCACATCGATCTTACTCTTTAAGTTACGGTTGACCCGGTTAAGGTTGCCCGCGATTTATATAAACTTATCCAGTTCCTTATTCTTTTATTTAATCATCGAATCTTCTGATTCCAACTTATCTTTAAATCAAAATTCTCTTTGATTTGAGTCTATCAAATTTGAATCTCTATCCTTGTTTTGAAAAATTTATTTGAAAAAAATAAAATCAAATATTATATATAAGTATAAATTTTCAGAATTTTTATAATTAATTTAACTAGTTGTCAAGAGATAATAGTCTCTGATTTTATTTATGGTTTTGTAAACCAAGGGTTTTGTCTCATATAAATAATTGAACTATAAACAATGGTTTTAAATTAATTTGGAAACAGAAATGAATTTAAAACAAGAACTTGAGAATTAAATTTCTGATGGTTTCAAACCTTGTGTTTAAAGTTTTAAAAGGATATATTATTTAAATTATTTTCGAATAAAAATTTGTTTCCAAAAAATTTTAAAGGTTTAAAAATCAGTGCTCCTCTCTTTGTCGCTGGGAAATAATTTCGGTGATGACTGCAACATCATCGACATTCATTTTCGAGTTTCGTAGTGAAGAGACCATTCTGTAGTCTGGCTACAGTGTTACCTTGAGAATTTAATTGATTTGAATCTCTAAAATATGACTTGATTTATAATATATAGATATATGATTCAAATTTGATTTGACATATTATGTACATGTACTTATTTATCTCTAAATGGTTTGAAGGAAATCAGAGAGTTAATTCTTAAATTTTTCTTGAGGTATAATTTCAATTATAAAAAAAGAAAATCAAAATTTTGAATAAATGATTCCAACTTGAGATAATTGAATTTGAAAGTTTTATTTGTATAATACTAAATTGCATTTCAATATAACTTACCTTGATTTTCAAAAGTTAACAATGTAATTAGATAATATACAATATAAAAAGATTTTATAAATAAAATTTGAGTGGTTATAATAAATAAATTTTATAAAATGTGATCAAAGGCAGGAGTCTATGGAACTTGCAGAAGCCACAAAATCTTAGCTGGACTAGGCAGTGTATCTCCAAGCTGAAGGAGATTTTTCTTCCGATCATTCTTATAAATACCAACCTAATATATAATACAAGTTTCTGGGATGATCCGTGGCTTGAAAAGGGACTGATACTAAGAAGACAATTGACTCATAGTGAATTGCTGCAATCTGGTATACACTCTATGGCTAAGATTAAGGATGTTGTTCATGATAATCAAAGTTTTAGATCCTTTTCTTCTAACTCGAGAATTCAACATTTATGGAGCATGATCAGTCAGTATGTTCCTCTCATTCCGATAATAGATGAGCTTGTTTGGGGGGAGAAAAAAAGTAAGTTCAAAATTGGTGAAGCTTATGAATACTTGATGAATAACAATTCTCTGCCTGAGTGGAAGTGGTGGAAGCGTACATGGAATAGGGATAGTGGTATGCGTGAAAACTTGTTGATGTGGAAGGTTCTGAATCGTGCTATTCTTACGAGAGTCAAACTCGTGACCATGGGTATGAACGTCACCATATACTGTACTTTCTGTAGAGATCATCCTGCGACAGCTGAGCACCTGTTCTTTGAATGCCCGGTTATCAAGTTGGTGTGGACTGTAGGGCGGACTAAGCTCTGGCGTAGTAATGTTGCAAATCACAATCAGGATGAAATGAATCTAATTCATGCTAATATAGGGTGCAAGCAAGCGGAGAAGAGGCTGTTTACTGCAGTGTTGAAGTGTTTTATCTCGGTTGTTTGGAGAGAGCGTAACGTTAGGGTTTTTGACTATGTTAATTCGAAGAGAAATTCTGTTTTCAAGCAATGGGTTTTGCATGAAATAAAGCGAACTTTGGGTATGCTACAGTTCTCTTTCGACCCAGGGATTGCTCAGTCTTTCAACAGCTAAGAATGCTTGGGTTCTGTATTTTATTTGATTTTCCATGCTTGTTTCCCTTTTTGTTTGTAGCACTTTGTTTCCCTCTGTCTTTCATAAGCTTTGCTTGTTGTTGTATGTGTGTAGTTCTTTTTGGTGCTGCAATAAAATGGTCGAGGACCATCTAACCCCGTCGGCCTTGCCAAAAAATAAATATTATACACTTAAATTCTAGTAATAAAAAGATTAACAGAGGTAAATAGAATAACAAGAGGTAATGGAATAATTTACGATATAAAATGATGTTAAAGGAACTAAGAATAAATTTAAGCAATTGCAATAAGTGTAAAAATATTTAACAAAGATGATAAAAATATATTGAGAGAAATAAGTTTAGTCATATAAAAAAAGATATTAATTTATTGAATACATTTTTGAGTACAACAAACGATTTTCAAACTTATGATTTTAGAAATTTTTATTTTAAGATAATTAGAAGATGAAGTAATGAAATTTGAAATAGTAAAATTTAACTTGAGTGAAATTAAATAGACGAAATAAATTATTAATTTAAAATTGAATTTGTATGGTTTAGATTAATTATTCTAATTTAAGTTTCAATTTAGTTTTCTTTCAGGTTGTTTCTATTCCCCTACCTTCTTCCTTTTCGAGGACGAAAAGTCTTGAGTGGGAGAGAGTGTAACAGCCCGAAGTTTTAACAAGTATTTTTCACTATTAATTATAAAACTTTGAGGGTTTATTATATAAAAATCAAAATTTTGAATTGATTAAAAGAATTGCCCAAATTTTTAAATAAATAATGAAATCTCTGAAATTTTGACGTGGTTAAGAATTAACTTTAATTGGAAATTTGGGTTTTTTGTTGAAGATGGTAAATAACTTAATTCTTAGCAAAATCATGTTTTAATTAAGAAATAAGATTTGAAAAAAAATTAGTGTATAAATAAACTGTTTAATTATGCGTTTAAAAGGCACGTTATTTATGGAACATTTTTAACATATATTTAATGCATAAGAGAACGCGTAAATTTAAAAGCGTTACTTTTACTATGAAACTGGGCATGTGTTTGATTTAATTATTGCGTTGGTTTTTCATGCGTCTAAATTTCTTACCTTGGATATAAATAATCAAATAAAATAAATCAGTAGACATGCATTTTTAAGTGGGAATGGAATAATTTTTCTTTCCGTTGACTCCACATATTTAATAAATAAAACCCATTGATTTTTCAATAACGTTCAAATCAAGTATTCTTTTCTGTTTCTTTACTCTAAGAATCAATACTTTTCTTTGTTCAATTTTATAAAACGTTCGCCAATTTTCCATTTTTCTTTATTGTTAAAACAACACAGTAATTTTACCTTAGCTATAAATGGATTATATACTTTTTAAAAATAAATAATTTATACTGTTACTTATATACATTTTAGTAATAGATTTCTTGGTAAATGGTAAATGAACGGAAAAAAAACCCCAATGTAACCAAATCATATTTTTAAGTAATAAATTTCAAAATTTATGTATAAATAAACTGTTTAATTACGCGTTTAAAAGGCGCGTTATTTGATGGAATAAATAATGTATATATAAGAAAACATATAAAATTTAAATCCGTTATTTTCGTTATATTTTGGTCATATGCAAAAGCGTCGGTTGTACGCATTCTAAAGATATCCTCTTTAATATTTACACGTCGCTCAACATTATTCCTTTCGTCAAATTTTCCATTTCCGTTTTAAGTGCAAATTGATTGCTTGACGTTTTATGTTCTCCTTAATTCACGAAATCTACACTGGCAATAAAATTTATTACTCACTGTAATTAATTGTTCCAAACTTTCCTCACCTCTCGTGTGAAATTGATAGGAAAAATATTCAATAGACTGATTTAAAATCAACGCAACAAGGTAATTGTAAAAAAAAAATCTTGCCCTTAACTTCTCATCTAATCAATGCAATTTCTTCCTTAAATTTTTCACGTATGAATGTTCACTAATAAAAGAAACTGCCCCTTGATTTACGCATGTCGTGATTTTCACCATCCCTTTTTGGTGCAACTATTTTAATTTAGTATAAAATCTTTGAATAAAGTAACATTCAAATCTAATATTATTGTCGTTTCCTCCGATATCAACGCTAGTTTCTTCTCATTATTAAACACGTTCGCAAATTGTTCAAATTCCATTTCGATTCAAAGCAAAAATATAATTGCTTGCCGTTTCTTTCGCTTATTAATTCTTACCCACTGCAATTATTTGCTCCAATCATTCTTGTCTTTTCTTTTTATTTATCAACGCATTCTCTTCTTAATATTTTCAAACGAGAACAAATGCGTTCCACTCAAAAAACAAATTTTATTATTTCTTGAGTTTTTTTAACCAATGCAGTTTGCATCTTTTAATCAAACACGTTCAAAATGGTTATTTCTTGCCTTTGACCTCTCCCACATAAATCTATGCATTTAATTCTCTTGTCGTTCTAACAAATATTGCCTAAAATTTTTGCATGCCTTGAATTGGCGTTTCTCATTTCAACTTTTTGCCTGCGTTTTTAAATTAATAAATCAACCAAATTTACCTCTTCATAAAGCAATCATCACGCAGAATAATCTCCAGACCATTGTAAAAATGATTTCTTGCCATTTTTTTCATTTACGTGATTTGCGCAACGTCTCTTATATAAATGAAACCCATGTTCACAATTCCATCACCACCTCAGTATTGTTACATCTTCATTTTCGCAAGCTATTAGTGAAATAGAACCCATACACTCTCTTTGGCGTGTATAAGACTCGTACGCAATTTATTTTCATCCCATTGTTGGCCTTCTCTTCTTCCTTGCGTGCATGAGAATCAATTGCATCAGATAATGGATACAACTTTATTTTCTTCTTTTGTTTTTTTTCCGTTGTTCTGTTCAAACTGCTCCACCGCATGACAAACGCCTAACTTCCTTCGCCTCCTCTTCGATTTGGTCGTGCATTGTCGAGCATCTCTGATGCAGTTTTAGCCTAGTACTTGAATATTTATTTTATCGCCACATGTATATTTTTATCCTTCTATAAGACAAACATTTCTTTACCATGTAATTTAAAAGGGTTTTTAAATTGTTTAATCTTTGTTAAGTTAAATTGTATTCATTTTACATCTCATTTTTTAAATGAAATTTTAAAGTAAATTCAAAAGTAAATTGTTTTCAAATGTTTTTGTTAATAACGATTTAGTCATAATTAAGAAATGTTTTTATCTTAAAGTTAAATTAAGATTTAATGATTTGAAATTAATTAAATTAATGAGGTAATTAAGGAATAATTAGTTAATTTAATTAGTTAATGATTAGGGATTAATAAATAATTTGATTAAGGGTTAATCAATTTGAAATTCAAGATCATTAATTAGATAATTAAAGATTAATAATGAATAATTAACGATTTATTAGTATAGCCATAAGTTATAATCTAGGTTAATTAATCATGTAATCAAGGATTAACTGCATACTTGTTTGAGTATAGCGCACTTCAGTTTGAAGAAACAAAATATAATATAAAAGGCATACAACACCTAAGGTTAGCCCAGCCTAAATTTTTTAAGATAATTCCACTGCTTTGTTTTCGCGAGTGTTCAGGAAAGAAGTATTTCCAGACCGTACGCGTTTTTTTGTTGGTCACATGTGTTTTAAAATTTAGAAACATTACGTTTGAGGATATATGTTATATGTAAGAACAGTATAAAGTTGTTTTGATTTGGAGATTTTGATATTTTACTTGTTTCCTAATAATAATAATAATAATAATAATAATAATAATAATAATAATAAATATTGCATGCGCCACCTTTATGTATCACTGCCGTGAATTGCATGTTGCCCACATAAGATTTGCCACCTTTTTATTTACACGTCATAATATTTTGTAAAATAGGGTAAAAAAATAGAGTATAAATTTATTTTGTAAATTTTGTTTTGGAAAAAAATAAATGGGCAGGCTGAGCTTTTGTTTTAATGGGTCAAGTCGTGCGATGGACTGGTCGAGCAATTTGAGTCAATTTTCATTTTACTTTAGCTCGTTCCAATTTTGTTTTATTTAAAAATGTGCTTTGTCCGTAATTGGAATTCGCGTACTTAGTTTTATTTATTTATCTTGTTTCAAGATCAAAATCAGTTTGTCTCATCTTCTAATAATTGATCGTGTCTTCTGTACTCTTCTTTCGGGGTAGATATCGTTGTTTGAATAAATTCCGCAGCTTCGAGAAGGTGAGTATTCTCACCTGACAAACGTACTTATATATCTGTGAATTGATAACAAGTGTAATTGTAGAATAAAATTTTGTTTCATTTTATTTGACTGTTATATAAATTGATGATGTTAAAAATCATGTTATTAAACCTATACATCATCAGTTATATTAGATACTGTTTTATTTACGCTGTTATACTATTTATTAATTTACTGCTTAATCCCACTGCTAGTTTCCTGTAGAACAGAAATCGTTAGAGGCTGAAATGATAGGCCTGAACGATATTTATTTATTCATTTAGTTATTTATTTAAATTGGGATTGTGGGTTTGAAATGATAAAACCCGGATTTTCTTTATAAATTACGGATTGAAATGATATATTATCCATAACACTTGACCTAGGTTAGAAAATATTATACAGACCCGTGGTTATATATGTATGTATGTATGTATGTATGTATGTATAAATTTTTTGGAATTATTAAACATTAGAATGTATAATATTTTGTTTAAAATTTGATTTAAAATGATTCTTAAGCATAGTTATATTTTACAAGTTAAAGATGTAAATAAATAAAAGTTAAAATTTAAAGTATAAATTTCTCTTGTAAATTTGGATTTGTAAAATAAATGGAATTTTAGCTAAGAAGTAAAATATGAAATTTGGTATAACTTGAATGTAAAGCGAGGATAAGTTTTCTATGAATTAAGTAGTTAAATTAGTGAAAATACGGAAGTTGAAATATAACTTGATTTAGAAATGGGAGGCTGGTTTTGAAATAAAGGTAAGATAACAAATTAATTGGAAATTTAGTTATTTTGGAAACGGTAATTTAACTTAATTGTTAAGTAAAATTCATAGAAGTTGTGTACTTGATTTTATATAAAGTATAAAAGTTAGATATATACTAGAAGAATTAACTTTATAAAAAAAATCGTAAATTATTGAGAAATTTAAATGACTATTTAAAAGTGGAAATTTTGATTTGTTTAAATAAGAGGTTTAATTTTGCTGAAATTATATTGAAATCTAAATTTTAATTTACTCAAATTTATTGTAAAGGATATTACCGCACTTTGCAAGTGCTGTAGTTGATACAATTGGACTAAGGCTAAACTTTTGGGATTTTATATTTGATTTTGTAAGAAAAATAACTTCACTTTTAAATAGTTTCAAAAGTTGCGTTTTGGTATTTTAGATTCTTTATAACCACGGGTAATAATAACGTTGGTTGTTAAAGAGACCGGGATCGGATATGGGCATACTCTCTGTCGATATCGAAAACCACTTTGACAACCGTGTATGCGGTGGAGATTTCAGAATGAAGTAGGATGGTGGTGACGTTTCCTTTGAGGTAAATACATTGACCCGACTCCCGTGAGTTAGAATAAGGTGGCTAAAACAGGAGCGATCGATGGGTTAATGAGGTAGCACCTCTAATCGGACGCACTTCTTCGTATGCCATTCTTTTACTTTTATGATTGTTTTGGTGCGCACCTTTGATTTGGGAGCGTTGATCGAGGTAGGAGGTAGCTGCGCGCTACGCGTTACCATCGGTCTTGAAGCGTAATTGGTATATCTACCCTGGCATTGCCTAGTTGTGCCGTATCACCTACCATAGCGAGCCTTGTACGAGTTTGGTTTTCTCCCGTAGCCCCTGTGGTATCCTCTGGTGGCTTCCCGATCAGGAGGGACTATGATATTGGATGGGCTACTGGGACTATTACATGTAAAGGAGAATATTGGGTCACTCCTTAATGCTATTTAAAAGTAAGTTTATTTTAATATAGGCACTATTATAATAGCGAAATTATTACTATATAGTAAATAGTTTATTGGATCCTTAGAGGATGGGCGGTCCCAAGCATCCTTTAAGTTACTTGCTTTATATTACAGTTCACTTGAATTAGCTTACACTGTATAAGTATGTATGTCCTGACTCGAGTGTTTATGTTTTAGTTTACGCTCGGGTCAGCCTGAGTTTCAGTTCAGACTTCACCTCCGGAGCTAGGACTTCAGCAGATCATCTCTTTCTAAGCTGCCGTCAAGCTTCTTTTCGGTTCTTATTTTAGCCTTTGAAATCAGGACAATTTAATATTGAGAGTTTCGGTGGAGATTTCAAACTATATTTGGTTTAAGACTATGTACTTTATATTTATTTTGAGACCATTGATAGTGGCTTCATGAACCACTATGTATTTTTTTAAAATTCCGCTGTGAGTATTCTGGTTCCGTGTCTGTGATTCTGTGATTATTTATTTACTGTAGATTCTGAGATTTGCCAAATTTTATTTACAACGCGGTATTTTGAACAATTCAAGTCCGACGTGTGCGGATGCTAATGGTTGAAAATATCGAGTCGTTACAACTTACTTTTATTTAGCATTAAGGGGTTACCCATATAGCCCTTAACACGTAATAGTCCTAGTAGTCCATCCAATATCATAGTCCCTCCTAATCGGGAAGCCACCAGAGGATACCACTTGGGCTACGGGAGAAAACCGGCCTTGTACAAGGCGCGCTAGGGTAGGTGACAGGGTACAACTAGACAATGCCAGGGTAGATGTACCAATAACACTTCGGGTCTGTGGTAACGCGTAGCGCGCAGCTACCGCCCACCTCGAGCCACACCCCCAAATAAAAAAATCAAAAGTGGCCACCAAATCAATCCAAAAGTCAAAGTATAATATCGAAGGGATGTTTCCGATCAAAGGTGCTACCTCATTAACCCGTCGATCGCACATGTTTTAGCCACCTTATGCCAACTCACGGGAGTTGGGTCTATGTATTTACCTCAAAGGAAACGCCGCTACCATCCTACTTCATTCTGGAATCTCTACTGCGTACACGGTTGTTAAAGTGGTTTTCGGAGTTGGCAGAGAGTATGACAACTTCCGATCCCGGTCTCTTCAACAACCAAACGTTATTATAACACCGCGGTCTTTTCAAAATAATTTATACTTCAAACCGGAATATAATATTTATTTCAAAATTATACGAATACGATATCATTCCAATTTCAAAGACCAAATCAATATGATATAATTTTTATAAAACCCAAATCAATATAATATCATTTTTCACAAATATCCCTTTTTCCAAAATCATAGCACTTTCAAATTTATAGACCTTGAAACCAAAAAATTGAAATTATAACACTTTTAAGACATAATACTTTGAAATTCATAATTTCGAAACATTTCAATTTAGATAAAACATTTGAAATTCTATATATTTCAAGGCTTTGATATTCTAAAATTCCAAAACTAATGTGACGCCCCACCCCGAGACCCACGTTACTAAAGGGAATTAACAAGTAATTCTGTTTAATAACCCAGAGAATAGGGCTGGTTAAGGGCGAACGATATAGTAATGCATTAGCTAAAGACTGAATACGTCGATATTTTTCTTTTCTTTACCTCATGGAATCGACATATCCAATATTTAGCTAATACGATACTACTCGGCTATAGGATCTATTCAGAAGCAAAATGAAATAATAAAACATACATATCACAGAACAGCAGCCACAAATATATATATATATATATATATATATATATATATAAAGCTACAAACCCAAATATCAAGTGTCATACACCACTACATAATAGTATGCCCATGTCAAATACATACATCACATCCCATAAAAGAATATATACAAAGTGTTGATAACAGGTATAACACTAAAAGAGGAGTCCAGTCCATAGTCATGCGTTCTACACAAAAAGCAACATAGATCCAACACAAAAGATCGACTTCCACCTAACCTGCAACTCGATCTGACCCGAGTGATAAACACACGGGTCAGGCAACTGAATCTTATCATTAGAAAGGAAATACGATAAGGTAAAGAGAAGAGCTTCGCAACGGGATAACATAAGTAGGTATGAACATCTAGGGTTGATATCAAGTAACTTCACTATGTCTCTATGGTGGTTTGCATATACATATACATGGGTTAATCTGAGGGAATTCATGTATATGATATAAGGGAAAACATTCAAACATTATTCATGAATAAATAAATCCCTCAAGTTGAATATAAATCCCAAGTATAAATCCATAAAATTCAAAATCACAAAAATCCTCAAAGAAATCATATTTGCCTTATTTACATCTATAAGGCTAGGTAAACACATCAAATATGGTGAAATCGAAATCATCATAACTCATAAAAGAAATCTCACATTGGCCAATTATTACATGCAAAAGCATGTTGCGCCTGCTATTTACCAGTACTGTTCACCATCGTGGTACCATATCCATCTCTCGACTGGAATCCTCATCTTGAATTAATCCGGTCTATGACGTCATCTATATTCCCCACGAACACCCGCCATTAAAATTGATTGGAGCACCTCACTCCAATCGGTGTCCGCTGAGTCCCCGCCATCAAAAGTGATCGAGTCAAGTATTACTTCACCCGATCGGGACTCTAAGTACTGGTAGTTCTCCCAGAATGTGTCAACAACTCTCGGATAGTAACCCGAAAAGTGGTAACGTATGTCCCATACCATACGCTCTCACTTAGAAGTTTTCTAGCCCCCAGTTCGTGCCACACTAAGAAATCATCAGCATCATCAAAAGAATCGCCTCATGTCATCGGCATATGGTATAAGATGCTAAACCCATCTCATCGATGAGTAGAAGCTACATAAAAAGATCAAACCCATCAAATTCCATCAAAATCTTGCCTCATATCATTGGCAAGTATATCTCCATCAATATAGTCCTAATCTCGTATATACTCCCGAATAGGAGATCTCGGACTATACATATTAGCCAAATGGACTAATATAATCTCAAACTCATAACACAATCTGGTTAACATCAAGCAGGAAATCAAACGATTCCTCAAAGTCGTTTCGGTCGTACAAGTTCGAAATTAACCGATAAAGTAAATATTCAAGTCCCATACCTCGTGGATTTACTAAATCGTTTAATTTATTTTCTTATATGTCCGAAAAAGCATAAAGATGATGAAAATTAATAAGTTATAACATAAAATAATTTACTATAAATGGATTAATAAATAAATTTCATAATAAAATTCTTGCAAAAGAATGCAAATGAAATTGTCAAAATCGGACAATTATATCAAAATTTGGGGTCTGTCCATGAAAGGCCAACAATGAAAACATCAATTTTCCACCTTGCAAACTTCGAAATTCCACGAAGCATAAAACATAAAATTTGTATTTTACAGCCTAAGGTTTTCAAAACTTCAAAATTTTTGATATTCCGGTCAGTAACGAATAAGTTACGAGCGAAATACTACTAGAAAAAGAAATTTGCACGTTGGCTATTAACACAGGCCAGCGACAAAAACGTCTATTTTTCACTATGAAAACTTCCAGATCATTCAAAAGTTAAAACACAAAAGTTGTGGAATATTTCACAAGAATTTCAGAACATGCAAGATTTTGAAATTCCGATTAGAAGCACAAAAGTTATGCGAAAAATATTATTCAGCCAAATATATTTCCTGTGCAAAAATGCTTTCGGTTTTGCAACTTTCACAGCAACTACAGAGGTCCAAACGGACTCGAAACTTGATAAAATTTTACTTTAACAAACTAGACACAATAAGATTCAAAGCAAAACAAAATTGACCTCGATCTGACTTCGGATGAGGGAGATATAAGCATTCAAAGATGAGGTATTTCAGACATCGACAATTAAGAACAGAGATAAAACTTGAACATATAGAGCCAAATTTTCCAAGCATGAGCCAATTTAGTTGCTGTAAGTTTTAAACTTACCTTTGGCAGCGAATAGAGGAGATTATGAAGCAAAGATTGGAGCAAAGATGAGGTCTTTAGTAAGGAAGAGGAGCTCTAGCACCTGCAGAAACTAGGAAAAGAGGCATGCAAAGAAGAAAAATAACAAAATAAGAATTACAGTAAACAAATATGGATTTCTCCTCAAATTCAAGATAGAGATGGATGGAGATTACCTTCTTGATGAATTAGACCCGAAATTCTATTGATTCAGCAAAGAATTTGTTAATTATGGCTAAGCTTTGAGAAGGAAGCCATTGTTTCTAATTTTTGAGCTTCTACCGTTCCTTTTCTCAAATGAGCTGAAGGAGGAAGAAGTGTACTTGCTTCTTTCCTGGCTCCAGAAGTTTCTCTAGTGTATATTGGGTTTGGGCTTAACCCAATGACCCATATTAATTTTACTTAGGCAAAATTTGTTTAAGTTTATTTAAAATTATACAATGCTTAAATCTTCATAACTTCTACATTTTTAATCCGTTTTTAATGATTTTGGATGCGTTGGATTTGTTATGTCATCTAATTTTTAATAAAATTATCAAAACATAAGTTTTAACAATTTTTTTATTAAATTTCCATTTATTACTCAACTTATCCAATTTTCCCATAATTGCAAAATAAATTGCAAATTTAATACAATTTGTTAAATAAAAAGATGTTATGCACCCAAAACAAAACAAATACATGTTTAGACATTATTAAATTATTTCTCACATTTTTAATCATAGTTATCATGATTAATTATTTTATTAACTCATTCATATATATATTTAATTAATAAAATGATAATATTGGCAAACAAGCATAATATTGTACAAATTATCAATTTAATCAAATGTAGTCAATTAACTACATTCAAATTCATGAAATGAAGTAGAAACTTTATTTCACTCATGTCCATCATTTTTATACTCAAAGAAGATTATTTTTCTTCTTATTCCCCACATTATTTTTACAATAAAATGTATTATTGGTTTTAAATTACCAATATGATTTCCCCAACCCAAACAAAATTACATTAATTATTCCAAATCACTCTAACCATCAAAATGAAGTGATTAATTTATTTTGTTACAATTCATTAGCCCAAAAATTCAAATTCATTGTGGATATGATGATTAAAAAATTATTTGACAATTTTCTTTGTATTTAACAAAGAAAAGATGCAATTTGACAATAAATTACATTATCGCCAAATCGTACATGTTAATTGAATATAGTTGCATCTCTATATTCAAAATTCATGAAATAAAGGAACAACTTTATCTCATACATATGTTTATCACTATTAATACAATAAAATCTTTCTACTTTTATATTCCCTTTTATTTTACAATAAAAGGAGAATATCGGAATAAATTGCCAATATTCCTTTAATGCTCCTACTAAATTCCATCAATGACAATTTCCAACTCAAAGATCGCAATTAAGTTGTTTACTTCATCTTTCCTTCATCTAAAAATTGCTTCAATCATTTAATTTGAAATAAACCTTATTTTACATTGTTCTCCCAAAATTTATTCATATTATATTGTTTATTCCAAATAAACAATATAATTCATCATTTTCTTCCAAGTAATTCAATTAATTCCAATATTAAATTATATTCTTCATTATAATTTAATATTTACGGTAATCTCCAACCAGGGTTGTTACAGACTCCCCCCTCTTATAAAAATTGTATCCTCGCAATTTCTAGAGGAAATCTGTATTCAACACAATTTATTTCATCACACAAAGGAATTTAGATATATTATATGAAAAATTCTTACCTTCAAAGTGAGAAGATAAGAAACCAGGACACGATCGCTCGATGAATTCTCTGGTTTCCCAAGTGCAGTCATTGGGATTATTGGACCATTGAATCTTCACGAACGGGACACTCTTGTTTCGAAGGCGTCTAGTCTCTGAGCAAGAACTCTCAAAGGATTTTGCACATAGGCTAGATCAAGAGAGACTTTCGACTTCTCTAAAGCACGAGTATCAAGCACAGGATCTGGATCTCGTAGACACTTCCTCAACTGAGAAACATGGAATACGTCGTGAACTACATAAAACTGTTCGGGAAGTGCCACACGATAAGCAACCGGACCGACACGCTCTGTAATAGGAAATGGCCCAATATAGCGTGGTGCCAGTTTCCCGGTCTGGCCAAAGCGTTCCACTCCTTTCAGAGGAGAAGCTCGAATGAAAACAAGGTCACCCAATGAGAATTCAAGAGGCCTCCTACGGTTGTCCGCATAGGATTTCTTATGACTATGTGCCTCTTTCATTCTCTCACGAATAAGATGGATCTTCTCAGATGATTCTCGAATAGATTCGGGGCCTAAAATAAGCTTTTCCCCCAACTCAAGCCAACAGGATGGAGAACGACACGACCTTCCATATAAGGCTTCAAAAGGAGCCATGCCGATAGAAGATTGGTAGCTATTATTATAAGCAAACTCAACGAGAGGAAGATGATCCTCCCAACTACCACCAAATTCTAAGATACAAGCATGAAGCAAGTCTTCCAAGATTCGATTCACCCGTTCAGTCTGTCCATCAGACTGTGGGTGGTAAGCTGTGCTAAGATTAAGCTTTGTGCCTAAAGCTTGCTGGAGATTCCGCCAAAAGTGACTCGTGAAAAGACGATCACGATCACACACAATAAATGAAGGGACACCGTGCAATCGCACGATTTCCTTAATATATAGCTTCGATAAAAGAGATGCCATCCTATTCGACTTAATAGGAATAAAATGTGCGAACTTGCTGAGACGGTCCACAACAACCCAAATACTGCTATGGCCTGACCTCGAAAGAGGCAAGCCATCAATGAAATCCATCGAAATTTGATCCCATTTCCACAACGGAACCTCTAAAGGCTAAAGAAGACCGGATGGCCGCTGATGCTCGGCCTTAATAAGCTGACAAGTTATGCAATTACCCACATAACTTGCGACATCATGCTTCATGCCTTCCCAATAATAAAGGCGACGCATATCGGTGTACATCTTGCTACTACCAGGATGAATAGTATACTTAGAGCAATGACCGTCATCAAGAATGTCACGCCTAAGTGATGAATCAGAAGGTACAACAATATGGTCCTTCAAACGAAGAAAACCGTGAGAATCAATACTGAAATCCCTCATCTCATCATCATGGGATTTAGATTCACAAAGACGAATAAGGGACAACGTCTCGGGATTACGCCGTTGAGCCTTGGAAATACGGTCTAAAAGAAAAGGTCGATCTTCCATACTGAATAATAAGATAGGTGAATCGAAAGGAGAAGCTCAATAAAGAATATCACAATAAGATAAAGTTTCAAGGATATCCCATTCGGCTAACATCATAGAAACAATAGCTGAATGCTTGCGACTAAGCGCATCAGCCACACGATTACCTTTCCCCGAGGTATACTGAATATCAAAATCATATGAGGCCATAAACTCAAACCAATGTTGCTGCCTCATATTAAACTCCTTTTGAGTGAATAGATATTTCAAGGATTTACGATCGGTAAAAAGAACGAAGTGCTCTCCCAAAAGGTAATGACGCCAAATCTTCAAAGCAAAGACAATAACTGCAAGCTCTAAATCATGAGTAGCGTACCAAACCTCATTCGGACGCAACTGCCTAGAAGCATAGGCAACAACACGATCTCTCTACATCAAAACAGCACCGAGGCCACTATGACTGGCATCAGTATAAACGATAAGATCATGGTTTCCTTCAGGAACCACAAGGACGGGAGCATGTGTGAGAAGCTCCTTCAATTGCTGGAAGGAAGCCTCATACTTATCGGACCAAATGAATCGAACGCCTTTCCTCGTAAGGTTTGTAAGTGGAAGCACGATACGAGAGAAATCCTTAATAAAGTGACAATAATAACCGGCCAATCCCAAAAAGCTATGAATCTCATGAACATTCTCAGGCCTCTTCCAATTTTGAATAGCCTTGATCTTAGAAGGATCAACGGAAATACCTTTTGAAGATACAACATGGCCTAAGAGCTTCAGTTGCTTTTCCCAGAAGTGACACCTAGAAAGTTTTGCTTTGAGTTGATGCTTTTGGAGAGTACTCAAAATAATTCTAAAATGTCGAGCATGGTCCTCTTCGGATTTGGAATATACTAAGATATCATCGATGAATACAAGAACGAATTTATCGAGATATTCCCGAAATACCCGATTCATAAGATCGACAAAGTAAGCAGGTGCGTTTGTTAGTCCGAATGGCATGACAAGCCACTCATAAGAACCATAGCGAGTGCAGAATGCGGTGAGAGTAATACTATCCTCCGCAACTCGGAGCTGATGAAAACCAGTGGCAAGGTCTAACTGTGAAAAGACCTTAGCACCACTTAACTAATCGAACATGTCGTCGATCCTCGGTAAAGGGTAACAATTCTTGATGGTTAACTCATTAAGCTTGCGATAGTCGACGCAAAGCCTAAGAGTCCTATCGGACTTCCTTATGGATACCACCGCGGCACCCCACGGTGAAGAGCTAGATCGAATGAAGTGCTTAGCTTCGAGCTCGAGGAGTTGCTTCTTAAGTTCCTCGTTCTCCTTAGTAGACATCATTGTGGGAGGACGACTAACTGGTTGCGCACCAGGTTTTGAGGTCAACACGAAACTCTATGGCCCGCTTAGGTGGCAATCTCGAAACAGGCTCAAAAATATCAGCGAAGTCACAAACGATCGGAATTCGGGACACATCATCCTCATCGTATCGAGAATCAAGAGCATATAAGGATGCTACGGAATCACAATCTGTATCCCGAAGCATAAGAAATAACTGTAAAGGAGAGTCTGGATGGCGGAGATAAATGACTCTATCAGAACAAAGAATCCTGGCATCGTATCGAACTAGCCGGTCCATACCAAATATCATATCAAAACCAAGCGAAGGAATCACATGCAGATTCGCATGGAAGGAGAATCCACAAAGAAAAACCTCAACATTATCACAATATAAGCTAAGGGTTGCGGACCGCCCGATTGGATTCGCGGTCCTCAAAGAAGTAAGCAAGCAAGAAACATTCAAAGAACAGGCATCCTCGAGTTCCTTCGATACGAATGAGTGTGACGCACCCGTATCGAAGAGCAATCTAATCGATCGATCATGGAAATCAATGGAACCATCACTTGCAACAAGCAAACACCCATCACATAAAATCAACACACATCAATTATCCATTCATATCAACAAAAAAAATAGTTGTTTGGCCTCAAACTTCAAATTATGCAGGATGAAAAATAAACTACTAAGCGCACCATTTATTCAACAGTCTCTAATGAAGCTAAATAGACTATTCATACATCCAAACAATTTTAAAGTATCCTCACCCAAGCAACCATAAACTAAAATAAACAACAACAATTTCAAACAACAAATTTAGTTTATCCATATTAATTCCATTCATGCATTTGTTTTTTGATTTCTCTTTTTATTCATATAATTATTTCTTATCATTCACATTTATTTCTTGCAAATTTTCATTTCATTTATTTATTTAGTTCTTATATTTCTATTATATTTAATTATAGTAACATTTCAATTACAACTTAAGTTTATAACTCTATAACATCAATTCTTTTAAATAAAAGCAATTTATTGAACACTTTCATTACCTACTTTTACTTATACAATATCTGTTACATTTTCTTATTAAACATTTCAACTTTTAATATTCGGTAAGTTATATATATGTTTTTAAGGATGTAATTTGAAAGTTAAACAAGTTTATTCTATTTCTTTTAATTAATTTAATGTTCAATAATTATATCCTTTATTTCATAGGTTACAATTTCAAATTTCATTTAATACCATTTATAACCTAGCATTAAATCTATTTTTTTTCAATTATTAGTTAAATTCCATTTCACTAAAGCAATTAAAACCATTAATTAATGGAAACTTAAGAACCGGGTTTAATTTCAAATTATTTTAAAATAATAGATGAATGTATACTTACAGTTTATATATATATATATATCCCATTATATTTAAAACAATTTAAAATTTATATTGGTTTATCAAAACGAATCTACAGTAAACTAATACAGTGGCCTTCCCAATTCGAAACTCGAAAATTAATGTCGATTATGCGGCCGCCATCACCAAAATTATTTTGCAGCGACGGAGAGGGGAGTACAACTTATTTCTTCCCAAAATTTCTTTTAAAACAATTCTTTCAAACTATATTGAAATATTTATATCAGAAAATACTTCTAATAATATTATTACTATATTCCAAAATCATTGAAAAGAAATTTTCAAAACCCCGAAACTTAAGTTCTAAATTCCAATTTTTATTTTCTTTATTATTTTCAATCTTATTTCCACTATTATTTAAAATTTCATTACCTAACAACCAATATATTGCAACCAAATATATACCATTTCTAAAAATTTATTTTATATAGAAAATATAATAGGCAAAATTATTTCGTTCACCTATATTAAAACAAATATTATGTCGATCTGTCCTATTAAGTGTTTAGAAACCCCTATTGATGTCATAGCATCCCATGCATTAACCAGAATTTATAAATACAAAACGGAATAGGTTAACACAATATTAAAACCTTTTATAACACTAACAAATACTCTCTTTCGTATATATACACTCAGCGACTCCCATAGGGTATTACTACCCTATTAATAAAGAGTCAGACACCACAGAGCTAAAGATTATCGCTAAACCTTGCTCTAATACCAGATGTAATGCCTCGCCTTTCCGTACGCTTTGAATCGATGATAAACCACACACGTCAGGCTTAAAGCATAAAGAAGGGCGGATTGTTATGGAGTAAATTAGAAAAGCAGAGAGAGAAAAGGAAACAAAATAGAATCTTGCAGCGGAAGGATAAACTATAGTAATCAAATATATAGTTCATGAATCTGTTTTACAAAATATTTGATTTCACTTATACAATACATATCAGAGTACACATACCAGAGAAGAATAATTAATGAAGCGGAATTAAATGGTGTACTAGAGTAATATAGTAGATAATAGTACTGCAAATCTTCGTCTTCGTCCTCTAGAATAAAATCTTCAAATCCTGAATCGCTCAAAACTGACCCGAGCGAAATGAAAGGACAAAACACTCGAGTCAGAACTAAAATATCTTATGTTAGGTAAAACAACAGAAATAAATATAAGTGCAATAACTAATAGATGCTCGGGATTCACATCTCCTAAGGATCTGTTAAACTATTTACTATGTAGTAATATTTCGCTATTATAATAATGTCTATTTGTATAATAAACTTACTTTTTAATAGCATTAAGGGGTTACCCATATAGCCCTTAACACGTAATAGTCCCAGTATTCCATCCAATATCATAGTCCCTCCTAATCGGGAAGCCAGCAGAGGAAACCACATGGGCTACGGGAGAAAACCAAACTCGTACAAGGCGTGCTAGGGTAGGTGACACGGCACAACTAGGCAATGCCAGCGTAGATATACCAACTACGCTTTTGGGTCGGTGGTAACACGTAGCGCCGCCCACCTCGAGCCACACCCCAAAATAAAAAAATCAAATGTGGCCACCGAATCAATCCAAATGTCAAAGTATAATATCGAAGGGATGTGCCTGATCAAAGGTGCTACCTCATTAACCCATCGATCGCTCATGTTTTAGCCACCTTATGCCAACTCACGGGAGTTGGGTCCACGTATTTACCTCAAAGAAAACGCCGCCACCGTCCTACTTCATTCTAAAATCTCCACCGCGTACACGGTTATTAAAGTAGTTTTCATAGTTGGCAGAAAGTATGAAAACTTCTGATCCCGGTCTCTTCAACAACCAAACGTTATTATAACACCGCGTTGTCACGATCCGAAATCCAATGTTCGAAAATTGGTACTGAATACCTCACTATAATTCGACTGCTAAAAATTCAAACATCGCACTCCAGTCGGATGGAGCTTATAAAAACATCAGATGAGTATAAAAACGGAAACAGAATGAATATCATGCATTACATCATAGATAAAACATCAACATAATATCCATTACAACATCGGAGTATTTTTATACATATATCACTACTCCAAATAAAACATCATAATAGTACAACAAGAGATCATATATCCAACAAGTCTTCAAAGGAAAGAAGCGATAGCGAACTTCCAAAAACTAAGCACCTGAGATCCCAAAAGCTTCAAAAATATCTTCAAAGCAAAAGCTCCAAAATACCGCTAACACCAAAACACGGAAACCTGCTACTATGCTGCCCGTGTGAAAATGATGGGCACCCAGAATTTAGAAAAGAAACAATAAACTCCGGGTCAGTCATGGGACTGGTATGAGTAAACAAAAACAGTTGTTTTAAAATAAAACAAGATTTATAAAGAAAATTCATTATGCTTTTGGAAAATGAAACTACCATAAGACCTCCCGCCACACACACAATGCAATCGTAGAATTGGAGGAGATTTCATCTTATGATAGTCAAATATGCTTGATACGAGAGAAAAATTATTTGATATTATTACTAGTGCATAATGTAGAAAACATTTCAAAAATATAATAATAATCTTAGCCTGCATGCAACTATTATTGTATGCCTACTCTAGCTACCATCTAAATAGTGGGGCACCACCATAAGTAAATGGCAGGTTATACAACTAAAACCGTACTGGATTCGTATTGGGAATTGGATTTCCAACAAATGGTCAGGCTAAGGAACTTCCTACTGCTACATGGGTATGCCTATGGCGGGACGTCTCGAGAACCTACCCGGCTCTCTGCCAACACAAGGCCGGATTACCTCTATAACTAGGTGACTACAACTTGAGTATGCAACTCCCCGGTCCTTTGGGACCTTTATCCGAGGGCCCTCTACCACAAAGCAACAACCACACAGTAAATGAGATTGAAGCAACCATATAGGTAAATATCTGGGCTCCATACCATGACATCACCATTTTCCAGAAGGAAATGACATACCCTAAAGGGCGCGACCCTCATAACCTTGCCGCATCTTTCCTGTTTCGACCATTTTCGGGTTGTGAGGTCCAATGGGGTCTCGTCCACAAAGATATGATTTACACGAAAGCCATGCTTTAATCAAAAATGATCAACAAATGATCATCAACACACAACAGCACTTAGCATGCCACACTACCAGATTGAGAGTATATCGCTGATAACCTTCAATTACGTAACCTCTGAGCTCGTACATCTCATAGAAGGGTGTTAAGCTAAGAGAATAAATTTTCCGCCACCAACAGATATGTATTTGAAAGAAATATGCTTTATATCTTAAAGTGTAGTGTCAGACATACAACCATACAAGTCTGTTCTGGGTTCGAACAGAACCGAAGGCACTTCGTCCAATAAAGGAAGAAGCCCTTGCAAATCCGGGTATACACAATCCCGATCAGATTGCCCATCACATATGGAGATCTCTATACCGGAGCAACTCAGTGCAGAGACATTCGATAAGTTATCCTATCGTTTTCGAAGACACCCGGTCTTCAACACCGGTCTTCAAATGCTATCCATTTCGTCGTATCACTATTCAGAATGGGTTACATGACAAAAAGGTCCTCTCCCTGCTAAACCGAATAGCGAACGCTTAATTTTAAAACACATGGATATATCAATCTCAAAGATTCACATTCAGGGTTCGATGTGGGTTTCGGATAACCAACTGGAATCCGACTCCCTGTCGCATCGAAGTTTAAATGACATTTTACGGGCAAAAAGGTTTTCACATAAATACTGAGACAAATCACAAATCGTAGTTCAGCACAAAAGAATTCACATCACACAGCATCATAATCACAACAGAAATATCAATTCAGTGCACAACAATAATTAATTATTTACCAACCAAGGTCAATGTGATTCAAATGAATTAATCACATAACTATTTTATTGATTATTTTAAATCAATGATTAATTTTGACAAATTAATTAAATCTTAATTAACCTAATAATTATTTCTTAATTAATTATTTTAATTAACTGCCAATTATAAATTAATCAGCTTAAATTATCTAATTAACAATTCTTAATTATCAATAAATTAGACAATTAATTATTAACCAA
The DNA here is from genome assembly GCA_030765085.1 of Allium cepa. Classification (NCBI taxonomy): domain Eukaryota; kingdom Viridiplantae; phylum Streptophyta; class Magnoliopsida; order Asparagales; family Amaryllidaceae; genus Allium; species Allium cepa. The sequence goes on from CM060939.1 coordinate 325,418,736, forward strand.
ATTATAAATTAGTCATTCTTAATTACCCTTTTCAAACAATTAATTAATAAATATTATTTATCTTAATTCATATTTTAAAAACATCCATAATTACTTTGAAATCAATTTATTATAATTATAAAAAGCGTTCATGTTATTAACTTTAGTATTTATCTTAAATTAAATTATTTAGTTAAAGTGTTAATTATATTTTTTAAATATTGTTAAATAGTTTAAAACTTGTAGTTAGTTCTTAACTCAACATAATCAACATTTATTACCCTGTTAACACCAAAATTTGTTTAACATTATAACTTGAATTTATTTGGGCTTAACCCATTTCAAAAAATAACCCGAGCATACCCAGGTGTTTACTCGAGTGTTACTTGAGTTTCTCCCCTTCTTTTCCCGAGTTCTTCCTCTTTACCTCTCGTACTCTCTTCTTCTTCTCCTTTTCTTTTTTTTCTTTTTCTCTAGCTTCAGCTAAGTTTAAATTTTAAACTTTATACGGAGCAACATACTTCCGTACCCAATCAACTCGAAGCAAATCTACTATTTACCTGAGCATTAACTCGAGTTGTTCACACCAGAAAATCACCTGACACATCGCAAGGACATGCATGTGCACGTCACCTCATCGCCGCTCCGGTGGACATCGCAACCTTCGGCAAGTCGCAATTCATCCTTATACTCGAAATCGGACTTCGATTCGACACAAAAAACTCGAAATCAAAAATAAGTATTTCGCTCGACACTGCAACTCGAACTCACCGAAACGAAATTGCGTCGCAACCACGTCTCAGACCACCGGAAGAGCTTCCACCCCGTCCACACCACGTCACCACTCTATACTACCATCCTCCATCATCTCGAGCAACTCGATCACTCCATGGTGACGAAATCACCACACTTCCGACCCATTGCAAAACTCGAACTTAAACCCTAAATTCGCTTCGTTCGACAAATTCGTGCATTTGAAAAATTATTCAGCAATTTTCTCAACATCGCAGAAGTTCATACAAGGTTCAAACCAAATTTCAATATTTATTATTAGATCGTCCACTAGAAATTGGGAAAAATGCAAATTTTGTTTAAATTCAAACTGCTCTTAGAATACTCAATTAAAAATCATCATACTAATTTTAAAAATCATATCCTTGTATGTTCATTCAAATTATATAATCAAATCAACGATTTAAAATACTTGATTCCATCATAAAATTTTGTTTTCACTGTAATGTTTAGGTTATAGAGTCAACCTCTTCATGATTAAGCATAAAACAGAATTTAGGTGTGATTCAAGTTTAGACAACTTATTTTGTTTAAAAACCCTAAGCAAAAAATGTTTGTGGGAAGATGTATTAAAATTTTTCTACTTTTCTTTGTTTTGTAACCAGAAGTATGAAAGAACAAGTTATATGAACATTTTCAGTACCAGAGCAACATACAGAACAATTTTTTTTCCAATATACAGCAAAGCACACAGTTCCATGAACTAATACCCAGATTTAAACTTTGAAATAATATATTTACTCACTTGAAAATTTTTGAAACAGAGAGCTGCCCTTTTTGTTTTGAAACCCTACAGATGATCTGCCTTTAAAATTTTTCTGCTTTATTTAGTTAAATGATCTTGAGTTTGAAAATATAGTGATACTTATGTTTTTCTTTTCTTCTTGACTTTGCTATGTTTTTGCTTTTGAACGAAATGAAATGAATATGGATGTGTGTGTGTGTATAAAGGAGGCAGTGTTGTATCAGGTAGGTGTTTTCTGGTACAGGCAAGTTCTGTTTCCTTTCCCTATTTTTTCCAGATATTTCTTTGCTGCCTCCATCTCTGACCAAAAAATTTCCTTTGGAGGCTGTAATGATTTTTATTACATTTCGAATTGACTTGATTTTGTGCTAAGAAGAAAGCATTAAATGCTTATGTTTCCATTCCTGTTAAATGCAATCCTATTTTAATTTTTGTAAGCACAAATTTTGTTTTGTTTGTAGAATTTTTGTAATCTAATTTTGTTTTGTTTCTGCATACAACTTTTATTTTATTGCTTCCTGGTTTATATAATTCTCATGCAAACTTGTATGTGTTTCATATGTTATCTTATAACCATATAATCTTATCACTAGCATAATTTTAAATTTTATTTCTATTTAAAGTTTAACTATCAACATTTACTTTAACATATATTTTATTTTATGGTTTAACACAATTTCTTGTTTGTTATATATTTTCATATAAAGCTTAAACTACCAAATATTTTATTTATATCCATATATCTTTCTTTTATTTAATATTAATAATATTTATTTTGAAACTTTTCAAATTAATTTCAAAAGTTCAAATAAATTACCAAATTTAAATTAACAAATTTTGGGATGTTACAATTATCCCTCATTAAGAAAATTTCATCCTGGAAATTTAAAAGAGAGAGAAAAGCAAACAAAGAATATACGAATTCATAAAAAAATAAGGAAATGGCTTACCAGTTTAAGCCGAGATATCCACTCTGTAATTGCGATATGATATCTGCATATTATCTTCAATTTTCCAAGTGCAGTCCTTTGGATTGCGACTCCACTGAACATTAACCAGTTTCACAACTTTGTTTCTCAACCGCTTTTCATCACGATCGATAATCTTTATCAGTTCTCTTTTAAATGTTAAATTGGGTGTGATTTCGAGATCCTGCTGAGAAGCTTCTTCGATAATACTATCTGGATCGTGCATATACTTCCAGAGATTAGAAATGTGGAACACATCATGCACGCCAGACAACCAGCTAGGCAACTGCAGTCGATAGGCTAAAGAACCGATCCTTTCCAGAATAGGAAAAGGACCAATATACCATGGAGCCAGCTTACCGGTCTTCCCAAATCTTAATACTCCTCACATTGGAGATACTTTGCGAAAGACAGAGTCTCCAATCTAGAATTCCAAATCCCTTCTTCTACGATCATAATAACTCTTTTGACGACTTTGAGCCGTTTTCAATTTCTTCGGTATAAAATCAACTTTTTCCGTGGCTTCTTTAATCATATCCGGTCCAAGGTCGAGTCTATCACCAGCCTTAATCCAGCATGCGGGTGATCGACATGGACAACCATAAAAAGCTTCAAAAGGATCCATCTCTACACTGGCCTGATAGCTGTTGTTATATGAGAACTCGACCAGATGTAAATGCTCCCAAGGTCCACCAAAACCAAGTATACAAGCACGCAATATGTCTTCCAAGATTCGGTTAATCCTCTCAGTCTGCCCATCAGATTGTGGGTGATAAGCAGTGCTGAAATTCAGTTTTGTTCCCAATGCGTCTTGAAATGCCTCCCAAAATCTACTAGTGATGATCGGGTCACGATCACTCACTATGCTGCCAGGAATACTATGGAGACGAATAATTTCTTTCACATATAATTCGGCTAAATTTGCAACCGTGCGGGTAGATTTCACTGGCAAGAAGTGGGCTGTCTTAGTCAAACGGTCGATAATAACCCAAATTGCTTCATTGCCTTTTCGAGTACGAGGCAAACCGTCAATGAAATCCATCGATACCTGGTCCTATTTCCACTTGGGTACCTCCAAAGGCTGAAGTAAACCCGCCATTTTCTTTTGATCGCTTTTGATTCGCTGGCAAGTAGCACAACGACTCACATATATTGATATGTCCCTTTTCATCGTCTTCCACCAGAAAATTCTTTTGATATCTCTATACATTTTAGTAACTTCACGATGGATGCTGTATTTAGATTTGTGCATTCGTCCAAAACTTCACGCTTCAGATCAGGGATGTCCGGAATACAAATCCTGCCTTTCATCCTTATAACTCCATTATTATCAATTCCAAAACTGGAATCTTCACCTCGACATATTCTTCTACGAGTTTCCTAAAGAAACTTGTCTTCGGTCAGCTGTCTTGCAATCTTCTTAAGAAGAGTAGGAGCGATAACAAGATACGCGAGAATAGCATGTCTTCTGCTTAAAACATCGGCAATACATTGGATTTTCCCGGCGTATATAGAATATCTAGGTCATAAGATGCCAGAAATTGCACCCAACGTTGTTGTCGCAGATTTAAATCTTTCTGGGTGAAGAGATATTTCAAAGATTTATGGTTGGTGAATAATTTGAATTTTTCACCTAGAGGAAGAGAGTTCATTAGGTATATTCATTAAGTTAAGTTAAATTCGTAAATTGTTAAGAAAGCAGAAAAGCTTCTTACCTAGAAGATAATGTCGCCATATTTTTAAAGCGAAGATAATAGCTAAGAGTTCTAAATCATGGGTTGGGTAGTTTCTTTCATGAGGACGTAATTGTCTACTCGCGTAGGCAATTACCTTCCCATTCTACATTAAGACCGCACCCAAACCATCACCACAAGCGTCGGTATAAACAGATAATCCCTGATTCCCGTTGATAATAGCGAGAACAGGAGTTGTGGTTAATCTCTTCTTTAATTCCTTAAATGCTTCGTCACATTTCGGAGTACAATTGAACTTTACATCCTTTATTGTTAGCTTAGTCAACGGACTAGCTATCCTAGAAAAGTCCTGAACAAACTTTCGATAATAACCTGCTAAACCCAAAAAGCTTCGAGCTTCTTTTGGGGTAGTGGGTTTCCTCCAATCAAGAATAGCGGAAATTTTGCTAGGATTAATAGAAATCCTTCTTCATTAACAATATGGCCGAGAAATTTAACTTCTTTGACCCAAAAGTGGCATTTGAAAATTTTTGCAAATGAAATATTCCTCCTCAAAATCTCCAAAACGATTCTAAGGTGCTCGGCATGCTCCTCTTTGGTCATGGAATAGATCAAAATATCATCAATAAACACAAGCACAAATTTATTCAATACTTCCCGAAACACACGAGTCATAAGACCAACGAAGTTTGCTGGAGCATTAGCTAGCCCGAAAGGCATGACTAACCATCCGTAGAACATATTAGGACCCCTGAAAGTGATCAAATGAACACAATCTTTGGCGATTCGTAGTTGATGGAATCCTTGGGCTAGATCCATCTTTGAAAAGAAACGAGCGCCGTGAAATTGATCAATAGATCATCAATTATAGGTAGTGGAAATTTATTTTTGAGAGTCAGCTTATTGAGATCGCGGTAATCTACACACAATCTCAAAGATCCGTCTGATTTAGCAACAAACACGACTTCTAAACCCCATTCAGATACACTGGATCAAATCAACCCTTTTGCTAGTAAATCCCTTGTTTGCTGAACTAATTCAACCTTTTCCTTGGGTGCCAACCTGCGACTTGCGTGAACGACAGGACGAGCATTGGGTACTAGGTCAATTCTGAATTCTATTTCCCGATGTGGAGGTAAAGATTTCACTTCTCCGAACACGTCCAGAAAATCTCTAACGATGGGTATAGACTCCAGACTCGGTTCGGGATAACCCAAGTTATACATCAACCCTTCTTTCTTAGGACTAGGGTCCTCACAAAATATCTCGATGAAATCTCCAAATTCGGTTAATTGAAATCAATCGATTGTTGCAATCCAATTTGGCTTCATATTTAGCTAGCCAATCCATTCCGAGTAAGACTTGAAAGTCGTTAAAATCAAGAACAAAGGGACTGATAGGGAATTGATAACAAGAATATGAAATAGGAACGTCTCTACATCGAAGACAAAGGTTCGCGGGACCTCCAACTGGATTCTTTACGCATATAGGCTCATCAACAAAATCAGGTACAAGATTCAATTCATTTATAGCTTGTTGAGAGATAAAACTATGTGTAGCGCCCGTGTCAAATAGAACTCTAATAATGCTATCATAAATAATGAGATTACCTTCCAGAACTCCTTTCCCCTTTTCTGGTTTGGAAGATGCAGGTTGATCTTAGACTGCGTACACCTTTTCTGTCTGAGCTTGCTTCATGACTGGGCAGTCTTTAACTTCGTGTCCCACTTTCTGACAATAATAACATTTCCTAGGCTTCGCTTGAATGGATTGATCTCTCTTTGGCTTCTTGCATCTGTTTGAGTAATGGCCTTTTTCTAGACAATTATAGCAAGTGACATTCTTTACTGTGTTTCCCTAGTTGCACTTCTTTTTCTCCTTACCCTACCATGGTTTTTTGCCTCCAAATCTCCATTTCTTCCAATTTTGATTGCCCGAATTTCCTTTCTCCACCAGGGCTTCTTGCATATCAAGTGTGGCATATCTGTATCCCATATCAACCAAATCTGAAAAGGATTCTTTGACGTGGCCAGTCATCCTTTCGTGGAATTTCTTATTCATCCCACGAATAAATCTTTCGTTCTTCTTTAAAGGTGTATTCACCAATTCAGGACCAAAACGAGGCAATTCATTAAAAAAATTCGAATACACCTCGAATGACAAACTCCCCTACTTTAAGTCCATGAATTCCTGGTACATTCGAGAAATTCCAGCTGATGGCAGATAGCGCTTCTCAAATACTTCTTTGAATTTCTCCCAAGTAAACTCGCCTTCTAGCTTATCTACAGTGACTGTCTCCCACCAGGCTAAGGCTTCATCTTGAAGTTGCAAAGAAGCTATGAGTCTCTTCTGATCGTCTTGCAGCTTTAGCCCTCTAAAGATTTTCTCACACAATCTGATTCATGCTTGAACCTCAACAATTGACTCCTTGCCGGTAAACGACTTACCACAAAGTCTTGGGAAATTCTTATATAAATCAACCAGATTCGGCTGCTGCTGAATAGGTAATGCTGCTACTGTTGTTGGGGGAACTTGACTAGGTGTGGAACTTCGTTGACCCCTAGCTCTTCCTCTTCGTCCGCTCATTCTTACTATCTGCAATTAGTAAGAAAATTGATTTAGATATACGGACGAGATATCTTAAGGAATATCAGCAGTTAATAGACTATGAAAATATGGAGTTTCGGTCTCAATTATACTCATTCTAGGGCATACTTCACCCTATCTCTAATGAGCCATCTAATGTGTTATACTCCGTAGCTAAATTTCTTACTCAACCTTCAGCTCTGATACCACTTTGTTAACGATCCAAAATCCAATGTTCGAAAATTGACACTAAATACCTCACTTCTATTCGACTGCCAAAAACTCAAACATCAAACTCCAGTCGGATGGAGCTTATAACAACATCAGATGAGTATAAAACAGTGGAAACAGAATGAATATCATGCATTACATCACGGATACAATATCAACATAATATCCATTACTACAACAGAGTATTTTTATACATATATCATCACTCCAAATAAAACATCATAGTAGTGCAAAAGAGATCGTATATCCAAAAAGTCTTCAAAGGAAAGAAGCGATAGCGAACTTCCAAAAACTAAGCACCTGAGATCCCAAAAGCTTCTAAAATGTCTTCAAAGCGAAAGCTCCAAAATACCACTAACACCAGAACATAGAAACCTGCTACTAGGCTACCGGTGTGAAAATGATGGGCACCTAGAGTTTAGAAAAGAAACAATAAACTCCGGATCAGTCATGGGACTAGTATGAGTAAACAAAAAACAGTTGTTTTTAAATAAAACAAGATTTATAAAGAAAATTCGTTATGCTTTTGGAAATGAAACTACCATAAGACCTCCCGCCACACACACAATGCAATCGTAGAATTGGAGGAGATTTCTTCTTATGATAGTCAAATATGCTTGACACGAGAAAAAAATTCTTTGATATTATTACTAGTGCATAGTGTAGAAAAAATTTTGAAAATATAATATTAATCTTAGCCAGCATACAACCATTATTGTATGCATACTATAGCTAGCATCTGAACAGTGGGCGCCACCATAAGTAAATGGCAGGTTATACAACTAAAACCGTACTGGGTTCGTATTGGGAATTGGTTTTCCAACAAATGGTCAGGCTAACGAACTTCCTACTACCACATGGGCATGCCTCTAGCTGGACGTCCCGAGAACATACCCGGCTCTCTGCCAACACAAGGTCGGGTTAACTCTGTAACTAGGTAACTACTACTCGAGTATGCCACTCCTCGGTCCTTTGGGACCTTTATCCGAGGGCCCTCTATTACAAAGCAACAACCATGTAGTAAATGAGATTGAAGCAACCACATAGGTAAATATCTGGGCTCCATACCATGACATAACCTTTTTCCAGAAGGAAATGACATACCCTAAAGGGCGCGACCCTCATAACCTGGCAGCATCTTTCCTGTTTCGACCATTTTCCGGTTGTGAGGTCCAATGAGGTCTCGTCCACAAAGATACGCTTTACACGAAAGCTATGCTTTGATCACAAATGATCAACAAATGATCATCAACACACAGCAGCACTTAGCATACCACAATACCAAATTGAGAGTATATCGCTGATAACCTTCAATTACATAACCTCTGAGCTCGTACGTCTTAGAGAATGGTGTTAAGCTAAGAGAATAAATTCTCCGCCACCAACAGATATGTATTTGAAAGAAATCTGCTTTATATCTCAAAGCGTAGTGTCAGACATAACAACCATACAAGTCTGTTCCGGGTACGAACAGAATTGAAGGCACTTCGTCCAATAAAGGAAGAAGCCCTTGCAAATCCAGGTATCAACAATCTCGATTGGATTCCCCATCACATATGGAGATCTCTATACCGGAGCAACTCAGTGCAGAGACATTCGATAAGTTATCCTATCATTTTCGAAGACACCCGGTCTTCAACACCTGTCTTCAAATGCTGTCCATTTCATCGTATCACTATTCGGAATGGGTTACATGACATAAAGGTCCTCTCCCGACTAAACCGAATAGTGAACGCTTAATTTTAAAACACGTGGATATATCAATCGCAAAGATTCACATTCAGGGTTCGATGTGGGTTTCGGATAACCAACTGGAATCCGACTCCCTGTCGCATCGAAGTTTATATGTCGTTTTACGGGAAAAAGGGTTTTCACATAAATACAGAGACAAATCACAAATCACAGTTCAGCACAAAACAATTCACATCACACAGCATCATAATCACAACAAAAATATCAATTCAGTGCACCACAATAATTAATTATTTACCAATCAAGGTGAATGTGATTTAAATGATTTAATCACATAACTATTTTATTGATTATTTTAAATCAATGATTAATTTTGATAAATTAATTAAATCTTAACTAACCTGATTAATTATTTCTTAATTAATTATTTTAATTAACTGCCAATTATAAATTAATCAGCTTAAATTATGTAATTAACAATTCTTAATTATCAATAAATTAGACAATTAATTATTAACCAAATTATAAATTAATCATTCTTAATTACCCTTTTCAAACAATTAATTAATAATTATTTATCTTAATTCATATTTTAAAATCTTCCTTAATTACTCTGAAATCAATTTATTATAATTACAAAAAGCTTTAATGTTAATTAACTTTAGTGCTTATCTTAAATTAAATTATTTAGTTAAAGTATTAATTAGATTTTTTTAAATATTGTTAAATAATTTAAAACTTGTAGTAAGTTCTTAACTCAGCATAATCAACATTAGTTACCATGTTAACACCAAAATTTGTTTAACATTATAACTTGGAATTTATTTGGGCTTAACCCATTTCGAAAAATAACCCGAGCATACCCAGGTGTTTGCTCAAGTATTACTCGAGTTTATCCCCTTATTTTCCTGAGTTCTTCCTCTTTCCCTCTCATACTCTCTTCTGCTCATCCTTTTTTTTCATCTAGCTCCAGTTAAGTTTAAGTTTTTAACTTTATACGGAACAACATACTTAAACACCCAATCCAACTCGAAGAAAATGTACTATTTACCCGAGTATAACTCGAGTTGTTCACACCAGAAAATCACCTGACACATCGCAAGGCCATGCACGTGCACATCACCTCGCCGCCGCTTCGGTGGACATCGCGACCTTCGGCAAGTCGCAATTCATCCTTATACTCGAAATCGAACTTCGATTCGACAAAAAAAACTCGAAATCGAAAATTAGTATTTCGTTCGACACTACAACTCGAAATCACCGAAACGAAATTGCCTCGCCACCACGTCTCAGACCGCCGGAAGAGCTTCTACCCTGTCCACACCACGTCACCACTCCATACTACCGTCCCACATTATCTCGAGCAACTCGATAACTCCATGGTGACGAAATCACCACACTTCCGACCCACTGCAAACTTCGAACTTAAACCCTAAATTCGCTTCGTTCGACAAATTCGTGCATTTGAAAAATTATTCAACAATTTTCTCGACATCGCAGAAGTTCATACAAGCTTCAAACCAAATTTCAATATTTATTATTAGATCGTTCACTAGAAATTGGGAAAAATGCAAATTTTGTTTAAATTCGAACTGCACTTAGAATACTCAATTAAAAATCATCATATTAATTTTAAAAATCATATCTTTGTATGTTCATTCAAATTATATAATCAAATCAACGATTTAAAATACTTGAATCCATCATAAAATTTTGTTTTTACTGTAAAATTTAGGTTACAGAGTCAACCTCATCATGATCAAGCATAAAACAGAAATTAGGCTATGATTCAAGTTTAAACAACTTATTTTATTTAAAAACCCTAAGCAAAAAATGTTTGTGGGAAGATGTATTAAATTTTTTCTACTTTTCTTTGTTCTGTAACCAGAAGTATGAAAGAACAAGTTATATGAACATTTTCAGTATCAGAGCAACATACAGAACAATTTTTTTTCTTTCAAATATACAGCAAAGCACACAGTTCCATGAACTAATACCCAGATTTAAACTTTGAAATAATATATTTACTCACTTGAAATTTTTTGAAACAGAGAGTTGCCCTTTTTGTTTTGAACCCCTGTAGATGATCTGCCTTTAAACTTTTTCTGTTTATTTAGTTGAATGATCTTGAGTTTGAAAATGTGGTGATACTTATGTTTTTCTTTTCTTCCTGACCTTGCTATGTTTATGCTTTTGAACGAAATGAAATGAATATGGGTGTGTATATATATAAAGGAGGCAGTGTTGTATCATGTAGGTGTTTTCTGATGTAGGCAAGTTCTTTTTCCTTTCCTTTTTTTTCCAGATATTTCTTTGCTGCCTCCATCTCTGGCCAAAAGGTTTCCTTTGGAGGCTGTAATGATTTTTATTACATTGCGAATTGACTTGATTTTGTACTAAGAAGAAAGCATTAAATGCTTATGTTTCCATTCCTGTTAACATGCAATCCTATTTTGATTTTTGTAAGTACAAATTTTGTTTTGTTTGTAGACTTTTTGTAATCTAATTTTGTTTTTTTTTGCATACAACTTTTATTTTATTATTTCCTGGTTTATATAATTCTCGTGCAAACTTGTATGTGTTTCATATGTTATTTTATAACCATATAATCTTATCACTAACATAATTTTAAATTTTATTTCTATTTAAAGTTTAACTATCAACATTTAATTTATAACATATATTTTATTTTATGGTTTAACACAATTCCTTGTTTGTTATATATTTTTATATAAAGCTTAAACTACCAAATATTTTATTTATATCCATATATCTTTCTTTTATTTAATATTAATAAAACTTCTTTTGAAACTTTTCAAATTAATTTCAAAAGTTCAAATAAATTATCAAATTTAAATTAACAAATTTTGGGATGCTACAACGGTCTTTTCAAAATAATTTATACTTTAAACCGGAACGTAATATTTATTTCAAAACTATATGAATATGATATCATTCCTATTTCAAAGACCAAATCAATATGATATCATTTTTATAAAACCCAAATCAATATAATATCATTTTTCACAAATATCCCTTTTTCCAAAATCATAGCACTTTCAAATTTATATACCTTGAAACCAAACATTTCAAATTATAACACTTTTAAGACATAATACTTTGAAATTCATAACTTCAAAACATCTCAATTTCGATAAAACATTTGAAATTCGATATATTTCAAGGCTTTAATATTCCCAAATTCCAAAACTAAATTTGAAATTTTGATTCAAAAATCAGATCTTCTATTATTTAGTTTTGAAATATTTACATAATAAATCCATTTCATTTTAAACAAAACTCAAATTTCAAATACTAAATATTTTCTTCAATTCAATTATACTTAAAGTAATCATTTAATTCACCTAGATCCAACAATCCAGTTATAATAATTATACCTTTTAAAATTTTCAATTTAATAAATTTCACATCAACCGTGTAGAGTTTAATTCTTAAATAAATTCAATTACAAATAAATCTCTAATTTTTCTCCCAACCTTAATTTATTTAAATCATTATACACTCTATATTAAAATAAAATTTAAAAGCTTACTCACATTTATTTTAATAAAATCAAACTCTATTATTAAACTTAATTTTTATTTAACACTTACACATAGCTTAAATTCAAGCATTTAACTATATGTAAAAATAATTATTTATATAATATCAAAAATCAATATTCATTAAACCAAATTATATAAAATAATCACTTTATTATTGGGCTTATTTTATATTTAAAAGTCTATTTATATATAGCTAAAATCAATAATAAAATTGACGTTTATATAACATCTAAAATCCATATTTATATAACTCGTATATTTCTTTACAAAACCATAGAAATCATTTCAAAATATTTTTATATATATAGACCGCGGTGTCTATATATAATTTTCTGCCCTATGGTCAAGTGATACGGATATTTATCATTTCAATCCATAATTTAAAATAAAAATTACGGTTATATATCATTTCAAACCGCAATTCCGAATGAAATAAAAATGCATAATAACTTGCAGTTTATAACAATATAAAATACAACATCCATTCACCCAATATCAAACATCAACCATTTATTACAATCATCATCCAGTTTAAACAATAACATCAATATAGAGCATATAATAAATAACAGGTAATCACTGACAGTTTATATTCAATAATAAATTAAACAATCCATCTAACTGGTAGTTTATATGCAATAATAAATTAAGTAGCAATTTAATTTAAATAAATGCAATTAATTAAGATGATGATTTAAAAATATACAAAACAGTCATAAATAAATTCATAATCACAACATAAATTAGATATAACGAACATAAGAAATTTTAGGAGTTATAAGTGGGTTAAAACACCCACCTTCTGAATTTAAATCGAATTTAAATTCAATCTAAACCCAAAATTTTGACAGTCTCAGAATTCGTCCAAACCAGTGCCAAAATGTTCGAAATTTCAATATGATCCTAACAAAAAACCTGCGCATGAATTGGTGTTCGTATGTGAAAGATATAGCGATAAATGTGTTTGAATTTCAATTATAAAAATAAAGAAAAGAACACATTACCTATAGTTGCCACGTCACCCATCTTCCATCTACTTCCAGGAATCACGCACGCACGCAAAAAAAAACACCCAGACCCAACGCACGCTCGAACGCGACTAATGGTCGCCGCCTCCTCGACCTGCAGTGCCACGATGGCGACAACCCACCAAAGAAGCCTCCTTCATATGAGATCACCCAGAGCCATCGTAGCCCCTAGGCGTGAACGAACTAGAGCAACCGTCGCCATATGTATTAAACCCTAGTTTGAATTTTGCCGTAGATCTAACCGTCAGATCGACAAGCAAACACCGCCGATGAACTCCCCTCCGTCCCCTCTTCAAAACCCAGAAATGGTTCGTCGATCCGTCGATGTTCATCGACACGCGATGAACAGCCGAAAATTGTTCTTCAATTTCTGGAAAAACAATGTGTCGAATCGAAAAACGAGTTGCAGATCAGAGTTGCGTACATCGAGAGCTTCGATATATAATTTTTTTGAATTTTTTTGAGGAGTTTGAATTTCACTGATTTTTGAATTGCAATTGATATTAGGTATTTGTCCACCATTGAAATGAGGTGCCGAATGAAATTCTATGCGTAGAAAAATGATAAATAAGGGTAGGCTAAGGTTTATAACAGGGTTTTTATAGACATGGCTGGAACAGAATGGATCAGATCGATTGGATGTACGCGTTGGACGATATATGGCCTGAAAAGCCCGTTCTGACTCCGGAAGGAAATTGGGCCAACCCGTATATCAAAATAGATGTTTTAAAATTTTTTAAACAATGGAAAAGGTTTTAAGTCCAAATTCCATCATATGAAGAAGTTATGTTACAATCAATATTTTTCAAATTGATTTCAATTGATTTCAATTTCATATAATTCAAGGCGTTTCAAGCCCGTACGATCAAACGACAAGTCCGATCGCTACAAAACTTGAAATCCTATATTAATTCACCGTTACGGATCCGACGAAACTAGTTTCGTCGAAATCCGAGTCAGTGGCCAGAATGGCTATTTTTCCATTAATAAAATAAATTTGTAAATTAATTAATTAATCAAATCTTAACTTTCAATTCTATAATTGACAAATTTTACCCCGTTAAATTTCCTTAATCATTTACACTAATGTAAACAAATTTATATGTCAATTTAGAGTTGATAAATTTATCAATTCCGGTATTAACCTCAATTCATTAATTTCAGGCTTTATAAATATAATTCCCAAAATTTCTATTTTATTAAATAAATTAATAATTATTTCATTCCTTATTACCAAACAGATGAAATTAACTATGGATTCAAAGTCTATACATTAACATTCTAACATTCCATCTTAATTTCAAATAACGTAATAATTTTTATATTTAACTCCACTCATTTGCAGTTAATCTAATTATTTAACTTTAAATTTCAATAAATAAATAAATTTTTCCTTCCATTCTTTTATTTCAAATAATTATCATAACACTCAATAATATTTACGTTATTCCCAATTATTACCCTAATTTATATTAGCGTAACATTTAATTCAAATTTATTGCAATGGTTACCTGTTTTAATTTAATAGACTAAATAAATGGTTAACTTAAAACAACCGTTATCATAACTTTTAATTACATATATGAATCCACTTTTCACAAACAAATGTTACAATTCGTATATAATATTGATTTCATTAAATTTATTACTTATTACTTCCTTAGTTAATAACCTTTGAATTCACTCCCCAATTACTAATTTCCATCAATTATAACTTACTAATTTAAATAAATTCATTAATTTTAAATTGCCATCCTCAATAAATCCATTCATTTGGATTTTTATTCATTATGAATCAATTATAAACTTACCATCTTAAAGGTGATGTCAAAATGGGTACTTATCTATTACACTAATATACGCCTATTTACATCTTACATTTGCATAAATGTTACATTAATATATTCAAATTTTTAACTCCTTTGTTATTAACCATCCTATTTCCATTATAATGTCTTTGTCAATTGTATACATTAATTACGATTAAATGTTCTAAATAAATTTATTCACTTGGTTTCATGCTTTTTATTACATCAATTACTGCATTATAAATAAATTTACGTTTCTATTCAATTCACATTCACACTTCCGTTATTATATTAATTATCATTAAATTAACTTTTAGTTATCTTTATTCTTCCCAACCAATTTCCATCTATTATTATACTTTACAATTTTAATAAATTCATTAATTGACATTTCATTCAACCTATTAATTATTAACCTAAATTAGCGCTGTTCGTCTTAATTTGCTTATTAGCTTAAAACAAGTGCTACCATTAGTTCATACACCAATTCATTCCATTTCCATTCATTATACATTATTTTATTAGTAAACCAACGTTTTAAATTATTAATTTACCTTTTATATCCCATTATAAACTAATGCACACATTAATTAAGATTTTAAATCAAATTAATCACTTCATCTTGGTAACGTTCTTTTATTACAATAAGAACATAATTAATATTTACATTGTTTCACTTTTTTAATTACATCCAAGTTATTAACAATTAACTTACATTTATACTGTTACATTCAAGTTATTAAAAATTAACCTACCAATCTTATCCAAGTTATATTCCATTAATAATTCACTAAATTTTTGTTTCCTTCAACATTAAGTCACCAAAATCTTCTTAAATTAAGAAATTTAATTACTGAATTTTATGGGTCGTTACAGATAACCTTTGTTTTACCCTTTATTACATTAGTAAGTTCAAATTTCCATCTTTCCTTTGTATTGACTACCCTATTTCAATTTTAATACATTTCTACCAATAGCTAATTGCGATTAACATTCTAAATAAATTCATTGACTTGGGTTCATACTTTCCATTATATAGATTACTACATTATAAATGAATTTACAATTCCAATTATTTCATTATTACATTCACACCTTCCGTTACTGCACTAATTTTCATTAAAACATTAAAGATTTCCTATTTTGATTTAGAAGGACAATTAAATATAACAATCGTTACCATTAACTTTATAATACACTCAGGTTTATTAATTTCAACTAATAATTATGATTACTTGTGTAACACTGAGTTCATCCAATTACCATTTATTATACTAATTCATTTATTTATACAACACTTCGCATTATTTACTTTCACCCTGTTATCCAATTCATTATTATCGAATGGATGCATTTAACATTGGATTCATGATCTATTAGCTTAATATACCCAATTTAACAACTCCTAAACATTGAATTACATTTCACATTAATGTAACATTTGTTTACATTTATTAAAAATTTATTTCCAATTTCAATTAACAATCTAAATAAATAGGTAACATACAATAATCATCACCGTTACCCTTTTAGTCACATAAATAAGCTTTTATTACTTTCAAATTAATGTTTCCATTATTCTCATACTACTAATTTCATTCACATGTGTTCAATTTATAACCAAACATAACATTTAAATTATTTTATATAATTGGAATTCCATTCAAGTTCATTAATTATTAACTTTAATTATTGCAATTCATTATCAAATGTTAATTTTGAATGTATTTCCAAATTTACTAATTACAATTAATTAAAACCTTACAATTGTTTTCAGTTAATTGGTATTGCATTGAAAATTTTATTTATTAGCTTACATCAACATTATTACCTTTAATTGCAAATTGATTACCAATTTTATTCAACAGACTAAATAACTAACATATATTAATTCAATACTTACATTTGTTTACCTATGTTTTATTTATAACAAGTTATATTATTCCCACTATTTCAATTAATTTGAATTCAATTCTAGTACCAATTTAATACTTTATATATATTACGTTTCTATGAAATTTATACTTTCACACTAATCCTATTCAATTCCCATTTATTACACATATTTATATTAATTAATCAACATTTGGACTTGTTACTTACATTCAATTTATACCCAAGTTATACCATTTTACATTATTTCATTTATCGCAATTTCATTCAATCTGTACAAATTCAGCTTTAATTAACTTTGTTGTTACATTTCGTCCTAGTTGCTATTTCATTATTTATTTACAAATTTTATCTATTTCAATAATTAATACCAAGATTCATTTAATTAACAAATTTTTTTCATTCTTTCAATACTACCAAAATGTAACAACCCGCATATTTAACGATTTTATATTTAAATATTTTATTTAAATATAGTGTCGTTAGTCAATTTTTGGTCCGGAAAGTTACTTTTTACAAATGGCCGAATTAGGGCTCGATGCCGCCTCCATTGAGTCCAAAATGGCGTTTGCGATCTTTTTGAGTATAAGCTTTGATATGTTGGGAGTAAGTTGAATTTTGCTACTTTTTCTAGTTGGGCTTTGGGTTGGGTTCAGCCCACTAACTATCTAATTGACCCTAACTCAGTCCCTCTCCTCTCCACACTTATTTCATTTCATAAAAACTTAAGCTAAAACTGGAAATGGTGGAAAGGAAGGAGAAATAGAAATTCCTAGCCCTAGTTTCTTCTTGCAACTTGAATTCTTGCTCCAAAATCAAAGAGAAGATAGTGGTAAGCTTCTTCTTCATCTTCTCCAACTCTTCTCCTCTTCAATTTCAGAAAGTTTTCCTAAACCTAAATTCGGGAAATATGTGTTTTATTCTTAGATTGAAGCCTGTAGAGTTAGAGTGAAGAGTGGCTAATCTCCTTCTTGTGTTTGAGCTTCTTCTTCTTTGTTTTGAGATAAAAGGTGAGATTTTTATCTCACATTTATGCTTATATATATCTCTGTTTAGGTGTAAGAGGGTGAGTTTTGAATTCACATCTACTTCTCTTGATATCATGGGTGATGAGTATGAATTCCTAACACTTGTTCATATGCACTTGCTTTTGGTTTGGATTGAATTGGTGAATATCCAAATTTTAAGTGTTTGGGTTCAATTCTTTAAAGATCCTAACTTTGATGTTTGAACATGTTTTGGTGGAGAATCGGAGAGCTAATGGAGATGGGGTATCTATTGGCTAAGACTCCTTAGGTCCATTGCCCGATCGGTTGCGTTTTGGAAGTGTTTGCACTTCGATGAGAAAGGGCAGGAACTGTAGAAACTTGCAGTTCGGCCGACCAGCCCTAGAGCCGGTCGACCGACCTGCTACCCCAAACATTTTTTTTGCCTCTGGATCAAGTCAGCCGGCCGACTCAGGAAGTCCGGTCGACCGACCTGCTCCTATTTTCTGTTTTGCCTATTTTTGCCCATTTTGATTGGTTTTCCAAATTTTATCGATTCAAGTGGGTTCTTAGTGGTTGTCATTGCATCTTTTGACTTTGATGACTTATTTTAACTTCATTCACGGGTTTTCATAAATAATGCCTCTAAATCGCATTAAAAGCTCGTTTCTTCGATTTATAAATTCTATTTAAACACACATGATTTCGCACTTCGAGCAGAATGGAAGGGAGATTAAATGGTTAGGTAAAACACGGACCATGAATCCATGTGTTTATCTTTCCGATTAGTCCCCGACCTATTCGATTGATCGTTTTGGCCTTTTGGTCTGGTTTACCGATGAGACGAGGTAAACTTTGTACTGCTTTGAGTGTGAAATTAACTAATGGATAGTCAACCGTTTAGTGCGAACGAGTGGTTATGGGACTCACATTACCACTTTTTGGATTCCTTTTTGAGAGTTATGACACATTCCGCCAGTTAGTGGTGTCCGGTACTGGGCCTCCAGACCTTCACCACTACGGTTTGTTGCCTGCGGGTGTGTTGCCTTCGGGTTTACACCTTTAGGTTTGTTGCCTTCGGGTATGTTGCCTTCGCGTATGTTGCCTTTGGGTTTGTACCTTCGGGTTTGTGCCTTTGGGTTTGTTGCCTTATTGTATCGCTTTTGGAGTTAGGTCTTTATGAGCCGCTCGAGTGGTATTTGGTTTTGGAGTCTTCGGGCTCATGGATCCTTGTTTATACAGTACTGAGCACGTGCAAATTTTATGATGTTTTCATTAATATGTATATTCCCTAGGTATCGCCCTTCGGTGTTGGTCTTTTTGAGCCGCATGATATGTAGCGATTACCTGGTGGAACTTGTGTTACCTTCATTGGTATTTGTTATTAGCCTTTATAGCTTGTTTTGGGATATTCCTATCCTTTGTTTCTACGAGTTGCCGATGATATGAGGCTTGTTATGATATGATTCATCCTTTTGTTAGATGATTGTGTTATCTCTTTTAGAGATATTTTTTATACATTGTGACCTTGTTGGTTATTGTTGTTCAGTTTATCTAACTGATTTGTTTAGCTAGACTAACCCGTGTATTTTATACTCGGGTCAGACTGAGATGTTTCAGGTTAGGTGCATTTGGACTTAGCCTATTTTGCTTCCGCATGGACTATCCAGCTTGTTCCTTTTTGTTAAAGCTTTTTGTATAGTCCCTTTTATTGTACTCTGATATATGTATTATTTTGTATACTCTGTTATGCATCAATATATGTGTATATGATGATCTACTGTTCTGTGATGTATATTACATTTGAATTGTTATATTCTGTTCTAATAGATCCACCAACCACCTATGGTTTTGTTGTAAGTATTCATTGGGTATGTCGACCTGCTTGGTATGACTATTGTCGATGTATTCAATAGATAGTTAGAGCAAGGCTGTAGATGGTCGCTCCTAACCAGCCTTATTCTCCGTGTTAGTTGACGGCATTACCCTGTAGTGTCCTTAGCTAGTGTGGGTATAGAGGTGGGGCGTCACAGCATGGTATCAGAGCTGAGTTCGGAACCAAATATGATGAACACAGAATAGATGCACATATTACGGTACATAAAAGTGTATAAGTGATACAAATCTTTGAATCATCGTGTCTCTCTATCCCTTCTACCATCAAGGTTAGATAGAATGTGGGAATATGTCTAGGAATGCATTTAAATTCCGTAGTATTCCATATTGAATTATCTACTTTGTGAATAATCTTGTTCTTATCTTACTTTCAGCGTATGCCTGGAAGAGGCCGGGGACGACGTTCAAATGCTGGGCAATCCAGTGGCTCACATCCGGATGGCGTTTATATGTCTGTCGATCAGTTTTTGGAATTGTTTAGGAGCACTCAGCCTCCAGTTCCTCCTTGAGTTTCTCCACCTCGCAAGTCTGCCTTTGCACGTCTGTGCAGTGATTTTTCTCATCTTGGAGGAAAGCCGTTTAAAGGCTCCGAATCCGTTCATGAAGTCCAAGCTTGGTTTCGCACGTGCGAGCATATCTTCTCTCGCATGAATCTTTCTGACCATGATAGAGTTCTTGTAACTTCTAGTTTATTACAAGAGCGTGCTCTTGATTGGTATGAGCTTCTTGGAGCCGAAATTGATGAATCTACTCTTTCTTGGACTCAGTTTCGGGAGCGATTTGAACTCAAGTTCGTTCCTAAATCTGAAAAAGTTTTATTGACCAGTCGCTTCCTTGAGTTGAAGCAAGGGAAATCTTCGGTTTCTGAGTATGTTGCATCATTGGAGGCTTTATCTAAGTATGGTCTTGAATTCATTAGCACTTCTTATAAGAAGAATTTGAAGTTCGTTTCTGGTCTTAGAAAATATCTTAAGAAGTCTTTGTTGCTCCAGCTTAAGCTTTCTTTTGAGGAGTTGGTTGATTCGGCACTTCATCTCGAGACCGTCGAGAAGGAGTGTGATAGTGATGTTGATGTTGAGGTTTCCAAGAACCCCAACAAGAAGTAGTTTCCATTTCAGAAGAGGTCTTTTCCTTCTAAGAAGAAAATGACTGGTGGTTCTAGCACTCAGCCTCAGTCTTCTGGAACACCTTTCGTTCGAAAGTGTTTCAATTGTGGTTCTCCTGATCATATTATTCGAGCTTGTTCCAAGCCTCTCTTCTGCCGTTATTGCAAGAAGGAAGGTCATCATGTTTCCACTTGCCCTATTGTTCCGGCTGGTGCTAAGTCTAGCAAGCTTTATGCTGCTAAGGCTTCTGAAGGTCCTTCTCAACCCAAGGGTATATCTCCATCTATTTTAGAAGGTTCAATTTTATTTCATGATAATAGTATTCAAGTTCTTTTCGATACGGGTGCATCACATTCCTATGTATCGAAGAAGCTCGTCGATGATTTATCTTTGGATGTTTCTTGTTTGGTTACTTCTTTAAGGATTGCGAATCTTATTGGGGGATCCGCGACCCTTAACATGCTTTGTGATGATGTTGAGATTGTTTTATGTGGCTTTTCTTTTCGTGCGAATCTACACGTTATTTCTTGTCCGGGATTTGATATGATTTTGGGAATGGACTGGTTAGTGAGATATGATGCCAGGATTATTTGTTCGGAAATAATTTTGTATCTTCGACATCCGGATTCGCCTACTCAGTTATCTCTTGTTCTTCGGGATGTGGATAATTCCGAAATGGCTTTACATTCTCTTGATTCGCGAGATGGTGATGATATATCTCGTATTCCTGTTGCTTGTGACTTTTCTGATGTTTTTGCACCTGTTTCGGGTTATTACCGTCGGTTCATTAAGGATTTTTCCCGTGTTGTGCTTCCTCTCACCAGCCTTACTCGGAAAGGCATTCGTTTTATTTGGTCCGACAAGTGTGAAGCTTCCTTTCAGACATTTAAGGAACTTCTCACTAATGCTCCTATTTTGGTGGTTCCCGAGGGGAATCATGATCTTGTTGTCTACACCGATGCTTATGGTAGTGGTCTCGGTGCTATTCTTATGCAGAAGGATCGGGTAGTTGCTTATGCTTCCAGGCAACTGCGTCCGAATGAAGTTCGCTATGCCACTCATGATCTCGAGTTAGCCGCCATTGTCTTTGCCTCGAAGATTTGGCGACACTATTTATTGGCGAGCGCTTCATTCTCTATACCGATCATAAATCTTTGAAGTATTTGTTCACTTAGAAGGAACTCAATATGAGACAACAGCGTTGGCTCGAGTTTCTCCCTTCCTGCGACTTTGATATCCACTATACCCCTGGAAAGGGTAATCGTGTTGCTGATGCGCTTAGTCGCAAACATTCGGCTATTATTTCCATGATGCTTGCCGAATGGGATATTCTTGAGGCTCTATCTGGTTGTGAAATTCATGATCGAGGTTCATCTTCTGATTCTCCTATTCTATTATTTAGTTTGGGAGCTCAACCCATTTTGTTGGATCGTACTGCCGATGCCCGATGGTGTGATCCTGATTTGTTGCATCTTATTCAGCTTTGTGAGTCTGGATCCTGTGATGAGGCGTTGCGGGATTTCAGCATTGATTCTCATGGGTATCTTCGTAAGAAGAAACGTCTTTTTATGCCTTCTGATTTTGCACTTAGGAATGACATTCTTGATGACTGTCACCGCTCTAAGTATACCATTCATCCTGGTAGTAGTAAGATGTATGCCGATATGTGTCGTCTTTATTATTTGGAAGGCATGAAGCGCGATGTGGCGAGTTATGTGAGTAATTGCATAACTTGTCAGTGTGTTAAGGCCGAACATCAGCATCCTTCGGGTCTTCTTCAGCCTCTAGAGAATACATTGTGGAAATGGGATCAGGTTTCTATGGATTTCATTGACGGCCTACCTCGTTCGAGATTGGGCCATTCTAGTATCTGGGTTATTGTTGATCGCCTCACTAAGTCTGCTCATTTTATCCCTATTAAGTCTAATAGGACTGCTTCGCATTTGGCTAAGTTGTATGTCAAGGAAATCGTGAGACTTCACGGTGTTCCTAGTTTTATTGTGAGTGATCATGATCCCCTATTCATGAGTCATTTTTGGAAGAGTCTTCAGCAAGCTTTGGGAACAAAGCTTAATTTTAGTACATCTTATCATCCGCACTCTGACGGACAGACTGAACGGGTGAATCGTATCTTGGATGATCTTCTCCGTATTTGTATTTTTGATTTCGGTGTTAGTTGGGAGGATCACCTACCTCTTGTAGAGTTCTCCTACAATAATAGTTTTCAGTCTAGTATCGGTATGGCTCCTTTCGAAGCTTTATAAGGAAGACCATGTCGATCACCTTCTTGTTGGTTGGAATCTGGGGAGAAGCTTATTCTTGGTCCAGATTTTGTTCGTGATTCTTCTGTGAAGATTGATCTTATTCGGTTGAGAATGAATGAGGCACAGAGCCGCCAGAAGTCCAACGTTGATAGCCATAGGAAGCCTCTCGAGTTCTCGATTGGTGATCTTGTCTTTATTCATGTTTCTCCTTTGAAATGGGTTATGCGTTTCGATACGACTGGGAAATTGGCTCCTCGCTATATAGGACCATTTTCTATTACTGAACGTATTGGCCCTGTGGCTTATAGAGATTCACTTCCAGCTCATTTATCTGGCATTCATGACGTGTTTCACGTCTCTCAACTTCGAAAGTGTCTTCGGGAGTCGGATTCTGTTATCGCTTCTCCTGGTATGCAAGAGCTTGAGGTCTCACCGGACTTATCTATTGTACAGCAACCATTCGCGTGCTTGACACGGAGGTGCGACACCTTCGAAACAAGGACGTGTCGCTCGTTAAAGTTCAATGGTCTGCTAACCCCAATGACTTTACTTGGGAAACCAGAGAGTATATCGAGCGATCTTATCCGGGTTTTCTATCTTCGCTTGGCAACGGTGAGAATATCTTTTCGTCTCAAGCTTATTTCCTTTTCTTTTGAATGTTGTATGTATGTAGTAGTTACAACTATCATCTCTAGGAATTGCGGGGATGCAATTTTGTAAGGAGGGGAGATCTGTAACAACCCCCATATTTAACGATTTTATATTTAAATATTTAATTTAAATATAGTGTCGTTAGTCAAATTTTTGGTCTGAAATGTTACTTTTTGCAAATGGCCGAATTATGGCTCGGTACCGCCTCCATTGAGTCCAAAATGGCGTTTGCGATCTTTTTGAGTATAAGCTTTGATATGTTTGGAGTAAGTTGAATTTCGCTACTTTTTCTAGTTGGGCTTTGGGTTGGGTTCAGCCCACTAACTATCTAATTAACCCTAACTCAGTCCCTCTCCTCTCCACACTTATTTCATTTTATAGAAACTTAAGCTAGAACTGAAAATGGTGGAAAGGAAAGAGAAATAGAAATTCCTAGCCCTAGTTTCTTCTTGCAACTTGAATTCTTTCTCCAAAATCAAAGAGAAGATAATGGTAAGCTTCTTCTTCATCTTCACCAACTCTTCTCCTCTTCAATTTCAGAAAGTTTTCCTAAACCTAACTTTGGGAAATATGTGTTTTATTCTTAGATTGAAGCTTGTAGAGTTAGAGTGAAGAGTGGCTAATCTCCTTCTTGTGTTTGAGCTTCTTCTTCTTTGTTTTGAGATAAAAGGCGAGATTTTTATCTTACATCTATGCTTATATATATATATATATATATATATATATATATATATATATATATCTTTGTTTAGGTGTAAGAGGGTGAGTTTTGAATTCACATCTACTTCTCTTGAAATCATGGGTGCTGAGTATGAATTCCTAACACTTGTTCCTATGCACTTGCTTTTGGTTTGGATTGAATTGGTGAATATCCAAATTTTAAGTGTTTGGGTTCAATTCTTTAAAGATCCTAACTTTGATGTTTGAACATGTTTTTGTGGCGAATCGGAGAGCTAATGGAGCTAGGGTATCTATTGGCTAGGGCTCCTTAGGTCCATTGCTCGACCGGTTGCATTTTGGAAGTGTTTGCACTTCGATGAGAAAGGGCAGGAACTGCAGAAACTTGCAGTTCGGCCGACCGAGCCTTGTAGCCAGTCGACCGACCTGCTACCCCGAGCATTTTTTTGGCCTCTGGATCAGGTCAGCCGGCCGACACAGGAAGTCCGGTCGACCGACCTGCTCCTATTTTCTGTTTTGCCTATTTTTGCTCATTTTGATTGGTTTTCCAAATTTTATCGATTCAAGTGGGTTCTTAGTGGTTGTCATTGCATCTTTTGGCTTTGATTACTTATTTTAACTTCATTCACGGGTTTTCATAAATAATCCCTCTTAATCGCATTAAAAGCTTGTTTCTTTGTTTTATAAATTCTATTTAAACACACACGATTTCGCACTTCGAGCGGAGTGGAAGGGGATTAAATGGTTAGGTAAAACAAGGACCATGAATCATGCGTTTATCTTTCCGATTAGTCCCCGTCCTATTCGATTTATCGTTTTTGCCTTTTGGTCTGGTTCATCGATGAGACGAGGTAAACTTTGTACTGCTTTGAGTGTGAAATTAACTAACGGATAGTAAACCGTTTAGTCCGAACGAGTGGTTATGGGACTCACGTTACCACTTTTCGCATTCCTTTTTGAGAGTTATGACACATTCCGCCAGTTAGTGGTGTCCAGTACTGGGCCTCCGGACCTTCACCACTACGGTTTGTTGCCTTCGGGTGTGTTGGCTTCGGGTTTGCACCTTCTGGTTTATTGCCTTCGGGTATGTTGCCTTCGAGTTTGTGCCTTCGGGTTTGTGCCTTTGGGTTTGTTTCCCTATTGTATCGCTTTCGGAGTTAGGTCTTTATGAGCCGCTCGAGTGATATTAGGGTTTGGAGTCTTCGGGCTCATGGATCCTTGTTTATACAGTACTAAGCACATGCAAATTTTATGATGTTTTCATTGATATGTATATTCCCTAGGTATAGCCCTTCGGTGTTGGTCTTTTTGAGCCGCATGATATGTAGCGATTACCTGGTGGAACTTGTGTTACCTTCATTGTATTTGTTATTAGCCTTTATGGCTTATTTTGGCATATTCTTATCCTTTGTTTTTATGAGTTGCCGATGATATGAGGCTTGTTATGATATGATTCATCCTTTTGTTAGATGATTGTGTTATCTCTTTTAAAGATATTTGTTATACATTGTGACCTTGCATGTTATTGTTGTTCAGTTTATCTAACTGATTTGTTTAGCTAGACTGACCCGTGTATTTTATACTCGGGTCAGACTGAGATGTTTCAGGTTAGGTGCATTTGGACTTAGCCTATTTTGCTTCCGCATGGACTATCCAGCTTGTTCCTTTTTGTTAAAGCTTTTTGTGTAGTCCTTTTTCTTGTAACTCTGATATATGTATTATTTTGTATACTCTGTTATGTATCAATATATGTGTATATGATGATCTACTGTTATGTGATGTATATTACATTTGAGTTGTTATATTCTGTTCTGATAGATCCTCCAACCACCTATGGTTCTGTTGTAAGTATTCATTGAGTATGTCGACCTGCTTGGTATGACTTTGTCGATGTATTCAATAGATAGTTAGAGCAAGGCTATAGATGGTCGCTCCTAACCAGCCTTATTCTCCGTGTTAGTTGACGGTATTACCCTTTAGTGTCCTTGGCTAGCGTGGGGATAGAGGTGGGGCGTCACAACAAACATTGTAGAATTAATAAATTTAAATCATTAACATTTACGGGTCGTTACACTCTCTCCTACTCAAAACTTTTCGTCCCCGAAAAGGAAAAGAAGGAAAAAGCGGAACTTATAAATCAATATATATTATTCAAAACATTATATTCATAACAATGAATTTACAGAATAGGATAATTTAAATAAAATATATAGATTTATAAACAATTAAATCTATTATATTCAAATTAATAAGGTTTGGAAAACAATTTCAAAATATTTTCTAAGTCCAAAATTTAAGGAAAATTTTGGCAGAGTCTCCTTTGTACAGGGAGGCTCGGGAGAAAATATAATATCAAAAATAACAATATGCAACATATATTTTCCAAAATAATATATATCCCAAAATGGGAAAAATAATACAATAGCGCTATAAAACCGTAATCCGAAAACGTACATATTTGTCGGGCAAACAACCCTTAAATTACGAAACCAAAAGCAGTAGCAATTGCTTCCATAACCTTTATTTCACTTATATAATCCAAAAGAGTCAATAATTATATAAAATGAAATGTTTAACTTGTTTCAATCAATAGCAAACAAATCAATACAAACAACAATCACTTGCGTCCAGGCATCCAACCATCACATAGAATCATCACAAATCAATCATTCATTCATATCAACAAAACAAATAGTTTGTTCAGGTTCAAAAACTTTAAATTGTAAAGAATGGAGAATAAGCTACTAAGTGCACCATTTACTCAACAGTCTTTGGTGAGACTAAATATATTATTCATACCTTCCAAAAAAATTTAAAGTATCCTTGCCCAAACTACCATAAACCAAAACAAACAACCAACAATTTCAGAAAATAGATCAAATTAATTCTTATTTATTTCATTTCATAATATTTGTTGTTTGATTTATTTTCTTTCATATAATGGTTTATCTTTTTATTTTACATTTTATTTCTTCCAGTTTCCATTTATCCATATATAATGCAAATTTCTTTTATTTGCATTACATTCATTTATTCATTACTTAATTTCACTTATTTATAGTACTCATTTTCCTACTTGTTTTATTTATAAATAGCTTCAACCCTTTACTAAGTTTATTATCATTCATTTATTGCTAAATTCCATTTATAATACCTACCTTTCTCTTTTAATTAGTAGTCTTTCAATTATACTTAAGTTCCTAACATCTACAATACCAAATTCTTATTTATTAAGGAAATTTCATTGAATACTTTCATTATTTCGAATTTTTACTTGTATAATATTCTATTACAATTTCTTATTAAACATTTTAACTTTTATTATTTGGTAAGTTATACCTAGATGCCTTTAAGAATGCAATTGAAAGTTACACATGTTTATTTTATTTCTTTTAAATTAGTTCATTGTTTAAATTTTTTATCTTTTGTTGTATAGGTTACAATTTCAACTTCCTTGAAATTTCATTTATAACTTAGCATTAAATCACTTATTTTAATTAAAGGTTCCAATTTATAAATTAGTTACAACACATTTCCTACAATAATTAAAACTATTGATTAACAGAAACCTAAGAACTAAATACCGGGTTAAATTTCAAATCATATTAAAATAACAGATAAATATATACACACAATTTATATATCCATTTATAATTAAAACAATTTAAAAATTTATATTTCGTTTATCAAATCAAATCTGCAATAAACTACTACAGTGGCATTCCCACTTCGAAAATCGAAAATGAATGTCGATGATGCATGCACTCATTACCGAAATTATTTTCCAGCGACAGAGAGGGAAGTACATGACTTATTCCTTTCCAGAATTTCTGAAAACAAATATTTCAAATTATATTGAAATATTTATATCAGAAAATACTTCCAATAATATTATTATTATATTCCAAAATTAATATAAAAAAGTTTCAAAATCCCGAAACTTAAGTCATAAATTCCAAATTTTCATTTATTTTGTTTCAAATCTCATTTCCACTATTATTTATAAATTTCATTACCTATCAACCAACCTATTGCAACCAAATATATATCTTATTTATAAAAATTTATTTTATATATAGAAAACAGGAAATTATTGTCAAGGACAAAATTTCATAGCTTTTTAGTCTCAAGGACAGACCTTTAATATTTTATCCTGAAGGACAACTTTCTGTAGGTATCAGTTTTTAGTTATTGATAGCAGTTTTTAGGTATCAGTTTGTAGTTATCGGTAGCAGTTTTTAGGTATCAGTTTTTGCTCGGTAGCAGTTTTGTTGTCCTTATGAATAATTTTGAAAAATGTTTGTCTTTATGAATAATTTTTAGAAGAATGTTTGTCCTTGTGGTAAAAATATTGAGGTCGTGTCCTTAAGGCAAAAAATATACATATTTTTGTCCTTTAAATTAATTCCCCCTATAGAAAATGTAATAGGAAAAATTATTTCATTCACCTATATTAAAACAAATATTATGTCGGTCTATCCTATTAAGTGTTTAGAAATCCCTATTGATGTCATAGCGTCCCATGCAGGAACCAGAATTTATAAATACAAAGTGGAACAAATTAACACAATATTAAAACCTTTTTATAACACTAACAAATACGCTCTTTCATATACATACACTTAGCGACTCATCATAGGGTATTGCTACCCTATTAATAAAGAGTCAGACCCCACAAATCTAAGGTTTATTGCTAAACCAAAGCTCTGATACCAGATGTAACGTCCCCCATTTTCACATGCTTTAAATCGACGATAAACCACATACGTCGGACTTAAACCATACAGAAGGCCGGATTGTTATGGGGTAAATAAGAAAAGCAGAGAAAGAAAAAAACAAAATAGAATCTTGCGGCGGAACGATAAAATATACTAATCAAATATATAGTTCATGAAGCTGTTTACAAAATATTTGATTATACTTATACAATGTATATCAGAGTTATACATACCAGAGAATATTAATAATGCAGCGGAATACAATGGTAAAGTGGAATAATATAATATATAATAGTAATACAATCTTCGTCTTCGTCCTCCATAAATAAGGCCTTCAATTCCTGAAATACTCAGGCTGACACGAGCGAATTGAAAAGACAAAACACTCGAGTCAGGACTAAAAGATCTTATGTAAGTTAATTCAACTGTACATAAATATGAGTGCAGTAACTTAAAAGATGCTCGGGATTCACATCTCCTAAGGATCCTTTAAACTATTTTCTATGTAGTAATATTTCGCTATTATAATAATGTCTATAGTAAAATAAACTTACTTTAAAATAGCATTAAGAAGTGACCCAATATTCCCCATAACACATAATATATTCCCATAGTCTATATAGTACCGCAATCTCCCCCATATTGGGCACCGTCAGAGGGCACTTCATAGGTATGGTACAAAACCAAAATCATATAAGGCACGCTAGGGTAGGTGACACGACACAACTAGGCAATGCCAGGGTAGATATACCAATTACGCTTTTGGGCCAGTGGTATCGCATAGCCGCAGCTACCGCCCACCTCGAACCACACCCCCAAATCAAGAAACCAAAAGTGGCCACCGAATCAATCCAAAAGCCAGGTTATAATACCGAAGGGATGTGTCCGATAAAAGTTGTACCTTCTTAGCCCATCAATCGCTCATGTTTTAGCCACATTATGCCAACTCACGGGAGTTGGGTCCATGTATTTACCTCAAAGGAAACGCCGCCGCCATCCTACTTCAATCTGGAATCTCCACCGCGTACACGGTTATTAAAGTGGTTTTCGGAGTTGGCAGAGAGTATGATAACTTCCGATCCTGGTCTCTTTAACAACCAACTGTTATTATAACACCGCAGTCATTTTAAAATAATTTATACTTCAAAACCAGAATATAATATCCATTTCGAAACCATATAAATACGATATCATTTCCATTTTAAAACCAAATCAATATGATATCATTTACAAATCATAGTATTTCAAAGTTATAAAATTTCGAAACCAAAGACTTAAAACGCTAATACTTCCGAAATGTAATACTTTGAAATTAAGAACTTTGAAATATAACTTCCACCCTTACAAGGATTTAAATATTAAAATATTTATAAAACAACAAGCCCCTTCAATTTCACCATCCGTTCCAAAACAACCCGAATTTCTAAATTTTAAATTTAATATATTTCTGTAACGACCCGAGATTTTCGAACCAGAAAATTCTAGATAGTTATGAAAAGAAGAAAGAGATAGAAGAAGAAGAAGATCAGAAATACCAACATCTCACATTCGCGGCGGAACAAAATATAATATCAAATAATAATAGTTTACAAAAGAATAATATTTTGTCGATTACATTTTTATACATCAAAGTTACACATCTATACAGACACTTAATATACACAATTATCATATCAGAGATATACAACAATAAAATACAGCGGACATACTCCATACGTACTTGCCATCCAGCTCGCCTCCTGAGCTTCGGAACGTTCTTACCTGAAAATCTGTAATACTCGGTCTGACCCGAGCATTACATCAAAGTAACACCCGAGTCAGGCTGGAAACCAGCGTGAGTAAACCCATCTAACAAAAGCACACAACTTATATAAACCCGGGGTAACTTGTGACAAATTTACAAATTCACAATTTGTTATAGACAACACTTATTCCACATATCAATTTCTAAGTACCAAAACTTAGATTTAATGGTCCAATTCACTTAAATCATTCCATTCCAGCCTATTGATTTCACATATCAATATATAAAGAATCGAAGTGGTTTCGGATACTTGCTAATACCCGACTCCGGTCTATTCGAACCCAATGTCATCTTAACTCAAGTTATTCGAATGAAAATCTATTCAAACTTAAAATATATGATGTTATTTATTTATTTTATTTTTCTTTTCTATTTTTCACAGCAGTTCATCATTGATAGATAACCACATTTATTACTGTCTATTCAAACAAATCATATCACAAAACATTTCATATCAGGGTTATCAACCAATTTAAGGCATTTCACAACAACTTTCCCAAATACGATCACAAGAATTTAACCATGGCAACCCATACTACCCAGTGAAATTCGAGCATTCATTAATGGGTTAGTAATTTCCACTCAACATTCTATTCAATGGGTTATACCATATTCGGCAAAGCGTTATCCGAAAGCATTTAAACCTATCGATGACACCAAGTCGATTATTAGAATTTCCTAAATTATAGAATCAAGGCTCTCATATTAGTTTCTCTTCTGAGTTTATTATTTAAGACACTTATTATAATTTCCATAAATCCATGTTTTCTTTATAAAACCGTAAATGAGTTTAAATCAATATTTTTATACTGCTGTACAAATCTTTAGAATCTTCTACTGGTTTATATGCAATTTAATCTTGTTATAAAATAAATAAATATATACTTA
Organism: Allium cepa; assembly: GCA_030765085.1. Taxonomy (NCBI): domain Eukaryota; kingdom Viridiplantae; phylum Streptophyta; class Magnoliopsida; order Asparagales; family Amaryllidaceae; genus Allium; species Allium cepa. Next base: position 325,450,709 of record CM060939.1, read on the forward strand.
CATATATTATTGTCTAATTTAACAAAATACATACAGATTTCGAAATTTTCATATGGCAACTAGTGTGACAAACTCTAAGCTATTTTTTTCAAAAGCAATATGCATGTGTGTAGCCTGTCGCTTACCTTTAATATAAAGCTACTCTTTCCAAAACCAAAAAACATCAGTAAAAAAAAAAGACAAAAACGCATGCAACTATCTGGCAAGGAGTTGTGAACAAATAAAATAACAGAATCCATGGCCATTATATTCAAAAGCAGGTCAGGTTATTACTAGTTATGTATATAAGCCTATCACTAACTTTTTATTACGTAGTCTATCTAAGTACAAATGCAGCCTGACACTTTTATTACTATTTTCAAAAGCATGGCCATTATACCTGACACTTTTTTATCCTCTTTGAATGCATTTATTTAGTGAACATAAGATTGTAAGATTATAAACTTGTTGAACATTGTACTAAATTGATAACAACACTAGAAAATACAAAATATACATATATGTGTCCTATTTTCGTAGCTACTAAACAACAGGGCGAAAGCATTTACAACCTGGGCATATTGTTGAACTAGTTTAAAGCAAAGCTCACATTTTGAATTCAAAATAATAGAGAAAGGATGCACACCCATGCAAAATGTGACAGGTTCTTTAATATAAGCATGTAAATTTTGAAAAAATATATGTCATAATCTAACTTGTGATATACATAGAAAACCATTTTATCACACAACAAGGTTTTAGAATATGCAAATATATTGGCTTTTGACTAGATTAGAACTTCAAATCTTAAATGTGTTAGACCTTTATAAGAACTTAGGCATATAACATATAAAAAAACAACACTTACTTTATGTATTTAAGAGTTATAGGCTGCTAATTAAAACTTGTAATAAGTCAGTGCAATATATATGTGTTATTATACCATTTAAGAGATGTCAATTTGTTAGTTTAAACAAAAGCCTAACTTTCAAAAGATGTAAGTATTTTAGACAAAATGGAAGGGAACTTAGATAAAGAAGCAAAGAACAGCTAAAAACAAACAATATACATCAGGGAACGTAGAAAATTAAGGTAATTGCAAGAGTACATGACTACTTTTCAAAGAATTGGACAAAAAGCATGGTTCATGACCACATTCGCAAGTGACATGGCAACCCAAGTACACAATAAGTCAAAGGATGAAGCAAATTGAGAAACGTACTAAGCAAATCAAAGCACAAAGGTACTATTCGTATGAAATCAATTTGCACATAGGTCTAACTTAATGTGTTCTACTGCATAAGGCATGATGCATTGCCGTCCATCAAAACGAGGCAGGGACACATGAAGCAAGGCAGAGGCTAACGCACAAAAGAATGAAAAAAAAACATGGGTGCATTACTAATTTTTTTTAGCAATAGAGTAGCAATAAAACGCACGAAGCAAAGCAACAATAAAACGCACAAAATCAATGCAGCGCTCAATATCAAACAACACTTAAAATTTCAAAGATAGGTTTGGCGAGCAATTGACTCACCTTGCATTATTTGAAACAGAGACTGGAAATAATTTGAGAACTGGAAATTTTTGTTTTCCTGGAACTTATATTTGATCTGTTGAGTTGAATTGTAATTTTAATTTGTTGCTTGAATCTTTGTTTTCCCGCTCAGCTTGCTTTCGAATGAATCAAGAACAAGAAGTCAGGGTAGAGGAATATAAGAAAGTAGACTGCTCTATGTTGTACACAGCATGCTTTCCCTTTTTTTTATCGAATGAGAGAAATGAGTCAAGGCAGTGGTGCTTATAGGAGAAGGTAGGCTGCAGATTTTGTACAGGCTGAGATTTTTCTTGTGTGACTTTGATTAAAAGTTTGTGTGCTAGGCTTTAAATGCTTGTCTCCCCTTATGTTTACATACTTATCCATTCATTTTGTATGTACATAGATATTTTCTTTCTGTTGCTTTGCATATTTATAACTTCATACACATACATTACTTGTCTGGTTTTACTTTATGCCTTATGTGCTTACTAGTGTCATTCATGTCTTTTATTAAATTTATTTAAGCTATGTATATATAAGTATGTAATATCTACATGTATACAAAAATGTATTTACCTTTTTAAAATTAAAGCCTTTAGACTTATATAAATATACATATGTGAATTTAAGTAAATATTTATCTATAAATAACTTATGTTTTGATCCAATTAAATGTATCATCTGTTTATAAGCTAGAGAAATTTATTTTAACTTTATATACAAAATTTCCAAACCAAATATATCTTATGTTAGAACTTTTAAAAGGAAAGAATATTTAAAACAAATGAACTTTTTAATTTTCAAACCTATTTAAAATTCAAGTTTAAAATATATATATTTATAAAGAGATTATCACATTATAATAATAAATCATTGTTTTTAATAGATTCAATCCTGTTAATTCCCAATTAATAGATATCTAAAAATCTAGGTTATCACATTCCTCCCCCTTAGAATCTTTTCGTCCTCGAAAAGGAACGAAGCCAGAATTTATTAAATACTTAAAATCAAATAAATTATCTTTTGATCATTTCAAAACATTTAAAATCTACATAGTATTACAAAAATAGTTTTTATAAAAATTATTTTTATAACTCGATATTTCAACCAGTCCATCCTTTTTCTCACAGAAATTCAGTCATACGTTGATCAGGCGTAGGACTGAAAATCTATAAGTACTTCGTAAACCCGTTTCAACACCCAGTGAAAATACTTGGAAAATAATTTTATTGAAAATGTAGAAAACAGTTTTTGAAAATAGAGGAAATATCTTGGTGAGAATGCTCTGGAAATCATCACCCCCATCCACGGTCATAGTTACATCCTGGTTTACGTTGCCGTCACAGCAAAAGTCCATGCAACTGCAGGCTCTCCGCGGCCTCTCGATTACGCCATGAAACCCACGACAGGTCACAGTTACATTCCAGGGTTACGTTGCCATCGCAGCAAAAGTCCATGTAACCGCAGGCTCTCAACGGCCTCGATTTTCGCTGTCGAAATGAAACTTCTCCACTCCTACATAGGTCGCAGTCTACTGATGTAAAATCAAACACAAACTGTTGGCTCTCAGCGGCACACAGGACTTTCGCTATGTTACCATAGGTCGCAGTCTACCGATATAAAATCAAACGTAGACTGTTGGCTCTCAGCGACACACACGACTTTCGCTATAGTAAACTCTACTCATGATCCCCAGGAACTAGTTTTGTCCAGACTCCTCACAGGGTCAACTTTAGAACCCCCCTTAGGGCTCAAGGCAGCACTACCCGGTGGTACTCCGGAGAAGTTCATTTCAAGGGAGCGCCTTTTTCCCTAGAGCCATCATCAAAACACTTTATACTATACACATATAGTATCTTTCAAATCATACACCTAGTATGATCTCATACAAAGCTCCTTCACATAAAATCGATTATCCCAAAATCGATAATTCTCAAACTAGGCTTTCCAAATTCCAATATTGATTTTACCCAAAATCAAAAGCCTTTCCAAATCCAAAGGTTCCCAAAACCTTTTCCAAAGTCCTCATAAGATCCTTTATATATATTTATATATATATATATATATATACAGATATATATAATTTTAAAACTTTGGATTCTGCAACGTCCCGCCTTTTTGCATGCTTTAAATCGACACACGTGCCAATTCAAACCATACAGAAGGGCGGATTGTTATGGGGTAAATAAGAAAAATAAGAAAGAAATAAAAAGAAAACAGAATCTCACAACGGAAGGATAAAATATAATAATAAATATACAGTTTATAAAACTGTTTACAAACATTTGATTCTTCTTTATACAATAAATATCGGAGTTCATATACCAATAAATATCAATGCAGCGGAATTAAATTGTATAGTGGAATAATATAGTAGATAGTAATACAAATCTTCGTCTTCGTCCTCCAGAGCTAAAACTTCAAATCCTGAAATGCTCGTACTGACCCGAGCGAATTTGAAAAGACAAAAACACTCGAGTCAGAACTAAAAGATCTTATGTGAGTTAAATTAACAGAAATAAATATGAGTGCAGTAACTCAAGAGATTCTCGGGATTTACATCTCCTAAGGATCCGTTAAACTATTTACTATGTAGTATATTGCGCTATTATAATAGTGTCTATTTGTAAAATAAACTTACTTTTAAACAGTGTTAAGGCTTTACATTTTCCACCTTAACACGTAATAGTCCCAGTAGTCCATCCAATATGTTGGTCCCTCCTGATCGAGAAGCCACCAGAGGATACCACACGGGCTACGAGAGAAATCCAAACCCGTACAAGGCGCGATAGGGTAGGTGACACGGCACAACTAGGCAATGCCAGGGTAGATATACCAATTGCTATCCGGGCTGGGGGAAACGCGCAGCGCGCAGCTACCGCCCACCTCGAACAAACTCCCCCAAAACAAAAATAAAAGTGGCCACTAAATCAATCCAAAGTTAAAGTAGAATATCGAAGAGGAGTTTCCGATTAGAGGAATGACCTCATTGGCCCGAGAATCGCTCCTGTTTTAGCCACCTTATGCCAACTCACGGGAGTCGGGTCCACGTATTTACCTTACAGGAAACGCCGCCACCAACCTACTTCATTCTGGAATCTCCACCGCATACACGGTTAGTCAAAGTGGTTTTCGGTATTGACAGAGAGTATGTCCATATCCGATCCTGGTCTCTTTGCCAACCAATCGTTATTATAACACCGCGGTCATTTAAAAATAATTATTCTTTTAAAACCAAAATAAAATATCCATTTCAAAACCATATAATATGATATCATTTCCTTTTAAAACTCAAAACAATATGATATCATCTTTATTTTCCAATATATTCTTTTCCAAAATCATATGATTTTCAAAGTAAATTATTTAGAAATCAAAACTCTTGAATATAATATTTTCAAATTATACTATCTTGAAAATCATAACTTTGAAACAAGTTCCATTTCTCAAATGGTTAAATATTAAATTTCCTTTATGAACCAATATAGCTTCTTTAGATTTCACAAATCAATTTCAAATATCGATTTAAACTACCAAATACCATTTCAATTCTTATGTTTCAAAGCTTTAAATATTTCACCATTTCAAAAACAAACTCATTTGACAAACCCATATATATCAAATTCAATTACTTATTATTCAGACTTGAAATGTTTACTTAATGAATTCAATATAATTTAAGTAAAACCTTTAACTTCACATAATTGGAAAATCTTTCAATTTATTAAACTTGATATAATCATTTAAATCAATCTGATATTCATTTAAATCACTTTACACAAATATCAAGTTATAAAAATCATATCCTTTAAAAATTTTAATTTTAATTAAATTTCAATTTAACTTAATATTCAACCTCCAAATCTTATTCTCATTTAAGTCATAAAAACTTCAGAAATTAGATTTTAAATAAATGCTTAATCGTATTTGGTCTTAAAAATCAAACTTTATTTTATACTACAAATCAAATTTATACAAAGCTTAAACATGAAAATTACTATATATATATATATATATATAAATAACAAATTCAATATCCCATAAACCACATATATATAGCTTTACAAAACCATAAAAACATTCCAAAATATATTATATAAATATATATATACCGCGGTGCCTGTATAGAATTTTCTACCCTATGGTCAAGTGATACAGATGTTTATCATTTCAATCCGCAATTTAAAATAAAATGCGGTTGTATATCATTTATAACCGCAATCCCGAATGAATGAAATGCATAGCAACTTGCAATTAATAAAATAAATCATCCATTCATCCATCAAATCATACATCCATTTATCACAGTCATCATCCAATTTCAAACAATCATCAATATATAACAGGTGATAAATAATGGTATCAATTATCAGTTTATACTCAAAATAAATTTAATAACTGTTAATTGGCAGTTTATATGCAAAAATAAACGTAAACTTAACTGGCAGTTAATATGAAATAAAATTTAACATAACTATGCCTGGCAGTTAATATGAAATAAATAAATTCTAACTGTCAAATTTATATGAAATAAATAAATAAATAAATTTACAGTTATATTAAATAAATGCGTTTAAACAGAAATAGTGAATAAAACATGCCAAACAGTCATAAAAAAATTTCTACCCATATCTAAATTAATTTAACAAACACAAGAAATTTTAGAAATTGTGAGTGGGTTAAAACAATCACCATTTGAATTTAAATCGAATTTAAATCCGATTTAAACCCAAAAATTCGACGGTCTCCAAATCTGTCCAAACTAGCATCAAAAGATCTGGAATTTAATTATAATCCTAACAAAAAAAATCGCGCGTGAAACGGAGTTCGTATGTGGAAGTTAAATGTATTAACGCGTTTGAAAAATCAAAATTAAATTAAATTCAAACAAAATAAACCTACCTATTACCACTTGCCACGTCAGCTCTGCGCACCCCTAGTGACTAATCTCACCAAACCCATGTTCCAATTTCGCAAATAGATGAAGAAATCAAAAAGCCCCAATTCGACCTTTTGGATTTCGAATTTTACACGTTTGACCGTGATTTCTGGTTGTCTCAAGCGATTATTGCAAAAACAGAGACTGTGCTTAGATCCGTAGATGAAAACTACAACATAAATTTTTTTCTTTTTTTCTTAGAACTTTGAATTTTTTTTTTTTTTGATTTTTGAATAGAATAGGATCTGAAATTTGCATCCATTTAGGAAGAGAAAGAATTGAAGAAAATGAACGCACAAATAAAAGAGAATAGATGGAGGCTAGGGTTTAAAATTGGGTTTATATAGATAGGTTAGAATTAGAGTAGATGGATCTGATAAACAAACGCGCTGAATGATAATTTAAATTAACGTAATAATTATAAATCACCATACTATAAAGACATTTACGTTATTTCCCATTTATTACTTTATTTAACACAACCCTTAATTTACATCTATTGCAATGTTTTCAAATTTAATTGAATGAACTAATTATATCACTCCTAATAATTGTTGTAAGACTCTAAATCCCACATTTGTAAGTATATATTATTTCCACTCAAATATTATAGATATATACAGAGTGTAGGTTTTCATTAAATCATTATTTATTATATATTCAAATTAACTAAATTCACTATTGAAGTCCGTTTATATTTATTACCAAATATCCATTTACCTTTCCCAATAAATTTGAATCCATTCACTTAATATAACCAATCAAATTTCCATTCACACCTTATTATCAACCCACAATTTATTGCAATTCATTATCTTAGATAGATTTTATACAATTAATATCACTTTACATTAAATTTCTATCCAATGAATACTTATTCATCAATCAATTCAATATTTACTTTTCTTTCCCTCTATTTGATACTTAACCTAGTATACATTTAATGGGTAAACATAACATTGAATTATAATGCATTTCTCATGCATGCTTCATTTCATATAAATTCCTCTTTATTAACTAAGTCACATTAACAAAACAAAATAATTTTTTTTTATTTCAATCGATTACCAGTCTAGACTTAATATATTAAATAAACGGTTAACCTAAAACGATTGTTACCCCTTTAGCATTCAAATTCACTTATGACTATTATTAACACAATGTTGCCATTTGATTTATATATATTTAAATAAATTATATGAATGGGTAAAACTTTAAAAATTATCTTACCTGCAAATTTACTCACAAACATCCTAAATTACCAACTTGCAATTTATTTTTAATTACTAAATTTGCATTGATTATATCAAGTTGAGATTTAATACGTATTATTTCCTCAAATTAATAAATATTTGGATTTAAATTCCCAAAACCATAAATTATGTCCTACCATAAATCTATGCTTTTATTATTTTACGTTCACACTCCCGTTACTCTATAATAAATCACCAAGTAATGATATCCTAAACTAACATTAATTTATATATCAATCCTTATAACTCAATAAATTAGTCAAATATGAATAACCTTAATAATACTTATACATATTATCTTACTTACAATAATGTAATATTAAACGTTGAATTTCATTTATTTTGCAATACTTCAATTCAATTAATAAATACTGTTCCTATACTTAAATCTATATTAACAAATCGTTAGATTTGGATCGATAGAAATCGGTTTACCAAAGCTTACGTACACATTACGTAAATAAACAACTATATAAATTTGCCACCTATTAGCTCTAAATTTTATTCTTAAGTTTGCTACCTATCAATTTAGATTATACTTCCATCTATAATGCAAATCTAAATCTCCTCTAACTACATAAATTAGGGTAATTTATTGCAATTGATTTCCCATTAAACTTCATAAATTAACAAATTGAAACCTAAATAAAAACGTTTATTTATTTAAAAATCTTGTTGTTTAATTGAATTGACCAATCACGGATATAATTTACATTGTTCTCCAATTATTACTTAAATACATCACACAACGTTAAATCTATATTCAATACAATTTGTTACCAAAATTAATTTAACGAAAACAATTACACCCCTAAAATTTCTCTTCATTCATTAATTGCTAATTGTTATTCAATTAAACCCATTCATTTGATTTCCCTATTATGCATCAATTATAAACCCATCATCTTAAAGGTGATGTCTACATTTTATACTATAAATTTACCCTTTTATATTCCAATATCAATGAATGCTCACATACAAATTTAGATCTTAACTCCAATTAATTATTCCATTTAATCCATTGATTTATTAACTTTAGTTACTGCATTCATTGTCTTACATAAATTTGAATCTATTTCCAAATTTTCACTATTCCAATCAATTGAAATATAAAATTAAATTTGTAAAAATTTAATTACCCTTGATCCAACAAATTTCAACATTCTCTTTCATGTAAACAAATAAGATTTCTGTTTCTTCCTAAATTTATATTAGAAATCCTATAATTTAATTCATTTTAAACATCGAATTTACACGGGTCGTTACACTCTCCCCCACTCAAAACTTTTCGTCCGCGAAAAGGAAAAGAAGAATCAAATACAATACATCTTATTCAAAATATTTAACTTATAAACAATTAAATTTACAAAATTAACTACTTTAAATAAGATATCCTAATTTATAAATATTTAATCCTTTATATTTAGATTATTAAAGTTTGGAAAAACATTTTCAAAATACTTCTAAGATACTGCAATTTCTTATATAATCCAAAGGGTTACAATTTATATAAAGTGAAATATTTAAGTGGTTTCAATCCTAACAACAAATCAATACAACAACCATCAGTTCAACAAACAGCATACACACACATACAAAACAACCATTAAATCAAACAAACAAATAGTTGTTCGGGTTCAAAAATTTTAAATTGTCCGGAATGAAGAATAACTACCAGCGCATCATTTACTCAACAGTCTTAGATAAAACCAAATAGATTATTCATTCACCCCAAATCAAATTTTAAAGTACCCTTGCCCAAACAACCATCAACAACAAATTCAAACAACAATCAACTTAACTTATTAATAATTTCATCTCATACCTTTGTTATTTGATTTTCTCTTTTTATTTAAACCACATAAATTTTCCTTTTATAATTTATATTTATTTCTAACAAACTTTAAATTTTATTTTCTCATTCCGTGGTTGTTTCCTTTATTTCTACTTATTACTTACAGTTATTCATTTTCATTTATTCGGGTCATGTAAGTTTCTTTTATTTATATTATATTTAATGCACTTCTCAATTTCAATCATTTATTTAATGCTTACATTTCTATTATAATTAATTATAGTAACCCTTTTTTAATTACACTAAAATTCTTAACCTTATAATATCCATTCTCATAAGTAAAGGATGTTATTAATTCATTCGCTAACGTTTTGCAGTCATTTATTTTTCTTTTTACTTAAAATATCTCAATTCCATTAAATAAGGTCATGCTAGTTTCCCCCCGTTTTCACTGTAATTATTCATTTATTTATTATCGCATGACCTCATTTAGTTACCCTTTAATTACTTAAGTTTAAATCATCTATTTGTCATACTTACCTTCAATTATATTTACTTGGTAAAATTTCAATTAATACTTAAGTTTAAACATTAAATTCTCATTTATAATAGCAAATTCATTGAATACTTCATTACCTACTTTTGCTTGTACAATTTTCATTACATTCCCTATTAAACATTTCAACTTTTAATATTTGGTAAGTTATATATGTTTTGTAACGACCCAGAATTTTTAATAATTAAAATATGAATATTTAATTAATTTTAAATATTAATAAGTGAATTTATAAGTCAAATAAATTTTTATTTGAATTATTGGATTTAATTGGATAATTAAATCAATAATTTAATATGTTAAATTATGGAAATAATTGAAAATTGGGTTAAATATGATTGAAAATAATTTGTAAAATTTTATTTTATCATGTTGAAGTTAGAATAATATTTTAGAACTTTTAAAATCGAATTAAGAGTTAATTTGTGAAAATTGAATATTTTAATAATTTAATCGACTAGTGAAAATAGTCAATTTTTGAACAGTCTCAGAATTGAACGAAACTAGTTCCATTGGATCCGTAATAGTTAGTTATTATCGGATTTCAATTTTCGTGTCAATCAGATTATCGTTTGATCGTGGCAGCTCGAAACGCATCGAATTATTTTTAATTTAAATTTGGCGAGTCAAAATAGCCATTTTTCAAAAAGTCTCGGATTTCGACGAAACCAGTTTCATCGGATCCGTAATGTGATATTATTGTAAGGTTTCAAATTTCAAGTCAATTGGATTTACCGGTTGTCCTGTACAAATTAAAAGCCTAGAAATCGACTTAAATCGGTTTAATTCAAATTGAGCGTTTGTTGCCATAACTCGCACAGATGTCCGAATTAGCTTCCGAAACCTGTTCCATTGTGTCCGGAACGTGGGGTAAACCCTAGAAACGCTGGTTACGGCGCGTAAATCGGAGTTCGGAATTTCCGAATGAATAGTGTTCGATTTTCTTCTATAAATAGCTCAAAAATTCACAAAAATTAAGAAAAATATTCTAAACCCTAATTTGAGCTGCAGGCCGCCTCCATGTATAATCAAGGGCCGAAACTTAATCTTCTTCATCCTCCATTTTCTCCAAATCCATACATCGATTCGCAAAAGTTCCAACACGAAAGTTGTAGAGCACGGTATGAACTACAGACCCAACGGTGGATTCGTGCATCGTCGCCGTTTGGAGGCAGAATGGGGCCGCGTTCCCTGATGTTGCGCATGTTTTTTCAGGTGCTAAGGGGGGGCCGAGCTCATAGTCCTTCTAGCCGAGCTTAGCTCTCGCGTAGGGCTTCGATATGGCATCTCCTGATCGGAGTATCGATGCATGTTGGAGTCGCGATATGGAACCCTAGAATCGAGCTTGATGGGTTCAAACGCACGTTTAATTACCTGGAGAGGATGGCCGTGTACATGCAAGAGAGGGAGGGGGAGAGAAGCTTGATGTGCGGCCAAGATTTGTTTGAATGGTATTGGAAATTAAAGTTGTTAATAAATTTTATATTAAATCGGGTGAATGTTTAAAATGTGATATCTTTTTGCTGTGAGGTCCGATTTGGGCGAGTCAAAGTGCGTTGGAATCGTATGGTCGTGCTCTTCACAATGCAACCAGTTTGGAGTCGATTGGAGCTCGTTTGAATTTCGGGTAAAATTAAACGTTCGTTTAATTTTATTCGAAACGAACGCCGAAACCGAAATTTAAATCAAGGTGAGAACCTCTCACTCAATCGAATCGGTTTCGATTTTATTTTAAATAGTTAGATTTAAAATATTTGAATGCATGTTTGAATGATGACTGTTATCTATTGATTGTTAAAATAGACATTATGCGCCGTTAGTAAGCGGATGTTATTTTATTAAAAACATATACCGCGAATATTTCATAAACAGTGAAATTGGTATTATAAATAATATCAATATATATATATATTGGCATATGTATATATTGCAGTTGATTGATTTCCCGTATTTTTAGCGGATGAGACCCTATTACGCCGTTATTAAGCGAATAATATTTAATAAGAACATGTACCGCGATAATTTCGTACTGGAGCGAAATTGGTATTGTGCTAATGTTTTTGGATGCAGGAAAACAGGTTGGAGGGATCCAACTGGATTCCTCAACAGTTTTTATTTGATTTCAGATATTTTGATGTTTGATGGATTATCATATCGATATATGATGGATCGTTGTAGTCGTGATTGACTATTTGGTGTGTACCATCATTGGACCAAATTTGGGATTTTAAAATGATTTCGAAGTGATTTTTGAAAGTATAAGTTATAAAATATTTTTGGAATTGATCCATGTTAAATAAATAAACGTTATAATTTTTTAAAGTTATAAAAATTATGATTTTGTGAAATATAGTTAAAAGTTGATGTTTGAGAAATATGGGATTTATGATTTTATAAAAATAGTTTAAATTGGATTTTTGAATCTATTATGAAAAGATTAAAAATAGGATTTATAAAATTTAATTATTTTATAAATCAATAGAATGGTGAAATTATAAAGGAATTTAAAGACGTTTTAAAAGAATAATATAAATTGATTTATATTAAGAGATTTATAAATGGATATTTATAAATTGAGATATAGACATTATAAAACGAGTTTTTATGAGTGTTTGAATGAAGTGAAAATGAATTTCATTAAAGAATGAAATTAATAGAATTATAAACGGTGAAGTTATAAATGGAATTTTATAAACAGTAGGTTTATAAAATTTGTAAAGTTATTAAAAGAATAGACTTGGGTAAATAATTGAATCTCATAAGTTATAAGATTTATAATTATGAAATTCTAAGGAACGATTTTGTAAAATAATCGTTTTATAAGTAATTAACTTATAATATGAACTTGTAGTTTATAATTGAGTTATAAACTGGAATAGGTTAATAAAAGAATTTATAAAAAGGAAGTTTTTATAAATAAATAGAAATGGAATTTATAAACGATGTTTTATAAATTCGCAAATGACTTATTTTGATAAGAAAATTGTTGGAACCTATTAAACGAGTTATATTCACATTTTTAAATAGTGAATAATCCTTTGAATTAAAATGAATAAAAGGATGAAATTTGTTAACGAAGTTTATTCACATTTTTGAATAGTGAATAACACGTTAAAGAAATTGTTTTGGATTTGGTGTTTTAAATAGAATTAAAATGATCTAACGATATTTTAAAATGTGTTGAGATTCGAAACCATAGATTTCAACATTTATTGTTGAAATAGACGTTTTCGAGAAATAAAAGGGAATGGTGGACTATAACACTATTGTTATAGTAAATGATTTCCGAAAGGAAGTGTTTTGTATAGTATTGGGATTTATATATCTATTTAAATTTCGAATCCCTATACTAGTGATTTTGGGTTGTCGTAACGATGTTTTACGTAACATTCGTTTTAGCCCAAATAAATATGTTAAGAGAATGATTTCCTTAAAGAATGAAATATATACTTAATCTCGATTTAAGTATATTGAATATTTTCTAAGTATTGAAAATAAAGAGGATTGTGAATTACTTATGAATGTATAAGTAGGGAAATGTTTTCCAATATAAAGTGAATATTAGAAAATTTATCTTTTTGAAGATAAATTGAAAATGAATAATTAAAATCATATATTCATAGATATTTTGAAATATAAATTCAATATGGAATTTATAAATGAAATTGGAAATTGGGTTTAAAAAATAAATGTTGATTATTTTTGAAGTATTGAAAATATATATCTTGTAAAGATATTTTGGAAAATAAATAATTTGGAAAATTATTTGGAATCTGGTGATGTGTGCATATCTATTGATAGTTAAATAATCCGACTATCAATATTTCCCTTTGAATGGGTATTTGATGTGAATTGATTGAATTTGAATGCCACACTTATTTTTGAATAAGCGCTCACTATTCGGGTCAACCGGGAAAGGACCATGGGGTCGTATAACCCATTCCGAATATGTGATACGTCGTTATAATTGCATTGAAGATCGGTGTTGAAGACCGAGTATTTGCGAAAGCGATAGGATGACCTATTGATTGTCTCTGCACTGGGTAGCTCCTGGTATAGAGATTCCTTAAGTGATGGGAAATTCGATCGGGATTGTGAATACCCGGATTGCAAGGGCTTCGTAAGAAGTACCTTCGGTTTTGTTCGAGCCCGGAACAGACTTGTATGGATTGTATGTCTGACATTACAAGTTGAGATATAAAGCCGATTTCTTTCAAATATATTTCTGTTGGTGGCGAAGAATTTATTCTTTTAGCTTAACACCCTTCTCTGAGACGTACGAGCTCAGAGGTTATATAGTTGAAGTTATCAGCGATATATTCCCAATTTGGTAATGTGACATGCTGAGTGTTGCTGAAATGATCATTGTGTTGATTATTTGTGATAGGATCGTTTATTTGATCGTCTATCCTTGTGATCATTGTGTTGATCATTTGTTGACCCAAAGCATGGCTTTTGTATAAAGTATGTTTTTGTGGACGTGACTTCGTCGAGCCTCACATCCCGGAATGGTCAAAACAGGAAAGATGCGGCAAGGTTATGAGGGGTAGCTCCCTTTAGGGTATGTGCATTTCCTTCTGGAAAGGGTGGTATCATGGTATGGAGCCCAGATACTTACTCATGTTGATACACTATATTTATTACTGTGTGGTGTTGTTGGTGACGAGCGCTCGGTTAAAGGTCCAATGGGACCGGGGGATGTCATATTCGTGTAGTAGTTACCTAGTGATAAAGGTAACCCGGCCTTGTGTTGGCAGAGAGCTGGTTAAGTTCTCGGGGACGTCCAGCCAGAGGCGTTTCCATGTGGCAATGGGAAGTTCCTTGGCCTGATCATTCGTTGAAATCCAAAGAAACAATACGAGACTTGTACGGTTTTAGTTGTATAACCTGCTATGGAATGTGGCGGTAACCTGCTATTGAACATAGTAGCTATAGTAGGCATAAGTGCGGAATGTCTATGCTGGCTAAGATTTATATCTTTATTTTCGAAATGATTTTCCTCTACACTATGCACTAATAATAATATCAAATGTTATTTTAAATGCGTATCAAGCATCTTTGACTATCATAAGGAGAAATCTCCTCCGATTCTGCGTTTGCATGTGTGTGTGTGCGGGAGGCCTTATGGTAGTCTCATTTTTAAAAGCATTGCGAATTGATTTAAAAATATTCCTCTATTTTGTTTTCAAAGATAAATAAACTGTTTTGAGTTCTCACACCAGTCACATGACTGACTTGGAGTTTATTGTTTTCCTTCCTAAACTCTGGGTGCCCACCAATTTCCACACGGGCAGTCAAGAGTTAGGTTTATCAGGATATTCTGGATATTCAGGAGTTGCTGGAGGCAAGCTGGATGGCATGGCATATTACTTATATAGTATTTCTTTTTCCGCTGCACTGTTGTTGTTGTATGTTGTTGTACACTCTGATGATATGATGTAATGAAATGTGATGTAATGTAATAACTGATATAGTTCTTTGTTTAAAGATTATTCATTTATCTATTATATGTTGTTCCGCTGCGAATTGTGAGATTCTGTTATTGTTCTGTTATTTCTTCTGTCCCGTTCTATTTAAAAGATTCTATTTTCTATTCTCTCTATTTTCTATCTTCTCTCTTCTTCTCTTTTCTTTTCTTAAATTCTTTTAAAAAAACCCATAACTATTCGGTTTTTCGGCAACGAAAAACCGCAAACATTACATGTTTTTAAAGAATATACTTGAAAGTTATACAAGTTTCTCATTTGCTATGATTAATCTAACGTTCAATAACAATATTCTTTATTTCGTAGGTTATAATTTCAAATTCCATTTAATACCATTTGTACCCTATCATTAAATCTCTTATTTCCTTTGGAGGTTTTAATTTATTAATTTCCTATGTTATTTACTATAATAATTGAAACAATTAATTAATGGAAATTTAAGAATTTAATACCGGGTTAAATTTCAAATTATTTTAAAATAATAGATAAATATATTCTTACAACTTATATATCTCTAATTATTTTAAAACAATCTAAAATTTAGATATTTTAAAAATGAATCTGTAGTAGAATTTACTACAGTGGCCTTTCCCCTTCGAAACTCGAAAATGAAAGTCGATGATGCGGCCGCCATCACCGAAATTATTTTCCAACGACAAAGAGGAAAGTACAAAACTTTTTCTTCAAAATGTTCTTTAAAACAATTCTTCTTAATTATATTGAAATATTTATATCAGAAAATATTTATAAGCAATATTATTATATTCCAAAATTTATTCGAAAGAAATTTCAAAACCTCGGAACTTAAGTTCGAAATTTCCAAATTTCATTCATCTTATTTTTCAATCTTATTTCTATTATTATTATAAACTTTAATACCTAACAACCAATCTATTGCAGCCAAATATATCTTTATAAAATATTTTTATATATAGAAAATAAAATAGGCAAAGTTATTTCATTCACCTATATTAAAAATAATATTATGTCGGTCAGTCCTATTAAGTGTTTAGAAATCCCTATTGATGTCACAGCGTCCCATGCACCAACCAAGATTTATAAATACAAAACGAAATAGATTTACACAATATTAAAACCTTTTTATAAAACTAACAAATACGCTCTCTCATTTATATACACTCAGCGACTCCCATAGGGTATTACTACCCTATTAGTAAAGAGTCAAACCCCACAAAGCAAAGGTTTATCGCTAAACCAAAGCTCTGATACCAAATGTAACGTCCCGCCTTTTTGCATACTTTAAATCGACACATGTGCCAATTCAAACCATACAGAAGGGCGGATTGTTTTGGGGTAAATAAGAAAAATAAGAAAGAAATAAAAAGAAAACAGAATCTCACAGCGGAAGGATAAAATATAATAATAAATATACAGTTCATAAAACTGTTTACAAACGTTTGATTCTTCTTTATACAATAAATATCAGAGTTCACATACCAATAAATATCAATGCAGCGGAATTAACTAGTGTAGTAGAGTAATATAGTAGATAGTAATACAAATCTTCGTCTTCATCCTCTAAAGCTAAAACTTCAAATCTTGAAATGCTCGAACTGACCCGAGCGAATTTGAAAAGACAAAAACACTCGAGTCAGAACTAAAAGACCTTATGTGAGTTAAATTAACAGAAATAAATATGAGTGCAGTAACTCAAGAGATGCTCGGGATTTACATCTCCTAAGGATCCGTTAAACTATTTACTATGTAGTATATTGCGCTATTATAATAGTGTCTATTTGTAAAATAAACTTACTTTTAAATAGCGTTAAGGCTTTACATTTTCCACCTTAACACGTAATAGTCCCAGTAGTCCATCCAATATCATGGTCCCTCCTGATCGGGAAGCCACCAGAGGATACCACACGGGCTATGGGAGAAATCCAAACTCGTACAAGGCGCGATAGGGTAGGTGACACGGCACAACTAGGCAATGCCAGGGTAGATATACCAATTGCTATCCGGGCTGGTGGAAACGCGCAGCGCGCAGCTACCGCCCACCTCGAACAAACACCCCTAAAACAAAAATAAAAGTGACCGCTAAATCAATCCAAAGTCAAAGTATAATACCGAAGAGGAGTGTCCGATCAGAGGAATGACCTCATTGGCCCGAGAATCGCTTCTGTTTTAGCCACCTTATGCCAACTCACGGGAGTCGGGTCCACGTATTTACCTTACAGGAAACGCCGCCACCAACCTACTTCATTCTGGAATCTCCACCGCGTACACGGTTAGTCAAAGTGGTTTTCGGTATCGACAGAGAGTATGTCCATATCCGATCCCGGTCTCTTTGCCAACCAATCGTTATTATAACACCGCGGTCATTTAAAAATAATTATTCTTTTAAAACCAAAATAAAATATCCATTTCAAAAGCATATAATATGATATCATTTCCTTTTAAAACCCAAAACAATATGATATCATCTTTATTTTCCAATATATTCTTTTCCAAAATCAAAGGATTTTCAAAGTAAAATATATAGAAATCAAAACTCTTGAATATAATATTTTCAAATTATACTATCTTGAAAATCATAACTTTGAAACTAGTTCCATTTCTCAAATGGTTAAATATTAAATTTCCTTTATAAACCAAAATAGCTTCTTTAGATTTCACAAATCAATTTCAAATATCGATTTAAACTACCAAATACCATTTCAATTCTTATGTTTCAAAGCTTTAAATATTTCACCATTTCAAAAACAAACTCATTTGACAAACCCATATATATCAAATTCAATTACTTATTATTCAGACTTGAAATGTTTACTTAATGAATTCAATATAATTTAAGTAAAATCTTTAACTTCACATAATTGGAAAATCTTTCAATTTATTAAACTTGATATATTCATTTAAATCAACCTGATATTCATTTAAATCACTTTACACAAAAATCAAGTTATGAAAATCATATCCTTTAAAAAATTTAATTTTTATTAAATTTCAATTTAACTTAATATTCATCTTCCAAATCTTATTCTCATTTAAGTCATAAAAACTCCAGAAATTAGATTTTAAATAAATGCTTAATCGTATTTGATCTTAAAAATCAAACTTTATTTTATACTACAAATCAAATTTATACAAAGCTTAAACCCGAAAATTACTATATATATATATATAAATAACTAATTCAATATCCCATAAACCACATATATATAGCTGTAATGACCCGTTAAATTCGATGATATTAAATGAGTTAATTTAATATGATTTCTAATCTAATTTAGAATGAAATAAAAGTCTTAAGATTTTATTTGAGTAAATGTAGGAATTAGATATAGTAACTGTAATTAAAGGTTAACAATTTAAATGTTTATATGGCAATAGATTGAAATAACGTAAATTGGCGTTTGTGGTTATAAGTTATAATTTGTTGATTAAATTGGTTTGTGAAATTAATACTGGAAGATATAAAGCGGAAATAGTATTAATGAAATAATAACTGAATTGAATTGCAACTATATAAATGAAAGTAAATATTATTTAGTGGATGTCAACATTGAATAAATTTATTTAAAATAAAAGATTTAAATGCATGTTTGGATAGAATATATGATTGATTGGATCAAGTGGTAAGTAATTAGAATTTAATTCTATAAAATTTGGAACTGAATGTATGTAAATAATTTTGTAGGAATAAGTTAATTAACAATCTTTTGTGCATACCTGATTTAATTGAAATAACAGAAAGGACAAGAACTTGATTTGCCTAGGGATGTATATATTGATAAACTATAACTAAATAGCAAGTTAGGCAACTAGTAAATTAATAAATGAATTCATAATAATAAGTAGTAATTAATGCATAAATATATTTGGCATTTGGGATGATTACAAAGTTTTACCCATTCATCTAATTTATTTAATTGAATCTAAATCTATGCCAACATTGTTGTTATTGATGTTATAAGTGAATTCGAATATAAAAGGGTAACATTTTTTTTAGTTAACCATTTATTTAGTATATTAAGTTAAGAATGGAAATCGATTGAAATAAATCTAAATTTATTAATTGTGGTGTGTTAATGTGTTCTAGTTAATAAAAGGGAATTTATAAGAAATGAAGTATGCACTAATGAAATGTATTATAATTCAAATGTTATTTATACCCATAAAATGTCTATTTACTAAATAAAAAGATTTTTAAATCAATAAACGAATTTATTGAGGTTCCAATTTATAATTTATAACATTTAATGTAGACTTAATTTCAATTAATTGATTTAAATTGTGCAGTTAGCGTAGATTTTGTTGTAATTGAAGAGGGTTAATTTTATAAGATGAAATTTATGCTAATTCTATTTATAATAGGACCATGGGTTGTTTTAAAGTATAGAAAGCAGGATTTATAAACTTAATTAGAGTATCAAATTCAACCATTGCATTTATTGCATAATAAAAAGGAATTTAACGGTTAAATTTTTCGTTATTGAAATTTAAATGGACTTTGAGGATAATGATGTGAAATCATGAACCAATGTTAGTGGTATCCTTATTTTGGATAAAAGGTGAGAATATAAAAGTTGAAAATCTAATAAATGGGTTTTGAGAATTTAATTTATAATTCCTAAATATAAGGAAGTGGAGAAATTAACATTGCAATTGATAAACTTATCAACTTATAATTCACACCTAAACTTGTTAAACCATTTAAATTGATTAAGAAATATAAAAGCGATAAAATTTGGCCAATTTTAGAATCTAGATATAAAATTGGATTTTTATAATTTATTTTAATTTATTTAATGAATATAAAAATAGCCATTTTGGCCACGGACTCGGATTTCGACGAAACTAGTTTCATCGGATCTGTATCGGTGAATTATTGTAGGGTTTCAAGTTTCGTATCGATCGGACCTGTCGTTTGATCGTACAGACGCGAAACGCCTTGAAATCGATTTAATTAAAATCAATTTGAAATCAATTTGGAAATTTTGTTTTCAGCATAACTTCTTCATACGATCGAATTTGGACGTGAAACTTTTTCCATCGCGTTCAGAATATTTTAAAATACCTATTTGGATATATGGGTTTAATAAATTTCGTTCCGGGGTTAGAACAGGCTTTTTGGGCCAACTACCGTTTAGCACGTTCGTAACTAGTGCCCACCTAGCCTTCTACAATTTGTCTATATATATGCTGTGATAAACCCTAGCCGCCATCTTCTATCATTTGTCTGTACGTTCATTTTCTTCATCTCTTTCTCTTCCTAAATGGTTGCAAAACCTAGATCTATCTACAGTTCAAAAATCAAAGTCAAAATTTAAAGTCTCAAGAAAAATTCCAGAAAAATATATGTCATAGTTCTCGAGATACGAAATTTGCTGGTACAACTCATTTTTCGATTCAGTTGATCGTTTGACCGGTAAAATTCGAATTAGTCTCGGCGTTCGTTGTGGACTATTGATTTGGACGGTGGATCGTCGATTTGGGGACGATCAGAGGGCATGGTTGAGGGGAGGTGCTAGTGGCGGAGGCCGATGGTCTTGGAAGAGGTAGGAGCGGCGGAAAAAATTTGAAATAGGTGGCGGCTGTAGATGGGTTATGGGAATTAGGGTTTCGGCTTCACCCTGTATACGCATTTTCTTCTGGGAGAGGATGATAGTCACGTAGGAGCTGACGTGGCAAGTGCTTTGGAGTTAGTTTACTTTGTTTGTTTATATTTATTTTTATTTTATTTTTTTCGATTTCAACTCGTTTAAATACAATAACTTTCTCTTACGTTATCCAATTTACGCGCGATTTTTTTCGTTAGGATCGTAGTAAAATTTCAGACGCGAAGACGCTGGTTTGGACAAATTCTGAGACCGTCGAATTTTTGAGTTTAAATCGGATTTAAATTCGATTTAAATTCAAAAGGTGAGTGTTTTAACCCACTCACAACTTCTAAAAGTTTTTATGTTTGTTAAATTTATTTTAAATATGAGTAGAAATTTATTTATGACTGTTTAGCATGTTTTATTCATCAAATCTGTTAATTTGCATTTATTTAATTTAACTGTTAATTTAGTTTATTTATTGCATATTAATTGACAGTTAGAATTTATTTATTTGCATATAAAACTGCTAGAAAACAGTTATAAAATTTATTACTGAATATAAACTGTTAGTTTAATAGTTGTTAAATTTATTTTTAATATAACTGCCAGTTATTACTTGTTATATATTATCAGATATATATTGATATTGTTTTACAATTGGATGATTTTTGTGATTTGGATGATGGATGATGTTGATGAATGGATGTTTTATTTTATATCATTAAACTGCAAATTATCATGCATTTTTCGTTTTATTCGGGATTGTGGTTTGAAATGATATACAGCCGCAAATTTTTATTTTTAAACTGCGGATTGAAATGATAAATATCTGTATCACTTGACCATAGGATAGAAAATTATATACAGGCACCGTGGTCTATATATAAATTATTTTAAAGTGATTTCTATGGTTTGGATGGGATACGGTTTATAAAAATTTGATTTTTGATATTTTACAAAATATTATTCTTCGATATATATACATATGAAGTTAAAAATTTGAAAATTAAGTTGTGTATAAACCCGTTGAATAAAAATGAAAAATTGAGAAAATGGAATTTGGAAATTTATCTTATATGTTTAAGTTTGGAAATTTTAAGGTATGATATTTATAACTGGATTTTTCCAAGATGAATTAAAAATGAAAATTCTAGTATAAAGTAAATTTGAGAAAATATTTAATTGCTAGAAATTGGAGTTTTATTGAATATTCAAGACTAAATAATAGAATATTAATTGTTGAAAGAAGAAAATCCAACTTTAGTTTTGAAATATTAATACTCCAAATGGATATATATATATATATATATATATATATATATATATATATATATATAGAAATTGAAGGGGTTTTTGGAACTTGAAGCGATATTTAAATTATGGTTTAAACTTTAAATAAATAAATATATTTGAAAATCCATGGAAATTATTTTTATTTACAAAGTAACTTTAAAGTTAAACCATTTATTTTACATTCGTTGAATATCCAAACCATTCAAGTTTTAGAAGTTATGGTTTTAAAACTTTGAATTTCGAAATATTATGCTTTGAAAGTATATTTCAAATATTTGGTTTCCAGATATTTTAAATTTTGAACCAACATGATTTTGGAAAAGAATTATATTTGAGATAAAATGATATCATATTGTTTTGGGTTTAAATTGATATCGTATTCATAGTTTTGAAATGGAAAATTTTATTCTGGTTTTAAAGTATAAACTGTTTTTAAATGACCGCGGTGTTATAATAACGATGGGTTGGCAAAGAGACCGGGATCGGATATGGACATACTCTCTGTCGATACCGAAAACCACTTTGACTAACCGTGTACGCGGTGGAGATTGCAGAATGAAGTAGGTCGTGGCGACGTTTCCTGTAGGGTAAATACGTGGACCCGACTCCCGTGAGTTGGCATAAGGTGGCTAAAACAGGAGTGATTCTCGGGCCAATGAGGTCATACCTCTGATCGGTCGCTCCTCTTCGATACTATACTTTGACATTGGATTGATTCAGTGGCCACTTCTATTTTTGATTTTGGGGGAGTTTGTTCGAGGTGGGCGGTAACTGCGGCTACGCGTTTCCACCAGCCCGAATAGCAATTGATATATCTACCCTGGCATTGCCTAGTTGTGCCGTGTCACCTGCCATACCGAGCCTTTACTACGAGTTTTGTTTTGTACCATACCTATGGAGTGCCCTCTGACGACGCCCAGTAAGGGGGAGGTTACGGTACTGTATAGACTATGGGAATATATTCTGTGTTAAGGGCTATATGGGTAACCCCTTAACCCTATTAAAAAGTAAGTTTATTTTACAATTAGACACTATTATAATAGCGCAATATACTACATAGTAAATAGTTTAACGGATCCTTAGGAGATGTAAATCCCGAGCATCTCTTGAGTTACTGCACTCATATTTATTTCTGTTAATTTAACTCACATAAGATCTTTTAGTTCTGACTCGAGTGTTTTGTCTTTTCAATTCGCTCGGGTCAGTCCGAGCGTTTTAGGATTTGAAGTTTAGCTCTGGAGGACGAAGACGAAGATTTGTAGTATTACTATTATTATTTATCTAGTGCACTACACACTGTTCCGCTGCATTGTTATTGGTATGTGTAACTCTGATATGTATTATATAAGTGTTTGTAAACAGTTTTATAAACTGTATATTTTATTATTATATTTTATCCTTCCGCTGTGAGATTCTATTTTGTTTATTTCTTCTTTGTTTTTCTTATTTACCCCATAACAATCCGCCTTTCCGTATGGTTTGAATCGGCATGTGTGTCGATTTGAAGAAAATGAAATGGCGGGATGTTACAGTTGGTATCAGAGCTTTGGTTTAGCGATGAACCTTGGCTTTGTGGGGTTTGACTCTTTGTTAATAGGGTAGTAATACCCTATGGGAGTCGCTGAGTGTATATATATGAGAAAGCGTATTTGTTTGTGTTATAAAAAGATTTTAATATTGTGTTAATCTGTTCCGTTTTGTATTTATAATTTCTGGTTGGTGCATGGGACGCTATGACATCAGTAGGGATTTTTAAACACTTAATAGGACATACCGACATAATATTTGTTTTTAATATAGGTGAATGAAATAACTTCGCCTATTATATTTTCTATATATAAAATATTTTATTAAGGTATTATATATACATATATATATATATATATATATATTTGGTTGCAATAGATTGGTTGTTAGGAATAAAATTTTAAATAATAGGTAAATTGAGATTGGAATTAAAATCAATGAAATTTGGAAATTTTAGGACTTAAGTCCGGGATTTTTGAAAATTTGCTTTCAAAGGATTTATGAAATATAATAATTTTGTTTATAAGTATTTTCTTATATAAATATTTAGTATAATTCGGAAGAATGGTTTTAAAGAAGATTTTGGAGAAAATAGTTTTTGTACTTTCCTCTCTGTCGCTGGAAAATAATTTCGGTGATGGCGGCCGCATCATCGACTTTCATTTTCGAGTTTCGAAGGGGAAAGGCCACTGTAGTAAATTCTACTGCAGATTTATTTTGAAATTATCTAAAATTTTAATTGTTCTAAATATAATTAGAGATATTAAAGTGGTAAGAAATTATTTATCTATTATTTTTAAAATAATTTGAAATTTAACCCGGTATTTAATTCTTAATTTCCATTAATTAATTGTTTCAATTATGGTAGTGAAACAGAAAAAAAATTAATAATTGAAACCCTAAATAAAATAAGAAACTAAATACTAAGCTATAAAGGAAGTTAAATTTTTAACTTATAAGGGAAAATTTAAGATTTATTGAACATTAAATTAGTTAAAAGATGAGATAAAACTTGTATAAGTTCTTTTGCATTTTCTTTAACATATATAACTTACCACATATGAAAAGTTGAAATGTTAAATAAGAGATTGGAATAGAATATTATACAAGTAGAAATTTTGGAAATAATGAAGTATTCAATGAATTGCTATTATAAATAAGAATTTGATGGTATAAACTTAAGTTATAATTGAAATTTTACTAAAATTTAAGGTAAGTATTATAAATAGGTGATTTTAAACTTAAGTAAATAAAATGAAATTCTTTAATAAATAAGGATTGATGTGTATGGTTATAAACCCAAGTATGATTTAAATGCTACTAGCTGAATAAAATGGAAAGTAGGTAATATAAATAAATGTCTGTAAACCTTAGGTAATAAATTAATAAAATCCTTTATTTATAAGAATGGAGGTTATAAGGTTAAGAATTTAAGTGTAATTTAAAAAAAAAAGGGTTATTGTAATATAATATAATAGCACGTAAGCATTTAATAAATGATTGAATTTGAGAAGTGCATTAAATGTAATACAAATAAAAGAGACTTACATAACCTAAATAAAATAAAAATAATGGTAAGTAATAAGTAGAAATAAGGAAACAACCATTGAATGAGAAATAAAATTTGAAGTTTGTTAGAAATAAAGGTAAATTATAAAAAGGAAAATTTATGTGGGTTGAATAAAAGAAAGGAAATCAAACAATTAAAGTATGTAATGAATTTATATAAGTTGAATTGATTTGTTGGTTTAAATCGATATTGTTTACTTTATAGTTGGCTGGGTAAGGAAATTTGAAGTTGTTGGATGAATAAATAATCTATTTTTGTCCCATCTAAGACTGTTGAGTAAATGATGCACTGGATAGTTATTTTTCATTCCGTACCATTTCAAGTTTTGAACCCGAACAACCATTTGCTTGTTTGATTGAATGGTTGTTTTGTTTTGTGTGTGCTGTTTGTTAAAATTGATGGTTGTTGTATTGATTTGTTGTTAGTGTTTGAAACCATGAAAATATTTCGCTTTATATAAATTGTTAAACCCTTTGGATTTTATAAGTGAAATGTAGGTTATGGAAACAATTGCTACTGCTTTTGGTTCCATAATAATAAGCGTAAATTGCCCGACAAATAGGTACGTTTTCGGATTACGTTTTGTAGCGATATTTTTATATAAATTTTCCCGTGGTGGGATATAATATTTTGGATAATATATGTAATATATTTGTTATATTTTTGATATTATATCTTCTCCCGAACCTCTCCGTTCAAAGGAGACTCTACCAAAATTTCCGTAAATTTTGGACTTAGAATTATGTTGAAAATGTTTTCCAACTTTAATTATTTAAGTATAAAAGGATATAATGATTATAAAACGGGTATATTTAATTTAAGGAAATTAATTTACTAAATTATTGTTTATAAGTTAATATTTGAAATAAGATGTACTGTTTTATTCTCCCTCTCCCTTCTTTTTCCTTTTCGGGGACGAAAAGTTTTGAGTGGGGGAGAGTGTAACGACCCGTTAAATTCGATGATATTAAATGAGTTAATTTAATATGATTTCTAATCTAATTTAGAATGAAATAAAAGTCTTAAGATTTTATTTGAGTAAATGTAGGAATTAGATATAGTAACTGTAATTAAAGGTTAACAATTTAAACGTTTATATGGCAATAGATTGAAATAACGTAAATT
The DNA here is from genome assembly GCA_030765085.1 of Allium cepa. Classification (NCBI taxonomy): domain Eukaryota; kingdom Viridiplantae; phylum Streptophyta; class Magnoliopsida; order Asparagales; family Amaryllidaceae; genus Allium; species Allium cepa. The sequence continues at coordinate 325,477,339 of CM060939.1, forward strand.
GGCGTTTGTGTTTATAAGTTATAATTTGTTGATTAAATTGGTTTGTGAAATTAATACTGGAAGATATAAAGCGGAAGTAGTATTAATGAAATAATAACTGAATTGAATTGTAACTACATAAATGAAAGTAAATATTATTTAGTGGATGTCAACATTGAATAAATTTATTTAAAATAAAAAGATTTAAATGCATGTTTGGATAGAATATATGATTGATTGGATCAAGTGGTAAGTAATTAGAATTTAATTCTATCAAACTTGGAACTGAATGTATGTAAATAATTTTGTAGGAATAAGTTAATTAACAATCTTTTGTGCATACCCAATTTAATTGAAATAACAGAAAGGACAAGAACTTGATTTGCCTAGGGATGTATATATTGATAAACTATAACTAAATAGCAAGTTTGGAAGTAACTAGGATATAAGATGACAAAGGCAACTAGTAAATTAATAAATGAATTCATAATAATAATTAGTAATTAATGCATAAATATATTTGGCATTTGGGATGATTACAAAGTTTTACCCATTCATCTAATTTATTTAATTGAATCTAAATCTATGCCAACATTGTTGTTATTGATGTTATAAGTGAATTCGAATATAAAAGGGTAACATTTTTTTTAGTTAACCATTTATTTAGTATATTAAGTTAAGAATGGAAATCGATTGAAATAAATCTAAATTTATTAATTGTGGTGTGTTAATGTGTTCTAGTTAATAAAAGGGAATTTACAAGAAATGAAGTATGAACTAATGAAATGTATTATAATTCAAATGTTATTTATACCCATAAAATGTCTATTTACTGAATAGAAAGATTTTAAAATCAATAAACGAATTTATTGAGGTTCCAATTTATAATTTATAACATTTAATGTAGACTTAATTTCAACTAATTGATTTAAATTGTGCAGTTAGCGTAGATTTTGTTGTAGTTGAAGAGGGTTAATTTTATAAGACGAAATTTTTGCTAATTCTATTTATAATAGGACCATGGGTTGTTTTAAAGTATAGAAAGCAGGATTTATAAACTTAATTAGAGTATCAAATTCAACCATTGCATTTATTGCATATTAAAAAGGAATTTAACGGTTAAATTTTTCGTTATTGAAATTTAAATGGACTTTGAGGATAATGATGTGAAATCATGAACCAATGTTAGTGGTATCCTTATTTTGGATAAAAGGTGAGAATATAAAAGTTGAAAATCTAATAAATGGGTTTTGAGAATTTAATTTATAATTCCTAAATATAAGGAAGTGGAGAAATTAACACTGCAATTGATAAACTTATCAACTTATAATTCACACCTAAACTTGTTAAACCATTTAAATTGATTAAGAAATATAAAAGCGATAAAATTTGGCCAATTTTAGAATTTAGATATAAAATTGGATTTTTATAATTTATTTTAATTTATTTAATGAGTACAAAAATAGCCATTTTGGCCACGGACTCGGATTTCGACGAAACCAGTTTCATCGGATCCGTATCGGTGAATTATTGTAGGGTTTCAAGTTTCGTATCGATCGGACCTGTCGTTTGATCGTACGGACGCGAAACACCTTGAAATTGATTTAATTAAAATCAATTTGAGATCAATTTGGAAATTTTGTTTTCAGTATAACTTCTTCATACGATCGAATTTGGACGTGAAACTTTTTCCATCGCGTTTAGAATATTTTAAAATACCTATTTGGATATATGGATTTAATAAATTTCGTTCCGGGGTTAGAACAGGCTTTTTGGGCCAACTACCGTTTAGCACGTTCGTAACTCGTGCCCACCTAGCCTTCTACAATTTGTCTATATATATGCTGTGATAAACCCTAGCCTCCATCTTCTATCATTTGTCTGTTCGTTCATTTTCTTCATCTCTTTCTCTTCCTAAATGGCTGCAAAACCTAGATCTATCTACAGTTCAAATATCAAAGTCAAAATTTAAAGTCTCCAGAAAAATTCCATAAAAATATATGTCATAGTTCTAGAGATACGAAATTTGCTGGTACAACTCGTTTTTCGATTCAGTTGAGCGTTTGACCGGTAAAATTCGAATTATTCTCGGCCGTTCGTTGTGGACTATTGATTTGGACGGTGGATCGTCGATTTGGGGACGATCAGAGGGCATGGTTGCGAAGAGAGTGCCGAGGCAAGCCGATCAATACGGCTATCTTCTCCTATGGGCGTCTGGATTCGCGGCAAATTGGAGATTAAGGGGGGCGGTCGCGTTCGTTTGGGCTAGCTTCTAGGCGTGCGTGTTGGCTAGGTAGAGGCGGCTCTGAGGGGAGGTGCTAGTGGCGGAGGCCGATGGTCTTGGAAGATGTAGGAGCGGCGGCAAAAATTTGAAATAGGTGGCGGCTGTAGATGGGTTATGGGAATTAGGGTTTCGGCTTCACCCTGTATACGCGTTTTCTTCTGGGAGAGGATGATAGTCACGTAGGAGCTGACGTGGCAAGTGCTTTAGAGTTAGTTTACTTTGTTTGTTTATATTTATTTTTATTTTTATTTTTTCGATTTCAACTCGTTTAAATACAATAACTTTCTCTTACGTTATCCAATTTACGCGCGATTTTTTTTGTTAGGATCGTAGTAAAATTTCAGAAGCGAAGACGCTGGTTTGGACAAATTCTGAGACCATCGAATTTTTGGGTTTAAATCGGATTTAAATTCGATTTAAATTCAAAAGGTGAGTGTTTAACCCACTCACAACTTCTAAAAGTTTTTATGTTTGTTAAATTTATTTTAGATATGAGTAGAAATTTATTTATGACTGTTTGGCATGTTTTATTCATCAAATCTGTTAATTCGCATTTATTTAATTTAACTGTCAATTTACTTTATTTATTGCATATTAATTGACAGTTAGAATTTATTTATTTGCATATAAAACTGCTAGAAAACAGTTATAAAATTTATTACTGAATATAAACTGTTAGTTTAATAGTTGATAAATTTATTTTTAATATAATTGCCAGTAATTACCTGTTATATATTATCAGATATATATTGATATTATTTTATTATTGGATGATTTTTGTGATTTGGATGATGGATGATGTTGATGAATGGATGTTTTATTTTATATCATTAAACTGCAAATTATCATGCATTTTTCGTTTTATTCGGGATTGTGGTTTGAAATGATATACAGCCGCAAATTTTTATTTTTAAACTGCGGATTGAAATGATAAATATCCGTATCACTTGACCATAGGATAGAAAATTATATACAGGCACCGTGGTCTATATATAAATTATTTTAAAGTGATTTCAATGGTTTGGATGGGATACGGTTTATAAAAATTTGATTTTTGATATTTTATAAAATATTATTCTTCGATATATATACATATGAAGTTAAAAATTTGAAAATTAAGTTGTGTATAAACCTGTTTAATAAAAATGAAAAATTGAGAAAATGGAATTTGGAAATTTATCTTATATGTTTAAGTTTGGAAATTTTAAGGTATGATATTTATAACTGGATTTTTCCAAGATGAATTAAAAATGAAAATTCTAGTATAAAGTAAATTTGAGAAAATATTTAATTGCTAGAAATTGGAGTTTTATTGAATATTCAAGACTAAATAATAGAATATTAATTGTTGAAAGAAGAAAATCCAACTTTAGTTTTGAAATATTAATACTCCAAATGGATATATATATATATAGAAATTGAAGGGGTTTTTGGAACTTGAAGTGATATTTAAATTATGGTTTAAACTTTAAATAAAGAAATATATTTGAAAAGCCATGGAAATTATTTTTTTTTACAAAGTAACTTTAAAGTTAAACCATTTATTTTACATTCGTCGAATATCCAAACCATTCAAGTTTTAGAAGTTATGGTTTTAAAATTTTGAATTTCGAAATATTATGCTTTGAAAGTATATTTATATTTGGTTTCCAGATATTTTAAATTTTAAACCAGCATGATTTTGGAAAAGAATTATATTTGAGATAAAATGATATCATATTGTTTTGGGTTTAAATTGATATCGTATTCATAGTTATGAAATGGAAAATTTTATTCTGGTTTTAAAGTATAAACTATTTTTAAATGACCGCGGTATTATAATAACGATGGGTTTGCAAAGAGACCGGGATCGGATATGGACATACTCTCTGTCGATACCGAAAACCACTTTGACTAACCGTGTACGCGGTGGAGATTCGAGAATGAAGTAGGTGGTGGCGACGTTTCCTGTAAGGTAAATACGTGGACCCGACTCCCGTGAGTTGGCATAAGGTGGCTAAAACAGGAGTGATTCTCGGGCCAATGAGGTCATACCTCTGATCGGACGCTCCTCTTTGATACTATACTTTGACATTGGATTGTTTCAGTGGCCACTTCTATTTTTGATTTTGGGGGAGTTTGTTCGAGGTGGGCGGTAACTGCGGCTACGCGTTTCCACCAGCCCGAATAGCAATCGATATATCTACCCTGGCATTGCCTAGTTGTGCCGTGTCACCTGCCATACCGAGCCTTTACTACGAGTTTTGTTTTGTACCATACCTATGGAGTGCCCTCTGACGACGCCCAGTACGGGGGAGGTTACGGTACTGTATAGACTATGGGAATATATTCTGTGTTAAGGGCTATATGGGTAACCCCTTAACGCTATTAAAAAGTAAGTTTATTTTACAATTAGACACTATTATAATAGCGCAATATACTACATAGTAAATAGTTTAGCGGATCCTTAGGAGATGTAAATCCCGAGCATCACTTGAGTTACTGCACTCATATTTATTTATGTTAATTTAACTCACATAAGATCTTTTAGTTCTGACTCGAGTGTTTTGTCTTTTCAATTCGCTCGGGTCAGTCCGAGCGTTTCAGGATTTGAAGTTTAGCTCTGGAGGACGAAGACGAAGATTTGTAGTATTACTATTATTATTTATCTAGTGCACGACACACTGTTCCTGTAACGGCCCAATTTTTTTACAAGTATTTTTCACTTGTATTTTTTTTAAAAAAAAAAACTTTGGGGTTTATTTAAAGTGATTAAAAATATAAAAAAAAACAATTGACCAAATTTTTAATTAAATAATAAGATCTCTGAAATTTTGACATGGTTAAGAATTAACTTTAATTTGGAAATTTGGGGTTTTGTCGAAGATGGTAAATAACTTAATGTCTAGCAAAATCAAGTTTTAATTAAGAAAACATTAATAGCTTAGGTGGTTAAGACATCTGGGCTATTCACGACAGGTCACGAGTTCGAGTCTCAGCATGGTCAGAATTTCGAATTTTTTTGTGTATAAATGAACTGGGAAATTACGCGTTAAAAAGGGGACGTAAATTTAGGGAATAAATACTATATATATATATAAGATTATATATAAGAAAACGTATAGAATTTTAATCCGTTATTTTTCTCTTTCCAGTAAAATTTACTTCCCAATTTATATACATATATAATTTGATTTAAATCATTTCCTTAAAATACTAAATATGGAAATTTAAAGTTGTGAAACGGTTAATTTTGTTAAAAGACAACTCCATTTGAATTTTAATAAAAGGAATTTTGTATATATATATATATATAATATGTGAAAACCAATTAAGTTTGTTAAGTAATAATTTTGAAGAATTTAGTGTATTAATGAACTGTTAAATTTCGCGTTTAAAAGACGCGTAAAAATTTATGGTATAAGTAACAAAATAAACGTATAAATTAAAAATGTTATTTTTATATAACTTTGGGTGTTTTATATTACGTCAGTTTGGCGTATTTTAAAAATCATATCTCAACATCGATATGTATTTAAAATATCGTATCAATGGTCTGTATACAAAATCAACGCTTGCTTTAATCACGCATATAAAGTATAGAATCCAAAGCTTTGTATAACTGGCAATTAATATTTTCGCAAGCCTTATCTCAAATCCAGAGGAATAACGTGCATATCAGGCATCAAAGAAAAAAAAAGCACGCAAATCTGAATTTAAAAAAAGAAACGTTCAAATCTGTTTGTAACTGTTCTTTAAAATATAATGATAATAATCAACTCTTCCTTTTTTGATTTAAACATACCATATATTTCTTCTTAAATCACGCATATATCATTTGAGAGAAAATCAATTTTGCATTCCTTTGCGCATGACACAAAATTTTATTCTTTTAACATTTTTGGCATTTGCCTCTTACCTTTTTGTTTCTTGAGCATGTCACTGTATTCATTTATTCACGCAACCTAAATGGACTAATATATTTGATTGCCTAAAATCAACTCATGCATTCAAATTTAACCTTGCCTATCTTTTCAAATTCTCACATTCCTATTTATGTGACGCCCCACCTCTATACCCACGCTAGCCAAGAACATTACTGTGAATGCTGTCAACTAGCACGGAGAATAAGGCTGTTGAGGAGCGACCATCTGTATAATTGCTTTGTGCGAGTACCGATATACCGGATGAAAATATAACTTTTCATCTCAAGAGGAAATCCGACATACCGACACAAACTCAAAGCTACTACACAGTGGCTATAATTTCTTCGGAAACAAATATAGAAATAAACATAACATAAATCAGTCATAGGCAATTCATATCACAAAGGCGGAAATAGATATGAATATTACACATGAAAGTGTACATCAGAGTAGTGGTCTAAAAAGAATCCACAATAATACAAAGAAATAGCAACACGTGCTATACAAAAGAATAAGTATACATCATAGAGTCTGTATCTCAAATGTATACAACAAAAGACTACTAAACTAAAGTAGTCAACCAAAAGTCGGGATGATAGTCCGATGAGGAGTCAAGCAGAAGCACCTGTTAAATCTCAGTCTGACCCGAGTATTATTTATAAGAAAATAATAAACGGATCAGTCTAGCTATAAATATCAGATGAAGTGATATATAATAAGAGATATGACATAAACATATAATAATCACAATGCCAAGCTGTGATAAATAAGTAATTGAAAATCAACAAGAGATTAATCAATATCACAATAATCTACTCAAGATAAAAAGGAATGTCATACTCCTAATTTCATTCACCAAGCCACAATAAATGACATATATAACAATGCCAATTGTAAAAGTTGGTGAAACATAAATTCCAGAAATCAACACAAGAAATCCAGAAATCACAACAAAAGGAACAACGACGTCGTACAGCGGGACATCCGATGAACCAAATCACAATAAAAAGGATGGCCAATCCCCGGAAAAAGAAACTGGACATCGACACACCTAAAAAGATGTGCCCCATGAACAGTCGAACATCGACGCACCTAGAAAGATACGCCCCATGCTCTAGCATCGACGCACCTAGAAAGATACGCCCCATGCACAAATAAACATCGATGCACCTAGAAAGATACACCCCATGTAATTTCGAACATCGATGCACCTAGAAAGATACACCCCATGCTCTAGCATCGACGCACCTAGAAAGATACGCCCCATGCACAAATAAATAAACATCGATGCACCTAGAAAGATACACCCCATGTTCTAGCATCGACGCACCTAGAAAGATACGCCCCATGCACAAATAAATAAACATCGATGCACCTAGAAAGATACACCCCATGTTCTAGCATCGACGCACCTAGAAAGATACGCCCCATGCACAAATAAATAAACATCGATGCACCTAGAAAGATACACCCCATGTTCTAAAATGAGACGAAACTCAATAAAATGAGGAACAGTCCTCCACATAGACAAAGAGACATCGCACATTGCTAGTCTAAACCACAAAGATGATCGTCATGATCAAAGAGAAGTGTCAATTACAATAAGCTAGTAAATATATGAGCTTAGCTTCATGTCCCATAACCACTAGCTTGACTTAAATATTTACGAACAAATTGTAGATCTCCACTAGGAAATTGTCACAAGAGGTTCAATCGAACAAGTCCAAGAATTAACCGACGAAGTAAACGCAAGCGTTTCATACCACTTGTTTTACTAAGTCGTTTAATTAGATTTCTCATACGAGTGAGGTAAAGGTTTGTATATACTAATAGATTGGAAAATGGTTTTATAAACGAATTTGGTATTAAAATAGTATTGAAATCGTTTGAGGAAAGTGTTTTGATATTTACTACTAGTATAGAAAACCTTTATATTTTTAAAGTGACAAAGCACAAGGGGGATTGTAGAAACAATCAATCACAAAGATCACATTCGAAGATGTGAATAAAAATCCAATGAAATCGATAAAGGATCCATCGAAGTGGATATATCTAAAATTCCCAAAGAAAATAAGTCATCAAAGATGATAATAAATGATGACAATAAATAGGATCATCACGAATCGATTTAAATTGGAAATTCAATCCAAAAAGGCAAATTGGACTAAAACAGCAGGTTCAGTCGACTGAACAGAGATTTTCAGTCGACTGACCCTGTACATGGAAATTTTCCAGGTTCAGGAAACTTTCTGTTTCCAGTTTCAGTCGACTGTGCAGAGTTTTTCAGTCGACTGAATCATGCTTGAAAACTCCCGGGTTTCAGGTTCAGTCGACTGAACAGAGTTTTCAGTCGACTGAATCATGCCTGGGCTTTTTTTCAGCCTATTCAAATGAAGAGCAAATTCTTCCAAAATGCAACCGGACGAACATTGGCTCTAAGGGTTTATGCCAATCGGCAACCCGGCCCTATATGCTCCTCGGTGCATCACCAAAAACATGATCAAACATCCATAAAAGGATTTCACACAAATTTGACTTAAAAACCCAAAAATTGGAGTATTCACAAAATCAATCCAAAACAAGAGAAAATGCACATGAAGAAGTGTTAGGAATTCATACCCAACAACCAAAGATAATTATAGTCATAGATGTGAGATAAAAATCTCACCTTTAAACTAAATTTATGAAGATGAAGCTTGAAAGCAACGGCAAGAACAAGCACTCTTCAATTCCAACTCAACAAGCTTGAATCTAAGCTTAAAAGAGAAACATTCCCTAAATTAGGTTTAGGAAATTACTGAAATTGAATGGAGAAAGAGTTGGAGAAGGTGAAAGAGATGCTTACCAAAGGGTTCTTCTTGAGTTTGGAGCTAAAGCTTGGATTTGCAAAGAAAGTTAGGGCTTGGAGTTTTAATTCTTTTTCCTCTCCACCATTTTCAGTTGGAGCTTGAGTTTGAGGAGTTGGAATGAAGAAATGAAGAGGAGAGGGGGATTGGGACTGAATACATAAGTGGTTAATTGGCTCAGCCCAAACCAAAACCCTAAGCAAAAACTAGCAAAATTCAACTTTCTCCAAACATATCGAAGCTTATACTCAAAAAGGTCGCAAACGTCATTTTGAACTCAATGGAGGTGGTCTCGAGTCCTAATTCGACCGTATGCAAAAAGTAGGTTTTCGGACCAAAATCCGACGAACGATAAAATATTTAAATAAAATATTTAAATATAAAATCGATAAATATGCGGGTTGTTACAGACTCCCCTCCTTAAAGAAATTGCGTCCTCGCAATAAGTAAGAAGGAAATATAAGAAGTAACAACCATAGAAGCATATTAACACAAAAGAAAATTTGAAATAGGAAGTTCACCATAAAGTGCACAAAAGAGTTAGCAAGAAATCTGGTGAAACTTCAATTTCCACAATAACACCGGGCTCAAGAATGAAAACCGGAATGCCTAAGGCATTCCCGTAGATAAAAGACGTGGGGAACGTCAAGAATAGCAGAAAATTGAGCCGGTGCAACGGCGTAGTACAAAAACGGTACGCCCGAAAAACTAGAAACTCAAACAATTTGGGACATCAGCGTAGTACAAAAACGGTACGCCCAATGAACCCAAGCAAAGACATCGATGTAGTACAAACGGTACGTCCGGTGAATCAAAAGAAAAGACATCGATGTAGTACAACGGTACATCCGATGAACCGAACACAATAAAAGGACATCGGACGCTAGTCCTTAAAAGGAATGAGATAAAGCTCAATAAACGAAGTATACCAAAACGTCCGATGAACTTGATAGAAAAATAATTCCATTCAGACAACATCAAAGAATCAACTACTTGTTGCCTACGACAAAGCGCATTGGCAACACGATTTCCCTTTCGGGAATAAAAAGGAATATCAAGATCATAAGATGTCAGGAACTCGAGTCTACGAGCAGTTCCTTAAGAGAACATAAATATTCCAAAGATTTATGATCGAGATAGAGAATGAATTTCTCACCCAAATATGATGATGCCGAATTCCAAAAGCAAAAACATTAGCCGAGAGCACTAGATCATAAGTGGTATCTAGTCTCGAGAAGCTATAATGATTTAGAAGCACAAGTGATAGAACGTTCTCCTTTGCAAGAGAATGGCATCCCAAACCAATAGGTACAAATAGCAAAGTCTTGGTTCCCCTTCAGGAATCACAAGAAGGAATAAGAGTATCGAAAAGAAAGAACTTCTTTTTAAAATAATTCTCTTCTTCGAAAAGTTAAAACTTTCAAAATTACATTTATCATTATGTAATAATCTTTCTAGAAAAATTTACATTTTTACAAGTCAATATATCGTGTCTGACTGTCTCATCAAAGCGTTTAGGAAATTCCTATCGATAACGTTGATCAAGCGCATCGACCAAAATTCTTAAAGCACTCAACGGGCAATACAATCACAAAATCATCTTTTATAAGATAAATAAATCTCTTAAAAAGTTTTAAGAATATTCTTTGTTCGTTTCAAGAACAAAAATCAAATTGCACTTATAAATAAATCTTATGAAAAAGATTTTCAAAATTTTTAAATTGCTTTTCTCATCCAAAATCAATAAATACAAGAATGGAGTCATCGAGATATTCATAGAATATTCGATCTATAAAATGGATGAAATAAGCTGGACAAACTGAATGACAAAATAATTCATTCATAGAATCATAACGAGTGCGGAGTGCGGTAAGTGGAATGCTAACTTCCGCAACTCGTAGCAATTGAAAACCGGTGGTAAGGTCAAACTGAAAAGACCTTAGCACCCCACAAAAGATTTCTTAGGTGATAATCCTAAGACAAACTCAAAAATACCGGAAAATTTCTCAAACTACATGAATGAGAGAAATAACACTTTCCTCACCATAAGGACTTTATAGAATAAAATGATGCCATCAAGATGGAATCAAAATCACAAAGAAAAATAGAAATCTGCTTAACAGATTGAAAATGTCGAAGATGAATAATCCACTCGGAAAAAAAGGATATGGTCTTCACAATGATTAAGCCAATCCTTACAGAAAGGTCAATTCCGAAGCCAAAGCAAAAATATCGGCTCGGAAAGAAAAGTCACATAAAACAATCTCGACATCTAAACAAAAGCAAATTGAGTGTTGCGGATCTACCATCCGGATTCGCAATTCTCAATGAAGTCAATAAGCCCAAAATATTCAAAGAAAAAGAATTAACAATTCCTTTTGATATAAAATAGTGAGATGGAAACTATATCAAAAAGAACATGAACAAGATAATCACAAAGCAAATGTCATCAAGGATTGAATGAAAAATACCTTGACCAAGGGAAGAGTTGCTAGGGGCTTGCACAATATTTAGTTTTCTCATGTCCATATTCAAAAGTTTGGGACATGTAGATAAAAGATGACCCGGTTTCTTGCAATAGCGACAAGAATGGGGTTTTGGACACATATTCGCATAGTGTTCCTTAGAATTACAATTGTAGCATCCTCCACGATCAGGGATTGGAGTCTTTGCTACAAAAGTAGTTTGCTTCACTCTCTTATTGGGATTAAGGCTCTTGAACTTAATATGCCTCTTCTTGGAAGTCCCAATATCACAAACACTTCCTTTACCAATCTCTCCATGAAGAAGAGTAACATCCACAAGCTGATTGAAAGAAACTTCAAGTTTCAAAGGTAGAACCATTTCGGGGTTCTTACTCAAAGCATAGATAAACTCTTGATTGTTTACAAGATCCAAAAGTTGTTGAGCAGACATGAATGCTCCATCCTGAGGAGTAGCGCTAGATTGACCGGCGCTGGAACGGCCTGGTCTAACCATTTCTCTTCTTTAAGAAAGAAAGAAAGAAGAGGAAAAGGTTAATCTCAAAATAAATATCAAGCAATTCTTGATAGATAAAACAAGGAATCATAAAAGAAAATAGGATAGAACGGTACGAAGACCCGAATAAAATCCTAAAGCACAACTCCTAAGATGGACTTAGGACATGATCCTTGCTAAATTATTCTACATTGTTCCGAAGTTTGGCTCTGATACCAAGCTGTGACGCCCCACCTCTATACCCACGCTAGCCAAGAACATTACTGTGAATGCTGTCAACTAGCACGGAGAATAAGGCTGTTGAGGAGCGACCATCTGTATAATTGCTTTGTGCGAGTACCGATATACCGGATGAAAATATAACTTTTCATCTCAAGAGGAAATCCGACATACCGACACAAACTCAAAGCTACTACACAGTGGCTATAATTTCTTCGGAAACAAATATAGAAATAAACATAACATAAATCAGTCATAGGCAATTCATATCACAAAGGCGGAAATAGATATGAATATTACACATGAAAGTGTACATCAGAGTAGTGGTCTAAAAAGAATCCACAATAATACAAAGAAATAGCAACACGTGCTATACAAAAGAATAAGTATACATCATAGAGTCTGTATCTCAAATGTATACAACAAAAGACAACTAAACTAAAGTAGTCAACCAAAAGTCGGGATGATAGTCCGATGAGGAGTCAAGCAGAAGCACCTGTTAAATCTCAGTCTGACCCGAGTATTATTTATAAGAAAATAATAAACGGATCAGTCTAGCTATAAATATCAGATGAAGTGATATATAATAAGAGATATGACATAAACATATAATAATCACAATGCCAAGCTGTGATAAATAAGTAATTGAAAATCAACAAGAGATTAATCAATATCACAATAATCTACTCAAGATAAAAAGGAATGTCATACTCCTAATTTCATCCACCAAGCCACAATAAATGACATATATAACAATGCCAATCGTAAAAGTTGGTGAAACATAAATTCCAGAAATCAACACAAGAAATCCAGAAATCACAACAAAAGGAACAACGACGTCGTACAGCGGGACATCCGATGAACCAAATCACAATAAAAAGGATGGCCAATCCCCGGAAAAAGAAACTGGACATCGACACACCTAAAAAGATGTGCCCCATGAATAGTCGAACATCGACGCACCTAGAAAGATACGCCCCATGCTCTAGCATCGACGCACCTAGAAAGATACGCCCCATGCACAAATAAACATCGATGCACCTAGAAAGATACACCCCATGTAATGTCGAACATCGATGCACCTAGAAAGATACACCCCATGCTCTAGCATCGACGCACCTAGAAAGATACGCCCCATGCACAAATAAATAAACATCGATGCACCTAGAAAGATACACCCCATGTTCTAGCATCGACGCACCTAGAAAGATACGCCCCATGCACAAATAAATAAACATCGATGCACCTAGAAAGATACACCCCATGTTCTAGCATCGACGCACCTAGAAAGATACGCCCCATGCACAAATAAATAAACATCGATGCACCTAGAAAGATACACCCCATGTTCTAAAATGAGACGAAACTCAATAAAATGAGGAACAGTCCTCCACATAGACAAAGAGACATCGCACATTGCTAGTCTAAACCACAAAGATGATCGTCATGATCAAAGAGAAGTGTCAATTACAATAAGCTAGTAAATATATGAGCTTAGCTTCATGTCCCATAACCACTAGCTTAACTTAAATATTTACGAACAAATTGTAGATCTCCACTAGGAAATTGTCACAAGAGGTTCAATCGAACAAGTCCAAGAATTAACCGACGAAGTAAACGCAAGCGTTTCATACCACTTGTTTTACTAAGTCGTTTAATTAGATTTCTCATACGAGTGAGGTAAAGGTTTGTATATACTAATAGATTGGAAAACGGGTTTATAAACGAATTTGGTATTAAAATAGTATTGAAATCGTTTGAGGAAAGAGTTTTGATATTTACTACTAGTATAGAAAACCTTTATATTTTTAAAGTGACAAAGCACAAGGGGGATTGTAGAAACAATCAATCACAAAGATCACATTCGAAGATGTGAATAAAAATCCAATGAAATCGATAAAGGATCCATCGAAGTGGATATATCTAAAATTCCCAAAGAAAATAAGTCATCAAAGATGATAATAAATGATGACAATAAATAGGATCATCACGAATCGATTTAAATTGGAAATTCAATCCAAAAAGGCAAATTGGACTAAAACAGCAGGTTCTGTCGACTGAACAGAGATTTTCAGTCGACTGACCCTGTACATGGAAATTTTCCAGGTTCAGGAAACTTTCTGTTTCCAGTTTCAGTCGACTGTGCAGAGTTTTTCAGTCGACTGAATCATGCTTGGAAACTCTCGGATTTCAGGTTCAGTCGACTGAACAGAGTTTTCAGTCGACTGAATCATGCCTGGGCTGTTTTTCAGCCTATTCAAATGAAGAGCAAATTCTTCCAAAATGCAACCGGACGAACATTGGCTCTAAGGGTTTATGCCAATCGGCAACCCGGCCCTATATGCTCCTCGGTGCATCACCAAAAACATGATCAAACATCCATAAAAGGATTTCACACAAATTTGACTTAAAAACCCAAAAGTTGGAGTATTCACAAAATCAATCCAAAACAAGAGAAAATGCACATGAAGAAGTGTTAGGAATTCATACCCAACAACCAAAGATAATTATAGTCATAGATGTGAGATAAAAATCTCACCTTTAAACTAAATTTATGAAGATGAAGCTTGAAAGCAACGGCAAGAACAAGCACTCTTCAATTCCAACTCAACAAGCTTGAATCTAAGCTTAAAAGAGAAACATTCCCTAAATTAGGTTTAGGAAATTACTGAAATTGAATGGAGAAAGAGTTGGAGAAGGTGAAAGAGATGCTTACCAAAGGGTTCTTCTTGAGTTTGGAGCTAAAGCTTGGATTTGCAAAGAAAGTTAGGGCTTGGAGTTTTAATTCTTTTTCCTCTCCACCATTTTCAGTTGGAGCTTGAGTTTGAGGAGTTGGAATGAAGAAATGAAGAGGACAGGGGGATTGGGACTGAATACATAAGTGGTTAATTGGCTCAGCCCAAACCAAAACCCTAAGCAAAAAGTAGCAAAATTCAACTTTCTCCAAACATATCGAAGCTTATACTCAAAAAGGTCGCAAACGTCATTTTGAACTCAATGGAGGTGGTCTCGAGTCCTAATTCGACCGTATGCAAAAAGTAGGTTTTCGGACCAAAATCCGACGAACGATAAAATATTTAAATAAAATATTTAAATATAAAATCGATAAATATGCGGGTTGTTACAATTTATATCTCTCTGTTTCCACTGCCTTTATTTTGCAAGATAAAATTTTTCGTTCCTATAATCACGCATATAAAGTAAAAATCATATTTAAATATACTTATCGATTAAAATATCAGTTAGTGATTTTTATAACAAACGTTACTTTTGTTTTAACTATCAAAATTTGTTTTAAACTTTTGTATATACCTTTTCATCCAAATATCTTTTGCCTAAAATCAATCTCTTGCCTAATATCAGTTCTTCCAAATGCCGTTTCTTCAATCTACAATCACGCAACTATCAAATAAAAAAAATGTTGAAATCAAAACTCATAAACTGGCAATGAATATCACGCATATAAAATCAAATCTAATTGCTAACCGTGGTCCCTAAAATCACACGAGCCTTATCCATTCAAACAAGATAAAAACTGGAAATAAATCACTGAGCTCTGCTTGCTTTTTCTTTTTCCATTGATTTCGCCTCAAATCAATTCTTTATCTGCAAAACGTTCAATCTTCTATCAATGCTGCCATTTTTTTTTTCAATCTCTTGCCAAGGTATTCACATTCAAACTTTTTGAACGTACGAAATTTTGCTTTATCAATCAATTGTTTAGGCATGCCAAGATATGTTTCCATTTTTGTACCGAGCCCTTTTGATTTTCTTCACGTATATATGTTTTCTTGCATCTAAAGCAAACTCTCCCTTCTATAAATATATTAGCCTGGTTCGTATTTTATCTCCTCATCTTGCATAACATCATCCACAAGGAGAAATGCTTCTATCAGGTAATATTAGTATTCCTCTTCTTCTTTTGCATCCTCTCCGTTTTCCTTCTTCAGTTTTTTTTTCCTTTGCTTTCCCATCTTTTGGCTCGGCCACTCCAACCCTGACTACCACTCTAGTGCTCAGCCGAGTTTCCTATGAGACATATATTTTGGAAAAAAAAAACCTTGTTTCTAGTAGCAGTGGATATGTGTGTTGATGATGAGGTCTTAAGAGAAATACATTACCTTGCAAATTCATTCAAGTCAGGTCAATAACCTGTAGGAAGCTAGGTTATGGAATTAGTGTAGTTACGATGTAGTAAGTGTTATTCTGGATGTACTTATCACTAATGATCAGTGCATGTTTTACCATCTTGTAACAGTAGATAGTAGAGAGATGCAAGTTGTAGGCAGAGAGTTGCGTGAGTTTTGTTTTGCATAGGATGTTAGACATGTTTAAAAAAAAATAAAAATAAAAATAAATAAATAAATATAAAACGAGAGTAAAGAAGAATATAACAGAGGGAGAGAAAGAGAGTTTTCAGGGTTCATCAGAATATAACATGTTGACATAGTGAGTGAGCCTTCAGTTGCATATAGGCATATCATATAGGCAGGCTTTTAGTGAAATCTTGACCGTGTTTTAGGTAACTGACTTGGGTAGTTATTCGTTGATGATAGTAAAAATTTTAAAGAAGAAATGATGTTTCCGTGCATGTTTTATATATATATATATATATATATATATATATATATATAAGATTCGGTTGAAAAAAAAAGGGAGAAAGCCTGTAATACTTCAGATAACAGAGAAGATGTTAGGAGGAAATGTTTAGTTGCATATAAAAGCATATAACTGCAATATGCTTTATAGTTGCGTGGGACAGTGCATAAGCCTGTAGGTAGTAGAGTATTGGATGCACTTGTACATGCATATATCACGGCCTATAGGAGAAAAACTTCACCAATTTTTTTTAGATGGCCTTTAGGTAAATTTTACCTTGATGTTTGAAATGGCATGGTTCAGTAATGGGTAGGAAAAGTTTCGTTATGTTTTGATAGTATACCCAGTGGAGTGGTCGAGCAAGTCGAACTAATTCTCGTCCTATTTTTAATTTTTGCTTTGACCGTAAATTTCTAAAGTCACGTATCCGGTATTTGGATCTTGTTATAGATTTGAATCTAGGCGTGACATCCGGGATATTTGATCGTTACTCTCTGTTCGCTTCTTTTCCGGTGGATTTTCGTTTTGAATCAAAAATTTTCTGCATCCTTCAGGTGAGTTTTTCTCACCAGACATACATGCCTATATTTCTGTGAATTATCGCAAGTGTATGTGTAAATTATTATTTAACTGTTATCTGTCTGTAATATAACGTAGGATGTTAAACTCCATTTAAATTGACACCTCATCAGTTATTTATCTGTTGTAATATTTCTACAGTTATATTGTTAAATGTTTATTTACTGATTTAAATCTTCACTGCAAGTTCCCTATAAATTTAAATCGTTAAGGCTGAAATGATAGGCCTAAAACGATGATTATTATGCATTTATTCAGTTAACTGTTTAATTTTAACTTGGGATTGCGGGTTTGAAATGATAGAACCCGGGGTTTGTAAAATTGCGGATTGAAATGATATAAATCCGTATCACTTGACCTAGGCTAGAAAATTTTATACAGACCCGTGGTTCCTATAATATTTTTCTGAAATATTTTAAAATTATTTTTAAATGGAAATTTATAATATTGTGGTTTAATGTATTTAAAGGATTTTTATAAAGATTTAAAAATGATTTTTGAATGAGTTAAGATTTTAAATAAATAAATATAACTTATTTGGAAAAATTCTGGATTTTTGTTAAGATGAGATTTCAGTTAAGAAATAATTGATAATAAGTTGTATTTGGAATTTAAAATAAATTGATAAGTTAATAACCTATTACAGCATTTAAATGCTGTCTTTTAAAATTGGACTGTTTAACCCATAAACTTTAGGTAGCATTTCATGAGTGCTGCAGAAACTGGAATTTGATTGTTTTAAAATGTATGGAAATTAATTTTGGGAAAAAGGTGTAAATTTTGGAATTTAATATGAAATTAGAAAAATTTTAAGAAATTGATTTTTGATGGATTTAAAGGAAGAAATTAACTTTAAAATTTGGTAAAGGCAATAAATTCCAAATAAATTGAATAAATTTAAAAAGTATGTATAAAGTGGAAAGTTTAAATCAATATTTGATATTGAAGGAATTTGAGATATATTTTGATTTTAAAGTACGAATACCATTTTAAACTGTAACCACGGGTTATAATAACGCTTGGTTGGCAAAGAGACCGGGATCGGATATGGACATACTCTCTGTCGATACCGAAAACCACTTTGACTGACCGTGTACGCGGTGGAGATCCCAGAATGAAGTAGGATGGTGGTGACGGTTCCTTTAAGGTAAATACGTGGACCCGACTCCCGTGAGTTGGCATAAGGTGGCTAAAACAGGAGCGATTCTCGGATTAATGAGGTAGCACCTCTGATCGAACGCACTTCTTCATATGCCATTCTATTACTCCTGTGATTGTTTTGGTGCGCACCTTTGATTTGGGAGTGTTGTTCGAGGTGGACGGTAACTGCGGCTACGCGTTTCCACCGGTCCGGATAGCAATTGGTATATCTACCCTGGCATTTCCTAGTTGTGCCGTGTCACCTACCATAGCGAGCCTCCTACGAGTTTCTATTTGTGTCGTACCTGTGGATTATCCTCTGGTAGCTTCCCGATCAGGAGGTATTACGGTACTGTATAGACTATTGGCATTATTTGTGTTAAGGGCTATATGGGTAACCCCTTAACGCTATTAAAAAGTAAGTTTATTTTATAATTAGACACTATTATAATAGCGCAATATACTACATAGTAAATAGTTTAACGGATCCTTAGAGGATGGGAGGTCCCAAGCATCCTTTAAGTTACTTGCTCTATATTACAGTACACTTGAATTAGCTTACACTATATAAGTATGTATATCCTGACTCGAGTGTTTATGTTTTATGTTACGCTCGGGTCAGCCTGAGTTGCAGTTCAGTTTTCATCCCGGAGCTAGGATTTTTGTAGATCACTTTCAAGCTGCTGGCAAACTTCCTTTCCAGTTCTTTATCTAAAATTTTAAAATCAAGACTAGTGGACATTTGGACTGTTTACTGATAAGTTAAAACTATATTTGGATTTAAGACTATGTAAATTTTACTTGAGTAAGAATATTTATAGTGGCTTCATGAACCACTAAGTATTTTTAAATTCCGCTGCGAGTATTCTGATTCTGTGTCTGTGATTCTGTGATTAATTATTTACTGCATATTCTGAGTTCTGCCAAATTTATTTTTACAACGCGGTATTTTGAACAATTCAAGTCCGACATGTGCGGATGCGAATGGTTGAAAACACCGGGTCGTTACATCTGGTATCAGAGCTTTGGCTCTAGGCAAAACTTAGAATGTATGGTAAATTTGATTTACAGAATCACTTTCATTCGAGCTTGAATCTCTTCCTTTTTGAATTTTGGAACGTTCCCTGCGGTTCCGAAGTTCAATCGTGTCCCTCACTATTTATTTTTCTTTCGATTCGGGAGTATCCCATAACTCCACTTAGGATGATCTTTATAGTGAATTGGCGGTTTCGCCAATATTCTAATATAGCGGTGAAACTCCTTTACAACTAGCATTGATTCACCGGGGATTTATATTTATCCTCGGTTTAGATACTAGTATCTTTGGTTATTCTGAACTCTATCTCTTCAGATCGAATGTAGATTTACCCCAGAAAATCCACATCGATCTGACTCTTTAAGTCACGGTTGACCAGGTTAAGGTTGCCCGCGATTTATATAAACTTATCTGGTTTCTTATTCTGCTGATTCCAACTTATCTTTAAATCAAAATTCTATTTAATTTGAGTCCTTCAAAATTTGAATCTCTATCCTTGTTTGAAAAATTTATTCCTATTTGGGAAAAATCTAATATTATATATATAAGTATAATTTTCAAAATTTAACTAGTTGTTTAGAGATAATAGTGTTTGGTTTTATTTATTGTTTTGTAAACCATTGGTTTTGTCTTATATAAATAATTGAATATAAACATGGTTATAAATTTATTTGGAAACAGAAATGAATTTAAAACAAGAATTTAAGAATTCAATTTTCGATAGTTTCAAACCTTGTGTTTAAAGTCTTAAAAGGATATATTATTATTTAAATAATTTTCGAATATAAATTTGTTTCCAAAGAATTTTAAAGTTTTAAAAGTTAGTGCTCTTATCTTTGTTGCTAGAAAATAATTTCGGGGATGAGTACAACATCATCGACATTCATTTTCGAGTATCGAAGTAAAGAGACCACGATGTAGTTTTGCTTCAAAAATTTAATTAATTTGAATTTCTAAAATATGACTTAATTTATAATATATATAGATATATGATTTAAATTTGATTTAACATATACTATATGTATGTATTTATTTATCTCTAAAGGGTTTGAAGTTAATTGGAAATTTAATTCATAAATTTATGTTAAAAGGTGATTCTAATGATAAAATAAAGTCAAATTTGGAATGAATATTTAAACTTGAATAATATAGTTGGAAAATTTTACTTGTATAAATTGCATGCCAATATAACTTACCTAAATCATTCAGAAATTAACTATGTAATTGGATAATGTATAATATAAAAGGATTTTATAAATAAAAATTTGAGTGGTTATAATAAATGTTATACATTTAAAGTTTCAGTTACAACAAGACAAATAGAGGTAAACAGAAATAAAATAATAATTGAATAATATACAATATCAAATGGTGTTAAAGGAAATTTAGAAATATATTGGAATAGTTATATTAAATATAATCTACTTAATATGTGCGATAAGATATATTAAGTAGAATATATTTACTAATAATCTGGAATAAAGAAGAATTAAATTTGTTGAATAAAGATGTTTATGATAAATGACTATACAAATTTCTGATTTTAGAAAATAATTGGATAATAAGATAATTAATTTGGAAATAGTTAAGATTGATTTAACTTCTGTAAAAAATCAAATGAATTAAATCAATTATTGAATATTAATTAATTGAATTTATATGGTTTAGATATTGAGAAAAATATTTGACATAGATGAGAAAAATATTGAGAAAAATAAATTTAATTATAGTTTGGAATAAAGAAGAAACTAAATGGGGAATTTAGTTTATTTTGGGAAATGGTAAATTTACTTTAACAATTAAGTTAAATTACCATTTCAAATTTGGATTAAAATTAAACATTTTAAATTAGAATGTATAATACCTTGGGTAAAATTTGGATAAAAAAAAAATTGAATGATTTTTTTTAAGTGTAGGGATATTATACAAGTAAATATGTAAATAAATAAATGTTAAAATTTTAAGTATAAATAGATGAAATCAATGATTAATTTAAAATTGAATTTTCATTGTTTAGATTAATGATTCTAATTTAAGTTTCAATTTAGTTTTATTTCAGGTTGTTTCTATTCCCCTACCTTCTTCCTTTTCGAGGACGAAAAGTTCTGAGTAGGGGAGAGTGTAACGGCCCAATTTTTTTACAAGTATTTTTCACTTGTATTTTTTTTTTAAAAAAAACTTTGGGGTTTATTTAAAGTGACTAAAAATATAAAAAAAAAACAATTGACCAAATTTTTAATTAAATAATAAGATCTCTGAAATTTTGACATGGTTAAGAATTAACTTTAATTTGGAAATTTGGGGTTTTGTCGAAGATGGTAAATAACTTAATGTCTAGCAAAATCAAGTTTTAATTAAGAAAACATTAATGTGGTTAAGACATCTGGGCTATTCATGACAGGTCATGAGTTCGAGTCTCAGCATGGTCAGAGTTTCGAATTTTTTTTGTGTATAAATGAACTGGGAAATTACGCGTTAAAAAGGGCACGTAAATTTAGGGAATAAATACTATATATATATATATATAAGATTATATATAAGAAAACGTATAGAATTTTAATCCGTTATTTTTCTCTTTCCAGTAAAATTTACTTCCCAATTTATATACATATATAATTTGATTTAAATCATTTCCTTAAAATACTAAATATGGAAATTTAAAGTTGTGAAACGGTTAATTTTGTTAAAAGACAACTCCATTTGAATTTTAATAAAAGGAATTTTATATATATATATATATATATAATATGTGAAAACCAATTAAGTTTGTTAAGTAATAATTTTGAAGAATTTAGTGTATTAATGAACTGTTAAATTTCGCGTTTAAAAGACGCGTAAAAATTTATGGTATAAGTAACAAAATAAACGTATAAATTAAAAGCGTTATTTTTATATAACTTTGGGTGTTTTATATTACGTCAGTTTGGCGTATTTTAAAAATCATATCTCAACATCGATATGTATTTAAAATATCGTATCAATGGTCTGTATACAAAATCAACGCTTGCTTTAATCACGCATATAAAGTATAGAATCCAAAGCTTTGTATAACTGGCAATTAATATTTTCGCAAGCCTTATCTCAAATCCAGAGGAATAACGTGCATATCCAGGCATCAAAGAAAAAAAAAGCACGCAAATCTGAATTTAAAAAAAGAAACGTTCAAATCTGTTTGTAACTGTTCTTTAAAATATAATGATAATAATCAACTCTTCCTTTTTTGATTTAAACATACCATATATTTCTTCTTAAATCACGCATATATCATTTGAGAGAAAATCAATTTTGCATTCCTTTGCGCGTGACACAAAATTTTATTCTTTTAACATTTTTGGCATTTGCCTCTTACCTTTTTGTTTCTTGAGCATGTCACTGTATTCATTTATTCACGCAACCTAAATGGACCAATATATTTGATTGCCTAAAATCAACTCATGCATTCAAATTTAACCTTGCCTATCTTTTCAAATTCTCACATTCCTATTTATATCTCTCTGTTTCCACTGCCTTTATTTTGCAAGATAAAATTTTTCGTTCCTATAATCACGCATATAAAGTAAAAATCATATTTAAATATACTTATCGATTAAAATATCAGTTAGTGATTTTTATAACAAACGTTACTTTTGTTTTAACTGTCAAAATTTGTTTAAACTTTTGTATATACCTTTTCATCCAAATATCTTTTGCCTAAAATCAATCTCTTGCCTAATATCAGTTCTTCCAAATGCCGTTTCTTCAATCTACAATCACGCAACTATCAAATAAAAAAAATGTTGAAATCAAAACTCATAAACTGGCAATGAACATCACGCATATAAAATCAAATCTAATTGCTAACCGTGGTCCCTAAAATCACACGAGCCTTATCCATTCAAACAAGATAAAAACTGGAAATAAATCACTGAGCTCTGCTTGCTTTTTCTTTTTCCATTGATTTCGCCTCAAATCAATTCTTTATCTGCAAAACGTTCAATCTTCTATCAATGCTGCCGTTTTTTTTCAATCTCTTGCCAAGGTATTCACATTCAAACTTTTTGAACGTACGAAATTTTGCTTTATCAATCAATTGTTTAGGCATGCCAAGATATGTTGCCATTTTTGTACCGAGCCCTTTTGATTTTCTTCACGTATATATGTTTTCTTGCATCTAAAGCAAACTCTCCCCTCTATAAATATATTAGCCTGGTTCGTATTTTATCTCCTCATCTTGCATAACATCATCCACAAGGAGAAAAGCTTATATCAGGTAATATTACTATTCCACTTCTTCTTTTGCATCCTCTCCGTTTTCCTTCTTCAGTTTTTTTTCCTTTGCTTTCCCATCTTTTGGCTCGGCCACTCCAACCCTGACTACCACTCTAGTGCTCAGCCGAGTTTCCTATAAGACATATATTTTGGAAAAAAAAATAAAAGAAAAATAAATAAATAAATAAATAAATATAAAACGAGAGTAAAGAGGAATATAACAGAGGGAGAGAAAGAGAGTTTTCAGGGTTCATCAGAATATAACATGTTGACATAGTGAATGAGCCTTCAGTTGCATATAGGCATATCATATAGGCAGGCTTTTAGTGAAATCTTGACCGTGTTTTAGGTAACTGACTTGGGTAGTTATTCGTTGATGATAGTAAAAATTTTAAAGAAGAAATGATGTATCCGTGCATGTTTTATAAATATATATATATATATATATATATATATATATATAAAAGATTCGGTTGAAAAAAAAAGGGGAAAGCCTGTAATACTTCAGATGACAAAGAAGATGTTAGGTGGAAATGTTTAGTTGCATATAAAAGCATATAACTGCAATATGCTTTATAGTTGCGTGGGACAGTGCATAAGCCTGTAGGTAGTAGAGTATTGGATTCACTTGTACATGCATATATCACGGCCTATAGGAGAAAAACTTCACCATTTTGTTTTAGATGGCCTTTAGGTAAATTTTACCTTGATGTTTGAAATGTCATGGTTCAGTAATGGGTAGGAAAAGTTTCGTTATGTTTTGATAGTATACCCAGTGGAGTGGTCGAGCAAGTCGAACTAATTCTCGTCCTATTTTTAATTTTTGCTTTGACCGTAAATTTCTAAAGTCACGTATCCGGTATTTGGATCTTGTTATAGATTTGAATCTAGGCGTGACATCCGGGATATTTGATCGTTACTCTCTGTTCGCTTCTTTTCCGGTGGATTTTCGTTTTGAATCAAATTTTTTCTGCATCCTTCAGGTGAGTTTTTCTCACCAGACAAGCATGCCTATATTTCCGTGAATTATCGCAAGTGTATGTGTAAATTATTATTTAACTGTTATCTGTCTGTAATATAACGTAGGATGTTAAACTCCATTTAAATTGACACCTCATCAGTTATTTATCTGTTGTAATATTTCTGCAGTTATATTGTTAAATGTTTATTTACTGATTTAAATCATCACTGCAAGTTCCCTATAAATTTAAATCGTTAAGGCTGAAATGATAGGCCTAAAACGATGATTATTATGCATTTATTCAGTTAACTGTTTAATTTTAACTTGGGATTGCGGGTTTGAAATGATAGAACCCGGGGTTTGTAAAATTGCGGATTGAAAAGATATAAATCCTTATCACTTGACCTAGGCTAGAAAATTTTATACAGACCCGTGGTTCCTATAATATTTTTCTGAAATATTTTAAAATTATTTTTAAATGGAAGTTTATAATATTGTGGTTTAATGTATTTAAAGGATTTTTATAAAGATTTAAAAATGATTTTTGAATGAGTTAAGATTTTAAATAAATAAATATAACTTATTTGGAAAAATTCTGGATTTTTGTTAAGATGAGATTTCAGTTAAGAAATAATTGATAATAAGTTGTATTTGGAATTTAAACTAAATTGATAAGTTAATAACCTATTACAGCATTTAAATGCTGTCTTTTAAAATTGGACTGTTTAACCCATAAACTTTAGGTAGCATTTCATGAGTGCTGCAGAAACTGGAATTTGATTGTTTTAAAATGTATGGAAATTAATTTTGGGAAAAAGGTGTAAATTTTGGAATTTAATATGAAATTAGAAAATTTTTAAGAAACTGATTTTTGATGGATTTAAAGGAAGAATTTAACTTTAAAATTTGGTAAAGGCAATAAATTCCAAATAAATTGAATAAATTTAAAAAGTATGTATAAAGTGGAAAGTTTAAATCAATATTTGATATTGAAGGAATTTGAGATATATTTTGATTTTAAAGTACGAATACCATTTTAAACTGTAACCACGGGTTATAATAACGCTTGGTTGGCAAAGAGACCGGGATCGGATATGGACATACTCTCTGTCGATACCGAAAACCACTTTGACTGACCGTGTACGCGGTGGAGATCCCAGAATGAAGTACGATGGTGGTGACGGTTCCTTTAAGGTAAATACGTGGACCCGACTCCCGTGAGTTGGCATAAGGTGGCTAAAACAGGAGCGATTCTCGGATTAATGAGGTAGCACCCCTGATCGAACGCACTTCTTCGTATGCCATTCTATTACTCCTGTGATTGTTTTGGTGCGCACCTTTGATTTGGGAGTGTTGTTCGAGGTGGGCGGTAACTGCGGCTACGCGTTTCCACCGGTCCGGATAGCAATTGGTATATCTACCCTGGCATTGCCTAGTTGTGCCGTGTCACCTACCATAGCGAGCCTCCTACGAGTTTCTATTTGTGTCGTACCTATGGAGTATCCTCTGGTAGCTTCCCGATCAGGAGGTATTACGGTACTGTATAGACTATTGGCATTATTTGTGTTAAGGGCTATATGGGTAACCCCTTAACGCTATTAAAAAGTAAGTTTATTTTACAATTAGACACTATTATAATAGCGCAATATACTACATAGTAAATAGTTTAACGGATCCTTAGAGGATGGGCGGTCCCAAGCATCCTTTAAGTTACTTGCTCTATATTACAGTACACTTGAATTAGCTTACACTATATAAGTATGTATATCCTGACTCGAGTGTTTATGTTTTATGTTACGCTCGGGTCAGCCTGAGTTGCAGTTCAGTTTTCATCCCGGAGCTAGGATTTCTGTAGATCACTTTCAAGCTGCTGGCAAACTTCCTTTCCAGTTCTTTATCTAAAATTTTGAAATCAAGACTAGTGGACATTTGGACTGTTTACTGATAAGTTAAAACTATATTTGGATTTAAGACTATGTAAATTTTACTTGAGTAAGAATATTTATAGTGGCTTCATGAACCACTAAGTATTTTTAAATTCCGCTGCGAGTGTTCTGATTCTGTGTCTGTGATTCTGTGATTAATTATTTACTACATATTCTGAGTTCTGCCAAATTTATTTTTACAACGCGGTATTTTGAACAATTCAAGTCCGACATGTGCGGATGCGAATGGTTGAAAACACCGGGTCGTTACAGTTCCGCTGCATTGTTATTGGTATGTGTAACTCTGATATGTATTATATAAATGTTTGTAAACAGTTTTACAAACTGTATATTTTATTATTATATTTTATCCTTCCGCTGTGAGATTCTATTTTGTTTATTTCTTCTCTGTTTTTCTTATTTACCCCATAACAATCCGCCTTTCCGTATGGTTTGAATCGGCATGTGTGTCGATTTGAAGCAAATGAAAAGGCGGGATGTTACAATAACTTTACAAAACCATAAAAACATTCCAAAATATATTATATATATATATATACCACGGTGCCTGTATAAAATTTTCTACCCTATGGTCAAGTGATACGGATGTTTATCATTTCAATCCGCAATTTAAAATAAAATGTGGTTGTATATCATTTCAAACCGCAATCCCGAATGAATGAAATGCGTAGCAACTTGCAATTAATAAAATAAATCATCCATTCATCCATCAAATCATACATCCATTTATCACAGTCATCATCCAATTTCAAACAATCATCAATATATAACAGGTGATAAATAATGGTATCAATTATCAGTTTATGCTCAAAATAAATTTAATAACTGTTAATTGGCAGTTTATATGCAAAAAAAAACGTAAACTTAACTGGCAGTTAATATGAAATAAAATTTAACATAACTATGCCTGGTAGTTAATATGAAATAAATAAATTCTGTCAAATTTATATGCAATAAATAAATAAATTTACAGTTATATTAAATAAATGCGTTTAAACAGAAATAGTGAATAAAACATGCCAAATAGTCATAAAAAAATTTCTACCCCTATCTAAATTAATTTAACAAACACAAGAAATTTTAGAAATTGTGAGTGGGTTAAAACACTCACCTTTTGAATTTAAATCGAATTTAAATCCGATTTAAACCCAAAAATTCGACGGTCTCCAAATCTGTCCAAACCAGCATCAAAAGATCTGGAATTTAATTATGATCCTAACAAAAAAAATCGCGCGTGAAACGGAGTTCGTATGTGGAAGTTAAATGTATTAATGCGTTTGAAAAATACAAATTAAATTAAATTCAAACAAAATAAACCTGTAACGACCCGGAAAATTTTAACAATTTTTAATTGATTCTATAACGTATTTAATTGAATATTTGTGAAATCTTATAATAATTGAATTTTTAAATAAAATGTTTATATATTTAGAATACGTATATTTAAATATAGCAGATTGTAAATTTTCAAATAATTTTATGGAAGTTTATTTAATTAAGAAAACGTGTTGTCCAATTCAAGCTATTAATTGCTTTAATTGATTTCTGAATCAGTGCGTAACTATTTCTTTTTACTACCGTTAAAGATTTCTATTGCTTAATACTTTTCCAATTCAGGTAGACTTTTTCATACGTAACCATTAATAAATTTGAGATCATCGACCTTGCTTTTATTATTCCTTGTAGTTTCGTGCACTGACTTTACTTTTCCCACTACCCATAATTTTCTCTATACGTTTCTTTTGCAATTGAAGCGTATATTTATATTTATGGTGGTGCGTTTATTCTGGTCTCCCTTTATTTTTGTTTTTAACGCTCGAAAGAATCTCAAATCATCAAGCTAGTAGCATCCGTTCCTTCCCTCGCTTTCATAAGGCCTATAATATATAAACTGCTTGCTTATAGATCTGAACACAACTTTGTCATCAAATTTAATGTGCCTTCCTCTCCCTATTATTTCGGTTCCAACCTTCCTAGTAAATGGCTTTAATAAATTTTGGCTAAATCATAGCTACGGACTTTTCAAATTTCTTTCATTTTTTTTTATTTCCAATTCCTTCATTTGCTTCAAAATTTTTGAACGTGCCTAATCATCTCAGCATGTATATATAATGTAAGCCTACCTTTCCTTAGAAAGCTACTGCTCACCAAATTTCCTGATTTCTTTCCTTTTATCCATTTATATATCCTTGACTTTCAAAACTCATTTTGTGTTGTACAAACAAACAAAAATTTATTGCTTTAACTGTATAGCTAAATCAACTATTGACCATTACAATTACTTTTATTTTTATATTCATTTCAATTTATTACTTAATAACGTTTTGATGAATCAATGGACAGCTTTACGTTTCTTTTGCTTTTGAAAACTTTATATGTATAGTGTACGTTTCTTTTGCATTTCAAAAATTTGAAACATACTGCCCCATTTAAGCCATTAATTGTTTTAATTATTTTTCTTAATCGACATATAACCGTTGCTTTTTGTTATTCCTGGATTTACATCCATACCTTAATCTCTGCTGTTCCATTTATTTCATTTGAAATCTAAATTTATTTACCATTCATTTATACGCCTCTTTCTCTTCCTCTTTTTACGTTATTTCCCTGCTTGCAAGATCTGTTGCCATTCCCGTATTTATTTCTTTCCTTTTTGAAATTTAAAATGTATACGTTTTACATTTATTTATTTCTAAACCATCCATTGCCTTTCCTTTAAATCAATCCATTCTCTTCTTATTTGTTTTAATTTATTTCCTCTTTTCACCAACACTCAATCTTTATACATATTTGTTTTAATTCATTTTCTCTATTCATGTGCATTCAATCTTTATACATATTTGTTTTAATTTATTTTCTCTTTTCACCAGCATTCAATGTTTATATACATATTTGTTTCATTTTATTTCCTCTGTTCACCAGCATTTAATCTTTATATATTTGTTTTAATTTATTTCCTCTTTCTTTTTTTTTTCTTTTTTTTCTCCTTAAATTATAGGAATAAATTCCTAAATTTCCTCTAGCCATTACTATCTTTATTTCTTGCCACTTTAAACAAAATTTCTTTCCACTCTATCAATGTGAGGCTCCTCTTATAAATACAAATCACTCGTACATACCCTACTCCATATCAATAGATCTTCATCTCCTCTCTTGCGTGTGAAGCTTCTTCTGTAGGTAAATGGCTGCACTAATTTTTTTTTCTTCTTATTTCTTTTCTTTTTCTTCTTCTTTTTCCACCTTTTCTTTTGTTTTCTTATTGTTTATATTGCTTTTTCTTTTCCTTTATTTTAAGCATAACATGCTTTAAGTATATATTTTACATTATAAGTATGTTTATATAGTGCAGCGCAAGTATACATTAAATATAAAGTTATAAACATTTGCATTTGTTCTGTGGTTAGTTTTATATGAGTATTTATTGAAATTTGTTTAGTATGACTTTTGAATATACATTGGGTTATTTCATACTGTTTATATATAATATAAGATGTTTAGCAGTCTACATATATGTTACAGCATGTAAGATTTTTATAAAAAAAAAGAAAGGTGTTAATTTTATGTTGTATTGTTTATAAAAAGGTGTTAATTTTATAATATATATATTGTGGAACAGTATACACTTATAAACATATTAATATACAGTAAGTTATAAAACATAAGTTTGATATATAGGTAGAGTTTGCATGGGTTTAAATTTCCTTCTGTTGTTTAAAATATAGTTGTAGAGTTATAAAATTTTGGGGAGAATATATAGTATAATATATTTTAAGTTAGTTTGTGTGTCTATCTAGAGATGAATTATTATACAAATACAGTTTTATAAGATCTAAGATTTGTTGTTTTAAAATGCAAGTTTATACTAGTGATTATATGGGTTAAAATTTGACATTGATATTTTTAAGATGATAAAGAAAGTTTAATGTAAGTGTTAACATGTAAGAAATACCTGAAGCCTGTTTTAATATTAAAGAAAGTACTGGAATTTAAACTGTTAAATTAAGTTGGAGCTGTGCTCTCGCCCTTCTCTTTCTTTTAAATATTTTGCAAAAGGTAAATTTATATCAAGTATAAGGTGTGTATTGTTTCAACAAATTAAGAAAAGTCGATATTGGTCTTAACAATAATAATGTGGAATGTTGACTTAAATGTTGATTTAAATATGATTATAAAAAATTTATGTTAATATTGGTTTTAAACATAGTTTTGCAGTTTTCTATTATTTGCGTTTGTTTGAAAACGTATGTATGTATATGTAATTTTAATGCGTTTCAAAACTAATATTGGTAAAGAGAGTAGTATAATGGAATAATATTTGTATTTCATTTCAGTCTACGTAAAGCAGTTTCTGATCTATTTTCATCGATCTCTATTTATCAGTTTCCTGTGCCACTTGACATGTATTATTTTGTATACTCTGTTGTGTATCTGTTTATGTATATATTATGATCGACTGTTCTATGATGTAATGTAACGTTCGCGATTTTTCGTTGCCGAAAAACCGAAATGTTATGGGTTTAAGAAAGAAGAAAGAAAGAAGAAGAGAAGAAGGTAGAAAAGAGAAAATAGAGAGTAAAGAAAACAGAAGATAGAAAATTTTAAAATAGAAGAAAAAGAGAATAGAAAATGGAACGGAACAGAAAGAAAACAACAGAACAATAACAGTTATTACATTTTATACTTTACATCATATCATCATCAGAGTGTACAACAACAAACAATGCAGCGGAAAAAGAAATACTATATAAAGTAATGATACGCCATCCAGCTTGCCTCCAGCAATTCCAGAATGTCCAGAATATCCTGATAAACCTTAACTCTTGACTGCCCGTGTAGAAATTGGTGGGCACCCAGAGTTTAGGAAGGAAAACAATAAACTCCAAGTCAGTCATGTGACTGGTGTGAGAACTCAAAACAGTTTATTTATCTTTAAAAATCAAAATAGAAGAATATTTTAAAAATCAATTCGAAATGCTTTTAAAAATGAGACTACCATAAGACCTCCCGCCACACACACAATGCAAACGCAGACTTGGGGAAGATTTCTTCTTATGTTAGTCAAAGATGCTTGATACGTATTAAAATCAAATCAATTTTGATATTATTATTAGTGCATAGTGTAGAAGATATTTCGAAAGTAGAATATAAATCTTAGCCAGCATAGGTACCATTATATTATGCCTACTATAGCTACCATATTAGATGGCAGGTTCTACAACTAAAACCGTACAAGTTTCGTATTGTTTCTTTGGATTTCCAACAAATCGTTTGTTGTCAGCGCCAGAATGTTTGAAATTCCAATACGAACCTAGCGGAGAAAACCGCGCATGAAACGGAGTTCGTATACGAAAGTTATATCAGTTAGACGTTTCAAAGTTTAATTAAAACAAAATAAATAGATGAAACAAAAGCAAACTCACCACTAGACATGTCAGCTTCTTCAAGCAATTCATCACGTACAGAACCCTAAGGAACGACCCAATATCGCACGCTACTGCACAGTACAACGCGCACTCGAACAGAACAGCCGCCGCCTCGTCATCGTGAACCGCCGCTCAACCCCGTCGTCGTCCAAGGCCCTCCACCACGCCGATCATCCTCACGACCATCGCAGCAACCATCTCGCTGCCGAAAGCATGCAGCCTCCACCCCTATCCCGAACCCTACTCAAAAATCCACCTCGATCTAACCGTCGAAACTCCAAACGAACACCGCCGATGCCTTCCACTCGAGACTCTCCACAGCCCGGTATCATCCATTCGACGATCCGTCGTCGTTGATTGGAACCATATGGACGAGCGAGAATTAATCATTAATTTCTGAGCAACTGGTGATTCAAATAAAAAATGAACTGCAGATCTGAGATGTGTACATCGAGAGCTTCGATGTATAATTTTTCTGAATTTTTTTGAGGAGTTTGAAATTTCACTTTGATTTTTGAATTTCAATTGATATTACGTATTTGTCTGCAATTGAAATGAGAAGGTGAAAGAAATTGTACACGCAGACAATTGAGAAATAGAGGTATGCTAGGGTTTATAACATGGTATTTATAGGTAGGGTTGAAATAGAATGAATCGGATTGATTGCATGTTCGCGTTGGACGATATATGTCCCAAGAGCCCGTTCCGACTCCGGAACGAAATTGGGTCAACCCGTATATCAAAATAGATGTTTTAAAATATTTTAAACACAATGGAAAAGGTTTCATGGCCAAATTCCATCATATGAAGAAGTTATGCTAGAATCAATATTTTTCAAATTGATTTCAATTGATTTCAATTTCATTGATTTCAAGGCGTTTCGAGTCCATACGATCAAACGGCAAGTCCGATCGCAACGAAACTTGAAATCCTACAATAATTCATCGTTACGGATCCAATGAAACTGGTTTCGTTGAAATCCGAGTCAGTGGCCAAAATGGCTATTTTTACATTAATTAAATAAATTAATAATTAATTATTTAAATCACTATTTAATTCAAATTCCAAAATTCATAAATTTTACCATCTTAGATTACTTTAGTAATTTATAACCCTTTATAACCCATTCCCACATCAATTTAAAGTCAACCAATTCCCAACTACAATGTTTAACTTAAATTTCCATAAATTCAGTAATTATGCATTAAATTTCAAATAATCCATATTCTTAACCTATCTAGTTATTCAACTGATTTCATCTTACGATATAATTATCATGGTTTATACCATAATGCATTAATATCCCTATTTTGTCTTAATTTCAAAAAATGTAGTAATTAATTTCATTCACAATAAACTCAATTAATAATAATTTACTCCAAAAATTAACTTGATTTAACTTCAATCCTTTTTATCTAATCAATTATTATTCAATAAACAAAGATAATTTTTTTTTACCCTTTATTACATTAGTAAGTTCAAATTTCCATCTTTCCTTTGTATTAACTACCCTATTTCCATTTTATTACATTTCTACCAATATACACGCTAATTGCGATTAACATTCTAAATAAATTCATTTACTTGGGTTCATACTTTCCATTATATAGATTACTACATTATGAATGAATTTACCATTCCAATTATTTCATTATTACATTCACACCTTCCGTTACTGCACTAATTTTCATTAAAACATTAAAGATTTCCTATTTTGATTTAGAAGGACAATTAAATATAACAATCGTTACGATTAACTTTATAATACACTTAGGTTTATTAATTTCAACTAATAATTATGATTACTTGTGTAACACTGAATTCATCCAATTACTATTTATTATACTAATTCATTTATTTATACAACACTTCGCATTATTTACTTTCACCCTATTATCCAATTCATTATTATCGAATGGATGCATTTAACATTGGATTCATGATCTATTAGCTTAATATACCCGATTTAACAACTCCTAAACATTGAATTACATTTCACATTAATGGAACATTTGTTTATATTTATTAAAAATTTATTTCCAATTTCAATTAACAATCTAAATAAATAGGTAACATACAATAATCATCACCGTTACCCTTTTAGTCACATAAATAAGCTTTTATTACATTCAAATTAATGTTTCCATTTATTCTCATACTACTAATTTCATTCACATATGTTCAATTTATAACCAAACATAACATTTAAATTATTTTATATAATTGGAATTCCATTCAAATTTATTAATTATTGACTTTAATTATTGCAATTCATTATCAAATATTAATTTTGAATGTATTTCCAAATTTGCTAATTACAATTAATCAAAACCTTACAATTGTTTTCAGTTAATTCGTATTGCATTGAAAATTATATTTATTAGCTTACATCAACATTATTACCTTTAATTGCAAATTGATTACCAATTTTATTCAACAGCCTAAATAACTAACATATATTAATTCAATACTTATATTTGTTTACATATGTTTTATTTGTAACAAGTTATATTATTCCCACTATTTCAATTAATTTGAATTCCATTCTAGTACCGATTTATTACTTTATACATACATTACGTTTCTATGAAATTTATACTTTCGCACAAATCCTATTCAATTCACATTTATTACACAGATTTATATTAATTAATCAACATTTACACTTATTACTTACATTTAATTTATACCCAAGTTATACCATTTTACATTATTTCATTTATCGCAATTTCATTCAATTTATACAAATTCAGCTTTAATTAACTTCGTTGTTCCATTTCGTCCTAGTTGCTATTTCATTATTTATTTACAAATTTTATTTGTTTCAATAATTAATACCAAGATTCATTTAATTAACAATTTTTTTTTCATTCTTTCAATATTACCAAAACTTTGTCGAATTAATAAATTTAAATTATTGAAATTTACGGCTCGTTGCACTCTCTCCAACTCAAAATTTTTTGTCCCCGAAAAGGAAAAGAAATGAAAAAGCAACTTATAAATCAATATATATTATTCGAAACATTATATTCGTAACAATAAATTTACAGAATTGGATAATTTAAGTAAAATATAAAGATTTATAAACAATTAAATCTTTTATATTCAAATTAATGAGGTTAGGAAAACAATTTCAAAATATTTTCTAAGTCCAAAATGTACGAAATTTTTTGGCAGAGTCTCCTTTGTACAAGGAGGCTCGGGGGAAAATATAATATATAAAATAACAATATACAACATATATTTTCCAAAATAATATATATCCCAACACAGGAAAAATAATATAATAGCGCTATAAAACCGTAATCCGAAAACGTACGTATTTGTCGGGCAAACAACGCTTAAATTATGAAACCAAAAGCAGCAGCAATTGCTTCCATAACCGGTATTTCACTTATATAATCCAAAAGAGTCAATAATTATATAAAATGAAATGTTTAACTTGTTTCGATCAATAACAAACAAATCAATACAAACAACAATCACTTGCGTCCAGGCATCCAACCATAACATAGAATCATCACAAATCAATCATTCATTCATATCAACAAACCAAATAGTTTGTTCAGGTTCAAAAATTTTAAATTGTACAGAATGGAGAATAAGCTACTAAGTGCACCATTTACCCAACAGTCTTAGATGAAACTAAATAGATTATTCATACCTTCCAAACAAATTTAAAGTATCATTGCCCAAACTACCATAAACTAAAACAAACAACCAACAATTTCAGAAAATAGATCAAATTCATTCTTATTTATTTCATTTCATAATATTTGTTGTTTGATTTATTTTCTTTCATATAATGGTTTATCTTTTTATTTTACATTTTATTTCTTACAGTTTTCATTTATCCATATATAATGCAAATTTCTTTTATTTGCATTACATTCATTTATTCATTACTTAATTTCACTTATTTGTAGTACTCATTTTCCTACTTATTTTATTTATAAATAGCTTCAAACGTTTACTTAAGTTTATTATCATTCATTTATTGCTAAATTCCAATTATAATACTTACCTTTCTATTTGAATTAGTAGTCTTTCAATTATACTTAAGTTCCTAACATCTACAACACCAAATTCTTATTTATTAAGGAAATTTCATTGAATACTTTCATTATTTTGAATTTTTACTTGTATAATATTCTATTACAATTTCTTATTAAACATTTTAACTTTATTATTTGGTTAGTTATGTTTATATGCTTTTAAGAATGCAATTGAAAGTTACACATGTTTATTTTATTTCTTTTAAATTAATTCATTGTTTAAAAAATTTATCTTTTTTTTATAGGTTACAATTTCAACTTCCTCGAAATTTCATTTATAACATAGCATTAAATCCCTTATTTTAATTAAAGGTTCCAATTTATAAATTAGTTACAACCCATTTCCTACAATAATTGAAACTATTGATTAACGGAAACTTAAGAACTAAATACCGGGTTAAATTTCAAATCATTTTAAAATAATAGATAAATATATATTTATAATTTATATATCCAATTATAATTAAAACAATTTAAAAATTTATATTTGGTTTATCAAAACAAATCTGCAGTAAACTACTACAGTGGCCTTCCCACTTCGAAACTCGAAAATGAATGTCGATGATGCATGCACTCATCACCGAAATTATTATCCAGTGACAGAGAGGGAAGTACATGACTTATTCCTTTCTAAAATTTCTTAAAACAATTCTTTCAAATTGTATTGAAATATTTATATCAGAAAATACTTCCAATAATATTATTATTATTATATTCCCAAAGTTAATTGAAAGAAGTTTCAAAATCCCGGAACTTAAGTCCTAAATTCCAAATTTTCATTTATTTTGTTTTAAATCTCATTTCCACTATTATTTATAAATTTCATTACCTATCAACCAATCTATTGCAACCAAATATATATCTTATTTATAAAAATTTATTTTATATATAGAAAATATAATAGGCAAAATTATTTCATCCACCTATATTAAAACAAATATTATGTCGATCGGTCCTATTAAGTGTTTAGAAATCCCAATTGATGTCATAGTGTCCCATGCACCAACCAGAATTTATAAATACAAAACGGAAAAAATTAACACAATATTAAAACCTTTTAATAACACTAACAAATACGCTCTCTCATATATATACACTTAGCAACTCATCATCGGGTATTGCTACCCTATTAATAAAGAGTCAGACCCCACAAAGCTAAGGTTTATCGCTAAACCAAAATTCTGATACCAGATGTAACGTCCCGCCTTTTCGCACACTTTAATTCGACGATAAACCACACACGTCAAACTTAAACCATACAGAAGGGCGGATTGTTATGGGGTAAATAAGAAAAGCAGAGAAAGAAAAAAAAATAGAATCTTGCAACGGAACGATAAAATATAGTAATCAAATATACAGTTCATGAAGCTGTTTACAAAATATTTGATTATACTTATACAATGTATATCAGAGTTACACATACCAGAGAATATTAATAATGCAGCGGAATACAATGGTGTTGTGGAATAATATAATATGTAATAGCAATACAATCTTCGTCTTCGTCTTCATCCTCCGTAAATAAGGCCTTCAATTCCTAAAATACTCCTGCTAACCCGAGCGAATCGAAAAGACAAAACACTCGAGTCAGAACTAAAAGATCTTATGTAAGTCAAATCAACTATACATAAATATGAGTGCAGTAACTTAAAAGATGCTCGGGATTCACATCTCTTAAGGATCCGTTAAACTATTTACTATGTAGTAATATTTCGCTATTATAATAATGTCTATAGTAAAATAAACTTACTTTTAAATAGCATTAAGGAGTGACCCAATATTCCCCTTAACACATAATACATTCCCATAGTCTATACAGTACCGTAATCTCCCCCGTACTAGGCGTCGTCAGAGGGCACTCCATAGGTATGGTACGAAACCAAAATCGTATAAGACGCACTAGGGTAGGTGACACGGCACAACTAGACAATGCCAGGGTAGATATACCAATTACGCTTCCGGGCCGGTGGTAACGCATAGACGCAGCTACCGCCCACCTCGAGCCACACCCCCAAATCGAAGAAATCAAAAGTGGCCACCGAATCAATCCAAAAGTCAGAGTATAATATCGATGTAACGACCCATAATTTTCGATTTTTAAAATATTAATTAAATAATATTTTATAATTTTATATTGAAATAAAACTAAAAAAAATTGATGTTACAAGGAGAAGAATAACTAGAATGTAATGTTAGTAATGTTAATATAAGGTAATTGCTAACTATTTTAATCTAATTTCCAATTAATTGAAGTGACTTTAAGGTTATAATTAGTTATAACTAAAAATAAGGAAATACATTGAACGTTGAAATTATATGTAATCAATTAGTATTGGCTAATATTGAATATGA
The DNA here is from genome assembly GCA_030765085.1 of Allium cepa. Lineage (NCBI taxonomy): Eukaryota > Viridiplantae > Streptophyta > Magnoliopsida > Asparagales > Amaryllidaceae > Allium > Allium cepa. The sequence goes on from CM060939.1 coordinate 325,515,890, forward strand.
AATCAGTGGTGTTGTCTGAACGCTACTGATAAATATTTAAAGTAATTTCAAACTAATTGAAATACATTGTAGGTTGACTTGGTTATGATTGTAAATAATGAAATAAATTAAATGATGTAGATGGTGAACTTGTATGTAATTAATTGAAATAGGTTAATATTGAATATAAAACCTTCTTGGGTAAGCAAATTCTAACCCTTAGTTGTAAAGAATAAGATAAGGGGTATGAATTATTATTATAAACGATTGTATTAACTATTTTCTCATTAATTTATCGTTTTAATATTGAATGGGTAATTAATTGAATTAAGGCAATTGAATGTTGGGTTTAATGTTGGAATTGTATGTTAGTGATTAAAATAATTGTAACGTTATTTGATGATAAGTTGAAATAAGGAAATGAATTAAATGTTATATAAAAGGGGAAATTATATGAAATTAATGAAAAATTGAGTATAATCAGGATTATGTAGTCATAGCATTTGTTGTTAATAATAATCTTGTAAATGCGATTAAGTAAGTAAAAGGTAACATTTGTCATTCATCAACTATTTATTTAATCCATTGAAATTAAATTGAAAATCAATTGCAGTTAATCTAATTACCTACTACAGTTAATATGAACTAAAGTGATAAATATAGAAGATTGAGGTAATGAAATGGTAAACCAACGTTAAGTATATATATAATATGATAATTGATTAAATAATAAGATTAAAAAAAACAAAATAAGTATATGTTGGAATTTAAATTAATTAATGAATTTATTGCCGTCAATTTGACTTGGAATCTTCTAATAAAAGGGAAAGAGAATTTATTTGAAATTAATGGCGTTTAATGAAAGAAATGTACGTTTGTTATAATCCGTTATAAGTGTAATTTTGAAATTAATTACAATTATGTCGATTTGGGATCTTTCAATTTTAAAAAAAGAAGAAACATTAATATTAATTTTTGGATTTAATGAAAGAAACATACATTATTGTAAAAAAAAGAAGAAGAACATTTTAATGAAAATAAAACGAACATTTTCATTTTGAAGGTAAAAATAATTCTATATAAAGAAGAAAAAATGAATTTTAAAACAATATTTTACAGTCATTAAGTATACATTTGAGGCTGTATATAAGTGATTTTAACACTAATCTTGGAGTTTAAATTTAATTGACTTTTTAGTTGTGCAATTCCCCTATGAGAAAAACATTATTTTGAAAGAAAAAAAAACTTGAATTTGAGTTCTAGATCATCTTATATTTTTTTGTAACGTTACACTGGTTATTGTATTCAAATTTATTTACTATATGTTAATTATGTGTAAACGAGTGTGAAAAAGGGTATATTCAGTGATAATATATTTAATTGAGTGGATCATGCAATTAACTAGATCCTAAGTGGTCCCTTCATTTCCTTATTATTCAATACACCTGCCACCATTTCCACATTTGGTTTTATTGCAATTCTTTGATGTAATTGAAACGTGAATTTTATATCCTTTCTTATTCTTCCGTTTTGTTTATTTATTTCCCAAAGCATCTACTTAGATCATACAATTTTGTTTTATTTGTCCCTTCCATACATATTTCATTTGTCACTTCCCTTTCTTCTTTTGTTTTATATCATATGTCATTCTTTCCCCTAGAAATTCCTTATTTTTTTTAAACATCAGACCTCTATTTGTTTCCCTCAAAGGCTCAATGTCAACATAGCTTTATACCTCTACTTAATTGCTGCCAATTCATTTTACTAAAGCTATGTTTAGAAAAAGAAAAGCATAAAAAGGTGTGAGCATCCATTTCTTCCTTAACCACATCTGTACCTTTCCTCATCGTCTTGCCTTCTTTTGCAAGAAGCCTTCAAAAAAATTGAACAATGAGAATTAGCCTTAATGGTTTTGGCTTTCCACTTCTTGCCTTTGTTTTGGGTACATCAAATTTGAAAACGTGAGTTATTAAAGTTTCTTATTTTAAGAATTAAATATGTATGTATTTTTATTTTATATCCTTATAACCTGAATATCTTCCTCATACGAGTTTTGATACATGCGTAGTTTCTTCCCTTGGACTCGTATTGGAATTCCTAATAACATAAAATAGGTTTGGCTGAGTTTGGAGACTATTGGAAAAGGCATCTTTGTTTGGATTTTTATGTTCTAAATATCAAATGTGAGTATTTTGACCCACTCACGAATACTAGATTATCTTATGCTAGTTAAATTAAATTTATAATGTGATTAGAAATTTATTAATTGCTTTTGGTATTATAAGATTGTCATTTAAGTTAAATTTAAATTTATATTGAATTGAATTTTCCATTTATTTAATAATGAATATAAATTGCAAGTTATACACCTGATAATGATAATCAATTGATTGTTGTGATTTATTGGCTAATTTGGATGTTGGATTGTGATGGATGTTATTGGTTGTCATTTTATATGATTGGATGTTATTTATGTATATATCTTTATTACCACTATGGATTGAAATGATAACTCAAGCGGTTTCCATTGATTTGGAAATTTTGATTTGGATACTGGTTGAAATGACATATAACCGTGTAATTTCTTTAATTTGGATTATTTATTAGAATTGAATTATTTGAAAGATTTAAGTTTTAAATTTAAAATTCGGATCTATTTTAATTAAAATGATTAAGAGTGGTATTTTGAATCGTTTGAAATATTTTAAATAATTAAATCCACATTGTACACTTGATAGGAGATGAAATTCCTGTTATACATCTCTGAATCCATTATAGTAATATATCTATTCTACTTATTTTGATTTGACTTACATAAGATCTTTTAGTCCTGACTCGAGTGTTTTGTCTTTTTATTACACTCGGGTCAGTCTGAGCTTTTTTAGTGTATTGAAGACCATTATATTTTGGAGGATGAAGACGGAGATGAGTCTACTATTTATTATTAATTATTCCACTACATCATGTGTTCCGCTGCACTATTTATTTATTTCTACTATATGTATAACTCTGATTTGTATTGTAAAGGTGTAATCAAATGTTATTTGTAAAACAGCTTCATGAACTGTTTATTTGATTTTTATATTTTGTCATTCCGCTGTGAGATTCTGTGTTTTATCTTTCCTTCTTTTCTATTATTTTCTTATTTACCCCATTAACAGTCTTACCTTTTGAATGATTTTAGTTGACTTGTGTGGTTTATTGTTGATTTAAATCGTCCAAAAGGGTGGGATGCTACAGTTGGTATCAGAGCTTTGGTTTAGACATACCTTAGCCTGTTGGGGTTAACTCATTAGAGATAGGGTAGTAATACCCTAGAATGAGTTGTCTAAGTGTATATATGAGAGCGTGTATTTGTTAGTTTTATAAAAGTGTTTTATATAAGTTTTGAAATGAATTTTTTTCCTAATATTATATGATATGCAGAGGATTAAATTTATATAACTAATATAGTTATTTGTAATGTGTTTGATTTATGAAATGGTAATATTTAGTTATTATCATTTATTGTTGATTAGTTGCGTTTTATCAGTTTAAAAGCATTGGCTAATTATTGTTGTTGTGAATTTTGTTGTTTTTGACCGTAGTTCAACTATTGAAAAACAAAATATTTGGATATTTTGGATAATCAAAACCTTCTAAATTAGTATGAATTTAATGTGAATTGATTATAAATAAAACCATGACTTGTAAATTGTTATGAAATAAATGGATGTTATAATAAATGGTTATAAATAAAGTTGTGATAACTTTAAACCTGAATAATGTTTTATAAAAAGGAATTATGTTTTTATAATTTGGTTATAAACTTAAGAAAATTCCTTATGAAATGATTTGGTAATAAATGTAATATTAAATGAGAAATATTACATGTGGAATGAATGTAATTTAAATTGAAGAGAAATATAAGCAATATTATGAGAATGAATCAATTAATGCTATATGTTAAATGGAGAAATTATGTGAAACTAATATTAAAGTACGAAATGATACTTTCATTAATCAATGAGATTAATAATGAATTTAGTTGAAGTATAATTATGATGAATCAAATTGAAATAAATACGTAAGTTGTGCGTATATTATTTTATTCGCATAATTAATTTGATCCGGATTTGAGTACGTAAGTTTGAGGTGAATTACACCATTTCACATTAGAATTTTTCATTCGATTCTTGATGGTGAATATTGATATGGATTTTTGGTTTGATTATAGAGTTCTCTATCATAGTATATGGCTATGCAAGGAGAATGATGATTTCTAGTCAAGAAACCATATCGAAGTCCGCATTAGGGAAGTTGAATGGACAATACTAGTTCGAAAGCGAACTTGTGTGATCGAGCGAACGATCAAATGTAATGTAGCTAAATGATGACATGTGTACATCTTATGTTCTAATATTATTGATATGCTTTGGCATTGAAATTGAAAGTTGTTGGGTTGGATATCTGAAATGACCCTCTCTGATTTGTACCTAAAATTTTGCTTAGGATTTTTTTTTACATAGGGATATATATACTTATTATCCTATATATATATACTTCTAAAGCCCAGAGTCATTTTTCCTTTTTCATGTAAACAAACTTTATCCAGGATCAACAAGTTTTACCAGTATAAACATATCGGTATATTCACAACATATACACACACATGTGAAGATGCGTGTGCACCTCTTGTTCAAATCAGAGTTATGGTAAAAGAAGAGGATGATTTAATTGATTAAATTTAATCAATTCTCACATAGCTATATTCAATACATGTGATAAAATTACATTCATATGAGCATCAGCCTGATTTTTAGTCTTAATTACTGGGTAGATTCCTAAAAAAATGATTCTAAGAAATCAGATAATTATGTGATATTTATCTTTAAAATTTAATGGTGTAGTGCTTGTGCTCTGAAAATGATATATGTCTTTATCATTTTCTTTGTTTGCTTTTCTATAAATCTGCCCTGGGATGCAACTCTTTCCTGGAAAACATTTAAGTAAAATACTTCATTTCTAAAACTTAATAATTTTTTTTAATGTCATGATGCAGCACTAAATGAAATGCAAACCAGGGATAGTTTCCTGAGACCTGTGGGTACTTAACAAAGAAAAACTTGGCTCACATAAACTCTTTGTTCAGGCATACCTCATAGGGTCTTAAAAAGGTATGTATGTTTTTTCAAGTCTCAGTAAAAGAAGTTTAGATTCATATTGATATTTCAAAGGTACTGATGTACTAATATCTGAACAAAACATATTTAAACTAGTATATATATATGTTATCATGAACATTGTTTTCAACTCTTATGCTACAGATTCATTCTTTATTCCAGCATAAGACATAAAGCATTTACATAGTGTATAATTTGCATTTCAACAATATGCAGACACATTATACATTTTCCCTATTCTTTTAAACTTTTGCATTCACTTGTCATAAAGCAAGATTAACTACATGTGTTCTTCAAGACCTAACTGTTTCTACTCTCTCTATACTTAAAATTCTTCATAGACTCAAGATTGACTAATACATTTATAAAATGTAACCCTCCCATTCACATAACATTCTTACTCAGTTTACGTACAGAATTATAGATAAAAAGATTTTCAACATTCCACATAATGAAATTCAGATCTTTTTTTTTTAAACTCTAGTTACAAGTCAAATTCTTAACAAAATACTTGACCAATATCCAACTTCATTCAGTGTTTACTAACATGGAAGTTTTAAAATATCAATACATGCAAATTTCATCTTTTAAGCTCTTATCTATCTAATTCTAGCATGCTATAATCTTCTTCTCAGTGCCTTGCTCCTACTCCTACTTAGAGGCTGTTGTTCCTGAAAAAGCATTTGAAGCTGCCCCATATAAAATGAGACACCCCAGATGCCATTAGCACACTAGGGTCAGACACATGTCTGGTATGAGAAAATTCACTAAAATAATTTGTTGATTAAATTAAAATTTAATTAAGTACATATGCATATAGTTCTGCCTTTTGAAAACAAATAATACTGGTGTGCATGTTCTGTGTCATTGCATGTGCTCATTTTAATCTTTCTTTCCAGAGACTTATATAGAGATGGCACATGCATTCATGCATACAATTCAATCATAAATCAAATAATCATTCACACAGAACAGAAAAATCACCAACATGTGTTAAATCATTTATTCCCTCCTCATATTTCATTTCTGGGAAAACTCTAGTTCCTCATCATATCAAATATTCTTTCCTTGATATATTTATCTACCCTGGTCTCATCTGTAATCATATGAATCAATGGACACACTATAATGAACTAATTCACTCCATTACACAAAGATCTCAGGACTTAAACAAGCCATGTGTCAACTCGCATTACTCAAGAACACAAGTCATTCCTGCAGTGATCTTGACCACATTTCCTAATCAGGTTCTTAGGTACTTTCTCTTTTAAATTTTTCATGGCAAACCCATTCAGTGAATCAATTCACTACAACAAGCATTCATCTCATGGCATGTCACATCATTCATATAAACAAACAGAGGCAATCCAGCAATTTAAATATTGGTATTTATTTAAATAATTTCTGCATATATATATACATGTTCTTGCAATTTAAAAGAGGTGTAGACAACTAACATTGGTTTGTGGCTTTTGAGAAGGTTCTTTTTTTTTCTTCTGTTGCAAACATCTATGCCTTAGTTAAAATCAGATTGACCAAGCTTCCTAAGTCACACAACTTATTTGCTAAGTAGATGGATATTACATATTTTCTTTGAACCAGGAGTATCAACACATAGGAAAACCTATTGCACCCCCAATTCCTTTTTCATCTTAATCCTCAGCACATATACATATGTATATTGCAGCTCACATGCTCATCAATTCTTCTGGGTGGAGCCAAAACCAACACTACTTTCCTATATTCAACATTTTATTTTATGGGTATTTATTTATATTTCTAGACAGTATCTTATCAGAAAGAGATCTGGGTTTTTAAGATACTTATTTATGCATACTGATCATATTTATGATACTCACAAAACAAAACAAACAAAACAACAATCTAGCATTAAAGCATCTTTAATTTCTGAAAGACAATCACATATATATTTATATATATATTTTAAGAAAAATTAATTCATGAACTGGCCGCCTTCATTAGGACTTAGTGCCTTAAATTTTTGAGTGAGTTTTCTCACCTAGCTCTCTTCTTTGCTTCCTTAGTTACTTGATAAACCTCTGCCTCTTGCGTCAAGCTCTTTTCCTTCACTTGCCTTATATTTTTATATGGTGTGTTTAATATTTTTTTTCTTTTCCAAAATTCTTCTGGGAAGGAGAGGAGGCTGCTGCATATATATGCAGAGTTCTCCTTAGGGTTTTGGGTATTGGCTAAAGCCATTTTTTACCACCAGAAAATTATGTTATCTGCATTCATTTGAATCCAAAACTCTACCCTCCCCAGCTTTATTTGGTGAAGAGAAAAGTGGTTATCCACTTTGGTTATTTTCAGAAATCTTACCTTTCCATAAAATGCTTTTTCTCTTGTCTATTTGCATGCTAAATGTGTGATCTGATTTCTAGCAATATAATATATTTACATATTTTTTTTCCTTAATTCAGCCCATACAACATACATTTTTGTTTTCTTCCCACTTTCTATTTTTAGCCTTCACTTTATTATTTGGTGCTTCCATTTTATTTTCAGAGGATTGCTTCTTTTCACATCTTCATTCTTTCTGTTTTTATTTAAAAACATATTGGTGTGTTTCTTTTTACTAGTTTGAATTTTAATACTTAATTAGTATACTTGCATATATGTTTTATAGACAATAACTTGTATACATATATACATCTATATTATTTTATACTGACACACACATGCACATGTATGCTTAGTTACATTTTCATATATTTCTGCATATAGCACATTTGAGGGTTTTCTTTATTTATCAGTAAATATACATTTTCATGTGTATTTTCTGTGCACAATTGCACATCATTTTATTATACTATACCAAGATATTTCATCTTTCCTTAAAATGATTTTAAAAAAACTATCTTAAAATTATTTTAAGCTTATTTATATTTTCCAAAATAAATTTCTAAAATCTTGGGTCATTTCATACACCCCTCCTTTTAGAAATTGTGTCCCACAATTTTTCTCAGCTTACATTAATCTCAAGCTTAAATCAGAAAGCTAGTATTCTTCAACCACTTAGATTTTTAGTTCTATCACAATAGTTAAAAAAATACATGCATCCAAAAGAAAAGCAAATTAAATAAAAAATTATAATTACCTCTAATCTGAAAATAGCTTAGGGTAGTTCATCTTAACTTTGTCTTTTAATTCCCATGTGCAGTCACTGGGATCAAGACTCCACTATACTTTCACAAGTTTCAGTGATTTATTCCTTAATTTCTTCACATCCTTTGCCAAAATTCCCACTGGATCTTTTTCATAAATCAAATTAGGGTTTATTCGCACTTGGGTTGGGGTCTCCAGAATTTCTGCCTTGTCATGTACCCACCTTCTCAGTTGTGATACATGAAAAACATCATGTATTCCTTGCATGTTTTATGGCAACTCCAACTTATATGCCAAAGAACCAATTCTTTCCATAATTTTGTATGGCCCAATATATCTTGGGGTTAACTTGCCTTGTTTTCCAAATCTCAGTACATTTTTCATAGATGAGATTTTGATGAAAACAAAATTTCCCACTTCATATTCTACCTGCCTTCTTCTCATGTCTGCAAATTTCTTTTGCCTATCTTGTGCTGCTGCCATTCTTCTCCTTATCAACTCAAATTTCTCCTTAGTTTCTTGTATATACTCAGGCCCTAAAATGGCCCTTTCTCCTGCTTTTACCCAACAAACAGGTGACAAACAAGGCTTACCATATAAGGCTTCAAATGGAGCCATTCCTATGGTGCTTTGATAGCTGTTATTGTATGAAAATTCAACTAAATGAAGATAATCTTCCCAGTTGTCCCCAAAATCCAATACACATGCTCTCAACATGTCCTCCAAAACCTTGTTTACTACCTCAGTCTGCCCATCTGATTGAGGATGGTAGGCAGTACTTAAGCATAGTTCACTTCCCATTGCTTCTTGAAAGCTTCTCCAGAATTTTAAGGTGAAGATGGTATCCCTATCACTCACAATGGTTTTGGGAATGCCATGTAATTTTACCACTTCCTTCATAAAAACTTGAGATAATTTTGGTGCTTTCCTTTCTGACTTGACTGGGATGAAGTGTGCTACTTTGGTTAGCCTATCAACTATCACCCATATGCTTGTATTTCCTCTCTTAGATCTAGGCAGTCCATCTATGAAATCCATAGATATATCTTCCCACTTCCACTGTGGTACACTAAGAGGCTGCATCAACCCTGATGGCCTTTGGGTTTCAGCCTTGACTTGTTGGCAAGTCATACATTTGGCAATGTATTTAGCTACATCTGATTTCATCCCCTTCCACCAGAAGTCTCTTTTCAAATTTTGGTACATCTTTGTGTTGCCTGGGTGTATAGAGTATTTACTTCTGTGATATTCATCCAATATCTCCTTCTTCAATTCTATATTCTTTGGCACACACATTCTATTTTGGTACCTTAAATAACCATTTTTATCAACATGGTGATTCATCACTTCCTCCCCTTTTGAGATAAGAGCTTTCTTCTCTAATAAGTTTGCATCATGTTCTTGCATTTTCCCTATCTTCAAAATTAAATCTGGTTGAAGTGTCATTAAGCTTAACTTCCCTTTATTTTCTTGTGCACCATGCATCTGCACATCCATTCCCACACAACCATTCTCCCCAATTTCTAACTCAGTCAGCAAAGACAAGTCCTTAAACTCTTCTATCATCATCATAGCCAATTTAGCATGCTGTCTACTTAGAGCATCAGCAACTTTGTTTGCTTTGCCTGGGGTATAGAGTATGTCAAAGTCATAGGCAGCTAAAAACTCCACCCATCTATGTTGCCTCATGTTCAAATCTTTTTGTGAAAATAAATATTTTAAAGACTTGTGGTCAGTGTAAAGTTTAAACTTAGTTCCTAACAAATAATGTCTCCAAAGTTTCAAAGCATATATCACAGCCGCTAATTCAAGATCATGTATGGCATATCTTGCTTCATGGGGTTTAAGTTGTCTAGATGCATATGCAATGACTTGGCCTTGTTGCATCAACACTGCACCCAAGCGAAACCCACTAGCATCAGTGTATACAACTAATTCTTCATTTCCATGAGGTACTTTTAAAATTGGAGCATTCACTAATGCCTCCTTCAACTGTTCAAAAGAATTTTCACATTTTTCTGACCAAACAAAAGCTTGGTTCTTCCTGGTTAGGTTAGTAAGTGGGGTAGAAATTTTTGAAAATATTTTATAAATCTCCTATAATACCCTGCCATCCCCATGAATGACCTCACTTCACTCACAGTGCTTGGCCTCTTCCATGCTTGAATAGCCACTACTTTATTGGGGTTCACAGAAATTCCTTGGGCAGATATAACATGGCCATGAAAATGCACTTCTTCTTTCCAAAATTCACATTTTGAGTATTTTGCCTTTAAGTCTTTTTCCCTTAGTCTAGACAAAACCATGTGCAGATGACTTTCATGCTCTTCCACCGTTTTAGAATAAATTAAAATGTCATCTATAAAAATAAGCACAAATTTGTCTAAATAATCTCTAAAGGTTCTATTCATTAAATCTACAAAATATGATGGTGCATTGGTCAAGCCAAATGGCATAACCAAAAATTCATACAACCCATATCTAGTGTTAAAGGCAGTATAATTGATGCTTGATTCTTCCACCTTCATTTGATGAAAACCAGATGCTAAATCTAGTCTAGAGAATACTTTTTCTCCAGCCAATTGATCAAAAAAATCATCTATTCTTGGCAGTGGGTATTTATTTTTAATGGTTACCTTGTTTAATTCCCTATAATCTATGCAGAGTCTCAAGGTACCATCTTGTTTCTTAACAAATACCACTGGCGCCCCCCAACAAGAATTACGTCTTATAAAACCCTTATTTTCTAATTCTTCTAATTGTTTCTTTAATTCTTTTAGCTCATTTGGCCCCATTCTTGTTGGCTTTTTAATCACTGGGCTTGCTCCTGGAAATAAATGAATTTGGAATTCCACTGGCCTATGGTTTGGAACACCATTTACCTCCTCAAAAACGTCCAAGTATTCATTGACTATGGGAATTTCCTCAATAATATGTTCACTGATATCTTTACCCAAATCAATCAAATGACACAATTTTCTTCCCTTAGACACTTCACACAAAATTGTGATCCTCTGGCTTCCATGGTTTTGCAATGATGGTGGATGAGTCTAAGTTAATTATGGCCTTAAATTGCCTTAACCAGTCTACTTCCAAAATGACACTTATGTTTGGGTAATTTAAAACATATAAATTGGAAATAAAAGTATCTCCTCCTATGTTTAATTCCACATCCACACAAATCATGTTTAAAACACTAGAACATCCCAGTAGACTTCGTATATGTAATGGGGTTTCAACCAATATGCAACTTAATTTCAGCATTTTAACTAATTCATAGGAAATTAAAGAATGAGTTGCCCCAGTATCATATACTACTACTATGGGTATATTACAAATAAATAGTATACCTTCCACTTGTCTGTGTTCCTCAGCATTAGTCTCCACTGTTTTTCCTTTTCCTTCCAAATTTGCTAATTTCCCTTGCTGCTTATTCTCAGGACAATTTCTTTTCATATGCCCCTCTTTCCCACATAAATAGCACTTAAAAGCTCCTCCTTTCAATTTTGGACATCTTGGTTTGATATGTCCTTCTTTTCCACATTGATTACACACAATTTTCTTCTTGGTTTCCTTAGCTTTAATATCCCCAGTAGACTTGTTACTGCCCTCTTCTTTCTTCTTATCATAAGGATGATATCTCCCCTTACTCTTCTTACTGTTATTGTTCCTGAAATTTCTGAAATTTTCCCTTTCCTTGTCATGCTGCTCCAATCTCAAAGCTAAGTCTATCACTTGGTCAAAGGTCCTGTCAGCATAAGGTAACATAGCCCTGCTAAGTCCTGGGTTCAAACCTTTTATGTACCTATCATTTTTGGATGCTTCATCTGCCACCAGCATTGCTCCATATGTGGAAAGTCCCTCAAACCTTTGAGTGTATTCTGTGACAGTCATAGTTCCTTGCCTAAGTCTAATAAATTCTTCTAGCAAGGTAGCCTTAGCTGATGCTGGTACAAACCTTGCTTCTAACATCTCCTTGAATTGATTCCAAGTGATTTCATTCTCATTTGTTCCTGCAATGATTACTTCCCACCAGCTTAAAGCTACTCCTTTTAGCTGTCTTGAAGCCACTTGCCTCCTTCTTTGATCATCAAGTTGCATGTCATTAAAAATTCTATCCAATGTTCTCAACCATGCTTGAATTTCCATAATACTCTCCGTCCCTTCAAAGCTTTTGCCTCATAAATGAGTATATGTCTTGAGTAATTTTGAGAGCTCTTCATGGGGATTTTCTTGCCTTTGTCCTGCCCCATCCCTAAATGCTCTCACCAAGTCTTGCAGATTGACCATTGGTGGTGCATTGGAAGATCCTGCTCCCTGGTTTGGTGGTCTTCCTACCATAGTTTGCTAATAACAATTTACATAGCTAATTAGTTTGATTGGTAATTTAATTATTTCGGTGGTTTTATTTTCACAGAAAACATTGTAATGCATTCAGTCTCTTTAAATTTTCTTTTTTTCCTATCAGAGAACTTGATCTTTATTTCCGCTATGTTTAATAACACAGCTCTGATGCCAAATGAAATGACCCTCTCTGATTTGTACCTAAAATTTTGCTTAGGATTTTTTTTTACATAGTGATATATATATTTATTATCCTATATATATATACTTCTAAAGCCCAGAGTCATTTTTTCTTTTTCATGTAAACAAACTTATCCAGGATCAACAAGTTTTACCAATATAAACATATCAGTATATTCACAACATATACACACACATGTGAAGATGCGTGTGCACCTCTTGTTCAAATCAGAGTTATGGTACAACATGAGGATAATTTAATTGATTAAATTTAATCAATTCTCACATAGCTATATTCAATACATGTGATAAAATTACATTCATATGAGCATCAGCCTGATTTTTAGTCTTAATTACTAGGTAGATTCCTAAAAAAAATGATTCCAAGAAATCAGATAATTATGTGATATTTATCTTTAAAATTTAATGGTGTAGTGCTTGTGCTCTGAAAATGATATATGTCTTTATCATTTTCTTTGTTTGCTTTTCTATAAATCTGCCCTGGGATGCAACTCTTTCTTGGAAAACTTTTAAGTAAAATACTTCATTTCTAAAACTTAATAAAAAAAATTTTGATGTCATGATGCAGCACTAAATGAAATGCAAACCAGGGTTAGTTTCCTGAGACCTATGGGTACTTAACAAAGAAAAACTTGGCTCACATAAACTCTTTGTTCAGGCATACCTCATAGGGTCTTAAAAAGGTATGTATTTTTTTTCAAGTCTCAGTAAAAGAAGTTCAGATTCATATTGATATTTCAAAGGTACTGATGTACTAATATCTGAACAAAACATATTTAAACTAGTATATATATATATGTTATCATGGACATTGTTTTCAACTCTTATGCTACAGATTCATTCTTTATTCCAGCATAAGACATAAAGCATTTACATAGTGTAGAATTTTCATTTCAACAATATGCAGACACATCTTACATTTTCCCTATGCTTTTAAACTTTTGCATTCACTTGTCATAAAGCAAGATTAACTACATGTGTTCTTCAAGACCTAACTGTTTCTACTCCCTCTGTACATAAAATTCTTCATAGACTCAAGATTGACTAATACATTTATAAAATGTAACCCTCCCATTCACATAACATTCTTACTCAGTTTACTTACAGAATTATAGATAAAAAGATTTTCAACATTCCAGATAATGAAATTCAGATCTTTTTTTTAAACTCTAGTTACAAGTCAAATTCTTAACAAAATACTTGACCAATATCCAACTTCATTCAGTGTTTACTAACATGGAAGTTTTAAAATATCAATACATGCAAATTTCATCTTTTAAGCTCTTATCTATCTAATTCTAGCATGCCATAATCTTCTTCTCAATGCCTTGCTCCTACTCCTACTTAGAGGCTGCTATTCCTGAAAAAGCATTTGAAGCTGCCCCATATAAAATGAGACACCCCAGATGCCATTAGCACACTAGGGTCAGACACATGTCTGGTATGAGAAAATTCACTAAAATAATTTGTTGATTAAATTAAAATTTAATTAGGTACATATGCATATAGTTCTGCCTTTTGAAAACAAATAATACTGGTGTGCATGTTCTGTGTCATTGCATGTGCTCATTTTAATCTTTCTTTCCAAAGACTTATATAGAGATGGCACATGCATTCATGCATACAATTCAATCATAAATCAAATAATCATTCACATAGAACAGAAAAATCACCAACATGAGTTAAATCATTTATTCCCTCCTCATATTTCATTTCTGGGAAAACTCTAGTTCCTCATCATATCAAATATTCTTTCCTTGATATATTTATCTACACTGGTCTCATCTGCAATCATATGAATCAATGGACACACTATAATGAACTAATTCACTCCATTACACGAAGATCTCAGGATTTAAACAAGCCATGTGTCAATTCGCATTACTCAAGAACACAAGTCATCCCTGCAGTGATCTTGACCACATTTCCTAATCAGGTTCTTAGGTACTTTCTCTTTTAAATTTTTCATGGCAAACCCATTCAGTGAATCATTTCACTACAACAAGCATTCATTTCATGGCATGTCACATCATTCATATAAACAAACAGAGGCAATCCAGCAATTTAAATATTGGTATTTATTTAAATATTTCTGCATATATATATATACATGTTCTTGCAATTTAAAAGAGGTGTAGACAACTAACATTGCTTTATGGCTTTTGAGAAGGTTCTTTTTTTTTCTTCTGTTGCAAACATCTGTGCCTTAGTTAAACTCAGATTGACCAAGCTTCCTAAGTCACACAACTTATTTGCTAAGTAGATGGATATTACATATTTTCTTTGAACCAGGAGTATCAGCACATAGGAAAACCTATTGCACCCCCAATTCCTTTTTCATCTTAAGCCTCAGCACATATACATATGTATATTGCAGCTCACATGCTCATCAATTCTTCTGGGTGGAGCCAAAACCAACACTACTTTCCTATATTCAACATTTTATTTTATGGGTATTTATTTATATTTCTAGACAGTATCTTATCAGAAAGAGATCTGGGTTTTTAAGATACTTATTTATGCATACTGATCATATTTATGATACTCACAAAACAAAACAAACAAAACAACAATCTAGCATTAAAGCATCTTTAATTTCTGAAAGACAATCACATATATATTTATATATATTTTAAGAAAAATTAATTCATGAACTGGCTGCCTTCATTAGGACATAGTGCCTTAAATTTTTGAGTGAGTTTTCTCACCTAGCTCTCTTCTTTGCTTCCTTAGTTACTTGATAAACCTCTGCCTCTTGCCTCAAGCTCTTTTCCTTCACTTGCCTTATATTTTTATATGGTGTGTTTAATATATTTTTTCTTTTCCAAAATTCTTCTGGGAAGGAGAGGAGGTTGCTGCATATATATGCAGAGTTCTCCTTAGGGTTTTGGGTATTGGCTAAAGCCATTTTTGCCCACCAGAAAATTATGTTATCTGCATTCATTTGAACCCAAAACTCTACCCTCCCCTGCTTTATTTGGTGAAGAGAAAAGTGGTTATCCACTTTGGTTATTTTCAGAAATCTTACTTTTCCATAAAATGCTTTTTCTCTTGTCTATTTGCATGCTAAATGTGTGATCTGATTTCTAGCAATATAATATATTTACATATTTTTTTTCCTTAATTCAGCCCATACAAAATACATTTTTGTTTTCTTCCCACTTTCTATTTTTAGTCTTCACTTTATTATTTGGTGCTTCCTTTTTATTTTCATAAGAGGATTGCTTCTTTTCACATCTTCATTCTTTCTGTTTTTATTTAAAAACATATTGGTGTGTTTCTTTTTACTAGTTTGAATTTTAATACTTAATTAGTATACTTGCATATATGTTTTATAGACAATAACTTGTATACATATATACATCTATATTATTTTATACTGACATACACATGCACATGTATGCTAAGTTACATTTTCATATATTTCTGCATATAGCACATTTGAGGGTTTTCTTTATTTATCAGTAAATATATATTTTCCATACATAGCATCATGTATTCATTCATAGTATCCAGGGATCTAGCTTTACTAATGTGTATTTTCTGTGCACAATTGCACATCATTTTATTATACTATACCAAGCTATTTCATCTTTCCTTAAAATGATTTTAAAAAAACTATCTTAAAATTATTTTAAGCTTATTTATATTTTCCAAAATAAATTTCTAAAATCTTGGGTCATTACAATATCTTTGTAGTTTAAATTGGGATTTTCTTTTATGAAAAACTACTATTAATTTAAAACCATTTTTCAAACTACTTTCTTTTATTTTCCTTATGCAAACTATTTTCTTTAATTTTTCTTATACAAACTATTTTACAAACTATTTTATTTTCAAACTATTTTACAAACTATTTTATTTACAAACTATTTTCCACAACCATTTTATATACCAAACTATTTCACAAAATGATTGTATATAAAAAAAGAACTATTCTAAATTCAAAACCTTTTGCAAAGCAAAAATGTTCAATTCCATATGGATCTTCATGCAGCGTAATTGATTTGCAAATTTTTTTATTCTTGCATAAGACATACTTTATATAAGTATAAGGTGATTTTTAAAAATGTTGATTTTGGAAGGTTTTTGATATGAAGAGATAAATCTTATAAATAACGGAATTTATGTAAGAATGATTTGATATATTTGAGACTATTGATTTTGAAAAATACTCTATCTGAAAATGAAATCTTATATATGATGGAATTTATATAAGTGCGATATTTGAAGCTATGATTCTGAATGGTGACTATATATGGTATGATATATTTTGAAATAAATGATATGGGAAGTACCTTCCATCGGACCCCTTTGGTGGGTCATTTGTTGGATCCCTTTGGTGGGTCATTTATCGGATCCCTTTGGTGGGTCATTATCGGATCCCTTTCGTGGTCACTTATTATATTCATTTGATGTTATTGGATAGCGTAAATCGAGGGGTGAGATGCCTACAGCTACAATTGATTCCGCTGGGATAGCGGCATAACCATTGCGTAACTGCAATCCATAGGGGAACGTACTTTCCATGTCTATTTTCAATGATTTTAAGTATTTTCATTGGGTGTTGAATCAGGTCTGCTAAGTACTTGGAGAATTCTAGCCATGCGTCTGATCAACGCATGGCCAGAGTCTGCAAGAACAAGGATAAACCTGTTAAAACATCGAGTTATAAAAGTATTTTGATAAAGTACTATATAAAAGATATTTTGATCATTTTTCCTTTCCAAATACTTTAAAATGTTTAAATATTGTTTATTTATGTACAACATGGTTTAGTAGTAAATTATTAGTGTTCTAAATATTGTCAGAAGTTATTAATTAAATAAAACATTTTAAAGTTAATGATTATTGATTTATTAATGATGTTTAAAAGTATTTTGAGATTTAAAACTAATAAAATTTAAACATAATGGATTTAATGTTTTCAATAGCTTCTTTTTAAATATAAGTTATGATGTAAGTAATTGTTTACAAATAATTTACATATATTTAAAAAGATGTTATTTAAAATTACTGAAATGGTATTAATAAATGAAGCAAGAAAATTTATAGAATTTTTTTTGTAAAGTATTAAAACATTAAAGATGATTGATTTGCAAATGAAGTTTTCAAATGAATTTTTTTTTTGTAAATTTTTTTATAAGTTTCTTTGAATGTATAATTTGAAGATATATTATATAAATGGAAAAAATAATTTGCGAAGTTTTAAATATACTTGGAAAATAAATTAGAATCTCAATTTTGGAAGTATGGTTTTAAATAATTACTTGATTTCGAAGTACTAGTAGTAAATTTATAGGTTTAGTTACTATTTGAATTTTGTATTAAACCATGATAAATGTTTTTCCCACGATTTGAATATTCATTTAAACCAAGTGTGTAAAATTAATCATGAATCTATGAAAATTTATACTTTTATTTAGATATTTATTGCAACATTTGAGTATGCTATTAGTTTCACTTTAATAATCTAGAGTTTATACTTATTTTGGAATATTGAGTCTAATAAATTATCAGATTTAAGGAACTTTATTTTTAAAATCTTATCATAATGTTTTAATATAAATTTTTGATACGAATTTCTAACATTGTTTAAACTTTGGGAAAGTCCTTGCATAATGCTATAAAGATGTTTTAAATTTATCTTATATTCCTACTAAGTGAATGAGGTTAAATGTTTTAATTGAATTTTTAGATATATTGAAGTATTTCTTTTCTCTTCAAGGGCAAACACCAAAAACTTAAATTTTTATTCTATAACTAAATTAAGGTATAAAATTAAGTATGGCTGTAGAAGCTTAAGTAATATTTTGTGAAATGATTCATTAATAGCTTAAATCTTTAATGGAAAACAAATTATGTAAGTGATTGGCCTTTATATAAATAATAATTGATTAAATAAATAAGAATGGAATTTTACGAATAAAATATATAAGAAATTAGAAATTTGTAACTTGTAAATCAAAAGATATAAAAATTTAGAATATGTAATCATTGAATATTTTGTTAACTAGCATGAATAAAATAAACTTGTATAACACTCAATTACATTCTTAAAACACATATATTTACCAAAAATGTTCAATAAGTTGAAATGTTAATAGAGTATGTAATAGAATATTATACAGGTAAAACTTAAGTAATGGAAGCGTTCAATGAAATTATTTCTAAATAAGAATTTTGACGAACAAGAAATGTTATGTATGTAAGTTAATATTGTGAAATAATTTAAATATGTACATGTAAGAAAAAGAAAAGGACGTTGTATGAGAAAAAAAAGAATAGTAATGATGTAAAAAAAAAGAAACCAATTGAATAAACTTAAATATTGTGTTGAAATTATTGGTTATTTTGGCTTTTGAAATGATAGGAAAGGATACTTCTAACTCTATAAGGATGTATAGATAATATATCAAGTATTTATCTAAGGCTATTGAGCATAGGGTACACTTAATAGTCTATTTATCATCTTGTACGACTAAAAATGTCCGAACCTGAACAAATCATCTGTAACGACCCAACTTCCAAACTCCAGGAAGTCGCATCGCTAATAAGAAAGAAAGGGATAGAAAAGAGAAAGAAAGAGAAGAAGAAGAAACAACACATCAGAATCTAAACAGCGGAACGAATAAATTATATTAATAACATAAAATATTACATAGTTTGCAACCACTATCAGAGTACACAGATATACAACACATACTAGACAGTTATAAACACCTGTCTAGTATTTACAAACATAATGCAACTCAGAGACAACACAGAACACATAGCGGAATACTAATATCTAACGCAAAAGCCTCCTACTCCATTTCTCCTCCAATATTCGTCAAAGCTAACCTGAATCCCTTGGCTACTCATAAGAATTTGAGTACCCAAGAGTTTATGAAAACAAAAGATAAACTCCGGGTCAGACATGGGTCTGGTGTGAGTAATAGGTTAAAGTTGCTTAACTTTCAAAAACGTTTTGAAAAGAAAGGTATCACGTAAGACTTCCCACACACAAACATGGAAAAGTTTTTACCTTACGCTAACCAAAACATTTGATAGGAAATCCAGTGATATTATAATAGGTATAGGGTTTTCAAGTAAATATGAAATAGCCGAAATTGTTACATCTATTAAATTCCAGCTACTAGCCACAAAAGTGGGTAATACAATCAAAACCGTTGGCACTTATTGGATTTTGGATTCCATACAATGACAGGGCTACTGGGGTACCGCCCGTCACAGTACGTGGCCTAGATCAACGTACCGAGGAGTACTCCCACTCCCCTGCAACACAAGGCCGGACCCATTCCTTACTGAATTGTTCTGAACAAGACAACCTCGCAGTTGGTGCGCATATCCAACTGCCCACTAAGCCGAATATAAAAGGGACCTCTAGACAGGGATCAATCTTGCTCTCCAATCGGTGCTACCCACGAAGCCTTGCTGCACCTCCCCTGTTTTAGCCATTCCCGGTTGATGAGGCTTGAGGCTACGATTACCTTTATAGGACACATCACTTAGAATGCTCATCGTCCACCTGACGATGTTCTGAAAGCATTCAATCCATACAAGTTCGTTCTGGGTTCGAACGAAACCGAAGGCATTATCTCGTTACACTCATCAAGGAGTCACCCACAGAGTTAATGACGATAACCCTTGCACTCTGAATCTCCGGTCGAATCTATAAGTACTATTCCGTCAAACTCATTACGGAATCACCCACAGAGTTATACTGACGTATAGCCCTTACACCTCGAGTCTTCACTCTTCACATAAGATTCACGACCTATCGTTAATTTGGATCGATGTGGTTTTCGGATATCCAAATATGGAAACCCGATCCTGTTCTCATCGAAATCCAAAGCGTGTCTTTTAGGTCCAAGTTGTTTTAGAGTTTAAAACAATTCAATTATATCTTATATACACACAGATAGATAATTAATAGATTCACAACAAATAATTATCATTATCAAACCACAGATAACCTACGTTATCACTATTAAAAGATACTCCATATCAATATCACAATGCAACCAATGCATCCATATTAATCAACATTACTAATCTTATCTCTGAGATTCAAACCATTCAAAGTATCAATATCAACCATCTATAAGCAATGACTTATAATCATACCATCTATAGTCAATTTAAAATGAATTAAATTAGTTACATCATCTTTAATAAATTTATATTGAATTAAATTAATTACTTACACAATATAAATCTTGCTTACATTAATTAATTACAAATTAATTAATTGATTAACCACTACTTTATCATCTTAATAATCGATCCTGATTAATTACACCTTATTTAATTTCACAAAATTAATTACCCTAAACTAAATACAGTAATTAACCTTTAATTACCTCATTAATTAATTAACTATAATTAATTATATTTAAACTTAATTAATTACAATTAATAAATTATACTTAATCATTTATTTTTGATTAATTAATTTTAATTAATCAATCTTAATCACATCATTAATTATATTAATTAATGACTCTTAATTATATTTAATTAATTACCTAATTAAATTAATTACTTTCAGTAATTAATCTCACTTAAACCATAACTATTAATCTCCTTTGATTAATCTCAATCTGTAATTAACTACCCTTAATTACTTATCAAATTAAATTATTCCTTAATTAATTCTGAATTAATTCCTTAATTAATTATACAAAATAATTTAATCCAAAATTACTTCTCAATTCCAACACTATTCACTAATTACATCCAGTAATTACCTTTAATTACTTCACTGAGTAATCCCACTAATTACATAAAGTAATTATTATCAAATCAAATGTTTAGAATTAATTAAACTTAATTAATTAATTTAAACCAACCTTAATAAACTCGATTAATTACATTAAGTAATTAGTGTCTTAATTACTTTTATTTAAGTAATTAAACTTAAATAAAATTTACAATTTATTAATTAATCAATCTAATTAATTATTAAAAATTAATCATATTAATTAATTATCAAATAAACCTTAGTTAATGACCATCATTAACTATTATTAATTATTTAATTACTTCTTAATTATCTCTAATTTAAATTAATCCAAATTATTGATTAAATAAATTAAATAAATAAGTTATTCCTTAATTATCCAATTTATTTAATTATATTTAATATCTTAATAATTTCTAAGATAACCCATTCCTTATTTATAATTGTATAAATATTAAGGTGTACTTAGAACATTTAAATTCAAATTCATTTTGAATCCGAAATTCAAAATGATATTTATTATAGCATTATCAAAATTTAAATTCCATTTATTCTTTCCAAAGTAAATGTAAATCACATTTATTACTTAAAATAAAACTTATATAAGATAAGTCTTAATTTAATTAAAATTGAAGTTTAAAATACATTACCATTTAAAATTTCAACTTCAAGTTAATAACCATTTAACTTCCTTATAAGCCATTTATAATGATTTCATTTAAAAAGAAAAATCAAATTAAATGTTTGAAAACATATTTACTTCTAATAAACAATTTAAAATTTAACTTGTTTGGAAACATTTAAAATTTTGAAACTTATTTAAATATCCAGTTTTTAAATTTAATACACTTGAATTCATTCCTTGAATTAAAGCTTGACTTAAACTTTTTGAATTAAACCTTGATTTCAAAATCCTTTGTTTTAAAAATACAAATTATTTTCTTAAAACCCGAAGATTCAAAAACCTTAAGAACACTGAACTTATATTTAAATTCAAACTGTAGTTTTGAATTATGATTCAGATTCAAAATGATATTTAATCTTACATAAAACTATAGGTTTTATTTTTTTATTAAAAAAACTGAAAACCCTTTTTAAATTTTTAAAAACTTATAGGATTTCAAACTTCTCTAAAACCAAACTCTTCTGCAGATTTGAACTTATTCAAATCTTATCACAACTACTAAAATTTATTTTAAATTTGATTTAGATTTTATAACTACAGACAGTTTCTACATGAAACTGTAATATTACAATTACCCGAGCCCACCTCAAAATGCTTCGAGTCAGTCAGGCTATTTCTTCGAGCAAACATCCAAAAATCTCGAGTAAAACTCGAGCCAAAAACACTGCCAAACCCAGAAGACATCAGAAGTTAAAATTTGCACGGTGTACATGCACCGTGCCTCCAGCAATCACCAGCCACCTCTGGTGGCTTCCCTACGCCGGTGACAACCCTACGACCCTTCACGACCATCAATTATTCCCTCCTCAACTCGAAATCAAACTCAAGCTAAAATTCCCAACCTGGAACCAGAAAACTAAAACCAAACCCAACCTGTCAATCCTCTTTCTACGGTGCTCCGACCATCGAAGGCCTTCCATCTCCGAAAACAGTTTCGCCTATACCTCAGCAATTTTCCCCTAAAAGCCCAATACACTCGGTCTCCTCTAAAGGTAGTATTGACCACAACAAAATGTTCAAACAAAACTAGGGTTCTTCCTGAATTTACATCAACGCAACCACCACGTTGAATTGCAACACCCTCAAATATTTTTCCAGATATCAGCGACAACTCCTCCATCTCCCAGATGAATCCTGACATTTGCCTAGATCACACAAAAACCCAAATTTCCCCTATACAGTTCAACACAGGATAGCACCAAAACCCCTCCACTAAAAATCCTAATTTTTGTTTCAAAAATCAAGTTTTGATCTAGCCATTTGATTCTTAATACTGAATTCATAATTTGTTCAATATAAATTTCCACATATTTAAACTTGATTCATCACACTCTGGGTTACAGAGATGTTTACAGGTTATTTTAACTTAACAAAAAAATTTAAACTAAAACCTATCTTAAACAAATAAGTTTGATTAAATCTAAATTGAATCAGAGGTGTAAATTTATATGTTTGAATTATAAAGCAAGAACCTAAACACATGATCTATATAAAATCAAAGGGTATCCTTTAGGAATCACAAACTGTAACGACCCATAAATTTCGACAATTTAAGTTGGTTAATTTAATTAAGATTTTGTAATTTAATTTAAAAAGAGATGAAATATAAAGGGTAAATAAAACTAAATATTAGTATAGGGAATAAATCCTAATAAAGGTAGTAGTGAGAGCGTACACTTTGAAAAAAAATTTATATATGAAAGGTAAGCAGTAAAATTATCCAATGCAATATTCGATTTATTAAAAGTAACAGCATGAAAATCTTGACAGTAAAGTTAATCTAGCTGAATTTGGATGAATTGAATGAAATAGGTTTAATATGATGGTATATTAGGTTATAAAATCAAATGAGAAAAGCAAGCGTAATTATTTGATTTATCTAATGAATTAAACATGTTGAATAGTAACTGAATGTTAATAAATGGAAAATTATACAATTTTGTTAGATGATTTGGTCATAATGTTTAATAATTGATTAAATAATAATGGAAGTATGTATGCAAGTTTAATAGAAACATGAATAGCATGAATATAATTAAATGAAACCATGCAATAATGTGGTAAATGATGGCATTTATGAACGAAATAAGATTTGTAGTTAATTTGAATTTAATTCTAAAATGTGTAAACTGAATGTAATTTAATGTAATAAGGAGTGCAATAACAATTGATTGGGATTCAAATTCATCTTAAATAAAATTTCTATATTAATTGAAATTTACTATTTTGCGATTTAGGTGAGAAATAAAGTTTTAATGAAATTAAGGAATGCAATCTAATTCCATGTAAAGAGTCAATATGTATAATAGCTAGGTTTTAATTAAATAAATGGTTATATGTAATTTCAACTGATAATTTATGAAGTCTAATGTGAGATCATATTTGCAATTAATTTTCTTAAGTTGTGCAGTAAGGTAGGTTAATTTGTCAATAAAGATAGTTGATTCTATAAGATGAAATAAAGGTTAGTATTAATTATAATATGAAGATTTTTGATAACGTTATTTGGGGTTGAGGGATAAGTTGAAATTTGATAATTAAGATATTTAGACGTACAGTATATAAAGAAAGATATATTGATTCCATTTAATAAATTGGGGATTTAATATTATCAAAGAGAATTAAATATTGTCCTAATGTAATTTAGATAAATTGTGTAATTAAATGATGGCTCCATTCAGAATATGACAATGGGTGTAATAATTTGGATTGTAAGAAATAGTTATAAGTTACATGTTTAATTTGGTTGATGAAATTTAAATAGAAATAAATGTTAATACACTAAATAAAAGTTACATTTAATATGAGAAGTAATACCATGTTAGAAGTGGTCAAATTTAGGGTGTTAAGACTTATAAATGGAAATTAAGAGGCAGTTGAAATTTAGTGGACTTTAATGTGCATTAATGAGAAATTTACGCTTTGACTAAAGAGGTAAATGGAATAAATACAAACCAATGTGGATTGTATACATGGGATGACAATTTTAGTGAATAATAGGATTTAAAACCTAAATAAATAAATTCCTTGAAATTTAAGTTGTAATCGCTGCATAAATTGGAATTGTACGTTAATTTTGAATTATTCTATAATAAATTTATGTAGGAAGTTGTTTAAGGGATTCTAAATTTACCAAGTAATCCAAACTGACAAAATTTGCAAATATTTAAAGTTGAGTTGTAAATCTGATTCAATTAACCTATTAATAATTTATTCATTTGGAATATAAATGGCAATGATAGGATTTATTGCAATTAAAGGTAATGTAATTTGTACGCTATTTTAAATTAAGTCAAAACGGGTGGATATTAGGAACCAAGAACTAAAAATAGGGTAGATACATTTTATTTCAATAAGACTTGTATGACTAGAGTGGAGGATTTTATTTTGGAGTCTATGTTATAATTTCAAAGTTTAGTAGATATTGAAATAAAGTAAACATTTGAATTTATGAATCTATCAACTCAAATTTTCATTTAAATTTGTTTAATCATTGTAATTTGTTTGAGAAAATAAAGAGGTATAATAAGTTTAGGTGTAAATGGAAGTATGTATGGGAAAATGAATTATTTGCAGGGAAATATTTGGTAAAAAGGGTGGGACTAAGGAAAGGTTATTGTTGTTGGAAACATTAATTAATATGGGAATATAATTAGACAAGCATAACCCTTGCAAGTGTATAATTAAGAAATGAAGCAATAATTAATAATTATTAACCAATCCAAAATTTGGTAACCCATTTAATTAGTGATTGGTATAGGCTATTTATTTAAGTAACAGTGCAATACCAATTTATGTATTTGCGAAATGTTAATAAAATATTTATAGTATGGAATTCAAAACTATATATACATAGGAATGTGGATTTTATAGCATGTAAACTTAGTCGATTTACAATAGTTAAATCTATTGGGAATGAATAAGAATCTAAGATAATTATTACGGTAATTTGAAATTTAGTTAAAAATTGAAATTATTTATGAATTTGAAATTTAATGAAATTATATTGAAACTTAAATAAAGCGTCTAAATTTATATTTGTAAATACGTTTAAAATTCAATGTAAATGTTTGAGGAAGAAATTTATTTATTTACTAATCCGTAACATATCCAATTAATATGAAATATTCTGGTGGGCCAACAACCGTTTTGCGCGTTTATAATTCGTGCCTACCTATTCGTTTTCACTTTGTCTATAAATAAGCTGTGTAAACCCTAGCCTCCATCTATCTTCATTTCTCTGTGTGTTCTTTTCTTCAACTTCTTCTTTTCCAATGGCTGCAAAATTCTAGATCCAATTGCAGTCCAAAACATAAATAAAAATTCAAACTCCTCTAAAAATTCCAGAAAAATTTATATGTCATAGTTCTCGAAGAGAGGTATTCTTTATTTTAGTTTATTTGATTTTCAATACAATTTCTTTAACGTTTAACTTGTGTAATTTCACATATCGTGTCCTATTCACGCGAGATTATTGTTGTTAGGATCGTATTGAAATTTCAGATCTGTTGACGCTGATTTGGATGAATTTGAAGACCGGGAAATTTTGGGTTTAAATTGGATTTAAATCCAATTTAAATTCAAAAGGTGAGTGTTTTAACCCACTCACAATGTCTAAAATATTTTATGTTTGTTAAATTGATTTTTAGATATGAGTAGAAATTTATAAATGATTTGTTTGGCATGTTTTATTCATCTTCTCAGTTAATTCGCATTTTTATTTATTTAACTGTTTATTATTTTATTTATTGCGTATAAATTTACAGTTAGAATTTATTTTGCATATAAACTGCTAGTTAACAGTTATTAAATTTATTATTGAATATAAACTGTTATTTATTACCTGTATAATTTATATGCTCTATATCGATGACTGTTTAAATTGGACGATGATTGCACATAATGGTTGATGATTGATATTTGGATGAATGGATGCTATATTTATATTGTATAAACTGCAAGTCATCATGCATTTTCATTTCATTCGGGATTGCGGTTTGAAATGATATACAACCGCATTTTTTATATTTTAAATTGCGGATTGAAATGATAAACACCCGTATCACTTGACCATAGGATAGAAAATTTTATACAGGCACCGCGGTAAATATATAAAAATATTTTTGGAAATGTTTTACTATGGTTTTGTAAAGCTATACATATATATATGGTTTATGGGTTTTGATTTGATCATTAATAAAAGCTATATATATATAGAAATTTTTCGGTTTTAGGCTTTTTATAAAAATTGATTTGAAGTATAAACCGAAGTTTGATTTTAAGATCAAATACGATTAAGCATTTAATTAAAATTTAATTTCTGGTAGTTCTGTTGACTTAAATGAGAATAAAATTGAAAGTTGAATATTAAGTTAAATCGTAATTTAAATAAAAGTTAAATTTTTAAAGGATATGGTTTATAACTTGATTTTGTGTAAAGTGGTTAAATGAATATCAGGTTGTTTTAAATGAATATATCAAGTTAAATAGATTGAATTTTTTTGCAGTTAGGTGAAGTTAAAGGTTTACTTAAATTATATTTAATTCAATAAGTAAACATTTCAAGTCTAAATAATAAGTAATTGGATTTGATACATATGGGTTTGTCAAATAAGTTTGTTTTTGAAATGGTGAAATATTTAAAGCTTTTAACCATAAGAATTGAAATGGTATTTGGAAGTTTAAATCGATATTTAGAATTGATTTGTGAAATCTAAAGAAGCTATTTTGTTTTATAAAAGTAGTTAAATATTTAACCATTTGAGAGATGGAAATTTGTTTCAAAGCTATGTTTTTTCAAGGTAGTATAAGTTGGAAATATTATATTCCAGAGTTTTGATTTCTAAATATTTTACTTTGGAAACCCTATGGTTTTGGAAATAATATATATTGGAAAATAAAATGATATCGTATTGATTTGGGGTTTTAAGAATAAAAATGATATCGTTTTTATATGGGTTTTAAATGGATATTTTATTTTGGTTTTAAAAGTATAATTATTTTTAAATGACCGCGGAGTTATAATAACGATTGGTTGGCAAAGAGACCGGGATCAGATATGGACATACTCTCTGTCGATACCGAAAACCACTTTGACTAACCGTGTACGCGGTGGAGATTCTAGAATGAAGTAGGTTGGTGGCGGCATTTCCTGCAAGGTAAATACGTGGACCCGACTCCCGTGAGTTGGCGTAAGGTGGCTAAAACAGGAGCGATTCTCAGGCCAATGAGGTCATTCCTCTGATCGAACGCACTCCTTTGATACTATACTCTGACTTTGGATTGATTCGGTGGCCACTATTGATTTCTTTTATTTTGGGGGTGTTTCTTCGAGGTGGGTGGTAGCTGCGCGCTGCGCGTTTCCATCAGCCCGGATAGCAATTGGTATATCCACCCTGGCATTTCCTAGTTGTGCCGTGTCACCTACCATAGCGAGCCTTGTACGAGTTTGGTTTTCTCCCGTAGCCCGTGCGGTACCCTTTGGTGGCTTCCCGATCAGGAGGGACTATGATATTGGATGGACTACTGGGACTATTACGTGTTAAGGGGAATATTGGGTCACTCCTTAACGCTATTTTAAAGTATGTTTATTTTAAATATAGACACTATTATAATAGCGAAGTATTACTACATAGTAAATAGTTTAACGGATCCTTAGGAGATGTAAATCCCGAGCATCTCTTGAGTTACTGCACACATATTTATTTCTAAAAATTTAACTCACATAAGATCTTTTAGTTCTGACTCGAGTGTTTTGTCTTTTCAAATTCCCTCAGGTCAGTCCAAGCGTTTCAGGATTTGGAGATTTAGCTCTGGAGGACGAAGACGAAGATTTGTATTACTATTATCTATTTTATTTCACTGCACTGTATTCCGCTGCATTGATATTCTTGGTATGTGAACTCTGATGTTTAATTGTATATAGAAGAATCAAATGTTTTGTAAACAGTTTTATAAACTGTATATTTTATTATTATATTTTATCCTTCCGCTGTGAGATTCTATTTTGTTTTATTTCTTCCCTGTTTTTCTTGTTTACAACATAACAATCCGCCCTTCCGTATGGCTTGAATCGACATGTGTGTCGATTTGAAGTGTGCGAAAAGGCGGGATGTTACACAAACATATTATAGTCACTGCATAATGTATTCGAGTATACATTCAACACATTTTATCACAGAGAATAAATCATGCAACTTTTTTTTATAAATTTAAGCTTTAAAAACAGAATGTTACTCACCTGTCTGATGGCAGAGCAGTGAATTTTGAAAAAAGACTTTGCTTTATAAAACTGGAAACTTCATTTAAAAATCTTGAATTGCTTCCTTAATTTGATTAAAACTTTGCATTCTTCTAAACTGATACACCCCATAAACTTGAATGCTTTGAAAATGCAGGTTTTAGGATGTAACTGATGTTGCATGCAAGTTCTTGAGTATTGTTTTCAAAACAGAAAAGGACTGCAGGCTTTAGAGTTGCAATTTGATTTTTTTTTCTTCAGGTTAATGAAATTGAAGAGGCTACAGGGTTGAGATGATTTGCATTCCAGGTTTATATGATTTTGGTTTGTGGAGAGATTTAGATAGTTTGATTTGGTCAGAGGAAAAAATATTGGTTCTAGTTTTGGTATTTGAGGGGGTTGTAGGAATTTTTCTTTTGAACAGAAATTTTCTGTTTTAAATGTAGATTGATCAAAGAATTTAAAACTTGGTTTGAATGTTGATTTCAGAAATTTGTTTTCCATTGCTTCTTAGCTTTAGAATTTCAAAAGGAAATAAGATAGAAGAGAATGTGCTTTATAAAAACTGAAATAAAATAAAAAGAAACCAAAAACAAAAATGCCACATGTCCCCAATATTACATTTGTCATATTAGTATGTTAATTACTTAAACATGTTCTTTTAAATTTGTAAAAAGTTTACATTTGTCACCGATGTTAGTTAATTATAATTAAGTGTTAATTAGTTATTTATTTTGATGTTAATGCAAGATAAATTTATTCATATGTTTATAGATTTTAAAATGAATAAACCAAACAATATTTATAAAATTAAACTTATACAAATATTTCAAAATCAAAACAAATTAAAAACATTTATACTTTAAAATTAAAAAAAAACATTGAATTCAAGTTTCAAAATAAATTTTGAAATCTAGTTTATTTATAAATATAACTACACAATTTAAATTTTGAAGAACAATTATTTTTATTAAAAATTTATTTGTTAAAACAATGCATTATTATATATTTTAGAAATAACAATATTTAATAACCATAAATAACTATTGAAAGAAATTGTCTTCTTACTAGTAATTGTTTATTTTATCACAATATATTTAAAAGAAACTCAAAATAATCTCATTGTTATTTATTTAAATTTTAAACTTGAGTTACACATATTTTAAATCATTTAATATTTATCTTAGGTATTTAAAATCATATTTTATTTATTAAATTGATTTTTTTTAAAAAGTTTAACTTTTTAAATAAAATCATAATTTCCAATTTTACTAAAGATATTTTTTTTACAGAAAACAGGATTCATTTAAAACAATACCTATTTACAATATATACAATATTCTATATATATTATAAATATAAAACAAATTACTGGCTTTAAAAGATAAAATCTATCAATTAACTATTTATTTTATTGAATTATTAAATTAATTCAAATCTCATTACAAAGATTATCAAATCAATTTAATTTTTATTATAGATTATTAAATTGATATTGCTTTAAAATTCCGGGTCATCACATTCCTTCCCCCTTAAAAGAATTTCGTCCCCGAAATTTAAAACAAAGGTAATTTAGTAATCTATTTAAAGGATTAAATTTTAAAACACAAGCATATACCAATGATATGCTAACAACCATAGCAATCAATTCACCCAATCAAACAAATCTAATTATCTAGAAAAATTCTGAATAAAACTTTCACGAGTTTTCTCGGTAAAAATATCGGGATACTCGCTCTATAGATTCCAAACGATCAATATTATTAAAATATAGAGCTCCTATTCATCTATATCTACAGAACTAGACAGCATATCAGACTACAGACGAGTCTAACTCAACAACAAAACTCCATAACTGCTGGTTCTAAAACCAGGGATAGACCATACACGTACTCCCTCAGAGATACGTGAAAATCATTGAATTCCAGTTATCCAAACTGACAATTCAATTCTAAAAACCAAATACTGATCCAACCAAAACACAGAGAAGAGATCCAAACATCACTGAGCTAGCCTCCCAGACTTATTCAAAACTTATAGCTCCTGAATCAGAGAAAACTCCAAAAATAACGAAGTCTCCAACTTTGAATTCCAAATTTCTCCGCCCCTTACCCAAAAAAGTCTTCAGACAATCCTGGGCTGCCAACATCCAAACTGATCAGCTTCACCCTTGCTGATTCCTTTAGAAACAAGCAGAATCATAAACAACCCAACATAATGATCTCCTCAAGATCAATCCAAACAAAAACACAATTCACTCCATAACCAGCAGAAGACCACAAACTTCTCCCAATCCGGAAAAGACTATCAGAAACACTTCCAAATTGCTTCCGCTGCACAACTCTGATCCGAAGTAGATAATAAAATGCAGACGAAGAACACAAGTACCAACTGGACATCACCTCCGGAAATATGGTTCTACAGATCCATAAAGAAAACTTAGAAATTCCTCCGAACACTGAGTTACTTCATCAAACTCCATCTCTAGGAATCATCCTTCAGCAAAACAGATCCACCGGTTCCACTCCTAGAATACTAGTCGATAAGAAAACTCAATCTCCAGATGCCGACAAACCTCCGTCTTCTCAGAAGACATCCAGAAAAATCTTCAACAATCCAAGAGAATATTCAAACAATCGCAAGTCACTTTTGCGATCAATCCAGATAGATTTCCAAAGAAAACTGTTCTCTCTTTACCCAACAGAACAGCTTACACTGGTCTAGTCAATCCATTGAAGAAACGGATTCACTCTGCAGCTTCTAAACTCCATCTTCAGAAAGACTACTCAGCTAAGACCTCCCTGTCGGCACACAGAACATTCCGAGCTGCACTGCTGACACTAATGCCAAACTTCTTGATCCAAAGCTCTTCGAGAAACTTGGACTTCAAAACAGACAGAAACACCACAACATCGAAGCAGACTCACTTCCAAAACTTGTTCCAAAGAAAACATCTTCGGAAACAATCCATAGTCACTGCATCTCATCACGCAGTTACAGCTTCCTGAAGTACCAAAATACCATCACTTGCTCCAGCTCAACTGACAGAGCCAAACTTTACTCACCTAACTCTGCACTTCAAAGATGTCTTCAAACCTTAACCGGTTTCCTTCAGTGATCGATGAAATACTTCAACACAACAAAACTTATTCGAGACGGTATTAGGTCTACAGTCTCGACAGATACACTTCCAATCTCAACATCAGACTCCAATCAATGGTAGTAATCGTGTTACAAACACTACTACCTTATCTACCTTTATAGCCTATATTGGATAACCCGAACAGGTAACCCAACAGATAGGTAGAAATAGATAAATATATATAAATATATATATATAATTACAAATACGCTCTCTCAAGAAAGACACCACTCCAGAGCCTAGGTGTTCACTCAACCTAATGCTCTGATACCACTGTAACAACCCAACTTCCAAACTCCACGAAGTCGCATCGCTAATAAGAAAGAAAGGGATAGAAAAGAGAAAGAAAGAGAAGAAGAAGAAACAACACATCAGAATCTAAACAGCGGAACGAATAAATTATATTAATAACATAAAATATTACATAGTTTGTAACCACTATCAGAGTACACAGATATACAACACATACTAGACAGTTATAAACACCTGTCTAGTATTTACAAACATAATACAACTCAGAGACAACACAGAACAGACAGCGGAATACTAATATCTAACGCAGAAGCCTCCTACTCCATTTCTCCTCCAATATTCGTCAAAGCTAACCTGAATCCCTTGGCTACTCGTAAAAATTTATGTACCCAAGAGTTTATGAAAACAAAAGATAAACTCCGGGTCGGACATGAGTCTGGTGTGAGTAACAGGTTAAAGTTTCTTAACTTTCAAAAACCTTTTGAAAAGAAAGGTATCACGTAAGACTTCCCAGACATAAACATGGAAAAGTTTTTACCTTACGCTAACCAAAACATTTGATAGGAAATCCAGTGATATTATAATAGGTCTAGGGTTTTCAAGTAAATATGAAATAGCCGAAATCGTTACATCTATTAAATTCCAGCTACTAGCCACAAAAGTGGGTAATACAATCAAAACCGTTGGCACTTATTGGATTTTGGATTCCATACAATGACAGGGCTACTGGGGTACCGCCCGTCACAGTACGTGGCCTAGATCAACGTACCGAGGAGTACTCCCACTCCCCTGCAACACAAGGCCGGACCCATTCCTTACTGAATTGTTCTGAACAAGACAACCTCGCAGTTGGTGCGCATATCCAACTGCCCACTAAGCCGAATATAAAAGGGACCTCTAGACAGGGATCAATCTTGCTCTCCAATCGGTGCTACCCACGAAGCCTTGCTGCACCTCCCCTGTTTTAGCCATTCCCGGTTGATGAGGCTTGAGGCTACGATTACCTTTATAGGACACATCACTTAGAATGCTCATCGTCCACCTGACGATGTTCTGAAAGCATTCAATCCATACAAGTTCGTTCTGGGTTCGAACGAAACCGAAGGCATTATCTCGTTATACTCATTACGGAATCACCCACAGAGTTAACGACGATAACCCTTGCACTCTGAATCTCCATTTCGAATCTATAAGTACTATTCTGTCAAACTCATTACGGAATCACCCACAGAGTTATACTGACGTATAGCCCTTACACCTCGAGTCTTCACTCTTCACATAAGATTCACGACCTATCGTTAATTTGGATCGATGTGGATTTCGGATATCCAAATATGAAAACCCGATCACGGTTCATCGAAATCCAAAGCGTGTCTTTTATGTCCAAGTTGTTTTAGAGTTTAAAACAATTCAATTATATCTTATATACACACAGATAGATAATTAATAGATTCACAACAGATAATTATCATTATCAAACCACAGATAACCCACATTATCACTATTAAAAGATAATCCATATCAATATCACAATGCAACCAATGCATCCATATCAATCAACATTACTAATCTCATCTCTGAGGTTCAAACCATTCAAAGTATCAATATCAACCATCTATAAGCAATGACTTATAATCATACCATCTATAATCAATTTAAAATGAATTAAATTAATTACAACATCTTTAATTAATTTAAATTGAATTAAATTAATTACTTACACAATATAAATCTTGCTTACATTAATTAATTACAAATTAATTAATTGATTAACCTCTACTTTATCATGTTAATTAATCAATCCTGATTAATTACACCTTATTTAATTTCAAAAAATTAATTACCCTAAACTAAATACAGTAATTAACCTTTAATTACCTCATTAATTAACTAACTATAATTAATTATATTTAAACTTAATTAATTACAATTAATAAATTATATATTATCATTTATTTTTGATTAATTAATTTTAACTAATCAATCTTAATCACATCATTAATTATATTAATTAATGACTCCTAATTATATTTAATTAATTACTCAATTAAATTAATTGCTTTCAGTAATTAATCTCACTTAAACCATAACTATTAATATCCTTTGATTAATCTCAATCTGTAATTAACTACCCTTAATTACTTATCAAATTAAATGATTTCTTAATTAATTCTGAATTAATTCCTTGATTAATTATACAAAATAATTTAATCCAAAATTACTTCTCAATTCCAACACTATTCTCTAATTACATCCAGTAATTACCTTTAATTACTTCATTGAGTAATCCCATTATTACATAAAGTAATTATTATCAAATCAAATGTTTAGAATTAATTAAGCTTAATTAATTAATTTAAACCAACCTTAATAAACTCCATTAATTACATTAAGTAATTAGTGTCTTAATTACTTTTATTTAAGTAATTAAACTTAAATAAATTTTACAATTTATTAATTAATCAATCTAATTAATTATTAAAAATTAATCATATTAATTAATTATTAAATAAACCTTAGTTAATGACCATCATTAACTATTATTAATTCTTTAATTACTTCTTAATTATCTCTAATTTAAATTAATCCAAATTATTAATTAAATAAATTAAATAAATAAGTTATTCCTTAATTATCCAGTTTATTTAATTATATTTAATATCTTAATAATTTCTAAGATAACCCATTCCTTATTTATAATTAAGGTGTACTTAGAACATTTAAATTCAAATTTCATTCTGAATCAAAAATTCAAAATGATATTTATTATAGCGTTATCAAATTTTAAATTCCATTTATTCTTTCCAAATTAAATGTAAATCACATTTATTACTTAAAATAAAACTTATACAAGATAAGTCTTAATTTAATTAAAAATTAAGTATAAAATACATTGCCATTTAAAATTTCAACTTCAAGTTAATTGTAACGACCCGTATTTTACGTGTCGATAAATCGTAAAATTTACAGGTCGTTAGTGTTGTTTGTCTTATCCCTAGCCTAAGTCGTATGGGAGGTTAACTCGTGTAGGCAACTTGAGCTTAGGTCGTGTGAGAGTTAGGTCGAGTAGAGCGACCTATGGGTTTGGACGAGTTAGCGTGTTAGGGGATTGAGTCGCGAACGACTCATGGGATGAGTCGTGACCGACCTATAGGATAGTTGCCGAGTTAAGAAGTTGGCGAGTTAAGGGTATGGCCGACTTAAGGAGTTAGCGACTTAGGGGCTGGGAAGAGCTAACAAGTTAGCGGGTTAGTGAGGATAGCGTGCTGGCGAGTTAGTGGAGTTAACGACCTAAGGGGGTTAGGTCGTATGGTTGTTAGGTCGGAGGCATTTTGGAGCGACCTAAGAGTGTTGGGTCGATTTGAGTTAAGTCGCATGAGCGACTTAGAGTTAGGGTTGTTGTTTTGGTTAGGTCGGCTCGTGCTTGAGTCGTGTGTGTTAAACCGCGTATGTAGATAAGTCGCGTGGGAGACTTCGTGTTAAGTCGGTTGAGCGACTTAGTGTTAAGTCGCGTGGGTTACTAGGTCGCTAAGGATGTGTGAACGACTTACGAGTTAGGTCGCTATGTCGCAAGCGACTTAAGGATCCGAACGAGTTAAGTCGTAGGACCTGATGAGTCGAAGGACGTAAGGTCGGTTGAGTCATGTGTGTCTTAGGTCGTAAGTCGTTAGGGGCGGCATGGTTTTAGGTCGGCATAGAAATAGGTCGGCACTGACTTAAGTTAGGTCGGGGATCTTTAGGTCGGCAACGACTTAAAACCGAGCACGCGAGTTAAGGGCCAGGTGACCTAAGGGGGTGATCTGCCTATAAATAGAGGGCTTTGGCTCACTTTTTGGCACCGGTTTTTGAAGCGACGAAGTGCTGCCATTTTGGGAACTCGACCACAACATTTCTTCATCTTCTTTTATCCATTCCAATCTAGTTCTAACATCCATCCAAGATCGAAGATCGAGATCGAAGATTCAAGGACCAAAGTTGAAGATCTTCATCCGTTGAAGCGAGATTTCATCGTTTCAAGCGGGATTTCGACGAATCAAGCTTGGATCTTCGCTGTCCAGATCTGAAGTGATTAGTTTTTGAAGTGTTTGAGTGATTCGGTGAGTGGTAGTTATCTCTCACGCGGACCCAAAGGAGTGTATTGGATTGATGGTTTGTTGGAGTGTTGTAGATAGTGATTTTATGCATTCTTCCTTAGATCCAAGTGTAGATCCATTACTTATGAAGATGTTTACCTTTGCAAGTTCATTTATCTAATTGTAGAGGCAAAACCCATGATTTATATTTGTTAGATCTATGCCAAAAACCCATGATTCATGTATGTTACATCTATGCTCATTTATTTACGAAATTGCCATTTTAGTTATAAATGCCTATTTAGATCTTGATTGACTACTTATTTGTTTGGATTAATGTTTGCCTTGTTTGATTGTTGTGAATGAGTTATCTAGTTGATAGATTTGGACAAGTATGGTCAAAGACGATTCAAAAGCTATGGAAGAAGGCTCTTGAATGGTGAAAGCTGCTTAAGACATATGTAGTGGATGTTGAAGCTCATATGTATGGATTGGATGATGTTGAGATGGAACTTTGCCATGATGCGATGGGGCAAACCATGTTGTTGAATTGAGACTTTGCTATGGTGTGATAAAGCGAAGTATGATGTGATGTAGACTTGGCGTAATCCAGGCAGGGATCATTCCAAGCATATTGATAACTCGAGGGATGGTTCGAGTTGGTTGATAATGGATTGCTCGAGAGGTAGCTTGAGTTAGTATGAGAATAGTCGTCGAGGAGGATGACTAGGAGGCTTGGATCTCATCGTTGTTGAAGGTTCTAGCATGATCAAAAGCAAGAGTACATGGGGCGCCCATAACGACTACAGGTAGGTAGTCGGGACACCCAAAAGACTACAGGCAGGTAGTTGAGTACTCTGGGCAGAGTAGGTAAGTCCTAGGCACGGGTCACGATGACGTGCGGAGCTATGTCTAGAATCGGGGTTACCATTAGCCCTTGACAGGTGGTCATTCAATTAACGGTGAAATCAAGGCAATGATAACAGTGATAGCCAGAGTCATGGATGTTTGGATGTTTGGTTGTATCATCATTCAGTCTCAAGAGCGGTATTTTCTGGGTGCTTATCTGATCTTGGTTTAGGCCTTGGGGGTTTGTATTTGGAAAACATCGTCCTTGACTCGAGTGATTATTGCTTTACCTTAATTGTCTTCTATGTTATGCTTGTTTCTCTTTAGTGTGTGTCTGGGGGCTATCACTGTAGAAAGAGGTGGAGTGGGATGGTTTGGTTCCTATTCCTTTTATCCCATATGCTCTTTTGGTATGTTTGATAGTTGATTTACTGCTCACTAAGACTTTGTCTGACTCAAGGTTTTATGTCTCCTCTTATTACCTTGGGCTGTTCATCCATGTTGGGATGGGCAGACCAGGTAGCAGGTGACAGGTGCTGTTCTTGGAGATCTACGCTGATGATGATGAAGACGAGTAGGAGGCTTTTGCATATTATTTCATATTATGTACTAGGTGTTCCGCTGCTGTATTTGGTTTGAGTGATATGTAGTGAGGCTTTGATGTACGGATGATTCATATGTTTGTACAAAGCTATTATGATGCTTACATGATGATGTTCTGTTCTATGGAGCTTCACTATATTATAGTTCTCTATTGTATTTTATCCATGCGCTGTGAGTTGTACGATAGAGGTTCCGCTGTTTTAATTTATTTTGACTATCGTCCATGGCTTCCTGGCACACCTTTCAGCGCACTATTCTCTTGTTTTGGTGCCGGGGTCATGGGCGGTCCTCACATTTGGTATCAGAGCTTTGGTTAATCGATTTTAGCCAACGCTCGCTGACGTAACTACGTATGAGAGACGTAATTGTATTTTGATGGATGATTACTATATATAATATAGTAGTTTAGATGGATTTGAACTCCTTATGCAGTTGTTTCTCAAAGGTGTTCTAATCATTTCTTTTCGTAGATACTAAAAATGAGTCGAAGAGGGAGACCAGCTGCAAGGGAAGGCCGTGCTACTGAAGGAGCTGTTGATTATGGAACTATGTTCGAAGCAATGATGACTTCGATCATGAGGAGGATACCGGCTTCAGGATCATCAGTGGATGTGGGAGTTCAAGTCCAAGCTCCAAGACCGGTGGATTTTGCTAAGCTTTGCAAGGATTATACTTCTCTTGGAGGAAAGGTTTTCTTGGGAACGGAATCGACTATTGAAGTGCAAAGATGGATAGATGCATGTCGAAGGATCTTTGGTGACTTAGGGATTGAGGATGCAACTAAGAGGAAGCTTGCATCGAGACAGCTTCAGGGAAGAGCTCATGATTGGTGGAATTCTATCACCATCGATACTCCAGAAGAAGAGATTACTTGGGAGCAATTCCAAGTCAGATTTGAGGCTAAGTTCATCTCTACGGCGCAGAAATCTGTTTTGTTTAAGAGGTTTGTGGAGCTCAAGCAAGGTGGGAGATCGGTTCTTGAGTATGTGTCTGAGTTTGAGGCTTTGTCCAAGTATGCCAGATCGTATATTGATTCTCCCTACCAGAAGAACGAGAAGTTTGTGACCGGATTGGACGCTTATCTTGGAAGGCAGTTGGTGGATCATTTGGACGATCCGTTTGAGAAGCTTGTGGAGAAAGCTCTCAGGCACGAGAGTTTGTTTCCTAAGGAAGTATCTGTTGTTGCTGTAACCAAGGAAGGATCTAAACCACAGCAGAATGGGAACAGGAAGAGGAAGCAGCAGCAGCAGCATCAGAGGGGTAAGGATGGCCAGAAGAAGCCAAAGGGCGAAGTGACCTGCTATAACTGCCAGCAGAAGGGCCATTTCTCTAGAGATTGTAAGAATCCCAAGGTACCGGGAAAGTGTTACAACTGTGATAAGCTGGGACATATCAAGAAGGATTGCCCAGAACCTAGGAAAGACAGGCAGATTGTGAAAGCTTATGCTTTGGGGGCTGTTCCATCGTCTTCGAAAGCTCCTACTGCTGAAGAGAAGGGGAAGAGTGTGGTGGTTCAAGGTACTCTTTCTATTTGTGGTGTTCCAGTTAGAGTGTTGTTTGATACTGGAGCGTCGCATTCTTTTGTCTGTGATGATTTGGTAGGCCGGTTAGGTTTGAAACCGGATATGGTTGATAGGCCATTGGTTGTGACTAATCCAGTTGGGGGTTCGTCTTGTTTGTGTATGTTATGCCGTGGCCTAGTTGTGTCGAGTCATGATTGCTCGTTTGTTTGTGATTGTTTTGTTCTGAACTTTGTGGGGTTCGGAATTATTTTGGGTATGGACTGGCTTAGGAAGTATGCGGCAAGGGTTGATTGTGAGAGGCTTGAGGTGACAGTCGGGAATGTGGAAGGGCAAAAGGTTGTGATACGATGTAAGCATGAGGAGGGTGTCTTCATGAGCTTCATGTATTCGCTGGTTGTTCCACGGGATGGACTGTCATCGGTGCCTATTGTGAATGGATTTGAGGATGTCTTTGACGAAGTCAAAGGGATACCGCCGCATAGGGAGATCGAGTTTCGTATCGATCTAGTTGAGGGAGCCAGACCTGTTGTGATGCCTCTTAGGCGGATGGCGCCTAGGGAGCAGCTAGAGTTGAAGGTGCAAGTTGATGACCTTTTGCAGAAAGGATTCATTCGGCGTAGTGTATCCGAATGGGGTGCAACAGTTGTGTTCGCAACCAAAGCGGATGGATCGTTGAGGTTGTGTGTCGATTATCGTGAACTGAATAAGGTGACTAAGAAGAACAAGTATCCATTGCCGAGAATAGATGACTTGTTTGATCAGCTTCACGAGGCTAAGGTGTTTTCTCAGATGGATTTGGCAACGGGATTTCACCAATTGAGAGTGGCTAAGGATAGTGTGCCAAAGACTGCTTTTAGGGCACCATCCGGGTTTTATGAGTGGCTGGTAATGCCGTTTGGATTGACCAATGCACCAGCATATTTTGTGGATCTTATGAATAGAGTGTTCAGAGATCAGTTGAATAAGTTTGTGCTTGTGTTCGTGGATGATATTTTGGTTTACTCCAGAACTGAAGAAGAACACGGGACACACTTGAGGATTGTCTTGGAAATCCTGCGGAAACATCAGCTGAAGGCTAAGTTTTCGAAGTGTCACTTCTGGAAGAGTGAAGTGAGGTTCTTAGGTCATGTTATTTCTGGAAATGGAATCGCGGTTGATTCCGCTAAGGTGGCAGCAATCCAGGATTGGGTTAGACCTAAGAATACATCCGATGTGAGAAGTTTTCTTGGATTAGCAGGATATTATCGTCGGTTTATCAAAGATTTTTCCAAGATAGCTGCACCGTTAACAGGATTGAAGAAAAAGAACCAAGTGTTCAGATGGGATAATAAGTGTGAGCAAGCTTTCGTAATCCTGAAAGAGCGGCTGACAAGTGCTCCAGTTTTGACTATTCCAAGTGGGAATGATGAGATGGTGGTTTACACCGATGCATGTGGTACTGGACTTGGAGCAGTGCTAATGCAGAAGGATAAAGTTGTTGCGTATGCTAGTCGACAATTGAAGCCGCATGAAAGGAATTATCCAACTCATGATTTGGAGTTAGCGGCGATTGTGTTTGCTTTGAAGATGTGGAGACATTATCTATTGGGAGTTCGCTTCGAGTTGTTTACAGATCATAAGTCGTTGAAGTATCTGTTCTCCCAAAAGGATTTGAATCTTCGACAGCAACGGTGGCTAGAGTTCTTAGCATCATATGATTTTGGTATAGCCTATACTCCGGGAAAAGGTAACGCAGTGGCAGATGCGTTAAGTCGAAGACATGCAGGTTTGGGAGCCATGTTTTTAGAATGGAAGAGTCTCGAGTATTTGGCTGGATTTGACTTCAGGCCTGGATGTGAATTGGAACCTAAAATTTTGGCAAACTTATCAATAAGACCTACTCTTGTGGAAAGGATTGGCGAGAGCCAAAAGAGAGATGATAAGCTTGTCAAGATTATCTGTGATTTGGAATCTGGATTAGACACAGAGAAGGATAAAGGATTCGAGGTCTATCGAGAGGGTTGGCTTCGGAAGCAAGGACGATTAGTTGTTCCCGATATAGATAGATTGAGAGATGAAGTTCTGAGGGAAAGTCATCACTCGAAGTTGACAATTCATCCAGGTGGAAATAAGATGTATCGGGATATGAAGAGAACTTACTACTGGGAAGGCATGAAGAAGGATGTTGGAAATTTTATTTCCAAGTGTATGAACTGCCAGTTGGTGAAAGCTGAGCAGAAGAAGCCCAGTGGGTTACTTCAGCCATTAGAGGTTCCTACATGGAAGTGAGAGCAAGTGTCGATGGATTTTATCGATGGTCTACCTAGAACTAGGGCAGGGAATGAAGGGATTTGGGTCGTCATAGATCGTTTGACTAAGAGTGCAAGATTCATTCATGTTCGATCGACTAGGACTGCATCGAAGTTGGCTGAGCTTTATGTTAAGTGGATAGTTCGACTCCATGGTATTCCGAAGAGTATAGTGAGCGATCGAGACCCATTGTTCACTAGTGGATTTTGGAAGAGCTTCCAGGAAGTTTTGGGAACTAAGTTGTGTTTGAGTACAGCTTATCATCCCCAAACAGATGGTCAGATCGAGAGAGTCAACCGAGTTTTGGAAGATCTTCTCAGAGCATGTGTTTTGGACTTCGGAGGATCATGGGAAGATCACCTTCCTTTGGTGGAATTTGCGTATAATAACAGTTATCAGTCAAGTATTGGTATGGCACCATATGAGGCATTGTATGGAAGACCGTGTAACTCTCCGACATGTTGGTTAGAAACTGGAGAAAAGCTGATACTTGGGCCAGAGATGATTCGACAGACTTCGAATTGTATAGATATCATTCGGCAACGAATGAAGGCAGCCCAAGATCGTCAGAAAATTTATGCCGATAATCGTCGTAAGGATTTGGAGTTCGACGTAGGTGATATGGTTTTTGTGAAGATTTCTCCATTGAAGAGTGTTATCAGATTCGGGAAGAAAGGGAAATTGACTCCGAGATTTGTTGGACCATTCTCGATTATCGAGCGAATTGGAAAGCTCGCTTATAGATTGAAGTTACCGGAAAAGATGGTGGGAGTGCACAATGTTTTTCATGTATCTTATCTACGGAAGTATGTGCACGACCCAAGTACTGTGGTTCCTACTGATAGCTGTGAAGATTTAGAGGTTGATCCAGTTGTTAGAAGACCCCGTAGGCCGCTTCGTGTTGTTGAAGCTAACACGAAACAACTTAGGAGGAAGACGATTACGTTGCTCAAGGTACAATGGAGTGATGATGTTAACGACTGTACGTGGGAGGAGGAAGAGAGGATGAAGGCAGCACATCCTGAACTCTTCGAGGTATGGCCCTAAGGTGTCATGACATCTCATGAATTTGTACTTTGTTCTAATCTTAGAATTCTGCATGCTAGGCTAGAATTGGATGCATGGTTTGTTGATTGTTATGGATGGTAGGCATGCAGAATAGCTTTGATTGCTGTTGTTTGTTTGGAATTTCGGGGGCGAAATT
Organism: Allium cepa; assembly: GCA_030765085.1. Taxonomy (NCBI): domain Eukaryota; kingdom Viridiplantae; phylum Streptophyta; class Magnoliopsida; order Asparagales; family Amaryllidaceae; genus Allium; species Allium cepa. The sequence goes on from CM060939.1 coordinate 325,559,308, forward strand.
CCTAAGGGGGAGAGAATGTAACGACGCATATTTTACGTGTCGATAAATCGTAAAATTTACAGGTCGTTAGTGTTGTTTGTCTAATCCCTAGCCTAAGTCGTATGGGAGATTAACTCGTGTAGGCAACTTGAGCTTAGGTCGTGTGAGAGTTAGGTCGAGTAGAGCGACCTATGGGTTTGGACGAGTTAGCGTGTTAGGGGATTGAGTCGCGAACGACTCATGGGATGAGTCGTGACCGACCTATAGGATAGTTGCCGAGTTAAGAAGTTGGCGAGTTAAGGGTATGGCCGACTTAAGGAGTTAGCGACTTAGGGGCTGGGACGAGCTAACAAGTTAGCGGGTTAGTGAGGATAGCGTGCTGGCGAGTTAGTGGAGTTAACGACCTAAGGGGGTTAGGTCGTATGGTTGTTAGGTCGGAGGCATTTTGGAGCGACCTAAGAGTGTTGGGTCGATTTGAGTTAAGTCGCATGAGCAACTTAGAGTTAGGGTTGTTGTTTTGGTTAGGTCGGCTCGTGCTTGGTCGTGTGTGTTAAACCGCGTATGTAGATAAGTCGCGTGGGAGACTTCGTGTTAAGTCGGTTGAGCGACTTAGTGTTAAGTCGCGTGGGTTACTAGGTCGCTAAGGATGTGTGAACGACTTACGAGTTAGGTCGCTATGTCGCAAGCGACTTAAGGATCCGAACGAGTTAAGTCGTAGGACCTGATGAGTCGAAGGACGTAAGGTCGGTTGAGTCATGTGTGTCTTAGGTCGTAAGTCGTTAGGGGCGGCATGGTTTTAGGTCGGCATAGAAATAGGTCGGCACCGACTTAAGTTAGGTCGGGGATCTTTAGGTCGGCAACGACTTAAAACCGAGCACGCGAGTTAAGGGCCAGGTGACCTAAGGGGGTGATCTGCCTATAAATAGAGGGCTTTGGCTCACTTTTTGGCACCGGTTTTTGAAGCGAAGAAGTGCTGCCATTTTGGGAACTCGACCACAACATTTCTTCATCTTCTTTTATCCATTCCAACCTAGTTCTAACATCCATCCAAGATCGAAGATCGAGATCAAAGATTCAAGGACCAAAGTTGAAGATCTTCATCCGTTGAAGCGAGATTTCATCGTTTCAAGCGGGATTTCGACGAATCAAGCTTGGATCTTCGCTGTCCAGATCTGAAGTGATTAGTTTTTGAAGTGTTTGAGTGATTCGGTGAGTGGTAGTTATCTCTCACGCGGACCCAAAGGAGCGTATTGGATTGATGGTTTGTTGGAGTGTTGTAGATAGTGATTTTATGCATTCTTCCTTAGATCCAAGTGTAGATCCATTACTTATGAAGATGTTTACCTTTGCAAGTTCATTTATCTAATTGTAGAGGCAAAACCCATGATTTATATTTGTTAGATCTATGCCAAAAACCCATGATTCATGTATGTTAGATCTATGCTCATTTATTTACGAAATTGCCATTTTAGTTATAAATGCCTATTTAGATCTTGATTGACTACTTATTTGTTTGGATTAATGTTTGCCTTGTTTGATTGTTGTGAATGAGTTATCTAGTTGATAGATTTGGACAAGTATGGTCAAAGACGATTCAAAAGCTACGGAAGAAGGCTCTTGAATGGTGAAAGCTGCTTAAGACATATGTAGTGGATGTTGAAGCTCATATGTATGGATTGGATGATGTTGAGATGGAACTTTGCCATGATGCGATGGGGCAAACCATGTTGTTGAATTGAGACTTTGCTATGGTGTGATAAAGCGAAGTATGATGTGATGTAGACTTGGCGTAATCCAGGCAGGGATCATTCCAAGCATATTGATAACTCGAGGGATGGTTCGAGTTGGTTGATAATGGATTGCTCGAGAGGTAGCTTGAGTTAGTATGAGAATAGTCGTCGAGGAGGATGACTAGGAGGCTTGGATCTCATCGTTGTTGAAGGTTCTAGCATGCTCAAAAGCAAGAGTACATGGGGCGCCCATAACGACTACAGGTAGGTAGTCGGGACACCCAAAAGACTACAGGTAGGTAGTTGAGTACTCTGGGTAGAGTAGGTAAGTCATAGGCACGGGTCACGATGACGTGCGGAGCTATGTCTAGAATCGGGGTTACCATTAGCCCTTGACAGGTGGTCATTCAATTAACGGTGAAATCAAGGCAATGATAACAGTGATAGCCAGAGTCATGGATGTTTGGATGTTTGGTTGTATCATCATTCAGTCTCAAGAGCGGTATTTTCTGGGTGCTTATCTGATCTTGGTTTAGGCCTTGGGGGTTTGTATTTGGAAAACATCGTCCTTGACTCGAGTGATTATTGCTTTACCTTAATTGTCTGCTATGTTATGCTTGTTTCTCTTTAGTGTGTGTCTGGGGGCTATCACTGTAGAAAGAGGTGGAGTGGGATGGTTTGGTTCCTATTCCTTTTATCCCATATGCTCTTTTGGTATGTTTGATAGTTGATTTACTGCTCACTAAGACTTTGTCTGACTCAAGGTTTTATGTCTCCTCTTATTACCTTGGGCTGTTCATCCATGTTGGGATGGGCAGACCAGGTAGCAGGTGACAGGTGCTGTTCTTGGAGATCTACGCTGATGATGATGAAGACGAGTAGGAGGCTTTTGCATATTATTTCATATTATGTACTAGGTGTTCCGCTGCTGTATTTGGTTTGAGTGATATGTAGTGAGGCTTTGATGTACGGATGATTCATATGTTTGTACAAAGCTATTATGATGCTTATATGATGATGTTCTGTTCTATGGAGCTTCACTATATTATAGTTCTCTATTGTATTTTATCCATGCGCTGTGAGTTGTACGATAGAGGTTCCGCTGTTTTAATTTATTTTGACTATCGTCCATGGCTTCCTGGCACACCTTTCAGCGCACTATTCTCTTGTTTTGGTGCGGGGGTCATGGGCGGTCCTCACATTAATAATCATTTAACTTCCTTATAAACCATTTATAATGATTTCATTTAAAAAGAAAAATCAAATTAAATGTTTGAAAAAATATTTACTTCTAATAAAAAATTTAGAATTTAACTTTTTTGGAAACATTTAAAATTTTTAAACTTATTTAAATATCCAGTTTTTAAATTCAATACACTTGAATTCATTCCTTGAATTAAAGCTTGAATTAAACTTTTTGAATTAAACCTTGATTTCAAAATCCTTTGTTTTAAAAATACAAATTATTTTCTTAAAACCTCAAGATTCAAAAACCTTAAGAACACTGAACTTATATTTAAATTCAAAATGTAGTTTTGAATTATGATTCAGATTCAAAATGATATTTAATCTTACAGAAAACTGCAGGTTTTATATTTTTATTTTTTATTAAAAAAACTGAAAACCCTTTTTAAAATTTTAAAAACTTATAGGATTTCAAACTTCTTTAAAACCAAACTCTTCTGCAGATTTGCACTTATTCAAATCTTATCACAACTACTGAAATTTATTTTAAATTTGATTTAGATTTTAAAACTGCAGACAGTTTCTACAGGAAACTGTAATATTACAATTACCCGAGCCCACCTCAAAATGCTTCGAGTCAGTCAGGCCATTTGTTCGAGCAAACATCCAAAAATCTCGAGTAAAACTCGAGTCAAAAACACTACCAAACCCAGAAAACATCAGAAGTTAAAATTTGCACGGTGCACATGCACCGTGCCTCCAGCAATCACCAGCCACCTCCGGTGGCTTCCCTACGCTGGCGACAACCCTACGACCCTTCACGACCATCAATTATTCCCTCCTCAACTCGTAATCAAACTCAAGCTAGAATTCCCAACCTGGAACCAGAAAACTAAGACCAAACCCAACCTGTCAATCCTCTTTCCACGGTGCTCCGACCATCGAAGGCCTTCCATCTCCGGAAACAGTTTCACCTATACCTCAGCAATTTTCCCCCAAAAGCCCAATACACTCGGTCTCCTCTGAAGGTAGTATTGACCACAACAAAATGTTCAAACAAAAATAGCGTTCTTCCTGAATTTACATCACCGCAACCACCACGTTGAATTGCAACACCCTCAAATATTTTTCCAGATATCAGCGACAACTCCTCCATCTCCCAGATGAATCCTGACATTTTCCTAGATCACACAAAAACCCAAATTTCCCCTATACAGTTCAACACAGGATAGCACCATAACCCCTCCACTAAAAATCCTAATTTTTGTTTCAAAAATCAAGTTTTGATCTAGCCATTTGATTCTTAATACTGAATTCATAATTTGTTCAATATAAATTTCCACATTTTTAAACTTGATTCATCACACTCTGGGTTACAGAGATGTTTACAGGTTATTTTAACTTAACTAAAATTTTTAAACTAAAACCTATCTTAAACAAATAAGTTTGATTAAATCTAAATTGAATCAGAGGTGTAAATTTATATGTTTGAATTATAAAGCAAGAACCTGAACACATGATCTATATAAAATCAAAGCATATCCTTTAGGAATCACAAACATATTATAGTCATTGCATAATGTATTCAAGTATACATTCAACACATTTTATCACAGAGAATAAATCATGAAACTTTTTTTATAAATTTAAGCTTTAAAAACAGAATGTTATTCACCTGTCTGATGGCAGAGCAATGAATTTTGAAAAAAGACTTTGCTTTATAAAACTGGAAACTTCATTTAAAAATCTTGAATTGCTTCCTTAATTTGATTAAAACTTTGCACTCTTCTAAACTGATATGCCCCATAAACTTGAATGCTTTGAAAATGCAGGTTTTAAGATGTAACTGATATTGCATGCAAGTTCTTGAGTATTGTTCTCAAAACAGAAAAGGACTGCAGGCTTTAAAGTTGCTATTTGATTTTTTTTTTCTTCAGGTTAATGAAATTGAAGAGGCTACAGGTTTGCGATGATTTGCATTCCAGGTTTATATGATTTTGGTTTGTGGAGAGATTTAGATAGTTTGATTTGGTCAGAGGAAAAAATATTGGTTTTAGTTTTGGTATTTGAGGGGGTTGCAGGAATTTTTCTTTTGAATAGAAATTTTCTGTTTTAAATGTAGATTGATCAAAGAATTTAAAACTTGGTTTGAATGTTGATTTCAGAAATTTGTTTTCCATTGCTTCTTAGCTTTAGAATTTCAAAAAGAAATAAGATAGAAGATAATGTGCTTTATAAAAACTGAAATAAAATAAAAGGAAACCAAAAACAAAAATGCCACATGTCCCTAATATTACATTTGTCATATTAGTATGTTAATTACTTAACACATGTTCTTTTAAATTTGTAAAAAGTTTACATTTGTCACCAATGTTAGTTAATTATAATTAAGTGTTAATTAGTTATTTATTTAGATGTTAATACAAGATAAATTTATTCATATGTTTATAGATTTTAAAATGAATAAATCAAACTATATTTATAAAATTAAACTTACACAAATATTTCAAAATCAAAAAAAAAAATTAAAAACATTTATACTTTAAAATTTAAAAAAAAACTTTGAATTCAAGTTTCAAAGTAAATAATGAAATCTAGTTTATTTACAAATATAACCACACAATTTAAATTTTTGAAGAACAATTATTTTTATTAAAAATTTATTTGTTAAAACAATGCATTATTATATTTTTAGAAATAACAATATTTAATAACCATAAATAACTATTAGAAGAAATTGTCTTCTTATTAGTAATTATTTATTTTATCACATTATATTTAAAAGAAACTCAAAATAATCTCATTGTTATTTATTTAAATTTTAAACTTGAGTTACACATATTTTAAATCATTTAATATTTATCTTAGGTATTTAAAATTTTATTTTATTTATTAAATGGCTTTTTTTAAAAAGTTTAACTTTTTAAATAAAATCATAATTTCCAATTTTACTAAAGATAATTTTTTCATAGAAAACAGGATTCATTTAAAACAATACCTATTTACAATATATACAATATTCTATATATATTATAAATATAAAACAAATTATTGGGTTTAAAAGATAAAATCTATCAATTAACTATTTATTTTATTGAATTATTAAATTAATTCAAATCTCATTACAAAGATTATCAAATCAATTTAATTTTTATTACAGAATATTAAATTGATATTGCTTTAAAATTCCGGGTCATCACATCATCAGTTTGGTTGCTATGGACATATGATTGATTCCTTTGTCACATATGATGGTTATGTTGTTTGTTTGCATGTGACTATTATTATATTATGTTGATTTGTTTGTTATTAATTGAAGCAACTTAAATATATATCTTTTCACGTATTATTAACTTCTTTGGATTTTACAAGTGAAGTACAAGTTTTTGGAAATAATAGGTACTGCTTTTGGTTTCATAAATTAAGCGTTCTTTTCCTGACTAATAGGTATAATTTTGGATTACAGGTTTCCAGCAATATTATATTGTTTCCCATGGTTTGGGATGTTTATTTTTTTATATGACATATACATATGATGATTATAGATATTATTATTTCTCCGCGACCTCTCCGTATAAAGTAGACTCTGCCGAAATTTTTCTTAAATTTTAGACTTAGAAATTTTGTAGAAAGTGAAATATTTTCAAACTTTGGTAGACTTGAATATGAAGAATTATTTGTAATTAATTGTATATTCTATTTAAATTAATTAGTTATGAAAATTATTTGTTTATAAATTGAATACTTTGAATAAAATATAATGATTCCTTATTTTCTCCTTTTCCTAGTTTCCTCTTTTTCCCTTTTCGAGGACGAAAAGTTTTGCGTAGGGGAGAGTGTAACGACCCATAATTTTCGATTATTAAAATATTAATTAATTAATATTTTATAATTTTATATTGAAATAAAACTAAAAAAATTTGATGTTACAAGGAGAAGAATAACTAGAATGTAATGTTAGTAATGCTAATATAAGGTAATTGCTAACTATTTTAATCTAATTTTCAATTAATTGAAGTGACTTTAAGGTTATAATTAGTTATAACTAAAAATAAGGAAATACATTGAACGTTGAAATTATATGTAATCGGTTAGAATTGGCTAATATTGAATATGAAATCAGTGGTGTTGTCTGAACGCTACTGATAAATATTTAAAGTAATTCCAAACTAATTGAAATACATTGTAGGTTGACTTGGTTATGATTGTAAATAATGAAATAAATTAAATGATGTAGATGGTGAACTTGTATGTAATTAATTGAAATAGGTTAATATTGAATATAAAACCTTTTTGGGTAAGCAAATTATAACCCTTGGTTGTAAAGAATAAGATAAGGGGTATGAATTATTATTATAAACGATTGTATTAACTATTTTCTCATTAATTTATCGTTTTTATATTGAATGGGTAATTAATTGAATTAAGGCAATTGAATGTTGGGTTTAATGTTGGAATTGTATGTTAGTGATTAAAATAATTGTAACGTTATTTGATGATAAGTTGAAATAAAGAAATGAATTAAATGTTATATAAAAGGGGAAATTATATGAAATTAATGGAAAATTGAGTATAATCAGGATTGTGTAAGTAGTCATAGCATTTGTTGTGAATAATAATCTTGTAAATGCGATTAAGTAAGTAAAAGGTAACATTTGTCATTCATCACCTATTTATTTAATCCATTGAAATTAAATTGAAAATCAATTGCAGTTAATCTAATTACCTACTACAGTTAATATGAACTAAAGTGATAAACATAGAAGATTGAGGTAATGAAATGGTAAACCAACGTTAAGTATATATATAATATGATAATTGATTGAATAATAAGATTAAAAAAACAAAATAAGTATATGTTGGAATTTAAATTAATTAATGAATTTATTGCCGTTAATTTGACTTGGAATCTTCTAATAAAAGGGAAAGAGAATTTATTTGAAATTAATGGCATTTAATGAAAGAAATGTACGTTTGTTATAATCCGTTATTGTGACGCCCCACCTCTATACCCACGTTAGCCAAGGACACTACAGGGTAATGCCGTCAACTAACACGGAGAATAAGGCTGGTTAGGAGCGACCATCTATAGCCTTGCTCTAATTATCTATTGAATACATCGACAATACACATACTAAGCAGGTCGACATACCCAATGAATACTTAAAATAAAACCATAGGTGGTTGGATCTATCAGAACAGAATATAACAAATCAAATGTAATATACATCACAGAACAGTAGATCATCATATACACATACACTGATACATAACAGAGTATACAAAATAATACATGTCGAGTGGTATAGCAAACCACAATATACAGACGAGTTCCAGATGAATACATATATCAGAGTTACAACAAAATGGGACTACACAAAAAGCTATGACAAAAAGAAACAAGCTGAATAGTCCATGCAGAAGCAAAATAGGCTAAGTCCAAAAGCACCTAACCTGAAACATCTCAGTCTGACCCGAGTATAAAATACACTGGTCAGTCTAGCTAAACAAATCAGTTAGATGAACTGGGCAACAATAAACCTGCAAGGTTACAAAGCATTGCAAATATCTCTAAAGGAGATAACACAATCATCTAACAAAAGATGAATATATAGAACAAGCCTCATATCATTGGCAACATATAGAAACAAAGGATAAGAATATCCCAAAGCAAGCCAAAAAGGCAAATAACAAATACCAATAAGGTACACAAGTTCCGCAAGGTAAATGCTACATATCATGCGGCTCAAAAAGGCCAACACCAAAGGGCGATACCTAGGGAATACACATATGAATGAAACATCAGAAAAATGCTCGAGCTCAGTACTGTCAAAACAAGGATCCATGAGCCCGAAGACTCCAAACCCAATATCACCCATGCGGCTCATAACGACCAACATCGGAAGCGATACTAAAGGGCAACCCAATATCACCCATGCGGCTCATAACGACCAACATCGGAAGCGATACTAAAGGGCAACAAACCTGAAGGCACAAACCCGAATGCACATACCCGAAGGCAACAAACCGTAGTGGTGAAGGTCAGAGACCCAGTATTGGACACCACTAACTGGCGGAATGTGTCACAACTCTCGAAGAGGAATCCGAAAAGTGTTAACGTATGTCCCATAACTACTCGTTCGTACTAAACGATTTACTATCCGTCAGCCACTTTCACACTCAAAGCAGTACAAAGTTCACCTCATATCATCGGTAAACCAAACTCGAAGGTCAGAACGATCCATCGAATAGGTCGGGAATTAATCGGAAGGATAAACGCACAGATTCATGGTCCGTTTTTTTCCCAACCATTTAATCACCCTTCCACTTCGCTCGAAGTGCGAAAGTGTGTGTTTTAAATAGAATTTATAAATTGGAGAAACGAGCTTTTAAATATGATTCGAGAGATTATTTTATAAAAACACGTGGATGAAGTCAAGAATAAATTATCAAAGCCAAAGATGCAATGACAACCACTAAAAAGCAACTTGAATCGATAAAATTTGGATAAACAATCAAAATATGCAAAAACAGGCAAAACAGGCAAAACATGAGCAGGTCGGTCGATCGGTTGCAGGGCTCGGTCGGTTGGCCAGATGCAGGAAATAAAAAAAACTCGACATGAGCAGGTCGGTCGACCGGCTACAGGGTTCGGTCGGCCGAACTACATATTCCTGCAGTTTCTGCCCTTTTTTCAATGAATTGCAATTTCTTCCAAAACGCGATCGCTCGAGCAATGGACCTAAGGAGCCTTAGCCAATAGATACCCCAGCTCCATTAGCTCTCCGATTCGCAACCAAATACATATTCAAACATCAAATTTAGGATCTTTAAAGAATTGAACCCAACACTAAAAATTTGGATATTCTCCAATTCAATCCAAACCAAAAGCAAGTGCATATGAACAAGGTGTTAGGAATTCATACCCAACATCTATGATATCAAGAGAGGTAGATGTGAGTTCAAAACTCACCTTTTAATCTCACAAACAAAGAAGATGAAGGACCTAAAACACAAGGAGAAGACCAACTAATCACTACTTCAACCCAACAAGCTTCAATCTAAGAACAAACAAGTATTTTCCTAAGTTAGGTTTAGGAAAACTTTATGAAATTGAAGGAGAAAGAGTTGGAGAAGAAGAAGAGAGACTTACCTTTGGCTTCTCTATGATTTTGGAGCAAGAAATCAAGTTACAAAGGAGAAACTAGGGCTTGCAATTTCTATTTCCTCTTTCCTTCCACCATTTTCAGTTTTGCTTGAGAAATGAAAATGAAATGAAGATGAAATGAAGAGAAGGGGTTGAGTTAGAGTATTAGTTAAGCTAGTGGGCTGAACCCAAACCCAAAACCCAATAGAAAAAAGGGTCAAAATTTCACAAACTCCAAACATATCAAAGATTATACCCAAAAAGATCGCAAACGACGTTTTGAACTCGATGGAAGTAGCTTCGAGCTCCAATTCGGCCGTTTGCAAAAAGTAACATTTCGGACCTAAATCCGACTAACGATGCTATATTTAAATAAAATATTTAAATATATAATCGTTAAATATGCGGGTTGTTACAGATCTCCCCTCCTTACAAAATTATGTCCCCGCAATTCCTAGAGACGATATTTGTAACAACTACATACATACAGCAATCAAAAGAAAAAGGAAATAAGCTTGAGATGAAAAGACATACTCACCGTTTACAAGCTGAGAAAGAAAACCCGGATAGGATCGCTCAATAAACTCTCTGGTTTCCCAAGTACAGTCATTGGGATTAGCGGACCATTGAACTTTAACGAGCGGCACGTCCTTGTTTCGAAGGTGTCGCACATCCGTGTCAAGCACGCGAATAGGTTGCTGTACAATAGATAAGTCCGGTGAGATCTCAAGCTCTTGCAAATCAGGAGAAGTAATAACAGAATCCGACTCCCGAAGACACTTCCGAAGTTGCGAGACGTGGAACACGTCATGAATGCCAGATAAATGAGCTGGAAGTGAAACAGGGCCAATACGTTCAGTAATAGAAAATGGCCCTACATAACGAGGAGCCAATTTGCCAGTCGTACTGAAACGCATAACCCCTTTCAAAGGAGAAACACGAATAAAAACAAGATTGCCGATCGAGAACTCGAGAGGCTTCCTACGGTTATCCGCGTAGGATTTCTGGCGGCTCTGTGCCTCTTTCATTCTCAACCGAATAAGATCAATCTTCTCGGATGAATCACAAACAAAATATGGACCAAGAATAAGCTTCTCTCCAGATTCCAACCAACATGAAGGAGATCGACATGGCCTTCCGTATAAGGCTTTGAAAGGAGCCAAACCGATACTAGATTTAAAACTATTGTTGTAGGAGAATTCTACAAGAGGTAGGTGATCCTCCCAACTTCCACCAAAATCAAAAATACAAATACGGAGAAGATCTTCCAAGATACGATTCACCCGTTCAGTCCATCCGTCAGACTGCGGATGATAAGCTGTAAAAAAATTAAGCTTCGTTCCCAAAGCTTGTTGAAGACTCTTCCAAAAATGACTCGTGAATAAAGGATCACGATCACTCACAATGGAACTAGGAACACCGTGAAATCTCACGGTTTCCTTGACATATAACTTAGCCAAATGCGAAGCAGTCCTATTAGACTTAATAGGGACAAAATGAGCAGACTTGGTAAGGCGATCAACAATAACCCAAATGCTAGAATGGCCTGATCTCGAACGGGGTAGGCCGTCAATGAAATCCATAGATATCTGATCCCATTTCCACACTGGAATCTCAAGAGGCTGAAGAAGACCAGAAGGACGCTGATGCTCGGCCTTGAAACGCTGATAAGTTATGCAATTGCTCACATAACTCGCCACATCGCGCTTCATGCCTTCCCAATAATAAAGACGACGCATATCGGCATACATCTTGCTACTACCGGGATGAATAGTATACTTAGAACGGTGACAGTCATCAAGAATGTCATGCCTAAGTGCAAGATCAGAAGGCACAAAAAGACTGTTCTTCTTACGAAGACACCCATGAGAATCAATGCTAAAATCCCGCAACGCCTCATCATAGGATCCAGACTCACAAAGTTGAATAAGATGCAACAAATCAGGATCACGCCGCTGAGCATCGGCAATACGATCCAACAAAATAGGTCGAGCTCCCAAACTAAATAATAGGATAGGAGAATCCGAAGATGAACCTCGATTCCGAATTTCAAAAAAAGATAGAGTCTCAAGAACATCCCATTCGGCAAGCATCATGGAAACAACAGCCCAATGTTTGCGACTAAGCGCATCAGCAACACGATTACCCTTACCAGGGGTATATAGGATATCAAAGTCATAGGAGGCAAGAAACTTGAGCCAACGTTGTTGTCTCATATTGAGTTCCTTCTGAGTGAACAAATACTTCAAGGATTTATGATCGGTTTAGAGAATAAAGCGCTCGCCTCAAAAATAGTGTCGCCAAATCTTCAAGGCGAAGACAATGGCGGCTACCTCAAGATCATGAGTGGCATAGCGGACTTCATTCGGACGCAGTTGCCTAGAAGCATAAGCAACTACCCGATCCTTCTGCATAAGAACAGCACCGAGACCACTACCACAAGCATCGGTGTAGACAACAAGATCATGATTCCCCTCGGGAACCATAAGAATAGGAGCATTAGTGAGAAGTTCCTTCAATGTCAGAAAGGAAGCTTCACACTTGTCGGACCAATCAAAACGAATGCCTTTCCAAGTAAGGCAAGTGAGAGGAAGCACAACACGGGAAAAGTCCTTAATGAACTGACGGTAATAACCTGCCAATCCAAGGAAACTACGAATCTCATGAACATTCTCAGGCCTCTTCCAATACTGGATGGCTTCGATCTTTGAGGGATTGACAGAAATGCCATCGGAAGATACAACATGGCCTAAGAACTTAACCTTATTCTCCTAAAAGTGGCACTTGGAGAATTTGGCTCTAAGCTGATGATGACGAAGAGTACTCAAGACAATTCTCAAGTGATTAGCATGCTCGGCTTTAGACTTAGAATAAATAAGGATATCATCAATGAAGACAAGGACGAACTTATCGAGATATTCCCGGAATACTCGATTCATTAGATCTACAAAGAAAGCAGGAGCGTTCGTCAAACCGAACGGCATAACGAGCCACTCAAAAGAACCATATCGAGTGCAGAAAGCTGTAAGAGGTATGATATCCTCCGCGACTCGTAACTGATGAAAACCAGTGGCAAGGTCAAGCTGAGAAAAGACCTTAGCACCACTCAATAGATCGAACATATCATCGATCCTAGGCAATGGATACCTATTCCTGATGGTTAACTCGTTAAGCTTGCGATAGTCAATGCAAAGCCTAAGAGTTCCATCAGACTTCTTCACGAAGACAACCGCGGACCCCCACAGAGAAAAACTGGACTGAATCAACTGCTTGGACTCAAACTCCAAAAGCTGCTTCTTGAGTTCCTCATTTTCCTTTGTAGACATCCTCGTAGGAGGACGACTAACTGGCTGCGCGCCTGGAATGTGATCAATGCGGAACTCAATTACCCGCTTAGGTGGCAAACCCGATACAGGCTCAAAAACATCAGAAAAGTCACAAGCAATAGGAATACGAGATATATCATCATCATCTCGCGAATCAAGAGAATAAAAAGCCATTTCGGAATTATCCACATCCCGAAGAATAAGAGATAACTGAGTAGGCGAATCCGGATGTCGAAGATATATAATCCTCTCCGAGCAAATAATCCTGGCATCATATCTCACTAGCCAGTCCGTACCCAAAATCATATCAAATCCCAGACAAGAAATAACGTGCAGATTCGCACGAAAAGAAAAGCCACATAAAACAATCACAACATCATCACAAAGCAAACTAAGGGTCGCGGATCCCCCAATAGGATTCGCAATCCTCAATGAAGTAACCAAACAAGAAACATCCAAAGATAAATCATCACCGAGCTATTTCGATACGAAAGAATGTGAAGCGCCCGTATCGAAAAGAACTCGAATACTATGATCATGAAATAAAATAGAACCTTCCAAAATAGATAGAGAGATACCTTTGGGTTGAGAAGGACCTTTAAAAGCCTTAGCAGCATAAAGCCTGCTAGACTTGGCACTAGCCGGAACAGTAGGGCAAGCTGAAACATGATGACCTTCCTTCTTACAATAACGGCAGAAGAGAGGCTTAGGACAAGCTCGAATAATATGATCCGGAGAACCACAATTAAAAAACTTTCGAACGAAAGGTGTTCCGGAAGACTGAGGCTAAGAACTAGGACCACCAGTCTTCTTCTTCTTAGAAGGAAAAGTCCTGGACTTCTGAATTGGAAACGGCCTCTTGTTGGGGTTCTTGGAAACCTCAACATCAACATCACTATCACACTCCTTCTCGACGGTCTCGAGGTGAAGTGCCGAATCAACCAACTCCTCAAAAGAAAACTTAAGTTGGAGCAACAAAGATTTCTTAAGATACTTCTTAAGACGAGAAACAAACTTCAAAATCTTCTTATAAGAAGTGCTGATGAATTCAAGACCATACTTAGATAAAGCCTCGAATGATGCAACATACTCAGAAACAGAAGATTTCCCTTGCTTCAACTCAAGGAAGCGACGGGTCAATAAAACTTTTTCAGATTCGGGAACGAACTTGAGTTCAAACCGCTCCCGAAACTGAGTCCAAGAAAGAGTAGACTCATCAATTTCGGCTATAAGAAGCTCATACCAATCAAAAGCATGCTCTTGTAATAAGCTAGAAGTTACAAGAACTCTATCATGGTCAGAAAGATCCATGCGAGAAAAGATACGCTCGCACATGCGAAACCAAGCTTGGACTTCAAGAACAGATTCAGAGCCCTTAAACGGCATTCCCCCAAGATGAGCAAAATCACTGCACTGGCATGCAAAAGCAGACTTGCGAGGTGGAGACACTCGAGGAAGAACTGGAGGCTGAGTGCTCGTAAACAATTCCATAAACTGATCAGCAGACATATAAACGCCATCCGGATGTGAGCCACTGGATTGCCCAGCATCCGAACGTCGTCCCCTGCCTCTTCCAGCCATACGCTGAAAGTAAGATAAGAACAAGATTATTCACAAGGTAGATATTGCAATATGGAATACTACGGAATGGAAATGCATTCCTAGACGTATTCCCAAACTCTATCTAACCTTGATGGAATAAAGAGACACGATGATTCAAAGATTTGTATCACTTGTACACTTTGATGTACCGTAATATGTGCATCTATTCTGTGTTTATCATATTTTGTCCTGAACTCAGCTTTGATACCACGCTGTGACGCCCTACCTCTATACCCACGCTAGCCAAGGACACTACAGGGTAATGCCGTCAACTAACACGGAGAATAAGGCTGGTTAGGAGCGACCATCTATAGCCTTGC
The DNA here is from genome assembly GCA_030765085.1 of Allium cepa. NCBI lineage: Eukaryota > Viridiplantae > Streptophyta > Magnoliopsida > Asparagales > Amaryllidaceae > Allium > Allium cepa. The sequence goes on from CM060939.1 coordinate 325,574,597, forward strand.
TCTAATTATCTATTGAATACATCGACAATACACATACCAAGCAGGTCAACATACCCAATGAATACTTAAAACAAAACCATAGGTGGTTGGATCTATCAGAACAGAATATAACAACTCAAATGTAATATACATCACAGAACAGTAGATCATCATATACACATACACTTATACATAACAGAGTATACAAAATAATACATGTCGAGTGGTATAGCAAACCATAATATACAGACGAGTTCCAGATGAATACATATATTGGAGTTACAACAAAATGGGACTACACAAAAAGCTATGACAAAAAGAAACAAGCTGAATAGTCCATGCGGAAGCAAAATAGGCTAAGTCCAAAAGCACCTAACCTGAAACATCTCAGTCTGACCCGAGTATAAAATACACAAGTCAGTCTAGCTAAACAAATCAGTTAGATGAACTGGGCAAAAATAAACCTGCAAGGTTACAAAGCATAACAAATATCTCTAAAGGAGATAACACAATCATCTAACAAAAGATGAATCATATAGAAAAAGCCTCATATCATTGCAACATATAGAAACAAAGGATAAGAATATCCCAAAGCAAACCAAAAAGGCAAATAACAAATACCAATAAGGAACACAAGTTCCGCAAGGTAAACGCTACATATCATGCGGCTCAAAAAGACCAACACCGAAGGGCGATACCTAGGGAATATACATATGAATGAAACATCAGAAAAATGCTCGAGCTCAGTTCTGTACAAACAAGGATCCATGAACCCGAAGACTCCAAACCCAATATCACCCATGCGGCTCATAACGACCAACATCGGAAGCGATACTAAAGGGCAACCCAATATCACCCATGCGGCTCATAACGACCAACATCGGAAGCGATACTAAAGGGCAACAAACCCGAAGGCACATACCCGAAGGCAACAAACCGTAGTGGTGAAGGTCAGAGACCCAGTGCTGGACACCACTAACTGGCGGAATGTGTCACAACTCTCGAAGAGGAATCCGAAAAATGTTAAAGTATGTCCCATAACCACTCGTTCGCACTAAATGATTTACTATCCGTCAGCCACTTTCACACTCAAAGCAGTACAAAGTTCACCTCATATCATTGGTAACCAAACCCAAAGGTCAAAACGATCCATCGAATTGGTCAGGAATTAATCGGAAGGATAAACGCACAAATTCATGGTCCGTGTTTTACCCAACCATTTAATCACCCTTCCACTTCGCTCGAAGTGCGAAAAGTGTGTGTTTTAAATAGAATTTATAAATTCGAGAAACGAGCTTTTAAATATGATTCGAGAGATTATTTTATAAAAACCTGTGGATGAAGTCAAGAATAAGTTATCAAAGCCAAAGATGCAATGACAACCACTAAAAAGCAACTTGAATCGATTAAATTTGGATAACCAATCAAAATATGAAAAAATAGGCAAAACAGGCAAAACATGAGCAGGACGGTCGACCGGTTGCAGGGCTCGGTCGGCTGGCCAGATGCAGGAAATAAAAAAAAACTCGACATGTGCAGGTCGGTCGACCGGCTACAGGGCTCGGTCGGCCGAACTGTATATTCCTGCAGTTTCTGCCCTTTTTTCAATGAATTGCAATTTCTTCCAAAACGTGATCGCTCGAGCAATGGACCTAAGGAGCCTTAGCCAATAGATACCCCAGCTCCATTAGCTCTCCGATTCGCAACCAAATACATATTCAAACATCAAAGTTAGGATCTTTAAAGAATTGAACCCAACACTAAAAATTTGGATATTCTCCAATTCAATCCAAACCAAAAGCAAGTGCATATGAACAAGGTGTTAGGAATTCATACCCAACATCTATGATATCAAGAGAGGTAGATGTGAGTTCAAAACTCACCTTTTAATCTCACAAACAAAGAAGATGAAGGACCTAAAACACAAGGAGAAGACCAACTAATCACTACTTCAACCCAACAAGCTTCAATCTAAGAACAAACAATTATTTTTCTAAGTTAGGTTTAGGAAAACTTTGTGAAATTGAAGGAGAAAGAGTTGGAGAAGAAGAAGAGAGACTTACCTATGGCTTCTCTATGATTTTGGAGCAAGAAATCAAGTTACAAAGGAGAAACTAGGGCTTGCAATTTCTACTTCCTCTACCCTTCCACCATTTTCAGTTTTGCTTGAGAAATGAAAATGAAATGAAGATGAAATGAAGAGAAGGGGTTGAGTTAGAGTATTAGTTAAGCTAGTGGGCTGAACCCAAACCCAAAACCCTATAGAAAAAAGGGTCAAAATTTCACAAACTCCAAACATATCAAAGATTATACTCAAAAAGATCGCAAACGACGTTTTGAACTCAATGGAAGTAGTTTCGAGCTCCAATTCAGCCGTTTGCTAAAAGTAACATTTCGGACCTAAATCCGACTAACGACGCTATATTCAAATAAAATATTTATATATATATATAATCGTTAAATATGCGGGTTGTTACAATTATAAGTGTAATTTTGAAATTAATTACAATTATGTCGATTCGGGATCTTTCAATTTAAAAAAGAAGAAACATTAATATTAATTTTTGGATTTAATGAAAGAAACATACATTATTGTAAAAAAAAAAGAACATTTTAATGAAAATAAAACGAACATTTTCATTTTGAAGGTAAAAGTAATTCTATATAAAGAAGAAAAAATGAATCTTAAAACAATATTTTACAGTCATTAAGTATACATTTGAGGCTGTATATAAGTGATTTTAACACTAATCTTGAAGTTTAAATTTAATTGACTTTTAAGGTTGTGCAATTCTCCTATGAGAAAAACATTATTTTGAAAGAAAAAAAAACTTGAATTTGAGTTCTAGATCATCTTTTATTTTTTTTTGTAACGTTACACTGCTTATTGTATTCAAATTTATTTACTATATGTTAATTATGTGTAAACGAGTGTGAAAAAGGGTATATTCAATGATAATATATTTAATTGAGTGGTTCATGCAATTAACTAGATCCTAAGTGGTCCCTTCATTTCCTTATTATTCAATACACCTGCCACCATTTCCACATTTGATTTTATTGCAATTCTTTGATGTAACTGAAACGTGAATTTTATATCCTTTCTTATTCTTCCGTTTTGTTTATTTATTTCCCAAAGCATTTACTTAGATCATACAGTTTTGTTTTATTTGTCCCTTCCATACATATTTCATTTGTCACTTCCCTTTCTTCTTTTGTTTTATATCATATATCATTCTTTCCCCTAGAAATTCCTTATTTTTTTCAAACATCAGACCTCTATTTGTTTCCCTCAAAGGCTCAATGTCAACATAGCTTTATACCTCTACTTAATTGCTGCCAATTCATTTTACTGAAGCTATGTTTAGAAAAAGAAAAGAATAAAAAGGTGTGAGCATCCATTTCTTCCTTAACCACATCCGTACCTTTCCTCATCGTCTTGCCTTCTTTTGCAAGAAGCCTTCAAAAAAATTGAACAATGAGAATTAGCCTTAATGGTTTTGGCTTTCCACTTGTTGCCTTTGTTTTGGGTACATCAAATTTGAAAACGTGAGTTATTAAAGTTTCTTATTTTAAGAATTAAATATGTATGTATTTTTATTTTATATCCTTATAACCTGAATATCTTCCTCATATGAGCTTTGATACATGCGTAGTTTCTTCCCTTGGACTCGTATTGGAATTCCTAATAACATAAAATAGGTTTGGCTGAGTTTGGAGACTATTGGAAAAGGCATCTTTGTTTGGATTTTTGCGTTCTAAATATCAAAGGTGAGTGTTTTGACCCAATCACGAATACTAGATTATCTTATGCTAGTTAAATTAAATTTATAATGTGATTAGAAATTTATTAATTGCTTTTGGTATTATTAGATTGTCATTTAAGTTAATTTTGAATTTATATTGAATTGAATTTGCCATTTATTTAATAATGAATATAAATTGCAAGTTATACACCTGATAATGATAATCAATTGATTGTTGTGATTTATTGGCTGATTTGGATGTTGGATTGTGATTGTAACAACCCGCATATTTATCGATTTTATATTTAAATATTTTATTTAAATATTTTATCGTTCGTCGGATTTTGGTCCGAAAAGCTACTTTTTGCATACGGTCGAATTAGGACTCGAGACCACCTCCATTGAGTTCAAAATGCCGTTTGCGACCTTTTTGAGTATAAGCTTCGATATGTTTGGAGAAAGTTGATTTTTGCTACTTTTTCCCGCTTAGGGCTTTGGTTGGGCTGAGCCAATTAGTCACTTAACTCAGTTCCAACACTCTCCTCTTCATTCACTTCTCTTCTATTTTCCTAACACTCTAGCTCAAGCAAAAATGGAGGAAGAGAATGGGAAATAGAAATTCCTAAGCCCTAGCTTGCTTTGCAAATCCATCTCCTTGCTCCAAAGTTCATGAGAACCCATTGGTAAGCTTCCTCTTCTTCTTCTCCAACTCATTCTATCTTTGAATTTCAGAAGTTTCCTAAACCTAACTTAGGAAATGTTCTTCTTTTTAGCTTAGATTCAAGCTTCTAGTGTTGAGATTGAAGAGTGCTTGTTCTTGCCTTTGCTTTCAAGCTTCATCTTCATAAATTTAGTTCAAATGTGAGATTTTTATCTCACATCTATGACTATAATTATCTTTGGTTGTTGGGTATGAATTCCTAACACTTTTTCATGTGCATTTGCTCTTGATTTGGATTGGTTTTGTGAATATTCCAATTTTTGGGTTTTTAAGTCAAATTTGTGTAAAATCCTTTTATGGATGTTTGATCATGCTTTTGGTGATGCATCGAGGAGCATATAGGGCCGGGTTGCCGATTGGCATAAACCCTTAGAGCCAATGTTCGTCCGATTGCATTTTGGAAGAGTTGCTCTTCATTTGAATAAGGCTGAAAAACAGCCCAGGCATGATTCAATCGACTGAAAAACTCTGTTCAGTCGACTGAACCTGAAACCCGAGAGTTTCCAGGCATGATTCAGTCGACTGAAAACTTCTGCACAGTCGACTGAAACTGGAAACAGAAAGTTTCCTGAACCTGGAAAATTTCCATGTACAGGGTCAGTCGACTGAAATTCTCTGTTCAGTCGACTGAACCTGCTGTTTGAGTCTAATTTGCCTTTTTGGATTGAAATTCTAATTTAAATCGATTCGTGATAATCCTATTTGTTGTTATCATCTATTATGACTTTGATGACTCTTTTTAGGGATTTTTGAATATCCATTTCGATGGATCCTTTATCGATTTCGTTGGATTTTATTCACGTCTTCGTATGTGAATTTTTGTGATTGATTGTTCTTACAATCTTCTTTGTGCTTTGTCACTTTAAAAATATAAAGGTTTTCTATACTAGTAGTAAATATCAAAACTCTTTCCTCAAACGATTTCAATACTATTAATACCAAATTCGTTTATAAAACCGTTTTTCAATCTAGTAGTATATACAAACCTTTACCTCACTCGTATGAGAAATCTAATTAAACGACTTAGTAAAACGAGTGGTATGAAACGCTTGCGTTTACTTTGTCGGTTAATTCTTGGACTTGTTCGATTGAATCTCTTGTGACAATTTTCTAGTGGAGATCTACAATTTGTTCGTAAATATTTAAGTTAAGCTAGTGGTTATGGGACATGAAGCTAAGCTCATATATTTACTAGCTTATTGTAATTGACACTTCTCTTTGATCATGACGATCATCTTTGTGGTTTAGACTAGCAATGTGCGATGTCTCTTTGTCTATGTGGAGGACTGTTCCTCATTTTATTGAGTTTCGTCTCATTTTATACATGGGTCGTACCTTTTTAGGTGCGTCAATGTTTTATTATGCATGGGGTGTAACTTTCTAGGTGCATCGATGTTTGTTTATTTCGTGGAGCAATCGGCTCAATAAGTCGGGGCATGGGGCGTATCTTTTTAGGTGCGTCGATGTTCGTCTATGCATGGGGCGTATCTTTTTAGGTGCGTCGATGTTCGACTTAGCATGGGGTGTATCTTTCTAGGTGCATCGATGTTAGATGTTACATGGGGTGTATCCTTCTAGGTACATCGATGTTTATTTTTGTATGCATGGGGCGTATCTTTCTAGGTGCGTCGATGCTAGAGCATGGGGTGTATCTTTTTAGGTGCATCGATGTTCGACATTACATGGGGTGTATCTTTCTAGGTGCATCGATGTTTATTTGTGCATGGGGCGTATCTTTCTAGGTGCGTCGATGCTAGAGCATGGGGTGTATCTTTCTAGGTGCATCGATGTTCGACTGTTCATGGGGCATGTCTTTTTAGGTGTGTCGATGTCCAGTTTCTTTTGGGGATTGGCCATCCTTTTTATTGTGATTTGGTTCATCGGATGTCCCGTTGTAGGACGTCGTTGATCCTTTCCTTGTGATTTCTGGATTTCGTGTGTTGAATTCTGGAATTTATGTTTCACCAACTTTTTCGATGGGCATTGATATATATGTCATTTATTGTGGCTGGGTGAATGAAATTAGGAGTATGACATTCCTTTTTATCTTGAGTAGATTAATGTGATATTGATTAATCTCTTGTTGATTTTCAATTACTATTTTATCACAGCTTGGCATTGTGATTATTATATGTTTATGTCATATCTCTTATTATATATCACTTCATCTGATATTTATAGCTAGACTGATCCGTTTATTATTTTCTTATTAAATAATACTCGGGTCAGACCGAGATGTTACAGGTGCTTCTGCTTGACTTCTCATCCGGGATTAACTCCTTGACTTTTGGCTAACTACTTAGATTAGTAGTTTTTGTTGTTTACATTTGAGATATAGACTCCATAATGTATACTTATTATTTTGTGGAGTTCATGTAACTATTTCTTTTGTGATTTGTGGATCTTTTTAGACCACTACTCTGATGTACACTTTCATGTGTAATATTCATATCTATTTCCGCCTTTGTGATATGAATTGTCTATGACTGATTTGTGTTATGTTTATTTCTATATTTGTTTCCGAAGGATTTATATAGCCACAATGTAGTAGCTTTGAGTTTGTGTTGGTATGTCGGATTTCCTCTTGAAATAGAATGCATGTTATATTATCTGACATATCGGTGCTCGCGCAAAGAAATTACACGGATGGTCGCTCCTCAACAGCCTTATTCTCCATGCTAGTCGACAGCATTCACCGTAATGTTCTTGGCTAGCGTGGGTATAGAGGTGGGGCGTCACAGCTTGGTATCAGAGCCAAACTTCGGAACAATGTAGAATAATTTAGCAAGGATCATGTCCTAAGTCTTTCTTAGGAGTTGTGCTTTAGGATTTTATTCCGGTCTTCGTACCGTTCTATCCTACTTTCTTTTATGATTCCTTGTTTTACCTATCAAGATTGCTTGATATTCATTTTGAGAATAACTTTTTCCTCTTCTTTCTTTCTTTCTTAAAGAAGAGAAATGGTTAGACCAGGCCGTCCCAGCGCCGGTCAATCTAGTGCTACTACCCAGGATGGAGTATTTATGTCTGCCCAGCAGCTTCTAGATCTTGTTAAGAACGCTCAAGCAGCCGGTCCCAATCCAGAGCCTACTCATCCTAGATCCGGTTTTGCACGCTTGTGCAGAGACTATACCGATTTGGGTGGAAGGCCATTCACGGGATCCAAGAGTGTTATAGAAATTCAAGCTTGGCTCAAATCATGCGATCGCATCTTTTCTCGCATGAACCTTATTGACCTTCATCGAGTCCAAGTAGCTTCTAGCATGCTCCAAGAAAGAGCATTGGATTGGTATGAGCTTTTAATTTCTAAAATCGTTGAGGCGGATCTCACTTGGGAGCAATTCCGGGAAAGATTCGAATCGAAATTTGTGCCGGAGGCTGAAAAAGTAACCTTAGCCCGGCGTTTCATAGACCTTGTTCAAGGTGAATCTTCTGTGACAGACTACGTCGCATCTTTCGAATCTCTCTCTAAGTACGGGGTCGAGTATATTAATACCCCGATGAAGAAAAATCAGAGATTTGTCTATGGCTTGAATAAGAATCTTAAGAAGCCATTACTCCTGAAACTTGAGGTTTCGTTTGATCAGCTTATTGATATCGCTCTTCGTCTTGAAGAGGCCGATAATGAAGGTGATGTTGAAGTTGTGCGTGCCCAACAGAACTTCAACAATAACTCGAAGAGGCCTATCAAATTCAAAGGCCCCATTCCCTACAAGAAAGGGAGGCAAGAAATTCAGGTAGCAAAGACTCCTACCTCTAGTCGTGGTCAATGCTACAATTATGGTTCCACGAACCACTATGCAAGGGAGTGTCCGAGGCCCCTCTTTTGTCGCTATTGCAAAAATTCGGGTCACCATATTACTACATGTCCCGTACTTCAAAGTAAGGAGGAGAGAGAGCTCAATGTAGTGTAGGATCCTAGAAACACTTCTCGGGGTCAAGGTATTACTCATTTAATCCTTGGTTACATTTATTTTGTGATCTTATTATTTGAGTTCTTTTTGATATGGGTTTCATCTCATTATTTTTATATCAAAAGAACTTGTCGATTCTTTTTCTTTGAATATTTTGGGCTTGATGACTTCTTTGAGGATTGTGAATCCGTATGGTAGATCCGCAACACTCAATTTGCTTTTGTTTAGATGTCGAGATTGTTTTATGTGACTTTTCTTTCCGAGCCGATATTTTTACTTTAGCTTTGGAATTGATTTTTTTTGAAAGGATGGGCTTAATCATTGTGAAGCCCATATCCTATTTTTCGAGTGGACTATTCATCATCGACATTTTCAATCTGTTAAGCAGATTTCTATTTTTCTTTGTGATTTTGATTCCATCTGGATGGCATCATTTTATCCCTTAAGCCCACTTATAAGGAAAGTGTTATTTCTCTCATTCATGTAGTTTGAGAAATTTTCCGGTATTTTTGAGTTTGTCTTAGGATTATCACCTAAGAAATCTTTTGTGGGGTGTTAAGGTCTTTTCAGTTCGACTTTACCACTGGTTTTCGTTTGCTACGAGTTGCGGAAATTAGCATTCCACTTACCGCATTCCGTACTCGTTATGATTCTTATGAATGACTTATTTTGTCATTCAATTTGTCCAACTTATTTCATCCATTTTATAAATCGAATATTCTATGAATATTTCGATGAGACCATTCTTGTATTTATTGGTTTTGGATGAAAATAGTAATTTAAAATTTTGCAAATCTTTTTCATAAGATTTATTTATAAGTAAAACTGGATTTTTGTTCTTGAAACGAACAAAGAATATTCTTAAAACTTTTTAAGAGATTAATTTATCCTATAAAAGATGATTTTGTGATTGTATTGCCCGTTGAGTGCTTTAAGAATTTTGGTCGATGCGCTTGATCAACGTTATCGATAGGAATTTCCTAAACGCTTTGATGTGACAATCAGACACGATATATTGACTTGTAAAAATGTAAAATTTTTGTAGAAAGATTATTATATAAAGGTAAAAATGTAATTTTGGAAGTTTTAACTTTTCGGGAAAGAGAATTATTTAAAAGAAGTCCTTTCTTTTCGATACTCTTATTCCTTCTTGCGATTCCTGAAGGGGAACCAAGACTTTGCTATTTGTACCTATTGGTTTGGATGCCATTCTCTTGCAAAAGAGAACGTGCTATAACTTGTGCTTCTAAATCATTATAGCTTATCGAGACTAGATATGCCACTCATGATCTAGTGTTCGAGGCTATTGTTTTTACTTTTGGAATTTGGCATCATCATTTTTGGATGAGAAATTTGTTCTCTATCTCGATCATAAATCTCTGGAATAATTATGTTCTCTTAAGGAACTGCTTGTAGACTCGAGTTCCTAGCTTCCTATGATCTTGATATTCTTTTATTCCCGAGAAGGGAAATCGTGTTGCCAATGCGCTTTGTCGTAGGCAACAAGTGGTTGACTCGTTGATGTTGTCTGAATGGAATTATTTTTCTATCAAGTTCATCGGACGTTTTGGTATACTTCGTTTTATTAAGCTTTATCTCATTCCTTTTAAGGACTAGCGTCCGATGTCCTTTTATTGTGTTCGGTTCATTGGACGTACCGTTTTTGTACTACGTCGGTGTTCCGAAAATCATTCGGGCTTCGGTTCATTGGACGTACCGTTTTTGTACTGTGTCAGTGTTCCGAATTATTTGGGATTTGATTCATCGGATGTACCGTTGTACTACATCGATGTCTTTTCTTTTGATTCATCGGATGTACCGTTGTACTACATCGATGTCTTTGCTTTTGATTCATCGGATGTACCGTTGTACTACATCGATGTCTTTGATTTTGATTCATCGGATGTACCGTTGTACTACATCGATGTCTTTGCTTTGGTTCATTGGGCGTACCGTTTTTGTACTACGCTGATGTCCCAAATTGTTTGAGTTTCTAGTTTTTCGGGCGTACCGTTTTTGTACTACGCCGTTGCACCGGCTCAATTTTCTGCTATTCTTGACGTCCCCCACGTCTTTTATCTACGGAAATGCCTTAGGGATTCCGGTTTTCATTCTTGAGCCCAGTGTTATTGTGGAAATTGAAGTTTCACCAGATTTCTTGCTAACTCTTTCGTGCACTTTATGGTGAACTTCCTATTTCAAATTTTCTTTTGTGTTAATATGCTTGTATGGTTGTTACTTCTTATATTTCCTTCTTAATTATTGCGAGGACGCAATTTCTTTAAGGAGGGGAGTCTGTAACAACCCGCATATTTATCGATTTTATATTTAAATATTTTATTTAAATATTTTATCGTTCGTCGGATTTTGGTCCGAAAAGCTACTTTTTGCATACGGTCGAATTAGGACTCGAGACCACCTCCATTGAGTTCAAAATGTCATTTGCGACCTTTTTGAGTATAAGCTTCGATATGTTTGGAGAAAGTTGATTTTTGCTACTTTTTCCCACTTAGGGCTTTGGTTGGGCTGAGCCAATTAGTCACTTAACTCAGTTCCAACACTCTCCTCTTCATTCACTTCTCTTCTATTTTCCTAACACTCAAGCTCAAGCAAAAATGGAGGAAGAGAATGGGAAATAGAAATTCCTAAGCCCTAGCTTGCTTTGCAAATCAATTTCCTTGCTCCAAAGTTCATGAGAACCCATTGGTAAGCTTCCTCTTCTTCTTCTCCAACTCATTCTCTCTTTAAATTTCAGAAATTTCCTAAACCTAACTTAGGAAATGTTCTTCTTTTTAGCTTAGATTCAAGCTTCTAGTGTTGAGATTGAAGAGTGCTTGTTCTTGCCTTTGCTTTCAAGCTTCATCATCATAAATTTAGTTCAAAGGTGAGATTTTTATCTCACATCTATGACTATAATTATCTTTGGTTGTTGGGTATGAATTCCTAACACTTCTTCATGTGCATTTGCTCTTGATTTGGATTGGTTTTGTGAATATTCCAATTTTTGGGTTTTTAAGTCAAATTTGTGTAAAATCCTTTTATGGATGTTTGATCATGCTTTTGGTGATGCATCGAGGAGCATATAGGGCCGGGTTGCCGATTGGCATAAACCCTTAGAGCCAATGTTCGTCCGATTGCATTTTGGAAGAGTTGCTCTTCATTTGAATAAGGCTGAAAAACAGCCCAGGCATGATTCAGTCGACTGAAAAACTCTGTTCAGTCGACTGAACCTGAAACCCAAGAGTTTCCAGGCATGATTCAGTCGACTGAAAACTTCTGCACAGTCGACTGAAACTGGAAACAGAAAGTTTCCTGAACCTGGAAAATTTCCATGTACAGGGTCAGTCGACTGAAATTCTCTGTTCAGTCGACTGAACCTGCTATTTGAGTCTAATTTGCCTTTTTGGATTGAAATTCTAATTTAAATCGATTCGTGATAATCCTATTTGTTGTTATCATCTATTATGACTTTGATGACTCTTTTTAGGGATTTTTGAATATCCATTTCGATGGATTCTTTATCGATTTCGTTGGATTTTATTCACGTCTTCGTATGTGAATTTTTGTGATTGATTGTTCTTACAATCTTCTTTGTGCTTTGTCACTTTAAAAATATAAAGGTTTTCTATACTAGTAGTAAATATCAAAACTCTTTCCTCAAATGATTTCAATACTATTAATACCAAATTCGTTTATAAAACCGTTTTCCAATCTATTAGTATATACAAACCTTTACCTCACTCATATGAGAAATCTAATTAAACGACTTAGTAAAACGAGTGGTATGAAACGCTTGCGTTTACTTTGTCGGTTAATTCTTGGACTTGTTCGATTGAATCTCTTGTGACAATTTTCTAGTGGAGATCTACAATTTGTTCGTAAATATTTAAGTTAAGCTAGTGGTTATGGGACATGAAGCTAAGCTCATATATTTACTAGCTTATTGTAATTGACACTTCTCTTTGATCATGACGATCATCTTTGTGGTTTAGACTAGCAATGTGCGACGTCTCTTTGTCTATGTGGAGGACTGTTCCTCATTTTATTGAGTTTCGTCTCATTTTATACATGGGTCGTACCTTTTTAGGTGCGTCAATGTTTTATTATGCATGGGGTGTACCTTTCTCGGTGCATCGATGTTTGTTTATTTCGTGGAGCAATCGACTCAATAAGTCGGGGCATGGGGCGTATCTTTTTAGGTGCGTCGATGTTCGTCTATGCATGGGGCGTATCTTTTTAGGTGCGTCGATGTTCGACTTAGCATGGGGTGTATCTTTCTAGGTGCATCGATGTTAGACGTTACATGGGGTGTATCTTTCTAGGTGCATCGATGTTTATTTTTGTGTGCATGGGGCGTATCTTTCTAGGTGCGTCGATGCTAGAGCATGGGGTGTATCTTTTTAGGTGCATCGATGTTCGACATTACATGGGGTGTATCTTTCTAGGTGCATCGATGTTTATTTGTGCATGGGGCGTATCTTTCTAGGTGCGTCGATGCTAGAGCATGGGGTGTATCTTTCTAGGTGCATCGATGTTCGACTGTTCATGGGGCATGTCTTTTTAGGTGTGTCGATGTCCAGTTTCTTTTGGGGATTGGCCATCCTTTTTATTGTGATTTGGTTCATCGGATGTCCCGTTGTAGGACGTCGTTGATCCTTTCCTTGTGATTTCTGGATTTCGTGGGTTGAATTCTGGAATTTATGTTTCACCAACTTTTTCGATGGGCATTGATATATATGTCATTTATTGTGGCTTGGTGAATGAAATTAGGAGTATGACATTCCTTTTTATCTTGAGTAGATTATTGTGATATTGATTAATCTCTTGTTGATTTTCAATTACTATTTTATCACAGCTTGGCATTGTGATTATTATATGTTTATGTCATATCTCTTATTATATATCACTTCATCTGATATTTATAGCTAGACTGATCCGTTTATTAATTTCTTATTAAATAATACTCGGGTCAGACCGAGATGTTACAGGTGCTTCTGCTTGACTTCTCATCCGGGATTAACTCCTTGACTTTTGGCTAACTACTTAGATTAGTAGTTTTTGTTGTTTACATTTGAGATATAGACTCCATAATGTATACTTATTATTTTGTGGAGTTCATGTAACTATTTCTTTTGTGATTTGTGGATCTTTTTAGACCACTACTCTGATGTACACTTTCATGTGTAATATTCATATCTATTTCCTCCTTTGTGATATGAATTGTCTATGACTGATTTGTGTTATGTTTATTTCTATATTTGTTTCCGAAGGATTTATATAGCCACCGTGTAGTAGCTTTGAGTTTGTGTTGGTATGTCGGATTTCCTCTTGAAATAGAATGCATGTTATATTATCTGACATATCGGTGCTCGCGCAAAGAAATTACACGGATGGTCGCTCCTCAACAGCCTTATTCTCCATGCTAGTCGACAGCATTCACCGTAATGTTCTTGGCTAGCGTGGGTATAGAGGTGGGGCGTCACAGTGATGGATGTTATTGGTTGTCATTTTGGATGATTGGATGTTTATTTATGTATATATCTTTGTTACCACTATGGATTGAAATGATAACTCGAGCGGTTTCCATTGATTTGGAAATTTTGATTTGGATACTGGTTGAAATGACATATAACCGTGTAATTTCTTTAATTTGGATTATTATTAGAAATTAATTATTTGAAAGATTTAAGTTTTAAATTTAAAATTCGGATCTATTTTAATTAAAATGATTAAGAGTGGTATTTTGAATCGTTTGAAATATTTCAAATAATTAAATCCACATTGTACACTTGATAGGAGATGAAATTCCTGTTATACATCTCTGAATCCATTATAGTAATATTTCTATTCTACTTATTTTGATTTGACTTACATAAGATCTTTTAGTCCTGACTCGAGTGTTTTGTCTTTTTATTACACTCGGGTCAGTCTGAGCTTTTTTAGTGTATTGAAGACCATTATATTTTGGAGGATGAAGACGGAGACGAGTCTACTATTTATTATTAATTATTCCACTACATCATGTGTTCCGCTGCACTATTTATTTATTTCTACTGTATGTATAACTCTGATTTGTATTGTAAAGGTGTAATCAAATGTTATTTGTAAAACAGCTTCATGAACTGTTTATTTGATTTTTATATTTTGTCATTTCGCTGTGAGATTCTGTGTTTTATCTTTCCTTCTTTTCTATTATTTTCTTATTTACCCCATTAACAGTTTTACCTTTTGATTGATTTTAGTTGACATGTGTGATTTATTGTCGATTTAAATCGTCCAAAAGGGTGGGATGTTATAATCGAAGGGACGTGTCTGATAAAAGGTGCTACCTTCTTAGCCCGTCAATCGCTCCTGTTTTAGCCACCTTATGCCAATTCACAGGAATTAGGTCCATGTATTTACCTCAAAGGAAACGCTTCCACCACCCTACTTCATTCTAGAATCTCCACGGCGTACACCATTGTTAAAGTGGTTTTCGGAGTTGGTAGAGAGTATGACAACTTCCGATCCCGGTCTCTTTAACAACCAACCGTTATTATAACACTGCGTTCATTTTAAAATAATTTATACTTCAAAACCAGAATATAATATCCATTTCAAAACCATATAAATACGATATCATTTCCATTTGAAAACCAAATCAATATGATATCATTTACAAATCATAGTATTTCAAAGTTATAAAATTTCGAAACCAAAGACTTAAAACTATAATACTTCCAAAACGTAATACTTTGAAATTAATAACTTTGAAATATAACTTCCACCCTTACATGGATTTAAATACTAAAATATTTTATAAAAAAACTAGCCCCTTAAATTTCACCATCCGTTCCAAAACAACCCGAATTTCTAAATTTTAAATTTAATATATTTTAAAGCTTAAATATTCAATATTTCAAAACTAAATTTTATAATTCATATATATACAAATTTCACTTTTACTATTATTTAGTTTTGAAATATTTGCTTATTAGGACAAATATCCTTTAAATAAAACTTTAAACTTCGAAACTGAATATTTCTCAATTTATTCACTTAATCACCTTAAACACGAATTAAGTTATAAAACCATATTCTTTTAAAATCTCAATTTGAAATAAGTTCCAAATGGATTCTTATTAAATATAATTCTTAATTAGATAAAATCTAAATAAATTTCAAAACTATCTTCTCAACCTTGATTTATAAAAATCAATATAAACTCTATATTAAAATATAATTTAAGTAAATACTTATCGATATCATATTTTAATAAAATCCACTTTTTTATTAAACTTATGTAATACTTTAAACAAATTTTATTCATAGCTTAAAACTAAGAACTTAACTATATAAAAAAAATCATAGATATAAAATATCCAAATCATATATTTCCTTACAAAACCATAGAAATAATTTCAAAATATTTTTATATATAGACTGCGGTGTCTGTATAATATTTTATATCCTATGGTCAAGTGATACAGATATTTATCATTTCAACCGTAATTTAAAATAAAAACTACAGTTATATATCATTTCAAACCGCAATCCCGAATCAAAGATAACAAATAAAGAACTTGCATATTATAATGATATAAAATAAACATCCATTCATCCATCAACAAATCACCCATCCATCACAATCATCATCCAAACAATCAATCCATATCAATAGATAACCGATAATATATAACCGGTATTTAACTGGCAGTTATATTCAATAATATATTTAAAATAAATGCAATTTACTAAGATGTTGACTATAAATATAAGAAACAGTCATAAATAAGTTCATAATCATAACATAAATTAAATTTAATGAACATAAGAAATTTTAGAAGTTGTGAGTGGGTTAAAACACTCACCTTGCGAATTTAAATTGAATTTATTTTCAATTTAAACCCAAAATTTTAACAGCCCCAGAATTCCTCTAAACCAATGCCAGAATGTCCGAAATTCCAATATGAACCTAGCGGAGAAAACCGCGCGTGAAACGGAGTTCGTATACGAAAATTATATCAGTTAGACGTTTCGAAGTTTAATTAAAATACAATAAATAGATAAAAAAAACAAAATCAAACTCACCACTAGACACGTCAGCTTCTTCAAGCCATTCATCACGTACAAAACCCTAAGGAATGACCCAATATCACACTCTACTACACAGTACAACGCGCACTCGAATATAACAGCCGCGGCCTCATCATCGTGAACCGCCGCTCAGCCTCGTCGCCATCCAAGGCCCTCCACCACGCCAATCATCCTCACGACCAACAAAACAACCATCTCGCTACCGAAAGCATGCAGCCGCCATCCCTATCCCGAACCCTAATCAAAAATCCACCTCGATCTAACCGTTGAAACTCCAAATGAACACCGCCGATGCCTTCCACTCGAGACTCTCCACAGCCCGGTATCATCGATTCAACGATCTGTCGTCGTTGATTGGAACCATATGGATGGCCGAGAATTAATCATTAATTTCTGAGCAACTGGTGATTCAAATCCAAAAACGAACTGCAGATCTGAGATGCGTACATCGAGAGCTTCGATATATAATTTTTTCGAATTTTTTTGAGGAGTATGAAATTTCACTTTGATTTTTGAATTGCAATTGATATTAGGTATTCGCCTGCCATTAAAATGAGGAGGTGAAAGAAATTGTACGCGCAGACAAATGAGAAATAGATGTAGGCTAGGGTTTATAATAGGGTATTTATAGGAAGGGTTGAAATAGAATGGATCGGATCGATTGCATGTACGCGCTGGACAATATATGGCCCGAAAAGCCCGTTTCCACTCCGGAACGAAATTGGGTCAACCCGTATATCAAAATAGATGTTTTAAAATATTTTAAACGCAATGGAAAAGGTTTCAAGTCCAAATTCCATCGTATGAAGAAGTTATGCTAAAATTAATATTTTTCAAATCGATTTCAATTGATTTCAAGGCGTTTCGAGTCCGTACAATCAAACGACAAGTCCGATCGCAACGAAACTTGAAATCCTACAATAATTCACCGTTACGGATCCGATGAAACTTGTTTCGTCGTAATCCGAGTCAGTGGCCAAAATGGCTATTTTTACATTAATTAAATAATTTAATAATTAATTAATTAAATCACCATTTAATTCAAATTTCAAAATTCATAAATTTTATCATCTTAGATTACTTTAGTAATTTATAACCCTTTATAAGCCATTTCAATATCAATTTAAAGTCAGCCAATTCCCAACTATAGTGTTTAACTTAAATTTCCATAAATTCAGTAATTATACATTAAATTTCAAATAATCCATATTCTTAACCTATCTAGTTAGTCAACTGATTTCATTTTACGATATAATTATCATGGTTTATACCATAGTGCATTAATATCCCTATTTTATCTTAATTTCAAAAAATGTAGTAATTAATTTCATTCACAATAAACTCAATTAATTATAATTTATTCCAAAAATTAACTTGATTTTAACTTCAATCCTTTTTATCTAGTCAATTATTAATCAATAAACAAAGATAAGTTTTGTTTTACCCTTTATTACATTAGTAAGTTCAAATTTCCATCTTTCCTTTGTATTACCTACCCAATTTCCATTTTATTACATTTGTACCAATATACACGCTAATTGCGATTAACATTCTAAATAAATTCATTTACTTGGGTTCATACTTTCCATTATATAGATTACTATATTATGAATGAATTTACAATTCCAATTATTTCATTATTACATTCACACCTTTCGTTACTGCACTAATTTTCACAAAAACATTAAAGATTTCCTATTTTGATTTAGAAGGCCAATTAAACATAACAATCGTTACCATTAACTTTATAATACACTTAAGTTTATTAATTTCAACTAATTATTATGATTACTTGCATAACACTGAATTCATCCAATTACCAATTATTATACTAATTCATTTATTTATACAACACTTCCCATTATTTACTTTCACCCTATTATCCAATTCATTGTTGTCAAATGAATGCATTTAACATTGGATTCATGATCTATTACCTTAATATATCCAATTTAACAACTCCTAAAAATTGAATTACATTTCACATTAATGTGGCATTTGTTTACATTTATTAAAAATTTATTTCCAATTTCAAGTAACAATCTAAATAAACAGGCAACATGCAATAATCATTACCGTTACCCTTTTAGACACATAAATAAGCTTTTATTACTTTCAAATCAATGTTGTCATTTATTCTCATACTACTAATTTCATTCACATATGTTCAATTTATAACCAAACATAACATTTAAATTATTTTATATAATTGGAATTCCATTCAAGTTCATTAATTATTAACTTTAATTATTGCAATTCATTATCAAATATTAATTTTGAATATATTTCCAAATTTACTAATTATAATTAATTAAAACCTTACAATTGTTTTCAATTAATTAGTATTGCATTGAAATTTTTATTTATTAGCTTACATCAACATTATTACCTTTAATTACAAATTGATTGCCAATTTTATTTAACAGCCAAAATAACTAACATATATTAATTCAATACCTACATTTGTCTACCAATGTTTTATTTATAACAAGTTATATTATTCCCCTTATTTTAATTAATTTGAATTCCATTCTAGTACCAATTTATTACTTTATAAATACATTACGTTTCTATGAAATTTATACTTTCACATTAATCCAATTCAATTCCCATTTATTACACAGATTTATATTAATTAATCAACATTTACACTTGTTACTTACATTCAACTTGTACCCAAGTTCTACCGTTTTACATTATTTCATTTATCGCAATTTCATTCAATGTATACAAATTCAGCTTTAAATAACTTTATTGTTACATTTCATCCCAGTTACTATTTCATTACTTATTTACAAAATTTATTTATTTCAATTATTAATACCAAGATTCATTTAATTAACAATTTTTTTCATTCTTTCAATATTAAATTACCAAAACTTTGTCAAATTAATAAATTTAAATCATTGAAATTTACAGGTCGTTACAGATTTCAAAGACCTTTAACTCTATAAAACTATTTGATTTGAAAGTTTTCGACTCTTATATGAAAATGGCTTGTATAAGTATATAGTTATTTCGAAAACTATTGATTTTGAAAGGTATTTGATCTGAAAATGATAATCTTATATATATAACAGAATTTATATAAGAACGATATGACATATTTGAGACTATTGATTTTGGAAGGTACTCAATTTGGAAATGAAATCTTATATACAATGGAATTTATATTAGTGGGATATTTGAAGTTATGATTTGGCAAGGTTACTATATATAGTATGATCTATTTCCAAGTAAAAGATATGGGAAGTACACTCCGTGATTTTCGATAATCCACTTGGTGGATTCATTCCATCGATTGATTTTGGTCGTCTAGACATAAACTCATGAGTTCCTTTGAATTCCATAGCATAACCTATGTTCTTATGATTCGATTAGAATAGCGTAATTTGGAGGGCGTGATGCCTGTAGTCTACTTATGATTTTGATGGGATAGCGATGTAACCATTATGTAGCCACGATCTATGGTCGGTGTATTGGCGTAATTCGAGGTAGCAGAGATTGCCTATAGTTTACTATGTTTTTGTTGGGACAGCGACGCAACCATTGGGTGTAACCACTAAGTAAACTGCGATCCACATGGCATAATTCAAGGGGCATCGATTGCCAATAGTCTACTATGTTTTCTCTGGGACAGAGACGTAACCATTGGGCGTAGCCACTAAGTTGACTATGATCCATGAGCGATTTGATTTTTGATTTTCAAGGCATAATTCATGTGGTAGAGAATACACAAAGTATTTTCACAGGGTGTTTAAACGGGTCTAGTAAGTACATAGAGATTTCTAGTCTTAGGTCTGATCAACGTATTACTAGATTCTGCAAGAACGTGAATAAACTTATTGAAACATCGAGTTAACAAAAGTATTTTTCAATATAAAATTATTTCGATATAAAAGTATTTTGTTATAAAAGAATTTTTAACAAAGAAAATTTCAAACATTTGAGAATTGAATATAAAAACCATTTGAATTATCTATTGATGTATTTAAGAAACTAATGAAATAAATACGTAAGTTATATATAGACCATTCTATTTGCATTTATAGTTTTGATTCAGATTTGAATACACGATTTCAAGTAATTCACACCTATCCTATTTAGGATTGTTTGCTCGATCCTCGACGACGAACGCGGATACAAATTTTTGATACGAATATGAAGTTCTCTATCATAGTTTATTACTGTGTAATTAGGATGGAAGTTTCTAATCAAGAAGTCAGATTAGAGTCCACAATAGAGTAGTCGGGTACCAATACTTCAAAAAATTAAATTGGTATCCGAGTAAGAGATGGAAATTTTTATACGTACGAATGTATGTGTGTGTGTGTATCTTACAAAATTTAATAAAATGATTGTATGCTATGACTGCTAGCTATGGTTGTTTCTTGCTTAGGGTTGCTATGTTGTTTGGTTCCATGCTTTTACATTTCAGTACAAATAGGAATTGTTTGCTTGTGTGTTAAAGATAGTAAAATAAAATTGAACGTGCATGAAATAGAAGTGAATAAATTGGATGTAATCCAATTAAAAGTTAATAAAAGAATATTAGATGTTAATAAGGAATAAATGAATTAATAGAATGAATATAACTTGGATTATAAAATGAAATGCAATATGAATTGCGAAAGAAATTGAATAAAATTAAATGAGTGTAAGACAAATTAATATAAGTAATTAAATTTAATTTAAAATTGGATGTAAATAAGTTACATACAAATAGAATGAGTTTTAATAAAATTGAATGGTAACTAATTAGATACAAATAAATTAACGAGATAAACTAAAAAAAGAAGTTCACTTAAGAGAAGTTGAATAAATTGACTGTGATAAAAATAAAATTTATTAATATAAATTTGAGTTATATAATAAAATTTACTTAAGTTAATGATACGAACAAATGAAATAAACAAATAAAGTGAATGAAAGAATTAATATTGAACTTAGGTTATGAAGAAAATAGTAATAAACATGAGTTGCATTTAAAAAAATGTTTATAATAAATTTAAATGGTTTTATAAAATGGTTTATAAACGAGATTGGTATTAAAAAGAGAATATACTAAGTTGTAGTAAAATAAAATTTAACTTAAACAAGGTTAAATGGAATAATTTTATAAAATGGTTCATAAATGAATTTTTATGAAATATGTTGAATAAAAAGTGAAACAATTGAGATTTAACAAATTAAATTGAATAAATTGAATGTAAATGAAATTGATTTGAATAAATCGGTAGTAAACCAATTAAATTTTAATGGAAATTGAATGTTAATAAAAATGAAGTGTATAATTAGCTATGGACATGGGAAGATGTGAATTAACATAATTATGTGCTAATTGGATGAATATAATTAATTGAATGGTTTCTTTGTTGTAAATCATCGTTGTAACTGTTTTGGTTGTGTATGATTGTTGTATGTTGTGTGTTAGTGCTTATACCTATGATTTGAATTCTAAATTCATGTTATATAGTCTATTAAGTTTATACATGCCTTCTATATCTTTATATATGACTAATATGTTAAATTGAGTTGAGATAGATACATACGAAGACCGTTTGGACGTATACGCGGGTTTTATATGTTTTTGCTTGTTTAATACGAGCAAACTCATTCTTATTAATAATAATATGGTACACATATCGCATTTATTTTTTCCTTTGGATGCCTCAACATTGAGATGAGATGTATATTTGATATATACTTGGGTTATATATTGTATTGTAAAATTTTCCTGATCGAGCTAGCAAAGGAGACTTTGTCGAAATTTTCCGTAAATTCAGGAGTTAGACATTTTTTTTAGGTTTTAAAATTTATAACTTGTCCTATATATCAGTTGTAATTTCCGTCAGACAATCGTAATGGCATAGTAGAAGCATGGTAAAAGTTTTAAAATAAGATTTTTAATGTTTTATAAGTTGATAATTTTGAATAAAATATATCAGGTTTTAAATTCTTTACATAGCCCTTTTCAAGGACGAAAAGTTTTGAGTGGGGGAGAATGTAACAACCCGCATTTTTAACCATTTTAAATTATTGAATTTAAAATGGTTATTGAATAAAAATGGTTTGAAATAGAAATTTAATGTTTACTTATGCAATTTATTTAGTATGAACTGGGATAAAATTTTGAAATAACCAATTTGAAGACTTTAGCTATATTAGATATTGAAATGAATTTTATGTATTGAATGTTATTTATAATCAATAGCTAGATTGAGTAATAATGGTTAAATTATTTAGTCGAAAATAAATTAATTGCCGAAAACTAAAATTCACTGAGATTTTAATATTAAATAACTAAATTATTCGAAATTTAATATTGGAATTATTTAAATAATTGAATTCTGAATTTAATATGAATGAAAATGATTTTAAACGTTGATTTAAATTTTATGTAAACGAGAATGAAGTGAAGATTTTTAACTTCTAAAATTGAATTTAAAATGAATAGTTTGATTTTGGAAAATAGCCCGTTTTCATTAATGAGTAAAAATAGCCATTTTGGCTACTAGCTCGGATTTCGATGAAACTAGTTTCAACGGATCTGTAATAGTGAATTATTATAGGATTTCAAGTTTCGTAGCGATCGGACTTGTCGTTTGACTGTGCGAGCATGAAATGCGTATAATTTGTTTTCAATATTTTGATTAAAATAAATTGATTTTGAAAAGCTATCTTCTGCATACGATCAAATTAAGACTCGAGACTAGTTCCATTGTGTTCAGAATAGGGGTAAAACATTATGAATGCCAGGCGGCACGCTGTGTTTGGAGTCCAAAATTTTTTGGCAATGAATAGTGTTTTGTAAGTGGCTATAAAAGGACCCCGTATGTTTTCGTTTTCCCCAAACCCTAACTTGATATACGCAGCCATCACCCTATATACGAACAACTAGAATTTTCAAAACTTCTCCTCCAAATTCCTCTTAATCCATCAACTTCCACAACAAACTCCCAACTAGCAAAACGTAGATCTCACCAAGTACTTCAAATCCATACGGTTGAATCGTGGCACGGCGAGTTGAAATCGCCAAAATCGAGGCGAGTTGGTGACGTGAGTTTCCTCGTATTATGCACTGATGGAGGCATAAGTGGCGGCACAACTACTGGCATGGTGGAGGTTGAAGTGGCGCTTCAAACGGCAGGCTTGGATCAGGGTCTGGCCAACATTGGGGAGGTGTGCATCGATAGGAACGGCTGCGTGTTTGGGTTCATGCTCGAGCTGGATTGTGAGTGGAAGGGGCGGGATAGAGTGGTTAATTAATAATATAATTTAGCTAATTAATTTGTTAATTATGTTTTTAATTCTATCAAATATTAATTAAAGCGTAACTTCTTTATACAAGGTTCGATTCTAGCGAAACAAGTTGCGTTCGGTTTGTATCGACGATGACTACGGTATGGAGTGGAACTGAAGTTTGTTTGACACTAAAAATATTTTAGATTCAAATAGTAGGTGAGTGTTTTAAACTCTCATGATGTATTAAATATTCTTATAATTGGCTAAATCGAAATAATGAAATGATTTATAATTATTGATTAAATTGGTTGAATGTGAATTTATTGATAGTTAAAACCGAAATTTAAATTTTATTAATAAATTTGGTATTAAAATTGATAGCGTAAATTGGCAGTTAAACTATATAGAATGTGACTGTTAAATGGATAGTTTAAATTATTGATAAATGTGACATTTAAATTTGATAGGGAAAATTTGATATTTTACACACTTAGTAGATCGGCGTCCAAATTTGATATTTAAATTGATATTGGATTGCATATAACCTTTAGTTAAATACCTTGACCTGATTTTATTGATTGTTGTGTGATATGGTTGAATTGGTTGACCTGGATTTTAATTCATAGTGTTATGGATGATATTGTCGATTTTCTTCACGTTGCTAGTGGTTTTGATATTTCTGTGTTATCATGCCGTTATTACCACTGTTAATATGATTGATCACCTGGACATTTAAATTTGATATGGACGTTGAATATTCTAGTTGATATATGAATTTTGACGCATAGCTGACTACTTTGGCGGAATTGTGATTTTATCGCCGTTCGGCAAAAATCGAGCTTATTTATTGAATTTTTTTAAAGGCTTTAAAATCTAACCTTTGGAAATTTATATATTATAAAGAATTTAATTTTATGAATCGAATTAAATTGAATTTCTAGAATTAACTTGAATTTCATTTAGCAAAATTTAAATTCTAAATTCCGTAGTAATATTTTTTTCTAGAGGAGAAACAAAAGGGTTTGAAATTTTTTCTATAACTTTAATACATAAAAGAAAATGTTATAAGAAGGCCGATGTTGGAATCCAATCATTAAATGATTTTGATGCGTTTGAATTGGATTATTTTAGAATTCGAGCTAACGAAATGTTGGAATTCAAATTTATTAAAAGAATTAGTGTATGGAAATCAAATTTGAAATTTTGAAGTCATAATCGATATATGTTTTGAGTTGTGGAAGTTGGATTAGTTTAAGATTTGAATCTTAAAATTTGAACATTGAAGTTAAATTGATTTAAGGATTTAAATCGGTGTATTGATATTAGACTCGAATTTATAAAAATTGTAATGGTTTTGATATGGTATTTGAAATGAAACTCGAGCCACTAAATTAAATCATTTGAAATCAAAATCGAAACTGATTTTAATTGAAATCGAAATTGAATGAAATTGAATTTGAAAGGAATTGAAGCAAAACATTTGAATTTAATTTATTTGTTTGGAATTTGGATCTGAGTCCAGATTTATTGGGAATGAAAAGACGTAGTTCATTTTGAAACCATATTTCTCTTGATTTTGATTTGACATACATGAGGATTCTTAGTCCTAACTCGAGTCTTTTGTTTTTCATTAAGCTCGGGTAAGACCGAGGTTTTTAACTATCGAAGGCAGTTATTCTGGAGGACGAAGACGAAGATTTGTTATATCATATCTACTAGTATTTATTCTGCTGCACTATATCATTTGTCTAAAATCATTTCGATAATATTGTATAATTCTGATTTATGTTGAAAATTGAATTGTATGTGTATATATATATATATATATATATATTATAAACAGCTTCATGATCTTTTTATGTAATTATTGTATTTTATGGTTCGCTGTGAGATTTTGTTATTGTTTTCTTCTTTTATTTTATTAATCTATCTTTTAACGGTTCGAGTAGACATGTGTGGTTTATTGTTGACTTAAATTGTTCAAAAGGGTGGGTTGTCACGATATCTAAAGGATAAAATCATCATCCAAAACCAAAAATATAATGATGTACCTATTTGTCGGGCAAACAACTCTACCCATGAAACCAAAAGCATCAAACTAGTCGTTGCTTTCATGAACCTGCATCTTACTTACGAATAGTATAAAACCATAGAATTCATAACCATATAATTTTGCATTTTCCAATGTCAAACATAAATTTTATTAAAGCCTGTATGATGTACATGTATCATCCATCCACAATATCAAATCTGATCGCTCACTCGATCACATAAATTTCAATTTTGAACTAGCGTCGCTCACTCGACCACTCTAGTGCAGACTTCGATCTAGTTCCTTGATTAGTAATCGTCGTTCTCTCTACATAACCATCAACTATGATAGAAAACTCCAGGACTAAATCAAATGTACCCAGTATTCGCCATCAAGAATCAAGTGAAAAATTCTAACTCGGACCGGTGTAAATCACCTCGAAATCATGTGCCGATTCCGAATTAAAATTCTCGTGCGAATAAAATAATCTATGTGCAACTTACATATTTATTCCATTGGTTATTTAACTATACCAAGTTCTTTTTATTCACATTCATTCTCACTTTTAGTATACTTCTTTTAATACTAAAATTATTTATAAACTATTTCATAAAGCCATTACCTAAGTTTATTAACTTGTCTAAAACACATTTAGTTTTTGTCAACAATTCACAACTTTAGCTCATGTTCTTAGTTAATACTACAATTCATTTTCTTAGTCATTCCATAACATATTACTTTAAACCTATAAATACGTTTATAAAACTTATCTCATTAATAAAACATTTCCCAAGATTATAATTACCTTTCAAGGAATCATTATTTTACATAAGAAACATCACTTAAATCTATCCCCATTCTATAACTCAAGTTCATATTTTCAAAATGCTCTTCTACTTCCTAATAGTTATGTACAAATTTTAAATTGTTTCCCTAACAAAAATATCCAATAATTTTTTTTAACTTACTATTTCCTCAAATTTATAAGTTATAAAAACTTATTCTCTTATGTTTTCACAAAACACTTATCTTATTTTTTCACTTTAACTTGGAAGTTTCCGACTTTTCAAATTGTCGAAAATTCCATTTCATTTTAATATACGAAAATTTACCAAACAACATTTAAAATCCAGATGCACAAACCAAACTATCCTAATAGATAGATACCAATGTCTATAATATCACTTAATGAAAATTTAAGAACTAAATATCTGGTTTTTATTTCAACTCGATTTGATATTAACAATATATACATATCTTCTTTTGTATATCTGGTCAGACTTTTGGAATTCAAAACCAAATTTATTTTATCCAAGCAATTCTATGGAAAAATATTATGGCAGCAATCCCTCATTTAGAAACTCGAAAATGAACACTAGTGATGCTGCAGTCATGACCGAAATTATTTTCAAGTGACCGAAGTGAGTTCAGTGCTTTCTATCTCCTTCAAAATCCTTTAAAAATGTTTCTATTCCAAAATACTTCCAAATAACACTATTATTATTTCCTCCAAAACTTTGAAAAATTATTTTAAAAAATACCAGTATTTAAATTCTCAAATTCTTAGCTTAGTTATTTTTTGTTATAAACTACATTTATAAATCATATTTATATAATTTTCACTTACTTACATGAATCCATTTCACAAATGTATATCTTGATTTAGATTATAATAAACAACTTTTATTTATGTTAAATATTAATCTCACATTATCACCAAACGCCTTATTGTCAAATTCTAAAACTTAATTCCCAAGGTGTTCGTCTCAATGTTCCAACAATTACTATTTACCTGACCCATGCAGTGAAAAGGATAAACTGCTCAAAATCAACCACAATAGTCAATGCCCAAAATAATGGTTGGGCACTACTACTCAATCAACAAACAATAGTCAATGCTCCTAAATTAATGAGCATGACTAATCAATCAACAAGTGATAATAACCAAATATTATCATTTTCTAACAAACAAACACATCATAAATAACTATATTAATTTTTGAAAATTATTCCTTTATATATGCAAAACATATTCTAGGTAAAATTATAACATTTACCCAATTTCAAAACAATACTATGTCAGTTTTCCTTGTTAAGTGTTTAGAAATCATTATCAATACCGTGGTGTCTCATGTACCGATCAGAATTCATAACCCACTCAACTGATAAATTGACACACTATAAAACGTTTTTGTAACACTAACAAATATGTACTTATATATATAATATACTCAAACTCGTCCTAGGGTCCCACTTATCGAATCTAACATAAGTTGACGCCACCAAAGCCTAGGTGTTCGCTCATCTTTGCTCTCATACCAACTACAATGACATGCCTTTTCAACCTTCAGAAGTCGACATAATACATCAACGGTCTTCACGTGTCAAGCATCTATGTTCTAAAAAGACATATTGTTAAGGGAAAAGGACAGAAAAATAGAACAAGACCTTACATATCGACGAGTAATATATAATTCACAACAGATCTTTATAAAAAGAAAAATCATAATATACATACATCGTCAGAGTAGACTAAACAAATCATTAGCCTAGACAGTTATAATAACCCGCCCTTATAAATTTCTAATAAACACAACAACGAATGCAACGAAAAATGAAGAAATATGTAGATATGTCTTGGCCATCCAGCTTGTCTCGTGTGCTCTAAAGCAAATCTGTAAATATGCTCGGTTCGACATGAGCATTACCAGAAAATAACCCTTGGATTAGTCTAGTAAACCAGCGTAAGAAACACACCCCAATTGGATTTTAAATGTTTATAAAACTTTTCAAATAAAGGTATCTCGTAAGACCATGCCCCAAATAAAGGTTCCCTCACTAATTCAAGAATGGTCCTTATGCATAAGGATCAGATTTATCCTTCCGATGCAACAATACGTCCCTAGTGATGTGCAATAGGACATACATAGCTAGCCACGAAGGTCGAATGCATCGCTCCATGCATGCATAACAACTGCAGGTAACTATAGGAAGGAAACGACTGCACTTTCATGGGTTAGCTAAACCTCATGGTTATGTATCATATCTCTGGTTTTATTCATTATCGCTGGTGAGGCTATGTCTGACATTCCAACTTGTGCACCACCAACTGAACAGATCATGGAACCACACATGGATTCCCATACCTCAACAGGTCTTAGAGTCACACATGGGTCCTTGCTTCTCAACAGAGATCTCAGAATCACACATGGATACCACAATGGTTCTTGGAACCACATATGGATTCCAAAATCCAAAAATAGATCTTGAAAATTCCTCCTAGCATTAAACCAGCATATGGTTTCGGAGTGGTTACGGTTTTGAGTCATCTCTTATGAGTACACTCCCTCGTTTATTGGATGTTCCAAACCAATCAATCGATTTTCAGAATACACAATACCGGTTCTTTTGGAAATAATCAGACAATACATAAGAGTAGGATCACCCCCTAAACATTTATATGGACGGATTTCCTCATCATTTGTGCTAGAAGAACAAAACGAGTTTATACGTACAGTATAGCACTACTAACGATAATTGTACCATACAATCCCTGTGTTTCTCCTATATATTTCCAGAGTTAAAATCTTTTGATGTTAAGTAAGGAATATTTCCATACCACCAAAATTGAGAAAGAGTACATATTTTGGCCAAGATTTGATAGTCCGTTTTAACTATCAAATAAACAAACATTCAAATCAAACAAATCATAGTTTTCTTTCCCATGGAAACCACTAAGCCTTCTTTGCTAATCTTTCATTAAATACTTGGAAATCACTTCCATATACTTATCTCAATAGGATAAGTATATTCACAAAACACTATATTTTTGATAATTAGAATATCTAACTATATACTTATCTCGACGGTATAAGTATATTCACAAACCATTCTTTTCAAAACTTGGAAAACCTTTTTCATAGAGTTATATAAAATGGTATAAGTACACTCATGAAACATTCAGAAAATTTTTCTATTTCAAATCATATTAAATAATCAGAGCTTTATATGTCATTAAAATAGAGATATTAATAACCCATTTATAATCTCATTTATTTTATATATTCATGTTTTATAAATTCCCAAAATCTATTTATAAACTTTATAAATCTCCAAAATTTATAAAAATACTCTTTATAAATATCAGAACCCATTTATAGCACTTCCCCTTCAAATCGCTAAACCATTTATAAACCTCTTTTCTGAAATCATTTAAAACCCAACTTCTTTTGAACCTCTTTCAAATTCATAAACTCTCTTGTATAAATCCTTTTTATAAAAGAAATCCTTTTATAAACAATTTATTATTTAATTATAATAAATAAAAACTTTAACGTCTTAAAGATAAATTTTAAACATTTTTAAATAAATATAGTAATAAATTTAAAAACATTTCAAATAATGTAATAATAAATTTTTAGAACAATTTAATAGGTATAATAAAATAACTTTAAATAGCTTTCAACATATAATTATTAAATTTTCGAACAACAATATTAATACAATAATTAGCTAGCTTTAAATAATCAATAATAAAATAACTTTTTATCTTTAGACAATCTTAATATTTAACTAATTGTATTTAAATGACAACAATAAAATAATTTATTTTAAAACATTATAAATATAATGATTAACTTTTTCAAGAAATAAACTTTACAAAAACTATGTAAAATAGAAATTAAACAAATTCTTGTTAAAATAATAATTACTAAACATTCAAATTATAAAATCTAAGTTGATTTAAATCCCAAACTTTCCAAATCCAAAAAGAGGCTTAGCGACTACAATGGTACTTAAACATGCTACCATTGAATTAAATTTACATTCCAAGTAAAATTACATGCATTTACATAATCAGGCATGTATGTAAACCAAATCCTTAATTAACAATCGACTGTCAACATCACTTATCCATTATTAATCAACTTGCACTTAGATGAATATTTAAATTAATATAATAGCAAAATTGGAATTTTATTCTGCTAAACAAATGTCATTCAAAATAAACTCTTTCGTATATTATTAGACGGTGTTTATTTGGCCAAATAGATAACACCAATAAAGTGTGCTTAAATTAACTATGTTATTATTTAAAAAATGTAATTATTTTAAATCAGTTTTATTTTATCACTTTATACATTATCCATTTTACAAAATGATAATTTACCAAACCCAACAACTAGCAAATTTAACATCAAAGCAGACAATAAATAATTTTTATCTACTGTATATCATTACTGATTTGCCAAAAAGGTGAGTTTAACTTACCGAAATTCCAGTTATCGCCGAAACATTCTGATTCTGTCTAAAATTGAACAACGTTCGAATTTAGCTTGAAATTCTACAAGTTCCGATTTCTATGAATCCAATTCCAAAATATATAGCTAACGTTCTAGGAGTACAATGCGATTGACCGCGTTCGATTTGCACCTTGTATAGACAAATTATTGCATTCCTAATTTCTAGAATTAATTAAAATATTAGTTCATTAAAAAGTTAATTACCTGCTCAAACTAATCCCCTTAAAATGATCTTCTTCTTCCTGCTTATGTGCACGAACATGCATAGAGAAACATCCAAAGTTCGATCCTTCCTCTACCATTATCTCTTTCATTACTCAATGAATCTTCGAACTGATTACACCCACGTCCTCCTCTTCGAACTCTCTCCACACCCACCACCACAATGTGTCACTCACCCATCCATTCCTTTTCTGACTTGACATTGCTCACGCGACCTATAAATGTCGCATTCGCCAAGAGACAACCGCACTCTACCAATTATTGCAAAATGAAGCTCTTCGACGATACAAACATGAAATCAACCTTCCTCTAGCCTAATTCTACTACAAACCACCATGACATCAAACCCTAGCTTACGCCCAAAATGGGTTGCTCCTCCTAAACCTATGTCGCACGCCCTCCGACTCTCATGGATCGTTGCCTCATCCTAAACGAGTTCAACGATTCTGCCCTTTCATTTATTTTTATTTTTATTTCATTTGTTATTGAAATTAAAGGAGTAGATTTATGTTTTCTTTGTTCAGAACATTAGTAAATGGAAGAGTATAGGGAAAACAAAGAAGAGGCGGAGCAGAGAATATGTTTGGTGATGGGTTATATTTATTCTCAATTTTTAGTATCTTGCCACATAGACAGTACCGTTGACACTAATCATTGTTTCCACATACGGTTGCTGGTTGACATCTCTACTAATTCATCGATAGGAGAAGTAAATTATTGTGTGGAGGAATCAATATCTCGACATAAGCCAAGAGGCAGATCTTGTGCCACTCCACCAGGTTTCATTCGCTTATAAACTATAAACGACAAAGCAATAATATAGTCGTGCTCAAAACAGTGACGCGACCCCAAAACGATAATAATTTACACTGTTTATTGATTTTTAAAAATACAAGGACACCACCATTTGTCAAAAAATCGTCAAACGATACTTTGAATATTTTCCACTTTAAAAATTATGGAAAAATTAGATAACTAAAAATACGTCAATGGAAATCGATTCGTAATATTAACAATAAATTTTAAAACTATTTATTTGAACTGTTTATTTCTGCAAAAGGGTTTACAAAATGAATTCACAGTTATTATTTATTAATTATGATGAGTTAAATAAGACCATAAATCCATTAAATGGATATTAGATTCTCATGATATTTCAATCACTATTCTAATATTTATTCACAATTCAAAGATTTTAAATAATCTATATAATTTATTTCAAGTTTTAAAGATCTTAAACCAATATTTCAATAATTAAATATTAAAGATCACATAACCAAATTCTTGGTTGTTATAACATGACTCGTGAATATTTTAAAACCAAGAGACCGAGGGCATCATGGATGAGAAGTCAATGCCACAATAGAAAAAAAAAATTGGATTCTTAATATTGACACATATACACATGGATGCTACTGCTAAGAATAAGGGAAGTGAGAAAAACTCTATTAATAGGAAATGTAGTAAATGGGAGAAGCATGAATCTATGGTTTGACCTGTGGCTCAATGGACATTCTCTGACAAACACTCCTTATTGATCTTACACATTAAGGGCTAGAGCTCATTCCAAGAATGTCGACAATATCATTAACAATAGCACATTGAATTTAAACTCATCAGGGCCGACGTGACCAATATGTGACCAAACCAAAGAAATTAGCTTACACAATGACAAGCAGAAGATTACCTGTATTGGAACTCAAAAAACGATATTTTCACGTTCATATCAGGATGGGATGGCATTAGAAAAAAGAAGAAGAGCAACAATGGCACAACACTACATGGAACAAATGATGTACCCCTAAGGGCTATGGAAACTTACTTCGTAATTTTAAATCAATTGCCAAAGAAGAATAAGTTAAACAGATGGATAAATGACAACAACACAACAATTGTGTTATGCAATTCTGAATCTGAGTCTGCATCATGTTGGAATTGAGTCAACCCACGACCGAGTAATTAGGTAAATTTCAATTTTTTTTTACCTATTTGGATCTTTAATGGTCCCATATAGTCTAATTCATTTAGAACTTTTCTATATTTTCTGTTAAATAAAATCAACATTTTATCTGAATTTATAAATATAGTTTTAATTTAAATAATGTGTGTGTGTATGTGTCATATACATATATGTATGTGCATGCACGTACAATATAATAATATAAACAAAGTTTGATATGCCCGTGTATAAATGTTGGGATTTACACCGCAACGCACATGTTGGCCCCACTTGTATGCGATTTGTTGTCTAAATGTGTATATATATGTGCATCAAAATATTTGTACACACACAAATATGAATATAAACAAGTATATAAATTATAAATTTATATTCACTATTACATAAATTAAAATAATAAATTTGAACAGTTTGTGTAAGACATTTATGAAACTATATATATGTATGTATGTATGTATAAAGTCATATCATAAATTAATCAAATATTAGTTTATAAATACATACAAACATACATACATGTGCAAAAATATTTTAAAGTCAAAAGAAATTAATTTTTTAATTGTAAATTATATATACGTGTGTGTATAAATACAAATAATAATACCAAATATTATTTTAAATATTTATTTACATTCTCGGCCTAGATCAAAAATATATATTTTAAATTTTTAAATTTTTTTAAATTAAATATATATACACACTAATCATTAATTCTATATGGAATTAATTATAAAAATAAAATAAAAGAATTTAAACTCTAGAAATATGTAGTATAATTTTCATAAAATTTGTATAAAATTTAATATTATACATAAAAACATATATTCATATTGTGATGATCATATATTTTCGACCCTCGAGCCATATTGCATGATGAGCATCCAAGTGCCGAAAACCAATTGTTAACAGTAAAAAGAAATAAAGACAGAACAGAACCTCTCACGGATGGAATAACATATATTATTTCAACGTATAATCTTTACAACAAAAATTTTAAATACATTTATCACAGTTAAACATTGACAGTTATAAGTATCCATCCTTATAAATACGTAATAAAATGATACACAAGTGTGATGGAAATGGATAACAATCTTCAGAAGAATCTTCTAATTCCATGCCTCGAGCTCCATCTAGATTTCTTTTAACTAAAGCTGACTATTAGGCTACTCAAAAAAATTAGGGCACCCAGAGTTTAAGGGAAAGGCAAATAAATTCTAGGTCGGTCGTGGGACTGGTGTGATAAATTCAAAATATGCGTTTTGAAAACAAAGGTATCTTATAAGGCACGACGCACATAATATCAAATAAAGATACTATTGCCACATATAGATGATATGGAAATTTTTTCCCGAGGTTCAATGACAAGCAGCCCTACATTCCATCTTCCAAATCATTTCCATGTCTTCGCTTCGAATATGTAAATTGATTCGAAGTGGTTTCTGGATAATAATTACTCAAATCCGACCCTGATTCCTTCAAACTAATTAGCAACAAAACGATGTTAAGTAAATAGGGAATTATTCTTTGATTGATTTATCAAAATATCTTCTGGAGATATATATCTTAAAAGCATTGTTTTCGGTATATACGAAATCATTAAACCTCTCTTTTCAAATCCTTTGATTACTTAAAACCTTTTTAAATTACAAATCATTACCTTTACCTAAGAAAATGTTTCCAAATCATTTCCTTTAGGATGGATCAAAAACAATGTTATTTAAGACATCATTTACTATATACCTAAACCAACTAATTTTAAATATAAGAATTAAATTAATTCCAAATCATTTTCATAAGTCATATTGGAAAACATTATTGACTTAAGAAGGTTTGATAGAATTATACTAATTCTATACAATATTAATTTCCATATTCAACCCTTGCTACCCGACGAATAACGGTGAAATCACCTTTTAAATTCACATTGATAATACGAGTTCCTTCTTCGGAATTTAATACTAAGTATAAAAATATTATTTCTATGCAATCCATGTTGTTTAAATTTGAAAAATGATATATTTATACTTTATAAAAATTTAATCCGAGTAAATCAAATTTACTATCTCCTCCGTTAGGCTAGTCCAGATAGCTAGGGAGGGCAGGTAACTTGTTTCCTAAACTAAAGCCTAAGAATACCTCTCTATCACCCATAAGTTGGGCATATTATTTGATCGACTTTAAATCTTCTAACATACTTAATTTACTTAAGCATCTGGGCTTTCCCTTCGATCTGTTCCATTCCTTAGTCGAATTTTCTATGACACTCATAAATGGAACAAATGTACTAGTCATTTACGAATACTCATTTTTAAAACTATTAATCATCTTTAAATTTCTTAATTATTTATTTGAAAAGGTTCGTAAAAGATGTAGAAAAGAATAATTAAGTTAAAACCATTGTTTGCAAAAGTTATTAAAAGTGATGTGAACAGTGTTATAGAAGCTATATCGATCAAATGACCTTTGTATTGTTTAGAAATTCATTTTTATAACTTAAATCACATTTAAAACATTTTACTATATTTAAATAATTTATTCCATATTTTTAAAGAATTAAAATATCCATTTTAAAATATTTGCTACTTTGGCCTTCGAACTGCCAAAACGTTAATTTGTTTAAAACTTGATTTGCTCATATGTTAAAATCTATTAAATGAAATCTCGATTTATTTTGAAAACTACGATCATAAAGTTCTGGAAAAATTATATTTGATACCAATTCTATTTTGAATCCACCCTATAAATGAATTTAACTTTAAGATGCAAAATCGCAAATCGCCGTCACGCGACGCGCCTATTTTTGACTAAATTTTCGATATTTATTAATACTTTGCCAAACCACTTTTAGATGTTTATAAAACATTTCTAAGCCATATTAAACCATTTTTAAGAGGTTTAAACATTCCATGTACACCATTTCATTAACAAAAGGAAAGTGATTTCCTTTGTAATTTTCGACCTGTATTAAACGTGACTTATTAATAAAATTAAAAAAGCATATTAAACAACCAAACATGATGATAAAAACATAGTAAACATCCATTGCAAACATCATATCATCATCCAACAATATAATGTTAGTAAGAGTTTCACTTTCATTTCCCATTTAGCTAATTTAAAATTGGTTATAACTCTACTATCACAAAATGAAACCCCATGAAATCGAGCTCGAGAGCCTTGGATGGGATCGGCTAGCTACAAAAGTCATGGGCTAAGCATAAGGAGGTGGAATGGCTCAACCGACCATCGATATGGGTGTGGCCATGAGTATGAGAAGAGGAAAGGAGATGATTTACCTTGGTTTGAAGTGGATTTGATAATATATGTATGTATACTAATTTAATTTCTTTTTGAATAAATTTTCTCCATTATTTTCCTAAGCCTATGAAGCCATGAAAGAGCATGAAATTTGAGAAGAAGAGGATAAGAATATAGTCTGAAAAATGTGAGAAAGTGTATGGGTATTTATAGAAATTTTTTTGGAACAGATATCAATGTGTGTAATTGCCTATTTTCCGATAACCCACATCCCCTCCTACCCCAAAGCGCATGACTCAAGCTCCTCCCCATGTGTGTGATCATGGCGTGTAAGAGTGAGTTGATATCTACTTTACAAAATTAAACTCCTTTTGTTTGTAGTAAAAATATCTTAATTTTTTTTATATGTATATGTAAACATATAAATATGTTATATGTATGTAAATGTATGTTTGTGACATGTGTGTGCATGTATATGGACGTGCATAAGAGAATAAACAACATTGCAATGACTTCCAACGACTTTCTTTTGTTAAACTGTTAAAAATCAGGAAGCCGATTCCCTATCACATTTTCTCTTATTTTAAATTACCTATAAATGTAAACAAAATTAGAAAATAAATTTCTCATCATTATTAATTAATTAAAAATGATTTTATTTGAATTATAAAACCATATAAATTAATATTTACAAAAATAGCTATTGTATTGATATAGCGATACGAATTCTCTTATATTTTCAAATCAAGTATATATCTTCGTAAAACTATTAGAAATGATTTATTACCACTTTATAATTATTTCAAATTTATTATCATCATTTGAAACAATTATTTTCATAATTAAAATAATTATTAAATCTCAATTTAAGTTTATAAATCTATATTTAAATATAAGGGCATCACTAATGATGTCATAAATACATTTTTTTCAAAAATAAAATAACTGATTTTTTTTTTGTACTCTTGTTTAATTTAAAAACAAGTGCATGTATCCAGCTCTTGATGACGTTTGATTATTATAGATCCGTTTATCGATAAAATGGTTTTCCGCCAGTTATCGATATATCTTTCCAAAGCGAATATTTTTTCCAATATTTCTCCAAAATATTTT
Organism: Allium cepa; assembly: GCA_030765085.1. Classification (NCBI taxonomy): domain Eukaryota; kingdom Viridiplantae; phylum Streptophyta; class Magnoliopsida; order Asparagales; family Amaryllidaceae; genus Allium; species Allium cepa. The sequence continues at coordinate 325,612,169 of CM060939.1, forward strand.
TATTATTCATCACTTAAAACTTAATCATTTATGAAAAATAATCTATATTTGGATATTTAAAACAATTATAATATCCTTAACTAAAGTGATCAAAATTCGGGGCGTTACACATATATTCATTTATATAACCTATTTAAGTTAAACAAGTAATTATGTATGTGTATTTGAATTTAATATAATGAATATATATATATATATATATTAAATAAAATAAATGTTTCGTTACAAATATATATTTTATATAAATTTCAAAACAAGTAATATATGTTTTATAATCTTTAGAAATAATTACTAGTTTACCGAAATCAGTTATAATAATATTTTATTATAAAATAAAATAAAAATTTATTTACCGTCCGTGAGCATGAAGCATGGTAAAATGCAATTTTTTTAAAAATTTTGTAATTTTATACAGATGCAATAATATACACAACCAACCAAATCGTGATGACGTTTCGATAGACATGATTCGTAATATAATCTAACATCATATCACATGAATAATATAACATGTAAATGTGATACAATAACATAAAAAAAGATTTACCTTTTACCATAGCCCTTGCATACATGTTGAAATGTTGATTCGATCCCTATGAATCCGTTCATAAATTAGAAGTTGCTAGCTCTTGAATTGCCTTACCACCAACGATCCAATTGAAGATTTTTGATGTAAGTTTATTCTTGGATTTTTAGGGTTTAGAGAGGAAGAGTTTTGGTTAAAAATATCAAGGAGAATGGAGAATAAAAGAATCAAAAGAAAAAATGTAAAAGGTGGCTTATAAAAAGAAAGTCAAGAGGGCGAAAAGTGGATCACATCCTAATATCTCTATCTTACCCTTTCCACCATTTTAACCATACAAATCCTCCCTATTTTCAGCATATGGCCAGCTTGAACATGCATCCCATAGTCGAAATCAACATGCCTATATGAGCCTCAAATCTGGTTCAAGTTTGAACAATATTCAATGCAATTTCAAATCTCATTAAATAGGTACGACATCGTATACCGATCAGTATATTTATAACTACTATAAATATATTATTTAATATTGTTCGACAGACATTAAATAAAATTTTATAATTAATATTTCATAAATATTAATTAATTTAATTAATTTATAGAAATTTATAAATTAATTAATTCTAATGGTAAAAGTATTATTCAATTTGGTTGTGTAACTCTTAGGCATAAATTTGGTCAGCGATTAATATTGAACAATTCAAATATTAACGTTTACATGTCACTTAGCAGGTGGTGTGAGTATTATGACATAAATTATCGCTTATTTGATTTTTGTAAAATCCAAGTTTACTTTATTAAGCGTTACCCTTAATGAAAATTATTTACAACAATTCTTTTCGTCAAATCTCCAATGTGTCTATATTCAAACCTATAATCCAAACACAAAGTTCTTGGTTCAATAAAACAATTAATATTAAACAAACTACTTAGGCTAAGATTTTGACTGTGAGTTGACATCAGTTGACCATGATACTAACCTCATATAACCGAGGAGATGAATCCTCTATTGAATAGTGTTTCACTTTCAATATTTCCGCTCGACCAGCTATAATCATTCATGGAGGTCATGTAATGATTTAACCATAATCGAAGAGAAGCTTTCATATCTAAATTGACAATATTCTCAAGAAAAGAGAATTGTGAAAATTAGTCACAATGTTATTTTTTTGTTTGACCTTAGTTATATTAACCAATAGAAAACAATCAAGTGAGTCATTCCATAGTTACTTAATAACAATCAATACGTAACCCTTGATGGCCCCAACATTAATGAGTAATACACCATCCAACATTTTGAAAGCATTACATACTCTAGATTTAGGAGATGTATCGATATCCAATCTTGATGCATCTTGAATAGCAATATTTAAAATGATATGTTTATTATATTTTTACACGATACTCATGATTACAATTATTTGTAATTTTCCAAACACACCATTTATGGATTTTATATTAAATATATTTTAATTAAACGATTAATTATTTATAACACTTTATAACAAATATATAGTAGAAAGAAAGAACTTTTATTGCAAATGAAAAATTGATTTTAGAGTTAGTAATTTGTAATAAATTATGGAATTTCCTCTAGGTCATACCCTTAACTCTATCACATCTCACATTTTTTCAACTGCAATTATTACAAGTTCATATTAATCCAGCTTGCAAGATGCTTAGGACTACATTTTTGTCGAATTGATTCAACAAGCATACTTGAACTAATTGAACAACTTGTCACAAAACATCGCCGACCAAACATGCTAAAAGATGCAAGCGACGTAACAATTTCTACCACGATATGGCATCGATGGCAAGAGTGTAGCCACATGATATTTCAAGGTAAAATAATAGCAGCAACAAGTCTACAATTAATATTCTATGAGTACAAAATCCTAGTAACAAAATCAAAGTATTATGACAAAGAAGAAAGTAGCAGAGTGCTTATCATTGTAGCATTTGACATAGTTGGTAGAGCAACAACCAACAACTTGCCAAGTACTTCCGATCTCATACCACCATAGCTCATGCTAGTACTTAATCGATATGGTGAATTTCATGATTGTACTTACTAATGATGTTATCTAGATTTATGGTGTGTTGACTTGTAAATTTAACACTACAAAATATCAAATCAATTAAAAATGAATTATTAATATAAGAGGTGAATTACATATCGTGTTTATTACCGTTGCAAAGGCCTTTTCATGACAATCTGTTTGATGTACAATTTTGATGCATCTGAAGTTACAGCTTGCAAAATAGAGGCGTTATACTGTTTAAATAGCGTACATAGCTATTTCGGGCAATCCCGGATAAACAAGCCATAACCAATCTAACGATTATATAAATGAGGCCATGGAACCTTAGCCATCACCTCTAATCCTAAAATCACCCTAATTACTATCTAATAATGATTAGTAAATTAACTAAAACTTATTACAAAATATGTGACGACCCGCCCTGCTCGATCCTCGAAAATTGACACAAATATACCACTGTATAATATGCCGAACGATCGAATGTCGAAAAAGACAGATTGCTGAGGGAAAGAAAGGGGGTAGAAGAAGAGAAAAAACATCATCAGAATCTCACAATCGCAGCGGAATAATATATAATAGATAAATGACTAATTTTTGTACAAAAGAATTGTAATTGCTTTATATATACATCATCAGAGTACAACATTAAACAAAAACACAACACTGTACAATTATGATAAATTATCCACATAGAAATTGATTATACAGCAAACCATATACAGCGAATAACACATCAAATACATGTGATATGTCTCGCCATTCATCTTGTCTCTTGAGCTCCACAGCATCCTTTCCTGTACCTATAATACTCGGTCTGACCCGAGCATTATAGTGAAATAGCACGCGAGTTAGCCTAGAAAACCAACGTGAGTAATCACACTCAATTGAATTATTAAAGTTTTCAAAATCCTTTTGAAATCAAAGGTATCTCCTAAGACCACGCCATAAATAAACATGTCGAGTTTTCAAAATAGAATTAGTTTACCTTTACTGTAAATATATTTCTTTGTTCAACTAAACCCTATATAAATATACAAAAATTAATTCAAAAAAAAGATATATCTTACAGCCGACTTCCCTTAAGAAGACTGCAACCAAGCTCGACATACGATCGAGCTTCACGTGACCTTCTCAACGCATGCGTTCACCGCCTTCACGCTTGCACGCATCGACCAATCCCCCAGCTATGCTCATCTCGGTTCGCATGCTCTAGATGGATCAAGGCATCGCTCCCAAGCCCTAGCACCACGCCTTTGATGAATGCGTATCCATACGACACTATATGCCTCTCACCTCAAGCCTTGTCAATTCGAACATGGCTTCAATCGAACGAAAATCATTTGATTTGCTTAGAGTATTTGAGCGCGATGATTTTCTTTTGTATACGATTCCATTCGGCCTTTTGATCAAAGAAAATGAAATAAAAGAATCTGATTTTAATTTGAGAGATTTGTTTTGGCCATTTTATTTCGTTGTTTAAATTTTGGGTTTCCATTAGTTTAGAGAGAGGGGTTTTAATTTGAATGGAACGAAGGTAGGCTCGGGTTTTCTTTTTTTTTGTAAGAAAAACAATGAAGGGGGAAACACCTGTACGCAAATTGAAAAGGCAGGAGGACACGTGTAGGATGATCTACAGTGTTTCGATAGAAAAATGAAAAAGGTGTGATGGGAGTGCAGATTTGAATGTTGAAATATATATTATATTAAATTTAAATTGTTTAGAAAACGAAGCCTAAAATCTCGACCTCCTATTGAGGCGTGTCACTAGGCATTTTAATGTTATGCACCTATTTCAAGCGCAGCGGAAAAGGTTTCGAGTCCTAACTTGATCGTATGGAGAAGATAGCTTTTGGACCCAGCTATTATATTGAATTTTCGATATAAATTTCAACGTGTTTATATATCGTACGATCACACGACAACTCCAAAAGCTACAAAATTTGAAATCTGATAATAATACATTATTACGGATCAAATGGAATTAGTTTCGCTGAATTCCAAGACTGTGCCTCGGAAGGCTATTTTTTAAATGTCAATTTAAACGATAAAATTTTAAAACTTAACAAAACACTTTCAAACTCAAATTTAAAACTTCTATTATCATCATTATTATCAATATAATTTTTATAAGCCTTTGAAATATTTTTAACTAGCTTAAAACCAAGATTCACTATTTTAACCAATTTCCCATTGTTAAATCCAATTATTTAATTATCCAAATAAATAGTGATATTTGAAATTCAAGTTAAACTAACTTTCAAATATTAAAAATCAATTAAATATTTCAATTTCAAATGTCAAAAATTTCCAAGTCGTCACATTCCTCCCCCCTAAAAGAATTTCTCCCGGAAATTACTAGTTAAGAAGAACGGGCCGATACCCGTCATTATTTTTCCCAAAACCAAATGGTTTTCAAACGAATTCCCAAAATAATCACTCTATTAAAGACACATTATTAACCCTACTAACTTTCCAAACTTACTCATACGTTACAAATAATATTATTCCCTTGATATTTCAAATTATAGTTTAAACCAACGTTTTAAAATTATCAAAATTTTCTCAAAATTTTTCTAACTCCCTAAATTTTAAAAAAAATTCGCCAGCGTCTCCTTTGCGCGGCTAGATCGGTACAACTACAAAATGCCTTTATGGGCCCTCAAATTTCAAAAGAAAACAAAAAGCCAAGTGAGTAGATCAGAAAACTATCAAATTTCTTATAGAAATTTAAATACATACCTTTTGTCGGGCCATATAATTTTTATACTCTGAAATCAAAATCATCAATTTCCTTTTGCTTTTGAATACTTGTATCTACTTAGCACTAATATTCAATCACAGCATCCAGAAACATTTTATACATTTCTTTACAAAATTTCCAATATCTATTTAATTCAAGTCCGTATGATATATATATACGATCCGTATGCAATATCAAATCCGATTGCTCTTTCGATCACACAATTTCACTTTCGAGCTAGTATCGTCCACCCGACTTCCTAGTGCGGACTCAGATCTGTTTCTTGATCGAAAACCGTCATTCTCCTTGCATAGCCACAAACTATGATAGAGAATTCGCAGAACCAATAAAAAATCCATATCTAGAGTTCGCCGTCGAAAATCGAGTGAAAAATCCAAAATCGGATCGATACAACTATCTCGAAATTCTGTGCTCGAATCTGGATCAAATCGTTATGCGAATAAAATAATATACGTACATCCTACATATTTATTTCTAGTTGATTATTAGCTACATAAATTTTCTTTTATTCAAATTTATTTTGATTTTCATTCACTTATTCACAATTATCCCATTTCACAACTTTCCTAACCATTGTTCAATATTATAATAGTATATTTTCCCAATACCAAATTTTACTTGAGAATTTCACCATTTCTTCATAAGTTCAATATAAATATGTTACACACTCAATTATTTATTTTTCACTTTACCACTTTCGTTTATATATTATTTCCATTTGACTTAAAATTTCAATTGTTATTGAACTCAATTTCCCTTCGAATCTTAATTTATTTCTAAGTCAAATTCAATATTGAATTCTATTCACCTTATCTCAAACCCATATTTGATTAATCATTTAATTAGCTCCACTTACTAACTTATTCTGATCTCAATGGATTTTATTTTCAAACTTTAATTATATTTTTTTAGCCTATTCGAACTAATTTTTCCGATTCCACTTTACTTACACAATTTAAATTAAATATCATTCAAACATCCAATTTTAATTCATTTGCTTACACATTTAAATCAATTAGTTTACTTACATTTTTTTTCAATCTTTTGATTTATTTAGTCTAACATGTCTAACTTCCATTTCACTTAATTTTCTTATATTACTCATTTATTTGACATAATTCAAATTTAAACGTTATTCAAATGTTTAGTTCCAATTCCTGTTTAGTTACAACTAAATCAAATTTTCTCATTCACAACTTATCTTCAATTCAATAAATTTTATTTCAATAACCATCCAATTTAGCTTACTTTTTTCTAACTTATTTCATTTTCACACTTATTTTAATTTAACTTTTCTTCAAGTTTGATTATAGTCTAACAATTTCAAATCTTATAAGTTATCATACTCAATTATATTCCATAAATATTTTAAATAAGATCCAGAGTCTTTTAAACAATTCTCAACATTTCAAAATCATTTTAGAAATCAATTATACACATATTCATTTGCAAATCAAATTATCCTTCGAATTTTAAAACCGAACCCAGTTTTACAAAAAAAACTTCAACTTAAAACATTTTGGTAGCAGTTCCTCTCTTGGAAACTCGAAAATGAACATCAACGATACTGCACTCATCACCGAGGTTATTTTTCAGCGACCGAAAAGAGTTCAATGCTTTTACTCTTTTCAAAACATTTCCAAATATTTTTAAATTACAATTCTCACCAGATTTCATATTCAATTCAAAAATATTTTCGAATAATATCACCATTAATTTCTCCAAAATCCTTGAAAATTATTTTCAAACTCAAAGGAATTTAAATTTCTCAAAATTTCAAATTTCAAATCCTTTTAATCTATATTCAAATATTACTCTGGAATTTTATTTCATTTTCAATTATAATCACATTTATAAAGCAGATATACAGCTTCCATTTTGTTAAAATAATTTATTTCTTAACCTTTGGTTTTAACCTCAATTCCTTACTAAATTTCCTCATAATACTAATACTAATTAATATTATCACTTCTGAACAACCAAGCAACCCTATATAAATGTAATAATTTTTGAAAATTATTTCTTTCATATATAAAAGTAATTTGGGCAAAAATATTTCATTTACCTCATTTAAAACAACACTATGTTTTCTATTCAAATGTTTAGAGATCCCTATCAATAACGTTAATTACTCGTATTGACCAGAACCCATGAACCACTCAACAAACCAATCAACACAATATAAAACCATTTTATATTCACTAACTAATACGCGCTCATATTTATCAATACACTCAAACTCATTCAAAGCGTACTACTGACTCTATTTTTAATGAGTAATCTCCACTAGAGCCAAGTTTCTCGCTTAACCTTCAGCTCTGATACCACTATGATGACCCGCCCTTCTCGACCCTCAAAAATCGACACAAATACGTCATTGTATAATATGCGGACGATCGAGTGCCGGAAAAGGCAGATTGCTGAGGGAAAGAAAGGAGGTAGAGGAAGAGAAAAACAAAACAACATCAGAATCTCACAATCGCAGCGGAAAAATATATAATAGATAAATGACTGATCTTTATACAAAAGAACTGTAATTGTTTTATATATACATCATCAGAGTACATCATCAAACGAAAACACAACGCTAGATAGTTATGGTAACTTGTCCACATAGAAACTGATTATGCAGCAAACCATACACAGCGAATAATACATCAAATACGTGTGATACATCTTGTCGTTCAGCTCGTCTCCTGAGCTTCACAACATTCTTTCCTGTATCTATACTACTCTGTCTGACTCGAGCATTACAGTGAAATAACACCCGAGTCTGTCTGGAAAACCATCGTAAGAAATCACACTCAACTGAATTATTAAAATTTTCAAAATCCTTTTGCAATCAAAGGTATCTCGTAAGACCACGCCACAAATAAACACATTGGGTTTTTACCTTACGATAACAAAAACATTTCTTATCAAATCTTTTGATATTATAGTAGTGTCTATATACAAATACTTATTCAAATAGCCGAGATTGTTACATTCAGTAAATTCTAGCATAATAGGTATACAAACAAGTTGAAGGCACCCATTGGAGATTGGATTCCATACAATGGCAGGGCTACCGTGGTACCGCCCGTCATAGTACTTGGTCTAGATCAGAGTACCGAGGATCCACTCTGATCCCCTGCAACACAAGACTAGAGCTATCCCTTACTAGATAGTCTAAATAAGATCACCCCGCGGTTGGGATCATCAACCGCCCACATAGCCGAATAAAAGGGGACATCTAGATAGGGATGACCTTACCCTAATTGGTTGCTAGCCACTTAACCTTGCTGCATCTCCCCTGTTTTAGCCATTCCCGGTTGATGAGGCTCGAGGCTATGCGTTGCCTTTTTAGCACACATTCACTTAGAATGCTCATCGTCCTCCTGAAGATGTCCTAATAGCATTCATCCATACAAGTCCGTTTCCGGTCCGAACAGAACGGAAGGCACTACTACATCCATTTTGGAATCACCCTTAGGATTAGTAGCGATTAGACCTTGCACTTCACTGCTCCATCTTCGACTCCAAGATCTTGTCTTCCTCACGAAAACGTTCAAATCGGATCAAAGTGGTTTTCGCGCAATTAATCCCGATCCTGGTCTCATCAAAATGACCAATGCATTGGCCAATATTGATAGTCCGTTATTTAGCTATCATATAATATCCACAAACAATCAACGGGCCTTAATAATTTTCCAAATTATTTATTTCAAAATATCTTCGCAAGATATTTTCCTATGCTTCAACTCTTTGAAAAAGGTTTTCAAATCACTTTTTTTCTCGCGGGATAAATTTCCACATCTGTTTTATTTCTACTGAAAATCACCAAGTCTTAATACTTTAGATATTTAAATAATTTAAATTAATTTATCCAAAATATACTTAAAAACACTTAAAATAAAAACTACTTAAAACACTTTATTTAAAATACTAGTTATGAATTTTTTTAATAATTTCTCATGTAAAACTTAAGCCAAACTAAAAATAAAAGTTATTCTGTAAGGTATAAATATTAAATAATTATCTTTAAAATTATAATACTAGTTAAACCTTTAAAATAATTTACTTGTATAATTAATTTAACAAATAATTACTTTTAAAAAATTTAAAACCACTAAATAATAATTTCTTTCTAAAACATTCTTTTAAAACCACTTTAAAACTTCTAACTTATACTTAAAAATCTACATTAAAAGCATATTTGGCTTTTCAAGAAAATACACTTTCCATTCCAAAATAGTCCATTCAATTAGTTAATAAATCCTTCTTGATTTATCCCAACTTAATTTACGTCTCAGACCAGTAAATTTCCTTGAACACTTTAGAAATAAAACCACATTTCATTTTTAAAACAAATTACTATCTCCTTATAAATTCCTACCATGAATTTATACTTCAAAATTATTCACTGATAATTATTCATTTTATATATAAACCTCGTTTATAAATTCCATAATCTCATTCTCTTTTTAATCACAGTTTCAACCTAAATCGATTTCCAAATTGATTTTCATAATTAACTCTATTTTAAAAATAAATTCCTTTACTGATCCAAATCTATTCCAAAACCCATTAATTCAAATCCACTTCTTTATTTATAATTTAAAATCTTATTTAAATCTGACATTATCAACTTCACACTTCATTTCAAAATTTTCCTTTTTAAATTCTCTCAAACCATTTGAAACCCTGAATTTAAAAATAAATCCTTTATTTCTTTAAATAATATCACTTAAGTTTCAAAATTCATTTATTCCCATTTATTCAAAATCTCCTTTCCCATACTCGGAATTTATTTAATAGAATTTATAACTCAACTTCTATCCATTTCCAATTCATTCTTTAATTTATCCAAATTCTCTATAATTATTTACTTAAAAATTCTCTCTTTATTTTTCTTCAAAAATCCAATATTTATACTTTTGATATTTCAATATACCCAAATATATTCAATCCAACCATAGCATTCAATATTTCAATTCCTAATAAAATCAACCTAATCAATCACATATTATCAAATAGAACATATCACTGATTATGAAAATAAGTTTCAGCATTTTGAGGAATCTAGTTGGATCCCTCCAACCTGTGAGCGAGATTAACTAACCTTTGATTTTTGTTATGCAATCCGATCCAAACCGTCTTGTTTTTCCTTCATGATTTTGGACCTTTTACAACATTGTATAATTTATTAATATCTGAATAAATTGATAAAAAAAATTAATTAATTGATTATTTAGTTTAACAAATTCATTAAATAAATTATTTTTAGTGACTAAGATAATTAAATAAACTAATTAGATAAGTTAATAACCTTTATACATAATTGTAAAATAAACTAGTAAGTTTAAAATGTATATCTCTATTTTTTTGAAACTATATATATATATATATATATATATATATATATATATATATATATATATTCTTACAAAAGTAATCTATATAGATTCCATAAAAACCTAAATATATAAATTCTTTCCACATTCAAAATTCCTATTTTTTTCAAATATCTTACATATATATATATATATATATATATATATGTACATTCACTGTTTCACCTATACATATGTATTTATTTGATTAAAACAGAATTATCTTACCTTTATTGTAAATATATTTCTCTATTCAACTAAAACCTACATAAATATATTTAAATTAATTATAGAAAAAAAAAATGATATACCTTACAGCCGACTTCCCCTATGTAGACTGCCACAAAGCTCGACATACGATTGAGCTTCATGCGGCCTTCACAACACATGCGCTCACTGCTTCACACTTGCATGCATCGACCTATCCCGAGCTACGCCCATCTTGCGTTCGCGTGCTCGACATCGACCCGGGCTTCTCGCCCAAGCTCTAGCACCATGCCTCTGATGACTACAAACCCATACGACACGACATGCTACTCCCATCAAGCCTCGTCGATTCGAACACGACTTCAATCAAACGAAAATCATTCGATTTGCTCAGAGTATTTGAGCGTGATGATTTTCTTTTGTATACGATTCCATTCGGCCTTTTGATTGAAGAAAATGAAAAACAAGAATCTGATTTTAATTTGAGAGATTTATTTCGGCCATTTTATTTCGCTTATTTAAATTTTGGGTTTCCATTTGTTTTGAGAGAGGGGTTATAATTTTAATAGAACGGAGGTGACTCGGGTCTTTTTAAAAAAAAACAACAAAGGGGGAAACACCTGTACGCAAATTGAAAAGGCAGGGGGATACATGTAGGATGATCTACAGTTTTTTGATAGAGAAATGAAAAAGATGTAATGGGAATGTAGATTTGAATGTTGAAATATATATTATATTAAATTTAAATTTAAATTTAAATCATCTAGAAAACGAAGCCTAAAATCTCGACATCCTATCGGGCCATGCCGCTTGGCATTTTAATGTTATGTCCTTATTTCGAATGTAATGGAAAAGGTTTCGAGTCCTAACTCGATCATATGGAGAAGATAGCTTTTAGACCCAGCTATTATACTAAATTTTCGATATAAATTTCAGCGTGTTTATATATCGTACGATCACATGACAACTACAAAGCTGAAATTTGAAATTCGATAATAATACATTATTACGGATCCAATCGAACTGATTTTGTTGAATTCCGAGACTGTTCCTTGGAAGGCTATTTTTTAAATGTCAATTTAAACGATAAAATTTTAAAACTTAACAAAACACTTTCAAACTCAAATTTAAAACTTCTTTTATCTTTAATATTATCAATATAACTTTTATAAGCCTTTGAAATATTTTTAACCAACTTAAAACCAAAATTCATTATTTTAACCAATTTCCCATTGTTAAATCCAATTATTTAATTATCCAAATAAATAGTGATATTTGAAATTCAAGTTAAACTAATTGTCAAATATTTAAAATCAATTAAATATTCTAATTCCAAATGTCCAATAATTATGAGTCGTCACAAATTAAACATTCCAAATCCTATCAAATTATATGTGGATTCGAAGCTTTCGATGAGCAAAGAGACATCTGAAATCCATTTTCCAGTTATATGCACCATCTGATCAGAATTTGATGAACAAATCTGAATAGTTCATTTTAGGATTTTGCAAAACTAGATGATTCGACGATTCGAAAGTACAATATTGTAGAGGATGGCAAGGGTGGTTCATTCAGGTGCTTATATTAATGAAATAATTGATGATCAACATCAAAATTTGAATTAAGGAAAGATGTTGATGGCGACGATTGATTTTTTTTGGTAACAGTTGGCTGAGCTGGTGGTCTCAGGTATTTAGGGATGGTAGCCTAGGTTGGCGAGGTTAGAACTATGGAAATTGGGAGGGGGGCATCATGGTGGAGTGTGCTGGCAATGGTAAGAGGATGAACGGGGTCGAGTACGGGAAGAAGTAGGTTCGAGTTTGGATGAAGTGCATAGGGCGAAGGTAAAACTACGTTTAAACGCCTAATTTTTAATTAATTGCAAACTAAAACACTGAATCTTCTAACAAACATATCTTGTGCATAAAAACTCCGATCCATGCATGGTTTCTTCCATTGAACTTGTGGCGAAATTCTGGATGATTAAGCATTGGATTTACTGAGATTAGGGGCTGTAAGAAATGGCATGTTGGTATGAACAATTTAATTTAATTAATTAATTTTAGAAACATTAAATGCATATTCATTGATGAAAATTATAATTATTGATATTTATTACAATATTTTGGTAGCTGTTTGAATATTATGACTATTTTTGAAATCTTGTGCCATGTTGACTATTATTGTTGATTATTATTGTAACGACCCAGAATTTTAGTCATTTGAATTTGGAATATTTAATTGATTTTAAATATTAAAAAGATAATTTTATAAGTTAAATAACTTGAATTTCAAATGTAGAAAATTATTTGATAATTAAATTTTTAAATATAATATTTAGAATTGTTTAAATTAGAATATCTTGAATTTAATGTGAATGAAAATGATTTCAAAAACTAATTTATATTTTGTTTAAACAATAATGGAGATAACAAACTTTTAAATTAGATTTAAAAGTGATTTAAACTGATTTATAATAATTTGTTTAAATTAACATTTAAAATAGATTTCTGGGGCACTATTTCGAGTTTTGGCAAAACCGATTTCATTGAATTCGTAGTATTAAATTATAATAAATTGTCGAATTTCTTGATGATTGGATGTATTGTTTGGTCGTGCGATATCGAAACGTGTAGAAATTAATTTAAGGAATTTAATTTATTATAATTAGATTTGAAAAGCTATCTTCTATATATGATTGAATTAGGCATTCAGATTAGTTCCATTGTGTTCGGAATATGGGTGTAACATATAGAGTGCCATGCGGCACGCTTCGTTTGATGTTTGAATTTTTAGGAACGAACAATGCACATAAGTTTTCTATATAAGGCTGTCAAAAAATTTTATTTGCAAACTTAAAACTTAAATTTAATTATAACCGCCATTGGGGCAAAGCCATCCTACATAGACCTGTCAAACGGGTGGGTTTGGATCATATTGGGTTGGGTCGAGTTTGACCCGACTCGTTTATGACCCAACTGTAACGTCCTAAATTTTATCAATTTAAATTAATAATTTATTTGAATTTTTGGAATTTAATTCGAAATTAATTTGAAAAAAAATCAAATAAAATAAAATAAGCATTAATTTGTATGAATAAGATTTCAATTTCATTTGAGTTTAAAATTTGAAATAAAAAATGTTTTTAAAATAATTTGAAATCATATATATGTGTGTGTGTATGTGTATGTGTATGAGTAGATTTGAATTTGAATTTAAATTTTAAATAAATGCTTTCATAAAATATTTTGGATTTAAAATTATATGTATGTAGTTTAATTAATGTGTATTTAATTTCAAAAAAACATTCTCTTTTAAGTAGTATTTATTAATATAAAGCAAATATCTTTAATGGAAAAAATGTAAATTTAAAATACAATTTAAATAATGTAAAAATATTATTTTAATAAAAATTTACAAATGTTAACTAAGTAATATATATAATGACAAGTGTTAAAAATTTAAGTAAATGGATTAACAAGTGTAATCCATATAGAAAAAAAATTAACAAGTGTCATTACATTATTCTTTTTTTGAGAAATTCATAAAAAAAGAAATAGAGATATATAAGCTACTTCATCTCCTCCCTCTTATCTCTTTTATTCATTCCTAAGCCTTATATAGATTTTTAAACCAGAAAGAAAAAATTCATCAGCAACAAAGTAATCAAACCAAAGCCAAATTCCAGAAAATAAAATCTGAAAACAACTTTCTCAACGTTCAAACCAGAAAAACAATTTCAAGTAAAAACAAGATCAACCCAGAAATTAGGAAAATCAAAAGCAAAGCAAGATTCAACTTCAAAAACAGAATTAGAATCATCTTAGACCTTTGAATTCCGGTCTTCAAGTTTTTAGACCAAAGTTTCTTCTCTGTTTTCATAAAAAAATGAACTGTAAGTTGATCCTTTAAGAATTTAAATTAGATTTGTTGTTAAGAAATTAAGCAATTTAATCCATCAGAAACTAAGCAAATTTACATCAATTAGTTGCAGACAAAAAAAAAATTCAAGGTTAATTTGAAAACAGCCTTCTAGACTTTCAAAGTTTTAAACTCAGACAGATCCTCTGCTTTCAAATTCAAGGTGAGCAAACCTTTTTGACCTCTGGAATTTGATCTGCTGTTGAGTTCATGCTTAAAGTAAGCTGAAAATTTTGTTTGCATGTGAATGAATCCATGTATGTATGTGTGGATATAGTTGTGCATGTTTGAGAACAGATATATTGTCTCTGTTTTAACATTACTGTTTGAAACCTGTCTTAAAATCAAAACTTCACTCCTCGATCCTCTATTGCCCTTGATATTTGAAGAAAACAGGTTAGGATCGGTAAGATCTCCTAGAAATATTTTTAAGTATTAAAACTAAATGGATTTACTAGAGAGTGTAAAAACACAGTGGAAACACATTTTATTAAAAGTTATTTGATAAAAATTTAAGTTTTGATTTCATGATCCTATTCACTTTCACAAATCATGATTTTTAAGATAAATTTCCAGATTTTTAGTTCATTATCAAGTGAGAAATTATGAGATGAACAGATATTGTTTTCACCAAGTTCTGATGATTGGCAGTGTGATGGAACTCGTGATCGTGTTTGGAGCTTGGTGGATGGTCTGGGATCATCAGAAAATTACCGAACGAATTTATAAATCATCGTGGTGGCCGGAAATCACTAAACTAGAGTTTAAGCTCACGTTTTAGCTAGGATCGGAATTTGGGTTGCTGGCATCTCGTCATTGCACCAGAATCATTTGCGTCAGCGACGATCGAAGCTTTGAAGTGAGGCGAAGCTCTGACAAAATTTTCATGGCCTCAGATGGCCTGAGGTGGCGGTGCGAGTTGATTGTGTGGTGGTGTTCTTGTTCCAGTTTGGGCAGGAAAGCTCATTTGCAAAGTTCGACGTGGGTTCATGTTTCTGGTGGTCTAGGGGTTAAGGTAGGTCATCGTCGACTCAATAATGGTCGGAGCTCGAATCGCAAGTGGCCGGAGCTCTTGTGCATATGCGCAGCACTAGGTTTGTGTCAGTGGAAAAGAGTTGAGGAAGATAGGATTTTAACTCGAAGGAACCATTGGGGCGTTTGCATACTTACTCAAGTTTGGGTTCGTGCATTTTCAGGCTTGTGCCGGGGTTTAATACTTAAATAAATTTTTAAGTTAATTTTTTTTTGTATACACAGGTGGGTTTTGGAAATGACTCGAAGCATTCAGGCGTTTTGATGGGGGAGACTCGAAGTGGTCTCAGGGTTGACATACAAAACAGTTTTTACTTTAAAAATAAAATTCAAACTTTTAAACAATTTTAAATCCATGTTTTTTTAAATGTTGATTTTGATTTAAGTTTAGACTAATTAAGGTTTTAAGTAAGATATTTTTAAAGTAATTAAATTTAATTTAATTTTGTCACATTATTTTATAAAATTATATATATTAATTGAATAATATAATTTAGAAGGATAATTAAGATAAAATGTTATTTAAACAAATCTTAATCTTTTAAGTTAATTTATGTGATAAAGATGATTTATTAAACTAGGTTTATTAGATAATCAAAATGATTAACAAAGGTAAAAAGATTTATCTTTTAATTTATTAAGTAATTAATGAATTGTTAATATAATTACTTTAAAAAAAACTATTTAATTAATTACTAAATATTAAAGATTAATTAAATAAATAATTAAGGTTAATTGATTTTTAATTAATAATTAATTAATTAAGGGATAACTAATTAATAAAAGTAATTAAGATTTAATTAATTAATAATTAAGGTTAATTAATTAAGGTAATTTGGAATAATCAATTAATGAAGGTGACTAATATTTAATTAATTAATAATTAGGGATAACCAATCATTGATTAAAGATAATTAATGAAAGTAATTATGTGATTAATTAATTTAAATCACACGATTAATTCACCTTAATTGTAGATGATTAATTAGTATTGAATGCTGTGTACTGATTGATATCTGTGATATATGATTGTAATGCTTTGTGATATGATTTACCTTGTGCTGAGCTGTGATATCTATGATTTGTTTCTGTGTGAATGTGAAAACCATTGGCCCGTAAAACAGCATATGAATTTCGATGCGATAGGTAGTCAATTTCAGTTGGTTATCCGAAACCCACATCGAACCTGTTAATCTTTGTGAATGATTTATCCACATGTTTTTAAAATTAAGCGGTCACTATTCGGTTTAGCCGGGAGAGGACCTTTTTGTCATATAACCCATTCCAAATAGTGATACGACGAAATGGATAGCAATTGAAGATGGTGGTGAAGACCGAGTGTCTTCGAGAACGATAGGATAACTTGTCGAATGACTCTGCACTGAGTTGCTCCGGTATAAAGATCTCCATATGTGATGGTGAATCCGATCTGGTGGATGCCTGGATTGCAAGGACTTCTTCGGAAGTGCCTTCGGTTCTGTTCGAACCCGGAACATACTTGTATGGTTGTATGTCTGACATTACACTTTGAGATATAAAGCGGATTTATTTCAAATACATTTCTGTTGGTGGCGGAGAATTTATTCTCTTAGCTTAACACCCTTCTCTAAGACGTACAAGCTTAGAGGTTATGTAGTTGAAGGTTATCAGTGATATACTCCCAATTTGATAGTGTGGCATTCTTAGTGCAGCTGATCATTAGTTGATCAAAGCATGACTTTTGTGAGAAGCATAGCTTTGTGGACGAGACTTCGTCGAACCTCACATGCTGGTAATGGTCGAAATAGGAAGGATGCAACAGGTTTATTGGTCGTAGCGCCCCTTAGGGTATGTGCATTTCCTTCTGGATAGAAGTGGTATCATGGTATGGAGCCCAGATACTTAACTTATGTTGATATTGCAATTATGTTGCTTTGTGGTTGTTGTTTGGCCTCGGATAAAGGTCGGCTACGACCGGGGGATGGCATACTCGTGTACTAGTTACCTATTTACAGAGGTAACCTGGCCTTGTGTTGGCAGAGATCCGGTTAGGTTCTCCGGGCGTCCCTCCAGAGGCGTACCCATGTGGCTCGGGAAGTTCCTTAGCCTGACCACTGTTGGAAATCTAATTACCAATATGCGCCTAGTACGGATTTAGTTGTAGATCCTGTCATCTAATATGATAACTATAGTAGGCATACTATAATGGTATATATGATGGCTATGATTAATATTATACTTTCGAAATGTATCACACCATGCACTAATAATAATATCAAAAGATTTTTCTCGTATTAAGCATATTTGACTATCATAAGGAGAAATCTCCCCCAATTGTGCGATTGCAACGTGTGTGTGCCGGGAGGCCTTATGGTAGTTTCATTTTCCAAAAGCATACCCGATTTTCTTTTATAAACTGTTTTTGTACAAACAACTGTTATTGTTTACTCATACCAGTCCCATGATTGACCCAGAGTTTATTTTTCCCTTCCTAAACTCTAGGTGCCCATAATTTTCACACGGGCATCCTAGAAACAGGTTATCCGTGTTTTGGAGTTGGCCTGGATTTTGAAGTCTTTTGGAAGTTATCAGATTTTGGAAAGCTTTGGTTTGGATATCTTTTGAGAAATTTTGAGTTTTGAAGACCTTATCAAAGTAGAAGTATGTAGGAACCTTTTGAAGACTCTATTGTCGCTCCGTTGTGAAGTTGTTATTATTCTGTTGTTATATCAAGTGTAGCACTCTGATGTTGGTGATAATTGTTATAATCAAACATTGTGATGATGTTGTATCTATGATGTTGATTAATGTCAATTCATTTTGTTTCCGCTGTTTATATTCATCTAATGTTGTTATAAGCTCCATCCGAACTGGAGTTCGACGTTTGAATCTCCAGCAGTCGATTACAAGTGAGGTATTTGATGTCGATTTTCAACCGCTGGATTTCGAGTTGTTACAAGTGGTATTAGAGCTAAAGATTGAATAGGAACTTTAGCTACGGAGTATAACACATTAGGTAGCTCTTTAGAGATAGGGTGAAGTATACCTTAGAATGGGTATAACCGGAGAGACCAAAACCCTAAATTTTCTTGGTCTATTTCTTTTAAACTCTTGACATTTCCTAAGATATCTCATCCGTATACCTAAATCAAGTTTTCTTACTATTTACAGATAGTAAGAATGAGCGAGCGAAGAGGAAGAGCTAGGGAACAGGGAAATGCCACAACTGGTCAAGTCCCCGCAATAGCAGAAGCTGCTATGCCTACTCAAACTCAGTCGAATCAGGCTGATCTATATAAAAGCTTCTTACACTTGGTGGTAAGCCGTTCATCGGCAATGAGTCTATTGTTGAGGCCCAAGCCTGGATCAGATCATGTGAAAGAATTTTTAAACGACTGAAGTTGGAAGACGATCAAATGCGACTAATAGCTTCTTGGCAACTTCAAGAAGAAGCCCTAGCCTGGTGGGAGACAGTTACTGTAGATAAGCGAGAAGAAGAATTTATGTGGGAACGATTTAAGGAAGTGTTTGAGAAATGCTATATGCCGTCAGTTGGTATCTCCCGAATGTACCAGTAATTTATGGACTTTAAGCAGGGGAGTTTATCATTTGAGGAGTACTTAAACAAATTCAACGAACTATCCTGTTTCGATGCGGAATTGGTAAACACACCTCTAAATAAAAATGAAAGATTCATTCGTGGGATGAATAAGAAATTCCACGAAGGGATGACAGCCCATGTTAAAGAATCTTTTTCTGATCTTATCGATATGGTGTATAGGTATGCTACCCTGGATATGCAGGAAGTCCCGAGGGAAAAAGGAAATACGAGCAATCAAAATTGGAAAAAGAGAAAGTTCGGGGGCAAGAAACCATATCAAGGCAAGGAGAAAAAGAACAATCAGGGAAACTCGGCTAATATATAACTTGTTACAATTTCCAAGAAAAGAGCCATTATTCAAACAGCTGCAAGAATCCAAAGAAGCAAGTTAAGAAAGAACAAACCATGAGGACTAGTCAGGGAGTAAGAGAATGTTATTACTGTCGCAAGCCAGACACGTAGTTAAGAATTGCCCGGTGATGAAGCAAGCACAAGTGGCGAATGTCTATGCGGTAAAGGACGACCCCTCAACTTCAAGGGCAGGTAAAGGAAAAGGTGTTCTAGAAGGTAAGCTTACTATTTATGATAAAATTGTTAGAGTTTTTTTTGACACGGGTGCAACACATAGCTTTATTTCCAACAAGTCGTAAATGAATTTAAATTTAAACCTTATTTTGTCAACGAGCCCATTTGTGTGAAAAATCATATTGGTGGCCCTACAAACCTTTGTATACGATGTAGAGATGTTCCTATCTCGTATTCTTGTTAGCAATTCCCTATCAGTCTCTTTGTCCTTGATTTTAATGAATTTGAAATCTTACTCGGAATGGATTGGCTAAAAAATACGAAGCCAAATTAGATTGTAATAATTGAATGATTTCGATCAAAACAAAACTGGGAAATTTTATTGAAATCTCTTGTGAGGATCCGAGTCCTAAGAGAGATAAACTGATGTATACTTTGGGATATCCTGAACCTAGTCTGGATTCCATACCCATTGTTCGGGTATTTCCCGACATATTTGAAGAAGTAAAATCCTTACCTCTACATAGAGAATTATCACTAAATCACTAGTTAATGATTCACCATACATTCATTAACCATCCACTAATTACTTCATTAAGTAGTTATTCTTAATTATAATGAGTAATTAACTTTAATTATTTACTAATTAATCACTCTTACCTAATCTCAACCTTTATTAATTAGGGATAAATTTTTTATTTATATTATATACTTATTTACATCTTAAACTTCATTAGAAACCATTTAGAAATCATTTACCTAATTTAAAAATTATATAATTTACTTTAAAACAAAACGATTTAAACATCAAATTTTAACATTTAAAATCCTTGAAAACTTTTCAAACTTGTTTAAATAAATTCTTATTCTTAGAAGCTTAATTATTATATCTTTTAAAACTTATCTATTTTAAATATATTTTAAAACTTTGTTAAACCTTTGTCTATGAAAACTATTTATTTTCTTAACTTTAAAACTTGTTATTAACTTTGCTTTTAAACTTTGAAATATTTGCAAAATTTAAGTTCTTTGATTTCAAACCTGGAATACTTTCTGATTTTAATTGAAACAGTTCAAAACAAAGTCAACCCGAGCAAATTCATGATCTCCTCGAGTAAAAACATGAGAAACTCTCGTCCCTCATCTTCTTCGAGACAAATCCCACAACATCTCGATTCAAACTCAAGGCAAAGTTACCTCCTCAAAATCGACAAACCCAGGTACACCCAAGTGCACCATGCACATGCACGCACTATCGCCAGAGCTCCGACCATCGACCCCGGCTCTAGAACATCGCCAACGACTTCGACAATCAGCACGTCCACCCAGAAAAAGAAATCGAAAGCCAATTCGAAATTTCGACGATTGATCGAAAAATTGGAACCAACCATCATTGGAAAATCGCCCCTCACCATCAATCCTGAACCTTAACACACCTGCCTACCACGTCAGAGCTTCATCTCGATCTCAAGCTCCGATTCCTCCATTGCGAACCACTCCGGTCCACCCTAGTCGCCATATGGATCCCAACATCATCGTTGGCTTCAACTGAGTATAAAACCCTACTTCGTCAATCTCAGACCACCACGACCTATTACAAATACTCCGACCAATTTCCCAGTGATCAGCAACCCTAAAGCCATCCTCGATATCTACCCCAAGCTTCATCTCGACATAGATCGTCGGCAATTGCCAATAATCACAAAACTGAACAACTCAGGATATCTCATCAATTTCTATACAAAAAATCATGATATTCATATTAAAAAAATGATTTTCTACTACAAATCCAATTATGCAATCCAAACCTGAAATCGAATACATTGATTTTTGACATATATATATATATATATATATTTACAGTTATTTCTCATTTTAAAATTATTTACTAAATTAAAATTCCTAAAACCATTTTTATAATTAACGTTATACTATAACAATCAACTTTCAATTGAAGATCGAAGTCTAAATTTGATTACAAGGGAGATGTGAATTTTCCTTACAAATTTTTGAAGCCTGTAAATAAGACAGAGGAGTGTATATTTATACAGAGATTTCCTCAGACATATATTTATATTTATACAAGTATACAATCATAGATATAATCATATGCAAAACATTTTACTACAAAGATTCATCACAAACATTTATGTATATTCACAGATCTAAAACTATTTTTAAAATAAATGTTTACTCGCCTTAATAAAAATAGAGGACAGTTTCATTTCTAGGTTATGATCTGGAACCTTGCATTTGATTTGAAGTTGATCTTTGAATTTGCTGAGATGATCTTACAGTTTAGTGATTTAGTTGAACATTAACTTGATCACAGTTTGATGATTTGTAAAGCTATTGATTTTATTTTAATTTTGATTTCCAGGTTTTTTTTCAGGCTTTAGTTTAGAAGACGAGAAGAAAGAGTTT
Organism: Allium cepa; assembly: GCA_030765085.1. NCBI lineage: Eukaryota > Viridiplantae > Streptophyta > Magnoliopsida > Asparagales > Amaryllidaceae > Allium > Allium cepa. The sequence continues at coordinate 325,634,559 of CM060939.1, forward strand.
TAGGTAAGAAAAAGATTTGAACTAAGAAAATGAAAACCTGATTTCTCCTTAATATTTTATAATTTATAAGCTTTTAATTAACAAAGCAAAATTAGTGCCATTTGTCATTATGGTTTACACACGTTAAATTATTTACAAATGTCAAAAACCATCTTAAAATGTTTACAAATGTTAAGATTTCTTTTTTATTTAAGTTTATATAAATTTATGCATTATGTTTAAATGTATATTATGTTTATCTTCTTATTAATAAGCTTTTAAGTGTTTATATATATACAAATGTGAATTTATGTAAATATTTATTTATATTTTACTTATATTTTGAATGAATTAATGTATTATATGTTTATATGTTGGTGAATTTTATTTTGACTTTTAAGTATTTACAAACCAAATTGTCTCATGTTAAATTTTTTAAAGGAAGAATATTCAAAACAAAAGAAATGAACTTTTAATTAAATCTTATTTTAAACTTAAGCTAAAATTATATTTTAATCAAATAAACATTTACCTTAAGTGCTTTTCAAAATATATGGTTAACTTTTAAATAGCTTTAGAAAGGTTTTTATATCAAATTTAACATAATTTCCAAATTACAAAATATTTTAAAATTTAAAAGCATGTTCTTATTTATTAAATTTAAACCAAAGCTTGCCTAATTACAATATATATATATACATACGTTATGAATAGAAAACATTTAGCATTGAAAATTATTATATTGAATTTAAACAAAGCTTCTAATCACAATATATATATATATATATATCATAATTAGACAACATATTTATATTAGTTTTGAAAAGATAAATTCTACCAATTAAATATTTATAAAGAAAATTATTAAACCAACTTAATTATTAATAAAGATCATTAAATTACTATTGCTCAAAATTCCAGGTCATCACATTCCTCCCACCTTAAAAGAATTTCTTCCTCGAAATTTAAAAGCGAAGATAATTTAATAATCCAACAAAGATTTTATTTACAAACATCAAAGCATACATCAATCATCTACTAAAAATTATACCAACCAATTTACTTAAACAAACAAATTTAACTATCCTGACACAATTCAGGATAGGTTATCTAATACTATCTAGAGTTTTCGAGGTACAATTGCTGGAATACTCGCTCTACAGAACCTTAACTAGCTACACCACTATGATCCAGAGCTCCTTCTCCTCTATATCTACAAATCTGAACAAGAAATCAGACCACAGACAAATCCAGCTCGACCACCAGATCCGTCTATACTGCTTATTCCATAACCAGTGATGGACCATACTCGTACTCCCTTAGAGATACGTGAAATATAATGTGAATCCCAGCCATCCGAACTGGCATTTCAATCTTATAGGCCAAAAAATTTATCTTTACCAGAACACAAAAAAATCCAATATACTTCGGAACTAGCTTCTAGTCTTACCAAATCTTATTGCTCCTTTGATCGGAAAAACCCTAACAAAAACAATGTTTCCAACTTCGAATTCCAAATTCTTCCATCTCTTATCCACAAAACTTATCTGACGATTCTGAGCTGCCTGTATCCTTTCTTGATCATCTCAACCTACGCTGATGCTTCTCAAAAGATAACTGGGCCAAGAAAAAGATGATCTCCGGATTCTACTCAACAAGATGATCCTCTCAAGATTTACCGAAATCTAGAACACAAACTCTACTCTACAAGTATCAGTAGACTTCAATCCAACTTCTCCCATCTAGAATAACCAAAACAGGGGAACTTGCCAATCTCACCTTTAGATTCTAAAAAACTTCTTCGAATTCAGAGTTCCATTTGAACTTCCTGTAGAAACGCTTTAATCCAAGGCAAATGCGAATTTCCGTAGGAATCTGCAGTTGCTTCCATTCTAGAACAGCTGCTACCTCGCTTCCACTACACAACTCTGATTAGAAGTAGATGAGAATGTTGTCGATAAACATGAGCATAAACTAGACAACACATCCCAGAAAACACCGTAGCTCTATGAAATCCTGAGTTACTTTACCAAATTCTCTCTCTAGGAGCCATCCTTCTACTTGGCTGAACCACCGATATCTCCTGAAACCAAGTCGAATATGGAACTCAATCTCCAATGTGGACAAACCTTTGACTTCCTCGAAGATATCCGAAAAATCTCAAACCGCTTCGATAGATCCTACATCCTCTAAAGATGCCTCAATCCCAAACAAAAGATTACCCAAGAGGACACTCAACTATCGCAAGTCACTTTTGCGATCCAACCCAGCATAAATTTTAAAGATACTATTCTCTCTTCACAAATCAGAATAGCTTATGCTAAACCAATCCATTTCCAAAACAAGGTCGAATCCCTCAAGAACACCTCCGCTTATCAGAAGAAGCTGACGGTCCACTCTGCTGCTTCTGAATTCTACCTCAAGGATAGTGCTTAGCTAAATGACTTCCCTGTTGACACACATAACACTTCCGAGCTGCATTACTGTCACAGATGCCAAAGATTTTTATCCATAAGCTCTTTGACCCTCAAAGCCAAATCAACCAATTCCACAAAAGAGTCTTCGGGATGGCAGACGTCTTCTCAAGGAATTTGGGTTCCAAACCAAACTCAAACATCAACTAAGGGGGTAACAGTGAGACTGTGTCCGTAGCAAGGCAACTCATAGACCTTAATCTCATAGAGATAAACTTCCTTGCTCGAGATCCAGAAAATCACTTAGCAGCCGAGTCTACCCTGCGGTAGGTATCAACTACTCCTTAAAAAATTCCTTAAACTTGCTCCAATAGAAAACATCTTTGAAAACATCCAAAGTAACCGTATCTCACTACGCAGCTGCTTCTTCCTGAAGTTGACAAGATGTTATCACTCGCTTCTACTTAACCGACAGATCCAAACCCTTGCTCATCCAAACTTGCACTTCAATGATGGACTCCGAACCTTAAAGAGACCATCCTACAAGATTGGTGAAATCCTTACACTATGCTGCAAAGCTTACTCGAGGCGGTACTGGGTCTACAGCCTCGGTAAATACTCTTCCAACCTCAATACTTGGACTTCTTCCATTGGTAGTAGCGCTATACACACCACTACCCCTCCTATCCCTAGAACTCATATTGGCAAACCCGAACAGGTAACCCAACAAATAGATATGTAGATATATAGATATACATAAAAATACAAGTACGCTCTCATAAGAAAGAAATCACTCCAAAGCCTAGGTATTCACTAAACATAGCGCTCTGATGCCAACTGTCATGATCCGTCCTTCATTCCATAGAAAGACGCCTCATGATTATGAAAGAAAAGGGATAGAGAAGAGATAAGATAGAGAAGAGATAAGATAGAGAAGAAAGAACTAAACAACAACAGAATCTCATAGAGGAATGAATAAAATATATTACATCACATAAGATAGTACATAGTATCATATACATCAGAGTTATACAGCTTATATATCACAACTAGACAGTTATAAAAACCTGTCTAATCATTACAACTCTAATACAATACAGACACCAACAGAGAGATACAAACATAGTGGAACCATTATATATCTACACGCTGAAGCCTCCTGTTCCAAATCTCCTCCAGAATTTATCAAAGCTAACCTGAATCCCTTGGCTACTGGTAAAAATTTGAGTACCCAAGAGTTTAATAAAACTAGAAAATAAACTACGGGCCAGATATGGGTCTAGTGTGAGTAAACGGGTTAAAGTTGTTTAACTTTGAAAAAAAACCTTTAAAAAAAAGGGTATCTCGTAAGACTTACCACATATAAACATGGAAAAGTTTTTACCTTACGATAACCAAAACATTTGATAGGAAATCCAATGATATTATAATAGTGTCTAGGGCTTTCAAGTAAATAGAAAATAGCTGAAATTGTTACATGATTAAATTCCAGCATACTAGCCACAAAGTGGGTTATACAATCAAAACCGTAAAAGCACGTAGGGAAAATGGGTTTCCATCAATGGCAGGGCTATTGGGATACCGCTCGTCACAGTACCTGGTCTAGATTAGAGTACCGAGGATCCACCCTAAATCCCCTATAACACAAAGCCGAAACCATTCCTTACAGGATAGTCCCGAACAAGACAACCCTACAGTTGGCGCGACCGACCACACACTAAGCCGAAATAAAAGGAACCTTTAGACAGGGGAAAATCTCATCTTACTTGGACGCGACCCACTTAGCCTTGCTGCACCTCCCCTGTTTTATCCATTCCTGCTTGATGAGCCTTGAGGCTGCGATTACCTATATAGAAGACATCTATCATAGAATGCTCATCATCCTCCTGACAATGTTCTGAAAGCATTCAATCCATAAAAGTTCGTTCCGGGTTCGAACAAACAAAAGGCACTATCTCGTTACACTCATTTTGGAATCACCCTCAGAGTTAACGATAATAGCCCTTGCACTTTGAATCTCCAACTCAAACCTGAAAATACTATCTCCATTAAACTCATTTTGGAATCATCCTTAGAGTTAACGACAATAGCCCTTACACTTTGAGTTTTCATCTTGAATTTCATTAGAGATTTCACGACCTATCGCTTAATTTGGATCGATGTGGTTTTCGGATATTCCAAATTTGGAAATCCAATCTTGGTCTCACTGAAATCCAAAATGTCGTTTTAATGTCCAAGTTGTTTAACAGTTAAACAATTCAATTTATTATCTATATTCACACAGATAGATAATTCACCTTATCACAATATATAGATAATCCACATTATCACAATTCAACCAATGCATCTCATATCACCAAGTAGCACAAAACACATATCAGAGATATCACATCCAAATCATTGAATATCATTCATCATCCATAAGCAAGATATTTAAGTTTAACAATTCCTAGTTAATTTAACTAATCACCAATTAAATTAATTACTAGCTTTTAATCACTTGGATTACCTTAATCCTCCTTACTTAACATTGGTTAATTACAAACCAATTAAGTAATCATCTCTTAATTATCTACCTTGATTAATCATCCTTTATTAATTATTCTCTAATTACATTAAGTAATTAGCCTTTAATTAATTACACAAATTAATTATCCTTAACTATTAGCAGTAATTAACCTTTAATTGCTCTCATTAATTACATTAATTAATGATCCTTCAATTAATTCATTAATTAATTAACTATAATTAATTACATTGGTCCTTAATTAATTACATTAATTAATTATACTTTAATTAATCACTTTCTTTTAATTAACCTTAATTAATTACAAACAGTAATTTAACCATCCTGTAATTACTTACCTTGATTAATTAACTATTTCATTAACTATATTAATTAATCTTTGATTAATTGCGCAAAGTATCTAATCCTTAATTACTTCCACTAAGTAATTATTCTTCAATTAAGTAATTCCTCTTTAATTAATTACGCACAGTAATTACCCATTAATTACTTACACCAAGTAATTACACTTCATTAATTAAGTAATTTTAACTACTTAATCATCAAGTGGTTATCTTCAATTAATTAAACTAATTAATTAAATTAAATTAATCACATTTATTTAATTAATTACATTGAGTAATTAATCCCTTTAATTACTCTCGTTAAGTAATTACTTTTCGATTGATTATCTTTAATCACTTAGGTTAATTAACCCTTAATTAATCATGTAATTAACTATCCTTAATTAATTACATTAATTACACTTAAATTAATCACTTAATTCTTTAATTAATTACACTAAGTAATTAATCCTTAATTACTTTCACTAATTAATTCCTTTAATTAATTTCGTTCATTAATTAATTCCTTTAATTAATTACATTCATTAATTAACCATTAATTACTTCACTAAGTAATTAAACTTAATCAATTGCATTAACTGGTTATCTTTGATTAATTAAGCTATTTAATTAACTTGAATTAATTAATTAATTAATTTACTATCACTTAATCACTAGTTAATGATTCACCTTACATTTATTAACTATCCACTAATTACTTCATTAAGTAATTATCCTTAATTACAATGAGTAATTAACTTTATTTATTTACTAATTAATTACTCTTAATTAATCTCAATTACTAATTAAGGACAAATTCTTTATTTATATTAAATACTTATTTACATCATTAAACTTTATTTGAAACCATTTAGAAATCAAATGCCTAATTAAAAATTATATAATTTACTTTAAAACAAAACGATTTAAACATTAAATTTTAACATTTAAAAACCATGAAAACTGTTCAAACTTGTTTAAATAAATTCTTATTCTTAAAAAGTCAATTATTATATCTCTTAAAACTTATCTATTTTAAATATATTTTAAAACATTGTTAAATCTTTATCTCTGAAAACTAGTTATTTTCTTAGCTTTAAAACTTGTTTTTAACTTTGCTTTTAAACTTTGAAATATTTGCAAAATTTAAGTTCTTCGATTTTGAATCTGGAATACTTTTTGATTTTAACTGAAATAGTTCAAAACAAAATCAACCCAAGCAAATCCATGATCTCCCCGAGTAAAAACACAAGAAACACTCGTGCCTTATCTGCTTCGAGACAAGCCTCACAACATCTCGAGTCAAACTCGAGGCAAAGCTACCTCCTCAAAATCGACAAACCCAGGTACACCTAAGTGCACCGTGCACATGCACGCACCATTGTCGGAGCTCTGACCATCGACCCCGGCTCCAGAACATCGCCAATGACTTCGACAATCAACACGTCCACCCAGAAAATGAAATCAAAATCCAATTCGAAATTTCGATGATGTATCAAAAAACTGGAACCAACCATCATCGGAAAATCGTCCCTAACCATCGATCCCGACCTAAACACACCTGCTATCCACATCAGAGCTTCATCTCGATCCCAAACTCTGATTCCCCCCATCGTGAACCACTCCGGTCCACCCTAGTCGCCGTATGGATCCCAACATCATCGATGGCTTCAATTGGGTATAAAATCGTACTTCGCCAATCTCAGACCACCACGACCTATTACAAAAACTCCGACCAATTTCCCAGTGATCAGCAATCCTAAAGCCACCCTCGATATCAACCCCAAGTTTCATCTTGACATAGATCGTCGGCAATTGCCGATAATTCCCAACAACTCAGGATATCTCATCAATTTCTATACTAAAATCATGATATTCATATTGAAAATCATGATTTTCTACTACAAATCCAATCATGCAATCCAAACCTGAAATCGAATTCATTGATTTTTGAACTATATATAATTTACAGTTATTTCTCATTTTAAAATTGTTTATTAAATCAAAATTCCTGAAACCATTTTTATAATTAATGCTATACTGTAGCAATCAACTTTCATTTGAAGATCGAAGTCTAAATTTGACTACAAGGAGAGATATGAATTTTCCTTATATATTTTTGAAGCCTCTAAATAAGATAGAGGAGTGTATATTTATACAGACATTTCCTCAGACATATATTTATATTTATACAAGCATGCATTCATAGATATAATCGTACGCAAACCATTTTACTCAAAGATTCATCACAAACATTTATGTATATTCACAGATCTAAAACTATTTTTAAAATAAATGTTTACTCACCTTTAAAAAACAGGGGCGGTTTCATTTCCAGGTTTTGATCTGGAACCATGCATTTGATTTGAAGTTGATCTTTGAATGTGCTGGGATGATCTTACAATTTGATGATTTAGTTGAATATTAACTTGATCATAGGTTGATGCTTTGTAAAGTTGTTGATTTTCTTTTAATATTGATTTACAGGCTTTGTTTTCTTTTTTTCAGGCTTTAGTTTAGAAGATGAGAAGGTAAGAAAAATATTTGAACTGAGAAAATGAAAACCAGGTTTCTCCTTAATATTTTATAATTTATAAGCTTTTAATTAACAAAGCAAAATTAGTGCCATTTGTCATTATGGTTGTTACTTATCTTACACATGTTAAATTAATACAAATGTCAAAAACCATCTTAAAATGTTTACAAATGTTAAAATTTCTTTTTTATTTAAGTTTATATAAATTTATGCATTATGTTTAAATGTATATTATGTTTATCTTCTTATTAATAAGCTTTTAAGTGTTTATATATATATACAAATGTGAATTTATGTAAATATTTATTTATATTTTACTTATATTTTGAATGAATTAATGTATTATATGTTTATATGTTGGTGGATTTTATTTTAACTTTTAAGTATTTACAAACCAAATTGTCTCATGTTAAATTTTTTAAAGGAAGAATATTCAAAACAAAAGAAATGAATTTTTAATCAAATCTTATTTTAAACTTAAGCTAAAATTATATTTTAATCAAATAAACATTTACCTTAAGTGCTTTTGAAAATATATGGTTAACTTTTAAATAGCTTTAGAAAGGTTTTTATATTAAATTTAACATAATTTCCAAATTACAAAATATTTTAAAATTTAAAAGCATGTTCTTATTTATTAAATTTAAACCAAAGCTTTTCTATTTACAATATATATACCAATATGTATACATTATGAATAGAAAACATTTAGCTTTGAAAATTATTATATTGAATTTAATCAAAGCTTCTAATCACAATATATATATATATACATATATATATATATATATCATAATTAGACAACTTATTTATATTAGTTCTGAAAAGATAAATTATACTAATTAAATATTTATAAAAGAAATTATTAAACCAATTTAATTATTAATAAAGATTATTAAATTGGTATTGCTTAAAATTCCAGGTCATCATAGTGATACTTTAAAGGAGGGTTTTAAAATATAATATAAGTATTTTGAGGTATAAATAACTTATATATATCTTGTTTTAGATTATAAAACAAAAGGTTTAGAAAGAGGTGAGAAACTGCTTAATGGCCAAATGGTTAAATTTTTTAATTACTTATTATAAAAGTAATTAACTATGTGAATTCTAATAAGCCGACGAAGTAATCTTTTTTATTTGTGAGAGTTAAGATTCATATCGAGTAAGGACGAAGCAATGGAGCTCTAACCTATCGAGCTTCCCTCTTAATTGACGAATAGGTAAGTGGAAAATGTCGGAAACGTGTTAGTGGAGATGATTTCTCATTGTTTATGTAAATCATTAACATTATACTTAACACTAAAAAGCCGATGAGGTAGATTTATCCATTTGTGAGATTTAAGAATGAAATATCCTGGCAAGGCTTGGAGCAACTGGTGCCCAAACTTACCTGGCTTCACTCTTGAACGAGGAAGTGTTAAATTGAGAATATTGAAAGCGAGTTAAGTATACAAATCATGATTTATATAAGTAACGATTTTTGACTAGATAATCGATTAGTCAGTTACTGATATTAACTTAATATGAACCTGGGTCATTAAAACAATGGCTTTTAAAGATAGTAACATGTAGGAAAATGGTTTGGGTTTGCTGTAACAATGTGTTAATCATATTCATCTTTAACCCTTTTCGATTATACTTAGTGATGTAAATAGATCTTTAAATGAATGATTTAAAGATATGCAAAAGCGAAATGGTTTTGGGTTTTTAGTGACAATATTTTAGGTAAGATTAGTCTTAAACCTTTTGAATGGATTTGTGAAAGTACTTAAGTCCTTAAAATGGATGTTTGTAAAGTAAATTATATGTATGAAATCCTTTGGAAAAAAAGATAGAAAAAGTAGAAGGTTATAAGGTAAAAGAAGCTTACTAATAAAGGATTAATTAAAAGGGATAAAGTAGCTTAACCATACTTTTCATGTCTTCCTAGTGCTTTGTGTATTTTTTCATCTTTGATAAAGTATATGGGACTTGATTCCCATTTATGATCATCTATCTTGTACCAGACAGTTGATTAGTCGACTATCTAAACTAACCAAATATAACTTTGGAAATACCTAAATGAAACATGAGTGTTATGTGGTATATTTATATTTTGTGATGTTATACTGTATGTATATACTCGTCTTGCTAATCTACGACAGATGATAAGGAACCTGTTCATTTAAACTGTTAGAACGTGACCTCCGCTCCTATTTATTGTCTATTTATTTCCAAAAGAACCAGGGTTGAGTTTACTAGGAATTCATCGATTGGGTTTGGAGAGTCCAGTAAGTAGGAATAGTGTACTTATATGAGATGACTCAAACCCGAAACCATTTAAAATCATATATGCTTGTTCTGGAAGCAGTTATGAAGTGAAATGTTATAGAGTTGAACTACCAATCCTAAGGTTAGGTCCAAGGAAGTGGTCAGCATTAACATTTCAAATGATGTTATCGTGTGGGACGATCTATCTTAAGGAGTATTCCAAGAGAGAGGACAGTGTTAGCATCCATTGAAGGACTTATGTAGGGAACCTAAATGGAGCTTCGAGGTCTTTTCAAGATGCTGAATCCAACTAGTGATTCATGATCTGTTCTAAATTAAGGAATCCAATTTGGGGCTTCATGATCTGTTCAAGATAGAGGAATCCATTTAGAGATTCGTGTTCTATTCGAGTGAGGAAGACTCATGTAACAGGTGCTGAACGTAGCCTTGACGTCGGGATGATAAAATAGAGAAAGGAAATGGCTAGGGGGTTTAGAATCTCAATGGTATATCAACTCTATTTCTGGATAAGCTTTTCTATTGTTGATAGTGGGAGTTGGTATGGCTCGGATCACATATCGAGGGTGGTCTACTTATGGTTACCTTAGAGTATAACCCATCTAGAGATATACGACGCTTGGAAAGTAGCTTCTAATTCTTGCCATGGAGTTCAAGATTCGGCTTCCAAAAGAGATCTCCATGGAAAATCCATTATGCGAATGTGCCTTAGCAGTATTATTTGTATACTTATTATTATTGTCGCATTCACACAACCACTATTTGATATGACATGTGTTACACTCGATTATCTATCATATCACTATATGTTAAATTTAATGAATGATTGGTTTTCTTAGGGAGGAAAACCGATTTAGGAATCCTACGTCCTCAATAGTTACTATTACAATTTGTATTAGAGCATGGGATTCTAGAGATCGTAACAACATCCTAGAGTAAATGGCTACAAAGGGATCTAGTCGAGTCAATAAGAAGAGGAAGAGAAATAAAGAAAAATCTAAGGAGCAAAAAAAACAAATGCTTCATGGCTAAACTTAGATCACAATCAGTATGCTTAGATTCTTTATATAAAGATCTTCTGTTAGCACATGATGAATTATTAAAAGATTGTAAAACTTTGGATAAAGTTAATAGAATTGCTTTAGCCAAGTTAAAAGATTGTGAGCAAGAAATTTCTAATTTAAACGAGGAAAATAAATTTTTGGTAAAACAAGATAAATGTTTTGAAAATACCATAGAAGAACTTGTTTTACAAAAAGATTACATACAAAAAGAAAATGAGCAGTTGGAGGATAAAAACAACGATCTTTTGAAGGAAATCAATGTTTTGCAAAATAATAATATATTTTTGAAAAATTCTTTAAACAGTTCTAGTTCTTTAATTTTATCTCTTGAAAAAGAGAATGAAGCTTCAATTAAAAAGAATCTAGAATTATATAAAGAATGTGAGACATTAAAAGTGAACAATAATATTTTTCAAAAAGAAGTTTTTGATTTTAAAGAAAATTTTGAAATATTAAATACAAAAATAATAAATTCTGAAAAAGGTAAAGATATCTTATCTTTCTTAGTTACAAATTCAAAAGCTCACAATGATAAAAGCGGTTTAGGCTATAAACAAGCTAAAAGTAAAAGTAGTACTACATATGCATTCTTGTATACCAATTTTAGTGCTAGTACTAGTAACTAAGATAGTTTTAAAACCAGTTATAGTCATAATAGCACTTTGTTTAGAAATGGTAGAAATTATTTTTCAAGTACTAAGCTAATGACTAATAGTATTAAGATATGGATTCCAACTAATATGATTGATCATGATAACAGCTTTATATTAGCAACTATTATAAGAATGTGATTTATAATGAAAAATATATCTATAAAGGTTCAACCACACCTAAATGGGTATAGTTTCCTAAAAATTAGGAAATTATAAGAACCTTGGGTATCGCATGCTTAAATGTTAATTTTTTTTATCTTACATTATAAGTAGTAGTTATTTTGTTCTATATTGTTCTATGTTAACATTTGTGTGGAATATAATTTTTTTTTCATCATATAAACTCTCCTTTTTGTCGATGATAAATGGGGAGAAAGATATTGCTCTAAACTATTTGCAGGAATAAACAATGCAAGCACAAATTAAGGGGAAGAAAAGATTAATTATTTACAGGAATATATAACATAGATTCATAGGGAGAAATCTACAACACAACTATGAGAATATATTCCAAGGGAGAGATAAGTCAACAAAGCTTGTCGAAGATTCGTCCGTAGCAAATGGAGTTGTCATCATCAGAAAGGGGGAGAATGTTGGATCATAGGTTTTGATTGCTGACATGAAACAACAATTCACGGATCTACAACCACGACAACATTCGAGCTCAACGACTCAAAGTATGGTTTACATAGTTATATATTTTAACAAGAGTCATAAAATATGTATATTGAGTCTAGTTTAGTGCTTTGTTAAAATCTTTCCTCAAGAACCATCATTCACATTCAAATAAACTTGCGTGCATATTTTAATCAAAATCATGTTTTCAAAAATGCATGGAGCGGGGCTCAAACCTGGGTCACTAGTTTAGAAGGCAAATGCTCTAACTAAATGATCTGTGGTGATTTTTAATTATCAATAGAATTTAGTCGAATGAACAAAGTCATTCAGTCGACTGAATACCTATAAACAGCCTATTGAACTTGTGCACATATGTGTACACGTTTATATTTTCAAATTTAGTTGACTGACCGAAAACAGCCAGTCGATTGGCCATGTTTATTACATAGATATGCACCGTTTTACACTATCTTTGAATATTCAGTAGGCTGGTTGATTTTTCTCAGTCGACTGACCTTGTTACAACTGCTATTTTTTTGAAAAGACACTTCCTTTCTGAATAGCCTTCTTCCTCGCAAAAAGTTGCAGCCATTGCTATTCGTTGAGAACTCTTTACCAGTAGTTGCAACTCCTTAACTACTATATGTATGCATGAATTTCAAGATCAAATTACTTCACTTACTTACTTATAGTTGAGTCATATTTTCTGAATCAACTACTCTCTTGAATTCATAAATTCATTGCTTACAATCAAAATTCTATATTTCTAAAGCAATTTGAAACTTCCTAATCTTCATATACACACAACTATGCACATCATACTTGAGGAAAAGATTATAGGAAGGGTGCACTACAAGTGACAAATCCGTGTTATTAGAACACACAAGTTCAAGACGATCTCATTTGTAATCAAATTCACGTTCGGTTGCTAAGGCGGTAAAGTCTTATTCGGTTGTTTAGGCGGTAAAAGTCCTCTTCAGCTGCTGAGGTGGAAAAATCATGTTCGGCTGCTCAGGTGTTGTATACCTATTCCTCTAGGTTAAGAGAGGGGTTTATAGAGTTTAAATCCAGAGTGTAATCTAGGACTGGACATAGAACGGGAAGTTCGAACCAGTATAAAAAGTCATGGTGTTCTTATTTCATTTACTTTACCAATTATATTGATTATATTTCTACACTAATATAATATTCCATATTACATGATCCTAAGTGATAATTAGCTACATAGTAGTCACTTTCATTTGTCACGCTAGTATACCAGACTAATCCATGTGTTATTTTCTTATAATGCTTGAGTCGGCCCTGTGTATTTTTCCAAATTAAACCATGGAAGCTTTGGAGCTTCTATAGATGAGCTGGATGATTTTCTACCATACTATTTATTTCCACTGCATTTCTTTATGTGTATATATCAGTATTTGTGAGGATGGGTTGTTACAGTTATCAAAGTTGATTACTATATCTCTAAAAAAAACTTTGTATCTTATAATGGTAGTTTATACTATCTTTTTGATATTATATACGATTGTCCCATTGTGAGATTCTGAGATTGTGTTCCTTCTTCCTTGTTCTATTTCTCTTTATTTTATTTAACCCTAATAGTTCATCTTTCCAACACCTGGTTGCTCGGCAAGGGAATATCATGGATATATTAGTATCGACATTTGGGGGTTAAAAATATGAGTTATTACACTTGGTATCAGAGCTGAAGGTTAAGCGAGAACCTTGGCTTTTGGTTGCGTATGACTCAACCAAAGATAGGGTAATAAAATTGTTAGGAACTGAGTTGATGATGTTTTGATGACAACAACCTTATATAGTTATTATACTTTACTTTATAAAATATATACTAACATTTCCATATATATATATATATGTATGTATGTATGTATGTATGTATATAGGAAGTATGTGCAGGTATTAACGAAGACTTATCAGTACAAAGACTCAAGCATCAAGATGAAGATTAGAGATTCAAGATTCAAGACTCTAGAGAATCAAGATTTCAAGATCTCAAGATAAGTGTCTAGTATTTTGTTAAAACTTCATAATATCACTCTCATCTTTCTTCCAATTTTATTTTGGGATGGAACCCAATTTCTATCGAAACCAGTGGCTTACAAATCCACGACAAGTAGCTTACAAACCTATGACAAGTGGCTTACATACCCACGAAAATCAAAATCATTTAAACTACTTTGTACAAGTTCTCGAGTCCTATGGAGGAGCTCTGTAGAAAGGTTCTTGCAATTTCAGTTTGAATAGATTTTTCATAATGTTTTTAAATCTGTTTTCAAAATGTTTTAGCTTTCAAAATCATGTTTTCAAAAATATTTTCAAACTTTGTTTTAGCCTTGAAATATTCCTCTATTCTGATTTTAAAAACTTCTATTTTTAAAACATCAAAACTTATTCTGATTTTAAATATTAATTATATAATTGACGGTGTATATCAATTATATATATATATTTAAAATAATGTTTTATACTCATTCTCTATCTCAAAATATTGTTTAAAACACTTTACTTTACTTCAGAGAAGTTTCAACTTGTTTTAAATTCAATTGTCTTTACAGAACAACATCATTATAATTTTGAACTAAGGGATGTCGACATAAGGGGATACCCTATGCCGACATGGTGACAATTGGATTCAAAATTCAATTTTCAAAAGAAGTGTCCATTCGTTCAAAAATCTTTCGCCAATGGTTATGACTGTTGTGCACCTATATAAAGGCTTCCAAAACGAATTTTTTTGACAACTACTTTCTTATTTTCTTCACTCTTTCTTCTCCACCATTCCATATCCATAAAACTTCATATTTTCAAGATCGTGCCATCATTCTGCCAAATTCTCAATAGGAAATCATTTAGATACTCTCTCTATTTGATTCTACATCATTCTACTAAAGATCAAAGTGCTATTAAGAGTTATATGATTAATTTGTATCCAAAAAGTCCATAGAGTCTATCCATTCAAAAGGACTGTTATTAAGAAGTATTAGGGTGATCTTGTGTCCCGTAAATCAAGAGAGTTTACCCCAGACTCAGAGATAGGAGGGTTCCTCAAGGCCTTAGAAATTGAGGGTTGTAATTTGGATATTGGCTTATAAAAATCTGTACAAGGATATTGCCTTGGTGCAGGACTGGATGTAGGAGGATTCTGAACCAGTATAATATCAGGTGTGTTCTTTCCTTTTACTTGATTTACTTTACTATTTGCATTTGTTATATGTTCTGTGATCATTCTGTGTTAGAATTCTATTTAGATTTGTGTTGAAAGTTTTAATTTAGTCATATAGTTCATATATTCTTTAAAACACTATTCACCCCCCTCTAGTGTTATTTCTGCCTTAAGATCCTTAATCTGCATCCCTACCAATTGGTATCAGAGCAATGGTTTTCATTATTTTCATAATTTGAAATTTTGAAAAGTTTTAATGGCACAACACACTAATAATGTCACTCCTGTCACCACTACTTTTGTCAACACAAGCACTAAAACTAGTTCATTTGTAGAAGGTCAGTCTACTGTCAGACCACCACTTTTTAATGACAGTAATTATGCATATTTGACATGTAGGATGAAAATTTATTTACAATCCATAAGTTTAGATACTTGGAATATGACACAAATTGAATATGTTGAACCAACTACTAATTTTGCCCAGTGGACTACTAAGCAAAAGACGGTTGCACAAAACAATTCTAAGGCTATGAATATACTATTTTGTTCACTAGATAGGAATGAGTTTAATAGAGTCTCTATTTGTAAGTCTGCATTTGAAATCTGGAAAACTTTGCAAGTAACTCATGAAGGAACAAGCAAAGTTAAACAGACTAAAATTTCCATATTAACTAACCAGTTTCAATTGTTTAAAATGCATGAAAATGAGTCCATTTCCAACATGTATTTTTGATTTCAAGATATTGTACATTCATTGATTGCTTTAGGAAAGGGTTTCTCAGAAGAAGATCAAGTCAGAAAGATACTCAATTCACTCACTCCAGAATGGGATCAAAAGACACTTACTATTGAAGAGGCAAATTATGTTAGTCAAATGAAGATCGAAGAGTTAATCGGTAGTCTAATGTCTTATGAATTTCAACTACAAGGGAGAAAAGAATCTAAGGCAATGGAAAAGAAATCGATCGCATTCAAAACAACAATTGGAGATTCAGAACAAGATAGTGATGAAGAAATTGCTTTCATGACCAGAAATTTAAGAAAGTTTCTGAAGTATAGAAAGATGAATAACTTTAAAAGAAATGATCAAAGGAATTCCAGAAATACTTCGGAGAACAACAACAATCACAACAAGAACAACAACAATGGTGATAGATGCTACAACTGCAACAAAACAGGGCACTACAAGATAGATTGTCCATATCCAGACAAACAGACATTTCAACCAAATAACGAGCAACTAAGGAAAAGAAAGAAGGCATATGCAGCAATTCTTGACGATTCAGATTCATCCAGTGATGACGAGAAGAAAACTGATAATTCAAATCTGTGCTTCACTACTATTCTCAAATCGGAAGACGATCGGAGTTTGGATCTAAAAATAGGTACACATTTATTTTGATTTTATTGGATACTTGCTTGTTTTGATTTTGTTTGCAATTTCTTGAATTTTTAAATTCAAAATCACCCTTTGAAATTTGAATTTTTAAATTCAAAATAATATTATTTTAATAATATTTAAACATTAAAATATTTTAATATTTTAGTATTTAATATTATTACTGGAATTATACATAGATATAGAATATAGATTACTTTTCTTAAGATTTTAGGAATTTCTTAGATTTTAGAAAAAGACACCTCTTTTCAAATTCAACAGTCACATGTCGACATGCCAGGATACCCCATGTCGACATGTCTCTCAGAAATTTGATTTCAAAATTTGAATTCTAACTTTTGAATTTCCCTCCACCTTTTCACTTACTTCAAAATTATGAAAAGATACCTCTTGACCAGAGAACATGACTTTGGAGAATCTATTTAATATACTTCTCTTATCATCTCTTTTCACTTTATTCTCATTATTCAAACTTTCTTCATTGTCTTCTACTCCTCTCAAACACTCATCAATGGCTTCCTCAAGTACCCCATCAACTATGAGGCTGACCAAATCCATCAAAAATGATCTTTTTAATGACCCGGAGGCTATCAAAGCTTACATAAGTTATGTAAACTATGGTAAAGTCAATATCGAGAAATTTGCTATTTTTGATGATTTTCCTTCTTATGAAATCGATCAACTTTTTGAAGGAAACTCCATTCTTAGCTTGATTGATAACAAGCAAAATGATTTCGTTTGTTATCCAAACCTTGTCAAAATGTTTTATGCAAACCTAAAACGTGAATTTTATAAGGAAATGAAGATCAAATTTGGAGTAGTGTTAAAGGAACACTTATTGTTTTGGATTCCGATATTTTGGGTACTATTTTGGGCAGCAAATCTACCGGTATGAATCTCTCGCAATTTCAAATCAATGAAACCGATCGAGAGACTTTTCACCACATTTTTGAAAGCGATGACCACATGGATTTTAAGAATCGCTTTTTCCACCCAAAAGCAAGAATTGTCAACCTTCTTATTCAACACACCGTTATTCCTAGGTCACGAAACTACAATAATCCCACCTCAAAAGTGTGTAAAGCTCTTTTTGCTATATTTGCAAAATATGATATTAATTGGGCACAAACTATTTTGGAAGAGTTAAGACCCAAAAATTTTACTATGGGAGAAAACACTCTTTATCATGGAATTTATCTTGCTCAGATTTTCAATTATTTTGGTGTGAATGTTAAAAAGGAAGAGTTTGTAAGTAGGAAAGTTTTCAATCATGGGAACATTTCTCTTATGAAAATCCCACTTATGTTTCAACCGTATTAAACACTTACCGAAAAGGAAGAGAGACTTGCTCATGAAGAGATGGAAGAAGAGGGAGAAGAAGAGGAAGAAGAAGGGGAAGGAATGGAAATTGAAGAAGAAGAGGAAGATGAAGAAACCTCTTTGGAAAGTATAGAGTATCCACATACACCCGCCAATCCGTCCAACAAAACCATACTCAAGAACCAAAAGATACTTGCTGAAAACCAAGAGGTTCTTAAGAGATCTATTAGCAAGAAAATGGATAAAATCTCTACCAAGATCGACAAGTTCTTTGGGAAGATAGGCAGGAAACTTGGCTTGTCCTCATCATCATCTTCATCAAACTAATCCTAGCCATTATCTCTCTAGCTATCGTTTATCTATCTTTGTATTTTCTATTTTTTTTGGTTAATATTATGTAATGTTAACTATTATAAGTAATGCTATCTTATTCTCTGTTTTCCATCTTTATATATCTCTGATAGTTATTTATTTTAAGTTTATATAGGTCCACTAGTATAAAAATAAACTTAGAAATCAAAAATAACTCAACTTGGTCATACTGGCTAGACAATGTCGACAGGCCCCATCCCTCCCATGTCGACATATAACAGTCAGAAAGTAGTTACAATTTCTAACTTCAAATTCTTGTAACTACCAAGTGACAATTCATTTTGAACGGCCAATAACTCCTATAAATACCTATTTCTTCCAGAAAAACTTCTCTACCTCCATTTCTATTCATCTCCTCTCATACTTCAACTTATTTCTTAAATTATGGCTTCTCCAATTAAGAATTTTAGTGAAAATCTTGAAGAAACTCTTACTTCTTTCAAGAATATTCTTTCTTTTATACTTAGAAATCAAAGGCACTTAGAATTAAGCCAAATGCAGATGATCAAAGAGCAAGAGAGACACTTCGACGCACTTCGTTGGATGATCTCAAGCCTTAGCAAAGACGAACCCGAAGTAAATCCACCGGTCACTCTCGACAAAGATAATTGGGATGTTATCAAAACTGATCCTATCTTTGGAGAAGATGGATGGGTGGAAGTCCCAAGGAATGTTTGATCATTATGTATGTTTGTTTGTTTGTTTGATTTGATTTGATTTAGATTTGATTAGGATTTGATTGAATTGTTTTCTTAAGTTTGATTTGGATTTGATTTGTATATAACTTCATATATTATACATGATTGGTTTGCTATGTATGATATTGATTGGATTGTCAAGTTACACTTATATATATGCTCACACACTTGATCACTTACACGTTCACTTTACACTTTTATTCTATACTTGATTATCTTAGAACAGGTAAATTTTTTATTCCTTTTTGCTGATGTCAAAGGGGAAGAAAGTTATAAAAATATATGTGCTTGGTGTAAGGAGGAGTCATGGAATAAAGGGGAGTTGTAGTTTTAAGAAGAAGTCACGGAGTAGGGGGAGTTATGGAGAGTTATGATATGGTAAGAATATTTTATAAATAAAGGTTGTCATCATCAAAAAGGGGGAGATTGTTAGGAACTGAGTTGATGATGTTTTGATGACAACAACCTTATATAGTTATTATACTTTAATTTATAAAATATATACTAACATTTCCATATAGATATATATATATATATATATATGTATGTATGTATGTATGTATATAGGAAGTATATGCAGGTATCATCGAAGACTGATCAGTATAAAGACTCAAGCATCAAGATGAAGATTAGAGATTCAAGATTCAAGACTCTAGAGAATCAAGATTTCAAGATCTCAAGATAAGTGTCTAGTATTTTGTTAAAACTTCATAATAGCACTCTCATCTTTCTTCCAATTTTCTTTTGGGATGGAACCCAATTTCTATCGAAATCAGTGGCTTACAAACCCACGACAAGTAGCTTACAAACCTACGACAAGTGGCTTACAAACACACGAAAATCAAAATCATTTAAACTACTTTGTACAAGTTCTCGAGTCCTATGGAGGAGCTTTGTAGGAAGGTTCTTGCAATTTCAGTTTGAATAGATTTTTCAAAATGTTTTTAAATCTGTTTTCAAAATGTTTTAGCTTTCAAAATCATGTTTTCAAAAATATTTTCAAACTTTGTTTTAGCCTTGAAATATTCCTCTATTCTGATTTTAAAAACTTCTATTTTTAAAACATCAAAACTTATTCTGATTTTAAATATTACTTATATAATTGACGGTCTATATCAATTATATATATATATTTAAAATAATGATTTATATTCATTCTCTATCTCAAAATATTGTTTAAACACTTTACTTTGCTTCAGAGAAGTTTCAACTTGTTTTAAATTCAATTATCTTTACAAAACAACATCTCTATAATTTTGAACTAAGGGATGTCGACATAAGGGGATACCCCATGTCGACATGGTGACAGTTGGATTCAAAATTCAATTTTCAAAAGAAGTGTCCATTCGTTTGAAAACCTTTCGCCAATGGTTATGACTATTGTGCATCTATATAAAGGCTTCCAAAACGAGTTTTTTTAACAACTACTTTCTTATTTTCTTCACTCTTTCTTCTCCACCATTCCATATCCATAAAACTTCATATTTTCAAGATCGTGCCATCATTCTACCAAATTCTCAATAGGAAATCATTTAGATACTCTCTCTATTTGATTTTCCATCATTCTACTAAAGATCAAAGTGCTATTCAGAGTTATAGGATTAATTTGTATTCAAAAAGTCCATAGAGTCTATCCATTCAAAAGGATTGTTATTAAGAAGTATTAGGGTGATCTTGTGTCCCGTAAATCAAGAGAGTTTACCCCAGACTCGGAGATAGGAGGGTTCCTCAAGGCCTTAGAAATTGAGGGTTGTAATTTGGATATTGGCTTATAAAAATCTGTACAAGGATATTGCCTTGGTGCAGGACTGGATGTAGGAGGATTCCGAACCAGTATAAAATACGGTGTGTTCTTTCCTTTTACTTGCTTTACTTTACTATTTGCATTTGTTATATGTTCTGTGATCATTCTGTTTTAGAATTCTGTTTAGATTTGTGTTGAAAGTTTTAATTTAGTCATATAGTTCATATATTCTTTAAAACACTATTCACCCCCCCTCAAGTGTTATTTCTGCCTTAAGATCCTTAATCAGCATCCCTAACACTAACTGCAGGCCGATGGAATGGTGCAAGCTGAACGACCTAGGGACGAAACGACCTAATTTGCCGCGACCTATGGAGTGTGCGAGCTAGCTGCAGGCCGAGGAGTTTATATGGTGCAGGCCGAGCGACAGTGACCTATGGGCTACGACCTAAGGCCTAGCGACCTAACGACCTATAGTGGAGCGACCTAAATGCAGGCCGAAAATCCTTCATATGCAGGCCAGGCGACCTAAGGGTTTTGAAGCTCAAAACACACTCAATTTGCAACCGATCGAGCACGGACGCTAGGGGATTATGCCAATAGGCTACCCGGTCGTATTGGCTCCTCGATGCATCACCAAAAACGTGTTTAATCATCAAAAGGTTGGATTTTTAAAGATTTGAACCCAAAACACTAAAAATTGGGATTTTCACCAATTCAATCCAAACCAAAAGCAAATGCACATGAATAAGTGTTAGGAATTCATGCCTAACAATCAAAGATAGTTATAGACGAAGATGCGAGATAAAAATCTCACCTTTACACAAAATTTATGAAGAAGAAGCTTGAAATCAATGAAGAATCAATGGCTTCTCTTTGAATTAGGAGTTGGATGTTGGATTTGCAAATGAACTTGAGTTTGGAGTTTTAATTTCCCATTCCTTCCTCCATTTTTGATGAAGCTTGAGTGTTAGGAAATGAAAGTAAAATTATGAAGAGAAGGGGGTTGAGCTAGAGTTAATAGCTTAGGCTAATGGGCTAAACCAAATCCAAAGCCGAAAGTGAAAAAGTAGCAAAAATCAACTAACTCCAAACATATCAAAGTTTACACTCAAAAAGATCCCAAACGGCATTTTGAACCCAATGGAAGTAGTTCCGAGTCCAAATTCGACGGTATGCAAAAAGTAACTTTTCGGACTAAGATCCGACTAACGATAAAATATTTAAATAAAATATTTAAATACTCAGTCGTAAAATATGTGGGTTGTTACAGACTCCCTTCCTTAAAGAAATTGCATCCTTGCGATATTTAAGAAGAAAGTATATAGTAATAACCATAAAAGCATATTCAACACAAAAGAAATTTGAAATAAGAAGTTCACCTCAAAGAGCAAGAGAAAGTAAGTCCGGATGTATTCGCTCAATGAATTCTCTAGATTCCCAAGAGCAATCCTTAGGATTTGAGGACCATTGAACTTTAACTAGCGGAACATCTTTATTTCGAAGGCGCTTGACCTCTGAAGCAATAATACGGATAGGATGTTGCTCATAAGTTAAATTAGGCAAAACTTCAATTTCTTCAACAACATCGGGCTCAAGAATAGAATCGAAAACTCGAAGGCACTTCCGTAATTGAGAAACGTGAAACACGTCATGAATAGCAGAAAATTGAGCAGGTAATAAAAGGCGATAAGCCACGGAACCAATACGTTCGGTGATAGGAAATGGACCAATATATCGAGGCGCTAATTTTCCCGATCGACTGAAACGTACAACACCCTTCATAGGTGAAACACGAATAAACACAAGATCTCCCACAGAAAATCCTAATTTCCTTCTCCTCTTATCGGCATAGGATTTTTGTCTACTCTGGGCTTCTTTCATCCTATGACGATAAGGTCAATCTTCTCTGTGGAATCACGAATAAAATTAGGACCTAAAACCAGCTTCTCACCGGCCTCAAGCCAACAAGAAGATCGGCATGGCCTTCCATAGAGTGTCTCGAAAGGTGCCATACCAATACTAGATTGGAAGCTATTATTATAGGAAAACTCAACAAGAGAAATATGATCTTCCCAACTTCCACCAAAATCAAAAACACATGCACGAAGAAGGTCTTCAAGAGTTTGATTCACACGCTCAGTCTGTCCATCGGACTGGGGATGATAAGCTGTGCTAAAGTTAAGCTTCGTTCCCAAAGCTTTTTGAAGACTCTTCCAAAATCCATTGGTAAACAATGGATCACGATCACTAACGATAGAAGTAGAAACTCCATGTAATTTAACAATCTCTTTGATAAAAAGTTTGGCCAAGAGAGGAACGGTTCGATTGGACCGAACGGGAATAAAATGGGTGGATTTAGTAAGTCTATCAACTATCACCCGTAAGCTTTCATGACCCGAACGAGAACGGGGAAGGCCGTCTATAAAATCCATGGAAATTTGATCCCACTTTCAAATTGGAATTTCTAAAGGTTGCAATAATCCACCAGGCCTTTGGTGTTCGTCCTTGACAAGTTGGCAAGTCATGCAACACTTAACAAAGTTAGTAATATCATATTTCATTCCCTCCCAATAATAAAGTCGCTTCATATCCGCGTACATTTTACTACTACCAGAATGAATGGTAAATTTAGAAC
Organism: Allium cepa; assembly: GCA_030765085.1. NCBI lineage: Eukaryota > Viridiplantae > Streptophyta > Magnoliopsida > Asparagales > Amaryllidaceae > Allium > Allium cepa. The sequence goes on from CM060939.1 coordinate 325,658,302, forward strand.
GATGAGAATCTTCTAAAAGGTCTTTACGAAGATTACTAACATTTGGCACGATAAGTCTACCAAATTTTCGAATACCGCTACGAGAATCAATATCAAAGTCATTCAAACCTTCAATATTAATTTTATCCCTAAGATTTTGGCCAAGAAGAGCCAATTCGGGATCTAGCTTTTGAGCTTCAAGAATGCAGTCTACAAGAGAAGGATGAGCCTCAAGGCTACATAAAAAAAGAGATGAACACAAATCGGAAACACGATCTCGAATCTCACAAGTGGATAAGACCCCATGATCATTCCATTCGGATATCATCATAGAAACAACCGCCTGTTGCTTACGACTAAGTGCATCGGCAACACAATTTCCCTTTTCGGGAGTGTAAAGAATATCAAGATCATAAGCTGTAAGAAATTAGAGCCAACGTTATTGACACAAATTAAGTTCCTTTTGAGAAAATAGATACTTCAAGGATTTATGATCAGTATAGAGAATAAATCTTTCTCCCAAAAGATAATGACGCCAAATTCGAAGGGCGAAAACAATAGCCGTGAGTTCTAAATCATGAGTGGCATATCTAGTCTCGGCTGGCTTTAATTGCCTAGAAGCATAAGTAATAACACGTTCTCTTTGCATAAGAACGGCACCCAAATCAATGCGACTAGCATCGGTATAAACAATAAAATCTTGATTCCCCTTGGGAATAACAAGAATAGGAGCATTGGAAAGGAGTTCTTCTAATTTCTTAAAAGAAGCTTCACATTTGTCCGACCAAATGTACTTAACTCCCTTCTTGGTCAAACTAGTAAGAGGCACAGAAATTTTGGAAAAGTCCTTTATGAAACGGCGGTAATAGCCTGCCAATCCAAGGAAACTACGAATTTTGGTCACACTCTCCGGTCTCTTCCAGTTTTGAATCGCTTCGACCTTTGAAGGATCCACGGAGATTCCGGATTCGGAAATAATATGACCGAGAAACTTCACAGAGATTGCCAAAAGTGGCATTTAGAAAATTTTGCTTTTAATTAATTTCTCCTAAGAGTTTCCAACATAATTCGAAGATGTTTTTCATGCTCCTCCTCGGTTCTAGAATACACAAGAATATCATCAATAAAGATGAGAACAAACCGATCGAGGAAGTCTTTGAAAACTCGATTCATACGGTCAACGAAATAAGCCAGAGCTTTCGTTAAACCAAATGGCATCACAAGCCATTCATAAGATCCATAACGAGTACGGAACGATGTCAAAGGAATGCTATCCTATGCAATACAAAGCTGATGAAAACAGGTAGCTAAGTCTAATTGTGAAAAGACTCTAGCACCACTAAATTGATCGAATAGATCATCAATCCGAGGTAAAGGATATTTATTCTTGATAGTAAGATCATTAAGCTTGCGGTAGTCAATGCAAAGCCTAAGTGTACCATCGGATTTCTTCACAAAAATAGCCGAAGCTCCACAAGGCGAAGAACTAGAGCGAATAAATTGCTTCGTCTCCAATTCGGATAATTGTTTGCGCATCTCCTCATTCTCCTTATTGGACATGCGATGAGGAGGACGAGTAATAGGTTGAGCTCCAGGGATGAGATTAATTCTGAACTCAATTGCTCGCTTAGGTGGTAATCCTAAAATGGTCTCAAATATGTCGGAAAATTCACGAACAACGTGAATAAGAGAAATAATATCCTCCCCATCATCATTATCGTCATCATGAGGATTTAAAGAATATAAAGATGCAACCAAGCTGGAATCCGAATCTTTAAGGTCAATAGAAATCTGCTTAACAGATTGAGGATGTCGAAGATGAATAGTCCGCCTAGGACATAGAATTTGGGCTTCATAGCAGTTAAGCCAATCCATTCCCAAAATCATTCCAAAGCCTAAGTAGCGCATAACATGAAAATCGGCTCGGAAAGAAAAATTGCACAAAATAATCTCGACATCTTTACACAATAAACTGATCATTGCGGATCCACCAACCGAATTCGCAATTCTCAATGAAGTCGTTAAATACAAAACATCCAAAGAAAAGGTATCAACAAGTTCTTTTGAAATAAAAGAGTGGGATGCACCCGTATCAAAAAGAACTCGAATAGGATGATCATGAAATAAAATAATGCCATCAAGGATAGAATGAGAAATACCTTTACCACGAGATGTGTTGCCAGGGGCTTGAGTAAATTAAGCTTTCCCTTCTTTCTGCCTTGAAGTTTGGGACAAGAAGAAAAATAATGATCCGGGCTTTTGCAATAGCGATAAGTACGAGGCTTTGAACACTTGTTCACATAATGGTCCTTAGAACACAGTTGTAGCATTGTCCACTACTAGAGGTAGAAGTCTTAGTTGTCGGAGAGGCTTGCTTCCCTTTCTTACTGTTGGGATAAGGACCCTTAAACTTATTAGGCCTTTTCTTATTGTTGATATTCGGTTTGGCACCCATAACTTCAATGTCACTTTCTTTATCTGCCTCTTCAAGTCAAAGAGCGATATCAACGAGTTGATCAAAAGAAACTTCTAACTTTAGAAGTAATGGCTTCTTGAGATTTCTATTCAAGCTGTAGACAAATCGTTGGTTTTTCTTCAAGGGGGTATTTATGTTCTCGACCCCGTATTTAGAAAGTGATTCAAATGATGCGACATAATCTGTCAGAGAGGATTCACCTTGAACAAGGTCAATGATACGGCGAGCCAAAGTCACCTTCTCAGCTTCTAGCACAAATTTTAATTCGAAGCATTCCCAGAATTTCTCCCAAGTAAGATCCGCTTCATTTATTTCAGAAATCAGAAGCTCGTACCAGTCTAACGCTCTTTCTTGGAGCATACTAGAGGCCACCTGAACACGATGAAGATCAATAATATTCATGTGAGAAAAGATTCGATCGCATGATCTCAGCCAAGCCTGGACTTCAATATGGTTGCAGAACCTTTGAATGGCTTTCCACCCAAATTGGTATAATCGCTGCACAAACGTGCAAATCTAGACCTAGGGTGAGTAGACTCTGGATTAGATCCGGGTGCTTGAGCATTCCTTACAAGATCAAGGAGCTACTGGGCAGACATAAATACTCCATCTTGGGGAGTAGCACGAGATTTACTAGTGCTGGGACGGCCAGGTCTAACCATTTCTCTTCCTTAAGAAGAAAGAAGGAAGAAGAAAAAGGTTATTCACCACATGAATATCAAGCAATCTTGATAGATAAACAAGGAATCATAGAGAAAATAGGATGAATCGGTACGAAGACTCGAATTAAATCCTAATGCACAATTCCTAAGATGGACTTAGGACGATGATCCTTGCTAGATTATTCTATATTGTTTCGAAGTTTGGCTCCGATACCAAGCTGTGACGCCCCACCTCTATACCCACTCTAGCCAAGGACACTGCGGGGTAATGCCTTCAACTAGCGCAGAGAATAAGGCTGTTGCGGGGCGGCCATCCGTGTAATTTCTTCGTGCGAGCACGGGTATGTCAGGATAGTACAACATGCGGAAATCTGACACATCGATACAAACTCAAAACTACTACACAGTGGCTATATATATTCTTCGGAAACAAACATAGAAAAAAACATAACATAAATAAGCCACAGACATCCATATCACAAAGGCGAAAATAGATATGAATATATAACACATGAAATGTACATCAGAGTAGTGGTCAGACAAGATCCACAATGTCACAAAAGAATAGCTACAAGTGCTAGACAAAAGAATATGTATACATTAATGAGTATATCTCAAATGTATACAACAAAAACTACTAATCTAAGTAGTTAGCCAAAAGTCAGGGTGACAATCCCTGGTGTGAAGTCAAGCAGAAGCACCTGTAACATCTCGGTCTGACCCGAGTATTATTTAATAAAAAAATAATAAACAGATTAGTCTAGCTATAAATATCAGATAAAATGATATAGGATAAGCGATATGACATAAACATATGATAACCACAAAGTCATACTGTGATAGGTATGTAATTGAAAATCAAGAAGAGATTAATCAATATCACCAGAATCTTCTAAAAGATCAAAAGGAATGTCACACTCCTTATTTACCAAATCACCAAACTATAAATATTGACAATAATATCAATGCCAATCACAAAAGTTAATGACACACAAATTCACCAATACACAAAAATTGATAACACATATCAATGAAAATCACGAAAGTTGGTGAAACACAAATTCTAGAAATCGTCAATGGAAACCTAGAAATCACAAAAGGGGGGAGGCCTATCACAAAACGAGAGCATGAAAACTCACCAAAACGTGTATCACAAAATGGATCGCTATTCCATGGTTGCTAACCATTAATTTTGAGCTGAAGCTCCACAAAACAACCCGAAGACCATGGGTCGCTACCCCATCAATTTGAGTCGAAGCTCCACAGAAACGGGGTTTAGTCTCCCTCGTAGACAAAGAGACATCGCACATTTGCTAGTCTAAATCACAAAAATGATCATCAACGATCATCAAGAAGTGTCAATTACAGTAAGCTAGTAAATATATAAGCTTAACTTCATGTCCCATAACCACTAACTTAACTTAAATATTTACGAACAAATTGTAGATCTCCACTCGAAAATCGTCATAGGAAATTCAATCGAACAAGTCCAAGAATTAACCGACGAAGTAAATGCAAGCGTTTTATACCACTTGTTTTACGAAGCCGTTTAATTATTCTCGTACGAATGAGATAAAGTGACAAATCAAAAAAATGATTGTAGAAACAATAAATCACAAAAATTCACATTCGAATATGTGAATACAATCCAAAGAATTCGATTCCAAATCCATTAAAATGGAAATAGCCTAGCGACTCAACACGGCGCGACCTAGTAGTGGAACAACCTAAGGAGGTAGCGGCTCAAAAGAGGTCGAGTGACCTACACGGTTGAGACCTAACGTTGGTGCGAGGCATAGCAGGTGCGACCTAACGAATGGCGCGACCTAACTGCATGGCGCGACCTAATGGTTCGAGCGACCTAATGGATGGTGCGACCCAACATGGCGCGACCCAAAAGCACGCGCGACCTAATAGTGCAAACAGCCTAACAACTAAACAAGGCCGAGTGACCTAACTAAACAAGGCCAAACCATGACCTAACGCATAGGAGAAGGCCGAGCGACCTTTGGGGGGGTTTGCGACTTAAGGAAGTAGCGGCTTAAGGGGGCGAGCATACGGCCTAGGTGGTGCGACCTAAGGATACACGACCTAAAGAGGTAAGCCGAACGACTTAAGGAGTGGAATAGGGCGAGCGACCCAAGTGCATGCCAACCTAATGACCTAAGGCGTATGAGAAGGCCAAGCGACCTAACAAGAACGACCTAACTATAGGCCGAGGGAATGGTGCAAGCCGAACGACCTAGGGACGAAACGACCTAATTTGCCGCGACCTATGGAGTGTGCGAGCTAGCTGCAGGCCGAGGGGTTTATATGGTGCAGGCCGAGCGACAGCGACCAATGGGCTACGACCTAAGGCCGAGCGACCTAACGACCTATAGTGGAGCGACCTAAAGGCAGACCAAAAATCCTTCATATGCAGGTCGAGCGACCTAAGAGTTTTGAAGCTCAAATCACACTCAATTTGCAACCGATCGAGCACGGATGCTAGGGGGTTATGCAAATAGGCTACCCGATCGTATTGAGTCCTCGATGCATCACCAAAAACGTGTTTAAACATCAAAAGATTGGATTTTTAAAGATTTGAACCATAAACACTAAAAATTGGGATTTTCACCAATTCAATCCAAACGAAAAGCAAATGCACATGAATAAGTGTTAGGAATTCATACCTAACAATCAAAGATAGTTATAGATGAAGATGTGAGTTAAAAATCTCACCTTTACACAAAATTTATGAAGAAGAAGCTTGAAATCAATGAAAAATCAATGGCTTCTCTTTGAATTAGGAGTTGGATGTTGGATTTGCAAATGAACTTGAGTTTGGGTTTTAATTTCCCATTCCTTCCTCCATTTTTGACGATGCTTGAGTGTTAGGAAATGAAAGTAAAATTATGAAGAGAAGGGGCGTGAGCTAGAGTCAATAGCTTAGGCTAATGGGCTAAACCAAATCCAAAGCCCAAAGTGAAAAAGTAGCAAAAATCAACTAACTCCAAACATATCAAAGTTTGCACTTAAAAAGATCGCAAACGACGTTTTGAACCCGATGGAAGCAGTTCTGAGTCCAAATTCGACCGTATGCAAAAAGTAACTTTTCGGACTAAGATCCGACTAACGATAAAATATTTAAATAAAATATTTAAATACTCAGTCGTAAAATATGCGGGTTGTTACATAATTAATTATAGTTAATTAATAAATAAAGTAATTAAATGTTAATTACTAATGATTAAGGTTAATTAATTTGTAAAATTAATTAAAGACTAATTACCTATTGTAATTAGAGAATGATTAATTAAAGGTGTTTAATCAAGTTGAATACTTAGAGAATGATAAATTAACTAGGTTAATTAATTAATGGATATATAAGCAGGATTTATAGATGTATTAATTAATTTAATTTAAATTAATTAAAAATAAAAGTAATTAATTTAATTCACTTTAAATTAATTATATATGGTGGTTAATTAATCTTTGCTTATGGATGATATTGATATTTCTTTGAATGGTTGTGATCTCAGAAATGAGATGAGTAATATATTTATGATATGGATGCTTAGTTAAAGTATGATAATATGGATTATCTATTTGTGATGATTATCTGGTTGTGATGATTATCTGTTTGTGATAATGATATGGGTTATCTGCTATGACGAGAATGTGGTTATTTATTGTGATATGTGAATTATCTATCTATGTGTATATAGATAATAATGAATTGAATTAATTGTTCAAACTAAAATCACTTGGACATTAAGACGGCGTTTGGATTTCGATGAGACCGGGATTGGGTTTCCAAATTAGGAATTCCGAAAACCACATCGATCCAAATGAAACGTTAGGTCGTGAATCTGAAGTGAAGAGTGAAGATTCAGAGTGCAAGGGCTATTGTCGTTAACTCTGAGGGTGATTCCAAAACAAGTGTAACGAGATAGTACCTTCGGTTTTGTTCAAAGCCGGAACGGACTTGTATAAATTGAATGCTTTCAGAACATCGTCAGGTGGAGGATGAGCATTGTAAGATTAATGTGTCCTATAAAGGTAATCGTAGCCTCAATCCTCGTCAACCGGGAATGGCTAAAACAGGGGAGGTGCAGCAAGGCTAAGTGGGTTATGCCCAAGTAGGATGAGATTTACCCCTGTCTAGAGGTCCCTTTTATTTCGGTTGTGTGGCAGTTGGCGATGGCCATCTGTGGGGTGGTCTTGTTCGAGACTGTCCAGTAAGGGATGGTTCCGGCTTTGTGTTGCAGGAGATTGGGAGTGATCCTCGATACAGTGATCTAGGCCACGTACTGTGACGGGCGGTACCCCGGTTGCCCTGCTATTGATGGAATCCAAAATCCAATAAGTGCCTATACGGTTTTGATTGTGCCCAACTATGTTGGAACGTGAGATGTAAGCATTCCAGCTATTTATGTATTTTATTTTGAAAACCCTAGACATTTTATAATATCACTATATTTCCTATCACATGTTTTGGTTAGCGTAAGGTAAAAACTTTTCCATGTTTATGTGTGGGAAGTCTTACGTGATACCTTTTGTTTTCAAAGGATTTTCAAAGTTAAACAATTTTAAACCCGTTTACTCACACCAGACCCATGTTTGACCCGAGTGTTTATTTTCTGTTTTATTAAACTCTTGGGTACTCATATTACGTATGAGTAGTCAAGTGATTCAGGTTTTCTTTGACGAGTTAGGGAGGAGAAATGGAGCAGGAGGCTTCAACGTGTAGATATATATAGTGGTTCCGCTATGTTTGAGTTGTATTTGTTTTCTTTGATGTACTTGAATTGTAATAAATAAACAGGTGTTTAAAACTGTCTAGTTTGTGTTGTATTTGTTGAATATGCGCTTATATGTTTTTGTTTGATGATAATAAACATATATATTCATTTAAATGTATTTGTTAATGTACTATTTTATTTTTCATAGATAAAATAAATATTTGTTGAATAAAATAAATTACACAGAATTTGAATTCAAACAGAATAAGTTACACAGAATTTGAATTCAAATAGAAATTTTATTCAAACAAATATTTATTACATTTTTGAATAGTACAAATTCAAGCTCTCACTATACATATACAATTTTGATTCTAATTACATCACAATTCAGTTTACATAATTTCCTCACTACATATCACTTACATTCGTAGTTTTATCTTAAACTTCATTCCAGTTAGAATTCAACATCTGAGCAATCTACAAAGATATTCGCTAACGCAGTAAAATTGGAAAAGAAATATTTTTGCGGTATAAAATAAAATATGATTTTGAAAATATTATTTGCCTCAGTTATTTGGGTTGTTCGTCATCATTTATATTTGAATTCATCACACACGAACAATGTGACATGCACAGTGTATCACTGTACATGCCACAAGGCCGCGCACACTGATATACACTTGATAATGCTACAGGGACAGGTGAGCACAAGGTCAAACCCAAATAAAAAGACGGGTTCAACTCAGGTGCAACATAAATAAAATCTCGACTTCAGCACAAGGTCAAACCCGAGTTGTGAAACTGGATTCAACACAGATGCAAATGGCCAAAACTCAAGAATCAAGTGTCGACTAGTCCAATATAAGAAGACCAGTATAATCACAAATGAAAAAAACTATTTGCAAACTTAATCGGACTAAAATACCAGGCCAAACTGCATCAAGAAACCAAATCCAGAAATGTACAGCAAACCAACACATGAAACAAGACCAACTGCAGACCAAATGCCAAGCATGATACAGGTATGACCAGAGAATAAGGCAACATGATGTATGCAAGCTCGACTAACAGGTAATTGAAGATGCAGTGAAGCATGTACAATAGTTAAACAGCAAATACAAACTGCAATACAAGTAACAACATGAAGACTAGCTGCTAAATTCCAAGAATATAAACAAGTCGCAACCACTACAATAGTTCACCAGTAAAACAACTCATATACACGAACCAGTGAATAGCATGGGAAAAGCAAAGGGCACATGAAGACCAACAGGCAACAATGAACGACCAGTTTCAACCAAGAATGTTACCAAGTGTACAACTGCCCAGGCTCAAAGTAATATGCACAGTGCACAGAAGACTCGAACTAAAACAGTCGAAGTCAGGAAATGCTCAAGACCAAGTATAAGACTTGAATGGACGGAGACAATAACAATGAACAAAAATGGCCAAAAACAGTGAAACAGGCCCAGTTACAACAGACTCAAGGCAACAGTGAATGGGAAATGCAATATGAATGAACTTGCATATGCATAGCAACCAGCAATCTGAAAAAGGGTAGGTGGACAGTGAAGACAGCTATTACCACAATGAACAGAGGCAACAAAGGTCAAGCAAGTGATAACTTCAAACAACTCAAAGTGAACAGAGCTAAGAAACTCGAGCTCCAAAAGCTACAGCAACAATGCACCAATGAACACAAGACAGTGTACAACATCAACTACAGATATGGACACATGAGAATGGAATGCACAGGTCAGGGAAGCAACAAATATACAGAGAAGATAACCACTTCACCAAAGTCAAAACATATTCAAGTTGAAGACGTGCAAGTCCAGAATGACACAAATACAGGCAGTGAAGAATCTCCAGTCAAGGCTGCAGAGGTACAGAAAAATTCATGAAACCAAAAAAAAATTCATGTAATCAAAAAATGGCTGAAGTAAACACGATGAGTGAAGATAGAATTGAACTCACAAATCAACGTCGAAGTTGATCAAGTAAAAGATCAAGTTAGTCAAAACCGAAGTCACAGTAAAATCACCACAGAACAAGTCAAATTGGAAACCGTGATAGCAAAGGCATTTGACCGAGTTAAAAATCAATGCCATGGGACGCAAGTGTCAGAATATACGAAATTGAAAAAGTCAATCAAATCATCAACGTTCAACAAATATCGATCGGCATAGAAAATATTTTGACGAATTCAAATAAGTAATATACGACGTAAATTTAGAAGGTCGAATCCTATAAATAGGAATCAACATCATTGGCAATAACCATCGATCGAGTTAAAGCATAAAAACCCCAATCGTCGTCTTCGGCAATTTAAAAGCATTAGAGTTCAAACAAGCATCAAACCCGAAAACAAAAGGAGAATAGTACATACCGAAATCGCATACGAACTCGATTCAAATTGAAGAGCCGAGAGCTAATCAGAGAAACGAGCTAATCAGAGAAACAAGCAATCAAAAGCGGGGACTACAATTTGAAAGCCCTAATTTAAGAGCACGGGATCGAAGAGAACGAAGCCCTAATTTCACAAAGTGGAACAAACAAGAGAAAGCCGCCACTAACCAAAAATAAAGAAGACGGGCCGAATAATAAAACAAAAGGGGCCGGCTTATTTCTCCTTTATATCATATAAGGGCTTTTTATTTTTAAATTTGGGATATTTTTTTAATTTTTTTTTAATTTGTATTTTCTTTTTTAAAACCATTTAATTTTCTAGTCGTGTGACTAGGGGACAAGCTACGTGGCGTAGCTTGAGAATTCGCAACTCAGTGGCTGAGTTGTGGCAGGGTTTTGAGCGTAGAGTTAGGTTTAGTCGATAGCGGGTGTCGCGAGTTTACGTATGTAAGCATCTGACTATCTAATTTATAGTAGAAACCTTGGGGGCAGCACGTAGGCAGGGTTTTGCCGAAGCTGGGTAAATTCTGTGTCATTCTATTTCTGCATTTTATTATTCTGCTATTTTTCTGTGCTGCTATTAGTTTGTGATCTGTGTTGAAATAATTTTATAAGCTTCCGCAATTAATTTTTAAAATTTATACCATCACCCTATTCACCGCCCTTCTAGGGTGAAATCGATCCTACAAGTGGTATCAAAGCTAGGAATAGAAGTCAATTTTTGTTTTAAAAATTCATTTTTCAAAAATCAGTTTTTGTTTAAAAGTTTGAATTTTTTAAAATGGCTTCTTTTAATAATGCTTTTGCTGAGGGTCAGTCTATAGTTAGACCACCAATGTTCAATGGTGAATATGCTTATTGGAAAAATAGAATGAAAAATTTATTGAAAACCATTGACGCTTGGAACATTGTTGAGAAAGGTTATAGATCACCAACTATAATTGTAGACAATCAGGAAATAGATAAACCGATGGACCAATGGTGTAACGATCCTAAATTTTGAACAATTTAAATTGTGAATATTTAATTAATTTTGAATATTTGAATGATAATTTAAACTGAATTTCCAATATAACAATGAATTTTGCGATCAAATTTGAGAATTTAATCTAGAAAAAGTTGAATAAAATTTATATTTGACTTTGGAGTTGAAATTGAATATTGAATTTGTATTTTTAATTCAAACTAATGACTTAAGAAAATAATTTGGATACAAGAATTTTTATTTATGTAAATTTATAAATGGATGGTTAGTTTTAAATAACATTTTTGCTTTTCTTTAAAATAAAAAGGAATAAAATTTTATTCAATACAAAATAGATAAGTAAATATACATAGTTAAAATTTAAAACAACATATTTGTAAACTTCGTAAAATATGAAGTGACTACATTGAAAAAGTTATAACAACATAATTCAACAAAACAAAGCAAAGAAATAACAAAATTTATTGAAATTCAAAATGAAAAAAAAATATATAATAAAATTTGGTTAAGTGTTGTTGGGCTTTGAAATTGTGAATCTCGGTCCATTTACCTTTGAATGCCGTTTCCTTTTTACCTCAATTCGACCCGTTTCCTCCATTATCCATTTTCACAAACCCTAAGCAAAATCACGAAAGAAAAAGAAAATAAAAATGATGGCAGCCGTTCCTCTTTGTATATTAGGGCTAGCAATCTAATCTAGGGTTTTGCTTCTTGCGATTCAAAACAAGGGTTTGCGATCTAATCTGGGCTTCGACCTTCGTTCAACTTGGCTTATTTCCCTTCGGCTGCTTCGACTTTGTTATGGTGAGTTTTCTAACTCACGATAATCTTCATGCAAGTTTTTGAATTTGTTTGAAGTGAATTTCTTGGTTGCATGCTATGTTGTGGGGTGATTTGGTTATCTTTGGCTCGGCTAATTAGATTTTAAACTGATATGCTCAGATTTGTGACTGCATGTTGGATTTTTGTTTCTAGTTGCTGTTATTTGCTCAATTTGCTTGTATTTTTAAATTGATAAAAACAGATACTATAGTTTTTATTTAAATTGATATGAACAGATGCTATTAAAATTTGCCTTTAAACTGATGAGGACAGATGCTATCAAAAACTTTGCCTATTTTGTTTTGCTGCATGTGATGGATTTTTAATCTAGATGAGGAAAAATTTGTTGCATGTGCTTGTTTGAGCTTCTGTTCATGTGTGTTGAATGAATGTGTCTGTAAAACCCCTATTTCTTCTTGTGGTATTCTTTGTTGTTGCTGTGTGTTATGTTGCATGCCAAATGTGAATAATTTCAGTTTTAAAGGTCTGAGTAACCCAGTTTTGAACCCCTGTAAAATATTCTACATTTGGAAAATAACAAAATTTACAAGCTTGAAACTATTCTTTGATGGATCTGATGTGCTACTATAACCCTTGAATCCATTGTGTGGTGCTTGGATGTTGTTTAGGTATGGAATTGAAAGTATACATGTGAATATGTGTTTATACATTTACATGTTATTGTGAGTAAACTTTAATTTTAAAAAAACAGTTCCTTTTTGAAATAAATGCACATGCAAGTATTAGAATTCAAGTTCAAAGTAAAAACTATCATTAATATATAGATATATAAACTGCTCTGTCCCCTTTTTGTTTAGTGAATGACTCCTCAATTTAAAAAGGGTTTTAAATTATCTGTTGCATGAAGCATTTAATGTTTGCTTGAGTTTGAACTTCAAAGTAAAACTGCAGTAACATTATTATTATGTTTAGTGAGTAAGCTTACTATTGAAATGTTATTTAGAATTTCCTGTTGCATGTGTATAGATTTGAACTAAGTTGCTAAAATGGTTTCTTTTGTGATGGATACTCTGTGAAGTTATATATACAAACACATATGTGCTTACAGGTATTTTATTACCTGATTTTGTTTTTAGATTCTTGGACTGATTCTCTGTGGTAATTGTTATGAATTGAGGGATGTTTATTTAGTATAAATTAAATTTATAAATCATAATTAAGGATTAAATTTGAAATCTGTTTTACTGTAAACTATAGAGACAGTTAACATAGAGATTTCAAAACAAGGATCTTAAACTATTAAACAAGTCTACCACAGGAATGAATGTTTTAGAACATGAATTGTAAAACTAACATTACAGCTTAAATAAACTGTTAAGAAGAAACATTTCTTTTTAAACAGAAATATGAAATTGGGGTACTTGTTAATCTATTTGGATGTCAGGTGTTAAGATGTTTATCTTAGTGGGTATTTTCAGGTTGATTTGGGTGGTAGAGTTGAACTCAGGTAATATTAGTAGTGTGCAGGGTTTTGACTCGAGTCAGTCCTCGGGATTTTATTCTTCTGACTCGGAGCAGAGGGTTTTAAAACTCGAAGTGGTTTAAAGGGTTGCTCGGGTAAGATGGGTGCAGGGATAAACTGTGTTGTTTTGCAGTTTTTTTTTTATGTTGAATGAAATTCATATTTAAGTTGAAAACTGGATTCAAGTATGAATTGAAATTGAATTCAAATAAGGTTTGAAGTTCAAAGTTTTTAAATATGAAACTTTTAAAATTTAAACAAGTTTTAAATTTCTGTTTCAGGTTTATAAAACAGAGAGTTGCAGTTGTTACATGTTGATTGAAATTCAAACTTTAGTGCAGTTTTGATTTAAGTGGGAGTTAAATCTGGATTCAAATGCAGTTTGATTTCAAAGGTTTTAGAAAAAAAATATGAAGATCTTAAATTTAAACAAGATTTTAAATCTGGTTTTAAATCAAGTGTAGAACAGTTTCAGGTTTGTATTAAAACCAGAATTAGATTTAAGTAGTTTTTTTTTTTTTTTGTAAGTTTTTGGAAGCATGAACAGATTTAGAAGTTTAAGCAAAACTTAAATTTGTTTTTTTGAATTCAGATTAAGAACTGTTTTTAAGTTTACTTTGAAAACCAGTTTGTAAATAAAATAAAATAAAATAAAAAACTGATGAACATAATCCAATGTTTTAAATGAAATCTGATTTCAAATGAATTTTAAAACTTGAAAGAATTTGTTTCCTTTAGTATTTGAATTTAATATGAAGTGTTTAATTTAAATATAGAAATTGAAATAATCAATTAAATCTTTCTTTATATTAGGTAATGGATGTTCTTTAACATTCATTTTGTTGTAAGATTTATAGTTATCTTGCAAGTGTGCTGAGAGAATTTCTGTTATGAATATGAATGTGTTGTTTGTGCATGTTTGATTTATAGGCTTTGTTTCTGGCCATTGTGTCACTGCTTCCATTTTAACTTGGTCTTTGTTAACTTGTCATCTTCACTGTGTTGCAACTATTCCACTTCTTTTGTATCATGGGTACATATAGTGTGTTGCATTACCATCATTATTGTTTGGTCTGAACTTGGTGACATGCATTTCTTTGTGGTCTTGCACTTGTTAAACATAGCTGCACTTGTTCATCATGTAGCTTGTTCTCTACATTTACTTCACTAGTCTGCATACATGTGCTAAGTTGCTGTTTTGTTGACACTGGTTTGAGCCCTGTTGTCTGCACTTGCATGCTCTAGTGTATTGCCCTTTGACATGATTCACTTCATGTTTTGTTGCTGGTTTACCTTGTATCGCTACTTCCAGTCTGTACCTGATGTATGCATTTTCACTTTATGTTGCATCTAGTCTTGCACTTGTTGTTGTAGCTGGTCATTTACCTGAGCATTTGGTCTGACCCAGTCTCATTGCTGTTGACATGTGCAATTGGCATTTGAGTTGTCTGCAGTCCATGTTGCAGCCTGCTCTTGTGGTCCTTGTTTTGGTTATGTGCTGTGATTTTGTATTTGGGGCTGTTTGGATTTGTTGTGCACTGCATAGTGCCTTGCCTTGTCTGTTTTGGAGTTATGCTTGTATACTTGCAGTGATTTGTCTGACTCGTGCACGTGGGTTGGCGAGGCAGTGCACATGGGTATGAGTACACGTGTGTACTGCAGCCACACATGTGTATAAAAATTTGGAATCGCTAATGTGAAAATCTATAATAGGATTTAACTGATTTATTTGTTCACCATAACTGTAACCATTTATTTCAGTTCATTTCAAATTTAATTACTTGAATAAAGATTAATCCTGACTCGAGTGTTTTTGTGTTTTGCATAAACGCTCGGGTCAGACCGAGTATTTTTGCAGCTTAAAGATTTGCTCGCAGCGAAGTTAGAGAGAGGGGGATTTCAGCACCACTAAAGTTTAGCTAAAAATTTTTCTCTTGTACTTATATTTAAAAATTGTTTCCGCTGTATAGATTTAAATGTAATTCAAATGTAATCTATTGTATAACTCTGATATTTGTTATAAAAGAGAAAAATTTGTTTATAAAATATATTATTGTTTCTGTGATTCTGTGGCTGTTTCTGTTTAAATGTTATAAACTAAATAACAATCCGTCATTTTGAACGTTTCTAGTTGGTTTAATTACCGACTAGAGGCGGTCAGGGCGGCGGGTCGTTACAAATGGACAGAGCTAGAAAATAAATTACAAAATGCTAATGCTAAAGCTATGAACTATATTATATGTTCATTAGATCAATTTGAATTTAATCGTGTCTCTCATTATTTAACTGCGCAGGAAATATGGCACAAGTTCGAAGTAACTCACGAAGGAACATCTCAAGTCAAAGAACCTCGCCTAGCCATGTTAAGCAGCGAATATGAGAATTTCACAATGGCAAAAGAAGAAAGTGTTAAAGAGATGCATGGACGACTTTCCAATATCGTATACAAATCAAAAGCCCTTGGAAAACCATATACAGAGTTGGAGATAGTCCGAAAAATCCTTAGAGTCCTTCCACGAAGTTTTGAAGCCAAAGTGACTGCCATTCAAGAATCAAAAGATTTGAAACAAACGAAAGTCGAAGAACTCATAGGAAATCTCACCGCTTATGAGCTAGAAATGAAATTCAAGGAAGAACGTGAAGGAGGTGATACTCGAAAGAAATCAATATCTCTTAAAGGAACAACAGAAAGTGATAGTGATGATAATGATGATGGAGCAGCAGAATTGGAGCTGATAATAAAGAAAGTCAAAAGGTGGAATTACAAATACAGAAATTCAGCTCTAAATCGAAAGTTGAAAAGCAGAATAAATTAAATATTGGACAATCCAGAAGAACAAAAGATCATCTGTCATAGGTGCAATCAACCCGGACACATCAAGCCCAATTGTCCTCAAAATCGACACGACTTTGAAAAGAAATCAAAAAGGAGAAGTTTTGCTGCCACGTGGAATACTAGTGATGAAGATAATCAAAGTGCTAACGTGGAATACAAGTGATGATGGTAATCAAAGTGCTAACAGTGAAGATAATCACGAGCCAAGTGAGGTATCAAAACTTTCTCATTCGGAATTACTTATATATTTCCACGAAGTGAATGGTTGTTTTGAACGACTTAAGGAGAAGTATGCCAACTTGAATCACAAAAAGATACTTTGATAGATTTAAATAAACAACTTGACCAATTAGTTAAAACCTATCAAAGTAGGATCCCTAAGTGTGATAAATGTCCAACATTCGAAGAAGAAATCAAAAAATCAGAAACTAATATAAAATCACTTGAAAATGAAATTCTGATTTTGAAAGAAAGTGAAAAAACGAGGAGAGTGAACTCTATTAAAAAGTGCACACAATTGTTAAACGAAAATGAATCTCTCAAAACACAAGTCCAACAATTGTCGACGACCTTAGATAAATTTTCAAAAGGTGAAAAATCGTTGAATATGCTTTTAGGAAAGCAAACTGGTAATACAATTAGACAAGGACTTGGATATAGTCTATTAACGTAAAAATCAGACGCTAACACCCCGGTGTAGATAGAAGTTGAGCGAAAGCACCACCCGTGTACACGGGATCACAAACAAGTAGAGAAATCACAGAAAAAGCAGAAAAAACAACAGTTTTTATAGTGGTTCGGCTTAGGGTAAGTCTATATCCACTTTAACTCTCTTTATTACTGAATTGATTACAACTTTTACAACAATCTTCAATTAAAATTCCAATGAGACAAACAACTAGAACTTTGATGTAGAAGAATCCTTTAAATCCATGTAGATTGTGTTAGATTTCCTCTCGAAGTTAGTTGAGATGTCTTTCGTACTTGAAGTGTTAAGTGAGTCGAGAATTCAGCAGGGTATTGGCGCTTCAAGAGATCGGCCAAAAAGTCCTCGTATGTTGGAGCTATGGGCGTATTTATAGGTGAATTCTGGATAGGTGTTAGATCGTGAACGACCTAAGATAGGTCGTAGGTCGCCCGCGATCTAGGAAACACGAGCTACGACTCAACAGTTTCATATCATTCGAAAATCGTGACAAGTCATCGGTCGTGAACGATTTAAGGTAGGACATAGGTCGCGAGCGACCTAAGGGGCATGGTCTGCGACTTGATAGGATGCACTTGATCTAACTGAACAAGGTGACAAGTGGTAGGTCGTGTGCGACCTAGGAAAAGGAGCAACTTAACTATGTTGAGTGGTCTGGTGGTGCGACCTAAGTTGACGCGACTTATAACTTAGCTCGTTAAGTCATTAGGTCACTAGGTCGTTTCCTTCTTTTAGCTGTTAAGTCGCTTGCCTGTTGACTCGTTAGGTCGCTCCATCCTTTAGGTCGCTCCGGCCTTTAGGTCGTTAGGTCGCTTGAGACTTTAGGTCATTAGGTCGCTGAGTGTGTTAGGTTGGAACTTCCTATAGGTCGCTAGGTCGGTGCACTTCATAGGTCGCTGAAGAACCGAAGCACTAGGTCGCTAAAGACCTTAGGTCGCGGAGTGCTTTGTGATCTTAGGTCGCTGCTGTAGTTAGGTCGTTAGGTGGCCTAAGTTTTAGGTCATTAAGTCGCGTAAGTCTTAGGTCGCTTCATAAATAGGAGTTAACACTTGCCCCTCGAAGTACAGGCCTATGCCATAGGTCGTGTGCTTCGATCTGTTCGAGTTAGGTCGTGAGTGACCTAAGACTTGTACTAAGTTGCGTGCCTGTTTGTCTTCCCCTTTTTGTCCCATATAAATTTGCTATATCGCTGCTTCTCCTCCATTTAACTGTTCCGATTTCCTGCTCTGCCATTAACAAAATCTCGTGATTTCAAAGGAGAATTTGAGTTTAATCATTCACCGATTCATCCCTGCTATCATATTGCGTAAGTACACTTGATCTCTATCCATCCCACGATCATCATCGAACCACGAATTTCCATCTCCGAACCCCAGAACAATTTTGTATGTCGTGTTTCATCTTTTGAGTCAAGTTGTGGTCGATTTTGATCGCCATTAGTTGTGATTCACGAAAGCACAGCAATGAGTTGAATTCATGATGGATCGGATATGCTTTCAATCGATTCTTGGATGATTCGGTGGTATGTAGGAATGATGAATTTCATGGAGAGGATGATGGGTTTCATCGTGAGTGATAATGGGTTATCGGGTCACAGTTTAACGGGATGGTGAGCTATTGCGTGGAGAGGAAGTTAGCGATTTAGTAGATCTGAGCGACTTAAAAACCTCCGCGACCTAAGAAACCTAGCCGACCAAACAAATTCTCACGACCTAAGGATCCTTCGAATCTGCGACTTAACTTTTAGGTTGCGCTGGGATTCAAACGACCTAGGACTTAACAAATTTGCACATGAATTCCAAGCAGGACGACTTAAAAAATTAACAACCTAATCTTTTTTGCGGCATAGGCTGTAGGTCGCGGCCGAGTTAGGACTTTGACAAATCTGCATTGCCTTGAACCTTTTAACTTGCACAGTGCGACCTAAGGAAGCTCTGACCTATGCTAGGTCGCTGGACGACCTAAGACTTGTGAAATTCTGACAAGACTTGGCTGAATTGTTTGAACTTGAATTTTGTTGTATTTCTTTGCAGATTATTTTAACTTTTAAAGCTGTCAACCTGTTAAATACAACATTTGCAGAAAAATGGGACGAATATACTGTCATTGACCGCCCACATCGAATGACAGATTAGTCGATAAAGAATAATCAACTTAAATGAACTGTGTGAACGAAGTGCTGCGAACTAATGAATTCAAGTGAAGTATTAAAGCAAAACTAAAATATCCAATTAAAGCCGATTCGTTTGCATTAATACTACACTTGAGTTTTATATTAACAAGTCCTGAAATCTCATAGTCGACCAATTGTCAACTAGTTTAATTTCAGTTATGTTTGCTTTCTGTTTTTGTTAGTTCTGCACAACACTTCACACTTTTTAGGAAACATGCACCTTCTTATTTGAATGTCTAGTTCCTTGTATAGAATCACTTCTCAACAAGGAGAAACAGAATCGGCTGAAGAGACTTTCCCAATTGCTACTCCATTGGTTAATCCTCCAGAGAGAATTTCAACCACACTAACATACAAAGTATGTGTTTGGCAGGCACATACTTCCCTAGAGTTTACAAGCGAAGCTTGGTTCTCTAGGTAATTCAAAAAAAAAACATACAAAGTTTTCAGCCAACTATGCGCTCTGTTTGGCATTGCTGAAGCAGATGCCATTCTTCCTGAGAGAAGCGATACTGTCGATATACCCCCTCATGGTTTTGTAGCAGTTAATCGTCAAATGTGCACAAGTGGAGCTATCCCTCCTTTTAACGACTTTCATCAACGGCTTCTTCTCCGACTAGCTATCTCCCCCTTCCAGCTGCACCCCAATGGCTATACTATTCTGATGGGGTTATGTGTGCTATTCGGAAGGACGCTGGATCGCCTTTCGAGTTTTGATGAAGTTTGTTATTTGTGCACGTTTTCCAAAAATAAAGACCATCCCTCCATCATTCTTGTGAGAAGCGCTAGGAACCGTAAACTAATAATCGGCCTTCCCGAAAGTGCTTACGGTTTTCTAAGTCAATTTTTCTTCGTTCGCTGTCCTCCGGGATTCTATGCTACCTGGAGAGTAGGAAGTAAGAGCATTTATCTTTGTTCCTGATGTTTTTCTCTGAGCTTTTCATAGCCTGAGTTGTCAAATGTTAACTTCGCCTTTTACTTTTCAGCGCTTCCTACTCCTTCTAGGGATTCCAGTCATAAACCAACTTTTGAGAGGCTTATGGCCGTACCAGTTGAGGAGAGAAGCATTCAATTTCTGTTGAAAGACGAATTTTTGCATCAGTACGGACTTTTGCATACCTCTCGCTCTACACACCCTCATGAAGTCCTAGACTCCCCAGCCCAAGCATTAGATGCCCCAGTTTCTACCGATGCACCCATACCGAAAGAACCTGCCTCTGAGGCTTCGCTAGTGAAGTGCTCCACTTCTGTTGATGTCGCGGGGCCATCTGGCAAACTTTCCCCGGTCACCGAAGAAGAAGAGCCTCAGGAATCTCCTCCACATTCAAAGAAGTCTGGTGACAAAGAAGCTGGGAAAACAAGCCCTGTCAAACAGAGTGGAGACGACACTTTCGAAGGGTTGAGCGACCTGTTTGTCACTTCACAGGAGCTCTTTAAAGACGACCCCGTCACCACTAGGGTTTCTTCTTCAGTAGTTGAGGCGACTTCTATTCTGCAACAGACTCCGCCGACTCAAGAGTTGACGTTAACTACTACCCCCGTGACTACTCCGCAATCAAAGAGCGGTTCGTAGCTTGATGCGTGTAGTTTACACATCACACACACTTAGAATCCTTCGGCACTTTTATATTTCTAACTCTTTGTACTTTGAAGATTCTAAAGTTACGCTTCTTCTCTCTGAAGACTTTTAAGACTTGTCTCTTTTTTATTTTATTTTAGATTCTCTGATGGGACGTAGCAGCTCCTACTATGACGACTTTCAGCGCTACGGGAGGCGTAGTCAATATGATTATAGGCGCAACCTTCCCGCTCACAGAGAAACCGATGAAGAGAGATCCGCTCGAAAGGCTCAGGAGAGAAGGGCTCAAGAAGAGCGTTATGAGAGAAAAGAAAGGGAGGAGCACCATGATTCTTCCCATAAAGGTGACGATTCCCACAAGAGAAAATCCCATGATGACCGAGGAAAAAGCCATATGGTTGAGGACCCAAGCAAGCGTGCTCGACACGGTGAGAAGCATACTTCTACAACTCCTAAAAAGGTCACTGCCCCCGTCTCACTTGACATTCCTTCTGGCTCTCCCGCTCTCGGGAAGACAGACATTCAAACAATAATCAGTAGGCCTAAATTCCAAGTTGGATCAGGCCCGGCTACCTTGCAAAGCCGGTTCCCGCACTGGTGCCTGAAGGGAGTGAGGTTCGATCTTGACTTAGTCCCTATTGATAAGCCTGCCATGCTACGAAACCTTGATGCCGTCAGGCATGATATTGAAAGGATGTCAAACTGGCAAAAGCTTGTTGATGAGCTTCAAAGGGTCAACCGTGCGAATATAGAGGCCATGCGTACTATGGAGAACGATAAGGCTGAATGGCAGAAGATTCTTGAGCAGCATGATACCGAAATGAGGAGCATTACTACTTACAATGAAGAGCTTGAAGCGAAAGTTGAGGAACTTAAACAAGAGCTTGCTACTTCTTCTACCACATATACTCAAAAAGAAGAAGTACTTCAAAAGCAGGTTCGCGATGCTCATGCCGCTCAACGACATGCCGAGGCACAACTTGAAGCTGTGCAGAAAACAGCAGGAAGGTATCATGCTGAGGCAACAAAGTTACGCGAGAAAGTCAACTCTCAAGAGGCGGAAATTCAAATGCTAAAGCTTCAACTTTCCAAGACTGAAAGAGAGCGCGACGAGGCCGTTGCTGGTAAAATTGCAGCTGAAGAATCTCATGAGGCAACGAAGACCAACATCAGCTCGACACTGTTTGACTTTTACCTGCACAACATCTTGGGGCACGGTAGTCTCGCCTTCCTAGGCCCCAAATATGAAGTTACATTGGCTGAAGTGTGGGAGGCTGCACTTGACATGCTTGGCGGTAAAGGTGCTGGCTATGCCGAATCAGCTCTAGAGGAGCATTACTTTGATGACGATGCTCGCGCCGCTCTCGCCAGGGGAAGAGAACAGCTTGCGAAATTAAGGGCCGAAATGGCGGTAGGGGAACATTCAGGAAAAACTATCTCAACTGCTCCTGTTCAGCATTCTCCTTCGGCCGAAATCGACATTATCGGTTCCAGTTCTCATTCTCCATCCCCTACTAAAGTTACCACCGAGATCACAAGCATACAGGGTGGAGACGAAGGCGACAAGAGTGCCGAGGCACATGCTTATGAGGTTGATGTCAGGAAACCGACTTCTCCAGGTAACTCTACTCTTAATCTTGCCCAAGTAGACTGCTCATCTGTTTCTTACGAGCTTGATGAGCTTCTTGACTATTTCCTGAACCTCAGCGAGCCTTTATCTCCTCTCTTTACTGACTTTAACTTCTTTTCTTCTGTAGAGAAAGCATCGAGCATTGTTCAAACTTCCCCTCCTCCAATTATTCCTCCTCCGTCTCTTCAGGTCACTCCTCCTTCTGCATCGCAACCAGGATCACAAGAGGAGCAAATAGAAGCTCTCCAAGACTTGGACGATCCCATTGCTTCACAAGAACACAGGGGAGAAGAAACTGAAGGGAGTGAGAAGACTCCAGAACCAACTGGTTCCGATGATGAACCATTAATTACACTTTTCTCTCCAGGTAGTGGGTCTTCTTCCAGGAAGAGAGGGAAGCATGGAGTCTCTAAGAAGAAGGAGGAGGCTTCTGCTAGCGAGACACAAGCGGGAGAAGAACCTATTGTATCCCTTTCCCCTTCCTCTCCTACTCTTACAAGTCGGCCTAAGAAGTTAACCATTCGGCCAGGCGCAGGCTCAAAAGGCAGAAGGAAGAAGAAATGATGGCTTTGGTCCTGTGCTTTTTATATCGCTTTTTTGCTTTTTGCATGTACTGGCCGGAGATTGTGCGGGTACCGGCCTCCGCTTTTCTTTTTCTTTTCATTTTGAAACCTGTACCTGTACAAAATTTTAACAGTGTTGAATAAAATGATTCTTTTTCTTTGTACAAACTTCTGTCTGTATCTGAGAATGCATTTATTATTCATTTTCGTACAAGTTTCTTTACACGATATTGCAGCGGGCTTAGGTATGTTGTTCGAGCGTAATTTTACCAATATAGTTATACCATGTTGTATGTATCTATACCATGTTTCCCCTATACCATAAGCTTGTTGCAATATTTTATACTTTGAGGGGACTTGTACTTTTATTTTCTGGAGAATAATTATTCCATACTTGGAGGAATATTATTTCGTTAAAAATAGAGTACAGCTCCCTCCATGTAAGTTTTTACGCTTCATCCTTCGAAGATATCACTTTTTCTTTTGTGCATACACACAATTTACCAAGTGAATTCTTCTATGTGGTAAAGCGGACCTCTGAAGGGTACTTTAACTTCTTTTTGAGGAAGAGTATTTTCCAGAATAGGTGAATCATTCTTCCTTTGAGAGTTAAAGTGTGCCTTTGAAGAGGGCTTTTTTTTTATTACGCCTCAGTAAAGGGCTTTCTGATTTTTGCTTTGCGTTTCTGACGAAATGCTTCTTTGAAAAGTTGCACCTCTGAGGAGGGCTTTTTCACGTTTCAACACGTGGAAGTTTTATTTCGATCCCGGTGAAACGTGTGCCTCCGAAGAGTTGTGCCTCCGAGGAGGGCTTTTTCACGTTTCAACACCTGGAAGTTTTATTTCAATCTCGGTGAAACGTGTGCCTCCGAAGAGGTCTTTCTATTCGATTGTGCATCCGGGAGGAGGTCTTTTCATTTCCGCCTCTGGGAAGAGGTTTTTTGTTTCTGCCTCTGGGAAGAGGTCTTTTTGTTTTGTTGTGCCTCTGGGAAGAGGTCTTTTTTGTTTCTGCCCCTTGGGAGAGGCTTTTATTTTTCCCTGTTCGCTGGGAAGCGGGCCTCCGAAGAGGGCTTTTCACATTTCATTTCACGGGAGTGTATCGACCGATCACGATGAAATGTGTGCCTCTGAGTAGGGTTACTGCCTGGAAGTTTGGAGTTTCTTTCTCTCGGTTGGACGGATTCACGGGAGTGTATCGACCGATCATTCCGCAACTTTGTATCGAGAAAGATCTCTCTTTTTCTGGTTGGCCCGCTCGAGCTGTTTTAGCATTTCAACTGTGGTGAAATGGACCTTCGAAGAGGGCTTTTCATGTTTCAACACCTGGAAGTTTTATTTCAATCTCGGTGAAACGTGTTCCTCTGAGTAGGGCTTTTGCCTGGAAGTTTGGAGTTTCTTTCTCTCGGTTGGACGGATTCACGGGAGTGTATCGACCGATCATTCCGCAACTTTGTATCGAGAAAGATCTCTCTTTTTCTGGCTAGGCCCACTCGAGGTCTTTATCCTCCGAAGAGTTGTTCCTCCGAAGAGGGCTTGTGCCTCCGAAGAGGTCTTTTGCTGATTGATGCATGCTCGCCCATGTCTCTTTGCCATCTATTCATGTTGGCGATCCCCGTTGTCTTGTGCAAGTGTCATCACTTTTTAGTTGCCAATAATTTCCCTTATCCAAAGAAATATACTTCATAGTTAAGCGAGTTGGTGGTGGTAGACACAGGCTATTTAACTGGTTGTTTGTTTGTTCAAACATTTGCAGTTAGTTAGAAATGGTCCACTTCCATCCACATTGCTAACTTTTGTTCGAAGCACTTCTGTTGTAGGATTTGAGTGTGGAAATTTTGAATGGCTTAGTGTTTGCTTGCTGAATGATGTCGAAATCGTTTAGTCTTGCGATGGGTAAGCTTTGCTTTTATGACCTGCATTATTAAATCGACATTTTAATGACACAATTAATGTATTTTATATGTCGAAATAAAACAAAGCAGTTTATTATAGTAGAGAACACAAGATTTATAGTGGTTCAGCCAAAAGTTGGGCCTACATCCACTTTATAGCTTTTCATTATTCACTTGCTTTACAACTGCTTTCAATACAAGAATCATATATTCATAATTCTTTTACAACATTTCAGCAATGTTTTCAAGTAAAATAGGGACGCAAATGATTGCTGCTCCAAGCTCTTGGGATTGGTTCTCCTTCGACAGTTGTGAGTTTGAATGTGCCATCAAGAAGCTTTGCGCCAATAACATATGGTCCTTCCCAGTTTGGGCAAACACACCTATGGCTGTCATAATTCTCTTCAGGACTAAGTCTCCAACTTCAAAGCTACGCTGACGAACTTTGGAATTGAAGTGTCTGGCTATTCTTTGCTGGTGAGCTGCAATTCTAAGCCTTACCACTTCTCTTCTTTCATCGAGAAGGTCAAGTGCTTCCAGTTGCAATTTTTCATTCTCACTTTGATCAAAATGGATCCTTCTGTGTGAGGGGACTTCAGTTTCCACTGGAATCATCGCTTCTGATCCGTACGCCAATGAAAATGGAGTATGCCCAGTCGCAGTTTTGTGAGTGGTCTTGTATGCCCATAGTGCAAGCGGTAACTTGTCGACCCAACCACCTTTTTCTTTTTCCAGCTGCTTTTTGATGGTTGATTTGATGATTTTGTTTACTGCTTCCACTTGCCCGTTTGCCTGCGGATGAGCTACTGCTGAGAAGCTTTTTCGGATCTTGAATCATTTGCAAAAATCTTGGAACTCCTCGCTTTCAAACTGAGTACCATTGTCTGTGATTATCTTCTGAGGCACACCATACCTGCAAATGATATTTTTAGTCACAAAACTTATCATTTTCTTAGAGGTAATAGTGGCCAATGGTTCGGCCTCGGCCCATTTAGTAAAATAATCAACAGCAACGATAGCATATTTAATCCTTGATTTGGCAGTTGGCAAAGGCCCAATGAGATCTATTCCCCATATGGCCAACGGCCATGGACTGACCATTTGTGTTAGCTCAGTGGAAGGTGCTCTAGGAATTTTAGCGAATCTCCAGCATTTATCACACTTTCGGGAATAGTCAGCAGCATCCTGATTAATTTCTTGCCAAAAGTATCCATAACGGAGGATTTTTTTTGCTAAAGTTTGACCACCTATATGATCCCCACATTCCCCTCTGTGTACTTCAGTTAGAATTGTCTTAGCTTCTTCCTTTGTCACACATCGGAGTAATGGCATTGAAAATCATCGTCTGTACAAACGACCATCTTGAACTATATATCTGGAGGCTTTCCTCATAAGCTTTTGTCGTTCTTTTGAATTTTCTGGCAGAGAACCATCGAGTAGATATTTTAGTATCGGAGTCATTCATGATTCTTGCTCTTGGGAAACATTCATAATCCAATCAACATCCATTTCATCTGTACTTGGAGCTGACAAGACTTCGACGGGGACTAACCCCAATAGTTGAGATTCACCAGTACTTGAATACTTCGCGAGAGAATTCGCCTTCATATTTTCTTCTCGGGGGATATGGTTTATCAAATAACGGTCAAAATCTTGAAGGAGCTCCCAGGCTTTAGATAAATAGGCTGGTAAATTCCCTCCTTTAGCTTGAAATTCCTTCTTGACTTGACAAACAATAAGTTGAGAATCACTGAAGATCTGTAATGCCTTGATGTTTAGTTCTTTAGCGATCCTTAAACCAGTAATGAGAGCTTCATATTCAGCTTCATTGTTTGTCGAAGGGAATTCTAGTCACAGCGCATAACATAGCGATCGCCCTTCTGGGGTTTCAAGGACAACCCCTGGTCCGGAACAGTAATCATTCCTTGCGCCATCGACATACAATTTCCATTGGGTTGGGATGCTATCAATGACTTCTTCCTCACTATCACCCTTATCCGTACATTCTGCGATGAAATCTGCCAAAGCTTGTCCATTGATTGCTTTTCGGGGGTGGTAAGTGATGTCATATTGGCTGAGTTCAATATTCCATTTCAAAAGACGGCCCGAAGTCTCAGGACGGAATAGGACTTGCTTTAGAGGTTGATCAGTGAGGACTTTGATGGGATGAGCTTGGAAATACGGCCTCAATTTTCTTGATGCAATCAACAAACAATAGGCGAGCTTCTCCAACCTTGAATAGTTCATCTCTGCCCCAGTGAATCTTTTGCTGATATAATAGACTGGGCGTTGAATCCTTGCGTCTTCCCGTACCAACACTGCACTGAGAGCATGAGACGAAATTGCCAAATATATGAAGAGATCTTCACCACTATCAGGCTTTGAAAGTATCAGAGGCACTTCCATATGACGAATCAACTCATCAAATGCTTTCTGACATTCAGGAGTCCACTCCAAGTTTTTCTTTCCTTTGTTCAGAGCATCAAAGAATGGAATGCATTTGTCAGTGGCTTTGGAAATGAACCGACTCAGAGCAGCAACCTTTCCATTGAGACTTTGCAATTCCTTCTTCGTTCTAGGAGCCTTGACCTCTCTCAGGGCAGTGATTTGAGCTGGATTGGCTTCAATGCCCCTAGCGCTCACAATGAAACCCAAAAACTTTCCGGACTCCACTCCAAATGAACATTTCAGGGGATTAAGCTTCATTCTGTACTTGCAAAGTACTGCAAACATTTCTGCCAAGTGATCCATATGGTCCACCACTTTCTTAGACTTTACTAGCATGTCATCAACATAAACTTCCATTGTCTTACCAATCTGTGGTTTAAACATGGCATTAACAAGCCTTTGGTAAGTTGCCCCTGCATTCTTGAGTCCAAAAGGCATGACCTTGTAGCAGTAGAGTCCAACATCTGTGATGAAGCTCGTATCCTCTTGATCTGTCTCATGCATCATAATCTAGTTATATCCAGAGTATGCATCCATAAAAGATAACAATTCATGTCCTGCCGTGCCATCCAATAACTGATCGATCCTGGGCAGCGGGGTACAGTCTTTGGGGCAGGCTTTGTTCAGATCTGAAAAATCAATGCACACTCTCCACTTTCCGTTAGCTTTCTTAACCATCACTGGATTTGAGACCCAATTTGGATAAGTAGATTCTCTAATGAACCCATTCTCCATGAGCCGATCCACTTCTTCTTTTAACGCTGCCGTTCTCTCAGGACCCTGAGTCCTTCTCTTCTGTTTCATAGGTGTAAACTTTGGCTCAATGTTCAGAGTATGTACTGCAATCTCTGGGGATATTCCTCACATATCAGCATGAGTCCAAGCGAATACATCCAAATTAGCCTTCAAAAATGAAATCAGAACATTCTGAACTGTTGGATTGAGTTGTGAACCCACATTAAGCACTTT
This sequence comes from Allium cepa, assembly GCA_030765085.1. Taxonomy (NCBI): domain Eukaryota; kingdom Viridiplantae; phylum Streptophyta; class Magnoliopsida; order Asparagales; family Amaryllidaceae; genus Allium; species Allium cepa. The sequence goes on from CM060939.1 coordinate 325,686,640, forward strand.
GTTTGGGTCCTTTGGGTCAACAGGCACCGGTATTGTTACCTCTACTGGTACCACTCTATTCTCCCCTGCACTGGCTTTCCTTGGATCCATCTCTCTTCGTGCTCCACTACATTCGCCAGTGCAGGGTCCGCCTTGTAATTGCTACAAGGTTGGTTCCTTGGTGCAGACTGGAGTCGCCGCATCTTTTCTCATTTCTCTTTTCCTTGATTCTCGCAACTCTGCGAAGTAACATTCTCGCCCCGCATCTTGATCTCCCTTAATAACACCAACTCCGTTATCTGTGGGGAATTTCAGAGTCAGAAACCATGGGGGAAGAACAGTTTTAAACGCATCAAGAGTTGGTCGGCCTAAAAAGGCATTGTAGGCAGAGAATTCTTCAACAATTATAAACGTTTGCTTTCGAGCCACCTTCCTCGGTCCCTTTCCAAGTTCTACAAACAAATCAATGGTCCCAATCGGCTGTTTGGGTTCTCCAGCGAACCCAGCGATCTTAAGTGATGAAGCTTGAACGTCAGCCATTGGGATTTTCATTTGATCGAAGGTCTTCTTGAAGAGGATGTTGCATGAAGCTCCAAAATCAACTAGAACTCTTCTCACTGTTGTCGGCCCAATACCAGCGGATATGACCAAAGGATCTATGGTCGGGGCCTCGATACCCAAAGAATCCCTGGCGCTGAACACAATATCATCCGTGGAAGTCTTTTGTTGCTTTAAAGGCACATCATTCTCTAAAACAAAAACATTCTCTTCAGCTGGTACATGCCTCAAGGCCCGGGCGTACCTTTCCATCTCGCCCCAGCTTTTACCTGCTGGGTGAGGTCCTCCAGTTATTATATTGATGACAGGCCTTTCCGATTCACGTTCCACGGCCTTCTCACTTGAGCCAGGACGGTGAGCGGGAACTTGCTGTCCTTGAGTTGATGAAGCTGGGGCATTTCTGTTCCTTTTCACATACTGCTGGAATTTTTTTTCCTTCAAGAGTTGTTCAATTACCTCTTCCAACTGGCGGCATTCGTTGGTGTCATGGCTGGGCTGGTTGTGGAACCGGTAGAACCTTCCACTTTTTTCCATCTTAACCGCAACTCTCATTTTAGGTGGTGTCGGATAATTGACATCATCTTTGGTTGCAAAGTAGATGTTTTCAGGGGTATCAGTCAAGGGTGTGAAATTGAAAGAATGGCCTTTCTTAGCGTCTCCTTGTTTCTTTCCACCATCGTTCCCCCTTTTCTGAGCGTTAGGCTCTTTCTTGTTCGATGGAGCACCATTGTTCCCGGCTTCTGCAGATACCACTTTAGCTGGTGTTTGAAGGCTTTCCAAGCGCATGAACTCATCCTCTTTCTTGCAGAATTTGTCAAGTGAGTTTGGTTCTTTCATTTTCAAACATTTTTCAAATTCGCTTGACTTGTCAATTGCCCTCATCAAATATGTCAAGACCACGCGTGGCTCATCATTATCCACCTCAGCCAATGCTATATTAAAGCGATTCAAAAACGATCTGATGGATTCTCCCGGATTTTGCTCTAGACTTGATAGCGACATTATATCCTTTGCTTTAGAAGCATACAATTGAAATTGCTCCTTGAACTTCCTGGTCAAATCGGAGAATTGATCGATGGACCTTACCGGCAGCTTTGTAAACCATAATAGAGCTACACCTTCTAGATAAACCGGGAAGTATCGGCATTTAATTTCATCAGATGCCCTGGCACCAGTCATATGCCAATCGTACTTATACAGAAACTCGTTAGGATCACCCGTCTCCTTGTAAGCCATAATAGTAGGGGGAACGAACTTCCTTGGGAACTCTGCCTTCAAGATCTTTTCCGTAAATGGAGTTTTACTCGGAGCAAATCCCCACTCTTTCTCGTCTTCATCTCTTCGCATACTTTCTTTCATGATTTGACGAACCATACCCGAAAAATACTCTTCATCATTTAGAGGCTCTGGAGGGCACACATCAGCCACTCTCTCTGAATTCTGCCTTGACAATCGTTCACGGAGGGTCGGCTGCGGCCCTGATCCTCCAGCTTGAAGAGGAGTCCTTTCTACAGGGACTGCGGCTCTTTGAGAAACGTTCCCTTCAACATCCTGAACTCCCGCAGTAGGGTTCCCATCATTATTAACCGGTTGACGATTTTCCCCTAGTAGATCATTCAATTTACTCAAGATCAGGCATTCTGGGCATTTTGGGCTTCCAACTGTGCATTCTGAGCATTCAATTGCTGATTCAATCCCAAAACTACGGCGTCCAATTCTGCTCGTGTAACTCCCACAGTTGGAGCTGCTTGGCTTGAAGGAGGAGAGGTAGCAGTATTCTCTTGAACATTATCGGATCTTACAGAACTTCGTTTTCTCCCAGGAGCCATTATTTCCAATAAACTTCTAGTTTTAAAAGAAATCCTTTCAACAATCCTTCGCGGAGCAATGGTGGAAGTTTCCGGAGTTGGGTTCTCAGTGAGAGCACCAAAAACGTTAACGTAAAAATCAAACGCTAAAACCCCGGTGTAGATAGAAGTTGAGCGAAAGCACCACCCGTGTACACGGGAATCACAAACAAGTAGAGAAATCACAGAAAAAGTAGAAAAAACAACAGTTTTTATAGTGGTTCGGCTTAGGGTAAGCCTACATCCACTTTAACTCTCTTTATTACTGAATTGATTACAACTTTTACAACAATCTTCAATTACAATTCCAATGAGACAAACAACTAGAACTTTGATGTAGAAGAATCCTTTAAATCCACGTAGATTGTGTTAGATTTCCTCTCGAAGTTAGTTGAGATGTCTTTCGTACTTGAAGTGTTGAGTGAGTCGAGAATTCAGCAGAGTATTGGCGCTTCAAGAGATCGGCCAAAAAGTCCCCCGTATGTTGGAGCTATGGGCGTATTTATAGGTGAATTCTGGATAGGTGTTAGATCGTGAACAACCTAAGATAGGTCGTAGGTCGTCCACGATCTAGGAAACACGAGCTACGACTCAACAGTTTCATATCATTCGAAAATCGTGACAAGTCATCGGTCGTGAACGGTTTAAGGTAGGACTTAGGTCGCGAGCGACCTAAGGGGCATGGTCTGTGGCTTGATAGGATGCACTTGATCTGACTGAACAAGGTGACAAGTGGTAGGTCGTGTGCGACCTAGGAAAAGGAGCAACTTAACTATGTTGAGTGGTCTGGTGGTGCGACCTAAGTTGACGCGACCTATAACTTAGATCGTTAAGTCATTAGGTCTCTAGGTCGTTTCCTTCTTTTAGCTGTTAAGTCGCTTGCCTGTTGACTCGTTAGGTTGCTCCATCCTTTAGGTCGCTCTGGCCTTTAGGTCGTTAGGTCGCTTGAGACTTTAGGTCGTTAGGTCGCTGAGTGTGTCAGGTTGGAACTTCCTATAGGTCGCTAGGTCGGTGCACTTCATAGGTCGCTGAAGAACCGACGCACTAGGTCGCTAAAGACCTTAGGTCGCGGAGTGCTTTGTGATCTTAGGTCGCTGCTGTAGTTAGGTCGTTAGCGCCCTTAGGTCGTTAGGTGGCCTAAGTTTTAGGTCGTTAAGTCGCTTAAGTCTTAGGTCGCTTCAGAAATAGGAGTTAACATAGTCAATCTGAAAATGTTGAAAGTGATATTAATCAAGAAAATTCCATGTGCACAATTTGTAGAAAATATGGACACGATCACAATAATTGTTGGTATAGACCCAAACATGTAAAAACCATACCAATTTGGGTTCCAAAAGGCACAAATATAAAATCTCTCAAAATTAAACAAATTTGGGTGCCAAAAGGAACATATATAAACAGTTTTGGGTCTCCACAAAATTATTTTTCTAAATATTCTTCCACTAACAACCATGGATCTATAAAAACAAATAGGTCACCTAAATCTTTTCCCGTGTAGGTGTGGTGGCGGGCTAAGGAACAACAACAGTGTTTTCTGGATTTTTGGCTGTTCCAGAAACACAACGGGCGCCAAAGCAAAGTTCCTTAGCCTATTATAAAGGTGACAGAATCAAAATGGATAAACAATGAAAAATATCGTAAAGGTAAAATAGGTAATGGTATATTTACGATATATTAAATGTGATGTCCGCACCATAGTCTAAATTAAAATCTGCTAATATTGAGATGGTGAAGGATGATGATTTTGATTCTGACATGTTCAACATAGTTGGCCAATTGCATTTATGCCAAAAACACTAATCTTTGAATTACTTCATACATATTTGTTTGGATTAAACATTGTGTTTTGTTGGATGATAATGCATTTGGTTATAATTCGGCTAACTCTATATTCACAGTTTTTTTATTATTTACATGGCTTCAATTCAAATTCAAAGAATGTCATTTAAATTGTTGTTGAAATTGAGTTTGAAATTTTTTATGCACACTTCATGGTCTAGTCTATCAAATTTAATTAGTGATGTTTTTGAGTGAAAAAGAATTTCGGATGCAGTTTACACTGGTAATCTAGTTGATAGAAAAGTTATTAGTTGAACGTAATTTTGGAGACATTTAGAAACTGCATCGTTTTCAAAGAAAATATCTGCATATTTTCCATTACAAATAATTTTCAAATAGCAGAAATTTTTCTCATATAACCCCTTCAAGAAAATCATTTTTTTTTGACCATATTTTCTGATTAGTCATTTTTAGTTGATTTTAAATGACAAATTTTTGACTAATCCGATCCCCTACTAATTATAAAAAAAAATATTGATTGAAAAGGTGATAGGTGTTGATATTTAACATGCATTACTCAAGAGAGTATATTTGGAAAATTTCTTTAGGAATTCAAACAAGAGTTATAAAACTTTTTGTTGGGTAAAGATTCCATGACCATTTGTGTATCTATCATATTTCTATCGACCATTATTTATCAAAACTTAAATATAGTTGGTCGATATGTGGTACTGTAATCAGGGATCATTTTTTTTTTTCATTTCATATTTTTTTTGTAAAAATAAATAAATATCCAAAGTGTTCACTCTCATTTAAAAGTCCTCACGATTATGCATGGGTGAATTACTTGGATTTTTGATTATGTGCTTCCATGCTCATTTAAAAGTCCTTACGGTTATGCATGTATGGAACACATACTAAATTAATTGATTAAATAGACAAGTTGATCCTTATCCCATTTAAAAGTCCTCACGGTCATGCATGGTTAGAAGATACTTAATTTCATTTTTTAAAATTAAATTGGAATACTACTAATCTCATTTAAAAGTCCTAACGGTTATGCATGATTAGTAGATATTCAAATTCCTGATATAAATGTACCACAAGTTGATACAATTGTATGATTTTATATTAGAAGATCATTTCCATTCTTTCTAAAAGTGGAATATGCGCCTAACAAGGGTAGTTAGGATTTTTGTTTGATTTTTATTGAATTTTAATATTTATATTCAACTTGAGTTTAATGTTGGATTAATATTTTTTTTCTCTAACACTGTTATTCTTTTGCTGATAACAAAAGGGGGAGAGAAAAGTTAAGATTTTGTCAAATAGAATCAAGCAAGGGTCAAATAATTCTCCATTTGCATCTAGGCTCATTTGTATATTTCTATTTGTATGCATATATGTAAGGGGAGCATCATGTAGAGAGGAAGCATTTAAATAGGGGGAGCAATTAGAGTATATCATTGATCAAATACATTTAACGCAGTCAAAATCTTAAATATATGTTTGTTATCATCAAAAGGGGGAGATTGTTGAATATGCGCTTATATGTTTTTGTTTGATGATAATAAACATTTATATTCATTTAAATGTATTTGTTAATGTACTATTTTATTTTTCATAGATTAAATAAATATTTGTTGAATAAAATAAATTACACAGAATTTGAATTCAAACAGAATAAGTTACACAAAATTTGAATTCAAACGGAAATTTTATTCAAACAAATATTTATTACATTTTTGAATAGTTTAAATTCAAGCTCTCACTATACATATACAATTTTGATTCTAATTACATCACAATTATGTTTACATAATTTCCTCACTACATATCACTCACACTCGTAGTTTTATCTTCAACTTCATTCCACTTAGAATCCAGCATCTGAGCAATCTGCAAAGATATTCACTAACGTAGTAAAATTGAAAAAGAAATATTTTTGCGGTATAAAATAAAATATTATTTTCAAAATATTATTTTCCTCAGTTATTTGGGTTGTTCGTCATCATTTATATTTGAATTCATCACGCACGAACAATGTGACATGCACAGTGTATCACTGTACATGCCACAAGGCCGTGCACACCGATATACAATTGATAATGCTACTGGGACAGGTGAGCACAAGGTCAAACCCAAATAAAAGACGGGTTCAACTAAGGTGCAACATAAATAAAATCTCGACTTCAGCACAAGGTCAAACCCGAGTTGTGAAACTGGATTCAACATAGGTGCAAATGGCCAAAACTCAAGAATCAAGTGCCGACTAGTCCAATATAAGCAAGACCAATATAATCACAAATGAACAAAACTATTTGCAAACTGAATTGGACTAAAATACCAGACCAAACTGCATCAAGAAACCAAATCCAGAAATGTACAACAAACCAACACATGAAACAAGACCAACTACAGACCAAATGCCAAGCATGATACAGGTATGACCAGAGAATAAGGCAACATGAAGTATGCAAGCTCGACTAACAGGTAATTGAAGATGCAGTGAAGCATGTACAATAGGTAAACAGCAAATACAAACTGCAATACAAGCAACTACATGAAGACTAGCTGCTGAATTCCAAGAATATAAACAAGTCGCAACCACTACAACATGCCACCAGTAAAACAACTCAAATACACGAACCGGTGAATAGCATGGGAAAAGTCAAGGGCACATGAAGACCAACAGGCAACAATGAACGACCAGTTTCAACCAAGAATGTTACCAAGTGTACAACTGCCCAGGCTCAAAGTAATATGCGTAGTGCACAGAAGACTCAAACTAAAACAGTCGAAGTCAAGAAATGCTCAAGACCAAGTATAAGACTTGAATGGACAGAGACAATAACAATGAACAAAAATGGCCAAAAACAGTGCAATAGGCCCAGTTACAACAGACTCAAGGCAACAATGAATGGGAAATGCAATATGAATGAACTTGCATATGCATAACAACCAGCAATATGAAAAAGGGCAGGTGGACAGTGAAGACAACTATTACCACAATGAACAGAGGCAACAAAGGTCAAGCAAGTGGTAACTTTAAACAACTCAAAGTGAACAGAGCTAAGAAACTCGAGCTCCAAAAGCTACAGCAACAATGCACCAATGAACACAAGACAGTGTACAACATCAACTACAGATATGAATACATAAGAATGGAATGCACAGGTCAGGGAAGCAACAAATATACAAAGAAGATAACCACTTCACCAAAGTCAAAACATATTCTAGTTGAAGCCGTGCAAGTCCAGAATGACACAAATACAGGCAGTGAAGAATCTCAAGTCAAGACCGCAGAGGTACAGAAAAATTCACGAAACCAAAAAAAATTCACGTAATCAAAAATTGGCTGAATTAAACACAATGAGTGAAGAAAGAGTTGAACTCACAAATCAACATCGAAGTTGATCAAGTAAAAGATCAAGTTAGTCAAAACCAAAGTCACAGTAAAATCACCACAGAACAAGCCAAATTGGAAACCGTGATAGCAAAGGCATTTGACCGAGTTAAAAATCAAAGTCGTGGGACGCAAGTGTCAGAATATAAGAAATTGAAAAAGTCAATCAAATCATCAACGTTCAACAAATATCGATCGGCATAGAAAATATTTTGACGAATCCAAATAAGTAATATACGACGTAGATTTAGAAGGTCGAATCCTATAAATAGGAATCAACATCATTGGCAATTACCATCGATCGAGTTAAAGCATTAAAACCCCAATCGTCATCGTTGACAATTTAAAAGCATCAAAGTTCAAACAAGCATCAAACCAAAAAACAAAAGGAGAATAGTACATACCGAAATCGCATACAAACTCGATTCAAATTGAAGAGCCGAGAGCTAATCAGAGAAACGAGCTAATCAGAGAAACAAGCAATCAAAAGCGGCGACTAAATTTGAAAGCCCTAATTTAAGAGCACGGGATCGAAGAGAACGAAGCCCTAATTTCACAAAGAGGAACGAACGAGAGAAAGCCGCCACTAACCAAAAATAAAGAAGACGGACCGAATAATAAAACAAAAGGGGCCGCCTTATTTCTCTTTTATATTATATAAGGGCTTTTTATTTTTAAATCAGGGATATTTTTTTTAAATTGTTTTTAATTTGTATTTTCTTTTTTAAAACCATTTAATTTTCTAGTCGTGTGACTAGGGGACAAGCTACGTGGAGTAGCTTGAGAATTCGCAACTCAGTGGCTGAGTTGTGATAGGGTTTTGAGCGTAGAGTTAGGTTTAGTCGATAGCGGGTGTCGTGAGTTTACGTATGTAAGCGTCTAACTATCTAATTTCTAGTAGAAACCTTGGGGGAAGCACATAGGCAGGGTTTTGCCGAAGCTGGGTAAATTCTGTGTCGTTCTATTTCTGCATTTTATTATTCTGCTATTTTTCCGTGCTGCTATTAATCTGTGATCTATGTTGAAATAATTTTATAAGCTTCCGCAATTAACTTTTAAAATTTATACCATCATCCTATTCACCCCCCCAGGGTGAAATCGATCCTACAGTATTAGCTGTATAACTCTGATGTATATGATAATGTTTTATGTGATATAATATAATTTATTCGTTCCACTGTGAGATTCTGATGTTGTTTGTTTCTTTCTTTCCTATCTTTTCTCTTTTTTATCCCTTTCTTTCTTCTTAATGATGCGACTTTCTATGGAATGAAAGGCAGGTCCTTACATTGTGGCATCAGAGCGCTAGGTTGAGCGAATACCTAGACTCTGGAGTGGTGTTTGTCTTGAGAGAGCGTATTTGTAATTTTGAATATATATATATATATATTTACCTATTTGATTGGGTTACCTGTTCGGGTTTTCCAATAAGTAATAAAGGTGATAGGGTAGTGGTGTGTGTACCACAACTACCAATGGTTGGAGTCAGAGTGTTTGAGGTTGGAAGTGAATCTGCTAGCTCAGTATTGGGCATCTTAAGTAGTTTTGCAGTTTGGTGTTTCACCAATATCTGAAGGAAATCTTTTCTAGGTTCAGAGTTTATCTTTGGAATGTAAGCTTGGTTGCACTCGTGCAAGTGGATTTTCTTGAGCCTGGATCAGTTGGGAGTACTGAAGCCAAAAATGGTATCTTGGCAAACCTTAGGAAGGAGTTCTGTCTGTATTTGAGTTTGAAACTCAATTTGACAAGATATTTGTGCTTGGTTTTAATTCGAGCTTCCTGAGGGATATCTGTCTACTGAAGGCTCTATTGTGGAAGTGGCTGGTGTAGCTTTATGATTCGATGAGCTTTTGGATAAGAAAGTCTTTGGCATTAGTATCAGCTTGGAGGTGTTGAGTGAGCTATTAGGATAGTCTCTTGGCTTAGATGTATCCAAGAGTGGAGTCCGGAAGCAGTAGAGTGCCCGTTTCTTCGTTGGTTCAGAAGTCTCTATGATTCTTTTGTCAGTAGGCCGGGCGGATGGTGAAGCTTGTTCATTTCTTATTGAAGCTCAGCTGGGTGTGATGTTTGTGGTTGAAGGTGGACCACTAGTTTCTTCTTTTGGTTAGGAGGATTTAGCTGTTCTGATTATGAAGAGAGAACGGTTTCCTGGAATCTGACTGAATAGAATCGCAAAAGTGACTTGCGATGGTTCGGAAGTTCTCTGAGTAATATTTGTTTGGATTGAAGCATCTCTAGAGGATGTTTGAGTTATCGAAGTGGTTTGGTACTTTTCGGATATCTTTGAAGAAGTCAAGATTTGCATCCGCATCAAGAGATTGAGTTCTGTTTCGACTTAGTTCTTGGAGCTTTACCGGTGGTTCAGCCTAGTAGGAGCGTTCTTTGAGAGAGAGGTCCGTTTAAGCTGGCAGGATTGATCGGATCTATTTTTCTGGTAGAAAGTTTTGCTGTGGTGTTGTGACCGAATCGGATAGGTCATTGAGATTTTATGGAATTTGATGAACAATGTTTCCGGGATAAGTTGATCAAGTTTGTACTTGTGTTCATCAACAACATTCTCAAATCAGAGTAGTGCAGCGGAAGCATAGTGGCAGCTATTCCAGAATAGAAGCAACATCCGATTCATTAGGAATTTGAGTTTTGTCTTGGATCAGAGGATTTCTATAGGAAATTCATTTTGGATCTAGAGGCTTGGTTGTCTTGTGCATCTGTTTTGTTTTCCGAATAGGAGTAGTATGTTTGAAGTCTTCTGATATTTGTGTAGTAGAGTTTGTCTGGTGGATTTTGATGGATTTTGGGAAAACCATTTTGTTGAGTAGGATCTGGGGATCATTTATTTCTTTGTCCAGATTTGTTCCGTGAAGCATCTACAAAGACTGGATTGATCTAGAAGGTTGAAGGCAACCCAGGATCGACAGGAGAGAATTGTGGATAAGAGTGTTGTATCTTTCTGTTTTCTCTTAAGGTTTAAGTGTTTGGTCTACAGGATTGAATTTCCAGTTCGGATGGCTGGAATTTTTTATGTTTTTCACGTATCTCTGAGGGAGTACGTGTATAGTTTATCACTGGTTTTATAATCAATATTTCTGAGAAATTTGGAAGTTGATCAGGACTTGTCTGTGGTCCAGTATCCTGCTTAGATTTGTAGATCCAGATTCATAGGAGCTCTGGATCTGAGTGGTGTAGCTAGTTTAGATTCTATAGAGCGAGTATTATGGTGTTTGTAGCTGGGAAACTCAAGGGAATCCTATTTAGAATTTTATCTAGATAGTTAAAATTGTTTGTCTGAATTGGTTGCTATGGTTGTTAGTATTTGGTAGATAGCATATGTTTGCTATTTTAAAATTAAAATCTGTATGGGATTATTAAATTACCTTTGCTTTTAAATTTCGGGGACGAAATTCTTTTAAGGGGGGAGGAATGTGATGTCCCGGAAATTTGGGCAATGATTATTTAATAATTTTCATTAATGATTATTTTAAAAATGTAAAATGTTGATTTAATAATCTAATTCAAACAGAAATTATCTTTTGGAAACTAATATTATTTGGTTTGACAAATGTTATTCTTTTCAAAATTTAAAATATTTAAATAATAAAATTTTCTTTCTAAGCTAATTTAAAAGATATTTTATTTATATTGTATATATATGTATACATTGTAAATAGAGAATTTGATTTTAATTTTAATTTAGATTTAATAAAGATATTTTCAAATTTATAATATATGTATGTGTATAACTTGTGAATTGCAAAAATTGATTGAAATTAGTATAGAAACTTTTCAAAAGTTAATTTAAAAAAATCTATCTTATATTTTCAAAAGAAATTTAAAATAAATATTTATTTTTGTTTAAAAATATAATAATTTAAATTGTATTTTATAATAAAAGTTTATTTTTGTTTTTTACAAAGATTGGTTTTTGAAATAAATTTAGTATATATATATATATATATATATATATATATATATATATATATATATATTAAAGATCAATATTTTAGTCTAGAACTTTGAAAATAAGGGATAATTCAATATTCTTATCTTTTTAAAATTTTCTTTCTTGAATATTTAGTTTTATTCAAATAAATATTAAAATGTGTAATTTTATAAAGAAAATTTACATGTAAACATTTAAAGGCTAAATGTAATAAAACATTTAAAAACATGTTAAATTAAGTAAGATATTGATTTAGAATAAATTTAAAAACATTTATAAAATTAAGAAATTTCTTTTAATATTAAATTGTACATGTGTAAGACAATTAACTTTTAGGAAGACACTTGTAAAACATTCTATAACATCAGACAACAAGTGGCATGATTTTATTTATTTAAAAAAACATTTTTTTGAAAATATATTAAGTAGAAACTTGGAAATTTATTTAGAATCAAACATTATCTTCAAATGAGAAACTAAAATCAGACTTTAGAAAAAAAAATTCAAAACCAAATACAACTAAAAAATCTGAAACACAAATCTGATGGAGTTTTCAAATCTGAAATCATTTTTTTCAAATTTCAACATCAATTTGAAGTTCAACTTCAAATCTAAGCAAAACAAGAATGAGGTCAGCTGCAATTTTAAATATCAATCAACAGCAAACTCACCTGAATCAACTACAAATCAGCAAGCAAATGTAGAACACCAGATTCAGCAGTAATGCAGATTCAAATTGCAGTGCCAGGAAAATGAATTGCAACTGTTGTTCTCTGCTTCTTCAATTATAAAGTGAGTAAACTTCTATTTTAAAAACAGTTCTTTCTTTTTAAAATCAATGCCTAAGTAAGTACTAGAACTCAAGTTCAAATGCAAACTGTTATTTTAAAAAATCAAACAGCTATGAATAAAACTACAGTGCCTTCATTTTTTTAAAGTGAATAACTTAAAAATTTAAAAGGAGCTTTAATTTATCTGTTGCATGTGGATTGATAGAAATGAGCATGTTTGTATGATTGTATTGTGGTGATATTCTATGTGTGTATATATAAATATACATATGTGTTGTTGTTGCGAGGTATCTACATACCTGTTTATGTTTTTAAACTAAGATTTTTAAATAGAAAACCGTTATTACTTGATTTGATCTCAGTTAGAATTTGATATGTAAACAAAAAGTGTTTGTTTAGTATAGATTTAGGCTTATAAATTATAATTAAGTTAAATTAAAAATCTGTCGTCTTTGAAACAATAATAACAATCAATATTTTCAACAAGCAAGAATATCAAACTTCTTAAATTATTAAATAAGGGTTATAATTTGAATGCATGTATGAAATCATGAATTTTAAAACAAAAATCACATTTTTAAATTAACCGTGGAATGAGATTGTCTGGGTTGAACAGATATTAGACTTTGGGATTTATCTGGAGATCTAGTGGTATTGGGATGTTGTGGTTCTTCCTGGAGTTGGAGGGCTGATAGGTGAGTGGGGGAAAATTTTCAGGTGGGTGGTCGGAGGTTGGTGGCGACGGTGATAGCTCTTTTTAGGTTTCTAACCCTAGTTTTTGGGTGGTCGGAGTTTTGTTGCTTCTCTATATCTCTAGTGCACCGAGTGTTGCGAGGCTTTAGGTTTTGGCAGAGGGGATGTAGATGAAGAGTTGGCCGGAGTCGTGGGTTCTCTGATGATCGGAGGAGAGTTTGCGAAGTGATGACAGGTTTGGGAATGGCTGCAATGATGTTTCCAGGTTGCTTGATTATCTCGATTTTGATTACGAGCTTCTGGGCGGAATCTGATGGTCGTAATCATGTTGGAAGTTGGTCGATGACTTGGTGAAGAGGGTTATGATGGCTGGAGGTTGCCGGAGTGCCGGTGCTTATGCACCGTGCGTATATTAAGTTCTGATGAACTACTTTGGGTTGTGCAGGAATGTAGCTCGAGTTTTACTCGGGTAATTCGAGAATCTATCTCGAAGTCGTTAGGGTATTTACTCGAAGTAATTGTGAGTGGTCTCGGGTAAGTGTTTGTTCTAGGTTATAAAACCTGACAGCATTTTGTTTTTAAAAATTTGAGTGAAATTCAAATTTTAAAGCAGGATTTAAATAGGGATTTTAAATGCAAAGTTTAAGTTTAATGAACTTGTGAATCCTAGGTTTTGAAAAAAATGAAAATTTTAAGCAAGGTTTAAATTAAGTTTTAAAATCAAGTTTAAATATAGTTTCAAGATTACTATGGATTCAAAATTTTAATTTAAATATTTTTGTAAATTTTAAAATATTGAACAAGTTCCAATGTTTTAAAGTAGACTTAAAAATGAATTGGATTTCAAATAAATGTTTAAACTTGACAAAATTCTTTTACTTTAAATTTTTGAATAAAAATTATGAATGTTTAACTTAAATTTGAAAAGTTAAATAATCAATTTATTTTCAAGCTTGATTTCTTAAATAAAAATTAAGTAATTTAGTTTTAAACTTTTCTTGTATAAGTATCTTATATAAGTAATGAATGTTCTTTACTTTTATTTTAAGGTTTATAATTTATTTAAATTTGGATAAATTTGTTTAAATAGTTAAACATTTTAAATCTTAAATTTTAAAATGGAATTTGAATTTAATTTAGAAATGTATTGTTTTAAATACATTTGAATGTTAATGAAGTCATTAATATGTAAATGAATTATTTTAGAAATTATTAAGATAATAAAAAGAATTTAATTTATAAAAGAATTAAGGAATAATTTATTTATTTGATTAATGATTTAGATTAATTTATAATTAGAGATGATTAATGATAATTAATCTAAGATAAATTTCTTAAGGAAGTAATTAAAGAAAATGTGTTAGTTAATAAAGATAATTATCTAAGGATTATTAGGCAATTAATTAATGTGATTAATTTTGATAATTAATTAGATTAATTAATTTAAGATAATCAATTGTAAATTGTTAAGTATAATTACTAGATAAAAGTAATTAAGGGATTAACTACTTGTTGTAATTAATTAAGATAATGTGATTTTTTTTAAGTTAATTAATTTGTTTAATTAATTTAAGCAAATCATTTGATGGTTTAATAAGAGTAATAACTTAATGTAGTTAATGGAGCACTATTACTTCGGGAGTAATAAATGATAATTACTGGAATGTAATTAGTGAGAGATGATTTAGAATGAAGTAATTTGGGTAATTACTTTTGTAATTAATCAAGGGATTAATTAATGAAGATAATTAATTATGGAATAATTAATTTGTTATGAGTAATTAAGGGTAGTTAATTACTGGATTGATATTAATCAAGGGTGATTAATAATTGTATTTTAAATTTTAGATTAATTACTAAATGTAATTAATTTTAAATAAAGTAATTAGTTTAAATATAAATTAGAGATCATTAATTAATATAATTAATGATGTAATTAAGAATTGTTTAATTAAGGAATAATTAATATTTGGTGATTAATTAATGTAATTAATTAAGAATAAATGTAATTAATTATAGTAAATTAATAAATGAAGTAATTAAATGTTAATTACTAATGATTAAGGTTAATTAATTTGTAAAATTAATTAAAGACTATTTACTTATTATAATTAGAGAATGATTAATCAAAGGTGTTTAATCAAGTTGAATATTTAGAGAATGATAAATTAACTAGGTTAATTAATTAATGGATATATAAGCAGGATTTATAGATGTATTCATTAATTTAATTTAAATTAACTAAAGATAGAAGTAATTAATTTAATTCATTTTAAATTAATTATGGATGGTGGTTAATAAATCTTTGCTTATGGATGATATTGATATTTCTTTGAATGGTTGTGATCTCAGAAATGAGATGAGTAATATCTTTATGATATGGATGCTTAGTTAAAGTATGATAATATAGATTATCTGTTTGTGATGATTATGTGATTGTGATGATTATCTGTTTGTGATAATGACACGGGTTATCTGTTATGATGAGAATGTGGTTATCTATTGTGATATGTGAATTATCTATCTGTGTGCATATAGATAATGATGAATTGAATTAATTGTTCAAACTAAAATCACTTGGACATTAAGATGGCGTTTGGATTTTGATAAGACCAGGATTGGGTTTCCAAATTTGGAACTCCAAAACCACATCGATCCAAACAAAACGTTAAGTCGTGAATCTCAAGTGAAGAGTGAGGATTCAGAGTGTAAGGGCTATTGTCGTTAACTCTGAGGGTGATTCCAAAACGAGTGTAACGAGATAGTGCCTTCGGTTTCGTTCAAACCCGGAATGAACTTGTACGGATTGAGTGCTTTCAGAACATTGTCAGGTGGAGGATGAGCATTCTAAGATTAATGTGTCCTTTAAAGGTAATCGTAGCCTCAATCCTCATCAACCGGGAATGGCTAAAACAGGGGAGGTGCAGCAAAGCTAAGTGGGTCATGCCCAAGTAGGACGAGATTTACCCCTGTCTAGAGGTCCCTTTTTAATTCGGTTTAGTGGCAGTTGGCGACGGCCATCTGCGGGGTGGTCTTGTTCGGGACTGTCCAGTAAGGGATGGTTCCGGGCTTTGTGTTCCAGGAGATTAGGAGGGATCCTCTATACAGTGATCTAGGCCGCGTACTGTGATGGGCGGTACCCTAGTAGCCCTGCCATTGATGGAACCAAAATCCAATAAGTGCCTGTACGGTTTTGATTGTGCCCAACTATGTTGGAACGTGAGATGTAAGTATTCCAGCTATTTCTGTATTTTATTTGAAAACCCTAGACATTATTATAATATCACTGGATTTCCTATCAAATGTTTTGGTTCACGTAAGGTAAAAACTTTTCCATGTTTATGTGTGGGAAGTCTTACGTGATGCCTTTTGTTTTCAAAGGATTTTCAAAGTTAAAATTTTTTAAACCTGTTTACTCACACCAGACCCATGTCTGACCCGAGTATTTATTTTCTGTTTTATTAAACTCTTGGGTACTCATATTACGTATGAGTAGTCAAGTGATTCAAGTTTGCTTTGACGAGTTCGGGAGGAGAAACGGAGCAGGAGGCTTCAGCGTGTAGATATATATAGTGGTTCCACTGTGTTTGAGTTGTATATGTTTTCTCTGATATACTTAAATTGTAATAACTAGACAGGTGTTTATAACTGTCTAGTTTGTGTTGTATTAGCTGTATAACTCTGATGTATATAATACTAGGAAAGGTTTTACGTGATATAATATAATTTATTCGTTTCGCTGTGAGATTCTGATGTTGTTTGTTTCTTTCTTTTCTATCTTTTATCTTTTCTATCCCTTTCTTTTTTCTTAATGATGCATCTTTCTATGGAATGAAAGGCGGGTCGTTACACGATGTATGCTGTAAAGGAGTTTCACCCCTTTACAAATCATTCCAAGATTGGCGGAGCCGCCGGTCCATTATAGATATCAACCGAAGTGGAGTTATGCGATACTCTAGAATCAAGAAGAATACGAAAAGGTAGAGACTGGAATGGATTTCAGA
The DNA here is from genome assembly GCA_030765085.1 of Allium cepa. NCBI lineage: Eukaryota > Viridiplantae > Streptophyta > Magnoliopsida > Asparagales > Amaryllidaceae > Allium > Allium cepa. The sequence goes on from CM060939.1 coordinate 325,703,637, forward strand.
ACAAAGTTAGGGTTCCAAAGTTCGGAAGAAATCCGAATCAAAGAGGGAGAAATTTAACCTCAAATGAAGGTGATTCCGTAATTAAATTTACTACATATGCTAAGTTTTGCCTAAAACTGGCTCTGATACCACTTGTAACGACCTGGTATTTTCAACCATTCGCATCCGCGCATATCAGACTTGAATTGCTCAAAATATCAGATTGTTAATTTAAATTTGAAAATTTAGTATATACAGTAAATAAATAAATCACAGAAGCAGCGTAATAGACAAATAGTAGTTCACGAAGCTACTATATATACAATAGAGTTTAAAATAAAATATAATAGAATATCTCAGATATAATGAAGTCTTGAATACAAACAGATGGCATCTCTGAATCAATCAATTGGAAACCTGAATAGACGAGACAATTCTTCAAAACAAAGCTCCAAACTCCAAAGGTGAGTCTCAAATGCTGTGTCACTTAGTCCGACCCGAGCGTAAAGCAAAATACAAAACACTCGACTCAGAATTAACATTCTTACATCAATAAATTCAACTCAAGTGAAATAGCAACTGAAATACAAATTACTTAAAGGACGTCTGGAATAACCAACCTCTAATGATCAATGGAACTATCTACTATGTAGTAACATACGCTATTATAATATGGCTATATTAAAGTAAAAGATAAATAAATGGTGTTAAGGCGTTGCCCATATCCCCCTTATCACATTTTATATATTCCCGTAGTCTATACAATGCTGTACGCTCCTCCGTGAGGTTTACACGGAGGACATCACATAGATACGCTACAAAACAAGCTCGTAGAAGGCGCTTTAGAGCATGTGAACACGACACACGAGAAAATGCCAGGGTAGATATACCGTTTACGGATCCAGAATGGTGGTAACACATAGCAACTACTACCGCCCACCTCAGATGCACTCCCATATCAAAATCGAGGGGTGGCCACAAAACAATCACAAAAGCAATAGAATGGTATCGAATGAATGACCTTACTTGGCCCGGCATGTCTCCTGATTTTAGTCACATCTAAGCTGACTCACGGGATTCAGGGTCACGTCATACCATATAGAATCGTCGCCAAACCATCCTACTTCATTTCTGGAATCTGCACCACATACACAGTTGTTAAAGTGGTTTTCAGTATTGGCAGAGAGTATGACAATATCCGATGCCGGTTTCTTTAACAACCAAATGTTATTATATCACCATGGTCATTTAAAAACTGTTTATACTTCAAACCAAATATCATTTCCATTTAAAAACCATATCAATACAATATCATTTCTATTTCAAATATATCCATTTCAAAAAATCATACCATTTTCAAGGTAATATCATTTCAAAAAATCATATCATTCAAATCGATTCAATTAAATAAAATTCTTAATTAAATACAATAAATTCAAATTAAGCTTTCTAACCTTAACTTATAGAAATCATTATAAAATCTATTTTTAAATATAATTTTAAATAAATACTTTAAACATATTTTGTCTTACTTAAATAAAACTTTACTAATCTGTAACAACCTGCATATTTAATGACTATATATTTAAATGTTTTATTTAAATCTAGCGTCATTAGTCGGATTTTGGATCTAAAATGTTATTTTTGCAAACAGCCGAATTAAGGCTCGAACCCCTTCCATTGAGTTCAAAATGGCGTTTGCGATCTTTTTAAGTATAATCTTTGATATGTTTGGAGTAAGTCGAGTTTTGCTACTTTTTCTAGTTGGGTTTTGGGTTTGGGTTCAGCCCACTAGCTAACTAAATACCCTAACTCAGTCCCTCTCCTTCCATTCACTTATATTCCATTCTAAAACTCAAGCAAAAACTGAAAATGGGGGAAAGGAAGAGGAATTAGAAATTCGAAGCCCTAGTTCTTCTTGCAAACTTGAATTCTTGCTCCAAAATCAAAGTGAAGCTATTGGTAAGCCTCATCTTCATCTTCTCCAACTCTTTCTTCTTCTATTTCAGAAAGTTTCTTAAACCTAACTTAGGAAAATACTTGTTTTAATCTTAGACTGAAGCTTGTTGAGTAGAAGTAGATATTGGTTGGTCTTCTCCTTGCAATTGAGCTTCTTCTTCATTGTTTGTGAGTTAAAAGGTGAGATTTTTATCTCACATCTTTGTTTATAACTATCTTCGATAGTTGGGTATGAGTTCCTAACACTTATTCATGTGCATTTGCTTTTGGTTTGGATTGAATTGGTGAATATCCAAATTTTTAGTGTTTTGTGTTCAAATCTTTAAAGATCCTAACTTTGATGTTTAAACATGTTTTCGGTGATGCATTGAGAAGCCAATATGACCGGGTAGCGGACGGGCGTAATCCCTTAGCGTCCGTGCTCGTCTGGTTGCGAATTGAGTGTGTTTGCACTTCAATTAGTAGGGTAGGAATGTAGGGCATCAGGTTCGACCGACCGACCTCTCTAAGCCGGTCGACCGAGCTGGAGCCCAAAACATTTCTGGCCTATTTCGGTCGGCCGACTCAGGAAGTCCGGTCAACCGACCTGCTCATGTTTCCCTGTTTTTCCTAGTTTGCCTATTTGTTTGTGATTCCAACTTTTATCGATCTACATCGATTCCAATTAGTTGTTTATGCATATTTGACCTTGATGATTCCTTTTTGACTTCATCCATGGTTTTTATAAAATATCTTTAAAATTGTATTAAAAGCTTGCTTCTCCAATTTATAAATCTTATTTAAAACGCGCACACACAATTTCGCACTTCGAGCGGAGTGGAAGGGAGGTTAAATGGTTAGGTAAAATACGGATCATGAATCCATGCGTTTATCTTTCCGATTAATCCCCGCCCTATTCGATTGATCGTTTTGGCCTTTTGGTCTGGTTTACCGATGAGATGAGGTAAACTTTGTACTGCTTTGAGTGTGAAATTAACTAACAGATAGTAAACCTTTTAGTGCGAACGAGTGGTTTTGGGACTCACGTTACCACTTTTCGGATTCCTTTTCGAGAGTTGTGACACATTCCGCCAGTCAGTGGTGTCCAGTACTGGGCCTTCGGTCCTTCACCACTACGGTTTGTTGCCTTTGGGATTGTGTCATCGGATTGTCTCCTTCAGGTTTGTTGCCTTTGGGTATGTTGCCTTCGGGAATGTTGCCTTCGAGTTTGTACCTTCGGGTTGGTGCCTTCGGGTTTGTTGCCCTATTGTATCGCTTTCGGAGTTGGTCATTCGTCACCGCTCGAGTGATAGTAGGTTTAGAGTCTTCGGGCTCATGGATCCTTGTTTATACAGTACTGAGCACGTGCAAATTTTCCAATGTTTCATTGATATGTATATTCCCTAGGTATCGCCCTTCGGTGTTGGTCTTTTTGAGCCGCACGATATATAGCAGTTACCTTGTGGAACTTGTGTTACCTTCATTGGTATTTGTTATTGTCTTTTTGGCTTGGGATATCCATATCCTTTCTTTATTTGTGTTGCCGATGATATGAGGCTTGTTATGATATGATTCATCTCTTGTTAGATGATTGTGTTATCTCTTTTAGTGATATTTGTTATACTTTATGACCTTGCAGGTTATTGTTGTTCAGTTTATCTAACTGATTTGTTTAGCTAGACTGACCCGTGTATTTATACTCGGGTCAGACCGAGATGTTTCAGGTTAGGTGCATTTGGACTTAGCCTATTTTGCTTCCGCATGGACTATCCAACTTGTTCCTTTTTGTTCTAGTTTTTGTGTAGTCCTTTTTGTTGTAACTCTAATGTGTATTCTTTTGGATTCGTCTGTATATTGCGGTTTGCTATACCACTTGACATGTATCAGTCTATATATTCTGTTATGTATTTGTATATGTGTATATGATGATCTACTATTCTGTGATGTATATTACATTTGAGTTGTTATATTCTGTTCTAATAGATCCTCCAACCACCTATGGTTTTGTTTTAAGTATTCGTTGGATAGGTCGACCTGCTTGGTATGTCTATTGTCGATGTATTCAATAGATAGTTAGAGCAAGGCTATAGATGGTCGCTCCCAACCAGCCTTATTCGCCGTGTTAGTTGACGGCATTACCATGTAGTGTCCTTGGCTAGCCTGGGTATAGAGGTGGGGCGTCACAGCTTGGTATCAGAGCTAAGTTCAGAACAAAATATGATAAACACAGAATAGATGCACATATTCCGGTACATCAAAGTGTATAAGTGATACAAATCTTTGAACCATCTTACCTCTATTCCTTCTGTGCCTTTGGTGGTAAACAGAATGTGGGAATACGTCTAGGAATGCAATTTGTTCCGTAGTATTCCACATTTGAATTAATGACATCTACCTTGTGAATAATCTTGTTCTCATCTTAACTTTCAGCGTATGGCTGGAAGAGGAAGGGGACGACGTTTGAATGCTGGGCAATCCAGTGGCTCACATCCGGTTAGTGTTTATATGTCTACCGATCAGTTTTTGGAATTTTTTAGGAGCACTCAGCCTCAAGTTCCTCCTCGAGTATCTCCACCTCGCAAGTCTGCCTTCGCATGCACGTATGTGCATTGATTTTTCTCATCTTGGAGGAAAGCCGTTTAAGGGCTCCGAGTATGTTCTTGAAGTCCATGCTTGGATTTGCATGTGCGAGCGTATTTTCTCTTGCATGAATCTTTCGGATCATGATAGAGTTCTTGTAACTTCTAGCTTATTGCAAGAGCGTGCTCTTGATTGGTATGAGCTTCTTGTGGCTAAAATTGATTAGTCTACTCTTTCTTGGATTCAGTTTTAGGGACGATTCGAACTCAAGTTCGTTCCTGAATCTGAAAAAGTTTTATTGACCCGTTGCTTCCTTGAGTTGAAGCAAGGGAAATCTTATGTTTCTGAGTATGTTGCATCATTCGAGGCTTTATCAAAGTATGGTCTTGAATTCATTAGCACTTCTTATAAGAAGAATTTGAGGTTTGTCTCTGGTCTTAACAAATATCTTAAGAAGTCTTTGTTGCTCCAGCTTAAGCTTTCTTTTGAGGAGTTGGTAGATTCTGCACTTCATCTTGAAATCGTCGAGAAGGAGTGTGATAGTGATGATGATGTTGAGTTTTCCAAAAACCCCAACAAGAAGCAGTTTCCATTTCAAAAATCTAGGTCTTTTCCTTCCAAGAAGAAGAAGACTGGTAGTTCTAGCTCTCTACCTCAGTCTGTTGGAACACCTTTCATTCGGAAGTGTTTCAATTGTGGTTCTCCTGATCATATGATTCGAGCTTGTTCCAAGCCTCTCTTCTGCGGTTATTGCAAGAAGGAAGGACATCATGTTTCCACTTGCCCTACTGTTCCGGCTGGTGCCAAGTCTAGCAAGCTTTATGCTGCTAAGGCTTCTGAAGGTCCTTCTCAGCCCAAATGTATATATCCATCTATTTTGGAAGGTTCTATTTTATTTCATGACCGTAGTATTCGAGTTCTTTACGATACGGGTGCTTCACATTCTTTCATATCGAAAAGGCTCGTTGATGATTTATCTTTGGATATTTCTTGTTTGGTTACTTCTTTGAGGATTGCGGATCCTATTGGGGAATCTGCGACCCTTAGAATGCTTTGTGATGATGTTGAGATTGTTTTATGTGGCTTTTCCTTTCGTGCGAATCTGCACGTTATTTCTTGTCTGGTATTTGATATGATTTTGGGAATGGACTGGCTAGTGAGATACGATGCCAGGATTATTTGTTCCGAGAGGATTTTGTATCTTCGACATCCGGATTCGCCTACTCAGCTATCACTTGTTCTTTGGAATGTGGATAATTTCAAAATGGCTTTATATTCTCTTGACTCGCAAGATGATCATAATATATCTCGTATTCCAGTTGCTTGTGACTTTTCTGATGTTTTCGAGCCTGTTTCGGGTTTGCCACCCAAGCGGGCAATCGGGTTCCGCATTGATCTCGTTCCAGGCGCGCAGCCAGTTAGTCGTCCTCCCACGAGGATGTCTACAAAGGAAAATGAGGAACTCAAGAAGCAGCTTTTAGAGCTTGAGTCCAAGCAGTTGATTCAGTCCAGTTTTACTCCATGGGGATCCGCGGTCGTCTTTGTGAAGAAGTCTGATGGAACTCTTGGGCTTTGCATTGACTATCGTAAGTTTAACGAGTTAACCATCAAGAATATGTATCCATTGCCTAGGATCGATGATATGTTCGATCTATTGAGTGGTGCTAAGGTCTTTTCTCGGCTCGACCTTGCCACGGGCTTTCATCAGTTACGAATCGCGGAGGACAGCATACCTCTTACCGCTTTCCGCACTCGTTATGGTTCTTTTGAGTGGCTCGTTATGCCGTTCGGTTTGACGAACGCTCCTGCTTTCTTTGTTGATCTCATGAATCGATTATTTCGAGAATATCTCGATAAGTTCGTCCTTGTGTTCATTAATGATATCCTTATTTATTCTAAGTCTGAAGCTGAGCATGCTAATCACTTGAGAATTGTCTTGAGTACTCTCCCTCACCATCAGCTTAGAGCCAAATTCTCCAAGTGCCATTTTTGGGAGAATAGGGTTAATTCTTAGGCCATGTTGTATATTCCGATGGCATTTCTGTCGATCCCTCAAAGATCGAAGCCATCAAGAATTGAAAGAGGCCTGAGAATGTGCATGAGATTCGTAGTTTCCTTGGATTGGCGGGTTATTACCGTCGGTTCATTAAGAATTTTTTCGGTGTTGTGCTTCCTCTCACCAGCCTTACTCGGAAAGACATTCGTTATATTTGGTCCGACAAGTGTGAAACTTCCTTTCAGACATTGAAGGAACTTCTCACTAATGCTCCTATTTTGGTGGTTCCCGAGGGGAATCATGATCTTGTTGTCTACACCGATGCTTGTGGTAGTGGTCTCGGTGCTGTTCTTATGCAGAAGGATCGGGTAGTTGCTTATGCTTCTAGGCAACTACGTCCGAATGAAGTTCGCTATGCCACTCATGATCTTGAGTTAGCCGCCATTGTCTGCGCCTTGAAAATTTGGCGACACTACTTATTGGGCGAGCGCTTTATTCTCTATACCGATCATAAATCCTTGAAGTATTTGTTCACTCAGAAGGAACTCAATATGAGACAACAGCGTTGGCTCGAGTTTCTTGCCTTCTGTGACTTTGATATCCAGTATACCCCTAGTAAGGGTAATCGTGTTGTTGATCCGCTCAATCGCAAACATTCGGCTATTGTTTCTGTGATGCTTGCCGAATGGGATATTCTTGAGACTCTATCTTTTTGTGAAATTTATGATCGAGGTTCATCTTCTGATTCTCCTATTCTATTATTTAGTCTGGGAGCTCGACCCATTTTATTGGATCGTATTGCCGATGCTCAGCGGCGTGATCCTGATTTATTACATCTTATTCAGCTTAGTGAGTCTGGATCCTATGATGAGGCGTTGCGGGATTTCAGCATTGATTCTCATGGGTGTCTTCACAAGGAGAACAGTCTTTTTGTTCCTTCTGATTTTGCACTTAGGAATGGCATTCCTGATGACTATCACCATTCTAAGTATACTATTCATCCTGGTAGTAGTAAGATGTATCCTGATATGCATCGTCTTTATTATTGGGAAAGCATGAAGCGCGATGTGGCGAGTTATGTGAGTAATTGTATAACTTGTCAGCGTATTAAGGCCGAACATCAGCGTCCTTCGGGTCTTCTTCAGCCTCTAGAGATTCCATTATGGAAATGGGATCAGATTTCTCTGGATTTCATTGATGGCCTACCTCGTTCGAGATCAGGCCATTCTAGCATCTGGGTTATTGTTGATCGCCTCACCAAGTCTTCTCATTTTATTCCTATTAGGTCTAATAGGACTGCTTCTCATTTGGCTAAGTTATATGTCAAGGAAATCGTGAGGCTTCATGGTGTTCTTAGTTAGATTGTAAGTGACTGTGATCCTTTATTCACGAATCATTTTTGGCAGAGTCTTCAGCAAGCTTTGGGAACAAAGCTTAATTTTAGCACAACTTATCATCCACAGTCTGAAGGGCAGACTGAACTGGTGAACCGTATCTTGGAAGATCTTCTCCGTATTTGTATTTTTGATTTCGGTGTAGTTGGGAGGATCACCTACCTCTTGTAGAGTTTTCCTACAACAATAGTTTTCAGTCTAGTATCGGTATGGCTCCTTTTGAAGCCTTATATGGAAAGCCATGTCGATCACCTTTATGTTGGTTGAAATCTAGGGAGAAGCTTATTCTTGGCCCATATTTTGTTCATGATTCTTCTGAGAAGATTGATCTTATTCGGTTGAAAATGAAAGAGGCACAGAGCCGCCAGAAATCCTACACTGACAACCGTAGGAAGCCTCTCGAATTCTCGGTTGGTGATCTTGTTTTTATTCGTGTTTCTCCTTTGAAAGGGATTATGCGTTTTAGTACGACTGGGAAATTGGCTCCTCGTTTTATAGGACCAGTTTCTATTACTGAACGTATTGGCCCCGTGGCTTATAGAGATTCACTTCATGCTCATTTATCTGGCATTCACGATGTTTTTCACGTCTCTCAACTTCGGAAGTGTCTTCGGGAGTTGGATTCTGTTATCGATTCTCCTGATTTGCAAGAGCTTGAGGGCTCACCGGACTTATCTATTGTACAGCATCCTATTCACGTACTTGACACGGAGGTGCGACACCTTCGAAACAAGGACGTGCCGCTCGTTAAAGTTCAATGGTCTGCTAACCCCAATGACTGTACTTGGGAAACCAGAGAGTTTATCGAGCAATCTTATCCGGGTTTTCTATCTTTGCTTGGCAACGGTGAGAATATCTTTTCATCTCAAGCTTGTTTCCTTTTTCTTTTGAATGTTTCATGTATGTAGTTGTTACAAATATCGTCTCTAGGAATTGCGGGGATGCAATTTTGTAAGGAGGGGAGATCTGTAACAACCCGCATATTTAATGATTATATATTTAAATGTTTTATTTAAATATAGCTTCGTTAGTCGGATTTTGGATCCGAAATGTTACTTTTTGCAATCTGCCGAATTAGGGCTCGAAACCACTTCCATTGAGTCCAAAATGGCGTTTGCGATCTTTTTAAGTATAAGCCTTGATATGTTTGGAGTAAGTCGAGTTTCGCTACTTTTTCTAGTTGGGTTTTGGGTTTTAGTTCAGCCCACTAGCTAAATAAATACCCTAACTCAGTCCCTCTCCTCACATTCACTTATTTTCCATTCTAAAACTCAAGCAAAAACTGAAAATGGGGGAAAGGAAGAGGAAATAGAAATTCCAAGCCCTGGTTCTTCTTGCAAACTTGAATTCTTGCTCTAAAATAAAAGTGAAGCTATTGGTAAGCCTCCTCTTCATCTTCTTCAACTCTTTCTTCTTCAATTTCAGAAAGTTTCCTAAACCTAACTTAGGAAAATACTTATTTTGATCTTAGATTGAAGCTTATTGAGTTGAAGTAGAGATTGGTTGGTCTTCTCCTTGCAATTGAGCTTCTTCTTCTTTGTTTGTGAGTTAAAAGGTGAGATTTTTATCTCATATCTTTGTCTATAACAATCTTTGATTGTTGGGTATGAGTTCCTAACACTTATTCATGTGCATTTTCTTTTGGTTTGGATTGAATTGGTGAATATCCAAATTTTTAATGTTTTGGGTTCAAATCTTTAAAGATCCTAACTTTGATGTTTGAACATGTTTTTGGTGATGCATCGAGAAGCCAATAGGACCGGGTAGCCGATGGGCGTAATCCCCTAGCGTCCGTGCTCGTCCAGTTGCGAATTGAGTGTGTTTACACTTCAATTAGTAGGGTAGGAATGCATGGCATCAGGTTCGGCCGACCGACCACTCTGAGCCGGTCGACCGAGCTGGAGCCCGAAACATTTCTGGCCTATTTCGATCGGCCGACTCAGGAAGTCCGGTTAACCGACCTGCTCCTGTTTCCCTATTTTGCCTAGTTTGCCTATTTGTTTATGATTCCAACTTTCATCGATCTATGTCGATTCCAATTAGTTGTTTATGCATATTTGACCTTGATGATTCCTTTTTGACTTCATCCATGGGTTTTTATAAAATAATCTTTTAAATTTTATTAAAAGCTTGCTTCTCCAATTTATAAATCTTATATAAAACACGCACACTCAATTTCGCACTTCGAGCGGAGTGGAAGGGAGATTAAATGGTTAGGTAAAACACAGACCATGAATCCATGCGTTTATTTCCGATTAATCCCTGCCCTATTCGATTGATCGTTTTGGCCTTTTGGTCTGGTTTACCAATGAGATGAGGTAAACTTTGTACTGCTTTGAGTGTGAAATTAACTAACGGATAGTAAACCGTTTAATGTGAACGAGTGGTTATGGGACTCACGTTACCACTTTTCGGATTCCTTTTCGAGAGTTGTGACACATTCCGCCAGTTAGTGGTGTCCAGTACTGGGCCTCCGGACCTTCACCACTACGGTTTGTTGCCTTTGGGACAGTGTCTGTGGACTGTCTCCTTCAGGTTTGTTGCCTTCGGGTATGTTGCCTTCGGGTTTGTGCTTTCGGGTTTGTTTCCCTATTGTATCGCTTTCGGAGTTGGTCATTCGTCACCGCTCGGGTGATATTGGGTTTGGAGTCTTCGGGCTCATGGATCCTTGTTTATACAGTACTGAGCACGTGAAAATTTTCCGTGTTTCATTGATATGTATATTCCCTAGGTATCGCCCTTTGGTGTTGGTCTTTTTGAGCCGCACGATATATAGCGAATACCTTGTGGAACTTGTGTTACCTTCATTGGTATTTGTTATTGCCTTTTTGGCTTGTTTTGGGATATCCATATCCTTTCTTTATTTGTGTTTCCGATGATATGAGGCTTGTTATGATATGATTCATCTCTTGTTAGATGATTTTTTATCTCTTTTTGAGATATTTGTTATACTTTATGACCTTGCAGGTTATTGTTGTTAAGTTTATCTAACTGATTTGTTTAGCTAGACTGACCCGTGTATTTATACTCGGGTCAGAACGAGATGTTTCAGGTTACCATTTGGACTTAGCCTATTTTGCTTCCGCATGGACTATTCAGCTTGTTCCTTTTTGTTATAGTTTTTGTGTAGTCCTTTTGTTGCAACTCTGATATATATTCTTTTGGATTCGTCTGTATATTGTGGTTTGCTATACCACTTGACATGTGTCTCTGTATATGTATATTGATGACTGTTTTGTGATGTATATTACATTTGAGTTGTTATATTCTGTTCTGATAGATCCTCCAACCACCTATGGTTTTGTTTTAACTATTCTTTGGATATGTCGACCTGCTTGGTATGTCTATTGTCGATGTATTCAATAGATAGTTAGAGCAAGGCTGTAGATGGTCGCTCCCAACCAGCCTTATTCTGCATTTTAGTTGACGGCATTACCATGTAGTGTCCTTGTCTAGCGTGGGTATAGAGGTGGGGTGTCACATAAATCTTATTATTAAATTTTATTTTATATTAAAACTTACTCATATACATAATATTTTCAAATTTAAATAAAACCGTATATATTTCGTTTCAAAACCATAGAAATCATTTTCATAATAATTATATATAGAACAATTGTGTTTGTTTATAATTTTGTATCCTATGATCAAGTGATATGGATATTTATCATTTCAATCCGCAATTTAAATATATACGGGTATATATCATTTCAACCGCAATCCAAAATTCAATTCAATGAAAATACTTAGGTTTATCATTTCAACCGATAACGATTTTCTCCTTTTCTACAACGTTCGGGTATGTATCACTTCAACCTGTAAGGAATTCTATACTAACAGGGTACTTGCAGAGTGATAACAGATACGATAATCACATAATAGGCATATACCATCAATAATAATATAATATAAACAATAGGATATGGTGTCATACCTCATAGGTGAACAGTTACAGATAATAGCATATATAACAATTTAAATAACTACAGCAGCATATTTCAATTGTCGTTTCAATTGAAATCAAATTTAATAAATACAAGGACGTTAATCATGAGTGATTGCTCACCTTTCGAGACTAGAACTGAACAAGGATGGGATGATTTACGAATCCAAGCATGAATTCCAAATCAAAGCAAGATTGACACGAATTAGAAAAACAAAGCTGATAAGGAGGGATCGATGAAACAATTAGAATCAATTTGACATAAATTAAAACGAAATGTAAATCGTATCATTGTACATTTTCTCAAAAATCAATATAAAGTTTAAAAACACATACCATAAAATAAAACAGATAAAATTTCCAACATCATATTATATTATATTCCTTTCAACATTTAAAATGAGTGTTTTAAAATAAAATATATTTAAACAATAGAATCAGATTAGACTTATAGAATATCAATATAAAACTGTTCAAACCAATAAAATATTTTATATTGTTATAACTTATACAAATCTTGTAACATTCCCGTTTTTAAGCCAAGATTAATTTGGTAATTAATTTAATTTTTAGAATTAAATTGTGAATTTTTGGTAATTAATTTGGAAAATTTCCAGAATAAATAAAGATATGTGTTATTTGTTTAAATATATAAATTTATTTTAAAATAGAATTTGGGTTTGAAATTCAAGATAAATATTTTAAAATAAATATATTTAAAACTCAAATATAAATATATTGAGAATAAATTGGATCTGAAATTTTCCAAAATAAATAATATATGTTGTTTATTAATATATATGTATATAAATTGATTTTAAATTGAATTTCTAAATTTGAATACTTTATATTTTAAAAGTTAATAAAAAATTGTTTTCTAATTATAACATATGATATATATATATATATATATATGAAAGTTATATTTTGAAATTAATATAATAATTTTTGAATTGCTATTCGAATGTTAAATTCTATATTTTAAAAATAAACTTAAAGTATAACATATATATGTGTGTGTTTATTTATTTGTATATAATTTGTTTTAAAAGTCATTTTTTAAGGTAGTATAAATATATAAATAAGAGGAAATGTATATAAATAAATGTTTATTTATTTAAAGGTATAATAGTTTTAACTAAAAATAGGATTTAAAAATAGGATTTAAAATAGGATTTGATGAAAGGAATTAACCTTTTAGAAATGTAACATGAATAAATATGATTTTGTATATAATATAAAAATTTAAAAGCATTTAATTACATGTAAAAGACATGTGTGAATATTTTGAAAATGTGAATGCACAAATGTAAATTATAATAACATAAGGTTTTTGAAAACAAAAAATTTAAATTAGATAGACTAGAGCTTAAACACAAATTTCTTGCATTTAAACAAGTGAAAGATAAGTAAAATATGTATGTAACATTTGTAAGCCATGTAATTTGGAATTAACAAGTGGCAAACAAAATTTTCTTTAAAACTTAATTACATAATAACATACATTAGTGATAAAATATGGCTCACTTTTCTTTCACTTAAGAAATATGGAAACTGAAATCAAAACCACAAAATAAAAACAGAGAAATAAAATCAAAATCAACTCAAAAACAATAGCAATTAGCTTATTAAGCAAGAGCAGATCATCTCCAGATTTAAAACCTGAAGCAAATGGAAATGGATTCAAGTTCAAATTCAAATAACAACTTGAATTCAAATCTGGAAACCAAGCATTCAAATTCAATTCAACATCAAAGTTTCAGAGATAAATTAAGTTCCAGATCATTTTCCAAGCTTAAAATTCTTCTTTGTCTACTTCTAGGAATTGTTGAGCAAATCACTTAAACCTGATATATATTCTGGTACTTGAAGTTATGATGTGAATATGGTTGTGGTAATATGCCTGCATGTGTTTATATATGTATAAATTTGATGTTCATGTCTGTGTACAGGCACTCAGGCTCTGTTCAAAAATTTACAGGCTTGATTTAAATTCAAATTTCAATTCCACTTCATCTGATTCTCTTTACACCTGGATGTATAAACAAAATCTGTTAGAAATAACAAGATAGAGATTTTAAAAATATTTTTTGAAAGAATCTGAAGGTACTCTTAACAGAAAAGAAGAAGAACAGTGAAAATTCACTCAAGTCAAAAATTTAGTTGTTTAAATTTTGGTTTTTGTTCATATTAACATATTCGTACTTAAATCCTATGATTTTTAAAATAGAAATCAAGATTTTTAAGCATGTGTGTTGAGAGAATTTGAGGGTTGAACGGGTTTGGTGTTTTGAGGCATTTTTGGTGATCGGCGAGGCTTGGGATCTCGAGGTCGCTACTGGAGATAGTGTGAGAGTAGATGAGCTTTGGAAAAATGCTTATAGGGTTTTTAGATCACTATGGCGTCGGTGAATCATCAAAGTAGGGTTTTAGATTGGTTTTTGGTCGAGGTTGGAAATGAGGTTGCTACGTCGTCATCGTAGCATCGGGGGTGACCGGTCCAGGGAGGATCAAAGGTGGAAGTTCTGGCGAAGCTTTGGACTTGATGGCGTAAGTTCAGGAAATCGAAGGCGATGGCCAAAGCTAGTTTATCAATCGAATATTGTTCCAGTTATATGCTTGTCTGCCTCGTTTTCGATTGGCGAAGTGAATTGAAGTTTTTGGGGATCTGGGTCGTCGATGAGGTCGATAGCGACTGGTGGGCGGTAGCACCGATGATCAGAGGTGGTCAGGTCGGCATGTAAGGTGCATGCTACACGTTTGTATCTGATGATTGTTTGTAAGGTTTGGGAAAGACAAGAAGAAGATTGAACTCAGGATAATGATGGCATTGGCTCAAAGTTGGGTTCAGGGTTTTATTCTTTTGGCTCGAGTAAGTTGTTCTTGCCCTCCGGTTAGTTTATTTACAAATAGGTTTAAAAAAAATTAAAATTAATTATACCAGGTTATTGAAAATTTAAAGAAATGAGGAAAACAATTTTTTAAGCCAAAGTATAAAACAAGTTTTTCAAAGTTTTAAAATGTTTTGAGATTATTTGTTCAAAAGGTAATTATATAATAGTTTGATTTCCAAATGTATTTCAAAGGTGATTTAATGAGATGATTAAATACTGGATTTAATTACTTAATGAATGATAGTTAATTAATTAATGTAATTAGTTAAGTGAATAATTGATTAATTTATTTATTAAGGTGGATTAATTAAAGGTTAATTAATTTGGGTAATTAATTTAAATGATTGATTTATTAATGTGATTAATTAATGAACAAAGGATTCTAATTGAGGGTGGTTAATTACTTAAAAAAATTAATTACTTAATGAAAGTGATTTGAAAGGATAATTACCTAATGTATTTAAAAGAATTAGTCATTTAATTTCTTAAAGATTTGTCAATCAAGATGATTAATTTATTTAATTAACTAAAGGTTAATAAATTAAGGTAACTAATTAAATGATAATTAATTAAGATTAATTTATTTATTGAAGATAATTAATTAAGATGGATAATTAAGGATTAATTAATTAATAGTGAAAGATAATTAATCAAGTGATCAAAGAATAATTACTCAATGTGATTAATTTGTGATTTATTAATGTAAGTAATTGGAGACAATCACTTACGGTAATTAATTAAGGATAACTAATTAAATGGTAATTAATTAAGGGTTAATTAATTAAGTAATTAAGGATAATTAATTAAGTAATTAAGGATAATTAATTATTAAAGGATAATTATTTGATGATTAGAGGTTGATTGATTTATTAATTACGATTTATTAATTAATAATTAAAGGTTGATTAATTTATTATTAAAGGTAAATTAATAAATGATTAAAGGATAATTAATTGAAGGTTCGTAATTAATTAATCTAATCGACAAGGATTAATAATTTATTCATAAGTAAATACTTTGGTTAAATTAATTATAATCAGGTGATTAATTGATCTTACTTATGGATGTTTGGATTCTATTGAATGTGGAATTGTTTGATATCCCTGATGTGTGATGCTTTGTGATATGAATTATTTTGATTTGAGTGGTGATGAATGTAATTTATTTTTGTGTGATGAATTTATATTATTTATCTGTGAATCTGTGAATAAAGATAAGCGTTATATGATTATACCGCTTATCGATATTGCTGTGCTTGAATCTGTAATGATTAATGATGTTGCACTATTGTGTAAAACCCCCAGACTACACCACACACACAAATATGGATTTCACGAGAAAATCGGTTAAGTCACAGATATTTGAATTTAATATTATTATATTCAAAATGGTTTTGAAAGTTGAATTTTGAATCTAAATGGTTTGGAAATGGAATTGAATTGAATATGAAATTTTTTCGAAAAGGAAGTTTTGAAATTTAAATTTAGTTTGAATATAGTATGTTTAAGTTTGAAATTATTTTGAAAATTATTGTTTGAAAGGGTTATACAAGTTATACAATTTATATATGGATTTAAAACTATTTTAAATAAATTTTTTTGGGAATTTGAATTTAATTCAAATAGAACTTGCCGATGATAAGGCAGCTCGTTGATTTTTTGGTTTATACCTTTAAAAGGCTATAACTTGTGTATATTTGATCAGATTTAACGAAGAGCATTTGTTTTTAAATGATAATGGCTTTCAAATAAAGAAAGGATTTTCGGTTTTTTGTTGAAAGGGTTTCAAATTTTAAATGGAATTATTTTGAAAAACTATGGATGAATCATTGTGAACGATTGGTGAACTTTGTTTTCAAATTGAAGAGGATCTTAAAGGTGTATCTTTTGTATAAAAGATTTGGAATTGGAATAGTTTTGAAAAACTATGAATGAATCTTTTGAAAGATTGGTGAACCTTGTAAAGTGAATCTTTTTGTTTAAAAGATTTGAAAATGATAATTTGTTTAAACCATTTAAAAGAAAGATTTTGGGTAATAAGGTGTGACATAACTAAGATCCCATTTTATCTATATGATTTTTAAAATAAAGCGCTCATTATTCGGTTTAGGCTGGGGAGGACTATGTGTCATAAAACCCATTTCGAATAATGATACGACGTTATGCATAACATTTGAAGACCGATGGTGAAGATCGGGTATTTTCAAAAGCGAAAGGATTACCTGTCGAATGTCTCTGCACCAAATAGCCTCGGCATAGAGATTTGATCACCCTTTGTGATGGGGAGTCCGGACGTGATTATAGATTCTCCAGATTGTAAGAGCTTCTTTGTGAAGTGCCTTCGGTTTCGTTCGAACCCGGAATGGACTTGTATGGATGTATGTCTGACGTTACACTTTGAGATGTAAAGTTGGTTTCTATCAAATACATTTTATGTTTGGTGGTGGAGAATTTATTCTCTTAGATTAACACCCTTCTTTGAAACGTACGAGCTCAAAGGTTATGTAGTTGATGGTTTCTAGTGATACATTGCCAATTTGGTAATGTGGCATACGAAGTGCTGCCGATCATTTGTTGATCGAAGCATGGATTTTGTGAAAAGCGTAGCTTTGCGGATGAGACTTCATCGGACCTCACAACCCGAAAATGATCGAAATAGGAAGGATGCAGCAAGGTTATGAGGGTTGCACCCTTTAGGGTATGTCCATTTCCTTCTGGAAAGAGGTGGCATCATGTTAGGAGCCTGGATATTTAACCTATATGGTTACTGCAAATTTGTGCTTTCTGGTTGTTGGTGTTGAGGGCACTCGGATAAAGGTCGGTTACGACCGTGGGATAGCATTACTCGTGATAGTTAGTTACCTAGTTACAGAGGTAACTTGGCCTTATGTTGGCAGAGAGCTGATTAAGTTCTCGGGGCGTCCCTCCAAAGGCATACCCATGTGGCCCAGGAAGTTCCTTTGCCTGACCATTTTTTGGTTGTACGGTTTTAGTTGCAGAACCTGCCATCTAACATGGTTGCTATAGTAGGCATACCATAATGGAACGTATGCTGACTAAGATTAATATTATACCCGCAAATGTTTTCTGCGCCATGCACTAATAATAATATCAAATGGATTTTGCATATTAAGCATGTTTGACTATCATAAAGAGAAACCTCCCCCAAGTGTGTGATTGCATTGTGTGTGTGCCGGGAGGCCTTATGGTAGTTTCATTTTCCAAAAAGCATTGTGAATTTCATTTTAAATTCTTTTTGTTTGTTTTTGTTCAAAATAAACTATTTTTGTTTGCTCACACCGTCCCATAATTGACATGGAGTTTATTGTTCCCTTTCTAAACTCTGGGTGCCCACAATTTTCCATATGGGCAGCCTAGAGTTGAGATTTTTGGATAATCAAATAGTAGGTGTGGATTCGATAGCATCCAGCCTCTAGATTTTGGCAATCGCATTCCGGACTGAATTTTCTTAAGTCAACGTGATGGTGGTTCGAGCTTCATGGATTGGAGATCTTTGAAGCATTGGATTGGAACGCAGTTTTGGATTCTCTCTTTCTTTCTATCCTTTGGAAGACCATAATTAGTGATGTTTTTCCGCTGCTATATCTAGTCTTTGATATGGATATTCATTGTATCATTGTTGTATTTATTGTATATTAATAAAGTTATCTTATTTTTCTTCTGCTGTGTTGTTGTACTTAATGTGCTAGAAGCTCTGGTGCGAATCGAATTTCAACATTTGAATCTGCAGCATTCGAATACGAGTGAAGTATGGATGTTGATTTTCGAAGGTCGAAATTCGGGCCGTGAATCATGGTATCAAATCTGAAGATTGAGTAAGGGCTTTAGCTCAGATGTATAACACATTAGATGACTCATTAGAGATAGGGTTATAAATGCCATAGAATGAGTAGGGTTTAAAAAAAAAATTTCAAACTAAATAGAGTAGGGTTTAAACACAAATTTCTTGCATTTAAACAAGTGGAAGATAATTAAAATGTGTATGTAACATTTGTAAGCCATGTAATTTGGAATTAACAAGCGGCAAACAATTTTTTTTTCAAAATTTAATTATATAATAACATACATTAGTGAGAAGATTGCCTCATTTTTCTTGCACTTAAGAAACATGGAAACTGAAATCAAAACCACAAAATAAAAATAGAGAAATAAAATCAAAAGAAACTCAAAAACAAAAGCAATCAGTTTATTAAGCAAGAGCAGATCATCTCTAGATTTTAAATCCTGAAGCAAATGGAAATGGATTCAAGTTCAAATTCAAATAACAGCTTGAATTCAAATCTGGAAACCAAGCATTCGAATTCAACTCAACATCAAAGTTTCAGAGATAAATTAAGTTCCAGATCATTTTCCAGGCTTAAAATTCTTCTCTATGTTCTTTCAGGAATTGGTGAGCAAATCACTTAAACCTGATATATATTCTGGTACTTGACGTTATGATGTGAATATGGTTGTGTAAATATGCCTACATGTGTTTATATATGTATAAATTTGATGTTCATCTCTGTGTACAGGCATTCAAGCTCTGTTCAAAAATTTACAGGCTTGATTTAAATTCAAATTTCAATGCCTCTTCCCCTGATTTTTAGAACTTGATGTATAAACAAAATCTATTAGAAATAATAAGATATAGTTTTAAAAATATTTTTTGAAAGATTCTGAAGGTAGTCTTGACAGAAAATAAGAAGAACGGTGAAAATTTACTCAAGTCAAAAATTTAGTTGTTTAAATTTGGTTTGTTCATATTAATAGATTCATATTTAAAAACTATGATCTTTAAAATAGAAATCGATATTTTTAAGCTTGTGTGTTGAGAGAATTTGAGGGTTGAACGGGTTTGGTGTTTTGAGGCTTTTATGGTGATCAACGTGGCTTGGGATCTCGAGATCGTTACTGAAGATAGTGTGAGAGTAGGCGAGCTTTACAAAAATGCTCGTTGGATTTTTAGATCACCGTGGCATCGGCGAATCGTCAAAGTAGGGTTTTAGATTTGTTTTTGGTCAAGGTTGGAAATGATGTTGCTACGTCGCTGTAACAAACCTGTAATTTTATGATTATTTTGATTGTATATTTTGATTATTTTAAATTAAATTCCTGATTTAAAAACATTATTTTATTTATGGATAACACTTAATTTTATTTATTAAAATGAATAAATTTTGTCATTTTAAATACATATTTTGATTTGTATGTGAATTAGAATTCTAAACATGAATAAATATTATATTATCCAGAAATGTGAATTTTTGGTCAATATGGTCAAACTTTGATTTTACATTAAAAATTAAAATATTTTAATGTTTGAAGTTTATATTTTATTATGAAAATAAATTAAATTTCAAGAATACTGCTTTTCGTTTCGTTGAAATCCGATTTATATTGCGAAAGTTATGCTTTTTCCAATAATGTATGTAAATTGATTTATTTAACAAAATTGTTTATTTTAAATGTTATAAATAATATTTTTGTTTTTTCTAATTTATGTATATATTTATATATGATATGTTATGTATTTATTTTTATTTTTAAAGAATCTTTAAAGTGTAGTTATAATTTTCTAATGCTTATTGTATTTTGTTTTCAATCTTTAAAGTCTAGTTTCAACTATTAAGCTATTTCTTTACTTGTTTTATATTTTTCCTTAAAATATTTATTTATTTTATTTTTCATTTATTTTTTTCAGCTTTTTATTTGTATTTGCTGAAATTTTATTTGTTTATTTTTTATTAAAAGAAATTGGAAATCAAAGAGACAAAAGACCTTTCACGTGCCTTATGACCTTTCATTTCACCATTGCTTTTTCACTTCATTTGTCTTTTCATTTTTTGTTTAACCGCTTTTTTTTGTATTGCCATGACTTTCTCCTCTCCATATTCATGTGAAAATACTTCTCCTCATCCTCAAACTCACGGCCATGAGAAAAAATCATGGTAATGGCCTCTTTTCTTCTATCCTTTTTCTTCTTACTTTTTCATCATTTTGCCTTCCTCTCCTACCTTGCTTGATCGGCCACTAGCCTCTCCACCCCTTCAGTTCCACGATCACCACCGCATCTAAAGCAACCACCACCTCCTTCTCTGACCACCTCCTCAAGCCATGATGTAACAACCCGCATATTTAACGATTTTATATTTAAATGTTTTATTTAAATATAGCGTCGTTAGTCGGATTTTGGGTCCAAAATGTTACTTTTTGCAAACAGCCGAATTGGGACTCGAAACCATTTCCATTGATTCCAAAATGGTGTTTGCGATCTTTTTGAGTGTAAGCTTTGATATGTTTGGAGTAAGTCGAATTTTTTCTATTTGCTAAGTGGGCTTTGGGTTTGGGTTTCACCCAAACTATTCTATAAACCAACTCAGCCCTTCTCTCCTTCCATTCACTTATTCATTTCATAAAAGCTTAAGCTAAATCTGAAATGGTGGAAGGGAAGAGGAAATAGAAATTGCAAGCCCTAATTCCATTTGTAAACTCCAAATTCTTGCTCCAAAATCATAGAGAAGCCATTGGTAAGCTCCTCTTCATCTTCTCTACCTCTTTCTCTCTTCAATCTCAGAAATTTCCTAAACCTAATTTAAGAAAATGCTTGTATTATTCTTAGATTGAAGCTAGTAGAGTTGAAGTGGAGATTTGTTGGTCTTCTCCTTGCAAATTGAACTCCTCCTTCTTTGTTTTTGAATTAGAAGGTGAGATTTTTTATCTCACGTCTATGTTTACAACTATGTTGGGTTGTTAGATATGAATTCCCAACAATTATTCATGTGCAATTGCTTATGATTCGGATTGGTTTTATGAAAATTGCAAATTTTGGTGTTTTGGAAGTATAAAACTCTAGAATCATAGTTTGAAGTTTGATCATGTGTTTGGAGTTGGGTAAGAGAGCTAATAGCGTTGGGTTGTCGTTGGGCATAATTCCCTAGCGTCGTTGCTCTTCGATTGCATTTTGAAGGAGTGTTTCCTTCATTAGAAAGGCTGAGATACAGCCTTAAGGCTCAGTCAGTCGACTGACCTTCTGCAGTCAGTCGACTGGATGTAGCCAATTAGCATATCAAGGACGTAAACAGAGACATGAAGTCTCTGTTTCCTGCAACCAGTCGACTGGCCATTTTAGTCAGTCGACTGAATGCAGGAAATGGGATTTTTATGTCTCTGGATCAGTCGACTGACTACAGTGAACCAGTCGACTGACCTTCCTTATTTTGCCTAATGTGCCTATTTGTTTGTAATTCCCACTTTTATCGATTTAAATTGATTCCAATTAGTTGCTTGTGCATATTTGACCATGATGATTCCTTTTTGACTTCATCCACGGGTTTTTATAAAAATATCTTCTAAAATCACATTTAAAAGTTCGTTTCTCCAATTTATAAATTCTATTTAAAACACACACTTTCGCACTTCGAGCTAAGTGGAAGGAAGATTAAATGGTTAGGTAAAACACGGACCATGAATCCCTGCGTTTGTCTTTCCGATTAGTCCCCGACCTATTCGATTGATCGTTTTGACCTTCGGGTTTGGTTTATCGATGATATGAGGTAAACTTTGTACTGCTTTAAGTGTGAAAGTGGCTGGCGGATAGTAAACCGTTTAGTGAGAATGAGTGGTTATGGGACATACGTTAACACTTTTCAGATTCCTTTTTGAGAGTTATGACACATTCCGCCAGTTAGTGGTGTCCAGTACTGGGTCTCTGACCTTCACCACTACGGTTTGTTGCCTTCGGGTATGTTGCCTTCGGTTATGCTGCCTTTGGGTTTGTACCTTCGGGTTTGTACGTTCGGGTTTGTTGCCCTTTAGTATCGCTTCCGATGTTGGTTGTTATGAGCCGCATGGGTGATATTAGGTTGCCCTTTAGTATCGCTTCCGATGTTGGTCGTTATGAGCCGCATGGGTGATATTGGGTTTGGAGTCTTCGGGCTCATGGATCCTTGTTTGTACAGTACTGAGCTCGAGCAAATTTTATGATGTTTCTTTAATATGTATATTACCTTGGTATCGCCCTTCGGTGTTGGTCATTTTGAGCCGCATGATGTGTAGCGTTTACCTTGTGGAACTTGTATACCTTATGGGTATTTGTTATTTGCCTTTTGGCTTGATTTGGGATAATTGTATCCTTTGTTTATCTATGTCGCCGATGATATGAGGCTTGTTCTATATGATTCATCTTTTGTTGATGATTGTGTTATCTCTTTTAGAGATATTTGTTATACTTAGTAACCTTGCAGGTTTATTGTTGTTCAGTTTATCTAACTGATTTGTTTAGCTAGACTGATCCGTGTATTTTATATTCGGGTCAGACCGAGACGTTTCAGGTTAGGTACATTTGGACTTAGCCTATTTTGCTTCCGCAGGAACTACTCCGCTAGCTTCTTGTTGTCATAGCTTTTTGTGTAGTCCTATTATGTTGTAACTCTGATATTTATTCTTGTGAACTCGTCTGTATATTGTGGTCTGCTATACCACTTGACTTGTATTATTTTGTATACTCTGTTATGTATCAATATATGTGTATATATTGATTTGCTGTTCTGTGATGTATATTACATTTGAATTGTTATATTCCGTTCTGGTAGATCCAACCACCTATGGTTTTGTTTTACATATTCATTGGGTATGTCGACCTGCTTGGTATGACGCTTGTCAATGTATTCAATAGATAATTAGGGCAAGGTTATAGAAGGTCGCTCCCAACCAGCCTTATCCTCCGTGTTAGCAGACGGTATTATCTATTAATACTCTTTGCTAGTGTGGGTATAGAGGTGGGGCGTCACAACGTGGCATCAGAGCCAGGTTCAGAACAAAATATGATAAACACAGAATAGAGCACATATTACGATACATCAGAGTGTGGTAAGTGATACAAATCTTTGAATCATCGTGCCTCTCTATTCCTTCTACCATCAAAGGTTAGATAGAATTTTGGAATACGTTTAGGAATGCATTTTATTCCGTAGTATTCCATATTGAATTATCTACCTTGTGAATAATCTTATTCTTATCTTAACTTTTAGCGTATGGCTGGAAGAGGCAGAGGACGACGTTCGGATGCTGGGCAATCCAGCGGTTCACATCCGGATGGCGTTTATATGTCTGCCGATCAGTTTTTGGAATTGTTTAGGAGCACTTAGCCTCTAATTCCTCCTCGAGTATCTCCACCTCGCAAGTCTACATTTGCACGTCAGTGCAGTGATTTTTCTCATCTTGGAGGGAAGCCGTTTAAGGGCTCCGAGTCCGTTCTTGAAGCCCAGGCTTGGCTTCGCACGTGCGAGCGTATCTTCTCTCACATGGATCTTTCCGACCATGATAGAGTTCTTGTGACTTCTAGTTTATTACAAGAGCGTGCTCTTGATTGGTATGAGCTTCTTGTAGCCGAAATTGATGAGTCTACTCTTTCTTGGACTCGGTTTCGGGGACGATTTGAACTCAAGTTCGTTCCTGAATCTGAAAAAGTTTTATTGACCCGTCGTTTCCTTGAGTTGAAGCAAGGGAAATCTTTTGTTTCTGAGTATGTTGCATCGTTCGAGGCTTTATCTCAGTATGGTCTTGAATTCATCAGCACTTCTTACAAGAAGAATTTGAAGTTTGTTTCTGGTCATAAGAAATATCTTAAGAAGTCTTTATTGCTCCAGCTTAAACTTTCTTTTGAGGAGTTGGTTGATTCGGCACTTCATCTCGAGACCGTCGAGAAGGAGTGTGATAGTGATGTTGATGTTGAGGTTTCCAAGAACCCCAACAAGAGGCCGTTTCCAATTCAGAAGAAGCCTTTTCCTTCTAAGAAGAAGAAGACTGGTGGTTCTAGTTCTCAGCTTCAGTCTCCTGGAACACCTTTCGTTCGAAAGTGTTTTAATTGTGGTTCTCCTGATCATATTATTCGAGCTTGTCCTAAACCTCTCTTCTGCCGTTATTGCAAGAATGAGGGTCATCATGTTTCAGCTTGCCCTACTATTCCGGCTGGAGCTAAGTCTAGCAATCTTTATGCTACCAAGGCTTTTAAAGGTCCCTCTCAGCCCAAAGGTATATCTCCATCCATTTTGGAAGGTTCTATTTTATTTTATGACCATAGTATTCGAGTTCTTTTCGATACGGGTGCTTCACATTCTTTCGTATCGAAGAAGCTCGTTGATGATTTATCTTTGGATGTTTCTTGTTTGGTTACTTCTTTAAGGATTGCGAATCCTATTGGGGGATCCGCGACCCTTAGTTTGCTTTGTGATGATGTTGAGATTGTTTTATATGGCTTTTCTTTTCGTGCGAATCTGCACGTTATTTCTTGTCTGGGATTTGATTTGATTTTGGGTATGGACTGGGTAGTAAGATATGATGCCAGGATTATTTGTTCGGAGAGAACTATATATCTTCGACATCCGGATTCGCCTACTCAGCTATCTCTTGTTCTTTGGAATGTAGATAATTCCGAGATGGCTTTATATTCTCTTGACTCGCGAGATGATGATGATATATCTCGTATTCCTGTTGTTTGTGACTTTTCTGATGTTTTTGAGCCTGTATCGGGTTTGCTACCCAAACGGGCAATTGAGTTCCGCATTGATCTCATTCCAGGCGCGCAGCCAGTTAGTCGTCCTCCCACGAGGATGTCTACAAAGGAAAATGAGGAACTCAAGAAGCAGCTTTTGGAGCTTGAGTCCAAGCAGTTGATTCAATCCAGTTTATCTCCGTGGGGATCCGCGGTCGTCTTCGTGAAGAAGTCTGATGGAACTCTTAGGCTTTGCATTGACTATCGCAAGCTTAACGAGTTAACCATTAGGAATAGGTATCCATTGCCTAGGATCGATGATATGTTCGATCTATTGAGTGGTGCTAAGGTCTTTTCTCAGCTCGACCTTGCCATGGGTTTTCATCAGTTACGATTCGCGGAGGATAGCATACCTCTTACAGCTTTCCACACTTGATATGGTTCTTTGGAGTGGCTCGTTATGCCGTTCGGTTTGACGAACGCTCCTGCTTTCTTTGTCGATCTCATGAATCGAGTATTCCGGGAATATCTCGACAAGTTCGTCCTTGTGTTCATTGATGATATCCTTATTTATTCTAAATCTGAAGCCGAGCATGCTAATCACTTGAGAATTGTCTTGAGTACCCTCCGTCATCATCAGCTTAGAGCCAAATTATCCAAATGCCACTTTTGGGAGAATAAGGTTAAGTTCTTAGGCCATGTTGTATCTTCCGATGGCATTTCTGTCAATCCCTCAAAGATCGAAGCCATTCAGAATTGGAAGAGGCCTGAGAATGTTCATGAGATTCGTAGTTTCCTTGGATTGGCGGGTTATTACTGTCGGTTCATTAAGAACTTTTCCCGTGTTGTGCTTCCTCTTACCTGCCTTACTCGTAAAGGCATTCATTTTATTTGGTCCGACAAGTGTGAAGCTTCCTTTTTGACATTAAAGGAACTTCTCACTAATGCTCCTATTCTTGTGGTTTCCGAAGGGAATCATGATCTTGTTGTCTACACCGATGCTTGTGGTAGTGGTCTCGGTGTCGTTCTTATGCAGAAGGATCGGGTAGTTGCTTATGCTTCTAGGCAACTACGTCCGAATGAAGTTCGCTATGCCACTCATGATCTTGAGCTTGCCGCCATTGTCTTCGCCTTGAAGATTTGGCGACACTATTTATTGGGCGAGCGCTTCATCCTCTATACCGATCATAAATCCTTGAAGTATTTGTTCACTCAGAGGGAACTCAATATGAGGCAACAGCGTTGGCTCGAGTTTCTTGCTTCTTATGACTTTGATATCCAGTATACCCCTGGTAAGGGTAATCGTGTTGCAGATGCGCTTAGTCGCAAACATTCGGCTGTTATTTCTATGATGCTTGCCGAATGGGATGTCCTTAAGACTCTATCTTTTTGTGAAATTCGTGATCGAGGTTCATCTTTTGATTCTCCTATCCTATTATTTAGTTTGGGAGCTCGACCTATTTTGTTGGATCGTATTGCCGATGCTCAGCGGTGTGATCCTGATTTGTTGCATCTTATTCAGCTTTGTGGGTGTGGATCCTGTGATGAGGCGTTGCGGGATTTTAGCATTGATTCTCATGGGTGTCTTCGAAAAAAGAACCGTCTTTTTGTGCCTTCTGATCTTGCACTTAGGCATGACATTCTTGATGACTGTCACCGCTCCAAGTATACTATTCA
Source organism: Allium cepa (assembly GCA_030765085.1). NCBI lineage: Eukaryota > Viridiplantae > Streptophyta > Magnoliopsida > Asparagales > Amaryllidaceae > Allium > Allium cepa. The sequence continues at coordinate 325,730,532 of CM060939.1, forward strand.
TCCCGGTAGTAGCAAGATGTATGCCGGTATGCGTCGTCTTTATTATTGGAAAGGTATGAAGCGCGATGTGGCGAGTTATGTGAGTAATTGCATAAATTGTTAGCGTGTTAAGGACGAACATCAGCGTCCTTCGGGTCTTCTTCAGCCTTTAGAGGTTCCATTGTGGAAATGGGATCAAATTTCTATGGATTTTATTGACAGCCTACCTCGTTCGAGATCGGGCCATTCTAGCATCTGGGTTATTGTTGATCGCCTCACTAAATCTGCTCATTTTATTCCTATTAAGTCTAATAGGACTGCATCTCTTTTGGCTAAGTTATATGTCAAGGAAATCATGAGACTTCACGGTGTTCCTAGTTCTATTGTGAGTGATCGTGATCCTTTATTCACGAGTCATTTTCGGAATAGTCTTCAGCAAGCTTTGGGAACAAAGCTTAATTTTTCTACAGCTTATCATCCGCAGTCTGATGGACAGACTGAACAGGTGAATCGTATCTTGGAAGATCTTCTCCGTATTTGTATTTTTGATTTTGGTGGTAGTTGTGAAGATCACCTACCCCTTGTAGAGTTCTCCTACAACAATAGTTTTCAGTCTAGTATCGGTATGGCTCCTTTCGAAGCCTTATACGGAAGGCCATGTCGATCACCTTCATGTTGGTTAGAATCTGGGGAGAAGCTTATTCTTGGTCCAGACTTTGTTCGTCATTCTTCCGAGAAGATTGATCTTATTCTATTGAGAATGAAAGAGGCACAGAGTCGTCAGAAATCCTACGCGGACAACCGTAGGAAGCCTCTCGAGTTCTCGATCGGCAATCTTGTTTTTATTCGTGTTTCTCCTTTGAAGAGGGTTATGCGTTTCAGTACGACTGGGAAATTGGCTCCCCGCTTTATAGGACCGTTTTCTATTACTGAACGTATTAGCCCTGTGGCTTATAGAGTTTCACTTCCAGCTCATTTTCTGGCATTCATGACATGTTTCACGTCTCGCAACTTCGGAAGTGTCTTCGGGAGTCGGATTCTGTTATTACTTCTCCTGATTTGCAAGAGCTTGAGGTCTCACCGGACTTATCTATTGTACAACAACCTATTCGCGTGCTTGACACGGAGGTGCGACACCTACGGAACAAGGACGTGCGCTCGTTAAAGTCCAATGGTCCACTAATCCCAATGACTGTACTTGGGAAACTAAAGAGTATATCGAGCGATCTTATCCGGGGTTTCTATCTTAGCTTGTGAACGGTGGGTATGTCCTTTCATCTCAAGTTTATTTCCTTTTTCTTTTGAATGTTGTATGTAGTTGTTACAAATATCGTCTCTAGGAATTGCGGGGACGCAATTTTGTAAGGAGGGGAGATCTGTAACAACCCGCATATTTAACGATTTTATATTTAAATGTTTTATTTAAATATAGCGTCGTTAGTCGGATTTTGGGTCGGAAATGTTACTTTTTGCAAACGGTCGAATTGGGACTCGAAACCATTTCCATTGATTCCAAAATGGTGTTTGCGATCTTTTTGAGTGTAAGCTTTGATATGTTTGGAGTAAGTCAAAAATTTTCTATTTGCTAAGTGAGCTTTGGGTTTGGGTTTCACCCAAACTGTTCTATAAATCAACTCAGCCCTTCTCTCCTTCCATTCACTTATTCATTTCATAAAAGCTTAAGCTAAAACTGAAATGGTGGAAGGGAAGAGGAAATAGAAATTGCAAGCCCTAATTCCATTTGTAAACTCCAAATTCTTGCTCCAAAATCATAGAGAAGCCATTGGTAAGCTCCTCTTCATCTTCTCTATCTCTTTCTCTCTTCAATCTCAGAAATTTCCTAAACCTAATTTAAGAAAATGCTTGTATTATTCTTAGATTGAAGCTAGTAGAGTTGAAGTGGAGATTTGTTAGTCTTCTCCTTGCAAATTGAACTCCTTCTTCTTTGTTTTTGAGTTAGAAGGTGAGATTTTTTGTCTCACATCTATGTTTACAACTATGTTGGGTTGTTAGATATGAATTCCCAACAATTATTCATGTGCAATTGCTTATGATTCGGATTGGTTTTATGAAAATTGCAAATTTTGGTGTTTTGGAAGTATAAAACTCTAGAATCATAGTTTGAGGTTTGATCATGTGTTTGGAGTTGGGTAAGAGAGCTAATTGCTCTGGGTTGTCGTTGGGCATAATTCCCTAGCGTCGTTGCTCTTCGATTGCATTTTGAAGGAGTGTTTCCTTCATTAGAAAGGCTGAGATACAGCCTTAAGGCTCAGTCAGTCGACTGACCTTCTACAGTCAGTCGACTAGCTGTAGCCAATTGGCATATCAAGGCCGTAAACAGAGACATGAAGTCTCTGTTTCCTGTAACTAGTCGACTGGCCATTTTAGTCAGTCGACCGAATGGAGGAAATGGGATTTTTATGTCTTTGGATCAGTCGACAGACTGCAGTGAACCAGTCGACTGACCTGCCTCATTTTGCCTAATGTGCCTATTTGTTTGTAATTCCCACTTTTATTGATTTAAATTGATTCCAATTAGTTGCTTATGCATATTTGACCATGATGATTCCTTTTTTACTTCATCCACGATTTTTTATAAAAATATCTTCTAAAATCACATTTAAAAGTTCGTTTCTCCAATTTATAAATTCTATTTAAAACACACACTTTCGCACTTCGAGCGAAGTGGAAGGAAGACTAAATGGTTAGGTAAAACACGGATCATGAATCCCTACGTTTGTCTTTCCAATTAGTCCCCACCTATTTGATTGATCGTTTTGACCTTCGGGTTTGGTTTATCGATGATATGAGGTAAACTTTGTACTGCTTTGAGTGTGAAAGTGGCTGACGGATAGTAAACCGTTTAGTGCGAACGAGTGGTTATGGGACATATGTTAACACTTTTCGGATTCCTTTTTTAGAGTTATGACACATTCCGCCAGTTAGTGGTGTCCAGTACTGGGTCTCTGACCTTCACCACTACGATTTGTTGCCTTCGGGTATGTTGCCTTCGGGTATGTTGCCTTCGGGTTTGTACCTTCGGGTTTGTGCCTTCGGGTTTGTTTCCCGTTAGTATCGCTTCCGATTTTGGTCGTTATGAGCCGCATGGGTGATATTGGGTTGCCCTTTAGTATCGCTTCCGATGTTGGTCATTATGAGCCGCATGGGTGATATTGGGTTTGGAGTCTTCGGCTCATGGACCCTTGTTTGTACAGTACCGAGCTTGAGCAAATTTTATGATGTTTCATTAATATGTATATTCCCTTGGTATCGCCCTTCGGTGTTGGTCTTTTTGAGCCGCATGATGTGTAGCGATTACCTTGTGGAACTTGTATACCTTATGGGTATTTGTTATTTGCCTTTTGGCTTGATTTGGGATAATTGTATCCTTTGTTTATCTATGTCGCCGATGATATGAGGCTTGTTCAATATGATTCGTCTTTTGTTGATGATTGTGTTATCTCTTTTAGAGATATTTGTTATACTTAGTAACCTTGTAGGTTTATTGTTGTTCAGTTTATCTAACTGATTTGTTTAGCTAGACTGATTCGTGTATTTTATACTCGGGTCAGACCGAGACGTTTCAGGTTAGGTACATTTGGATTTATCCTATTTTGCTTCCACAGGGACTACTCCACTAGCTTCTTTTTGTCATAGCTTTTTGTGTAGTCCTATTATGTTGTAACTCTGATATTCATTCTTGTGAACTCGTATGTATATTGTGGTCTGCTATACCACTTGACTTGTATTATTTTGTATACTCTGTTATGTATCAATATATGTGTATATGATGATCTGTTGTTCTGTGATGTATATTACATTTGAATTGTTATATTCTGTTCTGATAGATCCAACCACCTATGGTTTTGTTTTAAATATTCATTGGGTATGTCGACCTGCTTGGTATGACGCTTGTCGATGTATTCAATAGATAATTAGGGCAGGCTATAGATGGTCGCTCCCAACCAGCCTTATCCTCCGTGTTAGCAGATGGTATTATCTATTAATACTCTTTGCTAGCGTGGGTATAGAGGTGGGGCGTCACACATGACCTTCAAGTGGACCAAACACCACAAATTTGCACAAAACTCCTTGAAACATTGCCTAGACCATATATGCTTCACCTACCCTTCATCTATCACTTTGGCCACCCCCTTAGCCACCACCTTCAGCTGCTACACCATATTTAGCCACAGCTCCACCTCTATCCACATCAAAAAACCCCTATGGCCTAGCCCCACTTACCCATAGCCGAGCCACATGTTGACCAAACTTGCCTATATTGCTTTATTCTTATGTATTCTTCGTGTTGTTGCACTCCACTACACCTTCATCTCCACTTGTTGCCTTGATATATGATGTTAAACCTGACCTATATGATGCCAAACCTATGCTTAACACACATCATGGCTGAGCAAATGAATCCCTTGGTCGAGCTTTTGAATGGTTGTAGCAAGGTCAAGTTATCTTGTCTTTGTTGCTTTGTATTTCAACTTGTTTCGATATTGTTTTGTGTTATATATTTATTATATATTGTTTGTTTTATTGGTTGTTTACAAGATCATATCTTGGCCCTCTCTCTTTTGATTCAAAGTCGTGCCAAATCGTGCTTGTCGTGCCCTTGGAATCTTGCTTGTGTGTTGTTTTGGTTTCTAGCTTCGTAAAAGGTGATTCTTTCTCGCTCTAACATTTCTACTTATGTAATAGTGAATTGATGACAAGTGTTTAGTAAATAAAAAATGTTATGCAAGTTGATGATGATGATATGATATGCTATGCCATGTTATTACCATGTTAACTCTGTTAATTATCACCTGACATATGATATATGATATATTGACATTATTTATATTGTTTTATACATATGTTCACATTGCAAGTTCCCTGTTAGAATAGAATCACTATGGGTTGAAATGATACATACCCAAACGGACATTAGAATCGGGAAAAATCATTATGGGATGAAATGATAGGCCTGAGCGATTTTTATTTATTTTTATTTAGTAGGGATTGCGGGTTTGAAATGATAAAACCCGGGTTTTTTTTTTAAATTGCGGATTGAAATGATACATATCCGTATCACTTGACCTAGGTTAGAAAATTATATGCTAACCCCGTGGTATATTTTTAAATGATTTTTATTACGTTATATATTTTTAAAAGTATGAAATTTGATTTAAAAATATATATATTTCATGGTTTTTAGAAAGTTAAATATTAAGTCTTGAAATCGTGAATTTAAGTATGTAAATTTGAAGTAAATGTGATTTTGACTTTAAATTATATTTTTAAATCTAAGTAAATAATGGAAATTTAATTTAAAGTTTTGAAATGATATTTGAAATAAGATGTTAAGTTTTATTTAAGTTATAAGTTAATAAACAGTAAATTTTGACTTAACGAATGAATTGAGTTTTTAAAATTTGATATTCAATTATAAAATTTTATTATGATAAATCATATGTTAAATTGATTTAAATGTGAAAGTTTAGAAGCCTAAAAATATGATTTATAAGTTTAAAATTTGTTAAAATTAAGTTTAATTGTTTTTGAAAAGTTATAATTAAATCTGAAATTTTATTAATAGCATTTCTAAAATGCTGTTGTTTTGAATTTAACTATGTTTGAAATAACTAAATATCTATTACGGCATTTTATAAATGCCTTTGTTCCTGAACTAAACTATGTTGAAAACTATAAGCTACGATGGCACTTTATAAATGTTGTCGTTGCTATAATTTGTCAATGTTTTGAAATATTATAGATTTTAACACTATTTGAGTTATATTTTTAAGTGTTAAATGAGTTAACTTTTGGAAATTGATTATTTGTGAAATATAAGGAGTTTTGAATACAATCTTATATTTAAATTTGAATTTTTAAGGAATTTAAATAGAATTTGAATTTAAATAATGTTTACTTTGTTATGTGTTAAATAAAATGAAATGTAATGAGATAAATGAATTTTTGAATGGTATTTTGAAATGTATTTGGTAATGATATTTGAAATAATACGTGAATGACTTATTTGATTTAAAAATGAAATTTAAATTTGAATATTTGAATTTGAATTCAAATAATGATTTGATAATGAGGTTTTGAAAGGATATGATATTTTGATGATTGAAATGGTTTGGAAATGATTTAATCTTTGTTTTGATAAAGAATGTGAATTTGAAATGATGTTTAATTTTTATATTTGAATAGTTGAGTTTATATTAGTATGAAAGGATATTTGGTTTACTTGTAATTTGAGTTTATTTAAATAATTTTGGATTTATGAAATGAATATTTCAAAACTACGTAAAAATGAAGTTAAATCAGAGTTATGTGAAATTATAAAATTTAGTTTTGAAATATGGATATTAAAGATTTGAAATATACTAAAAATTGAATAGTTTATTTTGTGGATCAAATCTATATTTTAAATTGATATGATTTGAAATGTTTTGTAAGGAAACTGAATTGAATTGATGGTTTGAATTGAATTAATTTGGAAATTTTAAATTTGGGTTTAATTGAATAAATTTGTAAACTGTAAATGTATGATTTAGAAATGTTATGATTTTCAAAGTGTAATGATTTCAAGTATTTTTCTTTCGAAAGAGTTATACTTTGATAATATTATGATTTTTGAAAGGTGAATGTATGTTTGAAATGGAAAGTATAAACTATTTTGAAAGGAATATAGTTTTGAAATGGAATGATTTAATTGTTGAAGTATAAGCTATTTTGAACTGACCACGGCGTTATAATAACGTTTGGTTGTTAAAGAGACCGGGACCGGAAATTGTCATACTCTCTTCCAACTCTGGAAACCGCTTTAACAACCGTGTACGCGGTGGAGATTCCAGAATGAAGTAGGATGGTGGCGACATCCTTGAGGTATATTACGTGGACCCAACTTCCGTCAGTTGGCATAAGGTGGCTAAAATAGGAGCGATCTTAGGCCAAAAGGGGTAGCTCCTCTAGTCGGATGCACTTCGTCGATACCATACTCTTGCTTGTGGTTGATTTGATGGCCATCCTCTGATTTTCATTTGGGAATGTGTTCCAAGGTGGGCGTATGTGGCTGCTACATTACCACCAGCCCGTGTGCGTAATATGTATATCTACCCTGGCATTGCCTCGTGTGCCGTGTCACCTACCATAGCGAGCCTTACTACGAGTTTCTATTTGTGTCGTACCTATGGAATATCTTCTCATAGTCTCCTGATCAGGAGATATGCAGGTAATGTATAGATTACTGGCATTAATACGTGTTAAGGGCTATATGGGTAACCCTTTAACGCTATTTTAAAGTAAGTTTATTTTATTGTAGACACTATTATAATAGCGCAATATTACTACATAGTAAGTAATTTAACGGATCCTTAAAGGATGTGTAACGACCCAGAATTTTAGGCAATATCAATTTAATAATCTGTATTAATAATTAAATTGGTTTGATAATTTTTCTTTATAATTTTAATTTAAATTGATAAATTTAATCTTTTAAAAGTTAATAAATATTTAACCTGGTAATTTTGATCAATATTTTTCTAACAATTGAAAATGGATAAGATTTATCTTTCAAAGCTAATAAAATTTTATTCTATTTATAATACACACACACACACACACACATATATATATATATATATTTGATATATATTGTGAATAGAAAGATCTTTTGTTTTAAATTAAAGATGAATTTTCAAATTGTAATATATATGTATGTATATGTTATAAATTGGCATTGTTTTGAAATTTAATTTAATCTGTTGATAATTTATATATGTATGAATGAATTGTAATTTAAAGCTTTGTTTTATAATTAATATTTTTCAAAAGATAATTTAAAGATTAATTCAATTTGTTTGCAAAAATATAAGATAATTATTTATTTTAAAATATGATGGTTAAAAGGGATTTAATCAAAAATTTATTTTTGTTTTCTTTTAAAGTGATTAAATTAAAATGGTTATAAATGTTTTAGATTTTTAAATTACATATATAAGAAATTATTTGTATTATAATTAGCTTTAGAATATTTTCTTTAAAAACATATACAGAGTATTTATTAATAAAGTAAAGTAAATAAGTAAGCTTATATTATCTTTTAAATTAAATAACAATTTATTAAAAATGCAAAGACATGTGTAAACATGTTAATTATCCTAATAACACTTGTAAGCTAAAGAAATTTGCATTTGACATTTGTTCAATTTGTTAACAAGTGGCTTCATTTCCAATTATTTGAAAATTTAAACATATAAGAGAAAATTTGTTTTCTCTTTCATTTTTCCAAACTTTCTTTCTTCATCTCAAATTATTTTTCTTCCTTGTTTCAAATAAACTCAAAACAACAAATTTTCTCAAAAACCTGAAATTAAAAGCAAATCTGAAGCAAAAGGTAAAATCTGCAAAATTAAGTAAAATCAAATCTGCAATTCCAACCTGCAACCTTCAAACCTGCAAATTTACAACCTGCATTTCAAATGGGATAAAGATCAACATCAACATCAGTTTCAACAACATTTTAAATCAAAAATTTGAGGCATGCAAGGGATTTTCATCAGCAAAGCAGCTTTCTCAAATTTAAAAATATACATGCCTGGAACAAGTTGTTCACTGCATATTAAATTGGTGAGTAAATATTTTTTTTAAAAACAGATTAATCGTGTTAACTTAAGTGCATGTGATGATTAGTGAATTAATCTTGATGTGGCATGAAAATCTATAGTATTCATATTATTGAATTCATAGATAAGTATTTATTTGTTAAATAAGTCTGTAAATTTGATGAAAACTCTGTTTTCTGTTTTTTGAAGAATAGATTTCACTTCAAAAATCCAAATCTCCCAATTACATCTTTATTGGACTTTGATGATTGAATGGAAGTTGTAAGTTAATGTTTGATAGAAATTTTAAAAATAGTTTCTGTAATTTTTGATTTACAGATAGTTTTAAAAATGAAAAAAAAACAGTAAACCACTAATGCATGTTAAAAGTAAATGAATTCAATTTATAGTTTAAATTGTATAAATGAATTCGTGTTGGAAAATCACGAATTTTAAAATTAATTTTAGAAATTTTAAGTTAATATTCGATTGGAAATTGTAAGTTGAACGGTTTCGGCTATTTGATGAATGGTCGTCAATCAACTCAATAATTTATTTGATATCTTGGGCGAAGCGTGCTTTTGGATCAAGGAGGAGCGGAAAAATGCTATTGATTTTTTCCTATGGCCGATTGTTCAGATTAGAGTGAACTAGGGTTTTTTCTTGCTTTTGTTTCGGTTGGGTGTAGGGGGATTCGTGGCTTGGTAAATGGACCGGAGTGTGTCGTGAGATGTGAGAATTGTTTGGCGAAGCGTGGCGTTTCAATGGTGGCGTCGGCGAGGTTCATCGGCGTCAGGTTCGTCGGCCCATGGGTGTGTTTGGGTTATGGCAGGTGTAGTTTTTCGTGCTTTAGGGTCAAATTTCATTTTAGTGATGGATTGTTGGATCTGGGTTGAGGAACGAATTGTCGAGGTCGCGTGTGATGGTTGTTGATGGTCGCGACGACCATCACTGGCCGGAGGCAGTGGTGTACGTGCAACGTGCTTGTTTATGGGTGCATTGGAATATTGGTTAGGGAAGACGAGTTTCTTCTCGGGATTTAGTTCGTGCAGGGGAAAGGTTCGGCTCGAAGTTGTTTGTAACATCCCATTTTTAAGCCATTGAATTTGAGCATTTAATTCGTTTTAAATGTTTAATGTGGATTCTTAATTGATTTTGAAATGAATGGATTCGGGTTCAATCAGTGAAATAAGCTATAATTTTTAATTTTAGTAATTTAGGTTGAATTTGAATAATGGGAGAATAATAATTTAAATATTCAGAATTGAAATAAAAGTAAATCTGGATGTAAATAGTGATAAAGATGGTTTTAAAAATTCATTTTGAGTTATTTGAGTGTAAATAGCGTGGTGGGAATTTTAGAAGAATTTTAAAGTTGATAAATTAATATTTGGGGATTTTATATTATTTAATAATAGAATTTAATAATAAAATATTGTCATTAATCAGATTTTAGTCCGAAATGAGCCAAAATGATTTTTAATGTGAATATAAATTTTATACGAGTTTTAATAAAGTTAATAAAGTTTTAAAAGCGAAATTTTAAGCGTTTTCGTCAATTTTGAAAATCGCTCGATTTAATAGACGAGTTAAAATAGCCTTCCGGGGCACAGTCTCAAAATTCGACGAAACCAGTTTCATTGGATCCGTAATAGTTAGTTATTATCGGATTTTAATTTTTGTAGCAATCGGAGTTGTCGTTCGACCCCGGCAGCTCGAAACGCATCAAAATCGTTTTAATCGATTTAATTTGAAATTGATCATTTAATTCCGTAACTCGCACATACGACCGAATTAGATTACGAAACCTGTTCCATTGTGTCCGGAACGCGGAAAAACCCTAGAAACGCCTGTTGGTACATGTAATTTGGAGGTCGTTTGCATAAATTGTTAAATTGAGAATTTTATTAATTAAAATAATATTAAATAATATAATGTATACATAATTGTTACTAAACCCTAGCTTTTATCTTCGGCCGCGGCTAGAGGTTTCTCCAATGGCCGAAAACGAATGAATTTTCTCCCTCAATATCTCTCTAGCCATCGATTTTCCTTGAAAATCACCAACTGCAAAGTCGAAGCGCTCGTCAAGAGCTTCAGATCCAACGGTGGATTTTGAGCGTCATCATCATATGGAACCAGAAAATGGGTCGAGGTCGCCGTCGTTCATTCGCGTTTCATATGAGCATGATGTGGCCGAGTTCGCCCGTGTTTTGGCCTAAGGGGGAGCAAGCCGTGGGCTTCATAGTGGAGTTGTTCGATCACGTTCAAGTCGAGCGAGGAGGAAGCGATTTGAAACCCTAAATCTCGACTTTGGGTTCGTGTAGCCTGGAATGTGCGTATTGGAAGAAGACGTAAAGGGTGCGGCCGTGATTGCTTCTTAGGGGATGTGTGGCCAGATCTTTTGGGTTGGTAATTGATAATAAAAGAAAGGTTAATTGTTCACATAAATTTTAGTTCGAACTTTAAAAATTAATATCTTGTCCGTACGATATCAGATTTTGATAAAATTCACGGCACCGGAATTGCAGAAAAGAGTTTTACGTGATGGTGCAGATCCGGAGTCATTTCGGACAAGTAGAAATTTGGGTTAAATCGAACGTTGTTCGGTTTAATTTAAATTTCGAACGCTCGCCGAAACTCAAGGTGAGTTAATCTCACTCACATCTGGAATGTTAGCTGATTTAAATAGTTAATATTTAAATATCTGTGTGATTGGTTGAAATGTTTATTTATACCAGCCTAGATTGATATATTTATGGTGTTGTGCTAATATTTGTGGATGCAGGAAAAACGGGTTGGAGGGATCCAACTGGATTCCTCACAATGTAATAATTATTTTTATAATTGATGAGGATGCCTGTTATATATTGTGATTGATAAATTTGGGATTAAATTGTATTGTGAAATTGTGGGATAAACTATAAGCCCAGAATGTTAAATTAGAAAGAAATTCGGAGTTTTAATTATAAAGAAATTAAATTGGGTTTTAAAAGGAATTAAGAAAATAATAAATAAGGAATATAAAAATTAGAATCTGCTTGGATGGAAAACTGAAAAAAAATTGTATTGGAGTATTGCAGGGTAAATTATAAATCCATAATTAATTATAAAGGGATAAATTGAATTTTAGAGAAATAAAAGATATTGTTAAATAATGAATTTAAAGGAATTAAAATTTGAAATCTATTTGGAATGAAAATTGAAATTTGGTAAATCTGGAATGATAAACAAAGAGAAGCGTTATCAGTTGATAAATGGGAAAGTAAATTTATGTTATTAAACTTAAACCTGAATCTAAATAAATTGACAGAATTTATAAGAAAGATTTTTGGGATATTTGAGTAGGAATGAGTTTCCCTGGGAAACACCAAGGTTGAGTTTAAACAGATTTTATTAAAATTGAATTTAAGTTAAAACTTGTTATAGATGAGTGTTTGGAAAATTATTGTTTTAAAAGCTAATTAATAAGGTAACAATAGTGGTTATTTTCGATTATATTAGTAATTAATTTTATAAATGATTGTTTTAAAAAGGCTAGTTTTGACCTAAATTATTTGAATTAGTATTAAGCCTTTTACAACTCTATTTTTTTAAATTTAGTTTAGCTAAAACCTTATTTTTAAAACAAGTTATATCTTATAAAATAGTTTTACTTTAAATATTTTGAAATTATATTTTGAGTAAATAACTAGAAGTAAATTTCCATATTTTTAAGTATATTTCAGTACAAAATATTTTAACTGTTTTAAATTTAAATTGTTTTGAACTTGGTGATTTCCAATGGGAATATATGTTAAAGGATTTACCTTGTAAGGAAGAATTTTGGGAAATTGTTTTCAAATAAGTTTTGAAACTTTGGAAATATATCTTGTAAAGATATTGAGGCAAATAAATAATGTGGGAATTATTTATTGTGTGATGGATGCTTATGGATGTTTATGAATATAAATTGATAGTTAAATCACCGACTATCAATATTGGACAATGTGTTTATCGTTTCGAAGAGACCGTGATCAGATTTGCTACATTCAGCGTGATAAGGGGTTCTCGCTTTGCATTAGGCGGCGAACGGGAGACTCTTACCCCTACATGCCCCCGGGGATAGTATAAAGTCTTGCGGGGTTGGTTGCGACTCGAGAGGGTGGCCATAAAAGCAAATTCGAGGTATCACTGTGAGCCACAGCGGGGCTGGGATGGTTGAAAAGCCTACCGGTTGTGAGCCGTTGTTGATGGTTGAAAAGCCTAGGTTGTTACACTTGGTATCAGAGCTTAGGTTGGCGACAACCTAGGCTTTGGTGGGGAAATTACTCATTAAACAGAGTTAATAGTGCTCTATAATGAGTTGAGCGTATTAATAGATATGAGAGCGTACTTGCTAGTGAATATAAAATTGTTTTTATACTGTGTTGACTTATCGGTTGAGTGTTTATGAATTCTGGTCGGTACGGGAAGTACAACCGTATCGATAGGGGTTTCTAAACTCTCGAACAAGATAAACTGACATAGTATTGTGTTTAAAGGGGGTAAATGAAATAATTTTATCCAAAATTATATTTTGATATAAAACAAATAATTTTCTAAAACTATTATATATATATATATATATATATTTGGTTGATTGGGTGTTAATACAATAAGTAAATAAGAATCTAAAAGTTAATCTAAAATGTGAAATGGATATAACCAAATAAATTCCATAAGTATAAAGTATACAAAAGAGGATAACTAAAATTTAAATTAAACCGGAATTTGAATCACGGAAATTTTGGAAAGGATTTTAAATGCATTAAAAATAAGGGTTTGGGAAATTTAAGATCTTGGAAATGTTTGGTAATATTTTTTTCCAAGTGTTTGGAAGGTAATAATGGGATATTGTTTTGGGAAATATTTTTGAATGGAAACTGTTTTGAAATGAATTTAGGAGAGTAAGAAAGCATTGAACTCACTTCAGTCGATGGAAAATAATCCTGTTGATGCTGGCCACATCATTAGAATTCATTTTCGAGTTTCTAAAGTGATGGATTGTTTCCCTAATATTTGGTTATGGTTTTGTTTGGACTAGTTGGGTATAACAGTTGTTTTGGACATTCCAAAAATGGGGAAATTTGTTTTGGTATGAACAAATTGTTTTGGAAAAATCTGGAGATTTGATTGATATATCAAATAGGTATATATTTGATATATTTCAAAATGGTTTTGAAACAAATCCGGGTAAATTGAATTCTGGTGATTCTGTTTAGAATAAAAATGTGGAAGTTAAAATGAATCAACTATTGAACTCATTAAGTGAAGTAGATATTAATAAGAAGGAAGAAATGAAAATTTTAATCTTGGAATTAAAAATTTAACTTGAGTAATTGGAAGTGAATAAAATATATTGAAGTAAGTAGAAAATTTGAATATAACTTGGATAAGTTAAATAAATTGGACTTAGAATTAAATTGATTTGGGTGAAATTAAAATGTAAGTAGGCTTTGAAACTGTGGGTCATTATGAAATGGATTGTACCCATAGGTTATTAAGTTGTATACTTATAATTTGAGATTGAGGATTTAATATTGTGTAAGAAGGTAAATGGAAGAAATTTGTATCCTTAAGAATTCAGTGATACACATATATATAATTTGAAAATTGTGATAATATGCTGTAAATGGATTCAAATGAGCAATATGAGCTTTAAAATAAATAAGTTGGTGAACTTATATAAATAAGAATGAAATTATAATCACAATTGGGAAATAGTTGAATGGTATGGCGAGTCCAAACTTAATCTCAAATGAAATGTAAATTGAGATAAGGTAAAGTGAGATATAAAGGAAATGAATGAACTTAAATTAATAAACAAGTTTTGAACTTGTATATGGAGAATTAAAGTTGAGAATTTGAAATTGAATTAAATCTAAATGAATTAAAATTAGATTGAATTGGATTTAACTTCAATCGAATGGAATTGAGATAGAATTGGATTTAATTAAAAACAAGATTCAATTGTGTTGTGAATAAATATGGATGGAATTAAATCCTTATTTAAGATAGTAAGGGAAAATGAAATGAATTCAAGATGGCTAAATAAATTTAGTTAAAACTTGAATCTAAATTTGGAAAGACTTGAATTGAAAGAAATCTAATTTGCTGAAGGGATATTGTATGAATAAAAGTTTGACTCAACTAAATTCAAAGGGATTATTTGAGAATGAATTTAGCATAAGCTGAATTAAATAAAGAGAAGCTTGAAGATGAATTTAGTATAAGCTAAGTTAAACAAAAATAGTTCGGGAACGGGTATAGTTTTGGAAGCTTGTTAATAATTGAAGGGTAAATGGAACCTAGTTCTTGTTTAGAACATTTGAAATTGGTCGTATTGTAAATAAGTTCAGTATGAATTGAGGAAGTGAATTAGAACCTAATATGGATTAGGTTAGAGACTAATTGAATTACAATTAAATGGAATTTGTTTATTGTAATGAATAGAATTTTGATAATTGAGCAAAATTTGGAAAGTAAATAGAAATCCAACTGTAGCATGGGATTTAAATTGGTGGTAACAAATAATGAAGTGTGAATGAAAAATGGAATTAAATTATAATAATGATGGTTTGAATTGTAAATAAATTCAAATGAGTGAACTAATTTAAAGTGGTTTCTTTGCTAATAAAATAAGTCTAAAATGGATTTAATAAATAGGCAAAGTGCATTAAAGTTTGTTAATGAATTGGAATTTGATTTGGATGAGAATCAAATGAAAATAAAATTTGATTTATAAGAAGATAATGGAGATATTGTAAAGAAATCTTAAGCCAATTTAAATAATTGTGGTTAAGCTGAATGTTTAAGCTAGTGGGATTAAAATTTGTAAATGGTTTGATTTGGTAAGAATCAATTAAAATGGAAACAAATTGAGATATTATGGAATTGAAATCATTTAAGAAAGATGAGGAGATGGTTATTCTTTTTTTAAGCCTATGAAATAGCTTTAAATGAAATTTGTTTGGACAATAAAATTTTGAATGCAAGCAAATGACTTTTAAGATAGTTATTGTGATGAAGAAAGAATATATGAGTTGTAAATAAGAATGGAATGACTTATATAACTATGAAAAAAATATATAATAATAGTAATAATAATGATAATAATATAATAAACATAAACTTACAATGATTAATAAATTTGGAAAGTGAGAATAAGGATTGATTTAATAATTGAAATGGAATAAGAATACTTGGATTGTGAACCATGCAGAATTTGATAAATTAATATGAATCTAAGCGGAAATTAATTTTAAAACTATTATAAGCTTAAGTAATGGGTTATTCCATGAATAACCTGCAAATTTGCATTGTAAATTTGTCGAATTGTGGTAAATGGAGATAAATAGTTTAAAGTAAATAAATAATTGGTTTTTGAATTCATTGGAATGGATTGAAATGTTATTAAGTGATTTTGCATATGAATGGAAATGGATCATGAAAGAAATGCATATGTTTCTAGTTTAAAATAGAATTTGATTGTAAATCAAATTGGGAATGTAAGTTAAAATAAAGAAATGTAATTAAGGCATATGGTAAACTTGAACGTAAATCATTTAAGTGAAGTAAAATAAAGTTTGGTTGAATGAAAGTAGAATGGGCTAAAATCTTGATTAATGGATTTGAGTATAAATGTAAGTGAATCATAATAGAATTGCAAATGTTGCAAATTGAAATAAAACTTGCTGGGTGAATCAATTCCAAAATTGGGTAAAGTATGAATTGGAATAGCCGAATTTGTATGTAAATCATTTGTGTGAAATAAAATGGAATCTAGTATTCGAAAAGGAACTTGTGCATGATATAAAATATGATTTACTTATGGAATCATGCAAAATTGTTGATTGGATTATGAAATGGTTATGTTTGGATTACATTTATATTGGAAATTTTGTAAAGTGTTCATATCTTTGAAAACTAATGAGTTTGTTGAGTAAGTACAGGTACGGGAGGAGTTCGAGAGAGTTGGAGCGCGTATATGCTAAAATATTAGCCGATCGCTATTAAAATTTGCTAAAAAGGTACGCCTACGCAAATATAATTGGGAAATGATATATTTTGTGATATATTTAGGTTTCCGACCGTGTGGGTCGATGTATATATATTTGTCTGTATTGCGATATCGCGAAAGCTCCTCCGTGCAGGGGAGACTCTGCCAAAATTTTCCGAAAATTTTGGGAGTTAGAATTTTTTTGGGAATTTTGAAAATTTGTAATTAACTTGGAAAGTTATAAGTTAAAAGTTAAAAACTTAGAGTAAATGAAGCAAATGAGTTTTATAAGCTTTTAACTAAGCAAATTGGGTAAGTAAATGGGTTGAAGGGTAGTTTCTACCTTAGCAAATTTCGGGGACGAAATTTTTATAAGGGGGGAGGAATGTAACATCCCGTATTTTTAAGCCATTGAATTTGAACATTTAATTCATTTTAAATGTTTAATGTGGATTCTTAATTGATTTTGAAATGAATGGATTCGGGTTCAATCAGTGAAATAAGCTATAATTTTTAATTTTAGTAATTCAGGTTGAATTTGAATAATGGGAGAATAATAATTTAAATATTCAGAATTGAAATAAAAGTAAATCTAGATGTAAATAGTGATAAAGATTGTTTTAAAAATTCATTTTGAGTTATTTGATTGTAAATGGCGTGGTGGGAATTTTAGAAGAATTTTAAAGTTGATAAATTAATATTTGGGGAATTTATATTAATTTAATAATAGAATTTAATAATAAAATATTGCCATTAATCATATTTTAGTCCGGAATGAGCCAAAATGATTTTTAATGTGAATATAAATTTTATACGAGTTTTAATAAAGTTAATAAAGTTTTAAAACCGAAATTTTAAGCGTTTTCGTCAATTTTGAAAATCGCTCGATTTAATAGACGAGTTCAAATAGCCTTCCGAGGTACAGTGTCGGAATTCGACGAAACAAGTTTCATTGGATCCGTAATAGTTAGTTATTATCATATTTCAATTTTCGTAGCAATCGGAGTTGTCGTTTGACCCCGGCAGCTCGAAACGCATCGAAATCGTTTTAATCGATTTAATTTGAAATTGATCGTTTAATTCCGTAACTCGCACATATGACCGAATAAGCTTACGAAACCTGTTCCATTGTGTCCGGAACGCGGAAAAACCCTAGAAACGCCTGTTGGTACGTGTAATTTGGAGGTCGTTTGCATAAATTATTAAATTGAGAATTTTATTAATTAAAATAATATTAAATAATATAATATATACATAATTGTTACTAAACCATATCTTTTATCTTCGGCCGCCGCTAGAGGTTTCTCCAATGGCCGAAAACGAATGAATTTTCTCCCTCAATATCTCTCTAGCCATCGATTTTCTTTGAAAATCACCAACTGCAAAGTCGAAGCGCTCGTCAGGAGCTTCAGATCCAACGGTGGATTTTGAGCGTCATCATCATATGGAACTAGAAAATGGGTCAAGGTCGCCGCCGTTCATTCGTGTTTCACATGAGTATGATGTGGCCGAGTTCGCCCGTGTTTTGGCCGAAGGGGGAGCAAGCCGTGGGCTTCATGGTGGAGTTGTTCGATCACGTTCAAGTCGAGCGAGGAGGAAGCGATTTGAAACCCTAAATCTCGACTTTGGGTTCGTGTAGCCTTGTGACGCCCCACCTCTATGCTCGCAATAAAAAAGAGTATTAAAAGAAATACTGTTTGTTATCACAAAGAATAAGGCTGGATAGGAGCGGCCATCCGTAGTTAGGCCTTACACTAGTATTAGTTATCTCGATAGGAGTGGCATATATTTTTATTTTTCATCTTATATTTATTTACTCCCATCGACATACCCAATTCTAGTATAAAACGAACTACGATGGTTCATAATAGTTTAGGACAATAGATATAATAATAACACAGATAATATAAATGCGGAACACAGATTAAACAAAAAGTCTCATATATATAATAACTGATGTCAGTTGTAATACATTTGACACAATACATTTGACACAATACATATGATACAACTACCACAGTCGACTCTGGAAGTTATATATACAAGTACATTATCAACTAATATACATGAATACATATCATCCTATACTATGACACGACAACTCCAAAAGATGTGAAAAGTCATCATAGCTCTAGTAACAATCCAATCAAGATATCTACAACCTGAAATAAACTCGGGTCTGACCCGAGTATTATATTCAAAAGAAAATAATACACGGGTCAGTCTAATTCAAACTCAGTTATTAGTGCACAGAAGCAATAATAATTAAATATGAATAGACGACTGTCACAGTAAATTCCGTCTATCCGACCCTTCTAGAAGAGAATCGGATAACGGTAAATATAACACGTGCTAGTGTTAAACAACAAATCAGCAGATTCAAAATATCAACAAAGGTGAATGAAAAGAATATCAATGAAGATATATTAAAAAGGTTCTCAATGAAGATAAGTGAGAGGATTAGCAATGAAGATTATTTAGAAAATAGCAGAATTGCCTAAACGGCAATTAACAACAAAAATCTAATTATTAAATAAATAATTAGAAACTCATAATCTAATTTTCTAAAAGAAAGTTAGACAACAATAGAATGATCAAATGAAACTAAATCAATTTAAACAATTGAAATATCACTTAAAAACATCAATTCTAATTGGCTGCAGTACACGCTAACGTGTACTGCCTTGCCAATACGACATATGAAATACGCAAAAGATCAATGGATCAAAAGTAATTGAAATAACAATAAAAGCAATACCGTGTGGCTGCAGTTCACGCTTGCGTGCACTACCTTGCCACTACAGTGATGATGTACCCAATGAATACCGTGTGGCTGCAGTTCACGCTTGCGTGCACTGCCTTGCCACTACAGTGATGATGTACCCAATGAATATCGTGTGGCTGCAGTTCAAAATTGCAACAGACAGAGATAAGTGCAAACAACACCTACCAATGAAACAACAATGGGACATATATATGTAGGCATATAAATGATGCACTACAAACTATTACAATGAACCAGCAGTATGAAAAGGGCAGTGGGCAGGACAAGTGCAAGTATCATACTCGAGAACAAAGTCAACATAATATGCAGACTGCAAACTCGACTAACAAGTTCAGGCTTCAAAACATCAGACTCAAGCACCAAGGCCATAGTACAACTCAAATGCAAATTGCAAATACATGGGGGATATGACACTATATCATAGCGAAGATCAACATGAAATGAAGTTTGTGTCAAAAGGTCAGAAGCAATGCAACAGTGACTCAGAGCATAAACAGGAATGCAGCAGTGATGGATCCAAATGGAAAGTGCAACAACTTCAACAATGAAATGGTTTTGAATAACCATAAATGAATACTGCAACATGTACATGAAGACAACAACTATCTATAGGTTCCAGTTGTAGTCAAATGGAACTCAAGCAAAATACAACATGAATGTACAGATTCAAGTTGAATCGAAAGACAAACTAATCCAGACAGCAATGCATGCAACAGAGACTCAGGCATGTATCCAGACATCAACATGAACGCAATAATAAATTCAGTGAAGCCCAAGTATACAATATGACAATGCAAACATGAAGTGAATGCAACTACAGTGATCATATAGTATGCAAGAAGTATGCAACCTATGGCATGAACCCACAGTGCATCAGGTCAATGAGGTTTTAACTCAAAACAGGGAGCTACAGACCAAACTCAGAAATGCAGTGAATCACAAGTGACGTGAAGCGATGAATCAAGTGTAAGTCAGATAACCATATAAATGCAAACTGTCCCAAAATAAATGAACATCACGCAACAAGTCAAGTGACGATGCCATAGGACTGCAGCCAAGCAAGGTCGCAAGTGCTACAGGAACAGTAAACCCAAATGGCCATAGCCACAACTAAGGAGATGAACACGGTCAAACAGTGTCAAAGTCGAAGTTAAACAAGCAAGACAGCATAAAAGCAAATACCCAAATCGATTCTCATCTCGCATCAAATCTCGAACGCAAAAATATGATAAGAGATATAGCAGTGGCAAAATAAACCAAAAATCCAAATTGTGTTTGCAAAGCAAAAGGGCAGAGACCAAAATGTTAACACAAAATCACATATATATATAAAATCAAGTATCTGAAGTCACTACGAAGCAAACCGTGGTGATCACAAGATACAACAGTGTAGTGATACCCAGAAAACACGAAATCATCAACCTCAAAACACAAAATCAACTAAGCATCAGTGAATCACCCGAAGATAGCAAGTTCGAGCAAATAAAGTCAAGTAGCATAGTAAATCGATGTCCAAAACCAAACGAACAAAAAAAAACACCGAAAATCACAGATGTCGAAAGCAAGTAGAAGAAGATGTGAGTGAGAACGTTCACTCACCTTTGTTCGAAGAACCTCCAAGATCGCGCAGTTCAAATCGAAGCAGAGGCGACTCAATCAAGTGGTCGAAGCAAGCAACACGAAGACGAACAATCGACAAATCGACATGCAACTATCCATGAATCGATCGACCAAGGCGCGGCTTTAAAATGATCATGAAGCCCTAATCACTGAAGGTCAAACGGAGACGAGAACGAACGAGCGCCACCAATCATCTACGATCTTTATGCCCTAGCTTTGCAGGGACGAACGAACGAGAGAGAGAGTGGCCGCCATTTTTAATCTTCGTTTGATATTTTTTTTTAGGTTTAGGGTTGAGCACGAATGAAAATGAGAAAATGAATAAGGGGAAACGGGTATACACGAAACCCTAAGGCATCAGAAGTAATTGGGCCAAGTTATTTTTAAAGCTCACATAAAATTCTTAAACAAAATTTATGAGAAGAATTTGAATTCAAATTTAAAAAAATTCAATTGGTAATTAGCGAAAATATTAATCGTTTAATTGTCGATTATAAACAGACGCGAGATACCGGGTTGTTACAAGCCTGGAATGTGCGTATTGGAAGAAGATGTACAGGGTGCGGCCGTGATTGCTTCTTAAGGGATGTGTGGCCAGATCTTTTGGGTTGGTAATTGATAATAAAAGAAAGGTTAATTGTTCACATAAATTTTAGTTCGAACTTTAAAAATTAATATCTTGTCCATACGATATCAGATTTCGATAAAATTCACGTCGCCGGAATTGCAGAAAAGAGTTTTACTTGATGGTCCAGATCCGGAGTCATTTCGGACAAGTAGAAATTTGGTTAAATCGAACGTTGTTCGGTTTAATTTAAATTTCGAACGCTCGCCGAAACTCAAGGTGAGTTAATCTCACTCACATCTGGAATATTAGCTGATTTAAATAGTTAATATTTAAATATCTGTGTGATTGGTTGAAATGTTTATTTATATCAGCCTGGATTGATATATTTATAGTGTTGTGCAAATATTTGTGGATGCAGGAAAAACAGGTTGGAGGGATCCAACTAGATTCCTCACAATGTAATAATTATTTTTATAATTGATGATGATGCCTGTTATATATTGTGATTGATAAATTTGGGATTAAATTGTATTGTGAAATTGTGGGATAAACTATAAGCCCAGAATGTTAAATTAGAAAGAAATTTGGAGTTTTAATTATAAAGAAATTAAATTGGGTTTTAAAAGGAATTAAGAAAATAATAAATAAGGAATATAAAAATTAGAATCTGCTTGGATGGAAAACTGAAATAAAATTATATTGGAATATTGCAGGGTAAATTATAAATCCATAACTAATTATAAAGGGATAAATTGAATTTTAGAGAAATAAAAGATATTGTTAAATAATGAATTTAAAGGAATTAAAATTTGAAATCTATTTGGAATGAAAATTGAAATTTGGTAAATCTGGAATGATAAACAAAGAGAAACGTTATCAGTTGATAAATGTGAAAGTAAATTTATGTTATTAAACTTAAACCTGAATCTAAATAAATTGACAGAATTTATAAGAAGGATTTTTGGGATATTTGAGTAGGAATGAGTTTCCCTGGGAAACACCAAGGTTGAGTTTAAACAGATTTTATTAAAAGTGAATTTAAGTTAAAACTTGTTAAAGCTGAGTGTTTGGAAAATTATTGTTTTGAAAGCTAATTAATAAGGTAACAATAGTGGTTATTTTCGATTATATTAGTAATTTATTTTATAAATGATTGTTTTAAAAAGGCTAGTTTTGACCAAAATTATTTGAAATTAGTATTAAGCCTTTTACAACTCTATTTTTTTAAATTTAGTTTAACTAAAACCTTATTTTTAAATCAAGTTATACCTTATAAAATAGTTTTACTTTAAATATTTCGAAATTATATTTTGAGTAAATAACTAGAAGTAAATTTGCATATTTTTAATTATATTTTAGTACAAAATATTTTAACTGTTTTAAATTTAAATTGTTTTGAACTTGGTGATTTCCAATGGGAATATATGGTAAAGGATTTACCTTGTAAGGAAGAATTTTGGGAAATTGTTTTCAAATGAGTTTTGAAACTTTGGAAATATATCTTGTAAAGATATTGAGGCAAATAAATAACGTGGGAATTATTTATTGTGTGAAGGATGCTTATGGATGTTTATGAATATAAATTGATAGTTAATTCACCAACTATCAATATTGGACAATGCGTTGATCGTTTCGAAGAGACCGGGATCGAGATTTATTTCTCGAAAACCACTTCGATCTGGTTTGTACGTTTCATGCGAAAAACGTGTTCGGAGTCGAAGATGGAGCAGTGAAGTGCAAGGGCTAGTCGCTACTAATCCTGAGGATATTTCCAAAATGAATGTAGAAGGAGTAGTGCCTTCGGTTCCGTTCGAACCCGGGACGGACTTGTATGGACGAATGCTTGCGAAACATCGTCAGGTGGACGATAGGCATTCTAAGTGAAAACGTTCTAAAGGTAACGCTTAGCCTCAAGCCTCATCAACCGGGAATGAATGAAAATCAGGGATATGCAGCAAGGTTTGGTGGGTCATGCTCAAGCAGGACAAGATATTTCCCTGTCTAGATGTCCCTTATATATTTCGGCTTAGTGGGTGGTTGGTCGCGCCAACCACGAGGTTTATCTTGTTCGGGAGTGTTGAGTAAGGAATGGTTCCGGCCTTGTGTTGCAGGGGATGAAGGGAGTAATCCTCGGTACGGTGATCTAGGCCCCGTACTGTGACAGGTTGTACCCCAGTGCCTAGTCATTGTTGGAAATCCATTCTCCCTACGAGCCTTGTACGAATTTTGTTTGTATTACCCACTTTTGTGGCTAGTAGCTGGAATTTAATCATGTAACAATTTCGGCTATTTTATAAGTATTTGTAAATAGACACTATTATAATATCAGAGGATTTCTATAAAAAAGTGTTTTAGCTATCGTAAGGTAAAAACCCGGCATGTTTATTTGTGGCGTGGTCTTACGAGATTCTTTTGTTTTCAAAAGGATTTTGAAACTTTAATAATCAATTTGGATGCATTATTATCAGCTGGTATTCCAGAATGACTCGGGTGTTATTTCATTATAATGCTCGGGTCAGATCGAGTATTATTTGTTCAGGACAGGATGCTATGGAGCAGGAGAGGAGTAGAGCCCGAGACGTATTATCTATACATACATATACATATACATATATATATTCCGCTGTTATGATTGTATGGTATGTCTGATTGGTGATAGTTGATGTATGAGATACTCTGATGATGCGATGTATAAAACAGTTATAGATTTCATTTTGTGTAAAGTTCTATATTTATTATTATATTTTATTCTGCTGCGACTGTGAGATTATGATATTGTTTAGTTTCTTCTTCTTCTATCTCTTCTTCTTTAACCCTAATGGTTCGTAATTCTGTGCCACTTGAGTTAATAGAGGTAGAATAGTGTTGATTCAAGGGGTACGGATTTGCGGGCTGTCACATTGTTGGTGTTGGGTTTTGCTTCGGGGGAAAATATGGGGTATTTAAGTGATTTACTCGAGTATTTTTAGGGTGATTGCTTTTTAGTTAGTACTGTAAAAATTTAAGACAAGTTACAAATGAAACTTGAGTTTGAATAAATGGAATCAAGCATTAAGTTATAAAACAAGTTTATAAAGAAAACAAAATACAAAGTTTAAACTTGTTATTTTAAAAATAAATGTGAATCAAAATTTTAAAAAGTGATAATTGAATTCATTTCAAATTTAAAAATGTTTTAAGATAATTGCTTTAGGAAGTTATTATCTTAAATAAATTTTGAATTTCAATTTAAAAGAATGTTTTGAATTTAAATATTGAATCAAAGTTTAAAGTAAATTTTAAATAATTATTTAAAAACTAAGTTTCAATTTATATTGAAAATAAATAGGTTTGAAATTAGATAATTAAAGTATTTTAAATTTCAATTTTAATTTCTAAATGCTTTATTTTCAAATAAAGTTAAAGTTATAAATTTGTAAACCAAAAAGAATAGTTTGTTTTTAAGGTTATTAAAAATTGATTTAAATTCAAATAATTTATTTACAAAGATAAATATGGTTAAATTATTTTGTTATGAACTTAGGAATACTTAATAAATATGATTTGTTAATTAAGATTAATGTTTTCTTAATTAATTAAGGATTTTGAAATATTAGAAGTTAATTAATTAATTATTTAATTAATTTTAAATAATTAGTTAATTATTTATTTAATTTTAAATAATCATTTAATTATGAATTAATTAAGTGTAATTACTTAATGAAGTAATTAATGGTTAATTATTGAATGTAATTAAGAATGGTAATAACTTATGGAAGTAATTAGTGGAAAATTACTCATAGGAGTAATTAAAGTGATTAATGGTTAATCACTAGATGTTATTAATCTAAGGATTGATTAATATAATTTTTTGAAGTTAATTAATTATAGAGTAATTAATCAATTAAATAATTAAGGATTATTTAATGATAGGATTAATTACTTGTTAAATAATTAATTTAAGAGAGTAATCATATAATGAAAAGTAATTAGAAGATAATTACTTATGTAAGTAATTAATGGTTAATTACTTAGTTAATTTTAGTTAATTAATTAATGTGATTAATTAATTAATGAATGAGATTAATTACTAAGTGTAATTAATTAAAAATGTAATTAATTAATAAAGTAATTAATTAAGGATTATTGAATAATAATTAGTTATTGAAGTAATTACAGATTAATTAATTAGATTAATTAATCAAAGGTTAATATAATTAATTAAGAAGTTAATTAATTAAGATAAGTAATTACAAGTTATTAATTACTGTTTATGATTTATTAAGATTGATTAATGAGATGTTTAATTACAAGTTAATTATTTAATTAATTTAAAGGAATTATTAATTAATAAGGATGATTAGTTAATATAATTAATATATTAATCAAGGTTGATTAATAAAAGTGATTAATTTAAGTGTGATTAATTAATTGTAATTAATTGAGGTTTAATGTAATTAATTATAGTTAATTAATAAATGGAAGAAAATGAAGGATCATTAATTATTGTAATTAATGACGGTAATTAAAGGTTAATTACTGAATATGGTTAAGGATAATTACTTGAATGTAATTAAAGTTTAATTAATCAAGGAAGATTAATTAAAGATCATTAAGAGATGATTAATTTATTTATTTGGAATAAATAAATGAAGAAGGATTTAGGCAATCCAATTGATTTAGAGTTAATCAATTTTGCTTTGGATGATTGATTAATATTGGATGAATGATATTGGGTGATTGGTTGATACTAGATGATTTGGATATTTGTGATATGTGATATGCTGCTTTGTGAGATGAATGTTTGATATGAATTATCTATTGTGATAATTTGATTCATCCATCTATTTACATCACCCTGGATATAAGTTAAATGTTTAAAACCCTTAAACAACTTGGACATTAAAATGGCGTTTGGTTTCGGTAAGACCGTGATCGGGCTTCCATATTTGGATATCCGAAAACCACATCGATTCCAATTAAACGTTAGGTCGCGAATCCAAGTGGAGCCTAGTGAAGACTCGAGGTGTAAGGACTATTCGTCAGTATAACTATGTGGGTGATTCCGTAATGAGTTTGACGAAGATAGTACTTATAAGTTCGAGATGGTGATTCAGAGTGCAAGGGCTATGGTCGTTGACTCTGAGGGTGATTCCAAAATGAGTGCAACGAGATAGTGCCTTCGGTTTCGTTCGAATCTGGAACGAACTTGTATGGATTGAATGCTTTCAGAACATCGTCAAGTGGACGATGAGCATTCTAAGATAGATGTGTTCTACAAAGGTAATCGCATCCTCAAGTCTCATCAACCGGGAATTGCTAAAACATGGGAGGTGCAGCAAGGCTAGGTGGGTAGCACACATTTCAGGTTGAGGTCATTCCTGTCTAGATGTCCCTTTATTTCGGCTTAGTGGGTTGTTGGTCGCGCCAACCACGGGGTGATCTTACTCGGGACTGTTCAGTAAGGAATGGTTACGGCTTTGTGATGCAGGGGATTGGGTGTAATCCTCGGTACTGTGATCTAGGCCATGTACTGTGACGGGCGGTACCCCGGTAGCCCTTTCATTGATGGAAACACATTCTTCCTACGAAACCCTACGGTGTATTACCCACTTTTGTGGTTAGTAGCTAGAATTTAATCATGTAACAATTTTGGCTACTTCTTATTTACTTGAAAACCCTAGACACTATTATAATATCTCTGGATTTCCTATCAAATGTTTTGGTTAGTGTAAGGTAAAAACTTTTCCATGTTTATGTTTGGAAAGTCTTACGTGATACCTTTTCTTTTCAAAGGTTTTTCTAAAGTTAAGAAATTTTAACCTGTTTACTCACACCAGACCCCTGTCTGACCCGAGTGTTTATTTTCTGTTTTATTATACTCTTGGGTACTCATATTATGCATGAGTAGTCGAGTGACTCAGGTTTGCTTGACGAATTATGGAGGAGTAATGGAGCAGGAGGCTTTCACGTGTAGATATATTATGGTTCCGCTGTGTTTGTATGATATCTATATCTTGTGATATCTTGAGTTGTATAGTTAGACAGATGTTTATAACTGTCTAATATGTGTTGAATAAGTTGTGTACTCTAATGTATTATGATACTATGTAATGTTTTATGTGGTATATTATATTTCATTCATTCCGCTGTGAGATTTTGATGTGTTATTGTGGTTCTTCTTTCTCTTTCTTTTCTCCTTTTATCCCTTTCTTTCTTAATTAGTGATGCGTCATCCTGGAGATAGGAAGACGAAATGCTACAGGTAGTATCAGAGCATTAGGTTGAGTGAATACCTAGGCTCTGGAGTGGTGTCTTTCTTGAGAGAGCGTACTTGTAATTTTTATATATAACTATATATATATATATATCTACCTGATTTGTTGGGTTATCTGTTCGGGTTTTCCAACATAAGTTTTAGAGGTAGATGGAGTAGTGGTGTGTGTGTGTATCATGACTACCACTAATGGAAGAGGTCGATATGTTTGAGGTTGGAAGTATCTATCGAGACTGTAGACCTAATACCGTCTCGAGTGAGATTTGCAGCTTGGAGTAAGGATTTCTTTGATATCCGAAGGGAATCTTTCAAAAGATTTGGAGTTTATCTTTGAAGTGTAAGTTTGGATCTGTCGAAAGTGCAGAAGTAAGTAATGGTATCTTGATAACTACATGATAAGATGCAGTATCCATTGATATTTTTGAAGATGTTCTCTTTTGAAGCAGTTTTTGAAGTAGTTGAGGAGCAGTTTTTACCTGCCGCAGGGAAGATTTGTCTGAGTAGAAGTTATCTGGATCTTTAGCTTAGAGGTTGGCTATTCTGGAATATGAGACTAAGGTCTATGAGTTGCTTCGTTTCGGCATGGTCTCATTTGTCATTCCTTAAGGAGAGCGAGATGATGATGCTTGGTTTGGAGCCCGAGTTTCTTGAGACGTTGTCTGCCATTTCGAAGGTTCGTTGTGTGGTTTGTTGATAGTTTTGGTTTTCGAGGAGACTTTGGATTAGAAGTCTTTGGCTAGCTGTGGTAGCAGTGCAATTCGATGTGTTCAGTGTGCTGACGAGGTCTTTTAGTTTTGCGGTATCACCGAGGTAGAGTTTGGAAGCAGCAGTGTGGTCGTTTCTCCGATGGTTCAGGAATCTTGGTGGTTCTTCTATCAGCAGTCCGGGCAGTTGGTGGAAGTTTTCTTGAAGTGTAAATGATGCAGTGGAGGATAATGTAGCGCCCTATGATAAGTCGCTTGAGCGACCTAGCAAGATTAAGTCACAAGCTCGTAGGTCAAACAGAACGACCTAGCGAGTTAAGTCGCTCATTTTTAGGTCGCGCCACTCCTTATGTCGGCAGCGACCTAGTGGTTAAGTCGCCTGCAAGTTATCTAAACATATGCCGCATCTTTTTGGTCGCAAGATCTTATGTCGCAAATTCCTGAAGCTATGCTATTCTTTAAGTCACTCATCATGCAGCATTCTTTAAGTCGCTCCGATTCTAATTCCCTCACTTTATACTTTGTACCGCAGTTCTTAAGCCGCATTTCCTTAAGTCGCTCAGGTCGCATTCTTCTTTAAGTCGCTTATTCCTTATGTCGCATGATGCCGCATTACCTTGAGTCGCTGAGTCCTTAAGTCACGTGGTGTTGTAATGTTAAGTCGCGTGATATTGTAACTTGTTAAGTCGTAGGTCGTGTTGTGTTGTTAAGTCGTGAATTTTTGTAACTTGTACTTTTGATAGGTCGTGAGTCGTGAGTCATGTGATGGTTGAGTCGCATGTGTGTGGTGTTGTAATCTTCTATAAATACAGGTGTGTCGTCATTGTAAAGAGAGCTGAAATTTGAATAAAATTTGTTTGTGTGTTTTTTGCCACTTTTGTTGAAGTTGAGTGTGATCTCCTTTTTCTTCCATCTTTGGATATTCGAGTGCGCTTGAATCAACTAATTCGAAGCCGATTCATGGAATCTCATGCGTGAGATCAACGTCGAAGAATCGTAGATCTTCTAACCCGGAATCGTGCGCGATCAACATTTTGAAGGTAGCTAGAATCTGGTATCTCGAGAGATCAACGGATTTGGGCATTTATCGTACTACCAGTTTTACTTGACACGAATTCATTTCGTGAGGAAGAAAGTTTGCGTCAATTTGTATCAAACATTATTAGCACGTCAATTTTGTTATCTCCGCTGCGTCAGTTTTTGGTATCAAAGCTTGAAAAGCTTGCAGAGCTAAGTTGAAGCTAAGTAAGTTTAATGCCGAGTTAAAGCTGAGCCGAGCTAAGTGTAGAACCAGGTTAGGTCGAAGCCGAGCTAGTGCAGAGCCGAGTTAAAGTAGTATTTATGTTGGATCCGAGTCTGTTGATAATCATGCCTCCAAGACGTGCTAATCGTTTTCAATGTTGAAGATGTATATAGAAGACAAGAAGCTGAACAGATGGAGCAGCGTATCAATGAAAAGTTTGATGAATATATTGGAAAGTTAGAGAAGTTAATGAGAGACATGAATCAAAGTCAAAGGAGAACTTCACTAGTTTCGCACCATAGTGGACACAAAGTTTCATCTTCAGTTTCGGAACAAAGGAGAATGTCACCACAATCTTATCGAGATAGAAGAGAATCATCAGTTTCAATGAGAAGAGAACACCATGAGCATCGAGGTGAAGAGAGAAGAACCCCACGTGGATTTGAAGATGATCCTTATCGTGATGCTAAAAGACATGATAGAAGGGTCATGCATGATCGTAGAGATGTAGATGGACGAGACCTATATCGCAATACATATGATTTTGAGGAATATGGTGATAGAGGAAGTATTCATTATCGAGATCGAGACCAAGTGCGAAATCGGTATCTTGATTCAGAGAATGATCGTAAATGGGAATCAGGTAAGAGAATGAAAATTCCAGAATTCAAAGGTGGTATGCAAGCAGAAGAATTTCTTGATTGGTTGTCAAATGTTGAAGAGATTTTGGAATTCAAGGAGGTGCCTGAGGATCGAAGAGTTCAGTTAGTTGCTACAAGACTACGGGGAAGATCTATGGCATGGTGGCAGCAAACTAAACTAACACGGGAGAGAATGGGAAAATCGAAAGTTGTCACTTGGGAGAAGATGAGAAAGATGATGAAAGCAACTTTCTTGCCGTACAATTACCAATCTCTTATGTATCAACGTTTGCAGAACTTGAGACAAGGGACGAGGACGGCGAATGATTATGCAGATGAATTTTATCAATTGATTGCAAGGAATGATATCATGGAGACAGAGGAACAACTAACGACTACATATATTGGAGGGTTACGAATGCAGATTCAAGACATGGTGAATATGTTTAATCCAATGTCTGTTGTTGAAGCATATCAGAAAGACTTAGCTTGGGAGAAACAAGGGAGATGAGGAGGTGGTGTGTTTACAAATTCCAATAATTAGAATAAAGGTGCTAGTATCAGTGCTAATGTTTCCAAGGCAGTCAATAAACCAATTGTCTAAGAAGCCGCTAAAACAAAGGTCAATGACAGTATCAAGTGCTAGAATTGTCAGGGGTTTGGCCATAAAAGCAATGAATGTACAAAGCCGAAGAAGAGAACATTAGTTGCAGAGGAATGTGAGTATGAGAATGAGGAAGCTGAAGTTGACTATTCTCAACCATCGAAGTTTGATGATGATGATGATGAAGAAGTCGTGTCAGGAGATGAAGGATGTAACTTGATGATGAGGAGGTCTTGTTTAACGCCAAAGCAAGAGAATGGTTCTAGTTGGCTAAGGAGCAATATTTTTCAGTCTACATGTACTATTTTGGGAAAGGTTTGTCGGTTTGTTATCGATGCGGGAAGCTATGATAACATTATTTTTGAAGAAGCCGTTACGAAGTTGAGCTTAAAGACTGAAAAACACCCTAGACCTTACAAAATGGCATGTTTGAAGAAAG
Source organism: Allium cepa (assembly GCA_030765085.1). Classification (NCBI taxonomy): domain Eukaryota; kingdom Viridiplantae; phylum Streptophyta; class Magnoliopsida; order Asparagales; family Amaryllidaceae; genus Allium; species Allium cepa. Next base: position 325,761,994 of record CM060939.1, read on the forward strand.
GAGAGAAGTGAAAGTAGGAAGGCGAGCTTTTTTTACATTTTCTATTGGGAAGAAATACGAAGATGATATATGGTGTGATGTAGTTGACATGGATGTTTGTCATTTATTATTGGGAAGACCATGGCAATATGATCGAGCTGTACAACATAATGGTCGTACCAACAGCTACAGTTCCATGTTTAAGGGTAGTCAAATTACTTTGGTTCCTAAGAAGCGTGAACAAAGTGAAAGCAAGTCAGAGAAGAAGGTGGAATCAACTAGCCTATTATCTTTGAAAGAATTTATTGAAGAAGTGAAGGATAGTGCTGAAATGTTTATGTTGATCGGGTATGAAGCAAGTGAAGATGTTGAAATTCCTGAGAAGGTTAGGCCAGTGATGAATGAATTTGAAGATGTCTTTCCTACAGAATTACCCAAGGACTTATCGCCGCTAAGAGATATACAACATCAGATTGATCTAGTACCAGGTGTTGTGTTACCATATAGGCCACATTATCGAATGAATCCAAAGGAGCACGAAGAGTTGAGAAGACAGGTTGAAGAGATGCTTGAGCAAGGGTGTGTTCGAGAAAGTCTCAGTCCTTGTGTTGTACCAGCTTTGTTAGTGCCGAAGAAAGATGGTTCATGGAGGATGTGTATGGATAGCAGGGCACTCAACAAAATAACTGTCAGATACAGATTTCCTATGTCAAGACTTGATGATCTATTGGACCAACTTAGCGGGTCTGTAATCTTTTCGAAGATCGATCTTAAGAGTGGTTATCATCAGATTCGCATTAGACCAGGTGATGAATGGAAGACAACATTCAAGACTCAAGAAGGATTATATGAATGGCTGGTCATGCCGTTTGGTCTATCTAATGCACCAAGTACATTTATGAGGGTGATGAATCAAATTTTCAAACCTTACATTGGGAAGTTTGTTGTTGTTTATTTTGATGATATCTTGATCTATAGTGCAAGCACAGAGGAGCATATTCAACACTTGCAGAAGGTGTTAATTATTCTTCATCGGGAAAAGTTCTATGCAGCAACAAAGAAATGCGTGTTCATGACGCCAAGTGTTTTATTTCTGGGTTATGTTGTGTCTGAGGAGGGGATACAATTGGACCAGAGTAAAGTAGACGCAATCAGAAATTGGCCATAGCCCAAAACTATAACAAAAGTCAGAAGTTTTCATGGGTTAGCTTCATTTTATCGAAGATTTATACCCCACTTTAGTAGTGTGATGGCTCCTGTTTCAGATTGTATGAAAGGAAAGAAATTTTCATGGACGGAAGAGGCAGTATTTGCTTTTGAGCGAATTAAAGAACTTTTAACCTCAGCACCAATTCTAGTGTTGCCGGATTTTCAGTTGCTATTTGAGTTACATACAGATGCATCGAAAGTTGGAATTGGAGGAGTGTTGAGTCAAAAGGGTCATCCAATTGCTTATCTCGGTGAAAAACTTTCTGGAGCAAAGATGAGATACAATACTTACGATGTGGAGTTTTATGCTATTGTGCAGGCTGTGAAACATTGGAGACATTACTTGTTCCATAAAGAATTTTTTTGTAAACGAATCATGAAGCACTGAAGCATTTACAAGGGCAGAATAAAATTGTAGCTAGTCATGCATCGTGGATAGCTTATTTAGAGCAATTTACATTTGTCGTAAAGCATAAGTCCGAAGTAACTAATCGCGTCGCTGATGCGTTAAGTCGAACGAGTAATTTACTGACAACTATGCGAGTAGAGGTGATGGGTTTTGATTTACTTCCAGATTTGCTTACATCAGATTCTTATTTCTCCAAGATTCTAGACAAAGTAAAACAGGGAAGCATGGATGGATATATGCTGGTTAATGGTTTTCTGTTCAGAGGAAATCAGTTATGCATTCCAAACTGCAGTCTCCGAATGAAGATTATCAAAGAATTGCACGAGGAAGGACATGTGGGTCGCGACCGTACTATGAGGTTAATTTCAAAATCTTATTTTTGGCAATCAATGAGGAAAGAGGTTGAAAAATTTGTTCAGAGGTGCCATATTTGTCAAGTTTCAAAGGGGACCGCGACAAATGCAGGTTTATATTTGTCGTTGCCTATACCTACTAAGCCATGGGTGGATGTTAGCATGGACTTTGTATTGGGTTTGCCGAGAACGCAATGTGGCAATGATTCTATCTATGTAGTGGTTGATTGTTTTTCAAAAATGGTACATTTTATCGCATGTAAGAAGACGGCAGATGTAGTTAATGTCGCACAGTTATACTTCAGAGAGATCTATCGTCCTCGTGGGTTGCCTGAATCTATTTTTTCAAATAGAGACACTCGTTTTCTAAGTCATTTTTGGATGAGTCTATGGAGAATGGTCGGGACAAAGCTGAAATTTAGTAGTGCCTATCATCCACAGACGGATGGACAGACAGAATTTGTGAACAGATCCCTAGGTAATCTATTGTGATGCGTCGTGAATGAAAATTTGAAGATATGGGATACCAAGTTGTGTCAAGCTGAGTTTGCACACAACCATGCAGTTAATCGTAGCACTGGTTTCAGTCCATTCCAAGTTTTTTATTCAACAATTTTGAAGGTACCATTAGATTTATCTACAGTACCACAACAAAAAGGAGTGATCAAACGAGCTAGTGATTTTGTGAATGATTTGCAAGAGTGCCACAAAGTTGTGAAGGAACGATTGCTTAAGGCGAATGAGAAATATAAGCAATCCGTGGATATTAAGCGACGAAATGTTGAATTCAAGGAAGGAGATTTTATGTACGCAGTATTGACTAAGGGTCGATTTCCTATGGGTACGTATAACAAGCTAGCTCCAAGAAAGATTGGTCCTTTAGAGATCGTGAAGAAGATTAATGAGAATGCGTATCAGTTGAGACTGTCGGATCATATCCACACTGCTGACATTTTCAGTGTCAAACATTTGATTCCATATCTTGAGGATGAGTATGTCGAAGAAGAGGAAAGTGCAAATTAGAGGTCGAATTCTTTTCAACCAGGGGAGGATGATGCAGTGGAGGATAATGCAGCTCCCTATGATAAGTCGCTTGAGCGACCTAGCAAGATTAAGTCACAAGCTCGTAGGTCAAACAGAACGACCTAGCAAGTTAAGTCGCTCATTTTTAGGTCGCGCCACTCCTTATTTCGCCAGCAACCTAATAGTTAAGCCGCCTGCAAGTTATCTCAACATATGCCGCATCTTTTAGGTCGCAAGATCTTATGTTGCAAATTCCTGAAGCAATGCTATTCTTTAAGTCGCTCATCATGCAGCATTCTTTAAGTCGTTCTGATTCTAAGTCGCTCACTTTATACTTTATACCGCAGTTCTTAAGCCGCATTTCCTTAAGTCGCTCAGGCCGCATTCTTTTTTAAGTCGCTCATTCCTTATGTTGCATGATGCCGCATTACCTGAGTCGCTGAGTCCTTAAGTCGCGTGGTGTTGTAATGTTAAGTCGCGTGATATTGTAACTTGTTATGTCGTAGGTCGTGTTGTGTTGTTAAGTGGTGAATTTTTGTAACTTGTACTGTTGATAGGTCGTGAGTCGTGAGTCGTGTGATGGTTGAGTCGCATGTGTGTGGTGTTGCAATCTTCTATAAATACGGATGTGTCGTCATTGTAAAGAGAGTTGATTTTTGAATAAAATTTGTTTGTGTGCTTTTTGCCACTTTTGTTGAAGTTGAGTGTGATCTCCTTCTTCTTCCATCTTCAGATTTTCGAGTGCGGTCGAATCAACGAATTTAAAGCCGATTCACGGAATTTCGCACGCGAGATCAACGTCGAAGAATCGTAGATCTTCTAACGCGGAATCGTGCGCGATCAACGTGTCGAAGATAGCTAGAATCCGGTATCTGGAGAGATCAACGGATTTGGGCATTTATCGAACTACGAGGTTTACTTGACACGAATTCATTTTATGAGGAAGAAAGTTTGCGCCAATTTGTATCAAACATTATTAGCGCGTCAGTTTTGTTATCTCCGCTGCGTCTGTTAACCTTTTTTGGAAAAGCTTAATGTTGTTCTAATTGGTAAAGAGAGGACGGTTTCTTTGGAATCCGAACTGGGTTGGATCGGAAAAGTGACTTGCGATTAGTTTGGGAATTTTTCTTGGGGAATATTTTGTTTGAGACTGAGGGTTCTCATTTGGAAGTAGGAGCTACTGAAGTAATCAGAAGTTTTATGCATCTGGAGTTGAGTTCCATATTGTTTTGGTTCTAGAAGCGATACTGGTAGTTAGCCTAGTAGTAGGATGGTTCTTAGAGAAGGAAGAGTTGGTTTAGTAGCTCAGAATTTATGGAATTTGGATTGGTCAGATCTAGTTTTTGAGTTGGATTCTGCTGTAAGGTTGTGACCGAGTCAGATGGGTCACTAAGATTTTATGGATTTGATGAACAAAGTTTTCGGATATATTGGATAAGTTTTTATTCGTGTTCATCAATAGTATTCTTATCTATTCCAGAATCAGAGTTGTGCAGCGGAAGCGAGGTAGCAGCTGTGCAAGGAAGGAAGCAAGTTCAGTTTGCTATTGCTTGGGAAGTAGAGCTTGTGTTCTGGATTTCGACGGATCGTGGAAGACTTTTCTGTTGGATAGGATCCAGGAACTGGTTTGCTTTGGTCTAGTTGTTTCTGGAAGCATCAACATAGGTTGAGCTGATCAGGGAGAAGATTGGCAGCCCAGAATTGTCTATTGAGTTATGCAGATATGAGATAAGGAGTTTGGTATTGGAACTTTAAGACCTCATTGTTGTTAAGATTTCTCTGGTTAAGAGAACAATAATTGGGTAAGACTGGATGGCCAGTTCTGAGGCATTCGAGATTTCTTATCTGTGTTTTTGATAGGATAAGATTGAATTGCCAGTTTGGATAGCTGTAATTCATTGTATTTCACGTATCTCTAAGGAAGTACGTGTATGATTCATCGTTGGTGTTGAATCTGCAGTTCAGTTGGATTTGGAAGTTGTGCTAGACTTGAGTATAGTCTGATGTTCCGTTCAGATTGATGGAGCTAGAGATGAGAGGAGCTTTGGATTTTGGTGGTGTAGTTTGTTAGCTTCTGTATAGCGAGTCTCCCGGTGATTTATACTTAGGAAACTCTAGATAGTATTAGGAGATTTATTCTGATTTGTGTCAGGATAATTAGTTAGGTTTGTTTGTTTAATTGATTGCTATGGTTGTTAGTAACTGGATGTTAGGTATGCTTTGCTATTTGAAATTGGAATCTTTGTTGGGTTATTAAATTACCTCTACTTTTAAATTTCGGGGACAAAATTCTTTTAAGGGGGGAGGATTGTAACGACCCGAAATTTTAGGCAATATCAATTTAATAATCTGTATTAATAATTAAATTGGTTCGATAATTTTTCTTTATAATTTTAGTTAAAATTAATAAATTTAATTTTTTAAAAGTTAATAAATATATAAGCTGGTAATTTTGATCAATGTTTTTCTAAAAATTCAAAATGAATAAGATTTACCTTTCAAAGCTAATAAAATTTTATTCTATTTATAATATATACATATATTTGATATATATTGTGAATAGAAAGACCTTTTGTTTTAAATTAAAGATGAATTTTCAAATTGTAATATATATGTATGTATACGTTATAAATTGGCATTGTTTTGAAACTTAATTTAATCTATTGAAAATTTATATATGTGTGATGAATTGTAATTTAAAGCTTTATTTTATAATTAATATTTTTCAAAAGATAATTTAAAGATTAATTCAATTTGTTTGCAAAAATATAAGATAATTATTTACTTTAAAATATGATGGCTATAAGGGATTTAATCAAAATTTTATTTTTTTTCTTTTAAAGTGATTAAATTAAAATGGTTATAAATGTTTTAGTTTTTTAAATTACATATATAAGAATTTATTTGTATTATAATTAGCTTTAGAATATTTTCTTTAAAAAGTTAAATTTATATTTACATATATAAAGTATTTATTAATAAAGTAAAGTAAATAAGTAAGCTTATATTATCTTTTAAATTAAATAAAAATTTATTAAAAATGCAAAGACATGTGTAAACATGTTAATTATCTTAATGACACTTGTAAACTAAAGAAATTTGCATTTGACATCTGTTCAATTTATTAACAAGTGGCTTCATGTCCAATTATTTGAAAATTTAAACATATAAGAGAAAATTTGTTTTCTCTTTCATTTTTCCAAACTTTCTTTCTTCATCTCAATTTCTTTTTCTTCCATGTTTCAAATAAGCTCAAAACAGAAATTTTTCTCAAATACCTGAAATTAAAAGCAAATCTGAAGCAAAAAGTAAAATCTGCAAAATTAAGTAAAATCAAATCTGCAATTCCAACCTGCAACCTTCAAACCTGCAAATTTACAACCTGCATTTCAAATGGGATGATGATCAACATCAACATCAGTTTCAACAACATTTTATATCAAAAATTTGAGGCATGCAAGGGATTTTCATCAACAAAGCAGCTTTTTCAAATTTAAAAATATTCGGGCCTGGAACAAGTTGTTCACTGCATATTAAATTGGTGAGTAAATACTTTTTTAAAAACAGATTAATCTTATTAACTTAAGTGCATGTGATGATTAGTGAATTAATCTTGATGTGGCATGAAAATCTGCAGTATTCATATTATTGAATTCATAGATAAGTATTTATTTATGAAATAAGTCTGTATATTTGATGAAAACTCTGTTTTCTGTTTTTTTTAAGAACAGATTTCACTTCAAAAATCCAAATCTCCCAATTACATCTTTATTGGACTTTGGTGATTGAATGGAAGTTATAAGTTAATGTTTGATAGAAATTTCAAAAATAATTTTTGTAATTTTTGATTTACACATAGTTTTAAAAATGAAAAAAATAGTAAACCACTGATGCATGTTAAAACTAAATGAATTCAATTTATAGTTTAGATTGTATAAATGAATTCGTGTTTGAAAATCACGAATTTTAACATTAATTTTAGAATTTTTAAGTTAATATTCGATTGGGAATTGTAAGTTGAACGGATTCGGCTATTTGATGAATGGCCGTCAATCAACTCAATAATTTGATTTGATATCTTGGGCGAAGCTTGCTTTTGGATCAAGGAGGAGGGGAAAAATGCTATTGATTTTTTCCTATGGCCGATTGTTCAGATTAGAGTGCACTAGGGTTTTTGCTTGCTTTTGTTTCGGTTGGGTTGTAGAGGGATTCGTGGCTTGGTAAATAGACTAGAATGTGTCGCGAGGTGTGAGAATTGTTTGGCGAAGTGCGGCGTTTCAATGGTGGCGTCTGTAGTTTTTCGTGCTTTAGGATTGAATTTCGTTTTAGTGATATATTGTTGGATCTAGGTTAAGGAACGAGTTATCGAGGTCGCGTGTGATGGTTGTTGATGCTTGCGATGACCGTCGCTGGCCAGTTCAACGTGCACGATTATGGGTGCACTGGAATATTGGTTAGGGAAGACGAGTTTCTTCTCGGGATTTAGTTTGTGCAGCGGAAATGTTCGACTCGAAGCTGTTGGTGTTGGGTTTTGCTTTGGGGGAAAACACGGGATATTTAAGCGATTTACTCGGGTATTTTTAGGGTGATTGGTTTTTAGTTAGTACTGTAAAAATTTAAGAAAAGTAACAGATGAAACTTGAGTTTGAATAAATGGAATCAAGCATTAAGTTACAAAACAAGTTTATAAAGAAAGCAAAATACAAAGTTTAAACTTGTTGTTTTAAAAATAAGTGTGAATCAAACTTTTAAAAAGTGATAATTGAATTCATTTCAAATTTAAAAATGTTTTAAGATGACTGCTTTAGGAAGTAATTATCTTAAATAAATTTTGAATTTCAATTTAAAAGAATGTTTTGAATTTAAATATTGAATCAAAGTTTAAAGTAAATTTTAAAGTAATGATTTAAAAACTAAGTTTCAATTTATATTGAAAATAAGTAGGTTTTAAATTAGATAATTAAAGTATTTTATATTTCAATTTTAATTTCTAAATGCTTTATTTTCAAATAAAGTAAAAGTTATAAATTTGTAAACCAAATAGAATAGTTTGTTTTTAAGGTTATTAAAGATTGATTTAAATTCAAATAATTTATTTATAAAGATAAATATGGTTAAATTATTTTGTTATAAACTTAGGAATACTTAATAAATATGATTTGTTAATTAAGATTAATGTTTTCTTAATTAATTAAGGATTTTGAAATACTAGAAATTAATTAATTAATTAATTAATTAATTTTAAATAATTAGTTAATTGTTTATTTAATTTTAAATAATCACTTAATCATGAATTAATTAAGTGTAATTACTTAATGAAGTAATTGATGGTTAATTATTGAATGTAATTAAGAATGGTAATTACTTACGGAAGTAATTAGTGGAAAATTACTCATAGGAGTAATTAAAGTGATTAATGGTTAATCACTAGATGTTATTAATCTATGGATTGATTAATATAATTGTTCGAAGTTAATTAATTATGGAGTAATTAATTAATTAAAGAATTAAGGATTATTTAATGATGGGATTAATTACTTGTTAAATAATTAATTTAAGAGAGTAATCATATAATGAAAAGTAATTAGAAGATAATTACTTATGTAAGTAATTAAGGGTTAATAACTTAGTTAATTAATTAATGTGATTAATTAATTAATTAATGAGATTAATTACTAAGTGTAATTAATTAAAGATGTAATTAATTAATAAAGTAATTAATTAAGGATTATTGAATAATAAATACTTAATGAAGTAATTACAGATTAATTAATTAGATTAATTAATCAAAGATTAATATAATTAATTAAGAAGTTAATTAATTAAGATAAGTAATTACAAGTTATTAATTACTGTTTATGATTTATTAAGATTGATTAATGAGATGATTAATTACAAGTTAATTATTTAATTAATTTAAAGGAATTATTAATTAATAAGGATGATTAGTTAATATAATTAATATATTAATCAAGGTTTATTAATAAAAGTTATTAATTTAAGTGTGATTAATTAATTTTAATTATTGAGATTTAATGTAATTAATTATAGTTAATTAATAAATGGAAGCAAATGAAGGATCGTTAATTGTTGTAATTAATGACGGTAATTAAAGGTTCTTTACTAAATATGGTTAAGGATAATTACTTGAATGTGATTAAAGTATAATTAATCAAGGAAGATTATTTAAAGATCATTAAGAGATGATTAATTTATTTATTTGGAATAAATAAATGAAGAAGGATTTAGGTAATCCAATTGATTTAGAGTTAATCAATTCTGCTTTGGATGATTGATTAATATTGAATGAATGATACTGGGTGATTGGTTGATACTGGATGATTTGGATATCTGTGATATGTGATATGCTGCTTTGTGAGATGAATGTTTGATATGAATTATCCATTGTGATAATGTGATTCATCTATCTGTTTATATCAACCTGGATATAAGTTAAATGTTTAAAACCCTTAAACAACGTGGATATTAAAATGCGTTTGGTTTCGTTGAGACCAGGATCGGGTTTCCATATTTGGATATCCGAAAACCACATCGATTCCAATTAAACGTTTGGTCGTGAATCTAAGTGGAGCCTAGTGAAGACTCGAGGTGTAAGGACTATTCGTCAGTATGTGGGTGATTCCGTAATGAGTTTGACGAAGATAGTACTTATAGGTTCGAGATGGTGATTCAGAGTGCAAGTCCTATGGTCGTTGACTCTGAGGGTGATTCCAAAATGAGTGCAACGAGATAGTGCCTTCGGTTTTGTTCGAACCCAGAACGAACTTGTATGGATTGAATGATTTGAGAACATCGTCAGGTGGACGATGAGCATTCTAAGATAGATGTGTTCTATAAAGGTAATCGCGGCCTCAAGCCTCATCAACCGGGAATGGCTAAAACAGGGGAGGTGCAGCAAGGCTAGGTGGGTAGCACCCATTTCAGGGTGAGGTCATTCCTATCTTGATGTCCCTTTATTTCGGCTTAGTGGGTGGTTGGTCGCGCCAACCACGGGGTGATCTTACTCGGGACTGTCCAGAAGGAACGGTTTCGGCTTTGTGATGCAAGCGATTGGGTGTAATCCTCAGTACTGTGATCTAGGCCACGTACCGTGACGGGCGGTACCCCGATAGCCCTGCCATTGATGGAAACCCATTCTTCCTACGAGACCCTACAGTTTTTTTTGTATTACCCACTTTTGTGGCCAGTAGCTGGAATTTAATCATGTAACAAATTCGGCTATTTCTTATTTACTTGAAAACCCTAGACACTATTATAATATCACTGGATTTCCTATCAAATGTTTTGGTTAGCGTAAGGTGAAAACATTTCCATGTTTATGTGTGGGAAGTCTTACGTGATACCTTTTCTTTTCAAAGGTTTTTCTAAAGTTAAGCAATTTTAACCCGTTTACTCACACCAGACCCCTGTCTGACCCGAGTGTTTATTTTCTATTTTATTAAACTCTTGGGTACTCATATTATGTATGAGTAGTCGAGTGATTTAGGTTTTCTTGATGAATTCTGAAGGAGTAATGGAGCAGGAGGCTTCCACTTGTAGATATATTATGGTTCCGCTGTGTTTGTATGATATTTGTATCTTGTGATATCTTGAGTTGTATAGTTAGACAGATGTTTATAACTGTCTAATATGTGTTGAATAAGTTGTGTACTCTGATGTATTATGATACTATGTAATGATTTATGTGATATATTATATTTCATTCGTTCCGCTGTGAGATTCTGATGTGTTGTTGTGTTTCTTCTTCCTCTTTCTTTTCTTCTTCTATCCCTTTCTTTCTTAATTAGTGATGCGACTTTCTGGTGTTAGAAAGCAGGGTTGTTACAGGATGGGAGATCCCAAGCATCCTTTAAGTTACTGATGCATTTTGTTACTATTCACTTGAGTTGATTTATAGTTCATAAGTATTTATGTCCTGACTCGAGTGTTTTGTGTTTTGCTTCACGCTCGAGTCAGGCTGAGTGATTCAGCACTCAAGACTCACCTTCGAAGTTGGAGCTTTCCTTGAAGATCCAACCATCTATTTTGCTTTTGGTATCCAGTGATTTCAGTGATGTATTCTGATTTGTACCTGATGTATCTTGTTACTCTCCTATTGTATCTTGTTTAACTCTGATGTATCTTATTTTTATATATTGTAGCTTCATGAACTACTATCTCTTTTAATTCTGCTGCATTATTATTACTCTGTGCCTGTGATCTGTGATTATTTATTTACTGTATATTTTGAGATTTGCCAAATTTTTTTTACAACGCGGTATTTTGAGCAATTCAAGTCCGACATGTGCGGACGCAAATGGTTGAAAATATCGTGTCGTTACATTTGGTATCAGAGCTTTGGTAGTTGTAGGCATAACTCAGCATGCATGTTAAATGTATTTACAGAATCACTTTCATTCCAGTTTGAATCTCTTCCTTTTGACTTGATAACTTTGAATTTTGGAATGTTCCCTATGGTTCCAAAATCCATTCGTGTCACTCCCTATTCGTCTTCTTTTGATTCTGGAGTTTTCCATAACTCCACTTCGAATGAGTCGATCTTTATAATGAGTCGCATGTCCCACCAATCTCAAATTGATTTGTAAAGGGGTGAAACTGCTTTACAACAGCATCGATTCACCAAAGATTTTATACCCTCGGTTTATATGCTAGTATCTCTTATTATTCTAAAACTCTATCTCTTGAGATCGAATGTTGATTTACCCCAAAAATCCACATCGATCTTATTCTTTAAGTCACAGTTGACTCGGTTAGGGTTGCCCGCGATTTGTATAAGCTTATCTATCTTCCTATTCTGTTATTTAATCATCTCATCTTTATTTCCAACTTATCTTCAAATCATTCTTGAAGTATATTGGTAAACTACGATTTAAAATGTTTTATATATTGTGTTGTTGGAGTTGTTGATGTTGATTTGGGTTTCTGATCGATTCGTGCGATCAACGCTATGGATAAGATTTTCAAAACACTTGAACAGTGCAAGGTGACACAATATGTTTTTCAAATTTAGCGATGAAAAACTTTTGTAACTATATTATAAATCTTTTTCTGGATTTTATTGAATTGGTTGTTAAGAAATAATATTTGATTTATATATCATTATCTTTTGTTTCATATATAAATAATTGAGCTATAAACATGGTTATAAATTTATTTGGAAATTTAAAATGAATTTTAAACGAAAATTTGAGAATTTAATTTTCGATGGATTTCAAACCTTGTATTTAAAGTTTTAAAAGGATATACTATTTAAAGTATTTTCAAATAGAAATTTATTTCCAAAGAATTTTAAAGTATAAAATTAGTGCCCTTCTCTTTGTCGATGGAAAATAATTTTTGTGATGACTGCAGCATCATCGACATTGATTTTCGAGTTTCGAAGTGAAGAGGCCATTATGTAGTCTTGCTACAGTTTTGTTTTGGGGAATTTAATTGATTTGAATTTCTATATAAGACAGGATTTATAACATATGTTGATATATGATTTAAATTTGAATGATATATATGGGGTATATGTGCATTTATTTATCTCCAAATAGTTCGAAATTTATCGAAAATTTAATTCCTAAATTTTATCTTGAAAGATAATTTTTAAGTATAATTTCAGGATTTGTATAAATATTCAAGCTTGCAATGATTAAATTAGAAAGTTTTATTTGTATAATACACAATTTCATTTTAATATAACTTACCTTAATTTTGAAAAGTTGAATATGTTTTGGATAATATATAATATAAAACGGATTTTATAATTAAATTTGAGTGGTTATAATAAATGTTATGCACTTAAAATTTTGTTATAAAAAGATTAACAGAGGTAAGTAGAAAAAATGGGATAATTGAATAATTTACTATATAAACTAATGTTAAAGGAAATAAGAAAAAATTAAAACAGTTATAATAAGTATAAATATATTTAATGTAGGTGATATAATATATTGAGAGGAATAAATTTAATTATAAATAGGAATAAAGAATAATTAAATTTATTGAGTACATTTTGAGTATAATAAATGGTTTTTTCTAATCCATGATTTTAGAGATTGTTAATTTAAGATAATTGGATGATAAGATAATGAACTTAGAGATAGTTAAGATATATTTAACTTGTGTGAAATTAATTTTCAATTTAAGTTGAAATTTTCATGGTTTCAAATTCATTATCTTATTTTGTTTTCAAACTATCTTTTGGTTATCCTTATCTCCCTTATCTTGCTACAGAATGGGGCGACTATTGCTTATACAGTCTATTTGGAAAGCTTTCTATAATCTTTGGGTACTCATCTAAATCTAAGCACTACTTACCATCCACAGAACGATGGTTAAACGGAAGGAGTGAATCAGATTTCTCGAGGATCTTCTTCGTGTTTGGATCATCTCCACCTTGTTAAACTTACTTATAACAACAGTTATCAGGTAAAATTTTAATCTTTTTGCCATCTTCTCTTGATTCTATTTCATTCTATTTTTCTATGCTTTCCCGTACTTCATTCCTTTTCGAGGACGAAAAGTTTGAGTAGGGGAGAGTGTAACAACCCTGCATTTTTGTGATTATTTTGATTGTATATTTTAATTATTTTAAATTGAATTCCTGATTTAAAATTTTATTTTATTTATGGATAAAACTTAATTTTATTTATTAAAATGAATAAATTTTGTTATTCAAATACATATTTTGATTTGTATGTGAATTAGAATTCCAAACATGAATAAATATTATATTATCCAAAAATGTGAATTTTTGGTCAATATAGTCAAACTTTGACTTTTAAATTTAAAATTTAAATATTTTAATTTTTGAATTTTATCTTTTACTATGAAAATAAATTAAATTTCAAGCATATTTCTTTTCCTTTCGTTGAAATCCGATTTATATTGTGAAAGTTATGCTTTTTTCCAATAATGTATGTAAATTGATTTATTTAACAAAATTATTTATTTTAAATTTTATAAATAATATTTTTGTTTGTTCTAATTTGTTTATATATGTATATACGATATGTTATGTATTTATTTTTATTTTTAAAATATTTTTAAAGTGTATTTATAATTTTCTAATACTTACTGTATTTTGTTTTAAATTTTTAAAGTCTAGTTTCAATTATTAAGCTATTTCTTTATTTTTTTTATATTTTTCACTAAAATATTTATTTATTTTCCTTTTCATTTTATTTTGTTAAGCTATTATTTTTATTTACTAAAATTTTGTTTGTTTATTTTTGAATAAAAGAAATTCGAAGTCAAAGAGACAAAAGACCTTTCACTTGCCTTATGACCTTTCATTTCACCTTTTCACTTCATTTGTCTTTTCATTTTTTGTTTAGCCGACCACTTTTTTGTATTTTTGTGACTTTCTCCTCTCCATATTCACGTGAAAATACTTCTCCTCATCCTCAAACTCTTGGCCATGAGTAAAAATCATGGCAATGGCTTCTTTTCTTCTCTCCTTTTTCTTCGTACTTTTCATTGTTTTGCCTTCCTCTCCTACCTTGCTTGCTTGCTCGGCCACTAGCCTCTCCACCCCTTCAGTTCCATGACCACCACCACGTCTACAACAACCACCACCTCCTCCTCGGACCACCACCTCAAGCCGTGACCTTCAAGTGGACCAAACACCACAAAATTTGCACAAAATTCCTTGAAACATTGCCTAGACCATATATGCTTCACCTACACTTCATCTATCACTTTGGCCACCTCCTTAGCCACCACCTTCAGTTGCTATACCACCTTTAGCCACAGCTCTGCTTCTGTGCAGATTTGAAAACTCCTATGGTCGAGCCCCACTTACCCATAGCCGAGCCACATGTTGACCAAACTTGCCTATATTGCTTTATTCTATGTATTCTTCATGTTGTTGCACTCCACTACATCTTCATCTCCACATGTTGCCTTGCCTATATGATGTTAAACCTGACCTATATAATGCCAAACATGAGCTTAACACACATCATGGCTGAGCAAATGAATCCCTTGGTCGAGCTTTTAAATGGTTGTAGCAAGGTCAAGTTATCTTGTCTTTGTTGCTTTGTATTTCAACTTGTTTCGATATTGTTTTTTATTATATATTTATGTATATATTGTTTTTTTATTAGTTTTTTACAAGATCATATCTTGGCTCTCTCTCATTTGAATCAAAGTCGTGCCAAATCGTGCTTGTCGTGCCCTTGGAATCGTGCTTGTGTGTTGCTTTGGTCTCTAGCTTCGTAAAAGGTGAGTCTTTCTTAGTCTGATATTTCTACTTATGAAATAGTGAATTGATGACAAGTGTTTAGTAAATTAAAAATGTTATGCAAGTTAATGATGATGATATGATATTCTATGCCATGTTATTACCATGTTAACTCTGTTAATTATCACCTGACATATGATATATGACATTATATTGTGATATTGACATTGTTTATATTGTTTATACATATGTTCACACTGCAAGTTCCCTGTTAGAATAGAATCACTATGGGTTAAAATGATACATACCCGAATGGACATTAGAATAGGAAAAAATCATTTTGGACTGAAATGATAAGCCTGGGCAATTTTTATTTACTTGGGATTGCGAGTTTGAAATGGTAGAACTCGGGTTTTCTTTTTAAATTGCGGATTGAAATGATACATACATGTATCCCTTGACCTAGGTTAGAAAATTATATACAAACCCCGTGGTTTATTTTTAAATGATTTTTATTAAGATATGTATTTCTAAAAGTATGAAATTTGATTTAAAAATATATATTTTATGATTTTGAGAAAGTTAAATATTAAGTATTGAAATTGTGAATTTAAGTATGTACATTTAAAGTAAATGTGATTTTGACTTTAAATTATATTTAAAATGTAAGTAAATAATAGAAATTTAATTTAAAGTTTTAAAATGATATTTGAAATAAGATGTTAAGTTTTATTTAATTTATAAGTTAATAAATAGTGAATTTTGACTTAATAAATGAATTGAGTTTTTAAAATTTGATATTCAATTATAAAATTTTATTGTGATAAATCATATGTTAAATTGATTTAAATGTGAAAGTTTAGAAGCCTAAAAATATGATTTATAAGTTTAAAATTTGCTAAAATTGAAGTTTAATTGTTTTTGAAAAGTGATAATTAGATCTGGAATTTTATTAATAGCATTTCTAAAATGCTGTTGTTTTGAACTTAACTATGTTTGAAATAACTAAATATATATTACGACATTTTATAAATGCCGTTGTTCCTGAACTAGACTATTTTGGAAATTATAAGCTATGATGACACTTTATAAATGCTGTCGTTGCTATAATTTGTCAATGTTTTGAAATGTCATAGATTTTAACACTGTTTGAGTTATATTTTAAGTGTTAAATGATTTAACTTTTGGAAATTGATTATTTGTGAAATATAAGGATTTTGGAATACAATCTTATATTTAAATTTGATTTTGTAAGGAAATTAAATTGAATTTGAATTTAAATAAGGTTTACTTGGTTTTGTGTTAAATGAAATGAAATGTAACGAGATAAATGAATTTTTGAATGGAATTTTGAAATGTATTTTGTAATGATATTTGAAATAATAAGTGAATGAATTATTTGATTTAAAAATGATATTTAAATTTGAATATTTGAAATTGAATTCAAATAATGATTTGATAATGAGGTTTTGAAAGGATATGATATTTTGTTGATTGAAATGGTTTAGAAATGATTTAATCTTTATTTTGATAATGAATGTGAATTTGAAATGATGTTTGACTTTGATATTTGAATAACTGAAGTTTATATTAGTATGAAAGGATATTTGGTTTACTTGTAATTTGAATTTATTTAAATATTTTTTGATATATGAAATGAATATTTCAAAACTAAGTAAAAATGAAGTTAAATCAGAGTTATATGAAATTATAAAATTTAGTTTTGAATTGTGGATATTAAAGCTTTGAAATATATTAAAAAATGAATAGTTTATTTTGTGGACCAAATCTATATTTTAAATTGATAAGATTTGAAATGTTTTGTAAGGAAACTGAATTGAATTGAAACTTATGGTTTTAATTGAATTAAATTGGAAAATTTTAAATTTGGGTTTAATTGAATAAATTTGTAAAATGTAAATGTATGATTTCGAAATGTTATGATTTTCAAAGTGTGATGATTTCAAGTATTTTGCTTTCGAAAGAGTTATACTTTGAAAATATTATGATTTTTGAAAGGTGAATATATGTTTGAAATGGAAAGTATAAACTATTTTGAACGGAATATAGTTTAGAAATGGAATGATTTGATTTTTGAAGTATAAACTATTTTGAACTGACCACGGCGTTATAATAACGTTTGGTTGTTAAAGAGACCAGGATCGGAAGTTGTCATACTCTCTGCCAACTCGGAAAACCACTTTAACAACCGTGTACGTGGTGGAGATTCCAGAATGAAGTAGGATGGCGGCGACATCTTTGAGATATATTACGTGGACCCTACTCCCGTGAGTTGGCATAAGGTGGCTAAAATAGGAGCGATCTCAGGCCAAAAGGGGTAGCTCCTCTGGTCGAACGCACTTCTTCGATACCATACTCTTACTTGTGGTTGATTTTATGGCCATCCTCCGATTTTGATTTGGGAGTGTGTTCTGAGGTGGGAAAATGTGGTTGCTACATTCCCACCAGCCTGTGTTCATAATTGGTATATCTACCTCGGCATTGCCTTATGTGCCGTGTCACCTACCATAGCGAGCCTCACTACGAGTTTCTATTTGTGCCATACCTATGGAGTATCTTCTCATAGTCTCCCGGTCTGGAGATATGCAGGTACCGTATGAAAGTAACCAATATGGCTAGATATTACTTAGGATTGTGTAATATAGAATATAATTAAATATAAATGCGGAAGCATCAGATAATAGCAAAGTAAATAAAAATAAAAACAAGCACACCAGGAATTTTTATACTGGTTCGAACTTCCTATTCTACGTCTAGTCCCAGACTCCTCCTGGAATTTCAACTACAACAACCCTCACTTAACCCGGAGGAATAGGTTTACACTACCTGAGCAACCGAACAGGACTTCACCCGCCTAAGCTATCAAATAGGACTTCAATACAAATAACAAAGGTATGTGACTATAGTGTGTCCTTAAATAACACTGATTAGTCAATTAAGTACAATCTTCCTATAATCTTCTCCTTAATGATATATAGTGATGTGCTTTGAGAATTGTGGAAGATGAAGTAATCAAAGATCAAAGTACGTAAGTGATTTGAGTGCAATTTGAAAGTTTGAGAATAGATGAGAATTCAAGAGTGCTAAAAGTAAATTCAGTAATTTGTTTTTTGAATTATGTAATCTATTTATAGTATATAAAGAGTTGCATCTTTAAATGAAAAGTTATACTGAAAAGAATGGATGCAACTGTTGATTTAAAAGAATGTTTCTATTGGTGAAGAGAAGTGTCTTTTCAAGAAAATAACAGTTGGGGATATTAAGACGTCTGAATAAAAAAAATCAGACTTCTGAATTAGATTGAAACGCAAACAGCAAAGAAATAGTTCATTTCTTACCTTATTCAGATGTCTGAATATTTTTGTTCATACGTCTGAATATTGTGAAAACAATATTTTTATTTTAGAACTCAGACGTCTGAACGATTATTTCAGACGTCTGAGTTTGCTTTTCTGTGCATGTATGAGCATGTGTGTGCATATGTGTATGTAAATATCGTTAAGGAGAGATTTTAACAAAACTTCTAAGAAAATTACAGACTCACAATATACAACTTTAAACATCTGTGGATGAATTTGCAACAAATCTCCTGCAAAGATGGTTAGTATACACATAACATTTTATATAGGTTGTTATAGTCAAAATCGAAATTTTAACATTCTCCCCTTTTTGATGATGACAACTATATAAAATTAATAAACTAATAAAGTATTGTTGCTCCCCCTGTCAATATGCACAATTTAAATTTCTCTCCCTTTGTCATTGACAAAAATACAGAACATGAATGATAATAGATAATTCATTCCATTAAGACAGACAAAGTAGTATATAATCATGCATAAAGAGATATTGTTTGAGAAATTTCTCATACAAGTAGACAATAATGTTGATAAGCAAAACATAAGAAAATTTATCATACAACTAGACTAAGATAATCAAAATTGGCTTGAAAGAGATGGATCATTGTGATTAGAACTTGAGCTTGAGGAAGACCGTTCAAATGGAGATGGATTATAGGCTTGAGTTGATGAAGAACATGAACAAGAAATTCGATCCCATATTTTATTGAGCAAGCCTTTGATAGAGTTGAATTTTCTTTCCGTCTTTTTCTAAAGTGCCTTTATGTCCCGATGAATCTTTGATTGATTTCGGAAGAGAGTGATGATGGCTTGTCTTGAAGCAGTATCCGGGCCAATTTCTTAGATGGTGTTATTGTCCTCCTCTTCTTCTTCATGCTGAGTATGAGATGAATAAGCAATACTAGTGTCTCGAGGTTGAGGAACACCTTGTTGAATATTTTGTGACCATTGTTGGAAGGAAATAATTTGTTGAGAAGGAGGCCGTATAGGAAGACCCATCAATCCAAAAGTTTTAGCACCTAACTCACTAATACTTGTAAAATCAGAGTCAAGCATTGGTACACCTATATTTAGGAGAATGCGCATAATATAGGCACCATAACGAATGGTTCTATACTTCCTTTGGATTGTGATGTCTTGGAATTCATCCCAAATAATTTTCCCCCAATTAATTTGTTGATTGGAGTAGATAGAATAAAGTGGTTGAAAGTTTTCTTTATACACTTTTTCATAGCTACGCGTCCTTGGTTGGAGAGAGCAAATAAAAGCACGGTGAATTAGCCTAGCTTGTGGCCTTAAGAAGGTAGATTTTAAATTGCCCATATTTACAAGTTGATCGAATAAAAATTGATATGAAACTTCATCCCGATGTTCCATATCAACTTCAATTTCATTAATATCAATTCCTTGATAAGGGTAATTTAAAATATGACCTAGTCATTGTAAAGGTAAGAAGATTCTTACACCACAAACTAACGACCAAACACAATCTTGACGGTTTTGAGGATTTTGATGATCCAAATTTAAGTTTGCAAGAAAAAGTTTAATCATAAAGTGACTAATCTTTACATTGTTAGGAGTATACCCAATCAAGCTGTCGAAGTGAAATTGCTCCACTAACTCTTTGATATGATAAGCTGTGAAATTTGGAAATTTCATGAATGCTTCTTCAAATATGTTGGAGTTTTTCATAGAATTAAATTGAGAAACAGCAACATCGTTCCGTAGCCATTGCTAGATTTGGTCTTCGGATGGTCAGGATGCTGATTCTCTAGTTCTCTTTGATCTTGGTGACATTGAAGACTTGAAGAAAGGTTAAAGCTTTGAGGAAGATAAAAATAGGGTCTAGGGTTCTGAAGTAAGAAGGAAAGAAGTGAAAAAGGTATTATATAGAGGGTGAAATGGTAGGGGTAAAAAGGTAATTAAAAAATAAGAAAGGAGAAAAAAAACTTGCTCAGAAGAGATTCAGACGTCTAAATTACTTGATTATGACGTCTGAATTGAGTTGAATTGAAACCCGCAAGGAATTAGTTCAAAAATGGTCTAGTTCAGATGTCTGTTGGTTTTTATTCAAACGTCTGAATCTAGGGTAAAAAAATTCTATTATGAATATTCAGACGTTTGTTTATACTTATTCAGACGTCTGAATTTTGTACAGAAGAACATATAGTCCTTTTTTTGAGAATAAAAATAATATATATTATTGAATAACTTTTAAATATTAAAGATTTTAGAATAAACAGAATCAAATTAACATATTATATAAACAACAAGAGATAATTTAAAAAGATTTTGAAGAAGAGGATGGAGTATGAAATGATTCCTCTTCAACTTTGGTGTTCTCTACAAATGGTCGAAGTGGAGACCATCTGTTACTACGTTCCCAAGAATTTGGAGTTGTCAGTGGACGTTGTGGTGATGGTTCCTAAGGATTGCGATGACTTGGAGAACGGGCTGAAGACGGTTGATGAACGGTATCTTTTGATGAAGAACCACGGAACTGTAACGCTACTTTTCCAGAAAGCTAAGCCGTTTGCCATTAACTTTTTGCACATAATATAATTAACGTTGTAAGTCTAATGTTTCTTTCTGATAGTGATGAATATCATCAATTTTTTCTTTTGTGGATGGTGATCCAAAAAAGAGAGACCGTCTTGTTCTTTTAGATGGAGGAGTATATCCAGTATGAGTTGATGGAGGAACAATCGGAACCGATTTATATTTTGGAGTAGGAGTTGGTAGATTTTCAGATTCCAAGGAAGGAGAGGTATAAGATAGCTTAGATGACTCAGATTTATTGTGGGATGACATCATTAAACAGAAGAAGAAAAAAAATTGAAAAAAGAAAAAAGAGAGTTCAATAAATTCTTGGTGAAAAGAAAAAAACGCATATAATATATATAGGTAGAAAGTAGTTAAATTTAGAGGGGATAATGTATGGTTAAAAGAAAAATGGCCATAGGAAAAAGAGGAGAGAATGGATGGTACATAAGAGTTTAATAATAACCTCATATTTCAGAAAACAATAGATAGTGAAGTGGTAGTGTAGAGGACTACCAAGTATGAGGTCTTGAGTTCGAGTGCTAGAAGTCACCCTTTTTTTTCTTTTGAAAGAAGCTATGAATTTATAATAAAATACATACATACATACATACATATATATTTATATTTATATTTTTTTTAAACTCGAACTTATAAATCTTTAAAAGAGACGATTCCGAGTTCTCGTCTTAAATTGACGAAAGTATTTTCATTTAGTGGTTTTGTAAAGATATCTGCCAATTGTTTGTCAAAGGATACAATTCTAGACTTATTAAATCTTTTTCAATATTATCACAAAGAAAATGATGACAAATTTCAATATGTTTTGTTCGTGAATGATTTACAGGACTTTTAGATAAATTTATAGTACTAGAATTATCATAATAGATAGTTGATTTACTTAAATTAAAACCAAAATCTTGTAATGTTTGTTGCATATAGATAACTTGAGCACATGCCAAAGCTGCAGAAATATACTCTGCTTCACATGTTGATAATGAAACACAATTTTGTTTCTTACTAAACCAAGATACAAGAGATTGTCCAATGAAGTGACAAGTCCCGCTTGTACTTTTTCTATCTGTCCGGCTTCCTCCAAAATCAGAATCACTATGTGACACTAATTCAAAAGGACATTCCTTTGGATAGAATAGTTCAAAGTCCTTGGTTTTATTAAGATACCGTAGTATTTGTTCACTGCTCATAAGTGTGACTCTTTGGAATCTGCTTGAAATCGTGCACACAAGCAAATAATCATCATTATGTCAGGTCTACTAGCTGTTAAATATAGTAATGACCCAATCATACTTCGATATAATTTTTGGTCTATACTTTTACCACTTTCATCTTTATCAAGATGTATGGTTGTACTCATTGGAGTTGGTTTGATAGAAGTATTTTCCATACCAAAGCATTTAATTAGATTGTTACAATATTTTTCTTGATGTATAAAAGTACCAATTTCTAATTGTTTTATTTGTAAGCCAAGAAAATGATTTAACTCACCCATATGTGATATTTAAAATTCCTTGGTCGTTAAATTAGAAAAATCTTGACATAATTTTTCATCTGTAGATCCAAAAATAATATCATCAACATATATTTGAACAATCAAAATATCCTGCTTATTTCTTTTAATAAAAAGAGTTTGATCTACCTTTCCAATTTCAAAACCAGAATCTATTAAATATCTTTTAAGACAATCGTACTAAGCACGGGTTGCTTGCTTCAAACCGTATAAGGCCTTTTTAAGTATATAGACATGGTCAGGAAATTGTTAGTGCACGAATAAGGGAGGTTGTTCAACATAAACTTTTTCTTTTATAAAACCATTTAAGAAAGCACTTTTAACATCCATATGATATAATTTAAAGTTATGAAAACATGCATATACTAATAAGATTCGTATTGCTTCTAGTCTAGCAACTGGTGCAAACGTTTCTTCATAGTTAATTCCTTCTTCCTTGATTATATCCTTGAGCAACTAATCGAGCTTTATTTCTAGTGATATTTCCTTGTTCATCTGCTTTATTTTTAAAGACCCATTTTGAACCAATAACTGATTGATCAGTAGGCCATGGAACTAAATCCCAAACATCATTTCTTTCGAATTGGTTTAGCTCTTCTTGCATAGCGATTAACCAATTTTCATTGGTAGATGCTTCTTTAATATTTTTAGGTTCAATATTAGAGAGAAAAGCTACATGACCCATTTGATTTAATTGACTTCTTGTTCTAACAGATGAATTAAGTTCTCCAATTACATTATCAAAAGGATGACCCCTTAATAATCTAGGTGGAGATCATGTTTCATTGTTATTGTTATCCATGTTTTCATTATTTTCAAAATTTGAAATTTCTATGTTTGTGATATTATCAGGGAATTCTTCATCATCTCTTATACTTAGGATTTGTTTAAAATTTTCATCGAAAGATACATGAAGTGTTTCTTCAATGATATTTGTTCTTTTATTATAAATTCGATAAGCTTTGCTTCGATCCGAAATCCTAAAAAGATTCCTTTATCGGATTTTGGATCGAATTTACCAAGCTGAACTTTTGTGTTTAAAACAAAACATTTTGAACCGAAAACTTTAAAATAATAAATATTTGGTTTTTGTCCATTAAGAAGTTCATAAGGAGTATTCTTAGTTAATGGTCGAATAGAAACACGATTCAAAACATAACAAGCTGTTGCAACTGCTTCAGCCCAGAAATGTTTTGGTAATGTACTTCCATTTAACAAAGTCCTAGCACATTCTTGTAAGGTTCTTTTTTACGTTCTACAACTCCATTTTGTTATGGGGATCTAGGAAACGAAAAATTATGGAATATTCCCTTTTACTTACAAAAATGTTCAAAGGCTTCGTTTTCGAATTCACCTCCAAGATTGCTTCTTATGTTTTTTATTTTCAAACCTTTAAAATTTTGAATTCTTTTGACAAAAGTTTTGAAATTATCAAAGGTATCACTTTTATTTTTCATAAAAATAGTCCAAGTATATCTAGAAAAATCGTTAACAATTACAAACACATAACTACTATGATTAATGGATTGTACTTGTGTTGGTCCAAATAAATCCATATGTAGTAATTCAAGTGGTTGTAAAGTTGAAATAACCTTTTCAGGTTTAAAAGATGACTTAGTTAACTTTCCTAACTAACATGCATCATAAATATGATCAATTTTAAAATTCATTTTTGGTAGACCGTTTACTAAATCATTTTTGGAAAGCTTGTTTATAGTTTTGAAGTTAATATGACAGAATCGTTTGTGCCATAACTAAGGATCATTTTCTTTGGCTATTAAACACATAGCTGAATTATGATTTATTTTCATATTCAGAACATAGATATTTCTGTCTCTATTTCCTTCAAAGATAAGATTTTGATTTTTATCAAAAATACTACATTTGTTTTTAGAAAAAGTGATTTTCAATCCTTTGTCACACAATTGGCTGATACTATGTAAATTATGTTTTAAATTTTTGACAAGTAAAACATTTGAAATAAGAGGTAAATTTGAAATACCATTATTGCTCACATCGCCTTTGCCGATGATATAACCTTTGGAGTTGTCTCCAAAAGCGACGGAGCCTCCATCTGAGTATGTAATATTTGATAGCATATCATTGTCTCCTGTCATATGTTTTGACCAACCACTTTCGAGTATCCATTTTCCTCTTTTCTTGAATGGGACCTACAAAAAATATGAGATAACATTGGTACCCACTTTTTCAATAGGGTCCTAAGAGTTAAATCTTTGGAAACCAAACCCAAGAGGGCTCAGTATCCCATTTAAAAATGTAATTTTTAATTTTATGAACAGTTTCAAAAAAGTGTTTACATATTTCTTCCTAATCAAACTGTTGTTTGTTTTAGGAACCCATACTTTTATGCCTTTTGGATAAGAATTCCTTTTTGTCTGTACAGTAGTAAGATTAATTTTTTCTCCTAATTTTCTTTCTAGGTGAAGTTGTTGTTTTCATAACATATCCTAATCCTTTTCTACTTGAAACAGAGTGAGAGCTATCAATAATTTTAGCTAAATTTTCTCTTCCTTGATTAAAGTTTGAAACATTTTTGGTGATGCTTTCTAAATTAGTTTTGAGACTAGTATTATCCAACTCTATCAATTTTACCTTAGTAATTAGTTCATGGTTTTCAAAAACAAGAGCGTCATTCTTCTCTTTTTGAGTTTCAATTTCTTGACTAAAAAGAGTGAGTTGAGAATTAATATTAGAGAATGATTCTTGTAATTTTACAATTTCTTCCTCTAGTATTTTTTTTCTCATCTTTGAGCATACCTATTTCGAATTCTGCTTTGTTCTGAAGTTCACGAGTCTCCTTATGTTTTCTTTTAAGTTTTTTTAGAGTATCGGCTAGCTCTGAGTTTATCTCTATCATATCATCAAAAGTAAAATCATTAACCTCTTTTTCATTAGCCATAAAGCAAAACATTGGCTTGCTTGTTTTCACTATCACTGCTGCTATCTAATGAAGAGGTATCTCAATCAACCCATGTAACAGAGAATGCTTTCGTTTTCTTATCTTTTATACCCTTATTGAAGTATTTTTTCTTTAGTTCTGGACATTCTTTTTGCATATGACCTTTCTTATGACAATTAGAACATTTAAGAACTGAAGATGATGGTTTTTTTTGAAAGTTCAGTTTTCCATTGTTTTTGTTGTTTTTCTGGAATTTCAAGAACTTTTTGAAATTTTTGGCAATAAATGCTAGATCTTCTTCATCTGAATCTTCATCTTTTTCTTCTGAGCATGGAAAGCTATGTTCTTTTTATCTTGTGCTTGTACTCGTTTTGCCTGCAAATTCACTTCATAGGACATTAGATTTCCTATTAACTCTTCAGGTTTATGGTAGAGAGGTCATTAACTTCTTCTATAGCCAAGACTTTTCTTTCCCAGTCATCCGTTAAAGAGTTTATGATTTTTGATACAATATCAAAATCAGTGTACTTTTCTCCTAATCCTAATAGTGAATGATAGATATCTTGAAATCTAGAGTACATATCATTGATAGATTCATCTTGTTTCATTCTAAAGTTTTGAAACTAATTTTTGAGCATGGTGATTTTGCTTTGTTTAACTTTGTTAGTTCCTTCATGAGTGATTTTAAACGTTCTCCATATTTCATAAGCAGTTTGACACATGCTAACATGATTAAATTTATTTCTAACTAGTGCACAGAATAACATGTTTATAGCTTTAGCATTGGCAGTAGCATCTAATTTTTGTGTGTTTGACCAAGTGGAGTATTCTCCAGTAGGAAGGGTGTATTCATTTTGTGTAATATTCCATGACTCAAAGCTATTTGATTGCATATAGTTTCTCATACGAGTTGCCCAATAATTATAGTTCAAACCATTGAAAAATGGAGGTCGTGCAGTGGATTGACCTTCAATAAAACTAGTGATAGTGTTAGTGGTAGTGATGGTGTTGTTTTCCATATTTGCAAGATATCAGATAATTGTGTAACGGTTATAAGATGCCTCGCTCTGATACCAATTGAAAGTAACCAATATGGCTAGCTATTACTTAGGACCGTGTAATATGGAATATAATTAAATATAAATGCAGAAATAGATCGTAATAGCAAAGTAAATAAAAACAAAAACAAGCATACCAGGAATTTTTATACTTGTTCGAACTTCCCGTTCTACGTCCAATCCCAGACTCCTTTTGGAATTTCAACTACAACAGCCCTTACTTAACCCGAAGGAACAGGTTCACACTGCCTGAGCAACCCAACAAGGCTTTACCCACTTAAGCAATCGAATAGGACTTCAATACAAATAACAACGGTATCTAACTGTAGTGTGTTCTTAAATAACACTGATAAGTCAATTAAGTACAATATTCCTATAATCTTCTCCTTAATGATATATAGTGATGTGCTTTGAGAATTATGGAAGATAACGTGATCAAAGATCAAAGTATGTAAGTGATTTGAGTGCAATTTGAAAGTTTGAGAATGGATGAGAATTCAAGAGTGCTAAAAGTAAATTCCGTAATTTGTTTTTTGAATTCTGTAATCTATTTATAGTATATAAAGAGTTGCATCTTTAAACGAAAAGTTATATTGAAAAGAACGAATGCAACTGTTGATTTAAAAGAATATTTCTCTTGTTGAAGAGAAGTGTCTTTTCAAGAAAATAGCAGTTGGGGATATTAAGACGCCTGAATAAAAAAAATTCAGACTTCTTAATTAGATTGAAACACAAATAAAAAAGAAACAGTTCATTTCTAACCTTATTCAGACGTCTGAATATTTTTGTTCAGACGTCTGAATATTGTGAAAACAATATTTTTATTTTAGCACTCAGACGTATGAATGTATGGTTTCAGACGTCTAAGTTTGCTCTTTGTGCATGTATGAGCATGTGTGTGCATATGTGTATATAAATATCATTAAGGGGAGATTTGAACAAAATTTGTAAGAAAAGTACAGACTCTAGACACACAATATACAACTTTAAACATCTGTAGATGAATCTGCAATAAATCTCCTGCAAAGATTGTTAGTTTACACATAACATTTTATATAGGTTATTGTAATCAAAATCGAAATTCTAACACTGTATAGACTATTGGAATTAATAATGTTAAGGATTATATGGGTAATTATTCACGCAATTTTAAAGTAAGTTTATTTTACTATAGACACTACCATAAGAGCGCAATATTACTACATAGTAAATAGTTTAACGGATCCTTAAAGGATGGGCGATCCCAAATATCCTTTAAGTTACTAATGCATTTTGTTACTATTCACTTGAGTTGATTTACAGTTCTTAAGTATTTATGTCCTGACTCGAATGTTTTGTGTTTTGCTTTACGCTCAAGTCTGGCTGAGTGATTCGGCATTCAAGACTCACCTTCGGAGTTGGAGCATTCCTTGTAGAACCAGCCATCTATTTTGCTTTTGGTATCCATTGATTTCAGTGATGTATTCTGCTTTGTACCTGATGTATCTTATTACTCTTCTATTGTATCTTGTTTAACTCTAATGTATCTTATTTTTATATAGTAGATTCATGAACTACTATCTCTTTTAATTCCGCTGCATTATTATTTACCCTGTGTCTGTGATCTGTGATTATTTATTTACCGTATATTCTGAGACTTGCCAAATTCTATTTACAACGCAGTATTTTGAGCAATTCAAGTCCGACATGTGCGGATGCGAATGGTTGAAAATATCGTTGTGTCGTTACATTCGGCATCGTAGCATCGGGGTTGACCGGTTCGGGGTGGATCAGAACTGTAAGTTTTGGCGAAGCTTTGGACTTGATGGCATAAGTTTAGGTGATCGGAGGCGATGGCCAGAGCTGGTTTATCGATCGAATATTTTTCCAGTTAGGTGCTTGTCTACCTCGTTTTCGATTGGTGAAGTCAATTGAAGTTTTCGGGGGTTTGGGTCGTCGCCGAGGTAGATAGCGATTGGTGGGTGGTTGCAGCGATGATCAAAGGTGGTTAGGTTGGCGTGCAAGGTGCACGGTGCACGTTTGTATCTGATGATTGTTTGTAAGGTTTGGGAAAGAGAGGAAGTAGATTAAACTTGGGAAAATGATGGACTGGCTCGAAGTTGGGTTCGGGTTTTTGTTCTTTTGGCTCGGGTAGGTTGGTCTTGCCCTTGGGTTAGTTTATTTACAAACAGGTTTTCAAAAAAACTGAAAATAATTGTACCAGGTTATTGAAATTTTAAAGAAATGAGGAAATCAGTTTTTAATCCAAAGTATAAAACTAGTTTTTTAAAGTTTTAAAATGTTTTGAGATTATTTGTTCAAAAGGTAATTATACAATAGTTTGATTTCCAAATGTTTTTCAAAGGTGATCTGTTAAATAATGGATTTAATTACTTATTGAAGGATAGTTAATTAATTAATGTAATTAGTCAAGGGAATAATCGATTAATTTATTTATTAAGGTGGATTAATTAAAGGTTAACTAGTTTGGGTAATTAATTTAAAAGATTGATTTATTGATGTGATTAACTAATGATCAAAGGATTGTAATTGAGGGTAGTTAATTACTTAAAAATAATAATTACTTAATGAAAATAATTTGAAAGGATAATTACCTAATGTATTTAAAAGAATTAATCATTTAATTTTTTTAAGATTTGTTAATCAAGATGATTTATTTAATTAATTAATTTAAGGTTAATAAATTAAGGTAATTAATTAAAAGATAATTAATTAAGATTAATTTATTTATTAAGGATAATTAATTAAGATGGATAATTAAGGATTAATTAATTAATAATTAAAGATAATTAATCAAGTGATTAAAGAATAATTACTCAATGTAATTAATTTGTGATTTATTAATGTAAGTAATTAGAGATAATCACTTATGGTAATTAATTAAGGATAACTAATTAAATGGTAATTAATTAAGGGTTAATTAATTAAGTAATTAAGGATAATTAATTATTAATGGATAATTATTTAATGATTAGCGGTTGATTGATTTATTAATTATTAATGGATAATCACTTATGGTAATTATTAATGGATAATTATTTTGAAAATTATGGTTTTAAAGGGGTATACAAGTTATCCAATTTATATATGGATTTAGAACTATTTTAAATAAATTGTATTGGGAATTTGAATTTAGTTCAAATAGAACTTGCCGATGACACGGTTGCTCATTGATTTTCCGGTTTATACCTTTAAAAGGCTATAATTTGTGTATATTTGATCAGATTTCTCTGAAACGAAAAGAATTTCTTTCTTTAAATGATAATGGCTTTCAAATAAAGAAAGGATTTCCAGTATTTTATTGAAAGGGTTTCAAATTTGAAATGGAATTGTTTTGAAAAACTATGGATGAGTCTTTGTGAAGGATTGGCGAACTTTGTTTTCAAATTGAAGCGGATCTTAAAGGTGTATCTTTTGTATAAAAGATTTGGAATAGGAATAGTTTCGAAAAACTATGAATGAATCTTTGTGAAAGATTGATAAACATTGTAAAGTGTATCTTTTTATTTAAAAGATTTGGAAATGATAATTTGTTTAAACCATTTGAAAGAAAGGTTTTGGGTAATAAATTGTGACTTAACTAAGATCTCACTGTATCCACATGCTTTTTAAATAAAGCGATCATTATTCGGTTTAGCCAAGGGAGGATTTTGTGTCATAAAACCCATTCAGAATAATGATACGACGTTACGGATAGCATTTTAAGACCATTGGTGAAGACCGGGTATTTTCGAAAGCGAAATGATTACCTGTCGAATGTTTATGCACCGAATATCCCCGATGTAGAGATTTGATCACCCTTTATGATGGGGAGTCCAGACGTGATTAGAGATTATCCAGATTGCAAAGGCTTCTTCTGTTTGAACCCGGAGCGGACTTGTTTGGATGTATGTCTGACGTTACACTTTGAGATGTAAAGCTGGTTTCTATCAAATACATTTTCTATTTGGTGGCGTAAAATTTATTCTCTTGGTTTAACACCCTTCTCTGAGATGTACGAGCTCAGAGGTCGTGTAGTTGATGGTTACTAGTGACACATTCCCAATTTGGTAAGGTGGTATAAGAAGTGCTGCTGATCATTTGTTGATTGAAGCATGGCTTTTATGAAAAGCATAGCTTTGTGGACGAGACTTCATCGGACTTCACAACTCGAAAATGGTCGAAACAGAAAGGATACAACAAGGTTATGAGGGTCGCACCCTTTAGGGTATGTCCGTTTCCTTCAGGAAAGAGGTGGTACATTGGTATCGAGCTCAGATTTTTAACCTATGTGGTGACTGCAAATTTGTGCTTTGTGGTTGTTGGTGTTAAGGGCCCTCGGATAAAGGTCAGTTACGACAAGGGGGTTGCATTACCCGTGACAGTTAGTTACCTAGTTATAGAGGTAACCCGGTCTTGTGATGGTAGAGAGCTGGTTAAGTTCTTGGGGCGTCCCTCCAAAGGCATACCCATGTGGCCCAAGAAGTTCCTTTTCCCGACCATTTTTTGGAAATCCAATCACCAATAGGCGCCTTGTACGGTTCTAGTTGTAGAACCTACCATCTAACGTGGTAGCTATAGTAGGCATAATACAATGGTACGTATCCAGGCTAAGATTAATATTGTACTTGCAAATTTTTTTTGCACTATGCACTAATAATAATATCAAACGGATTTCGTGTATCAAGCATGTTTGACTATAACAAGGAGAAATCTCCCCTAAGTGTGCGATTGCATTGTGTGTGTGTCGGGAGGTTTTATGGTAGATTCATTTTCAATAAAGCATTGCGAATTCCATTTTAAATTCTTTTTGTTTTTTTTTTGTTCAAAATAAACTGTTTTTGTTTGCTCACACCGGTCTCAAGGTCGATCTGGAGTTTATTGTTCCCTTTCTAAAATCTAGATGCCCACAATTTCCATACGGGTAGCCTAGAGTTGGGATTTTCATATAATCAAATAGTAGGTGTAGATACGATAACATCCAACCTTTGGATTTGACAATCTCATTCCGGACTGAATTTTCTTAAGTCAACGTGATGGTGGTTCGAGCTTCATGGATTGGAGATCTTTGGAGCATTGGATTGGAATGCAATTTTGGATTCTATCTTTCTTCCTATCGTTTGGAAGACCATAATTAGTGATATTGTTCGGTTGTTGTATGATGTCTCTAATATGGATATTCATTGTACCATTGTTGTATTTACTGTGTATTAATAAATTTATCTTATTTTTCTTCCGCTGTGTTGTTGTACCTAATGTGTTATAAGCTCAAGCGCAAATCGAATTTCAATGTTTGAATCCACGACATTCGAATACGAGTGAAGTATGGATGTCGATTTTCGAAGGTCGAAATTCGGGTCGTGACAAATCTATACACATAAACCTTTATATAACCAAATCTTATATTCTATAACATGTACCAGCAAACATGGTATATTTTCAAACCCATACTGTAATTTGTACTATATATATTCAAACAAATTATACATATATATACAACCCAACTCAATGTATATTAATATATATATATATAAGCATAAGAAACTCAATTATATGTTGGACAAAGAATATCAAATATACATATATATATATATATATCTATGTATATGTATATGTATATATATATGTATATGTATATGTATATATATAACAGTAACGCTATATATACAAGATTTATATTAATTAACCAAAAATTTGCATACTTAAAATACATATATAAGTTGATGTAATACATATAAAGCACTTATATATGCTTATATAATATGACACGTATAAAGGCAGATGTATTCAAATATACAGCCTATACTTAAAATAAATATTTAACTGCAACATATATACTTTTATAACTTACATATTTTATAATATATAAAATTGCTTCAAGGCCAATGTTATATACATATTCAAAATTCAACAAATATATCTATATATATATGTATGTATATGTATATGTATGTATGTATATATAAACTAATATATTTAAAACATATATATATATATATATATATATATATATATTGTTATCAAACTGCTTCAACATAGATTGCAGGATATATATTAGCAAATAGCAACATAAACTATATATCCAATAGATTATATAACAAATGATGTCTAGCATACATATAACTTATGTTAATTTGTAAATAACAGATTGCTTAAAACAAATGTATATTTGCATATAGACGAAATGTAATACTGTTAGAAATTTTTATATGCATAACAACAAATCAAAGCTCATAAATACTATATATACAATAACATATATATGCTAAACAATTATATGATCCTTGTTTTTATATTTGAAACAAAATTTAAGTATACTTTATGATATATAAACTAACAAAATCAAAATTTTATATTACTGTGAATATATAACAGGTTAGACAACTTATAAAATATAAAATTAATATGTTTATATATATATATATATATAACCGCACAATATAAAATAAAGAAAAACAGAATAGCTAAAAATATATATCCACAATACAGTTACCTGTATATAGAACGGAGGGGAAGGGAAAGGCATGTTTGGCCATGGGTGGCTGTCAGTTAAAGGGGAAGAGAGGGTGATGTTTTAGGAAAAGATGGCGGTGCATAGGAGGACACGAGCAGGGTGCTATCTCTGGTTCCAGAATGCTTTGATTAATTTTTTTAACAGAACATATACAAAAAGATGAAGAAAATAAATAGCCAAAAGAGGAAGAAGATGAGCCAACTATGAATTGGGAAAAGTTTTGAACATGCACCAAGGCAAATAAATAGATATAGAATGAAATAGGTGAGTTGCCTTCTCAGGTTATAAATGCTTATAATTTTTATAATATTTTGAAAAGCAAATGTCGGATCAACAATGGAAAGGCAATGTAACTTCACACGAATATGAATATTAAATATTTGCAATGCGAATGGTTAAAAGTAGTTTCAAAATTTAATAAAGCAGTTGATTGTTGCATGACAGTCATGGTTAAAATTTGAAACGCAAAAGAAAATAAAAGGTCAGGGATCCGGTACCGATACTGTTACCGGTTTCGTGGATTTCACTATACACCGGACTTCAAAACACAGAATCGAATATACCGCAGAGATCAGCATGACGAGACGATCAAAATGATAAACAGATATCGGTGGCACTATCATCCTATCAAAAGTCAATAATCGGTATCCAAAAATGCTGCAAAAACGTAGGAATTAAGATAGACGATGCAATAACAATCAAAATTTGGAGAAACGAAATATGACATCTCACTCTGAAGATGATTTACAAACTTATTGTGTAAAAATATTCATTTTCGGAAAATGCTTCATTACCATCAATTTAATAACTGATTTAAATTGAAATAGATTTACACAATAATATAAATTTCCATATTATCCGATGAAAATTTCCAGTTGTTATGTTTAAATAGATGTATTACAAATATCTAATTTCTATTTCATAATTCAATTATTTAAAATTTCACAAAATTCAGTTAATTACGTAAGTAAAACCCTTAAAATTTTATGGGTCGTTACACTATATTATTAATTTTAACTTACTCAAGTTAAATTTTAATTTCAAGATTAAGATTCACACTTCCCTTCCTTATTATCAACTCCAATTCATAAGTCCAATAGCTAATTTTATCCCGACTTTACAAAACATTTAAATGGAAATCCCAGAATTCAGTTACCAGGTTTTATTTCAAAACATTTTGAAATCATAAATATACATATATTCCCTTGGTATATCAAATCATACTCTTGAAATCTCAAGGCTACTTGATTTTTCCCTAAAACATTTACTTTCAGAGCTTTCTAAAACAAAACTCGTTTACCAAACAAGTCCAAAAAAATACTCATAGTCAACCACTATAATAGCAATCCATCACTTAGAAACTCGAAAATGAATACTGATGATGTGGCCATCATCACCAGAATTATTTTCTAATGACTAAAGTGAGTTCAGTGCTTCCATACTCCCAAAATTCGTTTTAAAATAATTTCAATTCCAAGAAAACATCTCTAAATAATACCCCATTATTCCTTTTAAAATTCTCTGCAAAACATTAACAAAATTTCCAAGATTTAAAAATTCCAACACTTGATTCAAATTCATTTTAAAATATTTTCCAAAAATTTTGGGGATGTAAATTCTAGTTTAAAACAAACTTTTGTTATTTTCCTTTTGTATAAATCATACTTATAAATTTCTATTTGGTTATACATATAACCATTCCAAATTTTATAATCTTGTTTTGATTTTAATATTAACAACCAACATTCCAATCATATGCACTATAATAATTTTAGAAAATTATTTTCTTTTATATCAAAAAATAATTTTGGGTAAAATTATTTCATTTACCCACTTTAAAACAATACTATGTCGGTTTATCTTGTTCAAGAATTTAGAAACCCATATTGATGCGATTGTATTTCCCGTACCGACCAGAATTCATAAACACTTAACTGATAAGTCAACACAATATAAAAACATTTTATATTCACTAACATATACGCGCTCATAGCTATTAATGCACTCAACTCATTCTAGAGTACTACCGACTCTATCTCTAATAAGTAATCCCCCACCAAATCCTAAGTATATCGCCAACCTAAGCTCTGATGCCAACTGTGACGGACCAGAAGGCTTTTCAACCATCCCAGACAGTGGTTACTTTCTGCCGTGGCAGACATTGGTACCTCGAATTCTCTTTTACGGCCAGCTTCTCGACTGCAACCAACCACTCTGCGACATGTAGGGATAAGAGTCTCCAGCTCTCCACCAAACACGAAGCGAGAACCCCTATCATGCTTTAATGAAGAAAATATGATCCCGGTCTCTTCGAAACAACGATCAATATTTCTGGTAAACTCAACCTCGTTTCATTAGGAAATAAACAGACGAAAATAAGACCGGAGATCGTCTCCTAACTGTTAGTGGACGGATTTCCTTGTAACCTCGTACAAAAACAAATGAGTTTACACGTATAGTATAGCAACTCGAACGGTAACTGTACCATATATTCCCCTGTTTCTTCTAGATATCTCCAAAGTTATATTTAGGTCCAGATTTGATAGCCGATTATTTAACTATCAAATAAACAATCAACTCAACCAAATACTTCATTTTCATTGAAAAACACCAAGTATTATTAAAATTAAAATTTAAATAAATTAAATTGCTTTATCCAAAGTTCGTACTTATCTTACAGAATTCAGTATATTCATAAATTATCCTTTTCAAAAATACTTGAAAACCCTTTTAAAATAACGTGGAAAGTACCACTGTGGTATCAAACCATGGATCATAGCTCAATGGTTATGTCTCTATCCCAAAGAAATCCATAATTTAACTACAGGAATTCACTGCCTCCGATTTACGCCATGCAAGTATACCATTACTTCCAAAAAACTTTATTTTAAAAATTATCTCAAAATAATGCTTGTAAATTCTAAAATAAATTTCAAGTTTAATATAGGAAAATATACTTAAATAAAATTTATTATACAAAGCCATATTAAAATTTAATAATTATCTTTTAAAACAAAAATGTTGACTAGTTCTTAAATAACAATAATAAATCTTTAACAATCATTATAAAGTAACTAATTAATAATTAAATATGCTTTAAACAATTTAAAATAATTAAATAACTAATTTTTCCAGAATACTTTTAACACTTTTAAAGTTATTCGGTTAATAACTTAAAATCCTACAAGCCCAATTTCTCGATTTCCAATTTCATTCCACAAATTTAGAAATCCTACTTGAGTTCCAGTATAACCAATTTTATACTTATTCCCATATTCACTTCCAATCTTCCGATCTATTAAAAATATCGATTTTAAACCCATTCTATTTAAAGAATACCACTTAAAAAATTATTACTTAAAAACCCTTTTTGCATACTTTTATTCCAAAATCCTATTCAAAGTATTTCGATTTAGTTAAGCACATATTTCAAAACCCTTTATTTTATACAATTGATTAACCCAAAATTCTTTATAGACATTTTACTTCAAAATTCCTTTTGTATTTTCTTTTCAAATTCAATCATATATTATTGCCATTTTAAGATACCAAAATCTAGTCCAAAACAACCATGGCATCTAATCAATATAAATCCCACAGTAATCTATCATAGAATATTCCAACAAAACATATATCACTATATATGAAATCAAATTCAACATTTTTTAGAAATCCAGTTGGATCCCTCCAACCTGTTTCTCTACATCCACAGATGTTAGCACAGCATAAAATACCAATTCTGCTTCGAGGCGGAATATCATAGTTAATAGGGCCATCCTTATTATGCGGGGCATATAGGGTCTCATTCGCTATATATATGCGGGAATATCAATCACTCTAATATACACACACACACACTACTATAAATAATATCACATCCAATTAATTAAAATGCATCTACTTAATCAATCAATCATTAATTAATTTTAACTATTTAAAACTAAAGCCAACGGTCCAAAATTGAGTGAGATTAACTCACCTTGAGTTCTAATTTGCCAAACGTTCCAATTTTAAATTAAATCGAACACGTTCGATTTAACCTAAAATTTTAACTAGCTTTGATCGCCACCAATTGGTTTCTAGTGCACAATGCTTGTCTCTACGATTCCAGCAACACTTGTTTCGTTCGATTCCGACCTCGTATGACAAAGATACGAAGTTTCAAAGTTTCAATATAAATTTGAATAAATAAATTTCCTTTTTTTATTTTTATATTTGTACCAGACAAAATCTGGGCCGTACATTTCTATAAATTCAAAATCAAGGCCATTGCTTTCACTTCTTCTTCCACGCATGATCTCTGTATGCTTGAACCCATACGTTGATGACTGGGGTTGAAAGCCGCTAACCTATCGATCATTAAGACGAAGATCAGGTGCTTCCACCTCGAAGCCCTTCGCCGCCTCTGCCTTCAACCCAAATATCACAAAGCTCAGTCCACCATCAGCCTTGAAAAACATGATCAACTGGAGCACGAATGCAGCCCCCTAACGCCTCTAATCGACGACCATAATATAAATCCACCGTTGGATTTGACGAGCTTGCAATGCTCTACAACTTTCTAGTTGATGGTTTCCTCTAAAAACCGATGGATCATGAGATAATGGGGGAAGAAGGCCGGCCATTTTCGGCCATTAACTTGTTAGCGGCGGCTGCGTGAATAAAAATGAGGGTTTCACTACTGTTCATCTTATGTATATACGATTTTATATATTATTTAATTATTATTTCCAATTTTTACATGCTTTTTCAAAAGAACTCCAAACAAAACCGGCCGCCTGCCATTCATATTGTTTTACCCCTATTCTAAATGCAATGAAACATGTTTCGAGTCCTAATTCGATCGTATGTGGAGGATAACTTTCTTAATCGAATTAAAATATTAATTTTTCGATATTTCTTTCAACGCATTTCTATCCTGTACGACCAAACAGTATCTCCAAATGCTACAGAATTTGAAATCCCATAATAATACACTATTATGGATCCAATGGAACTGATTTCGTCAAATTCCAAGACTGTGCCCCAAAAGGCTATTTTAACTTGTCGATTAAATCGAGCGATCTCCAAAATCGTCGAAATCATTTAAAATTTCAATTTTTAAAACATACAAACTCCATTATAATTCAAATATAATTTATATCCATATAATAAATCATTCCGATTCATTTTAAATTAAAGTTCAATTATTTACATTATTGCTATATATATTAATTTCACTATTAAATTAATATATATATATATATTTCTAAATTCTAACCTATCAACTTTTTAATCCCATTCAAAAGCCCAATACCGTCACTCAAATTCGAGAAGAGTTTAAAACAACTTAGAAATCATTTTCATTCCCATTTAACTCCAGATTAATATATTTACCAAATTTCAAATATTTAATTTATGTTTACCAAATCCAATTAACCACTGTATTTGAAATTTAACCCATTTAACTAATTCAAATTCAACATTTAAAATAAATTAAATGTTCAAAACTAAACGACCAAAATTCTGGGTCATTACATTGCCATTTCCATTGACTACTAATTGCCTTCCACAAAAATACAACCCTTGAGCTCGTACGTCTCAAGGAGGGTGTTAAGCTAGGGAAGTTGCCTTCTTCGCTACCAATGATGAAGGTTTGTAAAAACCAATGTACATAATCTTAGAAATGCAATGTCAGACACTCGTCCATACAAGTTTTCTAGAAACAGGACAAACTGAAGGTACTTTCCTACCACATCCTTTCGGGAAATCCCTAGGATTAGTAGCAAATAGTCCTTGCATTGGATATTTCATAACGAAGAGACTACTTCTTCTATATGTGTGTTGGGATTTTAACCCCAAACGATCAATAAGCACTCCTTCACTATGAAAATCCTAAATCACAATATCATCGATAACCTGCACAGTCGAACGCATATATGTTGGTCCAAAGTGGTTTTCGAATAAGCCAATCCCGGTCTCTTCGCACCAACGATGCAAACACGTTTCTCAACCTCACATAGAAAATAAGTCTCATAAACTTATCACGGCTCCAACTTTCAACTTGCTATCCTTTAGCCAAGAAGGAAGCTTGATAGATTGGAAAATCACTCCGCACTACATGAATCAACATTCTTAACATAAAAGATAATCAAGCCTACGCTGATGGCTACCAACTAATGTACGACTAAATAGTTCCCACATCAAGTCAAGGAACTAAAATGTCCAAATTTGATAGTCGGTTATTTAACTATCAAAGCAAACAAACAATTATCTCTAACCATAAGTAATCACTAGGCCCTTTTAATTAATCTTTTATTAATTAAATCACTTGCCTAATATTCACTTCAAATAATATTTAAAAAGATATAATCCTAAAACCATTTCAGTATTGGAAAACATTTCCATATACTTATTTAATAATAAGTAATTCACAATTTTCTTTATTTTCAACACTTAGAAAATATTATATGCTTAAATCACGATTAAGTATATATTTTTTTCCTTAAGGAAAACATTCTCTTAAACATATTTATTTGGGTCAAAACGAATGTTGCGTAAAACATCGTTATGACAATCCAAAATCATTAGTATAGGGATTCGATAATTAAATAGATATATAAGTCCCATATGCTATGCAAAACATCTCCTTTCGAAACTCATTTACTATAACAACAGTGTTATAGTCCATGCTTTCCTTACTTCTCGAAAACGTCTATTTCAACAATGAATGTCGAAATCTATGTATTCGATGCTCATACGTTTTAAAACATCTTCGAAACATTTAACTCCATTCAAAAATATCACTTCCCAAAACATTCATTTAATTTAAAGGATTATTCACTGACCAAAATCATGAATGTAATTCGTTTACCAAATTCATTGCTTCTACACATTTATTAAAGGATTATACACTTTCCAAAATCATGAATATAATTCCATTAATAAGCTTTCATAATTAACTTATCAAAATAAGTTGATTTCAAATTTATAAAACAATGTTTATAATTCACATTTCTATTTTATAAAAACATCCATTTATAAAATCCCTTTATTTACCAAATCCATTTGTATCTCATTTATATGCCAAAATCAAATTAGAAGTTAACTCACTTCTAAATCTCTTATTTACCAATTCGTTCTTTTTATAACTTCACAAATTCATAAATCTTATTACTTATAAGATCCATTTTTTACTTCATTTTAAACACTCATAAAACTCCTTTATAATTCTTTTATTTTGATTTATAAAAATTCAATTTTATAAATCTTGTATATAAACCATTTATAATGAATTCAAAAATTCTCAATTTAAATTATTTTACAAAATAATCAACGTTATATTTCAAAAATCATATTTTGATTTATTTAACAAAAAACCATAACTGTTATAACATAAAATTTATAACTTTTTATGTATTTAAATAAATCCGTTATGTAACAATTCAAATATATATATATATATATATATATATATATACTAAAATCATTTTGAAATTCCTTTTAATTTGAAATCATCACTTTAATATTTTTAAAATTTCAAAAATATGGCCCAATGCTATAACTGTATGAATATGCGCTTTGCGTTTATATGATTTTTGTTTGATGATAATAAACATATATACATTCGTTTAAATGTATTTGGTGATGTACTATTTTGTTTTTCACAGATTAAATAAATATTTGTTGAATAAAATAAATTACACAGAATTTGAATGGAATTTGAATTCAAACAGATATTTTATTCAAACAAATATTTATTACAATCTTGAACAGTACAAATTCAAGCTCTCACTGTAAATATACATTTTTTATTACATCACAATTCAGTTTACATAAATTCCTCACTACATATCACTCACACTCGTATTTTGTCTTCAACTGCATTCCAGCTTGAATCCAGCATCTGAGCAATCTGCAAAAATATTCACTAACGCAATAAAATTGAAAAAGAAATATTTTTGCAATATAAAATGAAATACGATTTTTGAAAATATTATTTGCCTCAGTTATTTGGGTTGTTCGTCATCATTCACATTTGAATTCATCACACACGAACAGCGTGACATGCACAGTGTATCACTGGACATGCCACAAGGCCGTGCACATCGATATGCACTTGATAATGCTACAGGGACAGGTAAGCACATGTCAAACCCAACTGTAAAGCCGGGTTCAACTCACGTGCAATATATTCAAAATCACGACACGAGCACAAGGTCAAACCCGAGTTTTTAAAACTGGGTTCAACACAAGGCTACATGAAGAATGCAAAGATTTGACAAATAAAAAATGCATCAAAGCACAAATACATGGAACAATGCAACTCAATGAGACAAGTGCATCCAGAAGTACAAAATGACCAAACAAATGCACCACTCAACTATTCAAATGATACAAAGTGGCAACATCAAAATACAGGCCAGAAGCTCAAGTACACCAGTGACAGAAGTGATACAAGTCAGACCAAGTAGCAGTATGAAGCAACTGTGAAACTGAACAATGTTCAATGCACAATGCAGACACAACTCAAATGAAACTGGTAGATTTGAAGAAATGAAACAATGCATGATGAATTGGATCAACACAGTCAAGTCCAAATGCATTAGTGAAGAAACTACAGTGGACATGTTCAGTTACACCTACACAGACCAAACAAAGACACAGTGCAGAACAAGATTGCCACCAACACAACAATATGAATGCTATGTTCAAACATGAAACAAGACACAGTGCAGAGCAGTGTGCAACTCGAGCTTCAGAAAGATCAAAGACAGCAAACAATGTGCACTAGTCCAGGCAACAACATGTACAATGACGAGAACAAGCAACAACCAAAGCCAAGACCACAAATGTACATATGATACAAGAGAAGTAAACAACAATGCAACAGTGTGGAAGTCGAAATCACATGGAAGTATGACATGAAGCATATACATGGATGAACAGCACGATCAAGTATGGCAGTGAAACTCAAAGCAATGATCAAGTCAAGACAAATCAAACTGGATTAAACACAGTGACCCAAGTTGTGATGATCAGAGCTACAGACCGACAACTACATACAGGTGAACAGAAATGATTCATGCAAACTGCAAAACATCAAGATGAATCAAAACAAGTTCGATCAATATCAATAACCAATGTCACAGTAAAATCAACATCATCAGAGAAGATGGCTAGAGACGAAGCTCACCGGGATGAACACAAAGAAATGATGATGGCCGAAAGTTATGCAGATTCGCGAATGTATACAGTCAAGAAATGAAGTGCGTGCAATGTTTGAAAAACTCACAAATTAAAAGAGGAAAGTCACTGCCATTTCAAACAAGAAAAATCGAACGTTCTCAAGATAAAGCCGTGCGCATCAAGTCAGGAAATAATATTTCAGGAAAGTATCAAATTAATTAGTGTATTCGAATTCATATAAATACCAAACCCCAATCATCATCATAGGCATCGAGTAAAAAAGAAAGCAATTTAACCAGCAACGAAAAGAAAATTACATACCGCAACAATGAACTCGATCAACAGAGGAGCAACGCAAATCAATCATAAGTGAAGCAGCGAGCAAGAGCAACGCCGATCTCAAGAGAATCGATCATCAGAGAACGAGCGCCAGCAAGAGCTTCAAAGCCCAATTTGGATCACAAGGGAACAAAGCCCTAATTCACATTGAAAAGAGCCGCAATTTTTCACAAGCCAAAAGAGGAACGGGTTAAAGCAAAAGAATGGGCCGGCCTTTATTTTTAAAGGGGCTTTAGCTTTAGTTTTATTTAGGATTTATTTTAAAAAAGGGGTGTTTATTTAATTTCTGTTTTTAAGTTTGTTTTTTCTTTTCGAATCAAAGAATTGGTAAATCACCACCTAGGTTGTAGGTAGTGTCAGATTATCTAGTTAGAATTAGTTCAGTGAGCAGGGTGTGCGAGTTTGCAAAACTCTATAGGCGGGAGCAGAGTTTGCGAGTTTGCAAAACTCTATAGGTGGAGCAGGGGGTGCGAGTCTAGTATAGTGTTTGTGAGCGGGAGCAAGGGTTTGCGAGTCTGTTAGAGTGTTTGTAAGCGGGAGACTGTTTAATTCTAACAGAAATCTGGGAATGCAGCAGTAGGCAGGGGTTGCCGAAGCTGGGTAAATTTTGTGTGTGCTTTACTTTTCAGCATATTTATTTCTGCAGTTTTTTCTGTGTTTAAATCGAGAAAATTTGCTATAACCCTATTCACCCCCCTCTAGGGTTAATCTAGATCCTACAAGTGGTATCAGAGCACGGTATTTTTCTTTAACTCTAGAGTCATGAATTCATCAAATAATGCATTTTTCTGAGGGGCAATCTATTGTTAGGCCATCCATGTTTAACGGGAATGATTATGCTTATTGGAAAGTTAGGATGGGTATTTATCTTAGTTCTGTTTATTATGATGTTTGGGATATTATTGAAACTGGCAATAAATCTCCCGCTATAACCATGGGTGATACTGAGATTCCTAAACCTAAGGATAGGTGGGATGCTAACGATAAGAGATTAAAAACTACAAATTCTAAAGCCATGAATGCTTTGATCTGTGCTCTTGATAAGAATGAATTTAATAGAATTTCTCATTGCAAAGATTCAAAGGAAATTTGGCATACCTTAGAGGTGACACATGAAGGAACTTCTCAAGTCAAGGAGTCTCGTCTAGTCCTATTCAGCAGTGAATACGAGAAATTTGTGATGGACAAAGGCGAGAGCATAAAGGACAAGTTCAGACGCTTT
Organism: Allium cepa; assembly: GCA_030765085.1. Lineage (NCBI taxonomy): Eukaryota > Viridiplantae > Streptophyta > Magnoliopsida > Asparagales > Amaryllidaceae > Allium > Allium cepa. The sequence continues at coordinate 325,805,809 of CM060939.1, forward strand.
TCAACTTTGGTGTACAACGCTAGAGCGCTTGGGAAGGTATTCACCGAGGTAGAGCTTGTGAGGGAGGTGCTACGAGTCTTACCGATAAACTTTGAGGCAAAAGTCACGACAATCCAAGAATCGAAAGATTTGAGTAAACTAAGAATGGAGGAGTTAACTGGTAACTTGATGACATATGAGCTTGAGCTAAAAGCAAAGGAGGAACGCAACAACTCCGAAACAAAGAAGAAGATGATTGCCTTAAAGAGCAAAGAAGAGAGCGATGAAGAAGAAGAAGATCTGATTGAAGAGCTTGCAATGGCTGTCAATAATCTTAGAAAATGGTCAAGATTCAAGACACACAAGAAGAAAACATCTGGTAATAGGTCAAGAGAGTCTAACAATTCCGATTATGAATTGACGTGCTATAACTGCAACAAGCCTGGCCACTTCAAACAACAATGCCCACTTCTCAAAAACGACAAAGGAAAGAAAAAGAAAAGGATGGCTTTTGCAGCGACTTGGGATGATGAAGAAGGAGAGGAAGTTTCTAATAGTAGCTCAGAGGAGGCTAACTTGTTTTTATGGAAAAATCGAATTCAGAAGCAAGCCCAGAGGAATCTAGTGAGGTAGATGACTATTCTTATAAAGATCTTGTTTTTATGTGTCTTGATCTTACTAAAGTAGTTGATGCTCTTGAATCTAAAATTGAAAAACTGAAATCTGATAGGAGAGAACTTGCTCGTGAAAATTTTAGGTTAGAAACTGAACTTGAAAATATTCGAAACCTAGAATGTAAAAAATGTAAAATTTTAGATTCAGAATTATCAAGACTTAAGAAAAGCTTTGAGAATCTTGAAAAAGAAAACTTGAGTCTTAATGAAATCATTGACACTAGGAAAAAGGATTTTATAAATAGATGCACCTCGCTTGTAACTGAAAACACAAATCTAAAAACCAAAGTCCAAAATCTTGAGAAATCTCTGAATAACTTTTCAAGAGGAGAAAAATCATTCAACATGCTATTGGGAAATCAAATTTTTGCTAACAATAGAAAAGGACTAGGTTTTGGGAAAACACAAGCTGATGATGATGAGAGTGTCTTTGATGGATGTGAAATAATTGGACATCGTGTTGAAAATTGTAGTCATAGGAACAAGAACACAAAATTTATACAAGTTTGGGTTCCTAAGAATTCTACAAACATATTTCATGTCTATTGGAACAAGAATGAAAGGACTAAACAAGTTTGGGTTACAAAGGGATTATTTATTCACAATGCTTCTGCCACTAACAATCATGGACCTATAAAAACAAATAGGTCACAAAAATCTTTCATCGTGTAGGTATGGTGGCAGGCTAAGGAACAACAATAGTGTTATCTGGATTTTGGCTGTTCCAGAAACACAACGGGCAACAAAGCAAAGTTCCTTAGCCTAGTACAAAGGTGACAGAATCACAATGGGAAACCACGAAAAATTATCGTAAAGGTAAAACAGGTGAAGGTATACTTATCTAATCGATATATTAATTGTGATAACCTGCACCGTATTCTGAATGAAATCAGCCAATATTGAGATGTTGTAAAGAGATGATTTTTTGATTCTGACTTGTTCGACATAGTTGGCCAATTACATTTATGCCAAAATCACTATTCTTTGAATTACTTCATACATATTTGTTTGGATTAAACATAGTGTTTTGTTGGATACATTTGGTCATAATTCGGCTAACGCTATGTTCTCAGTTTCTGATTATTTACACGGCTTCAATTCAAATTCAAAGAATGTCATTTAAATGGTTGTTAAAATTGAGTTTGAAATTTTTGATGCACTCTTCATGGTCTAGTCTATCAAATTTAATTAGTGATAATTTGGAGTGAAAGAGAAATTCAGATGCAGATCATACTGGTAATCTAGTTGAAAGAAAAATTACTAGTGGAACGTGATTAATTTTTGAAACATTTAGTAACTGCATCGTTTTTCAAAGAAAATATCTGCATACTTTTCATTTCAAATATTTTCAAATAGCAGAAAATTCTCTCATATAACCCCCTCCAGAAAATCATTTTTGACCATATTTTCATATTAGTAATTTTTATTTGATTTTAAATGACAAGCTTTGACTAAACCGACTCCCTACTGATTATCAAAAAGATAAATAGTGATTGAAAAAGTGATAAGTGCTGATATTTAACATACATTACTCAAAAGAGTATATTTTGGAAAATTTCTTTAGGAATTCAAACAAGAGTTATAAAACTTTTTGTTGGGTAAAGATTCCTTGACCATTTCTATATCTATCATATTTCTATCGACCTTGGTTTATCAAAACTTAAATATAGTTGGTCGATATGTGGTACTATAATCAGGGATCATTTGTTTTTCATTTCATATTTTTTTTGTAAAAATAAATAAATATCCAAAGTATTCACTCTCATTTAAAAGTCCTCTCGGCTATGCATGAGTGAATTACTTGGATTTATGATTATGTGCTTCCATGCTCATTTAAAAGTCCTTACGGTTATGCATGTATGGAACGCATATCAAAATTAATTGATTAAATAGACAAGTTGATTCTTGTCCCATTTAAAAGTCCTCACGGTCATGCGTGGTTAGAAGATACTTGATTTCATTTTTTAAATTAAATTGGAATACTACTAATCTCATTTAAAAGTCCTAACGGTTATGTATGATTAGTAGATATTCAAATTCCTCATATAAATGTACCACAAGTTGATAAAATTGTATGATTTTATAATGAGAACATCATTTCCATCATTCTAAAAGTGGAATATGCGCCTAACAAGGGTAGTTATGATTTTTGTTCGGTTTTTATTGAAGTTTAAATATTTATATTCAATTTGAGTTTAATGTTGGATTAATATTGACCACTTTATCTCTATTTTCTCTAGCACTATTATTCTTTTGCTGATAACAAAAGGGGGAGAGAAAAGTTAAGATTTTGACAAAAAGAATCTAGCAAAGGTCAAATAATTTTCCATTTGCATCTAGGCTCATTTATATATTTCTATTTGTATGCATATAGGTAGGGGGAGCATCATGTAGAGAGGAAGCATTTAAATAGTGGGAGCATTTAGAGTGTATCATTGAGCAAATACATTTAACTCAGCCAAAATCTTAAATATATGTTTGTTATCATCAAAAGGGGGAGATTGTATGAATATGCGCTTTGCGCTTATATGATTTTTGTTTGATGATAATAAACATATATACATTCGTTTAAATGTATTTGGTAATGTACTATTTTGTTTTTCACGGATTAAATAAATATTTGTTGAATAAAATAAATTACACAGAATTTGAATGGAATTTGAATTCAAACAGATATTTGATTCAAACAAATATTTATTACAATCTTGAACAGTACAAATTCAAGCTCTCACTATACATATACATTTTTTATTACATCAAAATTCAGTTTACATAAATTCCTCACTACGTATCACTCACACTCGTATTTTGTCTTCAACTGCATTCCAGTTTGAATCCAGCATCTGAGCAATCTGCAAAAATATTCACTAACACAATAAAATTGAAAAAGAATTTTTTTTGCAATATAAAATGAAATACGATTTTTGAAAATATTATTTGCCTCAGTTATTTGGGTTGTTCGTCATCATTCACATTTGAATTCATCACACACGAACAGTGTGACATGCACAGTGTATCACTGGACATGCCACAAGGCCGTGCACATCGATATGCACTTGATAATGCTATAGGGACAGGTAAGCACATGTCAAACCCAACTGTAAAGCCGGGTTCAACTCACGTTCAATATATTCAAAATCACAACACGAGCACAAGGTCAAACCCGAGTTTTTATAACTGGGTTCAACACAAGGCTACAAGAAGAATGCAAAGCTTTGACAAATAAAAAATGCATCAAAGCACAAATACATGGAACAATGCAACTCAATCAGACAAGTGCATCCAGAAGTACAAAATGACCAAACAAGTGCACCACTAAGCTATTCAAATGAAACAAAGTGGAAACATCAAAATACAGGCCAGAAGCTCAAGTACACCAGTGACACAAGTGATACAAGTCAGACCAAGTAGCAGTATGAAGCAACTGTGAAACTGAACAGTGTTCAATGCACAATGCAGACACAACTCAAATGAAACAGGCAGATTTGAAGAAATGAAACAATGCATGATGAATTGGATCAACACAGTCAAGTCCAAATGCATCAGTGAAGAAACTCCAGTGGGCATGTTCAATTACAACTACACAGACCAAACAAAGACATAGTGCAGAACAAGATTGCCACCAACACAACGATATGAATGCTATGTTCAAACATGAAACAAGACACAGTGCAGAGCAGTGTGCAACTCGAGCTTCAGAAAGATAAGACAGAAAACAATGTGCACCATTCCAGGCTACAACATGAACAATGACCAGAACAAGCAACAACCAAATCCAAGACCACAAATTTACATATGATACAAGAGAAGTAAACAACAGTGCAACGGTGTGGAAGACGAAATCACATGGAAGTATGACATGAAGCATATACATGGATGAACAGCACGATCAAGTAAGGCAGTGAAACTCAAAGCAATGATCAAGTCAAGACAAATGAAACTGGATTAAACACAGTGACCCAAGTTGTGATGATCAGAGCTACAGACTGACAACTACATACAGGTGAACAGAAATGATTCATGCAAACTACAAAAGATCAAGATGAATCAAAACAAGTTCGATCAATATCAATAACCAATGTCACGGTAAAATCAACATCATCATAGAAGATGGCCAGAGACGAAGCTCACCGGGATGAACACAAAGAAATGATGATGGCCGAAAGTTATGCAGATTCGCGAATGTATACAGTCAAGAAAATCAAGTGCGTGCAATGTTTGAAAAAGTCATAAATTAAAAGAGGAAACTCACTGCCGTTTCAAACAAGAAAATTTGAACGTTCTCAAGATAAAGCCGGGCGCATCAAGTCAGGAAATAAAATTTCAGGAAAGTATCGAATTAATTAGTGTATTCGACTTCATATAAATACCAAACCCCAATCATCATCATAGGCATCGAGTAAAAAAGCAAGCAATTTAACCAGCAACGAAAAGAAAATTACATACCGCAACAACGAACTCGATCAACAGAGGAGCAACGCAAATCAATCATAAGTGAAGCAGTGAGCTAGAGCAACGCCGATCTCAAGAGAATCGATCATCAGAGAACGAGCGCGAGCAAGAGCATCAACGCTCAATTTGGATCACAAGGGAACAAAGCCCTAATTCACATTGAATAGAGCCGCCTTTTTTCACAAACCAAAAGAGGAACGGGTTAAAGCAAAAGAATGGGCCGGTCTTTATTTTTAAATGGGCTTTAGCTTTAGTTTTATTTAGGATTTATTTTAAAAAGGGGGTGTTTGTTTAATTTCTGTTTTTAAGTTTGTTTTTTTTTTCAAATCAAAGAATTGGTAAATCGCCACCTAGGTTGTAGGTAGTGTCAGATTGTCTAATTAGAATTAGTTCAGTGAGAAAGGTGTGCGAGTTTGCAAAACTCTATAGGCGGGAGCAGAGTTTACGAGTTTGCAAAACTCTATTGGCGGAGCAGGGGGTGCGAGTCTAGTAGAGTGTTTGTGAGCGGGAGCAAGGGTTTGCGAGTCTGTTAGAGTGTTTATAAGCGGGAGACTGTTTAATTCTAATAGAAATCTGGGAATGCAGCAGTAGGCAGGGGTTGCCGAAGCTGGGTAAATTTTGTGTGTGATTTATTGTTCAGCATATTTATTTCGGCAGTTTGTTTCTGTGTTTAAATCGAGAAAATTTGCTATAACCCTATTCACCCCCCTCTAGGGTTATTCTAGATCCTACAATAACAACACTAAATAAGGTGATTCACATAAACACGACATCCAAAACATCATATATCATATGATAACAACATATATATATCAATATCTGTAAATAAAATCAACAATGGTGAAAAATCCATTTGGATCCCTCCATCTTTTCATCTACAACAAATATACATATTAGAATATTTTTACAATGTCCGCTCCGAAGCAGACGCGCGTACAAAAGGTCATCCGCTCATACACGGGAACGTATAGGGTCACATCTACTCCAATAGGTAGGAATATATCCAAATCAAGATATATAATATATCTTATATCATCCAAACAATCATCAATCGACAAAAAATAAATTTATTCTCACTTATATAAAAATATATACGAGTCATAAAGAGTGAGTTGTACTCACTTTGATTCCAATAGACGTTGGACCTTTTTATTTGGAACAAAATTAAACGAGCGTTTAATTTTACCCAAAATCTTCACTAGCTCCAATCAACTCCAAACTAGCTCCATCACCTGGTGTTCGCGAATACAAACAGAAAGAAAGTATGGAACGTTTTCGGTCATCAGATAAAAATGGCGGTTGTTGACCTAAGGTTAGGGTTTTGACCAAATGATTGATAAAGATCCTCTATTAATAAGCAATATAAATTTATTTTTCATCCGATAATATTTCAAACTATAATCGAAGCATGCCGCCTGGTGTTTATAATGTTTTACCCATATTCCAATCGTAATGGAATATATATCGGGAACCAATTCCATTATATTTGATAGGTAGGTTTTCGAATTGACTTATTTTAATTAGAATTTACTTAAATAAATTTCTACACGTTTCAACTTCCCACAACCAAACCTTAAGTCCGATTGACATGAAATTTGAAATCCTATAGTAATATAACATTAAGGATCCAATGAAATTGGTTTCGTGGAAATCCGAGACAGTTTGAAAAATAACTATTTTTAAACGTTAATTAAATATTAAAATATTCAATTTCTATAAATTAATTTTTAATTCAATTTTAAAAATCTACCAACATCATTCTAGTTCAAACAAAATTTAGTTCAACTTTATAAATCATTTTCATTCACATTAAATTCAAATCTAAATTATTTCCACAATTTCAAATATTAAATCAACAATTTATTTGTCCAAATAAATCAAGATATTAGAAGAATAAGTTATTCAACTTATAAAATTTACTTTGAATATTTAAAATCAATTAAATATCCAAATGTCGAATGACTAAAATATGGGTCATTACATTAGCACTCCCGCTTAATTTGAAAGGCTAAACACACACCCAAGCAAGTATAAATAGAGTTGATAGTTTTTTGAAGGCATTTCTTGAACTTTGGATACACTGGATCCTATGCCTCTTGGACAACACTTTGATCTTTGAATTAAGAGAGATGTTCCCAAAATAGTAAGAAAGTGGTGTTGAATCATTACAAAGAAGATTGAATTGACCATATATTATTTTAAAGAGATTTAAATATATTTTTCAATGGAATTTTCAAGAGAGTAAGAGGAGGGAAGAAAATGAGTAACTAGTTGTCAAAAAAATTCGTTTGAACTCCCTTTTATATGATTAATCAACATATGTGTCCATTTGTGAAGAGCTATTGTAACAACCCTAGATTTTTGAAATATTTTTAAATTTGATTTTATTTCATTATGAAATTATTTTTAAATTTATTTTATTTCAATTTTTTTATTTTAAAACATTTTTTAAGTGTTGTAGTTATTTTTCCAAAACTAGTTATATTTTTGTTGACAATTTTAGTACTAGTTTGCATATAATAAACTATTTTCTCATATTTTTCTATTTTTCCTAAAATTTATTTATTTATTTCATTTTCACTTTATTTTGTATTCATTTTTATTTTATTTACATGATTTTTATTTTGGTTTATTTGAATAAAAGAATGGGAAATTTCAAGAGACTAAAGCCTTTTAAACTTTTGACTTTTCATCTACTTACCTCTACATGATTTGGGTCGACAATTCCCATGCTAATACCTGTGATTTTCTTTTTGAATTTCACGTAGAAACATCTCTCTCATTTCATCACACACGCATACTTTCACATCTGAGAATTTTTGGTAATGTCTTCATCTTCATTTTCCACTTTTTGTCTTCATTTTATTGAATTTTCCATTGGATTTTTGCCTTGCCTCTTCTTATATTTTCTTAGACATAGCCCCTCCACCACCTCCATGTCCAACACCACCACCATCTATAGACACACCACCGGCCTCCACTGTCCAGTCAAGGTCGTGACTTGCGTATGATAATTGCACCACAAAAAATCCACAAACTCCATGCAAAATGCCATAGCCAAGCCTTGTTGTCACCATCACCTTCATTTTCCACCATTGGCCACCCCCTTAGCCTCCACCATCTGCTCCTCCACTACCTCTGGCCGCAGCTCCAGTCATCACCTGACCACCACCTTGCATGGCTGAGCCCAAACCATGACAGGCCGATCCAAAGTTTGCACCAAAAACCACTTCTTTTGCCTTGTACTTGACTTGCTTCATGTTATAACTCAAAACACCTTCACACCTTACTAGCCATGCCTATATTACCTATACCCGACCCAATACACCATGGTGAACGAGCATATGAGCCCTTAGGCCGAGCTCGTATGATGGTTGAGGCATGGGCAAACCATGTTGTGTTTTGTTGCTTTTATTTTAGATTGTTCCATAAGTATTTGTTGTTGAATAAACATTTATATTGTCTTGTTTATGTGTTGTTCACAAGATTAACACTTGGCTTTCCCCTCCACTCAAGTCAAAAATCATGCTGTCGTGCTTTCTAGATTTTGTTTATGTGCTTTGTCTTGCTGTCTCCCGCTTGAAACAAGTGAGTAATCACGCTTGACATCTTTACTTATATAATTTGTGAAGTGACACCAAATTATGTAAATTGCTATATCATGTTATACCTGCCTGTGATATGAATCATATGAGGTTAACCCTATTTATAAACCTGTCATATCATATGTTACAGCCATATGTTACCATAACGTTTATTTATATCTGATTATCACACTGTAAGTTCCCTGTAGAATACAATCACCATAGGTTGAAATGATACATACCCAAACGGACTTTAGAATAGGGAAAAATCGTTATGGGCTGAAATGATAGTCCTGAGCGATTTTTATTCATCTTATTTACTTGGGACTGCAGGTTTGAAATGATAGAACCCGATTTTTCTTTGTAAATTACGGATTGAAATGATATATTATCCGTATCACTTGACTTAGGTTAGAAAATTATATACAGACTCCTGGTTATTATATATATTTTTCTAGAATTTTTAAAGTATTTTAAAAATGTAAATATTATGACATTTTGATTTATATTTAATTAAAATGATTTTATAAAGTATTAGTGATTTTCTATAAGTTAAATAAGTGAAATATATAAACGGTAAAGTAGAATTTGAAATATAAGTTAATTTTGGAATTTATGATTTTGTTTATAAATGGATTTTGAGAATTTGATTTGATTTTTTATAAATGGATTTTGTAATTTTTGAAATATTTCTAAATCTGATTTTATTTCATTATGGAAACTATTTTTAAATTTATTTCATTTCAGGATTTTATTTTAAAACATTTTTAAAGTGTTGTACTTATTTTTCCAAAACTAGTTATATTTTTGTTTACAATTTTAATACTAGTTTACATATAATAAACTATTTTCTTATATTTTTCTATTTTTCCTAAAATTTATTTATTTCATCTTCGCTTTATTTTGTGTTCATTTTTACTTTATTTACATGATTTTTATTTTGGTTTATTTGAATAAAAGAATGGGAAATTTCAGGAGACTAAAGCCTTTTAAACTTTTGACTTTTCATCTACTTACCTCTTCATAATTTGGGCCGACCTTTCCCATGCAGATAGCCATGATTTTCTTTTTTCATTTCTGCAAAAACACCTCTCTCATTTCATCACACATGCATGCTTTCATATTTGAGAATTTTTGGTTATGTCTTCTTCTTCGTTTTCCACTTTTTCTCTTCATTGTATTGAATTTTCCATTGGATTTTTGCCTTGCCTCTTGTTGTATTCACTCGGCCATAGCCCCTCCACCACCTCCACCGACCAACACCGCCACCATCCCTGATGCAGCTCAGACCTGGGTCAACGGATTGCAAGTAAGTGGCATGAGTCGTCTATGACCTAAGTTGTCACGAGATAAGGAACAAGGCTTTAAGTCGAACGGAAGAATTGAGTCATCCACAATTCAACATGGAGGAATTGAATCATACACGACTCAACTGGAGGCCAGAGGGGACACGGGGGAAGAGACGCGAGCTAAAGAAGGAGATTTGATCCGTATCCGAGTTAACAAGCCACAAGAGAGGAATGCGCATGGAGCTTAAGACGCGGCTCGCTTGAGTCGTGTGGGTCTTGAGTCGGTCCTTAGTTGAGTCGTGAGTCGTTCACGACATAGGTTGAGTCGTATATGTTGTGTTACGAGCTGGTATGCAAATACTGGGTTTGTGGAGTCGCATGTAACGATGAGTCGTATATTAAGATGTAATTGTTTTGAATCGTTTGTTCTTTGAGTCATAGGTCGTTAGGACGCATACGACCTAAGTGATGTGTTGAGCGTTAAGTCCTTGATTGCATTGTGCTGTGTCGTAGAGGGGCTGAGCCGCTTGTGTTAAGTCGGTGCCGACTTATGGTAAGTCGTAAGCCGTGTACGACTTAAGGGTCAGGGTTGTCAAAAATGCTATAAATAGGGAGTGAGTTGTACATTTAAGGGGGTCGATTTATTTGAATAAAATTTCTTGTTGATTGCTGTGTGCTTTCTTCTAAAATTGGTAGTTTAGTGTAATCTCCTATCTCCTCTTTCGGTTAATCGAGTGCGCTCGATTCAACGATCGTAGAAGCCGATTCACGGTATCTAGTGTGCTTGATCAACGTACGAAGAATCGTAGATCTTTGAACACGGTATAGTGCGCTATCAACGTGTTTGAGATAGCTAGAATTCGGTATCTTCGGATTAACGAATTTGGGCATTTTGGTATTCATCAATCTACCGATTGCTACATTTCATCGATTTCATTGTTTTCGTAATATCCGCTGCGCCAGTTTTTGGTATCAGAGCTAGACTTAGCCAATCATAGCTAAGCCGAGACTTGGAGCCAATTTTTGAAGTTGAAGTTTGAAGTTCTTGTTCATCGTGTTCATCTTGAAGTTGCAACGAGTTTGAAGATTTTGATCCATTTCATTTTGGATCTAGAGTTGAAAAAGTGCTTGAAGTATTGAGGCCGAGCTAGTGATTGGAGCCGTGCCTTGTTGTTGTTAGAATTGAAGGGTTGCAAGTGAGGCCGAGTCAAGCTAGTGAAGATTTGTTCCGAGCGACTTAAGCCTTAAGTCGTTCGTCTTGTTCGAGTTAGTAGATTGAGCCGTGATTTGTTGCTTGCGTTGAAGATTTGTGTTCCAGTTATTGAAGTTTGTAAGATGTTTTCAATCATGCCGCCGAGGAGAGCTAATCGTCATCAAAATGTTGAAGCGTTGTATAGAAGAGAAGAGGCCGAGCTTATGGAGCAACGTATTAATGAGAAATTTGATGAAGGCATTGGAAAGTTAGAGAAGTTAATGAATGATTTGAATCAAACTCAAAGGAGGAGATCACCAAACTCGAACCATGGAGGAAACCGAGTTTCGCCATCGATTACGGAAGCGAGGAGGGTATCACCGCATTCTTTTAGAGATAGAAGAGAAACATCAATTTCATCACGGAGAGATCATCATGACTATGGACATGAAGAGAGAAGAAGTCAACGTGAATTTGACAATGAGGCATATAGAGATGAAGAGAGACGTAGTCGAAGAAGCATGCATGAACGAAGGGATGATAATGGTCGAGATCGATGTAGGCGTACTTTTGATTTTGATGAAGAGGGTGATAGAGCTAGCATTCATTATCGAGATCGAGACCAAGTTCGAAATTCATATCGGGATGTGGATGAAGATCGTCGATGGGAATCGGGTATGAAGATGGAAATTCCAGAGTTCAAGGGTGGAATGGTAGCTGAAGAATTTCTTAATTGGCTGTCTAATGTTGAAGAGATCTTTGATTTCAAGGAAGTTTCGGAGAATCGTCGAGTAAAGTTGGTTGCTACTAGGTTGAGGGGGAGAGCTTTGGCATGGTGGCAACAAACTAAACTTACAAGGGAGAGAATGGGAAAGTCAAGGATTGAATCATGGGAGAAGATGAAGAAGTTGATGAGAGCTACATTTTTACCTTACAACTATCAATCACTCATGTACCAGAGATTGCAGAATCTGAGGCAAGGGAAGAAGTCTGTTAGTGATTATGCTGATGAATTTTACCAACTCATTGCCAGGAATGATATTATGGAAACGGAAGAACAGCTAACTGCTAGATTCATTGGGGGATTGAGAATGCAGATCCAGGATATGGTTAATATGTTTGATCCTAGATCAATAGCAGAGGCACATCAGAAAGCATTGGCTTGGGAGAAGCAGGGAAGGCGTGGAGGTGGTGTGTTTACTAATTCCAATACTCAAGCGAAGGGTGTTAGTGGAAGTTCTAATGTTCCTAAACCTGTTACAAAACCAGTGGTGAAGGAGGCTGAGAAGGCGAAGGTTAGCAGCGGTTTCAAATGTTATAATTGTAAGGAGTTGGGTCACAAAAGCAATGAATGTCCGAAGCCGAAGAAGAGAGCAATGGTTGCTGAGATTGAGAATGATGGTGAGGAGGCGGAATGTTTAAATGCACCTTATGTTGAGGAGGAAGAAGAATTATCTGGAGATGAAGGTTGTAATCTTATGATGAGGAGGTCATGTCTTACACCAAAGCAAGAAGAGGATTCTAGTTGGTTGAGAAGCAATATTTTTCAGTCGACATGCACTATTCTAGGGAAAGTTTGCAAGTTCGTTATTGATGCTGGAAGCTGTGATAATATTATCTCGACAGAAGCAGTAAGAAAGTTGAACTTGAAACTGAGAAGCATCCTAAACCATACAAGATAGCATGGTTAAGGAAGGGAGGTGAAGTGAAGGTGTGTAGAAGGGCTTGTGTGAATTTTTCTATTGGGAAGAAGTACAAAGACGAAATTTGGTGTGACGTTGTAGACATGGATGTGTGTCATCTGTTGTTGGGCAGACCATGGAAGTTTGATAGAGCAGTGCAACATGATGGTCGTGCTAATAGTTATGGTTTTATGTTCGAAGGTACTAAGATCACTTTAGTTCCCAAGAAGCAACAACAGAAGGAGAGCAAGCTAGAGGAAATCGAAGAGCTGAAAACTTTATTATCTTTGTAGGAGTTTGTTAAAGAAGTTGAAGAGGAGCCTGAAGTCTATTTGTTGATTGGGCGAGAGTGTAATAAAGTTGTTGAAGTTCCTGAAGAAGCGAAGCCCATTTTGAAAGAATTTGAAGACATATTTCCAGAGGAGTTGCCTAAGGAGTTACCGCCACTGAGAGACATCCAACATCAAATCGATCTTGTTCCAGGAGCAGTATTACCACATCGACCACATTACCGAATGAGTCCAAAGGAACATGAGGAGTTGCGAAGGCAAGTGGAAGAATTGTTAGAGCAGGGACGTGTTCAGGAAAGCTTGAGTCCTTGTGCAGTACCAGCTTTGTTGGTGTTGAAGAAGGATGGAACATGGAGAATGTGTACCGATAGTAGAGCTTTGAACAAGATTACTGTTCGCTACAGATTTCCTATGCCAAGGTTGGATGACTTGTTAGATCAGTTGAGTGGGGCTACTATCTTTTCGAAGATTGATTTGAAGAGTGGTTATCATCAGATTCGAATTAGACCGGGAGACGAATGGAAGACCGCATTCAAGACGAGGGAAGGTTTATATGAATGGCTGGTTATGTCGTTTGGTCTATCGAATGCACCGAGTACATTTATGCGGGTGATGAATCAAATCTTTAGACCATTCATTGGGAAGTTCGTGGTGGTTTATTTCGCTGATATTTTGATATATAGCAGGAGTATGGAGGAGCATGTTCAACATTTGAGGGAAGTGTTGATTATTCTTCGTGAGGAACAATTTTATGCAGCTACGAAGAAATGTGTGTTCATGACGAGAAGTGTATTATTTTTGGGATATGTTGTATCTGAGAAGGGAATCCAGGTGGACCAGAGTAAAGTTGAAGCTGTTAGAAATTGGCCACAACCGAGAACTATCACTGAAGTTAGAAGTTTCCATGGATTGGCATCATTCTACAAAGGTTTATTCCACACTTCAGTAGCGTGATGGCACCGGTTACTGATTGTATGAAAGGGAAGCAGTTTTCTTGGTCGGAGGAAGCGAGGGTTGCTTTCGAACGAATCAAAGAACTTTTGACGACAGCGCCAATTCTTGTATTACCAGATTTTCAGTTGTTGTTTTAACTACACATTGATGCATCAAAGGCTGGGATTGGAGGAGTGTTGAGTCAGAGTGGGAGGCCAGTGGCTTATTTCAGTGAGAAGCTATCAGGGGCAAAGATGAGATACAGTACATACGATGTTGAATTTTATGCTGTTGTGCAAGCTGTTAAACATTGGAGGCATTATCTATTTCAGAAAGAGTTTGTTCTTTACACTGATCATGAAGCTTTGAAGCATTTGCAGGGGCAGGATAAGATTTCAGCGAGACATGCATCGTGGATTGCATATTTACAGCAATTTACCTTTGTTGTTAAGCACAAATCTGGGGTGATGAATAGTGTGGCTGATGCTTTGAGTAGGAGGAACCATTTGTTGACTACAATGAAAGTTGAGGTGACTGGGTTTGAATTATTACCAGAATTGTTTGAGGAGGATCCTTACTTTGCGAAATTTGTTGAGAAAGTTAAGGATGGGAGTACTGATGAATTTATGTTAATTGATGGTTTCTTGTTTAAAGGAAATCGATTATGTATACCAGATAGCAGTTTGAGATTGAAGATTATCAAAGAATTGCACGAGGAAGGACATGTGGGCCGTGATCGTACATTGCATTTGATTTCTCAATCTTATTTTTGGCCGTCGATGAGGAAAGAGGTAGAGAGGTTTGTAAAGAGATGTCATATTTGTCAGGTTTCGAAGGGAACAACGACAAATGCAGGATTTTATATGCCATTACCTGTACCGACTAAACCATGGGTTGATATCAGCATGGATTTCATTTTGGGCTTGCCTAGAACTCAAAGGGGAAATGATTCTATATTTGTAGTGGTTGACAGATTTTCGAAAATGGCGCATTTTGTTGCTTGTAAGAAGACGGCAGATGCTGTTCGTGTTGCTCAGTTGTTCTTTAAAGAAATCTATCGACTTCATGGGTTACCAGAGTCTATTGTGTCGGATAGAGACACCCGTTTTCTGAGTCATTTTTGGTTGAGTTTGTGGAAGATGGTAGGAACGAAGTTGAAATTTAGCAGTGCTTATCATCTGCAAACGGATGGACAGACCGAAGTTGTTAATAGATCGTTGGGAAATTTGTTGCGATGTCTTGTGAAGGATAATCTGAAGAGTTGGGACAAGAAGCTATGCCAAGCAGAGTTTGCTCATAATCATGCAATGAATCGTAGTACAGGTTTCAGTCCGTTTCAGATTGTATATTCAAATTTACCCAGGGGACCGTTGGATTTGGCAGTAGTACCACAACCAAAGGGGACGGTTAAACGAGCTGCTAATTTTGTTGATGAGTTGACTGAATGTCATAAAATCGTTCAGGAACGATTGGTGAAAGAAAACGAGAAGTATAAGCGAGCCACAGATTTAAAGCGTCGAAATGTAGAAATTAACGAAGGTGATTTGGTATATGCTGTGTTAACGAAGGATCGTTTTCCAATGGGCGCTTATAATAAGTTGAAAGCCAGAAAATTTGGTCCTGTAGAAGTTGTGAAACGGATCAATGAAAATGCTTATAAGTTGAAGCTACCAGATGACGTATACACTTCTGACGTGTTCAATGTTAAGCATCTTGTACCATATTATGGGGATGAACAATCTGAGGCGGAAGAGTTTACAAATTCGAGGTCGAATTTTTCTCAACCAGGGGAGGATGATGCAGCTCAGACCTGGGTCAACGGATTGCAAGTAAGTGGCATGAGTCGTCTACGACCTAAGTTGTCACGAGATAAGGAACAAGGCTTTAAGTCGAATGGAAGAATTAAGTCGTCCACAATACAACATGGAGGAATTGAATCATACACGACTCAACTGAAGGCCAGAGGGGACACGGGGGAAGAGACGCGAGCTAAAGAAGGAGATTTGAGTCGTATCCGAGTTAACAAGCCACAAGAGAGGAATGCGCATGGAGCTTAAGACGCGGCTCGCTTGAGTCGTGTGGGTCTTGAGTCGGTCCTTAGTTGAGTCGTGAGTCGTTCACGACATAGGTTGAGTCGTATATGTTGTGTTACGAGCTGGTATGCAAATATTGGGTTTGTTGAGTCGCATGTAACGATGAGTCGTATATTGTGATGTAATTGTTTTGAATCGTTTGTTCTTTGAGTCATAGGTCGTTAGGACGCATACGACCTAAGTGATGTGTTGAGGCGTTAAGTCCTTGATTGCATTGTGCTGTGTCGTAAAGGGGCTGAGCCGCTTGTGTTAAGTCGGTGCCGACTTATGGTAAGTCGTAAGCCGTGTACGACTTAAGGGTCAGGGTTGTCAAAAATGCTATAAATAGGGAGTGAGTTGTACATTTCAGGGGGTCGATTTTTTTGAATAAAATTTCTTGTTGATTGCTGTGTGCTTTCTTCTAAAATTGGTAGTTGAGTGTAATCTCCTATCTCCTCTTTCGGTTAATCGAGTGCACTCGATTCAACGATCGTAGAAGCCGATTCACGGTATCTAGTGCGCTAGATCAACGTACGAAGAATCGTAGATCTTTGAACATGGTATAGTGCGCTATCAACGTGTTTGAGATAGCTAGAATTCGGTATCTTCGGATCAACGAATTTGGGCACTTTGGTATTCATCAATCCACTGATTGCTACATTTCATCGATTTCATTGTTTTCGTAATATCCGCTGCGCCAATCCCCCTCTACCAACTCAAGGCCGTGACTTTCTTATGATGATTGCACCACAAAAACTCCACAAACTCCATGCAAAATGCCATAGCCGAGCCTTGTTCTCAACATCACCTTCATTTTCCACCATTGACCACCCCCTTAGCCGCCGCTAGCTCCTCTACCACCTCTGGCCGCAGCTCCAGCCATCACCCCACCACCACCTTGCGTGGCCGAGCCCAAACAATGACAGGTCGAACCAAAGTTTGCACCAAAAACCACTTCTTTTGCCTTGTACTTGACTTGCTTCATGTTATAACTCAAAACACCTTCACACCTTACTAACCGTGCCTATATGACCCATACCTGACCCAATACACCATGGTGGCCGAGCATATGAGCCCCTAGGCCGAGCATATATGATGGTTGAGGCATGGCCAAACCATGTTGTGTTTTGCTGCTTTTATTTTAAATTGTTCCATAAGTATTTGTGGTTGAATAAATATTTATATTGTCTTGATTATGTGTTATTCACAAGATTAACACTTGCCTCTCCACTCCACTCAAATCAAAAGTCGTGCTATCGTGCTTTCTGAATTTTATTTGTGTGCATTGTCTTGCTATCTCAAGCTTGAAACAAGTGAGTAATCGTGCTTGACATCTTTACTTATACAATTTGTGAAGTGACACCATGTGAATATGCAAATTGCTATATCATGTTATACCTTCCTGTGTTATGAATCATATGATGTTAACCCTGTTTACAAAACTATCATATCATCTTTTTCTGCCATATGCTACTATACTGGTCATTTATATCTGATTATCACGCTACAAGTTCCCTGTAGAATAGAATCCCTATGAGTTGAAATGATACATACTCGAACGGACTTTAGAATAGGGAAAAATCGTTATGAGCTGAAATGATAGGCTTGAGCGATTTTTATTCATCTTATTTACTTGGGACTGTGGGTTTAAATTGATAGAACCGAGGTTTTCTTTTAAATTACGGATTGAAATGATATATTATCTATACCACTTGACTTAGGTTAGAAAATTATATACAGACCCGTGGTTATTATATATATTTTTCTAGAACTTTCAAAGTATTTTAAAAATGCAAATATTATGATATTTTGATTTAAATTTAATTAAAATGATTTTATAAAGAATTAGTGATTTTCTACAAGTTAAATAAGTGAAATATGTAAATGGTGAAGTAGAATTTGAAATATGAGTTAATTTTGGAATTTATGATTTTATTTATAAATGGAACTTAAG
Source organism: Allium cepa (assembly GCA_030765085.1). Lineage (NCBI taxonomy): Eukaryota > Viridiplantae > Streptophyta > Magnoliopsida > Asparagales > Amaryllidaceae > Allium > Allium cepa. Next base: position 325,823,910 of record CM060939.1, read on the forward strand.
TTAAGTAAATAAAATATGATAATTTGATCTAAATTTGAATTTAAAATGAATTTTATAAAGTGTTATTTATTTTCCTATGAATAAAAATAGTTAAATAAATGAATGTTTAAAAGTGAAATTTGAAAGACAACTTAAATTGGAAAATGTGAAATTTGGTTTTAAAAGTAAAAGTTAAGTTAAGAAAATAAAATGAAAATTTTATTTAATTTATAAAAATGGTAAATAAAATTAAAATATAAAGTAAATGAAATTTTTGGGAAAATTGTGCATTGATTTTAATAAGTGAATTATTAAAATTTAAAAATATTTTGTGAAATTTACTTTATAAAAATCCTAAGTTAAATGGTATTTTAAATGACCATTTTTAAAGTGAAAAATATGAAATTTTATATGTTAAAATGGTTTAAATTGAAGTTTAATTATGTCTGAAATTCTATTGAAAATATGGAAATACTTTTAGTAGCACTTCAGAAATGCTATCGTTTCTGAAATAAACTAAATTCTAAAATAAATGAATCTGTTGCACTTTGTAAGTGCTGTAGTTGCAGAAGTGAACTAAAAGGCTTAAAACTAAGGAAAGAGCTATTGTAGCACTTCTAAATGTTGTCTTTGCTGAATTGAGTTAAATCCTTTATTTTTAAACCTGAACTATTGCAGCATTTCTGTAAAATGCTGTCTTTGCTAAATTGAACTATTTTCAACTAAAACTGATATATTACAGCAGTTTTTAAATGCTGTCTTTGCTGAATTGAATTGATTTCAAATGTAACTTACCGTAGCATTTTCTAAGTGCTGCGAAAGCTGTAATTTCACTATTTTAATGAATCTAAGTAAATAAACGAACTCTGGAAAGGCTAAAATTTGGAAACTGAATATTTGAATTGTAAATATAATGACTTCACTTTTAAATGGTTTAAATGGAGTATTTTAATTTGATATATAAACCATTTTTGAAATGTGACTTGGAATGGTATTCAAATTAAATAAAATGAATGAGGTTTTTAAAAGATATGATATGTTGATATTTTGAAATGGATTTGAAATGATGTTTGATTTTCGAAGTATAAAATACTATTTTGAAATTATAACCGTGGGTTATAATAAAGATTGGTTGCTAAAGAGACCGGGATCGAATATGGACATACTCTCTGTCGATACGGAAAACCACTTTAACAACTGTATACGCGGTGGAGATTCTCGAATGAAGTAAGATGGCGGCGACGTTCTTGAGGTATATTACGTGGACCCGACTCCCATGAGTTGGCATAAGGTCGCTAAAACAGGAGCGATCTCGGGCCAAGCGAGGTTATTCCTCCAATCGGACACACTTCCTCGATACCATTCTATTACTGTTGTGATTGATTGGGTGCACCCTTGATTTTGGGAGTGTGGCTCGAGGTGGGCGTGGTGGCGGCTACGTTACTACTAGCCCATGTGCGTAATTGGTATATCTACCCAAGCATTGCCTTGTGTGCCGTGTCACTTACCATAGCGAGCTTTAATGCGAGTTTGTTTTTCTCCCATAGCCTATGGAGTATTTAGGGTGATCTCCCGAGCTAGAGATATGCTGATACTGGATTGACTACTGGGACTATTACGTGTTGGGGGCTATATGGGTAACCCTTCGACGCTATTTTAAAATAAGTTTATTTTAATGTAGAAATTATTATAATAGCGCAATATTACTACATAGTAAATAGTTTAACGGATCCTTAAAGGATGGGCGGTCCCAAGCATCCTTTAAGTTACTTGTACTTTATTATAGTTCACTTGAGTTGATTTACATTATATAAGTATATATGTCCTGACTCGAGTGTTTTGTGTTTTGCTTTACGCCCGGGTCAGCCTAACTATTCACAGCTTTGGATTTCTCTTTCTGGAGCTAGCTGGAGATTCTACCTATCTAGTCACTTATCTATTTCATTTCAGTTGTTCTATTTCAGCTTTTGTATTAGTGGACTTCTATGTATTTGGGATTTCTATTATATAGTTTTCAGACTAATATTATGTATGTGTTTTGAGACTTTGTTATAGTAGCTTCATGAACTACTATGGTATCTTTAATTTCCGCCGCGAGTGATTCTGATATTTCTGTGTCTGTGATTTTGTGATGATTTTATTTGCTCCAAATTTATTTACAACCTGTTACTTTGAATTATTCAAGTCCGACATGTGTGGATTATTGTCGATTTGAATGGTCCAAAATAGGGGTTTTTACAGTTGGTATTAGAGCTTTGGTTTTAAGCAAACCATAGCCTACAGAGCAAAAACTCATTAAAGATAGGGTAGAAATACACTAGAATGAGTGAAATCAATCTCAGAATCATATCTTGTGAGAAAACGTATTTTCAAAGTATAAAATGATTTTCAAAAATGATTTTTCAAAGGATTTTTCAAAGATTATTTTGATATAAAATTTTCTTGTTTTAGAAGGAATTTTTCTAAACTTCCTTCTTTTCGTATCTACCTTGTTAGTATTTTCTTTTATTAGGATATTCATCCAAGTGAATTTGTCTTGTCTTATCTTTGTCTTCTCTATACCTTATCCTAAATTCATTCTTAATATTTTTCAGGATGAAATTTTGTTCCTATTTTTCCTTCCTTTTTGGATCTATCTTAAGTTTGTTCTATATCTCTTTTCAGGGAGGCTTTTATGGCAAAATGGATGCTAGAAGCCGACAAATCTCAGCTTTATCGTGAATTCATGGATCTCAAGCAGGGTACCATGTTCTTTTCTGAGTATGATTGGAAGTTCAATGAACTTTTCAAGTTCGGTCCTAGCCTGATAGACACTCCTCTTAAGAAGAATGAGAAGTTCATAGCCGGTGCTCATCCCGAGTATTATGATCGTCCCATTTCTCATGTTCATGGCACTTTTACCCAGCCTATGGATACGGCTATCCGATATGAGAACCCTACTTCTAAGGGTCCTACGGTTGTTGGTGCTCCTTCATCACAGTCTTCCTCTTCTAATTCTAGGAAGAGAAAACCTAATTACCAGCAGCAGAAAAAGAATTGGCTCAAGCATCCGGATTTGGGATCTTCATCATCTGCCCTTCTCAGAGGCAACCTGTTGATCTTTCTTCCATCACCTACTTCATATGTGATCAGAAGGGACACTATGCCAATAGCTGTCCTACTTTAGCTGGTGATGCTATTCCTCCACCTACTCAGTTGGCTAGGCATGATCTCTGTCATATCTGTCTCTAGCCTGGTCATTTTAGGAAAGATTTCCCTACCCAGCAGAAGGGTAAGCCTTCTGGTATATTTGCTGTCTCATCTGCATCTTCTCCAGTTCCTGCACCTGCTCCTGGTGAAGACCAAGGTACTCTTCAGGGCACCTTTACTTTATTTCATCATCCAGTTCGTGTTTTATTTGATACTGGAGCTTCCTATAGTTTTATTTATGTTGATTTGTGTGATAAGTACGAGCATCTCCTTTCTCCTGAGTATGATTCTGTCCCTTTATGTGTTTCAAATCCCATTGATGGCCCTGCCAACCTTAATCGAATTTGTAAGCAAGTGAAGCTTCTCTATTCGGATCATCGCTTTAGTGGTGATTTTTATGTTCTGGGTTTCGATGCTTTTGATTTATTGCTTGGAGGTGATCGGCTTGGTAGGCATGATGCGCGTATCTCTTGTAAAGCCCGAACCGTTTATCTTGTAGATGATCAAGGAAATTCCTTGACTATTCAGTGCCACATGCCTAAGGATTTTGCTGGCAGTTTTATTTATTCTTTGGATTCTTCTCCTGATGATCTTGATTCGACTCCTATATTCAGACACTGTCCCGATATATTTGGTGAAGTCACTTCTTTACCTCCTAAGCGGGAAATTGATTTTCGGATGGATCTTATTCCTGGTGCTCGTCCTGTTGTTCTTCCTCCTAGAAGAATGGCACTCCGCGAGAAGATTGAGTTAAGGAAGCAAATTAAGGACTTGTCTTCCAAAGGTCTGATTAGACCTAGCTTTTCTGAATGGGGAGCAGTGATGGTTTTTGTCACCAAGTCCGATGGTTCTCTAAAAATGTATGTTGATTATAGGGAGCTGAACAAGCTCACTATTAAAAACAGATATCCAATGCTTCGTATCAACGATATGTTTGATCAGCTTTATGGTGCCACTGTTTTCTCTCAACTCGATCTTGCCATAGGTTTTCATCAACTTTGGGTTGCTGAGGAAAGTATTCCCAAGACTGCTTTCCGCACTGAGAATGGGTTCTATGAGTGGTAAGTCATGCCTTTTGGTTTGACTAATGCTCCTGCTTTCTTTGTTGATTTGATGAATCATGTCTTTCATGATGTGCTTAATAAATTTGTTCTAGTCTTTGTTGATGATATCCTTGTCTTCTCTAAGACCAAGGAAGAGCATGAGTCGCATTTGAAATCTATTCTGAAGACTCTCAGAAATCATCAGTTGAGGCTAAATTTTCTAAATGCCATTTCTGGAAGGATGAAGTCCGATTCCTCAGGTATATTGTTTTAGTAATGGAGTTTCTATTGATCCAGTTAAGATCACTATGATTAATGTAATCTTTTTCTCTCTTTTCTTTTACCATTTAATAATTCTATCTTTTCAGTTGTCCTTATTTTCTCTCTATTCTGTTACAGGATTGGGCTTCAAAGACTCCATTTGATATTCGTAGTTTTATGGGCCTAGCCGGCTATTACCAGAGATTCATCGAGAATTTTGCCCGGATTGCTGCACCTCTTACTGCTTTAACTCGTAAGAATACTAAGCTTATCTGGGATAAAAACTGTGAAGCTGCATTCAATGAGTTAAAGAGTAAGCTAACTTTTGCATCAGTTCTTACCATTCCAAATGGAAGTGAGGGATTGATGGTATACACTGATGCTAGTCGTGAGGGCTTGGGTGTTGTTCTCATGCAGGATGGTAAGGTCATTGCCTCTGCTAGCCGTCAGTTGAAAACCCACGAGGCAAATTATGCTGCTCATGATCTAGAGTTGCTTACTGTTGTCTTTGCTTTGAAGCTTTGGAGGCATCATCTTCTGGGAACCAAGTTTGTGCTTTTCACCTATCATCAGTCTCTGAGATATGTCTTCTCCCAGAAAGATTTGAATCAGAGGCAAGTTCATTGGCTTGAGTTTCTAGATTCTTACGACCTCGATATTAGCTATACTCCCGGTAAAGCTAATGTTGTGGCCGATGCTTTGAGTCGGAAAAAGGCTTTTTTGTGTCAGCTTGTTGTTTCTTCTTCTTCTTCTCTTTTGGATCATATCATGGCTAAGCAAGATGAGGACGAGATGCTTAGATTGATGAAGGAGAGTGTTCGTAGTAGGGTTGGTGGTTGTTGTAGTAGTGGAAGTAGTGGAGCTCAGATCGATGATAGAGGGATTTTGAGGATTAACGGTAGGATTTGTGTCCCGAATGTTGATGGATTGAGGCAAGAGTTGCTTCAGGAGAATCACCGATCCAGATTTTCTATTCATCCTGGTGTATCGAAGATGTATCAGGATATAAAGATGGTTTATTGGTGGAGAGGGATGAAGTAGGATATCCTATCTTTGTTAGTCGGTGTGCGACTTGTCAGCAAGTCAAAGCCGATCATCAGAAGACCCCTGGTTTGTTGCAGCCCTTTGAGATTCCCAATTGGAAGTGGGAATAGTTTTCCATGGATTTCATTGATGGTTTACCGAGGACTAGGAGGGGTAATGAGAGTATCTGGTTCATTGTGGATAGACTGACCAAGTCCGCTCATTTCATTCCGGTCAAGTCTACTCGTTCTGCTTCTAGCTTGTTTGAGATCTACATGAGGAAGATTGTTCGTCCCCATCGTGTTCCTCTCAGTATTGTTTGTGATCGTGATCCTATCTTTACCAGTCTATTTTGGAAGGCTTTTTAGGAATCTTTGGATACTCATCTGAATTTGAGCACTGCTTACCATCCGCAGACCGACGGTCAAACGGAAAGAGTGAATCAGATTCTCGAGGATCTTCTTCGTGCTTGTGTGCTTGATTATGGAGGATCTTGGGAAGATCATCTCCATCTTGTCGAATTCACCTACAATAATAGTTATCATGTATAATCTAATCTTCTGTTTTAAGCTTATCTTAATCTCATTATCTATCTCATTCCATCTTTAGATTCATGCCAGTATCAAAATGTCTCTATTTGCTGATCTATATGGACAACCTTGTAGATCTCCATCTTGCTGGATTGAATCCGGTAATCGTTTAGTTCTTGGTCCTAATGTGATTTTTGAGGCTTTTGAGAGAGTTGAGGAGATTAAGAGAAGGTTGAGAGCTGCTCAGGATAGGCAGAAGAAGTACACTGATAGGCATAGGCGGAGTTTGGAGTTTGCTGTTGGTGATCAGGTTTTCCTTAAGGTCTCTCCCTTAAGGAATGTCATTCGCTTTGGTCGTAGAGGGAAGCTTTCTCCTAGGTTCATTGGTCCCTTCCGCATTTTGGAAAGAGTTGGTTCTTTGGTTTATCGTCTAGATTTGCCCGAGAAGCTTTCTGGAGTGCATGATGTATTCCATGTCTCTCATCTACGCTGCTATCTTCATGATCCATCTCCTATTGTCCAGCCTTCTTCTCTTGGTAGTTTGGATATTAAGCCTAACCTGACTGTCGAGAGGATGCCACTTTGTATTGTCGATAGATGTACGAAGCAACTTAGAAGGAAATCTATTAATATGGTCAAAGTACAGCGGAGTACTAATGATCGAGATCGTACCTGGAAGACGGAGGAGAGTGTAACAACCCTGAGATTGCAATTACCGAATGATAAGTTAAAAATTATGATTTTAAGTTAAAAAGGGGGCTAAACAAATTTTTGGGAATTTAAATTTGCAATTGGTTTGCAAATTAAAATATTTTGGGTTGAAATGGAGAATTTTTAAATAAAAAGTGATTATGGGTTAATGGGCCAAATGAGATAATTACATGGTTTTAATTAAAACTAGGATGCTTATTAGGATTTTTGTTCACATGATAACTTAGAAAATAAACTAAGTCCTAATGGGTTTCTAAACCCTCTTACCATAACCCATTAGCCTAACCCCCTCCTATATAATATCTTAAACTCATAACCCTAACCCTCCTCCTCTTCATAAATTCCTAAAACCTAGATCTAAACAAAATTAATGGCCTCCATTTAGAAGCTCCATCTCCTTCTCTTCATAAATTAGTTTAATCCTAGAAGAAAAAAAAAGGAGAAGAAGAAAGGTAATGCAATCTCTCCTATTCTATAATCCTCCTTCTTAATCCCTATTTATCTCCTCCATCTTGTTGTAATTATTGTGTATTTTTTTGTTGATTTTGGGTCCTTGAAGTCTCTCGATCTTTGCTTGGAGGTTGAGAGTTTGGCTTGCTTGATATTGTGCACACAACCCATTTGATCATTTGCTTCATTGAGGTAATTACTATGTATTAGTAATTATTGCTAGTATAATTTTGGTGAAAATTTTGATGCTAAAACTTGAAAAAAACACCCCTAGATCACCAAAAACTGCATAATTAGTTGGCTGAAAATTGCTTCAGCCTGAAACAGGCTGAAAACCCAATTTTGAGTGCACCCAGGCTGCTGCCCAGGTGCAGCAGGCTAGCCCAGTAGGGCTAGCCAGAAGTGGACCAACGTCCCCAGCCCACACGGGCTGGGGCCGGCCATAGACCCAGCCCGCTTGGGGCTGGGTGGGACGTAGGTTCCCAGCCCGCGTGGACTGGGGCGGGTCTCCAGTCCCCAGCCCGCTTGGGGCTGGGGCGGGGCCCAAATCCCCAGCCCGCGTGGGCTGGGGTGGCCCTCAGATCCCCAGCCCGCGTGGACTGGGCAGGGCCCAGATCCCCAGCCCGCGTGGGCTCGGGTGGCCCTCAGATCCCCAGCCCGCGTGGGCTGGTGCGGGGCCCAAATCTCCAGCCCGCGGGGCTGGGGCGGCCCACATTCCCCCCCAGCCCCAGCGGGCTGGGGAGGGGCCATTTGTTTTCCCCCCAGCCCACGGGCTGGAGGGGGTGTTCCGCTCAGCCCAATTGGGCTGGGGGTCTTCTGTTCCGCCCAGCCCAATTGGGCTGGGGAACTTGTGTTCTGCCCCAGCCCAATTGGGTTGGGGGCTTGTTATTTTCCCAGCCCATGTGGGCTGGGCTAAAATAATAATAATCAAACATCACCTCTATTTCCAGCTTTTGAGCGTCACTTCGCGATGCCGTCACGTTCGCATCGGAAGTCGGAATTCGACGTTTTTGGTCTCTTTGGAAAGATGGAGCTGCGAACTCCATCTCTGGAAAATTTGGACAACATTGGAGTTCGTTTGGTATTTCGATTTTCGTGCCAAAGTTAGACTCTGGTCGCTGTTGGAAAACAGTATGAATCTTTCTCTGGGTTCAACTTTGAGACGTCGCTGCCACTTCGTCTCAACTCGGAATCTAGAAATTCTTTTTACATCTTAAAGTAGGGATGTCGGACTACATGCCTACCAGTTTTCATGCCATTTGGACACAGTTTGCTGGTCCAAATAAATTGCCGAACTTGGGTTCGCAGCAGTTTTTGAATGGTTTCAAACACTAGAATATTTTCAGTGATTTTCTGGTTTTATCGATTTCTTTGAGATTTGTCTCTGGATTTCGTACACGGGTTTTTATGAACTATTTTAAAAGGATTTGTCACTCCTAAATGGCTTTCAAAATTATTATATAATATTATTTTTAAATATTAAATTAATTACTCCATAATAGGAGAGTTTTCAAAAGCTGTTTTAAAGTGATTTCAAAATCAATTAAAATCTGTTTCGCACCATTATTTTCTATAATAAAAATCTCACACTCACTTTTTAGCACGTCGAGCGAAGTGGAAAGGTGCTTAAACGGTTAGGAAATCTCCGGCCTATGGAACCGTATGTATTTTCTTTCCGGTTAATCCCTGACCTATTCGGTTGATCGTTTTGACCTTTGGGTCTAGTTTACCGATGATACGAGGTGGAATTTTTATTGTTTGGAGTGTGAGCTTGCTATTGGTTAGTAAACCGTTTAGTGCGAACGTGGGGTATGGGACTCATTGTTAACACTTTACAGGTTCCTCTCCAAGAAGTTAGTGACACATTAGCCTCTGGGCGGCCAGTACTGGACCTCTGGGTCACCACGCCTCTGGGCAACCGTCTCTGGACACCTGCTCTATGGAGCAGTTTTTACGGCATGTGCCTCTGGGCCTTTTATCCTTCTGGGAAGGATCTTGTCGTTTCGCGCGTTCTGCATCTGTGCGAGTGATCGATCACAACTCAACAGTACTTGGCAACAATGACTCTGGTCGGTGCACGTGTAATATTTGTATTATCTGATGATTTTTATATCCATTCGAGTATCGCCATTCGGTGTTGGTTCTATGGAACCATACGATGTAAGTGCGATTACCCTATGGATTCACAGTGTCTTTGGGCACTGCATTTCTGTATTCGATTTCATTGACTTTTCAGTATATCCCTATTGCTCTTTGGAGCATCGATCTTTGCTTGGGCATTGATTACAGACTCTGGTCGCTTTTGGGATTATTGCCTATGGGCAACTTTTTATAGTTTTGGCTACGCCGATGATATGAGGCGATTTTATTTATTCTACACTTTGGTGTTGATTTTCTCTTTGGAGATTTTTACTGTTGATTGATGATTAGGGATCGTCATTATATTCATGTAGTCCATATTACTCTTCTCTTTGGAGAAGTACTGTTTTATTTATGTACTGCATTATTATATATCTCAGTTATTACTGATTATTTAGCTAGCCTGACCCGAGTGTTTTCGCCCGGGTCAGACCGAGTTGTTCCAGGTTAGGTCTCTGGACTTAGCTTTATGTGCTTCCGCTTGGACATTATCTACTATGCTGATAGATAGCTCTTTTATTTGTCCACTATTCAGCTACTCTGTTATTTCAGACTCTTATGTATATATTTTTGACTCACATGTGTGAGCGATGGCTTTGTACCCACCTTTTGATATTTGGATCTGTATTGACGATGTATTGTACCTATGTTCTGTGACTGTTATGTGACTGTTCTGTGATGATGATGTTATCATTTCGTATTATGTTTGTTCTGAACCTATTTTCCTTAGCCATTGTAGTTTCGTTATAAATATCTATTGGATATGTCGAACCACTTGAGAAAAGAAAACCACATATTCGACGTATTCAGTAGATAGTTATAGCATGATTACATATGGTCGCTTCCATTATACTCCATTCTCCGTTCTAGTAGACGGTATTACTCCGTAATACTCTTTACTAGAGTGGGTCTCAGAGTGGGGCGTTACAGAGAGCATTCGTGCTTCGAATCCGGAATTGTTTGTTTCATGTACTATTTGCTTTCTATCTTATTTTTCTTTCCTTCTTTCCTTTGTTCGGTCTTTTTGAGGACGAAAAGATTTGTGCGGAGGAGAGTGTAACAACCCTAGATTTTTGAAATATTTTTAAATTTGATTTTATTTCATTATGGAAATTATTTTTAAATTTATTTCATTTCAAGATTTTATTTTAAAACATTTTTAAAGTGTTGTAGTTATTTTTCCAAAACTACTTATATTTTTGTTTACAATTTTAATACTAGTTTACATATAATAAACTATTTTCCTATATTTTTCTATTAATCCTAAAATTTATTTATTTATTTCATTTTCACTTTATTTTGTATTCATTTTTACTTTATTTACATGATTTTTGTCGTGGTTTATTTGAATAAAAGAATGGGAAATTTCAAGAGACTAAAGCCTTTAAACTTTTGACTTTTCATCTACTTACCTCTTCATAATTTGGGCGGACCATTCCCATGCTAATAGCCGTGATTTTCTTTTTTCATTTCACGTAAAAACATCTCTCTCATTTCATCACACATACATGCTTTTAGTTCTGAGAATTTTTGGTAATGTCTTCTTCTTCCTTTTCCGCTTCTTCTCTTCATTTTATTGAATTTTCCATTGGATTTTTGCCTTGCCTCTTATTGTATTTGCTTGGCCATAGTCCCTCCACCACTTCCACCAACCAACACCGCCACCATCCACAACCACACCACCATCCCCCTCTATCCACTCAATTCCATGACTTGCCTATGATGATTGCACCACAAAAACTCCACAAACTCCATGCAAAATGTCACAATCGAGCCATGTTGTCACCATCACCTTCATTTTCCACCATTATCCACCCCCTTTGCCACCGCCACCTGCTTCTCTACCACCTCTGTCCGCAGCTCCAGCCATCACCTGACCACCACCTTGCATGTCCGACCCAAACAATAACAAGGCGAACCAAAATTTGCACCAAAAACCACTTCTTTTGCCTTGTACTTGACTTGCTTCATGTTATAACTCAAAACACCTTCACACCTTACTAGCCGTGCCTATATGACCCATACCTGACCAATACACCATGGTGGCCAAGCACATGAGCAACTAGGCCAAGCACATATGATGGTTGAGGCATCGGCAAACCATGTTGTGTTTTGTAGCTTTTATTTTAAATAGTTCCATAAGTATTTGTTGTTGAATAAATATTTGTATTGTCTTGTTTATGTGTTGTTCACAAGATTAACACTTGGCTCTCCACTCCACTCAAATCAAAAGTCGTGCTATCGTGCTTTCTGGATTTTGTTTGTGTGTATTGTCTTGCTATCTCCAGTTTGAAAAAAGTGAGTAATCACGCTTGACATCTTTACTTATATAATTTGTGAAATGACACCAAGTGAATATGTAAATTGCTATATCATGTTATACCTGCCTGTGATATGAATCATATGATGCTAACCCTATTTGTAAACCTGTCATATCATCTGTTACTGCCATATGTTACTATACTGTTCATTTATATCTGATTATCACACTACAAGTTTCCTGTAGAATTGAAATGATACATACCCGAACGGACTTTAGAATTGGGAAAAATCATTATGGACTGAAATGATAGGCCTGAGCGATTTTTATTCATCTTATTTACTTGGGACTGCGGGTTTGAAATGATAGAACCTGGGTTTTCTTTGTAAATTACGGATTGAAATGATATATTATCGATATCACTTGACTTAGGTTAGAAAATTATATACAGACCCGTGCTTATTATATATATTTTTCTAGAATTTGAAACTATTTTAAAAATATAAATATTATGATATTTTGATTAAGTTTAATTAAAATGATTTTATAAAGTATTAGTGATTTTCTATAAGTTAAATATGTGAAATATATAAATGGTAAAGTAGAATTTGAAATATGAGTTAATTTTGGAATTTTTGATTTTGTTTATAAATGGAACTTAAGTTAAGTAAATAAAATATGATAATTTGATCCAAACTTGAATTTAAAATGATTTTTATAAAGTGTTATTTATTTTCCTATGAATTAAAATAGTTAAATAAATGAATGTTTAAAAGTGAAATTTGAAAGATAACTTAACTTGGAAAATGTGAAATTTGGTTTTAAAAGTAAAAGTTAAGTTAAGAAAATAAAATGGAAATTTAATTTAATTTATAAAAATGGTAAATGAAATTAAAATATAAAGTAAATGAAATTTTTAGGAAAATTATGCATTGATTTTAATAAGTGAATCGTTAAAATTTGATAATATTTTGTGAAGTTTACTTCGTAAAAATCCTAAGTTAAAAGGTATTTTAAATGACCATTTTTAAAGTGAAACATATGAAATTTTATATGTTAAAATGTTTAAATTGAAGTTTAATTTTGGCTGATATTCTATTGAAAATCTAGAAATACTTTTAGTAGTACTTCAGAAATGCTATCGTTTCTATAACAAACTAAATTCTAAAATAAATGAATCTGCAGCACTTTGTAAGTGCTGTAGTTGCAGAAGTAAACTAAAAGGCTTAAAACTAAGGAAAGAGCTATTGTGGCACTTGTAAATGCTGTCTTTGCTGAATTGAATTAAATTCTTTATTTTGAAACCAGAACTATTACAGCATTTCTGTAAAATGCTGTCTTTGCTGAATTGAACTATTTTCAACTAAAATTGATATATTACAGCAGTTTTTAAATGCTGTCTTTATTGAATTGAATTGTTTTGAAATGTAACTTATTGTAGTATTTTCTAAGTCTCGTGAAAGCTGAAATTTCACCGTTTTAATGAATTTAAGTGAATAAACGAACTCTGAAAGGCTAAATTTTGAAAACTTAATATTTGAATTGTACATATAATGACTTCACTTTGAAATGGTTTAAATGGAGCATTTTGATTTGAGATATAAATCATTTTTGAAATGTGACTTGGAACGGTATTTAAATTAAATAAAAATGAATGAGGTTTTTGAAAGATATGATATGTTGATATTTTGAAATGGATTTGAAATGATATTTGATTTTCGAGGTATAAAATACTATTTTGATATTATAATCACTGGTTATAATAACAATTGGTTGTTAAAGAGACCGGGATCGGATATGGACATACTCTCTGTAACAACCCTGAATTTTGTGATTTATTTTAATTTTTTATTTTAATTATTTAAATTGAAACTCCTGATTTAAAAACTTCATTATATTTATTAAAATGGTTAAATTTTTGTTATATTAAATATAAATTTTAATTTATATGTGAATTATAATTCCAAACATGAATAAATTGTATATTTTACAAAAATGTGAATTTTTGTCAAAAAGGATGAACTTTGACTTTTAAGTTTAAAATTTAAATATTTGAATTTTTTTAATTTTATCTTTTATTATGAAAATAAATTTAATTTCAAGTATACTTATTTTCATTTCGTTGAAATCCGATTTATATTGTGAAAGTTATGCTTTTTACAATATTGTATGTAAATTAATTTATTTAACAAAATTGTCTATTTAATTTACATAAATAATATTTTTATTTGTCAAATTTTGTTCTAATTTGTATATATTTGTGTTATATGACATGTTAGGTATATATTTTTATTTTTTGAACATTTTTAAAGTGATGTTATAATTTGCCAAAACTTATTTTATTTTATTTTCAATTTTTAAACCCTGGTTTCTATTATTTAGCTATTTTGTTAACTAATTTATATTTTTCTAAAAATTTATTTATTTATTTTCTTTCTTTCTTACTTTTTTTTTTCTTTTTTTCTTTTTATTTACATACATTTTCATTTGTTTAAAAATGTAAAAGAATAAAAGAAATACGAAGAGTTTTGAACCTTTCATTTACCATAAACTTTTCATATCCCATTTGCCTTTTCACTCCAAATGCCACTTTCCTTCATTATGACCGACCATATCTTTTTTCTTAGTTGAGCACCCTTTATTTTTCACGAAAATAAAGTTTCTCAAACCCAAAACTTTCGGCCATCATCATTTGAGAAAAAATTGGTAAATGTTTTTCACTTTTTTTTTTTTACTCTTTTCTCCTAGTTTTATGAATTTATCTTGCACTTTCTTTCACTATTGGTTCGGCCTCTAGCCTCCACCATCACCACCACCTCCTCTACCATCATACTCTGCTGTCAACACCTCCCTCTCCTCTAACCTACATGGTCGTGCCATCGTTGTTGTGAAGATCCACAAAAAAATGCAAATACTTCGTATAAATGCATAGTCGAGCTCCCCTATTGCTTCACCACTTCAACACACCCCTTGGCCGCCCTTTGCACACAATTCTCTAGCCCCTACCTGACCCAAAGTCACTGCCACACCATCCCCTAGACTCCACCAGGTCTGGCCGTGCCAATTGGAGCCTTGGCCGAAGCTTGTTGCTGCACAAAAATCCACTTTGTTGCCTTGTACTTGTAATTTCATGCACAAACCACTTCCATGCCTTCATTCCTTGCTAGGCCGACTTTATCTTGACCCATACTTGACCAAACACACCCTATGGACGTGCCTTATCACTCTTTGGCCGAGCATAGTGATGGTGGAAGCAAGTGCAAGTCATTTGATTTGGTGTTGTGTATTATTTCTAGTTGTTTAAAATCATCTTTTAGGTTCAAATTCATGTTATATATATATATATATTATTTTATTTCATATGCATAAGAAAACAACTTTGGCTCTCCCCTCACGTGAATCGTAGTCATACTTTCGTGCCTTTGTGGATCTTATTTTGTGTGTTTGGTTGTTGTCTCCAGCTCGTAGAGGTGAGTAATTCTCACAAGGCATTCTGTACTTATATAATTAGTAAATTTACACCATTTGAATCTGTAGATTTTATTATCATATTATAACTGCCTATGCTATGATCATATAATGTTCACCCCTGTTTATACGCCTGGCATATCATATGTTACTGTTATATAATGCTATTTTGTTTATTTATATCAGTTTATCACGCTGCAAGTTTCCTGTAGAATAGAATCACCATGGGTTGAAATGATACATACCCGAACGGACTTTAGAATAGGGAAAAATCGTTATGTGCTGAAAAGATAGGAGTGAACAGTTTTTATTTATTTCATGTAACTTGAGATTGTGGGTTTGAATAGTAGAACCCGGATTTTTACTTTGTGAATTACGGATTGAAATGATATATTATCAGTACCATGTGACTTAGGTTAGAAATTGTATACGGACCCGTGGTTAATATACATTTTTCTAAAAAATTTAAAATATTATAAAAATTGAAATATTATGATATTTTGATTTAAATTTAATCTAAAAATGATTTTTATAAAATATTAGTGATTTTCTACAAGTTAAATAAGTGAAATAAATAAATGGTAGAGTAGAATTTGAAATATACGTAAATTTTGGAATTTATGATTTTGTTTATGAATGTAGTTTGAATTAAGTAAGTAAATATGATAATTTGATTTTAATTTGAATTTAAAATGATTTTATAAAGTGTTATTGATTTTTCTATAAATTAAAAATAGTTAAATAAATAAATGTTTAAAGTTGAAATTTGAATATAACTTTACCTGGAAAATGTGAAATGTGTTTTAAAAATAAAAGTTAATTTAAGAAAAATAAAATGGAATTTAAAATTAATTTTTGAAATGGTAAATTAAATTTAAATTTAAAGTAAATGAAATGTTATAAAATTGTACATTGATTTTTATAAGTGAATTATTAAGATTTGATAATTATTTGTGAAAATGTCTCTTTATAAAATCATAAAATTAAAGGGTATTTAAATGATTGTTTTAAAAAAATATTAAATTTTATAAGTCATAATGATTTAAATTAAATTTTATTTGTTTATGAAATTATATTGAATACTTGGAATTTAATTAACCGCATTTTTGAAATGCTATCATTTCTTAAGTAGAGGATATTACAACATTTCTAAGTGTTGTAGTTATTCTAATGAATTATAACTAAAAGACTAAACTGAACTAAGGACTATTACCGCACTTTGTAAGTGCTGTAATTGCAGAAAGTAAATTAAAATTATTACAGCATTATAAATGTCGTCTTTGCAAAATTGAATTGTTTTAAAATATAACTTTCCGTAGCATTTTTCTAAGTGCTACTAAATTTGAAATTTCACTGATTTGATAAATTTAAGTGAATAAATGAACTTTGAAAAGGCTAAAATTTTGAGGATTGAATAATTGATTTTAAATATAATGACTTCATTTTTAAATGGTTTAAATGAAGTAATTTGATTTGAAATATAAACCATTTTGAAATGTGACTTGGAATGATATTTAAATTAAATAAAATGAATGTGGTTTGGAAAAAATATGATATTTTGAAATGGATTTGAAATTATATTGAATTTTTTGAAATGATAATTGATTTAGAAGTAAAAAATACCATTTTGGAATTTTAACCATGGGATTTATTTAATTTATGGTTTAACGGATCCTTAGAGGATGGGCGATCCCAAGCATCTTTTAAGTTATTATGCCTTACTACTACAGTTCACTTGAGTTGGTTTACATTATATAAGTGCGTATGTCCTGACTCGATTGTTTTGTGTTTTACTTTACGCTCGGGTCATCCTGAGTATTTACAGCTTTGCTTTGGAATTTTTTTAGAGTTAGGAATCATTGGAGATTTTGCTTGTCTAGTTATCTATTCCCTTTCAGTTTTAGTTATCTTATTCAGCTCTTGTATTTATAAACTGCTATGTATTTGAGATTTCTATTGTATATGTTTTTAGACTGATATTATTTATTTGTTTTGAGATTTTGTTATAGCGGCTTCATGAATTACTATGGTATTTTACTTTCCGCTGTAAGTTATTCTGATATATTTGTGTTTGTGATTCTGTGATTGTTTTTCATTTGCTCCAAATTTAATTTACACTGTGGTATTTTGAGTAATTCAAGTCTGACGTGTGTGGATGCGAATGGCTGAAAATATCGGGTTGTTACATTTGGTATCAGAACTTTGGTTTTTAGGCAAACCATAGCCTGTGGAGCAAAAAACTCATTAGAGATAGGGTAGAAATACCCTAGAATGAGTGAAATCAATCTCAGAATCCTTTCACTGTGAGAGAAGTATTTTCGAAGTATAAAATGATTTTCAAATGACTTTTAAAGGATTTTCAAAGATTATATTGGTATAAAATTTTCCCTTATTTTGAAATCAAGATTTTTTTGAACTTCATCCCTTCGGTATCCACCTTGTTAGAAATCTCATGGTTAGGATTCTTATCGATTAGATTCCTTTGAACTTTGCAATGCTCCCACTTGTTATGAAATCCAGTCTTGTCTTCCCTATTTTATCCTTTTGACTTTGGAGGATTCCATAACCCCACTTTGAATGACCTCCATAAAGATTGGTGTTTCCGTAAATCTTTGAATGATTTGTAAAGGAGTTCACCCCTTTATAATTGGCATTGATTCACAGGAGATTTTTGTATCCTCGGTTTACGATGCTATCTACCTTCTGTTGTACCTGGATTCTATCTCTGGCATTCAAATGTTGATTTGCCTTAGATTTTCACATTGTTTATATTCCAGAAGTCACGGTTGACTCGGTTATGGTCGCCCGCGATTTACATAGGCTTATCATCTCCTATTTGGTAGTTAAATTATCTCATTTTCGTTCGAGCTTATCTTCGAACCAGAATTCTATTTTATTATACTTCCTCTAAATTTAAATCTCTCTTTGTTGGAAATTCATCCTTGAATCGTTCTTTGGAAATTTGTGTTTGGTTGTATTTTGAAATTGTGCATACATCGAAATTATTGTTTGGATAAGGATGACCATCTTTTTATATAAAAGTGAAATGTTTTCGATAAGGATTATATATTTTTCTTTCTTTAAAAAAATGAAAATTTGAAGTTTTGAAAGGATTTGAAATCCCGAAAATTTATAAGAAATTTGATATAAATAAAAATGATTTATGACTGAAGGGTTTTAAATTTGAATTACGAGGAATCGAACTCCGGTGTTTTGAATATGGTTTTAGGATTTTGGAAAATATATAATAATAATATGATTTAAAGATATTTTTCTGAATAAGAAATGTTTCAAATGTATTCGAATGAATTCCAATGATTTCAAAGAGATTTCAAAGAAGTTTTTCAAGAAAATAAAAGTCCAGAACCAACTTATGTCGTTGGAAAATAATTTCGATGATGAATGCATGCATCATCGACATTGATTTTCGAGTTTCCGAGTAGGGGAGAGGCCACTCTACTAGCTTTGTTATGCGAGTGATTTTGTGAAACCAATTTTGATTTCAGATTTTGATGTATGATTTGATTTTCGAAAGACATATGTATGTATATTTGAAATGATTTAAAGTAAGCCGGTGTTCAGTCCTCTAGTTTCAGATTGTTCTGGTATAACTTTATCTATTGGAATTGATTTACTAATTTGTTACCGATTTCCATCTCTTGGATTTGGAAAATTTGGTTTCCTCGACTATTTTTAAAAGTTCGAGCACTTCCAAATCAAGGTTTAATTTTCAAAGCTTAGTAATCCTGGAAAAAAATATAAATCATTCGATTAGGTAAATGAGTTGAAACTATTTTGTTAAGTAAATGAGTAAGACTATTTTGAATTATGCTGATATGGAATTCAGTTTTGGAATGTTTTGAATAAAATTTAGTTTTAAATAGTTTGAAAAGGTAAATTGATCTTTCGAATAGAAATGTTTTAAAGGGATAGTTATGAATTGGAAATCATTTTGGGTATAATTGATTTTGAGAAAGATATTTAGTTTTTAAAATAAGTAAAACCCAGTATTTATATGATGGTTTTGGAAATAAATTTGTCTGACCTAAATTTTGTCTACTTGGAAACCAGGATTATTTTCTAAACCTATTGTTTTAAGAAACTTTGAAACTGAATATATGTAATTTGGAAGAAATGATTTGGCGAAATCATATATGATTTTGAAGCTGAAACGTTATTGAAAGGAATTGAAATTGAGAACCTTGTTTTGGTAGTTATCGAACTTAAATAAAATGGATTTGTATAAGTATGAAATTGATTTTAAAACTGTTGATTTGAAAAGGTACTCAACTTGGAAAGGGAAATCTTATATAATCAAAGTCTATATAAGTGTGATTTGAATACTATTGATTTGGAAAATATTCGATTTGAAATGAAATCTAATATATAATGGACTTATATATAAGTATGATATTTGAAAGTGATTTTGAAAGGTACTGTATGATATATATTTTCGAAGTAAACCTATGAAAAGTGCCTTCTGCTTGATATCCGCTTTGTGCCCACATTGTGGATTCATTCTATTGATATTATTCTCTCTAATTTGGGTTTTCGGATATGATACTCGAATGTCCATCGAATTCCATGGCAATCTCCATGGTCTTATGAGCGCAACCGCATAGCGTAATTCGCCTAGCTGAGATGGCCTGAGGGTACGGATGTTTCCTGGGAGATCCAGGTGTAACCATTTTGTATCCTACGATCTATGTAGGTCGTATTAGTAGCGAAATCCGCTGGCTGAGATAGCTTAAGGGTATGGATGTTTCCTAGGGGATCCAAGTGCAACCATTGTGTATCTACGGTCTACTAATCATCGTGGCGTAATTCGCAGGCTGAGATAGCTTACAAGTACGGATGTTTCCTGGGGGATCCAGGCGTAACCATTGTGTATCTGCAATCCATGGTCGGACAAATGTTTTGTTTTGGTTGTTTTGTTTGGATTGTACTTTCCATATCTGTTTTTAAAAGGTTTTCCAGTATTTTCCCTGGGTGTTAAAATAAATCTACTAAGTACCTGGAGAATTCTAGCTTTGGGCCTAATCAACGCAAGGCCAGAGTTTGCAGGAACGAAAGTAAACTTCTTAAGACATTGAGTTATACAAGAATTTGATAAAGTATTATATAAAGGATATTTTGATCATTTATTTTACTTGTCTAAATAATTTAAAATTGTTTTAAATATTGCTTACTTCGAACTAACAAATTTGAATCAAATGACTATTCATCATATTATAAATTGTTTAAAATTTGAAATATAAAAATTTTAAATTGAAATTTATATGGTTTTAAAATAATGTTTCATCCTTGTCATTCAACCTATTTTTTTCTTCTGGCTATTCCTACCATCTTCTTCTTTGAGGGTCCCTTCTGAAGTATGGAAAGAGTTGGTTCTATGGCTTATCGTTTGGATTTGCTCGAGAAACTTTCTAGAGTGCATAATGTATTCCATGTCTCTCATCTTCGCCGGTACCTTCATTATCCATCTCTTATTGTTCAGCCTTCTTCTCTTGATAGTTGGATATTTAGCCTAATCTGACTGTCGAGAGGAAGCCACTGCGTATTATGGACAGAGGTACGAAGCAACTAAGAAGGAGATCTGTTAGTCTGATCTAAGTACAGTGAAATACCGATGATCGGGATTGTACCTGAAAGATGAAGGAGAGAATTCATGCTTCAAATCCAAAAAAATTCGTTTCAGGTACTATTTTGTTTTTCTATCTTGTTTTACCTTATTTTCCTTGCTCATTCCATTTCGAGAACGAAAAGATTTGAGTGGGGGAGAGTGTAACAACCTTGAATTTGTGATTTATTTTAATTTTTTATTTTAATTATTTAAATTGAAACTCGTGATTTAAAAACTTTATTACATTTGTTAAAATGGATAAATTTTTGTTATATTAAATTTAAATTTTGATTCATATGTGAATTATAATTCCAAACGTGAATAAATTGTATATTTTCCAAAAATGTGAATTTTTGTCAAAATGGTCAAACTTTGACTTTTACGTTTAAAATTTAAATTTTTGAAATTTTCTTTTATTATGAAATTAAATTTAATTTCGACAATACTTCTTTTCATTTCGTTGAAATCTGAATTATATTGTGAAAGTTCTGCTTTTTACAATATTGTATGTAAATTGATTTATTTTAAAAAATTGTCTATTTTAATTTATATAAATAATATTTTTATTCGTCAAATATTGTTCTAGTTTGTATATATTTGTGTTATATGACATGTTAGGTGTATATTTTTATTTTTAAAACATTTTTAAAGTGATGTTATAATTTGCCAAAGCTTATTGTATTTTATTTTCAATTTTTAAACCCTGGTTTCTATTATTTAGCTATTTTGTTAATTAA
Source organism: Allium cepa (assembly GCA_030765085.1). Lineage (NCBI taxonomy): Eukaryota > Viridiplantae > Streptophyta > Magnoliopsida > Asparagales > Amaryllidaceae > Allium > Allium cepa. The sequence continues at coordinate 325,845,323 of CM060939.1, forward strand.
TTTATATTTTTATAAAAATTTATTTACTTATTTTCTTTCTTATTTTATTTTGTTTTTTTCTTTTTATTTACATACATTTTCATTTGTTTAAAAATGTAAAAAGAATAAAAGAAATATGAAGAGTTTTGAACCTTTCATTTACCATAAACTTTTCATATCCCATTTGCCTTTTCACTCCAAATGCCACTTGCCTTCATTATGATCGACCATATCTTCTTTCTCAGCTAAGCACCCTTCATTTTTCATGAAAATAAAGTTTCTCAAACCCAAAACTTTCGGCCATCATCATCTGTGAAAAAATTGGAAAATGTTTTTCACTTTTTTTACTCTTTTCTCCTTGTTTTATGAATTTATCTTACACTTGCTTTCACCATTGGTTCGGCCTCTATCCTCCACCATCACCACCAACTCCACCACCATCATACTCAGCTATCAACACCTCCATCTCCTCTGACCTACATGGCAGTGGCCATCCTTGTTGTGAAGATCAACAAAAAAAATGCAAATACTTCCTATAAATGCATAGTCGAGCTCCCCTATTGCTTCACCACTTCAACACACCCCTTGGCCGCCCTTTGCACCACCTTCTCCTGCCCCTACATGACCCAAAATCACTGTCGTACCATCCCCTAGAATCCATCAGGTCTGGCCGTACAATTGGAGCCTTGGCCGAAGCTTCTTTTTGCACAAAAATCCACTTTGTTGCCTTGTAATTTTATGCACAAACCACTTCCATGCCCTCATTCCTTGCTAGGCCTACCTTAGCTTGACCCATACTTGACCAAGCACAACCTATGGCCTTGTCTTATCACTCTTTGGCCGAGCATAGTGATGGTGGAAGCAAGTGCAAGTCATTTGATTTGATGTTGTGTATTATTTCTATTTGTTTAAAATCATATTTTTGGGTTGAAATTCATGTTATATATATTGTTTTGTTTCATATGCACAAGACAACTACTTTGGCTCTCTCCTCACTGGAATCGTAGTCGTGCTTTCGTACCTTTGTGGATCTTAGTTGGTGTGTTTGGTTGTTATCTCCTTCTTGTAGAGGTGGGTAATTCTCACAAGGCATACTGTACTTATATAATTAGTAAATTGACACCATTTGAATATGTAGATTCTATTATCATATTATAACTGCCTATGCTATGATCATATAATGTTCACCCCTGTTTATAAACCTATCATATCATCTGTTACTGTTATACAATACTATTCTGTTTATTTATATCAGTTTATCACACTCCAAGTTCACTGTAGAATAGAATCACCATGGGTTGAAATGATACATACCCGAACGGACTTTAGAATAGGGAAAAATCATTATGGGCCGAAATGATAGGCCTGAACGATTTTTATTTATTTTATTTAACTTGGGATTACAGGTTTGAATGATTGAACTTGAATTTTTACTTTGTGAATTACGGATTGAAATGTTATATTATCCGTATCATTTGACCTAGGTTAGAAATTGTGTACAGACCCGTGGTTAATGTATATTTTTCTAAATTTTTTAGAATATTATAAAAATGGAAAAATTATTATATTTTGATTTAAATTTAATTTAAAAATGATTTTTATAAAATATTAGTGATTTTCTGCAAGTTAAATAAGTGAAATAAATAAATGGTAGAGTAGAATTTGAATTATAAGTAAATTTTGGAATTTATGATTTTGTTTATAAATGTAGTTTGAATTAAGTAAGAAAATAATTTGATTTTAATTTGAATTTAAAATGCTTTTATAAATTGTTATTTATTTTTCTATAAATTAAAAATAGTTAAATAAATAAATGTTTAAAGTTGAAATTTGAATATAACTTAACTTGGAAAATGTGAAATGTGTTTTAAAAATAAAAGTTAAGTTAAGAAAAATAAAATGGAATTTAAAATTAATTTGTGAAATGGTAAATTAAATTTAAATGTAAAGCAAATGAAATGTTATAAAATTGTACATTGATTTTTATAAGTGAATTATTAAGATTTGATAATTATTTATGAAAATGTCACTTTATAAAATCATAAAATTAAAGGGTATTTAAATGATTGTTTTCAAAAAAATATTAAATTTTATAAGTTATAATGATTTAAATTAAATTTTATTTGTTTATGAATTATTGAATACTTGGAATTTAATTAACCGCATTTTTGAAATGTTATCATTTCTTAAGTAGTGGATATTACAACATTTCTAAGTGTTGTAGTTGATTCTAATGAATTGTAACTAAAATACTAAATTGAGCTAAGGACTATTACTGCACTTTGTAAGTGTTTGTGCCAAAAATGGGCACAACACTCTTCGTATGTTTTTGAAGAGATAAAAGTGAAGAATATAAAGATAAAATGAAGATTATCTAACAAAAACTCCAGTAAACAGTAACACAAATGCACAGACACGTGGTTTTAGAGTGGTTCGGCGTGTTGCCTATGTCCACTATGAAGTTTTTTAGGATTCTATTGATTCTCTTTCAACAATTACATGCAATTACAGAAAACAACAGTAAAGTACAACTTGGAATTTGAATTCAACGGTAAGGGTTGGATGCAAATCTCGATCCGACAGAGTCTGGTCGCTTGAGAATCAAAAGTTCCTTTTTCTGTAGGCTTCAGGGGGCTATTTATAGGCGTAGGACGTTGATATCTCTCTCAAACTTCGGAAGACTCCTTTTGGCATGTGAGTAGGCCCACACGATCGATCCCACCAGGTTTCGACTCGATCTGTGATCGATACGAATCGATTTCGTATCGATCAATAATTGGTCTAATTGAGCTGAAACTTGGCAGGAATATTCCTTGGCTTGTATTTTAAGCTTCTGTGAAAATTTCATGGCATTAGGGTTGGTGGATCTTGAGTTATGATCGATACGAGCTTGAGTTTCTCGTGGCTGTTTGGTTCAAATCCATCAATTCGAATCGATCCACTTCGAATCGATGATGCACATGCCTCTATGATGACGCGACACGCATCACTTGCATCGATCCTCTTTTTGCTCTGAGTTAACCATTTCGCATCCATGAATCTCGCCTCGTTTGTATCGAATGTCGTTGTCCAATTTGCATTGATGGATACGAATGAACAAGAACTTGATGGATACAAACAGCAGTTCCACTGATCGATACGAACTAATGAAGACCGATGGTTACGAACAGGATTTCCCTTGAGGGACATGAGTAAGGTAGACACTTGGTGGGCACGAAGTAGGCCTCAGCCGATCGATACGAAATGCAAGCTCCGCTAATGGATACGAACTGAATCGAGTCGAATCGAGGCTCCGTGATGGGTTCGAATGAGATCGAGTCGAACTGAAGCTATAGGATGGATGCGAGGTCGCTGCCGCTCTAATCGATACGAAAATGATGGATTCGAACCGGGGTTTGATGATGGATGCGAAAATGGGATTATTTCCTTTAACTTGAATCGATCGTAACTTGAGCATACGAACTCGGATTGAATTGAAATTTGGAGTGCTGGCTTTTATGGCTTCGTTTGTCATGTCTTGTCGGTTGTAGCTTGATTCGGACTCGAGCAAAATTCATCGACATCCATAGTGAATCTATGCATGCTCGATATCCAGGATGATTGATCCTGAGCTTGTAACCAGTTCTTTGATATCTCGGCCTTGCCAAAAGGCAGGATAACATTTGCCCCCTAAAGTACGTCTTGTGGAAACATGACGTGCTTTGAGAAGCTGCAGTCTTCACTCTGAATAGTCATTGCTTTTTCGTCGAAGGTTGTAACCCTGCGTTGCTGTAACTGATTGTTATATGAATATCCAAATCCTGTTAAGCTGAAAATTGAATACGAGTTTGATATAAAAGTATATATGTAATTCTGACTCCCATTAACATTACACGTTCACAAGTCGTTGTCGGTTTTCCTGTATCGAATTTCGTATCGATCCTCTCCTGAACCGATGTGAAACTCGAGTTGTAGCAATGCTTGACGGGTGTTTTTGGACGTTCCTTCGTACCGATCCTCTCCTGGATCGATATGAAAGTTTGAAATGTTGCTCTCGCATTGATACATTTGGTGTTGATGGATATGAATCATCATTTCGTATCGATGGACTACAATTATTGTAGTTCGAGCATCGATGGATATGAATAAGTGGTTTCGAATCGATGGATCCCAATGCCATTGCGACTATCTTCGCCATGCGCTTCGTATCAATGAATCAATTTACCATTTCGAATCGATAGGGGCTTGGGCCGATGGATTCAAACATGCCATTCGACTCGATCGGAGTGTTGACATGTTATGACCGGTCGCATGGAATGGGAGGAAATCGCCCCTTCCCTTCACACTCGCTCATATAAATACCTTGGACTTCTGCCATTTTTCACTTTTTCACTTTTTACTGCTGCTGTTACTTTATTTCCTGCCTCCGTATCGCTTCGAAAATAAACAGATCTACAGGAACGTTCGTTCCCAAATCGCTTCACTACATCAAATCTTCAAACCGATATCCAAAAATCAGGTAATTGAATGGCTATTCCATGTCGTAGCAGTGTGATTTGAAATCAACCGTCAATCTATCTTCATACGTGATCGATCTCTAGGGATGATAAAGTTAAAAATGGCTCAGAAAGCCTTGTCATGGTGCTCGAGCAATTTGGGGAAGAAGAATGGTCGGTGGATACGAATTACATGTTCACATCGGTCGATTAAGGAGACAGAATCTTTCGTATCGATCTGGGGGTGACGGGATTTCGTATTGATCTATAGTTGAGGGAATATTATGTGGAGGAATGGAACGACTTCGTATCGATTAGCGAGCGTTGGAGTTCGTGTCGATCGATATGTAATTTACTTCGATGATCGATCCGAAGTTGATCACTTGCAGTTGACACAAATTGGGCATCATAAGTTGTTTCAATGCAGCCAACGTTGATCGATATGAAACAAAGCCTGTAATCGATGTAGAATTATATTCCCCTGATCGATACGAAATGTGTCGACTCGAATGTGACCGATACGGAACGCATTGATTCGAACACAATCGATACGAAATGTATCGATGCGAACTCAATCGATACGAAACATATCGATGCAATCTTAGTCGATACGAAAATGGGCCCCCTTGATCGACACGAATTGCTGCATTCTTGGCTATTATGACTTGCATTTCTGGTGATCGATCTATATCTGAACCCTGATGAATACGAAACCTTGTATCGCTGCTCATATGACTCCGACGAGATTCATTCTTGCATATGTGGACTTAACTGTTAGACTGCATATTTGACTTCCTTTCGAAGCTCGTCAATGGAACTGTAAATTAATAAAAAGATAATGAACTTTAACCCAAATCTATCGCCAGCACCTTGATGGTACGGTTGTGACGGTCAGCGATGACGGTCATTCTAACTGGACTTTGAAATTTTTTCGCTTGCATATTTTCTTATCTTTGTAGAATCTTTTCAAGTACTCCACAGCATTGTACTGCACAACACATCCACACTTTACACGAGGGGAACACACGGGCTCTTTGTCGTCTAATGATGAATTTTCGTGAGTTAGTTAGTTATGGAAACTCCAATCTCGCAGCCACAGGAAACTCAGAGTATAATTCCTCACAGACTTGAAATACCGGACATCGATGCCAAAGTAATCGATCCGGCCCCGGACAAGGCACCAGATGCACCTTTTATCAATAGTCCGCCAGACTTTGTTCCATCCAATATTTCTGAAGACATGCTAGGGAGAATATCCTTAAGGCATGGTTTGTTAATGGACGATATAACGTTGCCTAGACCAGATGACAGACCACATAATCCACCGGAGGGGTACACCGCCTTCAATCGACATGCATGCGCAGCTGGGACGCTTCCCCCATTCAATCAATACATAAGAGAAGTGTTATCTTTTATAGGGATCGCCCCATCTCAGCTACACCCAAATGGATATGCTTTACTGAATAGCTGGTTCATTGCATTTATGGAGCACCTCTATCGACCACCCCGACTGACCGAGATAAGATACTTGTTCAACTTCAAGAATCGAACTGACAATCCATCTTTCACATTCCTAGAGGCCATAAGAAACTGTCAAGTAATTACGAGGTCTTGGACCATGCTGAGCTTCTTCAAGACGGAGTGGTTCTACGTTAGAAGCCCTCTAGGATTTGCTAGGCGATGGCTTTTTGGACGTGAGTATTGCTATCTTCTCGAGCAGTCGGCAAGACAGTTGTAAATGAAACCCATATCATATCTCATTTTCTTTACAGCGATAATTCAGCGACCTGAAGGCGGATATTACAAGGAGATAGTTCGGGTTCTTCAAGAGGTCCCAAGTGAAGATAGGAATATTGACTTGGTCCCGACGGATAGGAATCTTAGAATTCTTGGGCTAATCGAGCTAAAACAAAGCATAAGGCTCGACGGTGCATAAAGAACTATCTCGAGGGAGCGAGTAAAGCGTAGAAAGCCTAGAGTTGTTATAGTTGAGGAGGCTGACTCTGAAAGAACTCATACCGACGAGGAACCATTGGGCGAACCTGCAGATGCATCCCAGGGTGCTGAAGAAAAGAGAAAAGGCAAGGCAGTCGTTTCAAGCCATCCAAAAACAGGAGATGGAAATCTATGATCATGTCCCGGCCCGCCTCTGGAATTAGAATTTCGAAGATATCTCCCTCGAGAACAGAAAATCTTTACAAAGGGCTCGCCGATCTTCCAATCCCGGAGGACATGTCCATGCAGCATGATGCCGGATTGGATGAACTCCAACACGCCTTAGTTTTAAGTGAATCTCTACTCACTAGCGTGTTTTACACATCAGGTTGGTCGGGGGGTTACACATGCATTCACACTTCACGGCACTACACGATTTCTGAATGTAATACGCCTGATGTGATAGATTGCTAACTTCGTTTCTGTTTTTGCCTTGCAGGTACCATGTCCGGTCAAGGTTCAATGTTCGGTAGTTTGCCTAGCAACCGCAAGGCTTCGTCGTACTACGAGTCACATAGGAGGGAAGGAGATAGGGACTACGATCAAGGATACTCTAGTCAGGAACGGTCTGACAGAGATAAGGGTTACAGGCACCGGTCTCAATCTTGCATGCCTCCACCTAGAGCCCTTGCACCACCGCCAGTTCATGTTTCACGATCTTCAAAAGCTCCACGGCACAAACCATCTTCCAATTGTCTAGGTCTGAATCCCAACGCAAAACTAAGGTTACAGACTCTTCCACTACTGCACAAGCCCTCGTCGAACCCACTGGCGAAGGAGCGATGAGGCTTGCTCAGCTGAAAAATGATTTTCCTGATATGTGCTTTGATGGATTCTTCTTTCCTCCGCGTTTGAAGAGGATTCTGGCGTCGGTCGAAAATACTGTGCATGAACATGTCGTAGACATATTTTTCCAGCATGAAGAGTGGTCGAAAACCGTGAAAAAAGCATCGAAGGTGGCCTTCGACTGGGCGGCCATAATTGAAAAGCTGGAGAAAGAACTTTCTCATAAAGACTGGATCATCCAAGTACTTAACACCAAGGCTAGGTCTTCTCGTAAATCCAAGATTGAGGCTCTTAAGAGGGCTGACAAGGCACACACGGCGATGGATATAATGAAGCAGGAGCACTACGCTATGGTGGAGGATATGGGCCACAGGAACACCATCGTGACCGCTGAGCGGGATGCAGCCCTTAAAGAGCTCAATGAGCTCAAGTCTAAATTCTCTGAAATAATAAAGGAAAAAGATACTACTAAATTTGCCGCATAGGAAGCGTGCGATCAAGCGATGGTGCTCTAAAGGGAGAGAGATATGGCCATGGAAAAGGTCCGCGAAGCTGAAGCTGAGGTTGATGAAAAGGTCCGATTGGCGGAGATCAGACTCGAGGCGGAGATAGAGGAGCTTCTCGTCACTTATAACGCCAATGAGTTGAAACACATGAATCTGGCTTGGTTTGACGATTACTCGACACATCTATACAATGCCTAGAATTTGTTGGTCGAGGAAGAGAAAACGGTGCAGCTGGGTGGAGCTTTCGATGAGTTTGAGTTGGAGAACCGCCTACTGAATGATGATGAGAAGAAGGTTCTCCATGGCTTTATGATTTCTCATGCAAGAGAAAGATTCGGTACCCAGAACCAAGAGATTGGGGAAGGCTCCGGAGTCGAGCGTCATGCTACAAGTTCTGAGATTGTTACTTCATCTCTATCTGAGCCCACTCTAGCGATTGACCCCTAGCCCGTCCTGGCCTATGACCTTGAACAGCCACGCCTATCTCCTATTAAGGAGCATTCATCCGAAGTTGTTTCAGTCGACCGCAAGCCGAACTGAGGAAAGTACTCTGAAAAAATTTCATGTGTATCTGAAATGAAGGGCTTATTTTTGAAGTGTGTTCTCACAATTTCTTTTCTCCCTTGTCCAGTGATCGAAGTTACATTGACAGCGCCTCCTACAATCCAAGAATCACATCAAGTGCATGAGGCTATTATTATTGAGGCGACTACCATGACTTCGGCCGTGCCAATTGAGGTGACACAGGGGAGCCCAATTTCCTTTGACGAGCAGATGATGAACGAGCTCCTCGGCCGACATAGCGACCCTTTTGCAGACTTACCGTTCGTCCTTAGTGGGCTTCCGCCTGCTTCTAGTGCTTCAACATAGTTCATTGCTCCCCCAGTGAAGCCCATGCTGCTCATGAAGCAGAGATACTAGCTGAAATCAACGCAAAAATGGAGGCGGCAGCACATGGCGTTAGTTCCGGCAGTGTAACGATGATGGTCGGTCCAACTCAACTTAGGGTGATATCTCCTAGGGGCACACTCATCGATACTAGCATGCCCATTCCTCCCCTAGTTTTAGTCCCGACTCCTCCGACTCCTCCTGAAGAGAATATTCCTTTAAGTTCAAGTTCGGAGGAAGGCGTTGATATCCTGTCTTCTTCAGAGGATGATCTGCCAAAGGGTAAGGGCTCGAAGCGAAAAACCATTAGCGGTTCCGGCGGTTCCGCCTTGAAGAGAAGGCTGAAGAAGAAAAAGTAGATAAGCCCCCTTTGGCACATTTTTGGTAGTTAGGAATGTAATTTGTTCTTTCTTTCATAGGCCGTGTATAGATACAGGCTCGGCCCCTGCTATTAGAATTTTTTTGGAATAACTTGTACATGAATCTTCACATACAATTTAGTTGAAATGAAATTTAGTTTCTTGGCTTCAACTTTCATTTCTTTTATGTTTAAGTATTGCGGTATTTGAATTTCAATTCAGTGTACTTGTGGAGTCTCAGCCTTCGAGTCGAGTTTGTTTTATTTGCCAAGTCTAAAAATCGTGATCACAAGTCATAACTGGGGATCGAGTCGGACTTGGACGTTGTACTGCTTCGGTTAACTATTAATACTTAAGCTTTGCCCCCAGTCCAGGGGATGAGTTATAAAGATCGGCTAGCGATCGCAAATTGTTTATGTCCTTTTGGGTTTTGCATCGTCGGATCGATGCTAAAATAAGTGAGAATTGACCGGTTGAATCACGCTTGTTTATTTATAAGCAGTCACATCCACACTCTGGGGATCAGCACTTGTATTTAGGCGATCGGTCGTGCATATCGAAGTTTTTAAGACATGTCCGCACTCTGGAGACTTAGAGTTATTCGTAATCGATAATCTGATTCGCATTCTCGGAATCCGAAACTATCGATGTTCGTAACACAGTTCGCACTCCAAGAATTTTACTTAGTATTTATACTTCAATTCACACTCTGGGAATTTGGAGTTAGCATTTATATTTCGGTTCGCACTCCGGGAACCTAGAATTGATGTTTATACTCTAATTCACGCTCTAGGAATTTGGAGTTGGTCGACAGATGGTCAGTCACATCTATTTAGGCTTTTTAGGAATTCGTTCACACTCTGGGAACGATGGATTTATCGGGATCGTGGATGGTTGGATCATGTCCACCCCGAGTTAACAAGCGAGGTCGTTAGATGGACGGGTCCATCCTCCTCTAACTTGGTTAGAATACGGCCGAAGTCGTTAGGCGGATAGGTCCACCCTCTCCGGAACCGCATTTATATGTTTATACTCCAACTCACACTCTGCGAGTTTGGAGTTAGCTGACAAACGGTCAATCACGTTTGTTTAGGCCGTTTCGATCATGTTCGCGCTCTGGGAACAATGCAATTATCAGGATCGTGGATGGTCGTTTCACATCCACCTCGAGTCGACAAGCGAGGGCGTTAGATGGATGGATCCATTCCCCTCGAACTTGTTTAGGATACGGTCGAAGTCGTTAGGCGGATGGGTCCACCCTCTTCGTTGCTGTATTTATAAGTTTTATACTCCAACTCGCACTCTGGGAGTATGGAGTTAGTGTTTATACTCCAGTTCGCACTCTAGGAACCTAGAGTTGATGTTTATAGTCCAATTCGCACTTTGGGAGTTTGGAGTTAGCGTTTATACTCCGGTTCGCACTCTGGGAACCTATAGTTGATGTTTATACTCCAATTTGCATTCTGGGAATTTGGAGTTAGTTGTAGTACTGTCGTGTGTCGGTCCAGTCAGCCTTTAAGGTGAGGCTTGCCCCCGAGCTGAGGTTTCACTTAGTGAGTGGCCGGTCGTATCACAGTCACTCGCTATTTGAGTAAATTCCATCGTATGGTAGAACTTAGCTCTTTGTGCATCGCGATAGTGGAATGTCACATTCGGTGAATCACGGCTCTAGCTTGAAGAGACGGTAATTTATTGCTGGAACGGAAAAACATGGCAAAGTCAGTGCCTTATTACAAATTCGAACTGCAAAATGCAAAGACAGATTGCAAAGGATTTATAGACTAAATAAATAAAGCCTGTCATGTGTAACAGTGACGAAGATCCTCATTGTTCCAGGCTCCTGACAAAGTGGGTCCGCCACTAACCGCGTTTATCACTAATCTCCCACCGTCACGGGAGGGGTCCTCCTGTCTCGCCCGATCGGGCGTATTGTTTTAATCTGACGAGCCCGCACCTCCAGGCAGCGGCGCCCGCACAAATTATTCCAGCTTCCTCTCTCTAATCAACTTTTCCACGAGATCTTGCAAATGACGACATTCATTCGTATTGTGCCCGTAGCTATTATGAAACCGGTAAAATTTTCCCGTCTGGATTTGCTTTTCTGAAAACCGTTTTGTTGCAAGGTTTCTATATTGTATTGTATTACAGGTTTGTAAATACAAGTTCTCCAGTGATGTATTCAAAGGAGTGTGGTTGTCAAACATAGGATTCTTGCGCTGTGGGCCACGATTTTGATCTCACTTTCTATTTTGATTCACGTTCTCCCTCCACCGCGTTTGTTTGTTTTGAACGTTCAACTGAACTTTTCTGGAGCTCTCTCCGGACTATTTGACCGCAACATTGCTTTGGATCCCTTCCGTGCTTAGCCCTGCGTCATCTTGCTTCCTAGACTGTTTCACATCTTTCCTCCTCAGGAATTGAGCCGCCTTGGCATAGAAACGGTCCAATGATGCAGGTGGTTTCCCGGCCAGCAAATTGTCATTTTGAAAGTCGAGGTCAATCCCCTTAGTTAACGCCATAAGTATGGAGTTATCGTTCGGATTGCTGATTTTCGCACACGCAGCATGGAATCTCTCTAAGTAGCGTTTAAGTGTTTCTCCAGGAGCTTAGGTGACACTAGATAGAGTGTTGATATATTTCGGCCTTGCGACGTGCATGCGGAATTGCTCAACAAATTTAGTGGCCAACTGGTCAAAGGAGGAAATGGGTTGAGGTGGCAATCGGGTGAACCACATGGTAGCGATGCCCCCCAAGGAAATGGGAATACTACGGCATCTCACTACATCGTCAGCTCTAGCAGCGCTCATCGACCATTCATATTTCAAAAATATGTTGGTTGGGGTCGGAGTTTCCTTCGTACACGGGTAGAGTCGGCATCCTGAATCGCCGAAAGGGTTCAGTAGTAAGTATATCGTCTGTAAAAGGAATGTGACTTTGGGAGATTCCCAAGTTGTCATTCGTGAGACCCTGGCTCTCACGGATCATCTGTCGTATCATGGTCGGAAGTTCCGGCATTTGTACGTTCTGTGTGGTTCGAGCCAAAGTGTGGTTAGGTTCCACATTATAAGGTTGGACCGGATGCTGTTGATGGTCCACGTCTCGCCTTCTTGGCTCATAGTCTTCTAGGACGTATGGTTCAGAAGTACGTCCATTCTGACGACGGTCCAGGTTTGACCGATTTCGGGCATCGACCCCTGGTTCAACCGCGACGGTCGTTGCGCGGTAGTCTGTGGTGTAGTGGGGAGCGGTACCCCCTCGGGAGAAGGGCCCGGTCAGGAAACTAGCCAATGGACTAACTCTCAGCTATCCAATGGTCATTGTTGGTTGATCTCATGCGGTTTGTGTGTGACTCCCATCCAGTTGGTGTCATGGAGATCGATGACGATAATCAGAAGAGGCAGAACTTTCGGTGGAGGAGCGAGAAGCATGGCCTCTCCTAGATCTCCTCCGCTTTTGGCAATTTAGCTGGCTAGTCAGCTCGGCATTGGCGCGTAGCTGCTCTGTTAGTTGTTGCCGACTCTGGGTCGCTCCTGAAGCAGCAACTGGAAGTCTTGTCTGGTAACCGGGCATGATGGTTTCGAGGGTCTGGTAATGCCTTGGTTAGATGGAGGCAGTAGCACGGGATTCTGTCTATCCCAGCCTTCTTGATCAACAGCGTTGGAGATGGTCCTTATGCTAACCATGGCAATGAATGATATTTTTTCCTAGACTTTATGCAAATCAAATCGGTTGGAAGGAATCTTGATTAGAAATCTAGATCTTTCTCTTAGATTTATGCAATCCGGTATCGATGTTAGATCGAGCGAGCAGGAGAAAAACTAGGTTTTCTCAATGAAAGCACCAAAGTATTTGTACCAAAAATGGGCACAACACTCTTTGGATGTTTTCGAAGAGATAAATGTGAAGAATATAAATATAAAATGAAGATTATCTAAAAAAACTCCCATTAACAATAACACCGATGCACAGACAAGCAATTTAGAGTGGTTCGGCGTGTTGCCTACGTCCACTATGAAGTTTTTGGGATTTTATTGATTTTCTTTAAGTGATTATAGCGAACAACAGTAAACTACAGCTTGGAATTCGAATTTAACAGCAAGGGTAGGATGCAAATCTCGATCCGGCAGAGTCTGGGCGCTTCAGAATCAAAAGGACCTTTTTCTATTGGCTTCGGGGCTCTATTTACAGCCGTAGGAGGTTGATATCGCGCTCAAATTTCAGGAGACTCCTTCTGGCACGTGAATGGGCCCACACGATCGATCTCACAAAGTTTCGACTCGATCTGTGATCGATACGCATTGATTTTGTATCGATCAAGAAATAGTCCAATCGAGCCGAGACTTGGCAGGAACATTCCTTGGCTTGTATGTAAGCTTCTACGAAAATTTCATAGTATTTGGATCAGTGGACCTTGAGTTATGATCGATACGAGATGATGTACCTTGGAGTATTGTTTCGTTCGAATCCATGGCTTCGAATCGACCCACTTCGAATCGACGAAGCACATGATCCTGCAACTACATGGCGCGCACTCTTCGCATCGATCCACTCTTTGCTCCGGTTTGATCGTGTCGCATCCATGAATCTCGCCTCGTTAATGGAACTGGTAGGATCGATCGCGTGGGCCCACTCACGTGCTAGAAGAAGTCTCCCAAAGTTTGAGCGAGATATAAGCCTCCTACGCCTATAAATAGCCCCCTGAAGCCTACAGAAAAAGGATCTTTTGATTGTCAAACGCCGAGACTCTGCTGGATCGAGATTTGCATCCAACCCTTGCTGTTGAATTCGAATTCCAAGCTGTACTTTACTGTTATTTGCTGTAGTTGCATGTAATTGTTAAAAGAGAATCAATAGAATCCCAAAAAACTTCATAGTGGACGTAGGCAACACGCCGAACCACTCTAAAACTGCATGTATGTGCATTTGTGTTACGGTTTACTGGAGTTTTTGTTAGATAATCTTCATTTTACATTTATATTGTTCACTTTTATCTCTTCAAAAACTTCCGAAGAGTGTTGTGCCCATTTTTGGTTCAAACATTAAGTGTTGTAATTGCAGAAACTAAATTAAACTTATTATAGCATTATAAATGCCGTCTTTGCTAAATTGAATTGTTTTAAAACATAACTTTTCGTAGCATTTTTCTAAGTGCTGCTAAAGTTGAAATTTCACTGTTTTGATAAATTTAAGTGAATAGATGAACTTTGAAAAGGCTAAAATTTTGAGGATTAAATATTTGATTTTATATATAATGACTTCATTTTTAAATGGTTTAAATGAAGTAATTTGATTTGAAATATAAACCATTTTGAAATGTGACTTGGAATGATATTTAAATTAAATAAAATGAACGTGGTTTGGGAAAAATATGATATTTTGAAATGGATTTGAAATGATATTGAATTTTTTGAAATGATAATTGATTTAGAAGTAAAAAAAAATACCATTTTAGAATTTTAACCATGGGATGTATTTAATTTATGGTTTAACGGATCCTTAGAGGATGGGCGATCCCAAGCATTCTTCATGTTATTGTGCCTTACTACTTCAGTTCACTTGAGTTGGTTTAATTTACATAACTATGTATGTCCTGACTCAAGTGTTTTTTGCGTTACTTCACGCTCAGGTCAGCCTCATTATTTATAGCTTAGCTTTGATTTTTTTTCTACAGTTAGGAATCGTTGGAGATTCTGCTTGTTTAGTTATCTACTCCCTTTCAGTTTCAGTCATCTCATTCAGCTCTTATTTTTATAAACTGCTATGTATTTGAGATTTCTATTATATATGTTTTCAGACTGATATTATGTATTTGTTTTGAGATTTTGTTATAGTAGCTTCATGAACTACTATGGTATTTTACTTTTCGCTACGAGTTATTCTGATATATCTGTGTGTGTGGTACTGTGATTGTTTTTCATTTGCTTCAAATTTATATTACAATGCGGTATTTTGAGCAATTCAAGTCCGACGTGTGTGGATGCAAATGGCTGAAAATATCGGGTCGTTACATTCTCTGTCAATACCACAAACCACTTTAACAGCTGTGTACGTAGTGGAGATTCCAGAATAAAGAGGATGGGGCGACGTTCTTGAGGTATATTACGTGAACCCTACTCCTGCGATTTGGCATAGGGTGGCTAAAATAGGAGCGATCTCGGGCCAAGTGAAGTCATTCCTCCTATCGGAAACACTTTTTCGATATCATTCTATTACTATTGTGATTGATTGGGTGCACCCTTTGATTTTGGGAGTGTGGCTCGAGGTGGGCGTAGTGGCTGCTACGTTACCACCAGCCCATGTGCATAATTGGTATATCTATCCTATCATTGCCTTGTGTGACGTGTTACCTACCATAGCGAGCTTTGCTATGAGTTTGTTTTTCTCCCGTAGCCCATGGAGTATTTAGGGATGTCACCCGATCTGGAGATATGCTGATACTGGATGGACTACTAGGACTATTACGTGTTGCGGGCTATATGGGTAACCCTTCAACACTATTTTAAAGTAAGTTTATTTTACGGTAGACATTATTCTAATAGCGCAATATTACTACATAGTAAATAGTTTGACGGATCCTTAGAGGATGGGCGGTCCCAAGCATCCTTTACGTTACTTGTACTTTGTTACAGTTCACTTGAGTTGGTTTACGTTATATAAGTGTATATGTTCTGACTCGAGTGTTTTGTGTTTTGCTTCATGCTCGGCTCAGCCTGAGTATTCACAGCTTTGGATTTCTCTTTCTGGAGCTAGCTGGAGATTTTACCTATCTAGTTACTTATCTATTTCAGTTCAGTTGTTCTATTTCAGCTTTTGTATTAGTGGACTTCTATTTATTTGGGATTTCTATTATGTTGTTTTCAGACTGATATTATGTATTTTTTTAGACTCTGTTATTGTAGCTTCATGAACTGCTACGGTATTTTTAATTTCCGCTGCGAGTTATTCTGATATTTCTGTGTCTATGATTCTATGATGATTTTATTTACTCCAAATTTATTTACAATATGTTATTTTGAATTATTCAAGTCCGACATGTGTGGATTATTGTCGATTTGAATGGTCCAAAATAGGGGTTGTCACAGCTGCGATGAATACACTTCCTTTTAAAATTTGAAAAACCACTTAGCAGCATGTATGTTGACATACTCTATGCATATATGTCAACACAAGTATGTATATTTTGAAAACTTGTTTCATTTAATTTTTTTTAAAATCCTATACTTTGTAAAATAATATCATGCTTTGTAGAATAGTTTATAAACATTTTGAACTTTGAAGATTATATAAAATATTTTGAAATATATTTTGAAATTTTATGTTATTTAAAAATATAAAAGATAGAAAATAGGAGACGGAGAACAAAGGTTGCTATCAAGGACTTTAAAAATATAAGCTGTGACTGTATATGCTAAATTATAATTTTGAGATCTTTATGTCTTGATCTTTGAACTAATCAGTGTTCATGTCTATCTCTTGGGTATTTATACTGTACAGTATTTGATTCAACATCTCTATAATATTCTTCACTATATACTATATAACTTGGCAAAACATTAGTATCTATATTTTATATGATTGTATATACATGTTATCAAGTTTGTTATCATCAAAATCAATAATTGAGGTATTAACAGACCGAGCACGGCTATTTTTTTTACAGATGTGTCGAATTGTATTTCAAAAATCATGGCATACAAGAGAATTGAGGTATGGGCTGTATTAGATAAAGGAAAAGGAATGGGTACTAAAATAAATCGGGTTTATGCTTAGACTTTTATTTTGCCTACTTTTTTTTCCCTTTCACATTTCTTTTAAATAACCTTGTTAATAATTTGAAAATAAATTTATATTTAATTGAAATTGATTCGTACTTAAATTACAAAATATATTTAGATAACTTCACAATTTCAGTCAATTCATTATTTGTTTATTTCTATTTAGTTATTCATCAAAACATTTTATTTTAGTTTAATATATTATCCAACAAGGATTTATTAATTTAATTCAATCTATTAAAGCAAAATCTTTTATTTACTGGACTTCAAACAAATAAGAATATATTTTTTTAAATAATAATTATAAAAAATCAAATTCGAATATTTTTATTTTAATTAAATTTACTTATTATTACAGCGTAGAAAGCAAGGCTATTTCAAACTTCCCCGCTTTGAAAATTGCATCCTTACAATTTGATAATTATAGGAAGTTGCTCATACACAACTTATACCCGAACATCCTTTGTACTTACAATCTTTAATTAGACCAAAACTTACATAATCTTCTATTTGGCTCTCCTTCTTCAACTTCTCTGGTCGTATGCTATAATTTAAATAGGCTTATTTAATAACTTACTTTTTTCACATATGATAAATTTTGGTGAAAATTTTCTAAAAGACGGATTTTTCGAAAAATTTCGGCTCTCTCCTTTATACGAAGAGCGTTCCTAGAAGTTACAATACAAATGTATCACAATATTTATATATGCCAATCAATGGGTCATCTCAAAACATGGGAAAACAATATAATATCACATCATATATTTGTATAGCATAAAAGCATACCTTTTTATGAGCCCTTTAAGCAATTTTCTTGTTATTATGTTAGCTAAAGCAAGTCAAAATTTTCAATTAGTCCAAATATGCTCCAAGAGCATCTATTCTCAACGTTCAAATATTAGTGCATATAAAGAGGTATAAGAAGTTTGCATTTATTTAATATAAAAACAACATCACATTCATAATTAAACTACTTTCAAGAAAGTTTCAAAGATCAAAACACCAATTCAATAACAATTTCTACGAGTAAATTGTTATGATGTGTGTTAGCATCCCAAAATAACTTCCGGATTACAAAAGTCTCAAGTACATCATGAGTTATAATGTTTTTCATAAGAACGGAAAAAATCAAGAATTATATTATAAGTGCAAGCCCCATCCCACAAACTTACATTTATAGCCCAGAAAATGAAAGATTTTGCAGAATACTTAAGATAAATGTTGTTGCTTATATTCCTTGCTTCCTAGAAAGGCAAAATCGTCAAAATCCAACAGAAGGTTTGAAAGATATAGTTGAATGAAGTTAGTGTTATTTTGAATAGTTTACATTTTCGAGAAAGTGAAGCACTTTGTCTTTAATTCACATTTTAACCATTGTTTAAGCTAAAAAAAATTTGTCGCATTCCAAACAAAAATTTCTCTCTAATAACATCAATTCTCAACGAATTTAAATTCGTCAAAAATGAACCAACGATTTGTGAATTATGATTAAAACAAATCATTATTTATGCTTCAATATATTGTTTTAAATCTTTTATCTATTCAAAGAGCATTTGCAATAACAACTTCAAATTTAATTCTTAATACTTCAAAAGTAAAATTCCATTCAGCATAATTAAAAAACATTTCTTTCTAAAGAACACACTTTATCCTTCTTTTTTCCATTGTTATTTCATAATCGAAAACTTAATTTCTATATTAAATTTTTTATTGCAGGCATAGAAATCATTTTAGATGTCTATTCCTTTAGCAACCTATGTATATTTTTAAAATCAATGTACACTTTCACTGCTATTATTTTTCTTTTTTGTTCCAATGAATTTTTATTTCTCTTGAGATGATTTAAAAACATGTTTACATAAATTACTCTTTTATATTTTCAAGACTTATTTTAAACTAATTAATATTTTTCACAAATCTTTATTGATACAATAGGTAACACATTTTATTTTATTTCTCTTTGAAAAATCTATTTTCAACTCAAAACAATTATATTATATAACTATACATTATTCACTAGAAAACTCATTTTGATTCCAACTTAAACATATATACCTTCATATACCATAATCCATAATATAATTAAAATATAACGTTGTCATGCCATAAATTTTAGTGTTTCGTTTCGTCAATTGGTTGCAATGTTGAACATCTAGGATAATATATTTTGGCTCAAATAATATATTATTCTACAAAACAATACACAATTTAAAGAAAAATATTTCTTATATCATTCCAAAATATCGTGCCAGTTTTTTCTCATTTAAATGTTTAGGAATCCCTATCGAATACATGTGCACCCACATCGAGCATAATTTTTTAAAGCACTCGATGGACAAATTAACATCCAAATAAACTTCTAATTTTTTTTCATCGCCTAATTGGATCAAACTTGTAATTTATCAAATCATTTTCTTGTTTGAATAAAAATATTTATTTCAAAATTTGTATGTACATCTAACTCATCAACCATTAACAACAATGAAAATCATCACACAACATCCATTCATAAAATCAAACAAGCATTATGCAACAATACGCATGTTTTCAAATAAGCAAACAAATTCCTACTGTAGAAAGTTATATGTCAGTTTTGGCTGCATAACTCTAATCATCACTGGATCTTTTACTCAAACATGCCACAGTACAATCTGGAATTGTGAATTATTTATACTGCAAGGTTCAGATTAGGGTCTTTTATAGCTTCCTTAGTCAAGCTACTTCATTCTCATTTAAGCCACATATAGGTTTAATAAACTTCACTAATGCTAACACCGCTCGTTGGGCTAACCACTCCTTCTTTTACTACCTCCCTTAATAACTTCCATTCCACTTGGATCTAACACACAAAATATGTAGAGATAAGGAAAATATATAACAGAATTGTAATGACCCACGATCTTGACCATCGAAAGTCGACACCGAGTACCACCACCGTGTTTAAATGTCGAGCATCCAATTGACAAAAAAGAAGGTTGTTAGGGTAAATAAAAAGAAAAGAATAGAGAAAATCAGAATCCTACAGTAGAATCGATAATATATAATATAACAAGGATAGTAAAAACTGTCACTCCAAAATACAGAGTACATCAGAGTTAAAAAAAACCTTGTCATTTGGATAGGTATAAAATCCCAACCTTACAATTGCTGATATAAATGCTATATAATACAATGGAAAATAAAATACCACGATAGGTGAACCTCCAGCTCCTCTCCAAGATCTCCATAATACCAAAGCCAATCTAAGAAAATACTTGGTTTGAACCAAGCATTATAATAAAATAACGCCCAAATCAGTCTAGAAGTAGTAGCGTGAGATAACTCAAATAATGGGAAAATGTATAAAGGTTCTATGAGACCACGCTGATAATGCAGAATGAGTTTTTACCTTACAGGAATAACATCCACATAGGAAAGAGTAGAGATAAATAACATGAAACAAATCCAAATAAGAATGGGCATAAATAGTATTAAATATCCTGACTTGGAAGAATGAAAATAATCCGAGAAAAATCCAAACTAGACAGAATGGGTAAAACAAGATAACTTTCCAAACTTGATAGAATGGAAAAAATAAGATAACTGTCCTAACACGATAGAATGGACAAAACCTATATTTAAACATCGTGAAGAATGGTTGACTCTTCCTATTGCCATTACAAAAAGTTCATTCAAAAGTTTGAATCAAATAAGGAAAATGAATTTGTCCAGCTAAACTAAGAGGGTTCTCCCCCTTCAATGAAAATATGCCTCTAGATGAAATATACTTGAGAGCATATGTGTCACTCTCAGGAACTTCCAAGTTGGACCCCGTTTCGCTCGAGCATCCGAATATTTCACATCAATGCATGCTTGCTGACACCTCTCTAGATGATGTGAACATACCCTTCTGGGTGCGACCCACACGGCTTGGCACCCACTCTCGCTTTGGCTTTAGTTTTTCTGGTGTTTGATACCAATGCTGAAAACGAGCGATAATTTTTTTAATGATGACGAGGCACGACAATGACTTGGGGGGGGGAACCCTTATCTGCGCTTTGGTTTTAGTCATTTTCAATAAAGGATATCAAAGCTCATTGGAGCTAAACATCTTCTTAGAATGGAGAAAAATAATTAAGATAACATAATCGAAATCGATAATCAAGAAATCAACTGTCGGCAATAACTACATGATTTGTGTTTAAGAATTAAATTACATGGACCTACCACAAATGAAATAAATCAGATGATTAAAAAAATTTGGTCTTTACTTGTGCTTGATTTTCACATTTCAATCTTAGGAAAAACACTTTAAAATTTTCCTTTAAATTGATCTTTGAAAAGATAAATTTATAATACTAAGTGCGTTAAAAACACGGGTCAAAAACTAATGCCATTAAAACATTGTTTACAATAAACCCAAAGGAATTTACACTTCGCTTTGTTTATAAATAATTACTTTAAAGGATTTTCTCATTTATAAACGATTATTTATTAGTTTAAAACAATTTAAATATCTTATGAATTTAAAACAATATTAATTGTCCTAAATGATAATTATCACTATTAAATATTCTTTTAAATAAACAAATTAATTATTATAAATAAAATAGTTAATTATTTCTAAAACTCTTTTAACTTTACAATCTTTATTGTATCAATTTATTAACTTTAAAACACAAAATCAATTGATTAATTTTTTAGCATTTTCATTCTATTAGTTAATTTATTTTAATCACTTTATCAAATCAATTAATTAATTTTAAATATCATTAATTAAAAGATTTAGTAAATTCAAATATTCATTAATTAAAATGAATAATTAATCTAAAACATCATTAATTAAATTATTAAATAAATTTTAAATACCATAAATTAAAATATTTAATTAAGTTCAAATAATCATAAATTGATTAGATTAATTAAATTCAAACATCACTAGTTAAAATGATAAATTAAAACATCATTTGTTATAATGATAAATCAACAATAAATCATTAAATGAGTAATTAAATTTCAAAAATCTTTAGTTAGAACAATTAATTAAATTTAAAACAATCATTAATTAAAATAATTAATTAAAATCAAGTAATCATTAGTTAAAAATACTAATTAAATCCTATCTCATTTAAATCAAAGATAAACCAATTTAAACACCTTTTATCACATTGGTAAGTTAATTTCAAAATCATTAGTTTAAATGACTAATTATTTTAAATTATCGTTAATCAAATGGATTACTGAAGTTTAACATTCTATTTAATCAAAACATAAGCTCAAGTTCAAAAATATACGATAGGCTCTAGAGATGAAAATTAATAAATGATGATATAGCGAAATCGTTATATTGACATTTAACAAATTAAATGGAATATCAAGATTTATTTCAATTAAACATCAATATAATAGCATAAGGATGTGAATCAATAATTATTCGCAGGAAACCCCTCAGTGTCTCTCAACAGATTTTCCGTGAAAAATAATGGTTATGGATTTTATACATACATACATACATATATATATATATATATATATATATATATATTTATATATATGTCACGACCCGTCTTTCAATAACCAGAAAAACGTATCATCAATAAGAAAGAAAGAGATAGAAATAGAAAGATAGAAAGGAAATAAACAACAATCATCAGAATCTCACAGCGGAAACGAACAAAATATAATATTACATATATCCCTTACATAAGTTTACATATCAGAGTACACAAAATGATACCACTTCCTTACATCTGACATTCATAAGAGTTTTCCCAACCCATACAACTCAAAACATAACACCAAAAAGGCTACTACAGCGATTATAGATAGATAGTACATCTGGACTCCAGCTCCAACTTACAAAACATATGCTAATCCAAACCTAAATCACTTGGCTACTCATAAAAATTTGAGTACCCAAGAGTTTATGAAAACAAAATAAACTCCGGGTCAGACATGGGTCTGGTGTGAGTAAATCAGTTAAAGTTGTTTAACTTTAAAATCATTTGAAACAAAAGGTATCACGTAAGACTTCCCACAAAAAAACACGGGTAAGTTTTTACCTTACGCTAACCAAAACATTTGATAGGAAATTCAGTGATATTATAATAGGGTCTAGGGTTTTAAAATAAAATACAGAAATAGCTGGAATGCTTACATCTCACATTCCAACATAGTTGGGCACAATCAAATCGTACGGCACTTATTGGAGATTGGATTCCATACAATGGCAGGGCTACTGGGGTACCGCCCGTCACAATATGGGGCCTAGATCACCGTACCGAGGATCACTCCCAATCCCCTGCAACACAAGGCCGGACCCATCCCTTACTGGACAGTTTCGAACAAGACAACCCCGCAGTTGTGGCCAACAACTGCCCACACACACGAATATATAATAAGGGACTTCTAGACAGGGGTAAATCTCACTATCAAGTGGGGGCTACCCACGAAGCCTTGCTGCACCTCCCCTGTTTTAGCCCTTCCTAGTTGATGAGGCTTTGAGGCTACGATTACCTTTATAAAGAACACATCTCTTAGAATGCTCATCGCCCACCTGACGATGTTCTGAAAGCATTCAATCCATACAAGTTCGTTCCGGGTTCGAACGAAACCGAAGGCATTATTTCGTTACACTCATTTTGGAATCACCCTCCGAGTTAAAGACAATAACCCTTGCATTTCAAAAACTCCATCTCGATCCTCACTTGAGATGTCACGACCTAACGTTTAACTTGGATCGATGTGGTTTTCGAAAAATCAAATCGATTCCCGATCCCGGTCTCATCGAAATCCAAACGTGTTTTAAAGGTCAAGTTGTTTAAGGATTTAAACAATTCAATTCAGATTTAAACATAGCATCACACAAACTTATCCACAGATAATAACTAATATCTATCACAGATATACAACATCTCATCCCAGAATATAACTCAACTATTATTCTATCAACCATATTCAGATATCAATTCAAACAATCATCCACAAGCAAGCACTACTTAATTCATATCATAATTAATTTAATTAATTTAAATTAAATTAATTACTTAATAATTTATCACTTATTCTTGCTTAACCAAACATTAATTAATTAATCACAATCATTTAATTAATTAATCACGTCTTAATTATCACATTATTAATTAATTAGTGTTAAATTAATTAATAATCTTTATTTAATTATCAATTAATTACTATAATTATTTATTAATTAAACTTTAATTAAAAATTAATCATTCCTTAATTGGTTATTAATTAACCCTTAATTTATATTAATTACCTTAATTAATTCTTAATTACCTTAATTAATTCTTAATTAATCACAAATTAATTTCTTAATTACATAATTAATTACAATTAATTAACCTTAATTATTTAATTAATTAAATATTAACCCTTAATTAATTTACAATTAATTATAAATTAATTAATGTTTAATTACTTAGTTAATTAACTCCTAATCGACTAATTAATTAACTTCTTAATCACTACTTTATTAATCATTAATCAATTGATTAATCACTTATAAATTAACCTTAAATTAATTAATAAATTAATTAATAACCTATTAATTGTTATTTAATATAATCCTTAATTACCCATTAATTAATTCATAATTAATTAATTAAATCTTAACAATTAATTAACCAAAATTAATTAATTAATTCCACCACTAATTACTAATAAATTTAAGTAAACTTAAATTTCAAAATCTAATTAACTTCAAATCAAAACAATGTTCATTCTTCTTTAAAAACTCTTACATATTTAAATATTATTAAAAACTAATTGCCTTTGAAAATATTAGATTTAAAAGATATAAAATCATTTCAAACTTCAAATAATAGGGTGTGAATTATTTTTTTGAAATAAAATATTTGATGCTTAATAAAATAGAGAAAATATAAAGTGATAAGTTTTTAAATTTAAAACAAAAAAATTAAAGTTTCAAAACAAACTTAAACTTTGTCTACATTAATATGCTTAAAGCCCGGCCCAAAACCCAAGCTAACACAAACCTGCTCCATCTCCCCCTACCTACCATCAACTACCCTGAACCCAACATCACTCACGAGCAAAGCACACACACACACCCGAGCACAACACGCTTCTCACACGCGACCAACTCGAGCGCTTCTTCGAGTCAAACCACTCGCGTTCGAACGAAAACAGCAGACACAAGCCCCTCCTTTCTCGTGCACGTGCACGGTGCTCCGGCACCTCCATCACCGCCGCCGACCCTATGCGCAAACCCAATCCATACCCAGACCCAATTCCAAAGTCCAGATTCGACAATCAAGCACGAACGAAAAATTTGGTGTTCGAACCCAAAAACAAAACTACAGACGCCAAGGAAGAACCCATTATCCACGACCATCCTACCACCTTTCGACGCCAAACTCCGACCATGCATGCGCAACACCCAATCACGACTCCACCTCAAACCAACCCCTACTCGATCACCCCTACTCTTCACGCGATCGAAAATCACAAACTCAAAGAAAACAGTACCCAAAACCCTATAAATCAAGATTTCCAATCCTACGTTGCCTAATAAATTCAATTGGTATTTTCCTAGTGAAAAACATCATTTAACATAGCTTCATTTCAAATTTCAAAAGTTGAAATCAAACCAATCATGAGAATTTGAAGAAAGTCCCAAATTCTGTTAAACCCAAAATTCATATTAAACTGTAAATTAAAAATTTTGATTTCTGTTTTAAAATTCATATCATGCATTATAGATTTAGTATATAATCTTGATTCACTAAGATTTCAACCAAATTTACATGATATTATTATTTTTATTTTACTGCGTATGTATTTTCTGCAGACATCAAACTGTTTACTATGCAAATTTATTTTTTTCCACTTAATTCATATTGTATTTAACTTCTATATTTGAAGATATTAACTCAGCATCATCTTACAGTATTTAAATTTGAAGTTTGTTCTGAAGTTTTGCTTTAAACTTGAAATAACAGAGGTGCTCAATTTTCTTATAACATACACAGTCAAACTTTAATACTGTAAACAAATTCTTCACAAATAAATGACATGCAAGCATTTCAGAGTTAACATTCAACATACAACAATTTTAGACTTAAAGTTTTGATTTAAGAATTTACTCACCTGTTAGTTGTGAAGATTAAAACTACTGGAAAAGAAAAATATGAACTGCAGGTCTTTAAAAACTGAAATCACTTGATGTTGTTGTTTTGAAGATGCCTCAAACTTGAATTTGTTTGCTTAACTTTAAAATGCTTCAGATCTTGAATCAGTTAGGTGATAAAACTGAGATTGTATGATGATGTTTGGTTGAAGATATAAAGATTGAAGAACTTCAGATTTTTGAAATGGAAGAATGTAAAATTTCTTTTAATAAAATGAGAAAATATGAAAGAATGTCTTTTAAAAATTTGTTTTCATAAAATTTAAAGAAAAGAAAACCTAAACCATGACAGTTGTCACAAAAATGCTTAAATTTCAAACACATGTTTTATTAATAGGTTTAAATGTTAACATGTGTTTATCTCATGCAAAAAGAAATTAAAATGTTTTCTTAATTGATTTTCTTATATAAGTTTATATTTTAAATTCCTATAAAATCAATTTCCTTTAAAGAATGAAGATAAAACAAATGTTATAACATAATTAAAATCATGAGAATATTCTTCAAAATTC
The DNA here is from genome assembly GCA_030765085.1 of Allium cepa. Lineage (NCBI taxonomy): Eukaryota > Viridiplantae > Streptophyta > Magnoliopsida > Asparagales > Amaryllidaceae > Allium > Allium cepa. Next base: position 325,871,749 of record CM060939.1, read on the forward strand.
AAAGTACAATTTTAGAATAAAAATTAACATAATTTAAATCCTTTAATATATCAATTCAAACACAAATTGAATTTTAAAAATCCAATTCCATATCAAATTTGATATGAATAAAATTTTAACACATTCAATTCCTTATATATGTATTGGTTTTTAATCAGAATAAATTTATATTTACAATTCATTTATTTGCTGTTGAATGAAATAACAAATTTATCAAATTAAATTAGTTTATTATATAGATTATCATATTTAAATTCGGTGTGAAATTCCAGGATATCACAATCCTCCCCCCTTAAAAGAATTTCGTCCCCGAAATTTAAACCAAAGATAATCAAAAATTTCATTTATTCAACACTTCAAACGTACATAACATCCATACATAAGCAACCATCCAACAAAACATCCGAACAACCATACATTCAATACAACCACTTGTTATCCGGACACATATCCGGATAAGCCTTCCTAAAGCTATCCAGAGTCTCCCAGGTACAATCTCTGGGATCCTCACTCCACTGGACTTCAAAGAGCTTCACTATCCTGTTCCTGAGTTGCCTCTCATCTTGATCAACAATCTGAACAGGATGTCTGACAACTGATAAGTCCGGCTCAACCTCTAAGTCTTCCTGCACAGCTGACTCCACAATAAGAGATGGATCGTGCACATATTTCCGTAGATGAGATACGTGGAAAACATTGTGAATTCCAGCCATCCGGACTGGCAATTCAATCCTGTATGCTACAGCACCAATCCTCTCGAGAACTCGGAATAGACCAATGTATCTCAGAGCGAGTTTCCCTGTCCTCCCGAATCTTATAGCTCCTTTAATAGGGGAAACTTTGACAAAGACTAAATCACCAATCTCGAACTCCAATTGTCTTCGTCTCTTATCAGCATATTTCTTTTGTCGATCCTGGGCAGCTCTCATCCTTTTCTTGATAAGCTCGACTTTAGCAGATGCTTCACGGATCAGATCTGGTCCAAGCACAATACAGTCCTTCGACTCTATCCAACAAGCTGGAGATCTACACGGTCTTCCATACAATGCTTCATAAGGAGCCATCTTGATACTTGCTTGGTAACTGTTATTATACGAGAACTCTACCAGATGTAGATGATCCTCGCACGATCCTCCAAAATCTAATACACAGGATCTCAGCATATCTTCTAGAATTCGATTAAGCCTTTCTGTTTGTCCATCTGTTTGTGGATGATATGCTGTGCTCAATCTCAAATTAGTTCCCAAAGCTGATTGCAATGCCTCCCAGAATTTGCTGGTGAAGATCGGATCTCAATCACTTACAATGCTGACTGGAACACCATGCAATCTCACAATCTCCTTCAAGAAAATTTCGGCCAAAGAAACTACAGTACGGGTTGCTTTAACTGGTATAAAATGGACGCTCTTGGTAAGACGATCCACAATCACCCATATTCCTTCATTACCTTTCTTTGTTCTAGGCAATCCGTCGATGAAGTCCATCGAAATCATTTCCCATTTCCATGTCGGGACCTCCAAAGGTTGTAACAAACCGGCTTTCTTCTGCTGATCTCCCTTCACTTGCTGGCAGATTGCACAATTGTTAACAAATCTGGCTACGTCCTTTTTCTTACTCGGCCACCAAAAAACTCTCTTCAATTCCTTGTCCATCTTCGAGATTTCAGGATGGATATTTATTCTGAAGCGATGACTTTCTGACAATACTTCGTCTCTCAATCCACCTATGTCCGGTACACACAATCGACCATTAATTCTCAATGCTCCTTGATTGTCTATCTTGAAATCCGAATATCGACCATCCTAGGTTCCAAGAATCAATTCTTCAAAAGACCTATCTTCCATTTGCTTGCTTATTATTCTTTCCTGGAGAGACGGAACAACTTCCAAAAGAGAAAGAACTGCATTTCTGCTAAGAGCGTCTGCCACAACGTTCGCCTTCCCTGGAGTATACAAAATATCCAAATCGTATGATGCCAAGAACTCAACCCATCGCTGCTGTCTTAGATTAAGATCTTTCTAAGAGAAAAGATATTTCAACGGTTTGTGATCCGTGAATAACTCAAACTTTTCTCCTAAAAGATAATGTCTCCATATCTTTAGAGAAAAAACAATAGCTAACAGTTCTAGATCATGCGTAGCGTGGTTCCTCTCATGTGGCTTCAATTGTCGACTTGCATACGAAATAACCCTACCATTCTGCATAAGCACAGCTCCCAATCCAACAATACAGGCATCAGTATACACATCAAACTTGCTCTTACCATCAGGAATAGCCAATACAGGAGCGCTTGTCAACTTTGCCTTCAGTTTCTGGAAAGCTTCCTCACACTTCGGTGTCCACTTGAATTTAGCTCCCTTCCTCGTCAGCTTTGTTAGGTGAGAAGAGATCTTAGAATAATCCTTAATAAACTTCCTGTAGTAACCGGCCAATCCAAGAAAACTGCGAACTTCTGTAGGAGTCCGAGGCTGCTTCCATTCCAGAATAGTCTCAACAGAAACAATGTGGCCCAAAATTTTTACTTCAGATTTCAAAAAATGACAATTAAAGAACTTCGCCTTCTGCACATTGATGTGCACGTAAATGTGCATATTTTTACCACCATATTTATTCTATTTAAATTAAATAAATGATCATATTGGGTATTTTAACTTGTTTTAACCAAAATTCATTTTAATTCCAAATTTTCACATATTCATCTTCATATAGGGGCAAAACGGTCATTTAAGTGCATATATTTCTTTGAGAAAAATTGATTGGAAATTTATATATATTTTTGTAGGAAAATGGTCTCAAATAGGAGTGGTTTCATGAAGAAATATGCATGCACAAAGAATATAAAGGAATGAAGATGGAAATAATTCAAAGTGAAGATCATGGAGGACCCCACCTACCCACCTACCTTAATGTACAAATTAAAGGCTAATGCACATGCTTTTGGACTTAATGGCTTCATGTACACTTAATGGGGGATTAAGACATGTTAAACATTACTTGGCCTCCACACTTCCTAAGGGGCATTTTGGGCATTCCCCAAAAAAGTAAATTAGGGTTTCATACATGTATAAATACCCATATGTTTCATGTAACATGATCTCTTCTCTTAGTCTCTCTTAGGCCTCCTTCTCTTTAGTTTAGTTTAGATCAAATAAAAGAAAGCTCTCTTTCTCTTTTAATGGCTACTTAGCCAATTTTTATTTCTTGTAATCTTTTTTATTTTATGCAATTTAATACATGCTCTTTCCTTTTCATGTTCATTTACTTTCATGTTGTAGTGTAGGTTTATCTTATTTCATGCAAGTAGAATAATTTTTCCTTTCATTTTGCTCTCTTTTTCTCTTCTTTTTTAATGTTGTTTTCTACATTTGTTCATATAATAACAAATATGAGAGCTTAATCCCTTCAATTTAGGGGTAATGAAGCTCTCAAGTATGTAGATCCAACATTTTGTTGTTTATGCTCTCTTTTTGTGCTTAATGAGAATGATTGAAGTGGTTTAATGATGTTGTTTAGCTTTGAATTTGATAGTCTATGTTGTTTATAACAAATAGGCTATGCATAAACAAACATAACGCAAATTGTCTCTTCATCTAAATATGATTATGGCAAAGAAGTGAATGTTGAAATTGAAATTTGATAGCCTATATTTCTAAACAATAGTTAATAGGCTATGCTTAAAATATATTTTGCTTTCAACTTTGTTGTCATATTTCATGAGAGTTAAATGTGTATTAGTGGTTGTGTTATAGTTTGATGGTTTATATTGAGCTAATTAATAGCACAAATATACCATACTTATGATAAGCACATCAACTAATTCACTAATGACAAGAAAAGAGAGATCATAACTTCATTTTGTTGATTTATATGATCTAGAGAGTGGATTTATCTCTAAATTGTTCTCTTAACTCTCATATTTTTATCATTTTCTTTTGCTAGTTTTTGTTAGTTTCTTACATTTCTAGCTATTCACTCTCGACTTTGGTATAATTTGATTGAATAGAATTTTAAAATCATCAATTCCCTGTGGATCGACCCGTATTCGCCGCGTGCTACATTCGTACACCGTGTGCTTGCGGTTATTTTTAAATTTAAATTCGTTCGACGGTTTTCTAAACCGATAGAATTTCCGTTCGACGAACAAGTTTTTGGCGCCGTTGCCGGAGAATTGTTTTGGTTTTAATTTTCTATTGTTCGAATTATTTTTTATTTGATTTTATTTTGTGTGTGTAAAAAAAAAACAATAGTGTGTTTGTTTGTGCGATTTTTTTTGTGTGCATTTTTTTATGTGTTTGTTTTTCTTATTTTCTTTTCCATTTTCATATTAAAAAAAAATTACATTGCAATTGCTTTTCACATTTTTACATTTACAATTTCCTTTCCTTTCTTTTATTTACATTTGCAAAAAAAAGGGGGGATTTCTGTGCATATAACAGTGCACTGTGCACCTTACTACACATACCACTCTCTGTTTACAGCAGTTACAACTCCATTACAATTCAAACTCCACTTCAATACCATACCCAACTCATTACACTCCACTAACATCAAAAACCACAACCATATCACCTCCTACATTCACTTCAGTTCAAGCTGCCTCTACCACACCTCCTCCATCATAGCCATATACTTCACTTCACAGTCAAAACATTACCTTCCCCTGAAACCATCATTCTCATCAACCCTCACTGCATCTATAACCCATACCACCTGTCCACACATTCCATCCTCAACCAAAAACACTTCCACTACAACCTGCTCTACACATTCATTCACATCCATTCACCTTTGCCATTGCACATCTTTCTTGTACAAACTTTCTCTCCAACCATCATTCAATCATTGCCTCCATCCCCCTTTATCACTGCCAGAAACTAACCCCTCAGCCCACAGTTCAACTACCACCATCCCAAATCACCATACATTCACCACCAACCCAAAACAACATTCTGCATTCAACTTCAACTCACTTCACAAACACAGATCTGTCCACAAACTTGCAACTCCATCTTCTCTGCCGCATTAACTTCATCACAATCTCCTTTACTCATTTCACTTCTCAAAATAGCAGCAGCACTTTATTAACTCCATCGCTGCACTGCAAGTCTTCCATCAGCACCTGCAAAGCACACAGTCAACTGCCATCAACATACGCCACCTCCTATTGACAACAGTGCTGCTCCAACTATACAGTGCTTCTACCACACTCTGCACCGCATCACCATCAACAATCGCGACTGCCAGTCAACAAAATCAACCAAATCGATTTGACAATCGCCTCCAACCCGCCTTAACCTGAAATCACAACCCAGCCCCAAACACCACATCGAATTCCTCTTCGAAGCCGCAACCTTATCCCCAAATCGCGAAACCCCAACAACACACCGTCCTCCAACCAGAAACCAATTGAATCAACCATCAATCAACAAACTGCAACAGTTCTACATCATCAACCAACACTGTCAAACAGACTTCCTTCGAACCTGCAGCCTCTACTTCAACTTCCCTTTGCTACGAACAGCAATCGAATTGCACCGCAACTTCATCACCTGTACAGACACTTCAACCACAACCTCCACCACCGCAGCAAACCCCACCTACAGCCATACATTGCTCGCGACTTCATCCACTGCTTACCCAGTCAAGCAACACCTGATACACCTCACAAGCAATTCGCCAAAATTCCTATATCCTCCGCACTTCCTCCCACCACCGCCTTCGAATCAACACTGTAACGACCCAGAATTTTTAGAAATTAAAATATGAATATTTAATTAATTTTAAATATTAATAAGTGAATTTATAAGTCAAATAAATTTTTATTTGAATTATTGGAATTAATTGAATAATTAAATCGATAATTTAATACGTTAAATTATGGAAATAATTGAAAATAGGGTTAAATATGATTGAAAATGATTTGTAAAATTTTATTTTATCATATTGAAGTTAGAATGATATTTTAGAACTTTTAAAATCGAATTAAAAGTTAATTTGTGAAAATTGAATATTTTAATATTTAAATCGACTAGTAAAAATAGTCAATTTTTGAACAGTCTCAGAATTGAACGAAACCAGTTCCATTGGATCCGTAATAGTTAGTTATTACCGGATTTCAAATTTCGTGTCAATCGGAGTTATCGTTTGATCGTGGCAGCTCGAAACGCATCGATTTATTTTTAATTTTAATTTGACGAGTGAAAATAGCCATTTTTCAAAATGTCTCAGATTTCGACGAAACCAGTTTCATCGGATCCGTAATGTGATATTATTGTAAGGTTTCAAATTTCAAGTCAATTGGATTTACCGTTTGTCCGGTACAAATTAAAACGCCTAGAAATCGACTTAAATCGGTTTAATTCAAATTGAGCGTTTATAGCCATAACTTGCACAGATGTCCGAATTAGCCTCCGAAACCTGTTCCATTGTGTCCGGAACGCGGGATAAACCCTAGGTACGTCAGTTTCGGCGCGTAAATCGGAGTTCGGAATTTCCGGAATGAATAGTGTTTCGGTTTTCTCTATAAATAGCCCCCCACTTAAAAAAAACAAAAAAAAAACTAAAAACCCTAATATTAAACCCTAGCCGCCGCTGTTATGGTGAATGGCCAGAATTGTCCCAAAATCATCCCTCAATCTCTCTCAATCCGTAAAGAATTACGCGAAGTGCTCAACTACAAAGATGAAGAGCAAGGCGAGAGCTTTCAATCCATACGGAGTTGATCGTGTTTGGAGCATCGGAGGGGGAGAAAAAGGAGGCCGTTTGCAGCAGCTCACGCACGTTTTCCTAGGCACTAGAGGTGGCCGAGCTCCACCATAGGAGGGCCGAACATAGTGCAAGTCGAGTGCTACGCGATGGTGGTTGTGTGATGGAGTTTAGTCGTGAGATGGTGTTGCAAATTGTAACCCTAATCCTAAGAGTTGGGTTCGGCCATAACGTGTATAACCTGGAGATGATGCGCGTGATGTAGGAGATGAGGCTGGAGCATTGGATCTGAATCTCACGGCTAAGAATGGTTGAGGGTTTAAATTATTAAAGTTAGTTATAAATTTGTGTATATAAATACGTGTAACTTCATAAATTGATAACTTTTTCATACGAGGTCGAAAAAATGCAAACTCAGTTTGCATTGGAATCGTATGGACGAGCACTACGCGATGGAGTTGGTTTGGAGTCGTTTGGAGTTAGTGAGAATTTTGGGTAAAATTAAACGTCCGTTTAATTTTATTCGAAATAAAAGCTGAAACGGAAATAAAATCAAGGTGAGAACTTCTCACTCAATCGAATCAGTTTCGATTTTATTTTAAATAGTTAGATTTAAAATATTTGAATGCATGTTTGAATGTTGATTGATATCTATTGATTGTTAAAATAGACATTATACGCCGTTAGTAAGCGGATGTTATTTAATAAAAACATATACCGCGAATATTTCATAAACAGTGAAATTGGTATTATATATAATATCAATATATATATATTGGCATATGTATATATTAGAGTTGTTGATTTCCCGCATTTATTTGTTTAGCGGATGAGACCCTATTGCGCCGTCTATTAAGCGGATAATATTTAAATCCCATATACCGCGATAATTTCGTACTGGAGCGAAATTGGTATTGTGCTAATGTTTGTGGATGCAGGAAAACAGGTTGGAGGGATCCAACTGGATTCCTCAACAGTATTTATTAGATTTCAGATATTTTGATATTTGATGGACTATCATATCGATATATGATGTCGTTGTTGTCGTGATTGACTGGTTGGTGTGTAACATCATTGGACCCAGATGTTGGGATTTAAAATGATTTTTAAAGTGATCTTTGAAAATATACTATATGTTTGGAATTTGATCCATTTTAAATAAATAAACGTTATAATTTTTAAAGTTATAAAAATTATGATTTTTGAGAAATATAGTAAAAAACTGATTTTTGAGAATATGATGCTAATGATTTTATAAAATAGTTAAATCGGAATTTTTGAATTTATTATGAAAAGTTGAAATATAGGGTTTATAAAATTTAATTATTTTATGAATCAAAAGGATGAAGTTTTTAAAGGAATTTAAAGACGTTTAAAAAGAATAATATAAATTGATTTATATTAAGAGATTTATAAATGGATATTTATAAATTGAAGTATTGACATTATAAAACGAGTTTTTATAAGTGTTTGAATGAAGTGCAAATGGATTGCATAAGTGAATGAAATTTATGGAATTATAAACTGAGAAGCTATAAATAAAATTTATAAATAGTAAGATTTATAAATTTGTGAAGTTTTTGAAAGAATGATTTTGGATAAATGAATGAATCTTATAAGTTATAAGATTTATAATTTGGGAAGTTAAAAAGAACGATTTTGTAAAATAATCGTTTTATAAGTATTTAACTTATAATATGAACTTTTAGTTTATAATTGAGTTATAAACGGGAATAGGTTAATAAAGGAATTTATAAAAAAGGAAGTTTTTATAAATAAATAGAAATGGAATTTATAAACGTTGTTTATAAATTCGCAATGACTTATTTTGATAAGTAAATTGTTGTAACCTATTAATGGAGTTGTATTCACGATTTTGACTGTGAATAATCCCTTGAAATAAAATGTATAAAAGAATGAAATTTATTAACGTAGTATATTCATGTTTTTGAATAGTGAATAATCCTTTGAATTAAAATGAATAAAAGGATGAAATTGTTAATGAAGTATATTCACGTTTTTGAATAGTGAATAACACGTTAAAGAAATTGTTTTGAATGTGATATTGAAATAGAATTAAAACGATCTGACGAAGTTTTAATTGTGTTGAGATTCGAAACCATAGATTTCAACATTTATTGTTGAAATAGACGTTTTCGAGAAATAGAAGGAAATAATGGACTATAACACTGTTGTTATAGTAAATGATTTCCGAAAGGAAATGTTTTGTATAGTATTGGGATTTATATATCTATTTTAATTTCGAATCCCTATACTAGTGATTTTGGGTTGTCGTAACGATGTTTTACGCAACATTCGTTTTGGCCCAAATAAATATGTTTAAGAGAATGATTTCCTTAATAGAATGAAATATATACTTAATTTCGATTGAAGTATATTGAATATTTTCCAAGTGTTGAAAATAAATAAAAATTGTGAATTACTTATGAATAAATAAGTATGGAGATGTTTTCCAATATAAAGTGAATATTTTGAGAATTGATCTTTTTGAAGATAAATTGAAAAGAAATATTGAAATGAATAATTGAAATCGAATATTCATTTATATTTTGGAATTATAAATTCACTAAGGAATTTATAAAGAAAGTGGAATTTGTTTAAAAATAAATATTGATTTATTTTTGAAGTATGAAATTATATATCTAGTGAAGATATTTTGGAAAATAAATAATTTGGAAAATTATTTGGAAACTGGTGATGTGTGCATACCTATTGATAGTTCAATAGCCGACTACCAATATTTCCCCTTGAATGGGTAATTGATGTGATTTGTTGAATGTGAATGCTACACTTATTTTTAAATAAGCGCTCACTATTCGGGTTAACCGGGAAAGGACCATGGGGTCGTATAACCCATTTCGAATATGTGATACGTCGTTGTGAATTGCATTGAAGATCGGTGTTGAAGACCCGGTATTTGCGAGAGCGATAGGATGACCTGTCGATTTACTCTGCACCGAGTTGCTCCGGTATAGAGTTCTCCATATGTGATGGTGAATCCGATCAGGATTATGAATATCCGGATTGCAAGGACTTCTTTGTAAGTGCCTTCGGTTTTGTTCGATCCCGGAACAGACTTGTATGGATTGTATGTCTGACATTACAAGTTGAGATATAAAGCCGATTTCTTTCAAATATATTTCTGTTGGTGGCGGAGAATTTATTCTTTTAGCTTAACACCCTTCTCTGAGACGTACGAGCTCAGAGGTTATATAGTTGAAGTTATCAGCGATATATTCCCAATTTGGTAATGTGACATGCTGAGTGTTGCTGAAATGATCATTGTGTTGATTATTGTGATAGGATCATTTATTTGATCGTCTATCTTAGTGATCATTGTGTTGATCATTTGTTGACCCAAAGCATGGCTTTTGTGTAAAGTATGTTTTTGTGGACGTGACTTCGTCGAACCTCACACCCCGGAAATGGTCAAAACAGGAAAGATGCAGCAAGGTTATGAGGGGTAGCACCCTTTAGGGTATGTACATTTCCTTCTGGATAGAGGTGGTATCATGGTATGGAGCCCAGATATTTAACCTATGTGGTTACTACGAATTTATTACTTTGTGGTTGTTGGTTTTCGGGATCCCGTGAGAAAGGTCGTTTACGATCGGGGAATGGCGTGCTCGTGTCAGTAGTTACCCAGTTAGGGGTAACCCGGCCTTGTGTTGGCAGAGTTCCGGTTTGGTTCTCGGGGATGTCTTTCCAGAGGCATTCTCATGTGGCAATGGGAAGTTCCTTGGCCTGATCATTTGTTGGAAATCCAAAGAAACAATACGAAACTTGTACGGTTTTAGTTGTATAACCTGCTATGGAATGTGGCGGTAACCTGCTATTGAACATAGTTAGCTATAGTAGGCATACGATAATGGTCGTATGTTGGCTAAGATTTATATTCTACTTTCGAAATGAATTTTCTCTACACTATGCACTAGTAATAATACCAAATGTTATTTTAAATGCGTATCAAGCATCTTTGACTATCATAAGGAGAAATCTCCTCCGATTCTGCGTTTGCATGTGTGTGTGTGCGGGAGGCCTTATGGTAGTCTCATTTTTTAAAAGCATTGCGAATTGAATTTAAAAATATCTCTCTATTTTGATTTTAAAGTTAAATAAACTGTTTTGAGTTCTCACACCAGTCACATGACTGACTTGGAGTTTATTGTTTTCCTTCCTAAACTCTGGGTGCCCACCAATTTCCACACGGGCAGTCAAGAGTAAGGTTTATCAGGATATTCTGGATATTCTGGAGTTGCTGGAGGCAAGCTGGATGGCTTGGCGTATTACTTATATAGTATTTCTTTTTCCGCTGCACTATTTGTTGTTGTTGTATACTCTGATGATATGATGTAATGAAATGTAATGTAATAACTGATATAGTTCTTTGTTTAAAGATTATTCATTTATTATTATATGTTGTTCCGCTGCGAATTGTGAGATTCTGATGTTGTTCTTGTTTTCTGTTCCGTCCTATGTTGTCCTATTTTCTCTTCTTACTATTTCCCTTTTTCTTGATACCACATTGTCAGGACACGATTCTTCGTCTTCCGAAAATTCGACATCGACACTCACTTTATCGACTGCCGAGGAATCGAACGACGGAAAACCGAACACTGAGGGTTTTTAAAAAGAAGAATTTAGGAAAAGAGAAGAGAAAAAGATAGAAGATGGAGAGGAGAAGAAAACAGAAAATTTTAATTTTTTAAAATAGAAGAAAAAGAGAATAGAGAAGAGATAGAAAAACAGAACGGAACGGAGAACAACAGAACAACATCAGAATCTCACAATTCGCAGCGGAACAACATATAATAATAAATGAATAATCTTTAAACAAAGAACTATATCAGTTATTACATTACATCACATTTCATTACATCATATCATCAGAGTGTACAACAACAACAACAAATAGTGCAGCGGAAAAAGAAATACTATATAAGTAATACGCCACGCCATCCAACTTGCCTCCAGCAACTCCAGAATATACAGAATATCCTGATAAACCTTAACTCTTGACTGCCCGTGTGGAAATTGGTGGGCACCCAGAGTTTAGGAAGGAAAACAATAAACTCCAAGTCAGTCATGTGACTAGTGTGAGAACTCAAAACAGTTTATTTAACTTTAAAATCAAAATAGAGAGATATTTTTAAATTCAATTCGCAATGCTTTTAAAAAATGAGACTACCATAAGGCCTCCCGCACACACACACATGCAAACGCAGAATCGGAGGAGATTTCTCCTTATGATAGTCAAAGATGCTTGATACGCATTTAAAATAACATTTGGTATTATTACTAGTGCATAGTGTAGAGAAAATTCATTTCGAAAGTAAAATATAAATCTTAGCCAACATACGACCATTATCGTATGCCTACTATAGCTAACTATGTTCAATAGCAGGTTACCGCCACATTCCATAGCAGGTTATACAACTAAAACCGTACAAGTTTCGTATTGTTTCTTTGGATTTCCAACAAATGATCAGGCCAAGGAACTTCCCATTGCCACATGAGAATGCCTCTGGAAAGACATCCCCGAGAACCAAACCGAAACTCTGCCAACATAAGGCCGGGTTACCCCTAACTGGGTAACTACTGACACGAGCACGCCATTCCCCGATCGTAAACGACCTTTCTCACGGGATCCCGAATACCAACAACCACAAAGTAATAAATTCGTAGTAACCACATAGGTTAAATATCTGGGCTCCATACCATGATACCACCTCTATCCAGAAGGAAATGTACATACCCTAAAGGGTGCTACCCCTCATAACCTTGCCGCATCTTTCCTGTTTTGACCATTTCCGGGGTGTGAGGCTCGACGAAGTCACGTCCACAAAAACATACTTTATACAAAAGCCATGCTTTGGGTCAACAAATGATCAACACAATGATCACTAAGATAGACGATCAAATAAACGATCCTATCACAATAATCAACACAATGATCATTTCAGCAACACTCAGCATGTCACATTACCAAATTGGGAATATATCGCTGATAACTTCAACTATATAACCTCTGAGCTCGTACATCTCAGAGAAGGGTGTTAAGCTAAAAGAATAAATTCTTCGCCACCAACAGAAATATATTTGAAAGAAATCGGCTTTATATCTCAACTTGTAATGTCAGACACACAATCCATACAAGTCTGTTCCGGGCTCGAACAAAACCGAAGGCACTTACAAAGAAGTCCTTGCAATCCGGATATTCACAATCCTGATCGGATTCACCATCACATATGGAGAACTCTATACCGGAGCAACTCGGTGCAGAGTAAATCGATAGGTCATCCTATCGCTCTCGCAAATACCGGGTCTTCAACACCGATCTTCAATGCAATTCACAACGACGTATCACATATTCGGAATGGGTTATACGACCCCATGGTCCTTTCCCGGTTAACCCGAATAGTGAGCGCTTATTCAAAAATAAGTGTAGCATTCACATTCAAACAAATCACATCAATTATCCATTCAAAGGGAAATATTGATAGTCGGTTATTGAACTATCAATGGATATGCACAACATCACCAGATTCCAAATAATTTTCCAAATTATTTATTTTCCAAAATATCTTCACTAGATATATAATTTCACACTTCAAAAATAAATCAACATTTATTTATTTTTATTTTTAAATCGTATTCCACTATCTTTTATAAATTCCTTAGTGAATTTACATTTCAAAATATCCATGCATATGATTTCAATAATTCATTTCAATTTATCTTCAAAAAGATAAATTCTAAATATTCACTTCATATTGGAAAAACAATTCCATACTTATTCAATAAGTAATTCACAAATCTTTTTATTTTCAATACTTAGAAAATATTCAATATACTTAAATCGAGATTAAGTATATATTTCATTCTATTAAGGAAATCATTCTCTTAAACATATTTATTTGGGCCAAAACGAATGTTGCGTAAAACATCGTTACGACAACCCAAAATCACTAGTATAGGGATTCGAAATTAAAATAGATATATAAATCCCAATACTATACAAAACATTTCCTTTCGGAAATCATTTACTATAACAACAGTGTTATAGTCCATTATTTCCTTCTATTTCTCGAAAACGTCTATTTCAACAATAAATGTTGAAATCTATGGTTTCGAATCTCAACACAATTAAAACTTCGTCAGATTGTTTTAATTCTATTTCAATATCACATTCAAAACAATTTCTTTAACGTGTTATTCGCTATTCAAAAACGTGAATATACTTCATTAACAATTTCATCCTTTTATTCATTTTAATTCAAAGGATTATTCACTATTCAAAAACGTGAATATAACTCCATTTATAGGTTTCAACAAATTTTCTTGTCAAAATAAGTCATTTGCGAATTTATAAAACAACGTTTATAAATTCCATTTCTATTTGTTTATAAAAACTTCCTTTTTATAAATTCTTTTATTACCTATTCCAGTTTATAACTCAATGATATACTAACAGTTCATCTTATAAGTTAAATACTTATAATCTATTCGTTTACAAAAATCGTTCCTTTGAACTTCATAATTATAAATCTTATAACTTATAAGATTCAATTATTCACCCAAATCTATTCCTCAATTAACTTCACCAATTTATAAATCTTACTATTTATAAATTTTATTTATAACTTCACAGTTTATAATTCTATAAATTTCATTCATTTATGAAATTCATTTTCACTTCATTCAAACACTTATAAAAACTCGTTGTATAATGTCTATATTTCAATTTATAAATATCCATTTATAAATCTCTTAATATAAATCAATTTATATTATTCTTTAAAACGTCTTTAATTTCCTTTATTATTTCACCATTCTCTTGATTTATAAAATAATCAAATTTTATAAATCCTATATTTAAACTTTTATAATATGTTCAAAAATCCAATTTAAACTATTTTATAAAAATCATTAATTCACATTTCTCAAAAATCAGCTTTTAACTATATTTCACAAAAATCATAATTTTTATAACTTTAAAAATTATAACGTTTATTTATTTAAAATGAATCAATTCCAAAAATATAGTATATTTTCAAAAATCACTTTAAAATCATTTTAAAATTCCAAATTTGGTCCAATGATGCTACACACCAAATAGTCAATCACGACTACAACGATATCATATATCAATATGAAAATCCATCAAATATCAAAATATCTGAAATCAAATAAAAACTGTTGAGGAATCCAGTTGGATCCCTCCAACCTGTTTTCCTGCATCCAAAAACATTAGCACAATACCAATTTCGCTCCAGTACGAAATTATCGCGGTATATGTTCTTATTAAATATTATCCGCTTAATAACGGCGTAATAGGGTCTCATCCGCTAAACAAATAAATGCGGGAAATCAACAACTCCAATATATACATATGCCAATATATATATATTGATATTATATATAATACCAATTTCACTGTTTATGAAATATTCGCGGTATATGTTTTTATTAAATAACATCCGCTTACTAACGGCGTATAATGTCTATTTTAACAATCAATAGATATCAATCAACATTCAAACATGCATTCAAATATTTTAAATCTAACTATTTAAAATAAAATCGAAACTGATTCGATTGAGTGAGAAGTTCTCACCTTGATTTTATTTCCGTTTTAGCGATTTATTTCGAATAAAATTAAACGGACGTTTAATTTTACCCAAAATTCTCACTAACTCCAAACGACTCCAAACCAACTCCATCGCGTAGTGCTCGTCCATACGATTCCAACGCAACTGAGTTTGCATTTTTTCGACCTCGTATGAAAAAGTTATTGATTTTTGAAGTTACACGAGTTTATATTAACAAATTTACAACATTAACTTTATATTTACAACCTTCATCCAATCCTAGCCCTTGATCTTTGCTTCCCCACATCAGGCCCATCCCTTTCTTTCTCTCCTCTTCACGTTTTGGCTATAGGTTACTCACGCAAGCATGAACCCATCCCTCAATCACTAGGGTTTCAATTTGCATCGCCAATACTCGACGAAATTCGATCAAACCACTTGCAAATCGAAGCTCTTCGCGAGAGCTACCACCACCATCAACCACCTGAAGCTCGGCCACCTACATGAGCATGGAATTGCGTGCGCACCTGCAGCAAATGGTCCCACATAGCTCCTCCATCGTCGCTCCAAAACCCATCATCACCGTATGGATCTCTAGCTCTCTTCATGCTCTTCGACTTCCGTGTTGAACACTTCGCGTAATTCTTTACGGATTGAGAGAGATTGAGGGGGAAAGGAAGATCATTTCTGGCCTTTGGTTGAATAAGTGGCGGTTAGGGTTAAAATTTAGGGTTTAGTTATTTTTTTTTATCAAATTATGAAGAGTGGTGGTGTATTTATAGAGTTTCGTTCGACACTATTCATCCAGAAATTCCGAACTCCGATTTAGGCGCCGAAACTGACATTCCTAGGGTTTATCCCGCGTTTCGGACACAATGGAACAGGTTTCGGAAGCTAATTCGGACGTATGTGCGAGTTATGGCTATAAACGTTCAATTTAAATCGATTTCTAGGCGTTTTAATTTGTACCGGACAAATGGTAAATCCAATTGACTTGAAATTTGAAACCTTACAATAATATCACATTACGGATCCGATGAAACTGGTTTCGTCGAAATCCGAGACTTTTTGAAAAATGGCTATTTTCACTCGTCAAATTAAAATTAAAAATAAATCGATGCGTTTCGAGCTGCCACGATCAAACGATAACTCCGATTGACACGAAATTTGAAATCCGGTAATAACTAACTATTACGGATCCAATGGAACTGGTTTCGTTCAATTCTGAGACTGTTCAAAAATTGACTATTTTCACTAGTCGATTTTAATATTAAAATATTCAATTTTCACAAATTAACTTTTAATTCGATTTTAAAAGTTCTAAAATATCATTCTAACTTCCATATGATAAAATAAAATTTTACAAATCATTTTCAATCATATTTAACTCAATTTTCAATTATTTCCATAATTTAACGTATTAAATTATCGATTTAATTATTCAATTAAATCCAATAATTCAAATAAAAATTTATTTGACTTATAAATTCACTTATTAAATATTTAAAATTAATTAAATATTCAAATTTTAATTTCTAAAAATTCTGGGTCGTTACAATCTTCCCCCCTTAAAAGAATTTCGTCATCGAAATTATTAAGTAAGAAAAGTTACAGAATTCTATTAATTTTCAAAAAATCCATAGTTAAACTTCTTACAATAACTTACTAAGTTTTCAAATCATACTTGGTTATCTTTTTCAAAAACAACTACCATTGTTTAACTTTCAATCCAAAATCAAAGTTAAAGTTTTCAAAAAAAAAATTTCCCATTTTCTCAAATTTTTTCTAACGCCTTAAATTTTCGGAAAAATTCGCCATAGTCTCCTTTGCGCGGCTCGATCCGAAAAAAAAAATGACAGTATATATATCACAAATATACATCTCATCAAGTAATGAGGCATCCCGAAGGGAAAAAAGTGTAAAAGTACGGTATGTAATCCGAGATATGTACCTTATATTTTATTAGCGAGCATATACGGCTAATATAGCGCAAAAGCGAGCTCCAAATGCGAAGCAAACGCGATCCGCACCTACTAATCACTCAACAAACAACATGAGAACATGCATATATGAAAATAGTATCAATATACATCATATAGCAACTGAAACAAAAGCAACAAATGCAAACATCAACCAACTATCATTCAACTAACATCCATAACCAATAAATATTTATTTATATTCTCATTAATATTCAATGAATTGGTTTTCAATTTAGTCACATTTGATTCATTTACATTGGGTTTACTAACATTCATTTTCAATTTGCTTATATTCACTAATTTATATTCAAGTTGGTTCACTTCCAAATTAAATTCAATTCTATTTAAGATTCACTTAACTTCAAATTAAATTTCAATTACTTTAGCTTTCAATTTCATTAACTCTTAACGAATTCATATACAATCACTAACAACCATATATCAACCAATGTATATATAATTACAACCAAATTACTTTGCTTTCAATTGGTTTAATTAATTGATTTTCATTCAATTATTCAACTTTCTAATAACATTAGATTTTAATGAATTAACACTTACATTCATTATTCCATATCAATTATTTATATTTAATCCATTAATTCAATTCAATTTCTACAGTTGAATTCATATATATAACTTAAGTTTACATTCATCACTTCACTTTTATTAATTTACTTTGATACTAATATCAACTTCATTCAACATCTCTTAAGTTATATTCATATAGTTTCACTTCTTATATATAAGTTTATTTCACAATTGCAAATCACTTTAATTATAATTCAATTCTTATAATTCATTTGCTTATACAATTATTCTTCAATTTAGATTTTTCAAACAACTAAACAATCATCTTATATACACTTTAATAATTTTGAAAAATTATTTCTTTATATATAAAATATACTCAAGGCAAAATTATTTTATTTACCCATTTTTAAAACAATACTGTGTCGAATTGTTCTATTCAAGTGTTTAGAAAACCCTTCGATTCAGTTTCGAAGCTGCGCCGACGAAGGTTCATATACCACTCAATAAACCAATCATCACAATATAAAACAATTTTATATTCATTAACAAATACGCTCTCATAGCTATTATTACACTCAAATTCATTCTAGAGTACTACTGACTCTATCTCTAATGAATAATACGCAACAGAACCATGGTTGTCGCTTAACCATAAGCTCTGATTCCAGATGTAACGTTTCGGAAATTTTCGACTTTCGAAAATTCAACATCGATACTCACTTTATCGACTGCCGAGAAATCGAAGGCCGAAAACCCGAAATTTTAGGGTTTAAGAAAAAGAAAAGAAGAAGAAAGAAGAAGAGAAGAGAGAAAAAGGTAGAAAATTTAGATAGGGAAAAGAAGATAGAAAATTTTAAAATAGAACGGAACAAAAAGAAAACGGAACAACATCAGAATCTCACAATTCGCAGCGGAACAACATATAATAATAAATGAATAATCTTTAAATAAAGAACTATATCAGTTATTACATTACATCACATTTCATTACATCATATCATCAGAGTGTACAACAACAACAACAAATAGTGCAGCGGAAAAAGAAATATTATATAAGTAATACGCCACGCCATCCACCTTGCCTCCAGCAACTCCAGAATATCCAGAATATCCTGATAAATCTTAACTCTTGACTGCCCGTGTGGAAATTGGTGGGCACCCAGAGTTTAGGAAGGAAAACAATAAACTCCAAGTCAGTCATGTGACTGGTGTGAGAACTCAAAACAGTTTATTTAACTTTAAAATCAAAATAGAGAGATATTTTTAAATTCAATTCGCAATGCTTTTAAAAAATGAGACTACCATAAGGCCTCCCGCACACACACACATGCAAACGCAGAATCGGAGGAGATTTCTCCTTATGATAGTCAAAGATGCTTGATACGCATTTAAAATAACATTTGGTATTATTACTAGTGCATAGTGTAGAGAAAATTCATTTCGAAAGTAGAATATAAATCTTAGCCAACATACGACCATTATCGTATGCCTACTATAGCTAACTATGTTCAATAGCAGGTTACCGCCACATTCCATAGCAGGTTATACAACTAAAACCGTACAAGTTTCGTATTGTTTCTTTGGATTTCCAACAAATGATCAGGCCAAGGAACTTCCCATTGCCACATGAGAATGCCTCTGGAAAGACATCCCCGAGAACCAAACCGGAACTCTGCCAACACAAGGCCGGGTTACCCCTAACTGGGTAACTACTGACACGAGCACGCCATTCCCCGATCGTAAACGACCTTTCTCATGGGATCCCGAAAACCAATAACCACAAAGTAATAAATTCGTAGTAACCACATAGGTTAAATATCTGGGCTCCATACCATGATACCACCTCTATCCAGAAGGAAATGTACATATCCTAAAGGGTGCTACCCCTCATAACCTTGCTGCATCTTTCCTGTTTTGACCATTTCCGGGGTGTGAGGCTCGACGAAGTCACGTCCACAAAAACATACTTTATACAAAAGCCATGCTTTGGGTCAACAAATGATCAACACAATGATCACTAAGATAGACGATCAAATAAACGATCCTATCACAATAATCAACACATTGATCATTTCAGCAACACTCAGCATATCACATTACCAAATTGGGAATATATCGCTGATAACATTCAACTACATAACCTCTGAGCTCATACGTCTCAGAGAAGGGTGTTAAGCTAAAAGAATAAATTCTTCGCCACCAACAGAAATATATTTGAAAGAAATCGGCTTTATATCTCAACTTGTAATGTCAGACACACAATCCATACAAGTCTGTTCCGGGCTCGAACAAAACCGAAGGCACTTACAAAGAAGTCCTTGCAATCCGGATATTCACAATCCTGATCGGATTCACCATCACATATGGAGAACTCTATACCGGAGCAACTCGGTGCAGAGTAAATCGATAGGTCATCCTATCGCTCTCGCAAATACCGGGTCTTCAACACCGATCTTCAATGCAATTCACAACGACGTATCACATATTCGGAATGGGTTATACGACCCCATGGTCCTTTCCCGGTTAACCCGAATAGTGAGCGCTTATTCAAAAATAAGTGTAGCATTCACATTCAAACAAATCACATCAATTATCCATTCAAAGGGAAATATTGATAGTCGGTTATTGAACTATCAATGGATATGCACAACATCACCAGATTCCAAATAATTTTCCAAATTATTTATTTTCCAAAATATCTTCACTAGATATATAATTTCACATTTCAAAAATAAATCGACATTTATTTATTTTTATTTTTAAATCATATTCCACTTTCTTTTATAAATTCCTTAGTGAATTTACATTTCAAAATATCCATGCATATGATTTCAATAATTCATTTCAATTTATCTTCAAAAAGATAAATTCTAAATATTCACTTCATATTGGAAAAACAATTCCATACTTATTCAATAAGAAATTCACAAATCTTTTTATTTTCAATACTTAGAAAATATTCAATATACTTAAATCGAGATTAAGTATATATTTCATTCTATTAAGGAAATCATTCTCTTAAACATATTTATTTGGGCCAAAACGAATGTTGCGTAAAACATCGTTACGACAACCCAAAATCACTAGTATAGGGATTCGAAATTAAAATAGATATATAAATCCCAATACTATACAAAACATTTCCTTTCGGAAATCATTTACTATAACAACAGTGTTATAGTCCATTATTTCCTTCTATTTCTCGAAAACGTCTATTTCAACAATAAATTTTGAAATCTATGGTTTCGAATCTCAACACAGTTAAAACTTCGTCAGATCGTTTTAATTCTATTTCAATATCACATTCAAAACAATTTCTTTAACGTGTTATTCACTATTAAAAAACGTGAATATACTTCATTAACAATTTCATCCTTTTATTCATTTTAATTCAAAGGATTATTCACTATTCAAAAACGTGAATATAACTCCATTTATAGGTTTCAACAAATTTTCTTGTCAAAATAAGTCATTTGCGAATTTATAAAACAACGTTTATAAATTCCATTTCTATTTGTTTATAAAAACTTCCTTTTTATAAATTCTTTTATTAACCTATTCCAGTTTATAACTCAATGATATACTAACAGTTCATCTTATAAGTTAAATACTTATAATCTATTCGTTTACAAAAATCGTTCCTTTGAACTTCATAATTATAAATCTTATAACTTATAAGATTCAATTATTCACCCAAATCTATTCCTCAATTAACTTCACCAATTTATAAATCTTACTATTTATAAATTTTATTTATAACTTCACAGTTTATAATTCTATAAATTTCATTCATTTATGAAATTCATTTTCACTTCATTCAAACACTTATAAAAACTCGTTTTATAATGTCTATATTTCAATTTATAAATATCCATTTATAAATCTCTTAATATAAATCAATTTATATTATTCTTTAAAACGTCTTTAATTTCCTTTATTATTTCACCATTCTCTTGATTTATAAAATAATCAAATTTTATAAATCCTATATTTAAACTTTTATAATATGTTCAAAAATCCAATTTAAACTATTTTATAAAAATCATTAATTCACATTTCTCAAAAATCAGCTTTTAACTATATTTCACAAAAATCATAATTTTTATAACTTTAAAAATTATAACGTTTATTTATTTAAAATGAATCAATTCCAAAAATATAGTATATTTTCAAAAATCACTTTAAAATCATTTTAAAATTCCAAATTTGGTCCAATGATGCTACACACCAAATAGTCAATCACGACTACAACGATATCATATATCAATATGAAAATCCATCAAATATCAAAATATCTGAAATCAAATAAAAACTGTTGAGGAATCCAGTTGGATCCCTCCAACCTGTTTTCCTGCATCCAAAAACATTAGCACAATATCAATTTCGCTCCAGTACGAAATTTTCGCGGTATATGTTCTTATTAAATATTATCCGCTTAATAACGGCGTAATAGGGTCTCATCCGCTAAACAAATAAATGCGGGAAATCAACAAGTCCAATATATACATATGCCAATATATATATATTGATATTATATATAATACCAATTTCACTGTTTATGAAATATTCGCGGTATATGTTTTTATTAAATAACATCCGCTTACTAACGGCGTATAATGTCTATTTTAACAATCAATAGATATCAATCAACATTCAAACATGCATTCAAATATTTTAAATCTAACTATTTAAAATAAAATCGAAACTGATTCGATTGAGTGAGAAGTTCTCACCTTGATCTTATTTCCGTTTTAGCGATTTATTTCGAATAAAATTAAACGGACGTTTAATTTTACTCAAAATTCTCACTAACTCCAAACGACTCCAAACCAACTCCATCGCGTAGTGCTCGTCCATACGATTCCAACGCAACTGAGTTTGCATTTTTTCGACCTCGTATGAAAAGGTTATTGATTTTTGAAGTTACACGAGTTTATATTAACAAATTTACAACATTAACTTTATATTTACAACCTTCATCCAATCCTAGCCCTTGATCTTTGCTTCCCCACATCAGGCCCGTCCCTTTCTTTCTCTCCTCTTCACGTTTTGGCTACAGGTTACTCACGCAAGCATGAACCCATCCCTCTATCACTAGGGTTTCAATTTGCATCGCCAATACTCGACGAAATTCGATCAAACCACTTGCAAATCGAAGCTCTTCGCGAGAGCTACCACCACCATCAACCACCTGAAGCTCGGCCACCTACATGAGCATGGAATTGCGTGCGCACCTGCAGCAAACGGCCCCACATAGCTCCTCCATCGTCGCTCCAAAACCCATCATCACCGTATGGATCTCTAGCTCTCTTCATGCTCTTCGACTTCCGTGTTGAACACTTCGCGTAATTCTTTACGGATTGAGAGAGATTGAGGGGGAAAGGAAGATCATTTCTGGCCTTTGGTTGAATAAGTGGCGGCTAGGGTTAAAATTTAGGGTTTAGTTATTTTTTTATATCAAATTATGAAGAGTGGTGGTGTATTTATAGAGTTTCGTTCGACACTATTCATCCGGAAATTCCGAACTCCGATTTAGGCGCCGAAACTGACATTCCTAGGGTTTATCCCGCGTTCCGGACACAATGGAATAGGTTTTGGAAGCTAATTCGGACGTATGTGCGAGTTATGGCTATAAACGTTCAATTTAAATTAAACCGATTTAAATCGATTTCTAAGCGTTTTAATTTGTACCGGACAAACGGTAAATCCAATTGACTTGAAATTTGAAACCTTACAATAATATCACATTACGGATCCGATGAAACTGGTTTCGTCGAAATCCGAGACTTTTTGAAAAATGGCTATTTTCACTCGTCAAATTAAAATTAAAAATAAATCGATGCGTTTCGAGCTGCCACGATCAAACGATAACTCCGATTGACACGAAATTTGAAATCCGGTAATAACTAACTATTACGGATCCAATGGAACTGGTTTCGTTCAATTCTGAGACTGTTCAAAAATTGACTATTTTCACTAGTCGATTTTAATATTAAAATATTCAATTTTCACAAATTAACTTTTAATTCGATTTTAAAAGTTCTAAAATATCATTCTAACTTCCATATGATAAAATAAAATTTTACAAATCATTTTCAATCATATTTAACTCAATTTTCAATTATTTCCATAATTTAACGTATTAAATTATCGATTTAATTATTCAATTAAATCCAATAATTCAAATAAAAATTTATTTGACTTATAAATTCACTTATTAAATATTTAAAATTAATTAAATATTCAAATTTTAATTTCTAAAAATTCTGGGTCGTTACAATCTTCCCCCCCTTAAAAGAATTTCGTCATCGAAATTATTAAGTAAGAAAAGTTACAGAATTCTATTAATTTTCAAAAAATCCATAGTTAAACTTCTTACAATAACTTACTAAGTTTTCAAATCATACTTGGTTATCTTTTTCAAAAACAACTACCATTGTTTAACTTTCAATCCAAAATCAAAGTTAAAGTTTTCAAAAAAAAAATTTCCCATTTTCTCAAATTTTTTCTAACGCCTTAAATTTTCGGAAAAATTCGCCATAGTCTCCTTTGCGCGGCTCGATCCGAAAAAAAAAATGACAGTATATATATCACAAATATACATCTCATCAAGTAATGAGGCATCCCGAAGGGAAAAAAGTGTAAAAGTACGGTATGTAATCCGAGATATGTACCTTATATTTTATTGGTGACAAAAACTCCTGTAGAACCCCAACAGGAAAAACTTGGTCTAATCAGATCCTTCTCCAACAAATATTTAGTTTGCTTTACTAATTCCACCCTCTCTCTTGGAGCCATCCTCCTACTAGGTTTAATTACAGGTACTGCTCCAGGAACCAAAATGTATACGGAACTCTATTTCCCAATGCGGTGGCAAACATTAACTTCCTCAAATACGTCAGAGAAATCTCGGACTACTTCAATATCTACAACCTCCTCTTGAGAAGTCTCCATTCCATGTAAAAGACTACTCAAGTGGATTCCAGAGTTATCACGCATTACTCTGGCAACCCTACCCAGATCAGTTTCCAACGAAACTGTTCTTTCATCACAATTTAAGATAGCCTTATATTTGTCAAGACAATCCATTCCCAATATAAGGTCGAAACCTTGAAAATCCAATACATAAGGATCACAGGAAAAACTATGGGATAGATAGGAGATTCTCAAATCTTTACAAATCCTATCCAATATGGTTACCCCTCCTATAGGATTTGATAAACAAGTGGG
Source organism: Allium cepa (assembly GCA_030765085.1). NCBI lineage: Eukaryota > Viridiplantae > Streptophyta > Magnoliopsida > Asparagales > Amaryllidaceae > Allium > Allium cepa. Next base: position 325,896,812 of record CM060939.1, read on the forward strand.
ATTATCTACGATACTAGGGGTGAGTAAGAAATTTTCTACAGTTCCCAACGAAATAAACTTAAAGAAGCACCAGAATCAAATAAGACTTTAATATACTTTCCATTTAAAAGTAAAGTACCTTCTAAAACTGCCTTGCCCTTCGCTGAGTTTGATGGTGCGCCTTCTAAATCAAATACTTTGTTCTGTTGAACCTTATGAAGGAGCGGACAGTCTCTAATCATGTGCCCCGGTTGGTGACAGTTAAAGCAAAGAGACTTCTGAACTAAGGCTGACCTCGGTCCACTATACTGCTGCCGCTGCTGCTGAGATCCTTTGCTGGGACACTTGTTTGCCAGATGACCTTCTTGTTGACAAATATAACACTTTCAGGGTCCATTATTGTTCCCAGACTTCTTCTTGTTTTGCTTCTTCCAGTTAGGATTGAATTTCCTCTTATTCTGGTTGGAAGAATTCCCTCCTAATGTAGCAACTTGTGCCACTGACCTCTTCTTCATCAAGTCTTCATACCTTAACGCCATATCAATAAGCTCCACAAAAGACCCTTTCAAATGTGCGGTCATTCTCTCATGATACTCAGGCCTCAACCCTTGGACAAACATCTCATTCTTCTTAAGAGGTGTGTCTATAAGTCCTGGTCCGTAGCAAGATAACTCGTTGAATTTAGTCTCGTATTCAGCTATAGACATATTCCCTTGTTTAAAATTCAGAAAATCTTGATAAATCCGAGTTCTTCCTGCAGCAGGCATATACTTTTTCTCAAACATCTCCTTAAATTCTTCCCAAGACATACCATCCTCCGAGATATTAGCAGTCACTGAATTGCACCATACTGCAGCACCACCTTGTAATTGCCACGCAGCCATTATTCTCTTCTGCTCATCTGATAACTTCATGCTCTTAAAAATCTTCTCACACGAGCGAATCCATGCTTGAACTTCTATTATAGTTTCTGATCCCTGAAATGGTTTCCCTCCAAGATGAACAAAGTCCTTGCATAATGCGGCAAAACGGGCTGATGAAGTAACTGGATTAACAGTCTCATTATCAGTCTGCTCTCTTCTGTTACCAGCTGATCCACTATCAACAACTCTTCCCCTTCGGCCTCTTGAACTCATATTGGCTACCTGAACAGGTAATCCAACCAATTTAGATAGGGATATAGTCATATAAGAAAATTACAAATACGCACTCTCAAGATAGATTCTACTCCAGAACCTAGGTGTATCTCAACCATTGCTCTGATACCAACTGTGACCACCCGTCTTTCAATAACCAGAAAGACGTATCATCAATAAGAAAGAAAGAGATATAAATAGAAAGATAGAAAGGAAAGAAACAACAATCATCAGATGCTCACAGCGGAAATGAACAAAATATAATATTACATATATCCCTTACATAAGTTTACATATCAGAGTACACAAAATGATACCACTTCCTTACATCTGACATTCATAAGAGTTTTCCCAACCCATATAACTCAAAACATAACACCAAAAATGCTACTACAGCGATTATAGATAGATAGTACATCTGGACTCCAGCTCCAGCTTCCAAAACATATGCTAATCCAAACCTAAATCACTTGGCTACTCATAAAATTTTGAGTAACCAAGAGTTTATGAATACAAAATAAACTCCGGGTCAGACATGGGTCTGGTGTGAGTAAATCAGTTAAAGTTGTTTAACTTTAAAATCATTTGAAACAAAAGGTATCACGTAAGACTTCCCACAAATAAACATAGGTAAGTTTTTAGCTTACGCTAACCCAAACATTTGATAGGAAATTCAGTGATATTATAATAGGGTTAAGGGTTTAAAATAAAATACAGAAAAAGCTGGAATGCTTACATCTCACATTCCAACATAGTTGGGCACAATCAAATCGTACGGCACTTATTGGAGATTGGATTCCATACAATGGCAGGGCTACTGGGGTACCGCCCGTCACAGTACGGGGCCTAGATCACCGTACCGAGGAACACTCCCGATCCCCTGCAACACAAGGCCGGACCCATCTCTTACTGGACAGTTCCGAACAAGACAACCCCGCTGTTGTGGCCAACAACTGCCCACACAGCCGAATATATAATAAGGGACTTCTAGACAGGGGTAAATCTCACTCTCAAGTAGGGGCTACCCACGAAGCCTTGCTGCACCTCCCCTGTTTTAGCCATTCCCGGTTGATGAGGCTTTGAGGCTACGATTACCTTTATAAAGAACACATCTCTTAGAATGCTCATCGCCCACCTGACGATATTCTGAAAGCATTCAATCCATACAAGTTCGTTCCGGGTTCAAACGAAACTGAAGGCATTATTTCGTTACACTCATTTTGCAATCACCCTCCGAGTTAACGACAATAACCCTTGCATTTCAAATACTCCATCTCGTTCCTCACTTGAGATGTCACGGCCTAACGTTTAACTTGGATCGATGTGGTTTTCGAAAAATCAAATCGATTCCCGATCCTGGTCTCATCGAAATCCAAACGTGTCTTAAAGGTCAAGTTGTTGAAGGATTTAAACAATTCAATTCAGATTTAAACATAGCATACACAACATTATCCACAGATAATAACCAATATCTATCACAGATATACAACATCTCATCCCAGAATATAACTCAACTGTTATTCAACTGATATCAAGCATATTCAGATATCAATTCAAACAATCATCCACAACCAAGCACTACTTAATTCATATCATAATTAATTTAATTAATTTAAATTAAATCAATTACTTAAGAATTTATCACTTATTCTTGCTTAACCAAACATTAATTAATTAATCACAATCATTTAATTAATTAATCACCTCTTAATTATCTCATTATTAATTAATTAATGTTAAATTAATTAATAATCTTTATTTAATTATCAATTAATTACAATAATTATTTATTAATTAAACTTTGATTAAAAATTAATCATTCCTTAATTGGTTATTAATTAACCCTTAATTTATAATTAATTAATCTTAATTAATTCTTAATTACCTTAATTAATTCTTAATTAATCACAAATTAATTTCTTAATTACATAATTAATTATAATTAATTAACCTTAATTATTTAATTAATTAAATCTTAACCCTTAATTAATTTACAATTAATTATAAATTAATTAATGTTTAATTACTTAATTAATTAACTCCTAATCAATTAATTAATTAACTTCTTAATCACTACTTTATTAATCATTAATCAATTAATTAATCAATTATTAATCACTTATAAATTAACCTTAAATTAATTAATAAATTAATTAATAACCTATTAATTGTTATTTAATTTAATCCTTAATTACCCATTAATTAATTCATAATTAATTAATTAAATCTTAACAATTAATTAACCAAAATTAATTAGTTAATTCCATCACTAATTACTAATAAATTTAAGTAAACTTAAATTTCAAAATCTAGTTAACTTCAAAACAAAACAATGTTCATTCATCTTTAAAAACTCTTACATATTTAAATATTATTAAAAACTAATTGCCTTTGAAAATATTAGATTTAAAAGATATAAAATCATTACAAACTTCAAATAATAGGATGTGAATTATTTTTTTGAAACAAAATATTTGATGCTTAATAAAATAGAGAAAATATAAAGTGATAAGTTTTTAAATTTAAAACAAAAAAATTAAAGTTTCAAAACAAACTTAAACTTTGTCTTTATTGATATGCTTAAAGCCCGGACCAAAACCCAAACTAACACAAACCAGCTCCATCTCCCCCTACCTACCATCAACTACCCTGAACCCAACATCACTCACGAGCAAAGCACACACACACACCCGAGCACAACATGCTTCTCACACGCGACCAACTCGAGCGCTTCTTCGAGTCAAACCACTCGCGTTCGAACGAAAATTGCAGGCACAAGCCCCTCCTTTCACGTGCACGTGCACGGTGCTCCGGCACCTCCATCACCGCCGCCGACCCTATGCGCAAACCACCCAATCCATACCCAGTCCCAATTCCAAAGCCCAGATTCGACAATCAAGCATGAACGAAAAATTTGGTATTCGAACTCAAAAACAAAACTGCAGACGCCAAGGAAGAACCCATCATCCACGACCATCCTACCACCTTTCGACGCCAAACTCCGGCCATGCGTGCAACACCCAATCACAACTCCACCTCAAACCAACCCCAACTTGATCACCCCTACTCTTCACGCGATCGAAAATCACAAACTCAAAGAAAACAGTACCCAAAACCCTATAAATCAAGATTTCCAATCCTATGTTGCCTAATAAATTCAATTGGTATTTTTCTAGTGATAAACTTCATCCAACATAGCTTCAGTTCAAATTTCAAAAGATGAAATCAAACCAATCACGAGAATTTGAAGAAAGTCCCAAATTCAGTTAAACCCAAAATTCATATTAAACTTTAAATTAAAAATTCTGATTTCTGTTTTAAAATTCATATCATGAATTATAGATTTAGTATATAATCTTGATTCATTAAGATTTCAACAAAATTTACATGATATTATTATTTTTATTTTACTGCATATGTATTTTATGCAGACATCTAACTGTTTACTATGCAAATTTATTTTTTTTCACTTAATTCATATTGAATTTAACTTCTATATTTGAAGATATTAACTCAGCATCATCTTACATTATTTAAATTTTAAGTTTGTTCTGAAGTTTTGCTTTGAACTTGAAATAACAGTGGCGCTCAATTTTCTTATAACATACACAGTCAAGCTTTAATACTGTAAACAAATTCTTCACAAATAAATGACATGCAAGCATTTCAGAGTTAACATTTAATATACAACAATTTTAGACTTAAAGTTTTGATTTATGAATTTACTCACCTGTTAGTTGTGAAGGTTCAAACTGCTGGAAAAGAAAAATATGAACTGAAGGCCTTTAAAAACTAAAATCACTTGATGTTGTTGTTCTGAAGATGCCTCAAACTTGAATTTGTTTGCTTAACTTTGAAATGCTTCAGATCTTGAATCAGTTAGGTGATAAAACTGAGATTGTATGATGATGTTTGGTTGAAGATACAAAGATTGAAGAAGTTTAGATTTTTGAAAAGGAAGAATGTAAAATTTCCTTTAATAAAATGAGAAAATATGAAAGAATGTCTTTTAAAAATTTGTTTTATAAAATTTAAAGAAAAGAAAACCTAAACCATGACATTTGTCACAAAAATGCTTAAATTTCAAACACATGTTTTATTAATAGGTTTAAATGTTAACATGTGTTTATCTCATGCAAAAAGAAATTAAAATGTTTTCTTAATTGATTTTCTTATATAAGTTTATATTTTAAATTCCTATAAAATCAATTTCCTTTAAAGAATGAAGATAAAACAAATGTTATAACATAATTAAAATCATGAGAATATTCTTCAAAATTCAAAGTAAAATTTTAGAATAAAAATTAACATAATTTAAATCCTTTAATATATCAATTCAAACACAAATTGAATTTTAAAAATCCAATTCCAAATCAAATTTGATATGAATAAAATTTTAACACATTCAATTCCTTATATATGTATTGGTTTTGAATCAGAATAAATTTATATTTACAATTCATTTATTTGCTGTTGAATGAAATAACAAATTTATCAAATTAAATTAGTTTATTATATAGATTATCATATTTAAATTTGGTGTGAAATTCCGAGTTATCACAATCTTCCCCCTTAAAAGAATTTCGTCCCCGAAATTTAAACAAAAGATAATCAAAAATTTCATTTATTCAACACTTCAAACATACATAACATCCGTACATAAGCAACCATCAAACAAAACATCCGAACAACCATACATTCAATACAACCACTAGCTATCCGGACACATATCCGGATAAGCCTTCCTAAAGCTATCCAGAGTCTCCCACGTACAATCTCTGGGATCCTCACTCCACTGGACTTTAACGGGCTTCACTATCATGTTCCTGAGTTGCCTCTCATCTTGATCAACAATCTGAACAGGATGTCTGACAACCGATAAGTCCGGCTCAACCTCTAAGTCTTCCTGCACAGCTGGCTCCACAATAAGAGATGGATCGTGCACATATTTCAGTAGATGAGATACGTGGAAAACATTGTGAATTCCAGCCATCCGGACTGGCAATTCAATCCTGTATGCTGCAGCACCAATCCTCTCGAGAACTCGGAACGGACCAATGTATCTCGGAGCGAGTTTCCCTGTCTTCCCGAATCTTACAGCTCCTTTAATAGGGGAAACTTTGACAAAGACTAAATCACCAATCTCGAACTCCAATTGTCTTCGTCTCTTATCAACATATTTATTTTGTCGATCCTGAGCAGCTCTCATCCTTTTCTTGATAAGCTCGACTTTAGCAGATGCTTCATGGATCAGATCTGGTCCAAGCACAATACAGTCCTTCGACTCTATCCAACAAGCTGGAGATCTACACAGTCTTCCATACAATGCTTCATAAGGAGCCATCTTGATACTTGCTTGGTAACTGTTATTATACGAGAACTCTACCAGATGTAGATGATCCTCCCACGATCCTCCAAAATCTAAAACACAGGCTCTCAGCATATCTTCTAGAATTCGATTAAGCCTTTCTGTTTGTCCATCTGTTTGTGGATGATATGCTGTGCTCAATCTCAAATTAGTTCCCAAAGCTGATTGCAATGCCTCCCAGAATTTGCTGGTGAAGATCGGATCTCGATCACTTACAATGCTGACTGGAACACCATGCAATCTCACAATCTCCTTCAAGAAAATTTCTGCCAAAGAAACTGCAGTACGGGTTGCTTTAACTGGTATAAAATGGGCGCTCTTGGTAAGACGATCCACAATCACCCATATTCCTTCATTACCTTTCTTTGTTCTAGGCAATCGGTCGATGAAGTCCATCGAAATCTTTTCCCATTTCCGTGTCGGGACCTCCAAAGGTTGTAACAAACCGGCTTGCTTCTGCTGATCTCCCTTCACTTGCTGGCAAATTGCACAACTATTAAGAAATCTGGATACGTCCTTTTTCTTACTCGGCCACCAAAAAACTCTCTTCATATCCTTGTACATCTTTGATATTCCTGGATGGATATTTAATCTGGAGCGATGACTTTTTGACAATACCTCGTCTCTCAATCCATCTATGTCCGGTACACAAAATCGACCATTAATTCTCAGTGCTCCTTGGTTTTCTATCTTGAAATCCGAATATCGACCATCCTGGGTTCCAAGAATCAATTCTTCAAAAGACCTATCTTCCATTTGCTTGCTTATTATTCTTTCTTGGAGAGACGGAACAGCTTCCAAAAGAGAAAGAACTGCATTTCTGCTAAGAGCGTCTGCCACAACGTTCGCCTTCCCTGGAGTATACAGAATATCCAAATCGTATGATGCCAAGAACTCAACCCATTGCCGCTGTCATAGATTAAGATCTTTCTGAGAGAAAAGATATTTCAATGGTTTGTGATCTGTGAATAACTCAAACTTTTCTCCTAAAAGATAATGTCTCCATATCTTTAGAGCAAAAACAACAGCTAACAGTTCTAGATCATGTGTAGCGTAGTTCCTCTCATGTGGCTTCAATTGCCGACTCGCATACGCAATAACCCTACCATTCTTCATAAGCACGGCTCCCAATCCAACAATACAAGCATCAGTATACACATCAAACTTGCTCTTACCATCAGGAATAGCCAATACAGGAGCGCTTGTCAACTTTGCCCTCGGTTTCTGGAAAGCTTCCTCACACTTCGGTGTCCACTTGAATTTAGCTCCCTTCCTTGTCAGCTTTGTTAGGTGAGAAGAGATCTTAGAATAATCCTTAATAGACATCCTATAGTAACCGGCCAATCCAAGAAAACTGCGAACTTCTGTAGGAGTCCGAGGCTGCTTCCATTCCAAAATAGTCTCAACTTTTGCTGGATCTACAGAGATTCCCTCACCATAAACAATGTGGCCTAAAAATTTTACTACAGATTTCCAAAAATGACACTTAGAGAACTTCGCCTTCAGCACATTCCTTCTCATAGTTTCCAAAACTATTCTCAAGTGCTGCTTATGCTCTTCTTCCGATTTAGAATAAACCAAAATATCATCGATGAATACAAAAACCAACTTATTCAGAACATCTCTAAAGACTCGGTTCATCAGATCTACAAAGTATGCAAGAGCGTTGGTTAACCCGAAAGGCATAACCAACCACTCATAAAAACAATTAGGTCCCCTAAATGCGGTTAAGGGAATACTGTCTTCATCTACCCTTAACTGATGGAAACCTGATGCTAGATCTAACTGAGAAAAGACAGATGCACCATGAAGCAGGTCGAAGAGATCATCAATGCGAGGAAGAGGATACTTATTCCGAATGGTCACTTTGTTCAATTCACGGTAGTCTACACAGAACCTTACCGACCCATCCGACTTGGTGACAAAAACTGCTGCAGAACCCAAACAGGAAAAACATGGTCTAATCAGACCCTTCTCCAACAAATCTTGAGTTTGCTTTACTAATTCCTCCCTCTCCCTTGGAGCCATGCTCCTACTAGGTTGAATTACAGGTACTGCTCTAGGAACCAAATCTATACGGAACTCTATTTCCCGATGCGGTGGCAAACACTTAACTTCCTCAAATACATCAGAGAAATCTCGGACTACTTCAATATCTACAACCTCCTCTTGAGAAGTCTCCATTCCATGTAAAAGACTACTCAAGTGGATTCCAGAGTTATCACAATTTAAGATAGCCTTATATTTGTCAAGCCAATCCATTCCCAATATAAGGTCGAAACCTTGAAAATCCAATACATAAGGATCACAGGAAAAACTATGGGATAGATAGGAGATTCTCAAATCTTTACAAATCCTATCCAATTTGGTTACCCCTCCTATAGGATTTGATACACGAATGGGATTATCTACGATACTAGGGGTGAGTAAGAAATTTTCTATAGTTCCCAAGGAAATAAAACTTGAAGAAGCACCAGAATCAAATAAGACTTTTATATACTTTCCATTTAAAAGTAAAGTACCTTCTAAAACTGCCTTGCCCTTCGATGAGTTTGATGGTGCGCCTTCTAAAGCAAATACTTTGTTCTGTTGAACCTTATGAAGGAGCGGACAGTCTCTAATCATGTGCCCCGGTTGGTGACAGTTAAAGCAAAGAGACTTCTGCACTAAGGCTGACCCTGGTCCACTATACTGCTGCCGCTGCTGCTGAGATCCTTTGCTGGGACACTTGTTTGCCAGATGACCTTCTTGTTGACAAATATAACACTTTCAAGGTCCATTATTGTTCCCAGACTTCTTTTTGTTTTGCTTCTTCCAGTTAGGATTGAATTTCCTCATATTCTGGTTGGAAGAATTCCCTCCTGATGTAGCAACATGTGCCACTGACCTCTTCTTCATCAAGTCTTCATACCTTAACGCCATATCAATAAGCTCCACAAAAGACCCTTTCAAATGTGCAGTCATTCTCTCATGATACTCAGGCCTCAACCCTTGGACAAACATCTCGTTCTTCTTAAGAGGTGTGTCTAAAAGTCCTGGTCCGTAGCAAGATAACTCGTTGAATTTAGTCTCGTATTCAGCTATAGACATATTCCCTTGTTTAAAATTCAGAAAATCTTGATAAAGCTGAGTTCTTCCTGCTGCAGGCATATACTTTTCCTCAAACATCTCCTTAAATTCTTCATAAGACATACCATCCTCCGAGATATTAGCAGTCACTGAATTCCACCATACTGCAGCACCACCTTGTAATTGCCACGCAGCCATTATTCTCTTCTGCTCATCTGATAACTTCATGCTCTTAAAAATCTTCTCACACGAGCGAATCCATGCTTGAACTTCTATTATAGTTTCTGATCCCTGAAATGGTTTCCCTCCAAGATGAACAAAGTCCTTGCATAATGCGGCAAAACGGGCTGATGACGTAACAGGATTAACAGTCTCATTATCAGTCTGCTGTCTTCTGTTACCAGCTGATCCACTACCAACAACTCTTCCCCTTCGGCCTCTTGAACTCATATTGGCTACCTGAACAGGTAATCCAACCAATTTAGATAGGGATATAGTCATATAAGAAAATTACAAATACGCACTCTCAAGATAGATTCTACTCCAGAACCTAGGTGTATCTCAACCATTGCTCTGATACCAACTGTGACGACCCGTCTTTCAATAACCAGAAAGACGTATCATCAATAAGAAAGAAAGAGATAGAAATAGAAAGATAGAAAGGAACGAAACAACAATCATCAGAATCTCACAGCGGAAACGAACAAAATATAATATTACATATATCCCTTACATAAGTTTACATATCAGAGTACACAAAATGATACCACTTCCTTACATCTGACATTCATAAGAGTTTTCCCAACCCATACAACTCAAAACATAACACCAAAAATGCTACTACAGCGATTATAGATAGATAGTACATCTGGACTCCAGCTCCAGATTCCAAAACATATGCTAATCCAAACCTAAATCACTTTGCTACTCATAAAAATTTGAGTACCCAAGAGTTTATGAAAACAAAATAACCTCCGGGTCAGACATGGGTCTGGTCTGAGTAAATCAGTTAAAGTTGTTTAACTTTAAAATCATTTGAAACAAAAGGTATCACGTAAGACTTCCCACAAATAAACACGGGTAAGTTTTTACCTTACGCTAACCAAAACATTTGATAGGAAATTCAGTGATATTATAATAGGGTCTAGGGTTTTAAAATAATATACAGAAATAGCTGGAATGCTTACATCTCACATTCCAACATAGTTGGGCACAATCAAATCGTACGGCACTTATTGGAGATTGGATTCCATACAATGGCAGGACTACTGGGGTACCGCCCGTCACAATATGGGGCCTAGATCGCCATACCGAGGATCACTCCCATCCCCTGCAACACAAGGCCGGACCCATCCCTTACTGGACAGTTCCGAACAAGACAACCCCGCAGTTGTGGCCAACAACTGCCCACACACCCGAATATATAATAAGGGACTTCTAGACAGGGGTAAATCTCACTCTCAAGTGGGGGCTACCCACGAAGCCTTGCTGCACCTCCCCTGTTTTAGCCCTTCCCAGTTGATGAGGCTTTGAGGCTACGATTACCTTTATAAAGAACACATCTCTTAGAATGCTCATCGCCCACCTGACGATGTTCTGAAAGCATTCAATCCATACAAGTTCGTTCCGGGTTCGAACGAAACCGAAGGCATTATTTCGTTACACTCATTTTGGAATCACCCTCCGAGTTAACGACAATAACCCTTGCATTTCAAAAACTCCATCTCGATCCTCACTTGAGATGTCACGACCTAACGTTTAACTTGGATCGATGTGGTTTTCGAAAAATCAAATCGATTGCCGATCCTGGTCTCATCGAAATCCAAACGTGTCTTAAAGGTCAAGTTGTTTAAGGATTTAAAAATTAAATTCAGATTTAAACATAGCATCACACAACATTATCCACAGATAATAACCAATATCTATCACAGATATACAACATCTCATCCAAGAATATAACTAAACTATTATTCAACTCATATCAACCATATTCAAATATCAATTCAAACAATCATCCACAAGCAAGCACTACTTAATTCATATCATAATTAATTTAATTAATTTAAATTAAATTAATTACTTAAGAATTTATCACTTATTCTTGCTTAACCAAACATTAATTAATTAATCACAATCATTTAATTAATTAATCACCTCTTAATTATCTCATTATTAATTAATTAATGTTAAATTAATTAATAATCTTTATTTAATTATCAATTAATTACTATAATTATTTATTAATTAAACTTTGATTAAAAATTAATCATTCCTTAATTGGTTATTAATTAACCCTTAATTTATAATTAATTAATCTTAATTAATTCTTAATTACCTTAATTAATTCTTATTAATCACAAATTAATTTCTTAATTACATAATTAATTATAATTAATTAACCTTAATTATTTAATTAATTAAATCTTAACCCTTAATTAATTTACAATTAATTATAAATTAATTAATGTTTAATTACTTAATTAATTAACTCCTAATCGATTAATTAATTAACTTCTTAATCACTGCTTTATTAATCATTAATCAATTAATTAATCAATTATTAATCACTTATAAATTAACCTTAAATTAGTTAATAAATTAATTAATAACCTATTAATTGTTATTTAATATAATCCTTAATTACCCATTAATTAATTCATAATTAATTAATTAAATCTTAACAATTAATTAACCAAAATTAATTAATTAATTCCATCACTAATTACTAATAAATTTAAGTAAACTTAAATTTCAAAATCTAATTAACTTCAAAACAATGTTCATTCATCTTTAAAAACTGTTACATATTTAAATATTATTAAAAACTAACTGCCTTTGAAAATATTAGATTTAAAAGATATAAAATCATTTCAAACTTCAAAAAATAGGATGTGAATTATTTTTTTGAAATAAAATATTTGATGCTTGATAAAATAGAGAAAATATAAAGTGATAAGTTTTTAAATTTAGAACAAAAAAAATTAAAGTTTCAAAACAAACTTAAACTTTGTCTTCATTAATATGCTTAATGCCCGGCCCAAAACCCAAGCTAACACAAACCAGCTCCATCTCCCCCTACCTACCATCAACCACCCTGAACCCAACATCACTCACGAGCAAAGCGCACACACGCCTGAGCACAACACGCTTCTCACACGCGACCAACTCGAGCGCTTCTTCGAGTCAAACCACTCGCGTTCGAACAAAAACAGCAGACACAAGCCCCTCCTTTCTCGTGCACGTGCACGGTGCTCCGTCACCTCCATCACCGCCGCCGACCCTACGCGTAAACCACCCAATCCATACCAAGACCCAATTCCAAAGCCCAGATTCGACAATCAAGCACGAACGAAAAATTTGGTGTTCGAACCCAAAAACAAAACTGCAGACGCCAAGGAAGAATCCATCATCCACGACCATCCTACCACCTTTCGATGCCAAACTCCAGCCATGCGCGCGCAACACCCAATCACAACTCCACCTCAAACCAACCCCAACTCGATCACCCCTACTCTTCACGCGATCGAAAATCACAAACTCAAAGAAAACAGTACCCAAAACCCTATAAATCAAGATTTCCAATCCTATGTTGCCTAATAAATTCAATTGGTATTTTTCTAGTGATAAACATTATCTAACATAGCTTCAGTTCAAATTTCAATAGTTGAAATCAAACCAATCACGAGAATTTGAAGAAAGTCCCAAATTCAGTTAAACCCAAAATTCATATTAAACTTTAAATTAAAAATTCTGATTTCTATTTTAAAATTCATATCATGCATTATAGATTTAGTATATAATCTTGATTCATTAAGATTGCAACAAAATTTACATGATATTATTATTTTTATTTTACTGCATATGTATTTTCTACAGACATCTAACTATTTACTATGCAAATTTATTTTTTTCCACTTAATTCATATTGAATTTAACTTCTATATTTGAAGATATTAACTCAGCATCATCTTACAGTATTTAAACTTTAAGTTGGTTCTGAAGTTTTACTTTGAACTTGAAATAACAGAGGTGCTCAATTTTCTTATAACATACACAGTCAAACTTTAATACTTTAAACAAATTCTTCACAAATAAATGACATGCAAGCATTTCAGAGTTAACATTCAACATACAACAATTTTAGACTTAAAGTTTTGATTTAAGAATTTACTCACCTGTTAGTTGTGAAGATTCAAACTGCTGGAAAAGAAAAATATGAACTGCAGGCCTTTAAAAACTGAAATCACTTGATGTTGTTATTTTGAAGATGCCTCAAACTTGAATTTGTTTTCTTAACTTTGAAATGCTTCAGATCTTGAATCAGTTAGGTGATAAAACTGAGATTGTATGATGATGTTTGGTTGAAGATATAAAGATTGAAGAAGTTCAGATTTTTGAAAAGGAAGAATGTAAAATTTCTTTTAATAAAATGAGAAAATATGAAAGAATGTCTATTAAAAATTTGTTTTATAAAATTTAAAGAAAATAAAACCTAAACCATGACACTTGTCACAAAAATGCTTAAATTTCAAACACATGTTTTATTAATAGGTTTAAATGTTAACATGTGTTTATCTCATGCAAAAAGAAATTAAAATGTTTTCTTAATTGATTTTCTTATATAAGTTTATATTTTAAATTCCTATAAAATCAATTTCCTTTAAAGAATGAAGATAAAACAAATGTTATAACATAATTAAAATCATGAGAATATTCTTCAAAATTCAAAGTAAAATTTTAGAATAAAAATTAACATAATTTAAATCCTTTAATATATCAATTCAAACACAAATTGAATTTTAAAAATCCAATTCCAAATCAAATTTGATATGAATAAAATTTTAACACATTCAATTCCTTATATATGTATTGGTTTTTAATCAGAATAAATTTATATTTACAATTCATTTATTTGCTGTTGAATGAAATAACAAATTTATCAAATTAAATTAGTTTATTATATAGATTATCATATTTAAATTCGGTGTGAAATTCCGGGATATCATTAATCCTCCCCCCTTAAAAGAATTTCATCCACGAAATTTAAACAAAAGATAATCAAAAATTTCATTTATTCAACACTTCAAACATACATAACATCCGTACATAAGAAACCATCAAACAAAACATCCGAACAACCATAAATTCAATACAACCACTAGCTATCCGGACACATATCCGGATAAGCCTTCCTAAAGCTATCCAGAGTCTCCCAGGTACAATCTCTGGGATCCTCGCTCCACTGGACTTTAACGAGCTTCACTATCCTGTTCCTGAGTTGCCTCTCATCTTGATCAACAATCTGAACAGGATGTCTGAAAACCGATAAGTCCGGCTCAACCTCTAAGTCTTCCTGCACAGCTGGCTCCACAATAAGTGATGGATCATGCACATATTTCCGTAGATGAGATACTTGGAAAACATTGTGAATTCCAGCCATCCGGACTGGCAATTCAATCCTGTATGCTACAGCACCAATCCTCTCGAGAACTCAGAGCGGACCAATGGATCTCGGAGCGAGTTTCCCTGTCTTCCCGAATCTTACAGCTCCTTTAATAGGGGAAACTTTGACAAAGACTAAATCACCAATCTCGAACTCCAATTGTCTTCGTCTCTTATCAGCATATTTCTTTTGTCGATCCTGAGCAGCTCTCATCCTTTTCTTGATAAGCTCGACTTTAGCAGATGCTTCACGGATCAGATCTGGTCCAAGCACAATACAGTCCTTCGACTCTATCCAACAAGCTGGTGATCTACACAGTCTTCCATACAATGCTTCATAAGGAGCCATCTTGATACTTGCTTGGTAACTGTTATTATATGAGAACTCTACCAAATGTACATGATCCTCCCACGATCCTCCAAAATCTAATACACGGTCTCTCAGCATATCTTCTAGAATTCGATTAATCCTTTCTGTTTGTCCATCTGTTTATGGATGATATGCTGTGCTCAATCTCAAATTAGTTCCCAAAGCTGATTGCAATGCCTCCCAGAATTTGCTGGTGAAGATCGGATCCCGATCACTTACAATGCTGACCAGAACACCTTGCAATCTCACAATCTCCTTCAAGAAAATTTCTGCAAAAGAAACTGCAGTACAGGTTGCTTTAACTGGTATAAAATGGGCGCTCTTGGTAAGACGATCGAAATCATTTCCCATTTCCATGTCGGGACCTCCAAAGGTTTTAACAAACTAGCTTGCTTCTGCTGATCTCCCTTCACTTGCTGGCAGATTGCACAACTATTAACAAATGTGGCTATGTCCTTTTTCTTACTCGGCCACCAAAAAACTCTCTTCATATCCTTGTACGTCTTCGAGATTTCTGGATGGATATTTAATTTGGAGCGATGACTTTCTGACAATACTTCGTCTCTCAATCCATCTATGTCCGGTACACACAATCGACCATTAATTCTCAATGCTCCTTAATTGTCTATCTTGAAATCCGAATATCGACCATCCTGGGTTCCAAGAATCAATTCTTCAAAAGACCTATCTTCCATTTCCTTGCTTATTATTCTTTACTGGAGAGACGGAACAGCTTCCAAAAGAGAAAGAACTGCATTTCTGCTAAGAGCGTCTGCCACAACGTTCGCCTTCCCTAGAGTATACAGAATATCGAAATCGTATGATGCCAAGAACTCAACCCATCGCCGCTGTCTTAGATTAAGATTTTTCTGAGAGAAAAGATATTTCAACGGTTTGTGATCTGTGAATAACTCAAACTTTTCCCCTAAAAGATAATGTCTCCATATCTTTAGAGCAAAAACAATAGCTAACAGTTCTAGATCATGCGTAGCGTAGTTCCTCTCATGTGGCTTCAATTGCCGACTCGCATACGCAATAACCCTACCATTCTTCATAAGCACAGCTCCCAATCCAACAATACAGGCATCAGTATACACTTCAAACTTGCTCTTACCATCAGGAATAGCCAATACAGGAGCGCTTGTCAACTTTGCCTTCAGTTTCTGGAAAGCTTCCTCACACTTCGGTGTCCACTTGAATTTAGCTCCATTCCTTGTCAGCTTTGTTAGGTGAGAAGAGATCTTAGAATAATCCTTAATAAACTTCCTGTAGTAACCGGCCAATCCAAGAAAACTGCGAACTTCTGTAGGAGTCCGAGGCTGCTCCCATTCCTGAATATTCTCAACTTTTGCTGGATCTACAGAGATTCCCTCACCATAAACAATGTGGCCCAAAAATTTTACTTCAAATTTCCAAAAATGACACTTAGAGAACTTCGCCTTCAGCACATGCCTTCTCAGAGTTTCCAAAACTATTCTCAAGTGCGGCTTGTGCTCTTCTTCCGATTTAGAATAAACCAAAATATCATCGATGAATACCGAAACAAACTTATTCAGAACATCTCTAAAGACTCGGTTCATCAGATCTACAAAGTAAGCAAGAGCGTTGGTTAACCCGAAAGGCATAACCAACCACTCATAAAAACAATTAGGTCCCCTAAATGCGGTTAAGGGAATACTGTCTTCAGCTACCCTTAACTGATGGAAACCTGATGCTAGATCTAACTGAGAAAAGACAGATGCACCATGAAGCTAGTCGAAGAGATCATCAATGCGAGGAAGAGGATACTTATTCCGAATGGTCACTTTGTTCAATTCACGGTAGTCTACACAGAACCTTAGCGACCCATCCGACTTGGTGACAAAAACTGCTGCAGAACCCCAACAGGAAAAACTTGGTCTAATCAGACCCTTCTCCAACAAATCTTGAGTTTGCTTTACTAATTCCTCCCTCTCTCTTGGAGCCATCCTCCTACAAGGTTGAATTACAGGTACTGCTCCAGGAACCAAATCTATGCGGAACTCTATTTCCCGATGCGGTGGCAAACACTTAACTTCCTCAAATACGTCAGAGAAATCTCGGACTACTTCAATATCTACAACCTCCTCTTGAGAAGTCTCCATTCCATGTAAAAGACTACTCAAGTGGATTCCAGAGTTATCACACATTACTCTGGCAACCCTACCCAGATCAGTTTCCAACGAAACTGTTCTTTCATCACAATTTAAGATAGCCTTATATTTGTCAAGCCAATCCATTCCCAATATAAGGTCGAAACCTTGAAAATCCAATACATAAGGATCACAGGAAAAACTATGGGATAGATAGGAGATTCTCAAATCTTTACCAATCCTATCCAATTTGGTTACCCCTCCTATAGGATTTGATACACAAATGGGATTATCTACGATACTAGGGGTGAGTAAGAAATTTTCTACAGTACCCGAGGAAATAAAACTTGAAGAAGCACCAGAATCAAATATGACTTTAATATACTTTCCATTTAAGAGCAAAGTACCTTCTAAAACTCCCTTGCCCTTCGATGAGTTTGATGGTGCGCCTTCTAAAGAAAATACTTTGTTCTGTTGAACCTTATGAAGGAGCGGACAGTCTCTAATCATGTACCCTGGTTGGTGACAATTAAAGCAAAAAGACTTCTGAACTAAGGCTGACCCTGGTCCACTATACTGCTGCCGCTGCTACTGAGATCCTTTGCTGGGACACTTGTTTGCCAGATGACCTTCTTGTTGACAAGTATAACACTTTCGGGGTCCATTATTGTTCCCAGACTTCTTCTTGTTTTGCTTCTTCCAGTTAGGATTGAATTTCCTCTTATTCTGGTTGGAAGAATTCCCTCCTGATGTAGCAACTTGTGCCACTGACCTCTTCTTCATGAAGTCTTCATACCTTAACGCCATATCAATAAGATCCACAAAAGACCCTTTCAAATGTGCAGTCATTCTCTCATGATACTTAGGCCTCGACCCTTGGACAAACATCTCGTTCTTCTTAAGAGGTGTGTCTATAAGTCCTGGTCCGTAGCAAGATAACTCGTTGAATTTAGTCTCGTATTCAGCTGTAGACATATTCCCTTGTTTCAGATTCAGAAAATCTTGATAAAGCCGAGTTTTTCCTGCAGCAGGCATATACTTTTCCTCAAACATCTCCTTAAATTCTTCCCAAGACATACCATCCTCCGAGATATTAGCAGTCACTTAATTCCACCATACTGCAGCACCACCTTGTAATTGCCATGCAGCCATTATTCTCTTCTGCTCATCTGATAACTTCGTGCTCTTAAAAATCTTCTCACACGAGCGAATCCATGCTTGAACTTCTATTGTAGTTTCTGATCCCTAAAATGGTTTCCCTACAAGATGAACAAAGTCCTTGCATAATGCGGCAAAACTGGCTGAAGATGTAACTGGATTAACAGTCTCATTATCAGTCTTCTCTCTTTTGTTACCTGTTGATCCACAACCAACAACTCTTCCCCTTCAGCCTCTTGAACTCATATTGGCTACCTGAACAGGTAATCCAACCAATTTAGATAGGGATATAGTCATATAAGAAACTCTCAAGATAGATTCTACTCCAGAGCCTAGTTGTATCTCAACCATTGCTCTGATACCAACTGTGACGACCCTTCTTTCAATAACCAGAAAGATGTATCATCAATAAGAAAGAAAGAGATAGAAATAGAAAGATAGAAAGGAAAGAAACAACAATCATCTAAATCTCACAGCGGAAACGAACAAAATATAATATTACATATATCCCTTACATAAGTTTACATATTAGAGTACACAAAATGATACCACTTCCTTACGTCTGACATTCATAAGAGTTTTCCCAACCCATACAACTCAAAACATAACACCAAAAATGCTACTACAACGATTATAGATAGATAGTACATCTGGACTCCAGCTCCAGCTTCCAAAACATATGCTAATCCAAACCTAAATCACTTGGCTACTCATAAAAATTTGAGTACCCAAGAGTTTATGAAAACAAAAAAATCTCCGGGTCAGACATGGGTCTGGTGTGAGTACATCAGTTAAAGTTGTTTAACTTTAAAATCATTTGAAACAAAAGGTATCACGTAAGGCTTCCCACAAATAAACACGGGTAAGTTTTTACCTTACACTAACCAAAACATTTGATAGGAAATTCAGTGATATTATAATAGGGTCTAGGGTTTTAAAATAAAATACAAAAATAGCTGGAAGTCTTACATCTCACATTCCAACATAGTTGGGCACAATCAAATCGTACGGCACTTATTGGAGATTGGATTCCATACAATGGCAGGGCTACTGGGGTACCGCCCGTCACAGTACGGGGCCTAGATCACCGTACCGAGGATCACTCCCGATCCCCTGCAACACAAGGCCGGACCCATCCCTTACTGGACAGTTCCGAACAAGACAACCCCGCAGTTATGGCCAACAACTGCCCACACAGCCGAATATATAATAAGGGACTTCTAGACAGGGGTAAATCTCACTCTCAAGTGGGGGCTACCCACGAAGCCTTGCTGCACCTCCCCTGTTTTAGCCATTCCCGGTTGATGAGGCTTTGAGGCTACGATTACCTTTATAAAGAACATATCTCTTAGAATGCTCATCGCCTACCTAACGATGTTCTGAAAGCATTCAATCCATACAAGTTCGTTCCGGGTTCGAACGAAACCGAAGGCATTATTTCGTTATACTCATTTTGGAATCAACCTCCGAGTTAACGACAATAACCCTTGCATTTCATAAACTCCATCTCGATCCTCAGTTGAGATGTCACGACCTAACGTTTAACTTGGATCGATGTGGTTTTCGAAAAATCAAATCGATTCTCGATCCCGGTCTCATCGAAATCCAAACATGTCTTAAAGGTCAAGTTGTTTAAGGATTTAAACAATTCAATTCAGATTTAAACATAGCATCACACAACATTATCCACAGATAATAACCAATATCTATCACAGATATACAACATCTCATCCCAGAATATAACTCAACTATTATTCAACTGATATCAACCATATTCAGATATCAATTCAAATAATCATCCACAAGCAAGCATTACTTAATTCATATCATAATTAATTTAATTAAATTAAATTAATTACTTAAGAATTTATCACTTATTCTTGCTTAACCAAACATTAATTAATTAATTACAATCATTTAATTAATTAATCACCTCTTAATTATCTCATTATTAATTAATTAATGTTAAATTAACTAATAATCTTTATTTAATTATCAATTAATAACTATAATTATTTATTAATTAAACTTTGATTAAAAATTAATCATTCCTTAATTGGTTATTAATTAACCCTTAATTTATAATTAATTAATCTTAATTAATTCTTAATTACCTTAATTAATTCTTAATTAATCACAAATTAATTTCTTAATTACATAATTAATTATAATTAATTAACCTTAATTATTTAATTAATTAAATCTTAACCCTTAATTAATTTACAATTAATTATAAATTAATTAATGTTTAATTACTTAATTAATTAACTCCTAATCGATTAATTAATTAACTTCTTAATCACTACTTTATTAATCATTAATCAATTGATTAATCAATTATTAATCACTTATAAATTAACCTTAAATTAATTAATAAATTAATTAATAACCTATTAATTGTTATTTAATTTAATTCTTAATTACCCATTAATTAATTCACAATTAATTAATTAAATCTTAACAATTAATTAACCAAAATTAATTAATTAATTCCATTACTAATTACTAATAAATTTAAGTAAACTTAAATTTCAAAATCTAATTAACTTAAAAACAAAACAATGTTCATTCATCTTTAAAAACTCTTACATATTTAAATATTATTCAAAACTAATTGCCTTTGAAAATATTAGATTTAAAAGATATAAAATCATTTCAAACTTCAAATAATAGGATGCGAATTATTTTTTTGAAATAAAATATTTAATGCTTAATAAAATAGAGAAAATATAAAGTGATAAGTTTTTAAATTTAAAACAAAAAAAATTAAAGTTTCAAAACAAACTTAAACTTTGTCTTCATTAATATGCTTAAAGCCCGGCCCAAAACCCAAGCTAACACAAACGAGCTCCATCTCCCCCTACCTACCATCGACTACCCTGAACCCAACATCACTCACGAGCAAAGCACACACCCACACACCCGAGCACAACACGCTTCTCACACGCGACCAACTCGAGCGCTTCTTCGAGTCAAACCACTCGCGTTCGAACGAAAACAGCAGACACAAGCCCCTCCTTTCTCGTGCACGTGCACGGTGCTCCGGCACCTCCATCACCGCCGCCGACCCTATGCGCAAACCCTAATCCATACCGAGACCCAATTCCAAAGCCCAGATTCGACAATCAAGCACGAACGAAATATTTGGTGTTCGAACCCAAAAACAAAACTGCGGACGCCAAGGAAGAACCCATCATCCACGACCATCCTACCACCTTTCGACACCAAACTCCGGCCATGCGTGCGCAACACCCAATCACAACTCCACCTCAAGCCAACCCCAACTCGATCACACCTACTCTTCTCGTGATCGAAAATCACAAACTCAAAGAAAACAGTACCCAAAACCCTATAAATCAAGATTTCCAATCCTATGTTGCCTAATAAATTCAATTGGTATTTTTCTAGTGATAAACATCACCTAACATAGCTTCAGTTCAAATTTCAAAAGTTGAAATCAAACCAATCACGAGAATTTGAAGAAAGTCCCAAATTCAGTTAAACCCAAAATTCATATTAAACAGTAAATTAAAAATTCTGAATTCTGTTTTAAAATTCACATCATGCATTATAGATTTAGTATATAATCTTGATTCATTAAGATTTCAAAAAAATTTACATGATATTATTATTTTTATTTTACTGCATATGTATTTTTTGCAGACATCTAAGCGTTTACTATGCAAATTTTTTTTTCCACTTAATTCATATTGAATTTAACTTCTATATTTGAAGATATTAACTCAGCATCATCTTACAGTATTTAAATTTGAAGTTTGTTCTGAAGTTTTGCTTTGAACTTGAAATAACAGAGGTGCTTAATTTTCTTATAACATACACAGTCAAACTTTAATACTGTAAACAAATTCTTCACTAATAAATGACATGCGAGCATTTCAGAGTTAACATTCAACATACAACAATTTTAGACTTAAAGTTTTGATTTAAGAATTTACTCACCTGTTAGTTGTGAAGATTCAAACTGCTGGAAAAGAAAAATATGAACTGTAGGCCTTTAAAAACTGAAATCACTTAATTTTGTTGTTTTAAAGATGCCTCGAACTTGAATTTGTTTGCTTAACTTTGAAATGCTTCAGATCTTGAATCAGTTATGTGATAAAACTGAGATTGTATGATGATTTTGGTTGAAGATATAAAGATTGAAGAAGTTCATATTTTTGAAAAGGAAGAATGTAAAATTTCCTTTAATAAAATGAGAAAATATGAAAGAATGTCTTTTAAAAATTTGTTTTATAAAATTTAAAGAAAAGAAAACCTAAACCATGACACTTGTCACAAAAATGCTTAAATTTCAAACACATGTCTTATTAATAGGTTTAAATGTTAACATGTGTTTATCTCATGCAAAAAGAAATTAAAATGTTTTCTTAATTGATTTTCTTATATAAGTTTATATTTTAAATTCCTATAAAATCAATTTCCATTAAAGAATGAAGATAAAACAAATGTTATAACATAATTAAAATCATGAGAATATTCTTCAAAATTCAAAGTAAAATTTTGGAATAAAAATTAACATAATTTAAATCCTTTAATATATCAATTCAAACACAAATTGAATTTTAAAAATCCAATTCCCAATCAAATTTGATATGAATAAAATTTTAGTACATTCAATTCCTTATATATGTATTGGTTTTTAATCAGAATAAATTTATATTTACAATTCATTTATTTGTTGTTGAATGAAATAACAAATTTATCAAATTAAATTAGTTTATTATATGGATTATCATATTTAAATTCGGTGTGAAATTCCGGGATATCACAATATATATATATATATATATATATGTATGTATATGTATGTATGTATATATATATATAAGTCTTATGGGTTCATAATGATCGAATTAATATGTCATCCATTTTCCAAATGGAAATTCAACCTAATAATTAATCAACCAATTTAACTATAATCCAAGAAAATTTAAAATAGTTTATAACATCATGGATATGATATATTAAAATTTAATGTAAGATAAACTCACATTGATTTTCAGCTTTCACCTAAACGTTCCGATTTGGACTAAAACCGAACGATCATTCAATTTTACATAAATTCTAATAAGCTTCAAATTCAACCAATCCAACTCCGTTAGGAATATCTTGATGACACAACTCCAACATAAAAAACAACGTCCTAATCTGATCTCATACGCAAAAGCTATAGATTTAACAAGTTATTGAATTTTTAAATTAATAAATAACAACCCTACAACAATATTACAACTTTACCCCTTTACCTATCCTCTTCTTCTTCCTTAAAATAAACATGCATAGCAAATGTTAGTGAACCAAAATGGAGCTGCATGAATTAGTAGTGATGCAGAGCAAAACTCAACGAAATTCAATTCCGTCTTCACCGTTGAGTTTCTCTCGCCGAACTAGACTCGACCGACCAACTATCCATGCCCAAAGGCCCTCCTTGAAATACAACCTGCACCAAAACCCATGACTTGCTCACGGTCGAGATCCCCAAACTCACTTCATCCCATCCCAAAACACGCCCACGCGTGCTTCACGGCAAGGCAAACACGATGCCGACCTTCGAAAGAGCTAACTCTGCCTAAATAGATTCCTGGACTAAGCCCTAGCTCGCTACCCTAAAATCGATCATCCAAAACCAGAAACATAAGCTCCAACTTGGGTATCGAATTGAAGCCCATGGCCATACAAGTTCAATTACATTTTTTCCATGATTTATCGTTGAGTATCCATTTGGTTTTTGAATTTTTAAATTTGAATTGAAAAGGGGGAAACTAGTTTTTTATTTACAGGCAAGTTTTGAATGGAGGTGAAGAGCGATAGGCCTGCACACAAGGGTGTGGGCATGGGTATGGTTTGAAATGTGGAGGTATGGCCAAGGCATGGTGGATATTATATATACATATATTTAAATTTAAACTATCAAGATATAAAGCATATGAAAATCTCGAACTCCGAACGAGACGTGCCGTCTGGCATTCTATATGTTATACCCTATTCCAAACACAATGGGATATTAATGTGTAAATTGCCAGTAAATTAGGAAAAATTCACATATTAATCTCAAACCATATTACATCTTATAGGCTTGTTAATTTTAGATATTAAAGCGTCTTGATTCCTATTTTCCTTTTTTGGATGAGTTATTCTAGGGTCTTCTGAAATTGTAAAAGCATGCTTAATTTCAGTTTCGGCAAGCTACTTCAAGTTCTAAAGTGAGTAATCCTCACCACTCTCTCTAAATTGATTGCATATTTTTATTATTATGATATCAGTAGTAAATTGAATCTAATTATTGTGGTTATCTAGTGATTGAATGTAATGCGTCTTTGAACCATAGGTGGTAGTTGAAAATTTCTTGGAAAGTGTGCTTTAGTAAAGCAGTGCTAACTTGCACATTCTAAAACCATTTGGGGTCAATCTTTTTGGGTTAGAAAATATATTTAATGAGAGTTAATTTCTCTTTTGGTCACTTTTCGATATTTGATCGTTTACTTGACCTGAAATGGATTTGAAAGTATAATTACAGTTATGTCTTTAAAGTCAATTTTTAAGTCTAAACATGAAATTGTTTTGGCCATAACTTTTGAACAGTAAGTCCAAATTTACCGACCATTTTCTTGCTGGAAAGCCTAGACTTTTATCTACAAATAATATGTTTTGGTTTTTCATAATTTTGAGGTTTTATGATCAAAACTGCATTTTTGAGTCGCTGCTTGGAATGAAGATAGGATTATGGAATTTATGTTTGAAACTTGTTTTGGCCATAACTTTTGCAACCGTAAGTCCAAGTTTGACGATACTTTTCTTTCTAGAAAGCTTAGACTTTTATCTAAAACTTTCATGCCTTTATTTTTTTTCAAAATTTCGAGGTTTAAAGGATCAAAACAACATTTTTTGTTGCAGCCTAAGATTGATATTGATCGATAAATTTTGTCCGATAGCCTTTTTTCGTGTTTTCTTGGACCATTCTTGCGTTTCTTCATTGCTGGTTTTATTTCAATATGTTTTCAAATTTTTGAGATCTTTTATAATATTAATCAACCAATCATTTGTCATCGATCGACCGGTAATAAGTCCTAGAGCCTGTGCGCTCAAAGCAACCTTGTTTTATTTTGTTCATCTTCATTTAACTTTAGATTTTTGATTTCTTACTTCTTCCACTTCCCCGATTTTTTGGAATTCTAATGATTTCATATTTTAGGAAATTTTCATTGTTTTAAATTATTTAGAATAGTGTATATATGTAACGACCCATATTTTTAACTATTTTAAATTATCAAATTTAATATAATTATTGAACAAATATGGTTAGAAATAAAAATTTAATGATTTATTTATGTAATTTATTCAGTATGAACTTGAATAAAGTTTTAAATAACCAATTTCGAAGATTTTGGCGATAACAAGTATTGAAATGTATTTTATGTATTGGCTGTGTTTATAATCAATAACAAGAATTGAATAATAAATGTTGAGTTATTGTAAAATGGTATTAGTTTTTTTTTTATAATTTTTATTAAAATTTATATTTTATAAGTTAAATAACTTATATTTAAAATATGATGACTTGTTGGATACTAAATTTTTTTAAATAAAATATTGTAATTATTTAAATAATTGATTCTTGAACTTAATATGGATGAAAATGATGTCAAAAGTTGATTTAAAATTTATTTAAACGAGAATGAAGATTGTTAAATTTTAAAATTGAATTTAAAATGATTGAATTGATTTTTGGTAATTTCTCGTTTTAAGTAACGATTAAAAATAGTCGTTTTGGACACTATCTCGGATTTCGATGAAACAAGTTTCATCGCATCCATAAATTATTATGGGATTTCAAATTTTATAGCGATCGAACATGTCATTTGGCGTGCAAGCCTGAAACGCGTAGAAATTAATTTAAGGAATTTAATTGAAAAAAATTGATTTTGAAATGCTATCTTTTGAATACGATGGAATTGACTCTCGAAACAAATTCTAATTTGTTCGGAATGTGAGTATAACATATAGAAAGCCAGACGGCATGCTTCGTTTGAAGTTCAAGAATTTCAGACGTTTAAAGGTTAGATATTTTCTAATTATAATAACATATATTTACTTACCTTCTTCCAACATTTCGTACATCCGTATAGGCTATTGTCTCCCCTCGTACACCTTCTCTCCCTCATTTCAAAATTTTGCAGATCGGCAAATAAATAAAAAAGGAAAAAGGAGAAAAAACGATGAGCGATGGTCACGCATCGGTGTGGCGCGCGCGCAGTGGAGCACTATAGCGCGCGTGGCGAGGCTAGGCAAGCAATGACCGTTAGGGTTTTGTGTTTGGGTTCGGGTTCGGGTTTCTGTTATCGACCATGTGTGCGCACGTTGGTGGAGGAGGGCGGCGGCATGGGTTGCTTCCGGTCGGCGATGGCAGAGGGGCAAGCATTCAACCGTTGATTAAAAAATAAAAGTAGTCGCATATTCAGGCTCGAGCCTAGGAAGATGGAGATGTGAGAACGATGTCGCCTAGGCTTAAGGAACATAAATGTGAGGAGTTGTTTTATTTTTTTAAGTAAATTAATTTGGTTAACTATGTTTTATTATATTAAATAATAATTATTGTATAACTTTTCCATGCGAGGTCTGATTCGAGTGGAAGAGTTGCATTGGATTCGTATCGACGAGGACTACGACATGGAATCAAATTGGAGTTTATTTGGAGCTAGAAAATTTTCGGTTTCAAATATAGGTGAGTGTGTTAAACGCTCACAAATGGCTAAACTAAATTCATAAAGTGATTTAATTTTATTGATTGTTGTTTAAAAATTTAAATGACATGGAAATCGACATAGAAATTTATATGTTGGAAATTTTGAATGAATAGTTAAAAATTACTAGTTAAGTTCCCTATTATCGATAGCTGGTTAATTATTGTGATACATTGGCCGTTTTGGATGTTGTTTGTGATGAATGGCTTTTGGTTGAGATTTTGGATTATTGGATGTTTATTTATTTTATATGTATCCTATTGTCACCCTGCAAATTATTTGATAGTATAAAATTTTATATGAATTATTTTGAATAAATTAAGAAATAGGTTGAAATGATATATACCTATGACACTTTGATTTGGATTGAAATGATACATATCCATCCCTGAAATTAAATTGAAATAACTGATCACTTGGCCATAGGATAGGAAAATATATACGGACACCGGATCAGTTAATAAATTACAAATCAAGTTTGAAATGTTGAAATAAAATTTAGTTAAAAGAAATTATTTTAAAGAATTTAATTGGAATTTGAAGCCATAATTGAAATATGATTTGAATTATCGAAATTGAATTGTTTAAAAAGATTTGAGCTTTTATTTGAACCTTGAAATATTACCAAGTAGAAAGTAAATTAATTTGACATTTCAAACATGGGCTCGGAATTGAATTAATTTGAAGATTTGAACTTTAAATTAACTATTGAATTTAAATTTGATTTAAGTGATTTAAATCGGTAAATTAAAATTGAATTCGAATTTATATAAATAGAAATAGTTTAAAAATTGAGAATTGAATTCAAATTTAAACCATTGAATCAAATTTGAAATTGAATAGTTAAAATTAATTTGAAATTGAAATTGAAATTAATTTGGTTAAAAGTGATTTAAATTGAAATTGAATCGATTTGAATTTATTTGAATTGAAATTGAAAATGATTTTTATTGGAATAATTGAAATTGAATCAGTTTGATTGAAATTTGGACTTGGGTCCAGATTTGTTAAAATGGAAAGAGACAGTTTGATTTGGAATTATTTTTCGAAATAAATTATTTTTATATAAACTGCTTAAAATCTATATTTTTAAATATTCAAATTATTTTGATTTTCCAAGCTATTTTACTATTAAAACATTTATTTTATATTAAACTATTTTAATTTTTTAAACTATTTAGAAAAAGTCAAACTATTTTCCAAATATTCAAACTGGTCAAGGTTAGAATGTTTATATTAAATCGTTGATTTAAATGCGAATTGGGCCAAAATAAAGTAATAACCTAAGTTGAAATTCAAAACGATATTGGAAGTGAAATTTAGATACTGAGGAGAAAATGATTTTCAAGTGAAATTAACGTATTTTGAGTAAATATGATGATTTTGAAATGTAAGGATATTTTGAAGTGAATGTGATATTTTAATTCCAAGTATAAATCATTTTTGAAATGTAAAAGAACCAACCGATGTGTAAAATGATGTTTGGTCGTTAAAGGGACCAAGGCCGCTTATTGACATACTCTCTTTCAATATTGTAACCATTTTAACAACTGTGTACATGGTGGGGACTCTAGCATGAAGTGGTTGGATTTGGCGTGCATTTGCTGGATTAGAAGAAAGAGAACAATGACGGATAGACCCTGGCACTTGTGTCAATTTGAAATGACTAAAATAGGATGACTTGACAGGCTCAATGAGGCTAGCTACCACTAGCGGACATCCGTTCTTCGATTTTTCTTCTTCGACATGGTCCATACTATTACTTTTGATATTGGTTTCAATTGGTGCACCTTGATTTAGGATGACCTCCATTTGACTCCGTACGAGATGGATGGATGCGGTGGGCGATCGTGGCTACGATGCGTTACCACCATCCCTACAACCTGAACTGGTAGTATCCTATCTTGGGTACTGCTTCACGTGTCTTGTCATACTTTTATCCTTACACGAGACCACTACGAGTTTGGTTTAGTGTTGTCGTATCACGGTGCATCTATATCCCCCAACATGTTACAAGGGCGTTATTGCGAACCATACGACAATGCTTAAAACCGCGTTAAGGGGGATTAATGTAAAGCCTTATGGCTATGAAAAATATTTATTTTACTGTTTAGACATCACATGTATAGCGTATTCTATTATATATAAATATTTTGATGGATCCTTAAGTGATGGAAAATCCTGTAACATCACTTGAGTTATTGCACACACGTTATACACTAGATAAGAGATGTAAATTCCCGTAAACATCTCTGAGGCTAGTTACTCTTATTATATGTGATATTGATTTGACTCATATAAGGATACTTTAGTCCTGACTCGAGTGTTTTGTCTTTTCATTACGCTTGGGTCAGTCCGAAGTTTTTGAGCGCATTGAAGATTATTTTCTACAAAATGAAGACAAAGATTGGTATATTATTATTAGTATTATTTCCCGCATCCTGTTATTCTACTACATTATTCTATTTTTCTATTTTATATATAACTCTGATAAATAATGTTTAAAATATTAATCAAACGTATAGTATAAACAGCTTCATGAGCTGCTTATTTGATAATTATATTTTGTCACTCTGCTATGAGATTCTACATTTGTTTTCTTTTTCTTAATTAACCCCATTGATTATCTACGTTATGGATTGTTTGAGTTGGACATGTGTGGATTATTATCGATTTAAATCTTCCGAAATATGGGTCGTCACAGTTGGTAACAAAGCCTTGGTTTAGCAACAACCTTAGCTTTGGGGGGTTTAACTCATTAGAGATAGGGTAGTAATACCCTAGAATTTTTAATTTGAGTGTGTACATACATACATACATACATATATGGTTGCACCAAAATTGGTCACAAACACTGAAATTTCGATGGAAGCACACGTTTACAATTACAGATCACAGATAATAAGTATATAGAGGATTAAAAATGAAGAACACTTAGAAAATTAAGAAGAAAGTCGTAAATGACACAGAGTTTATAGTGGTTCGGCAATCCGGCCTACGTCCACTTTCAATTTGATGATTTTGTTGACGTATCCTTGCTGATTACAACGAGTTACAACTGATTACAACAGCAAAGTTCGAGTTCAACGATGAATCCGGCGGAGTCTAGATGTAGAAGAACCCAAAGTCCCTTTTATGTATGCTCTAGGATGCTATTTATAGGCGTAGGAGGCCAATATCTCGCTCAGATCTCGGGAGACCCCTTCTGGCGCGTGTGTGGGCCCACGCGATCGATCCCACTCGATCTCGATTCGATCCGTGATCGATACGAATGAATTTCGTATCGATCAAGATTTGGTCCAATTGAGTTGAAACTTGGCATGAACACTCCTTAGGATGTACGTAAGTTACAGTGAACATTTCATAGCATTTGGAGTTGTAGATTGCGAGACATGATCAATGCAATTTAAGGTTTTCAGTAGGGTGTGCTGTTCATATCAATCCCCTTCGCATCGCTCTGTTCGTATCGATGGGGACACATGTCCGTGAATTGACGTGGCACTTGTTTTTAGGATCGATCCACTCTCGATGCTGAATCGACTGAGTCCTTACCATTATTCACGCCATGTTCGTATCGACCTGATGCATTTTATGCTTTCCATCAATCCGTGGACGCTTGCTTCATATCGATGGTCTCAAGCTTCTTCATATGGATCAGAAATGGTGACAAATATTATAATGTGTTCTTCGTATCGATCAATGGCTGATGGATACAAAGTACGTGGATAGATTGATCAATACGAACTACACGAAAAGGATCGATATGAAGTGACAACCACCTATGGATGCGAACTAGTCGGCGACGATGGATACGAATAAAGGCTAACTGATGGATGCGAATAACTAAAGCTTGATTGATACGAACAAATGCTAATTGATGGATGCGAATAACCAAAGCTTGATAGATACGAACATGATGGATACGAAGCGAGGGTATCTAGACCGATACGACTATGGTGGCTACAAAGAAGGCCATCATTGATCGATACGAACATGATGGATACGAAATGAGGTTGGTCCCTTTGATTTGCATTGATCATATCTTGAGCATAAGAACTCCGATTGACTTGAAATTCAAAACATAGCCTCTCCTAACCTTGATTATCATTCCCAATCGATCCCGTCTTAATTGGAGCTAGGCAAAATTTTGATGACATCGATCATAGTCTTGTTTCCAATCGATCCCCAATCCTGATATCCATCCTTTCCAGCAAATTTGTTGATAATCCGGCCATGTACCCTATCCGAGAACCATATCCATGCCATGGTCCATGACCGCTCCGAGTCAAGGGTTTTTATATTTTCCGACCTCGTCTCTCCGGCGAAGGACATTTATATTTTCCGACCTCGGCTCTCCGGCTAAGGAGTTTTATATTCATCGGCCTCAGCTCTCTGGCCAAGGAATTTTATATTCGCCGACCTCGGCTCTCTGGCCAAGGACTTTTATATTCACCAGCCTCGTCTCTTCGACCAAGGACTTTGATATCCTCTAGCCTTGGCTCTTCGGGCAAGGACTTTGATATTGTGTTTGAGTCCATTCCATTGCTCTCCAGCGAAGGGGATTGTAATTTGCGTTTACTGCCCGGCGTCTCCGGTCGGGATCGTAATCGTGAGAACTGTATAACATATTACATTGATCCAAATCCAATCATCCAAAATAAGATTTTTTACTTCTATGGAAAATAAAATAAATGTCTGTACATCCAAAGAAGAAAACAAAGTTTCTGAAAAAAAAGAAAAAGGGGATTTCATAGGCTCGAGTAATATGGTTTATGTAACGACCCGATATTTTCAACCCTTCGCATCCACACATGTCGGACTTGAATAGCTTAAAATACAGAATTGTAATTTAAATTTGGCAAAACACAACATAAACTGTAAATAAATAGTCACAGATCACAGACACAGAGTAATAAAATGCAGCGGAAGTAAAGAAATAGTAGTTCATGAAGCTACTATACAAATGCATCAGAGTCAATCAAGATAAAACAAAGATAACAAGATACAACGGAGGTCTCAACATGATAACCAGGTATGAATCAGAATACATCACTGGAACCAAACGGGTAACTGGAATCAACTGGATAACCGAAAGTGAAATAGATAGCTATATCTTCAAGCAAAGTTTCCAACTTCGAAAGTGAGTCTCAAATGTTGTATCACTCAGTCTGACCCGAGCGTAAAGCAAAACACAAAACACTCGAGTCAGGACATACATACTTATACAATGTAAACCAACTCAAGTGAACTGTAATATAAGGTACAAGTAACTTAAAGGATGCTTAGGACCGCCCATCCTCTACGGATCCATTAAACTATTTACTATGTAGTAATATTTCGCTATTATAATAATGTCTATTAGTAAAATAAACTTACTTTTAAATAGCGTTAAGGCTTTACATTTTCCACCTTAACACATAATAATGCCAATAGTCTATACAATACCATAATACCTCCTGATCGGGAGGCTACCAGAAGATACTCCATAGGTACGACACAAATAAAAACTCGTACAATGCGCACTAAGGTAGGTGACGCGGCACAACTAGGCAATGCCAGGGTAGATATACCAAATACGCATCCAGGCTGGTGGTAAGGCGTAGCAGCTGCTATCGCCCACCTCGAACAACACCCCCAAAATCAAAAATCAAAAGTGGCCACCAAATCAATCCAAAAGTAGAGTACAACATCGAAGGAGTGTGTTCGATAAGAGGAATGACCTCATTGGCCCGAGAATCGCTCATGTTTTAGCCACCTTATGCCAACTCACGGGAGTCGGGTCCGCGTATATACCTTAGAGGAAACGCCGTCACCAT
The DNA here is from genome assembly GCA_030765085.1 of Allium cepa. Classification (NCBI taxonomy): domain Eukaryota; kingdom Viridiplantae; phylum Streptophyta; class Magnoliopsida; order Asparagales; family Amaryllidaceae; genus Allium; species Allium cepa. The sequence goes on from CM060939.1 coordinate 325,930,023, forward strand.
CCTACTTCATTCTGGAATCTCCACTGCGTACACGGTTTTTAAAGTGGTTTTCGGAGTTGGCAGAGAGTATGACAACTTCCGATCCCAGTCTCTTTAACAACCAAACGTTATTATAACCCATGGATATTTATTTCAAAATCATTTGTACTTTCACACTAAACTAGCCTATCCACTTCAAAATCATATCATTTCTTTCAAAATAGTATATACTTTCAAAAAAATATCATACTCATTTCAAAACCATATCACAATAGTATCATTTCCATTTCAAAACTAATTCAATAATATATCATTTAAATAAAACCCAAATTTTCAAATCACTGAATATTTCCTTCAATTTACTAAACTTAAATATTCCTTTAAATTATCATAGCATTTTGGAAATGTAACCTTAAGGAAACATAGCATTTTTGGAATGTAATACTTTCCACTTTTATATAATCAAAGTATTTATGTACTTACAAATTTTAACATGGTCAATTTATCATAGCCTTATAGTTAAAATAAACTTTGTTACTGTAATATCCAATTTAAAGCTGAAATTCTTATGTTAAGTTAAAAGTACCTTATTAACTTACAATATTATTACAATAAAGAAATTTTATTATTATAATCGTTTAAAATATGCCATTTACATTAATTAAAACTTACATATCAAATGTACATTATCAACTTACATTTTATTATTTCAGCAAAGAACATTTATCATTTTAATCAATTTAAAATACACCATTACATTAATTAAAATTTACGTGTCAAATGTACGTTTTAACTTACATTTATTACAATAATGAGAATTTATCATTCTAATCAATATTACACTAATTAAAACTTACATTATCAAATGTACGTTTTAAATTACGTTTCTATTACATTAAAGATGTAACGACCCGGAATATTGGGCAATAACAATTTAATAATCTGTGTTAATAATTAAATTGGTTTGGTAATTTTCTTTATAATTTTAATTTAAAATTGGCTAATTTAATCTTTTAAAGGTTGATAAATATTTAATCTGATAATAGTAATTTATATCTTTTTGACAATTTAAATTTGATAAGAATTATTCTTCAAAGCTAATTAAATTTTTTATTCTGTTTATAATATATACATTTGATATATATTGCGAATAGAAGATATTGTGTTTCAAATTAAAACAATGAATTTGCAAATTGTAATATATATGTATGTATATGTTATAATTTGAAATTGTCTTAAAATTTAATTAAATCAATTAATAATTTATAATGTATGAATATTATAGGTTTAAGCTTTGTTTTAGAATCAATGTTTCAAAAGTTAATTTAGATTTATTCATTTGCTTTCAAAATGTAAGATAATGGTTTATTTTAACATGATAGTTTTGTTTTGTTCTCTTTTAAATTGTTTAAATTTTAAAATGGTTATAAATACATGTGTAAGGAATTTGTTTATATTTAAATTAGTTTTAAAACATTTTTTTTCTTTTAAAGGTAAATTTATACTTATATATGTAAGCATTTACTTATAAGGTAACACAAATAAGTAAGTTTATGTTATCATTTAAATTAAATAAAAATTTATTAAAAACACTTATGGATAAATGTAACATATTTACACCTCTTAAAACACTTGTAAGAAATTAAGCAAGGAAATGACATTTGTTAAATTAAGAACAAGTGGCATTCATCTTTCATATATTTGAAGTTTACAACATAAAAGAAAATAATTTCTCCTTTTTCATTTTTTTTAAAAACTCTCTTTCCTCCTCTCAAATTTATGGAAATACAGTAAACTAAAAACCTGGCATTTGAAAACCCAAAAGCAAAAATTAAAGCTGCAATTCAAATCAAAACCTGTAACTTCAAGCTTTAGCTTCAACTCTACTGCAATTCAAATGAAGATCAATCTGCAACCTTCATATTAAATCTGCAAGTGAAACCTGCATATTCAAATGAAGTATCAGTTTCAACGGCAACAATTAAATATTCATGCAAAAGAATTATCAACCTGCAAATCAAATGATGTTCAACTCAGCAATTTCATCAGCAAGCAATTAAAGTTTTCTCCAGATTTTAAGATTCAAACCTGGAAATACATGCTCTGCTTTGTTCTCTGCAAGTTTGATGTGAGTAAATCCTAATTTAAAAACAAGTTTTAAGCTAATCTTTGATTTAATATTGCATGCTAATGTATTTGATTTAGATGATGCATATTTGTTTCTTTTTCCAGCATGTAAATTTAGGAAAATAAAATAAATAAAAAATACACTGAATGCCTGCATCTGAATCCTGTGATATACACGTTTTTTTTAAAAAAAATAATAATCAATAACTCGATTTTGAATACGATTTGAACTATGATTTGTTAATGAAAGTTGTTTGTGATCAAGTGATTGATCGTCTAAAAATAGTTATAGAATTTTAAAATGAATGATTTGCTCAAAAATTTCGAAATACAATGGAAAATCAAGTATGGGCAAAATTTTATAGTTTCAATTTCTAGTTTTGAACTTATAAATGAATTATAATTGGGAAGTTAGGATTTTTAAAATTGGTATCATAATTTTTAATTAGTAATTAAATCGAAATTCGAGTTTGAACATTTTGGAAACTTTTATGAACTACAGATGATTCACGCAATAATTTGAGTTGTAATTCTAGAAGAAGCTTGCATGTGAGTTAGTGATTTAGGGAAAAATATTCAAAAAAAATTCCAATGCTTAATTTGTTCGTAATCGAACAAAATAGGGTTTTAGAGTTAATTGGATTCGGTTGAACTATAATGGGTCTTGCGACATAGGTAATGTTTCGAGTGGGTTCATTTTTGGTGAAAATGAAGTTTGAGTCACGATGCTTTGATGGTGAGGACGGCAGGGTTGGTCGGCGTTGAGGAGCATGGCCGTGGGGAAGCTTTTGTGATTGGTTATTGCTGCAGATTTTCGAGTTGAAGGGACATTTTGTGATTCGTGTAGTTTGGGTTCAATCTGGGTTTTGGGTCGAGTTCGCGTGCTCACGAGTGAACGTTGGCGATGATCGTGGTTGCCACGGTGAACGGAGCTGGTGGGAGACGTACACACGTGTACGCTGTGCACTGGGAAGAAAGGCAGATTGGGGAGACGAGTTGAACCCGGAGTGACGCTCGCGATTTCCTAGTTTCGCCTCAAAGTAGTTTGGGTTTGGAAGATTAGGGGGAAACTCGGAGAGGCGCTCGTATTTTCTTCGAGTATGACTCGAAGCAGGGAAGGTGGCTCGGGATAGCTATAGTGTTTGGCTTGAGTATTAGCTGTTGTGTTTTATTAATACTATAATGTTAGATCTGTAAAATTAAATAGTGAAGTTGGAAGTTTAACTTGATGTTGAGGTGAATAAAATTTAAGCTTTGAATTATAAACAAGATTTTGAAAGAAACAATTTAAACTTGTTGTTTAAATAAGTAAATTAAGCTTTAATAAGATATGAATTTAATTTATTTTAAATCTAAATTTATTTAAATAATTTCTTTTTGAAAGTAATTTAATTACATTTTGGGTTTTAAATTTAAAAGAGTATTTTGAATTTAATTATTAAATCAAAGGTTTTAAAGTAAATTTAAAAGGTAATGTTTTAAAAAAAAAAACAAGATTTCAAATTATATTAAAAAGGTAAGTTTTATATTAGATAATTAAAATGTTTTAAATCTCAAATTGGATTTCTAAATGCCTTATTTTCAAATAAGATTATTGTTATGATTTTGAAATCCAAATAGGATTAGTTGATTAAGTTGTGAAAATTTGATTAATTTCAAATGACCTATGTATAAAGATAAATGATGTTAAATTATTTTGATATGGATTTAAGAATACTTAATAAATATGATTTATTAATGTTTTCTTAATTAATTAAGGATTTTTCAATCTAGGAAGTTAATTAATTAATTGTTTAATGAATTTTAAATAATTAGTTAATTACTTATTTAATTTTAAACAATCGCTTAATTATGGATTAATTAAGTGTAATTACTTAATGAAGTAATTAATGGTTGATAATTGAATGTAATTAAGAAGGTTAATCACTTATGGAAGTAATTAAGGGAAATTACTTATGGAGTAATTAGTTGAAGTGATTATTGGTTAATCACTTAATAATATCAATTAAAGAATTGATTTATATAATTGTTGAAGTTAATTAATTATAAAGTGATTAATTAATTAAAGAATTAAGAATTATTTAATGATGTGATTATAATTAATTAAGAGATAAATTAAGGTTTATTAATGAAAGTAATTGGAGATAATTACTTATGTAAATAATTAAGAATTAATTACTCAATTATTTAGTTAATTAATCAATATGATTAACTAATTAATAAAGGAGATTAATCTAAGATTAATTACCAAGTGTAATTAATTAAAATTGTAATTAATTAATAAATAAATTAATTAGGGATTTATTTATTAATTTAATTGTTTAATAATTACTTAATGAAGTAATTAAAGATTAATTAAATGGATTAATTAATCAAGATTAATATAATTAGTTAAGAAGTTAATTAATTAAAATAAGTAATTACAAATTATGATTAATGAGTTGATTAATTATAAGTTAATTATTTAATTGATTAAAGTAATTATTAATTAATAAGGATCACTAATTAATGTGATTTAGGATATTAATCAAGGTTGATTAATAAAAGTAATTAATTTAAGTGTGATTAATTAATTGTAATTAATTAAGAATTAATGTAATTAATTATAGTTAATTAGTTAATGAATGATCATTAATTATTGTAATTAATGATAGTAATTAAAGATTAATTACTAAATATGGATAGGATAATTACATGAATGTAATTAAAGATAATTAATCAAGGAAGATTAATTAAAGAATATCATTAGAGATGATTAATTTATTTATTTGGAATAAATAAATGAAAAGGATTTAGGTAATCCAGGTAATTAAGAGTTAATCAATTCTGTTTGATATGGATGATGGATATTAGATGATTGGTTGATATTGGATGTTGAATGATATTGGGTGATTCGTTGATATTGATGATTGGTTGATATTGGATGTTTGATATTGGTTTGATATTGGATGATTTGGATATATTTATTTTTGGGATATGCTGCTTAGGAAGATGAATGTTGTTATGAATTATCTATTGAGATAATATGATTCATCTATCTGTTTATATATCATCCTGATTATAAGTTAAACTGTTTAAAACCCTTAAGTACAACTTGGACATTAAAATGGCGTTTGGTTTCGGTGAGACCGGGATCGGATTTCCATATTTGGATATCCGAAAACCACATCGATTCCAATTAAACGTTAGGTCGTTAATCCAAGTGGAGCAAGTGAAGACTCGAGGTGTAAGGGCTATACGTCAGTATAACTCTATGGGTGATTCCGTAATGAGTTTGACGGAATAGTGCTTATAGATTCGAGATGGCGAATCAGTGTGCAAGGGCTATGGTCGTTGACTCTGAGGGTGATTCCAATAATGAGTGCAACAAGATAGTGCCTTCGGTTTCGTTCGAACCCGGAACGAACTTGTATGGATTGAATGCTTTCAGAACATCGTCAGGTGGACGATGAGCATTCTAAGATTTGATGTTCTATAAAGGTAATCGTAACCTCAAGCCTCATAAACCGGGAATGGCTAAAACAGGGGAGGTGCAGCAAGGCTTCGTGGGTAGCCCCCACTTGAGAGTGAGATTTACCCCTGTCTAGAGGTCCTTTCTATTTCGGCTTAGTGTGTGGTTGGTCGCGCCAACTACCGGGTGGTCTTGTTCGGGACTGCCCAGTAAGGGATATTTCCGGCCTTGTGTTGCAGGGGAGTGGGTACTCCTCGGTACGTTGATCTAGGCCACGTACTGTGACGGGTGGTACCCCAGTAGCCCTGCCATTGTATGGAATCCAAAATCCAATAAGTGCCTGTACGGTTTTGATTGTGCCCAACTATGTTGGAACGTGAGATGTAAGCATTCCAGCTATTTCTGTATTTTATTTTGAAAACCCTAGACACTACTATAATATCACTGGATTTCCTATCAAATGTTTGGTTAGCGTAAGGTAAAAACTTTTCCATGTTTATGTGTGGGAAGTCTTACGTGATACCTTTTCTTTTCAAAGGTTTTCTAAAGTTAAGCAATTTTAACCCGTTTACTCACACCAGACCCCTGTCTGACCCGAGTGTTTATTTTCTGTTTTATTAAACTCTTGGGTACTCATATTATGTATGTGTAGTCAAGTGGATCAGGTTAGCTTGACGAATTCTAGAGGAGTAATGGAGCAGGAGGCTTCGACGTGTAGATATATTTTGATTCTGCTGTGTATGTTGTGTCTGTTACTGTTGTATACTTGAGTTGTATAGTTAGACAGAAGTTTATAACTGTCTGTTATCTGTTGTTTAAGTTGTGTACTCTGATGTAATAGGTAGTATTTAATATTTTATGAGATATATTATATTTTATTCGTTCCGGTGTGAGTTCTCTGATGTTGTTTGTGTTCTTCTTTCTCTTTCTTTTCTTCTTCTGTCCCTTTCTTTCTTCAAGATGATGCGATTTTCTGGGAGTAGAAAGTCGGGTCGTCGCACTTGGTATCGGAGCATTAGGCTCTGAAGTGTGTCTTTCTTTAAGGAGCATTAGGTTGAGTGAATATCTAGGCTCTGTAGTGGTGTCTTTCTTGAGAGAGCGTACTTGTAATTTTTTATATAACTATATGTATGTATATATATATATATATTTATATCTACCTAATTTGTTGGGTTATCTGTACGGATTTTCCAACATAAGTTTTAGAGGTAGATAGATGGAGTAGTGGTTTGAGTGTGTAACACGAATACCACTAATGGAGAGGTTTCATATGTTTGAGGTTGGAAGTATTTGTCGAGACTGTAGACCTAATACCGTCTCGAGTAAGAAATGTAAGTTTGGATTTCGCTCGGGTAAGCGAATTTTTCTAGTGTTTGGATTTGTCGGTAGTGCAGAAATAAGTAGTGGTGTCATGGTAACTGCGTGATGAGATGCAGTATCCTTGGATAATTTCTGAAGGTGTTTTCTCTGGAGCAGTTTTAGAAGTGGTTGAGAAGCAGTCTTTTCCTGCTGTAGGGAAGATTCGTTTGTGTAGAAGTTGTCTGGATCTTCAGCAAGGAGGTTGGCTATTTTGGAATATGAGACTAAGGTCTATAAGTTATTTGCTTTGGCATGGTCTCATTTGTTTTTCCCTAAGGTAAGCGAGATATGGATGCTTGGTTTGGAGCCTGAGTTTCTTGAAGAGTTGTCTTCCATATCGGAGGTCCGTTGCGTGGTTTGTTGGTGGTTTTGGTTTTGAAGAAGCCTTTGGATTTGAAGTCTTTAGTTAGCTGTGGTAGCAGTGCAACTCGAAGTGTTCGATGTGCTGTCAAGGAGATCTTTTGGCTTCGCAGTATCATCGAGGGAGAGTTTGGAAGCAGCTGTGTTGGTTGTTTCTCCGAGGGTCCAGGAATTTGATGATTCTTCTAGTAGTAGCTCGGGCAGTTGGTAAATGCTTTCTTGAAGGGTTAACCAGGTTTGGAAAAGCTTAAGGCTGTTCTAATTGGTAAAGAGAGGACAGTTTCTTTGGAATCTGAACTAGGTAGGATCGCAAAAGTGACTTGCGATTAGTTAGGAATTTTCTTAAGCTATCTTGGGTGATCTGTTGTTTGAGGCTGAGGGTTCTCATGTGGGTAGGAGCTACTGATGTAATCAGAAGTTTGTCTGCATCTGGAATTGAGTTCCATATTGTTTTGGTTCCAAAAGTAATTTTGGTAGTTAGCCTGATAGTTGGGTGGTTCTTGGAGAAAGGAGAGTTGGTATAGCAGCTCAGTATTTTTTAGGATTGGGATTGGACTGATCTAGCTTTTGGAATAGGATTCTGTTTTAAGGATGTGTGACCGAGTCTGATGTGTCACTCAGATTTTTATGGATTTGATGAACAAAGTTTCCGAAGATATTGGATAAGTTTGTACTCATGTTCATCAGCAGTATTCTCATCTATTTCAGAATCAGAGTTGTGCAGCAGAAGCAAGGTAGCTGCTGTGCAAGGAAGGAAGCAAATTCTGTTTGCTATTGCTTGAGGAGTAGAACTTGTGTTCTGGATTTCGACGGATTTTGGAAGACTTTTCTGTTGATTAGGATCCAGAAGCTATTTTCTAGGTCTAGTTGTTTCTGGGAGTATCAGCATAGGTTGAGCCGATCGGGAGAAGTTTGGCAGCCTAGGATTTTCTGATGAGTTACAGATTTAAGATAAGGAGTTTTGGAATTCGAAGTTGGAGATTTCAGAATGGTTAAAATTCTCTGGTTAAGAGAGCTAAAAATTGGATAAGATTGGTTGGTTAGTGCTGGGGCATTTGAGGATTTCTTATCTGTGTTTTTGATAGGATAAGATTGAATTGCCAGTTTGGATAGATGGAATTCATTTTGTAACACGTGTCTCTGAGGGAGTACGTGTATGATTCATCATTGGTTGTTGAATCTATAGTTCAGTTGATGTTGGATGTTGAGCTGGATTTGAGAGTAGTCTGATGTTCTGTTCAGATTTTGGATCTAGAGATGAGTGGAGCTCTGGATTTTTGGTAGTATAGTTAGTTTGTTGGCTTTTGTAGAGCGAGTCTCCCAGTGATTTATACTTGGGGAAACTCGGGATAGTATTAGAGTTTTATTCTGATTTGTGTCAGAATAATTAGTTAAGTTTGTTTGTTTATGTGATTGCTATGGATGTTAGTTACTGATTGTTATGTATGCTCTGCTGTTTAAAATTAAAATCTGTATTGGATTATTAAATTACCTTTGATTTTAAATTTCGGGGACGAAATTCTTTTAAGGGGGGAGGATTGTAACGACCCGGAATTTTGGGCAATAACAATTTAATAATCTGTGTTAATAATTAAATTGGTTTGATAATTTTCTTTATAATTTTAATTTAAAATTGGCTAATTTAATCTTTTAAAGGTTGATAAATATTTAATATGATAATTGTAATTTATATCTTTCTGACAATTTAAATTTGATAAGAATTATTCTTCAAAGCTAATTAATTTTTTTATTCTGTTTATAATATATACAATTGATATATATTGAATAGAAGATATTGTGTTTCAAATTAAAAAAAATGAATTTGCAAATTGTAATATATATGTATGTATATGTTATAATTTGAAATTGTCTTAAAATTTAATTAAATCAATTAATAATTTATAATGTATGAATATTATAGGTTTAAGCTTTGTTTTAGAATCAATGTTTCAAAAATTAATTTAGATTTATTCATTTGCTTTCAAAATGTAAGATAATGGTTTATTTTAACATGATAGTTTTGTTTTGTTCTCTTTTAAAATGTTTAAATTTTAAAATGGTTATAAATACATGTGTAAGAATTTGTTTATATTTTAATTAGTTTTAAAACATTTTTTTCTTTTAAAGGTAAATTTATACTTATATATGTAAGCATTTATTTATAAGGCAACATAAATAAGTAAGTTTATGTTATCATTTAAATTAAATAAAAATTTATTAAAAACACTTAAGGATAAATGTAGCATATTTACACCTCTTAAAACACTTGTAAGAAATTAAGAAAGCTAAATGACATTTGTTAAATTAACAACAAGTGGCATTCATCTTTCATATATTTGAAGTTTACAACATAAAAGAAAATAGTTTCTCCTTTTTCATTTTTTTTAAAAACTCTCTTTCCTCCTCTCAAATTTATGGCAATACAGTAAACTAAAAACCTAGAATTTGAAAACCCAAAAGCAAAAATTAAAGCTGCAATTCAAATCAAAACCTGTAACTTCAAGCTTTAGCTTCAACTCTACTGCAATTCAAATGAAGATCAATCTGCAACCTTCATATTAAATCTGCAAGTGAAAACCTGCATATTCAAATGAAGTATCAATTTCAACAGCAACAAATTAAATATCTCATGCAAAAGAATTATCAACCTGCAAACCAAATGATGTTCAACTCAGCAATTTCATCAGCAAGCAATTAAAGTTTTCTACAGATTTTAAGATCCAAATCTGGAAATACATGCTCTGCTTTGTTCTCTGCAAGTTTGATGTGAGTAAATCCTAATTTAAAAACAAGTTTTAAGTTAATCTTTGATTTAATATTGCATGCTAATGTATTTGATTTAGATGATGCATATTTGTTTCTTTTTCCTGCATGTAAATTTAGGAAAATAAAATAAATAAAAAATACAGTGAATGCCTGCATCTGAATACTTTGATATACAGGTTTGTTTTTTTAAAAAAACTCAATAACTTGATTTTGAATACGATTTGAACTGTGATTTGTAAATGAAAGTTGTTTGTGATCAAGTGATTGATCATCTAAAAATAGTTATAGAATTTTGAAATGAATGATTTGCTCATATATTTCAAAATACAGTGGAAAATCAAGTATGGGCAAAATTTTATAGTTTCAATTTCTAGTTTTGAACTTATAAATGAATTATAATTGGGAAGTTAGGATTTTTAAAATTGGTATCACAATTTTTAATTTAGTAATTAAATCGAAATTCGAGTTTGAACATTTTGGAAACTTTTATGAACTGCAGATGATTCACGCAATAATTTGAGTTGTAATTCTGGAAGAAGCTTGCATGGGAGTTAGTGATTTAGGGGAAAATATTCGAAAAATTTTCCAATGCTTAATTTGTTCGTAATCAAACAAAATAGGGTTTTAGAGTTAATTGGATTCGGTTGAACTATAATGGGTTTTGCGACATAGGTAATGTTTCGAGTGGGTTCATTTTTGGTGAAAATGAAGTTTGAGTCACGACGCTTTGATGGTGAGGACGGCAGGGTTGGTCGGCGTCGAGGAGCATGGCCGTGGGAAAGCTTTTGTGATCGGTTATTGCTGCAGATTTTCGAGTTGAAGGGCCATTTTGTGATTCGTGTAGTTTAGGTTCAATCTGGGTTTTGGGTCGAGTTCGTGTGCTCACGAGTGAACGTTGGCGATGATCGTGGTTGCCTACGGTGAACGGAGCTGGTGGGAGACGTACACACATGTACGCTGTGCATTGGGAAGAAAGGCAGATTGGGGGAGACGGGTTGAACCTGGAGTGACGCTCGCGATTTCCTGATTTCGCCTCGAAGAAGTTTGGGTTTGGAAGATTAGGGAGAAACTCGGAAAGGCGCTCGTGTTTTCTTCGAGTATGACTCGAATCAGGGAAGGTGTCTCGGGTTAGCTATAGTGTTTGGCTTGAGTATTAGCTGTTGTGTTTTATTAATACTATAATGTTAGATCTGTAAAATTAAATAGTGAAGTTGGAAGTTTAACTTAATGTTGAGGCGAATAAAATTTAAGCTTTGAATTATAAACAAGATTTTGAAAGAAACAATTTAAACTTGTTGTTTAAATAAGTAAATTAAGTTTTAATAAGATATGAATTGAATTTATTTTAAATCTAAATTTATTTAAATAATTTCTTTTTGAAAGTAATTTAATTACATTTTGGGTTTTAAATTTAAAAGAGTATTTTGAATTTAATTATTAAATCAAAGGTTTTAAAGTAAATTTAAAAAGTAATGTTTTAAAAAAAACAAATTTCAAATTATATTAAAAAGGTAAGTTTTATATTAGATAATTAAAATGTTTTAAATCTCAAATTGGATTTCTAAATGCCTTATTTTGAAATAAGATTATTGTTATGATTTTGAAATCCAAATAGGATAAGTTGATTAAGTTGTGAAAATTTGATTAATTTCAAATGACCTATGTATAAAGATAAATGATGTTAAATTATTTTGATATGGATTTAAGATTACTTAATAAATATGATTTATTAATGTTTTCTTAATTAATTAAGGACTTTTAAATCTAGGAAGTTAATTAATTAATTGTTTAATTAATTTTAAATAATTAGTTAATTACTTATTTAATTTTAAACAATCACTCAATTATGGATTAATTTAGTGTAATTACTTAATAAAGTAATTAATGGTTGATAATTGAATGTAATTAAGGAGGTTAATCACTTATGGATGTAATTAAGGGAAATTACTTATGGAGTAATTTGTTGAAGTGATTATTGGCCAATCACTTAATAATATCAATTAAAGAATTGATTTATATAATTTTTGAAGTTAATTAATTATGAAGTGATTAATTAATTAAAGAATTAAGAATTATTTAATGATGTGATTATAATTAATTAAGAGATAAATTATGGTTTATTAATGAAAGTAGTTGGAGATAATTACTTATGTAAATAATTAAGAATTAATTACTTAATTATTTAGTTAATTAATCAATGTGATTAATTAATTAATAAATGAGATTAATCTAAGATTAATTACCAAGTGTAATTAATTAAAATTGTAGTTAATTAATAAATTAATTAATTAGGGATTTATTTATTAATTTAATTGTTTAATAATTACTTAATGAAGTAATTAAAGATTAATTAAATGGATTAATTAATCAAGATTAATAGAATTAATTAAGAAGTTAATTAATGAAAATAAGTAATTACAAATTGTTAATTACTAATTATGATTAATGAGTTGATTAATTATAAGTTAATTATTTAATTAATTAAAGTAATTATTAATTAATAAGGATCGCTAATTAATGTGATTTAGGATATTAATCAAGGTTGATTAATAAAAGTAATTAATTTAAGTGTGATTAATTAATTGTAATTAATTAAGAATTAATGTAATAATTATAGTTAATTAGTTAATGAATGATTATTAATCATTGTAATTAATGATAGTAATTAAAGATTAATTACTAAATATGGATAGGATAATTACTTGAATGTAATTAAAGATAATTAATCAAGGAAGATTAATTAAAGAAGATCATTAGAGATGATTAATTTATTTATTTGGAATAAATAAATGAAAAGGATTTGGGTAATCTAGGTAATTAAGAGTTAATCAATTCTGTTTGATATGGATGATGGATATTAGATGATTGATTGATATTGGATGTTGAATGATATTGGGTGATTGGTTGATATTGATGATTGGTTGATATTGGATGTTTGATATTGGTTTGATATTGGATGATTTGGATATATTTATTTTTGGGATATGCTGCTTAGGAAGATGAATGTTGTTATGAATTATCTATTGAGATAATATGATTCATCTATCTGTTTATATATCATCCTGATTATAAGTTAAACTGTTTAAAACCCTTAAGTACAACTTGAACATTAAAATGGCGTTTGGTTTCGGTGAGACCGGGATCGGATTTCCATATTTGGATATCCGAAAACCACATCGATTCCAATTAAACGTTAGGTCGTTAATCCAAGTGGAGAAAGTGAAGACTCGAGGTGTAAGGGCTATACGTCAGTATAACTCTGCGGGTGATTCCGTAATGAGTTTGACGGAATAGTGCTTATAGATTCGAGATGGCAAATCAGAGTGCAAGGGCTATGGTCGTTGACTCTGAGGGCGATTCCAATAATGAGTGCAACGAGATAGTGCCTTCGGTTTCATTCGAACCCGGAACGAACTTGTATGGATTGAATGCTTTTAGAACATCGTCAGGTGGACGATGAGCATCCTAAGATTTGATGTTCTATAAAGGTAATCGTAACCTCAAGCCTCATCGACCGGGAATAGCTAAAACGGCGGAGGTGGAGCAAGGCTTCGTGGGTAGCCCCCACTTGAGAGTGAGATTTACCCCTGTCTAGAGGTCCTTTCTATTTCGGCTTAGTGTGTGGTTGGTCGCGCCAACTACGGGGTGGTCTTTATCGGGACTGCCCAGTGAGGGATGGTTCCGGCCTTGTGTTGCAGGGGAGTGGGTACTCCTCGGTACGTTGATCTACGCCACGTACTGTGACGGGCGGTACCCCAGTAGCCCTGCCATTGTATGGAATCCAAAATCCAATAAGTTCCTGCACGGTTTTGATTGTGCCCAACTATGTTGGAACGTAAGATGTAAGCATTCCAGCTATTTCTGTATTTTATTTTGAAAACCCTAGACACTATTATAATATCACTGGATTTCCTATCAAATGTTTGGTTAGCATAAGGTAAAATCTTTTCCATGTTTATGTGTGGGAAGTCTTACGTGATACCTTTTCTTTTCAAAGGTTTTCTAAAGTTAAGCAATTTTAACCCGTTTACTACACCAGACCCCTGTCTGACCCGAGTGTTTATTTTCTGTTTTATTAAACCCTTGGGTACTCATATTATGTATGTGTAGTCAAGTGGATCAGGTTAGCTTGACGAATTCTGGAGGAGTAATGGAGCAGGAGGCTTCGACGTGTAGATATATATTGATTCTTCTCTGTATGTTGTGTCTGTTTCTGTTGTATACTTGAGTTGTATAGTTAGACAGAAGTTTATAACTGTCTATTATCTGTTGTTTAAGTTGTGTACTCTAATGTAATAGGTACTATGTAATATTTTATGAGATATATTATATTTTATTCGTTCCGCTGTGAGTTCTCTGATGTTGTTTGTGTTCTTCTTTCTCTTTCTTTTCTTCTTATATCCCTTTCTTTCTTCAAGATGATGCGATTTTCTTGGAGTAGAAAGTCGGGTCGTCGCAAAAGAGCATTTATCATTTAATCAATATTACACTAATTAAAACTTAAATTATCAAATGTATGTTTTAATTTACATTTTTATTACAGTAAAGAGCATTTATTATTTTAATCAATATTACACTAATTAAACCTTACATTATCAAATGTACGTTTTAATTTACATTTCTATTACAGTAAAGAGCATTTATCATTTAATCAATAATACATTAATTAAAACATTACATGTTTCTTTCATTAATTACATGTTTCTTTCATTAATTAGAACTTTACATGTTTCTTGCATTAAAAACTTTACATGTTTCTATCATTAATTAAACTTTACATGTTTCTTGTATTAATTAAAAAATTTACACGTTTCTTTCATTAATTAGGACTTTACACATTTCTTTCATAAATTAAAACTTTACACGTTTCTTGCATTAACTAAAAACTTTACACGTTTCTTTCATAAATTAAAACTTTTCATGTTTCTTGCATTAACTAAAAACTTTACACGTTTCTTTCATTAATTAGGACTTTACATGTTTCTTTCAATAATTAAAACTTTACAGGTTTCT
This sequence comes from Allium cepa, assembly GCA_030765085.1. Taxonomy (NCBI): domain Eukaryota; kingdom Viridiplantae; phylum Streptophyta; class Magnoliopsida; order Asparagales; family Amaryllidaceae; genus Allium; species Allium cepa. Next base: position 325,945,078 of record CM060939.1, read on the forward strand.
CTCATTAACTAAAATCTTTACACGTTTCTTTCATTAATTAGGACTTTACACATTTCTTTCATAAATTAAAACTTTACACGTTTCTTTCATAAATTAAAAATTTACATGTTTCTTGCATTAATTGAAACTTTACATGTTTCTTTCATTAATTAAAAACTTTACATGTTTCTTGCACTAATTAAAACTTTACATGTTTCTTGCATTAATTAAAAACTTTACACATTTCTTTCATAAATTAAAACCGTACATGTTTCTTGCATTAACTAAAACCTTACACTTTAAACCAATTATCAGCTTATAACATTTTAACTTATAAAAACTGATATCTCTTTATATTTCAAATCTTTAAATCAAATTTTAATTTAAAATTCCATATATTCCAAAATTTCAAAATACTTAATAAATTTTTAAGAAAATATTACTTTAAAAATATTAACCATGGGCCTGTATAATATTTTCTAACCTAGGTCAAGTGATACGGATATGTATCATTTCAATCCGTAATTTAAAAAGAAAAATCCGGGTTCTATCATTTCAAACCCGTAATCCCAAGAAAAATAAATACGACAAAAACCAATAAAAAATCACTCGAGCCTATCATTTCATCCCATAGTGATATTCCTTATCCTAAAGTCCGTTTGGGTATGTATCATTTCAACCCATTATGATAGGGAACTTGCAGTGGTGATTAACAGAAATAAAATAATAGTATACATATAATATCATAACAAATGATGTAACAAATATATAAACAGCATTTATCATCACGTAATCACAACACATGCACATATGAATGACATATCAATGTCTACAGATTCACCTATCATTTTTTCACAAAAATATAAGTACATATCTCTAGAGTGATAAAAACTCACCTTTTTAAACTAGAATCGACAAATTGATTAAAAAAAAATCCAAACCCCGCAAAGCATGAAAAAGCACGACTAAGCACAATGCGAACTTGAGTGGATGAAGAGTTAGATTCAAATCTTGTATGCAAACAAATATTACATACATAAGAATATGATTCAACATAAAATAATAGATGTTCAAATAATGGAAAAATAAATGAATCAAAGTGACATAACTTGCCTTAATTAATCAATGGCTTGGTTACAACACACATGATTTCAACCATCATCTTATATTGCTTGGTCATGATGGTTAGAGGTGTGCTAGAGGCCAGAGGCTGAGTATAAGCATGAATAACAAAGAAGAAACGAAAAGAGAAAAAGAAAGAAGAGGAAGAGAAGCCATGGATCTGGAGCTTGAATATAATTTTATTTGACGCAAATGATAATGAGAAGTTTTGGGAAGTTTTTATGCGTGATAGGCAAGAGAAATTCATGGCTAGATTAAAGGAATGAACGACTAAAGTAAGTAATAAAGAGGCTATGAAATAAAAGCAAGATTTTGAATGGTTTGGAAAATAAAATGGCAACAAATACTTGATGTATTTAATAAAAAATATTTCTTTCTTTCAAGAGATGAAATAAGAAATGGAATAAAATGAGATATGTTTGAGGAGTTTTCTACGTGAATGATAAAAGGAAATTGGCTATATAAGAAAAAAAACAGCTAAGGAGTTATGAATACTAGGGAAACGGAAAGGCATAAGTTAAGGAGGAAGAAACATATAATATATTTTATTTTTAAGTACAAATAAAAAAAAAGATGGGAAATAATTTTTTGTACATGAATTTTCAACTTGATATGCAAGGCTGCGAGTAGAGTAATTCATGGCTAGGAATGAGGAGGAAATGGCTAGAAAATAATAAAGGCCATGCAAATGAAAAAGGCAAGAGTTTAAACAATGAAACGTATGCCTCTCAAATTTCACCAAGCCATTTATTTGCATACATTTCTTTCTATAAATGAAATGTGAAGTAAACGTGTACGTGAATTATGAAGTGGAGTGGATGGCAAGAAAAGATTTAAACGACTAAAGAGGAGTAAATGATAGGAAAACAAAAAGGCTAGGAAATAAAAGGCAAGAAATAAGGAGAAAGAAACACACACACACACACACACACACACAGATATATATATAATTCTTAAATGCAATTGAAAGGAGGATATTTTGAGATTTTTGTACATGATTAATTAGAGCAATTCATGGCTATGAATGGTGAATGGCTAGGGTAAGTAATAAAGAGGGTAGGTAAATAAAAAGGCAAGCATTAAAGAAATGTAACGCATGTCTCCTTGATTTCTTCCAAGCCTTTTATGAAAAGATATACACACAGTAAAATCCCATAAATAAAGTTTAGACAAACAAAACAGAAAAATAAAATAAAATAACATAGAAAATAAAAATATAGAAATGAACATAGAAATTAGAAATTGAAATACAGAAAATAACTACATGTAAAACGCTGTAATTTATCTAAGTTAAAAAGTATAACTCAGAATTTAACGAAACGAAAAGCAGAACAGATATCATAAATAGATTCTGCTTCAAAGAAAAAGATTAAAATTTAAAAACTCCAATTTTTTTAAATATTTAAACTGAAAATTCAAATCTTGACTAAAATATAAAATTTTCAAAAATTGTTTATTTATTGCATTTGAAAAATAAATTACAAACAAATTACAAACTTACATTGGAAAAATTCTAAAAATTCACTTTTAGATGATTTAAAAATCAAAATTTCAAATAAAAATTTAATTAAAAATATTCACAAAATTATGGGTTGTTACGCTCTCCCCCACTCAAAACTTTTCGTCCCCGAAAAGGAACGAGGCATGGAAAATAGAGACAACAGATAGAATGAGATAGAATTAAGACATTATAAAAAAAGAAAATTGAAATTACACCTGGTAACAGTCGTTATAGGTAAATTCAACAAGATGGAGATGATCATCCCAAGATCCTCTGTAATCAAGGACACAAGCACGAAGAAGATTCTCGAAAAGTTTTTCAAAACAGACTGATAAAGGTATTTTGGGAGGAAGAACTACAGATCGAACTTTAGGAGAGAAGATCAATTTGAAATTCAATTCCCCGCTTAGGATTCAAGAGAATAGGAACAACCGAAGGATAAGTGATTGGAAAACAAAATAAGATGATAAATTTTAAAATCATGAAAGTTTCAACTTAAATTAATAATTGATTTCATCCATTTAATTTTTCCTAAGTTAATTAAAACTTATCTATTTATAATTTCACTATCTTATCACCCAATTAACAATTTCTAAAATCGTGAATTTGAAATCATTTTTTACACTCAAAATTTTATTCAGTAAGTTTCATTCTTCTTTATTCCAGATGGTAATTACATTCATTCCACTTAATATATGTCTAATCACATATATTAAGTATACTTACACTTATTATGACTTACTCCAATTTATTTATAAATACCTTTAACATCACGTTATATTGTATATTATTCAATTAACATTTTATTCTATTTACCTTTATTAATCCTTTTATAACTAAAATTTAAGTGCATAACATTTATTATAAACACTCAAATATTATTTATAACATCCTTTTATATTGTATATTATCCAATTACCTAGTTAACTTTTAAATAATTTAGGTAAGTTATAATGAAAATGCAATAGAATATTATACAAATATTGTTTTCCAATTCAATTATTTCAACTTAAATATTTATTCGAAATTTTTGGTTCATTTTATAATTGAAAACATTCTTTAAGGTAAATTTAAGAATTACATTTCCGATTAACTTCAAACAATTTAGAGGTAAATAAATACATATACAATATATACCAAATCAAATTTAAACCATATATCCATATATATATATATATATATATATATATATATTATAAATCAAGTAATATTTTTGAAATTCGAATCAATTAAATTTTCAAATAAAAACAGTAGCAAAGCTGCAGAATGGTCTCTTCACTTCGAAACTCGAAAATAAATGTCGACGATGTTGCAGTCATCACCAAAATTATTTTCCAGCGACAATAGAAGGGCATGATTTAAACATTAAAAATTATTTGAAAACAATCTCTATTTGGAAAACACTTTAAATGATATATCTTTTAAAACTTTTAAAACCCAAGTTTAAAACCATCGGAAATTAAATTCTCAAGTTCTTGATTTAGATTCATTTTAATTTCCGAATTAAGTTATAGCTATGTTTTATAGTTCAGTTATTTTTATAGAAGACAAAAGTCAATGGTTACAAGATATATATAAAGTCAAATATTATTTCTTAATAAACTATTCAATTAATTATCAAAATTCAGAAAATCAAACTCATACATAATATAATTATACAAAATTTATCATTTACTTAATTTTGAAATCAATATGGTGTCAGTTTGTTCTGTTCAAGTGTTTTGGAAATCCTATCTATGGCGTTGATCGGACGAATCGATCGGAAACCCAAATCAACATCAACAACTCATATAACACAATATAAGAAAACATTTTAAATATAGGTTTGCAAAGCAAGAATAGGGATTCAAATTTGATTGACTCAAATCAAGAGAATTCTGATTCGAAGATAAGTTGGAAACAAAAGATAAGATGATTAAATTGTAGAATAAGGAATGGATAAGCTTAAATAAATCGCGGGCAACCTTAACCGGGTCAACAGTGACTTCAAGAATAGATCAATGTGGAATTATGAGGTAATTCTACATTCGATCTTAAGAAATAAAATTCGGAATAACAAGAGGTACAGGCTGTTTGCACCAAAATTGGTCACCCAATATCGTGAAAGCACCCGTTTATAACACAAATCAGCAATATTCAACACAAATCTCAGATCTAAGCAATATCAAGCACAGCAATACAGAAATAACAATCACAAACGCAGGATTTATAGTGGTTCGGCGATCTTGCCTACGTCCACTCTGAAGTTTATGTCCTTATTGATTCACTTGATGATTTCAATCCGTTACAGCAGATTACAACTAGTTATAGCTTTGATACTTGATTACAATGGTGATAGAAAGATGTAGACTTGAATCCGGTAGGGTTTGGACGTTGAATGGCCAAAAGATCCCTTCTCTATAGGCTTCAGGGTGCTATTTATAGGCGTAGGAGGCTCAGATCTCGCTCAAACTTCGGGAGACTTTTTCTGGCACGTGAGTGGGCCCATGCGACCGACACCACCAAGTTTTGACTCGATCTGCGATCGATACGAAGTGATTTCGTATGCATAAAAAAATGATCCAATCTTGGCAAGAGCATTCTTTACCTTGTATGGAAGCTGCTGTGAAAATTTCGTTGCATTTGGACCAGTGGATCGTGAGATATGATCGATGCAAGATAGTGATTTCGTTTCCTGCCGACCTCGAATCCATGCCATCGTATCCATCCCCTTCGACTCGATGGAGCACATGGTACTGTAGTGACGTGGCGCGCACTCCCCGCATCGATCCTATTTTTTCTCCAAGTTGACCGCTTCACATCCATGAACTTCGCCTCATTTGTATCGAGAGATGTTGCATAGCTCGATTCGATTACAGCTGCCAACACGTATCGATGAAAGCACGCTCGTTCGTATCGATAGAAATGGGCCCCGTTCGTATCGATCAAAAGTGATGGATACGATTGATGGACACGAACTGAGGAACTTCAATGGGTTTTCAGGTTGATCGATACGACCAAGCGCATTCCTCTGATGGATACGAAAGGGCGTATCTTGATCGATTCGAACAAATGCTCATTGATGGATACGAAGTCGAGCGAACTAGCGCTTGACGATGGATACGAAGTTCATCGATGCGAATTGTGACGCGACGATGGATACGAGAGTGATCGATTCGAGGTAGGATGCACCGATGGGTACGAAACAGTGCTTGGGGATGGATATGAACGGATGGATTCGAACAGTGCACATGGATCGTTACGAAGCCGATAGGTTCGAATGGTGGTTCTCCGATGGATTCGAACGAGATGTTGCCCTGATCGATACGAAACTGATGGATACGAAGTCCATAGATACGAACACGGATACGAAACAACATGCTTTTTCTAACTTGTATCGATCATATCTCATTCATACGAACTCCGATTAACCTGAAATTTGAGGTGCTGGCTTCTATGGCTTTTTTTTGTCATGTCCTATCAATTGCAGCCCGATCTGGACTCAGACAAAATTCATCGATATCCATAGCGGAACGATGTGTAACCAATCTTTGATACGAACTGTCTTTTGTTTTTGATCGATCTTTTGGTATCATGGCTTTGCCAAAAAGCGGGATAACACTAGCATCTACACCGAGTATATATATAAATCTCCAGTGAATCAATGCTAATTGCAAAGGAGTTTCACCCCTTTACAAGTCATCTGAATGTTGACGAGACCGCCAATTCATTATAAAGATCATTCGAAGTGGAGTTATGAGATAGTCCAGAATCAAAAGTAGAAGAATAGTGAGGGACAAGAATGAATTTTGAAACCACAGGGAGCGTTCCAAAACTCAAAAGAAACCCAAGTCAAAAAGGAAGAAATTCAACTCAAATGAAAGTGATTCTGTAAATAAATTTTCCATATGTGCTACGTTTGCCTAGAGCCAAAGCTCTGATACCAAATGTAACGACCCGATATTTTCAACCATTCGCATCCACACATGTGGGACTTGAATAGATTAAAATACCAAATTGTAATTAAAATTTGGCAAAACACAGCATAAACAGTAAATAGTCACAGATCATAGACAAAGAGTAATAAAATGCAGTGGAAGTAAAGAAATAGTAGTTCATGAAGCAACTATATAAATACATCAGAGTCAAACAAGATACACAGAGATAACAAGATACAACGGAGGTCTCAATATGATAACCAGGTATGAATCAGAATAATCACTGGAACCAACCGGGTAACTGGAATCAAATGGATATCCGAAAGTGAAATAGATAGCTATATCTTCAAGCAAAGATTCCAACTTCGAAGGTGAGTCTCAAATACTGTATCACTCAGTCTGACCCGAGCGTAAAGCAAAACACAAAACACTTGAGTCAGGACATACATACTTATACAATGTAAACCAACTCAAGTGAACTGTAATATAAGGTACAAGTAACTTAAAGGATGCTTGGGGCCGCCCATCCTCTAAGGATCCATTAAACTATTTACTATGTAGTAATATTTCACTATTATAATAATGTCTATTAGTAAAATAAACTTACTTTTAAATAGCGTTAAGGCTTTACATTTTCCGCCTTAACACGTAATAATGCCAATAGTCTATAAAGTACCGTAATACCTCCTGATCGGGAGGCTACCAGAGGATACTTCATAGGTACGACACAAATAGAAACTCGTAGAAGGCGCACTAGGGTAGGTGACACGGCACAACTAGGTAATGCCAGGGTAGATATACCAATTACGCATCCGGGCTGGTGGTAACGCGTAGCAGCTGCTACCGCCCACCTCGAACAATACCCCCAAAATCAAAAATCAAAAGTGGTCACCGAACCAATCCAAAAGTCAGAGTATAATATCGAAGGAGTGCGTCTGATCAAAGGAATGGCCTCATTGGCCCGAGAATCGCTCCTGTTTTAGCCACCTTATGCCAACTCACGAGAGTCGGGTCCACGTATATACCTCATATGGAAACGCCGTCACCATCCTACTTCATTCTGGAATGTCCACCGTGTACATGGTTGTTAATGTAGTTTTCGGAGTTGGTAGAGAGTATGACAACTTCCAATCTCGATCTCTTTAACAACCAAACATTATTATAACCCATGGATATTTATTTCAAAATCATTTATACTTTCAAACCAAACTTGCCTATCCATTTCAAAATCATATCATTTCTTTCAAAATAGTATATACTTCCAAAAAAATATCATACTAATTTCAAAACCATATCACAATAGTATCATTTCCATTTCAAAACTAATTCAATAATATATCATTTAAATAAAACCAAAATTTCCAAATCACTGAATATTTCCTTCAATTTACTAAACTTAAATATTCCTTTAAAATATCATAGCATTTTGGAAATGTAACCTTAAGGAAACATAGCATTTTTGGAATGTAATACTTTCCACTTTTATATAATCAAAGTATTTATACACTTACAAATTTTAGCATGGTCAATTCATCATAGCCTTATAGTTAAATAAAATTTGTTACTGTAATATCCAATTTAAAGCTGAAATTTTTATGTTAAGTTAAAAGTACTCTATTAACTTACATTATTATTACAATAAAGAAACTTTATTATTATAATCATTTAAAATATGCCATATACATTAATTAAAACTTACATAACAAATGTACATTATCAACTTACATTTTATTATTTCAGCAAAGAACATTTATCATTTTAATCAATTTAAAATACACCATTACACTAATTAAAATTTACATGTCAAATGTACGTTTTAACTTACATTTATTACAATAAAGAGCATTTATCATTCTAATCAATATTACACTAATTAAAACTTACATTATCAAATGTACGTTTTAATTTACATTTTTATTACAGTAAAGAGCATTTGTTATTTTAATCAATATTACACTAATTAAACCTTACATTATCAAATGTACGTTTTAATTTTCATTTCTATTGCAGTAAAGAGCATTTATCGTTTAATCAATAATACATTAATTAAAACTTTACATGTTTCTTTCATTAATTCAAACTTTACATGTTTCTTTCATTAATTAGAACTTTACATGTTTCTTGCATTAATTAAAAACTTTACATGTTTCTATCATTAATTAAACTTTACATGTTTCTTGTATCAATTAAAAAATTTACACGTTTCTTTCATTAATTAGGACTTTACACATTTCTTTCATAAATTAAAACTTTACACGTTTCTTGCATTAACTAAAAACTTTACACGTTTCTTTCATAAATTAAAACTTTTCATGTTTCTTGCATTAACTAAAAACTTTACACGTTTCTTTCATTAATTAGGACTTTACATGTTTCTTTCAATAATTAAAACTTTACAGGTTTCTCTCATTAACTAAAGTCTTTGCATGTTTCTTTCATTAATTAGGACTTTACACATTTCTTTCATAAATTAAAACTTTACACGTTTTTTTCATAAATTAAAAATTTACATGTTTCTGGCATTAATTGAAACTTTACATGTTTCTTTCATTAATTAAAAACTTTACATGTTTCTTGCACTAATTAAAACTTTACATGTTTCTTGCATCAATTAAAAACTTTACACATTTCTTTCATAAATTAAAACCGTACATGTTTCTTGCATTAACTAAAACCTTACACTTTAAACCAATTATCAGCTTATAACATTTTAACTTATAAAAACTAATATCTCTTTATATTTCAAATCTTTAAATCAAATTTTAAGTTGAAATTCCATATATTCCAAAATTTCAAAATACTTAATAAATTTTTAGGAAAATATTACTTTAAAAATATTAACCATGGGCCTGTATAATATTTTCTAACCTAGGCCAAGTGATACGGATATGTATCATTTCAATCCGTAATTTAAAACGAAAAATCCGGGTTTTATCATTTCAAACCCGCAATCCCAAGAAAAATAAATACGACAAAAATGAATAAAAAATCTCCCGAGCCTATCATTTCAGCCCATAGTGATATTCCTTATCCTAAAGTCTGTTCGGGTATGTATCATTTCAACCCATAGTGATAGGGAACTTGCAGTGGTGATTAACAGAAATAAAATAATAGTATACATATAATATCATAACAAATGATGTAACAAATATATAAACGGCATTTATCATCATGTTATCACAACACAGGCATATATGAATGACATATCAATGTCTACAGATTCACTTGTCATTTTTTCACAAAAATATAAGTTCATATGTCTAGAGTGATAAAAACTCACCTTTTTAAACTAGAATCGACAAATTGAGAAAAAAATCCGAAGCCCGCAAAGCACGACAAAGCAAATGCGAACTTGAGTGGATGAAGAGTCAGATCCAAATCTTGTATGCAAACAAATATACATAAGAATATGATTCAACACAAAACAATAGATGTAAAACAACGGAAAAATAAATGAATCAAAGTGACATAACTTGCCTTAATCAATCAATCGGTTGGTTACACCACATATGCTTTCAACCATCATCTTGTATCGTTTGGTCATGATGGTTAGAGGTGTGCTAGAGGCCAAAGGCTGAGTATAAGCATGAATAACAAAGAAGAAACAAAAAGAGAAAAAGAAAGAAGAGGAAGAGAAGACATGGATCTGGAGCTTGAATATAATTTTCTTTCACGCAAATGATAATGAGAAGTTTTGGAAAGTTTTTATGCGTGATAGGCAAGATAAATTCATGGCTAGATTAAAGGAATGAACGGCTAAGGTAAGTAATAAAGTGGCCATGCAACAAAGGGCAAGATTTTGAATGGTTTGGAAAATAAAATGGCAACAAATACTTGATGTATTTAATAAAAAATATTTCCTTCTTTCAAGAGATGAAATGAGAAATGGAATAAAATGAGATATGTTTGAGGAGTTTTCTACGTGAATGATAAAAGGAAATACACGGCTATATAAGAAAAAAATAAGCTATGGAGTTATGAATACTAGGGAAACGGAAAGGCATAAGTTAAGGAGGAAGAAACATATAATATATTTTATTTTTAAATACAAAAAAAATGAGAGATGGGAAATAATTTTTTTGTACATGAATTTTCAACTTGATATGCAAGGCTGCGAGTAGAGTAATTCATGGCTAGGAATGAGGAGGAAATGGCTAGAAAATAATAAAGGCTATGCAAATGAAAAAGGCAAGAGTTTAAACAATGAAACGTATGCCTCTCAAATTTCACCAAGCCATTTATTTGCATACATTTCTTTCTATAAATGAAATGTGAAGTAAACGTGTACGTGAATTATGAAGTGGAGTGGATGGCAAGAAAAGATTTGAACGGCTAAAGAGGAGTAAATGATAGGAAAACAAAAAGGCTATGAAATAAAAGGCAAGAAATAAGGAGAAATAAACACACACACACACACATATATTATTCTTAAATGCAACTGAAAAGAGAATATTTTGAGATGTTTGTACGTGATTAGTAAGAGCAATTCACGGCTATGAATGATGAATGGCTAGGGTAAGTAATAAAGAGGTTAGGTAATAAAAAGGCAAGCATTAAAGAAACGTAACGCAAGTCTCCTTGATTTCTTCCAAGCCTTTTATGAAAAGATATACACACAAGTAAAATCCAATGAATAAAGTTTAGACAAACAAAATAGAAAAATAAAATAAAATAACATAGAAAATAAAAATATAGAAATGAACATAGAAAAATAGAAATTGAAATACAGAAAATAACTGCGTGTAAAACGCTGTAATTTATCTAATTTAAAAAGTACAACTCAGAATCTAACGAAACGAAAAGCAGAATAGATATCATAAATAAATTCTGCTTCAAAGAAAAAGATTAAAATTTAAAAATTCCAATTTTTTTTTAAAATTTAAACTGAAAATTCAAATTTTGACCAAAATATAAAATTTTCAAAAATTGTTTATTTATTGCATTTGAAAAATAAATTACAAACAAATTCCAAACTTACATTGGAAAAATTCTAAAAATTCACTTTTAAATGATTTAAAAATCAAAATTTCAAATAAAAATTAATTAAAAATATTCACAAAATTGTGTGTTGTTACACTCAACTCCTTGGAGCATGCCTACGGACCGTCCTCGATCCTATACATGTGTAAGTGACTTAGTCATATTACTTCGAGCTCTATTACTTATTCAAAGCCATAAATTTATTTTGGTTGATAATAAGCCATCGTTGCCTATATCCATCGCCATCTTCGTTCGAGGTGGGCGGTGGCCGCTCTTGTTCCACTGCCAGAGCTCGGCCCCTTATATATTGTTGTAGATGACCATTCCTTATATGCTTCTCAATGATGTACCACAAATTCCTGTAATTGTTTGTGTTGTGACCATCCATCTCATGGAATAGGCAGTGTCTTCTCAAAGCCTGTTCGTAATCAGAAGGTTGCCTTCTTGCTGGCCTTCGATATTGGAGGCATCACCAAGTATCCAAGTAAATCCTTTTCAGAATCTCGGTTAAATCTATGTAAGAAGAAAACTTTGACTCCCTTCGTGGGATTTTTGAAGCGCTATCGTCGTCATTCATCATCCTTTTGCCTTTATTTTCATTGTTTGGATTTTCTTAAGGTGGATCTCCATCCCTTACCACATAAGCTTCAACCTCTCTCCCTTCTCTCTCAGCCTGTCCATCTTCTTGTCCCAGAAATCTTTCTGCCTCATGATAGAACTCCCCGAGATCCCTTGGCGGGTCTCGTTCCAACGATATCTTGAAGTCTGAATTGTTTGCAATCCCCGAGACTTATACCATTAAAACCATCGATGGATCAGGTCGATCCATCGAAGCCAGTGCTGCATTGAACCTGGTCAAGAAATCTTTGAACGACTCCCATTTCCATTGTTTCATAGATGTCAAAGTCATCATGTTCTTGGGTCTGACTATGTGGACCCAAAACTGTGTCATAAACCTTTTAATCAACTCCGTCCATCTACAATAGAGCCATTCTCCAGCTGTCTGAACCATAACGCTACAATATCTGTTAGATATAAAGGGAAGCATTGTGCCATGACCTCTTCGGCTGCTCCTAACCCTTCCATATCCCTCATGTATCTTGTTAAAGGAACATCAGGATCTATCCTTCTATTGTACATCTCTAATGTTGGTAGCTTGAATTCTTGTCGATTTCTTGCTTGCCGGATCGTAGGAGCGACGAGACTCCTATTAACATCTTTCAGATCTCTATTCACTAGTCTGCTTCTCATGGCTTGTCTAACTATTTTCGCCTATCTGTCACTGTCGTCAAGTTGTAGCCCTTGTCCGTTGACTCTGATCTGCCCCCCGATTTCATGAGGGAATCCTGAAATCTTCTCTCTTAGACGAGGGTCCATTCCTTCACCAATGCCATGTTGAACAGCTCCGCCTGGTATTTTGCCCGAGGTTGGATCAATCATATTCCAGGTGAGTGCCCCCAAGTTCTGGTGTTGCTCCTGATGGTCTTGCTCTATTCTGAACTCTACTTGCTCCATGCTCCTGATCTCTATCTCCAGCATCTCCTGTAGTGGCGTTAACTTGATTATGCACTCCAGCTCGTCTAGCCTGGTGGAGTAGGTCCTACATCATCTCTTCTTGTCTTTTCTGCATTCCCTTCTGCATAGCTTCCGTCATCATCTCCATCTCGTCTCGGGTGATGAAGACTGAGGTCTGATTTGCTCCAGAGGAAGCCTCTTGACTCCCTTCATGCTGACTTCTTTCTACTCTTTGCCCTCTACTTGATTTCCTTGTCGTAGCTTTTCATATCTGAATCCTGAAGCCTTCAAATTCAAATTCCAAGCGGTAGAATCCCTTAGTTAGCTTCTCTCGATGAAAGCACCAAAATGTTTGTGCCAAAGTTGGTCACAAGACCCAATTGTCGATGAAATCACCCGTTTACAAATATAGATCGTAGATAATAAGTATGTAGAGAATTAAAAATGAAGAACACTCATAAAATTAAGAAGAAAGCAGTAAAGGACGTAGATTTTATAGTGGATCAAAAATCCGGCCTACGTCCACATTGAATTTGATGATTTCATTAACGTATCCTTGTTGATTACAATGAGATACAACTAATTACAATAGAAAAAATTTAGTTCAACGATGAATTCGGCGGAGTCTGGACGTAGAAGAACCCAAAGTACCTTTTCTGTAGGCTCTAGGATGCTATTTATAGGTGTAGGAGGCCAATATCTCGCTCAGATCTCGAGAGATCTCTTATGCCACGTATGTGGGCCCACGCGATCGATCCCACTCGGTCTCGACTCGATCCATGATCGATACAAACAAATTACGCATCGATCAAGATTTCGTCCAATCGAGTCAAAACATGGCATGAACACTCCTCATATTGTATGTAAGCTCCAGTGAAAATTTGATAGCATTTAGACTTGTAGATTGTGAGATATGATCGATGCAATTCAAGGTTTTCGGTAGTCTGTGCCGTCTGTATCGATCTCCTTCGCATCGCTCTGTCTATATCGATCGGGGCATGTGTCCATGAGTTAACATGGAACTAGTTTTTAGGATTGATCCACTCTCAATGCCGAATCGACCGAGTCCTTCCCATTATTAACGCCTTGTTCGTATCGACCTGATGTGTTTTATGCTTTCCATTGATCCATGGACGCTTGCTTCGTATCAATGGTCTCTAACTTCTTCGTATCGATCAGAAAAGGTGACTCATATTATAATGTTTTCTTCGTATCGATCAAATGTCGATCGATACGAAGTACGTGAATAGATTGATCGATATGAAGTGTACGAAAAGGATCAATACGAAGTGACAACCACCTATGGGAGCGAACTAGTCGGCGGCGATGGATACGAACAAAGGCAAACTGATGGATGCAAATAACTAGAGCTTGATAGATACGAACATGATGGATACAAAGCGAGGTTATCCGAACCGACACGACCATAATGGATATGAAGAAGGCCATCATTGATCGACATGAATATGATGGGTACAAAATGAAGTTCGTCCCTTTGACTTTCATCAATCATATTTTGAGCATACGAACTCCGATTGACTTGAAATTTGAAATGTAGCCTCTCCTAACCTTGATTATCATTCCCAATCGATCGCGTCTTGATTGGAGCTCGGCCAAATTTTGACGACGTCGAACATAGCCATGCTTCCAATCGATCTCCAATGCTGATATCCATCCTTTCCAGCCAATTTGTGGATAATCCAGCCTTGACCAAAAGGTAGGATAACAATATATGTATGTATGTATGTATGTATGTATGTATGTATGTATGTATAAGAGTGCATACTTGTTAGTGTTATGAAATATTTTATATTGTGTTTACTTTTATGTTGATTTGTTTATGAATTGTAGTCGGTGCTGGGACTCAAAGTTATCAATAGAGGTTTTTAAACACTTAAACGAGGCAAGTCAACATAATATTGTTTTAGAATTAGGTAAATAAAATAACTTTACCTAAATTATACTTTATGTATAAAACGACAACTTTCATAAACTTGTATGATTATTAATGAATATTATCTGTTAGTAGATGTAATATTTAGTTATCATCTATAATTATTTGAATTAAACTAAAACTAATACTTTGTGAAGTCTATTTCATGAAGCATTCAGTAATCAAATTGAAAAGAGATCTAACTATAATATAGCAATAAAAAAGGTTTAAATTAATCAAATATTTTTATAATAAGCTAATGAAATTTTATAAGTATATTTACAATGTAGCTTATAAATAGAGAGGATTTAAAAGCTGAGAATTTAAGAATTTAAATCCCGTTGCTTTCAAAATTGTTTTCAAAGCCTTCAAAATTAATAATAATATTATTTGAAAGTGTTTTAACTAGAAATATATTTTAAAAAGAATTTTGAAAGAAATAAAAGCATTGAACTCGCTTTAATCATTAGGAAATAATTCTAGGTATGACTACAACATCGTTAGTATTCATTTTTGAATTTTGGAGTGAGAATTGCTATCAAAAGATATTTATTTATACTTAAAGTAAGTTTTGATTATGAAAAAAAAATATTCCAAGTATGATTTGATAAACAGATGAAAATAGTTTTTGAACTTATAAATTGAAAATAGTATAGATAACGAAATAATTTTATAACTTATGAATTTAAACAGGGAAGTAAGACCGAAATTTTAAAAATGGTTGAACATTTTGGTTAAGCAAACAAAAGAAATTTTGAACTTGAGATATGAAATAAAAGAATTAACCTAAAAAATGTTAAATAAATTAAGTTAGTGAAATGAGGTAAATAAAATGAAGTTTAACTCAAGAAAGCTTAAATAAAGGTGAATTTTATTTGAAATGTATTAGATAAAATAATGAAATGAAATTTTAAGTGAATAAGTTTGTAAAACTTATAGATTTAAGAAATATTAAGCTAAAAACAAGATTTAAATTTGTTGAATGTGAATGATAAGAAAAGAATTTTTTTTGCTTAAATAAAGTTAAATAAACTAAGAAATGGATTAAATGAAATAAAGTTTAACTTAATAAATATTAAATGAATTGAATTGGATTTTAATGGAACTAGATGAATTAGTAAATTGAATTAATTCCACTTAAGCTATAAAATGAATTAATAGAATGAATGCGAACTTGAATTATAAAATTAAATGCAATTTTAGGTGTGAAAGAAATTGAATGAGAACAAATGGGTGTAAGTAAAATTTATGTGAGTAATTGAATTTGGTTTAAATTGGATGTAAATGAATTGAAACAAATGAAATGAGTTTTAATAAATTGAATTATAACTAACTGAATATGAAATAAGTTAATAGAATGAATTATAAGGTGGAAGTTAACGTAAGAAAAGTTGAATGAAATTGATTGTCAAAAAAATAAAAAAATTAATACGAATTCGAGTCATAAAATAAATTTACTTAAGTAAAGTTACTGATATGAATTAATATGATGAACTAATGAAGTGAATCAATAAATTAATATGAACTTAAGTTATGAAGTAATAATAAACATCAGTTGTGTTTTATAAAATATTTATAATAAACTTAAATGGTTTTATGAAATGGTTTTATAAAATGATCCATAAATGAATTGGAATGAAATGTGTTAAATAAAAAGTGAAATAACTGAAATTTGAATAAACTGAATGTAAATGAAATAGACGCGAATAAGTTGGAAGTAAACTAATTAAATGTTAATAAAAAAATTGGATGTTAATACGAAATGAAAGTTTATAAATAAACTATTGACATTGAATAATGTAAATTCATATAGTTATGAATTAATTGGATAAATATTAATTATTGGATGGTTTCTTTTATTGTAATTCATTGTTTTAACTATTTTTGATTGCATATGATCGTTGTATGGGGTGTATTGGTGCTTGTACTTATGATTAGATTCAAAATTCATGTCATATAATTCTATTAAACTTATACATGTTCCTATTTCCTTTTATATGCAACTAATATTTTAAATTGAGTTTAGATAGATGTATTTGAAGGCGTTTGGATGTATACGAAGATTTGGTTTGCTTTTGCTTGCTTAATTTGAGCGAACTCGCTCGTATTAATAATAATAAGGTACATATCCAGATTACATACCTATGTTTATATTTTTCCCCACGGAATGCCTAATCATTGAGATAAGATTTATATTCGGTATATATCTGTGTTATATATTGTATTTTATTCCGATCAAGCCGTGCAAAGAAGACGCTGCTGAAATTTTTCGTAAATCCGAGTGTTAGAAAAAAAATTGAGATTTAAAATTTTATAACTGGTTTTTATAACTAAATTGTATGTTCCTAAGCCGGTCGGAGTGGCGTAGCGAAAAAGTAGTAAAGGTTTTCTAATAAGATCTTATGTTTATAAATTGATTATTTTCAATAAAATATATCAAATGTTAGATTTCTTACTTAATCCCTTTTCGAGGATGAAAAGTTTTGAGTGAGGGATATTAGAAATGCGGATTACAGATCTTAAGGCTAGAATAACACTAGAGGGTGGGTGAATAGTGTTTTATGAAGTTACTAAATCTTTTGGAACTTATGTAATTTAATCACCGACAAATGCAATACACAGACACAGATACAATCGCAGAATCAGAAACAGATGCAAATAATAAATAAAAGAAGTAAAGGAAAGAACACACCAGAATTTTATACTGGTTTGTGAGTTACCCTACATAGAGTCCCGCACAATTGTGCAAATTTCGTTTCAAAATAATCTCCCAGATTACATCCTCGATTACAAGTCCGTGAAGTACGTCCTCCTGTATTCGAGTTCGGGGTAAACTCCCTTGATTACCAGGCCACAAGATCACCTAATCGATTTCTAGGGCAACAATCACACCCAATTGATTTCTAGACTCAACCGCACTTTTTACACAACAGTTTGATTTACAAATAATCCCATAACTCTGAATAGCACTGAGATCTTATGGAGGGAGTGGGAAAGAATCAAACAAGAGATCATCAAGTTTGATTCACTTGGTATTTCAGCTGAGTATAGTTTGGGATTCTTTAGAATAAATGTGGAATATGAAGAGGAGAGAAAGTGAATGAAAATCTGATAAAAATTCGTTTAGAACTTACTAGTATTTGTAAAGATCAACAACCATATCTATTCATGAAAGGATATGACGAATAGACACTTCTTTTGAAAATTTGAAATTTGAAAATTAACGGGCACCATGTCGACATGGTGGGGTAGGAGTATGTTGACATGCTCTAGGCAAAAATGGTGATTTTTGGTTCTATAATTTTTCAAAACAATTTCTAAATTTTATAAATATACTTGAATATAGTTTAAACATATAAAAGTGTTTAGAAAGTAATTTTTAATATATAATCTTAATCTATAAAGTGATTTAAAATCCGAGTATATAAATATTTAAAAGCTCAATATTAAAACAAGAGATAGTTTAAAATAAAAGACAATTCTGAAATCAAAATATTAAAAATGATAACGATAATTTTGAGGCTAAAGTATTTCAAACAGGAGAGATGTCTTTTTTTGAAAAGAAGGTTTTGAAAAACATTTTAAAATAAGAGATATATCTTTTAAAAGCATTTTCATAAAATTTGTGCATATCAAAATAGGACCACTAAATGTTCCACTAGATATTGTCGTTGGTTCCATCCCACTAGGGTACCATCCCTTTAACAGGCTCGAAGGGGATTCCATTCCACTAATAAATTTTGAATAAAGATCTAATGCTTTCAAGAAGTTTTAACATAATTCTAGACTCAATACTTATCTTGTACTTTGAAATTTTGAACTCTTGATATATTGATACTCATGAGTCTTCAATCTTGATATCTTCGATTTTTGAATTCATCGGTCCTGTATCTCCATATGGTACAGTCTTCAATCTTGGTACATGCATGTTTATATCCTGCATATACATATATATCTAAACTATAATGTTAGTATCTATATTTTATAATAAGTCCTAAGGTTGTTGTCATCAAAATATCCTTCTCAAGGACTAACAAGGGAGAGTGTAACGACACAAATTTTTAACTTTTTTTAAATTATTAAATTTAATATAACTATTGAAGAAAGATGGTTAGAAATAGAAATTTAATGATTTATTTATGTAATTTATTCAATATGTACTTGAATAAAATTTTAAATAACCAATTTCGAAGATTTTGGCAATAATAAGTATTGAAATGAATTTTACGTATTGACTGTGTTTATAATCAATAGCAAGAATTGAATAATTAATGTTGAATTATTGTAAAATGGTAGTAGTTGTTTTGTTATTTGAATTTTTTATTAAAAGTAAAATTTTATAAGTTAATAACTTATATTTAAAATATGGTGATTTATTGAATAACTAAAATTGTTAAATTTAATTACAATTAATTAAATAATTGAATCTTGAATTTAATATGGATGAAAATGATGGCGGAAGTTGAATTAAATTTTATTTAAACGAGAATGAAGATTGTTAAATTTTAAATTGAATTTAAAGCGATTAAATTGTTTTTTGGAAATTCTTCATTTTAATTAACGAGTAAAAATAGTCTTTTTGGGCACTGTCTCAGATTTCAATGAAAGTAGTTTCATCGGATCAATTATAGTGAATTATTATAGGGATTCAAGTTTCGTAACGATCGAACTTATCATTTGGCCGTGCAATCTTGAAATGTATAGAAATCAATTTAAGGAATGTAATTGAAATAATTTGATTTGTAATGCTATCTTCTGAATAAGATGGAATTGGCCCCCGAAACTAGTTTGATTATGTTCAGAATGTGGTATAACATATAGAACGCCAGGTTTTACGCTTCATTTCGAGTTCGAGAATTTCGGATATTTAAAGGTTAGATATTTTCTAATTATAATAATATATATTTACTTACTCTCTTCCAACATTTCGTACATCCATATAGGATATTGTCTGCCCTCGTACATCCTCTTCTCCCTCATTTCAAATTTTTGTAGATCAACGAGAAAAAAGAGGGAAAAAACGAACAAGCAATGGTCGCGGCATCGATGTGCCGCGCGCGTGGAGGGGAACTGGAGCACGCACGGCACGGCGAGGCTAGGCAAGCGGCGACAATTGGGGTTTTGGGTTTGGGTTTCTGCAATCGACCATGTGTGCGCTCGCTGGTGGAGGAGGGCAGTGGTGTGGGTTGCTTGCAGTCGGTGATGGCAGAGGGGAAGGCTTTCGATCGTTGATTAAAAAAAAAAAAGTAGCAGCATGCGTAGGGTCGAGCCTGAGAAGAAGGAGATGCGGGAACGATGTGCGTGGGCTTGAGGAATGTTAATGTATGGGTTTGTTTTATTTTTTTAAGTAAATTATTTTTGTTACTTAAATTCTATTATATTAAACGCTGATTATAGTACAACTTTTCCATGTGAGGTCCGATTCGAGTGAAACAAGTTGCACTGGATTTGTTTGACGAAGACTACAATATAGAATCAAATTTGAGTTTATTTAAAGCTGAAATTTTTTCTAGTTTCAAATAATGGTTAGTGTTTTAAATGCTCTATGAATGACTAAATTATTTTTATGTTAGTTAAATTGAATACATGAAGTGACGTAATTTTATTGATTGTTGTTTGAAAATTTAACTAACATGGAAATCGACATAGAAATTTATATGTTGGAAATTGAATTAACAGTTAAATTAAAATTGGAAATAAACTGGTAGTTAAATTCCCGATTATTGATAACGGATTAACTATTATGAACTGTTGGCTATTTTGATTGTTGATTGTTGTTGATCAAAAAAATAGTCCAACATCTGGTTTGAATTTGAAAGCACCAACCCTGTTTTGATAGAGCAATATTACAGATTATAGATATATAAAAGGAACAATAAAAGGATATAGACAGGGAATTTTTATAGTGGTTCGGTTGCTAATAAAACCTACATCCACTTTATATCTTTATCATAGACTGACTACTGTTATAAGAAGTGTTTGATTACAAGGTTTTAATTACCTTTAGCTAGATTGAATCCTCAGAGTTGGAATCCACTGGAGAATCAAAGTGAATTCCTTTGGAGATTGTTGTAAGGGAGATAGAGAGTGAAGAATAATTCCAACAGAGCTTCAGTAACCAGTCCGAAGAAGATCCTCTTTATGTTGCAGGTAGGTTGGTATTTATATGGGTCGAAGATTTTCTGGCCAGATCACGTCTTCATCAGCTCCTAGGTAGGTAGAAAACGACCCATGGATAATTAGGCATGAAAAATGAGGAAAAACAATTGGTCGTTGGTGACCTATAACCTATGGATCGCTGGCGATCCAAAGACTTGACTCATTTTGTGAGCCAATGTCTTGATCTCTTCTCGTAGTATTCTTTGGCTAGTTTGTTTGAAGGTTTGTGGAGAGATATGGGTTACCGATGATCCAAGAACTTAGGATTTTTTTAGAGTTTGGAATTGGAGATGTTTCTATAGTATATTATTGTAGTTGTTTCATTTCGATGGCAATTCACCAGCTGTTTGCGCTTAACTGCTGATTGGTCTAAAAGGATTCTAATCTCTTGGTCTTGTTAATCCTAATCATTGCCCTAGTTATATAGCTTGTCCCTTGTTAATCCCTTGTCTTAGCCTTTCTGGTTAAGTTCTGAACCATCTTGTTTACACGAGGTTGTCATGTTTCTTATCGGTTCCTACTGGATTAAAAAACCAGATAACATTTGCCCCCATAGTACGTCTTCGTTGTGAACAAGGCATGCTCTGCAAGTTATCGTTCTCTCAATATCCATCCGTTGACTTCCAAGTGATTGAATTAGAACTTTATGAATATGTTAACCCAATGTTGTTGGTCGTCTTTCTTTGGTTTTGACTGCTACTGCCTGCCACAACATATCACATTTCTGCCCAATTGCCAACATGCCTTAGAATGACGCCTAGTTGTAAGAGATCGAGTTCGAGAAGAATAGGTGAAGTTGCCTTTCCTCTTTCTCTCTTATTTTCTCCTTTCTTTTCTTTTGGTGGGTCGCTAGTGATTCATGTAGGATGGGTCGCTAGCGACCTAACTGCATAGGAAAATTTTAACATTAGAAAGTTAGGTCGGGGCGCAGGCGACCCATGATGGGTTAGGTCGTCGGCGACCCTATTACTTAGCAAAAATTAAGCTCATTTGCTTTTCTCCCTGCCTACTTATACTCGAACCGACTCATTATCTCTTCACTTGACCCAAACAAACCTTGCTTCTTCATGCGATCTAACTGCCGGCGATTTGATTCCATATGACCAAAGCATTTGCTCGACCCGATTCATCACTTTAGTCGAATCTATCTGCTATTGATTCCTTCTAGATTTCCTATTTTGTGGAACCCTAGTCATCATAACATCTCATTTGAATCCAAACGCTAGCCCGCTGTTGAACCATAGCTGACCTATCATCAGTTCGCCATCGATCCATTCCATAGTTCGCTGAGATTCATTTTTGACTCTTCACATGCCTTTGAATCCATTTCCAGGTGGGTTTACTCAGCTGATTCACTAATTACTGCCTTCGTGTAATGATTTTATCACTATTGTCCATTTGCAACATTGATTAGGAGAAGTTCGAGTCGATTATGGTTTGATGGGTCGAGGGAGCCAATCGAGTTTTGAGTTTCTTCCTTAAATGACCTTCGGCCTGTGATCCAATACTTGACGCATTTTTCTATCTTCACCCGTTAGACCAGAATCGACTTGTGCCCATTTCATAGATGTTACTGCATGACACATCACCGGTCTATCCCAATTCTTCCAGGGAACTTGGGCTTATACTTCTTGTTTATTTAGCACTCGGTGTTCCTATGTGAGAAGAGCTTTCCGCCTCACTTTGGACAATGGATCCGTTATCAATCAAGGATCGATAACAGGTAATTGTAAGGGAAGTAGAAAAAAATGCAAAATGAACTGGCACTAGATGTCCTTTTCTTCTTCCATTGTGAGTGAACTCTCTACATGGGATAGAACATTTGCAGTGCATCGAGCATCGAGTTTGTCCCATATAGATAGCACATTACACTTGCCTTAGTTCGCACTTAAAATCCAACGTGTCGATTACCAATTAGTTTTTCTTTGGAATTCAAGTGTGATAGGGGAACTTATGAAATTAAGGTAGATTTACCTAACTGTTTTTGGACGTGAGTTATGTTATATAGAATGAAGCAGCCATCCACATGGTCATAAGTCAAGCAGGCGAAGCCCGACGCTCTCAGAAGTCGAGTCATCATCCTCTTAACAAGTATAATATGGCCAGTGAGTCCCAACTGGGCCAATCATGGATCGTACTCCCCCCCAACTTCAGAGTTCTACTTAATCTACGTGAAAGAGTTTCATTGGTGGTTTCCGCCAAGGTTCTTCATAATCTCTGTACGTAGCATGGAATTCCCGAAGAGGGCGTGCGTCTACCGACGAAAGATTAGTTCGCTTATATGCCCCTTGGGGTACACCGCTTGCCATCGACATATGTGTCTGAATGGTGCCATGCCTCCCTTCAATGATTTTCTATGTGAGACTCTCTCAAACTTGGGTATTGCCCCATTCTAGCTTCATCTGAATGGTTACGCCATCCTTGCTTGCGTGTGCTTTTCATGCGGACGTTCAAACGCGCTCCAAGTTTTGATGAGTTGCAATATTTTTCGTCCTTTAAGACGAGAGATGTCTGTCCCTATTTGATTATAACCAAGGCATAGAGAAATTGAAAGATCGTCCTACGCTTGCAAAGCAACTTATCATGGTTTAAGATGCAATTTTTTTGTTAGATGCCCTGAGGGAGTCAACCGTCGATGGACGACAGGGGGTAAGTTTCTCTTTTTTGTCGAACCCCGAGGCATTATAATGGAATTTCTTACTAATTATACATCTCTTGCTATTATCCTAAGGCCGAATAAAGATGCAACTCTTAATGAAGTTTACCAAACTTTAAAGGCTATTGACGTTTAGGAGAGTCGTGTTAAAGTTCTATTGACTGATGAGAACTTGCATCGATACGTACTGTTAGCTCTGGGTAGATCCTCCATTTAGATTGAAAATCCCTCTCCTCACTAATCCAAGGTCCACACAAGATTCACCTCTTCATCCCACGATTCTGAGGAAGATAAAGAGAGAGGTAGCCCATCTAGAGGATCACTCGGTGAGGCCTGTGAGGAGGAAGATGTAGTCGCGACTTGACTGAGTCATTCAGTTAGAATGCCTCCAAACCCGAAGGAAATAGAAGATGAGTTCATGCACAGAGAAGGCAAAGCCACGCTGGACTCAGAAGAAGAAGAAGAAGAAGAAGAAAAAGGAGAGTTCGAGAGTAGTAGCAACGAGTCTACTGCTAGTGATTACTTCTCGTCAGAGTCTGACTGTAAAGACTCAAAGTCTTGCGACGAGACTTCGGGAATGAGTCCTATTCTCTTGAGCTCTCCCTCTCCAGATGCGATTGGCAAAGGCAAAGCCCCTGAAACTGGAAGACATCATGATTTTTCGAGTAAGGTTGTTGAAACAGAGTTCGGCGATTTCAGCAATTTTTTTATTTTGGACACGCTCATGAAAGTACAATTTAAATTTGACACGACACCTTCATATTCAGGTATTATCGCGCCAGCGGTTAGCTCGGTTCTGCCCATAGTGACCAAAGTCAGTTCGATCCCACCTATGACAGCTATTCGTCCCCATTAGTGACGACGTCTTAGGCCCATATTAGAAACACACAACACGTTGCACTAGGTTTACACTTATTTCCATCCCTTCATTCATTCTCTTAGTTTATGTTATATTCTAAAACTTCTAATATATGCCTCATGCCAGGTATGACGAGTGGACGAGGCTTTTATGACGATTTCAAATACTTCACTGATTCACAGGTGTATCCCAAGCGCTCCTCCAGCCGCCATCAAGTCCGAGAGACGGAGAAGGAATACAGGTGGAGTAAGGAGCTCGAAGCTGAAACCCACCGCAAAGAAGAGACAAACTTGACCATACAAAGGCAGATATGAGAAGAGTAGATCTCTGTAGGAAAGAGATGAGTCGTCCAACAAGTCAAAGTTCGAACATCGCCTTCACTCACCGGAGTTTGCTTCAAAACACTCTTTCATGGCCAAGAAATTCCCATTACTTCTACTCTGATTCCGCCTTCAACTCATATCTAATCATCCTCCATTGTCGTTGCTAACCCTTATACTTCTTGCCCTAATAGAGATCTGCATATTCCCTTCCTGTAGGCCCCCTTAAACTTAAGGTAGCGCTCCCTAGCTAGTTTTTAAAGGGGATTAAATTCGACCTAGACCTACATCCCATTTGCAAGGGTTTCTTCATGCCGCAACTCTGAGCTATTCAAAGTGATCTGGAACAGGCGGAGGGATGGGAGAAGCTTTGTAAATAGTTGGCGGAAACGAACAGAAATAACTATCAAGGAATCCTGTCCTTCAAATTAGAGAAGGACGATTTTGAAATGGCATTGGTCCACAATAGTGCTTAGATTAAGTAGCGGGAGAAAGAGAAGGAGGTGGCTGTTCATGAAAGTAAAAGGAAATATGATTTGATGGAGGAATTGAAGGAGGCGCATGCGAAAGTTGAGATCGTTCGGAGGGACGGGATTAAAAAGGCTCATGCGGAGGAGGCCAAGTTGAAAGAAGATGTGGTCTCTTGTAATGCCATCATTGAGGCTCAGAGGAACACTATCACTGACCACGAACTGATTATTGAGGGGCGCAACAAACTATTTTCGACCAAGCCAGGACCATCGCCCAGTTTTAGGCCTAGGTTGCTAAGCTTAGCGTCGATAAGACTGCCATTGAAGTTGAGATGGCTGCTGTATTAGCAGATTACTTGGACCTCCAAAGTGCCTTTGAAAGAAAAATGGAGAAGCTAGATGAGACTATTCTAAATTTCTATATCAACTCTTTTTTGCATCAAGGAAGTCTTGGCTATCTTGGCCCAAAGTTTTCGCGCACTCTCTCCCTTGTTTGGAAGGAATTCTTATCCCATTTTGTTGATAGCGGAGATGTTTATTCCGATCAAGAGTTGCAAGACGTTTATCTTAACGATGAATCCAAGAAAGCGCTACTCGAGGGCCAGGAGATCCTCTGTGTCGAATGAGAGAAGGAGGCCACCAATACTGCCTTGATGATCGCCACTGACGTTCTTACCAGGCCTTGTACCTCCAGTGTGGGAAAACCATCAGGGCAGCTCGATGACTAGCTAACGAATTCAGGACTTGATATTATTCCTCATGTGGTGGAGCCCTCAAAAGAAGGAGAAGGTGGTGGGCTCGAGTTTGCCATTCATGATTGTTCCTCTAGTGCAGGTAACGTCCATGTTTCTCCTGAATTCAGGAGCTTCCAACTTACGTCACAAGAGCAAGAGGAGTTTAATGCTTTCATTTTTATCTTATAGGTCCATCAATTTTTTCTGTTAACGCACCTGCCTGCTGCCATTTTCACATCTTTTACGGTTGTATCCGTTTCTGCTCTGGTTCCCACATCTGCGTCTAACTCGCAACCAGAGCTAGAAGTCAAGATGATAGCTGTGCTCCATAGCCTGGATAACCCTTCGACGTCTTTGGAAGGTTATATAACTGCAACCAAAGCCAAGGAGAAGGAAATGCAGATGGAGCAGCCACATAAGACACAACATGATTTGATTGCCATCAAGAAGGAAAACATGGAGGCAATCAAGGCTTCGAAGAGTTCAAGGAAATCGAGAAAACATAAAGGGAAGGGAGGCTCTTCTGAGAAAGTTTTGGAGGAGGAGGAGGAGAACATCGCCATCGAAGTGTTCGTTGATGTCACCTGCAGCGATACTACTCCTAAAAGGAAGCAGAAACTACCAACCAAAGGTGGAAAGAGCAGCGATGCCAAGAATCATTTAGCGGTCGGTGTGAGGACGGACCTGATTTTGGCTTACAGCTTGAAGGAAGACTGACTCGATTTTGTTTCCTTTTGAGTCATTCTATTCAAGTGCAGAGTCTGCACTTTGTGTCTTTACTGTAGAGCTTGTATGTTCTTTTTGTTGGCTGCTATTGTGTGGGTACAGACCCCACATTTTGATCCTGTGTAAAGATAACTTTAAGAGATACATTGATATTTCAACTATAATTTTATTTATATATTCATATATGTTCTGTGCATTTGTGTCGTTTCATTTCGTACTTTTCTAGTTCTATTACTATAGTCAAAGCCATTCATTCGAAGTGGCAGAACTTAGAGAACTTTTGTTCAAAAATTCATAAAATGTCTGAAAACTCAAAAGGGTTGAAATTTTTTCTCAGAAGTTTAAAACAGAAGCAGACATAAAACTTTGAGATAGAGCATGGGGACTTATCGTTGTTTCTATCTCCATACAAGTTTATTCCCTTCAGTTCATACGGCTGTTTAATTTAAAAAATTTCAAGTAGCCCATAACTCAGGGTTTAGATAATATTTACTGAAAATTTTGCTCAGCTACAACTCGATTCTCCTTCCCTCGGGAGCTTTGCGTCTTTAGCATGTAGTCTTGGTTTCCGAAAGTATTCAGGTAAGTATGCAATTTACGAATGGGTATGTGTTGTCAATTATTGAGTGCCTTCCTTCTAGCACCAATTATTCCTGACTTTATGCATGGGGTTTCCCACGCTCCTTGGGGTTTCCCATCTTTGGGTCATGCGATGGGCTATTATCTTGGGATTTAGTGCACTGTTTGTGTAGTATGCAACATTTCATGCTCCATGACGTCGCCCATCTTCGAATGACGTAGGGAGTGTAAGTTTGGATGCTTTTCGACGTTGCATATCTCCAGGCAATGCAAGAAGCTGTTTTTGATGCCCCTTGGCGTTTCCCATCTTCGGGCAATGCGAGGAGTTAGTTTTTGATGTTTCTCGATGTTGCCTATCTTCGGGTAGCGCAAGGAGTTCATTTTTGATGCTTCTCGGTATTGCCTATCTCCAGGCAATGCAAGGAGTTCTTTTTCGATGCTTCTCGACGTTGCCTATCTCCAGGTAACGCGAGGAGTTTACTTTTGATGCTTCTTGACATTGCCTATCTCTGGGTAACGCGAGGAGTTCGTTTTGATGCTCCTCGGAATTACCTATCTCCGGGCAATGCGAGGAGTTTAGTTTTATGCTTCTCGACATTGCCAATCTCTGTGTCAACGCGAAGAGTTCGTTTTTGATATTCCTTGGCATTGCCTACCTATGGGCAACGCAAGAAGTTTATTTTTCATGCTTCTTGACATTGCCTATCTCAGGGAAACGTGAGGAGTTTGTTTTTTATGTTCCTCGGCATTGCATATCTCCGATAAATGCAAGGAGTCTAAGTTTTCGATGCTCCTTGATGTGACCTATCTTTGGGCTATGCGAGGAGTTTATGTTTGATGGTTCTCGACATTGCCTATCTCTGAACAATGCGAGGAGTTCATTTTTGATGTTCCTTAGCACCACTATCTTCGAGAAACACAAGGAGTCTCAGTTAGAATACGTGTCTTATGAGATGTGCGGCTTTTGATACTCCTTGGCGTTGCCTATCTCAAGGCAATGCGAGAAGTTTAAGATTGTTGTTCCTCAGTGTTGCCTAGCTCCGTGCCACGCGAGGAGTTGGTTTTTAAGTTGTCCCAGGCGTTGCCTATCTTCGGACAATGCAAGGAGTTAGTTTCTTAACCTCCCACAGGAGCACCGTTTTTTTAAGAGGCAGGGATAGGATTCCGCCGATCCAACGGTTTGAGTCGATTTGCTTCCATCAACTCGGTGGGAAATTATTATAAATACGGTTTGGTTGGTTCAAGAAGTAAACTTAAAGCATGGCAGATTCTTTGCTTATTTACAATGCCTCTGGCATTTCTGAGATGGCATATTTATTGAAAAATAGAAAACATAAAGTAGTTTTCTAAATGAAATAACGGGGGATTCGCTATTCCAGGCTCTAGGAATTGCGACCTCATTGACGGTTGTTAGCTTGGAAGTCCCGTCCTCGAGATTTTGATTAACGACATATGGTCCTTTCCAATCTAGTCCAAATTCCCCTGGAATAGGGTAAACTCGCTTGAGCACAAGATCTCCAACTTTGAAAGTTTGACTATGAACTTTGGAGTCAAATTATCGTGCGACCCTTTTCTGGTCGGCAGTAGTTCTCAACTTCGCTTCTTCTCTTTTTTCATCGACCATACCTAAAGACTCAAGTAGGAGCTGCTTGTCTTGTTTTTTATCAAAATTCTACCTTCGGTGTGAGGGGACTTCTAATTAACGAGAATCATTGCCTCTGAACCATATGTTAAGGTGACCGGAGTGCGGCCAGTTGGCACTTTATGTGTTGCCTTGTATGCCCATAGTGCGAGTGGAAGTTCGTCAACCCAATTTTCGGTTGCTTTTGTTAATCTATTTTTGATGGTGGATTTGATGGTCTTGTTTATTGCTTCCACTTTCTCGTTTTCTTGTGGATGAGCTACTGTGGAGAAGCTTGTTTGATTCGGAAGCGCCTGTAGAAATTTTTGAACACGACACTTTCAAATTGTATTCTATTGTTAGTGATGATTTTTTGTGGCACACTAAACTTGCAAATGATGTTTCTAGTAACAAAGTTAATAATTTCTTTACGGTTATGGTGGTCAGTGGTTCCACTTTGACTCACTTTGTAGAATAATCCACTACAACTATAGCTTATTGGCTCATCCTTTTGATGTTGGAAGGACGCCAATCAAATCGATCCCCCTATCGCAAATGGCTGCAGGTTAACCATCCGTGTCAGTTCTGTTGAAGAGGTCCTCTTTTTTTTAAACCTTTGACAGTGATCTGCGTCGTCATGATTTATTGTTGGCCATAAGTATCTGTATCGAAGGACTTTCTTTGCCAAGGTATGCCCCCTAGTGTGGCCTCCACAACCGCCTTTATGTACCTTCTTAGTATTAATCGTGCCTCATCATCGTTCATACACCTAAGAAGTGGGGTCAAGAATCTTCTTCGATAGAGTATCCCATCCTGTATCATCAACCGTGGCGCCTTCCAGGGGAGCTTCTTTCATTGATTTCAATCTAGGCTTCCTTCAAGTAGATAGTCCTTTATTGGTGTTATCCATGTATCTAGCTTAATGGTGGTTTCTAGAATCTAGTCTGCATCCATTTCGTCTATGCTTGGGTTGGTTAATGTTTAAACTGGAACCATTCCTAATGACTGAGCTTCTTCAGAGCTCGCCAGCTTGGCCAAATAATCTGCCTTGGTGTTTTGCTCCTGTGAGATGTGAGTTATGGTGTAGTGCTCGATATCGCTTAACAACTCTTGTACTTTGGACAGGTACGTGGCGAGATTTCCACCATGAGTGTGGTACTCCCCTTTCACTTGACAAGCGACCAGCTAGAAGTCAATGTATATGTGAATAGATTTTATCTCGAGTCCCTTCACAACCTTTAGTCCAGCGACCAATGCTTTATACTCTGCTTCGTTATTTGTTGCTGGGATTTCTAAGTGCAAAGCATAGCTAAGGGCTCACCCCGTGGGGGTTTCAAGTACTACCCCTGCTCCCGAACAAAAATTATTTGATGAACTTTCGACGAAGACCTTCCATTGCATGCCTATTTTTGACTGAACTACCTCCCTGTTATCTCGTACGGTAAATTCAGCAATGAAATTGGCCAATGCTTGCCAATTGATTACTTTCCTGGGATGGTATGTGATATCATATTGGCTCAACTCTGTATTCCACTTGAGTAGTTGTCCGGATGTTTCTGGCCAGTATAAGAGTTGCTTCAAGGGATAGTCAACTAATACTTTAATCGGATGAGCCTGAAAGTATGGTCGTAAATTTTCGGGACACGATCAGAATGCAATACGTTAGTTTCTCCACTTTTGGATAATTCTTCTTAGCTTCGGTGAATCATTTATTAATGAGGTACATGGGTCGCTAGATTCTTGCTTCTTCCCGCACAAGAGCGGCGCTCATTGTGTGCGGGAAAATAGCTAAATAAACAAACAAATCCTCTCCATCAACTGGTTTCGATAAGATTGGGGGATTTTCCAAGTGTCATAATAATTCCTTGAAAGCTATTTGGCAAGCTTCACTTGATTCAAAGTTTTTATTTCCCTTCGTTAGCACATGAAGAATGGTATACACTTGTCCGCTGCTTTTGATATGAACCGACTCGGTGATGCGACTTTTCCATTCAATCTTTAAAGTTCCTTATTATTTTAAGGGGCTTAAACTTCCCGTAATGCTGCTATTTGCTCTAGATTGGCTTCGATGCCTCGAACACTTACTATGAATACCCAGAATTTTCCAAAGGCTAATTCAAAGTGACAGTTAAGCAGTTTAAGCTTCATTTTGTATTTGCAGAGTATTTCAAACATTTTAGCGAGGTTATATTGATGGTTAGGATTTGACTAACATATTGTCCACATAAACTTCCAAGGTCTTTCTAATGTTGCGTTTGAACATAGTGTTCACTAGCCTTTGGTATGTTGCCCCTTTATTCTTCAAACCGAATGACATTACCCTTAGCACTACAATCCCAAATCGATGATGAAGATGGCGTTCTCTTAGTCTAGTTCATGCATGGGGATCGGGCTATAACTTGAATATGCATCCATAAATGACAGCAGTTCATGTTCCACCATTCCATCCACCAGTTGATCAATTCTAAGGAGCAAGAAGCTATCCTTTGGACAAGCTTTGTTAAGGTCTCAGAAATCAATACAAGTTCGCCATTTTCCATTGGAGTTCTTGACTAGGATCGGGTTCGATACCCATTCAGGGAAGGTTGCATCTCAAATGAAGCCGTTGGCCATCAATTTATCTACCTCCTCTCTTAATGCCTTAGACTGCTCGGGGACCAAGCTGTGCCTTTTTTGCTTCACTGGAGTGAATTTAGGGTCAATATTGAGGGCATGACAGGCAATTTCGGGTGATACCCATACATATCATAGTGTGTCCAAGCAAACACTTCCAAGTTAGCATGGAGGAGCTTGGTTAGTTCTGACTACATCTTGTTTCCAAGCTGCAACCCAATTTTCAGGACCCGTGTTGTGTCATCCGTACAGATTGGGACAGACACTGTCAATTCTGCCGATGTTGCCAGATCATCCCATGAACTCTTCTTCCTAGGGTCCAAAGCCTAGTCAAATTGGCTATGGTTCCTAAGCCAGGGGGGCCTCTGTAGTTGTTAATCGAAGGGTTCATGGATGTGGAGGGTTTTCTCCACATCCTTTCGTTTTCCTTTCTTCTTGACTCGCATAATTCCACAATGTAGCATTCCCGGGCAATTCTTTGGTCTCCTCTCATAATTCCGACTCTGTGCTCGGTAGCGAACTTCATTGTAGTGCACCATTGGGCCAATGCTATTCTCAAGTTGGCTAATTCCAACCGTCCCATGAATGCATTGTATGCAGACATTTCATCCACGATTACAATTTGAATGAGGGTGACCCTTCGCTCACCCTCTCCAAGCTCCACACATAGATCAATTGTTCCCACCAGTTGTTTAGGCTCACCGATGAACCCATAAATCTTTGTTTGGCATGCGAATACGCTTTTTGTGCTAATCCTCATTTGATCGAAAGTACTTTGCAAAAGTATGTTAACTGAACTTCCACTATCAACCAGCACTCGTTGGACTACGAAAGGCCTGATTCCTACTATCCCCATCATTGGGTCAAGAGTTGGAGGTTCAATTCCTTTGATGTCTTAATTGCAGAACATTATGTCATCATTCAAAACCTTTTGCAGCTTGACCGAAGTCTCATCATCTATTACTAAATATGATTCCTTTAGGGCCCGTTTTAACGAACTCACATATTGCTCCATCTCCCCCCCCCAACTCCTTTGCGCGGGATGTGGTCCCCTAAATGTTGTTCCAATAATTTGCCTCTGGTTAGTTCGTTTCGACCCTTCTTCACTACCTCCTACTTGATTCCTTTATTCTCTAGGAGGTTGAGGATCTACAGGTTGATTGGGTTTTTATTGCTTTTTCTCATACTGTTGAAGCTTGTTGCCTTGGATCAACCCTTCGATGAGGTCCTTAAGGAGTGGCATTCGTTCGTATTGTGGTCGTGTGTCTCGTGGAGGTGGCAGAATTTCCCTGAGTTTTTTATTGTTCTGTTGCCTCTTTTCTATAGGTTTCTTATATTTTTCAGTATATTGTGTTGTGAGATAAATATTCCCCAGAGTATCATTCAGAGGGGTATAGTCTTCCTATCTAAACCCTTAAATCTTTTGTTACTACCACCATTATTTCTTTTATTGAGTTCTGGTATCTTCTCTTCTAATTCCTACGTTTCTCCATGACTCCTTGAGTACTTCCAGGATCGCACATGTTTTGACTTTCCGCCATGTCATTCTGTCCGGTGTTCATCCATTATATATCAGAAGACTTTCTTTCCAGCTCATGTGCTTCCTCCAATCTCAAGTACTGGCTTGCTTTATGATTGAAGTCTTTCTTATTGGTAGGTTGCTTCATCTTAATCCATTTTCGGAACTCCGTTTCTAGGTGAATAGCGTGGACTAATTCCATAAAAAACATATCTTTATTGGGGTTGCGTACTTCTGTTATCGTGGTGCTAAACCTACTCATAGATGATTTTAATGACTCATTGTGCCTTGAAACCAATCCGGATAGGGATATGACAACCTTTGGTTGTGTGGTATAAAGCCTGAACTAGTCAAGGAATTTTTTTGCAAGTTGGTAAAAGGTAGAAATAAATCTTGGGGGGGTCTGGTAAACCATATAGACGCGACCCCTTCTAAAAAAATAGGGAAACATCGACAGCAGACGACTTATAGAGCATTGGCTTCATCCATATACCAACTATACTTGTACAAATGGGGTTTTGGGTCCTTTGTTCCATCGTAGGAGGGGATAGTAGGCATAGTAAATTGGTATGGGTATCTTACATTCAAGATCTCATCGATAATATGGGTTCGACTCAGGGCAGATACCCATTCATCATCCTTTTGGTTTTTACTCTCATCCATCACCCATTTGATCATGCATGCTATGTATGCTTCTGATGTCCGGTAGTCCTGGGGGTGGAAATCAGTCACTGCACTGAGTGTTTGGTTCTGTAAACGGCCTTGGCACATGGGTTGAAGCCTAGGCTCTCTAGTCTCCAAGAGGGCCACTCCCGCGAGGCCCCGTTGGCTTGCAGTTGGCCTAACTATGGCAGTTTGGACATTTCTAGCACCATCACATGCATTGACGTTCTCTACTATAAGATTACCTTGCTCTCTATCTTCTGAATCGGAGAGATTCACAGTTATGTCCTCTTATGTGGTTTTTTTTCCTTGATTCAAAATTCAAGATCGGCTGCCTGGTTTTAGGTGGAGTAATCTGGTTTTCCTCTATGTTACATAACGTTGTTACCCTTCTTTGTGGTTGTTTTCCATTTCTTCTATGCAGGCCGAAAACGGAGTTTTTCTCTTGTTCTACACCATTCACTGATTCAGGCATAGTCCTTGGAGTAGGGTTTGATTGTACTGTTAACAGAGCGTTCGGCATATCCATTAGAGCCTTTTGACTATTTTTCATTCGTTGGTTAATCTCCTCAGCCATCTTATTTAGCTCGTCCCTGTGACGACTTCATGTTTACTAGAGGGCGTCAGTGCCTGGTTTCCTAAGTTAGCACCGTTTACTTCAGATTGTTGGAGACTAACACCCTCTCGAGCTATTACTGCCTCTGTGGATCTCCTAAAGGCAGCTCTTTTTCTTCCAGGAGCCATTGATCCTAAAATAGTGATTTCTTCAAGAAAAGAGTAGTGATCGAACTTATGGACCTATGGGATCCAAAGTAGACAGCTAGATCTAGATTTCGGGTCGGAGTTCTAGGTGAAAGCACCAAAATGTTAACCCAAAAAATAGACCATCACCCTAGTTTGAATTTGAAAGCACCAGCCCTGTTCTGACATAACAATATTACATATTACAGATATAGAAAAGGAATAATAAATGAAAGTAGATAGATAATTTTTATAGTAATTCGACTGTTAATGAAGCCCATGTCCACTTTATATCTTTATTATAGACCGATTACTATTATAAGAAGTATTTGATTACAAGGCTTTGATTATATTTGCTAGATTGAATCTTCAGAGTTGGAATCCACTGGAGAATCATAGTGAATTCCTTTGGAGATTGTTGTGAGGAGGTAGAGAGTGAAGAATAATTCCATCAGAGCTTCAACAACTAGTCCAGAGAAGATCATCTTTATATTGCAGGTAGGTTGGTATTTATATGGTTCGAAGAGCTTCTAGGCCAGACTACGTCTTCATCAGCTTGCAAGTAGGTAGGAAATGACCCATGGAAGATTTGGCACATAAAACGAGGAAGAACCATGGGCCGTTGGCGACTCGTCGCCTATGGGTCACTGGGGACCCATAGACTTGGCTCGTTGTGCGAGCCAATGTCTTGGTCTCTTCTCATAGTATTCTTTGGCTAGTTTGTTTGGAGGTTTGTGGAGAGGTATGGGTTGTTGATGATCCAAGCACCTAGGATTTTTTTAGAATTTGAAATTATAGACGTTTTCATAGCCTTTTATCGTAGTTGTATCGTTTTGATGGCAATTCACTAGCTATTTGCGCTCAATTGCTGATTGGACTAAAAGGATGTTGATCTCTCGGCATCATTGATCCCATTCGTTGCCCTAGTCATATAGCTTGGCCCATGTTAATCCCTTGTCTTATCCTTTCTAGTTAGGTTCTGAACCATCCTGTCTACACGAGGTTACCCTATTTCTTCTCGGTTCTTGCTGGGTTAAAAACCCGAATAACAATTGTGATGGATAGCTATTGGTTGAGATTTTGGATGATTGGATGTTTATTTTTTTTTATGTATCCTATTGTCACCTTGTAAATTATTTGGTGGTATAAACTATTATTTGAATTATTTCAAATAAATTAAGAAATAGGTTGAAATGATATATACCCAGGACACTATGATTTGGATTGAAATGATATACATCCATCCCTGAAATTAAACTGAAATAACTGATCATGTGACGACCCAGAATTTTAAGCAATTTAAATTGGAATATTTAATTGATTTGGAATATTAAAAAGTTTAATTTTTAACTTGAATTGCAAATATCAATATTTATTGGATAATTGATTGTTGAATTTAATTATTGGAAATTGGGTAAAATGTGAAATTTGGAATTTTAAGCCTGTTAAAAATAATTTGAAGGCTTGTAAAATTTATATTAATAACACTAAAGATAATAGAAATTGTAAAATAAAATTAGCGGTGGTTTGTTCAGTTTTAAAATTTTATTGTTTAAATTGAATTTAAAAATAGCCTTACGAGGCACAGTCTTGGAATTCGATGAAACCAGTTCCATTGGATCCGTAATATTAAACTATTACCGGATTTCAATTTTCGTAGCGATCGGAGTTGGTGCGTGAGCGTACGATAAGTAAACGCGTTGAAATCTATATCGAGTTCAATTTAAATTTATAATTATATTGGTCGACATCAGCCTACATTCTTTCCCATCATAACTTTTCCCTTTCACATTCGAAGTACTGTAGCCGACAATCTTCTGAAGCAAGCCGTTTCTCTTCATTTTAAAATCATACTGCCTTCTTCCCTTTTCTCAAAAATCGAAAAATAAAAATAAAAATGGCAGCCGAGCCTTCTTGAAATTGAATCTTGTTTCTTCAAAAGGGGGGATAACATCGAACACAATTCAATAGGGGGCCGAAACCCTTTTCCTTTTTTCAAAACCCTATATCCTCAGATTAAAAAAAATAGCTCCATCGATCTCGACCTACAGAAGATCAAGGGAAGGCCGCGTGTCCACTTCTGGCTATCGCAAGGCGGTAGGAGGTGACGATGGGGGCGACTTCGACTCTAATCGAAGATCAGAATTCAAGCTCGTTCGATCAATTGGCAGA
Organism: Allium cepa; assembly: GCA_030765085.1. Classification (NCBI taxonomy): domain Eukaryota; kingdom Viridiplantae; phylum Streptophyta; class Magnoliopsida; order Asparagales; family Amaryllidaceae; genus Allium; species Allium cepa. The sequence continues at coordinate 325,981,857 of CM060939.1, forward strand.
TTCGAATGGGTTCTCCATAGTTGGAGCAAGAGATATAGGCGACGCGGGGCAGAGAGGTCGCTGTCGGCGAGTCCAATTGGGGTACGCGATTCCGAGCGCGTGGAGTTAGGGTTTGGCTGCGAGTCCATGGCGAATGATGGTAGGAGAGTTCGGCGTGTTGGGTATGACTCCTTCTGTTTTTTTTTAATTTCGAATTTGCATTTTTAAATTAACAAAGAACGAACTGAAAAATACTTATATATATTTAACCCAGTATTTGTTTTTTTATTTTATTTTTTACAATAAAAATTTAAAAAATAGGAATATATTTGTAGGTAAGATTTAGGCAGGTAGGAAACTTTTCTTTATAAATATATATATGTGTGTGTGTGTGTGTGTGTGTGTGTGTGTGTCTAGTTCCAAAGATAAGATTTTGGGAAAAATTATATAGGGATTTTAAAACAATGTTGAAGAATTTATTTACGTTGGATTTCTGAATCTACAAGAATAATTTTATAAGTATATTATACATTTATGTGGTTTCAAAAAGGGAAGCATGGGTATAAATTATATATATATTTATATATTTCCACCTGCTATTTCATTTTAAAATAAATATTGAGATGGTTAAACTATTTAATTGCTAATTACTTTAAATTAATAAGATGATGGATTTGTTCGATTAATTTATTTAATTAATCTTATCTACTATAAGATTTTTAAAGGGGAAATAATTAGTTAAGTAAATTTATCAAATGGAAATTAATTTTTCAAATTTTGTTCGAATATTAATACAATCATCAAATATTTATTTAAGGTCAAAAATCGAGAAACCGAGGCAATATTGGAATGGATTGCAAATAAAAGCAAAGGTGAGTTAATCTCACTCAGTTAAATTTAAATTTAAATTTAAATGATTATAATTGTTTTAATGGTTGAAAATGGATTGATGTGCTATAGTATGATATATTCTGGAATTGGCCTACTATTGTGCTAACGTCTGTGGATGCAGGGGAAACAGGTTGGAGGGATCCAACTGGATCCCTCAACATTTACTATTTTGATATTCTCTGTTGTGATTATTTGATATTCTATGATGAGTATATTGGAATATTGAATGTTATGATTTGATTGGATATATTTGGGTATAATGAATTACCAAAAATATATAAATTGGGTTTTGGAAAGGAAATAAAGAAAGTAAAGTTGTAAACGAAATAATCTTAGAAAATTTAATAAAATTAGAATGAACTGAAAAAGAAATAGAAGTTTGTTAAATACTAATAAATAACATCAAGTATGAAAAGAAAGGGGGTTGAATAAAAAGTAATTAATGAATTGTAAAATCAAGTGATATTATTTTAAAGGAATAAAGAATTATTTTAAAACTTAAGGTTTAAATTTATCTAAAGGAATAAGAAGTAAATTGAGAAATCTAAATTGGTATTTCAATTAAAAGTATTTTAAATCATAATTAAGGAATAAAATATGAAATTAAAGGATTTTTGAATGAATGAAGTAAATTGGAAATCAATTTGGAATTGATTTAAGTGTTTGAAATTTGATATCTGGAAGAATAAATCCAAGGTGGGAATTGACTAAGGAATGAGAAAAATTGTTAAAAATAAATAGTGATTTATTTTTAAAGGTTGTAAAGAGAAGTATATTTCTCTGGATAGCCAAGTATGTTTTCAAAGTAAGTTTTTAAAATAAAATAAAAGTTTTAATGTTGTTTTACAAAGTATGTTCTTGGAAATTTATTATTTCTAAATGTCAAATTCTGAGTAAATATTTATTTGAATCTATTACCGTAGTAATAATTTATAAAGAGTGACTTAGTAATTTTGTTTTAAAAGTGAAAACCTAGTTTATATTTATAAAGTAAACTTAATTTCAAATATTCATATAGCATATATTTTCAATCAATTATTGAAGTAGTTTTAATTTAAATATTTTAAAGTAAATTCTAAAGTAAGAAATTTGTTAATCTATTATCGTAATAATTAATTAATGAATGATTTGGTATTTGTTTAAGGAAGAGATCTAATGTATAGTTATAAGGTAACCTTACTGTAGTTATTTCTAGAGTATTATTTTAAATTAAGTACTAAAGTAATTTTTATACATTAAATGTTAAATGTATTTTTCAATAAAGTGTTTTAAAAATTATTTTAAAAATCTAAAGTTTGTGCTTGGTGATTTCAGTGGAAATAGAAATACTTGGAATTTATTCTGAGAAAGGCAGATAGTTTTGAAAACTGTTTTCAAAGGAATTTGAAAAGTGAAAATATATCTTGTGAAGATATTTTTGAGATAAATAAATAATTTGGAAAATTATTTATTGTGTGATGGATGTTGTGAATATTAATTGATAGTTAAATCACCGACTATCAATATTGAACAAATGCGTTGATCGTTTCGAAAAGACCGGGATCGAGATTTATTTCTCGAAAACCACTTCGATCCGGTTTGTACGTTTCGTGGGAAACGAGTTTGGATTCGAAGATGGAGCAGCGAAGTACAAGGGCTAGCCGCTACTAATCCTGAGGATATTTCCAAAATGGATGTATTAGGAATAGTGCCTTCGGTTCCATTCGAACCCAGGACGGACTTGTATGGATGAATGCTTGCGAAACATCGTCAGTTGGACGATGGGCTTTCTAAGGGATATTGTTCTAAAAGGTAATGCTTAGCCTTAAACCTCATCAAACGGGAATGACTGAAAATCAGGGGTTATGCAGCAAGGCTAGGTGGGTAGCACCCAAGCAGGGTGAGGTCATTCCAGTCTAGATGTCCCTTTTTATTTCGGCTTAGTGGGCGGTTGCTGATCCCAACCGCGGGGTGATCTCACTCGGGATTATCCAGTAAGGGGTAGTCCCGGTCTTGTGTTGCAGAGGAGCGGGCGTACTCCTCCGTACGGTGATCTAGGCCCCGTACTGTGACTGGTGGTACCCCAGTGCCTAGTCATTAGTTGGAAATCCATTCTCCCTACGAGCCTTTAACGAGTTTTGTTGGTATTACCCACTCTGTGGCTAGTAGCTGGAATTTAATAATGTAACAATTTCGGCTATTTTATAAGTATTTGTATATAGACCCTATTATAATATCAAAGGATTTTTATAAAAATTGTTTTAGCTATCGAAAGGTAAAAATCCGACATGTTTATTTGTGGCATGGTCTTACGAGATGCTTTTGTTTTCAAAGGATTCTTGAAACTTTAGTAATCAATTGAGAGCGATTTTCTCACGCTGGTATTACAGACTGACTCGGGTGTTATTTAACTGTAATGCTCGGGTCAGACCGAGCATTATAGGATACAGGATATGATGCTGTGGAGCTCAGGAGACGAGCTGGATGACGATACGTAATTTCGTACTTGTTTATGTATATATTACGCTGTGTTGAGTCGTTATGTATCCATTTGTATGATATTGATGTTGGGCTGTGATTGATGTATTCTGATGATGTAATATATAAACAAGATATTTGATTTTGAGTAAAGATCATTTATTATCTATTATATTTTATTCCACTGCGATGGTTAGATTATGTTGTTGTTGTGTTCTATTTTCTCTCCTTCTATCTCTTCTTCTTTAACCAAATGGTTCGTATTTCTGTGCAACTTAAGTTGATTGTTGTAGAATAGTGTTAACTCAAGGGGTACGGATTTGCGGGTCGTTACAGATCACTTATCCAAAGGATAGAAAATTAAATACCGACACCGGATTGGTTAATTAAATGATTTTAAAAAATTTGAATTGCAATTATTTGAAGGATTCTAATTTAAAGAAACAAAAATCGAATGTATGAAGATTGAATAAATTACGAATTCAAGTTTGAAATATTGTAGTAAAATTTAGTTACAAGAAATTCTTTTAAAGAATTTAATTGGAATTTGAAGTCACGATTGGAATATGACTTGAATATCGAAACTTAATTGCTTAAAAAGATTTTAACTTTTACTTGAACCTTGAAATATTACCAAGTAAAAAGTAATTTAAATTGACATTTCAAACTTAGGCTTGGAATGGAGGATTTGTCATGCCAAACGAGGAAGAACCAAGGGTCACTGGCGACCCATGGCCTATAGGTCGCTGGCAACCCATGGCTTTGGCTCGTTTTGCGAGCCAATGTCCTGGTCTCTTCTCGTTGTATTCTTCAGCTAGTTTATTTGAACGTTTGTGGAGAGGTATGGGCTGTTGATGATCCAAGCACTTAGGATTATTTTAGAGTTTGGAATTGTAGATATTTCCATAGTCTTTTATCGTAGTTGTTTCGTTCCGATGGCAATTCACTAGTTGTTTGTGTTCAGCTGCTGATTGGACTAAAAGGATACCGAGCTCTTGGCCTCGTTGATCCCAGTCGTTGCCCTAGTCATATAGCTTTGCCCTTGTTAATTCATTGTCATAGCCTTTTTGGTTAAGTATTGAACCATCCTGTATGCACGAGGCTATCCTGCTTCTTATCGGTTCTTGATAGGTTAAAAACGCAGTTGACAATTGTGATGGATGGCTTTTGGTTGAGATTTTGGATGATTGATGTTTATTTATTTTAAATGTATCCTATTATCACCCTGTAAATTAATTGACAGTATAAACTGTTATTTGAATTATTTCGAATAAATTAAGAAAGAGGTTGAAATGATATATACCTATGGCACTTTGATTTGGATTGAAATGATACATGTCCATCGCTGAAATTGAAATAAAATAACTAATCACTTGGCCATAGGATAGAAATTATATACGGACACTGAATTGGTTAAATTAAATGATTTTAAAATTTTTGGATTGAAATTATTTAAATGATTCTGATTTAAAGAAATAAAAATCGAATGTATGATGATTGAAAAAAATTACAAATTCAAGTTTGAAATGTTGAAATAAAATTTAGTTAAAAGAAAATATTTTAAAGAAATTAATTGGAATTTGAAGTCATGATTGAAGTATGACTTTGTAACGACCCGCTATTTTGGACTATTCGCATCCACACACGTCGGACTTGGATAATTCAAAATACCGAATTGTTAATTTAAATTTGGCAAAACTCAGATATATAGTAAATAAATAATCACAGAATCACAGATACAGAGTAATAATATGCTGCGGAAGTAAAAGAGATAGTAGTTCATGAGACGAGCTATATAAATATATAAGATACATCAGAGTTAAATAAGTTACAACGGAAGAGTAATACGATACATCAGGTACAAATCAGAATACATCACTGGAATCATCGAATACTAGAAGCAGAATAGATGGCTGGATCTTCCAGCAAAGCTCCAACTCCAAAGGTGAGTCTCGAAAGCTGATCAACCACTCAGTCTGACCCGAGCGTAAAGCAAAACACAAAACACTCGAGTCAGGATTAATATTCTCATATCAATAAATCCAACTCAAGCGAAATAGCAATCGAAATACAAGTAACTCAAAGGATGTTGGAATCACCATCCTCTAAGGATCCGTTAAACTATCTACAATGTAGTAGTGTATGCTAAATAGATAATGTCTATCAGTAATCTAAAATACCAAAATAGTGTTAAGGCGTTACCATTATCCCCCTAAACACATTTTTATAAGCATCATAGTCTATACAGCACTGTAAACTCCATCGTAAACTGGTGGGATATCAGGGAGTACTCCATAGGTATAACACAAAACAAATTCGTAGTGGTCGCGTATATAGGGATACAAGTATGACAAGGCACATGAGGCAATACCCAAGGTAGTGAAACTACCGTTTGCCTGATCCGAACTGGTGAGAACGCATCGCCGCAGCGATCGCAACACCGCGAAACAACACTCCTGAAATTCCGAGGGTGCACCAATCAATCACAAGTAATGAGTAGTAGTTACGAAGAAGTGTGTCCGCTCGAGGTGGCTAACCCCATTTGGTCCGGCACGGCTCCTGATTTTAGTCATTTCCAATTTGACACAAGTGTCAAGGCTATCCATTATCGTTCTCTTTCTTCAGTCATCACGTACATCATTCCAACCACTTCATTCTGGATCATCACTCCGCGTATAGTTATTAAAGTGGTTTCTGGTTTAGACAGAGAGTATGTCCATAACCGATTCCGGTCTCTTTAATAACTTTCGTAATTATTACACCGATTGGTCGTTTAATAAATTTCGAAACCAAATCAATTTCAATTTAAATTAGAACTTATCAATCAACATTTCATTTGCCTTTCAACATCAATTTCCAAAATCTATGTTTCATAACTTCCAAAATACCATTTCAAAGTCTTACAATTCAATTTCAATTTTATTTAAACAATACAAATATTGATTCAAGTTCGTAAATAAGTTTCATTCCGAAATCATTTAAAATGGTTAAATTTTCATTCAAATAAATTTAAATTCAATTATCGATTTCATTCAATGTTCGCGAAGAAAATTTATCCTTCAAAACAATTTCTATTTAAATTCCAATTCATTTAAATCAATTACTTACGTTCAACTTCATTATATCAAAACTTCAAATTGAAATAAAATCAATTCGTCAAATCAATTCTTTAAATTACAATTCTTACGTTAATTTCAATAAATCCCATTCATTTCAATAAATCACATTTTTATTTCTTGTTAAAGAAATTAAAATTTCACTTATTTATTGACTTCGTTACAAATTTCAAACTCAATTTATAAAGAACTAAATTTCACATAATCGAGAAGTTTAATTTCACTTATTAACTTACTTAAATTTTCCAAAGCTTAATTAATAAATAAGAAACTCAATTTCATTTATTAACGAAATTCAAATCCGCTTATTCAAAAGTTCGATTTCTCTTATCAAAGAATTCAATTTTTATTCAATTTTTATTCAATTATCAAATAATTAAATCTCATTCAATTATTAAATAATTTCAAACTTAATTATTAATAATTTCAAAATTCAATTATTACAAACTTGATTATAAATTTAAACTTAATTATTAATTCATTTCCACTTAATTATGAGTTCAAACTTAATTATCAAATCATTTCAACTTAATTATAAATTCAACTTAATAATTTCAAACTTAATTATAATTTCAAACTTAATTATAATTTCAAATTCAATTATTAAATGATTTCAAACTTAATAATTTCAAAACTCGGTTATTACTAATTCCAAATTATTTATTAATAATTTCAAATTTAATTATTAAATAATTAAGTTTCAAACAACGTTCTTTCATCAATTACTACGTTAATATTTGTTTCAGATTTCAATCTTTACATTTCCCTTTCATCAAAATTCAAATTCCAGTTTCATTTCAAAACTTATTCTTTATTCGAATAAAATCATTATTTTATTTTTAAATCAAATTATTGACCAATCGGATTTATTGAATTCTCTATCCTAAGTCAAGTTCATTTTGGGTATTTATCATTTCAACCCGATTCCAATTCCAAATCAAAAATTAAACATAACAAAGGGAACTTACAGTGTGATAACAGGGATGGTGTCAAAGTAAATAAACAAGCAATGACAACAAAAAACACAATTAAATAATCAATTCAAATAATCCCGAAATAATCGTATTAATTCATGTTGTTGTTTGTGCGAATTAATATAATTATCTCTAGAATCTACACTATAATTTCATGTAGATTAAAGATTATTACATTACGGTTTTCACTTGTCGTTCAATTTCAATTTCAAATTTAATACTGCAACAATTAATCCAATATACATTCAATGATTCAAAAGGTAATTATCACTATTCTACATGTCAATGAATTTAACAGTTTAAAAAGGGTCATATTATTCAAGTTAACTAATTAAATTCAACACATATGTCGATTCACATTTTAAACTATCCTACGTCAAATTCAATTGCATAATATTTATCACTTTATACATTACAAACTAACGTCCAATATAAACAATAAACAATCAATTAATTTCAGCCAAACAGGATTATTATCGTATAATTTACAGATAATAGTGTCAGATGTCAAAGGTGAACTAATACATAATAACAGTGCAATAAATAACAGCAGCATATTTCAATTGTCGTTTCAATTGAAATCAAATTTAATAAATAAAAGAATATTAATCGTGAGTGATTGCTCACCTTTCGAGGTTAGAGAAATAGACAAGAAAAAGATGCGACCGAGCACGAATTTTAAGCACGGCACGGAGGACGCGAATTCGAAGGGCAAAGTTGCAGCTTGGAAAGGATGAAGACGAATCAAAGCTAGCTCTACATAACTGGAACAAGATACACACATATTTTATTAAACCAACATCAATTTGAACACTTGTTTAAAATAAAACTTTATATATTATACATTTAAAATCAATATCTAATAAACATATAAAATAACCCTCAGCAAATATCACTTACAATTAATATGATGCGTACGTATGTAACCGCAGATGCACAGTTGTACGCAGATTACTATTATTTAATAAATGTATATTATACATATATCTAAACTGACAACATGCAGATCACACTCGCACATCAACAAAATATAAAATGACATCATATAATGTGCATAAATATGTATATAAGGCCATATATTTTCATAAATTTTGACAACTAATATATATATATATATATATATATATATATATAAACTTACATACTTTTTATATTTAAAAGTCGTTGTTTAAAAGAAAATAAAGCTTACCAAGATATAATATATCTCAAACACAACAGATGCAATATTTACACATATACTGTACAATGATATATACACTATAGTAAAATTTTACAAAAAAAAAAAAAAAAAATCAGAACACTATATATATAGTTATATAGAAAACAATATAACTGATATATTAACAGTTTAAACATGCATACTAGTATATACCTTACAGATGGTTTACAACTATCAAAATCTAAACATATATATACTTTCGTTTATAATATAATATAGTTTACTATGAAATACTGGTTTCGTTACTATGTACGTATAACAAAATATTAACAAACCTTTGAAAATCTGTTTCAATACAATATAAAACGTAAACTTTAAAACCCGAGGATAATAAAATTATATACTCATACACTAAATTAAAACTACAAGCACGCTATAATATACTATGCATCTAATATTTAAACTTTGCTGCAACTTCCATAATCCAAAAAATATACACCTAGATTTATAAACATACCAATGTTTTGTATAAACTACAGATAATATACTTTATATAAACAATCAATATAAACCAAGCTTACCCAGATATAAGAACAATATGCACAATGCAGACTTCCCTTTAAAAGAGGCAAGGCCTGCGTCTTGGCAAAGAAGCAGGGTGAGCAACAAGGCAGAGCACGGGTTGGAGATGGCGTACGGCTGCTAGGTGGAGATCGTGCCAAGGCTCGACTGGGTTCGAGGTGGTCAAGGGAAGTGACTGAGCAAATGGGTTCTCGAGCGTTCGGCGGTGGAGATGAAGGGTTGTGGGTGAATGAAGCAAGGTGGTGGCATTTGAATCGAGTGGAGAAGTGCTATGTTGGAGGATCTTGGCGAGGTCGGAGGCCCGCATGCGAATGAAGGGGTAGCTCTGAGAATCATGTGAGTATGCGCATGGGTTCATGCGGGTTAGTGTATTATGGTGGAGATGGCGCCGGAAACAAAGGGCAAAGGTGGTTTGGTCAGAAAAGGCGGTGGAAGAATGGGCAAGCGGAGGAGCGGAAGAAGTTGTAAAGGAGGCTTGCGTGGGTAATGGGCATTTGAGTGTAAGGGAATGACAAAGGCTATGTTGCATGGGAAAAAGGATGTTGAAAATGTGAGGAGACGTGTGAAGAAGAATTGAGGCAGAGGGAATCTGAAAGGTGGAGGATGAATAATATTATACATGACTCTATGTATTACTTCCAGAGAACCAAACAAACTCTTTGTATTTCATATTTTTATTTAAAAAAAAATTGGAAGTTGAACTAGAAATAATAACAAACGGCTATTGCATGAAGAGAAGTTGAATGAACAATGATTTCAAATGGTCATAAAACCAACGTCACAAAACCGGTACCGATTCGGTAACCGTTTCTATGGATTTCGCTGCGAATCGGGTTTCAAAATACAGACTTGAATATACCGTAATGATTGGCATGGCGAGACGATCAAAACGGTATACAGATATCAGTGGTTCGATTAAATTTTCAAAATTCGAAATTTTATACTAGCGGAAAATGCATGAAGTTCGCAGAAAATTAAGATCGACGAGCCAAAGATGTCCGAATTTGAAAAAACGACAAACTGACAACTTGCTCAAAAGATGTTTTAGAATTTTTCTATGCAAAAATATTTTGGTTTTGAAAACGTTTTATTTCATCGCTTTTTAACTGATTAAATTGGAGTAAATTTACGCACGAAATAAACTTTCATATTTTCGGACGAAATTTTACCGGTTGCTATGTTTAATTGGACGCATTTCAAATATCAAATTTATATTTTAAAATTTTATCGTTTAAAACTCCACAAAATTCAATTAATAAATTAATTAAAACCGTTAAAAGATCTGGGTTGTTACACTCTCACCCACTCAAAACTTTTTCGTCATCGAAAAGGAAGGAGATAGGAGAATAGAGATCAGAAGAAAATAGACTAGAATTACAAAAAAAAAAAAATTAAACCATTAAATTTCAATTTAAATAAATTATATTCACAATTTGTTTAAAATTCAAGGTTTCCATTAAATTTATTTGATTTCGCATTTATTAATGTTAGGTGCAAAAGGTTTCTTTCAAAACAAAATTCAATTTAAATTCAATAAATTCAAGATACTCTCTTCAGTTGATTTAATTCAATTTATTAACTTTCAAAACAAAATTTTCCTTCCATTAATCACCTATTATTTATTTAACTTATTATTCTATTTATCTGCACAAACATTTTATAATTAAAATTTAAGTGAATAACATTTATTATACACACTCACGTTTATTTATTAGACAATTTATATTGTATATTATCCAATTTTCTTAAATTAGCAATTCCAAAGATCATAAATTTGAATAATCATTTATTATAGTCATATTTTTATTCGACAAAATTAATTCTTCTTTATCCCAAATTATTGTTGAATTTATTCCATTTAATATCCTATTGCATATATTGAGTATATTTTCGTTTATTATAACCACTCGATTTATTTATAAATTCCTCTAACATCATTTCATACTGTATAATATTCAATTGCACAGTTAACTTTTGAAAATTCAGGTAAGTTATATATAATACAATTGAGTGTTATACAAGTAAATTTCTAATTCAATTCTCTCCAATTTAAATATTAATTCAAAAATTTTGGTTTCATTTATAATTGAAATCATCTTTTCCCCAAATTTTATGAATTATATTTCCGATTAACTTCAAACAACTTAGAGATAACTATGCATATACTATATATATCAAATCTAATTAAATTTAGAATAATATACCTATATACATATAACTCCATCATACTTAAGAAATTTAAAACGATCAAATTTTCAAAACAAACCGTGGCAAAGCTACGAATTCGTCTCTCCACTTCGAAACTCGAAAATGAATGTCGATGGTGCGGCCGTCATCACCGAAATTATTTTCCAGCGACAAAAGAGAAGAGCTCTAGTTTAAACAGTTAAAATTCTTTGAAACGGTTTCTATTTGAACATATTTTAAATACCATACACTTCAAAGCTTTCAAATCAAAGTTGAAATCACCGAAAATTAAATTCTCAAATTCTAATTTAAATTTACTTCAAATTTCAATCAAATTATACTCAAGTCTACGAATTCATTTATTTATATTATGAAATAGTCAACGGTTTATAAAGCAATAAATGAAAATTAAAATTTTCACATTTCGGACGACAGATTCATTAACATTTTAATTTCAGAAAAATTTATACTTATATATAATATAATTATACAAAACCATTTTATTCACCAATCTGAAAATATTATTGTGTCGGTTTGCTCTGCTCAAGTGTTTTAGAAATTCTATCGATAGTGTTGATCAGACGAATCGATCGAAAATCCAAATCAACATCAACAACTCAAACAACACAATGTATATAAAACATTTTAAATATTAATCTACAAATACACTTCCTCGCTTGACGCTACAAGAATGGATTTCAAGACAAGTATAGAGATTCAAATTTGATGTAAAGCAAATCAAAGAGAATTCTGATTCGAATACAAGTTCGAAAGAAAAGATAAGATGATTCAATTAACAGAATCGGGAGATGGATAAGCTTATTTAACTCACGGGCAACCTTAACCGGGTCGACCGTAACGTCAAGAATAAGATCGATGTAGAATTCCGAGGTAAATCAACATTCGATCTCAAGAAATGGAATTCAGGTATAGCAGAAGATAGATAACATTGTAAACCGAGGATACAGAAATCTTCGGTAAATCAATGCCTATTGTAAAGGAGTTTCATCCTTTTACAAATTATTCGAAATTTGGCGAGGCTGCCTCTTCATTATAAAGGTCATTCGAGGTGAAGTTATGGATACTCCGGAATCCAGACGAATACGAATAGTGAGGGACAAGAATGAATTTCGGAACCGTGGGGATCGTTCCAAAATTCAAAGGAATTAAGTTAAAGGAAGAGGTTGAAACTTGAATGAGAGTGGTTCTGTAAATACATTTACCATATATACTAAGTTCTGCCTAGAGCTACCAAAAGCTCTGATACCAACTGTAACGACCCGCTATTTTGGACTATTCGCATCCGCACACGTCGGACTTGGATAATTCAAAATACCGAATTGTTAATTTAAATTTGGCAAAACTCAGATATACAGTAAATAAATAATCACAGAATCACAGACACAGAGTAATAATATGCAGCGGAAGTAAAAGAGATAGTAGTTCATGAAGCTACTATATAAATATATAAGATACATCAGAGTTAAATAAGTTACAACGGAAGAGTAATACGATACATCTGGTACAATTCAGAATACATCACTGGAATCATCGAATACTAGAAGCAGAATAGATGGCTGGATCTTCCAGCAAAGCTCCAACTCCAAAGGTGAGTCTCGAAAGCTGATCAACCACTCAGTCTGACCCGAGCGTAAAGCAAAACACAAAACACTCGAGTCAGAATTAATATTCTCATATCAATAAATCTAACTCAAGCGAAATAGCAATCGAAATACAAGTAACTCAAAGGATGTTGGAATCACCATCCTCTAAGGATCCGTTAAACTATCTACTATGTAGTAGTGTACGCTAAATAGATAATGTCTATCAGTAATCTAAAATACCAAAATAGTGTTAAGGCGTTACCATTATCCCCCTTAACACATTTTTATAAGCATCATAGTCTATACAGCACTGTAAACTCCACCGTAAACTGGTGGGATATCAGGGAGTACTCCATAGGTATAACACAAAACAAATTCGTAGTGGTCGCATATATAGGGATACAAGTATGACAAGGCACATGAGGCAATACCCAAGGTAGTGAAACTACCGTTTGTCCGATCCGAACTGGTGAGAACGCATCGCCGCAGCGATCGCAACACCGCGAAACAACACTCCTGAAATTCCGAGGGTGCACCAATCAATCACAAGTAATGAGTAGTAGTTACGAAGAAGTGTGTCCGCTCGAGGTGGCTAACCCCATTTGGTCCGGCACGGCTCCTGATTTTAGTCATTTCCAATTTGACACAAGTGTCAAGGCTATCCATTATCGTTCTCTTTCTTCAGTCATCACGTACATCATTCCAACCAGTTCATTCTTGATCATCACTCCGCGTATAGTTATTAAAGTGGTTTCCGGTTTAGACAGATAGTATGTCCATAACGGATTCCGGTCTCTTTAATAACTTTCGTAATTATTACACCGATTGGTCGTTTAATAAATTTCGAAACCAAATCAATTTCAATTTAAATTAGAACTTATCAATCAACATTTCATTTGTCTTTCAACATCAATTTCCAAAATCTACGTTTCATAACTTCCAAATTACCATTTCAAAGTCTTACAATTCAATTTCAATTTTATTTAAACAATACAAATATTGATTCAAGTTCGTAAATAAGTTTCATTCCGAAATCATTTAAAATGGTTAAATTTTCATTCAAATAAATTTAAATTCAATTATCGATTTCATTCAATGTTCGCGAAGTAAATTTATCCTTCAAAACAACTTCTATTTAAATTCCAATTCATTTAAATCAATTACTTACGTTCAAGTTCATTATATCAAAACTTCAAATTGAAATAAAATCAATTCGTCAAATCAATTCTTTAAATTACAATTCTTACGTTAATTTCAATAAATCCCATTCATTTCAATAAATCACATTTTTATTTCTTGTTAAAGAAATTAAAATTTCACTTATTTATTGACTTCGTTACAAATTTCAAACTCGTTTATAAAGAACTAAATTTCACATAATCGAGAAGTTTAATTTCACTTACTAACTTACTTAAATTTTTCAAAGCTTAATTAATAAATAAGAAACTCAATTTCATTTATTAACGAAATTCAAATCCGCTTATTCAAAAGTTCGATTTCTCTTATCAAAGAATTCAATTTTTATTCAATTATCAAATAATTAAATCTCATTCAATTATTAAATAATTTCAATCTTAATTATTAATAATTTCAAAATTCAATTATTACAAAGATGATTATAAATTCAAACTTAATTATTAATTCATTTCCACTTAATTATGAATTCAAACTTAATTATCAAATCATTTCAACTTAATTATAAATTCAACTTAATAATTTCAAACTTAATTATAATTTCAAACTTAATTATAATTTCAAATTCAATTATTAAATGATTTCAAACTTAATAATTTCAAAACTCAGTTATTACTAATTCCAAATTATTTATTAATAATTCCAAATTTAATTATTAAATAATTAAGTTTCAAACGACGTTCTTTCATCAATTACTACGTTAATATTTGTTTCAAATTTCAATCTTTACATTTTCCTTTCATCAAAATTCAAATTCCAGTTTCATTTCAAAACTTATTCTTTATTCGAATAAAATCATTATTTTATGTTTAAATCAAATTATTGATCAATCGAATTTATTAAATTCTCTATCCTAAGTCAAGTTCATTTTGGGTATTTATCATTTCAAGCCGATTCCAATTCCAATTCAAAAATTAAACATAACAAAGGGAACTTGCAGTGTGATAACAGGGATGGTGTCAAAGTAAATAAACAAGCAATGACAACAACAAACACAATTAAATAATCAATTCAAATAATCCCA
The DNA here is from genome assembly GCA_030765085.1 of Allium cepa. Lineage (NCBI taxonomy): Eukaryota > Viridiplantae > Streptophyta > Magnoliopsida > Asparagales > Amaryllidaceae > Allium > Allium cepa. The sequence continues at coordinate 325,997,024 of CM060939.1, forward strand.
AATAATCGTATTAATTCATGTTGTTGTTTGTGCGAATTAATATAATTATCTCTAGAATCTACACTATAATTTCATGTAGATTAAAGATTATTACATTACGGTTTTCACTTGTCGTTCAATTTCAATTTCAAATTTAATACTGCAATAATTAATCCAATATACATTCAATGATTCAAAAGGTAATTATCACTATTCTACATGTCAATGAATTTAACAGTTTAAAAAGGGTCATATTATTCAAGTTAACTAATCAAATTAAACACATATGTCGATTCACATTTTAAACTATCCTACGTCAAATTCAATTGCATAATATTTATCACTTTATACATTACAAACTAACGTCCAATATAAACAACAAACAATCAATTAATTTCAGCCAAATAGGATTATTATCGTATAATTTACAGATAATAGTGTCAGATGTCAAAGGTGAACTAATACATAATAACAATGCAATAAATAACAGCAGCATATTTCAATTGTCGTTTCAATTGAAATCAAATTTAATAAATAAAAGAATATTAATCGTTAGTGATTGCTCACCTTTCGAGGTTAGAGAAATAGAAAAGAAAAAGATGCGACCGAGCACGAATTTTAAGCACGGCACGGAGGACGCGAATTCGAAGGGCAAAGTTGCAGCTTGGAAAGGATGAAGACGAATCAAAGCTAGCTCTACATAACTGGAACAAGATACACACATATTTTATTAAACCAACATCAATTTGAACACTTGTTTAAAATAAAACTTTATATATTATACATTTAAAATCAATATCCAATAAACATATAAAATAACCCTCAGCAAATATCGCTTAGAATTAATATGATGCATACGTATGTAACCGCAGATGCACAGTTGTACGCAGACTACTATTATTTAATAAATGTATATTATACATATATCTAAACTGACAACATGAAGATCACACTCGCACATCAACAAAATATAAAATGACATCATATAATGTGCATAAATATGTATATAAGGCCATATATTTTCATAAATTTTGACAACTAATATATATATATATATATATATTTATAAACTTACATACTTTTTATATTTAAAAACCGTTTTTTAAAAGAAAATAAAGCTTACCAAGATATAATATATCTCAAACACAACAGACGCAATATTTACACATATACTGTACAATGATATATACACTATAGTAAAATTTTACAAAAAAAAAAAAAAAAAAAAAATCAGAACACTATATATATAGTTATATAGACAACAATATAACTGATATATTAACAGTTTAAACATGCATACTAGTATATACCTTACAGATGGTTTACAACTATCAAAATCTAAACATATATATACTTTCGTTTATAATATAATATAGTTTACTATGAAATACTGGTTTCGTTACTATGTACGTATAACAAAATATTAACAAACCTTTGAAAATCTGTTTCAATACAATATAAAACGTAAACTTTAAAACCCGAGGATAATAAAATTATATACTCATACACGAAATTAAAACTACAAGCACACTATAATATACTATGCATCTAATATTTAAACTTTGCTGCAACTTCCATAATCCAAAAAATATACACCTAGATTTATAAACATACCAATGTTTTGTATAAACTACAGATAATATACTTTATATAAACAATCAATATAAACCAAGCTTACCCAGATATAAGAACAATATGCACAATGCAGACTTCCCTTTAAAAGAGGCAAGGCCTGCGTCTTGGCAAAGAAGCAGGGTGAGCAACAAGGCAAAGCACGGGTTGGAGATGGCGTACGGGTGCTAGGTGGAGATCGTGCCAAGGCTCGACTGGGTTCGAGGTGGTCAAGGGAAGTGACTGAGCAAATGGGTTCTCGAGCGTTCGGCGGTGGAGATGAAGGGTTGTGGGTGAACGAAGCAAGGTGGTGGCATTTGAATCGAGTGGAGAAGTGCTGCGTTGGAGGATCTTGGCGAGGTCGGAGGCCCGCATGCGAATGAAGGGGTAGCGTCGAGAATCATGTGAGTATGCGCATGGGTTCATGCGGGTCAGTGTATTATGGTGGAGATGGCGCCGGAAACAAAGGGCAGAGGTGGTTTGGTCGGAAAAGGCGGTGGAAGAATGGGCAAGCAGAGGAGCGGAAGAGGTTGTAAATGAGGCTTGCGTGGGTAATGGGCATTTGAGTGTAAGGGAATGACAAAGGCTATGTTGCATGGGAAAAAGGGTGTTGAAAATGTGAGGAGACGTGTGGAGAAGAATTGAGGCAGAGGGAATCTGAAAGGTGGAGGATGAATAGTATTATACATGACTGTATGTATTACTTCCAGAGAACCAAACAAACTCTTTGTATTTCATATTTTTATTTAAAAAAAAAATTGGAAGTTGAACCAGAAATAATAACAAACGGCTATTGCGTGAAGAGAAGTTGAATGAACAATGATTTCAAATGGTCATAAAACCAACGTCACAAAACCGGTACCGATTCGGTAACCGTTTCTATGGATTTCGCTGCGAATCGGGTTTCAAAATACAGACTTGAATATACCGTAATGATTGGCATGCGAGACGATCAAAACGGTATACGGATATCAGTGGTTCGATTAAATTTTAAAAATTCGTAGCGGAAAATACATGAAATTCGCAGAAAATTAAGATCGACGGAGCCAAAGATGTCCGAATTTGAAAAAACGACCAACTGACAACTTGCTCAAAAGATGGTTTAGAATTTTTCTATGTAAAAATATTTTGGTTTTGAAAACGTTTTATTTCATCGCTTTTTAACCGATTAAATTGAAGTAAATTTACGCACGAAATAAACTTTCATATTTTGGAACGAAATTTTACCGGTTGCTATGTCTAATTGGACGCATTTCAAATATCAAATTTATATTTCAAAATTTTATCGTTTAAAACTCCACAAAATTCAATTAATAATTTAATTAAAACCGTTAAAAGATCCGGGTTGTTACAGACTTAAATATCAAAATTGAATGCTTAAAAAGATTTGAACTTTTACTCGAACCTTGAAATATGACCAAGTAAAATGTAATTTAAATTGACATTTCAAACTTGGGCTTAGAACTGATTAGTTTGAAGATTTTAACCTTAAATTGAATGTCGAAGTTTAAATTTGATTTAAGCGATTTAAATCGGTAAATTAAAATTGAATTCGAAATTATATGAATTGAAATGGTTTAAAAATTGAGAATTAAATCGAAATTTAAACCATTAAATCGAATTTGAAATTGAATAGTTGAAATTAATTTGAAATTGAAATTAATTTAGGATTAAATTTGAAATTTATTTAACTTGAAATCGAAATTGAATCGATTTGAATTATTTTGAATTAAGACTGAATTTGGTTTGAATTGGAATAAGTGAAATTGAATCAGTTTGATGGAAATTTGGACTTGTGTCCACATTTGTAGAAATGAAAAGAGACAGTTTGATTTGGAATTATTTTTCAAAATAAATTATTTTAATATAAACTATGCAAAATCTATCTTTTTAAATATTCAAATTATTTTGATTTCCAATCTATGTTACTATATAAACCATTTTTAATACTAAAACTATTTTATATTAAACTATTTTACCTTTTTAAACTATTTTAAAAAAATTCAAACTTTTTTCTAAAAATTCATACTGGTCAAGTTTAGAATGTTTATATTTAAATCGTTGATTTAAGTGTGAATTGGATTAAAATGAAATTATAACCTAAATTGAAATTTGAAACGATTTTCGAAGTGAAATTTAGAAATTGAGGCAAAAATGATTTTTAAGTGATTTTTAGATATTGACGTTTGGTTATTAAAGAGACTTGGGCCTGTTATTGGCATGCTCTTTGTCAATGTTGGAACCACTTTAACAAATGTGTACACGAATGAGATTCCAGAATGAAGCAGTTGGATTTGGCATACATTTACTGGATTTGAAGAAAGAGAACGATGATGAATAGACCCTGGCACTTGTGCCATTTTGAAATGACTAAAACAGGATGGCTTGACAGGGCCAATGAGGCTAGCTACCTCTAGCGGACATCCATTCTTCGATTTTCTTCTAAGACTTGGTCCATAATATTACTTTTGATGTTGGTTTCGATTGGTGCACCTTGATTGCGGATGTCCTCCCTTTGACTCGATATGGGATGATGGACCCTGTGGGCGATCGTGACTATGATTTGTAACCACCAGCCCTACAACCCGAATTGTAGTATTTTACCTTGGACATTGCCCCACGTGCATTGTCATACTTTTATCCATGTATGAGACTACTACGAGTTTGGCTTAGTGTTGTCGTATCACGGTGCATCCCTATTCCCCAACGTGCTACTAGGGCATTATATGCAAACTGTATGATTGTAACATCCTGCCTTTTTGTATGCTTTAAATCGACGATAAACTACATATAGTCAGACTCAAACCATACAAAAGGGTGGGTTGTTACTGAGTTGAACAAGAAAAAGCAAAGAAAGAAAAAAAACAAAATAGAATCTTGCAGCAGAACGAAAAAATATAATAATCAAATAAACAGTTCATGAAGCTGTTTTACAAAACATATGATTATACTTATACAACACAGAATCAGAGTTACACATACCAAAGAATAATAAATAACAATGCAGCGAAACAATGTGATGCAGTGGAACAATATAGTAAATAATATTAATATAATCTTCGTCTTCGTCCTCAAGAAGTAAGGTTTTAAATCCTTAAATGCTCAGGCTGACCCGAGCGAATTGAAAAGACAAACGCTCGAGTCATAACTACAAGATCATATCTGAGTTAAATCAACAGAAATAAATATGAGTGGAACGGCGTCATAGATGTTTACGGGTTTTGACATCTCCTATCCAGTGTCTAACGTGTGTGCAGTAAATTAAGAGACGCTTAGGATTCACATCTCCAAAGGATCCGTTAAAGTATTTACTATGTAGTAATAATTCACTATTATAATAATGTCTATAGTAAAATAAATTTACTTTTAAATAACATTAAGGAGTTACCTAATCTCCCCCTTAACACAGTAATAGTCCCGATAATCCATCCAGTATCAGCTTATCTCCAGATTGGGTGACTACTCTAAATACTCCACGGGCTACGGGAGAAGACCAAACTCGTACAAGGCTCACTAGGGTAGGTGACACGGCAAAACTAGGCAATGCCAGGGTAGATATACCAATTACGCTTCCGGACCGGTGGTAACGCATAGCAGCTATTACTGCCTACCTCGAGCCACACTCCCAAAATCAAAAGGGCCCCAATCAATCACAAAGTAATAGAATGGTATCGAAGGAGTGTGTCTGATAAAAGGTGCTACCTTCTTAGCTCGTCGATAGCTTCTGTTTTAGCCACCTTGTGACGCCCCACCTCTGTACCCACGCTAGCCAAGAACATTACGGAGAATGCTGTCAACTAGCACGGAGAATAAGGCTGTTGAGGAGCGACCATCTGTATAATTGCTTTGTGCGAGTACCGATATGCCAGATAAAAATATAACTTTTCATCTCAAGAGGAAATCCGACATACCGACACAAACTCAAAGCTACTACACAGTGGCTATAAAGGTCTTCGGAAACAAATATAGAAATAAACATAACATAAATTAGTCATAGACAATTCATATCACAAAGGCGGAAATAGATATGAATATTACACATGAAAGTGTATATCAGAGTAGTGGTCTAAAAAGATCCACAATATCACAAAAGAATAGTTACATGAACTACACAAAAGAATAAGTATACATTAGGGAGTCTATATCTCAAATGTATACAACAAAAACTACTAATCTAAGTAGTCAACCATAAGTCAGAGGAATCAATCCCAAGAGAGAAGTCAAGCAGAAGCACCTGTAACATCTCGGTCTGACCCGAGTATTATTTAATAAGAAAATAATAAACGGATCAGTTTAGCTATAAATATCAGATGAAACGATATAGAATAAGAGATATGACTAAACACATAATAATCACTATGCCAAGCTATGATATATATAAGTAATTGAAAATCAACAAGAGATTAATCAATATCACCAAGTCTACACAAGAATCAAAGAAATGTCATACTCCTTATTTCGTTCACCAAACCACAAATATTGACAATAATATCAATGTCAATCACAAAAGTCAATGACACACAAATTCACCAATGCACAAATATTGATAAAACTTATCAATGGAAATCAGAAAATTGGTGAAACACAAATTCTAGAAATCATCTCAAGAAATCCAGAAATCACAAAGGGGGGAGGCCTATCACAAACGGGAGCATAAAGCTCACCAACACGTGTATCACAAACGAAACGCTAATTCCATGGTCGCTAACCATCACAAATTGAGCCGAAGCTCCACAAACGGTCCGAAGACCATAGGTTGCTACCCCACCAAATTGAGTCGAAACTCCACAAAACGGGGTTTAGTCTCCCACACAGACAAAGAGACATCGCACATTGCTAGTCTAAATCACAAAGATGATCGTCATGATCAACGAGCAGTGTCGATTACAGTAAGCTAGTAAATATATGAGCTTAGCATCATGTCCCATAACCACTAGCTTAACTTAAATACTTACGAACAAATTGTATATCTCCACTAGAAAATTGTCACAAGAATTTCAATCGAACAAGTCGAAGAATTAACCAACAAAGTGAACGCAAGCGTTTCATACCACTTGTTTTACTAAGTCGTTTAATTAGATTTCTCATACGAGTGAGGTAAAGGTTTATATATACTAATAGATTGGAAAACGGTTTTATAAACGAATTTGGTATTAAAATAGTATTGAAATCGTTTGAGGAAAGAGTTTTGATATTTACTACTAGTATAGAAAACCTTTATGTTTTTAAAGTGACAAAGCATAAGGGGGATTGTAGAAACAATCAATCACAAAGATCACATTCGAAGATGTGAATAAAAATCCAACGAAATCGATAAAGGATCCATCGAAGTGGGTATATCTAAAATTCCCAAAGAAAATAAGTCATCAACGATGATAATAAATGATGACAATAAATAGGATCATCACGAATCGATTTAAATTGGAAATTCAATCCAAAAAGGCAAATTGGACTCAAACAGCAGGTTCAGTCGACTGAACAGAGTTTTCAATCGACTGACCCTGTGCCTGGAAATTTTCCAGGTTCAGGAAACTTTCTGTTTCCAATTTCAGTCGGCTGAACAGAGTTTTCAGTCGACTGAATCATGCCTGGAAACTTTCGGGTTTCAGGTTCAGTCGACTGAACAGAGTTTTCAGTCGACTGAATCATGCCTGGGCTATTTTTCAGCCTTATTCAAATGAAGAGCAAACTCTCCCAAAATGCAACCGGACGAACATTGGCTCTAAGGGTTTATGCCAATCGGTAACCCGGCCCTATATGCTCCTCGGTGCATCACCAAAAGCATGATCAAACATCCATAAAAGGATTTTCACACAAATTGACTTAAAAACTAAAAAATTGGAATATTCACAAAACCAATCCAAATCAAGAGCAAATGCACATGAAGAAGTGTTAGGAATTCATACCCAACAACCAAAGATAATTATAGTCATAGATGTGAGATAAAAATCTCAGCTTTGAACTAAATTTATGAAGATGAAGCTTGAAAGCAAAGGGGAATCAACCACTCTTCAAAACCAACTCTAGAAGCTTGAATCTAAGCTCAAAAATAAGAACATTCCCAAAATTAGGTTTAGGAATTTCTGAAATTGGTAAGAGAATAAGTTGGAGAAGAAGAAGAGAAGCTTACCAATGGGTTCTTCTTGAGTTTGGAGCTAGGAATTTGATTTGCAAGGGAAGTTAGGGCTTGGAGTTTTAATTTCCACTTCCACCCTCCATTAACATAAAAGCTTGAGTATTAGGAAAATAGAAGAGAAGTGAATGAAGAGGAGAGTGTTGGAACTGAGTTAAGTGGTTAATTGGCTCAGCCCAACCAAAGCCCTAAGCCGGAAAAAGTGGCAAAAATCAACTTTCTCCAAACATATCGAAGCTTATACTCAAAAAGGTCGCAAACGTCATTTTGAACTCGATGGAAGTGGTCTCGAGTCCCAATTCGACAGTTTGCAAAAAGTAGGTTTTCGGACCAAAATCCGATGAACGGTGAAATATTTAAATAAAATATTTAAATATATAATCGATAAATATGCGGGTTGTTACAGACTCCCCTCCTTAAAGAAATTGCGTCCACGCAATAATTAAGAAGGAAATATAAGAAGTAACAACCATATAATCATATTAACACAAAAGAAAATTTGAATCAAGAAGTTCACCTTAAAGAGCACGAAGGAGTAAATCCGAAAGTTTTCGTTCGATGAATTCTCAAGATTTCACATGAGCAATTCTTAGGATTTAAGAACCATTGAACCTCTATAAAAAAGAATATCTTTATATCGAAGGCGCTCAACCTCCGAAGCAATGATGCAAATAGAATGGTGCTCAAAAGTCAAATTTGGTGAAACTTCAATCTCCACAATATCACCGGGCTCAAGAATGAAAACCGAAATCCCTAAGGCATTTCCGTAGGTAAAAGACGTGGAAAACGTCAAGAATAGCAGAAAGTTGAGCCGGTGCAACGGCGTAGTACAATCACGGTACGCCCGAGAAACTAGAAACTCAAATAATTTGGAACACCGACGTAGTACAAAGACGGTACGTCCAGTGAACCAAAAAGCCAAGTCATTGATGTAGTGCAAATGGTACATCCAATGTATCCAAAAAGAGAAGACATCGATGTAGTACAAATGGTACATCTGATGAATCAAAAGCAAAGACATCGATGTAGTACAAACGGTACATCCGATGAATCAAAAGGAAAGACATCGATGTAGTACAAACGGTACATTCGATGAATCAAAAGCAAAGACATCGATGTAGTACAAACGGTACATCCGATGAATCAAAAGCAAAGACATCGATGTAGTACAAACGGTACATCCGATGAATCAAAAGCAAAGACATCGATGTAGTACAAACGGTACATCCGAGGAATCAAAAGCAAAGACATCGATGTAGTACAAACGGTACATCCGACGAATCAAAAGCAAAGACATCGATGTAGTACAAATGGTACATCCGACGAATCAAAAGCAAAGACATCGATGTAGTACAAACGGTACATCAAACGAATCAAAAGCAAAGACATCGATGTAGTACAAACGGTACATCCGATGAATCAAAAGCAAAGACATCGATGTAGTACAAACGGTACATCCGATGAATCAAAAGCAAAGACATCGATGTAGTACAAACGGTACATCCGATGAATCAAAAGCAAAGACATCGATGTAGTACAAACGGTACATCCAATGTATCCAAAAAGAAAAGACATTGATGTAGTACAAACGGTACATCCAATGAATCAAAACCCAAATAATTCGGAACACTGACGCAGTACAAAAACGGTACGTCCAATGAACCGAAGCCCGAATGATTTTCGGAAGACCGGCGCAGTACAAAAATGGTACGTCCAATGAAACGAACACAATAAAAGAACATCGGACGCAAGTTCATAAAAGAAATGAGATGAAACTCAATAAAACGAAGTACATCAAAACGCCCGATGAACTTGATAAAAAGATAATTTCATTCGGTCGTCAACAAAGAAACAACCCCTTGTAGCTTACGACTAAACGCATTGGCAACATGATTTCCCCTTCGGGAATAAAAAGAATATCAAGATCATAGGAAGCTAGGAACTCGAGTCAACATGCAGTTCCTTAAGAGAACATAAATATTCCAAAGATTTATGATCGAGGTAGAGAACAAATTTCTCATCCAAATATGATGATGCCAAATTCCAAAAGCAAAAACAATAGCCGAGAGCACTAGATCATAAGTGGCATATCTAGTCTCAATAAATTATAATGATTTAGAAGCACAAGTGATAGCACGTTCTCTATGGCAAGAGAATGGCATCCAAACCAATACGACTAGTATCGGTACAAATAGCAAAGTCTTGGTTCACCTTCAGGAATCACAAGAAAGAATAAGAGTATCGAAAAGAAAGAACTTCTTTTAAAATAATTCTCTTCCCCGAAAAGTTAAAACTTTCAAAATTACATTTTTACTTTTATGTAATAATCTTTGTACAAAAATTTACATTTTTGCAAGTCAACATATCGTGTCTGATTGTCACATCAAAGCGTTTAGGAAATTCCTATCGATAACGTTGATCAAGCGCATCGACTAAAATTCTTAAAGCACTCAACGGGCAATACAATCACAAAATCATCTTTTATAGGATAAATAAATCTCTTACAAAGTTTTAAGAATATTCTTTGTTCGTTTCAAGAACAAAAATCCAGTTTTTCTTATAAATAAATCTTATGAAAAAGATTTGCAAAAATTTTAAATTACAATTTTCATCCAAAATCAATAAATACAAGAATGATCTCATCGAAATATTCATAGAATATTCGATTTATAAAATGGATGAAATGAGCTGGACAAATTGAATGACATAATAAGTCATTCATAAGAATCATAACGAGTGCGGAATGCGGTAAGTGGAATGCTAATTTCCGCAACTCGTAGCAAACGAAAACCGGTGGTAAAGTCAAATTGAAAAGACCTTAACACCACACAAAAGATATTGCTTAGGTGATGATTCTAAGACAAGCTCAAAAAATACCGGAAAAGTTTCACAAATTATTTAGATAAGAGAAACAACACTTTCCTTATAAGCGGGCTTAAGGAATAAAATGATTCCACCAAATTGGAATAAAAATCACAAAGGAAAAATAGAAATCTTCTTAACAGATTGAAAATGTCGAGGATGAATAGTCCACTCGGAAAAATAGGTTATGGGCTTCACAATTTAGGCCAATCCTTACAGAAAAAGTCAATTCCGTACAAAAGTAAATTCCGAAGCCAAAGTAAATATCGGCTCGGAAAGAAAAGTCACAAAAAACAATCTCGACATCTAAACAAAAGCAAATTGAGTGTTGCGGATCTACCATCCGGATTCACAATCCTCAAAGAAGTCATCAAGATTCAAAGAAAAAGAATCGACAAGTTCTTTTGATATAAAAATAATGATATGAAACTCATATCAAAAAGAACTCGAATAAGAAGATCACAAAATAAATGTAATCAAGGATTAAATGAGACATACCTTGACCAAGGGAAGAGTTGCTAGGAACTTGCAGCCTTCCTTCTCTCTTGCTTGGAAGCTTAGGACACGAAGATAAAAGATGGCCCGAAACTTTGCAGTACCGACAAAAGAGGGGCTTCGGGCACTCCCTTGTATAATGGTCTGTTGAACCACAATTGTAGCATTGACCACGACTAGAGGTAGGAGTCTTTGCTACCGGAATTTGTTGCTTCCCTTTCTTATTAGAATTGGGGCCTTTGAACTTAATTGGCCTCTTCGAGTTATTGTTGAAGTTCTGTTGGGCACGCACAACTTCAACATCACCTTCATTATCGGCCTTTTCAAGACGAAGAGCGATATCAATAAGCTGATCAAATGAAACCTCAAGTTTCAGAAGTAATGGCTTTTTAAGATTCTTATTCAAGCCATAGACAAATCTCTGATTTTTCTTCAATGGGGTATTGATGTATTCAACCCCATATTTGGAAAGCGACTCGAAGGATGCGACGTAATCAGTCACAGAGGATTGACCTTGAACAAGGTCTATAAAACGCCGTGCTAAAGTTACTTTTTCAGCCTCCGGCACAAACTTTAGTTCGAATCGTTCCCGGAATCGTTCCCAAGTAAGATCCGCTTCAACGATTTCAGAAATTAAAAGCTCATACCAATCTAACGCTCTTCCCTGGAGCATGCTAGAAGCCACTTGGACTCGATGAAGGTCAATAAGATTCATGCGAGAAAAGATGCGATCGCATGATTTGAGCCAAGCTTGAATTTCTATAACACTCTCGGATCCCGTGAATGGCCTTCCACCCAAATCGGTATAGTCTCGGCACAAGCGTGCAAAACCGGATCTAGGATGAGTAGGCCCCTGATTGGGACCCGCTGTTTGAGCGTTCTTGACAAGATCTAAAAGCTGCTGGGCAGACATAAAAACTCCATCCAGGGGAGTAGCACTAGATTGACCGGCGCTGGGGCGGCCTGGTCTAACCATTTCTCTTCTTTAAGAAAGAAAGAAAGAAGAGGAAAACGTTATTCTCAAAATAAATATCAAGCAATCTTGATAGATAAAACAAGGAATCATAAAAGAAAATAGGATAGGACGGTACGAAGACCCGAATAAAATCCTAAAGCACGACTCCTAAGATAGACTTAGGACGATGATCCTTGTTATAATATTCCATATTGTTTCGAAGTTTGGCTCTGATACCAAGCTGTGACGCCCCACCTCTATACCCACGCTAGCCAAGAACATTACGGTGAATGCTGTCAACTAGCACGGAGAATAAGGCTGTTGAGGAGCGACCATCTGTATAATTGCTTTGTGCGAGTACCGATATGCCAGATAAAAATATAACTTTTCATCTCAAGAGGAAATCCGACATACCAACACAAACTCAAAGCTACTACATAGTGGCCATAAAGGTCTTCGGAAACAAATATAGAAATAAACATAACATAAATCAGTCATAGACAATTCATATCACAAAGGCGGAAATAGATATGAATATTACACATGAAAGTGTATATCAGAGTAGTGGTCTAAAAAGATCCACAATATCACAAAAGAATAGTTACATAAACTACACAAAAGAATAAGTATACATTATGGAGTCTATATCTCAAATGTATACAACAAAAACTACTAATCTAAGTAGTCAACCATAAGTCAGAGGAATCAATCCCAAGAGAGAAGTCAAGCAGAAGCACCTGTAACATCTCGGTCTGACACGAGTATTATTTAATAAGAAAATAATAAACGGATCAGTCTAGCTATAAATATCAGATGAAACGATATAAAATAAGAGATATGACTAAACACATAATAATCACTATGCCAAGCTGTGATATATATAAGTAATTGAAAATCAACAAGAGATTAATCAATATCACCAAATCTACACAAGAATCAAAAAAATGTCATACTCCTTATTTAGTTCACCAAACCACAAATATTGACGATAATATCAATGTCAATCACAAAAGTCAATGACACACAAATTCACCAATGCACAAATATTGATAAAACTTATCAATGGAAATCACGAAAATTGGTGAAACACAAATTCTAGAAATCATCTCAAGAAATCCAGAAATCATAAAGGGGGGAGGCCTATCACAAACGGGAGCATAAAGCTCACCAACACGTGTATCACAAACGGAACGCTAATTCCATGTTCGCTAACCATCACAAATTGAGCCGAAGCTCCATAAACGGTCCGAAGACCATGGGTTGCTACCCCACCAAATTGAGTCGAAACTCCACAAAACGGGGTTTAGTCTCCCACGCAGACAAAGAGACATCGCACATTGCTAGTCTAAATCACAAAGATGATCGTCATGATCAACGAGCAGTGTCGATTACAGTAAGCTAGTAAACATATGAGCTTAGCATCATGTCCCATAACCACTAGCTTAACTTAAATATTTACGAACAAATTGTATATCTCCACTAGAAAATTGTCACAAGAGTTTCAGTCGAACAAGTCCAAGAATTAACCAACAAAGTGAACGCAAGCGTTTCATACCACTTGTTTTACTAAGTCGTTTAATTAGATTTCTCATGCGAGTGAGGTAAAGGTTTATATATACTAATAGATTGGAAAACGGTTTTATAAAGGAATTTGGTATTAAAATAGTATTGAAATCGTTTGAGGAAAGAGTTTTGATATTTACTACTAGTATAGAAAACCTTTATATTTTTAAAGTTACAAAGCACAAGGGGGATTGTAGAAACAATCAATCACAAAGATCACATTCGAAGATGTGAATAAAAATCCAACGAAATCGATAAAGGATCCATCGAAGTGGGTATATCTAAAATTCCCAAAGAAAATAAGTCATCAAAGATGATAATAAATGATGACAATAAATAGGATCATCACAAATCGATTTAAATTGGAAATTCAATCCAAAAAGGCAAATTGGACTCAAACAGCAGGTTCAGTCGACTGAACAGAGTTTTCAGTCGACTGACCCTGTGCCTGGAAATTTTCCAGGTTCAGGAAACTTTCTTTTTCCAGTTTCAGTCGGCTAAACAGAGTTTTCAGTCGACTGAATCATGCCTGGAAACTTTCGGGTTTCAGGTTCAGTCGACTGAACAGAGTTTTCAGTCGACTGAATCATGCCTGGGCTGTTTTTCAGCCTTATTCAAATGAAGAGCAAACTCTCCCAAAATGCAACCGGACGAACATTGGCTCTAAGGGTTTATGCCAATCGGCAACCTGGCCCTATATGCTCCTCGGTGCATCACCAAAAGCATGATCAAACATCCATAAAAGGATTTTCACACAAATTGACTTAAAAACTCAAAAATTGGAATATTCACAAAACCAATCCAAATCAAGAGCAAATGCACATGAAGAAGTGTTAGGAATTCATACCCAACAACCAAAGATAATTATAGTCATAGTTGTGAGATAAAAATCTCACCTTTGAACTAAATTTATGAAGATGAAGCTTGAAAGCAAAGGGGAATCAACCACTCTTCAAAACCAACTCTAGAAGCTTGAATCTAAGCTCAAAAATAAGAACATTCCCAAAATTAGGTTTAGGAATTTCTGAAATTGGTAAGAGAATAAGTTGGAGAAGAAGAAGAGAAGCTTACCAATGGGTTCTTCTTGAGTTTGGAGCTAGGAATTTGATTTGCAAGGGAAGTTAGGGCTTGGAGTTTAATTTCCTCTTCCACCCTCCATTAACATAAAAGCTTGAGTATTAGGAAAATAGAAGAGAAGTGAATGAAGAGGAGAGTGTTGGAACTGAGTTAAGTGGTTAATTGGCTCAGCCCAACCAAAGCCCTAAGCGGGAAAAAGTGGCAAAAATCAACTTTCTCCAAACATATCGAAGCTTATACTCAAAAAGGTCGCAAACGTCATTTTGAACTCGATGGAAGTGGTCTCGAGTCCCAATTCGACAGTTTGCAAAAAGTAGGTTTTCGGACCAAAATCCGATGAACGGTGAAATATTTAAATAAAATATTTAAATATATAATCGATAAATATGCGGGTTGTTACACACCTTATGCCAACTCACGGGAGTCGGGTCCATATATATACCTCAAGGAAACGCCGCCACCATCCTACTTCATTCTGGAATCTTCACCGTGTAGCCCGTTGTTAAAGTGGTTTTCGGAGTTGGCAGAGATTATGACAACTTCCGATCTCGGTCTCTTTAACAACCAAACGTTATTATAACATTGTGGTCATTTTCAAAATAGTTTATACTTTAAAACCAAATGTCATTGCCCTTTCAAAACCAAATCAATATGATATCATTTCATTTCAAATATATCATTTTCTGAAATCATAACACTTTCAAAGTTATAACATTTCGAAATCAAAACACTTGAATATAACACCTTCAAATTATAATGCCTTGAAACTCATAACTTTGAAACATAACTTCCACCACTTAAATGGTTTAATATTTAAGATACTTTATATAATAAAATAGCTTCTTCGATTTCACAAATCAAATCCAACACAACTCGAATTTCTATATTTTATATTTAACCAAATCCCAAATCATAAATTTCAATTCAATTCAGTTTCCATATAAACTATTCCAAATTTATCGATTTCAAAACAGATTTGATCCAAAAAATAAACTATTTCAAATTCAATATATTTCAAACTTTAAGGATTCAACAATTTTAAAACTAAGTTTGGTAATTTCGATTCAACAATTAAATTGTATATTATCTGGTTTTGAAATATTTTACATAAATCCATTATCATTTAAATAAAACCCAATTTACAAGTAACTAAATGTTTCCTTCAATTCATTTATACTTGAAATATTTATATAATTCGCCTTAAACCAAAATCAAGCTATAAAAATCATATATTTTAAAATTTCAAATTTAATAAATTTCACATCAAGTTTATTTGAGTTTAATGCTTAAATAAATTCAATTTCAAATAAATCTCAAATTTATCTTCCAACCTTAATTTCATTTAAATCATTATAAACTCTATAATAAAATATAATTTAAATACTTAACCATGTTATCTTCAATAAAAATCAAACTTATTATTAAGCTTATTCTATATTAAAACAAATTATTCATAGCTTAAAATCATGCATAAAATAACATTTATATAATATCTAAAATCAATATTTATCCAAAACCATATATTTCTTTACAAAACTTCAAAACATTTTTATATATATAGACCACGGTGTCTGTATATAATTTTCTATCCTGTGGTCAAGTGATACAGACATTTATCATTTCAATCCGTAATTTAAAATATAAATACGATTATATATCATTTCAAACCACAATCTCAAATGAAATAAAAATCCATAACAACTTGCAGTTAATAACGATATAAAATACAATATCCATTCATACAATATCAATCATCAAACATTTATCACAATCATCATCCAATTCAATCAATAACATCAATATAGAACAGAAAATAAACAACAAGTACTTACTGGCAGTTTATATTCGATAATAAATTAAAAAACTATTTTATCCGATAAATTCAAATAAACTAAGAAGATGATTCAAAATATGCCAAACAGTCGTAAATAAATTTCTAATCACATCGTAAGTTAATTTAACAAACATAAGAAATTTTAGAAGTTGTGAGTGGGTTAAAACACTCACCTTTTGAATTTAAATTGAATTTAAATCCAATTTAAATCTAAAATTTGAATAGTCTCAGAATCTGACTAACCAACGTCAAAATATCCATAATTCCAATACGAATCTAGCGGAGAAAACCGCGCGTAAATTAGACCTTGTATGCGAAAGTTATTGCGATTAGAACACGTTAGAATTGAAAAAGAAAAGAAATAATATATATATAACAAAAGAATATACCAAAGCAAGGACAAGTCAGTGTCTCTATGATTCAAACGCTTTAATGAGACAATCTGACACGGTAAATTGATTTGGAATAAGTAAATTTTTCTAGAAAAATGATTACATAAAGTTAATTGTAATTTTGAAAGTTTCAGCTTTTCGAGAAAGAAGATCAATTAAAAGAACTCTTTCTTTTTGATACTTCTATTCTTGTGATTCCCGAAGGGAATCAAGACTTCTCTATTAGTACCGATACTAGTCGTATTGGTTTGGGTGCCGTTCTCTTGCAAAAGAGAACGTGCTATCATTTATGCTTCTAAACAGTTAAAGCCTATCGAGACAAGGTATGCCTCGCGTTTGTACCCGAGAAAAACAGAGCAGCTCTTCCACCTTGACCGTTGACCGCATATAACGCCACCTACACCGCCTTTCACCTCTAACCGATCACCTCACCGAGCCCACCAACCGAGGCCGCACCCACGGCAGCGATTTCACCAACTTCGGTCGAACTCTGAGGCGCCGTCGCCACTGAGGGTGAGAACCCTAATGAATTTTCTCGCTTGATCTGACCATTGAAATACGAATCCAATGGCTCCGATGAACTATGTAGAGAACTCTCCACGCCGTGGTATCATCGATTTGACGATCCATTGAAGTCCATCACGACGAAACGGACGGCTGTGACATTTTCTTCAATTTCTAGACGATCAGAGGTTCAATCTGGAAAATGAATTACAAATCTATGATGCGCTCATCGAGAGCTTCAAATCGATATATAATTCGATATAGTTAGTGGAGTTCAAATTTTGAAGTTGGATTTTGAATTGAAATTGGATTGAGGAGTTTTAGGGTTTCAGCCATTGAGGAAAAGGAGCAACTGAAGTTTCTATATGTATAGAAATGAGAAATAGAAAGGCTGCTAGGGTTTATAACAGGGTATTAATAGACACAGCTGAAAATAGAATAGATGAACAAGATCGATTTACACGTTGAACGATGAATGGCCCGAAGAGCCCGTTCTGACTCCGGAACGAAATTGGGTCAACCCATATATCAAAATAGATGTTTTTGAACATTTTAAAATCAATGGAATAAGTTTCAAGTCCAAATTCCATCGTATGAAGAAGTTACATTAATCAAATTGATTTCAATTAAATTTATTTCAAGGCGTTTCGATTCCGTATGATAACGACAAGTCCGATCGGTACAAATCTTGAATTCCACCTATAATTCACTGTTACGGATCCGATGAAACTAATTTCGTCGAAATCAGAGTCAGTGGCCAAAATGGCTATTTTTACATTAAATAAATAAATTAATAATTAATTAATTAAATCAAATTTTAAATTTCAGTTCTATAGTTGACCATTTTTATCATTTTAAAATTTCTTAATCATTTACACTAATTTAAACAAATTTAAATGTCAATTTAGAGTTGATTAATTTATCAATTTCAGTGTTAACCTCAATTTCATTAAATTCAGAAATTATAAATTTAATTTCCAATAATTCCATTTAATTTACTTTTCATTATATTATTAAATTCATTGTTGTCAAATGGATGAAATTAACCTTAGATTCATGATCTATTACATTAATATTCTCATATTCCATCTTAATTTCAATTGACGTAATATTTAGATATTTAATTTCATTTAATTGCAATTAATCCAATTATTATAGTTCTAATCCTTATAAGTTGATAGATCTTTATTTCCATTCTTTCAATTCAACAAATTGTCCTATTATGAATAACATTAACATTATTTTCAAATATTACCTTAATTAACATAAATGTAATATTTTATTTAGATTTACTGCAATTGATTCCAATTCAATTTAATGGATTAAAAATATGTCGGTAACTTATAATAATTGTTGCCACTAACTTCTAATCATACCTTTATAAGTTATCATTTCCAAACAATATTATTATTACTTACAGAACATTTATTTTTTTCAATTTCGATTTATTATTATCAATTCATTAATTAATTCAATATTTACGATCGTTTTCTTATATCAATTTATTACCAAGTATACATTTACCGTATTTCCACTAATTGGAATTCCATTCAAGTTGTAAATAATTAGCCATAAATAACATTGTTATGTTTCACTTTAGTTATTATTTCATTATTACCTTACAACTTTTTGTTTCTTCCAATATTAAATAACACGATTCATTAAATTAAGAAATTAAATTATCGAAAATTTACGGGTTGTTACAATGATAATGCTTAAAAACGCATTAAGGGGGATAAATGTAAAGCCTTAAGGCTAAGAAAACATTTATTTTGCTGATTAGATATTACATGTATAGCGTATTCTATTGTATATAAATATTTTAACAAATCCTTGAGAGATGGAAAATCTCGTAACATCACTTGAGTTATTGTACGCATGTTATATGTTGGATAGGAGATGTAAAATACCATAAACATCTTTAACGCTACTACACTCCTGTTATATGTTATACTGATTTGACTCACATAAGGATATTTTAATCCTAACTCAAGTGTTTTGTCTTTTCATTATGCTCGGGTCAGTCTAGAGTTTTTCATCGCAATGAAGATTATTTTATGGAGTACGAAGACGAAGATTGGTATATTTTTACTGTTATTATTCCCTGCATCACGTTGCTGCTGCGTTTTTCTATTTTTCTGTTGTATATATAACTCTGATAAATGTTATGTAAAATTTTAATCAAATGTATAGTATAAACGGCTTTATGAATTGTTTATTTGATTATTATATTTTGCCGTTCCGTTGTGAGATTCTGCATCTGTTTTCTTCTTTTCTTATTTTTCTTAATTAACCGCATTGATTATCTGTGTTCCGGATTGTTTTAGTTGGATATGTGCGGATCTTTGTCGATTTAAACCTTCCAAAATATGGGTCATCATAGTATATATTAAATACATTGCATATGAAAAGAAATCATATTTAAACTAGTTATATTAAATATAATCTTTAGAAATCACTTATAGAGCTTATCTGAAATATATTACTAATTTCCAAATCAAGGATTCGAAATATGGTTTTTGAAGCTTATATTTAAAGATATTTTGGTGAAGAAAGAATAATATAGAATTTTTAATGATAATAGTATTTTTAAAGCTGAATATGAATTATATATATGTGTGTGTGTGTGTATTAGCTCGCTATATGGAGGTAATAGTGTGTATGCTTTTATATAAGTAAATTTCAATTTACAGACTATATTTAAATAGGGATTTTTTTTAAAATATCTAACACGGTCATTGGACTAATAATTGAATATTTTCAAGAGATGTAATATCTATATAAAAGGTTTATGGACTTAAAAGAAGTGATTTAAAAGTATATGAGTATTTTGAATATCATTTTATAGTTTTCTAAAGTTAAAACTTAATCTTTATAAACAATTACTTCTCTTTTGAAATCTTTGTGATTTTTCATGAAAATTAGTATTTGACTCTATGCGCTAACTTTTTTCGTTTCCTATGAAATGAGAAATGTATTTAAACAATTCGACATTTGTTATCACTTTATTGTTTAATTATACAACTTGTTTAATTTAGTACTAACAAATGGCTATGGGAAAATTACAAATACGCTCTCTCAATGATAATCATGTTTTTAATTGGGTAACCTAAGCTTGATACGAAAGTGACAACTATAGGATACTAACCCCTACCGACCCAGAAAGCAACACCATACACAAACCACTGTACTAAAAGAACTTTGTTTTAACAGTCCAACATCCTCATTAGCTCATCATCACAAACCAATTAGGAGTTGTGTTTGTAACCTACAACAATACCACACTGATTGACATCCGTAGCAGTACAACACACAATTCCGGTTGGGTATTAGATTTTACACCAAATGGAAAGACCACTATTCATAATACCCACAATTCATGCACTATGGCACTCGGATCCCCGAGTACCAAAAATAACGACCCTTAAGGGTGGTAAAAGAAAAACACAATAGGGCATCTATCACAGGCTCACACAAACTCACAGTAGAATGATAAAATATAATAAAAGCGTACATATATGAACATGATTGTAAATATTGTAATAATATGAAGTCAATAGGATCCATCATTTTAATACACAACACTCCAAACATATGTAGTTCAAATAATACAACATCCTAAAATATTGGATAAATGATCATAGAAATATCAAGTTATGGCTTCATAACCTGCTCCAGCTAGTAATGTCCCCAACTCCCTAGTTTATACCTACCCAATAAATAAATTAAAAGCGAAAAGATGGAAAGGATTAGACATAAATTTCGGTGAAAGGGAAATATCACTTCTAAACATGATATCCGATATACTAATGTGACATGAATAATGTACTAAGTGGTACCCTTGAATATCACCCATATAAAAACCATGTACACATAAAATGAATAAGCAAGAGCCCAAGAATAACGTTGTATTGTACCTAGCCCTACTCTTCTACTACTTCTAACAAGATAGAATAACTAATAATAGTGATAATACAACCATTGTATAGCTTATATAAAGGCATATGCAAATCCATGTGCATGAATAATGAGGCAAAGCTCCAAGGTGACATCATATCGTACCCATAACTGAAAAATTATGAAACGTTGTATCATACTCCATTCCCCCTTGGGTGACACCATATCGTACCCTCCTACGTAACTAAAACTAATACTAGCGAGTCTATGACTTTCCATCTAATTACTATAGGTTAGAGAATACAAAGTGGTCTTTTCCACATCATCACGATTACCAGTATAGATGAGTGTTCCTATCTCTCTCCAACTATCACACTCGATGAAAGCCATTGCTTATCCCCAACAGTCTTGATGGAAAATAACAATTCCTAACCCTTAGCTACATGCCTCGGGTGTGAGTAGCACTACTTATCCTTGACCCTCATATTGTCGGTATCCTAATGACCACATAACGCAGTCGTGCCTACAGTCAAAACTGTATATAAGTTGCCCCGACCACAACCGCAAGTCTTCCCTTAAATAGATCTTTTAGATATCCCAATCTATGACTCGCTTTCAAATTGCACTTTTCGATTGTCTCCCAATCATCATACACCATAGTACATTCCTAAAATATCGGCCCCGAGCTAGGTGCGACCCTATGTCAAAGAACACTAAAACATCGCTTTGTAGTCATATTGGACCCCACAAGCCTTGGCCAAGTCGTTAAAGTCCCTCCCAAACGTCAAAAATGGAGAAAACCGAAGTAATTCCCTTACTGCAAATCCAGTTAACGGAATTACCATGACCAGTCGACTGCAACCAATTTCCATCGACTGATTATGGGTTCACTCGGTTGAACTAGGCAATTTTTTACGAGTTGGAAAACTTACATTTTCTACTCCATTTAGTAGACTAAAAATAAAATTAACAAGTTGATTGAATTCCATTCTAGATTCAGCTTGAACCTCAATGGGGTGAAATTCCCTAAGGGATATCATCGGACCTCTTTCCTTCACGTAACCACTGTCAAGGCCTTCCTTACCCATATGCCTTGCTTCGTGGTTTAGGGACCTTACAAATGCCCACTACCATTTGTGCATGAATTTGTATTACCGATGATCCATCATGAGACAAATACTCATCTTGAAACTCCAACACTTCACAAACCATACAAAATCGAAGCGTTCAACCAATAATATAATCATTCTGAATTAACCATTAGCATATTATATTATCTTCCGATGATATCATCCAAGTTATCTTCATCCACTTAATTTGTAACTTAGCTTATCAATCTAATTCAATATTTCATTCGCTCTAACTTACATTGTCGATTACTCATTATTCAATCTAGAGACGAACCATTCATGGAAATGGAGTAAAGATTCAGTCCCACTTTCCCAATAGTAGAAGAAACCCCCAAATTCTCCTAAAACTTGAAACAATACATATTTTACATATCATAGGATCACAAAATATTATTATTTAATTTGTTTGAGGTCATATGCTTTATTAATTTAGAAAACGACCACTAAGAACATTTTTCATGTTTAAAATTTTTATTAGATAGTTTTGACTCTAAAATCTTGTTAAAACATCCCACCTCTATACTCATACTATCCAAGAGTACTACTAAGTAATACTGTTAGACAATGCAGAGAATGAAGCTATATGGGGTACAAAAATGAGTATTCCTAAAGGAGTAACACTTGTACATATCTCAAATCATAGTATACTTACCACAGATGTACATGGTATTAGTAGAACGAAGTAAATATGTGCGCCTCTAGGAAAGAACAATACATAATCACCAAACGTAGTAGAGTACATGGAGTCAGAATGCAGTAGTTAAAATATAATATATCACATAGTACAAATTCTAGTATGGCTACAAAATGATAGTCTCTAGCCCACTATATACATATATCATAATAATACATCATAATATATTAATATACGAAACTACAGAAACATAAAATGGCATGTATCATCCTAATGTAACTACAGCCACCAAAAATTCCCGCTAAGCCATGAAATTACTTCATACCTATACTTGGAATGTCTTGGATAGACCCCAGTATTATAAATAATACATGGGTTAAACGACGTTGATAATGATATGTTAGATGATGAAGATAAGCATAGCATATGGATATGCCCATAGATATGTATATAACTCATCCATCAAAGAAATCCATATAATCAAATAATACATCATACATCTGTTAATCAACCAATGATTCCAAACACATATCTTTAGCAGTACATCATTGTATGTGTACGAAAATTTGAATCAAGTGGTGATGAGGATAGATTGTACGATAGATTCAAGGTCCCAACTAGAGTCATATATCAACATCCAATATTCAAGTAAGGGGTATAGATAGTATATGCCCACTTAGCACTCCACATAGAACCAGACGGGAGACTGATGGTTATCTATCTACTTTAGGAGCACATCGGTTACCCACCCGAATATTCTCCTATAGTCTTCAGTTACCTCCATGGTAATCGTGACGATATCCACCATCATATTCATCAATGTGAGAACTTGATCATAACCCAGGTCATGCCCCAATGGTAACAAAATGCTGGCCTAGGTGACATGAGGGTCTAAGGGAACCCACCCTATAATAATAACTAAGGGAGTTATGGATCCGGGGAGCGACCCCAAGATCAGGTCACTAGGAAGGATGCCAGCCTAATTTGGTTTTCTCAAACACAAATAACCAGGAGTACTTCATGATGTACAAACACATGGTATTTACATATAGTTATCCACCTAACTCAAATCCATAAGCTTACTCAATACCATTAGCATCACCTCACGTAATTATAGTCTCATTATCCCTATACCCATTACATAAGTGATGTCTACTTACAATGAATAACTGAATAAATATCACAATGGCATGCCATACCACCACGTGATACTCAATCATTTATTCAATGCTTATAAACTACACTCAATCTCCATTATATTTTATATAACGAGTCCAAAGGATAACTTGAGAAATATTACGAAAAGTCCAACACTAGATGGTATTATAACTCGCTTAATTTAAATTCCTCGTTGCACAGAAATCATAGTTTAATACATGATTTATAAATATTTACATTTATAGATATATTAGATATTAATTTTTAAAAGCATTTGCAATAATTTTACAAATAAAAGATACATCTTATATTAAAATAATGCAAAGAAATACTAAATTCAGTACACAAACTTTTTGAATACTATATGAGATTATATATTGCATACACATCAATAAACAAAATTTACTATGCCTCTAAGTAACTATTAGTATTCGTATAAAAATTTGAACAATTATTTTAACTACAAATCAATGTATTAATTAATAATTCTCATTAAAGAATTTTATCACATTTAATCATGAAACTAGTTTAGATTATCATATATATAAATTTGTATAATTTTTATCAATTTATTTTATTTTTAAAGTAAGTATTTACTAAATTTCATTAATAACTCGTTTAAAGATTATTATTGTATTACCTCATAAAACTCCTTAAATTATATATCTAAATTAAGTATAGAATAAACGGTTGTTATTATTTGTATTTTTTATAATTTTTTTTTACTTTTTATTTCTCTATTTAATAGAATTTAAGGTGTACGAAAAAAACATATACTGGTCGCGCTGTAGCAGTCGAGTGCTACCCCACTTCATTTACAACCAGTTTGATTCCTTCTTTCTTCTAGTTTACTTGTGTTTCCTCCACTAGATTAAGATCATACACTCATACTCCAACTATATCATAACCATTATAATCAATTTCACATAAGAATACATAGTCATAAAAGGAGGGGTTAAACCCATTCACAGATGCAAATTTGATTGCACATGCACAAAATCAAAGTTCTATACACATTAGCATTGAAGTAGACATAGAAAGTGGGTTAAAGGACTCACCTTGAGTTGAAGATTGCAAGTTACTACACTAACTCTTTCTTTCTCATCTTCTTATCTTTACTGTAAAATTTCCCTCTTCGAAATTGATGATCAAAACTTGAGCTTCTACTTGCTGTCTAGTACAAAAAGAAGTCAAGAAGCATACATATGAATTTGTGGATTTGTAGAATTTTACTTGAATTGATTTTGATTTTAGAAATGGTGGAATGTAAGTAAGGTTTTTGAATATTATAAAGTGAAGTGGTGTTCTGTAGTTAACATGGGTGGCATATTTTAGAAATAAGACAAAACCAGATTTAGACAATTCTAGAGCACATTTCATGAAACAAGATATTTGGTTTTGGGCTAAAACATTTTTTGCTTGGGCTTGCTTTATTACTAATTAAATTTTCTTCTTTTCTTTTCTTGAATCCAATTTACACCTTCATGTTTTAGCCCATATACTTATCAAATAACATCATATTATATTTTCTTAACATCTATTATATTATTTACAATTTATAAAACTATTTTTATAATTTAATTTATTTAATCGTTTCTAAAAAAATTCATTTACTAATTAAATTCAAACACCTTTAGTATTATAAAAAATATATTTCTATTATTAAAATTAAAGTATAAAATTATATATCTCAGTTATTATTTACTGTAAAAAATTAATTTATCATTTTATTTCAAATTAATTGTTTAAATTTCAAAATAATTATACTAGTTGATAAATTAATATTTATCAATTTTAATTGTAACTTGCATTTTACAAAACAGGGTAGAGAGGAAAAAATGGCGAGCGCTTTCATCTGTCTTCTCAGTCTTTTCGTTATAGATTCAATTACCCTAATTCTTCATTTAATCATCCAAATCCAGTTTTCAATTCTAATTCTTTTACCAGTGTTGATAGGGATTCTCAATCAAAAAATCATTTTCAGAATACTCAATCTTTTACTAAGTCTAATTCTAGATCTCGTGTTCTAAATTGGAATAGAGGGTTTTACTGTTTTACATGCGGTGGTAATAATCATAAGGCAGTTGATTGTTGGAAGCCGATTCACTATTTTAAATGCGGAGTGTTTGGACATAAAAGAATGTCTTGCTCTTCGGGTTATAATCCCTTCCTTGTTGTTGATCCTTCTCATACCTATTCGAAATCTATTTACTCACAATCTTTGAGTCTCAGAGATCATCATTTCTACTTTGTTCTTGAATTCTTGAGATTGAGTGGAATGGTTTTGGACAATTGTGTTGGGAATAAAGAAAAGTGCAGCTTTCTTTTTAATAAGATATATTGGCATTTTGACTACTTAATGACAGATAGTATTGGAGAGTATCCTATCATTGATAATAAGAATGGATTTCAAGTCAATGAGTCTTGGAAAAAAGATGATGTTTTTAAGGATATTGTAGCTACGCAGTGGCTCAATAATGATGATTCATTTGTGAATGGCTCAGGTAAGGAGTGTCGTATAGACATTTTTCTCTTGGATCCGTTGGTCAGAGATTACTGTCCTTTTATTTTCGAGCCTTCTGTTGATTTCTCTGGTGTTTTTGGTGATTCAGTTGCTTATGTTTCAGATGTACTAGAGGTTAGTCCTGCTTCTGGTTCGTTTTGTTCTATCATTGGTGTTTGTTCCGAAGAAATTGATCATACGTTTGATATTGCTTCGATTGAAAGTGTTACTAAATTTCCTGATTTGGTGGCTGATATTGTTCATTTAAAGGAAGATGTGCTTGTTAACCATGGTGATGTAGTAGCTTTTGGTTGTGATTTTTCTTCTGAAGATTTAAGTTTTGATAAAGAAGTTAGTAGTGTTAATGATAAAATAGCGACTGTTGGAGAGGCTCTTTCTATGACCGGTGATGATCAGTTAAAGGAATATGTGCAAGATTCTTATGGTGTTGTAGAGGTGTTTACAAATGACTTATTTTCTGTTAATCAGTTTTTAGTAGTGAATGTTGGAGAGGTTCTTTCTCCTGATTGTGTGAAGGTGGTAGATAAATTTTATGGAGATAGGCGTGGTTTCTTTTGTGTTGACACTGTGTGAGTGGTTTAGAGGGTCAGTTTTTTGATAACAGAGATGATGCTAGCTACGACTATTTTGATTTAAGTGCTGTCAGGTTAAAAGCTAGGTTGACTGGGGTTAGTAGTGAGATTCTGCTTGTTCGATCTACTCATGGTGATGTTAGCTTTAAGGTTGTTGTCTTCTTGGTTAGGTTGGGCGTAATTGTTTTTGTAAGTGATTTTGTGCTTGATGTTGAAGATGTATATGGCAGTTTTGTTTCTTCAGATGGATATTCTCATTTGGAGGATGTCTAATCAATGTTAGGTAGTTATAACATTGATGTTGCCGAGAAGGGCTTGTTGTTACCTTTTTTGAGTAATATTGTAAAGATAGGCGAGTCTCTATTGATGAGGA
Source organism: Allium cepa (assembly GCA_030765085.1). Lineage (NCBI taxonomy): Eukaryota > Viridiplantae > Streptophyta > Magnoliopsida > Asparagales > Amaryllidaceae > Allium > Allium cepa. The sequence continues at coordinate 326,024,717 of CM060939.1, forward strand.
AGGGATTGAATTCATGGAGCATTGTTGTTAACAGGGTGAGGAGGATTTAGGTATGGTTGGGTTTGGAATTTATTTTAGGAAGGTGTTCTATTGGCGATATGTCAAGTGATTCTTGTAAGATCGTTTATTATTACGTTAGCCTTTTCAGATTTATAGTGTACTGTTGTTGGGCATCTCGTAGAAGATTTACTGTTCATGATCATGTTTCTACTCCTACTCCCAAAGCTCGTAATAAATTTTGTAGGAGTAGTTCAACTGGTAGCGTTAAAAGAAGTCCCAGGTTGAAACTTAAGGATTCTAGGACTTTTGCTTGAGGTTGGTTGCTTGGTTGGAGGTTTTGGTGCTGCGGCGAGTGTTGTGGAGGTGTAGTTGTAAGGTGCTCATTTCGTGGAGTTGTTTTTTGGTTGTTGAGGCCGGTGCTGTGGAGTTGTTGTTGTAGGTTGCTCTTATTGTGGAGTCATTACTGTTTTCTTCAGTAGATTGTTTTGAGTGTGTCTTCAATTTTAGTCTTTTGGGAGGGTTGTTTTTTCTTCTTTTTGTATGGGGGGTTTTTGGCTACCTGTCAGGCTTGTTGGAAGCTCTATATTTCTGGTGTTATATATATGTGCATGTGTGCTCTCGTCTTCTTAAGAGGACCACACATTTTTCTCAAAAAAATATATTTATCAATTTAAGAATTCTTTTCATATTAGTTAAATATTTCCTAAAACGCATATAAATAATTATTCTTTATTGATAAATTTCTAATTTATTGCTTCTTGATAACGGGTTGTTAAAGACTCTCTCCTTAAGAAAATTGCATACTCGTCGGTTTCTCCTTAAGGAAAATCTATGACATGCTAGTTAAATTCTATCTCTTCTACACCATTTATTAATAACTGAAAAAGAATAAAACATATGGCTGACCCATGTGCATTGAAAAATAATTCAGGGCAAGACCATAACATATGCTCTTTAGTCTCCCGAGTACAATCCAATGGATTGTCGAACCATCGTACCGTTACTAAAGGAACTTCCTTATTTCTGAGTTGTCGGAAATAGGAGTCAACTATCCCAACTAGGCACTACACATAAGTCAGATCAAGGAATATCTCAAGCTCCTTTATGTCTCTCAGCTCTACTACAGTTTCTATATCCCGCAAACATTTCCTTAGTCGAGAAACATGAAAGACGTATGGATTATCAAAGAGTGACATGGAAGTGCAACTCTATATACAACTCTTCCCTTTCATTTAGTAATTGAATATGGGCCAACAAAATGATGTGCCAACTTGTAACAACCCGCATATTTATCGATTTTATATTTAAAAATTTTATTTAAAATTTTTATCATTCGTCGGATTTTAGTCCGAAAACCTACTTTTTGCATACGCTCGAATTAGGACTCGAGACCACCTCCATTGAGTTCAAAATGCCGTTTGCGACCTTTTTGAGTATAAGCTTCGATATGTTTGGAGAAAGTTGATTTTTGCTACTTTTCACTTTGGGTTTGGTTTTAGACTCAGCCCTATGTTTTAACTTATACTCCAAAACCGAACCACTCTCCCCATTCTCCCTCACTTCTTTCTCTTTTCAGTTTTCTTAGCATTAATGGTGGGAGAGATTGGAAATTAAAACTCCAAAACCCTAGTTTCTCTTGCAAATCAAATTCCTAGCTCCAAACTCAAGAAGAACCCATTGGTAAGCATCTCCTTCTTCTTCTCCAACTCATTCTCTCTTTGATTTCAGAAAATTCCTAAACCTAATTTGGGAAATGTTTCTCTTTTTAGCTTAGAATCAAGCTTCTTGAGTTGAGATTGAAGTGTGGTTGATTTCCATTTGCTTTCAAGCCTCATCTTCATAAATTTTAGTGCAAAGGTGAGATTTTTAATCTCACATCTATTTCTATATCTATCTTTGTTGTTAGGTATGAATCCCTAACATTTATTCATGTGCAATTGCTTTTGATTTGGATTAGATTTGTAAATATTCCAATTTTTGGTGTTTGAAGCCAATTCTCTAAGAATCATAACTTTGATGTTTGATCATGCCTTAGTAGGTGTTTCGGAGAGCTTTTAAGGCCGGGTTGTCGTTAGGCATAAATCCTTAGTCGTCGTTGCTCGTCCGATCGCTCCCGATACGTTTTGGCCACTTTGGCCTAGGCAAATTGTTGCCTAGACCAGGTGACCAGACGTCTGGTGACAAAGTCCAGACGTCTGGTTTGGACCTGGAAAGTAAAAATGTATGCACGCATATTATAAAAAAAAGCCAGAGACTATTTTCAGACGTTTGAACCATCAAACCAGATGTCTGGATAGGTCTCAAACGTCTGACTTGAGGTTTCAGACGTCTGAGTGTTCTCTGGGTTATTTCCAGAGAACAAATCCAGACGTCTGGATTCCAAATCAGACGTCTGGAAATGTTTATTTTTGCCTATTCAGGCTGTTTTGTGTGAATTTCCATTGTTTATCGATTTTAGCGATCCTATTAATCGTTGTCACTTATTGTCGACTTTGTTGACTTCTTTTTATGGATCTTTTTGGAAATATCCGTTTCTATGGATTTGGTATCGATTTCTTTGGATTTTATTCACGTCTTCGAATGTGAATTTAGTAATTGGTTGTTCTTACAATCTTCTTTGTGATTTGTCACATTACAAATATAAAGGTTTTCTATACTAGTAGTAAATATCAAAACTCTTTCTTCAAATGATTTCAACACTATTTTATTACAAAGCTCATTTTCTTAAACCGTTTTCCAATCTATTAGTATATACAAACCTTTACCTCACTCGTATGAGAAATCCAATTAAACGACTTAGTAAAACAAGTGGTATGAAACGCTTGCGTTCACTTTGTTGGTTAATTCTTGGACTTGTTCGATTGAATCTCTTGTGACAATTTTCTTGTGGAGATTTACAGTCTGTTCGTAAATGTTTAAGTTAAGTAAGTGGTTATGGGACATGAAGCTAAACTTTTATATTTACTAGCTTAGTGTAATTGACACTTCTCATTGATCATGACGATCATCTTTGTGATTTAGACTAGCAATGTGCGATGTCTCTTTGTCCATGTCGAGGACGATACTTCATTTTTTTGTGGAGCTTCGGCTCACCAGGAGGAGCTTCGACTCAATGTCCGCAATGGGGGACTATACCCTGTCAAGAGGAGTTTCGACTCACTAGGAGGAGCTTTGGCTCAATGTCCGCAATGGGGGACTATACCCTGTCAGGAGGAGTTTTTGACTCACCAGGAGGAGCTTCGGCTCAATGTCCGCAATGGGGGACTATACCCTGTCTGGAGGAGCTCCGGCTCATTTTTCTGGGATTGGCCATCCTTTCTATTGTGATTTCTGGATTTCGTGTGTTGATTTCTGGAATTTGTGTTTCACCAACTTTTACGAGTGGCATGGATATATATATGTCACTTATTGTGGCTTGGTGAATGAAATCAGGAGTATGACATTCCTTTTTATCTTGAGTAGATTATTGTGATATTGATTAATCTCTTGTTGATTTTCAATTACTTATTTATCACAGCTTGGCATTGTGATTATTATATGTTTATGTCATATCTCCTATTCTATATCTTTTCTTCTGATATTTATAGCTAGACTGATCCGTTTATTATTTTCTTCTTAAATAATACTCGGGTCAGACCGAGATGTTGCAGGTGCTTCTGCTTGACTTCTCAACCTGGATCATTACTCTGACTTTTGGCAAACTACTTAGATTAGTAGTTTATTTTGTTGTATACACATGAGATGTAGACTCATAGTTGTATTCTTTTGTATAGCACGTGTTGCTATTCTTTTGTATTATTGTGGATCTTTTTAGACCACTACTCTGATATACACTTTCATGTGTAATATTCATATCTATTTCCGCCTTTGTGATATGAATTGTCTGTGACTGATTTGTGTTATGTTTATTTCTATATTTGTTTCCGAAGACCTTTATAGCCACTGTGTAGTAGCTTTGAGTTTGTGTCGGTATGTCGGATTTCCTCTTGAGATGAAAAGTTATATTTTTATCCGGTATATCGGTACTCGCACAAAGCAATTATACAGATGGTCGCTCCTCAACAGCCTTATTCTCCGTGCTAGTTGACAGCATTCACAGTAATGTTCTTGGCTAGCGTGGGTATAGAGGTGGGTCGTCACAGCTTGGTATCAGAGCCAAACTTCGGAACAATATGGAATATTATAACAAGGATCATCGTCCTAAGTCCATCTTAGGAGTCGTGCTTTAGTATTTAATTCGAGTCTACGTACCGATTCATCCTATTTTCTTTATGATTCCTTGTTTTATCAATCATGATGGTTCGATATTCATTCTAAGAATAATTTTTCTTCTTCTTTCTTTCTTTCCAAAGGAAGAGAAATGGTTAGACCAGGCCGTCCCAGCACCGGTCAATCTAGTGCTGCTTCCCAAGATGGAGTTTTTATGTCTGCTCAACAACTTTTGGATCTTGTAAAGAATCAAGAGTTTATCTATGCTTTGAGTAAGAACCCCGAAATGGTTCTACCTTTGAAACTTGAAGTTTCTTTCAATCAGCTTGTGGATGTTACTCTTCTACATGGAGAGGTTGGTAAGGGAAGTGTTTGTGATATTGGGACTTCCAAGAAGAGGCATATTGAGTTCAAGAGCCTTAATCCCAATAAGAGAGTGAAGCAAACTACTTTTGTAGCAAAGACTCCAATCCCTAATCGTGGAGGATGCTACAATTGTAATTCTAAGGAACACTACGCGAATATGTGTCCAAAACCCCATTCTTGTCGCTATTGCAAGAAACCGGGTCATCTTTTATCTACATATCCCAAACTTTTGAACAAGGACATGAGAAAGCTAAATATTGTGCAAGCCCCTAGAAACTCTTCTCTCGGTCAAGGTATTTTACATTCAATCCTTGATGGCATTATTTATTTCGTGACCTTCTTATTCGAGTTCTTTTTGATATGGGTTTCATCTCATTATTTTTATATCAAAAGAACTTGTCGATTCTTTTTCTTTGAATATTTTGGGCTTGATGTCTTCCTTGAGAATTGTGAATCCGAATGGTAGATCCGCAACACTCAATTTGCTTTTGTTTTGATGTCGAGATTGTTCTATGTGACTTTTCTTTCCGAGCCGATATTTTTACTTTGGCTTCGGAATTGACCTTTTTGTAAGGATTGGCTTAATCATTGTGAAGCCCATATCCTATTTTTCCGAGTGGATTATTCAACTTCGACATTTTCAATCTGTTAAGCAGATTTCTATTTTTCCTTTATGATTTTGATTCCAACTTGATGGCATCATTTTATTCCTTAAGCCCACTTATAAGGAAAGCGCTATTTCTCTCATTCATGTAGTTTGAGAAATTTTCTGGTATTTTTGAGCTTGTCTTAGGATCTCACCTAAGCAATATCTTTTGTGTGGTGTTAAGGTCTTTTCAATTTGACTTTACCACCGGTTTTCGTTTGCTACGAGTTGCGGAAGTTAGCACCACTTACCGCATTCCGCACTCGTTATGATTCTTATGAGTGACTTATTTTGTCATTCAATTGGTCCAGCTTATTTCATCCATTTTATATATCAAATATTCTATGAATATTTCGATGAGACCATTCTTGTATTTATTGATTTTGGATGAAAATAGTAATTTAAAATTTTGCAAATCTTTTTCATAAGATTTATTTATAAGTAAAACTGGATTTTTGTTCTTGAAACGAACAAAGAATATTCTTAAAACTTTTTAAGAGATTTATTTATCCTATAAAAGATGATTTTGTGATTGTATTGCCCGTTGAGTGCTTTAAGAATTTTGGTCGATGCGCTTGATCAACGTTATCGATAGGAATTTCCTAAACGCTTTGATGTGACAATCAGACACGATATATTGACTTGTAAAAATGTAAATTTTTGTAGAAAGATTATTACATAAAAGTAAAAATGTAATTTTGAAAGTTTTAACTTTTCGGGGAAGAGAATTATTTAAAAGAAGTTCTTTCTTTTCGATACTCTTATTCTTTCTTGTGATTCCTGAAGGGGAACCAAGACTTTGCTATTTGTACCGATACTAGTCGTATTGGGTTGGAATGCCATTCTCTTGCAAAGGAGAACGTGCTATCACGTGTGCTTCTAAATCATTATAGCTTATCGAGACTAGATATGCCACTCATGATCTAGTGTTCGTGGCTATTGTTTTTGCTTTTGGAATTTGGCATCATCATATTTGGATGAGAAATTTGTTCTCTACCTCGATCATAAATCTTTGGAATATTTATGTTCTCATAAGGAACTGCATGTTGACACGAGTTCCTAGCATCTTATGATCTTGATATTCTTTTTATTCTCGAAGGGGATATCGTGTTGCCAATGCGTTTAGTCGTAAGCAACAAGTGGATGATTCTTTGATGTTGACCAAATGAAATTATCTTTTTATCAAGTTCATCGGGCGTTTTGATGTACTTCGTTTTATTGAGTTTCATCTCATTTCTTTTATGAACTTGCGTCCGATGTTCTTTTAGTGTGTTCGGTTCATTGGACGTACCGTTTTTGTACTGCATCGGTGTTCTGAATTATTTGACTTTTGATTCATTGGATGTACCGCTTGTACTACATCAATGTCTTTTCTTTTTGGATACATTGGATGTACCGTTTGTACTACATCAGTGTCTTTGATTCATTGGATGTACCGTTTGTACTACATCAATGTCTTTTCTTTTTGGATACATTGGATGTACCGTTTGTACTACATCAGTGTCTTTGATTCATTGGATGTACCGTTTGTACTACATCAATGTCTTTGCTGTTTGATTCATTGGATGTACCGTTTGTACTACATCAATGACTTCGCTTTTTGATTCATTGGATGTACCGTTTGCACTACGTCAATGACTTGGCTTTTTGGTTCACTGGACGTACCGTCTTTGTACTACGTCGGTGTTCCAAATTATTCGAGTTTCTAGTTTCTCGGGCGTACCGTGATTTTACTACGCCGTTGTACCGGCTCAACTTTCTGCTATTCTTGACGTTTTCCACGTCTTTTAACTATGGAAATGCTTTAATGTTTCCGGTTTTTATTCTTGAGCCCGGTATTATTGAGGGATTGAAGTTTCACCAAATTTGACTTTTGAGCAACATTCTATTCGCATCATTACTTTGGAGGTTGAGCGCCTTCGATATAAAGATATTCTTTTTGATAGAAGTTCAATGGTTCTCAAATCCTAAGGATTGCTCATGTGAAATCTTGAGAATTCATCGAACGAAAAATTTCGGATTTACTCCTTCGTTCTCTTTAAGGTGAACTTCTTGATTCAAATTTTCTTTTGTGTTAATATGCTTTTATGGTTGTTACTTCTTATACTTCCTTCTTAATTATTGCGAGGACGCAATTTCTTTAAGGAGGGGAGTCTGTAACAACCCGCATATTTATCGATTTTACATTTAAATATGTTATTTAAATATTTTATCATTCGTCGGATTTTAGTCCGAAAACCTACTTTTTGCATACGGTCGAATTAGGACTCGAGACCACCTCCATTGAGTTCAAAATGCCATTTGCGACCTTTTTGAGTATAAGCTTCGATATGTTTGGAGAAAGTTGATTTTTGCTACTTTTCACTTTGGGTTTGGTTTTAGACTCAGCCCTATGTTTTAACTTATACTCCAAAACCGAACCACTCTCCCCATTCTCCCTCACTTCTTTCTCTTTTCAGTTTTCTTAGCATTAATGGTGGGAGAGATTGGAAATTAAAACTCCAAAACCCTAGTTTCTCTTGCAAATCAAATTCCTAGCTCCAAACTCAAGAAGAACCCATTGGTAAGCATCTCCTTCTTCTTCTCCAACTCATTCTCTCTTTGATTTCAGAAAATTCCTAAACCTAATTTGGAAAATGTTTCTCTTTTTAGCTTAGAATCAAGCTTCTTGAGTTGAGATTGAAGTGTGGTTGATTTCCATTTGCTTTCAAGCCTCATCTTCATAAATTTTAGTGCAAAGGTGAGATTTTTAATCTCACATCTAAGTCTATATCTATCTTTGTTGTTAGGTATGAATCCCTAACATTTATTCATGTGCAATTGCTTTTGATTTGGATTAGATTTGTAAATATTCCAATTTTTGGTGTTTGAAGCCAATTCTCTAAAAATCATAACTTTGATGTTTGATCATGCTTTAGTAGGTGTTTCGGAGAGCTTTTAAGGCCGGGTTGTCGCTAGGCATAAATCCTTAGTCGTCGTTGCTCGTCTGATCGCTCCCGATACGTTTTGGCCACTTTGGCCTAGGCAAATTGTTGCCTAGACCAGGTGACCAGACGTCTGGTGACAAAGTCCAGACGTCTGGTTTGGACCTGGAAAGTAAAAATGTATGCACGCATATTATAAAAAAAAGCCAGAGACTATTTTCAGATGTCTGAACCATCAAACCAGACGTCTGGATAGGTCTCAGACGTCTGACTTGAGGTTTCAAACGTCTGAGTGTTCTCTGGGTTATTTCCAGAGAACAAATCCAGACGTCTGGAAATGTTTATTTTTGCCTATTCAGGCTGTTTTGTGTGAATTTCCATTGTTTATCGATTTTAGAGATCCTATTAATCGTTATCACTTATTGTCGACTTTGATGACTTCTTTTTATGGATCTTTTTGGAAATATCCGTTTTTATGGATTTGGTATCGATTTCTTTGGATTTTATTCACGTCTTCGAATGTGAATTTAATAATTGGTTGTTCTTACAATCTTCTTTGTGATTTGTCACATTAAAAATATAAAGGTTTTCTATACTAGTAGTAAATATCAAAACTCTTTCTTCAAATGATTTCAACACTATTTTATTACAAAGCTCGTTTTCTTAAACCGTTTTCCAATCTATTACTATATACAAACCTTTACCTCACTCGTTTGAAAAATCCAATTAAACGACTTAGTAAAACAAGTGGTATGAAACGCTTGCGTTCACTTTGTTGGTTAATTCTTGGACTTGTTCGATTGAAACTCTTGTGACAATTTTCTAGTGGAGATTTACAGTTTGTTCGTAAATGTTTAAGTCAAGTAAGTGGTTATGGGACATGAAGCTAAACTTTTATATTTACTAGCTTAGTGTAATTGACACTTCTCATTGATCATGACGATCATCTTTGTGATTTAGACTAGCAATGTGCGATGTCTCTTTATCCATGTCGAGGACGATACTTTATTCTTTTTGTGGAGCTTCGGCTCACCAGGAGGAGCTTCGGCTCAATGTCCGCAATGGGGGACTATACCCTGTCAGGAGGAGTTTCGACTCACCAGGAGGAGCTTCGGCTCAATGTCCGCAATGGGGGACTATACCTTGTCAGGAGGAGTTTTTGACTCACCAGGAGGAGCTTCGGCTCAATGTCCGCAATGGGGGACTATACCCTGTCTGGAGGAGCTCCGGCTCATTTTTCTGGGATTGGCCATCCTTTTTATTGTGATTTCTGGATTTCGTGTGTTGATTTCTGGAATTTGTGTTTCACCAACTTTTACGATTGGCATGGATATATATATGTCACTTATTGTGGCTTGGTGAATGATATCAGGAGTATGACATTCCTTTTTATCTTGAGTAGATTATTGTGATATTGATTAATCTCTTGTTGATTTTCAATTACTTATTTATCACAGCTTGGCATTGCGATTATTATATGTTTATGTCATATCTCCTATTCTATATCATTTCTTATGATATTTATAGCTAGACTGATCCGTTTATTATTTTCTTCTTAAATAATACTCGGGTCATACCGAGATGTTGCAGGTGCTTCTGCTTGACTTCTCATCCTGGATCATTACTCTGACTTTTGGCAAACTACTTAGATTAGTAGTTTATTTTGTTGTATACACATGAGATGTAGACTCATAGCTGTATTCTTTTGTATAGCACGTGTTGCTATTCTTTTGTATTATTATGGATCTTTTTAGACCACTACTCTGATATACACTTTCATGTGTAATATTCATATCTATTTCCGCCTTTGTGATATGAATTGTCTGTGACTGATTTGTGTTATGTTTATTTCTATATTTGTTTCTGAAGACCTTTATAGCCACTGTGTAGTAGCTTTGAGTTTGTGTCGGTATGTCGGATTTCGTCTTGAGATGAAAAGTTATATTTTTATCCGATATATTGGTACTCGCACAAAGCAATTATACAGATGGTCGCTCCTCAACAGCCTTATTCTCCATGCTAGTTGACAGCATTCACAGTAATGTTCTTGGCTAGCGTGGGTATAGAGGTGGGGCGTCACACAACTTCTCTAATCTACTGAATCTCATAACTACCTTTAATGGAGATATCTTCATAAATAAAAAATCTTCAACTTCAAATTCTATTTTCTTCTTCGATCACCGTACGACTTTTGATGATCCATGCCTCTTTCATCCTCATTCTAATCAACTCGATTTTCTTTGATGCTTCTTTAATAGAGTATGGACCTAAAAAAATTTGTTCCTATCTTAAGCCAACAAGAAGGTGATTAATAGCGTCTACCGTAAAGATCCTCAAATGATGCCATGATGATGCAGGATTGATAGATGTTATTATAAGCAAATTCAACAAAACAAAGATGATCATCCCAAGTACCACTAAATCAAGCACACAGGCTCAAAGAAAATCCTTAAGAATTTGATTCACCTGGTCTATTTGTCCACCAATATGCGGATGATATGTTGTTGCAAAATTTAGCTTTGTTCCCAAAGTTTCATGGAAACTCTTCTAGAATCTACTAGAAAATAAAGGGTCACAGTCACAAACTATAGAGCTAAGAAATCCATGAAGTCTAACTACTTCGTTCACATATAGCTTAGCAAGATATGGCGTGGTTCGATTCGACTTCACTGGTATAAAATGTGCAGACTTATTCAAAAGATCTACCACTACCCATACGCTGTCATGGCACTCCATGACCATGGTAATCCATCTACAAAATCCATTGACACCTACAAAAACACAAAATTAAAACTATATATAGGACTTATATAAGTTGGCTATCAAATTACAAGTCCACTTATACCTGATCCAATTTCCACTAAGGAATTCCCAATGGTTGAAGCAAATCACCGGGCTTCTAGTGTTTAGCCTTCAATGGCTGACATGTAATACACTCTTGAACTTTCCAATATCATGCTTCTTCACTTCCTAGTAGTATAGATGTTTCATATCCATATACATCTTATTACCACCTATGTGAATAGTTATCATGATCAATCGCAATCTTCCATTACCTTTTTACAACTACCATTGATATTTGTAACTGCTAATCTATTACTTCTCCATAACCAACCATATGTATCAAGAGAATAACTAGTAAGATATTCACCTTTGTTACCAGATTCCAGTCTCTAAATAAGTGCTAGAAAAATCGGATCTTTATTCTGAGCTTCAGCTATCTAATCCACCAAAGATGGTCTACCCACTAGACTAGCTAGCATTTCTTCTAAACAAGCTGTAGAATCTCTATCATGAATCTTGTATATAGGTAGTGTATAAAGATCCTTCCACTGGGAAATCATCAAAGAAACTACTACTTGGTACTTCTTTCTTGCGCATCTACTACTCGATTGCCTTTCCTAGGGGTGTACTAGATCTTAAAGACATAAGCTGCTAGGAATTCCAGCCATCAACCCGTTGTTCCATATTAAGATCCTTTTGTGTAAATAAGTACTTTAGTAACTAATGATCTTTATATAGCATAGATCGTTCTCCAAGCAAGTAGTGATGCCAGATCTTCAATGAAAAGACTATGGTTCCTAGCTCCAAGTCATGAGTAACATATCTAATCCCATTAGGCCTAGTTGCCTTGATGCATATGCTACCACTTCTCCCTTCTGTATTAAAACTGCACCCAATCTAGAACCACTTCCATCTGTGTAAACATCTAGGTCTTGGTTATCTTCTGGAACAATAAGCACCTGTGCATGAGTAAGTAATTCCTTCAACTTCTAATATGCTTCACCACACTTATCTGACAATTAGAACTTAGCTCCTTTTCTAATAAGTTTAATGAGAGGTTGCACGATCTTTATAAAATCCATAATGAATCCTTGATAATATCTAACCAATCTTAAGAAACTTATAATCTCTAAACCTTCTCAAGACGCTTTCACCTTTAAGTAGCTTCTACTTGAGCTGTGTCCGAAGAAATATTGGCTTCCAAAATAACGTGGCCTAAGAACTTAAGTTGCCTCTACCAGAAGTGACACTTGGAGAACTTGACTTTCAGCCTATTCTGCCTCAATTTCACAATACTGTTTTGAGATACTTCTCATATTCTACTTCAGATAAAGAATAGACTAGAACATCATGAATGAAAACCAAAATGAACTTGTCTAGGTAGTCTTTCAAAACTCTATCCATTAACTCAATGAAGCCTGCTAGAGCATTCACCAATCCAAATGGCATTACGAGCCATTTATAGGATCCATATCTAGTCTTAAATGCTACTAAAAAAACATTATCCTCCGTGATCCTAAGCTAATTAAATCTAGTTGCGAAATTAAGCTATGAAACGATTTTAGCATTTCTCAGCTGATCGAACATATAATCAATCCTGGGAAGGAATTCTTGTTCTTGATAGTCAGTTCATTTAACTTTTGATAATCAATGCATAACCTGAGGACCCATCCACTTGATTTACAAATACAACTACGGTGCCCTAGGGAGAACTAGTTGATCTAATAAAATGTTTGGATTCCAACTCGTTCAATTGCTTAAGCTCTTCACTCTTCGTTATAGATATTCTTGTTGAAGGGTGACTGAAAGATTGAGCTCCAAGAACTAAATTAATTCGAAACTCAATAGCCTACTTTCGAGGAAGATCGGTGATATGATAAATACATTTGGATATTCTCTAATAGTTATGATACAAGCATCCTCATCTTCATCTCGAGCTTCCAAAGCATGAAGTGGTCCACTCAAACATCTATTAATACTCCCAAGATACACAATTAATTGCTCTACAGAATCTGAATGGCTAAGATTAACGACCATTTCAGGGCATAACAAATGTGCCTCATATTGATCCAACCAATCCATCTCAAGGATGGTACCAAATCCTATATTCAAATACATGTAAATTACAATAAAATAAATAGGCACATAATAGCAGTTTAACATCCTTACAAAATATCCCAAGGGTTGCATATCCTCTAATAGGGTTCACAATCCTCAAAGATGTGACTAAGTACACAACATCATGATTAAATTTATCAACTAATTCCTTTTATATGAATGAGTGAGATGCATCCATATCGAATAGAGTTCTAGTAGGAAAATCTCTAAATAATATCATACCTTCTAGGACCGTTGAAACCTTTCCATTGACCTAAGGTGGCTCACTAAAAGTCTTAAGGGAATTCAGCTTACCAGCTATCATTTGGAACAAATTTGTAAAATGTTTGATCCCTTTATAAATTTTACATCTAATTTGTAAAGATGCACCATGTGGCTTAGAGAACTATCTCCATAATTATACATGCTATATGATCCTTGAATCGTGCCTTATCTTTAATTGCTTTGCCTTTTCCTTCTCCTACTTAAGGAACCTTGCCTTTTTCCTTTTGAATGGAAAGTTCTGCTTCTGTCCAATGCTGAATTTATTCTTTCGCTCATTATCTTCACTTTCTTTATCTGCTTCTTTAAGTCTAGGTGTAGAATCAACTATTCTCTCAAAAGAGACGTCCAGCCGAGTAAGAAGAGCTTTCCTCAAAGCTTTATTCAATCCATATACGAACTTATGATTCTTCGTTAATGTAGCATTAATGATATCAATACCTTACTTTGATAATGCTTCAAATATGGCCTCATACTAAGCAATAGACACGCGACACTGTTTCTGGTCTATGAATTTCTAAGCCATGGTTGCCTTCTCAACTTTTAGAAGGAATTTCCTCTTAAAACAGTTCTTGAATTCATCCCAAATTTGCTCGGCTTCATCTATCTCTACAACTAATAGTTTATTCCAATCTAAAGATCTCTTATATGGCTAGCTTGATGCTATGTGGACCTTTTAATAATCCTCTTATGTGTGAAAATGCGCTCATATGTCTTCAACCAAGCCTGCACTCTGATTACTCCTTATGTGCCATCGAAGGTCTTCCCTCCAAGGTTAGTGTAATCACTGCATAGTCTGGAAAAGTCAAATCGAGGAGTGGAAAGATTAGGAGTTGTGAAAGCACTAGACTTCTGGATTCTCCCCACAAGCTCCATTAGCTGCTCTGTTGTTAGGTAAACTCCCCTAGATCCACTAGACAGACCTAGGTCTGCACAACTATAGCGAGGACCGTCCATCTCTCGCTACTGCAAAGAAGTGAAATTCAAATTAAAAATAATATATATATATATATATATATATATATCAATCATATATAAATAACAAATATTCATTCAGATGACTACTCTTAGTAATCACCATGTATACCTAAATAAAATATATAAGTAATCTAACCAATACCCAAGGGATAGGGAATCCTAATTCCATTTAGGCCAATAACTCATGTCTATTTGTAACATGTATGTTCTAACCCTGCTTTGATACCAAATGAAACATCCCACCTCTATACACATGTTATTCAAGAGTATTACCGAGTAATACCTTCAGATAATACAGAGAATGATGTTATATAGGTACCAATGTGAATATTCATTTGGAATTAAATTAGTACATATCTCTAATTATAGGACACTTACCACAGACATAAATGGTCTAATTACAAAGTAATAAACATATATGCCTCCAATATAGAACAATACATAATCATAGAATATAATGGAGTAAACAGAGTTAGAACACAATAGATACAATATAGTATATCACATGATACAAAGTCTAGTAGGACTATAGAATGATAGTCTCTAGCCCACTATATACATACATCATCATAATATTGAGGCTACAAAAATACAAAAGGGCATGTATCATCCAAGTTAACTACTAGCCTCCAAAAGTCTTACTAAGACATGATGTCACTTCATACCTGTACCTGGAATGTCTTGAATTGACTTGAGATTATATATAACACAAGGGTCGAACTATGTTTATAATGATATGTTAGATGATGAAGATAAGCATAACATAAGAATATGTAACATCTCGATATTTTCAACCATTTGCATCCACACATGTCGGACTTGAATTGCCCAAAATATCAGGTTTTTAATTTTTATTTGGCAAAACTCATCATATACAGTAAATAAAATAATCACAGAATCATAGACACTGAGTAATAAAACAATAAGCAGGGGAAACAAAAGGATAGTAGTTCATGAAGCTACTATATATATAAAAAAGTTAAAATAAGATACAACAGAAGTCACGAATGCATAGAAGTCTCAATGCAATAGTCAATTACAAGATCTGAATACATCACTGGAATCAACTGAATAACTGAAAACTGAATTGATAATTGGATCTCCAAGCGAAGCTCCAAACTCCAACGGTGAGTCTCGAATGTTGTGACACTCAGAACCGACCCAAGCGTAAAGAAAAACACAAAACACTCGAGTCTGGATTAACATTCTTATATCAATAAATCCAAGTCAAGTGAAATAACAACTGAAATACAAGTAACTTAAAGGATGTTTGGGATACCCATCCTCTAAGGATCCGTTAAACTATCTACCACGTAGTAATATACGCTATTATAATAATGTTTATAGTAAAGTAAACTATTGAAATAGCGTTAAGGCGTTACTCATATCCCCCTTACCACATTTTATAGTGCCAATAGTCTATACAGTACCGTAATACCTCCGGATCGGGAGGATACTAGAGGATACTCCATAGGTACGACACAAAACAAACTCGTAGTCATCTCGATAGGGTAGGTGACACAGCACAACTAGGCAATGCCAGGGTTACACTTCCGGGCTGGTGGTAACACATAGCTGCAGCTACCACCTACCTCGAGCCCCACTCCCAAATCAAAGGTGCTCACCAAATCAATCACAAAGTGATAGAATAGCATATGAAGAAGTGTGTCCGATCGAAAGAGCTACCTCACTTGGTCCGTCGATTGCTCCTATTTTAGCCACCTTATGCCAACTCACATGAGTCGAGTCCACGTATATACCTCATATAGTTTATACTTCAAAATCAAAATATCATTTTCATTTCAAAACCATATCAATAGGATATCATTTACATTTCAAAACCAAATACGATATCATTTCCATTTCAAATATATCCATTTCCAAAAATCATAGCACCTCAAAGTTATAACACTTTCGAAATTATAAAGCTTCTAAAACCATAACACTTTAGAAATCATAACTTAGAAATCATAATACTTTGGAAATCGTAACACTTTGGAAATCGTAACACTTTGGAAATCATAATTTAGAAATCATAATACTTTGGAAGTCATAATACTTTAGAAATCATAATTTCGAAATCATAGTACTTTGGAAGTCATAATGCTTTGGAAATCATAATTTAGAAATCATAATACGTTGGACGTCATATACTTCAGAAAACCACAACACTTCCCGCTTAACCGGTTTAGATATTGAAATAGTGTATAATAAGGATATGTAACATCCCGATATTTTCAACCATTCGCATCCACACATGTCGGACTTGAATTCTCAAAATATCAGATTGTTAATTTTTATTTGGAAAAACTCATCATATGCAGTAAACAAAATAATCACAGAATCATAGACACAGAGTAATAAAACAATAAGCAACGGAAACAAAAGGATAGTAGTTCATGAAGCTACAATATATATAACAAAGTTAAAATAATATACAATAGAAGTCTCGAATACATAGAAGTCTCAATGCAATAGTCAATTACAAGATCTGAATACGTCATTGGAATCAACTCAATAACTGAAAACTGAATTGATGGTTGGATCTCCAAGTGAAGCTCCAAACTCCAAAGGTGATTAAATGGTTATGTAAAATACAGACCATGAATTCGTGCGTTTATCTTTCCGATTAATCCCCGACCTATTCGATTGAGTGTTTTGACCTTTTGGTCTGGTTTACCAATGAGATGAGGTAAACTTTGTACTGCTTTGAGTGTGAAATTAACTAACGGATAGTAAACCTTTTAGTGCGAACGGGTGTTTATGGGACTCACGTTACCACTTTTCGGATTCCTTTTCGAGAGTTGTGACACATTCTGCCAGTTAGTGGTGTCCAGTACTGGGCCTTTGGACCTTCATCACTACGGTTTGTTACCTTCGGGTGTGTTGCCTTCGGGTTTGCACCTTCAGGTCTGTTACCTTCGGGTATGTTGCCTTCGGGTATGTTGCCTTTGGGTTTGTGCCTTCGGGTTTGTTGCCCTATTGTATCGCTTTCGGAGTTGGTCTTTATGAGCCGCTCGAGTGATATTTGGGTTTGGAGCCTTCGGGCTTATGGATCCTTGTTTATATAGTACTGAGCTCGAGCAATCTTTTGTTTTCGTTGATATGTATATTCCCTAGGTATCGCTCTTCGGTGTTGGTCTTTTTGAGCCGCACGATATATCGCTGTTACCTTGTGGAACTTGTGTTACATTCAATGGTATTTGTTATTGCCTTTTTGGCTTGTTTTGGGATATTCATATCCTTTGTTTATTTGAATTGCCAATGAGATGAGGCTTGTTCTGTTATGATTCATCTTTTGTTAGATGATTGTGTTATCTCTTGTAGATATATTTGTTATACTTTGTGACCATGCAGGTTATTGTTGTTCAGTTTATCTAACTGTAGCTAGAACGACCCGTGTATTTCGTACTCGATTCAGACCGAGTTATTTCAGGTTAGGTGCTTTTGGACTTAGCCTATTTTGCTTCCGCATGGACTATCCATCTTGTTCCTTTTTGTTAAAGCTTTTTGTGTAGTCCTGTTTTGTTGTAACTCGATATGTATTCTTTTGACTCGTCTGTATATTGTGGTTTGCTATACCACTTGACGTGTATCAGTCTGTAAACTCTGTTATGCATCAATATATGTGTATATGATGATCTATTGTTCTGTGATGTATATTACATTTGAGTTGTTATATTCTGTTCTGATAGATTCTCCAACCACCTATGGTTTTGTTTTAAATATTCATTGGGTATGTCGACCTGCTTGGTATGTCTATTGTTGATGTATTCAATAGATAGTTAGAGCAAGGTTATAGATGGTCGCTCCTAACCAGCCTTATTCTCCGTGTTAGTTGACGGCATTACCCTGTAGTGTCCTTGGATAGCGTGGGTATAGAGGTGGGGCGTCACAGCTTGGTATCAGAGCTGAGTTCAGAACAAAATATGATAAACACAGAATAGAAGCACATATTCTGGTACATCAAAGTGTATAAGTGATACAAACCTTTGAATCATCGTGTCTCTCTATTCCTTCTACCATCAAAGGTTAGATAGAAATTGGGAATACGTCTAGGAATGCATTTCATTCCGTAGTATTCCACAATTGTATTAATGACATCTACCTTGTGAATAATCTTGTTCTTATCTTAACTTTTAACGTATGGCTAGAAGAGGCAGGGGACGACGTTCGAATGCTGGGCAATCCAGTGGCTCACATCCGGATGGCGTTTATATGTCTGGTGATCAGTTTTTGGAATTGTTTAGGAGCACTCAGCCTCCAGTTCCTCCTCGAGTATCTCCACCTCACAAGTCTGCCCTTGCACGTCAGTGCAGTGATTTTTATCATCTTGGAGGAAAGCCGTTTAACGGCTCCGAGTCTGTTCTTGATGTTCAAGCTTGGCTTCGCACGTGCGAGCGTATCTTCTCTTGCATGGATCTTTCTGTTCATGATAGAGTTCTTGTAACTTCTAGCCTATTGCAAGAGCGTGCTCTTGATTGGCATGAGCTTCTTGTAGCCAAAATTGATGAGTCTACTCTATCTTGGACTCAGTTTCGTGGACGATTCGAACTCAAGTTCGTTCCTGAATCTGAAAAAGTTTTATTAACCCGTCTCTTCCTTGAATTGAAGCAAGGGAAATCTTCAGTTTTTGAGTATGTTGCATCATTCGAGGCTTTATCTCGGTATGGTCTTGAATTCATTAGCACTTCTTATAAGAAGAATTTGAAGTTTGTCTCTGGTCTTAAGAAATATCTTAAGAAGTCTTTGTTGCTCCAGCTTAAGCTCTCTTTTGAGGAGTTGGTTGATTCTGCACTTCATCATGAAACCATTGAAAGGAGTGTGATAGTGGTGAGGATGTTGAGGTTTCCAAGAACCCCAACAAGAAGCAGTTTCCATTTCAGAAATCCAGGTCTTTTCCTTCCAAGAAGAAGAAGACTAGTGGTTCTAGTTCTCATCCTCAGTCTACTGAAACACCTTTCATTCGGAAGTGTTTCAATTATGGTTCTCCGGATCATATTATTCGAGCTTGTCCTAAACCTCTCTTTTGTCGCTATTGCAAGAAGGAAGGTCATCGTGTTTCCACCTGCCCAACTGTTCCTGGTGGTGCCAAGTCTAGCAATCTTTATGCTGCTAAGGCTTTTGAAGGTCCTTCTCAGCCCAAAGGTATGTCTCCATCTATTTTGGAAGGTTCTATTTTATTTCATTATTATAGTATTCGAGTTCTTTTCGATACGGGTGCATCACATTCTGTCGTATCGCAAAAGCTCGTTGATGATTTATCTTTGGATGTTTCTTGTTTGGTTACTTCTTTAAGGATTGCGAATCCTTTTGGAGGATCCGCGACCCTTAGTATGCTTTGTGATGAGGTCGAGGTTGTTTTATGTGGCTTTTCTTTTTGTGCGAATCTGCATGTTATTTCTTGTCTGTGATTTGATATGATTTTGGGAATGGACTGGCTAGTGAGATATGATGCCAGGATTATTTGTTCTGAGAGGATTTTATATCTTCGACATCCGGATTTTCCTACTCGGTTATTACTTGTTCTTTAGAATGTGGATAATTCCGAAATGGCTTTATATTCTCTTGATTCGCGAGATGATGATGATATATCTCGTATTCCTGTTGCTTATGGCTTTTCTGATGTTTTCGAACCTGTTTTGGGTTTGCCACCCAAACGGGCAATTGAGTTCCGCATTGATCTCATTCCAGGCGCGCAGCCAGTTAGTCGTCCTCCCACGAGGATGTCTACAAAGGAAAATGAGGAACTCAAGAAGCAGCTTTTAGAGCTTGAGTCCAACCAGTTGATTCAGTCTAGTTTTTCTCCGTGGGGATCCGCGGTCGTCTTCGTGAAGAAGTCTGATGGATCTCTTAGGCTTTGCATTGACTATCATAAACTTAACGAGTTAACCATCAGGAATAGGTACCCATTGCCTAGGATCGATGATATGTTCGATCTATTGAGTGGTTCAAAGGTCTTTTCTTAGCTTGACCTCGCCACAGGTTTTCATCAGTTATGAGTCACGGAGGATAGCATACCGCTTTCCGCACTCGTTATGGTTCTTTTGAGTGGCTCGTTATGCCGTTCGGTTTGACGAACGGTCCTGCTTTCTTTGTCGATCTCATGAATCGAGTATTCCGGGAATATCTCGATAAGTTCGTCCTTGTGTTCATTGATGATATACTAAGTCTGAAGCTGAGCATGCTAATCACTTAAGAATTGTCTTGAGTACCCTCCGTCGTCATCATCTTAGAGCCAAATTCTCCAAATGCCACTTTTGGGAGAATAAGGTTAAGTTCTTAGGTCATGTTGTATCTTTCGATGGCATTTCTGTCGATCCCTCAAAGATCGAAGCCATCCAGAATTGGAAGAGGCCTGAGAATGTGCATGAGATTCGTAGTTTCCTTGGATTGGCGGGTTATTACCGTCGGTTCATTAATGATTTTTCCCGTGTTGTGCTTCCTCTCACCAGCGTTACTCGGAAAGTAATTCGTTATAATTGATTCGACAAGTGTGAAGCTTCCTTTCTGTCATTAAAAGAACTTCTCACTAGTGCTCCTATTTTGGTGGTTCCCGAGGGGAATCATGATCTTGTTGTCTACACCGATGCGTGTGGTAGTGGTCTCGATGTTGTTCTTATGCAGAAGGATCGGGTAGTTGCTTATGCTTCTAGGCAACTGCGTCCGAATAAAGTTCGCTATGCTACTCATGATCTTGAGTTAGCCACCATTTGTCTTTGCCTTGAAGATTTGGCAACACTATTTATTGGGCGAGCGCTTCGTTCTTTATACCGATCATAAATCCTTGAAGTATTTGTTCACTCAGAAGGAACTCAATATGAGACAACAGTGTTGGATCGAGTTTCTTGCTTCCTATGACTTGATATCCAGTATACCCCTGGAAAGGGCAATCGTGTTGCTGATGCGCTTAGTCGCAAACATTCGGCTGTTGTTTCTATGATGCTTGTCGAATGGAATATTCTTGAGACTCTATCTTTTTGTGAAATTCGTGATCGAGGTTCATCTTCTGATTCTCCTATTCTATTACTTAGTTTAGGAGCTCGACCCATTTTGTTGGATCGTATTACCGATGCTCAGCGGCGTGATCCTGATTTGTTGCATCTTATTCAGCTTTGTGAGTCTGGATCCTGTGATGAGGCGTTGCGGGATTGCAGCATTGATTCTCATGGGTGTCTTTGCAAGAAGAACCGTCTTTTTGTGCCTTCTGATTTTGCGCTTAGGCATGACATTCTTGATGATTGTCACCGTTCTAAGTATACCATTCATCCTGGTAGTAGTAAGATGTATGCCGATATGCATTGTCTTTATTTTTAGAAAGGCATGAAACGCAATGTGGCGAGTTATGTGAGTAATTGCATAACTGTTCGGCGTATTAAGGCCGAACATCAGCGTCCTTTGGGTCTTCTTCAGCCTCTAGAGATTCCATTGTGGAAATGAGATCAGATTTCTATGGATTTCATTGACGGCCTACCTCGTTCAAGATCAGGCCATTCTAGTATCTGAGTTATTGTTGATCGCCTCACCAAGTCTGCTCATTTTATTCCTATTAAGTCTAATAGGACTGCTTCTCATTTGGCTAAGTTGTATGTCAAGGAAATCGTGAGCTTCACGGTGTTCCTAGTTCTATTGTGAGTGACCGTGATCCTTTATTCACAAGTCATTTTTGGCAGAGTCTTTAGCAAGTTTTGGGAACAAAGCTTAATTTTAGCAGAGCTTATCATCCGTAGTCTGACGGACAGACTGAACGGGTGAATCGTATCTTTGAAGATCTTCTCCATATTTGTATTTTTGATTTTGGTGGTAGTTGGGAGGATCACCTACCTCTTGTAGAGTTCTCCTACACCAATAGTTTTCAGTCTAGTATCGGTATGGCTCCTTTCGAAGCTTTATACGGAAGGCCATGTCGATCACCTTCTTGTTGGTTGGTGTGACGACCGCCCATGACTCCCGCACCAAACAAGGAAATAATGCGCTGAAAGGCGTGCCAGGCAACCATGGGTGACCGTCAAGGGTAGAATAAACATCGCAGAATCTATCGCATAACTCACAGCGCATGGATAAAATACAATAGAGAAATATATGTATAGTGAAGTTTCATAACAGAATATCATCAAATAAGCATCTTAGAAGTTTGATACAATCATCAGAACAGTCAATACATCAAAACCTCACTACAAAGCACTCAAAGTATATACAGCGGAACACCCAGTACATAATATGAAATAATATGCAAAAGCCTCCTGCTCGTCTTCGTCATCATCAACGTAGATCTCCAAGAACAGCACCTGTCACCTGCTACCTAGTCTGCCCATCCCAACATGGATGAACAGCCCAAGGTAATAAGAGGAGACATAAAACCTTAAGTCAGACAAAGTCTTAGTGAGCAGTAAATCAACTATCAAACATACCAAAAGAGCATAAGGGATAAAAGGAATAGGAACCAAACCATTCCACTCCGCCTCTTTCTACAGTGATAGCCCCCAGACACACACTAAGGAGAAGCAAGCATAATATGGCAGACAATTAAAGTAAAGCAATAATCATTCGAGTCAAGGTCGATGTTTTCCAAATACAAACCCCCAAGGCCTAAACCAAGATCAGATAAGCACCCGGAAAACACCGCTCTTGAGACCGAATGATGATACAACCAAACGTCCAAACATCCATGACTCTGGCTATCACTGTTATCATTGCCTTGATTTCACCGTTAGTTGAATGACCACCTGTCAAGGGCTAATGGTAACCCCGGTTCTAGACATAACTCCGCACGTCGTCGTAGCCCGTGCCTAGGAATTTTTCGCAACTACCCAGAGTACTAGCACGTCGTCGCAGCCCGTGCTTGGAACGTCGTCGCAGCCCGTTCCAACGTACTCTTGCTTTGAGCATGCTAGAACCTTCAACAATGATGAGATCTCAGCCTCCTAGTCATCCTCCTCGACGACTGTTTCCATACTAGCTCAAGCGCCTCTCAAGCTAACCATTATCAACCAACTCGCATCGCATCATCGAGTTATCAACATGCTTGGGATGATCCCGTCTGGATTAAACCAAGGCTATCTCACATCATGCTTCGCTTTATCTCATCATAGCAAAGTCTCATCTCAACATCATGTAATCCATACATATAAGCTTCAACATCCGCTTCATATGCCACAAGCAGCTTTCACCATTCAAGAGCCTTTCCACTTAGCTTTTGAATCATCATCAACCAACTTGATCAAATCAAGCTATATATCAACTAATCAATCAAATCAAACATTAATCCAAGCAATCAATCATTCAAACAAGATCTAAATAAACAATTACAATGATAATGGCAATTTCGTAAATAAATGAACATAGATCTAACATACATGAATCATGGGTTTTTAGCATAGATCTAACAAATATAAATCATGGGTTTTGTCTCTACAACTTGATGAATGAACTTGTATAAGTAAACATCTTCATAAGTAATGGATCTACACTTGGATCTAAAGAAATATGCATAAAATCACTATCTACAACACTTCAACAAACCACCAATCCAATATACTCCTTTGGGTCCGCGTGAGAGATAACCACCACTCACCGAATCACCCAAACACTTCAAAAACTAATCTCTTCAGATCTGGACAGCAAGGATTCAAGCTTGATTCGTCGAAATCTTTCTTGAAACGATGGAATCTAGCTTCGTTGGATGAAGATCTTCAACTTTGGCTCTTGGATCTTCGATCTTGGATGGATGTTAGAACTAGATTAGAGTGGAGAAAAGAAGATGAAGAAATGTTTTAGTCGAGCTCTCAAAATGGCAGCACTTCGTCGCTTCAAAAACCGGTGCCAAAAAGTGAGCCAAACCCCTCTATTTAAAGGCTGAATTCCCCCCTGAGTCGTCCATCCATAAGTCGTCGCCGACCCATCCTTGAGTCGACCCCGACCTAAGACCCACGACCCAAAACTCCAACAACGTAACACGCACGCGGGCTACGACTTACGACTCATCACCTAGCCGACCCACCAACTTAACTCGTGTACGACTCATAGCATACACGTCCTAAAACACAGGCCGACCTAACGACTCATCGACTCAACAACACTATACAACACACGACTCAGCGACTCGGCGACTCAACAACACTATACGACTCAACGACCTAACTCATTTTCCTTAAGTCGTTCCATCCTATGAGTCGCTCATTACCCTGACTCGATCCAAACCTTGAGCCGCTGCCTCTCTTAACTCGCTAACAACCATAAGTCGGCAACTACCACTCACTCCTATAAGTCGGACAACCTATAAACCGTTGACCCCATGAGTCGACCACCTACCCTAAGTCGCTCCATCCTCTAAGTCGGTCACGACTTAAGTTCCACACGACTTAACTTTAACACGACTTATCTCTAGAACGACTCAAGCTCCAAACGACTTAATGCAACTATTATACGATTTATCGACACGTAAAATACGGGTCGTTACATTCTCTCCCCCTTAGGAATTTCGCCCCCGAAATTCCAAACAAACAAGAGCAATCAAAACTATTCTGCATGCCTACCATCCATAGCAATCAACAAACCATGCATCCAATTACTAGCCTAGCATGCAGAATTCTAAGATTAGAACAAGTTACAAATTCATGAGATGTCACAACACCTTAGGGCCATACCTCAAAGAGTTCAGGATGAGCTGCCTTCATCCTCTCTTCCTCCTCCCACGTACAGTCGTTAACATCATCACTCCATTGTATCTTGAGCAACGTAATCGTCTTCCTCCTAAGCTGTTTCGTGTCGGTTTCAACAACACGAAGCGGCTTACGAGGTCTCGTAACCACTGGATCAACCTCCAAGTCTTCACAACTATCAGCAGAAACCACCGTATTCGAGTCATGCACGTACTTACGTAGATAAGATACATGAAAGACATTGTGCACATCAGCCATCTTCTCCGGTAACTCCAATCTATAAGCGAGCTTTCCAATTCGCTCGATAATCGGGAATGGTCCAACAAATCTCGGAGTTAACTTTCCTTTCTTCCCGAATCTAATAACATTCTTCAGTGGAGAAATCTTCACAAAAACCATATCACCCCCGTCGAATTCCAAATCCTTACGACGCTTATCGGCATAACTTTTCTGACGATCTTGGGCTGCCTTCATTCGTTGCCGAATGATCTCTATACAATCCGTAGTCTGTCGAATCATCTCTGGCCCAAGTATCAGCTTTTCTCCAGTTTCCAACCAACATGTCGGAGAGTTACACGATCTTCCATACAATGCCTCATATGGTGCCATACCAATACTCGACTGGTAACTGTTATTGTATGCAAATTCCACCAAATGAAGATGATCTTCCCATGATCCTCCGAAGTCCAAAACACAAGCTCTGAGAAGATCTTCCAAAACTCGGTTGACTCTCTTAGTCTGACCGTCTGTTTGGGGATGATAAGTTGTACTCAAACACAACTCGGTTCCCAAAACTTCCTGTAAGCTCTTCCAAAATCCACTAGTGAACAATGGGTCTCGATCGCTCACTATACTCTTCGGAATACCATGGAATCGAACAATCTTCTTAACATACAACTCAGCCAACTTCGATGCAGTCCTAGTCGATCGAACAGGAATGAATCTTGCACTCTTGGTCAACCGATCTACTATGACCCAAATCCCTTCATTTCCTGCTCTTGTTCTAGGTAGACCATCGATAAAATCCATCGATATCTGTTCCCACTTCCACATAGGAACTTCTAATGGATGAAGCAATCCACTTGGCTTCTTCTGCTCTGCCTTAACCAACTGGCAATTCATACACTTAGAAATAAAATTTCCAACATCCTTCTTCATACCTTCCCAGTAATAAGTTCTCTTCATATCCCGATACATCTTATTTCCACCTGGATGAATTGTCAACTTCGAGTGATGACTTTCCTTCAGAACTTCATCTCTCAATTCATCTATGTCGGGAACAACCAATCGTCCTTGCTTCCGAAGCCAACCCTCTCGATCGACTTCAAATCCCTTATCCTTCTCTGGGTCCAATCCAGATTCCAAATCACGGATAATCTTGACAAGCTTATCGTCTCGCTTTTGACTCTCGCCAATCCTTTCCACAAGAGTAGGCCTTATTGATAAGTTTGCCAACATCTCAGGTTCCAATTCACATCTGGGCCTGAAATCAAATCCAGCCAAATACTCGAGACTCTTCCATTCCGAAAACATGGCTCCTAATCCGACATGTCTTCGACTTAACGCATCAGCCACTGCGTTACTTTTTCCCGGAGTATAGGCTATACCAAAATCATACGATGCCAAGAACTCTAGCCACCGTTGCTGTCGAAGATTCAAATCCTTTTGAGAGAACAGATACTTCAACGACTTGTGATCTGTAAACAACTCGAATCTAACTCCCAATAGATAATGTCTCCACATCTTTAAAGCAAAAACAATTGCCGCTAACTCCAAATCATGAGTCGGGTAATTCCTTTCATGCGGCTTCAGTTGTCGACTTGCATATGCAACAACTTTATTCTTTTGCATTAGTACTGCTCCAAGTCCAGTACCACATGCATCGGTGTAAACCACCATCTCATCATTCCCACTTGGAATAGTCAAAACAGAAGTACTCGTCAGTCGCTCTTTCAGGATTACGAAAGCTTGCTCACACTTATCATCCCATCTGAACACTTGGTTCTTTTTCGTCAATCCTGTTAACGGTGCAGCTATCTTGGAAAAGTCTTTGATAAACCGTCGATAATATCCAGCTAATCCAAGAAAACTTCTCACATCAGATGCATTCTTAGGTCTAACCCAATCCTGGATCGCTGCCACCTTAGCGGGATCAACCGCTATTCCATTTCCAGAGATAACATGGCCAAAGAATCTCACTTCACTCTTCCAGAAGTGACACTTCGAAAACTTAGCCTTCAGCTGATGTTTCCGTAAGATTTCCAAAACAATACGCAAGTGTGTCTTGTGCTCTTCCTCAGTTCTGGAATAAATCAGAATATCATCCACGAACACAAGCACGAACTTATTCAACTGATCTCTGAACACTCTATTCATAAGATCCACAAAATATGTTGGTGCGTTAGTCAATCCAAACGGCATTACCAGCCACTCATAAAAACCGGATGGTGTCCTAAAATCAGTCTTCGGCACACTATCCTTTGCCACTCTCAACTGGTGAAATCCCGTTGCCAAATCCATCTGAGTAAACACCTTAGCATCGTGAAGCTGATCAAACAAGTCATCTATTCTCGGCAATGGATACTTGTTCTTCTTAGTCACTTTATTCAGCTCACGATAATCCACACACAACCTCAACGATCCATCTGCTTTGGTTGCGAACACAACTGGTGCACCCCATTCGGACACACTACGCCGAATGAATCCTTTCTGCAAAAGGTCATCAACTTGCACCTTCAACTCTTGTTGCTCCCTAGGCGCCATCCGCCTAAGAGGCATCACAACAGGTCTGGCTCCCTCAACTAGATCGATACGAAACTCGATCTCCCTATGCGGCGGTAATCCTTTGACTTCGTCAAAGACATCCTCAAATCCATTGACAATAGGCACCGATGACAGTCCATCCCGTGGAACAACCAGCGAATACATGAAGCTCATGAAGACGCCTTCCTCATGCTTACATCGTATCACAACCTTTCGCCCTTCCACATTCCCGACTTTCACCTCCAGCCTCTCACAATCAATCCTTGCCGCATACTTCCTAAGCCAGTCCATACCCAAAATAATTCCGAACCCCGCAAAGTTCAGAACAAAACAATCACAAACAAAAGAGCAATCATGACTCGACACAACTAGACCACGGCATATCATACACAAACATGACGAACCCCCAACTGGATTAGTCACAACCAATGGCCTATCAACAATATCCGGTTCCAAACCTAACCGGCCTACAAGATCATCACAAACAAAAGAATGCGACGCTCCAGTATCAAACAACACTCTAACTGGAACACCACAAATGGAAAGAGTACCTTGAACCACCACACTCTTCCCTTTCTCTTCAGCAGTAAGAGTTTTTTGAAAACGACGGCACAGCTCCCAAAGCATAAGCTTGCACAATCTGCCTATCCTTCCTCGGTTCTGGACAATCTTTCCTGAAATGCCCTGGCTCGTCACAGTTGTGGCATTTCGCCGGCGCCTTTGGATTCCTACAATCCTTGGAGAGATGGCCCTTCTGCTGGCAATTATAGCAAGTCATTTCGCCCCTCGGCTTCTTCTGGCCATCCTTACCCTTCTGTTGCTGTTGCTTCCTCTTCTTGTTTCCACCCTTCTGTGGCTTAAACCCTTCCTTGGTTACAGCAACAACAGAACTCTCCCTAGGAAACAAACTCTCATGCCTGAGAGCTTTCTCCACAAGCTTCTCAAACGGATCGTCCAGATGATCCACCAACTGTCTTCCAAGATAAGCATCCAAACCGGTCACAAACTTCTCATTCTTCTGATAGGGAGAATCAATATACGATCTGGCATACTTGGACAAAGCTTCAAACTCAGAAACATACTCAAGAACGGGTCTTCCACCTTGCTTGAGCTCCACAAACTTTTTAAACAAGACAGATTTCTGAGGCGTAGAGATGAACTTAGCTTCAAATCTAGCTTGGAATTGCTCCCAAGTAATCTCCTCCTCTGGAGTATCAATGGTGATAGAATTCCACCAATCTGAAGCTCTCCCTTGAAGTTGCCTTGATGCAAGCTTCCTCTTAGTTGCATCCTCAACTCCCAAGTCACCAAAGATCCTTCTACAAGCATCAATCCATCTTTGCACTTCAATGGTTGATTCCGTTCCCAAGAAAACCTTTCCTCCAAGAGAAGTATAGTCCTTGCAAAGCTTAGCAAAATCCACTGGTCTTGGAGCTTGAACTTGAACTCCAACATCTACTGATGGCCCCGAGGCTGGTATCCTTCTCATGATCGAAGTCATCATGGCCTCAAACATAGGAGCATAATCAACAGCTTCCCTAGCAGCACGGCCTTCCCTAGCAGCTGGTCTCCCCCTTCGACTCATCCTTAATATCGACAAAAAGGAATGACTTAGAACACCTTGAGAAACAACTGCATAAGGAGTTCAAATCCTTCTAAACTACTATATTATATATAGTAATCATTCATCAAAATACAATTACGTCTCTCATACGTAGTTACGTCAGCGAGCGTTGGCTAAAATCAATTAACCAAAGCTCTGATACCAAATGTGACGACCGCCCATGACTCCCGCACCAAACAAGGAAATAATGCGCTGAAAGGCGTGCCAGGCAATCATGGGTGACCGTCAAGGGTAGAATAGACATCGCAGAATCTATCGCATAACTCACAGCGCATGGATAAAATACAATAGAGAAATATATGTATAGTGAAGTTTCATAACAGAATATCATCAAATAAGCATCTTAGAAGTTTGATACAATCATCAGAACAGTCAATACATCAAAACCTCACTACAAAGCACTCAAAGTATATACAGCGGAACACCCAGTACATAATATGAAATAATATGCAAAAGCCTCCTGCTCGTCTTCGTCATCATCAACGTAGATCTCCAAGAACAGCACCTGTCACCTGCTACCTAGTCTGCCCATCCCAACATGGATGAACAGCCCAAGGTAATAAGAGGAGACATAAAACCTTGAGTCAGACAAAGTCTTAGTGAGCAGTAAATCAACTATCAAACATACCAAAAGAGCATAAGGGATAAAAGGAATAGAAACCAAACCATTCCACTCCGCCTCTTTCTACAGTGATAGCCCCCAGACACACACTAAGGAGAAGCAAGCATAACATGGCAGACAATTAAAGTAAAGCAATAATCATTCGAGTCAAGGTCGATGTTTTCCAAATACAAACCCCCAAGGCCTAAACCAAGATCAGATAAGCACCCGGAAAACACCGCTCTTGAGACCGAATGATGATACAACCAAACGTCCAAACATCCATGACTCTGGCTATCACTGTTATCATTGCCTTGATTTCACCGTTAGTTGAATGACCACCTGTCAAGGGCTAATGGTAACCCCGGTTCTAGACATAACTCCGCACGTCGTCGCAGGCCGTGCCTAGGAATTTTTCGCAACTACCCAGAGTACTAGCACGTCGTCGCAGCCCGTGCTTGGAACATCGTCGTAGCCCGTTCCAACGTACTCTTGCTTTGAGCATGCTAGAACCTTCAACAACGATGAGATCTCAGCCTCCTAGTCATCCTCCTCGACGACTGTTTCCATACTAGCTCAAGCGCCTCTCAAGCTAACCATTATCAACCAACTCGCATCGCATCATCGAGTTATCAACATGCTTGGGATGATCCCGTCTGGATTAAACCAAGGCTATCTCACATCATGCTTCACTTTATCTCATCATAGCAAAGTCTCATCTCAACATCATGTAATCCATACATATGAGCTTCAACATCCGCTTCATATGCCACAAGCAGCTTTCACCATTCAAGAGCCTTTACACTTAGCTTTTGAATCATCATCAACCAACTTGATCAAATCAAGCTATATATCAACTAATCAATCAAATCAAACATTAATCTAAGCAATCAATCATTCAAACAAGATCTAAATAAACAATTACAATGATAATGGCAATTTCGTAAATAAATGAACATAGATCTAACATACATGAATCATGGGTTTTTAGCATAGATCTAACAAATATAAATCATGGGTTTTGTCTCTACAACTTGATGAATGAACTTGTATAAGTAAACATCTTCATAAGTAATGGATCTGCACTTGGATCTAAAGAAATATGCATAAAATCACTATCTACAACACTTCAACAAACCACCAATCCAATATACTCCTTTGGGTCCGCGTGAGAGATAACCACCACTCACCGAATCACCCAAACACTTCAAAAACTAATCTCTTCAGATCTGGACAGCAAGGATTCAAGCTTGATTCGTCGAAATCTTGCTTGAAACGATGGAATCTAGCTTCGTTGGATGAAGATCTTCAACTTTGGCTCTTGGATCTTCGATCTTGGATGGATGTTAGAACTAGATTAGAGTGGAGAAAAGAAGATGAAGAAATGTTGTAGTCGAGCTCTCAAAATGGCAGCACTTCGTCGCTTCAAAAACCGGTTCCAAAAAGTGAGCCAAACCCCTATATTTAAAGGCTGAATTCCCCCCTGAGTCGTCCATCCATAAGTCGTCGCCGACCCATCCTTGAGTCGCCCCCGACCTAAGACCCACGACCCAAAACTCCAACAACCTAACACGCACGCGGGCTACGACTTACGACTCATCACCTAGCCGACCCACCAACTTAACTCGTGTACGACTCATAGCATACACGTCCTAAAACACAGGCCGACCTAACGACTCATCGACTCAACAACACTATACAGCACACGACTCAGCGACTCGGCGACTCAACAACACTATACGACTCAACGACCTAACTCATTTTCCTTAAGTCGTTCCATCCTATGAGTCGCTCATTACCTTGACTCGGTCCAAACCTTGAGCCGCTGCCTCTCTTAACTCGCTAACAACCATAAGTCGTCAACTACCACTCACTCCTATAAGTCGGCCAACCTATAAACCGTTGACCCCATGAGTCAGCCACCTACCCTAAGTCGCTCCATCCTCTAAGTCGGTCACGACTTAAGTTCCACACGACTTAACTTTAACACGACTTATCTCTAGAACGACTCAAGCTCCAAACGACTTAATGCAACTATTATACGATTTATCGACACGTAAAATACGGGTCGTTACAGTTGGAATCTGGAGAGAAGCTTATTCTTGGTCCAGATTTTGTTCGTGACTCTTCTGAAAAGATTGATCTTATTCATTTGAGAATGAAAGAGCACAGAGCCACTAGAAATCCTACGCGGACAACCGTAGGAAGCCTCTCAAATTCTCGATTGGTGATCTTGTCTCTATTCGTGTTTCTCCTTTGAAAGAGGTGATGCGCTTCAGTGCGACTGGAAAATTGGCTCCTCGCTTTATAGGACCATTTTCTATTACTGAACGTATTGGCCCTGTGGCTTATAGAGTTTCACTTCCTGATCATTTATCTGGCATTCATGACGTTTTTCACGTCTCTCAACTTCGGAAGTGTGCTCGAGAGTCGGATTCTGTTATCGATTCTCCTCATTTTCATGAACTTGAGATCTCACTGGACTTATCTATTGTATAGCAGCCTATTCGCGTACTTGAGACGGAGGTGCGACACCTTCGAAACAAGTATGTGCCACTCGTTAAAGTTCAATGGTCCGCTAACCCCAATGACTGTACTTGGGAAACCAGAGAGTTTATCGAGCGATCTTATCCGGGTTTTCTATCTTTGCTTGGCAATGGTGAGAATATCTTTTCATCTCAAGCTTATTTCCTTTTCTTTTTGGGATGAAGTATGTATGCAGTTGTTACAAATATCGTCTCTAGGAATTGCAAGGACGCAATTTTGTAAGGAGGGGAGATCTGTAACAACCCGCATATTTAACGATTATATATTTAAATGTTTTATTTAAATATGGCGTCGTTAGTCGGATTTAGGTCCGAAATATTACTTTTTGCAAACGGCCGAATTGGGGCTCGATACCACTCCCATTGTGCCCAAAATGGCGTTTGCGATCTTTTTGAGTATAAACTTTGATATGTTTGGAGTAAGTTGAATTTTGCTACTTTTTCTAATTGGGTTTTGGGTTTGGGTTCAGCCCATTTGCTAGTTTAATACCCTAACTCAATCCCTCTCTTTCCCATTCACTCATTTTCACTTCTAAACTCAAGCTAAAAACTGAAAATGGGGGAAAGGAAGAGGAATTAGAAATTCCAAGCCCTAGTTTACTTTGCAAACTTGAATTCTTGCTCCAATATCAAAGAGAAGCTATTGGTAAGCCCTCTCTTCATCTTCTCCAACTCTTTCTCCTATAATTTCAGAAAGTTTCCAAAACCTAACTTAGGAAATACTTATTTTGATCTTAGATTGAAGCTTGTTGGGTTGAAGTAGAGATTGGTTGGTCTTCTCCTTGTGATTGAGCTTCTTCTTCTTTGTTTTGGGTTAAAGGTGAGATTTTTATCTCACATCTATGACTATAATTATCTTTGGTTGTTAGGTATGAATTCCTAACACTATTTCATGTGCATTTGCTTTTGGTTTGGGTTGAATTGGTGAATATTACAATTTTTAGTGTTTTGGGTTCAAATCTTTGAAATCCTAACTTTGATGTTTTGATCATGTTTTGGTGATGCATCGAGGAGCATATAGGGCCGGGTTGCCTATTGGCATAAACCCTTAGAGCCAATGTTCGTTCGGTTGCATTTTGGAAGAGTTTGCTCTTCATTTGAATAGGCTGAAAAACAGCCCAAGCATGGTTTAGTCGACTGAATTCTCTATTCAGTCGGTTGAACCTTGAAACAGAAAGTTTCCAGGCAAGATTCAGTCCACTGAATTCTCTATTCAGTCAACTGAACTAGGAAACAGAAAGTTTCCAGGCAAAATTCAGTCATCTGAAAATCTCTGTTTAGTCAACTGAATTCTCTGTTCAGTCCACTGAATTTGCTATTTCAGCCCACTTTGCCTTTTGGGATTGAATTTCCAATTTGAATCGATCCGTGATGATCCTATTTGTTGTTATCATTTATTTTGACTTTGATGATTCCTTTTTAATTTCAATCCACGGGTTTTTATAAAATAATCTTTTAAATTGTATTAAAAGCTTGCTTCTCTAATTTATAAATTCTATTTAAACGCATACACACAATTTCGCACTTCGAGCAGAGTGGAAAGGAGATTAAATGGTTATGTAAAATACGGACCATGAATTCGTGCGTTTATCTTTCCGATTAATCCCCGACCTATTCGATCGATTGTTTTGACCTTTTGGTCTGGTTTACCAATGAGATGAGGTAAACTTTGTACTGCTTTGAGTGTGAAATTAACTAATGGATAATAAACCGTTTAGTGCAAACGGGTGGTTATGGGACTCACCTTACCACTTTTCGAATTCCTTTTCGAGATTGTGACACATTCTGCCAGTCAGTGGTGTCCAGTACTGGGCCTTCGGACCTACACCACTACGGTTTGTTGCCTTCGGGTGTGTTGCCTTCAGGTTTGTTGCCTTCGGTATGTTGCCTTCGGGTATGTTGCCTTCGGGTTTGTGCCTTCGGGTTTGTTGCCCTATTGTATCGCTTTCGGAGTTGGTCTTTATGAGACGCTCGAGTGATATTTGGGTTTGGAGCCTTCGGGCTTACGGATCCTTATTTATACAGTACTGAGCTCGAGTAATCTTTTGTTTTCGTTGATATGTATATTCCCTAAGTATCGCTCTTCGGTGGTGGTCTTTTTGAGCCGCACGATATATCGTTGTTACCTTGTGGAACTTTTGTTACCTTCAATGGTATTTGTTATTGCCTTTTTGGCTTGTTTTGCGATATTCATATCCTTTTTTTATTTGAATTGCAATTAGATGAGGCTTGTTCTGTTATGATTCATCTTTTGTTAGATGATTGTGTTATCTCTTGTAGAGATATTTGTTATACTCTGTGACCTTGCAGGTTATTGTTGTTCAGTTTATCTAACTGATTTGTTTAGCTAGACTGACCCGTGTATTTCGGATATAATGAAATTGAAAATGAAAATGTAATTGAATAGATTTTTTGGAAATTTAATTTATAAATTTGAATATAATGAAATTGAAAATGTAACACTGCAATTGATAGATTTATCAACGATAAATTGACAACAAGAAAATAGGCGTAAGGAAGAAGTTGTGAAAAATTTAGCCTTAGGGACAGCAAGTTTGGTTTTTAGTCTGAAGGACATTTGTTAGTGTAAACGGAAAATGATAGTTACAACTATCATTCTGTGATTTACACTAAAAAGTGTCCTTCAGCCTAAAAAGAGAACTTGTTGTCCTTAGAACTAAATTTTTCTACAAATTTTTCTTTGAGGCTAAAATCCCCAATTGACAATTAAATTTGTTTAAATCATTGTAAATGATTAAGAAGTTAAAAATGTTGAAATTTGTCAATTATCGAAATAAAATTGAAATTTTGATTTAATTCGTTAATTATTAATTTATTTAATTAATGGAAAATAGCCATTTTGGCCACTATCTCGGATTTTGACTTGAAACTTGTTCCATCGTGTTTAAAATATTTAAAAACATCTATTATGATATATGGGTTGACCCAATTTCATTCCGGAGTCGAAACGGGCTTTTTGGGCCACTTTGTCGTTAGCGCATACATCTATTTTATCCGGTCCATTCTTTTTCAACTCGACCTATAAATAACCGGTTATGAACCCTACCGTACTCCTATTTCTCATTTGTCTATACGCATACTTCAACTATCTCTCCTCTTCAATGGCAAACAAACAAATCCTAGATCCAAATACATTCCAAATCAAATCAAAAGCTAAAATTTCAAACTCCACAATATATAGCAAATTATATATTAATTCAAAGCTCTTGAAGAGCGCAATCCAGATCCACTATCTGTTTTTTGATTGGAATTTCTGTGCATCCGGAATCATTGGAAACATTCACGGCCGTTCATCGCGCGTCGATGAACGTTGTCGGATCGTCAATTCCTTTCTGGGTATTGTAGAGTGAACCGAGGGGATCGCATCGGCATTATTTGTTCGTCGAAACGACGGTTGGATTTACATGAAAAATTGGTTTAGGGTTAGAAAGGGGGCGGCGGCTGCAATATGGTGGGCGATGATGGACGCTCTTGGACGTCGCATGAAGGTCGGAGGCGGTTGCTTAGGGGGCGTGTGCATGGCCGAGGTGGTGCGGCGTTGATGAAGTAACGATGGCGGCTTCTTGTTCGTGTGCGTGAGTTGCGTGTTTTGGGTTTCCTATGCGTGCG
Organism: Allium cepa; assembly: GCA_030765085.1. Lineage (NCBI taxonomy): Eukaryota > Viridiplantae > Streptophyta > Magnoliopsida > Asparagales > Amaryllidaceae > Allium > Allium cepa. Next base: position 326,060,828 of record CM060939.1, read on the forward strand.
TGTTTTCTGGAAGACGGATGCATGTTGATGGCGGTGACGTGGCAAGGGGAATTAAGTGTTCTTTGTTTATAATTGAAATTTCGAAAACATTTATCGTTATTTCTTCCACATACGAACACCAATTCATGCGCGTTTTTTTTATTAGGATCGTATTGAAATTCCGAACATTTTGGCGCTGGTTTGGATGAATTCTGAAACTGTCAAATTTTTGGGTTTAAATTCAATTTAAATTCAGAAGGTGAGTGTTTTAACCCACTCACGACTTCTAAAATTTCTTATGTTTGTTAAATTAATTTTTGATGTGATTTAAAATTTATATATGATTGTTTGGCGTATTTTAATCATCCTCTCAATTAAATTGCAATTATTTAATTAAATTATTGTTCAATTATTCATTGCATATAATCTGCCATTTAGATTGTATTTATTTATTATTGCATATAAATTGCCAGTTAAACAGTTATTTAATTTAGCATTAAATAGAAATTGCTAATTAATACCTGTTGTTTATTATCCGTTCTATATTGATGCTATTGTTTGAATTGGACAATGATTGTGATAAATGGTTGATGGTTGATATTGGATGAATGGATGTTGTATTTTATATTGTTATAAATTACAAGTTATTATGCATTTTCATTTCATTCGGGATTGCGGTTTGAGATGATATATAACCGTAATTTTTATTTTTAATTACGGATTGAAATGATAAATATCTGTATCACTTGACCAAAGGATAGAAAATTATATACAGGCACCGCAGTCTATGTATAAAAATATTTCGAAAGGATTTCTATGGTTTTGTAAAGAAAATATGGTTTATGAAATATTGATTCAGATATTTATAAATGTTATATATATATAATTGATTTCTTGGTTTTAAGATATGTATAAAATTGCTTTAAAGTATAAAAGAAGTTTAATAATAAAAGTTGATTTTATTAAGATATGATACTGTGAATTATTTATTTATATTATATTTGTAGAGTATAATGACTTAAATAATGAAGGCTGGAAGAGAAATATGAATTGATTTGAATTAAAGTGCTTTAAGAATTATCCTCGAATAAAAATTTGATTTGAAATTAAAAATAAATTGAGATTTTAAAGGGTATTGATTCTTATAAATTGAGTGGGTTTAGAGGGATTTAAATGTGTATAAAGATCTATATGAATATATCAAGTTAATAAAATTTAAAGAATATCCAATTGTTTGAAGTTAAAGGTTTTACTTAAATGATATTGGGTTTATTAAGTAAACATTTCAAATCTAGATCATAGTAAATGGAGTTTGATATATATGAAATTATCAAACAATTCGTTTTGAAATTGTAGAATATTTAAAGCTTTGAAATATAGGGAAGTTGAAATGGTTTATTTAGGGAATTTAAACCTATATTTGGAATTTATTTCGGAAATTTAAAAAGCTATTTTGTTATATAAAGTGGTTTAACATTTAAACCATTTAAGTATTAGGAATTTTGTTTCAAAGCTATGGGGTCTAAGATATATATAATTGAAAATATTATGATTTTGGAAAAAGGGATATATCTAAAATAAAAATGATATCATATTGATTTGGGGTTTTAAAAATAGAAGTGATATCATATTAATATGGTTTTGAAATGGAAATTTTATTCTGGTTTTAAAGTATAAACTATTTTGAAGAGACCGCGTGTTATAATAACGATTGGTTGTTGAAGAGACCGGGATCGGAAGTTGTCATACTCTCTGCCAACTCCGAAAACCACTTTAACAACCATTTACGCAGTTGAGATTCCAGAATGAAGTAGGATGGTGGCGGCGTTTCCTTTGAGGTAAATACGTGGACCTAACTCCCGTGAGTTGGCATAAGGTGGCTAAAACAGGAGCGATCAACGGGTTAATTGAGGTAGCACGTTTGATCGGACACATCCCTTCGATATTATACTTTGACTTTTGGATTGATTCGGTGGCCACTTTTGATTTTTGATTTTGGGGGTGTTGTTCGAGATGGGCGGTAGTAGCGGCTACGCGTTACCACTGACCCGAAAGCGTAATTGGTATATCTACCCTGGCATTGCCTAGTTGTGCCGTGTCACCTACCCTATCCGCCTTATACGAGTTTGGATTTCTCCCGTAGCCTGTGTGGTATCCTCTGGTGGCTTCCCGATCAGGAGGGACCATGATATTGTATGGACTACTGGGACTATTACGTGTTAAGGTTTATATGGCTAACCCCTTAATGCTAAGAAAAATGTAAGTTTATTTTACTAATAGACACTATTATAATAGCAAAATATTACTACATAGTAAATAGTTTAACGGATCCTTAGGAGATGTGAATCCCGAGCATCTCTTAAGTTACTACACTCATATTTATTCCTGTTGATTTAACTTACATAAGATCTTTTTGTTCTGACACGATGTTTTGTTTTTCAATTCGCTCGGGTCAGTCCGAGCATTTCAGGAAACGAAGACTTTATTCTGGAGGACGAAGACAAAGATTTCATTATTATTATTATTATTATTATATTATATTGTTCCACTACACTGTATTCCGCTGCATCGATTATTATTCACTGGTATGTGCAACTCTGATATGTATTGTATAAATATAATCAAATGTTTATAAAACAGCTTCATGAACTGTATATTTGATTATTATGTTTTATCGTTCCGCTGCAAGATTCTATTTTTTTATTTGTTCCTTCTTTTTCTTATTTACCCCATAAAATCCGTCCTTCCGTATGGTTTGAATTGGCACGTGTGTCGATTTGAAGCGTGTGAAAAGGCGGGATGTTACATCTGGTATCAGAGCTTTGGTTTAGCGATAAACCTTAGCTTTGTGGGGACTGACTCTTTATTAATAGGGTAGTAACACCCTATGGGAGTCACTGAATGTATATATGTGAGAGAGCGTATTTGTTAGTGTTATAAAAAGGTTTTAATATTGTGTTAATCTGTTCCGTTTTGTATTTATATTTTCTGGTTGATGCATGGGACGCTATGACATCAATAGGGATTTCTAAACACTTAATAGGACAGACTGACACAATATTTTTTTTTGATATAGGTGAATGAAATAATTTTTCCTATTATATTTTCTATATGTAAATTAAATTTTATAAATAAGATATATATTTGGTTGCAATATATTGGTTGTTAGGTAATGAAATTTATATGTAATAGTTGAAATGAGATGGAAAATAAAATAAAATGAAATTTGGAAATTTAGAACTTAAGTTTCGGGGTTTTGAAACTTTCTTTTGAAAGATTTGAAATATGATAATAATAATTTAGAATTATTTTATGATATGAATATTTCAATATAATTTAGAAGAATTATTTTAAAGAAGATTTTGGAAAAAAAATAAGTTATGTACTTCCCTCTCTGTCGCTGAAAAATAATTTCGGTGATTGCGGTCGCATCATCGACATTCATTTTCGAGTTTCGAAGTGGGAATGCCACTGTAGTAATTTTACTATAGATTTATTTTGACAAACAAATAATAAATTTTAAATTGTTTTAAATAAAATTGGATATATAAGTTGTAAGTATATATTTATCTATTATTTTTAAATTATTTAAAATTAAACCCGGTATTTGGTTCTTAAGTTCCAGTTAATTAATAGTTCAACTAAGTGTAGTAAATTAGAATATGACTAATTAATAGTTGGAACCTTTAATTAAAGTAAGAAATTTAATGCTAAGTTATAAAGTAAATAAAAAGAAAGTTTAAAATTTCTAACATATAAAACAAAGGATTATTATTGAACATTCAATTAATTGAGAAAAACGTGTATAACTTTCAATTACATTCTTAAAGCATATATATATATATATATATATCTGTGTGTGTGTGTATGTATGTATGTATGTATGTATAACTTACCAATATTAAAAGTTAAAATGTTAAAAGATTTGTAATGGGAAATTGTACAAGTAAACTTATATAATGAAAATGCTCAATAAATTGTTTTTATTAAAAAGAATTGAGTTTATAATTGTTACTATAATAAAATATGATAGGAGGTAAATGCTGTAAGTAAGAAATTATAGACTTAAGTAAATGTTGAAGTTATTTATTTTAAAAAATAAGCAAAAAGATGAATACTGTAGATAAATGAAGTTAAGCAGTGAATAAATGAATGTAATATAATAAAAGGAAAATTTCATGATATGAATAAGAGAAAATGATATTTTGGTAGAAATAAATAAAAGCAAATGAAACTATAAGAAATAAAATATAAATAAAAAAAAGATAAATTATTATATGACTGAAATTTACAAGAGTGAACTTGATCTACTGGTTGAATCGTTGTTTGTTAGGTTTATTATTGTTTTGGTAAGGATACTTTAAATTGGTTTGGATGTATGAATAATCTATTTCCTTCATCAGAGACAGTTGAGTAAATGGCGAGCTTAGTAGTTTATATTTCCATCCTTTACAATTTGAAGTTTGAACCCGAACAACCATTTGTTGTGTTGATATGAATGAATGATTGATTTGTATTGATTCTATGTGATGGTTGTATGCTTGTTGCAAGTGATGGTTGATTGATTTTTTTTGGGGTGATTAAACCGACTTTAAATATTTCATTTTATATAGTTATTAACTCTTTTGGATTAGATGAGTGAAATACAGGTTATGGAAGCAATTGCTACTGCTTTTGGTTTCATAATTAAGCGTTAATTGCTCGAAAAATAGGTACGTCTTCGGATTACGGTTTATAGCGTTATTATATTGTTTTCCCGTGGTAGGGTATATATTATTTGGATGATGTATGTTGTAAATTGTTATATTGATATTATATTTTCTTTCGAGCCTCTCCGTACAAAGGAGACTCTGCCGAAATTTTCCGTAAATTTTGGAATTAGCAAATATTTTGAGAATGTTTTCCAAACTTTATTAATTTGAATATAAAAAGATTTAATTATTATAAATCTATATATCTTATTTAAATTATCCTATTCTGTAAACTTATTGTTATGGATATAATGTTTTGAATAATATATATATTTATAATTTTTCTTTTCCCTTCTTTTCCTTTTCGGGGACGAAAAATTTTGAGTGGGGGAGAGTGTAACGACCCGTAAAATTTGATGATTAAAATGAGTTAAATTAATAAGATTTTAGTTAAATTTAGAAGGAAAAGGAAAAAAAATTGTATAATCTATATTGGAACGAATGTTAGAAATTAGATGTAGAAATTGAATTAAAATTAACAATTTAAATTTTATATTGCAATTAATTGGAAATAATGTAAATTGAATAGAAACGTAAGTTTATTTATAGGGCTGTAATTGATGAATAAAAAGTTTGAAACCAAGCAAATAAATTTATGGAGAACATTTAATAGTAATTAATGTGTATATTAGGTAATTGACAATTTATGGATTTGTTAAGATTGTAAAGTTATAATTGAGTGTAAATAGGAATATTTGGTAATTAATTAAAATAAGAACAAAAATGAAATGTTATAACTTGGTTACAAAATTTATATACGGAAGTGGATGTAAATATGAATTAATTAATGTGCGCATTAATTTATATTGGGATAAAATGTAAATTAATGTAATAAGGATGATGTAGGTTGATAAGTATTCTTAATGTTTGTGTTGTTGATAAACGTTATTTTAATGATTGTAATATAAAATAATGGAAGTGTGAATCGAAATTAATAGAAATGTAAACTTATTTAAAGGTAGTAATTGAATGTAGATTTATGGAATGAAGTTAATGCAAATCAATGGAATTAATGAAGACGTTTACGTAGCTACACATTTAATATATGAAAAAAAATGTAAGCATTGGATTAAATTAAGGAAATTAAATATTAATAAATGGTCATTTAATAAAACCAATGTTCTGGGAGTAATTATAATAAGTTGTTTGAAATACGTATAAACTTTGATTTGGAAATCAATTGGACTTAAAATGAAATTTGGTATTACATTGATGAGTTAAAATGTTATTTTATTTTGTAAAGTAATAAATGGTGTAATAAAAGAATGAAATCCAGATAAATAAATTTAATTGAGACTTTAATTATAAATAATGGGTAAAATAATAGGATAGATGGTAATTATGTATGGAGAATAACCATACAAGTATTACATAATGTATATTGGTGATAAACGGTTATTTCGAATAAAGGTAATTAAATATTACTTTAATGGAAATAAATGTAGTAACGGATAGAGTGAATGAAATTAGCATTATGAAAATGAATGCCAACATTGATTTGTAAGTAATAAAGGCTTATTTATGTGACTAAAGAGTAATGGTAATGTTTATTATAGGTTACCTATTTATTTATATTGTTAATTGGAATTGGAGATAAATTGTAATAAATGGAAATAAATGTTGCATTGGTGTGAAATGTAATACAATGGTTAGGAGTTGTTAAATTGGGTATATTAAAGTAATGAATGGGAAAAACAAGACAACTAAGTTTATAGAGTAGTATTGAACTTAATAAAAAGATTTGGATTTAAAACAAATCAATCCGTTGAAATCCAATTGATAAAAAGTGTAAATTTTGTAGCAATTGGAATTAAATGTTATGCAATTTGGAATAAAGATAAATTGGGAAATTGTTAATTTATCAGAATATATACCAATGTAAATGGTACCTAGGATGAAATTATGAAAATTAATTGAATTTAAAGAATGGGAATCAGGATTTATTTATTTATTTGAAATTAAAGTTTAATAATTGAGTTTATTGCAATAAGTAGAATTAAACATTAAATATTACATAAATTGAAATTTAGATGGATTATGAGAAAATATTAAGGTAATAGTTTGTAAATCCAATGTTAGTTTTATCCGTTTGATAATAACGAACTGAATAATAGAATGAACGTGAATTTGATAGATTTTTTGGAAATTCAATTTATAAATTTGAATATAATGAAATTGAAAATGTAACACTGCAATTAATAGATTTATCAACGATAAATTGACATTTAAATTCGTTTAAATCTTTGTAAATGATTGAGAAGTTAAAAATGTTGAAATTTGTCAATTATCGAAATAAAATTGAAAATTTAATTTAATTAATAAATTATTAATTTATTTAATTAATGGAAAAATAGTCATTTTGGCCATTGTCTCGGATTTCGACGAAACTAGTTTCATCGCATCCGTAATGGTGAATCATTGTAGGGTTTCAAGTTTTGTAGCGATCGGACTTGTCGTTTGATCCTACGGATCCGAAACGCCTTGAAATGAATGAAATTGAAATCAATTGAAATCAATTTGAAAAATTATTGATTTGAGCATAACTTCTTCATACGATGGAATTTTTACTTGAAACTTGTTCCATCGCGTTTAAAACATTTAAAAACATCTATGATATATGGGTTGACCCAATTTCTACCCGGAGTCGAAACGGGCTTTTTGGGCCACTTTGTCGTTAGCGCGTACGTCTATTTTATCCGGTCCATTCTTTTTCAACACTACCTATAAATAACCGGTTATAAACCCTACCCTACTCCTATTTCTCATTTGTCTATACGTATACTTCAACTATCTCTCCTCTTCAATGGCAGACAAACAAATCCTAGATCCAAATACATTCTAAACCAAATCAAAAGCTCAAATTTCAAACTCCACAATATCTAGCAAATTATATATCAATTCGAAGCTCTTAAAGAGCACAATCCAGATCCGCTGTCTGTTTTTCGATTGGAATTTCTGTGCATCCGGAATCAGTGGAAACATTCACGGCCGTTCATCGCGCGTCGATAAACGTTGTTGGATCATCTATTCCATTCTGGGTATTGTAGAGTGAACCGAGGGGATCGCATTGGCGTAGTTTGTTCATCGAATCGACGGTTGGATTTGCATGAAAAATTAGATTAGGGTTAGAAAGGGGGCGACGGCTGCAATATGGTGGGCAATGATGGAGGCTCTGGGACGTCGCGTGAAGATCGGAGGCGATTGCTTAGGGGGTGCGCGCATGGCCGAGGTGGTGTGGCATTGACGAAGTAACGATGGCGGCTTCTTGTTCGTGTGCGTGAGTTGCGTGTTTTGGGTTTCCTATGTGTGCATGTTTTCTGGAAGATGGATGCATGTTGATGGCGGTGACGTGGCAAGGGGAAGTAAGTGTTCTTTGTTTTTTATAATTCAAATTTCAAGCACATTTATCGCTATTTCTTCCACATACGAACACCAATTCACGCGCGGTTTTTTTTATTAGGATCGTATTGAAATTCTGAACATTTTGGCGCTTGTTTGGACGAATTCTGAAACTGTCAAATTTTTGGGTTTAAATTCAATTTAAATTCAAAAGGTGAGTGTTTTAACCCACTCACGACTTCTAAAATTTCTTATGTTTGTTAAATCAATTTTTGATGTGATTTAAAATTTATCTATGATTGATTGGCGTATTTTAATCATCCTCTCAGTTAAATTGCATTTATTTAATTAAATTGTTATTTAATTATTCATTGCATATAAACTGCCAGTTAGATTGTATTTATTTATTACTGCATATAAACTGCCAGTTAAACAGTTAATTAATTTAGCATTGAATATAAATTGCTATTTAATACCTGTTGTTTATTATCCGTTCTATATTGATGCTATTGTTTGAATTGGATGATGATTTTGATAAATGGTTGATGGTTGATATTGGATGAATGGATGTTGTATTTTATATTGTTATAAACTACAAGTTATTATGCATTTTCATTTCATTTGGGATTGCGGTTTGAAATGATATATAATCGTAATTTTTATTTTTAATTACCGATTGAAATGATAAATATCTATATCACTTGATCATAGGATAGAAAATTATATACAGGCACCGCGGTCTATATATAAAAATATTTCGAAAGGATTTCTATGGTTTTGTAAAGAAAATATGGTTTATGAAATATTGATTCGGATATTTATAAATGTTATATATATATAATTGATTTCTTGGTTTTAAGCTATATATAAAATTGGTTTAAAGTATAAAAGAAGTTTAATAATAAAAGTTGATTTTATTAAGATATGGTACAGTGAAGTATTTATTTATATTATTTTATAGAGTATGATGACTTAAATAATGAAGGCTGAAAGAGAAATATGAATTAATTTGAATTAAAGTGTTTTAAGAATTATCCTCGAATAAAAATTTGATTTAAAATTAGAAATAAATTGAGATTTTAAAGGGTATTGATTCTTATAACTTGAGTGGGTTTAGAGGGATTTAAATGAATATAAACATTTATATGAATATATCAGGTTAATAAAATTTAAAGAATATCCAGTTGTTTGAAGTTAAAGGTTTTACTTAAATGATATTGGGTTTATTAAGTAATCATTTCAAATCTAGATAATAGTAAATGGAGTTTGATATATATGAAATTATCAAAGAATTCGTTTTGAAATTGTAGAATGTTCAAAGCTTTGAAATATAGGGAAATTGAAATGGTTTATTTGGGGAATTTAAACCTATATTTGGAATTTATTTAGGAAATTTAAAAAGCTAATATGTTATATAAAGTGGTTTATCATTCAAACCATTTAAGTATTAGGAATTATGTTTCAAAGCTATGGGGTCTAAGATATATATAATTGAAAATATTATTATTTTCGAAAAAGGGATATATCTAAAATAAAAATTATATCATATTGATTTGGGGTTTTAAAAATAGAAATATATCGTATTTATATGTTTTTGAAATGGAAATTTTATTCTGGTTTTAAAGTATAAACTATTTTGAAGAGACTGCGGTGTTATAATAACGATTGGTTGTTGAAGAGACCGGGATCGGAAGTTGTCACTCTCTGCCAACTTCGAAAACCACTTTAACAACCGTGTACGCGGTGGAGATTCCAGAATGAAGTAGGATGGTGGCAGCGTTTCCTTTGAGGTAAATACGTGGACCCAACTCCCGTGAGTTTGCAAAAGGTGGCTAAAACATGAGCGATCGACAGGTTAATTGAGGTAGCATCTTTGATCGGACACATACCTTCGATATTATACTTTGACTTTTGGATTGATTCGGTGGCCACTTTTGATTTTTGTTTTTGGGTGTGTTGTTCGAGGTGGGCGGTAGTAGCTGCTATGCGTTACCACCGACCCGGAAGCGTAATTGGTATATCTACCCTGGCATTGCCTAGTTGTGCCGTGTCACCTACCCTATCACGCCTTGTACGAGTTTGGATCTCTCCCGTACCCCGTGTGGTATCCTTTGGTGGCTTCCCGATCAGAAGGGACCATGATATTGGATGGACTACTAGGACTATTACGTGTTAAGGGGTATATAAGTGACCCCTTAATGCTAAGAAAAAAGTAAGTTTATTTTACTAATAGACACTATTATAATAGCGAAATATTGCTACATAGTAAATAGTTTAACGGATCCTTAGGAGATGTGAATCCCAAGCATCTCTTAAGTTATTGCACTTATATTTATTCCTGTTGATTTAACTTACATAAGATCTTTTAGTTCTAACTCGAGTGTTTTATTTTTCAATTCGCTCGGGTCAGTCCGAGCATTTCAGGAATCGAAGTCTTTATTCTGGAGGACGAAGACGAAGATTTCATTATTATTATTATTATTATTATTATTATTATTATATTGTTCCACTACACTGTATTCCGCTGCATCGATTATTATTCACTGGTATGTGCAACTCTGATATGTATCGTATAAATATAATCGAATGTTTATAAAACAGCTTCATGAACTGTATATTTGATTATTATATTTTATCGTTCCCTTGCAAGATTCTATTTTTTTTTATTTCTTCCTTCTTTTTCTTATTTACCCCATAATAATCCGTCCTTCCGTATGGTTTGAATTGGCACGTGTGTCGATTTAAAGCGTGCAAAAAGGTAGGATGTTACAAAATGGAAATTGGGAGCAATTGTGGATACGTGAATGGAATCAAAATGAAGGTGAATAGAAAAGAGAATTGATTTAGCTAATGATCAATGAAGATAAATACGTAAGATGTACGTATATTATTCTATTCGTGTAATGATTCAGATTCGAGCATAGAGTTTCGGGATATTATATCGATCCGAGTTAGGATTTTTCACTCGATTTTCGACGACGAACCCTGGATATGGATTTTTGATTGATACTAAAAAATCTCTATCATAGTTAGGACTATGCAAGGAGAACGACGGTTTCTGATCAAGAAACCAGATCTGAGTCCGCATTAGAAAATCGGGTGGACGATACTAGTTCGAAAGTGGAATTGTGTGATCGAGTTAGCAATCAGATTTGATATTGCATACGGATGGTATATGTACATCATACGTGCTTGAATGAAATTGATATTGAAATTTAGAAAGAAATGAGAAATGATTTTTGAAACAGAAGTATATTCTGAGAAATATACATGAATAAAGGTGGAAGTTGGATATCTTTTGAAAACCACTTTGTGAAAATAAGTGATATGGTAAGTAACTTTCTAAAAGAAAGTCAAATTTGAATGTTGATTTGGCATGGTAAAGTTATATATATTGTTATATTTGATAAGTTTCCCCTATGTTGAATCTAGAACCAGAAGAAAAGGTTTTTGAAAATATTTGAAGTATAAAAGGGGAATCTATACAAGTGGTCCAAAGATTATTTTCAAGTTGGAAAGGATAAGTTTTATATATATATATATATATATATATATATATATATATATATATATATATATATGGTTTGGAACCTATGGATTTGGAAAAGGCTTATGATTTTCGAGAAAATCAATTTTAGGATTTGAAAAGCCAAGTTGGAACAATCGATTTGGGATATCGATTTTGTGTAAAGGAGATTTTTATATGAATCATAAAGGGTATGATTCGAAAGATACTATAAGTGTATAATATAAAGCGTTTTTGAGATTGGAATTGGAGAAAAAGGCGCTCCTGTAGAAATGAACTTCATAGGAGATCCACGGGGTGGTACTACCTTGAGCCCTAAGGGGGAGACTCTAAATTAAATCCTGGGAGGAAGTCCGGACAAACTGAAGTTCCTGATGATTTTGTGTTGTGGATAGCGAAAGTCGAGGGAGCCGATGCCTACAGAGACATTTGGGTTATACTGTGACGACAGTGTAACTCGATATCACTGCGATCTACTATGGACCATAGCAGAAGTCGTGTGTGCCGTGAGAGCCAACAGTCTACGTTTGATTTTGCCGTGATGGCAACGTAACATCAATAGACTGCGACCTATGCAAACATCGCGAAAGTCGAGAGGCCGTGAGAGCCTAAGGCTACATTGGGACATGACTGATGTAGTCTGCGACCTATGTAGTAGTGGTGAAGTTTCATATGGCAACGAAAATCGAGGGCGCTGATGCCTACAGTTACATGGACTTTTTCCGTGATGGCAACGTAACTCGGGATGCAACTGCGATCTGTGGCGGGTTCCATGGCATAATCGAGGGGCACAGAGTGCCTATAGTTATCTACGGATTTTGCCGGGATGGTAACATAACCATCGGGTTAAATGCGACAATGGAGGGGGTGATGATTTCCAGAGCATTCTCATCAATGATGTTTTCAACATTTTAAAAAGTATTTTCTATATTTTCACCAAAATATTTTTCAAGTATTTTCACTGGGTGTTGAAAACAGGTTTGCTAAGTGCTTATAGATTTTCAATCCTATGCCTGATCAACATATAACCGAATTTCTGTGAGAACGAGGATGAACTTGTTGAGACATCAAGTTATAAAAAGTATTTTTTATAAAAGTTATTTTGTAATATTATGTAGATTTTAATGATGTTTTAAAAATTTTAAATAATGGGAATTGAGAGTTCAAAATGCTTAAAGGATAATTTTAAATTCTGGTTTCGTTCATTTTCGAGGATGAAATGATTTAAAGTGGGAGGAATGTAATAATCGGAATTTTGGGCATCAGGTAATTGAATAATTATCTGATTTTAGCTATTGAAAACACTGATATATAAGTTGAACAAGTAAATTTGACAATAAATATTTATCTCTGGATAAACAATAAATATTTATCTCTGGATAAACATTTATTTGATAATCTCCTAATGTAATTATTTAAAATGAGCTAAATTATTTTTTTCAAACAAATTTAAATATGGGTATGTTTAAGTGTATATATATGAGTTGATTTTAAATTGAATTTGAATTTGAAATTCAATGAATAAATATCTTAAAAAATTGGATTTAAATATATATATATATATATGTATATATGTATTTATATAAGATTTTTATTAGAATATAGTTAGTTTTATATCATTCTCTTTAAAAAGTTTTATAAAATATAAATAAAAATATATATAAAACTAGTATATTTTCATAACTATTTATTAGTGTATGATTGGAATTTTATATCATTTACTTTTAAATTATATATATAGATAAATCAAAGAGAAAGTATAAATATAATTACATAAGACATGAATAAATATAAAACTAAATTTATAATATAATATAAATATGTATATAAATAATATTAAAACATGAAGTTACAAATGTAAGCTAATTTTCTATGCATTATGACAAATGTAAACAAATTGTTTCATGTAATTACAAGTGTAAGTCAATTTAACAAGTGTCAATAATTTTTATTTTTCTATTTTAAAAAAAACATAACAAATAAAAAGATAATAAAATGTATACGTTTCTACTCCTTTCTCATATTTCTCTTTTATCTTCAATTTCAAAACAAAGTAAAACCTAAGTCCTATAAACATTATACGAACTCAAAGAACAAAATATATAAACCAGAAAACAAAAGCATGTAAAACATTTTTCAAACCTATAGCAAATCAAAGATTCTGTTTTATCAAGCTAGATCATTTCAACAACAAGTTTTCCAATTTCAAAGATCATCGAGGAATAAAGCGTTCAAGTATTTTTCCAGTTTTCAAGCATTTTTTAAGTGATTTTCAGATTCAAAAATCAAGCATCTCAATTTTTTAAGCCTCTGTTCATCACTTCTGGTGAGTACACATTCCCCTTCAAAAATCAAAATTTGCCAACTTATCTGATATATGTGGTAAATCATAAAAATAGTATTGTAAAAGTATTTGCATGGATGTGTAAACATGATTTCCTAGATTATATATGCATCTTCTTGTCTGTATTTGGTTTGCTTGCCTCTGTTTTTGTTACATAGAGAATAAAAGATTCAAATTCTCTTTCCTAATTTCTTTTAGGGTATGATCTTTATATGAAATTTGTTACAACTAACCGGATTTGAATTATAAAAATGGTTTCGACTGTATACATGAAGTAATTATGAAAAAATAAAAATTTACAGTATCAAATCAATTCAGGTAAGAAATTTTAGTAGTTAAATCTCAAGTCTTAATTATATAATCCAATTCGAATTTGAAAATGAAGAATTTTAGTGGTAAATCAAAATATTAAGATTTGTGTAAACCGAGATACCGTGAGATGATCAGAAATTGGAAAATTTCCAATTTCCGTGATCTCGTGGATCTGTAGTCTCGGGGCTTGGGTCTTAGGTAGTTTGATGATCGATGATCGAAGGGATAATGGTCAGCTGGCTTACTTCGCCGTGGAGGCGTGGCAAGGTGATAGTAGCGTTTAGGGAACTTTTGGATTCGACGTTGTATTCGGGCTCATCGTGATGGCATGGATGGATCGGACTTGGTTGGTGTAGGTGGGATTGGTGCGTGAGTCTACGACATAGGTTTGGGCAGTGTGTCGGGACCTCTGGCGACCTAAGGCGGTGGCGCGAAGTGGTTTCCGTTGAGCAGGTTTGGGTTTTAGCCATATCGACTTGCTCGATTTCGAGTTGGGGTAGATACATTTTTCTAGGTAGATGGGAACGATGTTGAGGTTATCGCCGACTTTTCTGAGGTCGTAACGTCGATCGGAGTAGTAGTGAGGCATTGTGCACGTGCATGAGTGTTCGAACGTATCAAATTTGTGTTGTGTCGTTTGGCATCGCGGTTGAATGGGGACGATGCTCGGGAGTGTCTCGAAGCAAGTGTGTCCGCATGAGTTGCTCGCGAGTGACTCAAGCTCGTGAGTGACTCGGTAGTTTAGTGTTTTCACTTGGGTTTTTAGTTGTGTATGTTACCAGGTCTTAAGTTTTTAAAGGAATCTTGTCTAGGTTTTAAAGTGAAATATGAATTTCAGATTTGGAAGCAAAAATAAATTTTAAACAAGTTTTCAAATGGAGTTTTCAAGTTTATATTAACCAATTTTAAAGGGATATGAGATGTTTGAGTTTAGATTAAAATGTTTAAACAGGTGGAAATTGTAAAAGTATATTAAATCAAAGTTTTCAAAGAAAAGTTAAACAAGTTTTCAAAGTCTAAATTCTCTTTAAAAAAATTGTTTGGTTTATATAATTATACATTGGATTAATTATGTAATTAGCTCCTAAATGATTTCAAATAAAAATTTAATGATAAGATTAAGGGGTTATGCGGTAATAACTTTAATTATTAAATGATTTTTGGTATATAATGATTTCAAGCACTTAATTAAATAAAGATTTAAATAATTTAATTGAGGTCTTGATTAATGAAAAGAATTAAAAGAGTAATTGCTTAATGGAAGTAATTAAGGATTAATTACTTGATATAATTAATTAAAGGATTAATTAAGGTATTTAATTAAAGGATTAGTTCAAAGTATGAATAAGATTAATTAAAGGATAATTAATCAGTGTAAGTGATTATAGAATAAATAATTACTGTAATTAATTAAGGATCAATGCAATTAATTAGAATTAATAAAATCACTTATGGATTGGTTAAGTATAATTACTTAATGTAATTAATGAAGTGTAAGTACTTAGTGTAAGTAATTAATGGATAATTACTGGATGTAATTATTAAAGAGGATAATTAATTTTAAGGGTTAATTAATTTGAGAATAATTAACCAATGGGATAATTACTTAATGGAAGTAACTATGGATAATTAAATTAGATGGATAATTAAAGGATGATTAATTAATTAATGGGTTGTAATTAATTAATGTTAAGTAAGTAGGATTAAAAAATAATTAAATTAATTTGAAATGGTATAATTAATTTATCTTTCTTATAGATGATTAAGATATATTGAATGACTTAGATTATTTGATATCTCCCATATGTGATGTGTGATGCCTTGCAGTTTGAGATATTTGGGTTGAAATGTGATATTGTGGGTTATCTATCCGAAAAGAATTGCTGTGTGAATATTAAATCCTGAATATAAGTTATACTGTTAAAACTTAAACAGTTTAAGATGATACTGGATTCGAAGAGACAGGGGTCGGGTATCAGTAAATACCCGAAACCACTTCGATTTGAAATCTACAATAATTCTTTATATATTTAATATGTGAAATCACTAGGTTGGAATGGAATAATTTAAGTAAAACTAGACCATTGAAACTATATAGTGGTACTTGGGTTTAATTTGTGAAATAAATATGGACTATAACAAGTTAAGATCTCGTAGTGAAGTATGAGTTACCCGGGTTGTTCAAATATGTTTATAACTTAGTATTTCAAATTTTATTGGTTTGCTCAAGCTGGTTTCCAGCCTGACCCGGGTGTTACTTTGACATAATGCTCGGGTCAGACGGAGTATTACAGATTTTCTAGTTAGGACGTTCTAGAGCTCAGGTGGCAAGCTGGATGGAAGGAATGTATGGAGTGTTCCACTATGTATTTGAATTTGTAGTGATTGTAGTCTGGGACAGGTTGACATAACTGTCTAGTCTATTTGAAATGGTTGTAACTCTGATGAAATGTATGTAATCTAACAATTACAGCTTTTCTTTGTATAAATGCTATTATTTGTTATTATATTTAATCCGCTACGAATGTGAGATGTTGTTGTTTTCTGTTCTTCTTCTTCCTTATATATATACACACATTAAAACAACATATATATAATACTCTTGACACAATATAGTACTATAACTTATATATATAGACACACACACATACACACATTAAAATCAACTTCCTTATATTTTCAAGATCATTACAAAATTGAACACATATATCTAAACCTATGTATTATATTAAGATTTCTGTATAATAAATCACTTCTTAAAACTATTATATTATATGTATTCTATCCATATGCTTATATAACTGATATATAGTTCAAGAATAATATATATATATATATAAACTTAAGTATAGAAGAGAAAATTATAAAACCAAATCATAACTGAAAAACGTACATATATTAGTATTATATAATATAATACGATTTGTATATATAATGGTCAGATAACACATGTACATAGTAATTGGAGATATAAGATATGGGAATACAAACTCACGGCATATCATATATAAACAAATCCACTAAGAAATACTAGCATCATACATACACAGTCTATCATAATATAATATATATAAACTCAACAGTATAAATATATAACAATATAACTGATTTGTAACCTTATAACTAATATATATATGTGTGTGTGTGTGTGTGTGTGTGTGTGTGTGTGTGTTAAAGAGAACAGTGGGAACTATCTATATAACCATATATAATAATATATATAATATATCCATGATAGCAAGCTTTATATATATATATATATATATAGACTAAGATATATAAATAATACATAACTTTATATAATATAATAAAATATATATAAAATACCTATGCAATATATATGTAAGCACAAGAGGGAGGAGCAGCTACGAATCATAAGGTGGAGCACGGCTGCTTTGCTGTGGTGGAAGCTACATGCTGTGCGATGGGAGGAAAGAGGCCAAAGGCTGTCTTGCATGGAGGAGAGAGGGGAAGATGCAGAAATGGTGGTGCTCGGCAATGGAGTTGTGGCGGGCGCTAGGGTGGTGGTTGTGGTCGATGTTGGGTAGGCAGGCGATCGGCACGGGTTAGCATGCGGGAAGGAGTGAGGAAGGTTCGAGTATGCGTGATGGCATAGAGAAGGCGGAAAGGAAAGGGAAGTGGAAAGAGGGAATGAAGGAATGCAAGCAGGTCTAAAAAGAAAGGATGAATGGTCACAGATATAAAAGCTTGTTTTATTTCCAAAGCACAACAACCCAATGAAAAGAAATGCAAACGAAAACAACTGGTAGACTAGTAAAAGTTAGAAAATAAATTCAGAAATATGAAGAGGCTAGAGGCTGATAGAATTATTCACGTGGAATCTGAATGGACACAAGAAAATTCTAGATACTCAAAACTTGGAAAATGCTGCTAATTTGCCAAAAATAAGATAAATGGGATAATAGCAGTCAAAATTTGGAAAAGTGAAATACGACGTCTCACTCAGAAGATGATTTGCAAATTTATTATATAAAAATATTCAGGTTTGTAAAACATTTTATAATCATCAATTTTAACTGATTTGAATTAAAATAAAATTTTCACTAGAAAATAAACTTCCATATTTTCTGATGAAAATTTACCATTTGCTATGTTTAAATATACATATTTCAAATATCAGATTTTTATTTCAAAATTAAATTATTTAAAATTTGACAAAATTTTAGTTAATTAAATAATTAAAATCACTAAAAATTTACGGGTTGTTACACTCTCCCTCGCTCAAAACTTTTCACCCCGAAAAGGAAGGAGGTAGGAGAATATATACAACCAGAAAGAAAAATAGATTGAAAACAAAATAAACAGTTAATTTGAACCATATAAATTTCAATCTAAATGAATCAATATTCAATCATTGATTTTATCCATTCAATTTCACTTAAAATTCAATGTTAACCATTCCTAATTTAGATTTATTTATTTATTATCTTATTATTCAATTTATCTCAATTAACATTTCTATAATCCTAAATTAAGCATAAGGCATTTATTGTAACCACTCAAATTTATTTATAAATTCTTTTTACATCATTTTACACTGTAAATTATTCAATTACATATTCAACTTCTGAATAATTTAGGTAAGTTATATATGTTGGAATTTAATTGGGATTATATAAGTACAAAATTTCAAATTCAATTATTTCAAGTTTTTAAATATTTATTCAAAAAAATTTGTTTCATTTATAATTGAAATCATCCTTAAATCAAAATTTTAAGAATTAAATTTTCGATTAGTCTTCAAACAATTTAGAGATAAATATATATACACACACTATATATATCAAATCAAATCTATAATCATATACCAATATATATATTATAAATCAAGTCATACTTTCGAAATTCAAATCAATTTAATTTTGCAAAACAAAAGTGTAGCAAAGCTACAGAATGGTTTCTCCGCTTGAAACTAGAAAATGAATGTCGATGATGCGGCCGTCATCATCGAATTATTTTCCAGCGACAAAAGAGAAGAGCAATGATTTAAACAATTAAAAATTCTTTAAAAACAATTCACATTTGAAAATACTTCAAATAATATACATTTTAAAACGTTAAAACCAAAGTTTGGAATCATCGAAAATTTATTCTCAATTTCTTAGCTTAAATTCATTTAAATTCCAAATCAATTTATAAACCAAGTTTATAATTCATTTATTTATATTATTCCATAGTCAATGGTTTACAAGACAATAAATGAAAATCAAATAATATCATTTTGTTAACCAATTCATTTAACAATTATCTTTCAAATTTTTTACTTATATCTATAAATAATATAATCATACAAAATTATTAAATTTTGAAAACAATTGTGTCAATTTGCTCGATTCAAGTGTTTTTAAATTCCTATCGATAGCGTTGATCGGACGAGTAAATCGAAAACCCAAATCAACATTAACAACTCAAACAACATAATATATAGAACAGTCTATATAAATTACAAATACACTCCCTCACTCGATGATTCCAGAATAGATTCCAAAACCAGGGTAGAGATCCGAATACAAGGGAGATCATAACTAAACGAATTTAAACTAGAAGAAAGACTCGATAGAGAGATAAATAGATTTCAAAGGGAGAAAAGAATGGATAGACTTATATAAATCACGGATGACCTTAACTGGGTCAACCGAGACTTCAAGAATACGATCGATGCAGAATTCTGAAGCAAATCGACATTCGATCTAAAGAGATAGCATTTGGGCATAGCAAGAGACAATAGCATCTAAACCAAGGATATAGGAATCTTTGGTGAACCAATACCAATTGGCAATTGTAAAGGAGTTTCATCCCTTTACAAATCATTCAGTGGAGCTATTGGATAATCCTGAATCAAGAAAATACGATTAAGGAGAGGATGGGATGGATTTTGAAACCGAGGGGAATATTCCAAAGTTCAAAGGAAACCAGAGTCAAATAGGAAGTGATTCAAGCACGAACGAAGCGATTCAGTAATTATATTTACTACATATACTAGGTTTTGCCAAAAACCATAGCTCTGATACCACATGTAACATCCCGATATTTTCAACCATTTGCCACACGTGACAGTCTTGAATTGCTCAAAATATCCTATTGTTAATTTTTGTTTGTAAAAACTCAGTATATACAGTAAATAAAATAATCACAGAATCACAGATACAGAGTAATAAAACAATAAGCAGCGGAAACAAAAGGATAGTAGTTCATGAAGCTACCATATATATAACAGAGTTAAAATAGGATATAACAAAAGTCTCAAATGCATAGAAGTCTCAATGCAATAGTCAATAACAAGATCAGAATACATCTTTGGAATCAACTGAATAACTGAAAGTGTAACGACCCGGATTTTTCAGCGTTGAATCTGGAATATCTAAATTGTTTTAAATATAGAAAATGAATTATGAATTGGCGTTGAATATGGAAAACTTTGATTTGTCTATTCAGAATGTAGATACTTCAATTTGTTGAATAAAATAAATATTCAATTTAATAATTATTGATTGATAAAAATATTTAATCTTGAGTTTCAAGCTTGATAAAAATATTTTAAAGGGCTTGTAAAATTTATATTGATAGTACTGAAGATAGTAAAAATGTTAGAATTTGATTCGGAAGTGTTTTGTTAAGTTTTGAAATTTTATCGTTTAAATCAATATTTAAAAAAATAGCTGTGACAACCGGGAAATTTTAACGAATTAAAATGGAATAATTAATTGATTTTAAATATTTATAAGTTAATTTTAACTTGAATTTCAGGATATCAATATTTACTTGATAATTAACTCATTGAATTGTATAGTTTAAATATTGAATTTAATAATTGTAATTGGATAAATTGTTGAATTCGAGATGCTAAGCCTGTTTAAAATAATTTGAAGGCTTAGAAAATTTATAATGATGATACTGAATATAATAAAACGGTTATAATTTAATTTAAAAGAAATTCGTTCAGTTTAAATAATATATCGTTTAAATTGAACTTAAAATTAGCCTCCCGAGGCACAGTCTCGGAATTTGACTAAACCAGTTTCATTGGATTCATAATAGTTAGTTATTATTGGATTTCAATTTTTGTAGCGATCGGGGTTGTCATTTGACTCTGGCAGCTCAAAACGCTTAGAACTATTTTAATCGATTTAATTTAAAACTGATCGTTTTCTTCTATAACTTGTGCATACGATCAAATTAGCCTCTGAAACATGTTCCATTGTGTTCGGAATACGGGTAAAGGTATATAATCGCTTTGCGGCATTCCTTAAAAGGAGTTCGAAATTTTAAGTAGCAAACGATGAGGCATTTTGAAGTTTTATATAAGACGATAAAATTTAAAATAAATTAGCAGAGATTTTTTTTTACAACACAAGATATTTTTTTTTACAAGTCAACAAGCGTATCCGAGAAGCTATTTTCCCAAACCAATATTTATTTGTGTTTCCTCTCGAATCTTCAATCGGATCCGCTTTCCCCAAAATCAAAACTAGGAAGGAATGCCGAAGCCGACCCTACTTGTTCCTCTAACTTTTCGTTCACGATTGAAAACAAAAAGAATCAAAATCAAATTTTAAACCCACCATCTCTAATAATGGCCGAAGCCTTCGAAGAAATCGTGGTGTCGCGTCTTAGTCGAGCTCGAACGAATTCGATCGAAGTCGAGGAAGGCCGAAGCCGTGTTTGAATCTTGGCAATTTCGAGGAGCCACGACATCGAGTTCGACATGAGTATTGGAATTAGGGCTCGCGATTCAGGAAGTTGCGTCAATGATTTGGGTGGCCATGGGCGATTGAAGGTATTGCGGGCGTTGAGGTGACAGCAGTGGGTTGCGGCAAGAGTTCGTAGCCGCGACACACTCAGGTGGCGAGGAATCAAAGTCATTCTCCTCTGATGATTGAAGCCTGGACGTGATGAGGAGGTACGTGCAAGAATCAGGGAATCGATTTCGACGTTTCAAAGCAACGAAGGCCAGATTCAAGGAATCGCTCGCTGGGGTTCTTCGGGAAGAAGTGAATGGTAATCAGAAAACTAAGGTGAGTAATCTCTGTTCCATATAATTGATTTGCTGTTTGAATTTGAAAGAAAACAAAGTTTAAGTTAAATGAAATTGAAAGAAACATTGTAAAAGTGTTTAGGAATGATCAGTAAATCCGTTACTATTATGAATTGTATTTAAATAAGTTTAAATTATTAATCGATGAGTAAGAATTTGTTATTCGAGTAATTAAAGATAAATTTAGTTAAGGTCTGTGAAATCGATGATGTAATTAGAAGTTAAATAGTTTGTAATTAAGAATGGATTAACGAATTAACTTGTAATTAAGTGTTTAATTTAAGTTAAGAACTTAGAGAAGTACTTTAAGGATTGGTTAACGAATATAACTAATGAAAGATCAATGATTAAAGGTTATTAAATGATTCATAGATGTAATTAATTTAAGGTAATTAATTTTATTAATTAATTAAGGATAATCAATTGTGAAATTTGAAAGGTATAATTACTTAATGTAATTTATAAAGTAAGGTTACTTAGTAAGGTAATTAGTGATACTTGAAATTTCTGGATGTAATAAATTAATGGATGGATAATAAATGGAAGTAATTCAGATTTAAATTACTTGGTGTAATTAATCGAGAGATAAACTAAGATAATTTATTAAGGAGAACGAATTTATTTAATGAAGTAAATAAAAAGGTGATAATTTCAGGTGGAGGCAGATCAAATATGATTTATATTGTGGTTTAATTAATATAATCAGTTCAGATTTAGATAAATCGAAATATAATTGGAATCAATAACTTATATAATTAAGGAAGTAATTATAGATTCGATTAATTAAGATTAATTAAACCATAATAAGGGACTTATGAGGAATTAATTAATATAAGTAGTTAAGGATTAATGTAATTAATATAGTTAATTAATTTATGAAGTAATTAAGATTGCTTATTGATTTTGGGTTAAGAATAATTAATATCGTGAAATTGATTGAAAATAATTACTTTAATGTAATTGAAGATAATTAATCTAGTGTGATTAATTTAGATGAATAATGACGGATTGATTAATTAATTGATTTGAAATTAATTAATATTTAATGAAGGAATCTAAGTGATTGAGATTTGAATTTCAATTTGAATCAATTGATTGTATGTGATTAAGCTTTGCTTATGGGTGATTGAATGGTATTGGATGCTTGAATAAGTTGATATCTCTGTTATGAAATGTTGTGTATTTCATTTGGATAATTTGGGTTAGGATAACATGAATTTCGAAGAGACCGGGGTTGGGTATTTGGGAAATACCCGAAACCACTTCGGATTTTTATAAATTGATTTGTGAAATCAATACGATGGAATAAAAAGATTTAAGTGAATTGGTATATTTTATCTAAGTTGGTACTTAGAAATTGATATGTGAAGTAAGTGTTGTCTATTGCAAATTGTGAATTGATTAAATTGATATAAGTTACCCCGGGTTTTATTTAAGTTGTATGCTTGGTATTCCATGTTAGTTGAGATTACTCACGCTGGTCTCCAGCCTGACCCGGGTGTTACTTTGGTGTAATGCTCGGGTCAGAATGAGTATTACAGATTTTCAGGTAGGACGTTCTGGAGCTCAGGAGGCGAGCTGGATGGCAATATCGTATAGAGTATTTCCGCTGAATTTATATTACTGTTAATCTGAGACATGATAATTGTAAATATTCAGTGACTGTAAATTATGTGAAACTCTGATGTATATTAAATTTAATTGACAGATATAGTATTTTTCTTTTTGTTTTTTTGTAAACTGTTATTATTGATAATTATATTTTATCCGCTGTGAATGTGAGATGTTTGGTGTTTCTGTTCTTCTTCTTCTATCTCTTTCTTCTTTTCATAACTATCTAGAATTTTCGAGTTAGAAAATTTCGGGACATTACAATAGCCTTCCGAGGCACAGTCTCGGAATTCGACGAAATTAGTTTCTTTGGATCTGCAATATTGTATTATTATTATCGAATTTCAAATTTCGTAGTTTTTGGAGTGATCGTTTGGTCATATGATAAGTAAACGAGTTGAAAATTAAATCAAGATTTAATATAATAACCGGGTTCAAAAAGCTATCTTCTCCATACGATCGAATTAGGATTCAAAACCTTTTCCATTTCGTACGGAACAGGGGTATGACATTATAAAGCCGAGCGACATGCCTCAATAGGAGTTCACGATTTTAAGCTACATAAATCGAGATGTTTTGAATTTGAATTTAAATTATATATATATATATATATATATATATATATATATATATATATATATATATATATATATTCCCATTCAACCCAACATTCAGCTGCCTTTCTTTCGAATCAAAACTTTTTGCCTTCGAATCCCTGCAACTTCCCTCAAATCACCGTCCCTCACTCGTACAAGCAACCACTCCATCGTGTCTCCCATTCTCCTTCCTTTGTAATTCATCCATCGGATCGAGAAAATACATAAAAACGCAAGTCTCCTTCTATAAATCCCGAAGCCCTTTTCTCCCTTCCAAATCGAACAGAAACGAAATTCAAAAAAATGTCAGCCGGTCTCTCTCTCATCCCTCTCGTCCTCAAATTTAAAGAAAAAAACCATCTTTAAATCGATTCGAACGAAATCGAGTTCCTTATTCTCGAACAATTCGAGTACCGAGGATCAATTGCATCTCGATGGCAAGTCTTAGAGAAGCTAGGGTTTAGTGTTGTGGAGTTTGGGTATGTACCCGGCAGTGTGTGCGAGGGGATCGCAATCGCTAGGAAGAAAAGTCGCGATTGATGGCTCGCGATGGCGGCTTGACTGCTGGGTCACAGTGGAAGGAGCAGACTTGAACTCGAGACGGAGGACAAGTTCAACCGGCATGATCGAGATGACATGTTGTCGAGTCAAGGCTGATGGGACTCACGATGTTGAGGCAGGGCAGGGTGATGGTCGGCGATGCCGATATGCTGGTCGCATTCGTTTATGGTAAGGTATATATGTATATTTATACGATTTTTTTTAATAATTTTATAATATATATAGATATTATAAAGAAAAAATATTATAGGAAGTATGAAAATCATTTCTGTTTATATATATATACAAAGATTGAGATATATGTATACATACATATAAAAAAATTAAACCCAGATTTTTGCAAATATATATATGTTAAAAAAATTTACAGTAAGAAGGAATTACTGTTGTTTGTATACAGTAAAAAGGAAGATTTGTGCCTCCTAAGCAATTTTTAATTTTTAGTTAATATAGATAGGTAAAATAGTAAATGTATGCGTGTGTGTATATATACATAAGATGTAACGACCCGTATTTTACGTGTCGATAAATCGTAGAATAGTTGCCATCAGGTCGTTAGTATTGTTTGAGTCAACCAGAGTTAGATCGTATCGTGCTTAGGTCGGAGGAGCGACCTATAGAGTTTGACCGACCTATGGAGTTTGACCGACCTATAGGAAGAGAGAAACCTAGTAGTTGTAGCGACTTAAGATATGGTCCGATCTAAGAGTTTAGCCGACCTAAGGGGTAACGGCTTATAGGGATTGGCCGACTTAAGGTGGTTTGCGAGTTAGTGTTGGACCGACTTATAGGATGGACCGACCTAAGGGTTAGCGGCTTAGGTGTTAACGAGTTAGCAACCTAATGGTTAACCTGTGTTGGAGTTAGGTCGTTGAACGACTTATGGTAGGTCGTTAGGTCGGCAAGTGTTAGGTCGTACCCAGTTTGGTTAAGTGTTAAGTCGCGTGCACGTGATAGGTCGTGTATGCTATAGGTCGCGTATAGGTTTGTGAGTGGTTGGTCCTAAGTCGTTAGGTAGTTTGGTCGGCTACATTTGTAAGTCGTTGGGTAGGCTATGTAGTTAAGTCGCTAGGTCGTCTCTAGCGTTAGGTCGGAAGCAGTATTGAGTCATTAGGTCGGCGTTTGGTTAGGTCGTTGGGTCGGCAGAGTGTGTTGAGTCGTTAGGTCGTGACCGACCTAGGAGCGACCGACCTAAGAGGAAATCTGCCTATAAATAGAAGTGCCAATCTTCATTTTTGGGATCCGGATTTTGAAGCGACGAAGTGCTGCCATTTTGAGAGATCGACTACAACACTTCTTCACTTCTTTTCTCCACTCTAATCTAGTTCCCACATCCATCCAAGATCGAAGATCCAAGAGCCAAAGTTGAAGATCAACATCCAACAAAGAGAGATTTCATCGTTTTACGGGAAATCTTGTCGGATCGAGCTAGATCCTTTGCTGTCCAGATCTGGAGTTAGTTGCTTTTGAAGTGTTTAGGTGATTCGGTGAGTGGTGGTTATCTCTCACACGGACCTAAAGGAGTATATTGGATCAGTGGTTTGTTTGTGTGTTAAAGATAGTGATTTCATGCATTTTCCTTAAGTCTGCATGTAGATCCATTGTTCATAAAGCTTTGATATCCATTTTACTATATGTTAACCTATGCTAGTTCATTCATCAAGATATTACTTAGAATTCATGCTTGTTAGATTTGGACCCTTTAATTACGAGATTGCCATTATTATTATAACTATTTATTTAGATCTTATTTGAATGATTGATTACTTGGATGAATGATTGATTTGATTGATTAGGTTATTGGTGATTGAATTTGGACAAGTTTGTCGAAGATGATTCAAAAGCTAAGTGGAAAGGCTCTTGAATAAGGAAAGCTACTCGTGGCATATGAAGCGGATGATAAAGCTCATATGGATAGATTTGATCATGATGTTGAGATGGGACTTTGCTATGATGTGATGAGGAAAAGCATGATGTTGAGATGGGACTTTGCTATGATGCGATGAAGCAAAGTATGATATGAGATAGCCTTGGTTTAATCCAAACGGGATCATTCCAAGCATGTTGATAACTCGGTGATATGGTTCGAGTTTGTTGATAATGGTTGGCTCGAGAGGCGCTTGAGCTAGTATGAAAATAGTCGTCGAGGTGGATGACTAGAAGGCTGAGATTTCATCGTTGTTGAAGGTTCTAGCATGCTCAAAGCAAGAGTACGTTGGGATGGGTCACGACGACGTCCCAGGCATGAGTCACGATGACGTGTTAGTACTCTGGGCAGATTCGATAGTCCTAGGCACGGGTCACGACGACGTGTGGAGTAATGTCTAGAACTGGGGTTACCATTAGCCCTTGGCGGACGGATGAAATAATGGGCCGGTCATTCAATTAACGGTGAAATCGAGGCAATGATAACAGTGATAGCCAGAGTCATGGATGTTTGGATGTTGGTTGAACCATCATTCGGTCTCAAGAGCGATGCTTTCTGGGTGCTTATCTGATCTTGGTTTAGGCCTTGGGGGTTTGTGCTTGGAAAACATCGACCTTGACCCGAGTGATAATTGCTTTACTTTAATTGTCTACTTTGCTATGTTGTTTCTGCTTAGTGGGTCTGGGGGCTATCACTGTAGAAAGAGGTGGAGTGGGATGGTTGGGTTCCTATTCCTTTTTACCCTTTATGCTCTTTTGGTATGTTTGATAGTTGATTTACTGCTCACTAGGACTTTTGTCTAACTCAAGGTTTTATGTTCAACTCTTATTACCTTGGGCTGTTCATCCGTTTTGGGATGGGCAGACTAGGTAGCAGGTGACAGGTGCTGTTCTTAGTGACCAACACTGTTGATGACAAAGACGAGCTGAAGGCTTTTGCATATTGTTTTCTTACTATATGTACTGGATGTTCCGCTGCTTATATGATTCTCTGAGTGATATGTAGTGAGGCTTGATGTATTGACTTTTTAGATTGTTGTACCAAACTATTATGAGTTTATATGATGAGATTCTGTTCTATGGAGCTTCACTATGTATATTTTCTATTGTATTTTATCCATGCGCTGTGAGTAATCGATAGACTATTCTGTGTTTACCCTACCCTGATGGTCGTCACATTTGGTATCAGAGCCTTGGTTAATCGATTTTAGCCAACGCTCGCTGACATAACTACGTATGAGAGACGTAATTGTATTTTGATGGATGATTACTATATATAATATAGTAGTTTAGAAGGGTTAGAACTTCTTATGCAGTTGTTTCTCAGAGTATATTAATCATTTCTTTGAGATATTAGGAATGAGTCGAAGAGGGAGACCAGCTGCTAGGGGAGGCCGTGCTGTTGAGGGGGTTGCTGATTATGCTTCTATGTTCGAGGCTATGATGACTTCGATCATGAGAAGGATGCCAACTCCAGGGCCATCAATAGATGTTGGGGTTCAATTTCAAGCTCCAAAACCAGTGTATTTTGCTAAGTTGTGTAAAGGCTATACTGCTCTTGGAGGAAAGGTTTTCTTGGGGACAGAATCAACCATAGAAGTCCAGAGATAGATAGATGCTTGTAGAAGGATCTTTGGTGATTTGGGAATTGAGGATGCAACTAAGAGGAAGCTTGCATCAAGACAGCTTCAGGGAAGAGCTTCTGATTGGTGGAACTCTATCACCATTGATACTCCGGAAGAAGAGATTACTTGGGAGCAATTCCAAGTCAGATTTGAAGCTAAGTTCATTTCTACAGCTAAGAAATCCGTTCTGTTTAAGAAGTTTGTGGAGCTCAAGCAAGGTGGAAGACCAGTTCTTGAGTATGTTTCTGAGTTTGAAGCTTTGTCTAAGTATGCTCGGTCATATATTGAATCTTCCTGTCAGAAGAATGAGAAGTTTGTGACAAGCTTGGACAGTTATCTTGGGAGGCAGTTGGTGGATCATTTGGATGACCCATTTGAGAAGCTTGTGGAGAAAGCTCTCAGGCATGAGAATTTGTTTCCTAAAGAAGGATCTGTTGTTGCTATGACCAAGGAGCAAAGTGGAAACAAGAAGAGAAAGCAGCAGCAGAAGGTTAAGGATAGCCAGAAGAAGCCGAAGGGTGAAGTGACCTGCTACAACTGTCAGCAGAAGGGTCATCTCTCTAGAGATTGCAAGAATCCGAGAGTGCCGGTGAAGTGCCACAACTGTGACAAACCGGGTCATATCAAGAGGAATTTTCCAGAACCAAGGAAGGACAAGCAGATTGTGCAAGCTTATGCTTTGGGGGCTGTGCCATCATCTTTGAAGGCTCCTACTGCTGAAGAGGAGGGAAAGAGCGTGGTGGTTCAAGGTACTCTTTCCATTTGCGGTGTTCCAGTTAGAGTGTAATTTGACACTGGGGCGTCGCATTCCTTTGCTTGTAGTGAACTTGTAGGTCGGTTGGGTTTGGAACCGGATATTGTTGATAAACCATTGGTTGTGACTAATCGAGTTGGGGGTTCGTCTTGTTTGTTTATGGTATGCCGTGGTCTAGTTGTATCGAGTCATGATTGCTCTTTTGTTTGTGATTGTTTTGTTCTGAACTTTGCGGGGTTCGGAATTATTTTGGGTATGGACTGGCTTAGGAAGTATGCGGCAAAGGTTGATTGTGAGAGGCTTGAGGTGACAGTCGAGAATGTGGAGAGGCGAAAGGTTGTGATACGATGTAAGCATGAGGAAGGCGTCCTCATGAGCTTCATGTATTCGCTGGTTGTTCCACAGGATGGACTGTCATCGGTGCCTATTGTGAATGGATTTGAGGATGTCTTTGACGAGGTCAAAGGGTTACCACCGCATAGAGAGATCGAGTTTCGTATCGATCTAGTTGAAGGAGCCAGACCTGTTGTGATGCCTCTTAGGCGGATGGCGCCTAGGGAGCAGCAAGAGTTGAAGGTGCAAGTTGATGACCTTTTACAGAAAGGATTCATTCGGCGTAGTGTGTCCGAATGGGGTGCACCAGTTGTGTTTGCAACAAAAGAGGATGGATCGTTGAGGTTGTGTGTGGATTATCATGAGCTGAAAAAAGTGACTAAGAAGAACAAGTATCCATTGCCGAGAATAGATGACTTGTTTGATCAGCTTCACGAAGCTAAGGTGTTTTCTCAGATGGATTTGGCAACGGGATTTCACCAGTTGAGAGTGGCAAAGGATAGTGTGCCGAAGACTTCTTTCAGGACACCATCCGGTTTCTTTGAGTGGCTGGTGATGCCGTTTGGATTGACCAATGCACCAGCGTATTTTGTGGATCTTATGAATAGAGTATTCAGGGATCAGTTGAACAAGTTCGTACTTGTGTTCGTGGATGATATTCTGATTTATTCCAGAACTGAAGAAGAGCACAAGACGCACTTACGTGTTGTTTTGGAAATCTTGCGGAAACATCAGCTGAAGGCTAAGTTTTCGAAGTGTCACTTCTGAAAGAGCGAAGTGAGGTTCTTAGGCCATGTTATCTCTGGAAATGGAATAGCGGTTGATCCCGCCAAGGTGGCAGCGATCCAAGATTGGGTTAGACCTAAGAATGCATCTGATGTGAGAAGTTTTCTTGGATTAGCAGGATATTATCGTCGGTTTATCAAAGACTTTTCCAAGATAGCTGCACCATTAACAGGATTGACGAAAAAGAACCAAGTGTTCAGATGGGATGCTAAGTGTGAGCAAGCTTTCGGAATCCTGAAAGAGCGATTGACAAGTGCTCCTGTTTTGGCTATTCCAAGTGGAAATGATGAGATGGTGGTCTACACCGATGCATGTGGTACTGGACTTGGAGCAGTGCTAATGTAGAAGGATAAGGTTGTTGCGTATGCAAGTCGACAACTGAAGCCGCATGAAAGGAATTATCCGACTCATGATTTGGAGTTAGCGGCGATTCTTTTTGCTCTGAAGATGTGGAGACATTACCTATTGGGAGTCCGATTTGAGTTGTTTACAGATCATAAGTCATTGAGGTATCTTTTCTCCCAAAAGGATTTGAATCTTCGGCAGCAACGATGGTTAGAGTTTTTAGCATCATATGATTTTGGTATAGCCTATACTCCGGGAAAAGGTAACGCAGTGGCAGATGCGTTAAGTCGAAGACATGCAGGATTGGGAGTCATGTTTTCAGAATGGAAGAGTCTCGAGTATTTGGCTGGATTTGACTTCAGGCCCAGATGTCAATTGGAACCTGAAATGTTGGCAAACTTATCGATAAGACCTTCTCTTGTGGAAAGAATTGGCAAGAGCCAAAAGCGAGACGATAAGCTTGTCAAGATTATCCGTGATTTGAAATCTGGATTGGACCCAGAGAAGGATAAAGGATTCGAAATCGATCGAGAGGGTTGGCTTCGGAAACAAGGACCACTGGTTGTTCCCGATATAGGTGAATTGAGGAATGAAGTTTTGAAGGAAAGTCGTCACTCGAAGTTGACAATTCATCCAGGTGGAAATAAGATGTATCGGGATATGAAGAGAACCTATTACTGGGAAGGTATGAAGAAGGATATTGGAAATTTTATTTCCAAATGCATGAACTGCCAGTTGGTAAAAGCCGAGCAGAAGAAGCCAAGTGGATTGCTTCAGCTATTAGAAGTTCCTACATGGAAGTGGGAGCAAATATCGATGGATTTTATTGATGGGTTACCTAGAACTAGGGCAGGAAATGAAGGGATTTGGGTCATCGTAGATCGTTTGACTAAGAGTGCAAGATTCATTCCTGTTCGATCAACTAGGACTGCATCGAAATTGGCTGAGTTGTATGTTAAGTGGATAGTTCGATTCCGTGGTATTCTGAAGAATATAGTGAGCGATCGAGACCCATTGTTCACCAGTGGATTTTGGAAGAGCTTCCATAAAGTTTTGGGAACCGAGTTGTGTTTGAGTACAGATTATCACCTCCAAACAGATGGTCAGACGGAGAGAGTCAACCGAGTTTTGGAAGATCTTCTCAGAGCATGTGTTTTGGGCTTCGGAGGATCATGGGAAGATTGTCTTCATTTGGTGGAATTTTCATATAATAACAGTTACCAGTCAAGTATTGGTATGGCACCGTATGAAGCATTGTATGGAAGACCGTGTAAATCTCCGACATGTTGGTTGGAAACTGGAGAAAAGTTGATACTTGGACCAAAAATGATTCGGAAGACTACGGATTGTATAGAGATCATTCGGCGACGAATGAAGGCAGCCCAAGATCGTCAGAAAAGTTATGTCGATAAGCGTCGTAAGGATTTGGAATTCAACGTAGGTGATATGGTTTTTGTGAAGGTTTCTCCACTAAAGAATGTTATTCGATTCGGGAAAAAAGGAAAGTTGACTCCGAGATTTGTTGGACCATTCCCGATCATCGAGCGAATTGGAAAGCTCGCTATAAATTGGAGTTACCGGAAAAGATGTCAAGTGTGCACAATGTTTTTCATGTATCGTATCTACGGAAGTATGTGCACGACCCGAATACAGTGGTTTCTGCTGATAGGTGTGAAGATTTGGAGGTTGATCCAGTTGTTACGAGACCTCGTAAGCCGCTTTGTGTTGTGGAAATCGACACGAAACAGCTTAGGAGGAAGACGATTACGTTGCTCAAGATATAATGGAGGGATGATGTTAACGACTGTACATGGGAAGAGGAAGAGAGGATGAAGGCAGCTCATCCTGTACTCTTCGAGGTATGGCCCTAAGGTGTCGTGGCATCTCATGAATTTGTAACTTGTTCTAGTCTTAGAATTCTGCATGCTAGGCGAGTAGTTGGATGCATGGTTTGATGGTTGCTATGGATGGTAGGCATGCAGAATAGTTTTGGTTGTTCTTGTTTGTTTGGAATTTCGGGGGCGAAATTCCTAAGGGGGAGAGAATGTAACGACCCATATTTTACGAGTCGATAAATCGTAGAATAGTTGCCATCAGGTCGTTAGTATTGTTTGAGTCAACCAGAGTTAGATCGTATCATGCTTAGGTCGGAGGAGCGACCTATAGAGTTTGACCGACCTACGGAGTTTGGCCGACCTATAGGAAGAGAGAAACCTAGTAGTTGTAGCGACTTAAGATATGGTCCGATCTAAGAGTTTAGCCGACCTAAGGGGTAACGGCTTATAGGGATTGGCCGACTTAAGGTGGTTAGCGAGTTAGTGTTGGACCGACTTATAGGATGGAATGACCTAAGGGTTAGCGGCTTAGGAGTTAACAAGTTAGCAACCTAGTGGTTAACCTGTTTTGGAGTTAGGTCGTTGAACGACTTATGGTAGGTCGTTAGGTCGGCAAGTGTTAGGTCGTACCCAGTTTGGTTAAGTGTTAAGTCGCGTGCACGTGATAGGTCGTGTATGCTATAGGTCGCGTATAGGTTTGTGAGTGGTTGGTCCTAAGTCGTTAGGTAGTTTGGTCGGCTACATTTGTAAGTCGTTGGGTAGGCTATGTAGTTAAGTCGCTAGGTCGTCTCTAGCGTTAGGTCGGCAGCAGTGTTGAGTCGTTAGGTCGGCGTCTGGTTAGATCGTTGGGTCGGCAGAGTGTGTTGAGTCGTTAGGTCGTGACGGACCTAGAGGCGACCGACCTAAGAGGAAATCTGCCTATAAATAGAAGTGCCTATCTTCATTTTTGGGATCCGGATTTTGAAGCGATGAAGTGCTGCCATTTTGAGAGCTCGACTACAACACTTCTTCACTTCTTTTCCCCGCTCTAATCTAATGCCCACATCCATCCAAGATCGAAGATCCAAGAGCCAAAGTTGAAGATCTACATCCAACAAAGAGAGATTTCATCGTTTTAGGGGAAATCTTGTCGGATTGAGCTAGATCCTTTGCTGTCCAGATCTGGAGTTAGTTGCTTTTGAAGTGTTTAGGTGATTCGGTGAGTGGTGGTTATCTCTCACACGGACCTAAAGGAGTATATTGGATCGGTGGTCTGTTTGTGTGTTAAAGATAACGATTTCATGCATTTTCCTTAAGTATGCATGTAGATCCATTGTTCATAAAGCTTTGATATCCATTTTACTATATGTTAACCTATGCTAGTTCATTCATCAAGATATTACTTAGAATTCATGCTTGTTAGATTTGGACCCTTTAATTACGAGATTGCCATTATTGTTATAACTATTTATTTAGATCTTATTTGAATGATTGATTACTTGGATGAATGATTGATTTGATTGATTAGTTGATTGGTGATTGAATTTGGACAAGTTGGTCGAAGATGATTCAAAAGCTAAGTGGAAAGGCTCTTGAATAAGGAAAGCTGCTCGTGGCATATGAAGCGGATGATAAAGCTCATATGGATAGATTTGATCATGATGTTGAGATGAGACTTTGCTATGATGTGATGAGGCAAAGCATGATGTTGAGATGGGACTTTGCTATGACGCGATGAAGCAAAGTATGATATGAGATAGCCTTGGTTTAATCCAGATGGGATCATTCCAAGCATGTTGATAACTTGGTGATATGGTTCGAGTTTGTTGATAATGGTTGGCTCCAGAGGCGCTTGAGCTAGTATGAAAATAGTCGTCGAGGAGGATGACTAGAAGGCTGAGATTTCATCGTTGTTGAAGGTTCTAGCATGCTCAAAGCAAGAGTACATTGGGACGGGTCACGACAACGTCCCAGGCACGGGTCACGATGACGTGTTAGTACTCTGGGCAGATTCGATAGTCCTCGGCACGGGTCACGACGACGTGTGGAGTAATGTCTAGAACCGGGGTTACCATTAGCCCTTGGCGGACGGATGAAATAATGGGCCGGTCATTCAATTAACGGTGAAATCGAGGCAATGATAACTGTGATAGCCAGAGTCATGGATGTTTGGATGTTGGTTAAACCATCATTCGGTCTCAAGAGCGATGCTTTCTGGGTGCTTATCTGATCTTGGTTTAGGCCTTGGGGGTTTGTGCTTGGAAAACATCGACCTTGACCCGTGTGATAATTGCTTTACTTTAATTGTTTGCTTTGCTATGTTGTTTCTGCTTAGTGGGTCTGGGGGCTATCACTGTAGAAAGAGGTGGAGTGGGATGGTTGGGTTCCTATTCCTTTTTACCCTTTATGCTCTTTTGGTATGTTTGATAGTTGATTTACTACTCACTTGGACTTTTGTCTGACTCAAGGTTTTATGTTCAACTCTTATTACCTTGGGTTGTTCATCCGTTTTGGGATGGGCAGACTAGGTAGCAGGTGACAGGTGTTGTTCTTAGTGACCAACGCTGTTGATGACAAAGACGAGCTGAAGGCTTTTGCATATTGTTTTCTTACTATATGTACTGGATGTTCCGCTGCTTATATGATTCTCTTAGTGATATGTAGTGAGGCTTGATGTATTGACTTTTCAGATTGTTGTACCAAACTATTATGAGTTTATATGATGAGATTCTGTTCTATGGAGCTTCACTACGTATATTTTCTATTGTATTTTATCCATGCGCTGTGAGTAATACGATAGACTATTCTGTGTTTACCCTACCCTGATGGTCGTCACATAAGGCATTGGAAAATATAAGAATTTATATAACCAAGATTTTTATGAAATCTATAAAGAATATTTTCAAAAGTATATAACAAAAGGAAAATGAAAATATACATATTCTCACTTAACTAGTTTATTTTAAAATAATTTTTTAAGGTGATTAAATTGTTTAATTTACTTATATTAATTACTTTTAGTTACTAAAAGATTTTTAAAAGGGAAGTAGTTAAAAATATATCATTAGTTAAGTAATTTATAAAATGAGATAAATGGTCCAATTGTTTTGAATATTAATAACTGTAAATGTTTATAAAAGGTCAAACATCAGGAAACCGGGGCGAGATTGAAATGGATGGGCAGACAAAAATCAAAGGTGAGTAGATCTCACTCTTCTTGATTGCTATTTAAATTTAAATGGTTATATTTAAATAATTGGTTGAATGGTTGAATTGATTTGATGTGCTATATTATATATAGTAGTATATAGTATATATTAGAGTGGTTGATTTCCCGCATTATGTATTGGATGAGACCCTATGCGCCGCATAATAGCGGATGATATTATATAAACCCATACATCGCGATATTCCACCTCGAAGTGGAATTGGTATTTTATATTGTGCTAACATTTGCGGATGCAGGGAAACAGGTTGGAGGGATCCAATTAGATTCCTCAAAATATTTAGATTTGTTAAAATATTCTGTGATTCGATTATTTTCTATCCTGTGATGAATTATATTGATAATTAGAAATGTTGGATACTATGGTTGATTTAAAATATTTCGGTGAACTGAGTTATCAAAATCTATAGAAATGGGATTTCTGAAAAGAAAATAAAAGAGTGAATTTGGAGTAAAATAATCATAAAAAATTGAATAAATTAATAATGAATTGGAAAAGAATAAAAAGTGATTTTTGAATTCTGATAAATAAAATTCCAATTGTGGGAAATGAGATTTTAAATAAACGGTAATAAGTGATATTATTTTTAAAATTGAAGCGATATTATTTCAGGAAATAAAGAATTTATTTTAAAATTCAAGCTTTAAATTTATTTGAAAGGATAAAGAAGAAATTTGGAAAATATGAAATTGGTATATTCGGTTAAAAAGATTATAAATCATAATTAAGAAATAAAATATGAAGTCTATGGGTTTTGAAATAAAATTGAGTAAGAAAAGGAATTTATTTCAAAATGGGAGTAATTTGGAAATCAATTTGAAGGTTGATTAAGTGTGTAAAACCGGGATTTTAAAAAGAGAAGCGTGACTTGAAATTTTATAAACTAGGTTTATAAAAGCAAAGTGATATATCAGTGGATATTTGGAAGAATAAATTCACTGTGGATATTTACTAAGAGAATGAGAAAATTTGTTTAAAAATAAATAGTGATTTTTTTTAAAAGATGTGGAAGAGAAGCATGTTTCCCTGGATAGCCAAGTACGTTTTCAAAGCAAATTTTTAAATATAAGTTAAAAGTTTAATGTTATGTTGAAAAGCATGTTTTAGAAAATTTTTTATTTCTAAATGTTTAAATTCTAAAGTAAGTTTTTTAATTTATTATAGCAGTAATTATTTAAAGGTAGCTTGGTATTATGTTTTAAGAGTAATAAATTCAGTTTTATATTGTACAAAGTAGTTTTATTTTAAATATTCTTAAAGTATATATTTTGAATAAGTATTAACGTAATTTCTAATTTAAATGTTTTAGAGGATATTTTATAATAATGTGTTTAAAATTAGTTTAAAAATCTAAAAATTTTGTGCTTGGTGTTTTCAGTGGAAATAAATATTTGGGAAATCATTCCGTGAGAAAATGTGGTTTGAAAACTGTTTTCAAAAGAGTTGAAAATGGAAA
Source organism: Allium cepa (assembly GCA_030765085.1). NCBI lineage: Eukaryota > Viridiplantae > Streptophyta > Magnoliopsida > Asparagales > Amaryllidaceae > Allium > Allium cepa. The sequence continues at coordinate 326,098,169 of CM060939.1, forward strand.
TATATCTTGCAAAGATATTTTGAGGTTAACAAAAAATTCTGGAGAAATTATTTATGTTTGATGGATGTTTGTGAATGTTAATTGATTGTTAAATAACCGACTATCAATATTGGCCAATGCGCTGATCGTTTCGAAGAGACCGGGATCGGGATTAATTTCTCGAAAACCACTTCGATCCGATTTGTACGTTTTCGTGTGGAAAACAAAAGTTTGGAGTCGAAGATGGAGCAGTGAAGTGCAAGGGCTAGTCGCTACTAATCCTGAGGATGATTCCAAAATGGATGTAGTAGGAGTAGTGCCTTCAGTTCCGTTCGAAGCCGGGACAGACATGTATGGATGGATGCTTTCGGGACATCGTCAGGTGGACGATGGGAATTCTAAGTGAAGCGTTCTAAAAGGTAACGCTTAGCCTCGAGCCTCATCAACTGGGAATGACTAAAAATCAGGGGTTATGCAGCAAGGCTAAGTGGGTAGCACACATTAAGGTGAGGTCATCCATGTCTAGATGTCTCTTTTATTCGGCTTAGTGGTGCGTTTACTGATCCCAACCGTGCGGTGCTTACTTGTGATTATCTAGTAAGGGGTAGTCCCGGCCTTATGTTGCAGGGGATTGGGAGTAATCCTTGGTACGGTGATCTATGCCATGTACTATGACAGGTGGTACCCCAGTGCCTAGTCATTAGTTGGAAATCCATTCTCCCTACATGCCTTTTACAGGTTTGTTTGTATTACCCACGATTGTGGCTAGTAGCTGGAATTTAATCATGTAACAATTTTAGCTATTTTAAGAAGTATTTGTATATAGACGTTATTATAATATCAGAGGATTTTGATAAGAAATGTTATCGTAAGGTAAAAACCTGACATGTTTATTTGTGGCGTAGTCTTATGAGATGCCTTTGATTTCAAAGGATTTTAAAACTTTAATAATAATTTGAGTGTGGTTTTAACACGCTGGTATTACAGACGGACTCGGGAGTTATTTAACTATAATGATTGGGTCAGACCGAATATTATAGAATGCAGGAAAGGATGTTGTGAAGCTCAGGAGACGAGCTGGATGGCAATACGTACTTCCGTTTTGTGTTAAATATTTTGTTGTGTATTCAGGTTGTGAGGAAAGGTTATTATTACTGTCCAATTGTGTGTTATGTATACTCTGATGATGTAATGTATACACAGATTTGTTTTTGTGTAAAGATCATTTATTATCTATTATATTTTATTCCACTGCGATGGTTAGATTCTGATATTGTTTTCTATTTTCTTCTTCTACCTCTCCTTCTTTAACCCAAATGGTTTGTATTTTCGTTCATCTTGAGTTGAGTGATGGAGAATAGTGTCGACTCAGGGGGTACGGAACTGCGGGTCGTTTTACTTGGTATCAGAGCCAGGTTGGTGATAACCTTGGCTCTGGTGGGGATTACTCATTGAAAATGAAGTCCGTAGTACTCTAGAATGAGTTTGAGCGCATTAATAGATATGAGCACGTATTTGTTAGTGAATATAAATTGTTTTAATATTGTGTTGACTTATTAGTTGGGTGGAATATGAATTCTGATCGGGTAAGTTGGCCGCTATTCGAGAAGAGTTTATAAACGCCTAACACGAGAAATTGACACAGTATTGTTTTAAAGGTGGGTGAACGAAATAATTTACCTAAAATATATTTTGATATAAAAGAAATATTTTCTTAAATTGTTATATAACTTGGATGTTTGGATGATAATATTCTAAACAAATAAGATTATAAAAAATTTTGGAATGGCATGTATAATCAAATGGGAATTTGTATGAGCATTAATTATACAAATGAATTATAGTTAAAATTTGATTTAAATCAAATCTATAAATTTAAAACCCCGGAGATTTTGGAAGTGTTTTTCGAAATGTTTTGAAGACAAATAATAGCATTATTATTTTAGAAGTATTTCTGAAAGGAAATTGTTTCAAATAAATTTTGGGAAGAGATATAGAGTTGAACTCATTTTAGTCTTTGGAATATAACTTCGGTGATGACTGCAGCATCATCGATGTTCATTTTCGAGTTTCTAAGTGAAGGATTGCTGCCAAATTGATTTGTTCAGAAGAATTGGTTTGATTTTGAAATTTCAAAGGAAATTTGTTGGGAATAAAAACCAGGATTGGTTTAAAAATTTGAGAAGTGTGATTTTGGGATAATGGTGGTTGTAAAATGATTTGAACCAAAAGTCGGGTGTTTGAAATCCCGAATCCTTATTTTAATTGAAAATCCTGATGAGGTAAGTTATAAACTTGTAAAGTTGAGATTATTTTTAAATAAGGAAGTAAGATATGAGCGTTGAATGTTGGAATTAAAATTTAAAGTGAAAAAGTTAAATAAATTTAATTTGGAGAAATTAAATTTTGGAAAATTTAATAGATGATTGGAAGAAATAATTTGAAAATCTTGAATGTGATTGGAATGGGAAAATAAAAATTAAATTTGGATTGAGAAATAAAATTAATTAGAATTAAATTAACTTAAGCAAAGTTAATAATAATGAATTGGATTTGAAGTAAGTTGAAAGGAATTGGAATGAAATTAAGGTGAATTGTGTGGGATGGTATTAAATGAAATTAAGTCACTGGAGTTAGGTTGGAATAAAATTGAATTTAAACAAATTCGGTTGAGTTATAGATAATATTGAATGGACGAAAATTCTTACTTGAATAAATAAGTGTAAACTAAGTAAGTATTGAATTGGGATAAATGAGCTTTTGAAGCTTATAAGAGAATTGAAAAGCATTGAAATAAAAATATAATCCCTAGTTAAAAGTAAAGAGGAAATGTGATTGACTATAAATGGATGGAGAAGTATGAATATTAATAAGTGAGTAGCTTATAAAAATGTAAAAGGGAATAAATAAGCCGAAATAAAAGTGTTGGAATTTTGGAAAATGAAAGAAAATCCAAACTGGAATTATAAAAAAATTTGAACTCAGGAAAATTTAATGAAGCGATTTTTATAATAAAATCGAATATTGATCTAAAAGTTGGAAGTGAGCTAATTAGCTAGATGAATTATTTGATAGAGTATGTTAGTAAAATTTAACTCGGTTAAATAAAATGGATTGTAAGTTAATAATGAAGTTTGGGAATAAACTCGAATTATAAATAGAATTCGACTTAGATTGATAATAAATTAAATAAGTGGAGATGTTGTAAAAATAAAATGGAATTGGATAATAATAGAACTGATTTGAGTTACAAATAAAATCCAATTCGAATATAAAATGAGTTAAGTATGTGCTTGGATATTATTGTGATAAACTGAGAAGGTGAATTGAAATAAAACAGATGGGCTAACTGAATTAAATGGAATTTGGTTAGATGAGAATAAAATTAAATAGAAGTGAACTTAAGTTTGAAGTTTGAATAAATTGAAGTGAATTAACTTAACTTAAAATTATTAGAAGCTCGACTTCGAGTAAGAATGGAAGTCTATTAAATAAAATCTTGGGTTGAATTAATTTGGGATGGTTAGTGGTATACAATCATGGAATGTGTCGAGCTAATAAAATGGTAGTGAATGAATTAAAATGGAAGGAATTAAATATAAATTGAGTTGGAATCAATTTAAAATGGTTATAAGCTTAATTAATTATTTATTCACATGAACATAGTTGAATTGCGTAGAAATAAATTGTCGTTTTGACGAAAACGAGATTAAATAAAATTCCTTGGATTGGTAGAAGTAAATAAATTTGATTTTTGGAATCAATTGAAATAAATGTGAGTTGTTGGGTTAAAAATGAATCGAATGTATGAAATTGAGTTGTAAACCATTAAAATTTAATGAAATGGCATATGAATTGGTTGAAAGCAATTGAATTAGTTTTGACATCATATAAATTGCTCATGGAAAGTGTTTGGTGCATGTTGCTTATGAAATGCATGTGTTTAGCTTTTGGAAGTAAGTGAAATGTTAATAAATTTCGTATATTTAGTACTTACATGTTTGAATTGAGTAAGTACAGGTACCGAGAAGCCGTGTGGCTGGATTTGGATGCGCTAATTGCTAAAATAATAAGTCGCTTGCTTAAAAATGGTAAATATAGGTACGCCTACGCAATAAAAATAGGAAATATGAACTGTTTTTGTTTTTCCGACCGTGTGGGTCGATGTATATATATTTATATCTCTTATCAAATTGCAAAAGCTCCTCCGTACAAAGGAGACTCCGCCAAAAAAATTCGAAAATTTTGGGAGTTAGAAAATTTTTGAAATTTTTTGGAAAAAGAATTTGCATTAGCAACAAAACGATTTCGTATAGGAATTGAAATAAGGGATTTTGAAAAATGGAAATCGTAACAAATTGTTTAGTTGGAACTAAAGAATTAGAAAGTGAATATGGGATTTTCACTAAGTGTGTTTTAGTAAGTTAGTAGGTTTGGGACATTTTTCTGCTTTAGTAATTTTGGGGGACGAAATTCTTTTAAGGGGGAGGAATGTAACGACCCGGATTTTTCAATGTTGAATCTGGAATATCTAAATGGTTTTAAATATAGAAATTTAATTATAAATTGGTTTTGAATATGGAAAACTTGGATTTATCCATTCAGAATGTAGATAGAGCAATTTGTTGAATAAAATAAATATTCAATTCAATAATTGAAGATTGAGTAAAATATTTAATCTTGAGTTTCAAGCTTGTTAAAAATATTTTAAAGGGCTTGTAAAATTTATATTGATAGTACCGAAGATAGCAAAGTGTTAGATTTGATTCGGAATGTTAAGTTTTGAAATTTTATCGTTTAAATCGATATTTAAAAAAAATTCCTACCGAGGCGCAGTCTCAAAATTCAATGAAACCAATTTCAATGGATCCGTAATGTTGTATTATTATCGGATTTCAATTTTCATAGTGTTTGGAGTGATCGTTTGGTCGTACGATAAGTAAACGCGTTGAAAATTAAATCGAGATTTAATATAATAACTGCGTTCAAAATGCTATCTTCTCCATACGATCGAATTTGGATTCAAAACCTTTTCCATTTCCTTCGGAATAGGGGTATAACATTATAAACGCCTAGCGGCATGCCTCAATAGGAATTCACGATTTTAAGCTACGTAAATCGAGACGTTTTGAATTTGAATTTAAATTATATATATATATATATATATATATATATATATATATATATATATTCCCATTCAACCCAACATTCAGCTGCCTTTCTTTCAAATCAAAATTTTTTGCCTTCAAATCCCTACAACTTCCCTCAAATCACTGTCCCCCACTCGTACATGCAACCACTCCATCGTGTCTTCCGTTCTCCTTCCTTTGTAATTCATGCATTAGATCGAGAAAATAAATAAAAACGCAAGTCTCCTGTGACGCCGCACCTCTATACCCACGCTAGCCAAGAACACTACGGTGTAGTGCTGTCAACTAGACGGAGAATAAGGCTGTTGAGGAGCGACCATCCATGTGATTTCTTATCACACGGTGGCTATAAATAATCTTCGGAAACAAACATAGAAATAAGCATAACACAAATCAGTCACAGACATCCATATCACAAAGGCGGAAGAAGATATGAATATATAACTAACACATGAAAGTGTACATCAAAGTAGTGGTCAAAAAGATCCACAATAATACAAAAGAATAGCAACACGTGCTATACAAAAGAATACAACTATGAGTCTATATCTCAAGTGTATACAACAAAAACTGCTAATCTAAATAGTTAGCTAGAAGTCAGAGTAGCAAATCCCAGGAAGAAGTCAAGCAGAAGCACCTGTAACATCTCGGTCTGACCCGAGTATTATTTAAGAAAATAATAAACGGATTAGTCTAGCTATAAATATCAGATGACATGGTATAAAATAAAAGATATGGCATAAACATAAAATATCCATACTGACATACTATTATAAGTATGCAAATGATGATCAACAGAAGATCAATCAATAAGAGATAAATCGATATCACAAGAATCTTCTCAAAGATCCAAAGAGGGCATCATACCATAAACTTGTACTCATAAAAAGTCAATGTCATAAATTCTAGAAATCAACACAAGAAATCCAGAAATCACAGAAAAAGGGAAAGAGGCCTATCACATGACGGTCCGAAGACCATGGGGAGCTACCCCATATGGGTGAGTCGGAATCACCCAGATGAGGTCTAGGCTAACCAAAAAGCAAAAAGGTATGTGTGAGTGAAATCACACAAATGGTGCCTAGCCTAACCTCGCAACAAAAAGGTATGTGTGAGTGGAATCACACAAATGGTGTATAGACTAACCTTGCGGACAAAGAGATATGTGTGAGTCGGAATCACACCAATGAGGTCTAGTCTAACCTTGCAAACAAAGAGACATCGCACAATTGCTAGTCTAAATCATAAAATGATCGTCATGATCAACGAGAAGTGTCAATTACACTAAGATAGTAAATATAAAAGTTTAGCTTCGTGTCCCATAACCACTTGCTTAACTTAAATATTTACGAACAAACTGTAAATCTTCACTAGAAAATTGTCACAAAAGGTTCAATCGAACAAGTCCAAGAATTAACCAACGAAGTGAACGCAAGCATTTCATACCACTTGTTTTACTAAGCCATTTAATTGGATTTCTCATCCGAGTGAGGTAAAGGTTTGTATATACTAGTAGATTGGAAACCGGTTTAAGAAAAGAGCTTTTTTATTGAAAATAGGGTTGAAATCATTTGGTTGAAAGAGTTTTGATATTTACTACTAGTATTGAAACCTTTATATTTCTAAAGTTGTTATCCCGCCTTTTTAGCAAGGCCGTGATACCATAAAATCGACCGAGAAGCCAAAGATAGCTTGTTTTGAAGAATGGTCAACTCAGCATCTCAACAAAGCAAGTTCTGTTGAATGTTTTTCATATAAGATCCCCTACGGAGGGTGGGTCCAGGGGGTGGCAACCCCCCAAGGTGGGGGTCCAAAACGGTACGACCTAGTGAAGACCTAAGGGAGGATAGGATCGAGCGATCTAAAGGGGCAACGACCTAAGGTCTTAAACAAGGTCGAGCGATCTATAGAAGCATAGGGTCAAACGACCTAATGTGTCGCGACCTAGCGAACTAAGTGGGTTCGCGAGTTAATGGTACAAAGACTGAGCGACCTAACATTGGAACAACACAAGGAAGTAAGGGGCCGAGCGACCTACGAGTTTAAGGGCTCGAGCGACCTAGAGGTGTTCGCGACCTAGTGGTCGAGCGACTTAAGGGGGTACGCGACCTAAGGGAAACCCGCGACCTAACATGGCCGAGCTAAGGTAAGGTGCGACTCAACCAGGTGAGCGAACTAAGGAAGACGAACGATTTAAGGAACTCGCGTTTTAGAAGAGGCGAGCGACCTAAGGTCATACGACCTAACGGGGAAACGACCTAATGTCATATGACCTTACGGCCTAAGGTCATACGGCCTAACGACCTAAGGTCAAAAACAAGGTATAGCGACCTAAGGTCGGGAACGACCTAGTGGTTGAAGCGACCTAGCGTTGCCGCGACCTAACGAATAATGGATCGAGCAACCAAACGAAGAACAGGCCGAGCGACCTACGACCTAGAGGCCCACGACCTACGACCTAGCGAGCCAGAGCCGAGCGACCTAAGGCCGTAGAATGTTTTAAGGCGAGAAACGAGCTATTTGAAGGCCGAGACTTTTCCACGCGAATGACCTAGCATTGGCAGAACGACCTAAGTGCAGAATTTCACCAAAAACACTAAAAATTGGAGTTTTTCGCCAATCCAATCCAAACCAAATGCAAATATACATACGAACGTGATAGGGATTCAATCCCACAGTCCAAGATAGTTATAAAAAAGATTTTGTGATTAAAAATCTCACCTTTGCACCAAAAATCAATGAAAATGAAGACCAAAGCAAAGCAAGAATCAATCCACTTCAACCTCAACACAAGAAGCTTGAATCCAATGTCTTCACTTTGATTTTGGAGTTGGATGTTGAATTTGCTAATGAACTTGGGCTTAGAATTTTAATTTCCCTTTCCACTCACCATTAATGCTAAAACTAGAGTTAGGTAGGAATTATGAAGAGTGAGGAGAAGGAGAGAAGTGGGTTTGAGTTATAATGGCTAATCTACCCCAAAGTCCAAAGCGGGAAAAGTAAGTGAAATTCCGCTAACTCTAAACCTATCAATGCTTATACTTAAAAAAGTTGTAAACGGCATTTCGAACTCAATGGAAGTGGTCTCGGGTGCTAATTTGACCGTTTGCAAAAAGTAGCTTTTCGGACCAATATCTGATTAACGACAAAATATTTAAATAAAAGATTTAAATATGAAATCGATAAATATGCGGGTTGTTACAGACTCCCCTCCATAAAGAAATTTCATCCTCGCAATATATAAGATGGAAATAAAAAGTAACAACCATAAAAGCATATTAACACAAAAGAATTTTGAAATAGGAAGTTCACCTCAAGGAGCAGGAGTAAGCAAGTCTGGATGTGTTCGCTCGATTAATTCTCTGGATTTCCAAGAGCAATCCTTAGGATTTGAGGACCATTGAACCTTCACAAGCAGAACATATTTATTTCGAAGTCGTTTGACCTTCGAAGCAATAATTCGAATAGGATGCTGCTCGTAAGTTAAATTCGGCGAAACTTCAATTTCTTCCACAAAACCAGGCTCAAGAATAGAATCGGAATCTCGTAGGCATTTCCGTAATTGAGAAACATGAAACATGTCATGCATAGCAGAAAACTGAGCCGGTAATGTAAGGCGATAAGCCATAGAACCAATACGTTCAGTGATAGGAAATGGCCCAATATATCGGGGTGCTAACTTTCCCGATCGACTGAAACGTACAACACAAATAAAAACAGAATCTCCCACAGAAAATTCTAACTTCCTTCTTCGATTATCGGCATAGGATTTTTGTCTACTCTGGGCCTCTTTCATCCTATGTCGAATAAGTTCAATCTTCTATGTGGAATCATGAATAAAGTCTGGACCTAAAACCAGCTTCTCACCGGCCTCAAGCCAACAAGAAGGAGATCGGCATGGCCTTCCATAGAGTGCCTCGAAAGGTGCCATACCAATACTAGATTGGAAGCTATTATTATAGGAAAATTCAATAAGTGAAATATGATCTTCCCAACTTCCACCAAAATTGAGCACACAAGCACGAAGAAGATCTTCAAGAGTTTGATTCACACGCTCAGTTTGTCCATCGGACTGGGGGTGATAAGAAGTGCTAAAATTAAGCTTCGTTCCTAATGCTTTTTGAAGACTCTTCCAAAATCCACTAGTAAACAATGGATCTCGATCGCTAACAATAGAAGTAGGAACTCCATGTAATTTAACAATTTCTTTAATAAAGAGTTTGGCCAGAAGAGGAACGGTTCGGTTAGACCGAACGGGAATAAAATGGGCGGATTTAGTAAGTCTATCAACGATCACCCATAAGCTATCATGACCCGAATGAGAATAGGGAAGGCCATCTATAAAATCCATGGAAATTTGGTCCCACTTCAAAATTGGAATTTCTAAAGGTTGCAATAACCCACCAGGCCTTTGATGTTCGGCCTTGACAAGTTGGCAAGTCATGCAACACTTAACAAAGTTAGCAATATCATATTTCATTCCCTCCCAATAATAAAGTCGCTTCATATCAGCATACATTTTACTACTATCAGGATGAATAGTGTATTTAGAACGATGGGAATCTTCTAAATATCTTTACGAAGATCACCAATATTTGGTACGATAAGTCTACCAAATTTTCGAATGCCTCCATGAGAATCAATATCAAAGTCTTTCAAACCTTCAATATCAATTTTATCATTAACATTATGGCCAAGAAGAGCCAATTCAGGATCTAGCCCTTGAGCTTCAAGAATGCGGTCTAAAAGAGAAGGATGAGCCTCAAGGCTACATAAAACAAGTGATGAGCATAAATCGGATACGCGCTCTTGAATCTCACAAGTGGATAAAATCTCAAGATCGGCCCATTCGGATATCATCATAGAAACAACTGCTTGTTGTTTACGGCTAAGAGCATCGGCGACACGATTACCCTTACCGGGGGTATAAAGAATATCAAGATCATAAGGTGCAAGGAACTCGAGCCAACGCTGTTGAAGCAAATTAAGTTCCTTTTGAGAAAATAAATATTTCAAAGACTTATGATCCGTGTAAAGAATAAATTTCTCTCCCAATAGATAATGACGCCAAATTCGAAGGGCGAAAACAATAGCCGCGAGTTCTAAATCATGTGTGGCATGTCTAGTCTCGGTCGGTTTTAATTGCCTAGAAGCATAAGCAATAACACGTTCTTTTTGCATAAGAACGGCACCCAAACCAACGTGACTAGCATCAGTATAAACAACAAAATCTTGATTCCCTTGGGAACAACAAGAATAGGAGCATCAGAAAGGAGTTCTTTCAATTTCTGAAAAGAGGCTTCACATTTGTTCGACCAAATGTATTTAACTTCCTTCTTAGTCAAGCCAGTAAGAGGCATGGCAATCTTAGAAAAGTCTTTAATGAAACGACGGTAATAACCCGCCAATCCGAGAAAACTACGAATCTCTGTCACACTCTCCGGTCTCTTCCAATCTTGAATCGCTTCAATCTTTGAAGGATCCACAGAAATTCCGGATTCGGAAATAATATGACGGAGAAACTTCACACGAGATTGCCAAAAGTGGCATTTAGAAAATTTCGCCTTTAATTGATTACTCCTAAGAGTTCCCAATACAATCCGAAGATGCTTTTCATGCTCCTCCTCGGTTTTAGAATACACAAGGATATCATCAATGAAGATGAGAACAAACCAATCAAGGAAAGCCTTGAAAGCTCGATTCATGAGGTCAACGAAGTAAGCCGGAGCATTCGTTAAACCAAATGGCATAACAAGCCATTCATAAGATCCACAACGAGTACGGAACGATGTCAAAGGAATACTATCCTCAGCAGTACGAAGCTGATGAAAACCGATAGCCAAGTCCAACTGTGAAAAGACCCTAGCTCCACTAAGCTGATCAAACAGATCGTCAATCCGAGGTAAAGGATATTTATTTTTAATTGTTAGATCGTTAAGCTTGCGATAGTCAACGCAAAGCCTAAGCGTAACGTCGGATTTCTTCACGAAAATACCGAAGCTCCCCAAGGCGAGGAGCTAGAGCGAATAAATTGCTTCATCTCCAATTCAGATAATTGTTTGCGCATCTCCTCATTTTCCTTATTGGACATGCGATAAGGAGGACGAGTAATAGGTTGAGCTTGAGGGGTAAGATTAATTCTGAATTCAATTGCTCGCTTAGGTGGTAAACCTAAAACGGGCTCGAATATGTCGGAAAATTCATGGACAACGTGAATTCAAGAAATGACGTCTTCCTCATCACCATCATCATCGTCTCGAGGATTTAAAGAATATAAAGATGAAGTCAAAGAAGAATCCGAATCTTTAAGAATAATAGAAATTTGATTTACAGATTGCGGATGTCGGAGATAAATAGTCCGCTCAGGACATAGGATATGAGCTTCATAACTGTTAAGCCTGTCCATACCCAATATCATTCCAAAGCCTAAGTAACGCATAACATGCAAATCGGCTAGGAAAGAAAAATTGCATAAAATAATCTCCACATCTTTACAAAGCAAACTAAGAGTTGCGGATCCACCAACAGGATTCGCTATTTTTAAAGAAGTCATTAATGTAGTAACACTTAAGAAAAAAGTGTTTACGAGTTCCTTTGATATAAAAGAATGGAATGCACCCGTATCAAAGAGAACTCTAATAGGTTGATCATGAAATAAAATAATATCATCAAGAATAGAGTGAGAAATACCTTGGCCACGAGATGTGTTGCCAGGGGCATGAGCCACATTCAACTTTCCTTCCTTCTTGCCTTCACGTTTGAGGCATTGATGTATGTAATGATCTGCGCTCTTACAATAGCGACAAGATTTGGGCTTAGAGCACTTATTCGCAAAATGATCCCCAGATCCACATTTGAAGCATCTCGCACCACTAGGAGAAGGAGACTTTTCCGCAGGGGTTGCATGCTTACCCTTTTTGTTGGGATAAGGGCCTTTGAATTTACTGGGCCTCTTTTTGTTGTTGAAGTTGGGTTTGGAAGCTACTACTTCAACATCACTTTCTTTATCAGCCTCTTCCAAACGAAGAGCGATATCTATAAGTTGGTAGAAAGGAACTTCTAACTTTAGAAGTAATGGCTTCTTGAGGCTTTTGTTTAAGCCATAAACGAACCTCTGGTTCTTCTTCAATGGGGTGTTGATGTACTCAACCCCATATTTGGAAAGCGACTCAAAGGCTACGACATAATCAGTCACAGAGGACTCAACTTGAACAAGGTCTATAAAGCGTCGAGCCAGAGTTACCTTCTTTGATTCTGGTACAAATTTTAACTTGAAGCGTGTCCGGAATTGCTCCCAGGTAAGGTCCGCTTCGTTGACTTCAGGAATAAGAAGTTCATACCAGTCCAGTGCCTTCTCTTGGAGCATACTGGAAGCCACCTGAACACGGTGAAGATCGACGAGATTCATGTGAATGAAGATTCGATCGCAGGTCCTCAACCAAGCCTGGACCTCGATGATAGTTTCAGAACCTTTAAATGGCTTCCCACCCAGGTTGGTGTAATCATTGCACAAACGTGCAAACCCAGATTTAGGTTGAGTAGGTTACGGATTAGAACCAGCTGCTTGAGCATTCGTGACAAGGTCAAGAAGTTGCTGGGTAGTCATAAAAACTCCATCTTGGGGTGGAGCACTAGATGGTCCAGCTTTGGGACGACCAGGTCTAACCATTTCTCTTCCTTAAGAAAGAAAGAAAAAAAGAAGAAGATTATTCACTAATGAATATCAAGCAATCTTGCTAGATAAAACAAGGAATCATAAAGGATATGGGATGAATCGGTACGACGACTCGAATTAATCCTAAGACACAACTCCTAAGGTGGACTTAGGACGATGATCCTTGTTAAGTTATTCTACATTGTTCCGAAGTTTGGCTCTGATACCAAGCTCTAACGCCCCACCTCTATACCCACGCTAGCCAAGAACACTACGGTGTAGTGCTGTCAACTAGACGGAGAATAAGGCTGTTGAGGAGCGACCATCCATGTGATTTCTTATCACACGGTGGCTATAAATAATCTTCGGAAACAAACATAGAAATAAGCATAACACAAATCAGTCACAGACATCCATATCACAAAGGCGGAAGAAGATATGAATATATAACTAACACATGAAAGTGTACATCAAAGTAGTGGTCAAAAAGATCCACAATAATACAAAAGAATAGCAACACGTGCTATACAAAAGAATACAACTATGAGTCTATATCTCAAGTGTATACAACAAAAACTGCTAATCTAAATAGTTAGCTAGAAGTCAGAGTAGCAAATCCCAGGAAGAAGTCAAGCAGAAGCACCTGTAACATCTCGGTCTGACCCGAGTATTATTTAAGAAAATAATAAACGGATCGGTCTAGCTATAAATATCAGATGACATGGTATAAAATAAAAGATATGGCATAAACATAAAATATCCATACTGACATACTATTATAAGTATGCAAATGATGATCAACAGAAGATTAATCAATAAGAGATAAATGGATATCACAAGAAACTTCTCAAAGATCCAAAGAAGGCATCATACCCTAAACTTGTACTCATAACAAGTCAATGACATAAATTCTAGCAATCAACACAAGAAATCCAGAAATCATAGAAAAAGGGAAAGAGGCCTATCACATGACGGTTCGAAGACCATGGGGAGCTACCCCATGTGGGTGAGTCGGAATCACCCAGATGAGGTCTAGGCTAACCAAAAAGCAAAAAGGTATGTGTGAGTGAAATCACACAAATGGTGTCTAGCCTAACCTCGCAACAAAAAGGTATGTGTGAGTGGAATCACACAAATGGTGTTTAGATTAACCTTGCGGACAAAGAGATATGTGTGAGTTGGAATCACACCAATGAGGTCTAGTCTAACCTTGCAAACAAAGAGACATCGCACAATTGCTAGTCTAAATCATAAAATGATCGTCATGATCAACGAGAAGTGTCAATTACACTAAGCTAGTAAATATAAAAGTTTAGCTTCGTGTCCCATAACCACTTTCTTAACTTAAATATTTACGAACAAACTGTAAATCTTCACTAGAAAATTGTCACAAGAAGTTCAATCGAACAAGTCCAAGAATTAACCGACGAAGTGAACGCAAGCGTTTCATACCACTTGTTTTACTAAGCCGTTTAATTAGATTTCTCATCCGAGTGAGGTAAAGGTTTGTATATACTAGTAGATTGGAAAACGGTTTAAGAAAAGAGCTTTGTTATTGAAAATAGGGTTGAAATCATTTTGTTGAAAGAGTTTTGATATTTACTACTAGTATTGAAACTTTCATATTTCTAAAGTTGTTATCCCGCCTTTTTAGCAAGGCCATGATACCATAAAATCGACCAAGAAGCCAAAGATAGCTTGTTTCGAAGAATGGTCAACTCAGCATCTCAACAAAGCAAGTTCTGCTGAATGTTTTTTATATAAGATCCCCTACGGAGGGGGGTCCAGGGGGTGGCAACCCCCCAAGGTGGGGGTCCAAAACGGTACGACCTAGTGAAGACCTAAGGGAGGATAGGATCGAGCATCTAAAGGGGCAACGACCTAAGGTCTTAAACAAGGTCGAGCGACCTATAGAGGCATAGGGTCAAACGACCTAATGTGCGACCTAGCGAACTACGTGGGTTCACGAGTTAATGGTACAAAGACCGAGCGACCTAACATTCGAACGACCTAAGGAAGTAAGGGGCCGAGCGACCAACGAATTTAAGGGGTCGAGCGACCTAGAGGTGTTCGCGACCTAGTGGTCGAGCGACTTAAGGGGGTACGTGACCTAAGGGAAACCCACGACCTAACATGGCCGAGCTAAGGTAAGGTGCGACTCAACCGGGTGAGCGACCTAAGGAAGACGAACGACTTAAGGAACTCGCGGGTTAGAAGAGGCGAGCGACCTAAGGTCATACGACTTAATGGGGAAACGACCTAATGTCATACGACCTAACGGGCTAAGGTCATACGGCCTAACGACCTAAGGTCAAAAACAAAGTATAGCGACCTAAGGTCAGGAACGACCTAGTGGTTGAAGCGACCTAGCGTGGCCGCGACCTAACGAATAATGGATCGAGCAACCAAACGAAGAGCAGGCCGAGCGACCTACGACCTAGAGGCCCACGACCTACGACCTAGCGAGCCAGAGCCGAGCGACCTAAGGCTTTAGAACGTTTTAAGGCCAGAAACGAGCTATTTGAAGGCCGAGACTTTTCCACGCGAACGACCTAGCATTGGCAGAACGACCTATGTGCAGAATTTTACCAAAAACACTAAAAATTGGAGTTTTTGGCCAATCCAATCCAAACCGAATGTAAATATACATGCGAACGTGATAGGGATTTCCCACAGTCCAAGATAGTTATAGACAAGATTTAAAAATCTCACCTTTGCACCAAAAATCAATGAAAATGAAGACCAAAGCAAAGCAAGAATCAATCCACTTCAATCTCAACACAAGAAGCTTGAATCCAATGTCTTCACTTTGATTTTGGAGTTGAATGTTGAATTTGCTAATGAAGTTGGGCTTGGAATTTTAATTTCCCTTTCCACTCACCATTAGTGCTAAAATTAGAGTTAGGTAGGAATTATGAAGAGTGAGGAGAAGGAGAGAAGTGGGTTTGAGTTATAATGGCTAATCTAACCCAAAGTCCTAAGTGGGAAAAGTAAGGGAAATTCCACTAACTCTAAACCTATCAGTGTTTATACTTAAAAAAGTTGTAAACGACATTTCGAACTCAATGGAAGTGGTCTCGAGTCCTAATTTGACCGTTTGCAAAAAGTAGCTTTTCGGACCAATATCTGATTAACGGCAAAATATTTAAATAAAAGATTTAAATATGAAATCGATAAATATGCGGGTTATTACATCTCCTTTTATAAATCCCGAAGCTCTTTTCTCCCTTCCAAATCGAACATAAACGAAATTCAAAAAATGGCCACCGGTCTCTCTCGCGTCCCTCTCGTCCTCAAATTTAAATAAAAAAACCATCTTTAAATCGATTCGAACGAAATCGAGTTCCTTATTCTTAAACGATCCAAGTACTGAGGATCAATTGCATCTCGATGGCAAGTCTTAGAGCAACTAGGGTTTAGTCTTGAGGAGTTTGGGTATGTACCCGGCAGCGTGGGTGAGGGGATCGCATTCGCTTGGAAGAAAGGTCACGACTAATGACTCGCGATGGCGGCTTGACTGCTGGGTCACGTTGGAAGGAGCAGACTTGAACTCAAGATGAAGGACAAGTTCAACTGACATGGTCGCGATGGCATGTTGTCGAGTTAAGGCTGATGGGAGTCGCGATGTTGAGGCAGGGCAAGGTGATGGTCGGCGATGCCGATATGCTGGTCACATTCGTTTTGGGTAAGGTGTATATATATATATATTTATATGATTTTATTTATAATTTTATAATATATATAGATATTATATAAAAAATTACGGGAAGTATAAAAATCATTTATGTTTGTGTGTATATATATATACAGAGTGAGATATATGTATACATACATATAAAAAAATTAAACCCAGATTTTTGCAAATATATATATATATAAATGTTAAAAAAATTACAATAAGAAGGAATTATTGTTGTTTATATACAGTAAAAAGGAAGATTTGTAGCTGCTAAGCAATTTTTAATTTTAAGTTAACATAGATAGGTAAAATAGTAAATGTATGTGTGTGTGTGTACATAAAACTTTGGAAAATATAAGAATTTATATATAGATTTTTATGGAATCTATAAAGAATATTTTCATGAGTATATAGAAAAAGGAAAATGAAAATATACATATTTTCTCTTATCTAGTTTATTTTAAAATAATTTATTAAGGTGATTAAATTGTTTGATTTACTTATATTAATTATTTTTAGTCACTAGAAGATTTTTAAAAGGGAAGTAGTTAAAAACTTATCATTAGTTAAGTAATTTATAAAATGAGATAAATGGTCCAATTATTTTGATTATTAATAACTGTAATGTTTATAAAAGGTCAAACATCGGGAAACTGAGGCGAGATTGAAGTGAATGGGCAGACAAAAATAAAAGGTAAGTTAATCTCACTCTTATGGATTGCTACTTAAATTTAAATGGTTAAATTTAAATAATTGGTTGAATTGTTGAATGGTTGAATTGATTTGATGTGCTATACTATATGTAGTAGTATATAGTATAATTGGAGCAATTGATTTCCCGCATTATATAGCGGATGAGACCTTATGCGCCACATAATAGTGGATGATATTATATAAACCCATATACCGCGATATTCAACCTCGAAGTGGAATTGGTATTTTATATTGTGCTAACGTTTGTGAATGCAAGGAAACAGGTTGGAGGGATCCAACTGGATTCCTCAAAATATTTAGATTTGTTAAAATATTCTGTGATATGATTATTTGCTATCCTGTGATGAATTATATTGATAGTTGGAAATGCTGGATACTATGGTTGATTTAAAATATTTCGATGAACTGAGTTATCAAAATCTATAGAAATGGGATTTCTGAAAAGAAAATAAAAGAGTGAATTTTGAGTAAAATAATCATAGAAATTTGAATAAATTAAAAATGAATTGGATAATAATAAAAAGTGATTTTTGAATTCTGATAAATAAAATTTCAAGTGCGAGAAATGAGATTTTGAATAAATGGGAATAAGTGATTTTTTTTTAAAACTTAAGCGATATTATTTCAAGAAATAAAGAATTTATTTTGAAATTCAAGGTTTAAATTTAATTGAAAGGATAAAGAAGAATTTGGAAAATATAAAATTGGTATTTTCAGTTAAAAAGATTTTAAATCATAATTAAGAAATAAAATCTGAAGTCTATGGGTTTTGAAATAAAATTGAGTAAGAAAAGGAATTTATTTCAAAATGGGAGTAATTTGGAAATCAATTTGAAGATTGATTAAGTGTGTAAAACCGGGATTTTTAAAAGAGAAGTGAGACTTGAAATTTTATAAACTGGGTTCATAAAAGCAAAGTGATATATTAGTGGATATTTGGAAGAATAAATTCACGGTGGAGATTTATTAAGAGAATGAGAAAATTTGTTTAAAAATAAATAGTGATTTATTTCTTTAAAGGATGCGGAAGAGAAGCATATTTCTCTGGATAGCCAAGTACGTTTTCAAAGCAAATTTTTAAATATAAGTTAAAAGTTTAATGTTGTGTTGAAAAGCACGCTTTAGAAAATTTATTATTTCTAAATGTTTAAATTCTAAAGTAAATTTTTTAATTTATTACAGTAGTAATTATTTAAAGGTAGCTTGGTATTATGTTTTAAGAGTTAGAAGTTCAGTTTTATATTGTACAAAGTAGTGTTATGTTAAATATTCTTAAATTATATATTTTGAATAAGTATTAAAGTAATTTCTAATTTAAATGTTTCAAAGGATATTTTATAATAAAGTGTTTAAAATTATTTTAAAAATCCAAAGTTTTTGTGCTTGGTGTTTTCAGTGGAAATAAATATTTGGGAATTCATTCCATGAGAAAATGTGGTTTGAAAACTATTTTCAAAAGGGTTGAAAATGGAAATATATCTTGAGAAGATATTTTGAGGTTAATAAATAATTTAGGAGAAATTATTTACGTTTGATGG
This sequence comes from Allium cepa, assembly GCA_030765085.1. Taxonomy (NCBI): domain Eukaryota; kingdom Viridiplantae; phylum Streptophyta; class Magnoliopsida; order Asparagales; family Amaryllidaceae; genus Allium; species Allium cepa. Next base: position 326,116,883 of record CM060939.1, read on the forward strand.
ATGTTTGTGAATGTTAATTGATAGTTAAGTAACCGACTACCAATATTGGCCAATGCACTGATCGTTTCGAAGAGACTGTGATCAGGATTAATTTCTCGAAAACCACTTCGATCCGGTTTGTTCGTTTTCGTGTGGAAAACAAAAGTTCGGAGTCGAAGATGGAGCAGTGAAGTGCAAGGGCTAGTCGCTACTAATCCTGAGGATGATTCCAAAATGGATGTAGTAGGAGTAGTGCCTTCGATTCCGTTCGAACCCGGGACGAACTTGCATGGATGGATGCTTTCGGAACATTGTCAGGTGGATGATGGGGCATTCTATGTGAAACGTTCTAAAAGGTAACGCTTAGCCTCGAGCCTCATCAACCAGGAACGACTGGAAATCAGGGGTTATGCAGTAAGGCTAAGTAGGTTGCACCCATTAGGGTGAGGTCATCCCTGTCTAGATGTCCCTTCTATTCGGCTTAGTGGTGCGGTTGTTGATCCCAACCGTAGGGTGATCTTACTCGGGATTGTCCAGTAAGGGGTAGTCCCGGCCTTGTGTTGTGGGGATTGGGAGTAATCCTTGGTACGGTGATCTAGGCCACGTACTGTGACAGGTGGTACCCCAGTGCCTAGTCATTAGTTGGAAATCCATTCTCTCTACGTGCCTTTTACGGTTTTATTTGTATTACCCACGATTGTGGCTAGTAGCTGGAATTTAATCATGTAACAATTTCAACTATTTTAATAAGTATTTGTATATAGACACTATTATAATATCATAGGATTTTCATAAGAAATGTTTTAGCTATCGTAAGGTAAAAATCTGACATGTTTATTTGTGGCGTGGTCTAACAAGATGCTTTTGATTTCAAAGGATTTTGAAACTTTAATAATAAGTTTGAGTGTGGTTTTCTCACGCTGGTATTCCAGACTGACTCAAGTGTTATTTAACTATAATGCTCGGGTCAGACCGAGTATTATAGAATACAGGAAAGGATGTTGTGGAGCTCAGGAGACGAGCTGGATGGCAATACGTACTTTCGTATTTGTGTTAAATATTCCGCTGTGTATTCAGATTGTGAGGATAGTTTATGATTACTGTCCAGTTGTGTGTTATGTATACTCTGATGATGTAATTATAAACTGATTTGTTTTTATGTAAAGATCATTTATTATCAATTATATTTTATTCTGTTGCGATGGTTAGATTCTGATGTTGTTTTCTATTTTCTTCTTCTACCTCTCCTTCTTTAACCCAAATGGTTCGTATTTCCGTTCATCTTGAGTTGAGTGATGGAGAATAGTGTCGACTCAAGGGGTACGGAACTGCAGGTCATTTCAGAAAGCTTAATCGATAGTTGGATCTCCAAGCGAAGCTCCAAACTCCAAAGGTTAGTCTCGAATGTTGTGACACTCAGACTGACCCGAGTGTAAGGCAAAAACACAAAACACTCGAGTCAGGATTAACATTCTTATGTCAATAAATCTAACTCAAGTGAAATATCAACTGAAATACAAGTAACTTAAAGGATGTCTGGGATACCCATCCTCTATGCATTCGTTAAACTATCTACTACATAGTAATATACGCTATTATAATAATGTATATAGTAAAGTAAACTATTAAAATAGCGTTAAGGCGTAACCCATATCCCCCTTAACACATTTTATAGTGCCAGTAGTCTATACAGTACCGTAATACCTTTTGATCACCAGAGGATACTCCATAGGTATGACATAAAACAAACTCGTAGTGGTCTCGATAGGGTAGGTGACACGGTACAACTAGGCAATGCCAGGGTAGATATACCAATTACACTTCTGGGCTGGTGGAAACGCATAGCCGCAGCTACCGCCCACCTCGAGCCATACTCCTAAATCAAAGGTGTTCACCAAATCAATCACAAAGTAATAGAATGGCATACGAAGAAGTGTGTCCTATCGGAGGAGCTACCTCACTTGACCGATCGACTGCTCCTGTTTTAGCCACCTTATGCCAACTCACGGGAGTCGGGTCCACGTATATACCTCGTATAGGATCGTCGCCACCATCCTACTTCATTTTGGAATCTCCACCGCGTACATGGTTGTTAAAATGGTTTTCGATATTGGCAGAGAGTATGACAATAACCGATCCCGGTCTCTTTAACAACCAAACTTTATTATAACACCGCGGCCATTTCAAAATAGTTTATACTTCAAAACCAAAATATCATTTCCATTTCAAAACCATATCAATACGATATCATTTCCATTTCAAAACCAAATATGATATCATTTCCATTTCAAATATATCCATTTCAAATATATCCATTTCCAAAAATCATAGCACCTCAAAGTTATAACACTTACGAAATTGTAAAGCTTCTAAAACCATAACACTTTAGAAATCATAACTTAGAAATCATAATACTATGGAAATCATAACACTTTGTAAATCATAATTTAGAAATCATAATACTTTGGAAGTCTTAATACTTTGGAAATCATAATTTAGAAATCATAGTACTTTGGTAGTCAAAATACTTTGGAAATCATAATTTAGAAATCATAATACTTTGGAAGTAGTAATACTTTGGAAAACCACAACACTTCCCACTTAACCGGTTTAGATATTGAAATAGTGTATAAATTAAAATAGTTTATATAATAAAATGGTTTATATAAAGTATTAAAAGGTAAAAATACTTTAAAATAAAATAGTTATTATATTAAAATATTAAAAATAATTTATATTGAAAATAATTTATATTAAAATAGCTAAACGGTTTTAAATATAATTTTAAAAATACTTTATATAATAAAATAGTTTCCTCAAATTTCACAAATCGATTCAAATCAACTCGAATTCCCAAATTAAATTTAATTCAATCTCAATTCATAAATTTCAACTCAATTTAACTTCTCAATAAACCATTTCAAATTATATCGATTTCAAATACAAATTTGAATCACAAATAAACCATTTCAATTTCAATGTATTTCAAAGATTTAAATATGCCACATTTTCAAAACTAAATTTGACAATTTCATATATATATCAAATTCACTTTATTATTATTTATTTTGAAATATATACTTAATCATTCAAATAACATTTAAATAAAACTTCAAATTTCAAATTTAAATAAAAAAATATACCATTTCAATTGATATAAATTTGAAATATTCATTTTAAACACTTTTAATCAAAATCAAGTTATAATATCATATCTTTGAAATCCTAAGTTTAACAAATTTCAAATCAAACTTATTTGAGTATAATTTTTAAATAAATTCAATTTCAAACAAATTTCTATTTCTCTTTCCAACCTGAATTATATTACAATCATTATAAACACTATATTTGAAAATATAAATTTTAAATAAATACTTAAGCGTACTATGTATTAATTAAATCAACTTTATTAAATCGACTTTAATAAATCAAATCTTATTATTAAACTTATTTTATATATTTTAAAATAGTAAAATTGTAAGTAAAATCTTAGAATTTATAATTCCAAAACTAACTTAAAATTTTAAAATTTTCAAAACATATAATTTTAAAAATCAAAATTAAAAACCTTTATAAAAATAACATTTATATATATCTTAAAATCAATATTTATTAAAACCAAAATATTCATTTCAAAACCTTGGAAATCGTTTCAAAATATACATATTGACCAACGGTGTCTATATATAATTTTCTATCCGATGGTCAAGTAATACGGGTATTTATCATTTCAATTCGCAATTTGAATATACATGGGTAAATATCATTTCAGCCCGCAATCCCAAATTCAATTCAATGAAAACGCTTGGGTTTATCATTTCAACCCATAACGATTTTCTCATATTCTACAAATCTTCGGGTATGTATCATTTCAACCCATAGTGAAGTCTATACTAACAGGGAACTTATAGAGTGAGAACATATATGATAATAATATAACAGGGATATATCGTCAATAAATAACAGATGATGGTGTCAGATGTCACATGTGAATAGATATAGATCATAGCATATATATAGCAATGTAAATAACTAACAGTAGCATATTTCAATTGTCGTTTCAATTGAAATCAAATTTAATAGACATAATAACATTGATCGTGAGTGATTGCTCACCTTTCGATGTTAGAGAGATATAAAAAAGAAACGAGCTACGAATTTCAAAGCAACGCCAGATGGACATGATTTGATGAAGAAAACAGGCACGACGGACAAAGCTGATAAATGGGAATCGATGAGATCTAATCAGAATCAGTTTTGATATAAACTGAAATAAAATGTATATACTATTTCACATATTATTTCCTTAAACCAATATCAACTTAAAAACACAAAATAAAATCTTTATATACAAATATCTTATGTACACTCTCGTATACTACAATATATAAACTGCTTGATGTATAACTTGAGTAAATAAATTAACATAATATATATATATATATATATATATATATATTTAAACAATACATATATATAATAATAATAAATTTTGAACCAATACATTTAAAAACTTAACAGTTTAACATATATGTTCATATAAAATATGAAATCAACCAACAAACCAAAATCTAAGACTGAAATATATATATATATATATATATATATAAAAACATAATATGTTAATTTAAAACAACATACATATAATACTCTTGACACAATACAGTACTGTAACTTATATATACGCACACACACACACTAAAATCAACTTCCTTATATTTTCAAGATCATTACAAAATTTAACACATATACCTAAACCTATTATTATATTAAGATTTCAGTACAATAAATCACTTCTTAAAACTATTATATTATATGTATTCTATCCATATGCTTATATAACTGATATATAGTTCAAGAATAATATATATATAAACTTAACTGTAAAAGAGAAAAGTATAAAACCAAATCATAACTGAAAAACATATACATATATGTGTGTATATATATATTAGTCTTATATAATATAATATGATTTATATATATAATGATCAGATGACATATGTACATAGCAATTGGAAATATAAGATCTGGGAACACATACTCACGGCACATCATATATTAACATATCCATTAAGAAATATTAGCAACATATATACACAATCTATCATAATATAAAATTTATAAACTCAACAGTATAAATATGTAACAATATAACTGATCTATAACTTTATAACTAATATATATATATATATATATATATATATATATATATAAAATCTTAAATAGAACAGTGGGAACTATCTACATATAACCTTATATAGTAATATATATAATATTTCCATGATAGCAAGCTTTATATATATAGACCAAGATATATAAACAATACATAACTTTATATAAATAATAAAATATACATAAAATACCTATGCAATATATATGTAAGCATAAGAGGGAGGAGCTACTGCGAACCATAGGGTGAAGCATGGCTACTTGGCCGCGGTGGAAGTTGCATGCTGCGCGAGGGGAGGAAGGAGGACGAAGGCTGTCTCGCATGGAGGAGAGAGGGAAGAGGTGGAAATGGTGGCACTCGGCAATGGAGTTGGTGGTGGCGCTAGGGTGGTGGTTACAGCGCTAAGGCGGTAGTTGTGGCCGATGTTTGCTACAACTGTGGTGATTGGAGTCATTTGAGTACGGATTGCAAGACTAAAGGAAAAAAGTGTTATAATTATAATAAGATAGGGCATATGCAGAAGAATACCCTAGAACTAGTGAAATAGAGGCCTACGGTAAAGGCATGCGCTCTAAACACTATTCCAACTGCATCGAGTGCTCCTTCGGTGAAAGATAAAGGAAAAGGCATCACCATTCAAGATATACTATTTATTTATGATGTTCCATACATGTTTAATTCAATAAAGGGGATTCACATTCCTTTAAATCTCGTGACATAGTATATATACGAGGATTGAAACCCAATTTTTTTTATTAACCTTCAGTAGTGACAAATCCTATTAGAGGCCCTATTAGCCTTTATTCAGTTTGTCATGGTTTGGTCTTATCAAGTCATGGATGGTCTTTTGTTCGCGATTGTTTTATTTTGGGTTTCGTTAGGTTAGATATTATCTTAAGGCTATACTAGCTAAGGAAGTATGCAGTAGTAGTGGACTGCCAGAAGCTGTTGGAGACAATTGGGGCTGAGGATAGGAGAAAGATAGAAATTGGCTGCCTACCAAAGGACGAGGTTATGGTAAGCTTTCTATATTCATTGGAGGTCTGACAAGATGAGTTGTCATACATGCCTATTGGTAGGGAGTACCTAGACGTATCCGAGAAGGTTATTAGATTTCCATCACATCGAGAGATTGAGTTTCACATAAACTTAGTGAAGGATGCTAGACTTATAATTATTCCTATAAGGCGTATGGCACGAAAAGAGCAAAAGGAATTAGAGGTTCAAGTGAATGACCTATTAAGGAATGGGTTCATTCATAGGAGTATATCTGAGTAGGGCACACTCATAGTATTTGCCACTATGGAAGATGGCTCTCTGAGGTTTTGTTTTAATTACCATGAGCATAATAAGGTGATGAGGAAGAACAAATATCCACTCTCATATATCGATGAATTGTTTGATCAGCTCCATGATGCGAAGGTGTTCTCTTGGCTAGACCTTGCAATGTGGTTTCACTAGCTAAGCGTAGAAAAGGAGAGCTCATCAATTACTACGTGTCATGCGCCATCTAGATTTTATGATGGGTTGGTTTGCCATTTGGGGTAACCAATGCACCAACACCTTTGTTGATCTTATGAACAATGTCTTCAAAGATCAACTATATGTTTGTGTTTGGGTTCATAGATGATAATTTAGTCTATTCTAGGATAAAGGAGGAATACAAGACACACTTGAGGATTATGCTTGAAAATTGTTGAGGAAGCATAGATTAAAAGAAAAGTTTTCGAAGTGTCACTTTTGGAGGAGAGAAGTGTGGTTCTTGGGCCATGCTATCTCTGAGTTTGGTATTCCGGTTGATCCTACGAAGGTGGCAGCGGTTTAAGATTAAAACCAATCCAAGAATGCTACTAACATGAGGAGGTTCCATGAACTGGTGAGATTTTATAGACGCTTTATTAAGGAATTCTCGAAAGCAGCAGCACCATTGACTAATTTAACAAAGAAGGATTCAGCCTTTGTTTGAGACACGACATCTGAGTATGCATTTGTGAATTTAAAGGAAAAGTGAATGAGTGCTCAGTGTTGATCATTTCGAGTGAGAATAAGGAGATGACAATATACACCGATGCTTATGGTACTGGATTGGGTGTGGTACTTATGCAAGGAGGTAAAGTAATCGCCTACATAGTTAAAAAATGAAACCTCATGAGAGGAAGTACCTAACCAACAATTGGAGTTGCAGTGATAGTATTTTCTCTGAAGATATGGAGGTATTATCCACTTGGAGAAAGGTTCAAGATATTCATGGACCAAAAGTTTTTAAATATCTTTTCCCTTATAAAGATCTCAATCTTCATCAATAACAATGGTTAGAATTTCTATCCTTTTACGACTTTAGCATTTCTTTTACACCTTGTAAAAGGAATGTTGTTACCAATGCTATGAATAGAAGACATGCTAGTTTGAGAGCAATGTTCTTAGCACTATGCCACAAAGTTAATCAAGCAATAGTGATCACACAACATAAGGTAGATTTTCTATTAACTTACTATTTACCACTGCTTCACACAACATATGGATAAAATAATCTGTTATTCAAATCGCCCCTAAAATCTCTACATTCATGCTTGTCCTTCAGATATCATTTTATCTGTGATTTGATTGAAGTTATCAAAGAATTTAGTTATGGCTCCATATTCTCCCTTCCAATATTTTTGTGGCCACATTCCTTAATTATTCCCTCTTCACTTACTTTCCATTCCGTCTTCTCAAAGTGTATTTTCCCTTCTCAAAATTAATTTCCCCTTCTCAAAATTAATTTCCCTCTACCTAAAAATCAAATCTGCACAACCCTAAACATAAACTTGTCTTCGACCCATCTTCTGGAATTAGGGTTTCCAATCGGCTTGATGATGAAATCACTATGCCAATGCTCTCTTACTCTTAAACAACGATTGATAAAGAAATTGGTTACTATTTTATGGCCGCATTCATTCAAGCTTGCATCAGTTTGTCAATTATTCTTTGATTGATATACAGTATGATTTCTACCCTTTTCGATTGTGTATTGTTCTTGACTTCGATTTTAAGAGCCAATGAAGAGATGGGTTTATATAGGAATATACTTCATGTATTTTCAATTTAGACTTGACTTTGGATTTTAAACATTGGATGATGATTTTGTGTTGTTGCATGTATTTTTGACCGCTTTGTTTTTCGATCTTCTGCTTATGGCATTGACACGTTTAATTGTTGTTTCTTTGATATACTCGAATATATCTTTGGTTGAATATATTAGTTTCGAGCTTTCTTCCTTGTTCACCTGAATTTGTATATTTGGCTTGAATTTGTTGAATTGGCTGGTGATATGAGAGTTTTGCAAGGCACTAGCACTTATTTGGTTGTTGAATTGGTTGTTCAAGGAAGTGCACATTGGACTTATTTTTGCACTTATATATGGCCTATGAACTTAAACGTGAACCATTATTCACTTTATTGGTCGATTTTGAGTTGCTTTCCTTGTTCATTTCATTGTTTGACTTTGTTAAATTCATCGCTGGTTGCCCCTTGCTTGTTTTGTTTCCCCTTGCACTTGTGATTTTTTCACTTCATTATTCGATTTTGGGAACTTCCATGTATATACATACATACATATGTATGTGCATATATGTGAATGTTTATGGCATTGTCTTGTTTTAATTTGTGGCACTGCCTTGTTCTATTCAACTACCATTTGAATGTGCTTGTCTTCATTTACTATGTGCATATGTTGTACCATTTCATGAATTGGTTTGTGAAATCCCTGCACTTGTTTGACTTTTATCATGCATGTGTACCATTACTGACATGTTGTTGACCTTTGAGTCTGGTTTGTGAAATATCTTCCATGTATATACATACATGTGTATGTATGTGTATATGTGTGAAATATTACCATGTTTTTGCTTTGAACTTCCATATATGTGTACCCTGTGTGTTGTAATTTTGTTTTTGCTTTACCTTGGCCAAGCCCATGTTGTTGACCTTGTTCACATGTTGCATTATTGCATTGTGGCTTTGTCCATGTACTTGCACATTGCCTTGTTCAAGGAAATGCACTACCTTAAACAATCTAATGCAATACCTTGACATTGGTTGAATCCTATTCATGTGCTTTGTTTTCTTTTCCATAGCTTGATTACCTTTCAGATTCTTGAATTTCTTATTTCGAACAAGGTAGTATGCACTACCTCAAACTCCATGTACTCCCTGCCTCATTTGATTCCTATGTGAATGTTCTTTCCTGTTTATTTGTTTGTACTTCCTACCTTGAACTAATGTACTTCCTAGCTACATTTGTTTGTGGCACTACCAGTTGTTTGTTTTCTTATGGCACTTCCTAGCTGCATTTCACATATGTTACATATATATGTGTATACATGTATATACATATGTCTACATGTGTTTTTCTCACTATAGGGATGCAAGTGCCAGTGTTTTTGTAAATTCGCACCTACTATTCTTTATTTGTGCTATTTATGCACTTAATTCTGTATCATTATGTGCCATGCTTGATACTGCAATAAATCTGGTTTGTTGGTGCTCAATTTTATGCATCTCCCTATTCACTGAACTTGTTTCTGCACTTTGGCTTTGCTGAGTTTCCTAATCTATTTTGAGCTAAATTAAACTACTTGTGTTGAGCTCGAGCTTGCTTGGACTTGAACTTGTGTATATGCACTGAGCTGAGCCTTTCGGCTTGGCCTTTGCAACTGTCTGTGTGATTGAATCAAGGATCGGCCTTATGATATTCACAACGATACACTGTGCATATCATATGTTGTCCGTGCACTTATATGTTTATCCCTATTTAACAAATGAAAGGGTAAAAACTAACCCATAAACTAAGGGAATATTTAATATTCAATTTTATTTTTGCAATTTAGGTTTGTTTCTTTTTCAAGTTTATTGTGTTTTTGTTTATTAATAGGTATACGAGATGGATGGACACAAGATGAAGCAAGCAAATCAAGATTAGCATAAATAACAAACTCGAGTGAGTGTGAGTATATTTAAGTTGTATTATATTTGAAAATATAAGTAGAGTGATAGTGAAAGTTGTATTGTATTTGAATTTGATTTGAAATATGATATTTTTTAAAATAAAATTACAATGCATTTTATTTCATTCTTTGAACAATTATTCATATTAGTCAATATTTATATGGTGTCTAATAGGAAACTCTAGAAATGATACTACAACATTAGACAGCGTATGGTTTTTTGTTGTGTTAGTGCATATCGGACGACATGGCATATCTATGGTCCGATGTACAATGAGACATCATGGGATTTAACGAAAGATAGGTACGAAGTCAAACAATGGAGCATATGTATCGTCTGATGCTTTTTTCCCTATAGTATAGAGTGGAAACAGTTGGATTATATATCTCTATGACTTCAAATTTAATTGCGAATTAGAGCCAATGTTGTTGGCGAGTTTAACAATTAGAATGAATTTGATCGAAAGGGTTGGCACTAGTCAGAAGTGAGACACTAAACTAGTAGAGGTCATAGAAAAGGTAGAAGGAGTAAAGTCTGATGAAATGAGGCAGTACAGACTCGACTGAGACTGATGACTCCGTAAGGATGGGAGATTGTTTGTTTTGAACGTTGATGGATTGTATGATGAGGTACTATGAGAGTGCCATCATTCTTAATTAACTATACGTCCTAATGGCAATAAGCATGTACCATGTGATATGAAGCAGACATACTATTGGGAGGGATAAAAAAAGATGTTGGGGCATTCATCTTGAAGTGTATGAACTGCCAGTTGGTAAAGGCATAGCAGAAGAAGCCATGTGGTTTGATGCAACCATTTGAATTTCTCAATTGGTAGTGGTAACAAGTATTGATGGATTGGTAAGGACTGGAAGAGAGTGTGATAGTAGTTAGGTCATATCGATAGATTGATGAAGAGTGCTCGATTCATACCCGTTAGGTCTAATAAAATGACATCCAAATTGGTCGAGTTGTATGTGAAATGGATGATAAGATTTCATGGTGTATAAAAGAGCTACACTAATAAGATACGTACAGATTTAGAGATCTTTGTTAATGATGTGGTATTCATGAACATATCTATTGAAGAATGTTGTTTGACTTGGTAATAAGGTGAAGTTGTGTAACAACCCTGTATTTTCTGATTATCGTAATTGTATATTTTAATCATTTTAATTTAAATTCCTAATTTGAAAATTTTATTTTATTTATTAAAATGAATATATTTTGTTAATTGAAATATAAATGTTGATTTTGATGTGGATTAGAATTTCAATCATGCATCAATTGAATATTTCCAAAAAAGTGAATTTTGGTCAAAATGGTCAAACTTTGACTTTTAAATTTAAAATTTAAAAGTTTGAAAATTTTTATTTTATATTTTATTATGAAAGTAAATAAAATTTCAAGAACACTGCTTTTCGTTTTGTTGAAATCTGATTTATAATGTGAAAGTTATGCCTTTTTAACTATTGTGTGAAATTTGCTGTATTTAACAAAATTGTTTATTTTAAATTATATAAATAATCTCTTTAATTGTAATATCTTATTCTAAATTGTATTATATGCTATGCTACATATGTTTTTACCTTTTAAATATTTTTAAAGTGGTGTTTGAATTTTTCCAAAGCTCGTTGAATTTATTTTCTATTTTTAAAGGTTGGTTTCCATTTTTCTGTTATTTTCTTTATTTAAATTATATTTAATTAAATATTATTTATTTATTTTTATGTATGCATTTTATTTTTATTTTTTTATCTTTGTTTATAAATATGTTTCATGTACATACAATTTTTCCAAAGTTCATTTCATTTATTTTCAAATTTTCAAGCCTAGTTTACATTTTCTTTGCTATTTTCTTAATTTAATTATATTTAATTAATATTTATTTATTTATTTTTGTTTATTTACTATATTTTCATGTTTTATCTGTATTTATACATATTCTACATGTATTTAAAATTTTAAAAGAAATTAGAAATTCAAAGAGGCTAGACCTTTCATTTCCCAGTCTTTTCATCTCCTGGTCTCTTCATTTTCTTTTGGCTTTTACTCTCCTTTCTTTTGGCCGTACACTACTAGCCTATAGCCATGTATTTTCTTCAGAAATTCACGTGAGAATATTCTTCCCACCATCAAAAACTCACGGCATTTCAATTTGAGAAAAAAAATGGCAAGTTCATGGTCTTCTTCTTCTACTTTTCCTTCTTCTTTTCATTGTTTTGCCTAGATCTCTACCTAACTTTGCTTGGCATCTACCACCCACCATCACCACCATACTCTCCACCATCACCAGAAGCAGCAACCACAACCTATCCCCTCCTCCAGATCAGGCCGTGACCATTGGATGAAGCCATAACCACAAAACTCCACAAAACATTGCAACACTCCTTGAAACATTGCCTAGCCAAGCCTATCTTCACTATCTCCTCCATATCTTGCCATGGCCACCCCTACACCACCACCACTTGCTGCCATGACCTATAGCCATCATCATCACCTCTGACCTGACCTGAAGATGCACCAGGCCGAGCACATAGGCCCATAGGTCGAGCCTATGTACACCAAAACCTTCCATTCCTTGACCCAAACCCCTTGCCTCCTTTACCTTCCACTTGTTTTGCCTTTACCTTCCACTTTCATGCCCTAAGCCTTGTCTCTAGGCCATGACCGAGCCATGTTGACATCTAGGCTGAGACTAGTGTGGTGAGATCAAGCCCATTTGATCATGTGACAAGCTTATGTTGTCATGTGCAAGTCTTTTGCTTCTAAGGTTTGGTCATCTCTCTTGTTTTGCAACTGTTTTGCAAACTAAAGTTGTTAATTATATTTGTATGTCGATATCTATATTTGTGCTTATGTATGTTATATTTTGTGTTGTATACAAGGGTCTCCATCTATTCAAATCAAATCGTGCTTTTCGTGCCTTTGGAATCGCTCTTGTGTGTGTTGTTTGTCTCTAGCTTCGTAAAAGGTGAGTCTTTCTCACTCTGACATTTATACTTATGAAATAGTGAATTGATGGCAAGTGTTTAGTAATATAAAATGTTATGCAAGTTAATGTTGGTCATATGATATGTTATACCATGTTATTACCATGTTAAAACTGTTAATTATAACCTGACATCAGATATATGACATTATATTGTGACATTGACATTGTTTATATTGTTTATGCATATATTCACACTGCAAGTTCCCTGTTAGAATAGAATCACTATGGGTTGAAATGATACATACCCGAACAGACTTTAGAATAAGAAAAAATCATTGTGGGCTGAAATGATAGGCTTGACCGATTTTTATTGTATTTTATTTGGCTTGGGATTGTGGGTTTGAAATGATAAAACCCGGTTTTCTTTGTAAATTACGGATTTAAATGATATATATCCGTATCACTTGACTTAGGTTAGAAAATTATATACAGACCCCGTGGTATATTTTTAAATGATTTTATTAAAAATATGTATTTTAAAAAGTATGAATTTTGATTTAAAAATATATATATTATGGTTTTAAGAAAGTTAAATATTAAATCTTGAAATTGTGAATTTAACTGAATTCAAGTATGTAAATTTGGAGTAAATGTGATTTTAGACTTTAAATTTTATTTTAAAATGTAAATAAATAATGGAAATTAAATTTAAAGTTTTGAAATTGTATTTGAAGTAAAATTTTAAGTTTTATTTAATTTATATGTTAATAAACAGTGAATTTTGACTTAATAAATGAATGGAGTTTTCAAAATTGAATATTTGATCTTAAAATTTATTGTGTTAAATCATATGTTAAAATGATTTTAAAAGTGAAATTTTGAAGTCTAGAAATAAAATTTTTAAGATATAATACAAAAAATTTGGAGTTTTATTTTTATTTTTGAAAAGCCAAAATGAAATCTGGAATTTTATAGCATTTTCAAAATGCTTTAGTCTTTTGACAGCATTTTAATGCTATTGTTTTGAATCTAACAATGTTTGAAATAAATAAATATCTATTACGAAATTTTATAAGTCTCGCTATTCTTGAAATAAACCATTTTGGAAAATATAAGCTACGATAGCACTTTATAAATGCTGTCGTTGCTATAATTTGACAATGTTTTGAAATGTTATAGATTTTAACACTGTTTGGGCTATATTTTAAAGTGTTAAATAATTTAACTTTTGAAATGGATTATTTGTGAAATTTTAGCAGTTTTGAATATTTAAATTTGAATTTTTAAGGAATTTATTGAATTTGAATTTAAATAAAGTTTACTTGGTTATGTGTTAAACGGAATTGTAATATAATAAATGAATTTTTGAATGGAATTTTTGAATGTATTTTTGGTAATGATGTTTGAAATAATAAATGGATGACATATTTGATTTTTAAATGATATTTAACTTTGAATATTTGGATTTGAATTCAAATAATGATTTGATTATGAAGTTGAAAGGATGTAATATTTTAATGATTTTGAAATAGTTTGGAAATGATTTGATCTTTATTTTAATAAAGAATGTGAATGTTGAATGATATTTGATTTTGCTTTATTTAATAAAGGAATATTTGAAGTTTATATGTGTATGAAAAGATATTTGGTTTAATTGTAATTTAAGTTTATTTTAATAATATTGGATTTATGAAATGAATATTTCAAAACTACATAATAGTGAAATTAGATTTGAGATATGAATATGGAATTATAAAGTTTAGTTTTGAAATGTGGGATATTAAAGTTTGGAAACATATTAAAATTGGATAGCTTATTTTGTAGATCAAATCTATATTTTAAATTTATAAGATTTGAAATGTTATGTTAGAAAACTGAATTGAATTGAAATTGATGGTTTGATTTGAATTAAATTGGAAATTTTAAATTTTGAATTAAATTGGAAATAAATTTGTAAAATGTAAAGAATTAAATGAATGTTTCATGATCTCAAATGTATGATTTCAGAATGTTATGATTTTCAAAGTGTAATGATTTCAAGTATTTTGGTTTCGAAAGAGTTATAACTTTGAAAGTATTATGATTTTTGGAAGTGAATATAGGTTTGAGATAGAAATGATAAAGTATAAACTATTTTGATTCGAATATAGTTTTGAAATAAAAATGATTTTTGTTTCGAAGTATAAACTATTTTGATTGAATAAATAGTTTTGAAATAAAAATGGTTTTGGTTTCGAGGCGTAAACTATTTTGAAAGGAATATAGTTTTGAAATGAAATGATTTGATCCTTTGGAAATATAAACTATTTTGAAATGACCACGGCGTTATAATAACGTTTGGTTGTTAAAGAGACCGGGATCGGAAGTTGTCATACTCTCTGCCAACTCCGAAAACCACTTTAACAACCGTGTACGCGGTGGAGATTCCAGAATGAAGTAGGATGGTCGCGACGTTCTTGAGGTATATTACGTGGACCCAACTCCCGTGAGTTGGCATAAGGTGGCTAAAACAGGAGCGATCTCGGGCCAAAGGAGGTAGCACCTCTGGTCGGACACATTCCTTCGATACTATACTCTTACTGGTGATTGATTAGATGGCCATCCTTCGATTTTGATTGGGAGTGTGTTCCGAGGTGGGCGTATGTGGCTGCTGCGTTACCACCAGCCCGTGTGCGTAATTGGTATATCTACCCTGGCATTGCCTTGTGCGCCGTGTCACCTACCATACCGAGCCTTTACTACGAGTTTGTTTTTCTCCCGTAGCCCGTGTGGTATCCTCTGACAGTCACCCGGAGTGGAGATGGCCTGATATTGGATGGACTACTGGGACTATTATGTGTGAAGGGTGATATGGGTAGCCCGGAACGCTATTTAAAAGTATGTTTATTTTACTGTAGACATTATTATAATAGCGCAATATTACTACATAGTAAATAGTTTAATGGATCCTTAAAGGATGGGCGATCCTAAGCATCCTTTAAGTTACTGATGCATTTTTGTTACTGTTCATTTGAGTTGATTTATAGTTCATAAGTATTTATGTCCTGACTCGAGTGTTTTGTGTTTTGCTTTACGCTCGAGTCAGATTGAGTGAGTTAGCATTCAAGATTCACCTTCGGAGTTGGAGCTTTCCTTGAAGATCCAGCCATCTATTTTGCTTTCTGTATCCAGTGATTTCAGTGATGTATTCTGATTTGTACCTGATGTATCTTGTTACTTTTTGTTGTATCTTGTTTAACTCTGATGTATCTTATATATATATAGTAGCTTCATGAACTACTATCTCTTTTACTTCCGCTGCATTATTATTTACTCTGTGTCTGTGATTTATGATTAATTATTTACTGTATATTCTGAGATTTGCCAAATTTTATTTACAACGCGGTATTTTGAGCAATTCAAGTCCGACATGTGCGGATGCGAATGGTTGAAAATATCGGGTTGTTACAAGTTGCCATCGAGATTCATAGGTCCATTTTCGAATGTAAAGAGGATTAAAAACCTAGCATATAGGGTCGACTTAACTTAAAAGATGGCAAGCATGCAAAATGTATTCTACATCTCTCATTTAAGGAAGTTTATGCGTGACTCAAGCATAATAATTGCACTAGATCAACTTAATGATATCAAAATTAAATTAGAAGCTTTGAGCCTCACAAGCTAGATCATATTGTCAAATGTGATACAAAACAACTTAGGAGGAAAACTGAGGATTTAGTGAAAGTTTAATGGAGACTGAAGGCGATTACATGTGGGAAACCAAGGAGAGTATGAGGACTACATATTCAGACCCCTTTATGGGGGTAAGGCCTAATATTTATCGTTTTTACTTTTACTTTTGATATCATGTAGTATAATTTAGTATCTCGCATGCTAGAATAGGTATATCTATATTATTTATTGCATGGTTGCCTAATTGATATGTTTAATTGTTGCTTATGATTGTTAAGCATGCAGGGCAACTATGGTTGACTATTCAACCATTATTTTATGTACTGGAGGATTGTAAAATATTATTGTTTAATAAATTTGTGGTCATAACTCTATAACTTTGGAAAATGACTACAAGGGACATATTCCATCTTTATAATTTTTATTAGACAGTTTTGATCTTAAATTTTTTGTAGAGCCTATAACATTTGATAGAAGCTGAATTAGGGTCTGAAACACTTCCATTTGACCGAGATGATGGTTTTTCTCTTTTCATAGAGTGGTCATAATGGGAATGGACTTAATGTTTAGGAGATATGATCATTTTAAGTTTAGATTACCGCATACCAGATTAGTGGGCTATTAACTAGGCTCAACCTTAGTCTACTAACCCATTTTGAGGTTTGTGTTTAATTATGGATGATGGGACATATCTAATGACTTTTCTCATTTCCTAAAACAGATCCCGATCTCTATTAGTTTATTTTCTATTAAAAATCTCCTTTTCACTAATTTATCTTAAGTACATCACTAAAACTAATTATCCAAGGAAATCTCCAGATCTACTATTTAGCTGCACAGGGAATCGTGTCACTGCCGTTCATCTCGAATTTGAAGGGATAATTTGATAAATTGCATGCTATGCAAGTGATATTACTTCTCTCACCATTCTATACATACTAGTGCTACCCGGTTGATTAACCATGTAACAAGAAGCTCGTCCTAGATACATCGCCTGGCAAAGACATCGTTCGGCACACCTCCCCTCGCCTGGCATGACGTCTTGCTCGGCATCGAGGAGTCGCTCGGCATAGAGCCTCGTTCGGCATAGAGCCTCGTTCGGCATAGAGCCCCGCTCGGCATCAAGCGTCATTTGGCATAGAGCCTCGGTCAGCAAAGAGCCTCGATCGGCATGAAGCATCGCTCGACGTGATTGAATCGTTTGGCATCTCCCCTCGACCAGCATCAAGTCTCGTTCTGCCAACACTCTTCACTCAGCACACTGCCTCGTTCGGCATACAGCTATCGTTCGGCATGCCTTCCTCTATCGGCATATGAATGTCGTTCGGCCTTGATATGCGGTTCCGCATTGCCGTCCGGCATTTATGGCTCGGCGCGCAGAAATGAACACAGGCTGAGGTGCTTTGTTCCTAGGCCCATGAGGGAAGTGCGACCTATCTTCGTCTATAAATAGAAGGGCATGAGCATAGTGAAAGGGACCTTTTTTCGAGAACAATGGGGATACTTTAGTGCATTCAATACTTATTCTATTTTACTTAGCACTTGTATTCAAGTCATTATAGTACGGATTGTATCTGTATTCAATCATATGTGAAAGCAATAAAGATCAAAACTTAAAGTGGACGTAGGCAGTTACGCTGAACCACTATAAATCTGGAGTTCTTGTTTTTGCATTTAATTTAGCACACAATTCTCAATTTCAATTTACCTTCTTCATTAATCTCTCTACGTAAATCTTTCTTTGGGTGTTAATGACCAATTCTGGTGCCAACGTTTTGGTACTTTCACTGAGAATCGAATTCTCAGGCCACTAGGATCTGCTTTGTAGCTACTGGATTGAATAAATCCCCAAAGGAGATCCAACTTATTCATAGGACATCCATTGAATCTACTCAGAGTTTCGATCAAAAACTCTACTATGGGAAGACCACGTACCCGATCAACCTCTCATAACGCGGACATCAACGAGACTGCTAGCATACAACAAATAGGACCTGTCAACCCACAAGCGAATCTAGGTGTAGGGACCACCACCTAAAATCAAATGGAAGTTGTCACCTGGACAGAGTTCAATAACTTAATGAAAGAACTCATGGAAAGTAGAAGACAGCTTACTGAACAGTTTCAAGCTAACGCTAACCTCATGACCCAGCTTACTCAACAACAGCATCAGAATGTTGAAGGTAGCCCCGTTCCTCACTCTTCGTCTGATAGCTCGTCTTCATCTGATGAACCTCCCAGGCGTAAACGCCACAAAACTGAAACTACGCAAGCAGGTGTTGTTGATCAATCGAATAGGGATCACTTACATCTTGGAGACTGCACCCAAGCTGGAGCAGGAAACTTAGGAGCTGGAGCACATGTGGAAACTGGACGCCCGGCTCACCAAGAACCTAACGAAGCTGGTCCTTAAGATATGGCAGATCGCCAACAGAAGAGACATCAACCCGAGCAGTCCCGTAGAACAGAGCCCAACTTTCCATGATCCATACAAACTCGGGACTTATCAGCTATGGTCAGACAGTTGATGAGAGAGAACCAAGGCCTGACAAATGAAGATTGGGGAATATTCAGGAGTCATACTCCCTTCACAGATGCTATTCTACAGGCCGAGTACCCCAAAATGTTTAGCATGCCAACTATCCCGGCCTAAGAAGGGAAAACTGATCCCAGGAAGCATGTGACGAGGTATGAATGGATGATGGATTCAACTAGAGCGAATAATGCAACTAAGTGTAGATGCTTCCCAATCACTTTATCCGGAATCGCCACCATGTGGTTCACTCGACTTCCCCCATGGTCTATATCCAGCTTTGATAAATTGGCAACGAATTTGTAGGACGGTTCAGGATACATGCCACTTGTCCTAAGGATGTGATGCCCCTATCAAGTGTAATCCAGGATTAAAAGGATTCATTGAAGGAGTATTTACAGAGATTTCATGTTGCGGCCATTGAAGTTAGTAACACTAATGACCATGCAATTCTGATTACTGTAATGTGAGGAGTAGATTCAGATTCGGAGTTGGAGATTGATTGGCAGGGAAACCCTAACTATGCTAGAGCATTTTTACTCAAAGGCTCATCAATTCATAAGAAGGGAGGAACCCAGGTGGACAAGGCGAGATAAGGCACTAGGGCTTGTTCAGGAGACTGTGAAAAGTAACATCGCCATAAAACAATCCGGTGACACCTCAGAAAAGGTTCAAGTCAATGTCTAGAACAAGCCTGGGCAATCTAAAGGGTCGTGAGGGGGAAATCCGGAAAGAAAAGAGAAGCATGGAAATGGAAGCCGAGGATTCCGGCTTACAATGAATATACTCCTCTAAATACATCGCTGGAAAATGCATATCTACAAACCTGTAACACTATCCAATACAAGAAACCTGCTCCAAAGCAATCATCGGAGAGACAGATCCAAATACGTAAAATTTGCAGATTTCACGAAAGCAATGGCCATAATACAAACGAGTGTCATCATTTGCAAGATCTCATTGAGAAATTGATAAGAGAAAGGAAGCTATAACAGTTTGTGCGGGCGGCGCAGTCGAGAGGTGCGGGGCCATCAAAATCAAAATCATATCCCAAACCAGGCAGGACAAGATGAACCAGCTTATGCTAGCGGGAGATTGGTAATAAATGCAGTTGGTGGTGGTCCTCATCCAACAGACCAAAGCTGGAATAAAGGGAAATCGTATGCCAGATCCATTAGGCATGCGGATTTCGAGTATCGTAGTAATTTGGAGGATAGATCCCCGACCAAACAACAGAGAACGATGACCAAAGACATCGTGTTTCGAAATAGAGATGCTGACAGGGTCGGAACCCCTACTACTGATCCACTGGCCATATCAGCTCAAGTAGGTCATGCTTGGATAAAGAAGATTCTAGTCAATGGTGGAAGTTCTATGAATATAATATTTAAGTGAGCCTATGACCAAATGGAGATGGAGGCCAAAGATTAAAAACCATGTCAACTCTATATCCATGGCTTCAATGGGAGTGCAACCAAGCCCATTGGGATGGTGGAAATGCCCATGGAATTAGGAACCGGACAACGCTAGAGAGTCCGGACGTTACAATTTGTCGTATTGAACATAGACTCGCCATACAACTCTTTCTTAGGACGACCTGCCCTTGCTGAATTCAGTGTTGTTATCGTGGTGTCTAACTTTAAAATTCGCAACCGCCAATGGAGTTGGAGTCGTTTAAGGGGATCAGGCTGACTGAGAGCAACCATGTACCGAAATCGAGTCCCCCGATTGCATAATGTCAAGGTCCGACCCTGAACCTTCGAGCTTGGTGATTCTGTCCACAAAAGAACCTACTTGGTACCTTCGCACACGAAACCAACGTGGGAAGGGCCATACGTGCTTGAACAAAAGCTCAAAAATGGCACATTTAAGTTAGCAATCGTTGGCGGTCCTACTTTGTCAGAAGCCTAGAACAGCGAGAATCTTCACTACTACTGCACATGACAGGCTTTATTTATTTAGTATATTAGTCATTGGAAATTTGTTTCTGCATTTTGAAGTTTGAATTTGTAATGAGGTAATTGACTTTACCATATTTTCTTATTTCAACAACAAAATGCCATCTCTTCGAGCCAGAGCTGTGACCTATTGAATATGTCATGCAACTATCATAATGCATGAAGAGCTGAATCCCATCGTACGGTGGGATTTGCTCAATGAAAGAATGACTATGATACAACAGTTCACTCGTTAAGAGAAACCTGAGCTTTGGGAGCAAGCCATCGCATTAGAGACTAAATTGGATTGATACACGAAAATCCTCTTACTAACTCTGGATTCCCAGAGTGAGAACATGAGTATAAGTTCATAAATGTGGTTTCAAGAGGGTGGATCCGTCCTCCTTACAACGTCGCCCATATCCAAAACAAGTTCGAGGAGGATGGGTCCATCCATCTATCGACCTCGCTTGTCAACTCAGGGTGGATGTGAATCGACCATCTACGATCCTAAAATCTCCAAGTCCCCTAAGTGCGGACTAGATTATAAACGACTTAAAATCTCCAAGTCCCCTAAGTGCGGACTGGAGTACTCAGAGTCCCCTGAGTTTGGACTAGATTATAAACGACTTAAAATCTCCAAGTCTCCTGAGTGCGGACTGGAGTACTCTGAGTTCTCTGAGTGCGGACTAGAGTATAAACGACTTAAATCTCCAAGTCCTCTGAGTGCGGACCGGAGTACACTGAGTCCCCTGAGTGCGTACTAGAGTGTAAACGACTAAAATCTCCAAGTCCCCTGAGTGCGGACTGGAGTACTCTGAGTCCCCTGAGTGTGGACAAGAGTATAAATGACTTAAAATCTCCAAGTTCCCTGAGTGTGGACTGGAGTACTCTGAGTCCCCTGAGTGCGGACTAGAGTATAAACGACTTAAAATATCTATGTCCTTTGAGTGCGGAGTGGAGTACTCTGAGTCCTTTGAGTACGGACTAGAGTATAAACGACTTAAAAACTTCAAGTCCCCAAAGTGCAGACTAGAGTACTCTGAGTCCCCAGAGCGCGGACAGGAGTATAAATGACTTAAAATCTCCAAGTCCCCTAAGTGTAGACTGGCTGAGTCCCTTGAGTGCGGACTAGAGTATAACCGACTTAAAATCTCCAAGTCCCCTGAGTGCGGACTAGAGTACTTTGAGTCCCCTAAGGGCGGACTAAATTATAATCGATTTAAAATCTCTAAGTCCCTTAAATGTCGACTAGAGTACTCTAAGTCCCCTGAGTGCGGACTAGAATATAAACGGCTTAAAAATCTCTAAGTCCTCGAAGTGCAGACTAGAGTACAACTGACTAGAAGTCATCAAGTCCCCGGTGTACGAACTGAAAAAAAGTCTAAGTACCTAATGCATGGGATAAAGGATGTTCAATTCCAAAGAATTTTCGAGTTATATGAAGATGAACTAGGGGTTTATGTAACTCACAATAGCTCTGTTTCGACCACGATAATGCAGAAAGCGGAACAGTAAAAATCGTATGAAAGACAAAAGAACTAAGTTTTATTTATTCACCCAAAATGAGGTTCTACTACAACTCCTTCAAAACCCGGACTCAAAAGTCTATTTACATTGACTACGAAAATAAATAAAAATAATTACATAATTTAACTAACTCTCGTTGAACGAGAGTAACAACTACTTCTTTGACTTCCTCGGTTACTTTTCCTCCCTCGTTTTCTCTGACGATTCCTCCCCCACGCGTTTTCGCTTGGATGCCTTGCTGGATGGGGAAGTAGCACCTGAGGGAGGAGAAGGAGTTCTAGTGGCTTAGACCC
Organism: Allium cepa; assembly: GCA_030765085.1. Taxonomy (NCBI): domain Eukaryota; kingdom Viridiplantae; phylum Streptophyta; class Magnoliopsida; order Asparagales; family Amaryllidaceae; genus Allium; species Allium cepa. The sequence goes on from CM060939.1 coordinate 326,139,921, forward strand.
ATCAGGGAGAATGACCTTTAAAGGCCGGTTCAGAGAATCGTCTAGATCCACAACTCTGGGATCGACTTTGATCTCGACTTTCTTTTTCTTCTCTTCCGTGAGTTGCTCCTTCATGCTCATTTTTGAAGTGTCTTCAGAGGCGTCTGTAATCTCGATTTCATAACTTTCTTCGAAGGGAGATGAAGTTTCGGACTTGTCCTCTTCAAGCGTCTCAATCACTTGAGCATCAGGGCCTGGAGCCTCTCCCGCTTATACAGCCTTACTTGATTTCTCCTTCTCCTCCTTGACGTCATCGCTCCTCAGAGTGGGCTCAGGGTCAGGGCGGCCTACGCAAAACCACACGAGACAAACGTTAGAATGTAATGAACTCACGTCGAAAACAATGGCTTTTTGAACTTTAAGGAGAAGATTATTTACCGATTTCTTGCTGGCTCTCAACCGTCCTCGGAGTCTTACCCTCTGGAATGGGAGATAATACATGAATGTCAAGGCCAGGGGCTTCCGGATCATAGCCAACATGTTGTTCCAACGGATCAAGTACCGGCCGACCGGTCAATTGAGTAAGGGGAGGAGATGGAGACTCCGTTCCAGAAGGACCGGCGATCTCATCTTTTCCTTTTGATGAGGAGGAACCTTTGTTGCAGAGGGCCTTCGCTGTAGACAAGTCCGAAGGCTCGTTCCCCTGAGAAATTCTTTTATCAAAGCCTCCTCATCAACATCCTTGGTGCCCAGCTTTACTTTTCTAATCTTTATTAAAGTTTCCCATGCCTCGGCTAGAGATCCGAGGTAGCCCTCACTAAGAAAAGTTAAATCTCGATGCATGAGGACACGAGCGTTTTATTCTGCTATAAGCGGGTCGAAGAAGCACTTGATCTCCTCCCTACAGCCTCCGAAGCTGCCTCAAGGCGAGAGTCTATCTCTTCGGATGGTATTCTTTTGCCTTCTTCGCGGGCTTCATCTTTCAGCATCTCGACTTTAGAAAGCTCTTCGTTGAGTTTTTCCTTCAGAAGTCACGTGAAAACAATCTCATCGCAATATCGTTGCGACTCTTTATGGGTAGCAGTTTTTTCCTCTCTCAATCTCTCTCTACGGAGTAGATCTTCTAGCTCTTTGACTCGCAGCGCGAATGCATCCCTCTCCTTCTAGATGGAATCTTTCTCTAAAGCTAAGGCCCCGTAGCATTGGACCGTCTCATTAATTTCTTTCTTATGTGACGGCTCCAGACGATTAAAGGCCTCCGCTGTGTCTGCCGTGCTTTTTTGGGCATCTTCGAGCTAAGACTTGTATGAAGAAAGCTCTTCGTCCTGAGCTTTAATAATGTCTTAATCATGAGTAGCCTCGAGCTTCAGGCGATCAATCTCATGTTGACATTCAATAGAGACTTCCAAGACTTTTTCGGCTAAGTGAACAAATGCATCATGTTGAACATGGACGTCATTAGTACAAGCAATAGCGCTTTGTTTGACATGTCCCGGAATGTGATGAATCGCTGGAAGAAATTTCAAGCCATCAAATCATATCTTTGGGAACATGGCTTTAAGCTCAGCAAGTCGTTCTGCTACCGATGGATCAGATGCAGGAGCGGGAGGAGTCTGCTTGGAGACTACAGGTGTTTTGTGGGGATCTCGGGATTGCCTGGTACTGGATGAACTGGAGTGTTGATCTCGATGGGCCTCAGGTTGGGACCGCTTGTGCATGGACTTCTCTTTGCTTTGCTCCGATTGAGAAGGAGGATCGCCAGGGCAGGAGGACTGGCTATAAGATTTTCTTCAGTAGGATGATTCTCGATGGCGGTAGTCTCGATCGTCGGTGTCATCTCTATCTCGACGTTTGCCAAAACCCAAATCCGGGCCAGAGTGGTGAAATATTGATGACCCATGAAGGCGGTCAAGTCCGTGAGTGCGTCCCATGTCACCTGCATGGAATGTGAATAGTGACAAGTTAGCAAAGAATAAAGTGATGGTTAAAATTGAAGTGCAAAGTGAACACGTATCCTTATGTGTCCTAGTGTTTCCCCTCCAACGGACCTATTTCTTTATCTCTAGGAGTTTTTTATCCCTGAACATGGGCTCGAGCACGTACATCACCTCTTGCAGGCGATTGAAGTTTAAGGGCTTCCGGGTCATTGAAGCCATAGTTAAGCAAATTGTCAAGAATAGTAAGGTCCGACAGGCCTTTCAATGAACTCTCCAAGCGTTGAGGAGAAGGATCTCTTTCACCGGGGTGATGGTGACTTTAGAGGTTCCCCCCATTGTTCTCATCCTTAGTTTATAAGTCAACTTTTTCTTTCCCTTCGTAGGGGGAGGCATAATTCGATATCGTGCACTTCGACTACCGGCTCCCGAGCAGGGCTAACATTCTCGCCATGTACTTCGGGCATTTTAGCTTCTTTAATCTCCCTCTCCTCATATGTGTCAGGGGCATCATGGGATGAAGGCCTAGCTTGCTTTTTTCTTTGCCCAAAGCAGGCCTGGTTATAATGATGCCTTGAGGAAGGCATATACGACGGCCTGCCGCCAGCAGCCCGAACTTCAAGAGCGATTCGTTTAAAATAAGAGACCTAATGTCCCGGTCTTCTACGGGGATAGCTCGAATAGCCTCAACGGCTTCAGAATACCCGAAGCCCTCGGGACATGGGCCGGTATCTGAAAGAGTGGACAAAGAGTTAGAAAAGGTGCAAATTCCGCCAAATGCAAGTATCGATCCAGAAAAGAAACTTACTCCCTTCCACCCATCTCCTTGCAAAGCCAGGGGGATAGTGCATATAGAACCACTCTTGCTTGTACTGGGCAAATTTGCTCTATGCCTCGGTCAGAATTTGACATTTGTTGTGTGGCTCAAGAAATAAAAAGGATGGGCTATCTGAACGTCTCTTGAAACGATCAACATAGTGGATATCGCTAGGAGGCGGAAGCCTGAAGAGGACGCTCATAAAGAGAATGCACGTGCCATACACGAACACATGACTGTTTGGACGTAGTTGCGATGGAGCGATCTCAATGTATTGCAGCAGATCAAGGAGGAAGGAGTTGAATAGTGGCACGCTACCAACCCAGCACATAAATTTGTTGCAGGCCGTGTATCCGACTAGGGACAGGTGAGGACGCTCTTGTCCTGATGGAACTAGCACATCATCGAAAGGAATCTCACGTACCGAGCATATGTGAAGAAGTGCGCTTTCATTAATTCTCGTGGCTTGATAGTTGATCGGATCATCTAAAAAGATTGCAACATCTAGGGCATCATGAGCCAAAGTCGACAGATGAGATCATGTGGCTCGGAATGTCTTGCACCGGAGTAGCCGATGGATCTGAAGTTCCAACTACTTTTTGTTGAGAAGATGGCCCGGGTCTGTCCGAGATCACGGCAGAGCTAGATTTCCTAGACATCTCTAATGAGTGTAGAATCTGATTAAACACTTGCTTTAACTATACTTGAAAAATGATCGACATTAGACACAACAACAAAATACTCCCTTCGTGTGGTGTGTGAACTTGTACAACCATTCAAGTATGAGTGTCAAAGAGTTACAAGTCATAAAGTTGATTAAATAAAGTTAAGCTTTGGACTTTCATCTTCGAAGACCATCATCGTTGACCATCTCCAAGAGCTTGTCGTATAATGGTTTTTGTTTAAAGCACGACATCGACACAGTATGTGGAAGGTTATTATCTACATTAACCAAGTTAAATTCAGATTTACAGTTGTCACAAAAGAGGAGTTATCAGTCTGAATTTTCCAATATGCTTAATTGCTTGAGTCCTTGTCCTTGGTCACTGTCATATGTTTGGGCAGATATAGTAGGTTAAGTCGACAATGCATTATGTTCAATTTGAGATGCTTCTGACTGTCATAGCCTGCTATCAAACTTAAATGTCAAACGGCGCTGCAGAGACTCGATTAGTATTGTTGTTGTACACCACTTTCATACCTTCCCTCTCCACCGTTCGACATGCGGCAAGTCATGCCGAACCGTAGTCATGCTGAGCCGCATTGCTCGGCACTTTGCCCTCAACTACAATTTCCTTCCTACCCTCCATCCCTATCTCTTGGCGCAGATGAGTCCTTCGGCAAGTCATGCCGAGCCGCATCGCTTGGCATTTTACCCATCTCCTACTTTTCTCCTACACTCCCTCTTACCTCATTCGGCATAAGGGAGTCATGCCGAGCCGTGGTCATACCGAGCCATATCGCTCGACACACTAAACCAAAATTTAACTTCACTCATACACTCCCTTTCCATCATTCGGCATGAGGAAGTCATGCCGAGGCACATCAATACGTCTTTCTCTAACTCCTTCCTTCAAATGAACTAAATATCTTCCTAAATGGTCAGTCGATCATTACTTCAACTCGTACGCCACCTTCGACTGGCCATCTCAACCCTCACCGGTTCCTACTAGGCCAACACCTTCTTCCATCGTCGTCTCCATTTAATCCTAAGGCTTGTTTAGACCTCAAATCCACCTTCCTTATCTATGAGACATCCATTATTCATAGGATAGAGGAAGGTCATAAATTCAAGCCTTGTCCAAAATCTCTAATCGAAGAAAGTCGGGTAAGTAAAAAGTTCATACCTAGAAGAAGGGGTCGAAGTCCTCTAAGGAGCACGATTTAGAAGTGGAACCATTCGAATTTGTTACGGAGGGCAGTCGATAGGTAGCAAGCAGGACTCGAGAGTCTAAAGGAAGGTTGAGGTGTTGGAAAGAGTCTGGAAGAAGTCAAGTTGCTAGGGTGTTAATGTGGAGGTGAAAGTAAAAGGGGGAAAGAAGAGAAGTGTTGAGCTATAGGAAAAATGGAAGACAAATAGACAGTGACCGGTAGAACCAGTCAAGGCACCTACCTTATTCGGCATCAGTGTCGTTCGGCATCAATATGTCGCTCCGCATCAATATGTCGATTCGACATCAAAGTCGTTCGGCATCAACGTCGTTCGGCATCAACATGTCGTTCGGCATTCAACGCCCCGTTCGGCATTCAGGAGATCACTATAGAGGGGATAGAATAAGGGCTTAAAGAAAAACATGGAGTACTCATGGATCAAAGTGCATCATGTTTGTCCACATGATACACTTTGGGGGGGGCAAGTGTTACCCGGTTGATTGACCATGTAACAAGAGGCTCGGCCTAGATACATCGTTCGGCAAAGACATCGTTCGGCACACCTCCCCTCGCTCGGCATTAGATCTCGCTCGGCATAGAGTGGTCGCTCGGCATAGAGCCATGGTCGGCATAGAGCCTCGTTCGACATAGAGTCTTGCTTGGCATAAAGCCTCATTCGGCATAGAGCCTCGCTTGGCATAAAGCATCGTTCGGCATAGAGCCTCGCTCGGCATGAGTGAATTGTTCTCCATCTCTCCTCGACCGGCATCAAGTCTCGGTCGACATAGGTCTCGTTCGGCCCACACTCTTCACTCAGCGCACTGCCTCGTTCGGCATATAGGTACCGTTCGGCATGCCTTCCTCGGTCGGCATATGAATGTCGTTCGACCTTGATATGCGGTTCGGCAATTTCCGTTCGGCATTTATGGCTCGGTGCGTAGAAATGAACAGGGGTTGAGGTGCTTTGTTCCTAGGCCCATGAGGGAAATCCGACCCATCTTCGTCTACAAATTGAAGGGCAAGGGCACAGTGAAAGGGACCTTTTTTTCGTGAACATTAGGGAGACTCTACTGCATCCAGACTTATTCTATTTTACTTATCACTTTTATTCAAGTCATTTTAGTACGGATTGCATCTGTATTCAATCATATGTGAAAGCAATAAAAATCAAAACTCAAAGTGGATGTAGGCAATTACGTTGAACCACTATAAATCTAGTGTTCTTGTTTTTGCATTTAATTTAGCATACAATTCTCAATTTCAATTTATCTTCTTCATTAATCTCTCTACGTAAATCTTTCTTTGTATGTTAGTGACCAATTCAGGTGCTTACAACTAGTATAATCAAATTATGGTTTTTAATTCGAATTTTGAAATTAAATGACCTTTAAAAGTTAGATCTGATACAAACAACACCTAATAACCATATTCAAAAGGATACATTCGAATTTTGATATGATTTACATCATTTGTCCCATCATAATTGTTACTTTCTATAAAACTAGATTTAAGGCGATTGATGTTGTTAGAATGTGTTTAGATGATTTGAATATGTTATTTGGATGATTTGGAATGATGTTTTATTTTTGGATGAATTATTTTGATACATTTGCTAATTGTTTTAGATAGTTAGGAATATGATATGCTACTTGGTGAAAACGACACCAAAGTGCTTGAGATAAAATGAAATTTGGATATAACTTTCTTGAGACTGCAGGGTATCTACTAAAAAAATTTAGGTGATTTAGAGTTTGATGCCTCTAAATTTGAATGCCAAATTACATTAGTAGGAACCATAAATCAGATTGATAAGAACAAAAAAAGGCTGGGTTGGTGATGCTATAATTCCAGGTAAGGCTTACTATGGGTTTTTGGTTAAAATGCGTCGGGTCAGGCTCGAGGAATATGTGACAATGGAGATTTTTGCTTAATAAAGTTTTCAAGGGAAGGAAGAATGGTCGGTATCGAACAAATTCGAGTCAAGAGGGTAAGTGCTTCGGGTTTTCTATGGAGAAGCTTCAGGATGAACATGAAGTGCTTGGTATTTAACCAAATTCCGAAGGTATAATCGATACCAATCATGATTACAGGAGGTTCATGGAATGGGTGCAATTACATCGGGTTCGAGACCATAGGACTTCGAGGCAATGTAGGGGCAAAGTGAATGAAGCACAAAGTACTTGGCCAAATTTGGCTTAGTACTGGCCGACCATACACGGTCAGTACCGATCATGTCAGTTGGTAGGAGAATGAGGCATGGACCTAAAGGCATGTGCATGGTGTCTTGATGTACGTGTATGTGCATTCGATGTTGAATTAGGGTGATGGCAATGTAATGAAGGTCCACGATAAGACAAGGAGGCAAAAGAGTGATGCTTCGACATAATGGCATCAGAACTTTGATGTACCGATTCTACGACTAATATGGATATCTAGAATGTTTTGATGACGATGACTTGATGTTGATAGAGTCGTGATGATGATGATCCACCAGGGTAGTGTAACAACCCGTAAATTTCGAGGATTTAATTTGATAAAATTTATGAGTTTTGTAATAAAATTTAGTGGAAATAAAAACTTTATAGGCTAATATTGAAATGAACGCTAAATTAAATTATATAAATGGTCACTTAAGACCTATTTACTAGAAATATGAATAAATTTCAATAAATGAAATAGAGTAAGTATGCCTGGATATAAAATTTAATATGAGAAATTAATGAAAATATTAAATTGATTTAATGCAATAAAAGACTGTAAACGGTAATTTGAATAAATTAAGGAATCATGTTAATAAAAGTTAATAATTTATGACTTGAATGAAATTCCAATTCAATAAAATCATTTAAATGTTATGATTTGATTTTTAAATGGAATATGAGAAAAACAAAATGTAAGGATTTGATTAATATATATGTTATTTATTCAGGGTATTGAATAAAATTGGGAATCCAATTGTAATTAATGGTAATAATGTTGGTATTAGCTAATAAATTAAATTTCAATGCAATACCCATAAATGAATGGAATGAAATGAATGTTTATAAATGTATACTAGGTTATTTAACATCAAATAGAAGGAAATAAAAGTAAATACCGAATTGATTAATGAATAAATATGCATTGAATATTAATTGAATATTTCGTTAGTATGAATTTAAAGGAATATGGGGTAATTCGATTAAATCAATAAAAGACAATAAATGCAATGATGGTGGGTTATTAATAAAAGTGAATAGGAAAATGATTGTTATAGTAAGAATGGAATTCCAACTTGTTGGAATGGAGTAAATACACTTAGTAATAAATTTAGTATAGGAAAACGAAATGGAAATATTGAATTAATTAATTCGTATATATATAGTAAATGGTGATTATTGGATTGTAAATAATAAACTTATAAAAGGTGATCAAGAGTTGTGACCACAATTATTATGAGTGATACATATATATTTAATTCATTCAATTGATTTGGAAATCATTGCGATAAATATAAATTAAATGTTACATTAAATTAATTAAGGTAATAAATGGAGAATAACGTAAATGTTCTTCATAAATACGATAATTTGTGAATAAAGAATGGAAATAAAGTTTCATTAATATATCGGAATTTAATTTTCCATAAAGAGGTTAATTGCAATCAAATGAGTTAAATGTTTAAACAGGAATCAAGCTTTATGTATTGATTTGGGGTTTATTGCAATTAATTTAAAATTTAATAATAAAATTTTAGGTTAATTGGAAATTAAGTTGAAAACGTGAAATATTTATGTGGTAATCCTAAATCTAATGGTTGACACTTCTATTTGAAATTATGAATGGAATAATAATTAATTTATTTAACTAAATGGAATTTTTAGGATTTTATTTATAAATTTGTAAATTAAACGAAGTTAATTATTAAAAGTGAGATTAAAATTTGGAATTGATAAATTTATCTTCTCTATATGGACTTAAATTTGTTAAAATCATTGTAAATGTTTGAGTAATATAAAGATGATAAGATTGTCAATTTTAGAATTTAAAATATAAAATTGGATTTAATCAATTTGTTAATTTATTTAATTAATATAAAAATAGCCATTTTGTTCACGAACTCGGATTTCAACGAAACTAGTTTCATCGGATCCGTAACAGTGAATTATTGTAAGGTTTCAAGTTTCGTAGCAATCAGACTTGTCGTTTGATCGTACGAACGCGAAATGCCTTAAAATCGATTTAATTGAAATCAATTTGAAATCAATTTGAAAATATTAATTTCAGCATAACTTCTTCATACAATCGAATTTGGACGTGAAACTTTTTCGATCGCTTTCAGAATATTTTAAAATACCTATTTCGATATATGGGTTTACCCAATTCCGTTCCAAGGTCAGAACGGGCTTTTTGGGCCACGTTAGCGTTAGCACGTTTGTTTATCGGATCCATCTATTCGAATTTCTAACCTATCTATATAAACCCAGTTATAAACCCTAGCCCATCTATTCTCATTTGTTTGTGCGTTCATTACATCAGTTCCTTCTCTTCTTCCAATGGCTACAAACCCTAGATCCATGTTCAATTTTAAAAATCAAATCCAAAGTCAAAAATTAAAGTCCTCAGAAAAATTCAAAAAAATTATATGTTGATGTTCTCGACGAGCGTAATTCAATGGTGCAATTTGTTTTTCGATTTGGGTTTCGGTTTGTTCAGAAATCAAGGTTTTCTTCCCGGGCGTTTGTTGAGGGTAGTTGGAGCGGACGGTAGATCGTCGACCTTAGGACGATTGGGTGGTGTAGTTGCGAAGAGGGAAGCGAGTAGGTGGTAGGTCTGGAGTCGTTCGCGCTACAGATGACAGGGACGCCTCAGATCGGAGAAGAGAGGTGCGAAAACCGTTCGCGTTCCAGCAAAAGTGGGACCACCGCGTTCGTTTCGATGGTAGCCAAGTGGTCGGTCGACGCTAGGCGTCTTGGGGGAGTGTTCTGATCATCGGTGAGAGGTCTGGATTGCATGCGACGTGGTGATTTTTGCGACGGCTGGTAGCATCTTGTGCACGAAGGGTTTAGGGTTCGGTTCAGAGGGTCTCGTGCGTTCTGGGAAGCAAATAGATAGTATGACGTGGCAAATTCAATTTTAGGTAAGTTTTGTTTATTATTTAATTTTGTTTTAAATCGCAATTTTCGACATAACTTTCTCATACGTTATCCGTTTCACGCAAAAAAAAATTTCTTAGGATCGTAATGAAATTACGCACGCTTTGATGCTTGTTTGGACAGATTCTGAGACCGTCGAATTTTTGGGTTTAAATTGGATTTAAATTCGATTTAAATTCAAAAGGTGAGTGTTTTAACCCACTCACAACTTCTAAGATTTCTTAAGTTTGTTAAACTGATTTTAGATATGACTAGAAATTTATGTGTGACTGTTTGGCATGTTTTATTCATTATCTCTGTTAAATCGCATTTATTTAATTTGACTGTTAATTAATTTTATAATTGCATATAAATTTGATAGTTAAAATTTATTTATTTTGCATATAAACTGATAGTTAAATAGTAAATAAATTTATTTTGAATATAAACTGTTAGTTAATAACTGTCATTTATTTCCTGTTATATTGCATATGTTATATATTGATGTTTGTTTACATTGACGATGATTGAAATAAATTAATGATGATTGAAATAAATTGGTTGATGATTGATATTGGGTGAATGGATGATGTGTTCTATCTTATACAAACTACAAGTTATCATGCATTTTCATTTCGTTCGGGATTGCGGATTGAAATGATATACAACCGCATTTTTATTTTTAAATTGCGGATTGAAATGATAAATATCTGTATCACTTGGCCATAGGATAGAAAATTACGTACAGGCACTGCGGTATATATATAAAATTATTTTTGAAATTATTTTATGGTTTGGATATGATACGATTAAATAAATATTAAATTTGGATATGATATAAATATATTTTATATATACATACATAGCTAAATTGTTGAATTTAAGCTATGCATAAATCTGTTAAATAAAAATGAATAAGTTGAAAAATGGAATTTGATAATTTATATTACATGATGGAGTATAGGTTTAGGATCCGGTATATATATAGAGAGTCTTAAATGATTCCAAATCAATTAGGATTGAAAGATAAATTGAAATTTTAATTTGAATTGAGCTTATTTAAAAATCTAACTCCATAAGTGAATGTTAATTGGTTTAAATTGGACATTTTAAAGTTGTGATATTTATAACTGGATTTAATGAATAATTCTAGTATAAATAAATGGAAGGAAATATTTAGTGTTAATAAATTGAGTTTACTTTAAATGGTTATGGATTTATAATGTAAACCTTTCAAAACTAAATAATAAGAAATGAATTATTGAATAGAAATTTCCAACCTTAGTTTTGAAATTCATTAAATACTCAAAGTTTGAAAATATTGAAATCAAAGTGTTTTATTCAAACTGAAAGTGAATCTAAAAGTTATGGGATTAGACTGAAGTTAAAATGAATAAAGATTATGAAGGTGTGGGAATTATATATTTTAGAGAAATATTAAATTCAACTGTTTTATTTTATATACTGTTGAATATCCAAACCATTTAAGCTTTGAAAGTTTTGGTTCTTAAAACTAAGGATTCCGAAGTATTATGTTGAAAGTTAAAATTCAAATATTTGGTTTCGAGGTATTATAAATTTAAAAGTGGCATGATTTTGGAAAAGGAATATATTTGAAATAAAATGATATCATATTTATTTGAATTTTTAAAAGGAAATGATACCGTATTTATGGTTTTGAAACGGATAATTATATTCTCGTTTTGAAAGTATAAGTATTTTAAATGACCGTGGTGTTATAATAACGTTTGGTTGTTGAAGAGACCGGGATCGGAAGTTGTCATACTCTCTGCCAACTCCGAAAACCACTTTAACAACCGTGTACGCAGTGGAGATTCCAGAATGAAGTAGGTTGGTGGCGGCGTTTCCTGTAAGGTAAATACGTGGACCCAACTCCCGTGAGTTGCCATAAGGTGGCTAAAACAGGAGCGATTGACGGGTTAATAAGGTAGCACCTTTGATCGGACACATCCCTTCGGTATTATACTTTGACTCTTGGATTGATTCGGTGGCCACTTTTGATTTTATTTGGGGGTGTGGCTCGAGGTGGGCGGTAGCTGTGCGCTACGCGTTACCACCGACCCGGAAGCGTAATTGGTATATCTACCCTGGTATTGTCTAGTTGTGCCGTGTCACCTACCCTATCGCGCCTTGTACGAGTTTCTATTTGTGTCGTACCTATGGAGTGTCTTCTCGTAGTCTCCTGATCAGGAGATTTGCAGGCACTGTAAAGACTATTGGCATTATTTGTGTTAAGGGCTATATGGGTAACCCCTTAACGCTATTAAAAAGTAAGTTTATTTTACAATTAGACACTATTATAATAGTGAAATATACTATATAGTAAATAGTTTAGCGGATCCTTTGGAAATGTAAACCCCGAGCATCTCTTGAGTTACTGCACTCATATCTATTTCTGTTAATTTAACTCACATAAGATCTTTTAGTTCTGACTCGAGTGTTTTTGTCTTTTCAAATTCGCTAGGGTCAGTCCGTGCGTTTCAGGATTTGAAGATTTTATTCTGGAGGACGAAGACGAAGATTTGTAGTACTATTATCTACTATATTATTCCACTACACCATTTAATTCTGCTGCATTTATTATTATTCTCTGGTATGTGTACTCTGATATGTATTGTATAAAAATAATCATAGGTTTTGTAAAACAGCTTCATGAACTGTATATTTGATTATTACATTTTATCCTTCCGCTGTGAGATTCTATTTTTGTTTATTTCTTTCTTGTTTTTCTTATCTACCCCGTAACAATCCGCCCTTCTGTATGGTTTGAATTGGCACGTGTGTCTGTTTAAATCGTGCGAAAAGGCGGGATGTTACATCTGGTATCAGAGCTTTGGTTTAGCGATAAACCTTAGCTTTGTGGGGTTTGACTCTTTACTAATAGGCTAATAATACCCTATGGGAGTCGCTGAGTGTATATATATGAGAGAGCGTATTTGTTAGTGTTATAAAAAGGTTTTAATATTGTGTTATTCTGTTCCGTTTTGTATTTATAAATTCTGGTTGGTGTATGGGACGATATGACATCAATAGGGATTTCTAAACACTTAATAGGACAGACCGACATAATATTTGTTTTAACATAGGTGAATGAAATAATTTTTCCTATTATATTTTCTATGTATAAAATAAAATAAAATTCATATGATATCTATATTTGGCTGCAATAGATTGGTTGTTAGGTAATAAAGTGTACAAATAACAATAGAAATAAGATTGAGAAATAAAATAAATGAAATTTGGGAAATTTAGAACTTAAGATCCGAGGTTTTGAAATTTCTTTTGAATAAATTTTGGAATATAATAATAATGTTTATAAGTAATTTCTGATATAAATATTTATTATAATTCGGAAGAATTGTTTTAAAGAAGATTTTGGAGAAAATAAGTTTTGTACTTTCCTCTCTGTCGTTGGAAAATAATTTCGGTGATGGCGGCCGCATCATCGACTTTCATTTTTGAGTTTCGAAGGGGGAAGGCCACTGTAGTAGTTTTACTGCAGATTCATTTTGATTGGAAATATAAATTTTGAATTGTTGTAGATACAGTTATAGATATATAAGTTTTAAGAATATATTTATCTATTGTTTTAAAATAAATTGAAAATGTAACCCGGTATTTAAATTCTTAAATTTCCGTTAATTAATTTGTTTCGAATTAGTGTAGTGAAATAAAAAGTAAGTAATTAATAATTGAAACCTCTAATTTAGGTAAGAGATTTAATGCTAAGTTATAAAAGAAATAAAAAGGAAGTTAAAATTGTAATATAAGAAAAAGGTAAAGATTTATTGAACAATGAATGAATTAAAAGAATTGAGATAAAACTTGTATAAGTTCATCTGCATTTTCTTTAACATATATAACTTACCAAATATGAAAAGTTGAAATGTTTAATAAGAAATGTAATGAAAATTGTACAAGTAAAAGTAGGTAATGAAGTATTCGATGAATTTGCTATTAAATGAGAATTTAATGTTATAAACTTAAGTTATAATTGGAATTTTACTATAAGTGCATATAATTAAAGGTAAGTAGTTCAAATAGATGATTATTAACTTAAGTAAATAAATGGAAATGCTATTAAATAAATGGGACATGAATACAATTGATAAACAAATGAAAATAAATGAGGGAATGCAATAAATGAATCGTTATAATGAAATAAAAAGAACTGGCATGACCTGAGTTAATGGGAATGAATAATTGTAAGTAATAAGTGAAATTAAATGAAACAAACATTGAATGAGTAAATGAAATTAAAAGTTTGTTAGAAATAAATGTAAATTATAGAAGGAAAATTTATGTGGTATGAATAAAAAGAGAAATTTAACAACAAATGTATGAATGAAATTAATAAGGATAAAAAAAAATTGTTGTTCAAATTGGTTGTTGTTTGGTTATGGTTGTTTGGGTAAGATACTTTAAAAATTGGATTTGGGGGAATGAATAATCTAATTAGTTTTATCTAAGACTGTTGAGTAAATGATGAGCTAGTAGTTTATTCTTCATTCCGTACAATTTAAAAGTTTTGAACCCGAACAACTATTTGTTTGTTTGGTTTAATGGTTGCTTTGAATTTGTTGGGTATGTTGTTTGTTGAAAATGATGGTTGTTATATTGATTTGTTGTTAGTAATTGAAACCACTTAAATATTTCACTTTACATAAATTGTTAACGCTTCGGATTTTATAAGCGAAATGCAGGTTATTCAAACTGAAAGTGAATCTAAAAGTTATGGAATTAGACTGAAGTTAAAATGAATAAAGATTGTGAAGGTGTGGGAATTATATATTTTAGAGAAATATTAAATTCAACTGTTTATTTTATATACTGTTGAATATCCAAACCATTTAAGCTTTGATAGTTTTGGTTTTCAAAACTAAGGATTCCGAAATATTATGTTGAAAGTTAAAATTCAAATATTTGGTTCCGAGGTATTATAAATTTAAAAGTGGCATGATTTTGGAAAAGGAATATATTTAAAATAAAATGATATCATATTTATTTGAATTTTTAAAAGGAAATGATATCGTATATATGGTTTTGAAACGGATAATTATATTCTCGTTTTGAAAGTATAAGTATTTTAAATGACCGCGGTGTTATAATAACATTTGGTTGTTGAAGAGACCGGGATCGGAAATTGTCATACTCTCTGCCAACTCCGAAAACCACTTTAACAACCGTGTACGCGGTGGAGATTCCAAAATGAAGTAGGTTGTTTGAATTGGCACGTGTGTCTGTTTAAATCGTGCGAAAAGGCGGGATGTTACAGGTGGGTTTGTGGAAGGGAACCTATATAGAATGTTGAAGGGTTCTATTACGGAGAATGGAATGTGGAAGGGTTCTGCGATGATGAATGGAAATGGACGGAGTAACGAAAGGCTCAGATACATATGCTAAGGGATCATTGATACTCAGAGAGTTTTCAAGTGTACACATAAGCATGGATATCGTGCGCATGCTCATTGGGTTCTTCATTGGCTACCTTAGATTATTGAAAGGGTCCATATACCCTAGATCGAGGAAGCAATCTAGCATCAGCTATGGGCTGGTGTTTGGATACAGAAAATCAAGATTTTTCATTAATCCCTGATAGAGGAATGGTTGTGCTAGTTAGCATTTGTCCTTGGCACATTGAGTGATAGTGAGAATTGTTTGGTTAGGTCTATGTTTGCCATTATTGCTATAGTTGTTGTTTATCACTCTGGGGATGTCATATGATGTAACTATCTAGGAGATTGATGCTTAGAAACCCGATTGTAGGATGTTAGTACACTTTATGATGATGATGATAGAGTTGCTTATTATTTTTGTTACTGACTCTTTGGATCCAAGGACATATCAAGCATGATTCTTATATCTTTATTCCTTACTATGTCGATTTTTATAATTTTTTTGATTTTATCACTCATACCTGAGTGTTGTTTCGCTTGAGATTTTATGCTTTGCTTCTTATTATCTCAGGTACTCTTAAATGAGTAGACTAGATAACAGGTTTGGGTGATACACGACGTTATGCAAATGGACGAGCAGGAGATGGTGCTTTCTCATATTTATACGCAGTTTACTATTGCTTATTCCACTATGCAAAACTATGGAGCCTAGACAATGTTAGCTATTTTTATTTAGATATAGTTATCTTGAGTTTATTTCTAGTTGTATAAACTCTACTGGTATTTTGTATAACTATGTGAACCTATGCATTTTGATATTTATGGTTCATTTAGTTATTACTTTCTTTCTTGTTTAATATATGTGATGATAATCATATTTTATTTGATATGTTATGAGATATACGATAGGTGTTTTGATTGTTTTCTCTTCTTTCACCCTTCATAAAGTCTTGCATCGATCGGGCACCGTAGCAGTGCACTCTTCAGGTATATTGGGTGTCGGAGGTGTAGGAAGGTGTTATAAAACCCGTTTCTCCAAGTCTATGTTATATAAATTCTAAAATGAATGCTAAATCCTAAGGAAATTAGGTTTATGGGTATTGTAGAGGATGATCTAACTTGAACTTAGGGCTTTTTGGGTGATTTTTGTAAAGGACCAAAGGAGTTATGGCAAGAGGGCAAGAAGCTAGGACTTAGGGAAGATAAAGAAGAGGAAGTAGGAGGCAAAGTGAAAAATGAGAAAAGCGAGACTTCAATTTTTAGAAATTGCCTCATATAGATGTTTCACCGGCCTATTCACAAGTGCCCTTCCAACTTAATTTCTTTCGCTCTCCATTTTTATCTACTCATATATGTTTTCCAAATGTATACAACATTCTGAATACAATGAAAATGGTTCCAAGTCCTAATTCCATCATCTTTATAAATTCCATCTTTACACCATAATTACTCTTTACTCTATTATACCTGATTTAACCTATTAAAATGATTTAATCACATTCGTAGCATTTCTATATAAATTCAGGTCATTACAATGTTGTACATCCTACTCTGCAAGCTTACATTGTCGAACTTGCCTTCTTGGACCATTTCAATCAATCACTTCATCGAGTCATCAAATTCTAAACATTTTTTGTCACTGCACCAAAATCCCTGGTATGCATTCACATCAGAACCCATCTTGGTCCAACCTTCATATCATCTTGAAAAATCTGATTTCAAAATTCACTTATAGTGATTCCTTCATTTGATGTTAGGGAAGACTCACCCAAAATACAAAAGAGGGATTAGCTAACCATCACTTACGATGATTCTAAAACATCTTCAAATCAATACATTTGCCAAAATATTTTCACTTCTAAATCAAAATTTCTATCCACTTTTCAAATCAAAGCTTCTTTTTTTATTCAAATCATCGTTTTTTATATCAATAATTAACTTCAAATGATTTTCAAAAAATACAGTTTTAGAAAAGTTTCAAACTATATAATCTTTTTCAGAAATCAGAATAGAAGTCTTCATTGAAATTAGATTTATGGATGATAGAAATTTCTCATATAAGCTAGATTTTAAAACATGTATTTGTTAAGTACCAAATTTTTATTAAGGATGTAACATACTCTCCATCCATCATTTTGACTCCTCGGTTATACCAATCAATTCTTTAGCCATCAAAATTCTCCAATTACTATTACTCGTCTTTAAGGAACATTATCAAATATCACTGTCAATCCAAATGCCTAACCCTCCTTAGCTTATGAAACTATGTTTTCCTGTTGTAACTAAATCAAATATGTCCCTTAACAACTTACTAGTTTCTCTAATATACATCCCACCAAAAATCCACACTAGATAATGACTTCATCATAAAATAATCATACATAGCAAACAATATAACCTAACATACAATACAAACAATTACAAAAACGTAGACAATCAAGCAACCGAAAAATCATGGAAGCAAGCAAACAAATAATCAAAACTAACCATAACAAAATAATAAATAACCAACTACATAATTTAAAGAAAATGAAATTAATTCAAACAAGCAAGACGTAAATTAGTAAGCAAGCAGTCATACAACCAACACAATATTTTCTTAATTATAACTAATAACTTGACAAGAAATAAATTAATAAAAATAATTTAATCAAAAAAAACAAATAAAAGAAAAAATCCACCATCACATGCATCAAAATAGGCAGTCCCTATGTCAAATCACAAAGAAGTGAGGACTAGACATCCCTATAAATAATTAAAGAAAGTGGCACATAAATTAATAAAGGAAATATCATCATAATGAGTGTTAAGAAAACTCGAACTTATCTCGCACGGTCTCTCATACCCCATGCCACACAGTCAGGTCTTATAATCTTCAAATAAAGTTTCCAAATAAAATATCTTTCTAATAAAACAATTTTTAACGAATGCCTCTTAAAGTTTTTTTTATATAAATCAAATATTTTAGTTTATCTATTATTTACTTCAAACCAGTCATCCTTATACTTGTAAAATATTTCTCAAGAATTTTAAACTAGATATTTTGTAATACATCCTTCCCCAATAATATATTTTCTAATGTATTCCCAATAAAACTTTTTTTTCTAAATTAGTTAATTTCCAATAAAATACCTTTACCTAAAAATGTCTTTCCTTTCAAATCTTCATTTATAAAATAGTTCCCTTTATGTAAATGTCCTAATAACCAAAAAAAACTTTCAAATAAAAAGTTTTCCTAAATTAAAGACACTCTTCGAATAAAACACTTTTCTCAAAGAAATTTTTTTAGATGTGCTTTACTAAAGAAGATATCTCATAAATAAAAATATTTCCATTAATAAATTAACTTCTCAAAATATTTTTCTAGAGCTAATTTTTATTCAAAATAGCTCTTTGTGTAAGACAACTATAAAATAAATATTTGAAATCATATAATATTTAGTGTAAAGAACGCTTCAATAAAAGATTTCTCTCTAAAATGTCCCTTTACGAAATACTTTTAACAAAGCACTCTAAATCATAACCGTTCTATAAAAATAACTTTCATCGTATATTTTTCTTCAAAGGATGTTTAAAAATCAAAAAGTATGACAAGGCATGTGAGGCAATGCCCAGGGTAGGATACTACCATTTACCCTTCCCAACTGGAGGTAACGCATCATAGCCACGATCGCCCACTGCATCCAACACTCCCATAATCCGGAGGGTGTGCACCAATCAATCACAACGTAATTGATGTAATTCGAAGAAGTGCGTCCGCTCATAGTAGCTAATCCAATTGGCCGGTACGGTTCCTCTTTTTAGTCATTTCAAATTGGCACAAGTGTCAGGCTAATCCATCATCATTCTCTTTCTTCAAATCCAGCAAACGCCACCAAATCCAACCACTTCATTATAGAGTCTCCTCCGCACACACAGTTGTTAAAGTGGTTTCGGTATCAATAGAGAGTATGCCCATATCCGACCTCGGTCTCTTTAACAACCAAACGTCATTTTACACACCGGTTGGTTCTTTTACACTTCGAAAATAGTTTATACATGACATCAAAATATCATATTCGCTACGAAATCAAATCCGTTTCAAAATCATCATATTAACTCAAAATACACCATTTTAATTCAAAATCATGTGCGTCTTAATATCTCAATTTCGATTCCAAAATTGTTTCGAATTTCAATTTGGGTTATAACATTATTTAACCCAATTTATATTTAAATCAAATTTAAAAATAAACATTCCACCCTTGACCAGTTTGAATCTTTAAAAAATAGTTTGAATAGCTGTAAAATAGTTTAAATAATTAAAAAAATTAAAACAACAATTAAAAATAGTGTAAATGGTTAAAATAGTTTAATATAAAATAGTTAAGTATTAAAATGGTTTATGTAGCAAAATAATTTTGAAAACCAAAATAATTTTTATATTTAAAAAGATAGCTTTTAAATTGTTTTATATTAAGTAATTTATTTGAAATTGTTTTAAAGTCAAACCGATTCAATTCTGACTTCCGAACTCAAATCAATTCCAATTTCCATTCAATCGATTCAAATTCGATTTCATTTCAAATCGATTTCAACTTCAATTTCAAATTCATTCAATTCTACTTTCAAGTCCAATTAATTGATTTCAATTACCATTTTTATCGATTTCGAGCTTGCTTTCAAAATATCGATTCAAACCTTTAAATCAAATTATCCTTCAATGTTCAGTTTAAAATTCCAATCTTCAAATATAATTCAATTCCGAGCTCTATTTCGAAATATCATTTTAATATCACTTTTACATAGTAATATTCAAGGTTCGAATAAAAGTTCAATCTTTCAAAGCAAATCGATTTATTAAAATTCTAATTTTATTTCGATTATAACTTCAACATCTCAACTTTGATTATTTAAACAATTCCTTTTAACCAAAATTTTATTTCACATTTCAAATTCGAATTTGATTAATTCGATTTCTGTAAATTTCATTTTTATTTCTTTTAAATCAAATCATTTAAATAATTTCAAATCAAAGATTTTATAATCATTTAATCTAACCAATTTGGTGTCCGTATATAATATCTATCTTATGGCCAAGTGATCGGTTATTTCAATTCAATTTCAGGGATGGATAAATATCATTTCAATCCAAATCACAGTGTCATGGATATATATCATTTCAACCTGTTTCTTAATTTATTCAAATTAATCCAATTTGCAATTTATATACTATAAATAATATACAGGGTAATAACAGGATATATCAGAATAAATAAACATCCAAATCATCCAAAATAGCAACCAATAACATCCATCACAATCAATCATCCAAACAACCAATTTAGTTCACAACAATTTCATAGTTGTCAATATCCGGTGTTTGCTTGCAATTAAATCCCAATTTCAATTTGACTGTCAATTTTAATTTTTTAACAGTTTTAATGAAAATCTAGATGACAATTAAATTTATCAAACAATGACCAATAAAATTTATATCACTTCATCATACCTAATTTAACTAGCACAAAAAAAATATTCTAGTACGTTGTGAGCGTTATGAAACACTCACCTTGAATTTTCCATTTTAAATCAAATCGAACGACACTCGATTTAACCTAAAAATTTAACTAGTCCAAACGACTCTAAATTAGTTCTAGGACGTAGTACTCATCGCTACGATTCCGTCATTGCCTGTTTCGACCAATTCTGACAACGTATGAGAGAGATACACAATTTTAGAGATTGCAAAATTTAAAATATATAATTTGCATTTCTTTATATAACCTAGCAAAAAAATATCGACCGAGGCTTTCAAGGAATAGATCTAGGTCGCCCTTGTTCTCTCTTCCTCACGTGTGAAATCCACAGGAGATAACGCCACAAACGGACCCATCTCTTCATTCAATGTTTCGATCGTCGCCCCCTTTTAATCAGCTCGGTGATGATCAATGACTGCCAAACAAAATTCCTTCACGAGCTACACCTTGTATGAATATGCGCTTATATGTTTTTGTTTGATGATAATAAACATATATATTCATTTAAATGTATTTGGTAATGTACTATTTTGTTTTTCATAGATTAAATAAATATTTGTTGAATAAAATAAATTACACAGAATTTGAATTCAAACAGAACAAGTTACACAGAATTTGAATTCAAAGCAGAAATTTTATTCAAACAAATATTCATTACAATCTTGAATAGTACAAATTCAAGCTCTCGCTATACATATACATTTTTGATTACATCACAATAACATCACAATTCAATTTACATTAATAACCTCAGTACATATCACTCACACTTGTATTTTGTCTTCAATTGCATTCCAGTTTGAATCCAGCATCTGAGAAATCTGCAAAAATATTCACTAACGCAGTAAAATTAAAAAAGAAATATTTTTGCAACATAAAGTGAAATATGATTCTTTGAAAATATTATTTGCCTCAGTTATTTGGGTTGTTCGTCATCATTTACATTTGAATTCATCACACACGAACAGTGTGACATGCACAGTGTATCACTGTACATGCCACAAGGCCGTGCACATCGGTATACACTTGATAATGCTACAGGGATAGGTGAGCACAGGTCAAACCCAAATGAAAAGCCGGATTCAACTCACGTGCAATATATTGAAAATCACGACACGAGCACAAGGTCAAACCCGAGTTTTTAAAACTTGGTTCAACACAAGGCACAATAAACTAAATGCAACGGTCAATCCATTTTTGTCATGACTCAACTCATATGCAAAGCTTCGACAAATCAAAACTGTATTAGATCACAAATGCAATGCTCAATGCACAAAGTAAGTAACAGTAAGCAAAGGGCCAAAACAATGTATGGAGTGTGCAAGTGAACATGACAGCAGAGCCAAAGTTCGCAAGTGCAGACCAAATGCAGTGACACGGTGAAGCTCAAGTATAACATTGCAGAAGTTCAAATCAGTACAACAACTCGAGCTTCAGAAAGAACAGAGACAACATCAACAAACCTAAATGTCCATACCAACAACAACCAGAATGATACAAGGCAACATGTTCAACAATTTCAAGTGACAACCAGAATGAAGACCAACAGCAAAATGGACTGCAACAATCATGTATGCAGACCAGACCAGACAAAACTACAAAGAACATCAACAATGCAACAATGTGCACAGCAATGAAAGCAACATGACCACCAGAATCTCACACAAATGCAAAGCTTAAGTATGCAGATCAAAAGCAACTGTTCTTAACTACAAGTTCAAACCGAAGCACAAAAGTGCACAGCAACCAACATAAATGAAATAACAGCAGTATACAAGCAAAGACCATATGGTCAGTGCACAATAACACAAACGCATGAGCTATCTACATGCACAAGAACAAGACCCCAAATGTAACGACAGCAGCAAGTGATAAACCAGAATGCCATCATATGTACAAATACAATATGAAGTGATGAAGCAGTGCAAATGAACAAGTGCAACAGTGAGTGGCAATGCTCCATCCAGAGACTCAGTGAAGTCAAAGTGTGCAACTTCAATGCAACTACATGACATGATGCTCAATGAACCAGACAGGTCAAGCAACAAGCCAGACCACAAAGAAAAGCCACCAAGACCACAAATGATTAGTGTGCAAAATGAAGCAAACTACCGAATCAAGTTCAGTAAGGCAATCCACCAATGCAAGTGACACAAGCAACATCAACAAACCGAAGTGTAGACCAAACAGAAGACAGGTACACAAGTGTGCCAGAGAAAGAAAGATCACAACACAGCATCAATAATACATGAAACAATACACAATGCAGACACAAGTCAGTGGCAAGCTACAAACACCGAGTACAACAGCAAATACGTCATACAACAATGAACAATGATACAAAGAAAGTTCGACAGGCAGATTTGAGGAAATGAAACAATGCATTGGATCAACACAATCAAGTCCAAATGCATCAGTGAGGAAACTGTAGTGGACATGTATACAACAGAAGAAGACTACAAGATGAACCACAACCATGTTACAGGAATATTTACAGTTAAATGTCAACGCAATTGTAATGGCAAGTCATGGAGACACAGTCACAAAATCAGATGACCATGAAAGAAATCAACGCAGTACAAAAATGGAAACTGCCGAAAAACAGGAAAGTCAAAATTCAGGTACGAATTTTTGAAAAAGTCAGAAAGTAAAAAGAGAAAGTTTTTGCCATATCAATCAAGGCAATCGAACGTTCTCAAGCTAAAGCCGTGCGCATCAAGTTGAAGATATTTCAGGAAAGAAAAAAATTTGAAAAGTATCACATGAATACGAACAAATTCAATGGTCTCATAATTCATATAAATACCACACCCAAAAGATCATCATCGACATAGAGTAAAAAGAAAACAATCAAACCAGCAACGGAAAAAAAAATTACATACCGAATCAACAACTCTATCATCAAAGAACGAGCAAGCCAAGGAACGAGAATCGATCAACAGAGGAGCAACACATTAACCAGAGAATCAACATAGGGGTGCTCCAGAAAAGCCCCAAATTTGGATCGCGAGCCGAAGCCCTAATTTCAGAATGAACAAAGAATACAACGCCGGCCGCAATTGTTTCAGAAGGAAGAGAAAAGGACCGAAGCCCTAATTCGACAAAGAGGAATGGCCAAAAGAATTGGATCGGGCTAAAAATAAAAGGGCCGACTTTATTATAAAGGGGATTGGTTTAGGGTTTTATTAAGAGGGTTTTTTTTAATTTTTATTTGAGCAAAAATTACGGATTCACGTTTGTATTTTAATTTTTGCTCATGCTTTATTTTTGAAGTTGTTTTTCCTTTTCAAGTCAAAGAATTTGTAAATCACCACCTAGGTTGTAGGTAGTGTCAGATTGTCTAGTTAGAATTAGTTCAGTGAGCAGGGTGTGCGAGTTTGCAAAACTCTATAGGCGGAGCAGAGTTTGCGAGTAAGCGAAACTCTATAGGCGGAGCAAGGTGTGCGAGTCTATGAGAGTGTTTGTGAGCGGGAGCAAAAGGGTTTGCGAGTCTAGTAGAGTGTTTGTAAGCGGGATACCGTTTAATTCTAATAGAAATCTGGGAATGCAGCAGTAGGCAGGGGTTGCCGATGCTGGGTAAATTTTGTGTGTGATCTACTTTTCAGCATATTTATTTCTGCAGTTTGTTTTTACGTTTAAATCAAGAAAATTTGCTATAACCCTAATCACCCCCCCCCCCAAGGGTTAATCTAGATCTTACACACCTCCACGTTGAATCCAGTCGAACTCGGCTGCACCATCCCATTGAAAACACGCTCAAAACGTAGGTGAACATGGCCATATTCCGGCTTCATTCGGCGAGGATAATATAAATCCACCATTGGATTTATAGATCTCACTATGCTCTTCAATATTGTAGTTGACAGTTTTTCGAATCGTTTGGTGGATTGTGAGAGATTTGGGGAGGAAGGATTGAAGCTTTTCGGCCATAACATTATAACTAGCGGCTGCGTTTTATTTTGCTAAGGTTTGGAGACTACACGTGTATTTATACGCATACACACATTAAACTCCAAATGAAGTGTGCTGTCTGGCGTTTATATTGTTATACCCCTATTCCGAACGTAATGGAAATGGTTTCGAGTTCTAATTCGATCATATAGAGAAGATAGCTTTTTGGATCCAATTATTACATTGAATTTTCGATATTAATTCCAATGTTTTTATATCTCATATGACCAAACGATTATTCCAAATGTTATGAAATTTGAAATTCGATAATAACACATTATTATGGACCCAATGGAACATGTTTCATCAAAATCCGAGACTGCGCCCCGGATCGCTATTTACATCTCGATTATAATATAAAATTTTCAATTTCTAATTATTCACTTTCAAATCCAATTTTGAATGTAAACAATCTTTATTGTTGTTTAAATAAAATTTACATCAACTTCCGATACCATTTTCAATCATATTAAATTCAGAATTCAATTATTCAATTATTTCCATTATTAAATTTGAATAATTCAATTGTTCAATATTCCACAAATTTCAATATTAGATTTTAAATAAATTTTTAGCTATCAATCAATTACTTTATTTACATCTAATGAATTTAACATTTGTTCTTTAATCCGCTACACATTCAATACATAACATTACCTTCCAATACTTGTTATTAATTAAATCTTCGAAATTTGTTTATTTTAAAATCTTGTTCAAGTTCATATTCAATAGCAATGTTAATAATCGTTAAAATCTTTATTTTAACCCTTTTATTTATCAATTACACAAAATTTCATAATTTAAAGTAGCTAAAAATATGGGTCGTTATAATTGGTATTATAATTTTAAATCTAAAATTTAACATAGGCAAAAGGAGAAAAGCGCTCGACATAATTTAAATAAGGATAAATATTTATCAACTATATAAACATCATACAAGATCCAATATGTCAAATAGCATTTACACTTTCCAATGTATTAATAAATACCAACTTATAAAAAATAAAATTATACATATGTGAAATGTACAAAGAAAACAACTTGTAGATGTTTCGTACCTTCAGACCTCTTTCTCCATCTCATTTTTTTTCACCTCCAAACTTAACTAATACATGGAAAGATAAAAAAATGTTTAACTATGTTTGGTCTGTGCCAATTTCTATATACAATGATCATAAGGGAACCGTTGTTGCATAAAAAAAGATTGTCTTGTGCCTTTTAGGATCAAGCCTATGTAGTTTTATTTCTCGCTCTTCTCGTACAACCAAATACTTGTTAGCACATAATAACCATAAAATCCATGAAACCAATGCAAGTAGAAAATAATACTTGTAATAAGCCAACACAATCAATCATCATAAATATTAGGTAACCATAATAATAGCACACAACCATTAAACATCAGCAATATTCAATGTTAGCTCCAAATATCAAATAAAATATTCACAAAACATGTACTCATATATATACTAATCATCCACTATTAGTAATACATTCTCGATGCAATTATAAATCAAAACAATATGTAGTTCACACTAATAACACAATATCAACATGAACCAATGTATCCAACCAATCAACATTAGTATACAGACATCAAACTATCAAATGTGTACTAACCAATCAACATTAACAATACAAACATCAATCATCAAATGTGTACTAACCAATCAACATTAGTAACACAAATAACAAATCATGCAAAAAAATTAAAACCACAATTAACTACCCATTAAATGGTATAGATAATGGTAAAACATTGCACAAACTTCCTAATGTGAATCCATCATTATAAAACAAATAAATGTGATAATTCAAATCAATAATTAACCGCATATATTACAACCATTCAAAACCATACATTTATGACCATTATCTCTTAAGTATAATGACCGTTTATTTATTCCATGTCAAAATAGTAGTTGTTTTTAAAAATGATAATATACTTTAAGAATCCATTATTATTATTATTCTATATCTTCAAATAACATAAAACATGATAATCAAAAATCGTAAATTACATAAAATTACTTTACAAAACAACAATATTATTATTTTACATCAAAATAATAATATATACTCAAACTTCTTTAATATTTTCCAAAACTAATTTATTACTGTTTATCTTAAAAATAATAGTATTAATCAACGCATAACTAAAAACCTTTTTTATTGTTGTTTGTCTCCAAAAAGTTATAATTCAAGGAAAAACAATGTTAGAAACAGGTCTTTAATATTATTATCATCATTCTAAAAATATCTTTTATTTTATTATTCAAACAATAATGATAATAATATTTTCTTCCATGGACTCTAAAATTAACTATATTGTCATTTACTTAAAACAATATATTATTTTTACAAGAAACATATTATGGTTTATGAAATCTCGCTTTATTGTATAATAATAAAAACCCATATTTCAATTTAAAATAGATTTTCTCTTATTATTTGTGAATTTCCCCAAAAATTCATAAATTGCATTAATTTCATAAAAATTTATTAAATCACCGTTGTTTACAAATATCACTCAATGATTATAAATTAACTTATTTTCATTTACTTATCAATCTTTTTATAAAATTTTAGAATATCACTTATTTTATATTAATTATTTATTTTTCATTTCAAATTAGACATTAATTATAATTAAACATCCATCATCCATCTAACAACCTGCACTTCATATAAAAATTTAAGACCCAAAGTAGCGTTGAACTCGCATTGTGCTAAGAAGTACAAGTCATTGATTTAAAAGTTTGCGTTACTCCGAGGTAGTCACAAATTTAATACATTCTACACTTTTAGATCTCAAAACGGAAGAAAATAAAATATAAATACTGAAAATAGTCCAAAATAGGCGGCAGTCTCAACAATATGTTGTTCATGCAACAATGTCTTCAAGTGACAAATGCAAATAGTTTGATTGATAAAAATAGTATAATATGAAGTATGCAAGAATAATTGTAAATAATATAACTCGAAGCACCTGATTTCCTCCTTTATGTACTTAACCCCAACCAATCACTTATTGAATTATTCTCGTGTAATAAGTACAAAGGGAAGAAAAGAAGTGGACCATACAAAGTATGGTGAATGAATTGTATTACTAGTGTATGGTGTTCATAAGCAATTAGCTTCATTTATAGTCTACATGACATAGGCTGCTTATTTGTGTTTATGGACTATATATATATATATGCAAGGTATCTCTTACCAAGGTACTACAGCCTGATACTTGATGTAGTAGTCACCGGGAGTGTACTTAACATCTGATAAACATCCTTAATGATTAACCACAAAAATTCTACATTAACTAAACATCTCAAATACATGTCCTAATTGTAAAATCTAATAGTCCACTAATTCCATTGAGCTTGTCCCATAATGCCTAGGCTCACTTGCCCTAAAAGCATCGAGCAACCTGCCCACTCATGTTCGTTATCCTATGTGATGCCCCAACCCCGAGACCTACATTAACAAAGAGTATTACTGGTTAATATTATCTGCTAATGCAGAGAATAGGGCTAGATAGGAGCGACCATCTATATCTTTGTCTTAAATATCTATTGAATACATCGACAGTGTTAGTTTTTTCAAGTGTATCGACATATTCAATAAATACTTAATACAAAACCATAGGTGGCTGTAGGATCTATCACAACAAAATATAAAAACTTGAATGCAAAGCACATCACAGAACAATAGATCATCACATATATATACATATACATATATATATATATATATATACATCACAGAGTATACAAAATGATACATGTCAAGTGGTATAGCAAACACAATATACAAGCAAGTTAATAATATACATATCAGAGTACCAAACCAAAAAGGAGCTACACAAAAAAATCTATAACAAAAAGGGCTAGTTGAATAGAGTCCATGCGGAAGCAGAACAGGCTAAGTCCAAATGTACCTAACTTGAAACACCTTGGTCTGACCTAAGTACAAAATACATGGGTCAGTCTAGCTAAACAATTCAGTTAACAAGGATAACTGATAATATGAGCATAAGGATAATGTGATAATATTCTCAAGTGAGAAGAGACAAATAAAGTGTATGATAACATCAAGTGATAATATGGTATCACTACACAAATATATAATCTCAAAAGAGATAAAATAACCTATAAAACACTAAAAGTAGCGAGCCTCGTATCATCGGCATTCATAAAACATCAAATATGGTTTAGGGGAAAACCTAAACCCGCCATCTTGGCAATTCCAAAACATGCATAAGGAGATCCCATCTCAAACACGCCATACGGAAAATATATCTTCAAAGAGGAGAATAAAATCTCAAATAAATGCCAAAAGGCAAATCTCATATAATGTCGCCAAAAGGTAAATCTCAAATAACGCCAGTGTACAAATCTCAAAAGTAGAACTTCCAAAAGTTCAAATTCCCAAAAGGTAATCGCCACAAATATATATCGAATGGTTCAAAGGACCAATTTTGGAAAAGGGCGATGCACTAGGAAAAATAGTCAAAGAAACCATCTCAAAAGTGTTTGGACATGCATGTGGCCGAAGCCTTGCCAAGTATTTTTGTCTCAATAAGTACCTTGCTCAAAGAAAAAACGTCACAATGACAAATAGGCCGTAATGGCAAATATGCCGCAATGGCAAATACACTGTAATGGAAAACGTCTCGAAGACAAATACGCCGCAATGGCAATGACCCGAAGGTCCAGTACTGGTACGCCGCAATGGCAAATGTGTCACAAACTCTCAAATAGAAAACCAAATAGTGTTAATGTGCATCCCATAACACACGCTCGCACTAAACAGTTTACTAACCATCAGTAAATTTCACACTCAAAGCAGTAAAAATGTTTACCTCATCTCATCAGTAAACTCGATCTAAAGGTAAAAATGATCAAACGGACAAGTTAGGAATTAACCGATAAGATAAATGCATGTATCCCATACCACTTCTTTTACCAAAACGTTTAGTTCTCCTTCTCATTCATTCGAATAGTGCAAAAACGTGTATTTTATATGTAAAATAATTTATTTGAGAAAACAAACTTTAAAAACCATTTTCCAAAATCAATTTTGAAGATAATATTTGAAAATTCCCTTATTATATAGAATAAATAGATTTCATAGCTTAAAATAATTTAAAAATACTACATAATGATTATATTAAATGCCAATTTATTTTAAAAATTATTTCAAAATTGTTTGGAAAAATCTATGCTTGAAATCAAAAAAAATCACTCAAAACCGTCGTTCAAATTCAATTCAAATTAAATTTAAATTCAATTCCAATTTGAATTTCAAATTCATCAAAACTTGGCTAGCCTATTGATAGGCATCATAGCCCTCAAAACATTTCAGAAATATCACAAAAATATGAAGTAAAAGTCAAAAGTTGGATGGATAAAGAACATAAAAAAGCACGGGCAAAATAATACCTAGGTCTGAAATCTTCTCCGGGTTCAACTTTTCGACATGAAACAGGTAGCCAAACGACCTTTGATTGACCTAAAAGTTAGTGTGCATAAACTAAAACACTTCAGCTTTCAAACGAAAAAAGAATCGATGAATTCCAACTGGAAAAGGAAAAGTTACACTGTTTCAAACATTGACTCAGGCCATGTTTACAATAGTTCAAAACAAAAACATGTCCAGGCCTGAAAACCATCTTGGCTCCAAATTACAAACCTGAAGCAGAGGAGCAAACTACCTATTATTGAGCTAAATATTGGTATGCATATAGTAGAAAAACTTCATCTTTCAAACAAGGATTGACCCATGAATGATACCTACTCAATATGGATGTTTCCTTCTTAGAAGGTTACTTGTAATATAAATTCTGATAAAATCATATAAAATCTCAGAAGAAAACCACGGAAATATCATAAATCTCATAACTCATGGAACGCGGTTAAGAGTTCAAAACACATAAATCTCAAATAATAAATAACATCTATTTTCATCAAAACCAGTCGCTTACTTTTTCAGGTTAAGCGATAGAAAACCTTAACACCAATAAACACCAAGATGAAAATCACCAAAACACCGTATAGAACTCGTATAAGAGTTCAAAACATCATAAATGTAATCACCTTGTGTATAAAATCACTGTATAGCATTAAGGCTGTGTATACACCAACACTAAATAGAAGGTGAAAACATTTAAAAATCACTAAAATATATAATAAAAATGGATCCATATCATATCACATGCTTTTTAACAAATGGCCAAAGCCTGCCGAGTCTTATAATAGACCCATCGGTCTACATAAAGTTCCACTAGACTTTTAATCAACCCACCAGTCGAATATTTCACCCACCAGTCGAATGTATGGCCCACCAGCCTAGTACAGGCATCACCACTATCAGAATGTGTCACCAACTTCCATATAGTAACCCAAAAAGTGACAACAGTGCATCCCATACCACATGTTCTCACTTAACATTTACTAACTATTAGTCAATGCCACACTAGAAAACAAAATCATATAAATCACAATAGTTGCCACATTCATCTGCATATGCAACGCGAAGGTCAATGAATGTGTAGCTTTGATGAACATGTCCAGAATTAATGGAAAACGTAAACGCATGTGTCTCATACCACATGTTTTACTAAATCATTTAATTCTGTTTCATGCTTGAAAGTTGAACCCAAGATAGTTTTCAGGCCTGTACATTTTTGGTTTTTTTAATGCTTTTGCTTTAGCTAGAATTATGTGAGTAGCAACTCACCTTGTTTTTGAAGTGCACAATTAGATTTTGAGTTGAAAGATTGAATCTTTGAGCTAATTTGGCTTTCAAGAACCTATAAAAGCTTGAAATAGGGACATGCAAAAGAGAAAAATTAATTAAAAGACAATTAAATTCTCAAGTTCAGATTAAATATTTGTGTTTTGGAATGGATTACCTTTTGATTTCTCTTTAGATTTAATAAAAATAGAAATTTGTATGAAGAAGTTTGGAGATGTAAAAGCTTTAGGTTGAAAATGGTGGAGTTTCTTTTTCTTATTTTCTAGAAAGAAGAAGAAGACGGTGAGGTAAAAATGAATGTACTATAACTTTTTCACTTCCTCTTTTAGGTAATGAGAACTAATGGGCCAAATGGACTCAAAATTAAAAGGAAACAATTTATGTTAAGCTAATATAATTA
Source organism: Allium cepa (assembly GCA_030765085.1). Lineage (NCBI taxonomy): Eukaryota > Viridiplantae > Streptophyta > Magnoliopsida > Asparagales > Amaryllidaceae > Allium > Allium cepa. The sequence continues at coordinate 326,171,677 of CM060939.1, forward strand.
ATAGAAAGCCTAATGTATTTATATTTACATTATGTAAATAAACAAATGTCATTTTCTTTCAAACTTTCATGCAACAAAGTATGTAAATTTACATATTTATGAAATAACATATTTTATACTATATAAAAAGATTAAATTTAATTTTCAAAACATTTTTATTATTAAAATCTTTTATTTTATAAAAATACACAATTTTCACAAATAAATGCATAAATCCTTATTTTTAACATCAATAATTTTACAAAAATTATTTTCTTTCATAGAAAAATAGGAAAAACCATTTCAAACTCAATTTTATAGCCAAACACACATTTTTAAACAAATTTCATATTTTGATTAAATAAACAACATTTAAAAATGAAATAATTCCTTTAAAATTATTAAAAGAAATAATTGGCAATAATTAATAAAATTATTGCATTTACACAAAACAAAAATCATTTTCCACTCATTATTAACTCAAACATACAAAATAAAGTTTCCAAATTTTATTTTCATATTTTATTTCGAAATTCATTGTTTATTCCAAATAAACAATTTAAAATCTCCAATTTTATTTCTATTCACATTATTAAATTACAACTACCGTTATAATTTAATATTTATAGGTAATTTCCAAAACCAAGGTTGTTACGGACTCCCCCCTTAACAAATTATGTCCTCGTAATTTCTAAAGAAGAGTTTATATTCAGTTTATTTATTTCATCAATCAAAAGAAAGATAGACAAGCTCGAGTTGATAATTGAAGAACAATGAATTTAAATTTAAAATCTAAGTAAGAAGTTTTAAAAAATTTCAAGTGTTGAAAATCGTGGTTATAATTATAAAATATATTGAATTTTGAAACTTTAAGAATTGTTTATTGAAAGTTTATTCATATATTTTAGTTCCTTCTGTTTATCTTACTCTCGTGTTATTTTCTAATAATGTGAATTTATGCTGTAACGATCTAGAATTTTGGTTATCTGAAATTTGTAAATTTAATTGATTTTAAATATTAACAAGAAAAATTTGTAAGTAGGATAAATTTTATTTTGAATATCTATATTTAATTGGATAATCAAACCGATAATTTAATTATTGAAACTATAGAAATAATTGGAAACTGAGTTTAATGTGATTAAAATTGATTTGTAAAGTTGTATTAAATCATATTGGAGTTAGAATGATGTTATAGAACTTTTAAAATTGAATTAAAAGTTAAATTGTAGAAATTGAATATTTTAATATTTAATTGACGAGTAAAAATTGCCATTTTTCAAACAGTCTCGGATTTCGACGAAACCAGTTTCATCGGATCCGTAATGTTAGATTATTGCAAGGTTTCAAATTTCGTGTCAATTGGATTTACAGCTTGTCCGGAGCAAGCTAAAACGCACTGAAATCGGTTTAAGTGAATTTTAAATTTAAATAGTCGATTTGAAAACCTATCTTTCAAATATGATCGAATTGGCTCCCGATATATTCCATTGCATTCGAAATAGGGGTAAAACATTATAAATGCCAGGCGGCACGCTTCATTTGGAGTTCGGGAAAAACACGGGTGAATAGTGCGCGAACATTTTCTATAAAAGGCCTCCATATTTCATTTTTTACACCAAAACCATAACATCTAAACCCTAGCTGCCAGTTTCCAATTAATGGCCGAAAATTGTTTTTCTTTCTCCTCGTTTTTCTTCAAATCCACACATCGATTCGCAAAACTTTCAACTACAAACGTGTAGAGCACAGCGAGATCCATCGATCCAACGGTGGTGATCGTTTTTAGAGCTACGGATCGATGGCGATTTCCATTGGAAGGGCCGGTGTTCGTACACGCTTTTCTAGGCCAGGGCTGACCAAGTTTGGTCGTGCTTTAGGCAGTGGTTCCATTCGCGAAGGGCTTCGACGTAGTGTGGTTCGATCGTGGGGTAGGCAAGTGTAGTAGTCGCGGCGTGTAGGGTTTGGAGGCGGCCGAGATGGGTTGTTCGAACGTGTTTACAACTGGGTGGAGGAGAAGATAGCACGAGTAGCCGAGATCTGCAATTCAAAAACGTGCAGCCCAGATGCGGTGAGGTAAAATATAAAGTGAAATTATTAGATAATTAAATCATATAATGTGACGCCCCACCTCTATACCCACGTTAGCCAAGAACACTACGGTGTAGTGCTGTCAACTAGCATGGAGAATAAGGCTGTTGAGGAGCGACCATCCTTGTGATTTCTTATCACACGGTGGCTATAAATAATATTCGGAAATAAACATAGAAATAAGCATAATACAAATCAGTCACAGGCATCCACATCACAAAGGCGGAAGAAGATATGAATATATAACTAACACATGAAAGTATACATCAGAGTAGTGGTCAAAAATATCCACAATAATACAAAAGAATAGCAACACGTGCTATACAAAAGAATACAACTATGAGTCTATATCTCAAGTGTAAACGACAAAAACTTCTAATCTAAATGGTCAGCCAAAAGTCAGAGTAGTAAATCCCTGGGGGAGAAGTCTAGCAGAAGAACCTGTAACATCTCGGTCTGACCCAAGTATTATTTATAAGAAAATAATAAACGGATCAGTCTAGCTATAAATATTAGATAACATGATATAAACAATAGATATGGCAAGAACATATAGTAACCATAAAGACATACTATGATAAGCATGTAAATGAAGATCATCAAGAGATCAAACAATATCAAAAGAATCTTCTAAAAGATCCAAATTCACCTAAACATAAAAGCTGGAAAATCATAACAATGAAAGTCATGAAAATAGGTGAAACACAAATTCCAGAAGACTACACAAGAAATCCAGAAATCACAATATAGGAGCATGAAAACTCACAAAATGGGAGCATGAAAACTCACAAAATGGGAGCATGAAAACTCACCTACACGTGTAACACAAAGCGAGACGCTATCTCATGGTTGCAAGCCATTAATTTTGACACACGAATGGCCCGAAGACCGTGGGGCGCTACCCCACATATGTGATGGCGAAACATCACACAAATGCGATGGCGAAACATCACAAGAGCGAGGTCTAGTCTCCCTCGTAGACAAAGAGACATCGCACAGTTGCTAGTCTAAAACACAAAAATGATCGTCATGATCATCAAGAAGTGTCAATTACACTAAGTTAGTAAATATAAAAGTTTAGCTTCATGTCCCATAACCACTTTCTTAACTCAAATATTTACGAACAAACTGTAGATCTTCACTAGAAAATTGTCACAAGAGGTTCAATCGAACAAGTCCAAGAATTAACAGACGAAGTGAACGCAAGCGTTTCATACCACTTGTTTTACTAAGCCGTTTAATTAGATTTCTCATCCGAGTGAGGTAAAGGTTTGTATATACTAGTTGTGACGACCCGTCTTTAAATAACCAGAAAGACGTATCATCAATGAGAAAATAAAGAGATAGAAATAGAAAGATAGAAAGAAAAGAAACAACAATCATCAGAATCTCACAGCGAAAACGAACAAAATATAATATTACATATATCCCTTACATAGTTTACATATCAGAGTACACAAAATAATACCACTTCATTGCATCTGACATTCATAAGAGTTTTCCCAACCCATACAACTCAAAACATAACACCAAAATGCCACTACAGCGAATATAGATAGATAGTACGTCTGGACTACAGCTTCAGCTTCCAAAACATGCTAATCCAAAACTAATCACTTGGCTACTCATAAAAATTTGATTACCCAAGAATTTATGAAAAACAAAATAAACTTTGGGTCAGACATGGGTCTGGTGTGAGTAAATCAGTTAAAGTTGATTAACTTTAGAAATCATTTGAAACAAAAGGTATCACGTAAGACTTCCCACAAATAAACACGGGTAAGTTTTTACCTTACGCTAACCAAAACATTTGATAGGAAATTCAGTGATATTATAATAGGGTCTAGGGTTTTCAAGTAAATAGAAAATAGCCGAAATTGTTACATCTATTAAATTCCAGCTACTAGCCACGAAAGTGGGTAATACAATTAAAACCGTAGGGTCTCGTAGGGAAAATGGGTTTCCATCAATGGCAGGGCTACTGGGGTACCGCCCGTCACAGTACGGGGCCTAGATCACCGTACCGAGGACCACTCCCGATCCCCTGCAACACAAGGTTAGACCCATCCCTTACTGGATAGTTCCAAACAAGACAACCCCGCAGTTGTGGCCAACAACTGCCCACACAGCCGAATAAATAAGGGACTTCTAGACAGGGGTAAATCTCACTCTCAAGTGGGGGCTACCCACGAAACCTTGCTGCACCTCCCCTGTTTTAGCCATTCCCGGTTGATGAGGCTTGAGGCTACGATTACCTTTATAAAGAACACATCTCTTAGAATGCTCATCGTCCACCTAACGACGATTTGAAAGCATTCAATCCATACAAGTTCGTTCCGGGTTCGAACGAAACCGAAGGCATTATTTCGTTACACTCATTTTGGAATCACCCTCAGAGTTAACGACAACAACCCTTGCATTCTAAAACTCCATCTGACCTAACGTTTAACTTGGATCGATGTGGTTTTCGAAAAATCAAATTTGATTACTGATCCCGGTCTCATCGAAATCCAAATGTGTCTTAAAGGCCAAGTTGTTTAAAGATTTAAACAATTCAATTCAGATTTTAAACATAGCGTCACACAACATTATCAACAGATAATAACCAATATCTATCACAGATATACAACATCTCATTACAGAATATCTCAACTATCATTCAACAGATATCAACCATATTCAGATATTCAATTCAAACAATCATCCACAAGCAAGCACTACTTAAATTCATATTATAATTAATTTAATTAATTTAAATTAAATTAATTACTTAAGAATTTATCACTTAATCTTGCTTAACTAAACATTAATTAATTAATCACAATCATTTAATTAATTAATCACCTCTTAATTATCTCATTATTAATTAATTACTACTTAATTAATTAATAATCTTTATTTAATTATCAATTAATTACTATAATTATTTATTAATTAAACTTTGATTAAAAATTAATCATTCCTTAATTGGTTATTAATTAACCCTTAATTTATAATTAATTAACCTTAATTAATTCTTAATTACCATAATTAATTCTTAATTAATCACAAATTAATTTATCTTAATTACCTAATTAATTATTCATTAATTAACCTTAATTATTTAATTAATTAAATCTTAACCCTTAATTAATTTACAATTAATTATAAATTAATTAATGTTTAATTACGTAATTAATTAACTCTTAATCAATTAATTAATTAACTTCTTAATCACTAATTTATTAATCATTAATCAATTAATTAATTATTAATCACTTATGAATTAACCTTAAATTAATAAATAAATAAATTAATAACCTATTAATTGTTATTTAATTTAATCCTTAATTACCCATTAAATAATCCATAATTAATTAATTAAATCTTAACAATTAGTTAACCAAAATTAATTAATTAATTCCAACTCTAATTCTTAATTAATTAAAGTAAACTTAAATTTCAAATCTAATTAACTTCTAAAACAAAACAATTTTCATTCATCTTTAAAACTCTTACATATTTAAATATTTCAATTTATTAAAATAATTACCTTTGAAAAAGTTAGATTTAAAAGATATAAAATCATATCAAACTTCAAATAATAGGATGTGAATTACTTTTGAAATAAAATATTTGATGCTTAATAAAATAGAGAAAATATAAAGTGTTAAGTTTTTAAACTTAAACCAAAAACTGAAATTTAAAACAAGATTAACTACACTGACCCTAACCTCCATCTCTCACCCGCCTTCCATCAACCTGAACCCAACACTCACTCACGAGCATAGCGCGCACACACACACGAGCACAACACACGATCAACACGACCCTAACACGAGTGGCGCTTCGAGCTGAAACCCATCGCACACGAAACCTCACTGACACACACACTGTCTCGTGCACATGCACGAGACCTCGGCGCCTCCATCACCACCGCCGACCTCACGCGCAAACCCCACTACGATCCTCGACCCAGAATCTAACCCCAGAACCCATCAACACGAGCTCAAGCGAAATTTGGGAGTTCGAACCCCAAAACAATACTGCAGATGCCTGGAAGAACCCATCATCCACGACCATCCTACCACCTTTCAACGCCAAACTCCGGCCATGCGTGCGCAACACCCAAACACAACTCCACCTCAAACCAACCCCAACTCGACGACACCTATGCTTCACGCGATCGAATATCACAAACTCAAAAATAACAGTACCCCAAAACCCTACAAATCCAAATTCCCAATTCTATGTTGCATGATAAATTCAAACAGTATTTTTCTAGTGTTAGGCAACATTAAACAAAGTTTCAATTCAAATTTCAAAACCTAAAATCAATCCAGTCACGAGAATTTGAAGAAAGCCCCAAATTCAGTTAATTTCAAAATTCAAATTCAATTGTAAATTAAAAATTCTGATTTTTGCTTTAAAATTCAAGTCATGCATTATAGATTCAGGATATACATTTGATTCATACAAATTCGAACCAAATTACATGATATAATTATTTGTTTTACTGCATATCCACTTTCTACAGTTTTTCCTAAACTGTTCCATATGCATATTTGTTTATTTTTTCAACACTTTAAATCATATTGAATCAAACTCTTATATTAAATATTTCAACCTAACAATGTATTACTTCATAAAAATTTATGGTTTAACTTTTCTTTGGAATCTGGAAGTCAGAGTTCTACTGATACAATTTTATACATACACAGTTAAATCAAAAACTGTAAACTATTATCTCACAAAATAAATAACATGCAAGCATTTCCATAACTAACTTTCACATGCAACAGATCTTATACTTAAAGTTTGATTTAAGAATTTACTCACCGTTTTTGTTGTTTAGATTCAAACTGCTGGAAAAAAAATATGAATGAACTGCAGATTTCCTTCCCACCTCTTGAAATTGCTTGCTTATCTTGATATGCTTCAGATCTTGAATTAATAGGTGATAAAACTGATATTGTACAGAATTTGGTTGAAGATGTAAAGATTGATGAAGTTCAGATTTTTGTAAATGAAGAATGTAAAATTTCTTTTTTAAAAGAAATGAGAAAGTATAAATGAAATGTCTTTTTAAAAAAAATTGTTTTATAAAATTTAAAGAAAAGAAAACCTAAACTATGACACTTGTCACAAAACCTAACTAAATTTCTAACACTTGCTAATAATAGGATTTAAATGTTTAACATGTGTTAATCTCATGCAAAAAGAAATTAAAATGTTTTCTTAAATTGATTTTCCTAATTTTTAAAATCATTTTTATTTCCTATAAAAATCAATTTCCTTAAGAAAAATGAAGATAAAACAAATGTTATAACTTGAATAAAATCATGAGAATATTAATTAATACTCAAAGTAAAATTTAGAATAAAAATTGACATATTTTAAATCTTTTAATTTATCAATTCAAACACAAATTAAATTTTTAAAATCCAATTCAAAAATCAAATTTGATATGAATAGAATTTTGAACACATTTATTTCCTTATATATGTATTGGTTTTAAATTAGAATAAATGTATATTTACAATCCATTTATTTGCTGTTGAATAAAATAACAAATTTATCAATTTAAATTAGTTTATTATATAGATTATCAAATTTAAATTCGGTGTGAAATTCCGGGATATCACACTAGTAGATTGGAAAACGGTTTAAGAAAAGAGCTTTGTTATTGAAAATAGAGTTGAAATCATTTTGTTGAAAGAGTTTTGATATTTACTACTAGTATAGAAAACCTTTATATTTTAAAGTGACAAATCATAGAAGTGATTGTAGAAACAATCAATCATAAAAATTCACATTCGAAGACGTGAATAACATCCAAAGAAACCGATAAAGAATCCATCGAAATAGATATTCAAAAATCCATAAAATCGACCGAGAAGCCAAAGATAGTTTGTCTCGAAGAATGGTCAACTCAGCATCTCAACAAAGCAAGTTCTGTTGAATGTTTTTCAGATAAGATCCCCTACGGAGGGGGGGTCCGAGGGGTGGCAAACCCCAAGGTGGGGGTGCAGGGGCAACGCCCCTGCTACGGGGTTCGACCTGCCCGGTTAGGTCGAGGGGTCCAGGGGGCAGCGCCCCCAGCGGGGTGCGAGGCAGCGCCCCGTCCAAAACGGTACGAACTAGTGAAGACCTAAGGGAGGATAGGATCGAGCGATCTAAAGGTGTTCGCGACTTAGTGGTCGAGCGACTTAAGGGGGTACGCGACCTAAGGGAAACTCGCGACCTAACATGGCCGAGCTAAGGTAAGGTGCGACTCAACCAGGTGAGCGACCTAAGGAAGACGAACGACTTAAGGAACTCGTGGGTTAGAAGAGGCGAGCGACTTAAGGGGGTACGCGACCTAAGTGAAACTCGCGACCTAACAAGGTAATAAGGTTGAGCGACATACGACCTAACGAGGTAAAGGCCTAAAAGAATATAAGGTCGAACGACCTAAGTGTATTGGGTCGCGCGACCTAACAGGGTTCGCGAACTAACGACCTAAGCTAGGTCGAGCTACGGGGTTAGCATAAAACAGGTCGAGTTAAATAGGTCGAGTGACCTACGACCTAAGGTCCATACGACCTACGACCTAAGGTCCATACGACCTACGACCTAAGGTCCATACGACCTAGACCTAAGGTCCATATGACCTAACTCCGAAGACGTTAGAAATGGCCAGAACGACCTACGACCTAAGGTCCATACGACCTACGACCTAAGGTCCATACGACCTAAAACCGAAGACGTTAATTCAAGGCAGTGCGATCTAGCGCAATAACACGCAAGCGACCTAAGGGTTAGGTCACGAGCGACCTAACTCCGAACACAGAAAAATGGCCAGAACGACCTAAGTGCAGAAAATTCACCAAAACGCTAAAAATTGGAGTTTTTCGCCAATCCAATCCAAACCAAATGCTAATATGCATGCAAAAATGATAGGGAATCATTCCCAACAGTCCAATAGAGTTATAGGCTAGAATTGTGAGATAAAAATATCACCTTTTCACCAAATTATGAAGGTAAAGCTTGAAGGTGAATGGAGAAGCAACTACAAGCTTGAATCCAATGCTTTTCCTTGAATTTGGAGTTGAATGATGGAGTTAGAGTTGAAACCTAGGCTTGGAGTTCCTAATTTCCCTTTCCACTCACCATTAATGTTAAAATTTGTGTTTGGTAGGAATTTATGAAGAGTGAGGAGAAGGAGAGAAGGGGGTTTGAGTTATAATGCCAGACTAACCCAAAGTCCAAAGCGGGAAAAGTGAGTGAAATTTCACTAACTCCAAACCTATCAATGTTTATACTTAAAAAAATTGTAAACGGCATTTCGAACTAAATGGAAGTGGCCTCGAGTCCTAATTCAACCATTTGCAAAAAGTAGCTTTTCGGACAAATATCCGAATGACGATAAAATATTTAAACAAAATATTTAAATATATAATCGATAAATATGCGGATTGTTACATATAAACTTTAAAACTGTGTAACTCTTTGATACGAGGTCCGTTTCGCACGAAACAAGTTGCGTCGGAATCGTATTGCCGAATAATATGCGATGGAGTTGGATTTGAGTCGATTGGAGCTAGTGATAATTTTGGGTAAAATTAAACGCGCGCTTAATATTATTCGAAATAAAACACTGCAATTGTTATTGGAAGCAAGGTGAGAACTTCTCACTCAATCGAAATTTTTTCGATTTAAAATTTTAAATAGTTAAATTTAAAATTTGCTTGATTGTGTGATTAAACGATGATTGGTATCTGTTGGATTGAAATAGACCCTATACGTCGCATATTAAGCGGAGGTTATTATATTAAACACATATACCAACGATATTCCACCTTGAAGTGCAATTGGTATTATATATGTATTTGGAGTTGATTTTCCCGCATTATATAGCGGATGAGACCCTATTGCGCCACATAATAGCGGATAATATTTATATAAACCCATATATCGCGATATTCCGTCTTGAAACGGGATTGGTATTGTGCTAACATCTGCGGATACAGGGAAACAGGTTGGAGGGATCCAACTAGATTCCTCAAATAATTGAATTTGTTTCAATGTTGTGTGTTGATTATTTATAATCTCTGTGATTATCCTTTGTGATTTAAATCGTTGAAGGCTAAAATTTAGCCGAATATAATTTTGGTATCGTTAGATACCGGAAATAAATAAATATTTGAAAGTATACATTTTTATTGAATTTTGGAATATTCATTTTAAATAAATAAACGTTATAATTTTTATGTTATAAAATTATGATTTTTGTGAAATATAGCTGAAATATGATTTTTGAAATAAGTAGTTGAGTAATTTGTAAAATGGTTTAAATTAGGATTTTTGAATTATTATAAATAGTTTATATAAAAGATTTATAAAATTGATATTTATAAATTAAAATATTAGAATTATAAAACGAGTTTTTATAAGTGTTAAAATGAAGCATAAATGGATTTCATAAGTGAATGAAATTTATAGATTTATAAATTGTGGAGTTAAAAAATGAATAGATTTTTGTAAAATAAAAGATTTATAAATAATTAACATATAAATTGGATTTTTGCATTTAAATGAGATATAAATAGAATTTGTTAATTAAGGGATTTTATAAGTTGAAATTTTTATAATATATGTGTGTGTGTGTGTATGTGTGTGTGTGAATTTATAAACGTTGTTTTATAAATCCAAAACCAGTTGAATTAGATAAGTAAATATGAAAGCTTATTCAAGGAGATATATCCACGATTTTGGACATTGGATAATCCTTTAAATTAAAATATGTAGAAGTGTTGGGTTTGACAAACGATTTATATTCACGATTTTGGACAGTGAATAATATATTAAAGAAATGTTTTAGGAAGTGATCTTTTAAATATAATTAAAACGATTTGAAGTGGTTTTAAAATGTGTTAAGGATCGAAACCCTAGATTTCAAAATTCATTGTTGAAATAGACGTTTTCGAGAAATAAGGAAAAGATGGACTATAACACTGTTGTTATAATAAATGATTTTCGAAAGGAAACGTTTTTGTATAGTGTTGGGCTATATATATATATATCTTAATTTCGAATCCCTATACTAGTGATTTTGGGTTGTCGCAACGATGTTTTATGCAACATTCGTTTTAACTCAAATAAATGTGTTTAAGACAATGTTTTCCTTAAAGAATAAATTATATGCTAAATTGTGATTTAAGTATATTGAATATTTTCCAAATGTTGAAAATAAATAGATTTGTGAATTACTTATTATTAAATAATTATGGAAATGATTTCCAATATGAAGTGAAATGTTTTGAGATTATATCTTTTAAAGATAAATTGAAAGTTCATAATTGAAATCAATTTAAAAATGTATATCAATGGATATTTGGAAATTTAAATTCACCATGGAATTTAGAAAGGAAAGGGAAATTTGTTTTCACATGGTTGAAGTGTGGAAAAATATATCTTGTAAAGATATTTTTGGAAAATAAATAATTTGGGAAATTATTTGAAATCTGGTGATGTTGTGCATACCTATTGATAGTTAAATAACCGACTATCAATATTTACCTTTAAATGAGTATTTGTTGTGATCGGCTTGAATAATGCTGCACTTATTTTAAAATAAGCGCTCGTTATTCGGTTTAGCCGGAAGAGGACCTTTGGTTCATGAATTCCACTCCGAATAGTGATACGTCGTAATGGATAATATTTGAAGACCGGCGTTGAAGACCGGATATTTTCGAAAATGGAAGGATTACCGTCGAATGTCTCTGCATCGGCTGATCTCTGATATAGAGATTTTATCACCCTTTGTGGTGGGAAGTCCGGTCGTGATTAGTGAATATCCGGATTGCAAGGGCTTCTTTGGAAGTGCCTTCGGTTCCGTTCGATCCCGGAACGGACTTATATGGATGTGTGTCTGACGTTACAATTTGAGATGTAAAGCTGGTTTCTATCAAATACATTTCTGTTGGTGGCGGAGAATTTATTCTTTTAGCTTAACACCCTTCTCTGAGACGTACGAGCTCAGAGGTTATGTAGTTGATGGTTACTAGTGATACATTCCCAATTTGGTAATGTGGCATATGAAGTGTTGTTGATCATTTGTTGATCAAAGAACAGATTTTGTGAAAAGCGTAGATTTGTGGACGAGACTTCGTCGGACCTCACACCCTGGTAATGGTCAAAACAGGAAAGATGCAGCAAGGTTTTAGGGAGTAGCGCCCCTTAGGGTATGTACATTTCCTTCTGGATAGTAGTGGTATCATGGTATGGAGCCCAGATACTTAACTTATGTGGATGTCGCAAATATATATGACTTTGTGATTGATGTTGGTTGAGGATCCTCGGATAAAGGTTGTTTGCAACCGGGGAATGGCATACTCGTGTCAGTTTTTACCTACTTTTGCAGAGGTAACCCGGCCTTGTGATGGCAGAGATCATGTTAGGTTCACCGGGCGTCTCTCCAGAGGCGTACGGATGTGGCAATGGGAAGTTCCTTGGCCTGACCATTTGTTGGAAAAGCCAAAGAAACAATATGAGCCTTGTATAGTTTTAGTTGTATAACCTGCCATTTACTTATGGTGGCGCCCCACTGTTTAGATGGTAGCTATAGTAGGCATACGATAATAGTCGTATGTTGGCTAAGATTTATATTATACTTTCGAAAGGTTTACCTACACTTTGCACATATAGTAATAATATCAAATAAATTTGCGTATCAAGAATGTTTGACTATCATAAGGAGAAATCTCCTCCAATTCTGTGTTTGCATTGTGTGTTTGTGCGGAAGGCCTTATGGTAGGTACATTTTCTAAAAGCATTGCGGATCTATTTTAAAATATTTCTTTGTTTGTTTTAAAGATAAACTATTTTAAGTTCTCACACCAGTCCCATGACTGACCTGGAGTTTATTATTTCCTTCCTAAACTCTGGGTGCCCACCAATTTCCATACGGGCAGTCTAGAGTTAGGTTATCAGCTCATTTTGGAATTCAGGAGATGCTGTGGAGATCAAGAGGCTAGCTGGATGGTATGGCGTATCAACTAGTATATAGTATTTCTTTTCCGCTGTTTGTTGTTGTAAACTCTGATAATTGTTTTATAATGTGATGTAATGTAATAACTGATACAGTTCTTTTGATCTAAAGATTATTCATTTATCTATTATATGTTGTTCCGCTGCGATTGTGAGATTCTGATATTGTTTCTGTTACTTCTTCTTTCTTTCTTCTTCTACCTCTTCTCCTTTAACCCTAACAATTCGGTTTTTTCGGCCTTCGATTGCTCGGCAGTTGATATAGTGGACGTATTGATATCGATTTTCGGAAGTCAAAAATCCCATTCGTTACAATGTGGTATCAGAGCAATTGGTTAAGCGACAACCTTGGCTTTGTTGGGTGTTACTCATTAGAGATAGAGTCAGCAGTACTCTAGAATGAGTGTGAGTGTAATCATAGATATGAGCGTGTATTTGTTAGTGAATATAAATTGTTTTATATTGTGATGATTGGTTTGTTGAGTGGTATATGGATTCTGGTCAATACGAGTAATTAACGTTATTGATAGTAATCTCTAAACACTTGTACAGAACAAATTCGACACGATATCGTTTCAAATAGGGTAAATGAAATAATTTTACCTAAATTATTTTCGTATATAAAAGAGAAAAAAATTCTGTGAATTATTATAATATACGATTGCTTGGTTGCTAGAAAGTGATGATATTACATTATTATCACTAATGTTGAAAAGGAAATTGAAATCGTAACTCCAAAGTTAAGAAATAAATTCATATATAAATAGAATTGGAGAATATAAATTGTAAATGTGACTTGTAATTTGAAGTAAAATTCCAAAGGAATATTTGGAAATGTTTTGAAAGGGTTTGAAATTTGGAAAAGATTAAATTTCTTTTTGAGTTTGAAAATAGTTTTCAAGGGTTTAGAAAAATGTTTTAGGAGGGATAAAAGCTCTAAACTCTTTTCAGTCGCTGGAAAATAATTCCAATAATGATCGTGACATCATCGGTGTTCATTTTCGAGTTTCCAAAAGAGGGATTGTTGCCAAGTTGTTTTAAATAGAAGTTGTTTGGAAAATTTGGGTTTGGGTTTTGGAATTCAAAGGATAATTTGAATTGGTTTCAAAAAAAATGTTTTGAAATGTTGGAAAGACTCTGGAATCTGATAAAAATAGTTATGGAATAAAATTTATTGAGTTGAAAATAAATTTGGGGTAGAAATAAATGAATTGAAATTGAGTTTGAATTATGGAAATAAATTTATGAATGAATGAATTTACAATTGCGAGTAAATGAAATTGGAAACTAAATGTTGAAATTCATTTTGAAATTGTAAGTAAATTGGAAATTTGTCAAGTTGGATCAAATGAAGCTAAGTATTAAAATAAAATTAGTAAGTAAAACTAATTGAAGAAATGACAAATTTGGTATGGGTTGAAATGAATTGAATTCAACATTTATAAATAAAGGGTAAATTAAATTCATATGGAATTTGAAATCCAGTTTAAATATAAGTGGTTATAAACCGAAATAGTGAATTGAATTGTGTTTGGGAACGAACAAAAGAATAATAAAAAAACTGAAATTGAAAATAGAAAGATGAATCACTTGTGAATGAAAAATAATTGATAAAATACAATATTCAAAGGGTAAATTGAATCCAAATAGAATTGAAATTGGAAATTGAATTCAAACGAAATTGAAATTGAGATTGAATGGAAATGGATATTATAGTTAGCAGGACATACAAGTGGTTAAAGGTATGTATTTGAATTGCTCGACAAAAGGTATGTATCTGAATTTTAGTAAGAAATTTGATGATTTTCTTGTCCAGCCACTTGGCTTTTTCTTTTCTTTTTGAAATCTGGGGGTCATGGTGCCATTTTTGTAGTCGTACCGAGCTAGCCGCGTAAAGGGGAAGCTGGCAAAAATTTTTGAAAATTTAAGGCGTTAGAATATTTTTGAGAAAATTGAAAATTTTTGAAAACTATAACTTTGATTATGGAGTGAAAAGTTAAACGATATAGTTGATTTTGAAAAGATAACTAAGTGCGATTTGAAAACTTAGTAAAGTTATTAGAAAAGTTAAAATGTTTAAATGAATCTGAAATTTAATTTGAACAAATGGTTTTGAAAAGTTAATGGATTTCAAGACTTTTTCTTACTAGGCAATTTCGAGGACGAAATTCTTTTAAGGGGGAAGTTTTAACGACCCAGAATTTCTGTTATTTGAAATTCGTATATTTAATTTATTTTAAATATTAACAAGTAAAATATGTAAGTCGAAAAAAATTTATTTCAAATATCATGATTTAATTGGATAACTAAATCAACAATTTAATATTTGAAATTACAGAAATAATTGGAAATTGGGTTTAATGCGATTAAAATTGATTTGTAAAGTTGTATTAAATCATATTGGAGTTAGAATGATGTTATAGAACTTTTAAAATTGAATTAAAAGTTAAATTGTAGAAATTGAATATTTTAATATTTAATTGATGAGTAAAAATAACCATTTTTCAAACAGTCTCGGATTTCAACGAAACCAATTTCATCAGTTCCGTAATGTTATATTATTGTAAGGTTTCAAATTTCGTGTCAATCGGATTTATGGTTTGTCCGAGGCAAGCTAAAACGCACTGAAATCGGTTTAAGTGAATTTTAAATTTCAATGGTCGATTTGAAAATATATCTTTCAAATATGGTCGAATTGGCTCCCAATATATATTCCATTGCGTTCGGAATAGGGGTAAAACATTATAAACGCCAGGCAGCTTCGCTTGGAGTTCGGGAAAAATTCGGGTGAATAGTGCGCGAATATTTTCTGTAAAAGGCCTCCATATTTCATTTTTTACACCAAAAACCTAACATCTAAACCCTAGCCGCCAGTTTCCAATTAACGGCCGAAAATTGTTCTTCTCCCTCCTCGGTTTTCTTCAAATCCACACATCGATTCGAAAAACTTTCAACTACAAACGTGTAGAGCACAACGAGATCCATCGATCCATCGGTGGTGATCGTTTTTAGAGCTACGGATCGATGGCAGTTTACATTGGAAGGGCCGGTGTTCATGCATGCTTTTCTAGGCACGGGGCAGACTGAGTTTGGCCGTGCTTTACGCGGTGGTGCCATTCGCGAAGGGTTTCGACGTGGTGTGGTTCGATCGTAGGGTAGGCAAGTGTAGTAGTCGCGGCGTGTAGAGTTTGGAGGCGGCTGAGATGGGTTATTCGAACGTGTTTGCAACTGGGTGAAGGAGAAGGTAGCACGAGCGGCCGAGATCTTCAATTCACAAACGTGCGGCCCAGATGCAGTGAGGTTAAATATAAAGTGAAATTATTATATAATTAAATCGTATAAACTTTACAACTGTGTAACTTTTTGATACGAGGTCCGTTTCACACGAAACGAGTTGCGTCAGAATCGTATTGTCGAATACTACACGATGGAGCTGGATTGGAGTCGATTGGAGCTAGTGATAATTTTGGGTAAAATTAAACGCGCGTTTAATTTTATTTGAAATAAAACAGTACAACTGTTATTGGAAGCAAGGTGAGAACTTCTCATTCAATCGAAATTGTTTCGATTTAAAATTTTAAATAGTTAAATTTATAATTTGCTTGATTATGCGATTAAATGATGATTTCTATCTGTTGGATTGAAATAGACCCTATACGCCGTATATTAAGCGGAGGTTATTATGTTAAAGACATATACCGCGATATTCCACCTTGAAGTGGAATTGGTGTTATATGTGTACTTGGAGTTGATTTTCCCGCATTATATAGCGGACGAGACCCTATTGCGCCGCATAATAGCGGATAATATTTATATAAACCCATATACTGCAATATTCCGTCTTGAAACGGGATTGGTATTATGCTAACATCTGTGGATGCAGGAAAACAGGTTGGAGGGATCCAACTGGATTCCTCAAGTAATTGAATTTGTTTCAATGTTGTGTGTTGATTATTGATAATCTCTGTGTGATTATCCTTTGTGATTGAAACCGTTGAAGGCTAAAATTTAGCCGAATATAATTTTGGTATCGTTAGATACCGAAAATAAATAAATATTTGAAAGTATACATTTTATTGAATTTTGGAATTGATTCATTTTAAATAAATAAACGTTATAATTTTTATGTTATATAAATTATGATTTTTGTGAAATATAACCGAAATGTGATTTTTGAAATACATAGTTGAGTAATTTGCAAAATGGTTTAAATTAGGATTTTTGAATTATTATAAACAGTTTATATAAAAGATTTATAAAATTGATATTTATAAATTAAAATATTGGAATTATAAAATGATTTTTTATAAGTGTTAAAATGAAGCATAAATGGATTTCATAAGTGAATGAAATTTATAGATTTATAACTTGTGCAGTTATAAAATGAATAGATTTTTGTAAGATAAAAGATTTACAAATAATTAACTTATAAATTGGATTTTGGCATTTAAATGAGATATAAATAGAATTTGTTAATTAAGGTGTTTTATAAGTTGAAGTTTTTATAATATATATATATGTGTGTGTGTGTGTGTGTGTGTGTGAATTTATAAACGTTGTTTTATAAATCCAAAACAAATTAAATTTGATAAGTAAATATGAAAACTTATTAAAGGAGATATATCCACGACTTTGGACAGTGGATAATCCTTTAAAATAAAATATGTAGAAGCGTTGAATTTGATAAACGATTTATATTCACGATTTTGGACAGTGAATAATATATTAAAGAAATGTTTTAGGAAGTGATCCTTTAAATAGAATTAAAATAATTTGAAGTTGTTTTAGAATGTGTTAAGGATCGAAACCCTAGATTTCAACATTCATGGTTGAAATAGACGTTTTCGAGAAATAAGGAAAAGATGGACTATAACACTGTTGTTATAGTAAATGATTTTTGAAAGGAAATGTTTTTGTATAGTATTGGGATTTATATATCTATCTTAATTTCGAATCCCTATACTAGTGATTTTGGGTTGTCGTAATGATGTTTTATGCAACATTCGTTTTGACTCGAATAAATGTGTTTAAGAGAATGTTTTCCTTAAAGAATAAATTGTATGCTAAATTGTGATTTAGGTATATTGAATATTTTCCAAATGTTGAAAATAAATAGATTTGTGAATTACTTCTTATTAAATAAATATGGAAATGTTTTCCAATATGAAGTGAAATGTTTTGAGATTATATCTTTTAAAGATAAATTGAAAGTGAATAATTGAAATCGATTTGAAAATCGTATATCAGTGGATATTTGGAAATGTATTTGGAAATTTATATTCACCATGGAATTTATAAAGGAAAGGGAAATTTGTTTTCAAGTGGTTGAAGTGTGGAAAAATATATCTTGTAAAGATATTTTTGGAAAATAAATAATTTGGTAAATTATTTGGAATCTGGTGATGTTTTGCATACCTATTGATAGTTAAATAACCGACTATCAATATTTACCTTTAAATGGGTATTTGTTGTGATTGGCTTGAATTTAAATGCCACACTTATTTTAAAATAAGCTCTCGTTATTCGGTTTAGCCGGGAGAGGACCTTTGGGCCATGAATTCCATCCCGAATAGTGATACGTCGTAATGGTTAGCATTTGAAGACTGGTGTTGAAGACCGGATATTTTCGAAAACGGAAGGATTACCGTCAAATGTCTCTGCATCGGCTGATCTCCGATATAGATATTTTAACACCCTTTGTGATGGGAAGTCCGGTCGTGATTATTGAATATCCGGATTGCAAGGGCTTCTTTGGAAGTGCCTTCGGTTCCGTTCAATCCCGAAACGAACTTGTAAGGATGTGTGTCTGACGTTACAATTTGAGATGTAAAACTGGTTTCTATCAAATACATTTATGTTGGTGGCGGAGAATTTATTCTTTTAGCTTAACACCCTTCTCAGAGACGTACGAGCTCAGAGGTTATGTAGTTGATGGTTACTAGTGATACATTTCCAATTTGGTAATGTGGCATACGAAGTGCTGTTGATCATTTGTTGATCAAAGCATAGCTTTTATGAAAAGAGTAGCTTTGTGGACGAGACATCGTCGGACCTCACACCCCGGTAATGGTCAAAACAGGAAATATGCAGCAAGGTTTTAGGAAGTAGCGCCCCTTAAGGTGTGTGCATTTACTTCTAGATAGAAGTGGTATCATTGTATGGAGCCCAGATACTTAACTTATGTGGATGTTGCAAATATATATGACTTTGTGATTGATGTTGGTTGAGGATCCTCCGATAAAGGTTGTTTACAACCGGCGGATGGCATACTCGTGTCAGTTGTTACCTACTTTTGCAGAGGTAACCCGGCCTTGTGCTGGTAGAGATCCGGTTAGGTTCTCAAGGCATCTCTCCAGAGGCGTACCCATGTGGCAATGGGAAGTTCCTTGGCCTGACAATTTGTTGGAAAATCCAAAGAAACAATACGAGCCCTGTACAGTTTTAGTTGTATAACCTGCCATTTACTTATGGTGGCGCCCCAGTGTTTAGATGGTAGCTATAGTAGGCATACGATAATGGTCGTATGTTGGCTAAGATTTATATTATACTTACGAATGGTTTTCCTACACTTTGCACTCATAGTAATAATATCAAAGAAATTTGTGTATCAAGCATGTTTGACTATTATAAGGAGAAATCTCCTCTGATTCTGCGTTTGCATTGTGTGTGTGTGTGTCCGGGAGGCCTTATGGTAGTTACATTTTCTAAAATCATTGCGGATCTATTTTAAAATATTTCTTTGTTTGTTTTAAAGATAAACAATTTTAAGTTCTCACACCAGTCCCATGACTGACCTGGAGTTTATTGTTTCCTTCCTAAACTCTGGGTGCCCACCAATTTCCACACGGGCAGTCTAGAGTCAGTGATCAGGTCATTTTGGAATTCAGGAGATGTTGTGGGGATCAAGAGGCGAGCTAGATGGCATGGCGTATCAACTAGTATATTGTATTTCTTTTCCGCTGTTTGTTGTTGTAAACTCTGATGATTGTTTTATAATGTGATGTAATGTAATAACTGATACAGTTCTTTTGATTTAAAGATTATTCATTTATCTATTATATGTTGTTCCGCTGCGATTGGAGATTTTGATATTGTTTCTATTGCTTCTTTCTTTCTTCTTCTACCTCTTCTTCTTTAACCCTAACAATTCGGTTTTTCCGGCCTTCGATTGCTCGGCAGTTGAAATAGTGGACGTATTGATGTCGATTTTCGAAAGTCGTAAATCCCGTTCGTTACATATGCGGTCGTTTGAGTGTGGTGGCCTTTGAAGAAACCACCCTTTGGTTTATCTATCTTACCTCTTTTGTGTCTATCTTGTATTGGTGTAGTTCTTTCCGTAGCGTCATATGGAAAATCATATCGATAATCATTTTGTTGGTTAGAATTCTGGTTGGAGTTGTGCTAAATCCCAACCCAACTCGAGGAGCTTATGAGAAATCAATCTCATCTGATTGATCCTTTATGTAGCGTCTTGATGTGTCCTCATTCGAAGGTGAGACGCCTTCGAAATCTTACGTGTTGCTCGGAAAATTCCTTGATTCGTTAATTCCAGTATTAGCACTTTAAAAATCATAGAATTAATAGAGCCAGCCTTCTCTTGGTTTTCTACCATTCTATTTCGAGAGTGAGAGAATTTTTAAACTCGAGCTGGTCTATCTTTCTTTTGATTGATGAAATTAATAAGCTGAACATAAACTCTTCTCTAGAAATTGCATGGACGCGATTTTACTAAGAGGGGAGTTCTGTAACAACCCTAGTTTAAAGATTACCTATCAATACTAAATTATAATGGTAATTATAATTTAATATTATAAATTAAATTAAAATTGGAGAAATTAAATTATTTATTTGGAATAAACAATAAAATTGGAGTTAAATTGTAAAATAAAGCTTAGAACTTTATTTTATTTTCTTTGGAGTGATAATAAATGGAATATGGGCTTTAAATGAAGAAAATGAAATTATTTTATAGAAAATGCAATAATTATATTAATTATTGCCCAATTTCTTCTTTTAATAGTTTTTAAAAGAAGTATTTGATTTTTAAGGTGTTTTATTTAAATAAAATGGTGGAAATTGGTTTAAAAATTTATTTTGGCTATAAATTAAGTTTGAAAATGGTTTGAAGTATTTTTCTAAGTGAGAAAAGTAATTTTGTTAAATTTTAAAAATAAAATATAGACTTTTGCATTTTATTGCGAAAATATTGCATTTTTGTGAAATAAAGGATTCAAATAACAAAAATGTTTTAAAAATATAAATTTATCCTTTTGTATGGTAGAAAATGTTTTATTTTGTAAGTACACAAGTTTTCACTTTTTTCCTATGTAAAAATATGAAGAAATGCATTGTTGTTTTGATAAATAGTGTATATTTGAAGCAATTTTAGTTTATAAGTGAATTAATTAATCAATAGGCCATTGATTTTCATTTTACTAATGGATCAAGGCCCACTAGTGCATAACTTGGTTTGAGAAGTGAGAAAAATAATATTGTACGTTCCTTTCTCAACTCCATCTTCTTCCTTAACCTGATTAATGAGAAAAACAAAACCTTCTTTACCAATTTCTCAATCCAAGCCATTTTCTTCATAAAATTCAAGCAAACTAGAGTCTTTTTCACTCTAGAGAATAAATACAAAGGTAATATAACTCCAATTCACTTAATTTCATCAAAAATCTTTTATTTGTGAAGTGGTTCTCTAATTATAGTAAAACTTTCTTTTGCATGTTATTTCTATCTTCTCCACAGGTTTTCAAGCAAAAGCTTCAACCTTTTGACTCAAATTCGAGTTTTTATCTTCACTATAGTAAGGTGAGTTGATTAACTCACATATTCTAGCAAAAAAACTTCAAATTGCCAAAAAATCACCGAAAAATAGCATTTTTTGTTAATGTTTGTTTTTTGTAAGTTAGTGTCTGGATGCTGTTTTGCATGCCTTTTTCTCTCAGTTTCGGCAACAAAATGCTACCGGATTTTCTTATATTGATAGTTCATGTGTTGTAGTATATATTTGTAAAATTTCATAGCAAAAATCTTTCGTTTGATACCTGGAAACCTTGTTGCAAAATCAATGCACGACCTGGAAATTACCTACACACATTTTGTTTTGAGTTGCTGTAAACATGGCCCGAGTACATGTTTTAGATAGCATATCTCTTTCGTTTCTCACTCGAATTGCAGGATTCTTTTTTGTTTGAAAGATAAAGTTTTCTACTATAAACCTATCAAATTTCAGGTCATTACGACATATATAGCTTATAGAAATATGCTATTGAACTTTGATCTGGAGCATGTTTTTGCCTAGAGTATTACAGTGAAAACACTGTCTGGGTTCAACTTTGAGACATCATAACTTTCACATACTTTATCCAAATTGGGTGATTATTTTTTGGTTTGAATATAAAGTTTTCTATTATATGCAAACAAATTTCAAGCTCAATCCGATGCTGTTTGGTCCCATGTTTTATGCCTGAAAGTTGAACCCAGAATGGATTTTCAGGCCTGGGCACATTCATGTTGAATTGTTACAAACATGGTCCGTGTCCATGTTTGAGATAGCTTAACATTTCATTTTCTATCGGAATCCATTGATTCTTTTTTTTTGAAAGATGAGGTTTTCTACTTTGTGCACACCAATTTTTAGTTCTATCAAAGGTCGTTTGGACACCTGTTGTATGTCCGAAAGTTGAACGCAGAGAAGATTTTAGACCTAGGTATTATTCCGCCTAAGCGTTTTAATGTTCTTTTTCCGTCCGACATTTGACTTCTACTTCATGTTTTTGCAATGTTTCTAAAATGTTTTGAGGGCTATGATGCCTATCCATAGGCTAGCCAAGTTTTGATGAATTTGAAATTCAAACTTGAATTTGAATTGAATTTGAATTGGATTTGAATGATAGTTTTGAGTGATTTCTTTGATTTCGAGCACAGACTTTTCCAAATAATTTTGAAATAATTTTTAAAATAAATTGGTATTTCAAATAATTATTATGTAATATTTTTAAATTATTTTAAGCTATAAAATCTTTTTATTCTCTACAATAAGGAAATTTTCAAATATTGTCTTCAAAATTGATTTCTGAAAATGGTTTTAAAAGCTTGTTTTCTCAAATAAATTATTATATATATAATATGTGTTTTTGCACTATTAGAGCGAATGAGAAGGAGAATTATACGGTTTGGTAAAACATGTGGTATGGGACACGTGCATTTATCTTATCAGTTAATTCTTGACTTGTCTGTTTGATCATTTTGACCTTCAGGTTGAGTTTATCGATGAGATGAGGTAAACTTTTTACTTCTTTAAGTGTGAAATTAACTGGCGATGAGTAAACCTTTAGTGCGAACATGTGATATGGGATGCACGTTAACACTATTCGGATTCCTATTCGAGAGTTTGTGACACATTTGCCATTGTGCGTGCCAGTACTGGACCTTCAACTCATGGTCATTGCGGCATTTTCCATTGCGGCGTATTTGTCATCAAGACATTTGCCATTGCGGCGTATTTGTCATTGTGATGTTTTGCTTTGAGGCGAGGTACCTATTTAAGATAATAGTACTTGGCAAGGCTTCGGTCGCATGCACGTGCAAACACTTTTGAGATGGTTGCTTTGACTATTTTCCCTAGTGCATTTCCCCTTTTCATAATTGGTCCTTTGAACCATTTGATATATCTTTATGGCGATTACCTTTTGGGAATTTGAACTCTTGGAAATTCTATTTTTGAGATTTGAATTGCCTACACTGGCGTTATATGAGATTTTCCCTTTGGCGTTTACTTGAGATTTTATTTTCCTTTTTGGAGATATATTTTCCTTATGGCGTGTTTGAGATGGGATCTCTTTATGCATGTTTTGGGTTTGCCAATATGGCGGGTTTAGATTTTCCCCTAAACCATATTTGATGTTTTATGAATGTCGATGATATGAGGCTCGCTACTTTTAGCGTTTTATGAGTCATTTTATCTCTTTTGAGATTATATGCTTGTATGGTGATACCAAAATATCACTTGATGTAATCATACACTTTAGATTGTCCCTCTCCATTCGAGAATATTATGATATTTTCCTTATGCTCATATTATCGCTTATACTTGTAATCTGATTTGTTTAGCTAGACTGACCCGTGTATTTTATACTCGGGTCAGACTGAGGTGTTTCAGATTAGGTACCCGTTGGACTTAGCCTTTCTACTTTCGCTTGGATATTTTGCCATCGCCTATTTGATGTAGCTATTTATGTAGACCCTGATATGTATATTTTTGACTCGTTGTATATTATGTGGTCATCATACCACTTATGTGTGTCATTTTGTATTACATTAGGAATGTATCTCTGTGTGTGTGTGTGTGTGTGTGTGTATCTCATGTTTGTTGTTCTGTGATGTGATATGCATTTGGTTATATTTTGTTCTGATAGCTCCGTCATCCATCTATAGTTTTGTATTTAGTACTTATTGGATATGTCGATCCGCTTGAGATGAAATTTTATTAAAGCATTTGTTGACATATTCAATAGACATTTAAGACAAGGCTATAGAAGGTCGCTCCTAACCAGCCCTATTCTCCGCATTAGCAGACAGTATTACTAAGTAATACTCTTTGTTAATGTGGGTCTCGAAGTGGGGTGTAGAGACCCAGAATTTCTGTCATTTGAAATTCATATATTTAATTGATTTTAAATATTGATAAGTAAAATTTGTAAGTCGAATAAATTTTATTTCGAATATCTAGATTTAATTGGATAATTTAATCGATAATTAAATATTTGAAATTACAGAAATAATTGGAAATTGGGTTTAAAATGATTTAAAATTTATTTATAAAGTTGTATTAAATCATATTGGAGTTAGAATGATGTTATAGAACTTTTAAAATTGAATTAAAAGTTAATTTGTAGAAATTGAATATTTTAATATTTAATTGACGAGTTAAAAATAGTCATTTTTCAAATAGTCTCGGATTTTGACGAAACCAGTTTCACGGATCCGTAATGTTATATTATTGTACGGTTTCAAATTTTGTGTCAATCGGATTTACGGTTTGTCCGGGGCAAGCAAAAACGCGTAGAAATCGGTTTGAGTGAATTTTGAATTTAAATTAGTCGATTCAAAAACCTATCTTCCAAATATGATCGAATTGGCTCCCGATACATATTCCATTGCATTCAGAATGGGGGTAAAATATTATAAACGTCAGGCGGCACGCTTCGTTTGGAGTTCGGAAAAATTTCGGGTGAATAGTGTTTGAGAATTTTCTATAAAAGGCCCCCTATTTTCGCAATTTGCATCAAAACCTTAATTCTAACCCTAGCCACCAGTTATAATATCAATGGCCAAAAATTTCAACTCTTTCTCCTCATTTTTCTTTTAATCCATTAACAATTACGAGAAGTCTTCAACTACAATGTTGAAGAGCACGACGAGATCTATATTCTCAACGGTGATGATCGAAAATGGAGCTACGGATCGACGTGAATATGAGTTTGAACGCACAGACTTCGCGCACATTTTGGAGATGCAAGGCTCGAACGAGCTTCAAGCAATTGCAGCCGAAGGTGGCTCTCGAGTTGGGCTTCGCAATGGTGGTTCCTGATCGTCTTCAAGTTGCTCGAGTTGGTCGCGTGCATTAGGGTTAAGTAGCGGCCTTTGGGTTCGATTTTGCGTGTTTTAACTGGAGAGGGAAAAGGAAGAAAGGCAGGAACGGCCGAGATTCCAGGGGCTTGAATCGAAGGTCCAAATGGATGCAGGTTTTAAAATATAAAGAAAATGTAAATAGATTTGTATTATAATTTGTATAAACTTCTAAATGCGATAACTTTTTGATACGAGGTCCGTTTTGAACGAAACGAATTGCGTTCGCTTCGTATTGACGAATACTACACGATGGAGCTGGATTGGAGTTGATTGGATCCAGTAAAAAATTTAGGTAAAACTAAACACGCATTTAATTTTATTCGAAATAAAATGCTGCAACTGTATTTGAAACAAGGTGGGAACTTCTCACTCAATCGAATTGTTTCGATTTAAATTTTAAATAGTTAGATTTAAAATTGCTTGATTGTATGCTTGGATGATAAATTATTATCTATTGTATTCAAATAGACCCTTTACGCCGTATATTAAGCGGATGTTATTTATTAAACACATATACCGCGATATTCCAACTTGAAGTGGAATTGGCATTATATATGTACTTGGAGTTGATTTCCTGCATTATATAGCGGATGAGACCCTGTTGCGCCTCATAATAGCGGATAACATTTTATATAACCCATGTACCGCGATATTCCGTCTTGAAACGGGATTGCTATTGTGCTAACATCTGTGGATGTAGGGAAACAGGTTGGAGGGATCCAACTGGATTCCTCAACAGTATTGATTTATTTACAGATATTTGCGATATATTCTGTTATCATATTGATATATGATGTTTGGATGCCGTGGTTGATTTATTTTGTGCTGTTACAGTATTGGGCATATTTTTGGAATTTTAAAAATGTTAAAGTAATGATTTCGAATTTAAAAGGATTTCAAGTGATTTTTGAAAGTATACGTTTTATTAAATTTTGGAATTGATTCATTTTAAATAAATAAACGTAATAATTTTAATGTTATAAAAATTATGATTTTTGAGAAATATAGTTGAAATGTGGTTTTTGAAATATGGAGTTAATGATTTTTATAAAATAGTTTAAAATTGAGATTCTGAATTTATTATAAAAACTTTATATATAAGATTTATAAAAATTGATTTTTATAAATCAAAGTGATGAAATTGTAAAGGAGTTTTGAAAATGTTTTAAAATGATGTTAAAATGGGTTTTATAAAAGAATAGAATCTACGATTTTTTTGAAGTTATAAAAAAGAATGAATTTGTAAATAGAGAGTTATAAGTAATTTGCTTATAATTTAGATTTTGGCGTGTAAGTGGAATATGGATAGAATTTGTTAATAAAGTGGTTTTATAAGTTGAAGTTGTTATAAAATATATGTGTGAATTTATAAACATTGTTTTATAAATCCGAAATCGACTTATTTTGATAAGTTAATTATTATAGCTTATTAAAGGAGATATATCCATGATTTTGGATAGTGGATAATCCTTTAAATAAAATGTGTAGAAACGTTGAATTTGGTTAACGAAGTATATTCACGATTTTGGACAGTGAATAATATATTAAAGGAAAGTTTTGGGGAAGTGATATTTTAAATAGAATCAAAACGATTTGAAGTTGTTTTAAAACGTGTTAAGTATCGAAACCCTAGATTTCGACATTCATTATTGAAATAGACGTTTTCGAGAAATAAGGAAATGGTGGACTATAACACTGTTGTTATAGTAAATGATTTTTGAAAGGAAATGTTTTATATAGCATTGGGATTTATATATCTATCTTAATTTCGAAACCCTATACTATTGATTTTGGGTTGTCGTAACGATGTTTTACGCAACATTCGTTTTGACTCAAATGAACGTGTTTAAGAGAATGTTTTCCTTAAAGAATAAAAATATATACTTAATTGTGATTCAAGTATATTGAATATTTTCTAAGTATTGAAAATAAATAGATTTGTGAATTACTTATTGTTGAATAAGTATTTGGAAATGTTTCCAATGTAGAAATTGAAATGGTTTAGAGAACATATCTTTTTAAAGATAATTGAAGTGAATATTTGGCAAGTTATTAAATTTATGGAAGATTAATAAAAGGGCCTAGTGATTTTTATGGTGCTGAATATTTTTTTGGTTTGCCTTGATAGTTAAATAACCGACTATCAATAGTTACCTTTAAATGGGTATTTGTTGTGATTTGCTTGAATTTGAATGCTACACTTATTTTTGAAAATAAGCGCTCGTTATTCGGTTTAGCCAGGAGAGGACCTTTGGGTCATAAATCCCATTCCGAATTGAGATATGTCATAATGGATAGCATTTGAAGACCGGTGTTGAAGACCGGACATTTTCGAAAACGGAAGGATTACCGTCGAATGTCTCTGCATCGGCTGATCTCCGATATAGAGATTTTATCACCCTTTGTGATGGGAAGTCCGGTCGTGATTAGTGAATATCCGGATTGCAAGGGATTCTTTGGAAGTGCCTTCGGTTCTGTTCGATCCAGGAACGAACTTTTATGGATGTGTGTCCGACGTTACAATTTGAGATGTAAAGCTGGTTTCTATCAAATATATTTCTGTTGGTGGCGGAGAATTTATTCTCTTAGCTTAACACCCTTCTCTGAGACGTACGAGCTCAGAGGTTATGTGGTTGATGGTTACTAGTGATATATTCCCAATTTGGTAACCTGACATGCTGAGTGTTGCTGATCATTTGTTGATCAAAGTGTGGCTTTTATGAAAAGCGTAACTTTATGGACGTCGGACCTCACAC
Source organism: Allium cepa (assembly GCA_030765085.1). Lineage (NCBI taxonomy): Eukaryota > Viridiplantae > Streptophyta > Magnoliopsida > Asparagales > Amaryllidaceae > Allium > Allium cepa. Next base: position 326,200,152 of record CM060939.1, read on the forward strand.
CCCGATAATGGTCAAAACTGGAAAGATGCGGCAAGGTTATTAGGGGATAGCGTCCCCTTAGTGTATGCCATTTCCTTCTGGATAGAGGTGGTATCATGGTATGGAGCCCAGATACTTAACCTATGTTGTTGCTGCAAACTTATTATTTTTTGATTGTTGGTGAATCCCGGGATTTAGGTGGGTTACGACCGGGGGATGGCATACTCGTGTCAGTTGTTACCCAGCTAGAGGTAACCCGGCCTTGTGTTGGCAGAGATCCGGTTAGGTTCTCGGGGCATCTTTCCAGAGGCGTATCTATGTGGCAATGGGAAGTTCCTTGGCCTGACCATTTGTTGGAAATCCGAACTCCAATACGTGCCTTGTACGGTTTTAGTTGTAGAACCTGCCATTTACTTATGGTGGTCATTGTTTAGATGGTAGCTATAGTAGGCATACGATATTAGTCGTATGTTAGCTAAGATTTATATTATACTTTCGGAATGTTTTCCTACACTTTGCACTTATAATAATAATAATATCAAAGAAATTTGTGTATCAAGCATGTTTGACTATCATAAGGAGAAATCTCCTCCGATTCTGCGTTTGCATTGTGTGTGTGTGCGGGAGGCCTTATGGTAGTTTCATTTTCTAAAAGCATTGCGGATCTGTTTTAAAAAGAATATTTCTTTGTTTGTTCTTTTTAGAAGATAAACTGTTTAAGTTCTCACACCAGTCCCATGACTGACCTGGAGTTTATTATTCTCCTCCTGAACTCTGGGTGCCCATCAATTTCCACACGGACAGTCTAGAGTCGGGTTATCAGGTCATTCTAGAATCCAAGAGATGATGTTGAGATCAGGAGCAAGCTGGATGACATGGCGTATCAACTAGTATATAGTATTTCTTTTCCGCTGTTTGTTGTTGTAAACTCTGATAATATAATGTAATGTAATGTAATAACTGATATATAGTTCTTTTGATTTAAACATTATTCATTTATCTATTATATGTTGTTCCGCTGCAATTGTGGGACTCTGATATTGTTTCTGTTGCTTTTTCTTTCTTCTTCTATCTTCTACCTTTTTCTTCTTCTTAAACCCTAAGGGTTCAGTTTTCCGGCCTTCGATTGTTTGGCAGTTGATACAGTGGACGTATTAATGTCGACTTTCGTGAGTCGAAGAATCGGTTCCTCACAATATGGTATCAGAGCATATGGTTAAGCGACAACCTTGGCTCTGTTGGGAGTTACTCATTAAAGATAGAGTCGGTGGTACTCTAGAATGAGTGTGAGTGTATTCATTGATACCAGCGCGTATTTGTTAGTGAATATGAAATTGTTTTGTATCGTGTTGACTTATCGGTTGATTTTTTATAGATTCTGATCGATGTAGTCTAGCTAACTGTCGTCGATAGGGGTTTCTAAACTCTTAAACAAGATAAACCGACATAGTATCATTTTAAATTGGGTAAATGAAATAATTTTACCTTGATTATATTTTATATATAAAGGAATAATCTTTCAGAATTATTAAAGTATATATAAATTTATTGTTTGGTTGTTGTTGAAATGTAAGAATATATATATATAAGTTAATTAAAAGAATAAATTGTATAAGCAAATGAATTATTAAATATGGAATCATAATGAACGTGATTTACAATTGTGAAATAATCTTATATGTACAATAAGTGAAATTATATAAGAAAAGACTTATAAATGTTGAGTTATAAGTAAAAGAAATTATTTTTGAAAGAATATTAAGCATTGAATTCACTACTATTGCTGGGAAATAATAAGGTAATGACTGCAGCATCATCAGTGTCATTTTCAAGTTTCTGTGTGATGGATTTGCTACCATAGTAAATTGAAAACTGAAGTTTTGTTGTGATAAACAAATTTGAAATAAAAATCCAAATTGTAATTGTTGAATGTAAGTGAAACCAAATAATAAAATGGTTAAATAAATTTGTTAAGCAAAACCAAATATGAATTTGAATAAGTGGTGAAATTTGACTTCGGTAAAAGTTAAATAGAATTTACTTTAGAATTGGAATCTGAATTGGATTTATAAGTAGAAATTTAAGTTAAGTTAAACAAATGATGTTTGAAATGGAATATAACTTAAGTAATGTTGAATGAAGTCGATTTTGGTATCGAAGTAAAAGAATAAAGTGAATTTAATGGATGTGAACTTGAGTTATATAAATGAAATTCAACTTTATATGGTAAAATGAATTAGCAATTGCATTAATGAATGAATTGAAAGTAAATCAATTTAATGTAAATAAATTGATATGAAATAATGGATGTAAGTGTTAATTCGTTAAAGCTAATTAAAAGTGATGAACCAAATTGAATGAATGTAAGCAAAGAAATTTGGTAATGTTGGATATACATTGTTTGTTAGATGATGGTTAGTTGATTATATAGAAATCCATACGAAATTAAATTAATGAAATTGAAAGCTAAAGTAATTGAAATCAAATTGGAAGTAAGTAAATCCAAATGTAATTTGATTTGAATGTGGAAGTGAACTAACTTGAATGTAAATTAGTGAATATAAACTAATTGAAAATGAATAAATGAATGTTAGTAAAGTCCAATGTTAATGAATCAAATGTGATTAAATGAAAAACCAATTCATTGAATATTAATGAGAAGTGAATGTATGTTGATTTGATATGGATTTGTTGTTTTGTTGCATGTGCTATAGTGGTATATGTTGTATATTGATATTACTTTCATATATGCATGTTTCTCATTGTTGTTGAGTGTTTAGTAGGTGTGGATTGCGCTTGCTTTGCATTTGGAGCTCGCTTTCACGCTATATTAGCCGTATATGCTCAATAATAATATATAAGGTACATATCTTGGATTACATATCGTACTTTTACACTTTTTTCCCTACGGGATGCCTCACTACTTTGATGAGATGTATATTGGTGATATATATATTGCCATTTTTTTCGGATCGAACCGTGCAAAGGAGACTATGGCGAAATTTTCTAAAATTTAAGGCGTTAGAATAGTTTTGAGAAAATTAGAAATTTTGAAAACTAAAATTTTGATTTTTGAGTTATAAAAGTTAAACACTCAAATGAATTTGAAATTTAATTTGAACAAATGGTTTTGAAAATTTAATGGATTTCAAGACTTTTTCTTACTTGGTAATTTCGAGGACGAATTCTTTTAAGGGGGGAAGTTTGTAACGACCCAGAATTTCTGCCATTTGAAATTCATATATTTAATTGATTTTAAATATTGATAAGTAAAATTTGTAAGTCGAATAAATTTTATTTCGAATATCTAGATTTAATTGGATAATTTAATCGATAATTAAATATTTGAAATTACAGAAATAATTGGAAATTGGGTTTAAAATGATTTAAAATTGATTTATAAAGTTGTATTAAATCATATTGGTGTTAGAATAATGTTATAGAACTTTTAAAATTAAATTAGAAGTTAATTTGTAGAAATTGAATATATTAATATTTAATTGACGAGTTAAAAATAGTTATTTTACAAACAGTCTTGGATTTCGACGAAACCAGTTTCATCGGATCCATAATGTTATATTATTGTATGGTTTCAAATTTCATGTCAATCAAATTTAGGGTTTGTCCGGAGCAAGCTAAAATGAGTAGAAATCGGTTTGAGTGAAATTTGAATTTAATTAGTCGATTCAAAAACCTATCTTCCAGATATGATCGAATTGGCTCCCGGTACATATTCCAGTACGTTCAAAATGGGGGTGAAACATAATAAACGCCAGGCGGCACGCTTCGTTTGGAGTTCTGAAAAATTTCGGGTGAATAGTGTTTGAGAATTTTCTATAAAAGGCCCCCTATTTTCACAATTTGCATCAAAACCCTAATTCTAACCCTAGTCGTCAGTTATTAACAATTACGAGAAGTCTTCAACTATAATGTTGAAGAGCACGACGAGATCTATATTCTCAACGGTGATGATCGAAAATGGAGCTACGGATCGACGTGAATATGGGTTTGAACGCACGAATTTCACGCACGTTTTGGAGATGCAAGGCTCGACCGAGCTTCAAGCTATTGCAGCCGAAGGTGGCTCTCGAGTTGGGCTTCGCAATGGTGGTTCCTGATCGTCTTCAAGTTGCTCGAGTTGGTCGCATGCATTAGGGTTATGTGGCGGCCTTTGGGTTCGGTTGCACGTGTTTTAACTGGAGCGGGAAAAGGAAGAAAGGCAGGAACGACCGAGATTCTAGGGGCTTGAATCAAACGGTCCAGATGGATGCAGGTTGTAAAATATAAAAGAAAATGTAAATATATTTGTATTATAATTTGTACAAACTTCTAAATGCGTTAACTTTTTGATACGAGGTCCGTTTTGGACGAAACGAATTGTGTTGACTTCGTATTGACGAATACTACTCAATGGAGCTGGATTGGAGTTGATTGGAGCTAGTGAAAATTTTGGGTAAAACTAAACGCGTGTTTAATTTTATTCGAAATAAAACACTGCAACTGTATTTGAAACAAGGTGAGAACTTCTCACTCAATCGAATTGTTTCGATCTAAATTTTAAATAATTAGATTTAAAATTGCTTGATTGTATGCTTGGATGATAAATTATCATCTATTGTATTGAAATAGACCCTATACGTCGTATATTAAGCGGATGTTATTTATTAAACACATATACCGCGATATTCCATCTTGAAGTGGAATTGATATTATATATGTACTTCGAGTTGATTTCCCGCATTATATAGCGGATGAGACCCTATTGCGCCGCATAATAGCGGATAATATTTTATATAACCCATGTACCGCGATATTCCGTCTTGAAACGGGATTAGTATTGTGCTAACATCTGTGGATGTAGGGAAACAGGTTGGAGGGATCCAACTGGATTCCTCAACAGTATTGATTTATTTACAGATATTTGCGATATATTCTGTTATCATATTGAAATATGATGTTTATATGCCGTGGTTGATTTATTTGTTGCTGTTACAGTATTGGGCATATTTTTGGAATTTTAAAAATGTTAAAGTAACGATTTCGAATTTAAAAGGATTTTCAAGTGATTTTTGAAAGCATACGTTTTATTAAATTTAGGAATTGATTCACTTTAAATAAATAAACGTTATAATTTTAATATTATAAAAATTATGATTTTTGAGAAATATAGTTGAAATGTGATTTTTGAAATATGGAGTTAACGATTTTATAAAATAGTTTAAAATTCAGATTTTGAATTTATTATAAAAACTTTATATATAAGATTTATAAATTTTGATTTTTATAAATCAAAGTGATGAAATTATAAAGGAGTTTTGAAAATGTTTTAAAATGATGTTAAAATGGGTTTTATTAAAGAATAGAATATACGATTTTGAAGTATAAAATAGATTGAATTTGTAAATAGAGAATTATAAGTAATTTGCTTATAATTTAGATTTTGGCATGTAAATGGAATATGGATAGAATTTGTTCATAAAGTGATTTTATAAGTTGAAGTTGTTATAAAATATATTTGTGAATTTATAAGCATTGTTTTATAAATCCGAAATCGACTTATTTTGATAAGTTAATTATTATAGCTTATTAAAGGAGATATATCCATGATTTTGGACAGTGGATAATCTTTTAAATAAAATGTGTAGAAACGTTGAATTTGGTTAACGAAGTATATTCACGATTTTGGACAGTGAATAATATATTAAAGGAAAGTTTTGGGGAAGTGATATTTTAAATAGAATTAAAACGAAGTTGTTTTAAAATGTGTTAAGTATCGAAACCCTAGATTTCAACATTCATTGTTGAGGTAGACGTTTTCGAGAAATACGGAAATGGTGGACTATAACACTGTTGTTATAGTAAATGATTTTCGAAAGGAAATGTTTTATATAGTATTGGGATTTATATATATATATATATATTAATTTCTAACCCCTATACTATTGATTTTAGGTTGTCGTAAGGATGTTTTACGCTACATTCGTTTTGACTCAAATGAATGTGTTTAAGAGAATGTTTTCCTTAAAGAATAAAAATATATACTTAGTTGTGATTCAAGTATATTGAATATTTTATGAGTATTGAAAATAAATAAATTTGTGAATTACTTATTGTTGAATAAGTATTTGGAAATGTTTCCAATGTAGAAATTGTAATGGTTTAGAGAACATTTCTTTTTAAAGATAAATTGAAGTGAATATTTGGCAAGTTATTAAATTTATGGAAGATTAATAAAAGGGCCTGGTGATTGTTATGGTGCTGAATATTTTTTTGGTTTGCCTTGATAGTTAAATAACCGACTATCAATAGTTACCTTTAAATGGGTATTTGTTGTGATTTGCTTGAATTTGAATGCTACACTTATTTTTGAAAATAAGCGCTCGTTATTCGGTTTAGCCGGGAGAGGACCTTTGGGTCATAAATCCCATTCCAAATAGAGATATGTCGTAATGGATAGCATTTGAAGACCGATGTTGAAGACCGGACATTTTCGAAAACGGAAGGATTACCGTCGAATGTCTCTGCATCGGCTGATCTTCGATATAGAGATTTTATCACCCTTTGTGATGGGAAGTCCGGACGTGATTAGTGAATATCCGAATTGCAAGGGCTTCTTTGGAAGTGCCTTTGGTTCTGTTCGATCCCGGAACGAACTTTTATGGATGTGTGTCTGACGTTACAATTTGAGATGTAAAGATGGTTTCTATCAAATATATTTCTGTTGGTGGCGGAGAATTTATTCTCTTAGCTTAACTCCCTTCTCTGAGACGTACGGGCTCAGAGGTTATGTGGTTGATGGTTACTAGTGATATATTCCCAATTTGGTAACCTGGCATGCTGAGTGTTGCTGATCATTTGTTGATCAAAGTGTGGCTTTTATGAAAAGCGTAGATTTGTGGACGAGACTTCGTCGGACCTCACACCCCGATAATGGTCAAAACAGGAAAGATGCGGCAAGGTTATTAGAGGATAGCATCCCCTTAGTGTATGTCATTTCCTTCTGGATAGAGGTGGTATCATGGTATGGAGCCCAGATACTTAACCTATGTTGTTGCTGCAAACTTATTATTTTTTGGTTGTTGGTGAATCCCGGGATTTAGGTCGGTTACGACCGGGGGATGGCATACTCGTGTCAGTTGTTACCCAGCTAGGGGTAACCCGGCCTTGTGTTGGCAGAGATCTGGTTAGGTTCTCGGGGCATCTTTCCAGAGGCGTACCTATGTGGCAATGGGAAGTTCCTTGGCCTGACCATTTGTGGGAAATCCAAACTCCAATACGCACCTTGTACGGTTTTAGTTGTAGAACCTGCCATTTACTTATGGTGGTCACCACTGTTTAGATGGTAGCTATAGTAGGCATACAATACTGGTCGTATGTTGGCTAAGATTTATATTATACTTTCGAAATGTTTTCCTACACTTTGCACTTATAATAAATTTGCGTATCAAGCATGTTTGACTATCATAAGGATAAATCTCCTTCGATTTTTCGTTTGCATTGTGTGTGTGTGTGGGAGGCCTTATGGTAGTTTCGTTTTCGAAAAGCATTGCGGATCTATTTTAAAAAGAATATTTCTTTGTTTGTTCTTTCTAAAAGATAAACTGTTTAAGTTCTCACACCAGTCCCATGACTGACCTGGAGTTTATTGTTCTCTTCCTAAACTCTGGGTGCCCATCAATTTCAACACGGGCGGTCTAGAGTCTGGTTATCAGGTCATTCTGGAATTCAGGAGATGCTGTGGAGATCAGGAGCAAGCTGGATGCCACGGCGTATCAACTAGTATATAGTATTTCTTTTCCGTTGTTTGTTGTTGTAGACTCTGATAATATAATGTAATGTAATGTAATAACTGATATAGTTCTTTTGATTTAAGGATTATTCATTTATCTATTATATGTTGTTCCACTGCGATTGTGAGACTCTGATATTGTTTCTGTTGCTTTTTCTTTCTTCTTCTATCTTCTACCTTTTTCTTCTTCTTAAACGCTAAGGGTTCGGTTTTTCGGCCTTCGATTGTTTGGCAGTTGATACAGTGGACGTATTAATGGCGATTTTCGTGAGTGATACCATAATATCACTTGATGTATGTTTGTGTTTGTGTAGTGATACCTTTTATCTCTTTTGAGATTATATGTTTGTGTAGTGATATCATAATATCACTTGATGTAATCATACACCTTAGATTGTCCCTTTCCGTTCGAGAATATTATCACGTTTTCCTTATGCTCATATTATCGCTTATACTTGTAATCTGATTTGTTTAGCTAGAATGACCCGTGTATTTTATACTCGGGTCAGACTAAGGTGTTTTAGGTTAGGTACCCGTTGAACTTAGTCTTTCTACTTCCGCTTGGATATTTTGCTATCGCCTTTATGATGTAGCTATTTATGTAGACTCTGATATGTATATTTTTGAATCGTTGTATATTGTGTGGTCATTATACCACTTATGTGTATCATTTTGTATTACATTGGGAATGTATCTGTGTGTGTGTGTATATGTGTGTGTGTGTGTCTCATGTTTGCTGTTCTGTGATGTGATTTGCATTTGGTTGTTATATTTTGTTCTGATAGCTCCGTCAGCCATCTATAGTTTTGTATTTAGTATTTATCGGATATGTCGATCCACTTGAGATGAAATTTTTTTAAAGCATTTGTTGACATATTCAATAGGCATTTAAGACAAGGTCATAGATGGTCGCACCTAACCAGCCCTATTCTCCGCATTAGCAGACAGTATTACTAAGTAATACTCTTTGTTAATCTGGGTCTCGAAGTGGGGCGTCACAGCTCTGTAACAGCCCTGGTTTTGGAGATTACTTATAAATATTAAATTATAATGGTAGGTATAATTTAAAATTGTGAATTAGAATAAAATTGGAGATTTTAAATTGTTTATTTGTAATAAACAATGAATTTTGGGATTAAAATATGAAAATAAAATATGAAAACTTTGTTTGTTCGAGTTAACAACGAATGGAAAATGATTTTTATTTTGTGTAAATGCAATAATTTTAATAATTATTGCCAATTACTTCTTTTAATAATTTTTAAAGGAAGTATTTGGTTTTTAAATGTTGTTTGTAACGACCGTGATTAATTACAGTCGCAATAAATATTTTTAAATACAATTTTTTTTTAAAATCAAAATTTGGAAAAAAAACACAAAGTTGAAATAAATTTTCTACTTGCCATTCTTAGACCATGTGTGAACGCAGTCCAATTCCAAAAGCTTGAGTACAATATGTGCCTTGCTGTAAATAGAGAAAAATTCTCTTGTACAAGTGTGAAAACACATTTTCATTGCAATCACTTGTTCACCGCTACCCACATCATTTTTGTGTGTCCTTTATATTCACTTAAGCACATTGCATTAAATGCAAAGTGCACTCAAAAGTGTTAGCCAGCACTCATTCTCTTTACTGATGCAAATTGAAAAAAAACAAACAAACAAGATGAAACATTTATTCCAATTTTTATTTGACAGCTTGATAGAGGCATTATGGCGTTTTCAAGTTGAATCTGAAACAAGTATAAGTAAGTGTAAAAACTCACATATCTAATTTATTCATTACTGCATTTTGCGTGCAAAAATTCTTAATACCCAGGACACCTTCTGTTTCATGTTTATATATCTTATAGAAGTGTTGCATTCACTCTCATCCACTTTGTCACGGTCTGTTAGGCTTGAAGTCTTTGATATCAGTGTATCTGTTACTCTAGTAGTTAGGATTGCATGTGTTTGTGATGTTTTGGGAGCGGTAGACTTCATTTTTTTTTAGTTTTGGGTTTCCAGTTGCACTTGGTTCATGTCTGACTTGAGTGCGCTGTCACTATGTTGTATTTGTACCTTACATATAAGTATGTTGTAGATCACTTCACCTTGAATCTAGGTCTTTTTTTTCCAATTATATAGCAGCGTCGTACGTGAGTATAGAAATTTATAGACCATGGTTTTGATTGGTGCATGGGTATAAGTTTTACTTTTGTTAAATATGTTTACAGATTGCATTATACCAATTTATATCCACATCACTGACATCTAAGTCTTCCATGCATGAAAATGTGTCTGGGCCATACTGTTTCTTCAAGTGGGTGCAATTGTACACATTTAAATGGACCTATATGCAAATATCTCTTTAGTGAATAGTAGTATATACCACTTCTTTTTCATATGATATTTGCGTGCGTGTAAACCATATTCATTCCATTCGTGCAAAATTTTAGTGAGTCCATGTTGTTATTTTTACTTCAAAGTAGTGCAAGTTGCAAATGCTAGTGTAAAAGTAGTGCAGGTTGCAAATGCTAGTGTAAAAGTGGTGCAGGTTCATTGTACAGTCTGGCTCATGGTTTCATTAACATGCATGTAGAGCATGCAGACATCATGCGTGTATTAATACATAGATCATATTGTTTCATTAAATTGTTTTAATGCATTGTGTGATTTCGAAAGGTGTATGTTATATGTTGCCATAGTAGCTTTAATACATTTTGTGATTTTTAAATGTGTGAATATTTGCCATTTTAGCTTCAAAGCATTGTGCGTGGATTATAGTGTTGCCTGGAGACAGTGCATGTATCTATATAAACTACCGACCATAGTGTTTTATTAAATTGTTCTATGCATAACCGAGTAAATGTTAAGTCTCTTTATTGAATTAGTGCGCGTGTGTTGTGATAGCATCATTTAGGATGTTATTGCCAAGCTATCAATTATTTTAATTAATTTATAGCAATAGTGCAATCTGATGACTTTGCTTTGAACCGGTGTACGTTTTTAAAACGTAATTTGTTCCCATTATTTTTATAACGAAATTTTTACACAGGTGCTATACTTTTAAAGCACGGTGTTTTGGTGGCATTTTCGATGAATGAACATTCACTGTTATTTTAATGTCAATAACCGTTAATTTAAAGTGACTTTTCAAACGGTTAGCCGCAGCACTGATTTGGACTCCGTTTTTACGGTGTTTTGTGAAGCGCGATTTCCTCGTCGAAATTGCTACAGATATTGCTGTTTTAATCACGTGTTTTAAAAATTGTTTCCAAAAAAATTTACAGTTTGCGCTTTCAAAAGAATGAGGAAGCGATTTAAACGATTCAGCAAAATTGAGGACTATGAACCCTTACTTTTACTGACTCGGTTAAATCCGGACATTTCCGTTTGAGAATGAAAAATGTTATTTATATAAAATACACAATTTTGCACTTTCAAGGAAACGATGAAGTGATTTAAACGATTTAGCAAAAATGCGGAGTATGGAACCATACTTCTACTATTTCGGATAATTCCGGACTTGTTAATTGAAATATTTGTTGTTTGATGATTCTGATATGATTTTGTTGGGCTTTCGAGCCACTCCGCTGGACCTTCAGGTCATCTGATGGACCTTCGGGTCAATTAGCAGTACTAGACCTTCGGATCACTCTACGGATCTTCGGGTCATCTGATGGGCGCCAAAATTTGTAGTACTTGGTAGGCTTCGGCCATTTGAGATGAACGTGCGGCGTAGCTAAAACTCGCCATTTGCTGGGATCGATCGACTTTTGTGCTGATTTTTCTAGTTATCTTATTTTGATTTCTAGAATTTGAGACTGCTGATTTTCTAGTTATCTTTTTTGATTTCTAGATTTTGTGTATTGCTGTTTTAAATTCAATTGTGAATTTACAAACTGATTTTGATGGAGTTTAAATTGAGATTTCTTCATTTAAATTATGCTTATTATTTATGATGTATGGTCTTATTCGAGACTATAATTATTTTTTAAGTGTTATTTATCATATACTTATTATTGAGAATAAATTAGACTGATCCGTTTATTATTTTCTTTTAAATAATACTAGGGTCAGACCGAGTTATTTTAGGATAGTCGCTATCTCTGATCTAGTAGCAGCTTCAACTTTTGGGATTTACTCCATCTTTTGCCTAGTTTCCGAGGAGTTCTTTTGGTTATTTGATCCTCGTCTTATGTATGTAGATGTACATATATATGTGTATTTGGTTCATGTGAACTATCGATTGTTGTAGCATGTATTCCAGACTTGTCTTCCGCTATATATCTAATATTTCTATTCTAATATGATTATACTATCAGTGTTGTTGTTATTATGAGTTGTTCTGGATTTTTTCTTTAGCCACTGTAGTTTCGTTTTAGATTTGGATTGAATTTATATCTTTGGGGGTAATTTTCACAACTCCTATCGATGTAATCAATACTCGTCTAAGGCATAACTTACGGATGGTCGCTTCTAACAAGCCTTATTCTTCGTAATAGCAGACGTTATTCCTTATAATAACCATTGTTATTGTGAGCATAGAGGTGGGGCGTCACATTTTTTATTTAATCGAAAGATGAAATTTGGTTTAAAAATGTGTTTTGACTATAAAATTGAGTTTGAAATGGTTTGTCCTATTTTTCTATGGAAGAAAATAATTTTTGTAAAATTATTGAAATTAAAAATAAGAATTTATGCATTTATTTGTGAAAATTGTGTATTTTATTAAAATAAAGGAATTTAATAATAAAAATGTTTTAAAAATTATAATTTATTTTATTATATAGTATAAAATATGTTATTTCATAAATATGTAAATTTACATACTTTGTTGTGTGAAAATTTGAAAGAAAATGGCATTTGTTTATTTATATAGTGTAAATATGAATGCATTAGGCTTTATGTTAATTATATTAGCTTAACATAAATTGTTTCCTTTTAATTGTGAGTCCATTTGGCCCATTAGTGCTCATTATCTAAAAGAGGAAGTGAGAAAAGTTATAATACATACATTTTTACTTCACCATCTTCTTCTTCTTTTTTCTAGAAAATAAGAAAAAGAAACTCCACCATTTTAAACCTAAAGCTTTTACATCTCCAAATTTCTTCAAACAAGTTGCTATTTTTATCAAATCTATGAAGAAATCAAAAGGTTATCCATTCCAAAACACAAATATTTCATCAAAATCTAAATTTGAGAATTTAGTTGTCTTTCAATTGATTTTGTTCTTTTGCATGTCCCTATTTCAAGCTTTTATAGGTTCTTAAAGGCCAAATTAGCTCAATGATTCGATCTTTCAGCTCAAAATCTGATTTGTGCACTTTAAAAACAAGGTGAGTTATTGCTCATATAATGCTAGCTGAGGCAAAAGCTTCAAAAAAACCAAAAATGTACAGGCCTGAAAACCATTTTGGGTTCAACTTCCAAGCTTGAAACAGACTTAATTGATTTAGTAAAACATGTGGCATGGGACACATGTGTTTACAGTTTCTGTTAATTTCGGACATGTTCATTCGAAGCTACACATTCATTGACCTTCATGTTGTATGTGCCGATGAATGAGGCAACTATTGTGTTTAAATGAATTTGCTTTCTAGTGTGGCATTGATTAACTGTTAGTAAACCATTAAGTGAGAATGTATGGTATGAGACACACTATCTTCACTTTTCGGGTTACTATATGGAAGTTGGTGACACATTCCGATGGTGGTGATGTCGGTACTAGGCCGGTGGGCTATACATTCAACTAGTGGGTTAAACATTCGACTGGTGGGTTGATTAAAAGTCTAGAGGGACTTTATTTAGAATGATGGGTCTATTATAGTACTCCGCAGGCTTCGACCATTTGTTAAAAAGCATGCGACGTGATATGGATCCATTTTTATTATATATTATTTTTAGACGTTTTCAACTTCTATTTAGTGTTGTTGTTATACATAACCTAAATGCTATACAGTGATTTTATATACAAGGTGATTACATTTATGATGTTTTGAACTCTTATACGAGTTCTACATGGTGTTTTGGTGATTTTCGTCTTGGTGTTTATTGGTATTAAGATTTTCTATCGCTTAACCTAAACAAGTAAGCGAAATTGGTTTTGGTGAAAATAGATGTTATTTATTACATGAGATTTATGTGTTTTGAAATCTTAACCGAGTTCCATGAGTTATGGGATTTCTAAGATTTCTGTGGTTTTCTTATGAGGTTTTATATGATTTTATCAGAATTTATATTATGAGTAGCCTTCTAAGAAGGAAACATCAGTATTGAGCAGGTGTTATTCATGGGTTAATCCTTGTGATAATTAAGTGTTTTCCTTCACTTGGAATCGGAGTAAATCTGAGTTTATACCAATCCTTTTGATTAAAGGACTCTTCTCTTATGAGAAATTATATCTCATTTATCATCTACTAATCAGTTTATTTAAGCTAGACTAACCCGTGTATTTTTATATGCTCGGGTCAGACCGAGTTATTTCAGGTTAGTCATCTGTTGTTGATTACTGCTTAGCTGCTTCCGCATTGGATTATCTGCTAGTGGTCTTCTGTATAGTTTTGTGGTCTTTCTGTAAACTCTAATTTGTACTTATTCGCTTTGACTCGATGTATTTTACAGTGGTTTATGTACCACTTCTGTTGTATCACTATGTAGTGTACTATGATGTATCTGTTTATATGTATATATATGCTTGACTGGTATTATGTAATCTTATGTTTACTATTGTTATATTTTGTTCTGATAAATCTATTAACCACCATAGTTTTGTATTAGACATTTATTGGGTATCTCGATCCACTTGGGAAAAATAAAAAGAAAAAAATTTAGAGCACCCAATCGACGTATTCAATAGATGTTTAAGACAAAGCTTACGGATGGTCGCTCTTAAATAGCTCTATTCTCTACACTAGCAGATAGTATTATCCAGTAATACTCTTAGTTGGTGTGGGTCTCGGGGTGGTGCATTACATCAAGCTGTGACGCACAACCCTGAGACCTACACTATTAAAGAGTATTACTGGATAATACTATCTGCTAATGTAGAGAATATGGCCCTTTAGGAGCGACCATCAGTAAGCTTTGTCATAAACATCTATTGAATACGTCGATTGAGTGCGCTAATTTTTTTCTTTTTACCTTTATCTTATGGATCGACTTACTTAATAAATTTTTAACACAAAACTACGGTGGCTAATGAATCTATATAGAACAAAGTACAACAATAAGAAATATGCAACATATCACAGAGCAGTAGATTCACATATATATATATATATATATATATATATACATCGTTAGTACACTACATAGTGATACATAAGTGAGTGGTAACATGGACCGCATATATATACACATCATATCCCAAAAGAACATACATAGATCAGAGTACACAAAAAGATAGCGAAACGGCAGCATAAAAGGTGGACTAGCATCCAAAAGATAGCAAAGTGGACCATAGCGGAAGCAGCTAAACTGGAATCTACAGCTGGTTGTTAACCTGAAACAACTCAGTCTGACCTGAGTATATAAAATACATGGGTTAGTCTAACTTAAATAAACTGATTAAATAATGATAGGTGAAGTATAAGGATAATAGATAATAATTCTTCTCAATAGAGAAGAAGTAATAACAACATATGTCATTTCATAATTCATGAGATGATAACAACTAAAATATCATATGAAAGTCTCATGAAAAGGGCAATATCAACAACAACATCAATTAAATCATGTATAAATGCCTCATATCATTGGCATCAACATCGACGTAATAAAAGATTTCCACAATAATGGGGAGCTAGGCTCCATGGTTAAGTCATATATAAAATCTCAATCAACAACAAAACTACAAGATGGAAACCCCGGCATTGCCATAATAAGTGGCTCCATAACAACAACAACAGCACGTGCATATAATATGTGGCCCTCCGGCCTTGCCAAGTACTATAATAGTGCACTTATCAACGTTGGCCCTCCTCGGCCTGATGTATGTATGTGGCCCCACCGGCCTAGTGCTGGTGGCCCTCCAGCCTTAGCCCCCTCGGCCTAGTACTGGCAAGAACAACGGAATGTGTTACCAACTTCCAAATGTATGTAGCTTTAAAGGAACAAATCCGAAATTAACCGGTATAAAAAACCTACATGCCCCATACCACGTGGTTTATTAAATTTTTTACGTCTCTTCCTTTTTGTCTCAAAAAGTGCAAAAATCTGTGTTTTTATATAGAAAATATTTACATCGAGAAAATGATTTTTTAAACGATTTTGGAAATTATTTGGAAACTGTTGCTTTGAAATTCTCTTTATTATAGAGAATATATACATATATATAGCTTTAAAAATAATTATAAATTTCTGTAAAACACTTATTTTGAAAGCCTTTTCATTTTAAGAATCATTCCTAAAACGGTTTAGAAAACACGTGCACAGAAACAGCAAAATCGATGAAAATCCAATAAAATTAACATACGACAAAACCCAAATGAAACTGTTAATTCGTAGTGCAAATTGATGTTAACATAGATTTTTCTATTAGTAGGAGTAAGCCTTTTAGAACCATCTCAAAAAAATGCTTGAAATCACCGAATCCAAAAACAATTCAACGGAAAATGCCCAAACATTGCAAAAGAACTCAAGCATACGGCTTGTTTTGCCAGTTTGCCCCTTTTAAACTCAGAATTTGAAAAAACATGAAAATAAAAGTTGAAGATGATTGTCATAGATTTAATTCGTAAAAATAAACACCTAATTCGGATATTCGAGTCAAACGTTACGGCAATTTCAATTCTCTGGTCTAAAATTACAAAACTGTGAATAATTAAAATAATGACAGGGTTGCGGCTTAAAGAGCTAATTTGAACCTGTAGGTCATAGAATTTGATAAATCATAAAACATGAAAGTTAAAGAGAATTTCTATGGCTAGAAGTCAAAAAAATGATCACCTAATTCGGACATTTGAGTCAAAAGTTATGGAAATTTTAATTCTCGGGTCTAGAATTACAAAACTGTGAACAATTAACTTAACAACCGGGCTGCGGCTTAAAGAGCCAATTTGACCCTGTAGAATATAGAATTTGATAAATCATAAACACATGAAAGTTTAAGGACATTGTCATAGCTAGAATTCAAAAAAATAATCGCCTCGTTCGGACATTCGAGTCAAATGTTATGGCAATTTCAATTCTCAGGTCTAAAATTACAAAACTGTGAACAATTAACATAACAACAGGGTTGCGGCTTAAAGAGCCAATTTGACCTTATAGGACATATAATTTTATAAAGTATAAAACATGAAAGTTGAATATCATTTCCATAGTAGAAGTCAAAAAAATAATCACCTAATTCGGACGTTCAAGTCAAAAGATATGCCTAAAATAATATCAACTCTAGATTCATTGTCGCTGTCATTTTGCTCTCGGGAAAGCAACAAAGAGTTACATTTTTGACCAACTTAAATTGAAAAATTCATAAAAATCAGAACATGAAACTTTTAGTTAAAATCCTACGCCTTTTTAGAACATCAAAAATCATCTAATTTGGAAAAGAAACATGAGATATATGTCAAATTAGTTTCAGGTTCAATCTTTGAAGAAAAAAATTTCGCAAACAACATATAATTGGCATGCAAGCTTATTTAAGTTGGAAGTGTGAGTTAATACTCACCTTAGGATTTATTTGCAGCAAATTGAGGATTTAGAAAGCAAAGATTGTTGCTTTAGATTTGAATAAGCTTTAGAAACCTGTAGAGAAGAAGATAACAGACATGCAAACTAGAAAAATCAATTACAGTAAACGACCCTTTCTCAAATCAAAAGGTGGATGAAACATGTTAGGGTTTTAGAGAGATCAACCATAGGAGATTTTAATTCCTTAATTTTCTTATAATTTAATTTAGTTTGGAGGCTTAGAAATTTGATTTAGAGCTTTGAAGAAGAAGTCATTTTTGAGTTTTGGTTTATCTTAGAGAAAGAAAGGAATGAAAGGAAGGAGAAGATAGATTGTACGTACAGGCACAAGTTTCCTCTTTCTCCTGACCATTTTATAAAAAGGGTTCGGGCTTGGTGTTAATTTTCTTACCCAATAAGCAACAATGTTATAATACTTAGACAAATTTTAGTTATGTTATACTATTAACATGTTCACACCATTTTCATCACTTATTTCACCAAATAATTTATACAAAACATGTTTCTATCTTATAAAAATGCAACTAACATATTCTAAAATTATTTTAGCCATAAAAAATAAATTTCCAAATTTCATTTTTGATTAAATACTTACATTTACACTATTATTTACACCAAACAACATTTTAATCAACAAAAATTACACAAAAACCATTTCCTTGTCCAATTCATCATAAAAAACTATATTAAAATTATTCTTACACCCAAATGTTGTTTGTAAATAAAATTCCATATTTTTATTTACAATATTTACCATATTTAATTTTAATACATCACTAAAATTAACAAAAATCACTATTTGACCACTATTTCCACAATTATTACATTCTACTAAAATAAAAACATTCAATGTTCAATATTACCCTAAAATAACTTGTTAAAGTTTTAAAAAAATTATTCCCTCCATTTTATATTTATTTACAATAAATAAATGTTAAATTAATTCTTCTGTCTTTTATTTAATTAATTAACCATCAAACCAACAAAATTTCATTTATTTAATTAATACACCACCATATCAACTTAATTCCATTTTATTTTGCAAAAACACATTGTTTATTCAAAATAAACAATTTTAACAAATTTTACACCTCTAAATTTATTTTATTTACTCTATTTTAAATTATAGCCGTCGTTATAATTTACTTTTCATAGGTTATCACAAAACTAGGGTTGTTACATCCTACGTACAACAACAAGCACACACAATAATGTCTAGACCTGTTTGCCCTAAAAACATCGAGTAGCCTCCCATTAGTGTATGATATCCAATTCCTATGCATCACATCGAGCATACACCACAATGTCTAGGCTTAATTGCCCAAAAACATCGATTAACCTCCCATTAATGTTTGTAATTATGCACAACATCGGGCTTAATTCCACAATGCCTAGACCTAGTTGTCACGAAGATATCGAGTAACCTCCTAATGGTGCCATGTGTTCTAAAGCACACTAACGTGGTAGAACCACATACAAAATCGAATGCCACACCTTATAACTTTGTAAAGTATGAACATAGAACGTATCCTGGTGTGATACTATTTCATCTCATTGCATGACTTACTTCAGTTCCATGGTACCTCTAAATTCCAAAGAGTGGGAACAAGTTTCCCTAATTCATCCCACTCAACCTACATTAGGTCCATGTTCAACCTTGGGTTTTTGACACTGTTTAGACGTCTGGAAATACAATTCAAATGTTTGGTTACCCAATGCAATAAAAACATTCCCACATGTTCAGACATTTGAATCCCCTACTCAGATGTCTGACTTAATTTTTTAACGTTTGATCGAGTTTTCAAATGTCTGGATTAGGTCGAATTTCAAAATAAAGTTCTCAAGTTGGGACTTCCTACAATCCAAACATCTGAACCTAATTTTCAAACATTTGCATGAATTTTCAAATGTTTGTTTAGATGTTTGGTTGTATTTATTTTTGAACTTTTATAATTTATTTATTTTGGTATTTTATTCATCTTTTTGTCATTTTGCATGTAGGTTTTAAGGACTTGTTTTCAACCAGAATGTGCATTTCATACTCTTGATTGCTCTAATTTAACTCTTTAATTTCAAGAGTTATATATATATTTAACACACTTTTTCTTTAAATCTGCTTAAGTATATCTTAAGAAAATTCTATATATATTTCAAGTCACGTATTCAATTCATGGTGAAGTAAAGGAGTATTCATTACTTTCATTTATCCAATTCGAATTAACTTTATCAAATTAAACCGAGCTTTATCAAATTAAACCGAGCTTTATCAAATAAGGGTATATCCATATATAGGGTGGATTAACCTAGTTTACCTTTTCCCATTTTCTATAATTACAATATAATAATTTTTTGTTTTTTCATCATATCTGTACAAAAACTGAAATTAATCTATTTAAAATAACTTAGAACTTCTATTCCAAATTAAAAGGGTATATTTTTAGATCGGGTAAAAATATAAATAAATCTAATCTATACTATAATATAAATACTCAGTTCAATTTCAAGAGCGCACAGACCCCCTTAAATTTTGGCGACCCTACAGTCTCCAAAAAAATTTGTTATACGCTGCGTGCGGTCTCGCTTCTACTTTTTCCCATGTTCTATCGCACCTCTCTCTTTCCTCCTTTTATGTTTCCCCTTTCAATTTCTTCACTGTCGCTGCTAGCCCCTTCCTCTTATTTCATTCACCCTAGATTAGAATCTCAGACACATATTTTGACTGTCCAGCTGTATCACCATCGTGCTTTCCTTCAACTGCCATCGCACTTCCCTCTATCACCATCGCCAGATCGGTTGACTCCGCTTCAATGCTAGAACGACTTCCAGCCGCTTTCCTTCTTCGTGTCCAGCTGCTTTCCCTTTCCATGCCTTCAGTTTCTCCCATCGAACTGTACAAAGTTGTCGTCCTTTCCGACCACCGTGCTGGAAAGCGTTTGATCGACTGAATTTCTTACAAAATTGCCAGTTCTTCCTATGTAAGTATTCTTCTTCTTCCCTTTGCGTTATTCCTTCTTAATACGTGTGTTCCTCTACACGGATGTTTATTGAATTAGCTTCATATTCTTGCCTATTTTTCTTGATTACAACTGTATTTTATTTTGTTCCTTGGTTATTTTAGAAACCAAGTTATTGCTTAAAAAAATTCAACATGAAATTATGATCGAAATCAGGAATATGTGAGCACATATCACAAATTATGACTGAAATCAGCAAATTTGTGACATATCAAATTTATCTAGGTTGAAATAATTCAATATGAAACTGTGATTGAATTAAGAAAATTTGTGGAATATTAAAATTCCTTGGTTGAAAAAATTCAATATGAAGTTGTGATTGTATTTAATATGATTTACAGAGGAAGGTATTAGTCCAATTCTATAGTTTGAGTAACAAAAAACACAGTATTATTGTTATAATTTCTCAGATATGTTGTAGCTATGGTAGCCATTGGAAGTGCTTATAGTTGTGAATAAGTTTTAAACACCTGGAAATAATGCACATCCATGGTTCTATAATGATAACCCTTGAATATGTAAAAATGAAAAATAATCCTCTTCTGTAAGTTGAGTTTTAAATAAAATCTGAAATGATAACACCACATTATTAATAACTTATTCTTGCCATTCATTTGAAGCTCTCATTTCATGAATGGACGCAGGTACAAGAGAGGTTGAACACCAAAAAGTATGGCAATATTGCATTCAAAGAAAAGAATTTCAAAAATGCAATCAATTACTACACCAAGGTACTGTTACTTATTTATATTCTATTCAAGTAAAGATGAATTAAAGAAGCTGAAGTTGTCTTAGGTCATTTTATCCAGGCATATAAATCTTAAAACCAAGTTTTTTTCCTTCTATAAATTACAGTGCATCTTCTCCATGTTAAATATATTTGGGAATATTTATACGACTTTTGATAATAAATAATTTTCCCATTTTACAAGGGTGAAATAGTCTTTTTGTTACCTTTTTATTTGACATATGTATAATATATAAAGTTAACAATTGCATTTAGTAGGTCGGATGTGTGTACCTTGAGGAACTGTATTTGCAAGAAGAGGTCTACCATAATTGATGAACGGGCAACCTGAGCTTGCACTTCAAGATGCATGCAAGCGCAAGTGCGCATGCCTGAATGGCCCACTGCTTTTTATTTACAAGCTCTTGCTCTTTCAAAGCTTGGAATGGAAACCAATGCATAAGACATGCTTAATGATGGAGTGGCTTTTGAAGCCAAAAAAACAAAATGGTTGGCGCAGCTAATTTGGTTTTACTACTAAAACAGTAACCTTGACTAAATTGCACGGATCAAGGCGATGAAATTGATATATAGTTTCTACCCTCCTGCTCTGGCTTCAAATTGTGAAATAAAATGATGACAAGGTACATACACTCATTCGGTATATTCCTAGCCATTGTGTTAGATGAAATTATTATATATTAGCACTTCCTATTTCATAATTTAGCAACTCGACTATTTTATTTCATGTTTTCTAACTTTTTTGTCCATTCAAGGTTCTTGGTAGATGTTAAATTTAAGTCCTTGATATTGCAGAATTTTATCCACAAAGAAGTGAATCGTTGGACAATATGTGTAACTTCTTGATCTTTTAGTTCATTAACATTGCTTTATAGCCAGGCAATTAAATTTTTGATGTAAAATGTAACTTAACTTTGTTAACAACGAATACATCACCATGATACTAAATAGCATGATCAAAACCTAATTTTCCTTTCTTAATGCTTGATAAGATCTTGACCATGTGTGATATCGATTTTTTTTACTATAACAATTAGGTATTACATGACACAACTTTAATTGATTGCTTGAATTAAGTAGCGTGGTTCAAACTAAACAAGGTTACAAATTTTGTTCTGATGTTGGAAGCATCGCAGTAAATTCATATTTGTTTCAAAGAAAAGATGTCTATCTTGATTATAGGTATCTCAAAATGTTTGATCATGTCTTTGGATAGCAACTAAAATTTGTAATATGCTTCTAAGCATCTGTATCATGTGATATGTATAGTTCTACTTCAGGTTTGATGTCTTGCCTTCTAATCAAATAATGGTACTGTTTGTTCAGGGAAATATTTTCGGATATTTATTAAATATACTGCTAAGTGCTTATGAAATAATGAAATATAATTTAGTATTTGAAACAGGGAAGTTAATAATACGTGAATGATAATTTAATCCAAAGCTATTAAGTAGATGTTTATCATCATATATTGCATAGAGAAATATACTACAATTGACATCATACCTACAAATTTCAAGCATGGTTATGTAGTTAAAGAAACTATTGCAATTGTTTCATTCACTACCATATTTTTTTTGCAGGTTATAACAAGATTGGCAAAAGCTGAAGAAAATCACAATGATCATCAAGTTACCAACCGAACCAGGTAAACACGTTGATGAAATTTCATCGTGTCATGCCATTCTCAAATTTTTTGGACATTTTTTGCAAATGTAAGTTATGCATTAAACGTTTACTATTAGTGACATCCACATACAATTCGTATTATAAATTGAGCATAGAATATTTTGTTTACCCATGTTAGAGCTTACTGACATAATAGTGTGCTGTTAGATCGGTTTAGAAAATAGTAGCATCAATAAATTTGATATACTTCATTTACCAACTCCAATGTAACTTATCAAATTTTATTTTATACTAGATAAAACTAGCTTATTAGGATTAATTTGTTCACATTTAAGAGTAAAGGGAGTGGTTAATATTATAGTCAATAGGATTGTCAATTATGCAAGAGTTTGAACAAGACACAAGCTGGAGTTGTACGTATATTTTATTCAATAATTAAATTCAATTTTAGCATTTTTGATGTATCAGCAGTTGGTTGCGTAATGATTTTAGTTTTATTTGACAAAAAACATCCACCTATTGCCTTTCCATGATACTATAGTACAAAGTGGATAATTAGCTACAGCCTATCTTTCAAAACCCTAATCGGTTCAGAATTGGATTATATGGTTAATTATATCATAGGCGTCTTCTCTCTATGATTCTAAATTATGCCTTCAACATATAACAACATGTTTTTAGTGTCACTGAAATTCTCATCAATGGCGAATGCAGTAACTCATGCAATTAAATCTCTACGCTCGAGGCTGATGTCTTCTCAAACTAAATGGATTGACTTTCCAATTCCAAATACTGAACTCATATTAGAGCGCCTTCCTCCTTCCGATTACATTTGTTTTGGTGGTGTATGTAAACATTGGTATGCTATAAAAAAGAAACACCTTAAATGATATTCCCTGTTTCCGCCTCCTATGTAGAAACCAATTCCATGGCTGATCCCGTGCCTTTGCACTGATGAAGGATATCATTCCTGTCTTCTCTCCTTTTGAGAAAAAATGCTATCACTTCAGCTTTCTCGAAAACATAACCCATGCCCTTTGGCTTTGCTTCGTCTCATGGATGGTTTTTGTTCCTTGACATACACCAGTGTAACTGTATCTACATTTTCAACCACATGTCCAAATCTCAAATTAAATGTCCTCCACTCATATCCACTCATCCAATACATAATCTTAGTGGGGTGTTATCAACCTCTCCACTTAGTCTGGGTAGTATTGCTCTTATTTTAGATCGTTACGATAATATAGTCAATTTCTGTTGGCTTGGTCAGAAACACCGAAATGGACGGTTTTAGAGGTAACTTACGATGGCGAAGAGAAGACCCTTATGTAAACTCTTGGTATAGTGGTGTGTACTACAATGAAAAAGTTTATTGCATTACGAATTGTTTTTTTTCATTGATTCAGTTTCTACCACACCTACAATCCATGTTCTCAATCCATATGGATTGCAGCCAGCTTTCGACTGAGAAGTATCAAAGACAAACTTTGGTTGAATTTGATGGTTAGATTTTGGGGTTGTTTGGATATATGATCTGGACTATGAAATGGTTAGAAGGTTTAAGGTATTCAGGGCGGAATTTTCTAAAATGACATGGGTTAGAGTGAAAAGCGTCGGAGATTGTGCATGGTTTATTGGTGGGAGAGGCTCTTTATGTGTGTTAGCATCTGATGTGGGTTGTAAGAGCAATTCTGTACATTACAGAAAAAAAGTAGCTGCAGCCTAAACTTATTTTGTCTGATCATTTTGACTTTGAATGAAAGAATAGTGCAGTTGTTTTTGAAGTAATCGTATTGGAGAAAAAAGGTAATTTCTCATTTAATAGGTTTGGTATATACTTTGAATGATTGCTTTAATACAATGAATATATAGCTTCGAATGGTAGTTAAATCCCTCCACTACTTCCTCTGCCTTAACACGGTAAATAGTATCAGTATAATAGGTTACACGATGTCTTCATCTGCATTTCACCAAGCTGCATCGCTCTGATTTATATTATATTTTAACCATTATAGGTGTTTCACATTCAAAAGAAACCAGCGTAATAATATTTTCTGGCCAAACGATGCTTCAGTTGCTTGAAATTTTTTCGTATCATTTGCTGCTATTTTGACAATTTTTATATACTTTAGTTTCCGATAGTCTGATTTCATCTTTTAAACTTATCTCTGGAGGCCAAAAAGCTATAGCTTATAACTAATTTATTTCAGGCTATTGTTTTAATCCTTTCGTACAAATTACTTCATGTTATTTACAGTTATCATCGTCGTCCGAAAAAAACTAAATACTATAGTTTCTAAAATCACCTGAATCACACATATTTCAGGCTATCAACATGTGCAGAAAATTATTCCAGGCCACTTCTTTCACATACTCCTGTGCTTCAAGTGACTGTGAATTGTACGAATTTCTAATTTAGGACATGGTACAAATTTGCTTGCATAGACATATGTGCTATTTTCCTGCTTCCGGAAATTTGGTAAGTTATAATCTACAATTGCTACATAGAAAAGTTATTGGTTTGCAAATGAGTATGCAGTTGTGAGTTTTAATCAAATGTGTCATTTAGATGTAGGGAGAATATCAGTTGGGCATAATACTATGTCCTTCGATTATGTGGGAATAAAGGAAGCATTTTTTGAGTTTAGGAAAGTCTATATTTCATATAAGGGGTGATTCCTTCTATTTGTGATCTAAGAACTGGGCTTTTATTAATCAAGCCTATATATAAAATGTTATAACTGTGGTCAAGTATAACATGCTGTAAATCCCTATTGCTACTAATCATTTTTTAACAATATGATGGTATTCAGTTTCCCTAAGTAACATCTAAATTACATGTGCTTAAATATTTTAGGCTCCTAACAGTTATACATCCGACTAAAAGAATGCTTTAAATGAAAAAATTATATGCTGACAAAAAATATTAGTTCTTTTAGGTTGAAACTTAAAGTAAAACTTAGTAAATCACTTCGTCTGGGGAAATCCTAATTTTTTTACAGCAAGTATGAGTAGTTGATAGAGCATTATTATCTTGATAATGAACATAAAATATAGTCAGTAATCTCTTGCAAAATCTGAAATTCAGTAATCCAATATGTAATCTCTTGCAAAATCTAAAATTCAGTAATCCAAAATCTGAAAGTCTTATGTGCTTTGTCCAGATCAACGTTTCTCCTTGCAGTTTCATTTATAACTTTTCCTTTAATTTGATGACTTTGGTTTATGGAATATAATATTTTCACATCTTTGATTACTTGCACGTGATGTGGTTTTGTTTACAAGGTCGCTTGCTTAATTTGATCTTGAAGGAATCCGTGTTAATGTTCTTTGTCCAAAGGTTAATATATATATATATATATATATATATATATATGTTTTCTTTTTCTGTTTGACTAAGTTGTCTAACTTTGTTTTTTTTTAAATATCATTGACTGAATCATTAGCCAGTAATGACAATGTTCCAAAAAAATAATGGTATTGTTTGTTCAGGGAAATATTTTCGTATATTTATAAAATATACTGCTATGTTTTTATTCATATATTATTTCATAGAAATTCAATGTTTTTGTCACATTGGTGTTATACTTCTCAAAATTTAACATGTTTTACTGCTCATGTGAAATGAAATTATGAATATCATGTTTATATTATTTATTCAGCTTGGATTACTAAGGCAAAGGTTGTTTTTGAACCGCAACAATATTTAGCATTATTGAGAGTTTGTCTAACCTATTTGAGATTTTTTTACTTGGATGTTGGATCATATGCAAAATAGTTTGTTTTCATGATATTGAAGCTAATAACTACATATTAAATGGAATCACACCAATGCAAAAAATAGATACAACAATCGTTTTTATTTTATTCTGGCATGCAAGATTATAATAATAACGACTGAACCATGTTTTTGCATAAACAAGTAAAATAATAGATATTAAATTGTGTATTATTATATCTAGAGTAGCCTTTATCTAATCTTTATTTAGTGTATTAAATTACTTTTTCTAACTACATCAAAATTTATGTAGTTAATGTGTACTCATAGCAGCAGTATGATCAACTTTACTGTGTGGGTAGGAAGGTTTTCAACATCTTGAGCCGAAAATGTGAAGAAAAGAGACAATGAAAAAATCAACATGGGAAGCAAAAAAATCTTCAAGTTTATGAATACAAAGTAATGTGTTGCATCCTACATGAAGATTGAACAAGTGATTTGCATGTATTATGTTACTCCTTGTGACGACCGCCCATGACTCCCGCACCAAAACAAGGAAATAGTGCGCTGAAAGGCGTGCCAGGCAGCCATGGGTGACCGTCAAGGGTAGAATAAACATCGCAAAATCTATCGTATAACTCACAGCGCATGGATAAAATATAATAGAGGAATATAATATAGTGAAGCTCCATAGAACAGAACATCATCATATAAGCATCATAGAAGTTTTATACAAACATATGAATTATCCATACATCAAAGCCTCACTACATAACACTCAAACAAATATAGCAGCGGAACACCCAGTACATAATATGAAAATAATATGCAAAAGCCTCCTGCTCGTCTTCGTCATCATCAACGTAGACCTCCATGAACAGCATCTGTCACCTGCTACCTAGTCTGCCCATCCCAACATGGATGAACAGCCCAAGGTAATAAAAGGAGACATAAAACCTTGAGTCAGACAAAGTCTTAGTGAGCAGTAAATCGACTATCAAACATACCAAAAGAGCATAAAGGATAAAGGAATAGGAACCAAACCATCCCACTCCACCTCTTTCTACAGTGATAGCCCCCAGACACACATTAAGGAGAAGCAAGCATAACATAGCAAGCAATTAAAGTAAAGCAATAATCACTCGAGTCAAGGTCGATGTTTTCCAAATACAAACCCCCAAGGCCTAAACCAAGATCAGATAAGCACCCAGAAAACACCGCTCTTGAGATCGAATGATGATACAATCAAACGTCCAAACATCCATGACTCTGGCTATCACTGTTATCATTGCCTTGATTTCACCGTTAGTTGAACGACCATCTGTCAAGGGCTAATGGTAACCCCGGTTCTAGACATAACTCCGCACGTCGTCGCAGCCCGTGCCTAGGAATTTTCGCAACTACCCAGAGTACTAGCACGTCGTCGCAGCCCGTGCTTGGAACGTCGTCGCAGCCCGTTCCAACGTACTCTTGCTTTGAGCATGCTAGAACCTTCAACAACGATGAGATCTCAGCCTCCTAGTCATCCTCCTCGACGACTATTTTCATACTAGCTCAAGCGCCTCTCGAGTCATCCATTATCAACCAACTCGCATCGCATCATCTAGTTATCAACATGCTTGGGATGATCCCGTCTGGATTAAACCAAGGCTATCTCACATCATGCTTCGCTTTATCGCATCATAGCAAAGTCTCATCTCAACATCATGGCTTGCCTCATCGCATCATGGCAAAGTCCCATCTCAACATCATCTAATCCATACATATGAGCTTCAATATCCGCTTCATATGCCACAAGCAGCTTTCACCATTCAAGAGCCTTTCCACATAGCTTTTGAATCGTCTTTGACCATACTTGTCCAAATCTATCAACTAGATAACTTATTCACAACAATCAAACAAGGCAAACATTAATCCAAAACAAATAAGTAGTCAATCAAGATCTAAATAGGCATTTATAACTAAAATGGCAATTTCGTAAATAAATGAGCAAGGATCTATCATACATGAATCAAGGGTTTTTAGCATAGATCTAACAAATATAAATCATGGGTTTTGTCTTTACAACTTGATAAATGAACTTGCATAAGTAAACATCTTCAAAAGTAATGAATCTAGTCTTGGATCTAAGAAAAATGCATGAAATTTCTAACTTTAATACTCAAACAAGCCACCAATCCAATATACTCCTTTGGGTCCGCGTGAGAGATAACCACCACTCACCGAATCACCCAAACACTTCAAAAACTAATCACTTCAGATCTGGACAGCAAGGATTCAAGCTTGATTCGTCGAAATCTTGCTTGAAACGATGGAATCTAGCTTCGTTGGATGAAGATCTTCAACTTTGGCTCTTGGATCTTCGATCTTGAATGGATGTTAGAACTAAATTGAAATGGAGAAAAGGAGATGAAGAAATGTTGTAGTCGAGCTCTCAAAATGGCAGCACTTCGTTGCTTCAAAATCCGGTGCCAAAAAGTGAGCCAAACCCCTCTATTTATAGGCAGATCGCCCCCTTAGGTCGTAACTCGTAGGCTCGGTTTTAGGTCGTTGCCGACCTAAGATTTTCCCCGACCTAACTTAAGTCGTTGCCGACCTATCTACCCCACGACCTAACGATTACTCATGACCTAACAACAAGCGGCCCAACCTACCGACCTAACGATTACTCATGACCTAACAACAACACGAGTTATGACTTATCACTAAGTCGCTAACAACTCAACATGGTATAACAATCCAACGGTCCAGATGCTACGCGACCTAAAACGAACGAGGATCCGCTATGCCGCGACCTATTAGGTTACGACCTACGACTCAAGCTTTCATACGACTTATCACACATACGACCTAAGGACTTACACGAGTTACGACTCATCAGCTTACGACCTAACAATGCTACGACCTAAAACATGACGACTTAACTACCAGGCCATAACTCGTCTACGACCTAACTTCCTTAGGTCGTCAACCCTTAAATCCTCCCAAATCACTAAGTCGTCTAACCTTTAGGTCGTCTATTACTATAGGTCGTCTACGACTTAAGACTCTAGTAACTCCCTAACTCGTTAATTCTTAGGTCGTTACCTCTATAACTCGGCAACTCTTATAACTCGTTAACGACCTAACACACTAACTCGTTAACTCATCTTAACTGCTAGGTCGTAATCTCCTAAGTCGTTTACGACTTAAAACCCCACTGACTCGTAGGTCGCTGCTCCTCTAACTCGCTAACTCTTAGGTCGCCAACTCCTTATCTCGGCCATACTTCCTAATTTGCTAACGACTCAACATACTAACTCGTTAACACATTAGGTCGCTCACCACTCCTCAACGACCTAACATCCAAACGACCTAACCCCTTAGGTCATCAACCCCACTAACTCGTCCATCCCCTAAGTCGCTATCTAACTCATTAACTCGTAACTCGCGAAGACCACTAACCCGTTAACTCGCTCCAACACTAACTCGAGTTAACTTTCCAATCTAATTTCCTCGCGACTCAAACAACATACAAGTTATCTTCCCCTACGACTTAGGTTAAGGACAACTTATCAACACTAATGACCTAGAATTCTACGATATATCGACACGTAAAATACGGGTCGTTACATTCTCTCCCCCTTAGGAATTTCGCCCCCGAAATTCCAAGCAAACAACGGTAACCAAAACTATTCCGCATGCCTACCATCCATAGCAATCAACAAACCATGCATCCAATTTCTAGCCTAGCATGCAGAATTCTAAGATTAGAACAAGTTACAAATTCATGAGATGCCACGACACCTTAGGGCCATACCTCGAAGAGTTCAGGATGAGCTGCCTTCATCCTCTCTTCCTCCTCCCATGTACAGTCGTTAACATCATCACTCCATTGTATCTTGAACAACGTAATCGTCTTCCTCCTAAGCTGTTTCGTGTCGGTTTCAACAACACGAAGCGGCTTACGAGGTCTCGTAACCACTGGATCAACCTCCAAGTCTTCATAGCTATCAGCAGAAACCACCGTATTCGAGTCATGCACATACTTCCGTAGATAAGATACATGAAAGACATTGTGCACACCCGCCATCTTCTCCGGTAACTCCAATCTATAAGCGAGCTTTCCAATTCGCTCGATAATCGGAAATGGTCCAACAATTCTCGGAGTTAACTTTCCTTTCTTCCCGAATCTAATAACATTCTTCAGTGGAGAAATCTTCACAAAAACCATATCACCCACGTCGAATTCCAAATCCTTAGACGCTTATCGGCATAACTTTTCTGACGATCTTGGGCTGCCTTCATTCGTTGCCGAATGATCTCTATACAATCTGTAGTCTGTCGAATCATCTCTGGCCCAAGTATCAGCTTTTCTCCAGTTTCCAACCAACATGTCGGAGAGTTACACGGTCTTCCATACAATGCCTCATATGGTGCCATACCAATACTCGACTGATAACTGTTATTGTATGCAAATTCCACCAAATGAAGATGATCTTCCCATGATCCTCCGAAGTCCAAAACACAAGCTCTGAGAAGATCTTCCAAAACTCGGTTGACTCTCTCAGTCTGACCGTCTGTTTGAGGATGATAAGCTATACTCAAACACAACTCGGTTCCCAAAACTTCCTGGAAGCTCTTCCAAAATCCACTAGTGAACAATGGGTCTCGATCGCTCACTATACTCTTCGGAATACCATGGAATCGAACTATCCACTTAACATACAACTCAGCCAACTTCGATGCAGTCCTAGTCGATCGAACAGGAATGAATCTTGCACTCTTGGTCAACCGATCTACTATGACCCAAATCCCTTCATTTCCTGCTCTTGTTCTAGGTAGACCATCGATAAAATCCATCGATATCTGTTCCCACTTCCACATAGGAACTTCTAATGGATGAAGCAATCCACTTGGCTTCTTCTGCTCCGCCTTAACCAACTGGCAATTCATACACTTGGAAATAAAATTTCCAACATCCTTCTTCATACCTTCCCAGTAGTAGGTTCTCTTCATGTCCCGATACATCTTATTTCCACCTGGATGAATCGTGAACTTCGAGTGATGACTTTCCCTAAGAACTTCATTTCTCAATCCATCTACATCGGGAACAATTAGTCGTCCTTGCTTTCGAAGCCAACCCTCTCGATCGACTTCAAATCCCTTATCCTTCTCTAGGTCCAATCCAGATTCCAAATCACGGATAATCTTGACAAGCTTATCGTCTCGCTTTTGACTCTCGCCAATCCTTTCCACAAGAGTAGGCCTTATCGATAAGTTTGCCAACATTTCAGGTTCCAATTCACATCTGGGCCTGAAGTCAAATCTAGCTAAAAACTCGAGACTCTTCCATTCCGAAAACATGGCTCCCAATCCGACATGTCTTCGACTTAATGCATCAGCCACTGCGTTACCTTTTCCCGGAGTATAGGCTATACCAAAATCATACGATGCCAAGAACTCTAGCCACCGTTGCTGTCAAAGATTCAAATCCTTTTGAGAGAACAGATACTTCAACGACTTATGATCTGTAAACAACTCGAATCTAACTCCCAATAGATAATGTCTCCACATCTTCAAAGCAAAAACAATTGCCGCTAACTCTAAATCATGAGTCGGGTAATTCCTTTCATGCGGCTTCAGTTGTCGACTTGCATATGCAACAACTTTATTCTTCTGCATTAGTACTGCTCCAAGTCCAGTACCACATGCATCGGTGTAAACCACCATCTCATCATTCCCACTTGGAATAGTCAAGACAGGAGTACTCGTCAATCGCTCTTTCAGGATTACGAAAGCTTGCTCACACTTATCATCCCACCTGAACACTTGGTTCTTCTTCGTCAATCCTGTTAACGGTGCAGCTATCTTGGAAAAGTCTTTGATAAACCGACGATAATATCCTGCTAATCCCAGAAAGCTTCTCACATCTGATGCATTCTTAGGTCTGACCCAATCCTGGATCGCTACCACCTTAGCGGGATCAACCGCTATTCCATTTCCAGAAATAACATGGCCTAAGAATCTCACTTCACTCTTCCAGAAGTGACACTTCGAAAACTTATCCTTCAGCTGATGTTTCCGCAAGATTTCCAAAACAATACGCAAGTGCGTCTTGTGCTCTTCCTCAGTTCTGGAATAAATCAGAATATCATCCACGAACACAAGTACAAACTTGTTCAACTGATCTCTGAACACTCTATTCATAAGATCCACAAAATATGCTAGTGCGTTGGTCAATCCAAACGGCAATACCAGCCACTCATATAATCCGGATGGTGTCCTAAAAGCAGTCTTCGGCACACTATCCTTTGCCACTCTCAACTGGTGAAATCCCGTTGCCAAATCCATCTGAGAAAACACCTTAGCATCGTGAAGCTGATCAAACAAGTCATCTATTCTCGACAATGGATACTTGTTCTTCTTAGTCACTTTATTCAGCTCACGATAATCCACACACAACCTCAACGATCCATCCGCTTTGGTTGCGAACACAACTGGTGCACCCCATTCGGACACACTACGCCGAATGAATCCTTTCTGCAAAAGGTCATCAACTTGCACCTTCAACTCTTGTTGCTCCCTAGGCGCCATCCGCCTAAGAGGCATCACAACAGGTCTGGCTCCCTCAACTAGATCGATACGAAACTCGATCTCCCTATGTGGCGGTAATCCTTTGACTTCGTCAAAGACATCCTCAAATCCATTCACAATAGGCACCGATGACAGTCCATCCCGTGGAACAACCAGCGAATACATGAAGCTCATGAAGACGCCTTCCTCATGCTTACATCGTATCACAACCTTTCGCCCTTCCACATTCCCGACTGTCACCTCCAGCCTCTCACAATCAATCCTTGCCGCATACTTCCTAAGCCAGTCCATACCCAAAATAATTCCGAACCCCGCAAAGTTCAGAACAAAACAATCACAAACAAACGAGCAATCATGACTCGACACAACTAGACCACGACATATCATACACAAACATGACGAACCCCCAACTGGATTAGTCACAACCAATGGCCTATCAACAATATCCGGTTTCAAACCTAACCGGCCTACCAAATCATCACAAACAAAAGAATGAGACGCTCCAGTATCAAACAACACTCTAATTGGAACACCACAAATGGAAAGAGTACCTTGAACCACCACACTCTTCCCCTTCTCTTCAGCAGTAGGAGCTTTTGAAGACGACGGCACAGCTCCCAAAGCATAAGCTTGCACAATCTGCCTGTCCTTCCTCGGTTCTGGACAATCTTTCCTGAAATGCCCTGGCTTGTCACAGTTGTGGCATTTCGCCGGCGCCTTTGGATTCCTACAATCCTTGGAGAGATGACCCTTCTGCTGGCAATTGTAGCAAGTCACTTCGCCCCTTGGCTTCTTCTGGCCATCCTTACCCTTCTGTTGCTGCTGCTTCCTCTTCTTGTTTCCACTCTGCTGTGGCTTAGATCCTTCCTTGGTTACAGCGACAACAGAACTTTCCCTAGGAAACAAACACTCATGCCTGAGGGCTTTCTCCACAAGCTTCTCAAACGGATCGTCCAGATGATCCACCAACTGCCTTCCAAGATAACTGTCCAAGCCTGTCACAAACTTCTCATTCTTCTGATAAGAAGATTCAATATACGATCGAGCATACTTGGACAAGGCCTCAAACTCAGAAACGTACTCAAGAACCGATCTCCCACCTTGCTTGAGTTCCACAAACTTCTTAAACAAGACAGATTTCTGAGCCGTAGAGATGAACTTAGCTTCAAATCTGACTTGGAATTGCTCCCAAGTAATCTCCTCCTCCGGAGTATCGATGGTGATAGAATTCCACCAATCCGAAGCTCTCCCTTGAAGTTGCCTTGATGCAAGCTTCCTCTTAGTTGCATCCTCAACTCCCAAGTCACCAAAGATCCTTCTACAAGCATCAATCCATCTTTGCACTTCAATGGTTGATTCCGTTCCCAAGAAAACCTTTCCTCCAAGAGAAGTATAGTCCTTGCAGAGCTTAGCAAAATCCACTGGTCTTGGAGCTTGAACTTGAACTCCAACATCTACTGATGGCCCCGAGGCTGGTATCCTTCTCATGATCGAAGTCATCATCGCTTCGAACATGGCTCCATAATCAGCAACTCCATCAGCAGCATGACCTTCCCTGGCAGCTGGTCTCCCTCTTCGACTCATCCTTAATATCGACAAAAAGGAATGACTTAGAACACCTTGAGAAACAACTGCAAAAAGGAGTTCAAATCCTCCTAAACTACTATATTATATATAGTAATCATTCATCAAAATACAATTACGTCTCTCATACGTAGTTACGTCAGCGAGCGTTGGCTAAAATCGATTAACCAAAGCTCTGATACCAAATGTGACGACCGCCCATGACTCCCGCACCAAAACAAGGAAATAGTGCGCTGAAAGGCGTGCCAGGCAGCCATGGGTGACCGTCAAGGGTAGAATAAACATCGCAGAATCTATCGTATAACTCACAGCGCATGGATAAAATATAATAGAGGAATATAATATAGTGAAGCTCCATAGAACAGAACATCATCATATAAGCATCATAGAAGTTTTATACAAACATATGAATTATCCATACATC
Organism: Allium cepa; assembly: GCA_030765085.1. Classification (NCBI taxonomy): domain Eukaryota; kingdom Viridiplantae; phylum Streptophyta; class Magnoliopsida; order Asparagales; family Amaryllidaceae; genus Allium; species Allium cepa. Next base: position 326,235,289 of record CM060939.1, read on the forward strand.
AAAGCCTCACTACATAACACTCAAACAAATATAGCAGCGGAACACCCAGTACATAATATGAAAATAATATGCAAAAGCCTCCTGCTCGTCTTCGTCATCATCAACGTAGACCTCCATGAACAGCACCTGTCACCTGCTACCTAGTCTGCCCATCCCGACATGGATGAACAGCCCAAGGTAATAAGAGGAGACATAAAACCTTGAGTCAGACAAAGTCTTAGTGAGCAGTAAATCGACTATCAAACATACCAAAAGAGCATAAAGGATAAAGGAATAGGAACCAAAGCATCCCACTCCACCTCTTTCTACAGTGATAGCCTCCAGACACACATTAAGGAGAAGCAAGCATAACATAGCAAGCAATTAAAGTAAAGCAATAATCACTCGAGTCAAGGTCGATGTTTTCCAAATACAAACCCCCAAGGCCTAAACCAAGATCAGATAAGCACCCAGAAAACACCGCTCTTGAGATCGAATGATGATACAATCAAACGTCCAAACATCCATGACTCTGGCTATCACTGTTATCATTGCCTTGATTTCACCGTTAGTTGAACGACCATCTGTCAAGGGCTAATGGTAACCCCGGTTCTAGACATAACTCCGCACGTCGTCGCAGCCCGTGCCTAGGAATTTTCGCAACTACCCAGAGTACTAGCACGTCGTCGCAGCCCGTGCTTGGAACGTCGTCGCAGCCCGTTCCAACGTACTCTTGCTTTGAGCATGCTAGAACCTTCAACAACGATGAGATCTCAGCCTCCTAGTCATCCTCCTCGACGACTATTTTCATACTAGCTCAAGCGCCTCTCGAGCCATCCATTATCAACCAACTCGCATCGCATCATCGAGTTATCAACATGCTTGGGATGATCCCGTCTGGATTAAACCAAGGCTATCTCACATCATGCTTCGCTTTATCGCATCATAGCAAAGTCTCATCTCAGCATCATGGCTTGCCTCATCGCATCATGGCAAAGTCCCATCTCAACATCATCTAATCCATACATATGAGCTTCAATATCCGCTTCATATGCCACAAGCAGCTTTCACCATTCAAGAGCCTTTCCACATAGCTTTTGAATCGTCTTTGACCATACTTGTCCAAATCTATCAACTAGATAACTTATTCACAACAATCAAACAAGGCAAACATTAATCCAAAACAAATAAGTAGTCAATCAAGATCTAAATAGGCATTTATAACTAAAATGGCAATTTCGTAAATAAATGAGCAAGGATCTATCATACATGAATCAAGGGTTTTTAGCATAGATCTAACAAATATAAATCATGGGTTTTGTCTTTACAACTTGATAAATGAACTTGCATAAGTAAACATCTTCAAAAGTAATGAATCTAGTCTTGGATCTAAGAAAAATGCATGAAATTTCTAACTTTAATACTCAAACAAGCCACCAATCCAATATACTCCTTTGGGTCCGCGTGAGAGATAACCACCACTCACCGAATCACCCAAACACTTCAAAAACTAATCACTTCAGATCTGGACAGCAAGGATTCAAGCTTGATTCGTCGAAATCTTGCTTGAAACGATGGAATCTAGCTTCGTTGGATGAAGATCTTCAACTTTGGCTCTTGGATCTTCGATCTTGAATGGATGTTAGAACTAAATTGAAATGGAGAAAAGGAGATGAAGAAATGTTGTAGTCGAGCTCTCAAAATGGCAGCACTTCGTTGCTTCAAAATCCGGTGCCAAAAAGTGAGCCAAACCCCTCTATTTATAGGCAGATCGCCCCCTTAGGTCGTAACTCGTAGGCTCGGTTTTAGGTCGTTGCCGACCTAAGATTTTCCCCGACCTAACTTAAGTCGTTGCCGACCTATCTACCCCACGACCTAACGATTACTCATGACCTAACAACAAGCGGCCCAACCTACCGACCTAACGATTACTCATGACCTAACAACAACACGAGTTATGACTTATCACTAAGTCGCTAACAACTCAACATGGTATAACAATCCAACGGTCCAGATGCTACGCGACCTAAAACGAACGAGGATCCGCTATGCCGCGACCTATTAGGTTACGACCTACGACTCAAGCTTTCATACGACTTATCACACATACGACCTAAGGACTTACACGAGTTACGACTCATCAGCTTACGACCTAACAATGCTACGACCTAAAACATGACGACTTAACTACCAGGCCATAACTCGTCTACGACCTAACTTCCTTAGGTCGTCAACCCTTAACTCCTCCCAAATCACTAAGTCGTCTAACCTTTAGGTCGTCTATTACTATAGGTCGTCTACGACTTAAGACTCTAGTAACTCCCTAACTCGTTAATTCTTAGGTCGTTACCTCTATAACTCGGCAACTCTTATAACTCGTTAACGACCTAACACACTAACTCGTTAACTCATCTTAACTGCTAGGTCGTAATCTCCTAAGTCGTTTACGACTTAAAACCCCACTGACTCGTAGGTCGCTGCTCCTCTAACTCGCTAACTCTTAGGTCGCCAACTCCTTATCTCGGCCATACTTCCTAATTTGCTAACGACTCAACATACTAACTCGTTAACACATTAGGTCGCTCACCACTCCTCAACGACCTAACATCCAAACGACCTAACCCCTTAGGTCGTCAACCCCACTAACTCGTCCATCCCCTAAGTCGCTATCTAACTCATTAACTCGTAACTCGCGAAGACCACTAACCCGTTAACTCGCTCCAACACTAACTCGAGTTAACTTTCCAATCTAATTTCCTCGCGACTCAAACAACATACAAGTTATCTTCCCCTACGACTTAGGTTAAGGACAACTTATCAACACTAATGACCTAGAATTCTACGATATATCGACACGTAAAATACGGGTCGTTACACTCCTCTATATTGGTTATTGTCTTGGTTACTGGAATTGTCCTTTTTTGGTTGATGTGTTGAACTATATCATGCATGTGATATTTGGAAAGATAATGGAATTTATGAATAATGTTGATCATGGTACATAAATGATTCAGAGTTGCTAATATTTTTTTGAAAGAACATGTCCGGTAAAGTTTTTACTCATGACAATTTATTTTGATTATTATTGCGTCATTCTTTAAAATTCATTTTATTTATAACAATTGATGTGGGTTTGAAGAAGGTTTAGAGAATATTGGTATGACTTGGACAACTTAATTTCCTGATAAATATGCCCTGCATAAAATTTATTCATAGAATGTGTGACCAAATTACTCACCATGTATGTCCAATATAGCATACGCAATGCATGTTTAAATTACGATCGGATCTTTATCCTGGCATCAACTATTTTCAGCCAATTAACATACATACATATATAGGAATACCCGTGTGCGTAGCACGGGTTCGCACTAGTTAACCATGAATCAACATATCCTAATAATTAATTCTCTCACTATTGAAGCTTTTCTTTTTTCCTAGCTTGATTCAAATTGCTCTCTCTTCTCTCGTTTTCTTCTATTGATGATTTCCTACATCTACCTTGATTTAATTTTTATTTTTATTTTTTGGAAGAGATGGAGAAGTTTTATCAAGGTAAGAAGTTTTGAGAAAGAGGAAGAAGATTTGCATGCAAAGGTGACGGTTATGGTTTGGGATGAGATATTTTAAAGGCCAGTTCCCTTTTTTATAGTTGAAAACTATTGTTTTCTAATCTAGGTCCAAAATCCAAATTTACAAAAATTCCACTGAACATTCATCAAATATGCGAGTATGTCAAAAGTTCGTTATATGCATTAATAACTACTCAATCAACTAAATGAACATATGACATATCCACAATTAATTAAATATATGTTAATTGTTATGATATATGTAAATATATAAGTGAATATGCTTTTGTGTTTTTCTATTAGTCCCACATCATGGGATATGTTCCATCTCATGCTCCAATGCCTATATATAAAGGAGCCTGTGTAATGTAATTAGATGAATCAATCTGATATAACCAATCTCTGAATGAATAAAATATCTCCATTCTTTTACTCTAATGGCTTCTGCTCTTATTTCTTTATAACATATTCTTATTTGTTTATAACACGTTATCAGCACGATGTTTTATTCTTAAGATTTTCTTTATGCATTTGAGATCTATTTCTTTTCTCTTGGGATCTAATTTTATTTCATAGATCAAATTTCGTTTTGTAAACATTTGTTTTGATCTCATTTCTTTTTCCTGGATCTCATTTTGTATATCTTATAATGTTGATCTAATTATGTGAATCTAATATTATTTATTTGTATAGATCTAACTTTGTAGACTTCATTTTTCAGATCTCATTTGTAGAATTATTAAATTGATTTTATTTTTAGATGTTATTATGTTGATCTCAATATGATCTAATTTTTCTGATCTAATTCTATTATAGATCTAATTTTATAGATCTATAACATTTTATATTTTATATACTGTTGCTTTTCTTTTCGATCCACAGCCCTAATATGGTATAATGATTGATTTTAGATCTCATTGATCTTTCATTATTTTTAATTGATATTCTTTGTAATGAAGGATTTTATATTAAAAAAAAAATCTACCAAATTAATGCTGATTATCAAATATCTACATGAAATGGTTTTGATATTTGTAGCGTGTATAATTATATGTATTATTGCTGATTTAATAATACAAAGAGGTTTGAGTTGCAGAAGAAGCAAGCAGATTAATTTCCAATGACTCCAGTAATGGATATCGAATCGATGGTACTTATATTTTTGACTTGTTCCATTTTTCATTCGTCGATGTATAGAACACGTTTCCCTTTAATGGAAACACGCACTTTTGCTCTTGCTATGAGATTTCCGGTTTCATTCACGCATTGAGTAAAACAAAGTTCCGTGATGTTCATATTTTCATTTAGAAATAATTTAGAATTTATATGATTATATCTGTTTTTTTTTTTTGAATTAACCATATTCAGATTGTCTAGTGATTTAACTGAAAAAGAACATCTTTACCTATGGAACTCCCTGAAGGAGCGTTATGACCACCAAAATATGGTCACACTTTTAAACACTAGACATGAGTGGTTGAACTTGAAGTTTTAAGTCTTTAAATCTACTAGGAAATACAATTCCTCTATATTAAAATTACTTCTAAACTAAAATTATGTGAAAGGATTGTCTAGTGATGCTAACCTGAAGTTAGATCATTTCTTCGACGATGAAGGAAACTTCATTAATGATGAAAATCTAAGTACGGTAATAAATGATATGGTCGAATTGATCAATAATAGCAGCCCGAAGTCTGCTATGTGGATTTTATTTTATTTCAGTAAATCAGTTTAAAGTTGGTAAAACCCAAGTTTTGATAATCTTTGGGTGTGTTTGCCAAACTATATATTTGAAGAAGTATATTTTAATATTCTCCAGAAGAGATAATCCATATGACATACTCTTGAAGAGATGTATTATGATTTTTATATTTCAAAATCCAAACATCCTAGAAGAGATGTTGTAGAATTATGTCAATTATGTAGAAAAAGATATTGATTATTGATGACATCCAAAAAACAATGCATATAAAGTATCTTTAGAAGTGATATGTACAACTCTAGAAGCGGTGTTTATGAAATATCCCCAGAAGTGATATTATATCATCGTATAGCACTATAAAAGAATTGCCTATAAAATATTGTCAAATGTGATAATAAATTATCCAAAATTCAATCGTCTATTGTCATGGACCCGTAGCTCCATTAGACAAATAGTGATATGTAACCTTTTACTTTTCAGAACTTACGATGAATCAAATATTATATGCATAACTATTCTTGAAGAAATATCTTTAGATATGCTCCTTAAGAGATAATCTATATGTCATATCATAATTTTCACTAAAGCTATATAAATACGGTCTTGAACAAATCGGTATGTGCAACCATTATAATTTCTTATTTTTATAACATTTCAAGGGTCCAGAAGATACTCTTATTTATGTTGTAAATGTATCTATTTTACTGAACTCTCTAGAGGAGATGTTTATATATAATTATAATTATATATATATATATATAAGAGAAAGTTCACTCCAGAAGTGGTGATACTAATATATCTCTAGAAGAGATTTATGAATTTGAAAATGATAACATATCTCTAGAAGAGGTTTATTCATATATTTGGTAATTTTATTAAACCAAATAAGTGTACATAAATTTGATTATAAAAGATCCTAATTTAGCTTAGATTAGATCCTAAAAGTTTGAGAGCTAAGAGGAAATCTGTATCTGTAACATTCCAAGTATCTAGAAGATACTATTATTATATTTGCTGTAATTTTTTTTTACAGAACTCTCAATAGAGATGTGTAGAAATGTCTATATGCAATTAAAAATTACTCCTTGATAAGTAATCATAATTAGTGTTCAAAACTGATATTTAAGATATAATTGAGGAATAAAACTTAACAACTTGAAGTTGTGTATAAATTTTGTTCGAACCAGAAGTTCGATATGGTTTCAAACCAAATGTTTTGAACATTATCATGCGGTTTTGACAGGTGTGCATTGACATTGATTTATAAATAGAAATTAATAGTTTTGATCCTTGTAATAGTTTGTTCCAAAAATCACTAATTCAAATGAGAAAGAATATGAAAATTTTACAATATACATGTGATATGTGGACGCACGTATACATCCATATATGTAAATATTTAGCTAACAACCTGAAGTTTGTTATAAGCTATTATTTAGTGATTATGCATAGATATTATTTAGTGATTTAAAATTCAATCAACATAAATGCTGAATGACCTGAAGTCATGTATGTATTCAAATGATCTACACAATAAGTAAATTCCTCCAATAGCTTAGATCAATGAATGAGAACAAACTCTAATAATCAATATCTATTGAATGCATCTTATCAATGAATAAAAGAATTATCCTCCTATTATTAATATGTATGGTGTATTTGCTAGTAGCAATATCATAATGGATCAAAATGAGAATCCAAAGATGATTATTATTTAATGTGACAATGTTTGTCAACATTGAAGGGGAGGATAAAGGGATACAAGCTCATTTTGATCATCAATGTTAAATATTTGTTAAAATATACAATGATGCAAAATATTAAGTAACTTGAATAAATTGTCAGTAATATCCCTATTAGACTTTCTCCAATATAGATTTGAATCCCTGAAGGATCAAAATTTGTAAACCACATTTGAAATATGGTTCAAAAGTCAGTTCAAAATATTTTTGGAGTAAGTAATAAAGATGCCAAATAAAGGAGGTGAGTGTTCTTGAAGAAACACATAAGGATGCTCTGAAAGAGATCCATGACATGATTCTCAAATGACCATATAAGTGGGTTAGGTACCTAAAACATGATAATTAAAGAGATCTCAATAAATCATGTCTAGAACTGACAAGAAATAATCATCGATGATAAATTTGTAAATAATAAAGCGCTTATATTTATAAATAGATTGAGAATCTTGAATTAGGGGAAAACATGACTGGCCATCATGAATCCTTTAATAGTAGAGAAATATGGACATGTAGTCCACAAAGTACCGAAAGTACTTGAAATGCTTAATATACCATGAAGGTATAAATGTGGTTTAAAATCATATTAAACAATGAAAGTATATAAATTCCTGAAGAATACAAATAACTTTCATTGTTATAAAGAATGCAAAGAACAAGGAGAGTAAATTTCAACCTATTTTTAAGTATCGTTGTAATGAAGCACTTAATATCCATTGAAGTGGTAGTTGCAATATGCAAATACTTATTAAAGTATAAAAATTCCTGAAGAATATATATAACTTTTATAGTTATAAAGAATGAAAAAGACATGAAGTGTAGATTACAAATTTCTTCTAAGTATTGTTGTAATGAAAATCTTGATACATCAAGATAAGTAGATTACTTCCTGCTTTCTAGTAATGTTGTAATGAAATTTTTAATATTCATGAAAGATGTATAGTTGCAATGCGCAAAACTAATTTGAAGCAAAATATATATTTAATGAAAGCACATGAAGTGTGTTTCATAAAAGTAGCATACAAATGCATAAAATGCAAATCATATTTGGAAGAAACAATCTTAGAAAATTTGATTGTATCGAAGGAAACTATTAATAAATTGTATTATTAATGAGATTCATATTTATAGATCCAGAAGTATCTATAACCAATTTGAGTTATCGAAAGACGAATATGAATTCAGAGGAAAATTTTAAATCAGAGGGAGCATCCATAAGTATTTTATAATGCACTCTTTTTCCTTAACTAAGATTTTCCCACTGGGTTTTTATTAGTAAGGTTTTAACGAGGCATTATCTTGATCCAAAAGTATCAACTCCCTGTAACATTTGAAATAAGCTATAATGTACTCTTTTTCCTTATTTAAGATTTTTCCCACTGGGTTTTTCTTATTAAGGTTTTAATGAGGCATTATGTTGATCCAGAAGAATCAAATGTCTTTTCTAGAAATAACATCTCAAATATGTTATTTAAGTTAAATTATATTTTTATCCTTGACTAAGGTTTTTCCCATCGGGTTTTCCTTTGTGAGGTCTTTACTGATATGTTAAATTGATCCAGAAGTATCAAACTCTATCTGATGCGGTAAATTATTGAAATATGACATACTATATTATACTCTTTCTCCTTCACTAAGATTTTTCCTATAGGGTTTTACTTAGTAAGGTTTTAATGAGGCATTAGTTTGATCCAGAAGTATCAAGCTTTATTTAAAGAAATAAGAAAATAAAATATGTCATTGTACTCTTTCTCCTTCACTAAGATTTTTCCCATTGGGTTTTTCTTAGTAAGGTTTTAATGAGGCATTATTTTGATCCTGAAGTATCAAACTCTTATAAGAAATATCATTTTTAGTATGATATTTATGATTTCACAAGTTGCACTCTTTTCCTCGTTCAAGGTTTTTTCCCACTGGGTTTTTCTAATAGAGGTTTTTAATGAGGCAAATCTATATCGATTGAATCGATAAATGCAAGCAAGATAATAATGAGGGGGAGCAATCATCATACACGTTTCGAAACAGAAATTTTCAAATTATCCGAGCATTCAAGATTTTGAAGACACATATTCAAGGGGGAGTGTTATAATATATGTAAATATATAAGTGAATATGCTTTTGTGTTTTTCTATTAGTCCCACATCATGGGATATGTTCCATCTCATGCTCCAATGCCTATATATAAAGGAGCCTGTGTAATGTAATTAGATGAATCAATCTAATATAACCAATCTCTGAATGAATAAAATATCTCCATTCTTTTACTCTAATGGCTTCTGCTCTTATTTCTTTATAACATATTCTTATTTGTTTATAACATTAATATGATATAAATTACTTTTTCAAAGTAGTAGCTTCTTCAATGCATAGCTCTTTAAATATAGGCAAACTATCCTTTCTTTCCCTGGAATTCTTTTATAAATACATAACAAAATCATCCTTTTTGTTTAACTAAAGGGCCCAATATACAGTTAAAATCCTTCCTATTTATAAAGTACAGTTATTCCCTCTTTTAATAACAAGTGTCATCGTGCCTTGTGAAATTTTGACATTCATGCCTTAAAGTTTTACTTACTTTCACATGTTAAATATAGGTCGTCGCACCTTAAAAAATTTCATAGTCATTGCTTGCTAAAAAAAAGGTCGTCGTGTCTTTTAGCCAATAGCTGTCACATGTTAACAACTCTCAGAGTCATTGTGTGCCTTATTCTTATTTAAAGCCTTCATGCTTTATTTTTATCCTTGATTTCATAGATTACAGTTTGGCCTTCGTCTGTTATTTCCCATCGCATCATCATATGGCTAATTTGAAGCCATTGCATGCATTTTAGTTGGAGCCTTTGCATGCATTTTAATTGGAACCTTTGCATGCATGCTTTTGTGATCTTACTTTCGTGTGCTATTGCTTGTCTATATTTCATTTTTGCCTTCGTGTTTCATATCTTAGCCTATATGTGCTGCTTCATTTTGAAGCTATCAATTTTAGTCTTCGTGAGATATTTTAGTAAGTGCCTTTGTGTGCTTTCTCTTTCCTTGACTGTATTCTTATGAGTTCCCTCCCTAGTCCCCATAATTCATGTAAGCTTATTTACTTTTACGTATTGATTTATTTAATACCAACATGCAAGTATGTACATATTTTATATGCTGACTTGTTTGATTTATTAAAGAACTTTGTGTACCAAAATTTTCCCTCTAGCCTTCGTGAACTAAGCTTTCGTAAGCACTTCATTTCATTTCGTGTGTTTTGTTTTATGAGCATGCTTACTTGTACTTGCTTTGGAGTTATATATTTATGCTTATAAATTCATGCTTCTATTTTTCCCACCACTTTTCTTTCATGCCTTCGTGTATTAAGAGTTGTGCTTATGTGACTTGTTTATTTTGGCCTTTTGAATATATATATATAGAGCATTCGTGAGTTAAAATGTTGGGTCCCCATGAGTTGTCCAATTTTCTATCCAAGCTTTCATGTACAATTTATCTTATCCCAATATGAAGTTTAGCATTGTGTGTTATATTTTATTTGGTCAACATTGGTTCAATGACAATCTTGTAATTAAATTAAAAACTAATTTATTGCCCTCTTAAGTAAGCTCTTACACCTAACACCATTTGGTGTTGAATTTTTATTGGTTACTTTCATTTTGTTCAATTCTGTTTCCAAGAAAATGTTAACTTCCATAATTAACTCAATTAATTAATTTTCTCCTTAATTAATTAGTTGTTTCCATCTTTAAATAATTCATATAAAATGGAAATTAATGAGAAAAAACTCAAAAATTCACCAATAATCACTTTTATCATTTTCTACCTTCTATAAAAATTTCGAACCAAAATAGTTATTTTTCATATTTTTAACAATTAATTTTCTAATTTTAACAATTTCCACGCTTAGAAAATTCATAATATTTCCGTATTAATTCCAGAAATTTTGAAATTTAAAACCCATCTCAAAATAATAATTCAAACACCATGACAAAATTTTAGACCGTTTATCCATTGAAAACTTAATTTTTCATCTTAAAACCCTTTAGGAAAATTCTTAAAAAATTATATATTTAATATCCAAACACCCTTAAATCCATATCCATGATTAGTCAATCCAAATGCAAGATATATACACCCAAAAAAATCGGATTTACATCAAAGCCAATTTAAAGCATACGAAAATTATGAAATTGATGCATATTATTCACCGTAATCGTCGTGGAAATAATGGAATTTGTCTTAGCTTTCTTTTCTTCTTGAATTCCCCTTTATTCCTAATGGTGGTTGGATTTATCTCCTTAGATTTTGTTTTTCTTTATGAATGAAATGAAATAAACAAGGGAAAGCGAAGGGTGCTGTGTTGTTTCCCTTTCCTCTTTTATCCTTCATCACTCGTGTTTTTATATTTCTTATTAAAACATTTTCTTTATTTTATTGTTTAAAGCCAAACTAATTAGTTGATTTGTATGGAAAATTCCACATTTCTTAACTTCACATTTAATAATATCATAATTAAATATTTAAATTATATGCTAACACATAAAGATTAAGGGTGTTACACCAGGTTCATTTCCTATTATAGAGGATCAAGAAACTCGTATATCATATCAAGTTACGAAATATTTTTGTAGGAGTCCATAATGTTTATTGATCACTAATTTGAGTAAGTATGTAAGTGATCTAGAGACTACTATTGAACTAGCAGCTTTGGAAGACCTAGTAGTGGAACTTAATATGACTATCATTATAAGACTTATTCAAATCATGGACAGAGATATGAAGGAACTTAGAAATAAGACAAACAAGTTAGTGAAAGTCTAGTGAAGGGACGATGAAAGAGACTATACTTGGAAGATCGAGGATAGGAGTTAGAGAAGCTAATCATGAGTTTTTTTAACATACGATCTATATGGTTATATAGAATTTTGACTAGTAGTTATGCTAGTGATATTAGATTATGTGTATGTGCATGTGTCATATGTATATATGACTTCCTATAATTGATTCCACCTTATTGGAATTTCGAGGATGAAATTTTTATAAGGAGGTAAACGTGTAATAACCCTGTTTTTAATAGATATTATAATGAAAATTTAATTTACTAGTAATTAAGTAATAATGTACGGGAAATAGAATAAATATAGAGATTGGCCATAATAATCAATTTTGAGTTTTAAATTGATAATGGAGTAATGGAATTTTATGCGAGGAAAGGGATTAAATGTTTTAGCTAAATTTAGGGGAGAATAAGGAAGGGAGAGAGGGTTAATACCCATTTACAATTACCTACTCTACTTCTCCTCTCCCTATCATTTCATTTACCCTTTAGAACAAACAATAAGAAACGAAAGAAAGAAACTAAAAGTTCACTAAATTCTCTCTAATTAAAGAAAGAAGAATACAAAAACTAAAGAAGGAAGCTTAGGAAAATCTCCCTATACTTAAACTAATAAAGGTGAATAATATAATCATCCCTATGATATGATGGTTAGATTCTTAGGTATGTTCAAACCATGATGTTTTGAGTCGTTCTGTATTGTTAAAATAAAGTTTTAGTTAAGACATTCATTTAAATGGTTTTAGGAATATTATATAGGAAATGATGAAGTTAAATATTGGATTTTTAGATTTAAAACCTATGTTAATGATCTCCAAATGGATTTAAACTTTTATATGTTGTTTATGACATTAAATTAAAGATGGTTCTTGATTTGAAAATTGTCCAAATTAACCTGAATTCCTTATGAATTTTCTAAGTTGAAAAATGGATTAATTTTGGGTTTAATTATTTAAAATATCAACAAAAAAAATTTACACTAGATTTTTATACATGGTAGAAGATAAAAAATTGATTTTTAATATTTTTTAGGATCTCCCCCATGCAGTTTTGATATAATATAAACTATGTGATGAAGGAAAATTGAAATGAAAATGGTACTTAACTTATTAATTAGGGAATTAATTAATGGTTTAATTAAAACAGAAATTTTCTTTGAAATTTTCTAAAAAGAGACATATAAAGATACTTATTAATGAATGGAAATTTAGCATATGGAACGTTTTGGTAAAAAGTAATTACTTTAAGAGAAATTAAGTTACTTTTAAAGTTAATTTCCAAACTATCATTTTGACCTTCGTTAGCTTTATTGTATACATGCGATATCAATAGATATATGACAGCTTTGGCCAGATGCATGTAGCTAAGTTTTACACCTTCGATAAAATAAGATTTAAACATGCAATAGCCCCATTTTTAAAGGTTTTGTGGCAATATTTTAAAGGTTCTATGGATATATTTGTAAAAGGTTCAATAGCTATAATTTTTAAAGGTTTGATATCTATATCTTTGAAGGTTCAATAACTATTTTTTGAAGGTTCAACAACTCTCTTTTAAAGGTATAATTACATTTTAGGCATGTCTTTAGTTATGGGATAGTCACCTACTCGATAGCACTGTTGTCATAGACTTGGTGGACAACACTTTAGACATGTGATAACTACATGTTCGATGGAGTTTTAAGCATGCGATAACTACACGTTCGACCTCATTTTGCACCTGTGGTAACTAAGAACTTGATACTATATTGTAAGTAAGACGGGTCATGCTTTCCTTAGTATTAAAGTAGAGTTTTGAAATCTATTAATTTATATGTAAGAATTTAAAAAGGGAAGGAATTAAGGAAGTACCTATAATTATTCAAGTAAAAAAGTAATTAATTGCATGTTGTTATCCGTGTTTTAAACCTGGTTGAACCCAAAAGAAGTCGGAACAACTTGATCGAGTCAGAATAGCTGAAGAGCTAACCAAAAGAACTAGACCAGCTAGTAAAGAGAAGTCAGAGGAGAAGAAAGCAGAAAGTGCTAAGGACATGGATCACTAGCATTTGCTCGTGATCCCATCTATCTTCTTGCATCATGGCCCAATGTGTATTCTAAGAACAATTACTAAGTTTGATGAGATTCCAAGCTAGTTAAATCAAGAGAAAAGTATACATCTAGTTCAATCGACAGCCTAATGCAACCAGTAAGCAAACCATCATAAAAACAAGGCAACATGCTATGAGATTACATGGACAACATCAACATGAGGAAACCAATGTTATCCAAAAGATAAACCCTAAAAATTGGCTAAAGACAACATCAACATGAGGCAACCAATGTTATCCAAAAGATAAACCCTAAAAATTGGCTAAGTACATGGATCACCAGTGATCCTTACTTTGTCATCAGTTCGCTTTGATGCTTATGAGAGAAGAAATAGAAAGCACTAAGGCACTGGAATGCCACCGAGCTAAGTCTATGGATCGCTAGCGATCCAACATTTTAACTTGGATCGTGATGAAACTTCCAGTGCGCCTTCCTATGACGATCTGCAAGCTTTCGGAAAATAGGCTTGGCCCAGTACTTCTCCAACCTCTATAAATACTCTTTTATCTACAACATACAAAGGGATCCTCCAGACTAGTTGTTGGAACTCTGTAGAAAGCTTTCTTCACTCTTTTTCTCCCTCACAACAGTCATCCAACTATGACACTCCAGTGAACTCCAACATTAGGGACTTAGTCTAAATAAGGATATTCAAGAACTATGTAATCGTATTCCTTGCAACAACAATTAGTCAATAAAAATAGGTATAACATAGACATGGGCTTCATTAACAACTAAATCACTATAAAAATCTTCTTGTCTTTTTATCATTTCTGTTCTTTTTATATTTATTCTCTATATTATTGCTCATTAAGAATAGGGTTGGTGCTTTCATTCTCAATTCAAGGTGTTGATCCTTTTTTTGGGTTAAAATTTTGGTGCTTTCATTGAGGGTCCAAGTCAGGCTTAGATCTAGCTATCTACTTTGGATCGAATAGGTTCAAAAGTAAGATCTTGAATCTCTACTCAAAAGTTCTATTGCTGAAAACCAATGGCCCTGGGAAGAAAAAGAACTACTTCTGGAAGATCTATAGGGTTAGTAATAGCTGGAGAGAAGATGAATCATCAACAAACCGAAGTAAATAGTGCTAGGGTGGAAGATCAGGTGCCAGGATCCTCCAATCAACGCAAAGTCACTAGAAGAGATGAGTTGAATAAAGTGGTTGATGAAATCAATCAAAAATGGAAAGCAGTCAGAGGGATTTGATGGATAAGCTTAATGCTCTCTTAACCTTGTAATCAAATCCTGCTCCAAGAACTATGGCTGAACCAGCAGCTTCTGTCGAACAAGAAAATTCCTCCGTTTGTGGTCTAAATGGGAGAAACGAAAAGCAGCTGCTAAGAAGGGTGACAACGAGAACCGTGGGAATCAACATGGAAGGAAACACAAGTACTCCACCCATTGCAAGACAACCAGCTTTGAACATGAATCAAGGAGCAAAGACTCCATAAGAGATATAGCCATGGACCTCTTCGATTCAGAAGATGGAGAGCAATTTAATGAGCCAAGCTGGAAGAGAATTCCAATGCATTTGATAATGCTAGGAATGTCCAAACTGCCTCAATAGGGCTAACCACAAGCCAACGGGATCTCGAGGGAGTGACTCTGCCAAAGATAGGAGAGCCTAGGCTTTAGCCCACTAGCCAAGACCGTTTGCAAATCCAAACACTTGGCATAGTGGCTGATAGCCACCCCCAGGACTCCGAAACATCAGAGGCAGTCGATGGATGGAATGAGAATAGGAGAGATGACGAACGGGGATCCATGCCGATTCAGACTCCCTTTATTGATGAGATCTTGAATGAGTGATATCCAGAAAAGTTCGCAATGCCAACTATTCCATCCTATTGTAACGACCCGGAATTTTGGGCAATATCGATTTAATAGTCTGTAATAATAATTAAATGGGTTTGATAAATTTTCTTTGTAATTTTAGTTTAAATTGGTGAAATTAATCTTATTAAGAATAACAAATATTTAATCTGGTAAGTGTGATCAATATCTTTTAACAATTTAAAAATTGGTTAGAATTGTTTTTCAAAAGCTAATAAATTTTATTCTATTTATAATATATATGTTTGATATATATTGTGAGTGGGAATATCTTTTGTTTTAAATTAAAAATTGAATTTTCAAATTGTAATATATGTGTATATATATGTTATAATTTGAATTGTTTGAAAATTTAATCTTAATCTATTAATAAATTATATATGAATGAATATTGAAATTGAAGCTTTGTTTTAAAACATAATGTTTTTTTTCAAAAGAAAATGTAGTTTAATTCAATGGTTTCAAATATAAGATTGTTATTTATTTTTAAAATAAGATAGTTTAAAAATGGTTTAAACAAAGTTTTGTTTTGTTTTGTTTTTCTTTTAAAATATTTAAAATGAGAATAGTTTCAAAGGAATTTAAACAAGCTTTGTTTTGTTTTCTTTTAAAATGTTTACATTAAAAATGAATGTTTAAGATTTAAAATAACATGTATAAGATGTATATTATAACTAGCTTTAGAGTATTTCTTTAATAAAGTAAATTAAAGATGTAAGTTTATATCTACATTTAAACTAAATAAAGGATTATTAAAATACAAATGAGTATGTGTTATCATCTTAAGTTACATTAATAACACTTGTAAGCTTTTAAAATTAGGTTAGTGATATTTGTTCAAATTATTAACAAGTGGCAACATATAATTTTAATTTTTAATAAATGTCTTTTAAGAAAACAATATTCTTTCAAAACATTTTCATTTTTCATTGTTTTTCTTCCTTTCAAATGTTTTAATGGCAAAACAATAAACCACTTTCTCAAATCTGAAATCGAGACCAAAAGTAAAGATAAAATCTGCAAATTTACAACCTGCATTTCAAAAGACTTCAACCTGCAAATTTGAAAAAAAAAATACTGCAACTCAAATCTGCAATCTGCAAATCTTAAAGGGCATTTAGGTTCAACAGCAAGTTTCCTAGCAACATCAACCTGTAATTCAATCTGTTCAACATTTTAATCAAACAAATTGTAAGCATGCAAAGGAGCAAATTCCATCAGCAAAGCATAGTCAAAGTCTTTTCAAATAAAAGGTTCAAGTGCCTGGAATTTTTTCAAAACCTGTTCTCTGCTCTGAATTTAAACCTGCTCTGCATATAAGCAAGGTGAGTAAATTATTTAAAAAAAAAAACAGATTTACTAATTTGAAGTTAGTTGCGTATGCATGCAATAAAATTTAGCTTGGATTATGGATATTAGTTTACAGGAAAATGTGTTTGCTTGAATGCCTGAACATTTAAACATAGGTTCTGCTATTTTGATCTTACCTCTCTTTAATTTCAATAACTCATTTTTATGCATTGATAATATGAAATTTGCAAGCCGGAGATGATTGAAATCATGAAATTTCATTACTAAATCTTTCTTCGAGTTTAAAATAAATATTCAAGCTGAATTTTTTGTAAAATGGCAGTGAAAACTAAATTTGGATAAAATCAACTATTTTAATTTCCATCTTGGATTACATGCCTGTAATCACGAAGGGAAATCGTGAATTTTGATGGGCATATTGTAAATTTTATTTGTGAAATTGGTATGAATTTTGGGTTTGAAGGTTTTTGGGTTTATGGCGAATTGCCGATTGTTCACAGAAGTAATTGATTCGAAATTGTGGACGAGGCTAGCTTGTAGATAGGTGATTTTGGGAAAAATGCAAAATTATTTTTCTAATAAGTGAATTAAGGGAATTTTGAGGAATTAGGGTTTATGTTTGCTGTTGCTTTCGGCATGATCAGTGAGACATTGCCTCGAGTATGTTGAACCAAGCTCGCTCGTTTTTGGGGTGGACGTTGTACTTAGGTGTGGCGACTCGGTGGTGGGGTTGGCGTTGGTCAACGGTGAGAAAGTGGCTGGCGATGATGGGTTGTGTGGTTCGTGTGCTTTGCAATCTTGTGCTCGAGAGTGAGATTTTGATTCGAGTAGTTTTTTTTGTATCTGGGTTGACCGAGTACTCGACGTAGTTGTTTATGACGTGGGGATGGCCGGAGACAAGCTCGTCGTCAGTTGGATCACCGTGCAACGTGCACGCGTGAGTGGCGTATCAGGTTGAGGAGAGGAAGTTTGGGAAAGAAGGTTTCCTTGGGTTTTCTATCGTGTTTTCATGGAGACTACTCGAGGAGATGGTTGGGGTATTAGCTCGGGGCAGGATCGTCGGGTCACCGTGTTTTGCTCGCGTGTTTTAGATTGTGGGCTTCGGGTTAGTACTGTGATTATTGAAGTACTGATTCAACTTGTTGTTGAATAAACTGAAGATAAGGTTGCTAGGTAATTCGAGTTTAGGTTGTAAGCTGTTCTGATAATTACTGTATAATGAGATAATTTGCAAAGTAAACCTATGTTGAATAAATAAAAGTAAGCTTTAAATCATAAAGAAGTTTTTTTAAAAAAAAAAGATTTTCAAAGTTTAAAACTTCTTGTTTGAAATTAAAGTTAATCAAATTTATAATGTAAATCGAATTTACTTTCAAATTTAAAATGTTTAAGATGAATTCCTTGAAAGTAATTTAACTTAATTAAAGTTTGAATTTTAATTTAAAAAGAGTTTTTTTGAATTTAAATATTAAATCAAAGTTTTAAAGTAAATTTCAAAGCAATATTTTAAATAACAAAGTTTCAAATTTTACTTTAAATGAATGAGTTGAATTAGGTAGTTAAAGTGTTTAAAATTTCTAAATTAATTTCTTAATGCCTTATTTTCAAACAAGGTTAAGGTTACAACTTTGAACCAATAAAATAATTTGTTTTTAAAGTTATTAAAATTTAGTTAAGTCGGATATTTTAATTGTGATGATAATTGTGGTTAAATTATTATTGATATAAACTTAGAATATTTAACATGATTTGTTAATAAGTAAAGAGTTTAATTAAGATGATTTTCTTAATTAATTAGGGAATTTAAAATATAAGAAGTTAATTAATTATTTAATTAATTTTAAATAATTAGTTAATTATTTATTTAATTTTAAATATTCACCTAATTATGGATTAATTAAGTGTAATTACTTAATGAAGTAATCAATGGTTAATTTTTGAATGTAATTAAGAAAGTAATTATTTATGGAAGTAATTAAAGTGGAAGTGATTAAAGGTTAATCACTTAATGTTATCAATTAAGAATTGATTAATATAATTGTTTTTTTGAAGTTAATTAATTATGGAATAATTACTTAATTTAAGAATTAAGGATTATTTAATAATGGAATTAATAATTTATAAGTAATTAATTAAGAAAGCAATTAAGATTTATTAAAAGAAGTAATTAGAGATAATTACTTATGTAAGTAATTAAGAGTTAATTACTTAATTAGTTTAGTTAACTAATTAATGTGATTAAGTAATTAATGAATGAGTTTAACTTAAGATTAATTACTAAGTGTAATTAATTAAAATGTAATCAATTATTAAAGTAATTAATTTAGGATTTGTTAATTAATTTAATTAAATAATAATTACTTAATGAAGTAATTAAAAACTAATTAAATGGATTAATTAATCAAGGATTAATATAATTAATTTAGAAGTTGATTAATTAAGAAGTTAATTAATTTAGATAGGTAATTATAAATTGTTAATTACTGATTAAAGAGGTGATTAATTATAAGTTAATAACTTAAAGGGTTAATTAATAAGGATTATCAAATTAATGACATTAATCAAGGTTGATTAATAATAATAATTAATTAATGAGCATGATTAATTAATTGTAATTAATTAAGGCTTAATGTAATTAATTATAGTTAATTAATTAATGAAGGATCATTAATTATTGCAATTAATGATAGTAATTAAAGGTTAATTTCTGAATATGGTTAAGGATAATTACTTGAATGTAATTAAAGGATAATTAGTCGAAGAGGATTAATTTAGGAAGATCATTAAGAGATGATAATGAATTTGATTTGTAATAAATCAATAATCTAAGTGATTAAAGGATGGTATTAAATTTAATTAGTGGTTAATTAAATTTATTAAGAGTTAATCAATTCTGCTATGGGTGATTGATTAATATTGAATGGTTGATATTGAGTGATTGATATTGGATGTTGAATGATATTGGATGATTGATATTGGGTGTTTGATTGATACTGGATGATTTGGATGACTATTGATATGAATTATCTATTGTGGTAATATGATTTATCTATCTGTTTATTTCATCCTAAATATAAGTTAAATTGTTTAAAACCCTTAAGTACAACTTGGACATTAAAATGGCGTTTGGTTTCGGTGAAACCGGGATCGGGTTTCCATATTTGCATATCCGAAAACCACAACGATTCCAATTAAACGTTAGGTCGTGAATCCAAGTGAAGCAAGTGAAGACTCGAGTTGTAAGGGCTATACGTCAGTATAAGTCTGTGGGTGATTCCATAATGAGTTTGACGGAATAGTACTTATAGATTCGAGATGGTGATTTAGAGTGCAAGGGCTATGGTCGTTATCTCTGAGGGTGATTCCAAAATGATTGCAACGAGATAGTGCCTTCTGTTTCGTTCGAACCCGGAACGAACTTGTATGGATTAAATGCTTTCAGAACATCATCAGGTGGACGATGAGCATTCTAAGATAGATGTGTTCTATAAAGGTAATCGCAGCCTCAATCCTCATCAACCGAGAATGGCTAAAACAGGGGAGGTGCAGCAAGGCTTCGTGGGTAGCTCCCACTGGAGAGCAAGATTTACTCCTGTCTAGAAGACCCTTTTTATTCGGTTGTGTAGGGCGGTTGATCCGGACAACCGCCGGGGTTGTCTTGTTCGGGACTATTCAGTAAGGAATGGTCCCGACCTTGTGTTGCAGAGGAGTGGGAGTACTCCTCGGTACGGTGATCTAGGCCACGTACTGTGACGGGCGGTACCCCAGTAGCCCTGCCATTGATGGAAACCCATTCTTCCTACGAGACCCTACGGTTTTGTTTGTATTACCCACTTTTGTGGCTAGTAGCTGGAAGTTAATAGATGTAACAATTTCGGCTATTTCATATTTACTTGAAAACCCTAGACACTATTATAATATCACTGGATTTCCTATCAAATGTTTTGTTTAGCGTAAGGTAAAAACTTTTCCATGTTTATGTGTTGGAAGTCTTACGTGATACCTTTTCTTTTCAAAGGTTTTCTAAAGTTAAGAAATTTTAACCCGTTTACTCACACTAGACCCCTGTCTGACCCGAGTGTTTATTTTCTGTTTTATTAAACTCTTGGGCA
Source organism: Allium cepa (assembly GCA_030765085.1). Lineage (NCBI taxonomy): Eukaryota > Viridiplantae > Streptophyta > Magnoliopsida > Asparagales > Amaryllidaceae > Allium > Allium cepa. Next base: position 326,256,456 of record CM060939.1, read on the forward strand.
CTCATATTATGTATGAGTAGTCAAGTGGTTCAGGTTAGCTTGACAAATTCTGGAGGAGTAATGGAACAGGAGGCTTCCACGTGTAGATATATTATGTTTCCGCTGTGTTTGATATCTGTATCTTGTATAGTTGAGTTGTATGAATTAGACAGATGTTTATAACTGTCTACTATGTATTGTATAAGTTGTGTACTCTGATGTATTATGATACTACGTATTATTTTATTTGATATATTATATTTTATTCGTTCCGCTGTGAGTTCTCTGATGTTGTTGTCTTTCTTCTTTCTCTTTCTTTCCTTCTTCTATCCCTTTCTTTCTTCAAGATGATACGATTTTCTGGGAGTAGAAAGTCGGGTCGTCACACATATGATGGGATAAAAGACCCAAAACCTCATTTGTACTAGTTTAGTTGGTACATGGACAGAGCAAATGTTTCAGATGTTGTTCGGTGTAGATGTTTTCCCATTTTTCTAAAAGGAATTGCTCCCATGTGGTTCACCGGACTTTTTCCAAGATCCATCTCCATCTTTGGCCAGCTGGCAGCAAGATTCCTCAATTAATTCAGGCTTCACACTGTGCAGCCTAAGGATGTGATGTCCCTGTCCGGAATATTCTAGGGACGAAATGAATCATTGAAATCTTTCATAAACCGGTTTAATACTAAGTGATACAAATTAGCAATCCAAATAAGGATATGGTCTTTACGGCCTTGGTCCATGCCATCTACCCCGAAATTGAGTTTGGAAAGTGGATCAAAAAGAAGTAATCCACCAAAAGGAAGGACATCAATCGCATAGCAAGTCAATACCTAAGATTGGAGGAAGTGCAATAGTAGGAAAGGAAGTCAACAGCGTGCAACCGACGAATGTCGGACAAAGTGACATAGCAATGAACCATACCATTAATGCTTCTGGGATTGCTGAAGGAAGCATGGGGAAAGAAGGAAATCAAAAAAGAAAGAACCAAATTTCCAAAAAAAGGAATGGTAACAATAAACTACTTAAGGGCTTTAGGCCCAAGGATTACACCCCGCTCAATGATACTCTAGAAAAAAATCTATCTGGCGAGACAGGGGACAAAGGAATATAAATAAACCCTAAAAAGGAAGCAATTGAACAACATAAGCGCTCAAGAAGTTCTGGCGCTTCCATGAGATGCATGGTCACAACACAAATGAATGCTACCACCTAAAAACATGATTGAAGAGCTGATTCGGGAAAACAAGCTTCAGCAATACGTGAGAAAATCATAGAAACATGACTAGCCTGTAGCTCCCTAAGCTTTTAGGGATCGAAGAAACCAAGTCGGAACTAGTGAAGTGGGATTAAAGCGATCTAACCAGAAACTTATTATTGGAACGATATCTAAAGGACCACATCCTGCACAGAGAAGTTGGGGAGAGATGGAGTTGTATGCGAGTTCGTTAAAGCACACTTTGAAGGAATCATGTCTCACAGTCGAAGGTGGGGCTCCAGCCAAGCAGTCGAAAATTTGGAATAATGATATAGTATTTAGAAATAGAGATACAAAAGGGATTGAAGCTCCAACTGTCGATCCAATGGTTGTGACAATGGGGATCAGTCCCGCTGTGGTTCGACGATTATTATTTGATAGCGGCAGTTCTGTGAATATTCTTTTTCAACGTACCTTTGACCAAATGAAGATCAGCATGAAAAATGTATCTGCATGCCAAACAAAAATCCAAGGGTTCATTGGCGAACCCAAACAACTTGTAGGGACAATTGACTTGCCAGTTGAATTTGGGGAGCATGATCGAAGAGTCGCCCTTATTCATATTTTCGTAATTGTGGATGAAACTTTCACGTATAATGCCTTCTTAGGGTGATCCGCACAGGCAGATTTTAGAATCGCTCTAGCGCAATGGTGCCTTACTATGAAATCTGTGACGACCCAAAATTTTTAGGCATTTGAAATCGGGATATTTAATGGATTTTAAATATTTAAAAGTTAATTTGTAACTTAAATTTTAAATATCACCATTATTTGGAAATTTAGTTATTGAATTTAATTATTGAAAATTTGGGTAAGATGTTGAATCTGGAATTTTAAGCCTGTAAAAATATAATTTAAAGGTTTGAAAAATTTATACTGATAATACTAAAGATAGTAAAGGTGTTAAAATTGAATTTAAAGGTAATTTGTTCAGTTTTGACAATATATCATTTAAATTGAATTTAAAAATAGCCTTCCGAGGTACAGTCTCGGATTTCAACGAAACCAGTTCTATTGCATCCGTAATATTTTATTATTATCGGATTTCGATTTTCGCAGTGTTTGGAGTTACCGTTTGGTCGTACGATTGGTTAATGCCTAGAATAATCTCATTGAATTTAAATTAATAATCAAACCTTCTCTTATATGCCACTCCCCTCAACCTAAATTCGTTACACCCTTATCTTCTTAGATGAGAAAATTATATAAAACAAAAGGGATAAGATAATGGATGCTCGTTCTGTTTCATCCCAATTCGAAATCGTCGCCTTTTCGTTCGTCATCATTGAAATCGACTTCGATTCCTAGTCGACTCCTTCGATCGCAAGCAACTCTTGTGGCGGTCGAGCAAGTATCGCAGCAGCGGTTGAACTCGATTCGAGTGGGATGGGGTTTCGCAGGGCGGTCAAGCTCGATAAGGGTTGCAAGGCGAGTTTGGGTTGCAAGCAGCGTGGAAGTGGCGATCGTGTGAGCGGCGACATCAGGAAAGGTCGCGTGGGCGACCTAGGGAATCAACATCATGTGCCTTTGTCGCTGGAAGAAATTAGGTGGCGGAGGCGTGTTGTGCTCTTGCGTTTGGACGAAGTCGGCATGTTCTAGAACGGGCTTGACATTGGCACAAGGATTCGCAGGCTAGGTTTTCTTTCTCGAGTTCGTGTTCGTCGAGTTTGGCGATGTCTGACCTCGATCTTGGTTATGTTGTTTTTTTTGAATTTGTAATGCTGATACTGATAAGATTAATAAGTTTAAGCAATGTTGTTTTGAATTTAATTTGATTTTTACCTAGTTTACAGAAAAAAAGAAAAAGAGTTTAAAACAATAAGATTAACAGTTTTTCTTTTAAATTAGTGTTTTAATTTAAGGTTAAGTAAGTTAAAACTTTTAGTTTAATTTGGTTATCAAGAATCATTTTTAACACTAAAGTAAAATTTATAATTTTATTTACCCAATAGATTTAAAATTTAAAATGAGAATATTACTAGTAGCTTAAAATCATGGAAAATGTTAATTAAATAAATAAATTAATTAAATCATTAGTTTAAATATAAATAGGGATTAATTGATTAATTCGAATATTAATAAATCATACAATGTTATACAATGTCGATGATCGTGAAGAACAAGTCGTAAAGGAAATGGACTGCAAAATGATAAAGGTGAGTTAATCTCACTCAGTTGAATTTAAATGGTTAAATTTAAATAATTGGTTGATTGATTGTTTTGATTGGATGTGCAATATTATATATAGTGGTATATAATATATCTTGGAATGATTGATTTCCCGCATTATATAGCGGATGAGACCCTATGCGCCGCATAATAGTGGATGATATTATATATAAAACCCACATACCGTGATATTCCACCTCGAAGTGGAATTGGTATTTTATATTGTGCTAACGTCTGTGGATGCAGGAAAACAGGTTGGAGGGATCCAACTGGATTCATCAACATTTATTTAAATTATTTAATATTCTCTGTCATCATTATTTTATATTCTGTGATGAATTATATTGGAATATTGAATGCTATGGTTTACTTGAATATATTCCGGTACACTGAGTTATCAAAATATATGGAATTGGATTTTTGAAAATAAAAGGAAGAGAATTTGTAAGTGGAATAATTATAGAGAATTTAAATAAATTAAGAATGAACTGGATAAGAATAATAGTGGTTTTAAACTTCTAATAAATAAATTCCGTATATGAAAAGGGAAATTTGAATAAACAGTAAGATAATGAAATTTTAAACTTCAGTATTATTATTTAAAAGAATAAAGCATTTAGTTTAAATTTAAGATTTAATTTATTGAAAAGAATAAAGAAGAAATTTGGAACATTTGAAATTGGTATGTTTTAGTTAAAATATTTAAAACCAAAATGAAAGAAAATAAATGAATAAAGTCTACAAATTAATGGAATTTGAAATGAATTGAGTAAGTAAAGAAATTTATTTCAAATGGAGTAGATTGGAAATCAATTTGGGAAATTGATTTAAGTGATTGAAATTGGAAATTCTCCCCGGATAACCAAGTACGTTTTCAAAGTAAATTTTTAAATATAACTTAAAAAATTTAAAGTTGTTTTAAAAAGCAAGTTTGGAGAATTTATTATTTCTAAAATATTTATATTCTAAAGTAAGTATTTTCTTTTAATCTATTATAGCAGTAATAATTTAAAAGTGACTTGGTATTTGCTATTAAAAGAGAAAATCTAGCTTTATATTTTATAAACTAACCTTATTTTAATTATTATTTATAAAGTATTAATTTTAATAAAGTATTAAAGTAGCTTTTTCTAAATTTAAATGTTAAAGTATATTTTACAATGAAGTGTTTAAATTATTTTAAAAATCTAAAGTTTTGTGCTTGGTGATTTCAGTGGAGATAAAAAATATTTGGGAAATCTACTCTGTAAGAGGAAGATGGTTTGAAACTATTTTCAAAAGGATTGACAATGGAAATATATCTTGCGTAGATATTTGGAGATAAATAAATAATTTGGTGAAATTATTTATATTGGATGGTTATTTGTAAATGTTAATTGATAGTTAAATAACTGACTATCAATATTGGCCAAATGTGTTGATCGTTTCGAAGAGACCGGGATCGAGAGTAATTTCTCGAAAACCACTTCGATCCGGCTTGTACGTTTTCATGGGAAAACGAGTTTGGGTGCGAAGATGGAGCAGTGAAGTGCAAGGGCTAGTCGCTACTAATCGTGAGGATATTTCCAAAATGGATGTAGTAGGAGTAGTGCCTTCAGTTCCGTTCGAACCCGGGACGAACTTGTATGAATGAACGCTTTCGGAACATCGTCAGGTGGGCGATGGGCATTCTAAGGGATATGTTCTAAAAAATGTAACGCTTAGCCTCAAGCCTCATCAACCGAGAATGACTGAAAATCAGGGGTTATGCAGCAAGGCTAGGAGGGTAGCACCCACTTCAGGGTGAGGTCATCCCTGTCTAGATGTCCCTTTTATTTCGGCTTAGTGGTGCGGTTGCTGATCACAACCGTGGGGTGATCTTACTCAGGATTATCCAGTAAAGGGTAGTCCTGGTCTTGTGTTGCAGGGGTCGGAGTGATTCTCGGTACAGTGATCTAGGCCACGTACTGTGACAGGTGGTACCCCAGGGCCTAGTCATTAGTTGGAAATCCATTCTCCCTACGCGCCTTTTACAAGTTTTGTTTGTATTGCCCACTCTGTGGCTAGCAGCTGGAATGTAATAGATGTAACAATTTCGGCTATTTTAATAAGTATTTGTATATAGGCCCTATTATAATATCAGAGGATTTTAATGTAAAACTGTTTTAGCTATCGTAAGGTAAAAACCCGACATGTTTATTTGTGGCGTGGTCTTACGAGATGCTTTTGTTTTCAAAAGGATTTTTGAAACTTTAATAATCAATTTGAGTGTGATTTCTCACGCTGGTATTCCAGACTGACTCGGGTGTTATTTAACTATAACGCTCGGGTCAGACCAAGTATTATAGAATATAGGAAAGAAAAATGTGGAGCTCAGGAGACGGGCTGGATGGCGATACGTACTTCCGTACTTGATTGTTATTCCACTGTGTATCCAGTTATATGTTATTGATGTGGAACTCTGATGATGTACTCTGATGATGTATGTATAAACAGATATAGTTTTCTTTTGTGTAAAGATCTATTATTATCTATTATATTTTATTCCGCTGCAATGGTTAGATTCTGTTGTTGTTTTCTATTTTCTTCTTCTACCTCTTCTTCTTTAACCCTAATGGTTCGTATTTCTGTTCAACTTGAGTTGATTGATGTAGAATAGTGTTGACTCAAGGGGTACGGATTTACGAGCTGTTACAGTTGGTATCAGAGCCAGGTTGGTGATAACCTTGGCTCTGATGGGAATTACTCATTGAAAATAGAGTTCGTAGCACTCTAGAATGAGTTTGAGCGTATTAATAGATATGAGCGCGTATTTGTTAGTGGATATAAAAATGGTTTTATGTTGTGTTGATTGGTTTATTGAGTGGCATATGAACCTTCGTCGGCACAATCTGGACAACTGTATCGAAAGGGTTTCTAAACACTTGAATAGAAAAGTTTGACACGGTATTGTTTTAAATGTGGGTGAATGAAATAATTTTCCCCAAAAATATATTTTGATATAAAGAAAAAATTTTGTAAACTATTTTTGCTAATATATGGTTGTTGGATGTTAGGAAAAATAATATTAAATTATTATTATTGTTGTGTGGAAATTTAATTAGAAATTGAAAATGTAACCAGAGGTTAAGGAAAATAAATTCATTTATAAAAATAAATTTATAAATATAAATTATCAACGTGATTTATAAATTGAAATATGATCAAATGGGAATTTATACAAATGAATTATAGTTAAAATTGATTTTAGCAGGATATGGAAATTTAAAATCCCGGAGAGTTTGGAAGTGTTTGTGGAAGTGTTTTGAAGATAAATAATAGCATTATTGTTTTAGAGGTATTTCTGGAAAGGAAATTGTTTCAAATAAATTTTGGTAGGGGATATAGCATTGAGCTCACTTCAGTCGTTGGAAAATAATCCTGGTGATGACTGCGCAGCATCATCAGTATTCATTTTCGAGTTTCTAAGTGATGGATTGCAACCAAAAATTGATTGTACAGAAGAACAAGTTTTGTTTTTGAAATTTCAAAGGAAATTTGTTGGGGATAAAAACCAGTATTGGTTTAAAAATTTTGAGAAGTGTGATTTTGAGATAATGATAATTTCAAATAATTTGAAACCAAAAGCTGGGTGTTTAAAAATCCTGATGAGATAGGTTGTAAGCTTATAAATTGAGATAATTTTTAAATCAGGAAGAAAATATGAGCTTTGAATGTTGGAATTTAAATTTAAAGTGAAAAGTTAAAAATAAGATTAACTTGGATTGATGAAGAAAATTGAATCGAATTGAATTATATGAATCTGAGTTGAAATAAAATTAAATTGGGATAATATTCAGTTGAGTTATAGGTGATATTGAATAGAATTAGATTCTTACTTTAATAAATGGAAGTAATTGGAAAAGAATTGGAATGGAACAAATGAATTGGAATAACTTATAAAACAATTAAAAATCCATGGAAATAAAATTATGCTTAAGTTATAAATAAGCTTAAATCTTGAGTTAAAAATAAAAGATGAATATATTCAAGCCTAGAATGAATGGAAATGTGTAAAATAATAAATTGTGACTTATAAAATTGAAAAGTGGGATAGAAAACCCAAAATAAATATTTTTGATGAATTGGAAAATAAAACGAAAAATCCAAACTTGAATTATAAAATAAATTAAACTTAAGAAAATTAAATGAAGTGATGCTTGGAATTAAAAATCAAGTATTGAATTTTAACCAGGAGGAGAACTAATTAGATAATAAATTAATAAAATATGTAAATGGAACCTAATGTAGTTAAATAGAAGTTGAATTGTAAGTTAATAATGAAGTTTGGAAATAATACTCGAGTTATAAATAAAATTCGACTTGAATTTTTAGTGAAGTAAATATGATTTGAAAATAGTTTAAAGTAGGGATTGTTTTGGTTGCAAATAGAACCCAGATGAGTGGGAATAAAATTTAAAATGGCCTTGTAATCAGAATGAATTGAATCTGAAAATTTAAATTTTATAATAATAAATCAAATAAAATTGTAGATTTAAAATGAGATTTGATTGAGATAGAATTAAGTTGAATAGAAAAGAAAAATTTACTTGTAAAATGAAAATGAGCTTAAGTATAAAATTTGAATAAATTGAAGTAAATTAACTTAAGCTAAATAGATGGAGGAGAGTTGAATTGAAGTCAACTTAACCTAAGTTTAATGAAATTAGGTTGGATATAAATCAAGTGAAAATAAATTTTAATCGAAATAAAATTCGGCGAGTTATAGATAATATTTAATGGAATGAAATTCTTAAATAAATAATTGTAAACCATTTAAATTGTTAAAGAATTGAAATAACTTAGAGACAATAAGAAAAATAGAATGTTTTCAAGTTTAATAAAATGGCTTGGATAAGAAATGAAACGCAAATGAATGGATCGTGAATAAAATTGAAATGGAATGTGTCGAGCTAAATAAAATGGTTATGAATGAATTAAAATAGAAGGAAGTAAATATAAATTGAGTTGGAATTAATTTAAAATGGTTATAAGCTTAAGTAATTGTTATTTGCATGAATAACATCAAATTTACACAGAAAATTAGTCATTTTATCGTAAACAAAAGTAAATGTACTAACAGAGGTGGATAAAATTGAATTTTTAATCAATTAGAATAATATGGGTTAGTTTAAAATTAAAAATGAATGGAATATTAGCAAGTGGGTTGTAAACCATTCAAATTGAATGAAAATGGTATATGAATTAATTGAAAACAGCAGAATTAGTATTAAAACTATAAAAATTGCTTACGGAAAGTGTTTAATGTGCATTGCTGTTAGAATTCATGTGTTTAACTATTGCAAATAAGTGAAATGTTGTTAAACTTCATATATATGACACTTCATGTTTTAGTTGAGTAAGTATAGGTTCAGGGAAGTCATTGGGCTGGATTTGATTTCACTGGCTGCTAATTAAATAAGTCGCTTCCATAAAAATGCTAAATAAGGTACGCCTATGCAATAAAAATAGGAAATATGAACTGTTTTTGGTTTTCCGACCGGGTGGGTCGATGTATATATATTTATATCTTTTGTCAAATTGCAAAAGCTCCTCCGTACAAAGGAGACTCTACCAAAATTTTCCGAAAATTTTGGGAGTTAGAAAATTTTTGGAAATTCTTGGAAAAAAATTTATTAGCGACAAAATGATTTCAAATTGGAAATTGAAATAAATTAGTGAATGAAACTAATTTAAAATAATGATATGAATCAGTTATAAATGGAAGATAAAATTCAATATTCAGCGTTGAAGATAAAATTGAATTCATATGGAAATGGAAGAACCAATTTGAATAGAAGTAGATATAAACTAAAGTGGTGAAGTGAAAATAAATAAAGAAGCATATAAGATGCTTATACTAAACTTAAGAAAGGAATGGTATATTCTTTATTGGAAATTGATATTACAAATATATTCTAAGTTAATATTTGGATGAATAGATATTGACATTTGGTAAGGAAGTCAATAAAATGTTTTGAAAGTTGTGATTGAATATTATTGCTAAATAGGATATGCAGGTATTATAAAGGGAAAGGAAAATTGGTTTTGATTTCAAATGATAAATTTGAATTGCCCAACTAAAAAGATATGTGATTTAAATTTCTGTATGAAATTTGATTGGGTTTTGGATCTAGCCACTTGGATTTTGTTTTCTTTTGGAATTTGGGAGCCCGTAGAGGCATTTTGTAGTTGTACTGAGCTAGCCGCGCAAAGGAAACGCTGGCGAAATTTTTCGAAAATTTAGGGAGTTAGAAAATTTTTGAGAAAATTTTGATAATTTAAATTTGGATTTAAATTTGAATGGTTGAATAAGTAAAGTTATTTGAAAACTATGGAAGGTTTAGGGAAGTTGGTTGAAGTAATACTGGGTCTTTAATAAAAGATATGTTATGGCAAGTTGATAAAATTGTTTAGTTTTGGAAAAATAGTAATGGGTATTGAATCATTCTTCCTAACTAGTAATTTCGGGGACGAAATTCTTTTAAGGGGGAAGGAATGAGACGACCCAAAAATTTTAGGCATTTGAAATCGTGATATTTAGTGGATTTTAAATATTTAAAAGTTAATTTGTAACTTAAATTTCAAATATCACCATTATTTGGAAATTTAATTATTGAATTTAATTATTGAAAATTTGGGTAAGATGTTGAATGTGGAATTTTAAGCCTGTAAAAATTAAAGGTTTGTAAAATTTATATTGATAATACCGAAGATAGTAAAAGTGTTAAAATTGAAGCTTAGAATAATCTAATTGAATTTAAATTAATAGTCAAACCTTCTCTTATACGTCACTCCCCTCAACCTAAATTCGTTCCACCCTTATCTTCCTTTAGACGAGAAAATTATAAAAAAAGGGATAAGATAATGGCTGCTCGTTCTGTTTCATCCCAATTCAAAATCGTAGCCTTTTCATTCGTCATCATTGAAATCTACTTCGATTCTTAGCCGACTCCTTCTTCGATCGCAAGCAACTCGTGTGGCGGTCGATCAAGTATCGCAGCGGCGCTCGAACTCAATTCGAGTGGGATGGGGTTTCGCAGGGCGGTCGAGCTCGATAAGGGTTGCGAGGCGAGTTAGGGTTGCGAGCAGCATGGGAGTGGCGATCATGTGAGCGGCGACGTCAGGAAAGGTCGCGTGGGCGACCTGGGGAATCAACAACATGTGCCTTTGTCGCTGGAAGAAATTGGGTGGCGGAGGCGTGTTGTGCTCTCGCGTTTGGACGAAGTCGGCATGTACTGGAACGGGCTCGACGTTGGCGCAAGGATTCGCAGGCTAGGGTTTCTTTCTCGAGTTCATATTCGTTGAGTTTGGCGTTGTCTGACCTCGATATTGGGTATGTTGTTTTTTTCGAATTTGTAATACTGATACTGATAAGATTAATAAGTTTAAGCAGTGTTGTTTTGAATTTAATTTTATTTATACATAGGTTACAGAAAAAAGAAAAAGAGTTTAAAACAATAAGATTAACAGTTTTTCTTTTAAATTAGTGTTTTAATTGAAGGTTAAGTAAGTTAAAATGTGACGCCCCACCTCTATACCCATGCCAGCCAAGAACACCACGGTGTTGTGCTGTCAACTAGCGCGGAGAATAAGGCTGTTGAGGAGCGGCCATCAATAGTTAGGCCTTACACTAGTACTGTTATCTCGATAGGAGTGTATATATATATATAAATATTCTTAAATTTTTCATCTCTGATTTATTCTCTCCCATCGACATACCCCAATACCAGTATAAAGCGAACTACGATGGTTCGTAATAGTTTAGAACAGTAAATATAAAATATTACACAGATAATATAATGCGGAACACAAATAAAACAGAAAGTCTCATATATATACAATAACTGATGTCAGTTACAATACATTTGATTACAATACATATGACACGGTACATATGATGATAACACAGCAACCCCAAAACCAAAGACACAACAGTGATGCAAATGCATGTACAAACTGTAGCGTATACATGAAGGTCACAAAAATGCATTAAGCAATTCATATATACAACATAGCAGCCCATACATGCAAACTGCCTCAAAAATGAATCAGATGCAATCAAGTGCATCACTACAAAACAAGCTCAAAAGGAGAGTACCATCTAACCAAGTTCAAAGATGCAACTATAATGAAACCATACCAAAGTGAAACACTGAATCAAATGAACCAGCAAAGGGTAAAAACTCAAAGAGCATCAACAATGCAACAGGGTGCAGTGAAGATTACAATGTATGAATCAGTGCAGAAGCAAATGCTACCATGGCTCGAGTGCATGCTACAGCAACAAAGAGCAAGGCTAAGGCACAGTGCTATCAGGTTGAAGACATATTACAGTAACAATATGAACACAGCAAAATACAACTTCAATGCAAACAAATCAGCAGTTCGAACATACCAAAGTCATGGGATGCAGTATAAATTCATATCAATAGAGTTCAAGGTTCGGTACAGAAGCACCAACCCTAACCTATGTCAACTTACAAAATTCCAGTGAGTAACAACGATCCAAAAATCATCAAAACAAGAATCAAAATAGTGACAGTGCCGTAGTCAGCCAATTCGAAACCGTGATAACCAATGCCAACAGTGAAAATAATATATACATATGAAATCATCACAACCGTGAATACTAACAGCAATCAAAACTGTCATGAGATACCAGTAAACAAGAAAAGGCTACAGTTTCAAAACAAGACATTGCCGAACCCAAATTTCTTTCACAAATTCAATTTCAAGCTAAACAAAATCAATGCAGATGCCAACATAGAAATGAGCAATGCATATATACCAGTGAAACTGGGTGATACCAAAGACTACGAGAACAAACGACAATTGTTTGTGCTAAATTGGTGTGGATTCCAAGCAAGTCAAAGTCTTGGAATCACCTTAATTAGCAAATCCAAAAACCCAGTTTCATAAAAGACGAACATGTCAAAAATCGAAGCCTAACATTATCACAAACCGTAGTCTAGAGAGAATCAATAACGAGATACAATCGAACAACCGAAGCACTATACTAAGAATGAAGTAGATGTGAGTAAATAAGATTACTCACCTTATTCGAAGAACCCCAAATCGCAACGAAGGCGAACTCGAATCCATTGTCAAAACATCTCAGAGACGCGCAACCGATAGAGCAATGAATCGCGTTAACTTGAGCAGTTGAAGTCGAACTTTTCGATTTTTATAAAGCCCTAATTTGGATTGAAGGAGGAAGAAAGAGGCCGCCATAATTTTCGTATTTGGTTAGGGTTGGTGAACGAATGAAAAAAAAATGGATAAAGGGGGAGAGGGGGACCGGTTTGAATAAAAAGAGGGGATAAGGCCAAATAAAATAAAAAGAAAACTTTTATTTAAAGTCCTAAATTTCTTTTAACAATTTATAAATCAATTTTAATTCAAAATTTAAAAACTTCAAATGGAAATTTGTGTCAATATTAATCGTTTAAATTGTCGATTATAATAGATGCAAAATACCGGGTTGTTACAGACTCCCCTCCTTAAAGAAATTGCGTCCTCGCAATCATAAGGAATAAATTAACAAAAGGTAACAACCATAAGAGCATGAAAGGGTAAACTTGAACGTGTTTGTTCGATGAATTCTCTGGATTTCTAAGAGAAAACCATAGAATTTGAGAACCATTGAGAATCTCCATAAGAGAAACATCTTTATTTCGAAGGTGCTACACCCCCGAAGCAATGAGGTGAATATAAGGTTGCTCAAGAATAGAAATCGGAAATCCCTAAGGCATTTCCGTAACTGGAAGACGTGGAAAACGTCATGAATAGCGGAAAATTGAGTCGGTACACCGGCGTAGTACAATATAAACGCCAAAGAAATCTTTTAATTTCATAAAAGAAATTCACAAATTATCAACAAAATCTAATTATCAATGGATAATTCAGAAATCTCAAATCACAAATATTCGATTATCAAAAACGATAATCAAATCAACAAGTATTCGATTATCAAAATCGAAAATCAATCTTAAATCACAAATATTTAATTATCACAAACGATAATTAAATCTCAAATATCTAATTATCACAAGCGATAATCAGAAACAATAAATATCTGATTATCAAAAACGATAAATCAGAAATCATAAACATCCAATTATCAAAACGATAATCAGAAATTACCACAACGGTAATCAAATTTCAAATCACAAATATTTAATTATCACAATTGATAATCAAATCTCAAATCTCAAATGTTTAATTATCACAAACGATAATTAAACCACAAATATCTAATTATCACAAACGATAATTAAATCTCAAATATCTAATTATCACAAGCAATAATCAGAAACAATAAATATCTGATTATCAAAAACGATAATCAGAAATCACAAATTTTTCAATTAACGAGTCCGAAACTAAACGAAATAGCAAACACACATGACCCATAACCACGAGTTTTACTAAATCGTTTAATTCACTTCATCGTTTCCTTGAAAGTGCAAAATTGTGTATTTTAAATAAATAACATTTTACGTTCTCAAACGGACAAGTCCGGAATTAAGCGAATCAGTAAAAGAAAGGGGTCATAGTCCTCGATTTTTCTGAAACGTTTACATCGCTTCCTCATTCCTTTGAAAGCGTAAAGTGTAAAAATTTTGAAAACCATTTTATTTAAATTACAATTTACATTCTCAAACGAACAAGTCCGGAATTAAGCGAATCAGCAAAAGAAAGGGGTCATAGTCCTCGATTTTACTGAAACGTTTAATTCGCTTCCTCATTCTTTTGAAAGCGCAAATCGTAAAAATTTTGAAAACAATTTTGATTTATATTTTGAAACAATTTTTAAAACACGTGATTAAAACAGCGACATCAGTAGCAACTTCGATAAGTGGATTTTCATTCATCAAAAGTGTCACAAGAATCCTCTCAAAGATAGAAAGGGGTATCATACCCTAAACTTGTATTCATAACAAGTCAATAACACACGAGTTCACCAATGCACAAAAATTGATAAAACTTATCAATAGAAATCACAAAAATTGGTGAAGCACAAATTCTAGAAATCTACACAAGAAATCCAGAAATCACAATACGAGAGTATGAAAACTCGAACGCGAGTATGAAAATTCGAACCGGAGTATGAAAACTCGAACGCGAGTATCAAAACTCGAACCGGAGTATGAAAACTCGAACGCGAGTATGAAAACTCGAAGGAGAGTATAAAAACTCGTCAGCACATGTAAAGCAAAGCGAGAACGGGAGCACGGAATCTCACCTACACGTGAGCATGAAAATCACCAACACGTGCAACGCAAAGCGAGAACGGAAGCACGGAATCTCACCTACACGTGAGCATGAAAATCACCAACACGTGCAACGCAAAACATAAAATATCCATAATAACATACTACTATAAGTACGTAAATGATGATCAACAGGAGATCAACCGATGAGAGGTATGGCATAAATATGAAATATCCATACTGACATACGACTATAAGTATGCAAATAATGATCAACAGGAGATCAACCGATAAGAGATAATCAATATCACAAGAATCTTCTCAAAGATCCAAAGAGGTAACATATCCCAAATTTGTACTCATGACAAATCAATAACATATGAATTCACCAATGCACAAAAATAGGTGAAGCATACAATTTCCAGAAATCAACATAAGGAATCTAGAAATCACAAAAAAGAGAAAGAGGCCTATCACATGACGGTCCGAAGACCAAGGGGAGCTACCCCACATGTGTGAATGGAATCACACAGATTGAGGTCAAGACTAACCAAAAAGCAGAAAGGTATGTGTGAATGGAATCACACAAGTGGTGTCTAGTCTGACCATCAGAATGATCATCATGATCAACGAGGAGTGTCAATTACACTAAGCATGTGTGAATGGAATCACACAGATTGAGGTCAAGACTAACCAAATAGCAGAAAGGTATGTGTGAATGGAATCACACAAGTGGTGTTTAGTCTAACCTCGCAAATAAAAAGACATAGCACAATTGCTAGTCTAATTCATAAAGCGATCGTCAAGATCAACGAGAAGTGTCAATTACACTAAGCTAGTAAATATGAAAGTTTAGCTTCATGTCCCATAATCACTTGCTTAACTTAAATATTTACGAACAAACTGTAAATCTTCACTAGAAAATTGTCACAAGAGATTCAATCGAATAAGTCCAAGAATTAACCGGCGAAGTAGACGCAAGCGTTATATACCACTCGTTTTACTAAGTCGTTTAATTAGATTTCTCATTCGAGTGAGGTAAAGGTTAGTATATACTAATAGATTGGAAAACGGTTTAGAAAAAGAGTTTTGTAGTAAAATAGTTTTGAAATCGTTTGGAGAAAAGGGTTTTGATATTTACTACTAGTATAGAAAACCTTTATATTTTTAAAGTGACAAATCACAAAAATGATTGTAGGAACAATCAAGCACAAGAATTCACATACAAAGATGTGAATAGAATCCAAAGGAATCGATACTGTATCCATCAAAAGGAATGTTCACAAGAATCCCGAAGAAAATGTTATCAAAGTTTCTAATAAATGGTAGCAACAAATCGGGGAATTAACAAGAATCGATTTAATTTGGAAAAACAAAGCAGAACGAGCAGAAATGCATAAATGACTTCAACGAAAATGAAAATCAAGTCAATGCCGAAGTCAACAAATAACGGCCATAATAGAGTACAAAACGATTCAACATCCTCATCAAAGGACTCAACGTCAAACAAAGTCAGAGTCTTGGAAATCAAGAATTTAGAAATTTCTCAAAAACAAAGTGACCGAAGTCGAATGGAAATCAAGCCGAGGAAAACATTAAATATCAAGTTCGGAATTGTTGAGATTCGAACAAAATCAATCATCGGCTAAATCAAATCAAAGCCGAAAACACAAGAATTCAAAAATCAAATGCATATGAATAAGCGTTAGGAATTCATACCTAACAATCAAAGACAATCATATGCAAATATGAGAGATAAAACGTCGACAAATAGTTGTAACACATGTACTATCTAAGTTATGTTTTATATTTGTTCTAAACCCCAGGCTATGATACCAAGCTGTGACGCCCCACCTCTATACCCATGCCAGCCAAGAACACCACGGTGTTGTGCTGTCAACTAGTGCAGAGAATAAAGCTGTTGAGGAGCGGCCATCAATAGTTAGGCCTTACACTAGTACTGGTTATCTCGATAGGAGTGGTATATATATATATATATAAATATTCTTAAATTTTTCATCTCTGATTTATTCTCTCCCATCGACATACCCCAATACCAGTATAAAGCGAACTACGATGGTTCGTAATAGTTTAGAACAGTAAATATAAAATATTACACAGATAATATAATGCGGAACACAAATAAAACAGAAAGTCTCATATATATACAATAACTGATGTCAGTTACAATACATTTGATTACAATACATATGACACGGTACATATGATGATAACACAGCAACCCCAAAACCAAAGACACAACAGTGATGCAAATGCATGTACAAACTGTAGCGTATACATGAAGGTCACAAAAATGCATTAAGCAATTCATATATACAACATAGCAGCCCATACATGCAAACTGCCTCAAAAATGAATCAGATGCAATCAAGTGCATCACTACAAAACAAGCTCAAAAGGACAGTACCATCTAACCAAGTTCAAAGATGCAACTATAATGAAACCATGCCAAAGTGAAACACTGAATCAAATGAACCAGCAAAGGGTAAAAACTCAAAGAGCATCAACAATGCAACAGGGTGCAGTGAAGATTACAATGTATGCATCAGTGCAGAAGCAAATGCTACCATGGCTCGAGTGCGTGCTACAGCAACAAAGAGCAAGGCTAAGGCACAGTGCTATCAGGTTGAAGACATATTACAGTAACAATATGAACACAGCAAAATACAACTTCAATGCAAACAAATCAGCAGTTCGAACATACCAAAGTCATGGGATGCAGTATAAATTCATATCAATAGAGTTCAAGGTTCGGTACAGAAGCACCAACCCTAACCTATGTCAACTTACAAAATTCCAGTGAGTAACAACGATCCAAAAATCATCAAAACAAGAATCAAAATAGTGACAGTGCCGTAGTCAGCCAATTCGAAACCGTGATAACCAATGCCAACAGTGAAAATAATATATACATATGAAATCATCACAACAGTGAATACTAACAGCAATCAAAACTGTCATGAGATACCAGTAAACAAGAAAAGGCTACAGTTTCAAAACAAGACATTGCCGAACCCAAATTTCTTTCACAAATTCAATTTCAAGCTAAACAAAATCAATGCAGATGCCAACATAGAAATGAGCAATGCATATATACCAGTGAAACTAGGTGATACCAAAGACTACGAGAACAAACGACAATTGTTTGTACTAAATTGGTGTGGATTCCAAGCAAGTCAAAGTCTTGGAATCACCTTAATTAGCAAATCCAAAAACCCAGTTTCATAAAAGACGAACATGTCAAAAATCGAAGCCTAACATTATCACAAACCGTAGTCTAGAGAGAATCAATAACGAGATACAATCGAACAACCGAAGCACTATACTAAGAATGAAGTAGATGTGAGTAAATAAGATTACTCACCTTATTCGAAGAACCCCAAATCGCAACGAAGGCGAACTCGAATCCATTGTCAAAACATCTCAGAGACGCGCAACCGATAGAGCAATGAATCGCGTTAACTTGAGCAGTTGAAGTCGAACTTTTCGATTTTTATAAAGCCCTAATTTGGATTGAAGGAGGAAGAGAGAGGCCGCCATAATTTTCGTATTTGGTTAGGGTTGGTGAACGAATGAAAAAAAAAATGGATAAAGAGGGAGAGGGGGACCGGTTTGAATAAAAAGAGGTGATAAGGCCAAATAAAATAAAAAGAAAACTTTTATTTAAAGTCCTAAATTTCTTTTAACAATTTATAAATCAATTTTAATTCAAAATTTAAAAACTTCAAATGGAAATTTGTGTCAATATTAATCGTTTAAATTGTCGATTATAATAGATGCAAAATATCGGGTTGTTACATAAAACTTTTAGTTTAATTTGGTTATCAAGAATCATTTTTAACAGTAAAGTAAAATTTGTAGTTTTATTTACCCAATAGATTTAAAATTTAGAATGAGAATATTACTAGTAGCTTAAAATCATGGCAAATGTTAATTAAATTAATTAATTAATTAAATCATAAGTATAAATGTAAATAGGGATCAATTGATTAATTCGAATATTAATAAATCATACACTGTTATGCAAGGTCAATGATCGTGAAGAACAAGTCGTAAAGGAAATGGACTGCAAAATGATAAAGGTGAGTTAATCTCACTCAGCTGAATTTTAATTAAATTTAAATGGTTAAATTTAAATAATTGGTTGATTGATTATTTTAATTAGACGTGCAATATTATATGTAATGGTATATAATATATCATGGAATGATTGATTTCCCGCATTATACAGCAGATGAGACCTTATGCGTCGCATAATGGCGGATGATATTATATATAAAACCCATATATCGCGATATTCCACCTCGAAGTAGAATTGGTATTTTATATTGTGCTAACGTCTGTGGATGCAGGAAAACAGGTTGGAGGGATCCAACTGGATTCCTCAACATTTATTTAAATTATTTAATATTCTCTATCATGATTATTTTATATTTTGTGATGAATTATATTGGAATATCGAATGCTATGGTTTACTTGAATATATTCCGGTACACTGGGTTATCAAAATATATGGAATTGGATTTCTAAAAATAAAAGGAAGAGAAATTGTAAGTGGAATAATTATAGAGAATTTAAATAAATTAAGAATGAACTGGAAAAGAATAATAGTGTTTTAAACTTCTAATAAATAAATTCCGTATAAAGGGAAATTTAAATAAACAGGAAGATAATGAAATTTTAAACTTCAGTGTTATTATTTAAAAGAATAAAGCATTTAGTTTGAATTTAAGATTTAATTTATTGAAAAGAATAAAGAAGAAATTTGGAACATTTGAAATTGGTATGTTTTAGTTAAAATATTTAAAACCAATGTAACGACTCGTTAAATTTGATAATATTAAATGGATTAACTTAATATAATTTTTAATCTAATTTATAATAAATGTAGGAGTTGGATATAGTAACTGAGATTAAAGATTTAACAAATTGGAATGTTATATGGCAATAGGTAGAATAACGAAGATTTGTGTTGTGGTTATAAGTCATAATTAGTTGATTAAAATGGTATTAATGAAATAATAACTGAATTGAATTGCAATATATAAACATCGGAAAAATTTAATTGGTGGATTAAATTTGTTAAAGTTCATAAGTTTTGTAATTTAGTTTAGTAGAACTTTAAATTTTTAAACGAAGATTGAAATAAACGAAATTTAATTATGTAAATGGTGACTCAAGACCTAGGTTATAGGAATTGGAACATAATCCAATTTGAATTAAGTAGAAGAAGGATTTGGTTAATATGTAAGTTATTGTTCAAGGTATTGAATAAAAACTTGGAATCCAATCATAATTTAATGATAATAACGTTAGTATTAGAGAATAAATATATTTCAATGCAGTACCCGAATGAACGGAATAAAATGAATATATATTGAATAGAAATGAAATGTAAATTGGCACATTTGATTGAAAGTTAATTTTAAGAAACATATAAATGTTGAATTTGTGAATATTAATATAAATATTAACTTGAATGGGATTCATTAATACAAAGATGTAATAAGTGTAGATAGTAAAAATTTAATGGCTGTAGTGGATAAAAAAAAATCTAGTAGTAACATAAAATTTATTTATATGGAAAAAGAGTATATATTTGAACAAATTTATGAAAATTTGATAAGAACAGTGGTTGTAATCAATTTGGTTATTTAATATTTGGAAGATAGAGATTTGTAAATCCGTTAATGAATTTATAATGGGAAGGAATGGTAAGAATGTAAAAATTATAAGCATTTGATTCAATTAAGGGAATTAAATTTTAAATAAATG
This sequence comes from Allium cepa, assembly GCA_030765085.1. Classification (NCBI taxonomy): domain Eukaryota; kingdom Viridiplantae; phylum Streptophyta; class Magnoliopsida; order Asparagales; family Amaryllidaceae; genus Allium; species Allium cepa. The sequence continues at coordinate 326,276,891 of CM060939.1, forward strand.
GTCATTTAATAAATTCAACGTTCTGTGAGAAATCATAATAGTTGTGTAAAATGTGTACAAACTTCGATTTGGAAATTTATTGGATTTATAACGGTTTTGGTATTACATTTATGAGTTTAAAAGTTATTCCATTTTGTAAAGTAATAAAAGCTTATTTAGGTGACTAGAATTTAGCGTAACGACTATTGTGTGTTACCTATTCTTGTTGCTTGTTAATTTAAATTTTGGGAATCAAATTCAATTTATCCGCCAATTTACCGCAGTTAAAGTGAAATGAATTGGTGAATGAGTAATGTTAAATACAAATAAGATGTAACCAAGAAAAATCCCATTTATAATAATTTATGTAGAATAAAGTAAAGAAACCAGGAAATGAAAATGTGAAAATGTGGATGCAATGAGATCTTAAGTAATAATAACTTTGTTAGGTAAGTGATAACGGATTTTTTTTTGTATAACCAAATAAAGATCCAAATTTATTTGGAAATTTATTGCAATCAATTGAATTTATTGCAGTTAAACGGATTTAATGTTTAATAGTTATGTAATTATTATTTGGAAGAAATTGGAGTTATTTGTAATAAGTATGAACCTAATGTTAATTTTTCTTATAGGATTGACAATTGATATGGAACGAAAAGAAGAAAATTTGGGTCAGTAAAATTTGTAATTTATGCATAATAAAATGGATTCTAACGTTAAATACTACGTTATTGAGATTTAAATTAGACTTAAAGAATAATGATGTGAATCAGGAACTAAAGTTTATGGCATCTTTATTTTAGGTGAAAGTTGAGAATATAAAGATTAAAAATCTAAAGTATGGGTTTTGAGAATATAATTTATAAAATTCTTAAATATAAGAAAGTGTAGAAATTAACATTGCAATTAATATACTGTCAACTTTTAATTCACAGCTAAGCCTGTTAAATCTTTTCAATTGATTAAGAATCATATAAGAAATAAAATTTGGCCAATTTTAGAATTTAGTATAAAATTTGGATTTTTATAATTTATTTAATTTATTTAATGAAGATTAAAAATAGCCATTTTGGCCACGGACTCGGATTTCGACGAAACCAATTTCATCGGATCCGTATCGGTGAATTATTATACGGTTTCAAGTTTCGTATCGATCGGACCTGTCGTTTGATCGTACGGACGCGAAACGCCTTGAAAATCAATTTTATTAAAATCAATTTGAAATCAATTTGGAAATCTTGTTTTCAGCATAACTTCTTCATACGATCAAATTTGGACGTGAAACTTTTTCCATCGCGTTCGGAATATTTTAAAATACCTATCTGGATATATGGGTTTGACAAATTTCGTTCTGGGGTCAGAACGGGCTTTTTGGGCCTTAGTTTGTTTCGTACGTTCATCTATCTAGTCTATCTACTCTAACCCAACCCTACCTATAAATATACAGTTATAAACCCTAGCTCCATTCTATTGTCTATTTGCTGTACGTTCATCTTCTTCAAGCTTCTCTTCTTCTTCAATGGGGGCTAACCCTAGATCCAGTCAGTTCAAAAAAAAATTCAAATTTAAAAAAAAAAAAATAAAAAATTTGGATCTGCAGCAGCTTCTGGTCGCGCTTCGGGTTTCAGGGGAGAAAACCCTAGAGCAACTTCGGGTCAGGAAGAAAATGAGTCGGGTCGCTCCGGGTCGTTTTGGCGAAAACTCCAAGCAAGCACCGGGGAATTGAGGCGGCGCACCGAAGTCGAACCCGAAGTCGACCCAGGACCAGAATTTTTCATTTTTCAAATTTTCATAACTTTTGCGTACGAGCTCGGATTCGCGCGTGGTTTGTTTTGATGGGATCGTATCGGAATTTCTGACGTTTTGACGCTGGTTTGGACAAATTCTGAGACCGTCAAAATTTTGGGTTTAAATTGGATTTGAATTCAATTTAAAATTCAAAAGGTGAGTGTTTTAACCCACTCACAACTACTAGAAGCTTTTAAGTTTGTTAAATTAATTTTAGAAATGAATAGAAATTTATTTATGAGTAGTTGGCATGTTTATTTCACTCATATTTGTTGAATTGCATTTATTAACTTTAACTGTTAATTTAATTTATTTATTGCGTATTAATTGATAGTTAGAATATATTTGTTTGCCTATAAACTGATAGTTAACAGTTATATAGATTATTACTAAATATAAACTGTTAGATTAATAGTTGTTAAATTTAATCTAAATAAAATTGCCAGTTATTACCTGTTATATATTATCAAATATAAATTGTTATTGATTGATATTGCTTGATGATTGTGATTGGATGATGGGTGATGTTGATGGATGTTTTATTGTATTTCATAAAATTGCAAATTATCATGCATATTTCCTTTCATTCGGGATTGTGGTTTGAAATGATATACAACCGCAAAATTTTATATCTTTTAAATTGCGGATTGAAATGATAAATATCCGTATCACTTGACCATAGGATAGAAAATTATATACAGGCACCGCGGTCTATATATAACTATTTTTATGTGATTTCTATGGTTTGGATGGAATACGGTTTATAATAATCTTAAATTTTATATTGTATAAATATTTTTCTTCCATATATATATACATATGAAGTTGAAAATTTTGAAATTAAAAGGTGTATAAAAATCTTTATTAAAAATGAAAGAAAATTAAGAAAATGGAGTTTAAAAATTTATATCATATGTTTAAATGTTAAGTTTGAAAATTTTAAGATATGATATTTACAATTGGATTTTTCCCAAAATAAATTGAAATGAATATTCTAGTATAATTTGAATTGGGAAAATATATATATTTTATTACTAGAAACTGAAGTCTTATTATTTATGGATTTTATGTGAATATTCAAGACTAATTAATAGAACAATTGATCTGTTGAAAGAATAAAATCCAATTTTAGTTTGAAATATTGTTACTCAAAATGGATATACGTATATATATATAAATTGAAGTGGTTTTGGAACTTGAGAGAGATAATACAAATTTTGGTTTAGACTTTAATAAAGAAATGTATTTGTAAAGCCATGAGAACTATTTTCTTTACAAAGTAACATTTAAGTTAAACCTTTTAATTCATATACCGTTGAATATCCAAACCATTCAAGTTTTAAAATTTATGGTTTTTAAATTATGAATTTCGAAATATTATGCTTTGAAAGGATATTTGGCTTTCAGACGTTATAAATTTTAAAGCATTTGGATTTTTGAAAAGGTTTATATTTGGGATAAAGGTTATCATATTTTTTTTGGGTTTTAAAATGATATTGTATTCATAATTTTAAAATGGAAATGTTTATTCTGGTTTTAAAGTATGAGCTATTTTTAAATGACCGTGGTGTTATAATAACGATGGGTTGGCAAAGTGACCGGGATCGGATATGGACATACTCTCTGCCGATACCGAAAACCACTTTGACTAACCGTGTACGCGGTGGAGATTCCAGAATGAAGTAGGTGGTGGCGACGTTTCCTGTAAGGTAAATACGTGGACCCGACTCCCGTGAGTTGGCATAAGGTGGCTAAAACAGGAGCGATTCTCAGGCCAATGAGGTCATTCCTCTGATCGGACCCTCCTCTTCGATATTATACTTTGATTTTGGATTGATTCAGTGGCCACTTCTATATTTTGATTTTGGGGAGTTAGTCCGAGGTGGGCGGTAACTGCGGCTACGCGTTTCCACCAGCCTGGATAGCCATTGGTATATCTACCCTGGCATTGCCTAGTTGTGCCGTGTCACCTACCATACCGAGCCTTTACTACGAGTTTCTATTTGTGTCGTACCTATGGAGTATCCTCTGGTAGCTTCCCGATCAGGAGGTATTACGGTACTGTATAGACTATTGGCATTATTTGTGTTAAGGGCTATATGGGTAACCCCTTAACGCTATTAAAAAGTAAGTTTACTTTACAAATAGACACTATTATAATAGCGCAATATACTACATAGTAAATAGTTTAACGGATCCTTAGGAGATGTAAATCCCGAGCATCTCTTGAGTTACTACACTCATATTTATTTTTGTTAATTTAACTCACATAAGATCTTTTAGTTCTGACTCGAGTGTTTTTGTCTTTTCAAATTTGCTCGGGTCAGTCCGAGCGTTTCAGGATCGAAGACTTTAGCGTTGAAGGACGAAGACGAAGGAGTCGTATTATTATTATATATAGTATTGCACCACACTCATACTGTTCCGCTGCATTGATTGTATTGGTATGTGTAACTCTGATATTTATTGTATAAAGCAAATCAAGTGTTTGTAAACTATTTTGAACTGTATATTTATTATTATATTTTATCCTTCCGCTGTGAGACTCTGTTTTGTTTTATTTCTTCTCTGTTTTTCTTATTTACCCCATAACAATCCGCCCTTGAGTATGCTTTAAATTGGCACGTGTGTCGGTTTAAAGTGTGCGAAAAGGCGGGATGTTACAACCAAAATGAAAGAAAATAAATGAATAAAGTCTACAAATTAATGGAATTTGAAATGAATTGAGTAAGTAAAGAAATTTATTTCAAATGGAGTAAATTGGAAATCAGTTTGGGAAATTGATTTAAGTGATTGAAATTGGAAATTCTCCCTGGATAACCATGTAAGTTTTCAAAGTAAATTTTTAAATATAAGTTAAAAGTTTTAAAGTTGTTTTAAAAAGCAAGTTTGGAAAATTTATTATTTCTAAAATATTTAAATTCTAAAGTAAGTATTTTCTTTCAATCTATCATAGCAGTAATTATATAAAAGTGACTTGGTATTTGCTATTAAAAGAGAAAATCTAGCTTTATATTTTATAAACTAACCTTATTTTAATTATTATTTCTAAAGTATTAATTTTAATAAAGTATTAAAGTAGCTTTTTCTAAATTTAAATGTTAAAGTATATTTTACAATAAAGTGTTTAAATTAATTTAAAAATCTAAAGTTTTGTGCTTGGTGATTTCAGTGGAGATAGAAAATATTTGGGAAATTTCCTCTGTAAGAGGAAGGTAGTTTGAAACTATTTTCAAAAGGATTGACAATGGAAATATATCTTGCGAAGATATTTGGTGATAAATAAATAATTTGGTGAAATTATTTATATTGGATGGTTGTTTGTAAATGTTAATTGATAGTTAAATAACCGACTATCAACATTGGCCAAATGCGTTGATCGTTTCGAAGAGACTGGGATCGAGATTAATTTCTCGAAAACCACTTCGATCTAGTTTGTACGTTTTTATGGGAAAACGAGTTTGGATGCGAAGATGGAGCAGTGAAGTACAAGGGCTAGTCGCGACTAATCCTGACGATATTTTCAAAATGGATGTATTAGGAATAGTGCCTTCGGTTTCGTTTGAACCAGGGACGGACTCGTATGGATGAATGCTTTCGAAACATCGTCAGGTTGAAGATGGGCATTCGAAGTGAAACGATCTTAAAGGTAACGCTTAGCCTCAAGCCTCATCAACCGAGAATGACTGAAAATCATGGGTTATGTAGCAAGGCTAGGTGGGTAGCACCCACTTTAATGTGAGGTCATCCCTGTCTAGATGTCCCTTTTATTTCGGCTTAGTGGTGCGTTTGCTGATCACAATCGTGGGGTGATCTTACCGGGATTATCCAGTAAGGGGTAGTCCCGATCTTGTGTTGCAGGGGGTCGGGAGTGATCCTCGGTACAGTGATCTAGGCCACGTACCGTGACAGGTGGTACCCCAGTGCCTAGTCATTAGTTGGAAATCCATTCTCCCTACGCGCCTTTTACGAGTTTTGTTTGTATTGCCCACTCTATGGCTAGTAGCTGGAATTTAATAGATGTAACAACATCAGCTATTTTAATAAGTATTTGTATATAGACCCTATTATAATATCAGAGGATTTTAATACAAAACTGTTTTAGCTATCGTAAGGTAAAAACCCGACATGTTTATTTATGGCATGGTCTTACGAGATGTTTTTGTTTTCAAAAGGATTTTTGAAACTTTAATAATCAATTTGAGTGTGATTTCTCAAGCTGGTATTCCAGACTGACTCGGGTGTTATTTAACTATAATGCTCGGTTCAGACCGAGTATTATAGAGTACAGGAAAGAAAGCTGTGGAGCTCAGGAGACGAGCTGGATGGCGATACGTACTTCCGTACTTGATTGTTATTCCGCTGTGTATCTATTTATATGTTATTGATGTGAAACTCTAATGATGTACTCTGATGATGTATGTATAAACAGATATAGTTTTCTTTTGTGTAAAGATCTGTTATTATCTATTATATTTTATTCCGCTGCGATGGTTAGATTCTGTTGTTGTTTTCTCTTCTCTTCTTCTACCTCTTCTTCTTTAACCCTAATGGTTCGTATTTCTGTTCAACTTGAGTTGATTGATGTATAATACTGTTGACTCAAGGGGTACGGATTTGCGGGCTGTTACAAAATCAATAGCAAATGGAATTGGGGGGGGGGGGTCAAAGGAGAACATCACGCCAGAGAATGTTACATTGCAGAATTATGTGAATCTAAAAGAAGGAAAAATGAAGGATATGGGGAGAACTCTCCACATTCATGAACCTATCGAATAGCAACTGTAGAGCCACCGCTAGCTTAGGGAACATAGTCGATTCGATAAGGCTTTGGACTCTAGAAAGAAGAGTTCAGGGGAGGATTGGCCAACATTGGCAGCATTGACGGTATTTGTCCTAGTCGACATGGATGACCCAATGCGGATCTTGAAAATTAGATTGAACCTTGGAAACAAGATGCGATTGGAACTTACTAAATTTCTTCATGCCAACTTGGATGTGTTTTCTTGGACGCATTCTAACATCTGTGATGCAACTTACCCTGAATGGGTATCTTACTCGGTCTTAGTCAAAAAGTCCAATGGAAAGTGGCGAACCCGTATTGACTATTCAGACCCAAAAAAAGCTTGTCCGAAGATAGCTTCTCTCTACCTATAATTGACCAGCTTATGGATGGGACACCATGGCATGAACTGCTATCATTCATGGACGGATACTCGGGGTACACCCAGATCTTGATGCACGAACCCGAACAGGAAAACACCAGCTTCATCATTGATCTAGGACTATACTACTATAGGGTAATGCTATTCTAATTAAAGAATGCTAGGGCAACCTACCAAAGGCTAGCAAATACCATGTTCAAGCATCAGATCGAGAAATCCATGGAGGTCTACGTAGATGACATGTTGGTCAAATAACGAGTAGCTGCGAACCACCTGGATAATCTCGTTGAAATGTTTGGAATACTATGAAAGTATGGAATGAAACTCAATCCACTCAAATGCCACTTCGGGGTAGCCTTCGAAAAGTTCTTCGGGTTTATAGTGAGTGCTAGGGGCATTGAAGCAAATCCAGAGCAAATAACTGACTTATGCGAAGTCCAAGCCTCGAAAAACAAGAAGGAACTGCAAGCCTGAATGGGAAAGTCGCAACACTACGCCGATTTATCTCGAAAGCTAACAAAAAGTGCATACCGTTCTTTGATGCACTAAAGAAAGAAAGAAAAACTTTGAACGGATTGAAGCTTGTCAAGCCGCATTTGAAGAATTGCAGCGACACATGGAAGCTCCGCCATTCCTATCAAAGCCAATGGATGGAGAGGACCAATCCATTTACTTAGCAATCTCACCTAATGCGTTGAGTGTCGGCCTTGTGCATGAAGAGGCAAAAATTCAGCGACCCGTATACTACATTAGTAAGCGATTCACTAGAGCCGAGAGAAATTACCCGAAGCTGGAAAAGCTAGTGTATTGCCTCTTGATCGCGTCTAGGAAGCTAAGGCGCATCCGATCAAATTTCTGACTGATAAGCTACTGAAGCAAGTATTGTACCGACTTGAAACATCCAGATGACTCCTCAAGTGGAAAATCGAATTGAGCTAATATGATATCACTTACCATCCGAGAAGGGCTATCAATGGGCAAGCACTGGCAAATTTTATTACCGTGTTTATCATACAAGATGAAGAAGAAGAAACACTATCGGAAGTGCAAACGCAATGGAAACACTTCGTTGATGGCACATCTAACAACCTTTGTTCGGGGCAATGGTACTACTCGAGACACCTAAAGGACGATCCATTTGTTACGATTTACGCTTGGAATTTCCTACAACAAATAACGAAGCGGAATACGATGCATTGATAGTTATAAGTTGTGAAAGAACTCAGAATAAAGTCCATTCACATCTACAGCGACTCTCAATTAGTTGTCTACCAGGTGAGAGGTGAATACTAGGCTCGAGGGGAGAACCTTGTCCCATATATATCTAAAGTACAAGAGTTGCTATGCAACATTGAACATTACACCATAACTCACATCCTCCGGGAGCAAAACATCAAGGCTGACTACTTAACTAAACTGGCAATCTCCGAAGAAGCTCAATCGTTAAGATTAGCCCCGGTTGAGACATTGACGACTCCGAGTATAGACGAAATGGATGTTGACTGGATTTTTGAAACCATCATCAAACCGAAAACATAGATGACGCCAATCAAGGATTACTAGCTTACCGGGACCTTCCAACTGACCGACAGTAAACCACGATGCAGCAGATTATGTTAGACGATGTGATCATTGCCAAAGATTTGGAAAAATCAAAAGAACTCCTCAACAGACCTAACATAGATGGTCAGCCCGTGGTCGTTTTTAAAATAGGGAATTGACTTGATTGGCGTACTACTAATAGCAAAAGGAGGGGCCAAATGTGATATAGTTGCCATTGATTATTTCACGAAATTGGCCGAAGCGGAACCAATGGCCACCATTTCCACAAAAAAAGTCATTAATTTTGTTTTTAAAAACATTATTTGCAGGTTTGGTGTGCCAGAGAAAATCATCACAGATAACGGAACCTAATTCGAAAGCGCCAAGTTTAAAGACTTTTGTAGACGCTTTTGAATTGAGAAGAGATTTTCAGTGGTCACTCACCCCTAAGAAAACGGGCAAGTGGAAACAATAAACAAGATCGTCGAGACCACCATCAAGAAGCGATTAACTAAAGAAAAAAGGAGCTAGGTTGGTGAGCTTTCACTCGCACTATGGGCTTATAGAACTACATATAAAGTGGCAATCATGCATACTTTGTTCACCTTCGCATATGGTTCAGAGGCAATGATTCCCGTCGAACTAGAAGTCCCCTCTCATAGAAAGCAAAATTTCAATCAGAAACAGAATGAGCAGCTCCTACTCTAGTCGCTTGATACGATTAACAAAAAGAGGGAAGAAGCCGATTTGAGGACCGTTGCTCACCAAAAAAGGGTCGCGCTGTACTTTATTTCCAATTTTCATAACCAAACCTTGAAAGTAGGAGACCTCATCCTCAAACAAGTCTATGTCATGTCGGGAGCCGTCGAACCAAATTGGGAAGGGTTGTACGTGATCAATCAAAAGCAAAAGGATCGAACTTTCAAACTAACAACCACTGATGGAATCCAAATTCCCAGAGCATGGAACAGCAAATCGTTGTGTCGTTACTTCATCTGAAAACTACTTTATGTACTTTCTATTTTTCAACAAATAAGCTGTCTTGAGATACCGGGGGCCTTGTAAATATGCAGAACGTGTCCAACTTTTCTTAATAAAATTGATTCGCTTTCTGAACCAACATAAGAATATTTATAACAGTAACCTGCTGAGTCGACGGGGTCAAATTGGTCAAAAGAATTTAATGTTGCTTGAGATAGTGGAATCACACTCAAATATGCCTCACTTACCTGCTGGGTCAACGGAACCAAATCTACTCAAACCGTTGGATCGTCGAAACCCGATCCCAGCCTTCTAAGAACCGGTATTACTCAGGCAACATCGAGAAGGTACAAATAAAAGGTCGTGCATCCCATAAGCCATGCACTAACTTTTCGAGCCGTGGAGTCATGCTCTTAAAACATAAACTTATCATGTTGGTCGAAGATTGGCAACATTGAGAAGTATCAAAACCGTGCAGGATCGATGGGTCATATCAGTTCAAAAAGCCGCGTGTCCCATAAACTGCGCATCCCATAAGCCGCGCATACTTCTAAAAAGCCCCCCATTTAATAAGCCACGCACACTCTTAAGTGCCTGAATTGCCCCGACAATACCGAGAAACTTATCCATCGCAGGAATAACAAGGATAACCCACTCCCATTATCGGGAGTAACGGGCACGAATCCAACGAAATCAAAGTGCTACAACTCGTAGAAAACTCCAATTGTTGACACCCAATAATTAACTATAACATTTAGTGTGGATAACTATTAAATCTATAATTAACTCATACAATGCGCATGATTTAAGCAATGAAGTGCATGTTTAAAGATGGTGAATTAAATATGAGTTTGATCACCACGTCAAACTAACTACATTTGACTAGCAAAATTCCTAGGAAGTAATGTTCATGAGTATTTATTCACATTTTTGAGAAGTGATAAGTGGTTTTAGTTTTAAAAATTTACAAAGATTATTCATTTTGCATGAAAACTTTTTCTGAAATTTTTAATAGTAATCTTATAACTATATATTATGCACTTAGTTTACATTTTTATGCATATTCTTAACATCCATATGTTACACATTTTTTAGAAGTGCATGAAAGACATAGACTATATACTGAGTAGTTATAAAACCTACAAAAGAAAAAATCAAATTGTAACTTGGTTTTATTCCAAGTTCTGGTATGCAGAATATTCAAACCATAAGTTCCCAAGGATTGGAACCTTAGAGAAAGTCCGATAAATAAAGAAGAGAATAATAAGAAAACACTCGGATTAACCGGTTGCATGTCAAGTGTTCGAAGTAAACGGCCCTACGAACTGGATGGGCATACACCGGTACTCAAATAAATATGATCAAGAACAAAAACACTTCACAAGTACTGTTACTCCAAACAAAGAATTTTGGCAGTAATCATAGGACTAGATAAAATAAAATGGAAGTAAACAAAATAGACACAAGTGCATAAAGCACAGATAAGCAGATAAGTATAATTATAGTCAAAATATCAACAATGTATTACTTATAACTTTTTTGTACAATGTCAAAATGTGGGGGTCGTACCCACACGATATCGATGAATAAAAAGAAAAAAGTACACATAATACAACAAAAGAAGTAAGTGCAAACTGTGCACTTGAACAAAACAATACAAAATGCCTCAAAATCAGCTCAACTAACATCCAAGCTTATCAACATTTTTTCTGCCACTTCCCTTCCCACCTTTTGTTGGAAGATTTTTCTTCCCTTCGGGAGTAGTATCACTGCTGGTGATGTCAACTATCTCCTGAGTGCTGACATCTCCTTCCTGCTCTTTAAGTTTCTCAAAAGTCTCCCTCTTCATCTTGCGCTTCTGGAATTTGCGAGAGCTCTTTGAGGACTTTATCGCTTCAACTTTTTCTTTCCCGATGGCAACCGGTTGATGTGGTGAATAATATGGCTGCTTAATATGGATCTCCTACTCCCGAACTTTGCCATCATTAATGTCGCTCTCCAAAGATACAGAAGGATCTTCTAAGCCATGCAGTACAGTGGTTTCCTTAGACTTATGCATCGGCTGCAAGCTGAACATTGACACGGCAACCGGAGTAGGTACAGAAACAAGCATGGAAGCAGTTAAAATATAGATGGGCCAGGGTATTGAGGAATCTGGTGGATCGGAAGATAAGATGGACCTATAAGATCGATAATGAAAGCGTTAAGTTCAGCTTGCTCTTGCAACATGAGTTGAAAATTTCGAACTCAGGAGAAACAAGAAGATTACCTGCACCAGAGGAGTGATCGAGAATATTGATCTCATATTCACCACCTTCTCCCTCCTTCAATGGTTGCATCATCGGCGAAGAAGCTTCTGGTCCAGAACTTGTCAAGGGATCATAGGGCTGCCTCGAAGAATTGCCGGGTATGGAAACAAAGGGCTCCGCTAATGTTTTGGCAGTTGTTATCATAGCAACATCGGCAGCCTCATATTCCCTTTCAATTCGCAAAATTTCCCGGTCTTATATCAACGCTTTCTGATTCTTCATTAAGCTAGGCTTTCTCCAACTCCCGCTAAGTGTAGACACCCCCATGATCACGAAAACGGGTCAAAATTTACTCCCAAACCATGGCAAGAGTGCGTGGGAACTTAGGGCCTAGGTAACTAAGACTCCCTTGATGCAAAAGAGAGTTAACATAAAAGCTTAAGATGGTCTCGTTCATCTTCTCCATCTTCCTCTCAAAGGTATTTTGTAGCTCCAAATAATCCGCCGTAATGGTGGCCTTTTTGACTTCAACATGAATTTTATCAGTGCTAAGCTGCATAACTCTTTTCTGGTGAATAGTGATCGTCTCGGCTTGATTGGAGATGGTATTATCATGCGACTTCAAGACTTCCACATATTCTGCGATCGTCTTGTTATGCCCCTCTATGATCTTATCGTGGTCGAAAATAGTCTTCTTTTGGGCTTCGATGATCATATTACGAGCTTCCAGTTCCTCTTGCAACTTAACTTCTTCTGCATGAGCCTTCTTAATTTCATCTCTATAAATGATCTCTATTCTCTCATGGACCTCTATCAACTCTTTTAGCAAGCCAGCATTATTCTTGCTTTCTCGAAGCACCGCGCCCCTTTCTTCTACCAATCGCTCAATTATAGCATTGCATTCTGCCAATGCCTTCTCAAACTCATCCTTCTCTGATTCAAAGGAGAGGATTTCTTGGTAGTTATTGCGGTTTGTATCCGTCGGTTGTTTGTATAGTTTTTCCCATCCTTTGGCTTGCCCCAAATCACTCTAGATCGCTTGAAGTAAGGGCATGTAAGAATCTTTGCTTGCTGGATGAAGATCACAATCAAATTAAACCCCTCTTTGAAACCACCCAGGGAGCGCCACGTCAAGTCTAGGAGGATCGAATGGAAGAACATAGGCCTATCTTTGATGAGGGCATGAAGAACTAGGGGCAAGTGTCACATGGGATGATGGAAATTGAGATGAAGATGGAACGTGGACATAAGAAACTGTAATTTCAGGACTATTTAAGTAGGGGACGGGGCAAAGGCCTGTTGCTATGAAGAATGAGAGCTACGATCGACCTTCAACTTTTTAGACTGTTCCTCTCACTTATCGACGGTCTTTCTTTTCTCTTTACCACCTTTATACACTCAACCTCGTTCCCTCTCATCTCGACGATGAGCTTCAGCTTCCAAATCCTTCTATCTTCCCTATCCCTTACGAGGCCGGTGGTGGCTGGATGACCATTACGACTGGCGTTGAGAGACGGTAAATTCCTCAAAATCATCATAGAGACCACGTCCTCTCATGGTACCTGATATGGAAAATAGATAAAGAGCTATAGTAGCAAAGAATATGCTTAAATGATGTGTGTATAATGAGTGTGACCCTAGTGAAATGTTAATTTATCTAGGGGAAAGGTCCAAAATAGCATCACAAATATGATCAAGCAGCCATCATGATAGGAATCGGACTGATTTCGGGCACAACATAGCCCTGGTGAGGAGATATCTCTTGAAATCAAAAATCTTCCCCCATGAGTGCATCAAAATCGACATAGACGTTGCTCAGGTCTCCAAAGTCTTTGCCGGCATCTTTAATGGAGGAATCTCAATGTCGCCTAATTTCTAGAGCTTCATCAATATTATGAATCTCCAGAGGAGCGAGCTTGGGAAACGGGACTTATTCTTACAGTTTCGTCGCACGATTCAAAGTCTCCATCATTAGATAGAAATCATCATCATCACTATAGGAAGACCCATCACTACTGCTCTCAATTTCACACTCCTCCTTTTCTATACCTATCGCGGCCTTGCCTTCTCTCCGTTTAAACTCTTCTTCCCCTTCCTTTGGAACCGGAGGCATTCTAGCCAGAAAACTGGCTTCGGTCATGGCATCTTTTCCCCCATGAGTCTCTTCAGCCGACTCGTCGAACAAGCCTTCCCTTTCTATAAAAGCACCCTCTTCGGAACAGTGAGATGAAGAATTCGATTGCATACGTATCCTAGAACGAGAAGGGGATGGGACCTCATCTGGGACTACAGATCTCCCTGGATGCAACAGTCTGTACCGAAGCAAGTTTTTATCTGTCAGAAGGAATTTAACTAATCTTTCCCCGGCATCAGCAGCCTTCGGGGTTCAGATACTTCCGTCAAGAGATAAGTCCTTATTCAGCCTCAAAATAACTATAGTAAGTATTTGACTTGTTAGAAATTCTACAGCGACTTATCAGAGTTCAATAAGTATGAAAAAGAACTTATCCCCATCCCATTGTCCAACGATGATTGAACCTTTCGGGACATCTAACAAAGAAGTATTAAGTCTTGAATTGAAATAAACTACTCTGTAGTCGCAACATGATTTTATGGTTCCTCTAAGCCACAATCATGACCAAAGATGGACATTCTTCTCTTCTTTTAAACAAGAGAAAATACCTTAGCTTGTTGAAGCTCGAAGCACAGTTGAGTGTCTGCATAAAAAGAACGTGTAGGCAAGTTAAAAATCATATCCGTTGGGGTGAATCTGGAGCGGAGTGATTCCCAAGTTCGAGAGGGTTTCTCTCAAGAAATCATTGAAAGGAAGCAGCACACCATTTAGGCATATATACCAATGACAGACAATATATCCCAGAGGTGGCATATGAGCGACTTCATCCTTCCCAGGGAGGCGCACGTCTTATTCTGAAATTTCGTGTTGCAAGCAGATGTTATGCAAAACTTTAACAGTGATCACGGAGGAGGCTTTCTTCGGTTGATCAAGAAGAACTCTGAAGTTAGGAGGAGTTCGATCCGAGACTGGACTGATCGAGACTAGTTATCATACTCAGCCTGCAAAGCAAAATAAGAAGGGCGACAGACGATGACTCAGTCTCCAAAAGTGTTGGACTTCCTTCTTTGGACTTACGGTGAGAAGACAGGTACTTCATTCTAAACAATAGAACTTGCATCCAAAATAGTCGGGTAATTATACTTTAAATAAGAACTCACCCTACGACACTTAAATTCTGAACAAATATCGATTCATGCTAATATATCGGATTTCAAGTATGTATCAGGGTAAGTGCGGTGTGTTATCTATAGGGGTGAGCTCGATGTCTTGAACACTACAAATGCTCTATCCTATGTAGATAGTTACTTGCAGTGGAAAGGAAAAAAGACTTCCCCTATCGTTTTCTTTCTAGGATTACTTCTTCTACACTTACCCGTTATAGATCAACGATTGATAACGAATTCGTTGTCCGAAGTGACACGGAAATTTCTTCCTAGTATAGGTACACCGAGCGTGTAAAAGAAAACAAGACCAATCTGAATCCTCCGTAAAGGTGAAACCAATTCATGATGCATCGTACTATATCAGCAATGTAACTCTGTACAAGTAAATTTTGATTTTAAGGACGAAGATAGTTGTTACTCGGTTGTTTGGCCCAGCTACAAGATGTTAATTATAGAGCCTTTGATTGAATCGAGACCAGACTCAAGCCAGTGAGAGGTTGGAGTTATGTGGAATTGATTCAACCTAAATGGTTCGGCCTATGTACATAGGTCGGCCTTTATGCATGGGTCGGCCAAGGAAGGGAGGACATGTGTCGTTTAGTCTGGTGAGATAGCATGTGTCGCTCGTTTAAAGAAAGGTGGTATTAGGAACTCAACGCATATTGCTCGGTCAGAAATAGAAAATGATTTGGCTCGATCGAGAAAGGAAGGACATGTGTCATTCGGTCTGGTGAAATAGCATGTATCGCTCGACCATGAAAGGAAGACTAAGTGGACCGATCACTCATCGATCAGCCATGAAGGAAAGCCTAAGGTGGTTTGGCCGTTCGTCGTCCGAACCAGAAAATTAGCAAGTTACCTATAGGGCAATATGACCAGTCTCTCTTTTCTTTGGGCAACGTTACTGGCTGCTTCAATTCATGGGAGACTTCGCTTCGAGTCCAACACGAAGAACTCATGGAGCGACCAGAATGGTTCGGAGCTCACTGACTTGGTCATAGGGGCTCGGCATACATAGGTCGGTGAACACGAGTTACATACTCTGGGTCGAGGTATCCGAGTCATAGGCCTACATAGTGACTAGTCTGTCTTCATCTATAAATAGAGGGGCAGAGGTACTGTGAAGGGGAACATTTGTGAGAGAACTCCAGGGATACTCTGTCATTTTAGTACTCGCTTCCATCAGTTCAAATTTGTATTCGAGTTAGAAGTTTACGAATTATATCTGTATTCTAGTCTTTGAGAAAAGCAATAAAGATTACATTAATAGTGGACGTAGGCAGTTACACCGAACCACTATAATTATGTGTTCTTTTTTCTGCAGTTAGTTTTGCGTGCACTCCTCTATTTTAATTTATTATCTTTATTTATCTCTCTACACAAATCTTTTCTTGAGTGTTAGTGACCATTTTTGGTGCTAACATTTTGGTGCTTTCACTAAGAATCGCGTTCTCATCCTGTTAGGATCTACTTTGTCGCTACTGGATTGAAGAAGTCCTCCAAAGAAGATCCAAGTTCATTCAAAAGAAGTTCATAGACTCTACTAAGAGTTTCGACCGATAACTCTATAATGGGAAGACCACGTACAAGATCAGCCTCCCACAATATGGATGTCAACGAGACCGCTAGCGTCCAACTAGTACGACCCAGCAATCAACAAGCAAATCCATGCGTAGGGACTGTCGCCATCCTAAACCAAGCAGAAGTTGTCACTAGAACAGAGTTCAATGAGCTGATGAGAGAACTCGTGGAAAGCAGAAGACGGCTTAATGAGCAGATTCAAGCTAACGCCAATCTCATGACCCAACTTACCCAACAACAGCATCAGAATGCTGGAGGAAGTCCTGCTACCTACTCATCATCTGACAGCTCTGCTTCGTCTGATGAACATCCCAGGCGTAGACGCCATAGAATTGAAACAACACAAATAGGTGTAGTAGATCAATCCAACGGGAATGGTCCAGGTTCCCTACCTAGAGCCATGGCCCCTCACTTACACATAGGAAACCGCTCTCAAGTTAGAATGGAAAACTTAGGGTCTGTAGCATGAGTGGTAGCTGACCGACCGGCTCACCAAGGATGCAATGAAGCAGGTCCCCAGGATGCTCATTTGGGAGATCATCAATCAAGGAGGCACTAGGCTGAACGGTCACGCAGGACGGAGTCTAACTTACCACCTCCCATCTAGACCCCGGACTTGTCAGCCATGGTCAGATAACTGGTGAGGGAAAATCAGGGCTTATCCAATGATGATTGGGGCATAGATAGAAGTCACACTCCATTCACAGACGTTATCCTACAAGTCGAGTACCCCCGAAAGTTTAGCATGCCAACTATTCCAGCCTATGAGGGGAAGACTGATCCTCGACATCGTGTAATGAGATACGAGTGGTTGATGGACTCGGCTAAGGCAAATGATGCAACTAAATGCAGATGTTTCCTAATAAATCTATCAGGAATCGCTACCATGTGGTTCACCAGACCTCCTTACGTGATCGATTTCCATATTCGATGAGTTGGCGACGAAATTTGAAAAGTGGTTCAGAATTCATACCACTCGTCCAAAGGACGTGATGCCCTTATCTAATGTAATTCAGGCTCCAAGGGAGTCCTTGAAGGAATATTTACAATGGTTTCACGTTGTAGCTATTGAAGTTAGCAACCCGAATGACCATGCTATGCTTACGTTCGTAACGCGAGGAGTAGATCCATATTCGGAGTTCGGTGATTGGCTGGCAGGAAAAACTACATCTACCCAGGAAATTTCTTATTCAAAGGCACACCAATTTATGAGAAAGGAGGAAGCTAGGTGGACGAGGCAAGGCAGTGCACCAGGGCCTGGCAAGGAGACGGTGAAAAGAAATATTGTGGTGAAGCAATCTGGCGAAAACTCTGGAAAGGTCCAAGTTAATGTCCAAAACAAGCCCGAACAGTCAAAAGGATCCGGAGGAGGAAATTCCGGAAGGAAGAGGGAAGCCGAAAAGTAGAAACCAAGGATCCTGACTTACAACGAATACACTCCTCTGAACACATCTTTAGAGAATACTTATTTGTCAATTGTAACACCTTCCAATACTGGAGGTCGCGCCCAAAAGAATCCACTGAGGAAAAAGCAAATTGGGAAGTATTATTATTTCCACGAGACTTACGGGCATAATACTGAGGAATGTAGATACCTCCATGATGCTATAGAAAAGTTGATTTGCCAAAAAAGTTACAGCAGCTTGCTAAGAATCCGCAGGAAGGCGGACAGGGGACGTCAAACCCTAACCGCGGGCGTATCAGTCCCTGAGAAGTAGGTTTTGATGACAACAGGCTTAGGAATTGTTATAAAATATAAATACTAACATTATAGTTTAGATATATATGTATATGCAGGATTTAACCATGTAGGTACCAAGAATGAAGATTGTACAGTATAAAGATTCAAGACTGAAGATATCAAGATTGAAGACTCATGAGTATCAAGATTATCAAGAGTTCGAGATTTCAATAATAAGTAATTTAATTAGGAATTTTGTTAAAACTCCTAGAAAAGCACTGACATCTTAAAATCTATTTTATTCATGGAATGGAATCCACTTCGAGCTTGTTAAAGGGATGGAACCCTAAGTAGGATGGAACGTATGAAAATCTAGTGGAACGTTGTTTTGTATCCACTAACTTTTATTCAAATGTTTTACAAAATTATATCTTGTTATCAAAATGATTTCAAAACCTTCCTTTAAAAGAATCAAAAACATCTATCATGGTCTTAAAATACTTTTAGCCTCAAAATAATTTTTATTTTCAAAATCAAATTATCCTTGGGTTTAAACTATCTTTTAATTATAATATATTTAACTCTTAATATTTATACTTTTAAATATAAAATTATAGTAAAATTTTATATACATTATTCTCTATGCTTATTTATATATTTTAACTATAGCTAAGTATATTTATAAAGTTTAAAATAATTTTAATACAAGATAGAAGTTATTTTCAAAGAAAAATAGATTACCAAAAATTACTTAGGACTATCGACAACCCTAAGATACCCTTGTCGACAAGGTGGCAGTTTATTTCAAAAAAATTGAATTTTGAAAGAAGTGTCTATTCGTCATATCCTTTCACGAATGGACATGGCCATTGTTCTACTATAAATAGGGACAGTTTTAAACGAATTTATATTCATATTTTTCTCTGATTTCACTCCTCTTCTTCTTACATATTTCTCTACATTCATTTTTACCATTACTCTACCGAAATCACCATTGAATCTGATTAGATCATCTTTGCTTTGATTCTCTATCACTATCTCAACAAGATCCCCGTGCTATTCAGAGTTATAGATTTCTTTATAATTAACTGAGTAAGAAAAGGTGTGATTGTAGCCTGTAAAATTAATTAAGCGAGAAAAGTTGTGGTTGTTGCCTAGGAAATCAATTGGGTGAAGTTGTTTCCCGTAAAATCAAGTATCTTTACCCAAAGGATTGTGAATCTGGAGTGGTGTACCTCGTGGCCTTGAAATAGAGGGTGTAATTGTAAGAATTGATTTTGAAAGGAAATCTGTACTTGTGTTGCGGGACTGGATGTTGGGTAACTCCGAACCAGTATAAAATCTAGTGTGTTCTTTCCTTTATTGCTTTTACTATATTTCTGCATCTGTGTTTGGTTCTATGATCATATCTGTGTCTGAATATTGCATGCATTTGTGTTCAAATTAATATAAACTCAAAAAGATTTAGTAATTCCTTAAACCACTATTCACCCCTCTTCTAGTGTTAACTCTAGCCTTAAGATCCGTAATCCACATTTCTCACACTTGGTATCAGAGCAAGGTTTTCAAAGTTTCGTAATATGGTTTTTGAAAAGCTTTTAGAATGGCTATGTTTAAAAAAAAACTTGTTAATATTGGTTTAGAAATATTCAGATCATCATTGTCTCTTGATTCTGCATATAATTAATATTCAAATTCAAGTTGTCTACCAAAATTGTATGATGTGCGAGAAACATGTTTTATGGGTGTTGAGGATGATAAAAATGAGTATTACGGATCTTAAGGCTAGGATAAACACTAGAAAGGGTGAATAGTGTTTTAATAAATTACTAAATCTTTTAGAGTTTTTGTTAATTTAAACACAAATGTATGCAATATTCAGACACATATAAGATCATAGAAACAAACACAGATGCAGAAATAAAGTAAAAGCAGTAAAGGAAAGAACCCACCGGATTATATACAGGTTCGGAGTTACCCTACATCCAGTCTCGCATACAAGTACATATTTCCTTTCAAAAGCAATCTTTACAATTACACCCTCGATTTCAAGGCTACGACGTACACACTCTAGATTCACAATCCTTTGGGTAGAGATACTTGATTTCATGGGCAACAAGTTCAGCCAATTGATTTCTAGGGCTACAATCATACCTTTGCTCAGTTGATTGATTTCCAAGGCTAGGCTACAATCACACCTTTTCTTATAGAAATGATTAGAAAGAAGCCTATAACTCTAAATAGCACTAAGGATCTTGTTGAGATAGTGATATATAATCAAACCAGAAATGAACTAGTTAGATTCAATGTTGATTTCAGCAGAGTAATGGTAAGAATATGTATAAAGAAATGTGTAAGAAGAAGAGGAGTGAAAACCAGAAAAATACGATTAGAAATTCATTGAAAACTGCCCCTATTTATAGAAGAACAGCAGCCATGTCTATTCATGAAGGGATATGACGAATAGACACTTCTTTTGAAATTCAAATTTTTGAAATCAACTGACACTATGTCGACATGGGTAACTTGGGAATGTCGACATCCCAAAGGAAATTTTGGTTTTTTGTTTTTCTTTTGAAAATAACTTTTATCTTACATTAAAACTATTTTAAACTTTTATAAATATACTTAACTATAGTTAAATACATAAGTAAATATAGAGAATAATATTTTAGTATATATAAAATTTTACTATAAATTTATATTTAAATCTAAGTATAAATATTAAAAGTTAAATATATTATTATTAAAAGATAGTTTAAAACTAAGGATAATTTAATTTTGAAATTAAAGATTTTTTTGAGGCTAAAAGTATTTAAAACCAAAATAGATGATTTTGATTCTTTTAAAGGAAAGATTTTTGAAATCATTTTGAAAACAAGATATAATTTTGTAAAAACATTTGAAATAAAAGTTAATGGATACAAAACAATGTCCCACTAGATTTCTCATAGGTTTCATCCTACTTAGGGTCATCCCTTTAAAGGGCTCGAAGTGGATTCCATTCCACGAATAAATTGGATTTTAAGATGCCAGTGCTTTTCTAGAAGTTTTAACAAAATTCCTAATTAAATTACTTATTCTTGAAATCTAGAACTCTTGATAATCTTGATATTCTTGGTACTTATAAGTCTTCAATCTTGATATCTTGAATCTCTATGTTGTACAGTCTTCATTCTTGGTACCTGCATGGTTAAATTCTGCATATACATATATTTCTAAACTATAATGTTAGTATTTATATTTTATAATCCTATTCTCAGGTTGTTGTCATCAAATCCACCATCTCAAGGACTAACAATCTCCCCCTTTTTGATGATGACAACCTTTTTTTATAAAATATTACTTATATCCTAATAACTTCCCCTTAATATATGCCTAACTATCCTATTTTATATTTCTCCTCCTTTGTCATCAATAAAAAATAACTCCAAACTATATAACTCCCCCTCTCTTGGACTAAAGTACCTGCATTTATAAATTATACAATGGAGTATATAATAGATAGATTAAGAGAAAATTATAATGATAGACATGATAATTAATTAAGGATAAATATCAATGCATATTTATACATGTTTTTCACACCAAATATCAATCCAAATCAAATCTAATCTAATCTAGTCAAACAATTCAAATCAAACAAACCAATCAAATCAAACGTTGCGAAGAATTTCCAACCATCCTTCTTCTCCAAATATAGGGTCTGCTTTAATGGCATCCCAATTTTCATTATCATTAGCGAGAGAGACTGGAGGATGTGCTTCGTTATCATCCTTGTGCAGGGAGGAAATCATCCATCGTGTTGCATCGAAATGCCTTTCTTGCTCCTTGATCATCTGCATTTGACTCAATTCTAAGTGTCGGTGGTTTCGAAGAAAGAATGAAAGAATATTCTTGAAATAATTAAGAGTCTCTTCAAGATTTTCGGATAAATTATGAATTGGATTGGCCATATTCGAGTTTGTGAGAAGAATGAGAGACAAAGTGAATAAGAAATAATATTGAGTAATAAATTCTGGAAGAAATAGGTATTTATAGGTGTAGAAATTTGTTTGAAATGAATAGACATAAGGTAGTTATTCAAATTTCAAATTTCAAATGAAGTGTCATTTCTGACCAGTACATGTCGACATGGTCAAAGGGGGATGTCGACATGGAGCAGTAAATTTTGATGGCTTATTTTGATTTTGTGAATAATTGTGTGTGTGTGTACGTGTGTGTATTTATATAATATACTAACATTTATTCTGGAGATAATATAAGCTATATAACAGAAAGGAAATTCAATTTCATTGCATAATAGATCAATACAACGATTTAACGTTAAAACTACACGAACATTCAAATCAAAATAAACTAAAACAAATACAATGAGATACGAAAAGGTAGAACTAGTTAGAGGATGACGAAGATGAATATAATCTGAGCTTCTTGCTGACTTTGAAAATAAACTTTCTCATCTTGGATGAAATTTTGTCCAACTTCTTACTAACGGATCGTTTAAGAATCCATTTATTCTCAACAATGGTCTTTTGGTTTTTGAGAAGCGTTTTGTTGGTTGGATTAGGAGGGTAATCAATGCTTTTCAAAGATGTTTCACCTTCTTCTTCTTCAATTTCCATTTCATCCCCTTCTTTTTCTTCCTCTTCCTCCTCTTCCATTTCCTCATGAGCCAAACGCTCTTCCTTTTCGGCAAGAGTCTCATAAGGTTGAAAAACAAATGGAATTTTCATAAGAGAAATGTTTGAGTGATTAAAAACCTTTCTTGAAACAATTCTTCTCCTTTGAAATCTACTCCAAAATAGTTAAAAATTCAAGTGAGATAGATTCCATTATACAAAGTATTCTCACCCATTTCAAGATTTTTGAGATGAAGTTCATCCAAAATAACTTGCGTCCAATTAATATCATAATTTCCAAAAATAGAAAAAAGTGCTTTGCAAACTTTTGAAGTAGGATTATTAAAATTTCCCGATCTTAGGGTAAAAGTATGTTGTAAAAGAAGATTGACAATTCTAGCTTTTGGTCGAAAGTTTCGATTTTTGAATTCAAAATTACCATTTCCTTCGAAAATGTGATGAAATGTCTCACGATCATTTTCGTCGATTTCAAAACTAGAAAGATCCATTCCCATATTCTTGCAATTGAGAATGGTACCCAAAAGATCAAATTCAAAACAATTCTAGTGCCTTTGACACTACTCCAAATTTCATCATCATTTCTAATATAAAATCCACGGTTTAAATTTGCATAGTAAATTTTAACAAGATTTGGATAACAAACAAAATCATCTTGAGAAGCATCAACAAGACTAAGAATTTTATTGTTTGCAAAAAGAGAATCAATTTCATAAGAAGAGAAATCTTGAAATATAGCAAACTTTCCAGGATGGACTTTTGCATAGTTAGCATAACTGATGTATACTTCTATAGCCTCCGGATCATTGAAGAGTTTCTCTTTTAACTTTCTGGAAATTCTCATGGTGGAGGGGTTACTTGAAGAAGCCATTAAAGTAGAGAGTAGAGAGCTTGCAGTTTTGAAGAGAGAGTTTGAATTTGAAAATGAGAGTGAACAGATGTGATAAAAGATAGTGAATAAATAGATTCTTAAAGGACATGTTCCCTGGTCAAAAGACGCCTTTTCAGAGAATTGAATGAAGTGAAACGGTAGAGGGAAATTCAACCATTTGAATTCAAATTTTGAATTTCAAATTCTGTACCCATGTCGACAACATGGTGGAGACCATGTCGACATGTGTCTTTGAATTTCTATGATTTATTTTTCCTAAGTATTCTAATATATATACACACACACACTCTTATTATTTTTAATTTATATATATATATATATATATATGGAATAATTCTGAAATTATAGTATATTCTATAAAATATTACAATACTATTAAAATAAAAATAAAAATAATAATGATAATACTAAAATAATAGTAAAAATTTAAAATTTAAAATTCAAACAACACACCAATTCAAAATCACTCAATCAAGCAACAAATCTAATCATGCAATTTCAACCAATTGTATTGTAAGTGTGTACCTTTTTCTGAGTCTGTTTCTCTGAATTTGTTGGATTCGTGAACTACTGTGAAACATATATTTGAATTATCTGTCTTCTGATCATCATCGCTTAAGGACGAGTCTGAGTCATCTAGAGTAGTAGTAAATGCATGTTTCGTTTCTTTAGGAATCATTGTTTATAGGAAGATTTTGCCCATCTGGATACGGACGGTCTCTCTTGATATGGCCTGGTTCGTCACAGTTGAAACATTTGATATTGTTTGGCACTACATTCTGATTTCTAGAGTTCTTGTAGTTGTTTCTCTTGAGATTGTTCATCTTTCTGAATTTCAGGAATTTCCAAAAATTCTTGGTTATAAAGGCTATCTCTTTATCATATCGTTGTTTGAGTCTGATCCATCGGTCAATGCATTGAATGCCATTGATTTCTTTTCAGATGCTCTGCTTTCTCTTCTCCCAATCATTTGGACTTCAAATGACATTAGATTTCCAATTAATTCTTCTACCTTTAAGGTACTGATGTCATTTGCCTCTTCGATCGCAAGTGTTTTTTGATCCCATTCTGGAGTAAGAGAATTTAAGATTTTTTTGACTTGATCTTCTTTCGAAAATTCCTTTCCCAAGGATATTAGAGAATACATAATATCCTGAAATCTACTATACATATCTGAAATAGACTCATTAGAATTCATTTTAAATAATTGAAACTGATTTGTGAGCATGGAAATTTTGGTCTGTTTAACTTTGCTTGTTCCTTCGTTAGTAAGTTGCAAAGTTTTTCAGATTTTATATGCAGACTTACAAACTGACACTCTATTAAATTCATTTTGATCAAGTGAACAAAACAGAATATTCATTGCTTTAGAATTATTTTGTGCAACAGTCTTTTGCTCAGCGGTCCACTGTGCAAAATCAGTTGTGGGTTCAGAATATTTAGTCTATGTGATATTCCAATTGTCAAATCCTGCAGATTGTAAATATATTTTCATCCTACATGCCCAATATGCATAGTTATCGCCATTAAAAAGTGGTGGTCTGACAGTAGACTGACCTTCTACAAATGAACTAGTGATAGGGATCATAGAACTAGTGTTGGTAGTGTTACTAGTGCCAGTGTTGGTAGCCATTTTGAAAAAATTTCAAAATTCAGATTATGAAAACTTTGAAAACCTAGCTCTGATACCAAATGATAAAAATATGGATTATGGATCTTAAGGCTAGGATAAACACTAGTGGGGGATGAATAGTGTTTTAAGAAATTACTAAATCTTTTAGAGTTTTTGTTAATTTAAACACAAATGTGTGCAATATTCAGACACAGATATGATCACAGAAACAAACATAGATGCAGAAATAAAGTAAAAGCAGTAAAGAAAAGAACATACGGGATTTTATATTGGTTCGGAGTTACCCTACATCCAGTCCCGCACACAAGTACGGATTTCCTTTCAAAAGTGTTCTTTACAATTACACCCTCAATTTCAAGGCTATGAGGTACACCCTCCAGATTCACAATCCTTTGGGTGGAGATACTTCATTTCACGGCAACAAGTTCACCCAATTGATTTCCAGGGCTACAATCACACCTTTTCTCACTTGATTGATTTCCAAGGCTACAATCACACCTTTTCTCACAGAAATGATTACAAGCCTAAACTCTGAATAGCACTGAGGATCTTGTTGAGATAATGATAAAGAATCAAACCACAAATGATCTAGTTAGATTCAACGTTGATTTCGGCAGAGTAATGGTAAGAATATGTATAAAGAAATATGGAAGAAGAAGAGGAGTGAAAAACCAGAAAAATTTGATTAGAAATTCATTGAAAACAACACCTATTTATAGAAGAACAACAGCCATGTCCATTTGTGAAGGGATACGATGGATAGACATTTCTTTTGAAATTCAAATTTTTGAAATCAACTGAAACTATGTCGACATGGGTAACTTGGGTATGTTGACATCCCAAAGGAAATTTTGGTGTTTTGTTTTTCTTTTGAAAAAAACTTTTATCTTATATTAAAATTATTTTAAACTTTTATAAATATACTTAACTATAGTTAAAATACATAAATAAATATAGAGAATAATATTTTGGTATATATAAAATTTTAATATAATTTTATATTTAAATCTAAGTATAAATATTAAAAGTTAAATATATTATTATTAAATGATAGTTAAAACTAAGGATAATTTGATTTTGAAATTAAAGATTTTTTTTGAGGCTAAAAGTATTTAAAACCAGGATAGATGATTTTGATTCTTTTAAAAGGAAGATTTTGAAATCAATTTGAAAAAAAAAATTGTAAAAACATTTTGAATAAAAGTTAGTGGATACAAAACAATGTCCCATTAGATTTTTCGTGGGTTCCATCCTACTTAGGGTTCCATCCCTTTAACGGGCTCGAAGTGGATTCCATTCCATGAATAAATTGGATTTTAAGATGTCAGTGCTTTTCTAGGAGTATTAAAAAAATTCCTAATTAAGTTACTTATTCTTGAAATCTTGAACTCTTAATAATCTTGATATTCTTGATACTCGAGTCTTCAATCTTGATATCTTGAATCTCTATACTGTACAGTCTTCATTCTTGGTACCTGCATGGTTAAATCATGCATACACATATATTTCTAAACTATAATGTTGGTATTTATATTTTATAATCCTATTCTAAGGTTGTTGTCATCAAAACCATCGTCTTAAGAACTAACAGAGGAATTA
The DNA here is from genome assembly GCA_030765085.1 of Allium cepa. Classification (NCBI taxonomy): domain Eukaryota; kingdom Viridiplantae; phylum Streptophyta; class Magnoliopsida; order Asparagales; family Amaryllidaceae; genus Allium; species Allium cepa. The sequence goes on from CM060939.1 coordinate 326,303,864, forward strand.
ATCCACAATGGACAAATTATGCAGATCAAAAAGAATAAATGGATACTCGATAGTGGATGCTCTAAACACATGGCTGATAATCCAGATATGCTAATTGATATAATTTACAAAGACGGAGGACTGGTTAACTTTGAAGACAACTCAAAAGGATATGTGATTGGCATCGGCAAAGTCGGTAACTTTGAAACTCCTATTGTTGCTAATGTTTTGCTAGTTAAGAATCTGAAACATAATCTGCTAAGTATTAGTCAACTTTGCTATAAAGGATATAAAATTAAATTTGAAAAAGATAAATGTCACATTGAAGATAATAATTCAACCATAATATTTGAGGTAATTAGGAAAAAGAATATTTATATTCATAGTATGAAAGTTTCAAATGATTACCTGTGTGTTTTGGCAAATACAAGTGACCCTTGGATTTGGCATAAGAGATTTGGGCATTTTAATTTCAAACTCTTATCTAGACTGTCAAAACATGATCTAGTAAGAGGTCTCCCTAAAATGAAATTTAAAGTAGACAGTTTATGTGACGCATGTCATAGAAAAAGTTCCTTTAAATTAAAAGATGTGATTTCAACTTCAAAACCTCTTGAATTACTTCATCTTGATTTATTTGGTCCATCTCAACTTCAGTCAATAAATCATAGTAAATATGTTTTAATAATTGTAGATGATTGTTCTAGATTTACATGGATAATATTTTTGAAACATAAAAGTGATACTTTTGAATGTTTTAAAAACTTTACAAAAAGGATTCAAAATCAACTTTCTGTAAAAATTATAACCATCCATAGCGATCACGATGGTGAATTTGAAAATGAAAAGTTTGAGGAATTCTGTAATAAAAAGGGAATAACTCACAATTTTTTATTTCCAAAAACTCCACAACAAAACGGAGCAGTAGAACGTAAAAATAGGACGATTCAAGAGTGTGCGAGAACTATGCTTTCAGATAGTAAATTACCAAAGTATTTTTGGGCAGAAGCAGTTGCCACTGCCTGTTATATTTTAAACAGAATTTTAATTAGACCTTTAACTGATAAGACATCTTATGAACTTCTTCATAGAAAGAAACCTAATGTATCTTATTTTATAATTTTTGGAAGTAAATGTTTTATTTTAAATACAAAAGATAACTTAGATAAATTTGATCCTAAATCCGACAAAGGTATCTTTATCGGATATTCTAATAGAAGTAAAGCATAGAGAGGGTTTAATTTAAGAACTAACACCATTGAAGAAACAATGCATGTTTCATTCGATGAATATCTCAAAAAATTTGAAGATACAAATGATGAAGAGGATTTAATCACTCAAAATCAAGAGTCAACTGAAACTAATAATGAAATTAATCATCCTAATACAAAGATTGAACTTTTAAAAGATCATCCTATAGAAAATATACTTGGAGATATGCAATATGTTGTTAAAACTACAAATCAACTAAGCAAAATGAGCAATGTAGCCTTTATATCAACTATTGAACCCAAAAATCCAAAAGAGGCATCAACTAATGATTCATGGATTTTGGCTATGCAAGAAGAACTAAATCAATTCACTAGAAACGATGTTTGAGAACTTGTTCCTAGACCTGAAAATAAAACTATAATTGGAACACAATGGGCTTATAAAAATAAAATGAATGAACAATGTGAGGTTGTTAGAAATAAAGCCCGGTTAGTCTCTCAAGGTTATTGTCAAGAAGAAGGAATAGATTTTGAATGAAACCTTTACTTCCGTAGCAAGATTAGAAGCCATTAGGATTCTACTTGCTTTCGCAAATCATAATAATTTCAAATTATTTAAAATGGATGTTAAAAGTGCCTTTTTAAATGGATTTGTAAAAATGGAAGTACATGTTGAACAACCACCACTTTTTGAAAATGAAAAATTACCAAATCATGTTTACAAATTTAAGAAAGCTCTATATGGTCTAAAACAAGTTCCTAGAGCCTGGTATGATAGACTAAGATCTTACTTATTACAATCAAACTTTCAAATTGGTAAAGTAGATAATACTCTTTTTATTAAAAGAAATAAAAATGATATTCAACTAGTACAAGTTTACGTAGATGATATCATTTTTCGATCAACTAATTTTGAAATGAATAAAGAATTTTCTGAAATAATGACAAAAGAGTTTGAGATGAGTCATATGGGTGAATTAAACTTCTTTCTAGGATTGCAAATAAAACAATTAGATAATGGTATCTTTATCCGTCAAGAAAAATATGCCAAAGACCTAGTTAATAAATTTGGTTTGAGTACTGCAAGTGGAAAACCCACTCCCGAGTACCTATGTAAAGAAGATCTCTCGAAAGATGTAGAACAAAAATTATATAGAGGAATGATTGCATCACTAATCTATACCATTGCTAGTAGACCAGATATCATGCATAGTGTTTGTCTCTGTGCAAGATATCAATCCCAACCTAAAGAGACCCACTTAAAAGCTGTAAAACGTATCATAAGATATGTTAAACACACCCTTGGTTATGGCTTATTTTATCCTAAAAATGATTCTTTTGAATTAATATCTTATTGTGATGCTGATTATGCTGGTCGTAAATCAGACTGAAAAAGTACAAGTGGAGCTTGTCACTTTTTGGGGCATTCTCTTATTTCCTGATTTAGTAAAAAGCAAAACACAGTTTCTTTATCAACAACTAAAGCAGAGTATATTTATGCTGCTTTGGCTTATTCTCTAGTAATATATATGCAACAAACTTTAAAAGATTTTGGTTTAAATATCTCAAAATCACCAATTTTTGTGATAATACTAGTGCAATAAATTTATCCAAAATTCCTACTCATCATGCTCAAACTAAGCATATCGATATAAGACATCGTTTTCTTAGAGATTATATAAGTAAGGAAGTAACTGCTCTCGATTATATCAATTCCAAGAACTAAATTGCTGATATCTTAACAAAACCCTTAAATGAATCTATATTTAATAAATTAAGAAGAGAATTAGGTATTTGTTCAATAACTAAAATATAGAATATAAATAACGAAGTATAATTAAAAATTAAATTAAAATAAATCAAATAGTAAAAATATAGGTACCATGTCAACAACCCTCCCTTACCCCTGTCGACATATAACGATTTTTTTCTTTTGAAATTTTCCCACCAAAATTCAAATGAGTGGTTATATATTCTTCTTATTTTGAAATTTTGTTCATTCTCTCTGTCTTTTCTCTAATCTAACTCATGAAAACAATAAAACACTGGCCACCTCCTCCAAATCAAATAAAAATTCAACCTTTTCATTCCCTTCTCCTTCTACTGGACCATTTCAACGAACTATGCTTGCACGAGTGATGAAAATGGAGGATTCCTTGAAGGATGCACTGCGACTAGTGACTGAAATTCAAGTGCTGCAACTCAGAATGGCCAAAGAATAAGAACGGCAAGGCAAAATCCTTAGAAACTTACAAAAGTTTCTAATGCACAATCACGCCAATCCTATCTTGATTGATGAAGAAACTTCAGGAGATCAAGTGCAAGAGGATAGCGAGGAAGAAGAAGAAGAAGCCCTCATGGAAGAAGAGAACGCTGAAGATGATGACAAAGATTTTTGCGTTTGCGAAGTGTGCTTTGACAAGGATGGAAATCTAGTCGAACAACGTGGAAATTTCTATTTCCACTACCCAAATTGCCCAGTTCATAGATCTTCCATTTTCAAAGACACACATTAGTTTCTTTTCTCTCTTTCTTATCGTTATATGATCTTACTTATGTTTTCTATGCAAATGTAAATATAACAATATATAATTAATAAATGATTTGTGTTCTTATATTTGAATTCTCACATTATCACTATTATAAGTATTATCATATATGGATTCTTAGTTAGGATAGTTAGTAGTTAAGGACTAAGTTTCGGTTTTAGAATTAAGTGTTGATTATTTATGATAACAATATCATTATAATCACATGTCACATAGTATTAGATTAAGGGGGAGTTATATAGTTTGGAGTTAGTTTTTGTTGATGACAAAGTGGGAGAAGTATAAAATAGGATAGTTAGGCATAGTTTTAGAGGGAGTTATTAGTTTTAGGGGGAGTTATTAGGATAGAAGTAATATTTTATAAACAAAGGTTATCATCATCAAAAAAGGGAGATTGTTAGTCCCTGAGAAGTAGGTTTTGATGAAAACAACCTTAGGAATTGTTATAAAATATAAATACTAACATTATAGTTTAGATATATATGTATATGCAGGATTTAACCATGCAGGTACCGAGAATGAAGACTGTACAGTATAGAGATTCAAGACTAAAGATATCAAGATTGAAGACTCATGAGTATCAAGATTATCAAGAGTTTAAGATTTCAATAATAAGTAATTTAATTAGGAATTTTTTTAAAACTCCTAGAAAAGCACTGACATCTTAAAATCTATTTTATTCGTGGAATGGAATCCACTTCGATCTCGTTAAAGGGATGGAACCCTAAGTAGGATGGAACCTATCAAAAATCTAGTGGAACATTGTTTTGTATCCACTAACTTTTTTTCTAATGTTTTACAAAATTATATCTTGTTTTCAAAATGATTTCAAAACCTTCCTTTTAAAAGAATCAAAAACATCTATCCTTGTCTTAAAATACTTTTAACCTCAAAATAATCATTATTTTCAAAATCAAATTATCCTTGGTTTTAAACTATCTTTTAATTATAATATATTTAACTTTTAATATTTATACTTAGATTTAAATATAAAATTATAGTAAAATTTTATGTATATATTATTCTCTATACTTATTTATGTATTTTAACTAAGTTAAGTATATTTATAAAGTTTAAAATAGTTTTAATACAAGATAGCAGTTATTTTCAAAGAAAAACAAATTACCAAAAATTACTTAGGCCTGTCTACAACCCCAAGATACCCTTGACGATAAGGTGGCAATTTATTTCAAAAAAATTGAATTTCAAGGGAAGTGCCTATTCGTCATATCCTTTCACGAATGGACATGGCTGTTGTTCTACTATATATAGGGGCTGTTTTAAATGAATTTATATTCATATTTTTCTTTGATTTCACTCCTCTTCTTCATCCATGTTTCTTTACATTCATTTTTACCATGACTCTGCCGAAATCACCGTTGAATCTAACTCGATCATCTCTAGTTTGATTCTCTATCAATATCTCAACAAGATCCTAGTGCTATTCAGAGTTGTAGATTTCTTTGTAATTAATTGAATGAGAAAAGGCATGATTGCAGCCTGTAAAATCAATCAAGCGAGAAAAGGTGTGATTGTAGCCTAGGAAATCAATTGGGTGAACTTTTTGCCCGAAAATCAAGTACCTCTACCTAGAGGGTTTTGAATCTGGAGTGGTGTACCTCATGGCCTTGAAATCGAGGGTGTAATTGTAAGAATTGATTTTGAAAGGAAATCTGCACTTGTGTTGCGGGACTGGATGTAGGGTAACCAATATAAAATCCGGTGTGTTCTTTCCTTTATTGCTTTTACTTTATTTCTGCATCTATGTTTGATTCTTTAATCATATCTGTGTCTGAATATTGCATACATTTGTGTTCAAATTAATATAAACTCAAAAATATTTAGTAATTCCTTAAAACACTATTCACCCTTCCTCTAGTGTTAATTCTAGCCTTAAGATCCGTAATACGCATTTCTCACAGGGCGGGCACCACATCGACCCGAGAAACCCGTTCGAACAGGAGATAGATTAGTTATACACACATAATTGGTGGACCTCATCTAGTAGATAAGAGTAGGTAAGAAACGGAATGTTGTGATAGTTCTCTAAAGCATGCGGATTTCGAATGTTGTTCAAATACAAAGGACGAGGCCCCGCAAAACAGCAGCGAACGATGATGGACAATACAGTGTTCAAGAGCAGGGATGCCGATCAGGTGGAAGCACCTACCATTGACCTGATGGTCATCTTAGCAACGATTGGACCGGCATTAGTGAGAAGGATACTGATTGATTATGGGAGTTCAGTGAATATTATCTTTAAAAAGGCGGATGACCAAATGAAGATGTAGGCAAAGGATCTGAAATTTCTACAGCCCACATTCACGGTTTTAATGGTGCAGCCACTGATGCGATAGGTTTTTTGAATCACCAGTTGAATTAGGAGATGGTGAACGTAAGAGGGTATGGGTCCTACCGTTCATTGTGACGTTGATTCCATGTATAATGTTTTTCTGGGCCACCCGGCCTTGGCGGAGTTTCTGGCAGCTTTGGCTCCATGGTGTTTGACTTTAAATTGTCTGACGGATAGAGGAGTTGGTGTAGTACATGGTGATCAAGTGAGTAGTACATGGTGATCAAGTGACTAGTCGTGCATGTTATGTGGCTGAGCTGAGAGAGGCCCAGCAAAGAGAGAAGGGAAAGGTTGTGGACAACTCTGTCCGCATCCAGATAGCGCAAAATTTACAAGTAGCGCCCGAGCCTTGGCTCGGGCAGCAGAGTTGGATCTACAGAGACAGATCCGAGAGACGATGATGAAGAACCTAAGAAGTCTAAAGCAGCACCGACTGAATTAACGATTGACATTCCAGTCGATCACGATGACCCATCATGGGTGTTGAAGATTGGATCACAACTTACCCCCTCGATGACCGAGGATCTTGCTGATTTCCTCTGAGCGAACCTAGATGTTTTCGCATAGACACATTCTAATATATGCGGGATTTCTCCCGCCATAGCGAGTTAAATGTTGAACATAGACCCAAAATACATGCTGGTGAAGCAAAAAAGGAGAGGTATAGATCCAGAGAGGTATGCTGCTCTCAGAGAGGAGGTGGATAAACTCAAAGCCAATGGGTTTGTCCGTGATGCTCTCTCCTGAATGGGTGTCTAACCCCGTTCTAATGAGGAAAGCGAATGGGAAATGGATGACCTGTGTTGATTACTCAAACCTGAATAAGGCTTGCCTTAAGGATAGTTTCCCTTTACCCAAAATTGACCGGCTGGATGACTCAACTACCCGACACGAGTTATTGTCATTTATGGATGCGTATTCGGGATACAATCAAATCACAATGCACATTCCAAATCAAGAACACACTAGTTTTGTCACGGATGTCGGACTGTATTGTTATGTGGTGATGCCTTTTGGGCTAAAGAACGCAGGAGCGACTTATCAATGCTTGGTAAGTCGAATGTTTAAATACCAAATTGGTAAAATAATGGAAGTCTATGTAGATGATATGCTTGGGAATTCATGGTAGTCAAACGATCACATTCGAGACTTAGCGGAGATGTTTGATATACTTAGCTACAACGGAATGAAAATAAACCCATTGAAGTGTTCTTTTGGGGTTGCATCGGGAAAGTTTTTGGGTTTTATTGTATATTCATAGGGAATTGAAGCAAACCTGGAAAAGATTCAGCTATTTGAGACATATAAGCACCCAGAACTATAAAGCAAGTACAAATCCTGAATGGAAATGTCGCCGCATTGAGTCGATTCATATCTAGAGCGACTAACAAGTGTATTCCTTTCTTCGATGTGATAAAGAAAGGGAAGAGAAATTTTGAATGGATGCCCGACTGTGAGGATGCATTCCAAGCTCTGGTAAGACATTTGGAGAGTCCCCCGGTTCTATCAAAACCTATAGACCATGAAGTGTCATATGTATACTTGGCCGTTTTTCAACATGCCATCAGCACGGCCTTGGTTCGCGAGGAGGACCGAATTCAAAAGCCAGTGTACTATGTCAGTAAACGTCTAACGGGGGCAGAAAGAAATTATCCTAAAATTGAGAAGCTAGCCTACTGCTTGGTGATTGCATCACGCAAGCTTCGTCCGTATATTCAGGCACACCCGATCAGTGTTTATACAGATCAACATCTGCGATAGGTGCTCCAATGACCAGAAACCTCTGGAAGGTTGCTAAAGTGGAACATTGAGTTGAGTCAATTAGATATCACCTACCTGCCATGGAGAGCTGTCCAAGGGCAGGCGCTAGCAAAATTCATTGCAGAATTCACCATATCAGATGATCCAAGTAATGATGATGTTATTCCCCATTTGATAGAAACTATAAACCTATGGGGCATCCAACGACCGTTATTTTAGGGTTGGTGTTATTCTTGTAACTCCCAAAAACCGATCAATCTGTTATGCTTTGAAGCTCGATTTCCTAGCTACGAATAACGAAGCCAAGTATGAAGCATTGATTGCCGGCATAAACTTATCAAGGAACTTGGAGTAAAATCGATTGAAATTTTTTGCGAGTCACAATTGGTGGTTTACCAAGTGCAGGGAGATTACCAAGAAAAGGGACAAAGACTTGCCCCTACCTTGCTCGGGTTCAAGAACTGTTGACAGACCTTGAATATTATGATATCTCGCATATCCCGCGTGAACAAAATGGGGAAGCCGATTCATTGGCAAAATTTGCAAGTACCGGTGATGCACGGCAAATGGGTTTGGTTCCCATTGAAATCTTACATTCCCCAAGTATAAATGAGATGGAAGCAGACTTTGTGTTAAAAACAGAAATTGAGAAGGAGTCATGGATAACCCCGTTCAAGCAATACCTGCTACATGGTACTTCGGTGCATTGCCCACGATGAGATAAAGCAGGTCTTGAAAGAAGTTCACGAAGGAGAATGTAGCAACCATACTGGGGGGGCAGACGCTAGACAAAAAGATCATCCGCTATGGATACTATTGGTCAGCCATTAATCAAGATGCCGCAGATTATATAAGAAGATGCGACAAATGTCAAAGGTATTCTAAGATTCCGAGAGCTCCGCCAACGGAACTCACGCAAATGGTTAGTCCCTGGCCATTTGCAATATGAGGGATCGATATAATCAACTCCTTGCAAATTTCCAAAGGTTGTACAAAATACGCAATTGTTGCGATCCATTACTTCACCAAGTGGGCAGAAGCAGAATCCTTAGCTACGATCACCACCAAAAAGGTCATTATTTTAGTTGTGCATATGCCGGTTTGACCTCCCATGAACTATCGTTATGGACAACGGAACTCAGTTTGAGAGTAAGGAGTTAAAAGATTTCTGCCAAAAATATTACATTGAGAAAAGGTTTGTGGAAATCGCTCACCCTAAAGCCAATGGATAAGTTGAAGTCGTAAATAAAACAATCAAATCCATATTGAAAAAATGTTTGGAGAAGGCTAGAGGCAAGTGGGTGGATGAGCTTCTGACATCCCTTTGGGCTTACAGAACCACCCACAAGTCTATGACGGGCCACACTCCATTCACATTAGCATATGGTACTGAAGCTGTTATACTGGTGGAACTTGATGTTCCTTCTCATCGGGTGACTCACTATGATCCTAAGACAAATCATGATCTTTTACTGGAATCGATGGACTTTGTAGATGAAAAACATGATGAAGTTGATTTAAGGGCGGTTGCATATAGGCACTGGGTCGCTCAATATTACAATGAAAAAGTTCGACTGTAACGACACACCTTTCATTTCATAGAAAGACGCATCATTAAGAAGAAAGAAAGGGATAGAAAAGAGAAAAGATGGAAAAGAAAGAACCAACAACATCATAATCTCTCAGAGGAACGAATAAATTATATTAATCAAATAAAATATTACATAGTATCATATACATCAGAGTTATACAACTAATACAAAACAAACTAGACAGTTATACACACCTGTCTAGTTATTACAACTCAACTACAACACAAAGATGCAGATACAACTCTAATATAGCAGGACACTATATATATATATATATATATATATATATATATATATATATATATATATCTACACGCTGAAGCCACCTGCTCCATATCTCCTCCAGAACTCGTTAAAGCAAACCTGAATCCCTCGACTACTCATACATAATATGAGTACCCAAGAATTTAATAAAATATAAAATAAACACTTGTATCAGACATGGGTCTGGTGTGAGTAAACGGGTTAAAGTTGCTTAACTTTGAAAATCCTTTGAAAACAAAGGTATCACATAAGACTCCCCACAAATAAACATGGGTAAGTTTTTACCTTATGCTAACCAAAATATTTGATAGAAAATCCAGTGATATTATAATAGGGTCTAGGGTTTTCATGTAAATAGAAAATAGCCGAAATTGTTACATTCATTAAATTCCATCTAAAGCCACAAAAGTGGGTAATACAATCAAAACCGTAAAGGGCACGTAGGAAGAATGGGTTTCCATCAATGGAAAGGCTACTGGGGTACCCCCCGTCATAGTACATGGCCTAGTTCACCGTACCGAGGATTCGCCCTAAATCCCCTGCAACACAAGGCCGGAACCATCCCTTACTGGACAGTCCCGAACAAGACAATCCCAGCAGTTGTCATGATCAACCGCCCGCACAGCCGAAATAAAAGGGACCTCTAGACAGGGGTAAATCTCGTCCTACTTGGGTGTTGCCCACTTAGCCTTTCTGCACCTCCCCTGTTTTAGCCATTCCCGGTTGATGAGGCATAAGGCTACGATTACCTTTATAGAACACATCTATCTTAGAATGCTCATTGTCCACCTGATGATGTTCTGAAAGCATTCAATCCATACAAGTTCATTCCAGGTTCGAACGAAACCGAAGGCACTATCTCACTACACTCATTTTGGAATCATCCTCAGAGTTAACGACAATACCCCTTGTGTATCAACCAGGTATTTTCAACCATTCACATCCATTATAAGTGTATAAGTAGACACTCATGCCGGAATTGAATTGCTCAAAATACCGCGTTGTAAATAAAAATTTGGCAAATCTCAGAATGTGCAGTAAATAAAAATCACAGATCACAGGCATAGAGTAATAATAATGCAGCGGAAGTAAAAGAGATAATCATGGGCAACCTTAACCGGGTCAACCATGACTAAATAACAAAATAGGGAGGTGGATAAGCTTAAGTAAATCATGGGCAACCTTAACCGGGTCAACCATGACTTATAGAATAAGATCAATGTGGATTTTTCTGGGGTAAATCTACATTTGATCTCAAGAGTTAGAGTTTGGAATAACAAAAGATATTAGCATCTAAACCAAGGATAAATATAAATCTCTGGTGAATCGATGCTAATTGTAAAGGAGTTTCCCCTTTTTTTCAATTCAATTTTAAATTGGCGTGACCGCCGTCTTACTAAAAAGGTCATCTGAAGCGGAGTTATGGAATACTCCAGAGTCAAAAGAAGGTGAATAGTGAGGGATACGAATGGATCTTGGAACCATAGGGAACGTTCCAAAATTCAAAGGAATTGAGTCAAAAAGGAAGAGATTTAAACTCAAATGAAAGTGATTCTGTAAATACATTTACTCCATATGCTGAGTTTTTCCTAGAGCTACCAAAGCTCTGATACCAACTGTAACAACCAGGTATATTCAACCATTCACATCCATTATAAGTGTATAGGTAGACACTCACGCCGGAATTGAATTGCTCAAAATACCGCGTCGTAAATAAAAATTTGGCAAATCTCAGAATATGCAGTAAATAAAATCACAGATCACAGACATAGAGTAATAATAATGCAGCGGAAGTAAAAGAGATAGTAGTTCATGAAGCTACTATATAAATATATCAGAGTTACGTAAGATACAATAGAAGAAATAAAGTACAACAGAAGTTTAAATATAATAACCAATTACAAGCTGAATAGAACAACCGAACTGAAAAGATGAAAATAGACAAGTAGATAATCTCCAGCGATTCCAATCTCTAGAAAGTGGAAATCCAAATCTGTGAGTAACTCAGGCTGACCCGAGCGTAAATAAAAATACAACACTCGAGTCAGGACATACATACTTATACAATGTAAACCAACTCAAGTGAACTGTAGTAAAGGTACAAGTAACTTAGAAGATGCTTGGGACCGTCCATCCTCTAAGGATCCATTAAAATATTTACTATGTAGTAATATACGCTATATACAGTAGTGTCTAATCAGTAAAGTATAATCATATTGAAAATAGCGTTAAAGGGATGGTGAACCTTAACGCGGTCGGATCTTTAAAATCAAAATCGTAGTGGGCTCGATATAAGGAGATGACACTGCACGCGAGGCAATGCCAGGGTGGATACACCGTTTGCACTCCCGGACCGGTGGTGATCGCAAGCCAGCAGCTTCCGCCCACCTCGAACAATACCCCCGAATCAAAGTGGCGCCACGTATCGAATCACAAAAGTAATAGAATGGTTTCCGATGGAGCATGCTCGATGAAAGGGTGCGACCCTTTGTGTAGCCCGGTATAGCTCCTGTTTTAGTCATTTATGCCAACTCACGGGAGTTGGGTCCACGTAATATACCTCGAGAACGTCTCCACCATCCTACTTCATTCTGGAATCTCCACCGCGTACACAGTTGTTAAAGTGGTTTTCGGTATTGGCCGGCTATAAGACAATATCCGATCCTGGTCTCTTTAACAACCAATCGTTATTATAACCCGTAGTTATAACTTTAAAACAATATTTTATACTTCAAAATAAAATATCATTTCAACCCAAATCTTTATCAAAATAAAGATTAAATCATTTCCAAACCATTTCAATATATCATCATACCATATATTTCAATTCAAATATTTATCAAAATAAATATCAAGTCATTTCTAACCATTTCAATATATTAAATTATCATATCCTTTCAAAACTTCCTTTCAAATCATTTTTAATATATCAAAATATCATAACCTTTTAGAGCTTCATTTTTCAAATCATTTAATATCAAAATATCATATCTTTCAAAACTTCGTTTCAAATCATTTTAATATATCAAAATATCATATCTTTCAGTACCACATTTCAAATCATTTTAATATATCAAAATATCATATCTTTTCGAAACCACATTTCAAATCATTATTCATTTTATTCAATTTAAAATACCATTTCAATTCATATTTCAAAACAGTTTATATTCCAAAAAAAATCATTTTTAATCATAAAATTAAAGTTATTATGTTAAAAAATAAATTATTAAATTTCCAAAACTTTCAACTTCCAAAGTTCATTTATTCACTTACGTTTATCAAAACAGTGAAATTCCACTTTTCGCAGCATTTAGAAAACGCTACGGAAAGTTACATTCAAAACATTTCAATTTAACAAAAGACAACATTTTAAAATGTTGTAATAGGGTTTACTTAAATTTCAAATAAACTTAGTTAAATTCAAAAATTATAGCACTTACAAAAATTGCTATAATAGCTTTTAATTCAATTTAGCTTTTTAGTTCATTATCATCAACTACAGCATTTACAAATGTTGTAATATCATTTACATTGTAATTAATAGCATTTCAAAAATGCAGTCAATTAACTTCAACATACATTTTCACATTTATAAACATCATTTAATTTTCCTCAAGTTCATGATTTTATAAAGTTAAATTTCCATTCAAAAATCAAGATTTAATAATAATTCACTTATTAAATTGCAATGTTCAATTTTAAATTCATGGCATTAAATTTCAACTTAACACTTAAGTTCAAATTCTCAAATATAACTTAGTTTTATTTTTATTTACTTAACTAAAAGTTCACTTTTAAGTCAATTTCATAAATTTCCAATTTAGTTATATTTCCAAAATTTCAACTTAAAGTATTCATTCATTTCACATTTCAACTTTATTAAAAATCATTAATATGATATAAAATCACTTTAAATTCATTTAAATTGAAATTATCATAAATTTATCATAATTTCGTATTCAATTTAATTTCCAATTATAATTAAATCAAATTTTCCAAAATAACTTACATTCAAAATTTTCTAACTTTTTCATTAATTCATTTCACTTACAATTATTCAAAAAATCAATAACATTTTACAAAAATCCTTTTTAATTAGATTTAAATCAAAATATTTTAATATTTACATTTCTAAAATAATTTTAAAAATTTTAGAAAACATATATTAACTACGGGTCTGTATATATTTTTCTACGCTAGGTAAAGTGATACGGGTAATGTATCATTTCAACCCGTAATTTACAAAGAAAAATCCGGGTTTTATCATTTCAAACCCGCAGTCCCAAGTAAATAAAATAAGTTGAAAATCGTGCAGGCCTATCATTTCAGCCCATAACGATTTTTCCCTATTCTAAAGTCCGTTCGGGTATGTATCATTTCAACCCATAGTGATTTCTAATCTACAGGGAACTTGCAGTGTGATAAACATATATAAAAATGAACAGTAACAACATATATAATAACAGATGATATGACATGAAATTTTACAGATTTAACATCATATATAAATAATCACATGGTAGTTATAACATCATATTTAATTCTACACATTCAATTGTTGTTGTTTCACAACTGCATAAGTATAAATGTCGTGTGAGCTTTACTCACCTTTTTGTGCTGGAGATTGCAATACAAATGACACAACGGATTCCAGAAGGCACGATGACACAACAATAGGCTCAAATAGGAAGAGATGCAAGCTTAGAACATGTGTTACAACCCAAAACAAAACAAAATAAAATTACAATTCAATACAACATTGAATAGGAATAACTTTGAAATTAAAAGAGATACGAATACACAGTCTTTTGCCTTGCCTTCTACACTTGCTAGCACTGCTTAGGGAATGTTTTGGCTTAGGTTTGGACTACTTTGGTTCAGGTTTGGGTCCTATAAGGCATGGCTACAAGGTATTGAAGTGGTGGAGGAGTTACTATGCATGAATATGAAGAGGCTTATGCAAATAGTGGGTTTTTGGTTCATTTTGGGCTAGGCTACATGGATCTATGGCTCGGCTATGGCATGTTTCAGATCTGGACAGAGGATGAAGGTGGTGGTTAGGGGTGTGTCAAGGTGGTGGTGGAGCAATAGGAGGTGGCCAAGGTCATCTAAGGTGATGGTGATGAAGACTAAGTGGCTAGACATGTTTTTTAAGGAGTTTTAACATAGTTTTTGTGGATTTTGCATCATGGGATGGTCATGGCACTTGATGGTCAGAGGAGGAAGGGTTTCGGTCGTGTATGATGTAGGGAAGGAAGTGTTGGTGGTCGGTGGAGGAGATGGTGGAGGTGTTAGGCCAAACAAAGCAAGAGAAGCAAGGCAAAAATCAAGCATAACAATAGAAAACGGAAGAAGAAAAGAGAGAAGAGAGGAGGCCATTACCAAGGAAGTTTGAAGAAGCCATGAGAATAAGAAGTGCTGAGTTTTTTTTTACGTGAAGATTGAAGAGAATACACAGCAGATGAAAAAAAAATGCATGGCCTACGGAGTAATGGAGAGGTCATGGCAAATGAAACGACTTTGGACAATGAAACGTCTAGAAATGAAACGCATTTCCATTTCCTAAAGATCAAATAAAAGCAACGATAAATCAGCAAATACCTTAAAAACCGAAACCAAGTGTAATAATATGAAAATAAATAACTAATTTTAAAGAAAATATAAAAAAAAGATGAAAGAAATTGCTTAAAAATACAAAACAGTGTCCAGAAATTACAAATAAATCACTACTAGTCTTGGGAAAATATCCACTTCATTTTAAAAATATTATGAAGTGAAAATTTGAAATAAAATAATTTAGTTATCATTTTCAAAATAAAATAAATAATTATATTGGAGAAAAGCAGAAAATGAACTAAAAAAATATTTAAAATTGAAAACAGGGCATGGAAATTACAAGAAAAATACTACTAGCTCTAGAAAAATTCCTGCCTCACTTCAAAAATATTAAAAGACAAAAATATACATAAAATAACATATTAATACATATTACAATAAAATATGACAAAGAAAATAAAATTTATACTATTTAAAATAACAAAATTGCAGAATAAACAAATTGCACTCAATATTGAAATATACATAACTTTCACAATTTAAATCCGTTTCCAACGAAACAAAAAGCAGTTTCTTAAAATTTTATTTACTTTCATAATAAAAGATAAAATTTAAATTTTCAAAATTTTAAAATTTTAAATTAAAAGTCAAATTTGGCTGTTTTGACCAAAAATTCACTTTTTGAAAAATATTCTTTTTTTTCATGCTTTGGAATGATAATTCATATCAAAACTAAAGTTTATATTTAAAAGAACAAAATTAATCATTCAAAATAAATAAAATAAGTTTTTAAATCAAAATTTTAATTAAAATAATTAAAATATAAAAAAAAATCACAAAATACAGGGTTGTTACACTCTCCCTCACTCAAACTTTTCGTCCCCGAAAAGGAATGAGGTACGGGAAAGCACAGAAAAAGATAGAGTGAAACAAGATTAGGACAAGATGACAAGGAGATTGAAATTATCCATGATGGCTATTGTTATATGTAAGTTTTACAAGGTGGAGATGATCTTTCCAAGATTCTCCAAAATAGAACACAAGCACGCAAAAATAGATTCAAAATGAGTAACAAAGATTATCAAAGATTATAGAAAGATTTCTAATAAAAAGAATATAGAAAGATGCCTACACCAGTCTATAGCAAGGTAAGGATGATGAGGACAACAAAAAAATAGTTTGAAAAACAAAATAAGGACATAAATTTGAAAGCATGGAAATTTCATCTTAAATAGAGAATAAATCTTTACACAAGTTAAATTAATCTTAACTATCTCAAATTTCATTATCTTATTATCCAATCATCTAAAATTAACAATTTTTAAAACCATGGGTTTAAAAAATAATCATGTATTACACTCACAATGTACTTAATAAATTTTATTCTTCTTTATTCCTAATTAAAATTAAATTTATTCCTTTCAATATATTTATTACTTATGTTAAATATACTTACTTATTATAACTGCTTTCTTTTATTCTTAGTTCTTTTAACATTTTTTATTGTAAGTTATTCAATTACCCTTTATTATATTTACCTCCGTTAATCATTTTATAATTAAAATTTAAGTGTATAACATTTATTATAACTACTCAAATTTTATTTTAAAAAATCTTTTATATTGTATATTATCCAATTACATTGTTAACTTCTGAAATTTAGGTAAGTTATATTTGTATACAATTGTATTATACAAATAAATTTTCCAATTAAATCATTTCATTCTTGATATTCATCCAAAATTTTGATTTTTTTTATAATTGGAATTATTATTTAGAATAAAATTTAAGAACTAAATTTTCGATTACATTCAAACCATTTAAAGATAAGTAATAATACATACATAATATGTCAAATCAAATTTCAATCATATATCTATATATCTATATATATATATATATTATAAATCAAGTCATATTTTAAAAATTCAAATCAATTAAATTCCCTAAAACACAGATGTAGCAAGACTACAGAACAGTCGCTTAACTTCGAAACTCGAAAATAAATGTCGATGATGCTGCAGTCATCACCGAAATTATTTCCCAGCGACAATGAGAAGAGCACTAATTTTAAACTTTAAAATTCTTTGGAAACAAATTTCTATTTGAAAATACTTTAAATAATATATCCCTTTTAAAACTTTTAAACAAAAGGTTTGAAACCATTGGAAATTAAATTCTCAAATTTCTTGTTCTAAATTCATTTCAGTTCCCAAATCAAGTCTTATCACTTCAAATAATCAATTTAAATCAGTTTATTAAGTTTCACAAAATTTACTTATATATCAAAATTTATTTCATTAACCAAAATTTTAAAATATATTATGTCAGTTTGTTCTGTCAATGTGTTTTAGAAATCCTATCGATAGCGTTGATCAGATGAATCGATCAGAAACCCAACTCAACATCAACAACGCAAACAACACAATATATAAAACAAAGTATAGATATACGAGTACAATTCAAAATGTTTGGAAGAATAGATTGGAAACAAAAGACAAGATGATTAAATAACAAAATAGGGAGGTGGATAAGCTTAAGTAAATCATGGGCAACCTTAACCGGGTCAACCATGACTTATAGAATAAGATCAATGTGGATTTTTCTGGGGTAAATCTACATTTGATCTCAAGAGTTAGAGTTTGGAATAACAAAAGATATTAGCATCTAAACCAAGGATAAATATAAATCTCTGGTGAATCGATGCTAATTGTAAAGGAGTTTCCCCTTTTTTTCAATTCAATTTTAAATTGGCGTGACCGCCGTCTTACTAAAAAGGTCATCTGAAGCGGAGTTATGGAATACTCCAGAGTCAAAAGAAGGTGAATAGTGAGGGATACGAATGGATCTTGGAACCATAGGGAACGTTCCAAAATTCAAAGGAATTGAGTCAAAAAGGAAGAGATTTAAACTCAAATGAAAGTGATTCTGTAAATACATTTACTCCATATGCTGAGTTTTTCCTAGAGCTACCAAAGCTCTGATACCAACTGTAACAACCAGGTATATTCAACTATTCACATCCATTATAAGTGTATAGGTAGACACTCACGCCGGAATTGAATTGCTCAAAATACCGCGTCGTAAATAAAAATTTGGCAAATCTCAGAATATGCAGTAAATAAAATCACAGATCACAGACATAGAGTAATAATAATGCAGCGGAAGTAAAAGAGATAGTAGTTCATGAAGCTACTATATAAATATATCAGAGTTACGTAAGATACAATAGAAGAAATAAAGTACAACAGAAGTTTAAATATAATAACCAATTACAAGCTGAATAGAACAACCGAACTGAAAAGATGAAAATAGACAAGTAGATAATCTCCAGCGATTCCAATCTCTAGAAAGTGGAAATCCAAATCTGTGAGTAACTCAGGCTGACCCGAGCGTAAATAAAAATACAACACTCGAGTCAGGACATACATACTTATACAATGTAAACCAACTCAAGTGAACTGTAGTAAAGGTACAAGTAACTTAGAAGATGCTTGGGACCGTCCATCCTCTAAGGATCCATTAAAATATTTACTATGTAGTAATATACGCTATATACAGTAGTGTCTAATCAGTAAAGTATAATCATATTGAAAATAGCGTTAAAGGGATGGTGAACCTTAACGCGGTCGGATCTTTAAAACCAAAATCGTAGTGGGCTCGATATAAGGAGATGACACTGCACGCGAGGCAATGCCAGGGTGGATACACCGTTTGCACTCCCGGACCGGTGGTGATCGCAAGCCAGCAGCTTCCGCCCACCTCGAACAATACCCCCGAATCAAAGTGGCGCCACGTATCGAATCACAAAAGTAATAGAATGGTTTCCGATGGAGCATGCTCGATGAAAGGGTGCGACCCTTTGTGTAGCCCGGTATAGCTCCTGTTTTAGTCATTTATGCCAACTCACGGGAGTTGGGTCCACGTAATATACCTCGAGAACGTCTCCACCATCCTACTTCATTCTGGAATCTCCACCGCGTACACAGTTGTTAAAGTGGTTTTCGGTATTGGCCGGCTATAAGACAATATCCGATCCTGGTCTCTTTAACAACCAATCGTTATTATAACCCGTAGTTATAACTTTAAAACAATATTTTATACTTCAAAATAAAATATCATTTCAACCCAAATCTTTATCAAAATAAAGATTAAATCATTTCCAAACCATTTCAATATATCATCATACCATATATTTCAATTCAAATATTTATCAAAATAAATATCAAGTCATTTCTAACCATTTCAATATATTAAATTATCATATCCTTTCAAAACTTCCTTTCAAATCATTTTTAATATATCAAAATATCATAACCTTTTAGAGCTTCATTTTTCAAATCATTTAATATCAAAATATCATATCTTTCAAAACTTCGTTTCAAATCATTTTAATATATCAAAATATCATATCTTTCAGTACCACATTTCAAATCATTTTAATATATCAAAATATCATATCTTTTTGAAACCACATTTCAAATCATTATTCATTTTATTCAATTTAAAATACCATTTCAATTCATATTTCAAAACAGTTTATATTCCAAAAAAATCATTTTTAATCATAAAAATGAAGTTATTATGTTAAAAATTAAATTATTAAATTTCCAAAATTTTCAACTTCCAAAGTTCATTTATTCACTTACGTTTATCAAAACAGTGAAATTCCACTTTTCGCAGCATTTAGAAAACGCTACGGAAAGTTACATTCAAAACAGTTCAATTTAACAAAAGACAACATTTTAAAATGTTGTAATAGGGTTTACTTAAATTTCAAATAAACTTAGTTAAATTCAAAAATTATAGCACTTGCAAAAATTGCTATAATAGCTTTTAATTCAATTTTTAGTTCATTATCATTAACTACAGCATTTACAAATGTTGTAATATCATTTACATTGTAATTAATAGCATTTCAAAAATGCAGTCAATTAACCTCAAATATTCAATATAATTTCTCAATCAATTATATTTTTTTATTTAAAACATTTTTAACTCATAAAATCATACATTTTCACATTTATAAACATCATTTAATTTTCCTCAAGTTCATGATTTTATAAAGTTAAATTTCCATTCAAAAATCAAGATTTAATAATAATTCACTTATTAAATTGCAATGTTCAATTTTAAATTCATGGCATTAAATTTCAACTTAACACTTAAGTTCAAATTCTCAACTATAACTTAGTTTTATTTTTATTTACTTAACTAAAAGTTCACTTTTAAGTCAATTTCATAAATTTCCAATTTAGTTATATTTCCAAAATTTCAACTTAAAGATTTCATTCATTTCACATTCAACTTTATTAAAAATCATTAATATGATATAAAATCACTTTAAATTCATTTCAATTCAAATTATCATAAATTTATCATAATTTCATATTCAATTTAATTTCCAATTATAATTAAATCAAATTTTCCAAAATAACTTACATTCAAAATTTTCTAACTTTTTCATTAATTCATTTCACTTACAATTATTCAAAAAATCAATAATATTTTACAAAAATAATTTTTAATTAGATTTAAATCAAAATATTTTAATATTTACATTTCTAAAATAATTTTAAAAAAATTTAGAAAACATATATTAACTACGGGTCTGTATATAATTTTCTACGCTGGGTAAAATGATACGGGTAATGTATCATTTCAACCCGTAATTTACAAAGAAAAATCCGGGTTTTATCATTTCAAACCCGCAGTCCCAAGTAAATAAAATAAGTTGAAAATCGTTCAGGCCTACCATTTCAGCCCATAACGATTTTTCCATATTCTAACGTCCGTTCGGGTATGTATCATTTCAACCCATAGTGATTTCTAATCTACAGGGAACTTGCAGTGTGATAAGCATATATAAAAATGAACAGTGACAACATATATATAATAACAGATGATATGACATGAAATTTATCAGGTTTAACATCATATATAAATAATCACATGGTAGTTATAACATCATATTTAATTCTACACATTTAATTGTTGTTGTTTCACAACTGCATAAGTATAAATGTCGTGTGAGCTTTACTCACCTTTTTGTGCTGGAGATTGCAATACAAATGACACAACGGATTCCAGAAGGCACGATGACACAACAATAGGCTCAAATGGGAAGAGATCCAAGCTTAGAACTTGTGTTGCAACCCAAAACAAAACAAAATAAAATTAAAATTCAATACAACATTGAATAGGAATAACTTTGAAATAAAAAGAGATACGAATACACAGTCTTTTGCCTTGCCTTCTACACTTGCTAGCATGGCTTAGGGAATGTTTTGGCTCAGGTTTTGACATACTTTGGTTCAGGTTTGGGTCCTATAAGGAATGGCTACAAGGTATTGAAGTGGTGGAGGAGTTACTATGCATGAATATGAAGAGGCTTATGCAAATAGTGGGTTTTTGGTTCATTTTGGGCTAGGCTACATGGATCTTGGCTCGGCTATGGCATGTTTCAGATATGGACAGAGGATGAAGGTGGTGGTTAGGGGTGTGTCAAGGTGGTGGTGGAGCAATAGGAGGTGGCCAAGGTCATCTAAGGTGATGGTGATGAAGACTTGTTGGCTAGACATGCTTTTTAAGGAGTTTGAACATAGTTTTTGTGGATTTTGCATCATGGGATGGTCATGGCACTTTCTTGTCATAGGAGGAAGGGTTTCGGTCGTGTATGATGTGGGGAAGGAAATGGTGGTGGTCGGTGGAGGAGATGGTGGAGGTGTTAGGCCAAACAAAGCAAGAGAAGCAAGGCAAAAATCAAGCAAAACAAAAGAAAAAGGAAGAAGAAAATAGAGAAGAGAGGAGGCCATTACCAAGGAAGTTTGAAGAAGCCATGAGAATTAGAAGTGCTGAGTTGTTTTTCATGTAAAAATTGAAGAGAATACACAGAAAATGAAAAAAAAATGCACGGCCTAGAGGAGTAATGGAGAGGTTATGACAAATGAAACGACTTTGGACAATGAAACGTCTAGAAATGAAACGTCTAGAAATGAAACGCATTTCCTTTTTCTAAAGATCAAATAAAAGCAACGATAAATCAGCAAATACCTTAAAAAACTGAAACCAAGTGAAATAATATGAAAATAAATAATTAATTTTAAAGAAAATATATAAAAAAAAGATGAAAGAAATTGCTTAAAAATACAAAACATTGTCCAAAAATTACAAACAAATCACTACTAGTCTTGGGAAAATATCCACTTCATTTTAAAAATATTATAAAGTGAAAATTTGAAATAAAATAATTTAGTTATCATTTTCAAAATAAAATAAATAATTATATTGGAGAAAAACAGAAAAAGAACTAAAGAAAATGTTTAAAAATTGAAAACAGGGCACGGAAATTACTAGAAAAATACTACTAGCTCTAGAAAAATTCCTCCCTCACTTCAAAAATATTAAAAGACAAAAATATACATAAAATAACATATTAATACATATTAAAATAAAATATGGCAAAGAAAATAAAATTTATACTATTTAAAATAACAAAATTGCAGAATAAACAAATTGCACTCAATATTGAAATATACATAACTTTCACAATTTAAATCCGTTTCCAACGAAACAAAAAGCAGTGTTCTTAAAATTTTATTTACTTTCATAATAAAAGATAAAATTTAAATTTTCAAACTTTTAGAATTATAAATTAAAAGTCAAAGTTTGACTGTTTTGACCAAAAATTCACTTTTTGGAAAATATTCTTTTTAGTCATGCTTTGGAATGATAATTCATATCAAAACTGAAGTTTATATTTAAAAGAACAAAATTAATCATTCAAAATAAATAAAATAAGTTTTTAAATCAAAAATTTAATTAAAATAATTAAAATATACAAAAAAAATCACAAAATACAGGGTTGTTACACCTTGCACTCTGAATCTTCATCTCGAACCTGAAAGAATTACCCCCGTTAAACTGGTATTGGAATCACCCTCAGAGTATTAACGACGCATAGTCCTTACACCTCGAGTCTTCACTCTTTCACTTGAGATTCACGACCTAATGTTTAACTTGGATCGATGTGGTTTTCGGAATTCTAAATTTGGAAACCCGATCCCGGTCTCATCGAATCCAAAACGCCATCTTAATGTCCAAGTGATTTAATTTTAACAAATTAATTCAATTTAAAACATTGAATTCACACAGCATCATTCATAGATAAATATCACACATTTATCACTGATATACCCAATATCATATCATAGAATATCACAACATATCATCCAATGGATATCAACCAATCCAGATATTCCACAAACAATCACCCACAAACAGGCATCCTTAACCCTTTTACAATTAATTTAATCAACTTAAATTAAATTAAATACTTGTGAATTAAACAACTAATCATGCTTAAACAATCATTAATTAATTACAAATAATTAACCAATCACTCTTTAATCACCTTCATAATCCAATTAATTAATCTTCAATTACAGATAATTATCCATTAATCATATTCTTAATTAATCACCCTAGATTAATTATTCCTTAATTACGCTACGTAATTAGCCTTTAAATTAATTACACAAATTGGTTAATCTTTAATTATTAATTAATCTTAATTAATTTTTAATTCATTGATTAACTTTAATTAGTTACATTAATCTTTAATTAATTACATTAATTAATTATTACTTTAATAACTTAATTGATTAATTACCTTTTAATCAATCACATTTATTAATCAATTAAACAATTAATTATTCATTAATTTCATTAATTAATGACCCTCTAATTAACCCATTAATTAATTATTTTCTGATTACATTTAATAATTAATTATAAACTTAATTATATTTATTAATCAAACCTGATTAATCACAATCAGTAATTATCTTCCCTTAGTTACTTCATCAATTAAACCAACTCCTTGATTAATTACATTAATTAATCCTTCAATTGCACTGAGTAATTATCACTTAATTGCTTTTCCTAAGTAATTATCCTTTAATTACTATCCATCAATTAATTTCCCTTAATTAATTGAATCCAGTAATTATTCATTAATTACTTCACTAAGTAATTACACCTCTTTAATCACATTAAGTAATTATACTTAATCCCATCATTAAGTAATTCTTTTAATGAATTAAACTTAATTAATTAACTAAAATTAACCACAATAACTTAATTAATTACACTGAGTAATTAATTTCTTTAATTACTTCATTAAGTAATTATCTTTAATAATTCTTCTTAATCATTAAGTAATTAACTTCTTAATTACTTATTACTTAATTATTTCTTAATTAATTAACCTTGATTAATTAATTTTTAATTAAGTAATTAATTACACTTAATTAATTACACTAACTAATTTACCTTAATTTAATTACTTACATTAATAATTTTAGTTAATTAAGTAATTATACTTTAATTACCTTTATAAATAAAACTTGATTAAATTAAGATAAACCATACATTACATTAACTCTTATCAATCATTTTAAAATTAAAATTTTAAATTCAAAAGCTTGTATTTGGTTTACACAAAATCATCATCTTTTAATTTATCTAAGTTAAATACCTTACTTTACTCACTTTTAAATCACTGCAATAACATTTTTATTTGAAAACATTTAGAGATCTATTATATAATTTAACTAAGCAATATTTATAACCAAACTATTTTTAAACAAAAGTTTAAATTTTGAAAATCCAAATTTTAAAACTAAAATTCTTTTTAAACATCATACTCTAAGTCAAACATTCATTCATTATAAAACTAATTAAACATTTTGTTCAAAATTCAACTTGCCTTCAAATTTTGAAAATTCATATATGTAGTACAAAATCCGGACAGTGCTAAAACTTTGAAAACAAACTATTTTTAAAGCAAAATTAACTTTAAAATTTTATACCCTTAAAAAAACTTAAACTTGTTTAAACGCCAAGTATTAATTTAAACATTTCAAACATCTTTAAACTGTTTTAAATTTTGTTTTAAAATTTTAGTTTTGCTTTAAATTTCTAAAAAACAATTTATAGTTTAGAATCGGACAGGATTCAACAGGATTCAAATCCTGCAATCAAACTATACATGAGTCAATCACACGCGACCATCCTTCTTAATGACTTCGAGTTGCACGTGAGACAAACACAAGGAAACCTCGACCAACGATCATCTTCCACAACCCAAATTCCAGATGCACAGGACGAACGCCGTGCACATGCACACTGGACCTGGCCGACGGTGACCATCACTACAATGCTCCACAAGTCATCCCCAACCCCATCGACCATTTCATCCCCCTAGATTGACAAAATCACCCTTGAATCGAAAAAGAGCTTCAGCACTTCAACAGAAAATGAAAACTCGATCGAAGAAATCTCTGCCGTCGACGAATCCCATCAGCAGAGGGCCTGCCACCTTGACCACAAACGCGTCTCGAACTCTTGAAACCTTTCCCCCACAAGCGTTTGGACCCGAAGCATCGACGATGACGATCTTATCTCGATTCCGATCCAAACCAAAAGCAGGTTCACAACCCTACTTCGCCATGCACCGATCACCACGGCCATCAGTAAAGCCTTTCACCATTTTTCCTGCGTCCCTGACACCACGACCACCTCCATGCCGAAACTCGACCACCCTTTCAACTTCGATTAATGGCAAAGGTCAAAAGTTCCAAAATTGATCAATACAAGATTTCACAATCAATACTAAGTTAAAAATCACAAACTTTACTTTAAAATTCATGATTTGTTACTTCAATTCAGATTATAAAATCAGAAGTTTGAATTAGCTCGATTGACTTTTATCAAATAATAGGGTTTTCACTGATATTTTGCTTTTTCAAGCTTATTTCTAAATATAAAATTTTGAAACAAATTCTAAAATGTCAATTACATTGTTAGAGTTATACCATCTTTACAAATCCAAACCTATAGTTCAATGTAAAGGAAGCTATGAAATTTTTTTCAATAGAATTGGGTCTAGTTATTACAAAGAACATGTTTGTATAAACTTCAATATTACTTCAGGCATCACACTTCATACATAAACATTCACATCCATATATTTGTAAACATAATTACTTCAACGGGCATCAATCATAAGATCAAGTTTAATCTGTTTTTAAAATAAATTTACTCACCTTTCTGGCAACAGAGAGAATACTGCATTTTGATTCCTGGAACTTTGAATTTGATAGCCATTTTAAAGTCTGCTGTTTGAGTTTTGAAAACTGCTAGCTTGATCTCAGTTGAACTTTGAAACATGATGATGCTCACAGCTTAAAATTTCTTTCATTACTGGTTGTAAACTTACTGTTGAATTCTCATATTGAATTGCATGTTCTTCAGATTGAATACTTTGGATCTGGAGTTGTAAAATAGCTTCAGATTTGATTACAATTATGAATTTGTTTTTTTTTATTCTTTTTAGATGAGGAAAACTAAAGAAAGTTTTGAGCTGAAGAAAATAAACAGACTTTTTTTTTCTCTTTTAAACATTAATCATAAACAAAATTTTCTTTTAAACAAAGAGAGGCCACTTGTTTCTTGCATAAATCCATTTATTTACACATGTCCAAACTTTTATTATTATGAATACAAGTGTACTTCTCATTAATTCTTAAGTTGCCAAGTTTTTTAGATTTGATTATTGAATTAAATACTTATTATTACAAATGATTTAAACCATAATTACATATTAACCTAAATACTTATGTTTAATATAAACTATGAAATGTATTTATATCTTTATGTTTTATTTATATTATAAAATCCATTTTCGGAGGATAAGTTTAAAAGAAAGAAAATAACCATTTATTTAAATTTTATTTTAAAAGTTTAAACTTAAGTTATTATATCTAACATTGATATTATATATAAAAATTAAATTTATTTTCAAAAACCAATTTAAAAGAAAACCAATTAAGCTTTTATAATAATATATTATTTTAAGCTATTATACTTTTAACAAGATAAATTTTTCTTTGAGTGTTTTGAAAATATAAGACAAATATTTAAATAGCTTTTAAAAGTTTTTTTATATTAAATTCAGCCAAAATCTTTCAAATCACCATATATTCATATATATATTTATATATATATATATATATTATAAATTTTGAAAACACATTTCCTACTTAAGTTTAATCCAATACTTTTCTATTTACAATATATATACAAATATGTATACATTATAAATAAAAACATTTTAAATATTAGCTCTAGAAATTATTTGAATTTTAAAACAGAACTTCAAATCACAATATATAAACATATATATTATAATTTGAAAACATTATTATCAAATTTAAATTGAAACCAATTTCATTTTTACAATGTATACATATATACATTACAAATATAATAGTTTTATTAACTTAGAAATATTAATTATTATTATTTATATATATATTATTATCTTTTGAAAAGAATAAACATTTCCACATTAAATTATTATTATTAAGTTTTGACAGGATACAATTGTTAAATTAGATTAATAAATAGTTTTGAAAATATAACATTTGGTTAAATTAGATTATTAAATCAATATTACATATTTTAAAATAAATTATAAATGGAAATTATTAAATAAGTATTGCCCAAAATTTTGGGACATCACATCGACCGAGAATCTTTGATGTGGGCAATCTCATTTTGAAGCAAGTTTTTCCAATCCTATCACATATGAATCCCACATGGGAAGGTCCATACGTCATTGAACAGAAGCTTGGAAAAGGAACTTTCAACCTAGCGACCATCGATGGTGTGACGCTCCCCCGAGCATGGAATAGCAAGCATTTGCATCGTTATTACACTTAGCCCATTTCTTTCATGTTTCAGTGGTAATTGTTTCTAGTATGTTTTTCTTTTGTTGTTCTTTGTTTTCAGTATGTAATAAGACAATTCAGTTTGTTCCTATTTGTTATGATCAATAAAGGCTAAAAGCCGATTTTCTATGAACTGTTGATGTTTCATGTGCAATAATTCCTTGCCAAAAATTAAATCACATTATTCTGCTTGGCATATGAATGCACACACAAAATTAAAAGTCAATCGATAAAATAAAAATCTCTAAGTCCCCAGAGTGTGGACTAGAGTACTTTGAGTCCCCAAAGTGCAGACTAGAGTATAAAAGACTTAAAAAAATCTCTAAGTCCCCAAAGTGCGGACTAGAGTACTCTGAGTCTCCAGAGTGCAGACTAGAGTATAAACGACTTAAAAATCTCTATGCTCCAAAGTGCGGACCACAGTATAAACTACTTAAAAATCTCTAAGTCCCCATAGTGCGGACTAGAGTACTCTGAGTCCCCAGAGTGCGTAGTAGAGTATAAACGACTTAAAAAATCTCTAAGTTCCCAGAGTGCGGACTAGAGTACTCTGAGTCCCCAGAGTGCAGACTAGAGTATAAATGACCTGAAAACTCTATAAGTCCCCAGAGTGCGGAATAAAGTACTCTGAGTCCTTAGAGTGCGTACTAGATTATAAACGACTTAAAAAATCTCTAAAGTCCCTAGAGTGGGACTAGAGTACTATAAGTCCCCAGAATGTGGACTAGAGTATAAACGACTTAAAAATCTCTAAGTCCCCAGAGTGCTGACTAGAGCATAAACGACTTGAAAATTCTCTAAGTTCCTAGAGTGCGGACTAGAATACTCTGAGTCCCCAGGATGCAGACTAGAGAATAAACGACTTAAAAAATCTCTAAGTCCCCAAAATGCAGACTAAAGTACTCTAGGTTCCCAGAGTGTGGATTAGAGTACTCTAAATCTCCAGAGTGCGGACAAGAGTATAAATGACTTAAAATTCTCTAATTCCTCGGAGCGTGGACCAGAGTGCTCCAAGTCCCCAGAGTGTGGACTAGAGTATAAATGATTCAAAAAATATCTAAGTCCCTGGAGCGCGGACTAAAAGTACTCTAAGTCCCCATTGCGTGGACTAAAGGATTTACGATTCCAAAAAATTTCGAGTCATGTGGAAATGAACTGGAGCTACGACCTAAATGTGAGTGCTAAAAAAATTAAATTTTTAAACAGGACTGTGGCATGATAGAACTTTAAGTTATTGTCCTCGAAGACCGTCATTGCTAACCGTCTCCTACATTTTATTATATGACTGACAGTAGTGGTTTGGAAGTCGAACATTGGCATCATAAGAGTGTGAAGACTATCTATCTGCATTTGGTCAGTTGAGTTTACATTGAATAATATTCAAGCTATGGGTAGTTAGTTTAAATAAAGTCCCCAAGTTAGTATGCTTTGTTACCTGTCATTGGCCATTATTCAATGCTTGGTTGTGGAGGAAAATTGTACACATGAATGTTATATTTGAATTAGAATAATCTTGGTTATAACTGCTGATCCACTGTCCTATGGGATGACCGAACCATCTAATCTGCCCTCTCTTCCTAACTACCGAACTAACTTCCTTAGACTATACCGAACCTCTGTCCTTAACAACCGCACGGCCACACTCAAACTTCGACTGACCCACATCCTAGACTCGTGCCAGTTCAGAGTGACTCATTGGATGTCAGGCCGCAGTCACAACATCCATTCCCTTCACTCGCTCCTTAGCCATCTAACGACCCATTGGGTCTATACCGACCCGTGCTCTCTTCCTAATTTCCTACCGTCCTATGCACTCCCTCGGGGCCGAACGACCTCCTCGATCGAGATACCGACTTGCTCTTTAGGATTCTGACTGACCCGCACTCGCTCTCGAATTACCTAACACCTCTTCTCCATATCTTTATTCACTAATCAACAACCTCCATCCTCCTCCTAAGTCCTAAAATCCAAGTTAAGAGACGACGACTACTCCCCTTAGGCGATTGATACCAACACCCATCAAAGTCAAGTCGAGGCCCTAACCTAGAGTCCATTCTTATTCCTAATCCATCTCTTTCCCTCCTCTAAAATCATTTTCTATTTATTCTTGTAACAAAAGAAGAGAAAGGACTATCCATACGAGCATTAAAACTCAATAAGACTCCCAGTTTGGAAAGAGATTCATGCCTAGGGAGAGAGCTCGAGGTATGCGGTGGCTTCGAGGTGTTGGGCTGGGGATTCATTCGTGTTAGTAATTAATTAGAGTCATGAGTAGCAAATTTGGGTTCGATAGAAGGCTAAGTAGCGAGTAAAACTTGGGGAGGAGTGAACTGATGCCTTTGGGAAAGTAGAGTAGAAGTGAGAAGAAGGAGAAGGAGCGAAGGTTGAAACTTATATACAGGAGAGGGGAGGTGAACAGGCTATCTCCTGTAGACCTGATTGTTATGTTTTGGGAAGTCGGTTATTAGACATGCGTACCTCAGCTCGAGTAAACCGATCATGTGGGTCGGCCACTATATGCCGACCTGCTTCTTGTCCTTAAAAAAGAAAAGGAAGAAAGCAGGAACTGATTACTGATTCAAAGCGTGTCATGTTGCTTCACACGACACACTTTGGGGGGAAACTGTTACCCGGTTGCTTGGCCCGGCTATAAGATGTTAATTATAGAGGCTTTGATTGAATCAAGACCAGACTCAAGCAAGTGAGAGGTTGGAGTTATGTGTAATTGATTCAACCTGAATGGTTTGGCCTATGTACGCGGGTAGGCCCGTATGCGTGGTTCGGCCGAGGAAGGGAGGACATGTGTCATTCGGTCTGGTGAGATAGCATGTGTCTCTCGGCTAAAGAAAGGTAGTGTTAGGAACTCAAAGCTTATCTCTTGGTCAGGAATGGAAAACGAGATGGCTCGGCCAAGGAAGGGAGGATGTATGTCGTTCTGTCTGGTGAGATAGCGTGCATCGCTCGACCATGAAAGGAAGACTAAGTGGACATGTCACTCATCAGTCGGCCATGAAGGGAAGCCTAAAGTGGTTCGGCCGTTCTCGTCCAAACCAAAAAATTAGCAAGTTACCTACAGGGCAATATGACCCGCCTCTCTTTTCTTCGGGCTACGCTACAGGCTGCTTCAAATCATGGGAGACTTTGCTTTGAGTCCGGCATAAAGAACTCATGGAGCAGCCGAAATGGTTCGGAGGTCACTGGATCGGTCATAGGGGCTCGGCAAACATGGGTCGATGAACACGAGTTACATACTCTGGGCCGAGATATCCGGGTCATGGGCCTGCATAGTGACGAGCCTGTCTTCATCTATAAATAGATGGGCAGGGGTACTATGAAGGGGACCTTTTTTGGGACAACTCCAGGGAGACTCTTCCATTTTTAGTACTCGCTTCCATCAGTTCAAACGTGTATTCGAGTTAAAAGTTTATGGATCGTATCTGTATTCAAGTCTTTGAGAAAAGCAATAAAGTTTACATTAACAATGGACATAGGCATTTAAGTTGAACCACTATAATTCTGGTGTTCTTTTTTCTGCATTTAGTTTTGCATGCATTCCTCTATTTTAATTTATTATCTTCATTAATCTCTCTACACAAATCTTTTCTTGAGTTTTAGTGATCAATTTTGGTGCTAACAGCAGCAAAACGTATCAAGCACCTGGGCAAGGCTCGAATGTCATTTGGAAAGAACTCAAGACTCAATTGATTATCTTCCTTCACAAAATCGCAATAAATTTGGACTTTCCAAGACTAACATCACGAATACACTCCATCACCAAATCGATAAATAAACGACATAATTAGCATAACCCACCTTGAATTGATAATCAAAAGGCAATGATGGTTAGAGTTCTCAATCAAATGATCCAAAGTAGTAGATCGATGGCAATCCAAGGAAGGGGATGGTGGAGTTAAGTTTCAATCGGTGGTGATCCAAAAAAGGGTTCGGCAGAAATCAAGGCGACGGCGAAGAAGACGATCAGCGACGTTTGAGAATCGAATGGAGTTTGGACTCAGTCGAAATTGGATCGAATCACTAAAGATGATAGCTCATATTGCAAGAAGATGGAAGCTCGAGTCGCAAGGCAGAAATGAAATAGGTCGGCCCAAAGTACTTAAATAAGGGCGAATGAGAAATGAAAAAAATGTCTAAGTAATTGGATCACTAGCGATCTATGGCCATGGATTGCTAGTAATCCATCTAATTGCTGGCGATCGAACTTCAATTTTTCTAGCAAAATCCACATGCTGCTTCAAGGCGTTCTAGAAAGATATAGAGCAAAATTTGGCGTATTGCGAAAAGCAATGGCAGTTCAGGTCAAAACTTAGCATCAGAATAGCCAAAGTCAAATTCATGTGGCCCTAACACGACAACTTAAATAAAAAGCAATTACTTCCAAATCATGCCTTATTTTCAATGAAGACATACTCTAGCAGGCAAATGTTATTTGGCTTTTCAACCCAGAAGAATCCACAGAAGTCGAAACAACTTGATCGAGTAAGAATACCTGAAGAGCCAACCAAAAGGACTACACTAGCAAGTCAAGAAAAGTTTGAAGAGAAGAAAGCAGAAAACGCTAAGGAGATGGATCACCAATGATCCACAGCCTAGCGATCCATAGCGTTTGCTCGTAAGCCCATCTATCTTCTTGCATCATGATCCAATGTGTATTCTTGCAAATATCGCTAAGTTTGATGAGATTCCGAGCTAGTTAAATCAAGAGACAAGTATTCGTTAAGTTCAATCAGCAGCCTAATGCAACAAGTAAGCAAACCGGTATTAAAACAAGGCAACATGCTACAAGATTACATGGACAACATAACAGGGGGCTACTAATGCTATCCAAAAGACAAAGACCAAAAATTGGCTAAGTACGTGGATCACCAGTGATCCATATACTATGGATCGCTAGCAATCCATACTTTGTCATCGGTTCATTGTGATGCTTATGAGACGAAGCAAGGGAAAGCACTAAGGCATTGTAACACCATCAAGTCGACTCTATGGATTGCTAGCGATCCATCAATTTAGCTCAAATCGCGGCGAAACTTCCAATATGCCTTCCTATGACAACCTACAAGCATTTGGCAAACATGCTTGGCCCATTGGTTCTCCAACCTCTATAAATGCTATCCTATCTGCAATATAAAAAGGGATCCTTCAGACTGGATGCTAGAACTCTGTAGAAAGCTTTCTTCACTCTTCCACTCCCTCACAGCGGTTTTTCGAAGAATTTACTGTGATTCTCCAATGAACTCCAACGTTGGGGACATAGTCTAACTAAGGATATTCAAGAACTTTGTAATCGAATTCTCCTTATAACAGCAATCAATCAATATTAAAAGCTATAAAGTGGATGAAGGCTTCATTAACAGCCAAACCACTATAAAAAATTTCTTGTCTTTTTATCATTACTGTTCTTTTTATCTTTATTCCCTATATTATTACTCGGTAAGAACAGGGCTGGAGCTTTCACACTCAATCTAGGGCGTTGAACCATTTTTTGGATTAATATTTTTGTGCTTCCATTGAGAGTCTAAGTCAGGCTTAGATCTAGCTATCTACTTTGGATCAAATAGGTTCAGAAGTTAGATCCTCAATCTCTATTCAAAAGTTCTGCAGCTGAAAATCAATGGCTCCGGGAAGAAAAGGAACAGCTTCTAAAAGATCTATAGGGGCAGTAATAGCTGAAGAGGAGATGAAGCATCAGCAAACTGAAGTAAATAGCGATAACGCAGGGGATCAAGTGCCAGGATCCTCCAATCAATACAAAGTCGTTACAAGAGATGAGTTGAATAAAATGGCTAATGAAATCAATTGAAAAATGGAAAGCAGCCAAAGGCTCTGATGGATAAGCTTAATGCTCTCTTAACATTGCAATCAAATCCTGCTCCAAGAACTATAGCTGAACCCACGGCTACCGTGGAATAAGAAAATTCCTCTGTTTCTAGTCTAAACAGAAGAAACGAAAACAGCCGCAAAGAAGGGTAACAACGGGAACCGCGGGAATCAACATGGAAGGAAACACAAGTATTCCACTCACCACAAGACAACCAGCTTTGAACTTGAATAAAGGAGCAAAGACCCCAAAGAGCATATAGCCATAGACCTCTCTAACTCAGAAGATGGAGAGTAATTTAACTACGATAAGCAGGAAGAGAATGCTACTACATTCAATAATGCTAGGAATGTCCAAACTGCCTCGGTCAGGCCAACCTTAATCCAAAGGGATCTCGAGAGAGTAGATCTCTCAAATGCAAGAGAGCCTAGGCTTCATCCCACTCACCAAGACCGTTTGCAAAGCCAAACACTTGGTGTAGTGGCTGACAGCCTTCATTAGGACTGCCAGACATCAAAGGCATTTATTGTGGATATGGTCAAGTGGTTGATGACGAGAATAAGAACATAAGGGATGACGAATGGAGCGCCAAGTCAGACTCCCTTTACTAATGAGATCTAGAATGAGCAATATCCAAAAAGGTTCGCTGCCAACTATTCCATCCTATGATGGGATAAAAGACACAAAACCCTATTTGTACAAGTATAGTTTGATGTTCGATGTAGATGTTTTTCCATTTTTCTGGAAGGAATTACTTCCATGTGGTTCATCAGACTTCCGTCAAGATCCATCTCCATTTTCGACCAGCTAGCAGCAAGATTCCTCGATCAATTCAGGCTTCACACCGTGCAGCCTAAGGATGTGATATCCCTGTCCGAACTATTCCAAGGATAAAACAAATCGTTGAAATCTTGCATGAACTGGTTTAATACTGCAATGACCGAAGTAAGCAATCCAAATAAGGATATGGTCTTTATGGCTTTGGTCTGTGCCATCCACCTCTAAACTTAGTTTGGAAAGTGGATCAAAATGAAGCAACCCGCCAAAAGGAAGGACTTCCATCGCAAAAGCAAGTCAATACTTGAGATTGGAGGAAGCGTATGAGTTAGAAAGGAAGTCTACTAGCGTGCAATCGATGAACTTCAGGCAAAGTGACATGGCAATGAACCGAAACATAAATGCTTCCGAGATTGCTGAAGGAAGCATAGGAAAAGAAGAAAATCAAAAAAGGAAGAACCAAAATTTGTCATAAATGCTAATTATGAATGTAACATTATTATTATTTATTTTTGGGTCCTAAGTTAGGGTGCATTACAAGAGTGAAGGCAAAGGGTGGTTGTTAGAAGGAAGACGAACTATGTCATAGGGGAGAAAAGGAAAATAATTTAAAAAAGAAAAGGAAAAGTAACAGTCATTAAAGAGTATGGCTTGTCATCATATTTGAGTCTTTTTGTATTTCTAATATAAATAAATTTCTTACGCTAACTCTTATTTAATGTTATTTTGATTAAAGAAAAGTTTTATAGTCTGAAATCTAATTTTAATAAAATTATTTTATGTTATATTCGCTATTAAACATTGCATTTACATATGCAATATAAGAAGTGATAAAATCATGGTGCATAGTTATATATATATATATATATATATATATTAATCTAAATAATGTAAATTCTATACATATGTGATTTTCTAACAAGAATCTTTTATTTATTAATTTATTCATATGCTCTTATATCATGAGCTATGAGTTTTAGAAGGTAAACAACTTCCGAAAAGTACAAGTTTTCAAGGTTCCCATATGTGACCATTGGTATTTATATCACACCCTACACACACAAATATATGTATATATATGTATGTATATAGAAAATTTTATGTGTAATGTGTATGTATTCTTACCATGACATATTATATGTACATACATATAACTATAACATACCATATCTACTTAATATTTATGGCTTGGCCCAAAACTTAAGTTGTAAAATGTATAATACTTTGAAAAAGGGCCTACGGTCTATTTTTTAAAATAAACTTAATACAATATATTTGTATATATAAATGATTCTAGAATTAATAGTTATGATAAAATTCATATGGGTGTTGATATCTTTTACGCATATATAAGAGTTCAACTAAAAGAAAATTAGCTTTTTAGGATATTTATATATATATATATGTGTGTGTGTGTGTGCACGGTATACATATGTTTGTAAATTTAAAGTTCAAATCAACTTCAAATTAGTACTTAGTTAAAATAATATTAATTATAAATATGTATACAATACTATGTGTTAGGATTGAATATAAAAAATCAATACTTTTTTCAAAATGTTAAGATATGTATCATCATCATTATACTTAAACACATGATCTTTTAAAATATTTCAAATGCACACATATATTAGTGATAGAGCTAATAAATTATCCTAAATAATTTTATGGTGTGTGTGTAATTGTATATATGTATACATATGTGTATGTATAGGTCGATTTTTTTTAATAGACACTCATTAGTTTCATATTTAATGTATGTGTGTGTACATATATTCAATAGTTGAAAGTTATATGCATATAAAAAAATGAAATATTTACTGTTATCCGGCCTTTTGACCTAACTATATCCAGATTGACTGGACAAGTTAGATTGGATGATCATCAATGTAGAAAGCTCAGAGAGATGGTTGTCAGGATTGGAGATTGATTTTGGACAAGACTATGGATGATGGTCATACGGATTTATGCGAATAGCATTCTAGAGTTGGCTAAGTATGAATTTCATACTTCAACTGAAATTATGATCGGGTACCATCATTTTCCAAAATGGATTGGCAATGTTTCATCTCTAAAATGGATCGGCTATGATCATCTCCATTATGGATCGGCTATGATCCATCACCACTTATAGATATCGATATTACAGTCCAACTCGGCACAAAACAATCAATATCTCAAAATCTACAAGTCAAATACACATGAAACTTTGGGAACATCAATATATTAAAAAGTGGAGCCCACTATATCGTTCACATGCCAAAAGAAGCTCATAAAAAATGGTGATGATCGTTATTTTGATGGAAGTGGGGCCCACAATCGATACGGTGACCTCATCTGGAGCTAGAGGATCTTCTTACGAAATTTCAGCCCAATCCATACATGGCTTCACCTATAAATACAGTGGATATGGCTCACTGGGGGGAATCTTCTTTCTCGCTATTTTTCATCATGCTTCACTCTTCCTCCATTAATTTTCTAAGGATAAAAACAATTGTACTTGTGACCTATAGAAATAAATAAAAAGATTATTAGAATGGACATAGGCCAGAATTTGCCGAACCACTATAAAACTTGTGTGTGCATTTACTTTCTCTGCTTAATTTTATTCATTATTTAATCTCTTCGAGATTCTATTGGATGTTGATGTCCATTTTTGGCACCAACATTTTAGTGCTTTTATTGAGAAGAGAATTCCCAGTTTGATTGGATCTCATCATCTACTTGTGGATTCCCATGTTTGCGAGATTGATCCAGCTTTCTGCCAACAAGTTTCATATTCTACTCAAATTTGAAAGAGATTTATAAGAAAACCACCTACAATGCCTCCTATGAGGAGTAAGCCATTGCTACCTTCTCACGATCTATTAATGTAGTTGTAGAGAACACGGAGATCGGTTATAAATAATGGATCGGATTGGGTTAATAGATCGTTCGGCTTGGTAGTATAAATAAATGATGATCATTCCGTAATTCGGCTAATACAAGGGTGGTCGATGAAATGACTTCGAAAACACAAGGTAAAGGCATAGGGGGACCAACCCTATGGATAGCATGTGCCACATAACACTTTCAATGGATCGGGGATG
Organism: Allium cepa; assembly: GCA_030765085.1. Lineage (NCBI taxonomy): Eukaryota > Viridiplantae > Streptophyta > Magnoliopsida > Asparagales > Amaryllidaceae > Allium > Allium cepa. The sequence goes on from CM060939.1 coordinate 326,341,631, forward strand.
AACCATATAGAAACGTATGATCGATAGCTACTCCAACATCTACAACGATCGATCGTTTCAACTATAACTTATTGATCCCACAACCATACTCCACACTACCGATCGTTCTAACTACTACCGATCCATTTACGCCTAAAATTTGGTAACGTATCTACGTGAATATGGATCGGGTATGGTCCATTCTTAGTGGATCATTCTATCCATACCATCTACTATTTTGCCCAGTCGATCATTACTCTAACATCTACAATGAGACCAATCATTTTTCCAACTGATCGTTGCTGAGTATCCAAATGAAAAATGGATCAGGTATGATCCATTCTAAATGTACTCATGGTGATCCATCAAAAAGGCTCTAAAAAACGGTCCTTATGCTATATCCTGGTCTCCTGCATCCAATATTCGAAACTCAACTTAAAGACGATGCATTCTATCCACTTCCCTTACGTCTTATCATAAACCGAAGAATATGGGATTAAGTAATAGCTATTGAATTGCAGTCAAGGAATGGACAAGAAAGCGCTATTCAAACGATACTCCCAATGGCTGGAGAACTAAGGTGAACAAAGGTGATATGACTCGTAGCAGACTCTATATGTTCCGACCAAAAGTCAAACTCGGGTAATCACCCGTTCGACCCGAAGTAAACCAGGAAAATTATGGCACAAGATTAAACTTGGGTACAACCATGATTTTCTCCAAGCAAACACCAATATGACTCCAAGCACCATTCATCACCAATCCAGCACTTCAAATTCAGCAGCTCCAAGTGAACCAAGGCTGACTCCAAGCAAATAACAAAGTTTCTCGGATCAGGCTCCAAGTAAATTATCACCAATCCGTCAGTACAGGTCCATCTTTTTTTGCTCATAACTTAGGCATATGGATTCCAAATGACTTGAAATTTGATGTGAAACCTCAAGAGCCCTTCTTTACTGCCTTATTTTGTTCACACCCATCTGGATGAAAGTTTGGGCATCATCACCGGTTCATGACCCCATCCTAACTGATTCGCATTCGATTGGTGTTCTCAAACTTCAAGCATTGGAAAATCATGCATATAGCATTCAAAAGCATTACAAGCAGCTGAAACTTGAAAATGGACCGGACTGATGACGATTGAAGCATCTTCTCCAGTCGAAACCTATTCATTGAAGTCGTACAACATGCAGAATATCCGAGGAGATTCAATGTGCTGACCATGCTGGCGTATTCTGGGAATACTGACCCCAGATGGGATCTCACGAAGAACAAGTGGCACATGAATCTCGCCAGACCGATGGATGTCATCGAATGCAGATGCTTCCCCATATTCCTCAAAGGGGTAGTAATCATATGGTTTATACGATTACCGCCATGGTTCATCTCCTTATTCGATCAACTGGCTCGGAAGTTTGTTCCAACAATACAGGATGCATGCAACTCACCCTAAGGATGTGATGTCATTATCCAATTTATTCCAAGCGTCAGACGAGCTGCCAAAGACTTCCTGTAGAGATTCAATGTCGTCATCCCTAAAGTAAGCAATTCTAACAAGAATATCATACTTGCGTTGATAGGGGGAATCGGCCTCAAGAAAGACTTTGGTGACTAGTAATATAGATAGCCTCGTACGACCTTGAATCATTTCCATTAAAAAGTGAACCAGAACCTAAGCAAGGAGGAGGTAGAGCAGACTAGGAGAAAGAATGGTGCAAGCTCATTAGCTGAAGGAATTCAAAGCAAGGGCAGCACTGAGGCCTTAGATGAGGACTTAGATTTAGAAGACGACCTAGAATCCCCAAATTCGACTCATATGCTCCTTTGGACGATTTAATCGAAAAAATCTACTAGGAGTCTCATGAATTGGAGTAGTATTAGAAACCAACCTCAATCCGCTGAAACCTAGAAGAAATCAGGAAATATCGTATATTTCAGGATACACACGGTAACACCGGCGATTGCAGACACCTTCGAGATGTGATTAGAAAGCTGATCAGGAAAGGAAAATTTCAACAATATGTGCAAGCCCTTAAGTTAATTATCAGTTAGACCGCCAATGGTCGACTTCCAGTTGAGAATAGGGAAAAGTGGAATAGTGAGCATACGATGTTGCTTCACTTATCAATAAGATATATTTCAATTTCAGTTATGTTGTGAACTACAACCAACTTGAACTAAACTACTTCCAAACGATGCAGGTGACCAAGTACTTAGAGTTGGGTGCCAACCAACCTCCATGGACCATGATTGGACCTTTGGAGGATCATCAAGATGAGCATGATTCAACCCTTTATCAACTACCATATGCCCTTGACTCGGGAGCAAGGACTCAAAATGGAAAATCCCGACAAGGTCACAATCTAGTACAAAGTGTGCACGACTAACCGTCCACTCATCAACTTCCACGCTTGACTTAAAACTGAAGAAACGCTTAGAGTGGATGCAACTGAACTAAACAATCCCCAGCTTATACTTGAAATTTTCCAAAATGCATATGCCTCTTTGAAGCTCAGCAAATCCGAGGTCCAACTAAAAGTAGATGTGATTTGACCACCCACACATTAACTCCTGCCCTAGACACATGAGGCAATCTAGGAGCTCGACTTAAAGTAGGCATTATTAACCATCTACTCATCAATCTCTGCCCTCGGCAGAACAACACAACTGCAATATGAGGTGGGTGTGACTTGACCATCCATCCAACAACGCACTCCCTTGAATTGTCAAGAGGAGTACGAAGCAAATCGGATAAGACCTGACTCTCCAACCAAAGCATGGTCCATGCATGTGGTTTGACCATCCATTTCTTAATCACCAAGTGGACGTGAATCAACCATCCACTCGCCAAATTTTTTCCTTGACACTGCCTTGACCCGGTAGGTGGAGTATAAATCAAAAATGGGTGTGACTGATTACCCATCATAAAACTATGGTCCTCAGAGCATGGGCTAGAGCATAAATACAAAAGGATGGATATGGTTCGATCATTCATCAACAAACTCTGGTCCCTCGAGTGTGGACTGGAGTATAACATCAAGAGGGCATGACTGACAACCTATCAATTAACCTTGGTCTCATGCCATGGACTAGAGTATAAACACAAAAAAACAATTGGGCACGGTTCGACTATCCATTGATCAACTGTGGTCCCTTGGTCTAGAGTTTAAATACCATAAAAAAGTGGTGTAATGACTGGGGATATTCGTCCACTATATTGCTTATCGAGCAATCGAATGTTGAAAATCCGATTGTTTGGGAAAAAGAAAGAAGAAAGAAGATAATAAGAAAACTAAACAACACAAATCTCACGACGAAAGAATAATCTATGATATACAACAAATCGTTACACAAAAGCAAAATTGCAATATGTATATATACAAAAATCAGTCAAGTATACTAACCTATTTCATCCTAGACGGTTACATTAGCCGGTCCTTACAATTACTGACAGATACCGTCAGTGAATATAGCGGAAAAATAACCATCTACGTTAATACGTCCCTGGGCCTCCAACTCATCTCTTGTAGCTCCAAAGCATCAAAACTAATCTATAATATGCTCGGTCTGACACGAGCATTGTAACAAAATAACACCCGAGTCGGTCTGGAAAACCAGCTTAACAAAAACCGCACCCAACTAGATTTTAAAGTCATATACAAATCTTCAAAATCAAAAGTATTTCGTAAGACTATGCCACACATAAACATGGATGGGTTTTTACCTTACGATAACCAAAACATTTTCTATAGAAAATCCATTTATATTATAATAATGTCTAGGGGTCAAAGAAAAATATGAATATAGCTGAAATGCTTGCGTCTCACGTTTCAGCATAGTTGAGCACCACTAAGTCTGTACAACGCTATTAGAGAATGGATTCCATAAAATGACTAGGCACAAGGGTACTGCCCGTCATGATGCATCCTTATGTAAAATAACACCGAGGTCGAACCTATCAACCCCTGCCAACACAAGACCGGCCTATCCTTTACTAGATAGTACTGAATATGATCACCCTTTCGTTAATGGACCCCGAATCATACATATAAGAGATAATAGCGACTCTAAATAAGCATGATCATACCTTACTGGGGAGTGACCCACTTAGCCCTGTTGCATCTCCTCTGTTATATTCATTCCCGATCAATGAAGCTTGAGGCTACGTTTTACCTTTTATATAGCACTTCCCACTTGGAATGATAATATTGCCTTCCAAGCAACAATGCAATACCAGCATTCATCCATACAAGTTCATTCTGGGATTTAACGAAACACTTGAGAGCTTCGTCTCTAATTCCATCATATTCAAGATGTCTTCACTTTGAAATACATTCGTTGGATCGAAGTGGCTTTCGGATAACATACCCGATCGTGGTCACTTCGAAACGACATTCGATAATTTCTGCTAAACTCAACCCCGTTGTAATGACCCGCATTTCCGTAACCTTTGAGTTTACAATAAACCATACATGTCTAACTTGAATTGAATGTGGCAGATCATTAAGGGTAGAAAGAAAAAATAATAAAGATAGAAAAAAATCTCACATATGTTATTTAAACATAAAATCTTTACAGCAGAAATTAGAATACATTTATCTGAGTTAAAAACGTGGACATTTATGAATTCGTGTCCTTACAAAAGCAGAATACAATACTACTCAAGTGTGGTGGAAATAGATAACAAATCTTCACAAAATCATCAGACTCCATGCTTCGATCTCCATCCAGCTTTCTTCTAAATTAAACCTGACTGCTAGGCTACCCGGGGAAAATTAGGGCACCCAGAGTTTAAGGATAAGGAAAACAAACTCCGTATTAGTTATGGGACCGGTGTGAGAACTCAAAATATGCGTTTTGAAAACAAAAAGGTATCTCATAAGACCATGCCACACATAAACACGAAACAGGATTTTACCTTATGACAACCAAAACATTCTATTTCAAAATACTTGATATTATTTTTAATGATATATCTTTGAAAACATTTGCAAGTAAGCTTATCAATCTTAACCGAAATTGTTACCATTATTAAATTGCAGCATACTGGGGTCTACAAAAAAAATGACAGGCTCTTATTGGTAAATGGATTCCATACAAATGATTAGGTGAAGAGACTCCCTTCCAGCAGTGCACCTCCAAAGGAATGTACCGAGGTCAACAGAACATCTGCACCTCTACCAACACAAGATCGGCCTACCTTTCCTTAGACAGTACCAAATATATCATCACCCTAGTTGTTACGGACCAATCCGAGCGCTCGATTACCATACACCACATTAATTTACATCCCTAACGTCGGTGCAGGAAGAACATATCTAGAAATAGATGATCAGACGCTAATGGTTGCGAACCACATAGCCTTGCTGCATCCAACCATGCTTCGGTCATTTTCGAGTGTGAGGCTTGAGGTAACAATTAGCTTTTCAAATAGCCCATCATCTTTCTTTGAATGCCACACTGCCATTCTATCGATCACTTGTTGACTTCCACAAACATACAACCTTCGAGCTCATACGTCTCAGAGAAGGGAGTTAAACTAAGAGAGGTTGTCATCTCCGCCACTAAACAGATGTACATTTATAAAAGTCAACGATATAAATCTCAAGAATGCAATGTCAGATGTACATCCATACAAGTTCGTTCTGGGATTGAACGAAACCAAAGGTAATCTCCTACCATATCTTGTCGGGAATCAAAACCCTAGGATTAGTGGCAAGAAGTCCTTGCAACCCAAAGAAATTCGAAAATGAAGGGACCACTGCCACTTTAGTATTTGGGAGCTAACCAAAATTATCAACAAGCAATCCTTTCATCTCGAAAACCCTAGTCTTCGTTCTTCATTATCGCTAACGGGTCTTCATTTTTTGAACGTATACATTGGTTTGAAGTGGTTTTAGATAGGAATTATCCAGATTCGACCCTGATTCCTTCACTCCAATCATCGATAAAAAGAGATTTTGTGAATAGGGAATCATTCTTTAATTGATTAAGTTCTTTTTATCAAAAATCTCACTCGGGGATACATACTTCTAAAACATTCTTTCTGGTATGTACGGAATTATCAAACCTCTCTTATTAAATCTTTGATTACTTAAAACCCTTTTTAAACTTGGACAATTCGAAATCATTTCTATATACTTAGGGAAATATTGCCAAAATCATTTCATTTCGAGCTTAACAAAGATTTCTTAATTTAAAAATCTCAATTTCGATAGATTGAGTTAAAACCATGTTATTTAGGATGTTAATCCAGAAACCAATAATTATTAAGTAAGCAGAATCTATATAAATCATCTAATTCTACTCAATATCAATCTCTGTATTCAACAAATACTATGGGTGAAATAATGGAGAAATCACCTTTTAAATTCCATGAATAGTACGAGTTCCCACTTTGGGCTTTAACACCGGTACAAGAAGATCATCCTTGTCAAATCCAAGTTGTTTAAATATTGAAAATATATTTTATTTATTCTTTTTGAAAGTTTTGATCAAAGTAAATAAAATTTACTATCCCCTCCATCGGGCCAGTCCAGATAGACAAGGAGAGCAGGAAACTGGTTTTCTAAACTCAAGCCTAGATACTATCTCTCTAACACCCATAAGGTGGTCAAGTTATTGGATCGACTCTAAACTATTAAAACATTTTAATCATTTCATAAATCATTCAAATTAACTTTAAAAAACTTTAGTAATCATTTAAAAATATCTATAAAAAATTTAGAAAGGAATTATTAAGTTTAAAACCGTATTTTAAAAGTAATAGAAAAGTGCTGCAGAAAAGTGTTGTGGAAAGTGCTTTTAAGCTATATTGATCAAAACGACTTTTTATTATTTGAAAATTAATTTTTATTACTCAAATCAATTTTAAAGCTTTTTAAAACATTTATAAGATTTATTCTTCATTTTTAAACAAATTTAAAACATCATTTTCAAAGTAATCCGGTTTTGGATTCCGAACTACGAATCAGCATTTTTCAAAAACTTGTTTTACTCATATTTCAAAATCTACTAAACGAAATCTCAATTTTCTTTTTTCATTGGAAACCTATGGATATAATAGTTCAAAAAAATTCTTATCTCAAAGAATTCCAAGCAATATCCAATTTTTGCACAAGTTTGACTTTTATAGCGTGAAATCGCGAATTGCCGATACGCGACGCGCTTATTTTTAACTAAATTTTCCATTTCTTTTCAAACTTCACCAAAACACTTTTGAATGTTTATAAAACATTTCAAATGCAATATAAACCATTTTAAAGTGGTTTAACACTTCCATATACACCACTTTATTAAATCATGGAAAGTGATTTCCTTTGCTTATCGATGTGTATTTTCGTGAATTGCATATATCGTCAACATTCATATGAAAACAACCAAACTTAATGATCAAAGCATATTAAACATCCATTTGAAAACATTTTATAGTCATTCAACAAACAATATAGTAGTTTAAGAGTTCTCGCCTTATTTTTCCTTCGAGCTAGTTTTAAAACGGTTATAGCTCCGCTATCTTGAAATTTATGCTCACGATCACTAGCACTATTGACTTTGAAGGGCTCAGCCTTGGCTAGCGGGATCACGGCCATGAGTGTAAGGGAGGGAAGGCTCAGCCTAGGGTGGATCTAATGCTGGACTTGAGTTTGAGTAGTGGAAAGGAGGTGTTTTGACTTGTTTTTGAAGTGGATTGATATTATATACAAGTGTACATATTTTACTAATATTTTTTCTAACTTTTATAATTTATTTTTTTAGGATAAGAAGCCAAAAGTGAGCTCTTAGAAAGCTTAAAAAGAAGAGGAAGAAGAGGAAGAAGAGGTGAAATGGTATTAGGAATTTGTGAGAAAGAGGGGTGGTATTTACAAGAAAAAGAAGACATGTACACATCACCATTGCATCACCATTTCAAAGCTTCTTTAATACACCTCCTCCCCCTTAATGCACAGGTAGAACCCCTCCCCCTCCATGTGCACATCACTTCCATCCACTCGTGTATGCATATGTTGACTTTTTTTAGCTTAAGGAGGAAGCTTTACTTAAAATATCTTAGATTTTTGTGCTATGTATGTATAAGTATATACGTGTGTATACATATGTTCATGTGCATGTAAATGGATGCATTTGTATGTTACATATATGTACATTACATATAAACTGTTGCCGTTCGGAGAACTGATGCTCGGTCACATTTTCACTTATACTTTAACGTACATATATTTGTAAAAAAAATTCAAAATAAATTTCTTACCATTTTAGATGCATTAAAATGATCATATTTGACTTATAAAACCATATAAGTTTATATTAATAATTATTTACAAAAACCGCCATTATATCCGATAAAGCGATATCGATTTTTCCTTATATTTTCAAATCAAATATATCTGTTTATAAAACTAATATAAATGATTTCTATCATTTTATAACTATTAAAAATGAATTATAACCTTTTTTAAAACATTATTTGAATAATTATAATAATTATTTAATCATTAAATATCAATTTAATTTAATAAATCAATTATCATATTTAAGGGCATTACTACTAATGTTATAGGTATATTTTATTTTCAAAAACAAATCAATTAATTTTCTTATTTAATTATAAAAATAAGTATATGTATCTAGCTCCATGCGCGACGTTTTATGATTATAGAGTTGTTTACTAATAAAACAATTTTCGGCCATTTTATAGATTTAGATTTCTAGGAAAATGTTTTTGTAAATATTTATTCAAAATAAGATTACTATTACTTATTATTACTTAAAGCAATATTATTTATATTATCGATCTTTTATTTAAAAATAAATATAATTTATCGAAGTTATAATTTGGCGGGTCGTTACAGACTTCCCCCTTAAAAGAATTTCGTCCCCGTAGTTACCCAAAGCAAAAACCTAAAGGTTTTACCCAAAATATTTATTTTTAGCTTACATCTGTATGATGTATATAGATCATCCGTGCATAATATCTGATTTGGTATTCTATTCAAATTCACAACTTTACCTCCGAGCTAGTGTTGATCCTCTAATCCTTCAGTGCGGACTCTGACCAGGCTTTCTGATCAGAACTATAGTTCTCCCTGCATAGCTCTCAACTATGATAGAAAACTCAAGCATTAAACCATAAACCCTCATCAATATTCATCAACAAGAATCGAGTGATAAATCCTCTTTCGGATAAGTGTCAAGACATGTCAAAGTTTTGGACTCGAATCATAGATTAAATAGTGCGACGAAAAAATCCATATACTTCATATGTATTTATTAACCTTCCCAAAATTCTTATGAAAATATTTCTAAATCTTTCATCTTTATTCAAACTTTTATAAAGATACTTCTTTATAAATAACCATTTGGCTTTCAAGTATTTATTCACAAAAATATTTCGATCTTTTTTCAAAAGAAATCGATTATCCTTTATTCGAAGTAATACCATTATAATTCTTATTTCAAAATTCCCTTGAAATTTCTTTGTTAATAAATATCCTTATAAACCTAATTCCAAACTCATTTTATATTACATAACTTTCCCATTTATACCTTTTCAAACACTAGGATATCCATCTTTCTCAGATATCATTTTATTTTATTTTTATTTTTTTTCTAATCATGCTTTATTTTATAAAATATACTTTTATAGAATATATTCATAAATAATTTATTAATTTAAACACTTTTTAAAAATATACTTCTTTATATTGCATAATCTTTTTATTATCATACATTTCTAAACATATCTTAATGGTTTTCTAAAACTCATTTTCAAAATAATTCATTAAATTGATAAATTACCATAACCATCCTTTAGCTAATATCAGATGTGAAAACTTTATTTATTTATTTCTTTATCAGTTAACACTCCTTTATTAATTAAAACTTTATATATATATATATATATATATATTCTCTTTTTACTTATACTAGTTTTAATACTTAAAAAGTATTTATAAACTTTTTGACAGTAATGGGTGTGCAGCGTGAGGCTACATAGCCAGTTAAAATAAGGCTAATATAGTAGTAAGGTTCGACCAACAGGCCTGGTCGATGGCCAAGGAAGAGTTCCACAACCCAACATAAACTATTTACAAAACCTAGTCGATAATAACATAAGAGCTAAGATATGCAAAAGACATGTCAACCTACTACTAATGCAATGAGTCAATCATCCCGAGCATTATCCCTAAATGGTAGAACTCGAGTGGAGGGACGTCTGCGTGAAGAACCTGTCCAGATAGAAAATATATAAGCAATTCAATTACATATCTCATCAATATTGCTTGTAGGTCTGTTGAAAATGCATGCATTTTTCTCTTTCCATAAGCGCCAACTGTAGATGGCTATGAAGAAATCTAGATTCTTGTCCAAAGGGTTATATTGCCAATGCTCAAAAAACAAACGAATGACAGGAATGTGACTAAGGAGAGAAGCACTGGTAGTGGCCCAAATGTGATAAGAGAAGTCACAGTCAAAAAAAAGATGAGTGATCGATTCTTCATGCATGAGACACAAGACATAGGAAGGGTCTACCGAGATATTCAAGCGCCTAAACCTATCTCTGGTGTTGACACGAGCATGAATGAGGCATCATTGGAAGAATATAATGCACGGGGGAAGCTTACATTTCCAAATTCTTACAAAAGAGTATAATCTGTCGGGATGATTAAGAAATGCGTAGCAGAAGGAGACGGAAAAGCCATGCGTAGGAGATAAAGCCCAGGTGTAAAGATCTGGTGAGTTGGAGAGATGGATTGAGGGGACCAAGGAAGAGGCTGAGACAAGCTCATTCAGAGTGTTGAGGTCGAAGAGTGATGGGGGGAAAAGGCAGTGTGGACCCAAGGCTGAGATCACACAAACTGTTGGGAAAATTTGGGAAGTATTGGAAAAGAGATTAGGGTAAGAGCGTGCTAGGGGAGAATGACCGTACCAAGTGTCCAACTAGAAAAGGCAACTATCACCATTACCTAGAGTGACATGTAAAAGATTTTTGACCTAGGGGATGATACGTACGACTCCAGCCCAGAAGGGAGAGAGTCTGAGATGAGGGGTGGAGTGAAGGACCAGGTCAGGGTTGGCTTGATAGTGGAGCTGAAGAATCCAATTTTTCCAAAGGAGGTCACCCGGTGTGATTATGCGCCATAGCCACTTGGATAAGAGAGCTGTGTTGAAGGAGGCAAGGTTGGTAATGCCAAGTCCCCCATGATCTTGATGTAAACAGATCGATTTCCAACTGATTAAGCATTTTGTTTTGTTACCATTCCAAAGAAAAGAGCGCCAAATAGCATCTATTTTGAGTATAACCCAGTTTGGCAATCTATGAAATGACATCCAGTATGACGGTATGGTAGAGAGGACAGATTTGACAAGAACAAGGCGGCCAGCTGAAGATAGCGAGTTAGCTTCCCAAGATGCAAGGCGAGACTCAATCTTAGAAATGAGGGGGAGCCAGTCAGAACGGGCCAGTTTGGTGGGATGCAAGGGAATGCCGAGGTATGTGATGGGGAAGTGACCAAGGTTACAATTGAGAAGTGAAGCGGTAGGTGGACCAAGGTGACTGGAGTTTCCAAGCATGATTACTGAGCTCTTGCTGAAGTTAATGGATAAACCCGAGATAGGTTCAAAGATATAAAGTAGGACCTTAAGGCAGTGGATATGAGCTGATTCAGGGGAGATCATCAAAATTGTATCGTCCGCAAACTGAAGATTGGAGATCGAAAGATTCGAGTTGGGAAGATGGATGCCCTTTAATAGGTTGTTGGAAATTGCAAGCTTTACCATCCAATTAAAAACGTATGAAATAAGGACAAAGAGGAGAGGAGATAGGGGATCGCCCTGCCTTAATCTACGAGCCGACTTGATATGACCACCTAAGGAACCATTGATGGAGATCGACGAAAAACTTGTGTTAAGAATACACTTTATCCACTTGCACCAAGTATCTAGAAAGCCCCTATGTTTCACGAGGTCTAGCAAAAAGAACCAGTTAACTGAGTCAAAGGCTTTGGAGAAGTCAAGCTTAAGTAAGGCACCAGGAGTGTTTGAGAAGTGGCAGAATGAAATGAGTTCATATGTTGCCGCCACACAATCCAAAATATTTCTGCCAAGGATGAAGGCCGATTTCTCAATACCAACTATGGAGCTAATAACACTGCAGGCGGTTGGCTAAAATCTTAGTGGTAATCTTAAAAGTGGTGTTGAGGAGACTAATGGGTCGAAATAAGGGAAGAGTGGCGGAGCCAGGGGATTTAGCTAACAGGATGATGTTAGCATAATTGATACGAGCAACTGTGGCAGGATCTTTATGAAATTCGTGACACGTCTCGATTATATCGTATTTAACTGTGCTCTAGAAATTCTTGAAGAACAGGGGGCCAAAACCATCTGGGCTGGGGGCTTTGTCATCTGCCATACAGTTCGGGGATGTCCAGATTTCGTCCTCCGAGAAGGGATGATCAATGGGAATCGGGGAGGGATTAGGGTAAAGCAAATTCCACTCAATGGGCGAGGATGAGGGAGGCAGATTGCCTAAGATGTTTCGGTAGTAGTCTATGAAAAGACGGAAATGTCTGATTGGTCAGAGTAAATTGAATCATCATGGCAAATTTCTGAGATGAAGGCGGATCTACGGTGGCCATTGGCGAGTCTGTGGAAGAAAGCGGCATTTTTGTCCCCTTCATTTATCCATTTAGCTTTGGAACGTTGTTTCCATCCAATTTCCTCTTGTTTAATTAGTTTGTCTAGTTCGAGTTCTAGCTCATGAAGTAGATTGGATTCTGAGGCAGATAATGGGCAGGATTCTTGCAGAATATTAAGCTGAAGGATGTTGCCCTAGGTTGCCACAATACGGGTTTGGATCGAGCCCCAAATAGATTTGGCCCAAGGTTTGATTAAATTTTTGAGAGATCTGAGTGTAGAGACTACACGTGTAGTTGCCGACTGAATCTGGCAGGGTTGGGACCATGCGAGCTTAACAAAGTCATCAAAAGATGGTTCCAGGAGCCAAAGTCGTTCGAATCTGAATGGCCGATTTGGAGTAAGATTATTACCAGTATCAAGAAGAAGAAGGCAGTGGTCAGATAGGATAGTGGCGAGGCCAGAAACAATGGAGAGGGGGTGGAGGTCATCCCAGGCGGGATTAAAGAGGAAGCGGTCTACTTTTGTAAGGACAAGGACGTCTCTTCGGTTGGACCAGGTAAAAAGATGGTTACTGATTGGAGGGTCGATGAGAACGCAAGAGTGGATGAAGTCATTAAAGGCTTTTGAGTCCAGAGAATGGGTGTTGGAGCTTCACTCATAGGAGGATCTGGTAGTGTTGAAACCACCTTCGATAATCCAAGGGCCATTGATATGCGAGGCGAAGTCCGTACAATTTGACCAGAGCGTGGATCTTACATGGGTATTATGAGGTCCATAGATATTAGAGAAGGAATAAAGTAGGCCCGAATGAAGATGGCGAAGGATGACATGTAGGGCCGCAAGGTGAGTAATGACTTGACAAAGAGAGCATAGCGATTCGTTCCAAGTGTAATTATACCACCCCTAGAATCGATCGCATCTATGTGGGCCCACCCAGACAGGTAGGGACCACAAAGCAGTCTGAGATGAGTTGGGGAAGAATCCACAAGTTTGGATTCTTGGATAAGCAAAATGTCGATTTTTTATGGGGCTAGGACGAGATTAACAGCATGACATTTAGACAGATCTCCCAGCCCATGAACATTCCATGATACAATTTTCATTGAGAATGGGACATACGCTCGGTTTCTAGTGATTGCATGGACAAATAGTGCTCATCAGATTAAATTACTCCCATGCAACGTGCCATTTTTTATTTAATTTAGAGTTAGCTGATGAAAACACAACGGGTTTAAAAAAACTACCCAAGCTACCAAGAATGGAGTCAGCAAAGTTCAGGCGGTTTCTTCTTCTGACAAGGACAGGGGAGAGTGGAGCAAGCTGTCGGGGGGCTGTTTTTATGGCTAGGCGAATGGGATGCCAGATGAGGGGATGACGGCTCGTGTTGTTGAGAGGTCTGGAGATACAGCGGAACGGAGAGGTCTACGTCAGAAAATGGGTCCCAACGGGGCTCAATGGAGGGCCAGTCCCTCCACCTGTTTGGGTCCACGACCTCAAGGGTGTCATCACGCAGGTTTATCTGAGGGGAAATAGGGGGGTTCGATGGTGGCATAGAAGCCTCATGATTCATGGCGTCGAAGCGGGCATCCTGGTCTGGTAGATCAGAGGGGATGTTGAGAGGTTCGGAGAAACACCACCAGTCCCGGTCAAAGTCAGTACCCAAGACGAGAGTCTCGGGTCGCCGCATAGGATGCACATGCTCCCATTGTTCCACTGTCAGCAAATGCTCTGCATTGTTAATTTTAGCAACAAAGGTGGAGGGTGTGACTATGCCGCTGAAAATTGAATCTATAAATATAGATAATGGTGGTCGAAGTAAGACTAATCACAATCATCCAGACCGATGGGGCGACCGATGGAGCTAAGGGCTTCAGTTACTGCTTCTAGGTTGTCCCTTAGGAGCACCGGCAAGCCATGCGCTCTTGCCCACGATGGATGTTCGAGGCTAGGAGCACTCGGAGCCACGACATCCGACCAAGGCTGTATACGAACCGTGCCCGAGTTCCCCGGTTTACTTATCGTCCCTAGCTGCAGAGCTCTTTCACGGATGATTACGGAGGGACTGTAAACTAGGAAGCAATTATCGGATACGATCCAAATAGGCCATTCACGAAAGTCAAGTAGAGTTGACAAGGCGAAAGAGATAGTTTCAATGGTCCAGATGCCGCTGCTGATTGTGGCCATGAAATACTTCAAGGGGTTGTCCATGGGATATTGATGAGGAGTTGGAGATTTGGGATTTTGGTTAGAGGAATGAGAGTGTTGTTGTTTGAGAATTTGGATAGAGATATGAGAGGACTGTTGCGTGTGTATATGTTTTTGAAAAGAAACTTTTTGCTTGGCAGAAGATTTTAGGACCCACTTAGGCTGTGCAGAATGAATGTCCTTGGGAGCTGGTACTTTATGCACGGTAGACGAAGCGTTAATTTTGTTGGGATAAGTCAGCTGGGAATGACCACAGAAGCCGCAGAAAAAACAAATCTTTGATTCTCTGCAATCTTTGGCCACCTGTTCCCTTCCATCGCATCTGAGACAGCGATGTTTCGACTTTAAAAATTCGATGGTGGCGCGGGTCGTTTTGAAAATAGGAAGGAACCTGTGGCGCTTGATCACCGGTGGGTTATGGAGCAGAGGAGGGCAGGACGGGGAGGTCGCAACTTGAGCGTATGTTTTCGCCGAGGGTGATAAGGTGCGATGGACAGTATGAGAACGAACAGTATGATTGAGGGCTTGGTTGGCTGGATCAGACGGAGTCGCCGCCAAGTAGGAGGTGTGGATGAGTTGGGTTGGATCCCCGTCACCAGGAGCCGGCGAGGTACTGGATGGGAGCTGAGGCTTCGGCGAACGTAGGGAGGGAGAGGGAATGGAGCGGGAAGGATGAGGGGACTGGGAGAAGGAAGCCATTACTTTTGGAATATATATATATATATATATATATATTTAATAAAAGCACTTATTCAAATGTTTTAAGTATATTCATAATTTACTCAACGAGTTTTACTTACTTTGAAATATAATCAAAGAGATTGAAACAACTACCACCAGATGATTATTAAAATGATCTTTTTTATAACATGATAATTATAATATTTTCCATCTTTTATATAAGACTCTAATACTGGTTATTATATTTAAATCCCATTATTAAAGATCTAAATATATCCATAAGATTTCATCCAAAGTGACATTCAAGGGTTTAAAAATAAATGTTGCTAAAACATTGTTTACTACAAACCCCAAACCATTAATTATTAACTTTAACCATTTCATTTAAAGATCAAAGCATACCCATGCTTATTAATACACTTTGATAAAAATTGACAACCATCAATTAATTTATCAACTAATGATTCACATTATGCTTTTTTCAACTTTAAAAAATTATATCGATTGAGTAACTCAAAAATGATACCAAGTAACTGGGTACTACTAATAGTAAAGTATATTTCCTTAACAAGAAGGGGAATACTTAAGAGAAGCATTTACCATCTGAACATATCTCCTGCCCATTTTTAGTTACTTTCGAGCCACCTGAACTAATTAATCATAAAGGTGTTGTTCATTTTCAAAATCCCCTTTTTTTAGAAATAATACTATTATTATTCTTTTTCCAAAAACTATTTGAAATTCCTTTCAAAAATATCGAAATTTAAAATCTCAAAAATTCCTTTATAAAGCACGTTTTATAAATCCAGTTTACAAAATTGCGTATATAAAACGTATTCATAAGATTTATTTATCTTAAATAAATTCCGTTGATAAACATTTATTGAATACCTCTTAGTTAAATTGTGAAACAAAATTCACAAGGTGTTGGGGCTTAAATTGTTAAATTTAATAACCGATCAATCAATGATAAAAACTGAGTATTATCCTTTCCTTAATCAAATAACTATACTACTTGAAAAAATATTTTTTTATATTCAAAATATAATCATTGGTAAAACTATTTCATTTACAATTTTCAATCCCAAAATCATTTGAATATTATGAGGATAATCTTCCTCGATCGGAAACCCACCATCTATGGGCGGATATTCTGGCAATTCCTCTTCATCGCTAAAAAGAACTATGAGGCTATCCTTCTTGCCCCAATTTGCTCTAGAGGACTCCTATTTAGCGTAACTTCACCCATACGGTTTATAAAAGGCAAACAATTATTATTTTAGATGCAATAGTGAGACGACCCGGCTTCCAAATACCAGGAAGTCGCATCGTCTTTAAGAAAGAAAGGGATAGAAAAGAGAATAGAAAGAAGAGAAGAAAGAAACAACACATCAGAATCTAACAGCGGAACGAATAAACTATATTAATAACATAAATATTACATAGTTTACAACAATATCAGAGCACATAGATATACAACACATACTAGACAGTTATAAACACCTGTCTAGTTATACAACTCAATACAACTCAGAGAACACTACACAGCGGAATACTAGATATATAACTACACGCAGAAGCCTCCTGCTCCATTGCTCCTCCACAATTCGTCAAAGCTAACATGAATCCTAACCTGAATTCCCTTGACTACTCATAAAAATTTGAGTACCCAAGAGTTTATGAAAAACAAAAATAAACTCCGGGTCAGACATGGGTCTGGTGTGAGTAACAGGTTAAAGTTGCTTAACTTTTAAAAAATCTTTTGAAAAGAAAGGTATCACGTAAGACTTCCCACACACAAACATGGAAAAGTTTTTACCTTACGCTAACCAAAACATTTGATAGGAAATCCAATGATATTATAATAGTGTCTAGGGTTTTCAAATAAATAAGAAATAGCCGAAATTGTTACATTCATTAAATTCCAGCTACTAGCCACAAAAGTGGGTGATACAATTAAAACCGTTGGCACTTATTGGATTTTGGATTCCATACAATGGCAGGGCTACTGGGGTACCGCCCGTCACAGTACGTGGCCTAGATCAACGTACCGAGGATCACTCCCGACCCCCTGCAACACAAAGTCGGACCCATTCCTTACTGAATAGTTTCGAACAAGACAACCCCGTGGTTGTAGCTAGCAACCACCCACACAACCGAATATAAAGGGACTTCTAGACAGGGATCAATCTTGCTCTCCAGTGGGTGCGACCCACGAAGCTTTGCTACACCTCCCCTGTTTTAGCCATTCCTGGTTGATGAGGCTTGAGGCTACGATTACCTTTATAGGACATATCACTTAGAATGCTCATCGTCCACCTGACGATGTTCTGAAAGCATTCAATCCATACAAGTTCGTTCCAGGTTCGAGCGAAACCGAAGGCATTATCTCGTTACACCCATTTTGGAATCACCCTCAGAGTTAACGACAATAACCCTTACACTCTGATTCACCATCTCGAATCTATAAGAACTAATTCCGTCAACTCATTACAGAATCACCCACAGAGTTATAATGACTCATAGTCCTTACACCTCGAGTCTTCACAAAGCTCCACTTTGAATTCACGACCTAACGTTATTTGGAATCGATGTGGTTTTCGGATATCCAAATATGGAAACTCGATCCCGGTCTCATCGAAAACCAAAGCGTGTCTTTTAAGGTCCAAGTTGTTTTAAAGGTTTAAAACAATTCAATACAGTATCTATATACACACAGATAGATAACTCATAATCACAATTGATAATCAATATTATCAAATAATAGGTAATTCACATCATCAATATCAAATAGATATCTCATATATCATAATCACAATAGATAACCTATGTTGTCATCACAATACAATCAAACATCCATACCACACAATATCATTTATCTCATTACTGAGATCATAAAGCATCCAAGTCAATCAATGACATCCATTCATACATAAACCATGATTTATTCATCACCATATAATTAATTTAAAATGAATTAAACTAACTATCGCTAATTAATTTAAAATGAATTAATTACTCCATCTTTAATTAATTTAAAATAAATTAAATTAATTACTTCATCTATATAAACCTTGCTTATCCAATTATTTAATTGATTACAATCAATTAATAAAACATCCTAATTAATCACTCTTGATTAATTACTCTTAATTACATTCATGTAATTATTCTTAATTAATTTCACAAATTAATTATCCTCAACTAAACAGTAATTAACCTTTAATTACTCAATTAATTAATTAATCATAATTAATTACATTAATCCTTAATTAATTACATTAATTAATTACCTTTAATTACCTATTATTGATTAATTAATCATAATTAATCAACTTTAATTACATCATTAATTAAAATAATTAATGATCCTTAATTATTCCTTACATTAATTACTCTAAGTAATTAACTAACTTAATTACTATATTAAACCAAATTAATTAATTTCTTAATTAATTATTTGATTAATTACTAAATAATTAATCCAAATTACTCATTCTTAAACATCTCCTTAATTACAATCTGTAATTATTAAACAATTACTTAACTAAGTAATTTCTAAATCATTAATTACATAAAGTAATTATTTATAAAACTCAAGTGTTTATAATTAATTAAACTTAATTAATTAAAATAAACAATCTCATTAAATTAAATTAATTACATTAAGTAATTAATTTCTTAATTACTTTACTAAGTAATTATACTCAAACCATTCACAATTGATTAATATTAAATTAATTAATCTAATTAATTATAAAAATTAACCATATTAATTAATTATTAAATGATCCTTGTTAATGACCTTCATTTTGAAAAGCAAGCGGGGTTGACTGGTCCCTACCAGGTTGAATTCCTTTCCTTCCAGATCAGACGAACATAAATCTTCAAAACAAAAAAGATGATATCCTTGCGACTGCTGCTCCATTTCGCTGCATTCTTCAGCACGTTCCTCAAGCAAGAAGTGTTACCATCAAGTTCAGATAGTCCAACTTTTTCCATCGGTGTACAAAACATATTAATTAAGTATTGGCAATCAAAAAAAATATGGAAACATGTCTCAAGTTTTTCATTGCAGAAAAGGCAAATGTTGTCAATTTGCATTCCCACAGCCACCAATCTATCTCTTGTTAGAATAGCACTATGTATTATTCTCCATAGCATCAAGTTGTCACTAGCACTAGAATGAGAGGACCAAAGAACATTAGTCCAAGGAGAAGTAGTACTGGCTTCAGAACTTGAAAGTAAAGCATAGACCCTACCAATAGTATGTGGCTTGCCATTCCAGCAAAGCCCAGTCTCATGCATGATCTTCACGTCATACTGTCGCATGTTCCTCCATAACATGTTGACCACCTGATTGCTAGAAAAAGGAGCACAAAGCTTCCCATTGAGAATGTATTCAACAGCATGGGCATTGCTTGCAATAGAGGTCTGAAGTCTATCGTGATGATAAACCATTTTATTCAGCACCATACCATCACAAAGCCATGGGTCATTCCAAAAGCTCACTGCACATCCAGGAGACAAACTGTATTTGACAAAAGGAAGGAAGGTGCTCCTCATATTTAGGATATTCCTTCATATCCAACTCGTGCCTTGATTGATGCTCATATCCCAGAAGTTACCATTCTTTATTCTATAAGTCCACACCCACTGCACCCATAGACTGTTTCTTTTGAGCAAAATTGCATCAACATGCGAACTAAAAGCAGCTCTATTCCATAATGATATGTTAATGATGCCAAGCCCACCCTTTCCAAGTGGCTTTTCAATGGAGGAGTATGACAGAGGAACCATTTTCCTATTGTGTATATTACCAGTCCACAGGAATCGAAGAAGTGCCGATCTTAACATTAAGAGCAACAACTTGGGGAGAATATAGGTTCTTGTCCAATACACTGTCATAGAGAAACACACCGACTTTACAAGCACCAATCTTCCAGCCATGGTTAGGTATTTAGCAGTCCAGTTGTTTAGCTTGGATGTAATTTTGTCATAGAGTTGAGAACAATCAGCTCGAGTAACCCTGGACGTACACAAAGGTAAGCCAAGATAAGCCATATTATATTCCATGCTCTGGTAGCCAGAAAACCCAATCAACCAATCATTGGCATGCCTGGAAATTCCAGAATTGAGGATATGTGACTTATCCTTGTTAATACGTAATCCAGTTGCAAGGAAGAAGGAGTGAAGAGTGTCATTAATGGCAGTCATGGATTGTTGATTTGGCTTGGTAAATATCAATATATCATCCACAAAAAATAGGGAAGTTATATGAAGCTGCTTGCACTTTGGATGGTAAGAAATATTCTTCTTTTCAAATTCCAACGTAAGCATACAAGATAGAGCTTCCATAACAGCAATGAAAATATATGATGAAATGGGATCCCCCTGTCTGACTCCTTGCCTTCCTCTAAAATACCCCATGACCTTCCCGTTATAGCATAAAGAGTAAGCAGGAGTAGAAATGCAAACATATACCCATGCAACGTGTAACATCCTGGAATTTTTGACAATATCAATTTAATAATCTGTATTTAAAATTAAATTGATATTGATGTTCTGATGATAATTATTCAGATAAATTTAATAATCTTTTTCAATAATTATTTAAATTGGTTATTTTATCTTTTAAAAATAATAAATTGATTTCTATTTACAATATGAATATATGGTTTATATTTTAAATAGATTGGTATAGTTTTAAATTTAGAATAAATTCAATAAAATGATTTTAATTTAATAAGAGATATTTATAAAAACAATATTGATTTGGTATTGTCTTTATAAATAAGTTTTGAATAAGATTTGTAATGTTTATTTCAAATTGTATTTTTATTTTTAACTTAATTTGAATTATTATTATAACTTGATTTGAAAAATATTTGATTTTGAATTTAGTTGAATTTGAATTTAAAAGTATAAAGTCTTTAAATTGTTTGTATAAATTTCCTTTGTAAACATGGGTTGTTTTCTTTTATAATTCATACACATATTCAAATTTACATTAACAACTTAATTTAAGCTAATATAACATTAATTTATAATTAAAAACTAATTATTTTAAATGAGAAAACAAGTGTTTGATTTATATGTATTCTTTTGACAAGTGTTGTTAAATTGACAAGTGTTAAAATTGATTTTTATCTTTCTTTTATTTTCATAAAATCTGAAATACATTAGTATGCATCTTTACTTCATATTGCATGCTCATTTTATTTTCCTTCATCAAAGAAAAATCAAACTCCACATCAAAATTCACCTGCATGTCTAAAAATCTGCATTCACAAATGCATAAAAATTCATTTTCATTTTGCAATCCACAAATCTGTATATTCATATTCAAATCCAAACACATACATATCTCACTTCTTATACAAATCTGCATTCACAATAAAATGAAGACCAATCTGCATACCACAAATCAAACCTGCACAATCAAATCCACCTTCATTAAATTCTCAAATCAAAGAACCTGCATACTCCACCAAAGATCAACTCAGCATCATCTACATTTACATGCAAGTTCATCTAAACACCTGCATGCAAGCATGAGCAACCAGACTTATAACAACAGAGGAAGCATAACAGAAAGCACCTGCATTTTTTTTAAATCTGCACTGTTTTAAATTTGGGAAGGGAGTGCATCTGCATGAATGAGAGAATCCAGCAACTGCATCATCTACATACAAGTAATAAGTATATGGGATCATGAGCATGAGCATATCATCAATTGCAACTCAGATTTCAACTGAGTCAAGCCTGCATTTTTGGTTTTCTGCAAATCCAAAACAGGAGCTAATCAGTGGTCTGCATACATGAAAAGGTGAGTAACATTTAAAACTTAAACTATATTAGGTTGCTTGATTTAAATGTTTGAGATAAAATTATGTTTGTGTGCTATGAAATGGCTGTGGTAATTATGATTGTTATGCATGTTGATTATGTTGAGTAATGTTCCCAGATTTACACACTGTTTAGAAATCTTTACAAATTGATTTAATTTGAGATTTATATTGGTGTGTTAGAATAAATAAAAGAAGATTTTATATCAGAGATTAGAATTCAGATTTATATAGTAATGTGTTTTAACTTTTTAAGTTAAGACTTAAATTTTTCTAGTTAAGTTAATACAGTGTGACATATCTGTAACACAGGAAAGATCATTTTGTATGTACAATTTTAATCAAACCAAATCTAATTGATATGATAATTCAGTAATACTGATCAAACAAACTGGAACTTGACTCTTAAATCAAGTACTGACATTTATAGGTGCATGTTTCATTTCAGTTTATTTTTGAAACAAAGTATGAATTAGTGAAAAGTTTTGCAATCTTATTTTATGTTGTTCTAGATCAAAATCAAACACATTAAATCCAAATTCATAAACTTAATACATTGACATAAATCTGGATTTATAAATCAAATATTAATATCTTTAAAAGTTTGTTTCAATTACTGTCTGGTCTGAAACAATAATAATAAATTTGGGCAAATGTATACAATCTGTAGTTTGAAGGAAACTCAAATTTATTTTGAGTTATCAGGAATGGATCTTAGATCCTGGAGAAAAATCAGAGAAGTGATTAAATTGATTAGTTTGAGTGCAGTTTTAAGTTTCTTCAGGTAAACCTAGTTTAGTATTGGGTTGATCTTTGAGTCAGTTTGAAGTGATGGATTGACCGAGTGTTATGGTGTTTGGGGTATGGATAGTTGGTGTGTAGAGGAGTGTGGTGCCGGAGAGGTGGTGATCAAGATGGTCGGAGGTGAACATGGTGGCTGTTAACAGGTTTAAGTATAACCTGTAGACATTTCCAGGTTTGTAAAAATTGGGTGTAGCTTGAATTCTCAGATTTCTATTTGATCTGGGTTGATGTTTGAAGTTATGGTGGGTTTATGGTTGATGTTGGATCTTCACCGAGGGTCATCAGAGGTGGTGGTCGCCGTGCATATGCACGGCGGCATGTTTTCAAGCATACTGTGTGATTTTGGATGTTGCAGGAGAGTTGTGGGGGAAGTGGGAGTGTGACTCGAAGCAGGGTAGTGTGAAACTCGGAGTAAGTGGGGAGAGAACCCGAAGCAAGATTTTGTTTTCTCGGGTTAAACTGTAGTTACAGTTTACATAGTAATCTGTGTTGTGTTTTTTTTTTTAAATTTGGGTTTAAATTTTTATAAATCTGGGATTTCAAATTTAGAAATCTGTAGATATAGTTTTTAAAATAAAATTTAGGTTTAAAATTTAGGTCAAGTTTGAATTAATAATTTGAATTTAAAATTCCAGGTTTGAATTAAAACCTGTTTTTCTGTTTTCTGCAAAAACCTGGATTTAAATTTTTTAAATCTGCAGTTATGGTTTTGAGTAGAATTTAAGCTCAAATTTAAATGTAAGTTAATTTCTCATTTGATTTTAAAATTCCAGTTTTAAAACAGAAACTTAAGTTTAAAAATTTAACTTTATTAACTATATCATGTTGATAAGTAGTTTGAACATTTTAGTAATGAGGTTTTAAAATATGAGAAGATTTGAAATTTGTTTAAATCTGGAAATTTAGCAGTTTAATTTGAAATTCAGTTTAAATTTCAAATAAGGTTTGAATTTGAAGTTTTAAATTACAATGGAAATTTAAGTTAATAAAGGTTTGAAATGGAATTAGCTTTAAAATTTCATATAGTATTTGTTTTGACTTGTAAATTTAAATAAGTTTTAAATTTATTTAAAACTTTGATAAGTTTAAATTTTATTTATTTTAAAATTTAAATTTAAATTGAAATTTAAAGTTAATTTCAAAGTATTTTGTTTTGAATCAAATTGTTTTAAACATAATTAAGTTATGTTTATTTTGAAAATTTGATTAAGATTTATGTTTTAGAATTAATTAATAATGTAATTAAGATTTGTTAATTTAATTAATTAATTAAATTTGGAATTAATAATTGATTAATGATTAATCAATTTGAAATTAAGGTCATTAATTAAGTTATTAATTAATGATAAATGAATATTAATTATGTAATTAAGTTTTAAATCAAGGTTAATTAATTTAATAAATAACTTTAATTAATAAATGATTAAAGATAATCTAATTTGTAATTAATTTAAGTTAATTACCTTATAAAATAATTTAAGGATGGTTATTGAAGGTCATTAACCATGATTATTTAACAATTAATTAATATAGTTAATTTTTATAATTAATTAGATTAATTAATTTAATAATAATCAATTGTAAATGGTTTGAGTAATTACTTGATAAAGTAATTAAGAAATTAATTACTTATTGTAATTAATTTAATTAAATGAGATTGTTTAATTTAATTAATTAAGTTTAATTAATTTTAAACACTTGGGTTAAGGATAATTACTTTATGTTTTGGAAATTACTTAGTTAAGTAATTATATAATAATTACAGGTTGTAATTAAGGAGATGTTTAAGTATGAAGGAATTTGGATTAATTATTTAAATAATTAATCAAGATATTAATTAAGAAATTAATTTAAGGGTAATTAATTTGGTTTAATATAGTAATTAAGTTTGTTAATTACTTTGATAATTAATTTAAGAAGTAATTGAGATCATTAATTATTTTAATTAATGATGTAATTTAAGTTGATTAATTATGATTAATTAATCAATAATAGGTAATTAAAGGTAATTAATTAATGTAATTAATTAAGGATAAATGTAATTAATTATGATTAATTAATTAGTTGGAGTAATTAAAAGTTAATTACTGTTTAGTTGAGGATAATTAATTTTGTAAAATTAATTGAGGATAATTACATGAATGTAATTAAGAGTAATTAATCAAGAGTGATTAATTAAGGTAAGTTATTTTGAATGATTGATTAATTGATTGAAATCAATTAAATGATTGAGTAAGCAAGATATTTTGGTAAAGCAATTAATTTAATTTATTTTAAATTAATTAAAGATGAAGGAATTAATTTAATTCATTTTAAATTAATTTGAGATAGAGATGATTAATTTAATTCATTTTAAATTAATTATATTGTGATGAGTGAATCTTTGCTTATGGATGAATGGTTTGACTTGGATGCTTTGTAATCTCAGTAATGAGATAAATGATATTGTGTGGTATGGATGTTGGTTATATTGTGATGATAACATAGGTTATCTATTGTGATGTTGAGATATGGAATATCTATATGATATTGATGATGTGAATTACCTGTTATGTGATAATGTTGATTATCAGTTATGATTTAAGTTATCTATCTGTGTGTATATAGATACTGTAATTGAAATGTTTTAAAACTTTAAAACAACTTGGACCTTAAAAGACACGCTTTGGTTTTCGATGAGACCGGGATCGGGTTTCCATAATTGGATATCCGAAAACCACATCGATTCCAAATAACGTTAGGTCGTGAATCAAAGTGGAGCTTTGTGAAGACTCGAGGTGTAAGGACTATGAGTCATTATAACTCTGTGGGTGATTCCGTAATGAGTTGACGGAATTAGTCCTTATAGATTCGAGATGATGAATTAGAGTGCAAGGGTTATTGTCGTTAACTCTGAGGGTGATTCCAAAATGAGTGTAACGAGATAATGCCTTCGGTTTCGTTCGAACCCGGAACGAACTTGTATGGATTGAATGCTTTCAGCACATCGTCAGGTGGACGATGAGCATTCTAAGTGATATGTCCTATAAAGGTAATCGTAGCCTCAAGCCTCATCAACCGGGAATGGCTAAAACAGGGGAGGTGCAGCAAAGCTTCGTGGGTCGCGCCCACTGGAGAGCAAGATTGATCCCTGTCTAGAAGTCCCTTTATATTTCGGCTGTGTGGGGCGATTGCTAGCTAGAATCGCCGGGGTTGTCTTGTTTGGAACTGTTCAGTAAGGAACGGGTCCGGCTTTGTGTTGCAGGGGATGAAGGGAGTAATCCTCGGTACGGTGATCTAGGCCACGTACTGTGACGGGCGGTACCCCAGTAGCCCTGCCATTGTATGGAATCCATAATCCAATAAGTGCCAACGGTTTTGATTGTATTACCCACTTTTGTGGCTAGTAGCTGGAATTTAATCATGTAACAATTTCGGCTATTTCTTATTTATTTGAAAACCCTAGACACTATTATAATATCATCGGATTTCCTATCAAATGTTTTGGTTAGCGTAAGGTAAAAACTTTTCCATATTTATGTGTGGGAAGTCTTACGTGATACCTTTCTTTTCAAAGGTTTTTGAAAGTTAAGCAACTTTAACCTGTTACTCACACCAGACCCATGTCTGACCCAGAGTTTATTTTTGTTTTTCATAAACTCTTGGGTACTCAAATTTTTATGAGTAGTCAAGGGAATTCAGGTTAGGATTCTGGATTAGCTTCGACGACTTGTGGAGGAGCAATGGAGCAGGAGGCTTCTGCGGGTAGATATATATAGAGTATTCCGCTGTGTGTTCTCTGAGAGTTTGTTGTATTATGTTGTATAATTAGACAGGTGTCTATAACTGTCTAGTATGAGTTGTTTATGCTGTGTATCTCTGATGCATATGATACTATGTAAAGTATTATGTTATTAATATAATTTATTCGTTCCGCTGTGTTAGATTCTGATGTTGTTTCTTCTTCTCTTCTTTCTATTCTATTCTCTATCCCTTTCTTTCTTAATTCATGACGCGATTTTCTGGGAGTGAAATTCGGGTTGTGACATTGTGGTATCAGAGCTTTAGGTTGAGCGAATACCTAGGCTCTGGAATGAATCTTTCTTTAGGGAGCATTAGGTTGAGTGAATACCTAGGCTCAGTAGTGGTGTCTTTCTTGAGAGAGCGTATTTGTAATTTTTATATATAACTATATATATTTCTACCTATCTGTTGGGTTACCCGTTCAGGTTTTCCAATATAAGTTATGAAGGTAGATGAGGTAGTATTGTGTGTTACACGATTACTACCATTGGTTGGAGTTTGAATGTTTGAGGTTGGAGGTGTTTTGTTGGGACTGTAGACCTAATACCGTCTCGAGTGAGTCCTGTAGTGATGAAGAACTTCATTAATCTCTGAAGGAAACCTGTTAAGGTTCAGAGTTTATTTCTGAAGTTGATGAGTAGTGTTTGGATCTGTTTGGTTGAGCTGAAGCAAGTGATGGTATTTTGATACCTCCGGAAGTAGTAGCTGCGTGATGAGATGCAGTGACTATGGATGTTCCCGAAGATGTTTTTGTTGGAACAAGTTTAAGAAGGTGAGTCTGCTTCAGTGTTGTGGCTGTGTTCAGCCGGAGTTTCTGTTTGCTTTGAAGTCCGAATTTCTCGGAGAGCTTTGTTTTGGAATTCTTTGGCATCTGTGGCAGCAGTGTAGTTTGGGGTGTTCTCGGCATTGGCAAGAGATCTTCTGATTTAGCAGTTTTTCTGAAGTAGAGTTCAGGAGCAGTTTAGTAGACCCGTTACTTCGATGGGTTGACTAATTAAGTTAAGTTGTTATATTTGGTTAAGAGAGAACGGTTGTCCTTGGATTTGGTTTGGGTTGATCGCAAAAGTGACTTGCGATTGATGGAGTGTTCTCTTGGGTTATCTGAGTTTTCCTGAACGTCTTCAGGAAGTCAGAGTTTGGTTTGCATCTGGAGATTGAGCTTCCTTATCGGCTGGGATTCCAGAAGTGGTTCGGGTGGTTCAGCCTAATAGTAGAATGGTTCTAGGAGATTGAGTTGGTGTAGCAGCTTGGAGTTTTTGGAGGAACTCCTGAATGATTCTTATGGATTTGTTGAACCATATCTTTGGGGTATGTTGTTGAGTTGTGCTTGTGTTCTTCTTCAACAATTCTCTTCTTCGGATCAGAGTTGAGCAGCGGAAGCAGTTGGGGAGTGTATCTGCTTTTCTTTCTGGACAGGAGAAGTAAGTTGTTGTTTTCTGATGTTGAGGAGTTGAGTTTGAGTTCTTGGTCTTGGTTGATCTTGAGGAGATCATTTTGTTGAGTTGATTGGTCTGGTTTGTTTCTAGAAGCATCAGCGTAGGTTGAGCTGAGCGGGTAGGCTGTAGGTAGCTCAAGATCGTCCGAAGAGATTTTGTGGATAAGAGTCGAAGAGATTTGGACTCTGAAGTCGGAAGTTTAATTTTGGATAAGTTTTCTCTGATCGTAACTGAGCTATAAGTTTGGGTAAGTCTGTGAAGTAGCTCTGTAGTGTTTTGGATCTTTTCTGTGATCTTGGAGAATAAGTGATGGGTCTACAGGATTGAGTTGCCAGTTTGGATAATTGGGAATTGATGAGTTTCACGTATCTCTGAGGGAGTAGGTGTATGATCTGTCTCTGGTTGTGGAACCAGCAGTTTTGGAGTTTTGGTTGTTGAGTCAGACTCGTTTGTAGTCTGATATTTTGTCTAGTGTTATAGATATAGTTGTATAGGAGCTTTGTAGCTTCATAGTATTGTTTGTTTGGATTTTCTAGGGCGAGTATCCCGGTGGATATATATATACACAGGGGAAACTCGATAGAATTTTATCCAGAATTTGTCTGGATAATTAGATTTGCTGGATTGGTTGAATTGGTTGTTTGGTTGTTAGCATATGTTGATATATACTTGTGTTTAAAATAAAAATATAATGAGATTATTAAATTACCTTTGTTTTAAATTTCGAGGACGAAATTCTTTTAAGGGGGAAGGATTGTAACATCCCGGAATTTTTGACAATATCAATTTAATAATCTGTAATTAAAATTAAATTGATATTGATGTTCTGATGATAATTATTCAGATAAATTTAATAATCTTTTTCAATAATTATTTAAATTGGTTATTTTATCTTTTAAAAATAATAAATTGATTTCTATTTACAATATGAATATATGGTTTATATTTTAAATAGATTGGTATAGTTTTAAATTTAGAATAAATTCAATAAAATGATTTTAATTTAATAAGAGATATTTATAAAAACAATATTGATTTGGTATTGTCTTTATAAATAAGTTTTGAATAAGATTTGTAATGTTTATTTCAAATTGTATTTTTATTTTTAACTTAATTTGAATTATTATTATAACTTGATTTGAAAAATATTTGATTTTGAATTTAGTTGCATTTGAATTTAAAAGTATAAAGTCTTTAAATTGTTTGTATAAATTTCCTTTGTAAACATGGGTTGTTTTCTTTTATAATTCATACACATATTCAAATTTACATTAACAACTTAATTTAAGCTAATATAACATTAATTTATAATTAAAAACTAATTATTTTAAATGAGAAAACAAGTGTTTGATTTATATGTATTCTTTTGACAAGTGTTGTTAAATTGACAAGTGTTAAAATTGATTTTTATCTTTCTTTTATTTTCATAAAATCTGAAATACATTAGTATGCATCTTTACTTCATATTGCATGCTCATTTTATTTTCCTTCATCAAAGAAAAATCAAACTCCACATCAAAATTCACCTGCATGTCTAAAAATCTGCATTCACAAATGCATAAAAATTCATTTTCATTTTGCAATCCACAAATCTGTATATTCATATTCAAATCCAAACACATACATATCTCACTTCTTATACAAATCTGCATTCACAATAAAATGAAGACCAATCTGCATACCACAAATCAAACCTGCACAATCAAATCCACCTTCATTAAATTCTCAAATCAAAGAACCTGCATACTCCACCAAAGATCAACTCAGCATCATCTACATTTACATGCAAGTTCATCTAAACACCTGCATGCAAGCATGAGCAACCAGACTTATAACAACAGAGGAAGCATAACAGAAAGCACCTGCATTTTTTTTAAATCTGCACTGTTTTAAATTTGGGAAGGGAGTGCATCTGCATGAATGAGAGAATCCAGCAACTGCATCATCTACATACAAGTAGTAAGTATATGGGATCATGAGCATGAGCATATCATCAATTGCAACTCAGATTTCAACTGAGTCAAGCCTGCATTTTTGGTTTTCTGCAAATCCAAAACAGGAGCTAATCAGTGGTCTGCATACATGAAAAGGTGAGTAACATTTAAAACTTAAACTATATTAGGTTGCTTGATTTAAATGTTTGAGATAAAATTATGTTTGTGTGCTATGAAATGGCTGTGGTAATTATGATTGTTATGCATGTTGATTATGTTGAGTAATGTTCCCAGATTTACACACTGTTTAGAAATCTTTACAAATTGATTTAATTTGAGATTTATATTGGTGTGTTAGAATAAATAAAAGAAGATTTTATATCAGAGATTAGAATTCAGATTTATATAGTAATGTGTTTTAACTTTTTAAGTTAAGACTTAAATTTTTCTAGTTAAGTTAATACAGTGTGACATATCTGTAACACAGGAAAGATCATTTTGTATGTACAATTTTAATCAAACCAAATCTAATTGATATGATAATTCAGTAATACTGATCAAACAAACTGGAACTTGACTCTTAAATCAAGTACTGACATTTATAGGTGCATGTTTCATTTCAGTTTATTTTTGAAACAAAGTATGAATTAGTGAAAAGTTTTGCAATCTTATTTTATGTTGTTCTAGATCAAAATCAAACACATTAAATCCAAATTCATAAACTTAATACATTGACATAAATCTGGATTTATAAATCAAATATTAATATTTTTAAAAGTTTGTTTCAATTACTGTCTGGTCTGAAACAATAATAATAAATTTGGGCAAATGTATACAATCTGTAGTTTGAAGGAAACTCAAATTTATTTTGAGTTATCAGGAATGGATCTTAGATCCTGGAGAAAAATCAGAGAAGTGATTAAATTGATTAGTTTGAGTGCAGTTTTAAGTTTCTTCAGGTAAACCTAGTTTAGTATTGGGTTGATCTTTGAGTCAGTTTGAAGTGATGGATTGACCGAGTGTTATGGTGTTTGGGGTATGGATAGTTGGTGTGTAGAGGAGTGTGGTGCCGGAGAGGTGGTGATCAAGATGGTCGGAGGTGAACATGGTGGCTGTTGACAGGTTTAAGTATAACCTGTAGACATTTCCAGGTTTGTAAAAATTGGGTGTAGCTTGAATTCTCAGATTTCTATTTGATCTGGGTTGATGTTTGAAGTTATGGTGGGTTTATGGTTGATGTTGGATCTTCACCGAGGGTCATCAGAGGTGGTGGTCGCCGTGCATATGCACGGCGGCATGTTTTCAGGCATACTGTGTGATTTTGGATGTTGCAGGAGAGTTGTGGGGGAAGTGGGAGTGTGACTCGAAGCAGGGTAGTGTGAAACTCGGAGTAAGTGGGGAGAGAACCCGAAGCAAGATTTTGTTTTCTCGGGTTAAACTGTAGTTACAGTTTACATAGTAATCTGTGTTGTGTTTTTTTTTTTAAATTTGGGTTTAAATTTTTATAAATCTGGGATTTCAAATTTAGAAATCTGTAGATATAGTTTTTAAAATAAAATTTAGGTTTAAAATTTAGGTCAAGTTTGAATTAATAATTTGAATTTAAAATTCCAGGTTTGAATTAAAACCTGTTTTTCTGTTTTCTGCAAAAACCTGGATTTAAATTTTTTAAATCTGCAGTTATGGTTTTGAGTAGAATTTAAGCTCAAATTTAAATGTAAGTTAATTTCTCATTTGATTTTAAAATTCCAGTTTTAAAACAGAAACTTAAGTTTAAAAATTTAACTTTATTAACTATATCATGTTGATAAGTAGTTTGAACATTTTAGTAATGAGGTTTTAAAATATGAGAAGATTTGAAATTTGTTTAAATCTGGAAATTTAGCAGTTTAATTTGAAATTCAGTTTAAATTTCAAATAAGGTTTGAATTTGAAGTTTTAAATTACAATGGAAATTTAAGTTAATAAAGGTTTGAAATGGAATTAGCTTTAAAATTTCATATAGTATTTGTTTTGACTTGTAAATTTAAATAAGTTTTAAATTTATTTAAAACTTTGATAAGTTTAAATTTTATTTATTTTAAAATTTAAATTTAAATTGAAATTTAAAGTTAATTTCAAAGTATTTTGTTTTGAATCAAATTGTTTTAAACATAATTAAGTTATGTTTATTTTGAAAATTTGATTAAGATTTATGTTTTAGAATTAATTAATAATGTAATTAAGATTTGTTAATTTAATTAATTAATTAAATTTGGAATTAATAATTGATTAATGATTAATCAATTTGAAATTAAGGTCATTAATTAAGTTATTAATTAATGATAAATGAATATTA
Source organism: Allium cepa (assembly GCA_030765085.1). Classification (NCBI taxonomy): domain Eukaryota; kingdom Viridiplantae; phylum Streptophyta; class Magnoliopsida; order Asparagales; family Amaryllidaceae; genus Allium; species Allium cepa. The sequence goes on from CM060939.1 coordinate 326,374,278, forward strand.
ATTATGTAATTAAGTTTTAAATCAAGGTTAATTAATTTAATAAATAACTTTAATTAATAAATGATTAAAGATAATCTAATTTGTAATTAATTTAAGTTAATTACCTTATAAAATAATTTAAGGATGGTTATTGAAGGTCATTAACCATGATTATTTAACAATTAATTAATATAGTTAATTTTTATAATTAATTAGATTAATTAATTTAATAATAATCAATTGTAAATGGTTTGAGTAATTACTTGATAAAGTAATTAAGAAATTAATTACTTATTGTAATTAATTTAATTAAATGAGATTGTTTAATTTAATTAATTAAGTTTAATTAATTTTAAACACTTGGGTTAAGGATAATTACTTTATGTTTTGGAAATTACTTAGTTAAGTAATTATATAATAATTACAGGTTGTAATTAAGGAGATGTTTAAGTATGAAGGAATTTGGATTAATTATTTAAATAATTAATCAAGATATTAATTAAGAAATTAATTTAAGGGTAATTAATTTGGTTTAATATAGTAATTAAGTTTGTTAATTACTTTGATAATTAATTTAAGAAGTAATTGAGATCATTAATTATTTTAATTAATGATGTAATTTAAGTTGATTAATTATGATTAATTAATCAATAATAGGTAATTAAAGGTAATTAATTAATGTAATTAATTAAGGATAAATGTAATTAATTATGATTAATTAATTAGTTGGAGTAATTAAAAGTTAATTACTGTTTAGTTGAGGATAATTAATTTTGTAAAATTAATTGAGGATAATTACATGAATGTAATTAAGAGTAATTAATCAAGAGTGATTAATTAAGGTAAGTTATTTTGAATGATTGATTAATTGATTGAAATCAATTAAATGATTGAGTAAGCAAGATATTTTGGTAAAGCAATTAATTTAATTTATTTTAAATTAATTAAAGATGAAGGAATTAATTTAATTCATTTTAAATTAATTTGAGATAGAGATGATTAATTTAATTCATTTTAAATTAATTATATTGTGATGAGTGAATCTTTGCTTATGGATGAATGGTTTGACTTGGATGCTTTGTAATCTCAGTAATGAGATAAATGATATTGTGTGGTATGGATGTTGGTTATATTGTGATGATAACATAGGTTATCTATTGTGATGTTGAGATATGGAATATCTATATGATATTGATGATGTGAATTACCTGTTATGTGATAATGTTGATTATCAGTTATGATTTAAGTTATCTATCTGTGTGTATATAGATACTGTAATTGAAATGTTTTAAAACTTTAAAACAACTTGGACCTTAAAAGACACGCTTTGGTTTTCGATGAGACCGGGATCGGGTTTCCATAATTGGATATCCGAAAACCACATCGATTCCAAATAACGTTAGGTCGTGAATCAAAGTGGAGCTTTGTGAAGACTCGAGGTGTAAGGACTATGAGTCATTATAACTCTGTGGGTGATTCCATAATGAGTTGACGGAATTAGTCCTTATAGATTCGAGATGATGAATTAGAGTGGAAGGGTTATTGTCGTTAACTCTGAGGGTGATTCCAAAATGAGTGTAACGAGATAATGCCTTCGGTTTCGTTCGAACCCGGAACGAACTTGTATGGATTGAATGCTTTCAGCACATCGTCAGGTGGACGATGAGCATTCTAAGTGATATGTCCTATAAAGGTAATCGTAGCCTCAAGCCTCATCAACCGGGAATGGCTAAAACAGGGGAGGTGCAGCAAAGCTTCGTGGGTCGCGCCCACTGGAGAGCAAGATTGATCCCTGTCTAGAAGTCCCTTTATATTTCGGCTGTGTGGGGCGATTGCTAGCTAGAATCGCCGGGGTTGTCTTGTTTGGAACTGTTCAGTAAGGAACGGGTCCGGCTTTGTGTTGCAGGGGATGAAGGGAGTAATCCTCGGTACGGTGATCTAGGCCACGTACTGTGACGGGCGGTACCCCAGTAGCCCTGCCATTGTATGGAATCCACAATCCAATAAGTGCCAACGTTTTTGATTGTATTACCCACTTTTGTGGCTAGTAGCTGGAATTTAATCATGTAACAATTTCGGCTATTTCTTATTTATTTGAAAACCCTAGACACTATTATAATATCATCGGATTTCCTATCAAATGTTTTGGTTAGCGTAAGGTAAAAACTTTTCCATATTTATGTGTGGGAAGTCTTACGTGATACCTTTCTTTTCAAAGGTTTTTGAAAGTTAAGCAACTTTAACCTGTTACTCACACCAGACCCATGTCTGACCCGGAGTTTATTTTTGTTTTTCATAAACTCTTGGGTACTCAAATTTTTATGAGTAGTCAAGGGAATTCAGGTTAGGATTCTGGATTAGCTTCGACGACTTGTGGAGGAGCAATGGAGCAGGAGGCTTCTGCGGGTAGATATATATAGAGTATTCCGCTGTGTGTTCTCTGAGAGTTTGTTGTATTATGTTGTATAATTAGACAGGTGTCTATAACTGTCTAGTATGAGTTGTTTATGCTGTGTATCTCTGATGCATATGATACTATGTAAAGTATTATGTTATTAATATAATTTATTCGTTCCGCTGTGTTAGATTCTGATGTTGTTTCTTCTTCTCTTCTTTCTATTCTATTCTCTATCCCTTTCTTTCTTAATTCATGACGCGATTTTCTGGGAGTGAAATTCGGGTTGTGACACAACGAATACTTTGGGAAAACCCATTAAAGACAACACACGAACAATGGATGACCATTGCAAACTGTCGAAAGCCTTCTGAATGTCGAGCTTGATCATAGATCGAGGGGAAATATGACTTCTACCATACCCATTGATTAGCTCATGGGCCATCATAATATTGTCAAGAATATTCCTATTGGGAAGGAAGGCCGATTGATTTGGAGAGACTATAGATGGCAGCACTTTAACAAGTCGTAAGGCAAGAATTTTAGATATACACTTGTAGACAACGTTGCAGCATGAGATTGGTCTGAGAGAGGAGACATTTTGGATAGGCCTAACTTTTGGAATGAGGACAAGGTTGGTGGCATTTATTTCACCAAGCAACCTGAAATGATGGAAGAAGTTATGAATTGCCGCATTGAAGTCATGGCAAACAATATTCCAGGTTGACTTGAAGAAGACAACGTTGAAACCATCCGGTCCACCAGTCGAAGTCGTTTTCAAGGAGAAAAGGGCATCTTTTATTTCCTGATCAGTAACCAAAGAAACAAGCATCTCCTTCATAGGTTGATCAAGCCTTGGTAAGGGGAGATAATTAAGCCTGTCAAGGTCAGGTTCAAATTCATCATAATTGCCAAGAAGCCTAGTGTAGTATTGAAGCAAATGTCTGTCAATATCATTATCTGAAGTAAGCAGGGTGCCATCATCGTCATGGATTGTATGGATGTAGTCTTTGGCATGCTTATCCTTAATTGATGCATGGAAGTAGGCAGTGTTCCTATCACCCTCATTCATCCACCTCTGTTTCATCTTTTGCTTCATCATACTTGCTTCAGAGTTCAAAGCATCGCTAAGCTTTTGGAAAAGGACAGATTCAGCATGGGCATAATCAGCATTAGTTGGATCATCATCCAACCGCACTTGCGCTTCCCAACAGCTGCTCTTTAATTGTATTAGATATTTGAGTGCCCTTGCCAAACTTGAGAGAAGCCCACTGTCTCAAAGCATGCTTCGTGGCCTTCAGCTTCCTGCACAAGATAAACATAGCATTTCCATTATATTTTGTTGACCAAGCATTAGACACTATATTGTAGTACTGAGGTTCAGAAACCCAAACATTAAAAAATTTAAAAGCCTTCTTTCTACTGCATGGCTTGTGAATAGGAGAGAGAATTAGAGGGGAGTGGTCAGATAGTATAGGGCTAGGGAGATGGGCAGAAATGGAAGGCCACAAAGAGAGGGCAGAAGCATTGCAAAAAGAGAGGTCAATGTTAGTGAATGTTCTTTTGCCAGACCTACTCCTGTTGTTCCAAGAGAAGGGGACTCCAGAACGGGGGATAGGGAGGAGATCAGAATCAGATATTGATATATTCAAGGGAGCAATGTCTCTTGGCATTAGAGGAATGCCACCAATCTTGTCAGCAAGATTGAAACAGCAGTTGAAGTCTCCCAATGCAATCCAAGGATGGGTATTCTGTCTGAAGTTAGGTAGAAGGTTGAGCAACACTTGTCTAGCATCAACAGCATTGTGGGCATAAACGATGGTTAAGTAAAAATTAAAATTATGATGAAGATGGGTGGCATGAAAGTGAATATGTTGGGAGGTAGAATGGATGGGTGTGAGAGAGAAGATCAGAGGATCATGGACAGTGAGTATCCTACCATATGAAGCATGCTCATGATTGTGATTTACTTGCCAATGAGGATTGATGTATTTTGCTGTGTTCATGGTTAAAGGAAGAGAAAGCTTGGTTTCCAAGATTGCAAATATCTTAATATTATGCTCAGAAATTAGAGTTTTGACGTGATTAAGTTTAACTGGGTTGTGAGCACCCCTGATGTTCCATGATGCTATTTTATACATTAAAAAACTAGAGTAAGGTATGATGCTATTTTGCCCTACTCCTAGTTGTAGGAGGGTCGGTACGAACTGATTGAAGTTTTGCTGCAAAGGAAGAATACTTCAGGGCCCCAGGGGTTGAAGTTTCAGGTCGAGGAAGTGGCGATACCCATCCCGGGATGGATCCAGGAAAATTGTATAGAGAGGGGGTTGTGATGATGGTTTTTGAACGAGGTGTGGATGATGATGGGGAGACAATGGGGATAGGTGGCTTAAAAAGGTCAAAGATTTGATTCTCAATAAAATCCATGAAGGCTTGATCTGATGAGATTGGTTCGTGGTCTACGGTTGTCAACTTTGCATGGGAGATTGATATAATAGATATAGGTTTGGTAGCATGAGAGAGTTGTGAATTGCCTTCAGTAGTTGAACATTTGTTTTTCCACTGAGCACTGTCTTTGCTGAGAGATTTTGGTACATCAGTGACATTGGAACATAAAGTATGTACAACATGTTTTGCATTAACAATGTCATGACCGGGTAATACCCCTTCCTCCAATATTTCAGTTGTGCATGGTTCATTTTCACTATACTCAGAAAGATCATGCAGAAGCATAGAGAAGGGGTTTGCATTCAATAATGGGTCATGTTGCACAGATTTTACATGTTGTTTCTGAACTTGGGTATTTGTTACCTCAATATTACTTGCAGCAAGGGTGACATGCATATCCTTATCATTAATATCTTTTCCCATTTCTTCATTTATTAAGGCTTTATGGTTCAACACATTTCTTCCATTATTGTTTGTTTCCTTTCCACTAACTAACTGTTTGCCTACTGATTTACTTTTCTTGTTCAAAATAACATGCTCTCTATTCTTCCTAAAAGCCACCTTCCTCCACTTCACGTTTGAATCATCAGTGTTGCTTTTTCCACCTCCTTTCTCAGTGCATTCCTTTTCTATAACATTTTTGGCCGTAACACAACCCTGTTCCACTTTTTCATTGTTTATTACTACGGTTTTATGCACCAAACAGCTACTATCCTGATGCCCAAACACCTTACACCCCCTGCATATCAAGGGCTTACACAAGTATTCAACTTTGACCTGTTGCTCAGTGCCATCCAAGAGCTTAACCATAAAGGCATCAGGCAAATCAACTTTAGCAGATACTTCCACCAAACATTTTGCATACCCAATTCTTCCCATCTTCTCAGTATTCTCGTCCATGCACAAGAACTTTCCTACCCTCGTCGCTAACCAGTTAATACCCAGGTGTGACCAAAAGTATAGTGGAATGTTTGAGAGTTTCAACCACACCGGCACTGACTTTATCGTGCTCACACTGTTTCCTATAGTTGGATCCCATTCTTTTATTATAAACAGTTTGTTCCTCATCACGATTGGATCAGATTGGATGATCTTCCTTCTATCTTCATCAGAAGATAGATTGAAGAGGAACAAACTTCCATCTGATTTGACTTCTATCGACCCTTTTAGCCGCCATACACGCTTTAGATGATTCAAGACTACCATGTAGGGCAAAGGCATATCAAGAAAAAAACCAACCAGGCACTGGCCCCAGACAGCGTTACCAGCATTCACCACTTCCACCGGTGGCACAATAACACCGTCCTCAAACACAAGCGGGAATTCAACAGGAGAAAAATTGCCAGCATTGCGTGGTTTTGCTCTGAAGAGAGAATTCCATAGCGGAGGGTTTGAAGAAAGAGTCGGTTGGAGGGAGAAAGAACATGAGGTAGGTCGGGGAGAGAAGATGGAGATGAGGCAGTGGTCGAGGAGGGCGGCGGTCAGGCAGAGGAGGTATGGTAGGAATAGTTGATGGAGAGGAGGGTAAGTACGGGAGGTAAGGTTGCTGGTTTGAAGGGATAGGACAGGGAGGGAAAGGACGGGGGCAGGGAGAGGCCATGACAGTATACCTTCATTAACCATCCTCAAATTATTTTATAAGATAATTAACTTAAATTAATTACCATTTAAATTATCTTTAATCATTCATTAATTAAAGTTAATTATTAAATCTACTAACCTTAATTTAAAACTTAATTACATAATTAATATTCATTTATCATTAATTAATAACTTAATTAATGATCTTAATTCCAAATTGATTAATCATTAATCAATTATTAATTCCAAATTTAATTAATTAATTAAATTAATTAATTAATCTTAATTACCTATTAAATTAAATTAATCTTGAAATATAAATCTTAATTTAAATTTCAAGATAAACATAACTTAATTGTGTTTAAAACAATTTAATTCAAATCTAAGTACTTAGGAAATTACCCTTAAATTTCAATTTAAATTCAAGTTTAAAATAGAACAATTTTAAACTTATCAAAGTTTTAAATAAATTTAAACTTATTTAAATTGCAAATCTAACAAATGCTATGAAAATTTCTAAAGTTAAATTCATTTAAAAACTTTTAATAAACTTCAATTTAAATCTTCTTTAAAATTTAATACTGAAATTCAAATTAAACCTTTGAATTCCCAGATTTTAAATTAACTTCAACTCTATTCATATTTTTAAAATCTTATTATTAAAAAGTTTAAACTATCTTATCAACATGATATAGTTAATAAAGTTAAATTTTTAAACTTAAGTTTCTGTTTTTAAAAAAACTGGAATTTAAATTCAAATGAGAAATTTAAACTTGCATTTAAATTTGAACTTAAATTTTTCTCAAAACAGAAAACTGCAGGTTATAAAAAGTTTAACCCAGATTAAAAAAAACAAACAGAAAAACAGGTTTCAAAACCTGAAATTTGAATTGAAAAAAAAATACAAACTTGAATCCAAATCAAAAATACAATTTGAATTTGATTTTAAACTTAAACTTTTCTTTAAACATAAACTTCAGATTTTAAGTTTCAAAAACCCAGATTTTTAAAACTCAGAGGAACGGGGTTTTTTTTTCTGAAGCCTGAACATTTAGTTCAACCCGAGAAACATCAATTTTACTTCGAGTTCCATACAGCCTTACTTCGAGTTTCACATAGACCCACTTCGAGTCATTCTCCTACTTCCCCAAATCTCCTCTGCAACACCCAAATTCAAACCTGGAAAACATATTACAGGTTTATATTGCAAACCTGCCAACGGCGATTGCAAGTCGCTCCGACCACCTGCAGTCCACCCATTCCAACCTCGAACTCCTCCACATACACACTTCATAATCCCCAAGTACCATAATACTCGGTCAACTCTACATCTCAAACTGACTCAGAGCTCAAACCAATTCAAAAACTAGGGTTCATACTCTGAAAACCAAAACTGTATCTTCCCTAAAGAATAAAATCCGTATCTCTGATTTTTCTAAGGTTCTATAATCCTTACCCTATAACTCAGAAAGAATTTTGAGTTTTCTTAAACTACAGTTTTCAAGAATTTGCCCCAAATCATATTATTGTTCAATAACAAACTGTTACTGTAACAAACACCTAGAAATACTACTACCTGATTTAAAAATCAAGTTTTTATTAATACATTAAGTTTATAAAACTGCATATTTCATTATTTATGTGATTTGTCTTGATCAAGATTAATATGTAATGGGATTGCATGTGTTACAGAGATATCATCCTGTATATATAAATTTATTTACTTAAGTTTAAATTTAAAACTTAGGCAGCCATACACATCACTCCATAATCTTTTAGTCCTATCTATGATAAGAAAACTCCTAAAATTATTCTAAAATCCAAATACTATCTTAAATTAGATCAATGTAGGGAATTCTTTTAATAGAAAGATGATCTGGGTATACTTGCAGAATATAACAAACATGCATACACAAGCACAATTATTCAGACATATAAATTTTAAGCAACCTGATTTCCAGTTTAAAAATTTAAATGTTACTCACCTATTAAATGCAGACCACTGATCATTTGAATTTTGTAGAGAATAAGATAATGCAGGTTTGCTCCTCTCTGTTGCTCATTTATGCAGAAACAAGCATATGCAGGTGATTATGCTAGACCCTTTCTACTTTGACTCCTTTTCATATGTTTTCCATGGCTAAGATGCTTGCATGCAGGTGCTATCACTTCCCAGTTTTTAAAACAGGATGCAGAAAAACAAAAGTGTGCAGGCTCATCTTTGAATTTGAAGAGGAAATGCAGAATTTTGATCTTTGATGAGGGGAGTATGCAGATTTGAATATGGTTTTGATTATGCAGAGGTTTGGATTGAATATGCAGCTAAAGGATTTGAGGAAATGCATAAATAAGATATGCAGATTTGCATTGGACTTTCATATGCATTTGTGAATGCAGATTTGGATTTTAGTTTTGGATATGCAGATTTGTGGATTGCCAATATGAGAATGATTCAGATTTTAAAGGTTTGAAGATTTTTCTTTGATGAAGGAAAATAAATATGAAATATGAATGAAGATGCCAACTATACAAATGTATTTCAGATTTAATTAAAAGAAAAGAAAATTTTAAAAACTAAATTTAACACTTGTCATAATTTAGACACATGTCTATTTACTCTTTTAAAAATGCAACACATGTTTTCTTTAAAATAATTAATACTAATTACAAATTAATGTATATGTAAACTTAGTTTAAGTTGTTAGTTTATTTTAAAATATGTTTATGAATTTACAAAAGAAATAAGAACAACAATGTTTTACAAATTAACTTATACATATTAAAGATTAAATCAATTAAACAATTAAAATTTTATACTTGGGAATTTAAATTCAAATTAAATTTCAAAATCAAATAATTTCAAATTAACTTATAAATAATAATTCAAGTTGAAATAAAAATTACAAATCTTATTCAAAGCTTACTTATAAAGTCAATACAATATTAATATTGTTTTTATAAATATCTTCTTATTAAATTAAAATCATTTTACAAGAAATTATATTTTTATTAAATAAAATATCCATTTTATTAAACCATAAAACATTTTATTGAATTTATTCTAAATTTAAAACAATACCAATTTATTTAAAATATAAACCAAATATTTATATTGTAAACAGAAATCAATTTATTATTTTTTTAAAAGATAAAATAACCAATTTAAATAATTATTGAAGAAGATTATCAAATTTATTTGAATAATTATTAACAGAATATCAATATCAATTTAATTTTAACTACAGATTATTAATTTGATATTGTTAAAAATTCCAGGATGTTACAATCCTTCCCCCTTAAAAGAATTTTGTCCTCAAAATTTAAAACAAAGGTAATTTAATAATCTCATTAAATTTTAATTTTAAAAACACAAGCAGATATCAAACATATGCTAACAATCAAAAACAACCAATCAAACAAATATAATTATCCAAACAAATTCTGGATAGAACTTTATCGAGTTTCCCCAGGTATATATATATATATACCGGGATACTCGCTCTAGAAAATCCAAACAACCAATACTATGAAGCTACAAAACAACTATATCTATAATACTAGACAAGATATCAGACTATAAACGAGTCTGACTCAACAACCAAAACTCCAGAACTGCTGGTTCCATAACCAGAGACAGATCATACACGTACTCCCTCAGAGATACGTGAAACTCAACGAATCCCAGTTATCCAAACTGGAAATTCAATCCTATAGATCAAACACTTATTCCAAGATCACATAAAAGATCCAAAATATTTCAGAGCTAACTTCTCAGACTTACCCAAACTTATAGCTCACTTTTGATCGGAGAAAACTTATCCAAAACTAATCTCCGTCCTTAGAATCCAAATTCCTCCGACTCTTATCCCCAAAATCTCTTCGGACAATCCTAGGCTGCCCACAACCTTACTGATCAGCACAACCTTTGTTGATGCTTCTAGAAACAAACTAGACCAACAACTCATCAAAATGATCTCCTCAAGATCAACCAAAACCAAGAACTCCAACTCAACTTCTCAACATCAGAAGACAACTACTTCTCCTGTTCGGGAAAAGATAAGCAGATACACTTCCCAAACTACTTCCGCTGCTCAAATTTGATTCGAAGTAGAAGAGAATGCTGAAGAAGAACACGAGCACAACTGGACAACACACCCCAGAGATATGGTTCACAGATCCATAAGAAACTTTTATAAGTTCCTCCAAAACTCCGAGCTGCTACACCAACTCAATCTCCTAAAACCATTCTTCTATAAAGCTGAACGATACCACTCCTGGAATTCCAGTTAAGAAAACTCAATCTCCAGATCTAAACCAAACTCTGACTTCCTAAAGACATCCAGAAAAACTCAGATAACCCAAGAAAACACTCAAACAATCGCAAGTCACTTTTGCGATCCACCAAACCAAATCCAAGGAAAAACTGTTCTCCTTTAACCAAATAGATCAGCTTAAACTTCACTAGTCAATCCATCGAAGAAACGGGTCCACTCACTGCTTCTGAACTCCACTTCAGAAAACTGCTAAGCCAAAAGATCTCTTGCCAACACCGAGAACACTCCAAACTACACTGCTGCCACATATGCCAAAGAATTCCAAAACAGAGCTCTCCGAGAAATTCGGACTTCAAAGCAAACAGAAACACCGACAGAACACAGCCACAACACCTAAACAGACTCACCTCTTTAAATTGTTCCAAAGAAAACATCTTCGGGAACATCCATAGTCACTGCACTCATCACGCAGCTACTACTCCCTTAAGGTATCAAAATACCGTTACTTGTTTCTGCCCAATCGACAGATCCAAACACTACTCATCCAACTTCAGAAATGAACTCCGAACCTTAACAGGTTTCCTTCAGAGATTAATGAAGTTCTTCATTACTACAGAACTCACTCGAGACGGTATTAGGTCTACAGTCTTGACAAAACACCACCAACCTCAAACATTCAAACTCCATCCAATGGTAGTCGTGTTACACACACTACTACACCATCTACCTTTATAACTTATATTGGAAAACCTAAATAGGTAACCCAACAGATAGGTAGAAATAAATAAATATATATATATATATATATATTAAAATTACAAATACGCTCTCTCAAGAAAGACACCACTACTGAGCCTAGGTATTCACACAGCCTAACGCTCCCTAAAGAGAGATACATTTCAAAGCCTAGGTATTCACTCAACCTAATGCTCCCTAGAGAAAGATACATTTCAGAGCCTAGGTATTCACTCAACCTAATGCTCCCTAAAGAAAGATACATTTCAGATCCTAGGTATTCACTCAACCTAATGCTCCCTAAAGAAAGATACATTTCAGAGCCTAGGTATTCACTCAACCTAATGCTCTGATACCAAGTGAGATGACCCAGCTTCCAAATACCAGGAAGTCGCATTGTCTTTAAGAAAGAAAGGGATAGAAAAGAGAATAGAAAGAAGAGAAGAACGAAACAACACATCAGAATCTAACAGCGGAACGAATAAACTATATTAATAACATAAATATTACATAGTTTACAACAATATCAGAGTACACAGATATACAACACATACTAGACAGTTATAAACACCTGTCTAGTTATACAACTCAATACAACAACTCAGAGAACACTACACAGCGGAATATTAGATATATAACTACACGCAGAAGCCTCCTGCTCCATTGCTCCTCCACAGTTCGTCAAAGCTAACCTGAATTCCCATGACTACTCATAAAAATTTGAGTACCCAAGAGTTTATGAAAAACAAAAATAAACTCCGGGTCAGACATGGGTCTGGTGTGAGTAACAGGTTAAAGTTGCTTAACTTTTAAAAAATCTTTTGAAAAGAAAGGTATCATGTAAGACTTCCTACACATAAACATGGAAAAGTTTTTACCTTACGCTAACCAAAGAATTTGATAGGAAATCCGATGATATTATATTAGTGTCTAGGGTTTTCAAATAAATAAGAAATAGCCGAAATTGTTACATTCATTAAATTCCAGCTACTAGCCACAAAAGTGGGTAATACATTTAAAACCGTTGGCACTTATTGGATTTTGGATTCCATACAATAGCAGGCTACTGGGGTACCGCCCGTCACAGTACGTGGCCTAGAGCAACGTACCGAGGATCACTCCCGACCCCCTGCAACACAAAGTCGGACCCATTCCTTACTGAATAGTTCCGAACAAGACAACCCTGTGGTTGTAGCTAGCAACCACCCACACAGCCGAATATAAAGGGACTTCTAGACAGGGATCAATCTTGCTCTCCAGTGGGTGCGACCCACGAAGCTTTGCTGCACCTTCCCTGTTTTAGCCATTCTCGGTTGATGAGGCTACGATTACCTTTATAGGACATATCACTTAGAATACTCATCGTCCACCTGACGATGTTCTGAAAGCATTCAATCCATACAAGTTTGTTCCGGGTTCGAACGAAACCAAAGGCATTATCTCGTTACACCCATTTTGGAATCACCCTCAAAGTTAACGACAATAACCCTTGCACTCTGATTCACCATCTCGAATCTATAAGAACTAATTCCGTCAACTCATTACGGAATCATCCACAGAGTTATAATGACTCATAGTCCTTACACCTCGAGTCTTCACAAAGCTCCACTTTGAATTCACGACCTAACGTTATTTGGAATCGATGTGGTTTTCGGATATCCAAATATGCAAACCCGATCCCGGTCTCATCGAAAACCAAAGCGTGTCTTTTAAGGTCCAAGTTGTTTTAAAGGTTTAAAACAATTCAATACAGTATCTATATACACACAGATAGATAACTCATAATCACAATTGATAATCAATATTATCAAATAACAGGTAATTCACATCATCAATATCAAATAGATATCTCATATATCATAATCACAATAGATAACCTATGTTGTCACAATACAATCAAACATCCATACCACACAATATCATTTATCTCATTACTGAGATCACAAAACATCTAAGTCAATCAATGACGTCCATTCATACATAAACCATGATTTATTCATCACCACATAATTAATTTAAAATGAATTAAATTAACTATCGCTAATTAATTTAAAATGAATTAATTACTCCATCTTTAATTAATTTAAAATAAATTAAATTAATTACTTCATCTATATAAACCTTGCTTATCCAATTATTTAATTGATTACAATCAATTAATAAAACATCCTAATTAATCACTCTTGATTAATTACTCTTAATTACATTCATGTAATTATTCTTAATTAATTTCACAAATTAATTATCCTCAACTAAACAGTAATTAACCTTTAATTACTCAATTAATTAATTAATCATAAATAATTACATTAATCCTTAATTAATTACATTAATTAATTACCTTTAATTACCTATTATTGATTAATTAATCATAATTAATCAACTTTAATTACATCATTAATTAAAATAATTAATGATCCTTAATTATTCCTTACATTAATTACTCTAAGTAATTAACTAACTTAATTACTATATTAAACCAAATTAATTAATTTCTTAATTAATTATTTGATTAATTACTAAATAATTAATCCAAATTACTCATTCTTAAACATCTCCTTAATTACAATCTGTAATTATTATACAATTCCTTAACTACGTAATTTCTAAATCATTAATTACATAAAGTAATTATTTATAAAACTCAAGTGTTTATAATTAATTAAACTTAATTAATTAAAATAAAAAATCTCATTAAATTAAATTAATTACATTGAGTAATTAATTTCTTAATTACTTTACTAAGTAATTATACTCAAACCATTCACAATTGATTATTATTAAATTAATTAATCTAATTAATTATAAAAATTAGCCATATTAATTAATTATTAAATGATCCTGGTTAATGACCTTCATTAACCATCCTCAAATTATTTTATAAGGTAATTAACTTAAATTAATTACCATTTAAATTATCTTTAATCATTCATTAATTAAAGTTAATGATTAAATCTATTAACCTTAATTTAAAACTTAATTACATAATTAATATTCATTTATCATTAATTAATAACTTAATTAATGATCTTAATTCCAAATTGATTAATCATTAATCAATTATTAATTCCAAATTTAATTAATTAATTAAATTAATTAATTAATCTTAATTACCTATTAAATTAAATTAATCTTGAAATATAAATCTTAATTTAAATTTCAAGATAAACATAACTTAATTGTGTTTAAAACAATTTAATTCAAATCTAAGTACTTAGGAAATTACCCTTAAATTTCAATTTAAATTCAAGTTTAAAATAGAACAATTTTAAACTTATCAAAGTTTTAAATAAATTTAAACTTATTTAAATTGCAAATCTAACAAATGCTATGAAAATTTCTAAAGTTAAATTCATTTAAAAACATTTAATAATTTAAATTTCATTTTAATTTAAAACTTTAATTTAAATCTTCTTTAAAATTTAATACTGAAATTCAAATTAAACCTTTGAATTCCCAGATTTTAAATTAACTTCAACTCTATTCATATTTTTAAAATCTTATTATTTGTAACATCCCGCCTTTTCGCACACTTTAAACCGACACACGTGCCAATTCAAAACATAACGGAAGGGCGGATTGTTATTGGGTAAATAAGAAAACAGAGAAGAAATAAAAACAAAATAGAATCTCACAGCGGAAGGATAAAGTATAATAATAAATATACAGTTCATAAATGGTTTACAAAACACTTGTTATTCTTTACACAATAAATATCAGAGTTACGCATACCAATACAATCAATGCAGCGGAACAGTATGAGTGTGGTGCAATACTATAAATAATATAATACGGATTCTTCGTCTTCGTCCTCCAAAGCTAAAATCTTCGATCCTGAAATGCTCGGACTGACCCGAGCGAATTTGAAAAGACAAAAACACTCGAGTCGGAACTAAAAGATCTTATGTGAGTTAAATTAACAGAAATAAATATGAGTGCAGTAACTCAAGAGATGCTCGGGATTTACATCTCCTAAGGATCCGTTAAACTATTTACTATGTAGTATATTGCGCTATTATAATAGTGTCTATTTGTAAAGTAAACTTACTTTTTAATAGCGTTAAGGGGTTACCCATATAGCCCATAACACAAATAATGCCAATAGTTTATACAGTACCGTAATACCTCCTGATCGGGAAGCTACCAGAGGATACTCCATAGGTACGACACAAATAGAAACTCGTAGTAAAGGCTCGGTATGGTAGGTGACACGGCACAACTAGGCAATGCCAGGGTAGATATACCAATTGCTATCCAGGCTGGTGGAAACGCGTAGCCGCAGTTACCGCCCACCGCGGACTAACTCCCCAAAATCAAAATATAGAAGTGGCCACTGAATCAATCCAAAATCAAAGTATAATATCGAAGAGGAGGGTCCCATCAGAGGTATGACCTCATTGGCCTGAGAATCGCTCCTGTTTTAGCCACCTTATGCCAACTCACGGGAGTCGGGTCCACGTATTTACCTTACAGGAAACGCCGCCACCAACCTACTTCATTCTGGAATCTCCACCGCGTACACGGTTAGTCAAAGTGGTTTTCGGTATCGACAGAGAGTATGTCCATATCCGATCCCGGTCTCTTTGCCAACCCATCGTTATTATAACACCACGGTCATTTAAAAATAGGTTATACTTTAAAAATCAGAATAAACATTCCATTTCATAACCATGAATACGATATCATTTCAAAACCCAAAACCATATTTTATCACTTATCCCAAATATAATTCTTTTCCAAAATCAAAATGCTTTAACTTCATAACGTCTGAAAATCAAATATTTTCAAAGCATAATATTTTGAAAATCATAATTTAAAACCATAACTTCTAAAACTGGAATGGTTCGGATATTCAACGGTATATAGAATAAATGGTTGAACTTTATGGTTACTTTGTAAAGAAAATAATTTACATGGCTTTACAAATATAGTTCCTATTTAAAGTTTGAACCATAATTTAAATATCACTTCAAGTTCCAAAAACCCTTCAATTTCTATATATATAAATCCATTTGGAGTATTCATATTCAAACTAAAGTTGGACTTTATTCTTTCAACAAATTAAATGTTTATTATTTAGTCTTGAATATTCACGTAAAAATCCATAAATAAAACTCCAATTTCTGGTAAAAATATATATAATTTTTTTCAATTTAATTTATACTAGAATATTCATTTCATATTTATCTTGGGAAAAATCCAGTTATAAATATCATATCTTAAATTTCCAAACTTAAACATTAAATATATGATATAAGTTATCAAACTCCATTTTCTTAAATTTTTATCATTTTATCCAACAGATTTATACACAACTTAAATTTAAAATTTTAACTTCATATGTGTATATATTGAAGAATAATATTTTATACAATATCAAAATAAATTTTTATAAACCGTATCCCATCCAAACCATAGAAATCACTTTAAAATAATTTTATATATATAGACCACGGTGCCGGTATAAAATTTTCTATCCTATGTCAAGTGATACGGATATTTATCATTTCAATCCGCAATTTAAAAATAAAATTTGCGGTTGTATATCATTTCAAACCACAATCCCGAATGAAATGAAATATGCATGAAAATTTGCAATTTAATGATATACAATAAAACATCCATCAACACCACCCATCATCCAATCACAATCATCAAGCAATATCAATCGATAACAATTTATATTTGATAATATATAACAGGTAATAACGGGCAAATTTATTCAATTTAAATTTAACGACTATTAATCTAACAGTTTATATTCAGTAATAATCTATATAACTATTAACTAGCAGTTCATATACAAACAAATAAATTTTAACTGTAAATTTATACGCAATAAATTAATTAAATTAACAGTTAAATTTAATAAATGCAATTCAACAAATATGAGGGAAATAAACATGCCAACTACTCATAAATAAATTTCTATTCATTTCTAAAATTAATTTAACAAACATAAAAACTTCTAGTAGTTGTGAGTGGGTTTAAACACTCACCTTTTGAATTTAAATCGAATTTAAATTCGATTTAAACCCAAAAATTCGCCCGTCTCGGAATTCGTCCAAATCAGCGTCATCAAGTCCGGAATTAAATTACGATCCTAACAAAAGAAATTTCGTGTGAATCCGACTTCGTATGAGAAAGTTATGGCAAAAAATGGTGATTGAATTCAAAAATTGGAAATAAACAAATGACACACATTTCACCTAACAATTGCTTGCCACGTCACCATTACTAAATTTTCACCTTCCAGGTCATGCACTCAGCAAAGAAACGCGAAACCCACTCGCTCGCTACTGCCAGCCACGGCCGCCCCTTCATCCACGTCCATTGGTTTCCGCCGCGACCACCTAGGGCTGCCCTCATCTCGGCCACGTGGTCTCTCCCCCACGCGAGAGCCAATCATCTCCGATCGAGTGAAAACCGAGCCAGCCGCCACTTGTCTTTTGAAACCTTAGTCGAGTTTTGCCGCCAATCCAACCATCGATTCCAACAACGAACAACACAGATCCGACCCCCTCAGTCCCCTCTCCAATACCCAGAAATATTTTCTCGATCCGATAAAGTTTGCGACGACGTGATTGAACGGTCGGGACAGTTTTGAATTTATTCTGGGTAAATGGTAACTCCAACTGAAAAACGAATTTCACCATGGGGTTACGTGTTTCGAGAAGATTAACATATATTTTTAGGGAATTTTTCTGGAGATTTTGAATTTTCATTTTATTTTTGAACTGACTGGATCTAGGGTTAGCCCCCATTGAAGAAGAAGAGAAGCTTGAAGAAAATACGCGCAGATAAATGAAATTAGGCGGAGGCTAGGGCTGAATAGCTGGGTTTATGTAGAGGGTTAGAGGTAGTGTAGATAGACCGTAGAATGAACGTGCGGAACAAACTATGGCCCAAAAAGCCCGCTATGTCTCCGGAACGAAATTTCGTAAATCTATATATCCAAATAGGTAATTTAAAATATTCTGAACGCGATGGAAAAAGTTTCACGTCCAAATTTGATCGTATGAAGAAGTTATGCTGAAAACAAAATTTCCAAATTGATTTCAAATTGATTTTATTAAAATTGATTTCAAGGCGTTTCACGCCCGTACGGTCAAACGACAAGTCCGATCGATACGAAACTTGAAACCCTATAATAATTCACCGATACGGATCCGATGAAACTGGTTTCGTCGAAATCCGAGTCCGTGGCCAAAATGGCTATTTTTAATATTCATTAAATAAATTAAATAAATTATAAAAAAAAATCCAAATTTTATATTAAATTCTAAAATTGGCCAAATTTTATTTCTTATATGATTCGTAATCAATTGAAAAGATTTAACAGGCTTAGCTGTGAATTAAAAGTTGACAGTATATTAATTGCAATGTTAATTTCTACACTTTCTTATATTTAAGAATTTTATAAATTATATTCTCAAAACCCATACTTTAGATTTTTAATCTTTATATTCTCAACTTTCACTTAAAATAAAGATGCCATAAACATTAGTTCCTGATTCACATCATTATTCTTTAAGTCTAATTTAAATCTCAGTAACGTAGTATTTAACGTTAGAATCCATTTTATTATGCATAAATTACAAATTTTACTGACCCAAATTTTCTTCTTTTCATTCCATATCAATTGTCAATCCTATAAGAAAAATTAACATTAGGTTCATACTTATTACAAATAACTCCGATTTCTTCCAAATAATAATTACATAACTATTAAATATTAAATCCGTTTAATTGCAATAAATTCAATTGATTGCAATAAATTTCCAAATAAATTTGGATCTTTATTTGGTTATACAAAAAATATCCGTTATCACTTACCTAACAAAGTTATTATTACTTAAGATCTCATTGCATCCACATTTTCACATTTTCATTTCCTGGTTTCTTTACTTTATTCTACATAAATTATTATAAATGGGATTTTCTTGGTTACATCTTATTTGTATTTGACATTACTCATTCACCAATTTATTTCACTTTAACTGCGGTAAATTGGCGGATACATTGAATTTGATTTCCAAAATTTAAATTAACAAGCAACAAGAATAGGTAACACACAATAGTCCTTTCGCTAAATTCTAGTCACCTAAATAAGCTTTTATTACTTTACAAAATGGATTAACTTTTAAACTCATAAATGTAATACCAAAACCGTTATAAATCCAATAAATTTCCAAATCGAAGTTTGTACACATTTTACGCAACTATTATGATTTCTCACAGAACGTTGAATTTATTAAATGACCATTTATTTAAAATTTAATTCCCTTAATTGAATCAAATGCTTATAATTTTTACATTCTTACCATTCCTTCCCATTATAAATTCATTAACGGATTTACAAATCTCTATCTTCCAAACATTAAATAACCAAACTGATTACAACCACTGTTCTTATCAAATTTTCATAAATTTGTTCAAATCTATACTCTTTTTCCATATAAATAAATTTTATGTTACTACTAGATTTTTTTATCCACTACAGCCATTAAATTTTTACTATCTACACTTATTACATCTTTGTATTAATGAATCCTATTCAAGTTAATATTTATATTAATATTCACAAATTCAACATTTATATGTTTCTTAAAATTAACTTTCAACCAAATGTGCCAATTTACATTTCATTTCCATTCAATATATATTCATTTTATTCCGTTCATTCGGGTACTGCATTGAAATATATTTATTCTCTAATACTAACGTTATTATCGTTAAATTATGATTGGATTCCAAGTTTTTATTCAATACCTTGAACAATAACTTACATATTAACCAAATCCTTCTTCTACTTAATTCAAATTGGATTATGTTCCAATTCCTATAACCTAGGTCTTGAGTCACCATTGACATAATTAAATTTATCGTTTATTTCAATCTTCATTTATAATTTAAAGTTCTACTAAACTAAATTACAAAACTTATGAACTTTAACAAATTTAATCCACAAATTAAATTTTTCTGATGTTTATATATTGCAATTAAATTCAGTTATTATTTCATTAATACCATTTTAATCAACTAATTATGACTTATAACCACAAACACAAATTTTCGTTATTTCAATCTATGTCATATAAACATTTTATATTATTTACCTTTAATTACAGTTACTAGCTAACCCCTACATTTACTCCATTAAAAATCCTAAGACTTCTATTTCAATTTAAATTAGATTAGAAAACATATCAAATTGACTCATTTAATATTACTGAATTTAACGGGTCGTTACACTCTCCCCCACTCAAAACTTTTCGTCCCCGAAAAGGAAAAAGAAGGGAGAAGGAAGAATAAACAGTACATCTTATTTCAAATATTAACTTATAAACAATAATTTACTGGATTAATTTCCTTTAATGAAATATACCCGTTTATAATCGTTACAACCTTTTATACTTAAATCATTAAAGTTTGGAAAATATTCAACAAAATTCTAAGTCCAAAATTTACTGAAAATTTTGGCAGAGTCTCCTTTGTACGGAGAGACTCTGGAGAAAATATAATATCAAAATATACAAATATATTACATATATTATCAAATATTATATCCCAACACGGAAAAATTATATAAAATAGCGCTAAAACGTAATCCGGAAACGTACCTATTTGTTGGGCAATATACGCTTATTATTTTGGAACCAAAAGTAGTAGCAGTTGCTTCCATCACCTGTATTCACTTATATAATCTAAAAGGTTAAATATTTATATTAAAGTGAACTATTCAAGTGGATTCAATCATTAATCAACCAAACAATTCAACAACCATCAACCTTACAAACAACATACATACACAAACAAAGCAACCATTTAATCCATCAAACAAATAGTTGTTTGGGTTCAAACTTGAAATTTGTATGAAATGAAATTAAATATCAAGTGCATCCTTTACTCAACAGTCTTAGATGGAACAAGGATAGATTATTTATTCATCCAACAACTTCAAATTCCTTACCCAACAAACATAAATCAACAATAACAATTCAAACCAACAACCAAATTAACTTATTATACATTTATTTCATGCTTCAGTGGGTTGATTTTCTTTCTTTCATTTATGGAGTGATTTCTTTATTTCTTACAAATTTTCAATTTCCATTTATCACAAAATTCATTATATTTATATTCCAATTTATTTACTAAAGTTTCTATCCTCTATTTATACTTCTTACTTTTACTTAGTAAAATTTCCAATTTCTTATGCTTATACAATTAATTCTCATTAACAATAGCAAATTAATAGAATACCTTTATTACCTTACTCTTCACTTGTAAGATTTCCCCTTACATTTTCCTACTAACATTGCAACTTTTTATTATATGGTAAGTTATGTATGTTTTAAGAATGTAAGTGAAAATTTACAAGTTTCTTCTCCATTCCTTTAATTAATATATATTTGTTTTATAAATTACAATTTCAACTTACCTTTAATCTCATTCATTTATTTAATGTTGAAGTTTCCATTATATTTAATTACAGTAACCCTCTACTTACACTTAATTTATTAACCTTATAACTTGCATTCCTATAAGTGAAAGATTTTACTCATTCATTAACTATGGATTGCAGTCATTTATATTTTTCCTACTTTCCATTATATTAGAATAGGGGAAATTAAGGCGTACTTAAGTTAATAACCCTACAATCAAACTTTATAAATTAAGGAATTTCATTCATTTTTTTTTTTTAACTTTCTTAAGGTTAAAATCACCTATTAATAATACAACCTTTAATTTTAGTAAAATTCCAATCATGACTTAAGTTAATACCATTAAATTCTTATTTATAACAGTAATTTATTGAATACTTCATTATTTCCAAAAATTCTACTTGCATAATATTCTATTCCACTCTTAATTTACATTTCAACTTTTTATACTTGGTAAGTTATTTATGTTAAAGAAAAAGCAAAAGAACTTATACAAGTTTAATCTCAACCCTTTTAATTCAATGATTACTTAACCTTTATTTTACTAACCTAATTTTTTTTCTTTTTTGTACAACTAATTAATGGAAATTCAAGAATTAATACCGGGTCAAATTCCAAAATTACTTTAAAATAATAGATAATTAATTTCTTACAACTTTTATATCTCTAATTACCTTTAAACAAATAAAATTTTAAATAATTTCAAAACAAATCTGCAGTAAAATTTACTACAGTGGCCTTTCCCTTCGAAACTCGAAAATGAAAGTCGATGATGCGGCCGTCATCACCGAAATTATTTTCCAGCGACAGAGAGGAAAGTACAAACTTATTTTCTTCAAAATCCTCTTAAACCAATTCTTTCGAATTATACTAAATATTTATATAAGAAAATATTTATAAACCAAATCATTATATTTCATAAATCCTTTGAAAGCAGAAATTTTTCAAAATCCCGGACTTAAGTTCTAAAATCTCCAATTTGATTTATTAAAATTCACTTAGCTTTAATTCATTACAAATATTTTTATTACCTAACACCCAACTATAGCAACCAAATATATATATCTTTATAAAAATATTTTTATATATGGAAAATATAATAGGAAAAATTATTTCATTCACCTATATTAAAAACAAATATTATGTCGGTCTGTCCTATTAAGTGTTTAGAAATCCCTATTGATGGCATAGCGTCCCATGCATCAACCAGAATTTATAAATACAAAGCGGAACAGAGTAACATAATATTAAAATCTTTTTATAACACTAACAAGTACGCTCTCTCATATATATACACTCAGCGACTCCCATAGGGTATTACTACCCTATTAACAAAGAGTCAAACCCCACAAAACCAAGGTTTATTGCTAAACCAAAGCTCTGATACCAACTGTAACATCCCGCCTTTTCGCACACTTTAAACCGACACACGTGCCAATTCAAAACATAACGGAAGGGCGGATTGTTATTGGGTAAATAAGAAAACAGAGAAGAAATAAAAACAAAATAGAATCTCACAGCGGAAGGATAAAATATAATAATAAATATACAGTTCATAAATGGTTTACAAAACACTTGTTATTCTTTACACAATAAATATCAGAGTTACGCATACCAATACAATCAATGCAGCGGAACAGTATGAGTGTGGTGCAATACTATAAATAATATAATACGGATTCTTCGTCTTCGTCCTCCAAAGCTAAAATCTTCGATCCTGAAATGCTCGGACTGACCCGAGCGAATTTGAAAAGACAAAAACACTCGAGTCGGAACTAAAAGATCTTATGTGAGTTAAATTAACAGAAATAAATATGAGTGCAGTAACTCAAGAGATGCTCGGGATTTACATCTCCTAAGGATCCGTTAAACTATTTACTATGTAGTATATTGCGCTATTATAATAGTGTCTATTTGTAAAGTAAACTTACTTTTTAATAGCGTTAAGGGGTTACCCATATAGCCCATAACACAAATAATGCCAATAGTTTATACAGTACCGTAATACCTCCTGATCGGGAAGCTACCAGAGGATACTCCATAGGTACGACACAAATAGAAACTCGTAGTAAAGGCTCGGTATGGTAGGTGACACGGCACAACTAGGCAATGCCAGGGTAGATATACCAATTGCTATCCAGGCTGGTGGAAACGCGTAGCCGCAGTTACCGCCCACCGCGGACTAACTCCCCAAAATCAAAATATAGAAGTGGCCACTGAATCAATCCAAAATCAAAGTATAATATCGAAGAGGAGGGTCCCATCAGAGGTATGACCTCATTGGCCTGAGAATCGCTCCTGTTTTAGCCACCTTATGCCAACTCACGGGAGTCGGGTCCACGTATTTACCTTACAGGAAACGCCGCCACCAACCTACTTCATTCTGGAATCTCCACCGCGTACACGGTTAGTCAAAGTGGTTTTCGGTATCGACAGAGAGTATGTCCATATCCGATCCCGGTCTCTTTGCCAACCCATCGTTATTATAACACCACGGTCATTTAAAAATAGGTTATACTTTAAAAATCAGAATAAACATTCCATTTCATAACCATGAATACGATATCATTTCAAAACCCAAAACCATATTTTATCACTTATCCCAAATATAATTCTTTTCCAAAATCAAAATGCTTTAACTTCATAACGTCTGAAAATCAAATATTTTCAAAGCATAATATTTTGAAAATCATAATTTAAAACCATAACTTCTAAAACTGGAATGGTTCGGATATTCAACGGTATATAGAATAAATGGTTGAACTTTATGGTTACTTTGTAAAGAAAATAATTTACATGGCTTTACAAATATAGTTCCTATTTAAAGTTTGAACCATAATTTAAATATCACTTCAAGTTCCAAAAACCCTTCAATTTCTATATATATAAATCCATTTGGAGTATTCATATTCAAACTAAAGTTGGACTTTATTCTTTCAACAAATTAAATGTTTATTATTTAGTCTTGAATATTCACGTAAAAATCCATAAATAAAACTCCAATTTCTGGTAAAAATATATATAATTTTTTTCAATTTAATTTATACTAGAATATTCATTTCATATTTATCTTGGGAAAAATCCAGTTATAAATATCATATCTTAAATTTCCAAACTTAAACATTAAATATATGATATAAGTTATCAAACTCCATTTTCTTAAATTTTTATCATTTTATCCAACAGATTTATACACAACTTAAATTTAAAATTTTAACTTCATATGTGTATATATTGAAGAATAATATTTTATACAATATCAAAATAAATTTTTATAAACCGTATCCCATCCAAACCATAGAAATCACTTTAAAATAATTTTATATATATAGACCACGGTGCCGGTATAAAATTTTCTATCCTATGTCAAGTGATACGGATATTTATCATTTCAATCCGCAATTTAAAAATAAAATTTGCGGTTGTATATCATTTCAAACCACAATCCCGAATGAAATGAAATATGCATGAAAATTTGCAATTTAATGATATACAATAAAACATCCATCAACACCACCCATCATCCAATCACAATCATCAAGCAATATCAATCGATAACAATTTATATTTGATAATATATAACAGGTAATAACTGGCAAATTTATTCAATTTAAATTTAACGACTATTAATCTAACAGTTTATATTCAGTAATAATCTATATAACTGTTAACTAGCAGTTCATATACAAACAAATAAATTTTAACTGTAAATTTATACGCAATAAATTAATTAAATTAACAGTTAAATTTAATAAATGCAATTCAACAAATATGAGGGAAATAAACATGCCAACTACTCATAAATAAATTTCTATTCATTTCTAAAATTAATTTAACAAACATAAAAACTTCTAGTAGTTGTGAGTGGGTTTAAACACTCACCTTTTGAATTTAAATCGAATTTAAATTCGATTTAAACCCAAAAATTCGCCCGTCTCGGAATTCGTCCAAACCAGCGTCATCAAGTCCGGAATTAAATTACGATCCTAACAAAAGAAATTTCGTGTGAATCCGACTTCGTATGAGAAAGTTATGGCAAAAAATGGTGATTGAATTCAAAAATTGGAAATAAACAAATGACACACATTTCACCTAACAATTGCTTGCCACGTCACCATTACTAAATTTTCACCTTCCAGGTCATGCACTCAGCAAAGAAACGCGAAACCCACTCGCTCGCTACTGCCAGCCACGGCCGCCCCTTCATCCACGTCCATTGGTTTCCGCCGCGACCACCTAGGGCTGCCCTCATCTCGGCCACGTGGTCTCTCCCCCACGCGAGAGCCAATCATCTCCGATCGAGTGAAAACCGAGCCAGCCGCCACTTGTCTTTTGAAACCTTAGTCGAGTTTTGCCGCCAATCCAACCATCGATTCCAACAACGAACAACACAGATCCGACCCCCTCAGTCCCCTCTCCAATACCCAGAAATATTTTCTCGATCCGATAAAGTTTGCGACGACGTGATTGAACGGTCGGGACAGTTTTGAATTTATTCTGGGTAAATGGTAACTCCAACTGAAAAACGAATTTCACCATGGGGTTACGTGTTTCGAGAAGATTAACATATATTTTTAGGGAATTTTTCTGGAGATTTTGAATTTTCATTTTATTTTTGAACTGACTGGATCTAGGGTTAGCCCCCATTGAAGAAGAAGAGAAGCTTGAAGAAAATACGCGCAGATAAATGAAATTAGGCGGAGGCTAGGGCTGAATAGCTGGGTTTATGTAGAGGGTTAGAGGTAGTGTAGATAGACCGTAGAATGAACGTGCGGAACAAACTATGGCCCAAAAAGCCCGCTATGTCTCCGGAACGAAATTTCGTAAATCTATATATCCAAATAGGTAATTTAAAATATTCTGAACGCGATGGAAAAAGTTTCACGTCCAAATTTGATCGTATGAAGAAGTTATGCTGAAAACAAAATTTCCAAATTGATTTCAAATTGATTTTATTAAAATTGATTTCAAGGCGTTTCACGCCCGTACGGTCAAACGACAAGTCCGATCGATACGAAACTTGAAACCCTATAATAATTCACCGATACGGATCCGATGAAACTGGTTTCGTCGAAATCCGAGTCCGTGGCCAAAATGGCTATTTTTAATATTCATTAAATAAATTAAATAAATTATAAAAAAAAATCCAAATTTTATATTAAATTCTAAAATTGGCCAAATTTTATTTCTTATATGATTCGTAATCAATTGAAAAGATTTAACAGGCTTAGCTGTGAATTAAAAGTTGACAGTATATTAATTGCAATGTTAATTTCTACACTTTCTTATATTTAAGAATTTTATAAATTATATTCTCAAAACCCATACTTTAGATTTTTAATCTTTATATTCTCAACTTTCACTTAAAATAAAGATGCCATAAACATTAGTTCCTGATTCACATCATTATTCTTTAAGTCTAATTTAAATCTCAGTAACGTAGTATTTAACGTTAGAATCCATTTTATTATGCATAAATTACAAATTTTACTGACCCAAATTTTCTTCTTTTCATTCCATATCAATTGTCAATCCTATAAGAAAAATTAACATTAGGTTCATACTTATTACAAATAACTCCGATTTCTTCCAAATAATAATTACATAACTATTAAATATTAAATCCGTTTAATTGCAATAAATTCAATTGATTGCAATAAATTTCCAAATAAATTTGGATCTTTATTTGGTTATACAAAAAATATCCGTTATCACTTACCTAACAAAGTTATTATTACTTAAGATCTCATTGCATCCACATTTTCACATTTTCATTTCCTGGTTTCTTTACTTTATTCTACATAAATTATTATAAATGGGATTTTCTTGGTTACATCTTATTTGTATTTGACATTACTCATTCACCAATTTATTTCACTTTAACTGCGGTAAATTGGCGGATACATTGAATTTGATTTCCAAAATTTAAATTAACAAGCAACAAGAATAGGTAACACACAATAGTCCTTTCGCTAAATTCTAGTCACCTAAATAAGCTTTTATTACTTTACAAAATGGATTAACTTTTAAACTCATAAATGTAATACCAAAACCGTTATAAATCCAATAAATTTCCAAATCGAAGTTTGTACACATTTTACGCAACTATTATGATTTCTCACAGAACGTTGAATTTATTAAATGACCATTTATTTAAAATTTAATTCCCTTAATTGAATCAAATGCTTATAATTTTTACATTCTTACCATTCCTTCCCATTATAAATTCATTAACGGATTTACAAATCTCTATCTTCCAAACATTAAATAACCAAACTGATTACAACCACTGTTCTTATCAAATTTTCATAAATTTGTTCAAATCTATACTCTTTTTCCATATAAATAAATTTTATGTTACTACTAGATTTTTTTATCCACTACAGCCATTAAATTTTTACTATCTACACTTATTACATCTTTGTATTAATGAATCCTATTCAAGTTAATATTTATATTAATATTCACAAATTCAACATTTATATGTTTCTTAAAATTAACTTTCAACCAAATGTGCCAATTTACATTTCATTTCCATTCAATATATATTCATTTTATTCCGTTCATTCGGGTACTGCATTGAAATATATTTATTCTCTAATACTAACGTTATTATCGTTAAATTATGATTGGATTCCAAGTTTTTATTCAATACCTTGAACAATAACTTACATATTAACCAAATCCTTCTTCTACTTAATTCAAATTGGATTATGTTCCAATTCCTATAACCTAGGTCTTGAGTCACCATTGACATAATTAAATTTATCGTTTATTTCAATCTTCATTTATAATTTAAAGTTCTACTAAACTAAATTACAAAACTTATGAACTTTAACAAATTTAATCCACAAATTAAATTTTTCTGATGTTTATATATTGCAATTAAATTCAGTTATTATTTCATTAATACCATTTTAATCAACTAATTATGACTTATAACCACAAACACAAATTTTCGTTATTTCAATCTATGTCATATAAACATTTTAAATTATTTACCTTTAATTACAGTTACTAGCTAACCCCTACATTTACTCCATTAAAAATCCTAAGACTTCTATTTCAATTTAAATTAGATTAGAAAACATATCAAATTGACTCATTTAATATTATTGAATTTAACGGGTCGTTACATTATTAAAAAGTTTAAACTATCTTATCAACATGATATAGTTAATAAAGTTAAATTTTTAAACTTAAATTTCTGTTTTTAAAAAAAACTGGAATTTAAATTCAAATGAGAAATTTAAACTTGCATTTAAATTTGAACTTAAATTTTTCTCAAAACAGAAAACTGCATATTATAAAAAGTTTAACCCAGATTAAAAAAACAAACAGAAAAACAGGTTTCAAAACCTGAAATTTGAATTCAAAAAAAAAATACAAAATTGAATTTAAATCAAAAATACAATTTGAATTTGATTTTAAACTTAAACTTTTCTTTAAACCTAAACTTCAGATTTTAAGTTTCAAAAACCTAGATTTTTAAAACTCAAAGGAACAGGGTTTTTCTTCTGAAGCCTGAACATTTAATTCAACTCGAGAAACATCAATTTTACTTCGAGTTCCATACAGCCTTACTTCGAGTTTCACATAGACCCGCTTCGAGTCATTCTCCTACTTCCCCACATCTCCTCTGCAACACCCAAATTCAAACCTGGAAAACATATTACAGGTTTCTGTTGCAAACCTGTCAACGGCGATTGCAAGTCGCTCCGACCACCTGCAGTCCACCCATTCCAACCTCGAACTCCTCCACATACACACTTCATAATCCCCAAGTACCAGAATACTCGGTCAACTCTACATCTCAAACTGACTCAGAGCTCAACCCAATTCAAAAACTAGGGTTCATACTCTGAAAACCAAAACTGTATCTTCCCTAAAGAATAAAATCCGTATCTCTGATTTTTCTAAGGTTCTATAATCCTTACCCTATAACTCAGAAAGAATTTTGAGTTTTCTTAAACTACAGTTTTCAAGAATTTGCCCCAAATCATATTATTGTTCAATAACAAACTGTTACTGTAACAAACACCTAGAAATACTACTACCTGATTTAAAAATCAAGTTTTTATTAATACATTAAGTTTATAAAACTGCATATTTCATTATTTATGTGATTTGTCTTGATCAAGATTAATATGTAATGGGATTGCATGTGTTACAGAGATATCATCCTGTATATATAAATTTATTTACTTAAGTTTAAATTTAAAACTTAGGCAGCCATACACATCACTCCATAATCTTTTAATCCTATCTATGATAAGCAAACTCCTAAAATTATTCTAAAATCCAAATACTATCGTAAATTAGATCAATGTAGGGAATTCTTTTAATAGAAAGATGATCTGGGTATACTTGCAGAATATAACAAACATGCATACACAAGCACAATTATATCAGACATATAACTTAATTTATCTTAAGCAACCTGATTTCCAGTTTAAAATTTTAAATGTTACGCACCTATTAAATGCAGACCACTGATCATTTGAATTTTGCAGAGAATAAGATAATGCACGTTTGCTCCTCTTTGTTGCTTATTTATGCAGAAACAAGCATATGCAGGTGATTATGCTAGACCCTTTCTACTTTAACTCCTTTTCATATGTTTTCCATGGCTAAGATGCTTGCATGCAGGTGCTATCACTTCCCAGTTTTTAAAACAGGATGCAGAAAAACAAAAGTGTGCAGGCTCATCTTTGAATTTGAAGAGGAAATGCAGAATTTTGATCTTTGATGAGGGGAGTATGCAGATTTGAATATGGTTTTGATTATGAAGAGGTTTGGATTGAATATGCAGCTAAAGGATTTGAGGAAATGCAGATTTGCATTGGACTTTCATATGCATTTGTGAATGCAAATTTGGATTTTAGTTTTGGATATGCAGATTTGTGCATTGCCAATATGAGAATGATTCAGATTTTAAAGGTTTGAAGATTTTTCTTTGATGAAGGAAAATAAATATGAAATATGAATGAAGATGCCAACTATACAAATGTATTTCAGATTTAATTAAAAGAAAAGATGTAACGACCCGCGTAAATTCGATGTTTGAAATGAATTAATTTAATAGGATTTTATTTTAAAATTTAGAAAGAAATAAAAAACTTATTAATTTATATGAAAGAAAATATTGAAATTTGATGTATCAAAGGTAATTAAAATTTGCAAATTAAATTATATATTGCAATTAATAGTAATAGTGGAAATTGTTGCAAGTATTGAATTTGTCAATGGAATAAAATATTGATTTATGGAAATTGAATATAAACGGAGGTAATAAAGTAATGCAAGAAAATAAATAATGTAATTAGTACAATCCCTTTTATTTGTAAACTATTGTAAGGTGTTAATTAATTGAAATATGAAAATTTGGAAATAGATTCAAAATTTATGTTAGATAAATTAATTGCAATAATTAAAGTTAGTAATTAATAGGTTAAAGGGAATACCAATTTATTCATAAATGAATATAAGTGAATGTAACAAAATAAATAGGAAACGCTAATTATTCATAAGTGATGGTTGATGATATAAATGTTACTAACTATTAATGTAGTAACGTAAGATGTAAATGTATTTTCAATGGAAATGTAACCTTATTTCTAGGTAGAAATTGCAGGTAGATTTATGAAATGGAGTTTATGAGATAAATAGAATTGAATGTTTCGTTAGTATGAGTTTAAGGGAATATGGGGTAAACTGATTAAATCAATAAAAGACAATAAATGCAATGATGATGGGTTAGTAATAAAAGTGAATAGGGAAATGATTGTATAGTAAAAATGGAATTCCAACTTGTTGGAATGGAGTAAATACACTTAGTAATAAATTTAGGATAGGAAAACGAAATGGAAATATTGAATTAGTTAATTCGTATATATATATAGAATGGCGATTATTGGATTGTAAATAATAAACTTATTAATGGTGATCAAGAGTTGTGACCACAAGTTATTATGAGTGATACATATATATTTAATTCAATTCAATTGATTTGGAAATCATTGCATGAAATATAAATTAAATGTTACGTTGAATAAGTTAAGGTAATAAATGGATAATAACGTAAGTGTTCTTCATAGATATGATAATTTGAATCTATTGAAATTTATGGAATTTGAATATAACATTTTACGTTAATTGGAGATAAAAATCGAAATAGGTAATAATTGCATCAATTTGTAAGTAGAAATAAATCGTTAATGAGAACAAGTATTTAAGATTTACCACCTATTTAGTATATTAAGTTATAACGGAAAATCAATTGCAATAATTAACAATATATTTATTTCATTAATGATAATGATGTAATATTTGAAATATTAAATAGGATGGAATTCAAATGTATATAACGATAGAAATGTGAAATTTGGGGAATAGATTCAAAGTTATAAATGAGTTGTTAAAATAATACATAATAAGTGCAAATTGAATGAATCAATGGGAGCATAGATTTAAGTTTAGAAAACGATATTTTGGTTTAATTAAGTATTGCAAAATAAATGAAATTAACGTTTAAATATTTCGTTTATAGAGATTAAACTAAAATTCAAGAATATTAAAATAATAGATTTTGAACCCAACATGGAATCCTTCTACTTAAAATTTTTAGATGGAATAAACATTTGATTATTTAATTGAATAGAGAAAAAGATTTATTTAGTATGTAATTTAATGCTTGTTGAAAACTGTAATTTTATAAACATGTTTGGTTGACTATAAATAAGGATTACAATGTTCACGTATTTATTTAATTGATTTCATCAATTAGGGTCTGTTTTGAAGTGGAAGATTTAAAATTAATTGGAAATAAATTTATTAAAATCTTTCAATTAAAAAAGGAAAAGAAACAAAGTGCAATTAATAAAATTTATGTAAGAATGATTTCATTATGAATGTACATTATTTGGAAATATAAGAATTGATTTAATATTGTATAAGTTGATCATTTTAGAATATAAGAATGTTTACATTATGAATTGCAGGTAACAAATAAGCATTTTAAGGAAAATAAAAGAATGTTGAGGAAAAAAGTGAACGTTTCCATTCTAAATATAAGGAAGTGGAGAAATTAACACTGCAATGGATAGACTTATCAGCTTTTAATTTACATCTAAATTTGTTTAGATCAATTTGGAAATTAATAAAATTGTGGATATATTTTGAAACGTAAACGAAACATCTAGATTTACATTCGTAAATACGTTTAAAATAAAATGTAAATGACAAGGAATTTATTTATTTCCTAAATCCATAACGTGTGTAATTAATATTATTTATCTTTTGGGACCACCTCCGTTTGCACGTTAAAATTCGTGCACGCCTATTCTTTTGCGATCTATCTATAAATAGGCGGTGAAACCCTAGCCTCCATCTTCATTCCTCTGTATAGTCTCTTCTTCAACTTCTTCTCTTCTTCAATGGCAACAGACAATTTCTAGATCCAGTTTCAATCCAAATAAAAGTCAAAATTCAAACTCCTCTAAAAATTCCAGAAAAATTATATGTTGGAGTTCTCAGAATACGCAATCTACTGGTGGTGTTCGTTTTCCATTTTGGGTTCGGTCTGGAAACATATTCGCGTGCTCCTGTAGCCAAAGCGTGTGGAAGACGATAGTGACGTGGCGAGTATTTAATTAAGGTTTGTTTTGTTTTATAATTTATTTTGATTTTCAAATCGTTTAAATCGCATAACTTTTTCATACGACCTCGGATTCACGCGAAACTTTTTTTGTTAGGATCGTAATTAAATTCCGGACAGTTTGGAACTAGTTTGGACCAACGCGGAGACCGTCGAATTTTTGGGTTTAAATCGGATTTGAATTCGATTTAAATTCAAAATGTGAGTGTTTTAACCCACTCACAACTTCTAAAAGTTTTTATGTTTGTTAAATTTATTTTAAATATGAGTAGAAATTTATTTATGACTGTTGGCGTGTTTTATTCAGCATATCTGTTAAATCGCATTTATTTAACTTAACTGTTAATTTAGTTCATTTATTGCATATTAATTAATAGTTAGAATTTATTTATTTGCATATAAACTACTAGTTAAACAGTTATAAATTTAATTGAATATAAAATGTTAGTTAATAACTGTCAATTATTTCTTGTTATAATGTATATATATTGATGGTTGTTAAACTGATGATGTTTGAAATAATTTTGATTGATGATGGGTGAATGGATGTTTTATTGTATATCATTAAACTACAAGTTATCATGCATTTTTCATTTCATTCGGGATTGTGGTTTGAAATGATATACAACCGCAAATTTTATTTTTAAATTGCGGATTGAAATGATAAATATCTGTATCACTTGACCATAGGATAGAAAATTTTATACAGGCACCGTGGTCTATATATAAATTATTTTAAAGTGATTTCTATGGTTTGGATGGGATACGATTTATAAAAAAATTTAATTTTGATATTTTATAAATGTTATTCTTCTATATATATACATATGAAGTTAAAAATTTTGAATTTAAGCTGTGTACAAATCTATTAAATAAAAATGGGAAAATTGAGAAATGGAATTTGATAATTCATATTATATGTTTAAGTTTGAAAAATTTTAAGGTATGATATTTATAACTGGATTTTTCCAAGATAAATTTAAAATGAATATTCTAGTATAATTTAATTGAAGAAAATATTTAATTGCTAGAAATTGGAGTTTTATTTATGGATTTTTATGTAAATATTCAAGACTAAATAATAGAACATTTAATTTGGTTGAAGGAATAAATTCCAACTTTAGTTTTGAAATATTAATACTCCAAATGGATATATATATATATATAGAAATTGAAGTGGTTTTGGAACTTGAAAGTGATATTTAAATTTTGGTTTAGACTTTAAATAAAGAAATATATTTGTAAAGCCATGGAAATTATTTTCTTTACAAAGTAACCTTAAAGTCAAACCATTTATTTTATATACCATTGAATATCCAAACCATTCAAGTTTTAGAAGTTATGGTTTTAAAATATATGAATTTCGAAATATTATGCTTTGAAAGTATAAGTCAAATATTTGGTTTTCAGATATTTTAAATTTTAAAGCAGTATGATTTTGGAAAAGAAATATATTTGGATAAAATGATATCATATTGTTTTGGGTTTTAAGATGATATCGTATTCATAGTTTTGAAATGGAATTTTTATTCTGGTTTTAAAGTATAAACTATTTTAAATGACCGCGGTGTTGTAATAACGATTGGTTGGCAAAGAGACCGGGATCGGATATGGACATACTCTCTGTCGATACCGAAAACCACTTTGACTAACCGTGTACGCGGTGGAGATTCCAGAATGAAGTAGGTGGTGGCGACGTTTCCTGTAAGGTAAATACGTGGACCCGACTCCCGTGAGTTGGCATAAGGTGGCTAAAACAGGAGTGATTCTCGGGCCAATGAGGTCATACCTCTGATCGGACGCTCCTCTTCGATATTATACTTTGACTTTGGATTGATTCAGTGGCCACTTCTATTTTTGATTTTGGGGGAGTTTGTTCGAGGTGGCAGTAACTGCGGCTACGCGTTTCCACCAGCCCGGATAGCAATTGGTATATCTACCCTGGCATTGCCTAGTTGTGCCGTGTCACCTACCATACCGAGCCTTTACTACGAGTTTTGTTTTGTACCATACCTATGGAGTGCCCTCTGACGACGCCCATTACGGGGGAGATTACGGTACTGTATAGACTATGGGAATATATTCTGTGTTAAGGGCTATATGGGTAACCCCTTAACGCTATTAAAAAGTAAGTTTATTTTATAAATAGACATTATTATAATAGCGCAATATACTACATAGTAAATAGTTTAACGGACCCTTAGGAGATGTAAATCCCGAGCATCTCTTGAGTTACTGTACTCATATTTATTTCTGTAAATTTTACTCACATAAGATCATTTAGTTCTGACTCGAGTGTTTTTGTCTTTTCAAATTCGCTCGGGTCAGTCCGAGCGTTTCAGGATTTGAGGATTTAGCTCTGGAGGACGAAGACAAAGATTTGTATTACTAGTATCTACTATATTATTTCACTACACCATTTAATTCCGCTGCATTGATAGTATTGGTATGGGTAACTCTAATATTCATTGTACAAGTAAAATAAAATATTTTGTAAAACAGTTTCATAAACTGTATATTTGATTATTATATTTTATCCTTCCGCTGTGAGATTCTGTTTTGTTTTATTTCTTCTCTGTTTTTCTTATTTACCCCATAACAATCCGCCCTTCCGTATGGTTTGAATCGTCATGTGTGTCGGTTTAAAGTGTGCGAAAAGGCGGGATGTTACAAAAGAAAATTTTAAAAACTAAATTTAACACTTGTCATAAATTAGACACTTGTCTATTTACTCTTTTAAAAATGCAACACATGTTTTCTTTAAAATAGTTAATACTAATTACAAATTAATGTATATGTAAACTTAGTTTAAGTTGTTAGTTTATTTTAAAATATGTTTATGAATTTACAAAAGAAATAAGAACAACAATGTTTTACAAATTAACTTATACATATTAAAGATTAAATCAATTAAACAATTAAAAATTTATACTTGGGAATTTAAATTCAAATTAAATTTCAAAATCAAATAATTTCAAATTAAGTTATAAATAATAATTCAAGTTGAAATAAAAATTACAAATCTTATTCAAAGCTTATTTATAAAGTCAATACAATAGTAATATTGTTTTTATAAATATCTTCTTATTAAATTAAAATCATTTTACAAGAAATTATATTTTTATTAAATAAAATACCCATTTTATTAAACCATAAAACATTTTATTGAATTTATTCTAAATTTAAAATAATACCAATTTATTTAAAATATAAACCAAATATTTATATTGTAAACAGAAATCAATTTATTATTATTTTTAAAGATGAAATAACCAATTTAAATAATTATTGAAGAAGATTATCAAATTTATTTGAATAATTATTAACAGAATATCAATATCAATTTAATTTTAACTACAGATTATTAAATTGATATTGTTAAAAATTCCGGGATGTTACAAATAGTAGGTAATTGCTAGCATATTCTTAGGTCGAGAGGTTTGGTCAATACTCAGAAAATGTTTCGAGGTTTCTAAAGATAGCTTTTAAAATTCTTTGTGTAAGATACTTTATTATTTCAAAAATCTTTGAAAATTTTACCAAAATATTCTTTTCTTTTCAAATACATTTATATTTTTTTAGGTAAAATGATTTCTTATAAAACCAAATTCACTTGTATATTTTATTAACACATATTTGCTTATATATAATACTCTCAAACTCATTCTAGGTTGTTACTTACCCCATCTTTAATGAGTTACTCATCCTAGGGTATTACTAACCCTATCTCTGAGAGTCTTTTCCCTTATCAAAGCCAAGGTGTTCGCTCAACCTAAGCTTTGATACCAAATGTAACGTTCTAGGCTTTTCGACCATTGACAATGGATATATACCCCCACCGTAGCTCACACTCGCACCTCGTGATTTGCATTTACGGCCAGTCTCTCAACTGTAAGCCCAATTGGCAAACCAACCCTTTATCACTAGGCACACGTAGAAGTAAGAGTCATCCGTTCGCTACCTAATAAGAAGCGAGAACCCCCGATCATGCTGAACATAATCAAGAAAATCTAATCTCGGTTCCTTCGATCTAATCATCGATAAAAAGAGGTTTTGTGAATAGGGAATCAATCTTTAATTAATTAAGTTATTTTTATCAAAATCTCCTTCGGAGATATACATTTCTAAAACATTCTTTCCGGTATATATGGAATTATCAAACCTCTCTTATTAAATCTTTGATTACTTAAAACCCATTATAAACTTGGACTAATTCAAAATCATTTCTTCATAATTAGGGAAATTTTCCCAAAATCGTTTCATTTAAATCTTAACAAAGATTTCTTAATTTAAAACTCTCAATTACAATTGAGTTAAAACCATATTATTTAGGATGTTAATCCAGAATCAGTAATTATTAAGTGAGCATAATCTATAGAAATCATCTGATTTTACTCAATATCAATTCCCGTATTCAATAAATACTATGGGTAGAATAACGGTGGAATCACCTTTTAAATTCCACGTATAGTATGAGTTCCCTCTTCGGGCTTCAACATCGAGTACAAGAAGATCATCTTTGTAAAATCAAAGTTGTTTAAATACTAAAAATATTTTTTTTCTTTATTCTTTTTGAAATTTTGATCCAAGTAGATCAAATTTACTATCCCCTCCATCGGGCCAGTCTGGACTGCCAGGGAGAGCAGGAAACTGTTTTCTAAACTCAAGCCTGGACACTATCTCGCTGACACCCATAAGGCGGCCAAGTTAATTGATCGACTCTAAATCATAAAATCATTTTAATCATTTCATAAATCCTTCAAATTATATTTAAAATACTTTAATAACTATTTAAAAATATTTGTAAAAGATTTTGGAAGGAATTGTTAAGTTTAAAACCATATTTTAAAAGTTATACAAAGGTGCTGCAGAAAAGTGTCGTAGAAAGTGCTTTTAAGCTATATTAGTCAAAATGAATTTTTATTATTTCAAAATTCATTTTTATTACTCAAATTGCTTTAAAAGCTTTTTAGAACATTTATAAGATTTATTCCACATTTTTTAAACAATTTTAAAACATCGTTTTTAAAGAAATTCGGTTTTGGATTCCGAACTGCGAATGCAGGATTTTTCAAAAACTTGCTCTACTCATATTTCAAAATCTACTAATCAAAATCTCTATTTTCTTCCTTTATTGGAAAAATATGGATATATTAGTTTAGAAAATTTTTATCTCGAAGAATTCCGATCTATATTCCAACTTTTGCAGTAATTTGAGTTTATAACACGAAATCACGAACTACCGATACGCAACGCGCTTATTTTTAACTAAATTTTCCATTTCTTTTCAAACATCACCAAAACAATTTTGAATGTTTACAAAACATTTCAAATACATTATAAATCATTTTAAGAGGTTTAAAACTTCCATAAACACCATTTCATCAAATCAAGGAAAGTGATTTCCTTTGTGCTTATCGACGTGTATTTTCATGACATGCATATATAATCAACATTCATACGAAAACAACCAAACTTAAGGATCAAAGCATATTAAACATCCATTTTCAAATATCATACCATCATTCAACATATAATATAGTAGGTAG
The DNA here is from genome assembly GCA_030765085.1 of Allium cepa. Taxonomy (NCBI): domain Eukaryota; kingdom Viridiplantae; phylum Streptophyta; class Magnoliopsida; order Asparagales; family Amaryllidaceae; genus Allium; species Allium cepa. The sequence continues at coordinate 326,413,343 of CM060939.1, forward strand.
GAGTTCTTACCTTATTTTCTCTTCGAGCTAGTTTTAAAACAGTTATAGCTGCGCTATCTTGAAATATATGCTCACGATCACTAGCACTATCGATTTTGAAGGACTTGGCCTTGGATAGGGGGCTCACAGCCATGAGGGTAGGGGAGGGAAGGCTCGGCCTTGGTTGGATCTAATGGTGGCCTTGAGTTTGAGTGGTGGAAAGGAGGTGTTTTGACTTGTTTTTGAAGTGAATTGGTATTATATACATGTGTGTATATTCTACTAATTTTTTTCTAACTTTTATTATTATTTTAATGAATTATAAGCCATTAGAAAGCTTGAAAAGAAGAGGAAGAATGAGTGAAATGGTATTATGAATTTGTGAGAAAGAGGGGTGGTATTTATAGGAAGAAGAAGAGTGTAAAAGAAGATAAGTACGCATTACCTTTGCATCACCATTTCAAAGCTTCTCCAACACACATCCTCCCTCTTAATGCATGGATGGAACCTCCTCCCCCCATGTGCACATCACTTCCATCCACTCATGTATGCATATGTTGACTTGCTTTAGCCTAACGAGGAAGCTTTACTTTAAATATCTTAGATTTTTGTACTAAATATGTATTTTTAAATGTGTAAGTATTTATGTATGTATACATATGTCTGTGTGCATGTAAGTGGATTCTTTTGTATGTTACATATATGTACATGACATATAAGCAACGTTGCATTGATTCCGAACAACTTCCGTTCGATAAACCATTGCCGATCGGAGAACCGATTCCTAGTCACATTTTCACTTATATTTTAACGTACATATATTTGTAAAAAAATATAAAAATAAATTTCTTGTCATTTAAATGAATTAAAATCATAATATTTGATTTATAAAACCACATAAATTTATATTTATAATTATTTAAAAAATCGCTATTATACCAATAAAGAGATCTTGATTTTTCTTTATATTTTCAAATCAAATATATCTCTTTATACAATTATTATAAATGATTTATTATCACTTTATAAATATTCAAAATTGATTATAACCTTTTCAAAATTATTATTTGAATAATTATAATAATTATTTAATCATTAAATCCTAATTTAATTTAATAAATCAATTATCGTATTTAAGGGCATTACTACTAATGTTATAAACACATTTTATTTTCAAAAACAAATCAATTAGTTTTCTTGTTTAATTACAAAAATAAGTATATGTATCTAGCTCCATGCGCAACGTTTTACGATTATAGAGCTGTTTACTGATAAAACAGTTTTCGGCCATTTTATCGATTTAGATTTCTAGGAAATATTTTTGCAAATATTTATTCAAAGTAATATTACTATTACATATTATTACTTAAAGGAACATTATTTATATTACCAAACTTTTATTTAGAAGTAAATATAATTTGTCAAAGTGATAAATTGGTGGGTCATTACGTCGGTTCTTTAGGAAATAAACAATCAAAGATAAGATCGGAGATCACCTCCTGACCGTTAGTGGACGGATTTCCTTATCATTGTCCTAGTAGAATGAAACAAGATTTGTATGCACAGTACAACATCAACGAAGATGACTGTGTCATATAACTCCCATGTTTCTCTTAGATTTTCAAAGTTACATTTCGGTCCAATTTTGATAGTCGGTTATTTAACCATCGAATAACAAACATTCAACCAAGGATTTAATCCTTAGGGAAAACCAATATTGGTTAAGCATATAACCAATGTTACGACCCGAATTTTGACGCGTGTTAATCGGGAAATTAACTGATTTTAATTATTGAAATGTTAATTTTATAAGTCGAACAAATAAAATTTCTGATAATTAAAAATATCGAGATATATGTAAATTGATTTAAAAGATATTAAATATTGGATTATAAAATCTCCGGATATGATAAATCTTATAGGAAATAAATAATATATTTTGGCTATTGACTATTTATTTATATATGTGTATATTTGGGAAAGAAACTATGTTTTGGAAATTCAAAAAAAAATTAAGATAAAAACTCTATCTTTATAATACTAAATATAATATATATGTAGGAATATAATTTAGATACTTAAGCTTTGGCTAAAAATTTAAAATACAGATATAAATATATGTTTAAATATGAATAAAGATATATAAGTAACTTATAATGTTGTATGTAATATAAAGTAAAACATATGTATATCTATATATATAAATAAAAAGGTAAACACAGCAAAGTAAAATAAGAAAAAAATCATCATATGCATAACTATATATACATAAATACATGTATAGGTATAATAGTATACATAAAGAATATAAATACATGTGTAAATAAGTATATACATTATTATAAAAATGAGAAAGACATACATGTATTTGTACATTGTCAAGAAATGGAAAAGGCATGTAAATATACATATGAATGGATATATATATATATATATGACTAGAAAGGCTGTATGCTTGCAATAATTATGTGTTCCCTCTTTTGTTTACATATATGTGTGTGTGTGTGTGTGTGTGTGTATGTGTGTGTGTAAACAAAAGAGGGAACACATAATTAATGCAAGCATACAACCTTTCTAGTCAAGCTTACAAAACATATAATCAAAGTCAAAAGCATGTCACATGATTCCATTACCTGAACTCATTTTGAAAATATCTAACCATTTATAAAATTCTTTCACCTTGTAAATAATCATCCCTTAAGTCTTCAAACCATTTTACAACTCCATTATACAATCCAAGTCTTACAACTCTATTTATATATCTCGAAAACATTTATACATAACTAAAAGTCTTTATTTCAAAAATTTCATAAAAAATAATTATTTAAAATAATATTATAAATAAATAATGATTATCTATCTTAAAACATCTTAAAATAATTATTAATCATTTCAAAACTAATAGTAATAATCTTTATTCTTATTATAAATAATAATAATTTATTTTCAGAATCTTATTAATAAACAGTTATTATTACTTTCAAACCATAATTATTCTTGACATAATAACCTTACAAATTGTTAATTTGTTGATAAATTCTTTAAAACAATATTAACTATAAACAAATAAATTTAAAACAATTCAATATAATTAAATAATCTTAAAATAATATTACTATAATTAAATAACTTATAAATAATATTAATATAATTAAATAATTTTAAAATAATATTAATTTAATTAAATAAATATAAAACAATATTAATATAATTAAATAGCTTTAAAATAATATTAATATAATTAAATACTTTAAAATAAAAAATAAAAAATTTAAAACAAAATATTTCTGAAACCCAATTTCGGATTTAAAATCATTTTCTGTCTCGAAAATCAATTCTAATTTAATGACAATTTATAGTATTTCAAAATACCAATTTAAGGCCACTAGTTACCCATTGCTTAACCAATATCGATATTGATTTTTCTATCACTATTGGGTTTTAGTTTATCAAAAAAATATAACAGTGTTATAACCATAATGTCCACAATTTGGTTTATTTTTCTATAATTCATATAAAGAAATATTATTGAAACAATTCAACAGTAGCGAGGAATCCCATTGGATCCCTCTAACCTATTTTTCCCTGCATCACAAATGTTATATAATTATATAATATAAATCAACGCCTTCGAGGTGGGATTCGTATACAAAGGGTCGTCCACCCTTACATGGGAATGTAATAGGGTCTCATCCGCTCCAATAAGAAGGAATATATCCAAACCAATTAATAAATATAGTAATTCACTCAAACAATCATCCAACAATTTTTATCAATTGTATATCATACTAGTTAACCAAAAAGGTGAGTTTAACTCACCGAAATTTTCTGTTGTCATCAAGGCATTCCGATTTGGAACTAAAATTGAATGAAGTTCGATTTAAGCTCAAATTTCAACAGTCTCCAAATTCAACCAAATTAGTTGCATGTCGAAGCTTTTGTCATTACGAGTGCAACACATAAAGTTTTGTCTCAATTGAATCTCACATGCAAGAGTTATTAAATAATTTTGTTATCGATATTTGAATTAAAAATAAAATAAACTAATTACATCTTTAATTATCCACTAATTACCCATCTTAGTTTTAATACTTCTTCCTATTCAAATAAAACTCGCTTACAACACAGCACGGCACACTTCGACCATCCCTTGCCACATCGCCTCCTACCATAGTTGGTCGCCGCATACCCTACCGGCAAGTGCCATCCCTCGCCGCAGCCACTTGCTACCACGCGTGCAATATCCTTAGTTTTGGTGATTACCTGTAATATTAAATTATGACGGTGATTATAATTTAATATTGGAGAAATAAAATAAATTGGAGATAGAAAATTTATTAAATTTTTTTATTTTGAATAAACAATTAGTTTTGAATAAATAAAATGAAATTAATATGGTAATGTTGGTAATAAATTGTGAACATTAGAAATATTCTAATTTGGGTGTTAATTGAATTAATTAAGTGGGATAAAACAATTAATTCAATAGTGATTCGTTGAAATAAATAAATAATGTTGGAATTAAATGTAAAATGTAGAAAAATAAAGTTTTAGAAACTTTATATGATAATTTGCGATAAAAATAAACATTATGTGGTTTTACTTTGGCAAAATGCAATAATTTTACAAATTATTGCCAAATATTGGTTTTTGTAAATTTTAATGAAGTAATAAAATTTTATATAGCAAATAATGTAAATAAAAAGGTGGAATTTTTATTTAAATATAATAATTAGATGTAAAATGTTGTTAATATGGTTTATTACATTTAATTATACAAGAAAATAAATTTGGTGAAAATTTTGGTTGTTAAAATAGTGTTTTATGTAAATTATTGTGTATATATTGTGGTCCTTGTACCATTTCTGTTATATCATTTTGTATTGTACAGGGATGTATCTTTGTATATGTATATATATCTGTGTGACTACTGTTCTGTGATATGTTGTATTTATTGTTGTTGTATTTTATTCTGATAGATCTGTTAGCCACTATAGTTTCGTAAGCATTTATTAAATATGTCGATCCACTTGAGAAAGGAAAAAATTTAGAGCACCCAATCGACGTATTCAATAGATGTTTAAGACAAAGCTATGCATGGTCGCTCCTAACCAACCCTATTTTTCGCATTAGCAGACAGTATTGCTCGGTAATACTATTTGTTAATGTTGGTCTTAGGGTGGGGCGTCACAACGCGACCTCCCCTAGCTCCACCTAGCACCCTCGGTTTTCCCCAAAACCCATACGCACATCCCACGAACGAAGGCCATTTTCGGCCACCCCCGACCACCATTGATCACCAAAATCTGCCAGCATGTAGCCCTCGCCTTCCTCGACACTTTCCCTTTGGATATAAAGCTCCTTGAGGTCCCTAGCTAGAATACAAACCAAAAGAACGGAAGTTGTTGTTTTCTAATCAGCTGCAAATTTCGACGAGCTCCGACCACCACCGACCACAAGATTTTGTTTTTAGCTTGACTTCGAGCTCCTCTACAACTATCCTTCAGGTTGCATTGCTTGAAAGTTCGCGAATTCGTCGGAATTGAAAAAATTACTATCGCTGTTCATCAGTGAACTGCGGCTATCATGGCTCGATCCAACCTAATCCAACCGCCCACTTGCTTCGTCTTGATGTCGTGAACAACTTTCTAGTTGGTGAGCCTGATATCGTCGAAGATGGCTTCGATCGATGTAAGCCTTTAGATGAGGCTATGATTTAGTTTCAGAATTTAAAAAGGATTCTCTGAATTGGTTGCAATTTATAAATGAGGGAGAGCATGGTTCAGACGGTAGAAGGCATGGCTAGGTGTGGGATAGGGTATGGGGGTAAGGCATAGACATATGTATATTATATATACATTATTTAAATTTACATTTTCAAGCTATAATACATCCAAAATTCTTGAAATACAAAAAAGTCATGTCGCCAGGCGTACTATATGTTACACCCCTGTTTCAAACACAATGGAACTGGTTTCGAGACCTAATTCAACCATATGCAGAAGATAGCTTTTTAAACCCAATTAGTATATTAAATTTTCAATATTAAATTCTATGCATTTAGATCTCACATAACCAAATGATACTTCTGATTTCTATGAAACTTGACGGCAATTATAATTCACTATTACAGACCCAATGACATGGGTTTCGTCGAAATACGAGACAGTGCCCGAGGATGCTATTTTTATATGTTAATCAAAATGAGTTATTTTCAAAATCAAGTAAATCACTTTTAAATCCAATTTTAAAAGTTTTATTATCTTTATTCTTATTAAATAGAATTTAAATAAGCTTTGAAAACATTTTTATCCAACTAAAAATTCAAGATTCAATTATTCAAAATGACTTCAATTATTAAATTCAAAAATTAAATTATCAAATAAATCGCTATATTTGAAATTCAAATTATTTAGCCTATAAATTAACTTTTAGTATTTAAAATCAATTAAATATTCTAATTTCAAATGATTGAAAATTCTAGGTCATTATAAGTGGATGTAGTTCGACCGTCCGCTCTTCAACTCTTGCCTCTTACTTAGGGGAAAAAACTTAACTCAAAATGGTTGCAGTTCGACCATTCGCTCCTCTGTTTGAGCTCAAAGTTCTCCAGATTATTCATTATACAACCAAGCTCGACGGAAACAGGATCCAAATGGAATTGAACATGGTACGACCATTCATGCATCAACTCCTGCCCTGGATGTAGGGGCAGTTTGAGTGCCCCGGCCTAAATTGGACATGGTTTGAGCGTCCCGTCCAAAGACGATGTGATACATCCATCCACGACCTTGCTTGCGCCTGAAGTACGGTGAACTGTTCAAGCTTTCCTGAATGTCGGTAAGCCCAACATGCAAACCAAAACATGGACATGGTTTGATGGTCCATCAAATAACTCTGATCCCCTAGTGTAGACTGGAGTATGTAAACTAAATGGGTGTAACAGATCGCTCATCAATAAAACTCTGGTCCCTAGAGCACGGATAAGAGTATAGGTAGAAAATGGATATGGCTCGACCGTTCATCTATTAACTCTCCCTTCTAAACTGATAGGTTAAGTATAAAACATAGAACATATGTGACTTAACCATTCGATATAAGCTCCTTCCCATGATTCGACGTGAAGAACTCTAAGTAAGAGTGAACATGATACGACCGACCATTCTTTGACTTCTTTCCCTGACTTGAGGGGAGAAGAAATAGCTAAGGAAAATATGGTTCGACCATTTTCCAGAATAAGGGGCTATACTCGAGAAAGAGCTAACCAATGATTTTGATATTATCGCTCAGAAATGGCATACAATCATTAATCATTTGTTTGGCCTCTAATGAAGTTCAAAGGACATTGAAAAGAAAGCTGGCTAGGGAGGATGATATATCAATGGTAAGCAAAAAAAGAACCAAGCAGCAGTCAAGAAGGCTAGCATTCCAATTTCGACTTCCAAAATATTGCACTTTAATCGCTTCTCCTGAAAACATTCACTTCTTGACTAAGGATAAGCTTGATTATTGGCCTTCGTAAAAGAGAATGCCCAAGTTTGAAAGGATCATGGAAGTTCATATTGCTACTACCATATTATAAATGGGTATGATATCGATCAGTGCAGAGGCTTGGAAGGAATGATCATTAATTTTCCAAGGCAAGGCAAGCTTGATGACTTTGTAAAAAGATACTAGATAAGTTTGATATAAAAATTCTTCAAATAAGTGATTCGACATGGTTAAGGAGTAAGTTTCTCCTAATATAATGAAATTCCTAAATCACTACCTAAGATGGTTTTTTGCACCAAAAATTGGCACAAACACCCAACAGAGAATTTATAAAGAAATAAATGAAGACAATTAAATGGAAAAAAGGAAAATAGCAATAAACTAATAACAAATAAGTAAAAAACAAAGACACTATGATTTATAGTGGTTCGGCGTTGGTTGCCTATGTCCACTTTGATGAAGTAACTTTACTAATCACTTTGAATTCTAAGTGCAAGAGGGATCGGGTCGTAATCCACGAATATAATGGAGTACAAAGAAAACAATAGCATAAAGATCCCTAAAATAAACAATGAACCATTTATTTATAGGTGTAGACGACCAAATATCTCCCTAAAATTTCAACGGTAGAATCTCGAGATGTAGACGAGGCGACCTAGAAAATTCCAAAGCCCAATTCTGAAGGAGTCGGCCCTAATACCGCTTAATGGCCACATTATATGCCGTGAACCCTTTGGTGGGTGCCCTTGGTTGTTATCTCCTTGTTCCCAAAGTTTCATGTATAGTTGCTTTTGGATTATGAGATACCGATCAATTTCTGTTGAGTTATACTGTTAAGCTGATGCGAATTGATCCCTTGTATAAAGGGAGGGATCGTACTCGATCCCTTACCTATGTGAGACAATAATCCATACTTAAAACATTTTGTAAAGTCCAGCTCTTGGTTCGTTCGATCGCTGCTTCATATTATCGTCTGTGCTTGATCTCTGGACCCCATGATCATCTCTCTGGGGTGCTGGCCTTCATGACAGTCGAGTTAACTTGTCCAATTAGTCTGAATATAGCTGGATCAAAAGGCCAGGAAACATTTGACTCCAAAGTATGTCTTATTTCGAACATAACATGCTTTGAATCAAAGCAAGTTAGAGTCATCGGGAACAATTCCATTCAATTTTCTAAACAGTCGCTAACCTTCCGTTGAATTGTCTTTCCCAATGAGTCGTGTCTCTCTCTATTTTTTGTGATGCTTGATCGATATTCATCGGTATAAAACTGGAAAGCAATCTCTCAACCATCATCTATGGTCGGTTCCATCGAGCTAGTAGGTCTTGGTTATCTGATCCAGTCTTTTCTCTAATAACTCAGGTGAAAATTCAATTTCTGTCGGTTTAAAGAAATCGACAGAAATTGAATTTTTGTGATGCACATGTGAACGTTCATGTACACGTTCCTATCATTGGCTCTTGGCATGATCAAATGCTCATGGGTTGTCACTGATTCCTTGCAGTTTAATTGCAATTCCTTATTTATATTTTTTTATAATGAAATAGGGTTGTGATAAGTCACTCGATGAGAAGGGACTTCAAGTTCTATAGGGTTGACGGCCTCAGGCCATAAGCAAGGGCGAATATAGTATGGCTAGTCACAGACTTGTGGGTGGTTCTTTATGCCCATAATGCTGATGGGATTTCATCAACCCACTTGAATCTAGACTTTTTCAAATGCTTCTTCATAATAGACTATATGGTTTTATTAACAGCTTTGACTTGTCCACTAGCTTGAGGGTGAGCACTGCCACGAATATTTTCTCAATATGATGCTGGCGACAGAAGTCTTTGAATTCAGCATTATTGAATTGGGTCCTGCTATCAATTACGATTGTTTGGGGAAGACCACAATAATAGATGATATTTTTGATAACAGAGTTGATTGCTTTTTTGTTCTAATCGAGGCTAAAGGTTCAACTTTATCCCATTTTGTGAAGTAACCAACTACTACGATGGCATACTGCACAACACCTTTATAAATCGACAAGGAATCGATGATGTCAATACCCTTAGTGGCAAACGACCATGGACTAGCCATTTGAGTAATTTTTGTCAGTGGGCTCTCGGAATTTTTACAAACATCTAGCACTTCTCACATCATCTAGCGTAATTAATAGCATCTCAATTGATAGTTAGCCACCAACAGACATGCAGAGTATTTTATTTGCTAGGGTTTTCCCTACGGTATAATCGCCGCATTCTCCTTCATGGACTTCTCTCAAGACTCGTTTGATTTCATCATGGGCGATGCCCTGAAGCTGGGGAATGGAGAAACCCTTTTTATACATGACTCCTTTTTGGATGATGTAGCATTAAGCTTTGCGAAGGATTTGTCGTTTTCATTCCTCCATTCAGGAACGATTTCCCGTTGTAAATAGTCTTTGATCAAATTCATCCATGACTCCTTTTATGGATCTGTCTCTAGAACCCAATCAATCTCCATCTGGTCGATGATCAAAGCATTTAGTATTCAACCGGGACCAAGCCTATTTGCTGTGCAATCTCAGAGCTACCCAGTTTAGCTAACTAGTCGGCTTGCTCATTCGCTCTCTGGGAATGTGTGTGATGGTATAATAATTGAAATCGATCCATAGCACTTGGATCGGTCGAGATAAGGAGAAAGTCACTATCTCCTAGCTTGATAATCTTCCCTGACTTGGCATACTGCTAACCAGGAATTACAAAATATTTGTAAAGTTTTCACTATTGGTTCTTTGGCTAGTTTGAGCCTGGCAATTAAGGCTTCATGCTCGGCTTTTTTATTTGTTGTAGGGCAGTCAAATTCCAGGGCATAGCAGATCGATCATTCCTCAGGAGTCAGTAATACGACTCTAATGCTAGAACACCGATCATTGGATGCTCCATCTGTGTGCACTTTCCATTGATTGGTCGATTCTCCGTTGCTCTTCAGAGAGTCGTCTAGTGCAGTAAATTTAGCTATGAAGTCCACCAATGCCTATCCCTGGATAGCACTTCGAGGGGATAAGTGATATTGAATTGGCTTAGCTCGATATTCCAATTGAGCAAACTTCCAAACATCTCAGGTCATTGTAGAACTTGTCATTACGGTTGGTCGGTGTAGACGTTGATGGGGTGACATGGTAGCAAGGGCGAGGGTTTTGTGACGCAATTAATAGACATTACACGAGCTTCTCTAGCTTTGGGTAGTTTCTCTCAACACCTGTCAATTACTTGCTAGCATAGTATACTAGCCTCTGGATTTGATTCTCTTCCCATAATAGTGCGGTACTTATGGGTTGGACCGACACTGCTAAATAAATGATAATTCTTCATGATGTAGTGGCTTGGATAGGATGAGAAGTCTCTCTATGTGATCTACTAGAGCTTGAAATACATATATGGAAGTGTCTATGTGATATAGCTGTCATAGTCAAGCCATTCTTAGTTAGAAAAGAGTATGTCACTTTTGTACTTTAGTTCCAGTTGAGATAGAGACCTTTGGATGGTAGGAATAGTTGCAACATGTCAATACGACATGTGATGGATGATGGATACTAATGGATGTATTGTTTGATTGCATTTTTTACACATTTAGGACAATATATCCTCTAGGTAGTACATAGACTCACAATATCTCTTATTTGTAGTCTAACTATTAGATAGGATACGTATGGATGTTTGGTTATTGATTTGCTAGTGGATGTTATTCATATGGTGTTGCATATGGATGTAATGGTTGCGCACATATGTAGAATGGCAAGTTTACTTACTTAGGGTGTTGCATACATTTGAATGTATGTCATGAATATTTGCATGACAAGAGGTCAACTGAATTAGTAGACTACCTACTCTTTTGCATTAGTATAGGTTCATATGCACTTCATGTTGCATATATATGTACATATTGAATTAGGAAATTTCTAAGGATAATGATTGCTTATGGATGATGGATGAGTAGATGGTTGTTAAGTTTGGTTAATGTGTGTGTGTTAGCCACGTTTTTCTGTCCTTTAAGATTTCAGGGACGAAATCCTTTTAAAAGGGGAGATTGTAACACTCTGGGAATTTACAAGAAATTTAGAAAGAATATAATAGGAATTTAAGAGAAAATTGATAGGGAAAGTAAATTATATTAAAGAAATGACTTAAAAGCAAATTTTCATAGACGTTCGAAATTGCCTATGAAACTTGCATCATATATTCATAGCGATTTTTCGGAGAATTTACACATATAACACTTCTTGATCCGAGTTAGTATGAGAGCATTATGAGTGTCTGAAAGAATTAATCAAAAATTTTAATATATATATTGGATCAACCAAAGGGGGTCTTAGGTCGACTGGTAACAGTCGACCTGGCATAAAGGTGGTTGACTCGTGTAATAAAAATTTCAGACATTGCCTGCTTCGTTGAATCTAAAATTTACGGCTGAGATTAGATGCATGCGAATGAAGTAATGGATGACCGGGGAAGATGATTACTGAGTTGATCTGATGGCCTGTATTAGCTAATTTCCTCTATAAACTAACATTAACCTAAACCCTAATATCTAGTTTGAGATGATAGTAACTAAATGCTGTCAAATCTATATTGAAACCCTTATCACTCCTCCAATCCTTAAAACAAAATTAAACTCCAAATCAAATCAAAAATCATATCAAATCAAAGAGCAAGATTAAGAGAAGAGGCATGCAACTAGAAGACCCAGAGGGACGCATTGATTGGAGGCCACTTTTTTAGATCTAGAGCTAAGAGTATATGCTAAGTAGGCATAGATCTAATGATTTGATTATTTAAATTAGGTTTAAATCTATTTTAGTTGATTAGATTGCTTAAAAATCCTAATTAACTTGTTAAAGTAGAGCAGAATTGGTAAACTAGAAACCCTATAAAAATTGAATCAGATCTATAACCATTAAACTAGCACTCGCTATTGTAATTTGCAAACCCCAGAATTGCTAGAGATTGGATAATTAAGTAAACCAAAAATTAGGTAAACTACAATTAGTTAATCTGGAAATTAAGGTAAAAATCAGGGATAAATCGACTAGAAATTAAGGAGTGAAAGTGACAAACAATTGCAGAAAATGGAAAGAAAGGAACTACAATTTTAAAAGATACGGTCGATCCTGGAATAACCTAGGTCGACCGATAGCGGTCGACCTAGGAAAAGTCTGGGTCAACTGTCAAATGTAAAAATTGATGTTTTGAACCTCGGCCTTAGGCCTAATAAAAAGAATGATAGTTGATAGCTAATAAACCATAAAATGAACTATTTTACGCCATATTGTATGTGTGAAAGAATAGGGAGGTTAGTTTTCTATCAGAGTTGTTTGGGCAGATTTAGTTCGCGGTGATGATAGGACAAAGACGATCCAGAAGCTCCATAAATGGTAGGATTAATTGTTAGGTGGATGTGGAGCCTGGGCGTGGATAGCTATAAAGTGATGTGGGCAATTTATTTCGCATTAGAACTCAAAAATGTTACGATCGAGTGGGCACAGCATTGATGGGAACACCATTTGAGGAACTTGATCCTAATTGGAGATCAAGATACTGCATGTGTTCTTGTGCAACGTGGTGCAGGTGGACACCAGTGTTGGACAATAAGTAGCTACAGGAAGATGATTGTTAGATGGGGCCCAGTCCTAATGGGAGTTCACATATGGTGGGCACCGGAGCAGGACAATAAGTGGCCATAAGAAGTTATTTATTATATGGGGCCCGATACTAATGGGAGTTCACATACGGTGGGCTCCAGAGCAGCACAATAAGAGGCATTTTACCACTACGATCGAGAGATGGATACGGGTGCATACGTTGATTCACTTAGCGAGTTTGTATTATGGTGTTCTCCTTCTTTAAGGTGTAGTATGAGTAGAAAGGGGAAACTAGTTCCTGATTTGGCTAAGCGATTGTGTGAGATTCGATTCATAGATTGACCAAGTGTGTTAGACATGTATCCTTAGGCATATGACTTTAGGACTGCACGGACACGGTATATGTACTCTATATCACTTAGAGTAGATCTAGAATTAATTGCACTCAATCATCTTATTATTCTTGTTCTAATGCACCAGACTTTTGTCTAACGCAGCCCCTTCTTTTCATTTTTCCCCATCAAAGGATAACATGTTATCAGTGATTGGATATAGTACCGGAGAGAAAGGAGCTCAATGATGGAGTTCTCTTATTACCTATGTTTCTATTGTAGTCATCTATTGTGTTAACTACCAGTAAAGTACATATTGTACTTTGAGAACAGTGTATATGTAAAACAAGTATTTTAGAAACTATTTTCCAAAGATGTCTATTTTATATACTTATATTTTAATTCCTTCTACCGTGAGATTTAAAAGTGTAGAATGTCTTAGAACTCGTTCTTTTTCTTATACTTTATAATGTTTTTAAAATCCCGACATCTCATATTTCATGGCATTATTCATGTCGGGAAGTGCTGGTTGTTACAGATGGGGTTGAGCCAGATCTAGGAGCAAGGCGACTCATCGGGTGAAACGTTGGAGAAAATGACATGTGAATCGATGACTGTTTAAGGAATTTCTAACCGCCCTAGGTTCGTTGTCAGGAAACTGACAATTTCAGTCGACTAAGGCACCCATTTAATCATGAAAATCAAAACCAAAGGGCGGCTTCAAATAGAAGACCAGGGGAAGCAATCTCAGTCGACTATCCCCAGACGATTAAATGATAACCCCTGTCGATTGAACCCCTACGCAACAAATGATTTTAGAGGATTTATCCACGTTCGATTATGGTTCTTCATGAGGTTTTGGTACAACTTCGGTGAGGCTCCAGGATACTTTGGAAAGTAGGATGCACGGCGAAGCATGGAATCCAGATGTAGGTGCAAGGCGATGCATTGTATAGTGAAATGTGTACGGTCAATGATACATCAATGTAGTGATTGATTACACGGCCATGTTTGGTGAGATTAAGCGGAGTTAGTCCTTGCCGCTTTGCTTTAATCTTGGGGTAGATATGTTTGATGAATGGTATTGGTTTTATAATTGTGACCATACCCTGTATTAATCTTATTAATGATCAAACATCACATTGACTTTATATTAGCGGACATGCATAGTATTAGTCTTTCAGTGGTGACCATATGAATGGATAGACGATGAAGAGTTATCGGTCTTCAGTTGTGATAAGCATATTTGATTACACGATGTTATATTTGAGATGTGCATAAGTATATGGCATCGGTATTCCTTTGTGGTCCCAATAGCATATTATGCGAGACACGACCTTCATTCTCTTTTTGATGCGAGATATAACTTGTTATTTGAGAAATCTTTGATGTCCTAGAGGAGGATAATGAAAATCATCTACTAAGGGATCCTAGAACACTTACGCTCATTATAGAGATTCGGTGGAATCCGCAAAGGTCCTAGGTATTTAGAATAAATCATATAACACTTATGCTCATTATAAGGGTATGGTGATTCTAATTAGTATTGGGACTAGGTTTCGAGTATATAAAGTAGATCATAACTTATGCTCGTTATAGGGGTACGATGAGATCTACATGAGACTTGTGGCATAAGGTCTATGTTTTATTTAGATACCGACTCTATAAACATTGAACTCTCAAAGGGAATTGTTGGATCGCGATTTATATTCGTAGTTGACCTAACCCAGTTTTAAGGATGGGTATTGATTCGTATTCTCTTTCATTTGTTATATTGTGCATATTATTATTTAACTGTTATTGTTATTACCGCGTTCACTATCATTTTGTACATCATGATATACTTAATTATGATTACCATACTTTTGGATGTTGGGTTACCTGTATCATAGAATAATTGTTATGTTTCAATCGCATTATATTAGTTGAGCTACTCATTGATTTCAGGAGAAGAGCGGCTTATGATATGATTTCCTAACTCATGTGATGGGTTTACTTTGCTTGTTTATGGATAATCTAGATTACACCCGAGCCATGATATTGGAGAGGACCGACTGTGCCTTAGTAGATCCTATTTATTTGTATATAGTTTCAATATACGGTATTTTGAGATAGTTCCTCTCACACCTGGATTTGTGTCTAACCTGCATTTTGTCTTTGTCTATATATGTCATGTTTGCTCTTGGGAACTCGATTTAGAATTTAGGGAGTCAGGTGCTTTTAGGAATACGCTATCAAAATAGTGCAGCTGAAGCTTTAGAGGCGAAGACTGTAGTTGGATATTTATATACTTAATATTATTGTAGTACATAACAGATGTCATTTGTATATTTTGACTCTATGTATTGATATTTATTTATCAATTACTTCCGCCAGTTTACTCTTTCATATATTATTCATCCTAGTATGTTCACGTGTATCCAGTATATTATATGTTATTATTCTAATGTGAGATTGTGTCATTGTTCTTGGATGTTGTATTTTATTTCTTCTTCTATCTTTCTTTTCTCGACAAGTCGTCTTTTGTGGTACTCGAAAGTTTGGCGTTGATGTAAGGCGCTAAAATTTATGGACATTATGAAGAGCAAGTTGTTAAATTCATGTTTTATATAAATTAATCAAAATAGAAGATCTTACGGTATGTACAATAGTCTTCCGACTAAAGAGTACTGTTAAATCAAAGTATGTAAACTATACTTTGATTATTGGAAACCACATAGCGTAGCGATCATGTTACGGCCGTAGTTGGGTACATGTTGATACACACGAAGTGACACACTACTCAAGAGAGGATTTGACTCATTCGTTATAAAGGGTTAGGATTACCGTAATTTGTAAGTAAAATTTAAGTCAAAATCCGGGGTCAAAGTAAACAGTAAATCAACAAATTTGATCGAATTGAACCAAGGATCTAAATTGTCATAAGGATATTAATATGGTTTTTGACCATATAACAAACTCTAGATAACCAAGTGATGTGGTGATGATGAAAATAATGTGTGTATAAATTATTGTTACTATGTGAACTTGTACTAGATCAGAAATACGATTTTGCCAACATGATCTGTAAGCATTGAACTTGACCCTATATTGTACTTCACAATCATGTTTATTTCTGAATTTGACTAATGGAAAATTTGATTTTTATAAACTAAAAGTAAATTAATGAAAAAACAGTATTAATAATTTATATCTATTTTAATTATTTATCCCGTGTTAAAGATCAGACATAACAATGTTTAAAAGGTATAAGATAATTGTTTCAAAAATGAGCTGGAATTAATTAATGAATTAGAGATTCAGTAAGGGGTCAATGGAGTGTTTGACTAAGCAAATATCTCTCCCTTTAGGTCGTCCATACTTGTTCAAATAAAGGGTTCAAACTTTTTTTACTTCTCCTTACCTATAGGCCGACCATATTTTTCACTATTAATAGAGTTAACTCTC
The DNA here is from genome assembly GCA_030765085.1 of Allium cepa. NCBI lineage: Eukaryota > Viridiplantae > Streptophyta > Magnoliopsida > Asparagales > Amaryllidaceae > Allium > Allium cepa. The sequence continues at coordinate 326,430,200 of CM060939.1, forward strand.
GACTTTGCAAACCAGTGAGGAGGTAGCGACAATAGAACTCCAAAAGGAAGTATCAATGGATGAAATGCTAGATTATTGATGGGATACTTCAGGTGAAAGGCACATTTTAAGTCTATTTAATGCATGTTATAATCATATATATTGTTACGTGTATGTACATTATTTTCTCAAATACATATACTCGAGGAGCAAAAATTTCTTTTTCTTTTGAAATACATTATTATATACACACATATATTGTAAAATACCTTTAAACACACACACACGCACACACAAAAACAGATATATATATATATATATATGCAAAATACATATATCTAGTAATCAAATTAATTTTAGGCAAAACAATAAATTATATTATTAATTTTAAAACAATATTAACATTTTTTAACTAACCAAAATCATTTAACATTAAATAATATATATGTATACATATTATTTTAAAATTTTACTTGTAATATTTCAAACATAAAAAAATTATGTATGTATGTGTATATGTTTGCTTGTGTCCTTTCATGTTTGCATATAAAAAATATCTCATTTATTAATATAAATTTTTGTTCCATTGAACAAAATAAATATGTTTTGTTTAAAAATATTTTTACCTAATCACAAAGAATATAAATTAGTATCTTTATTCGATTCTTTCAAATATAATATTTTTCAGTTGAAATATTAAAAAAATCTTCTTTTATATTCGACTGAATAAAAAAATCAAAATTTACTTATTTTAAAGAATTCAAAATTATTTGATTTGAATTTTGAACTATATACCTTTAACATAGCTGAAATTATAGTACGATTGAATATGTATGTGTGTGTGTATAATTTGTATATAATATTTAACATTAAACACAATTATTTTATAATTTATTTATATTTTAGTTATATGTATATGTAAACTTACATATAAATCTATTATTTAATATAAATATTTTATGGCCGAATAATATATATATATATATATATATATACTGGAAAGGATTTACTTTATGACTACTTAGGATATATATATATATTATTTATTATATCACATTAGACATCTTGTTGACTGTAGATCAAGTGATCAACTCTTCCATGAACCTTTTTAATATATATATATATATATATATATATATATATATGTTTGCTACTAATAATGATAATTCCATAAACTAATTTCAACCGTATCTTCTTAAATTAACCAAAATACCCTTCATCCTAAAATACTTTGACAGTCCTTATGAGACCCTATATCAAAAGTTATTCGGTTATCAAATCCAAACTTCTTCCTCATCCCTCTACCTTCTCCCCACTTCACATTGTTTTTAATACCCTAGATCGAATCCTAACCTCTTCCACCATCGAGATCAATCAAAAATCTCATTGCCATCATCCTCCAACCCAATCATAGCACACGGTCCACCGATCAAAATTCTCATTGCCATCCTCCTCTAACCCGATCGCATCGCACGGTCCACTAGCTCAGTATTTCAATCAGAAAAACTCCCCGTTATTATCCCAAAACTATGACAGCTACTGTCAACTTAGTCTAAACTACAATCTCCTTCTTCTACCTCAGAATTCCCTTTGACCACTATTTATAGCTAAGGTACATGTTTATTAAATATTACTTCATTCTTTTTTGCAAACTTTGCTCAAGGTTCATGAAAAAAGTTTAACTCCTATAATTTTTACCACTGTTCCGAATTATCTTCAAGATTATTGCTACTAAACAAAGTACCGAGTGTGATTTCCACCTAGAAAATATAAGGTTTAGCTTTTTGTGCCGAATTGACACAGTATTGCCAACAAATCTGTTCTTATTTTCATTTTAAAATTATGATTTGTATTTTTTTACCAAACAGACAAACTGTTGCCAAAGTGACGACATACATATTTAGAAGAGTGTGTGTGTGTGTGTGTATGTATGTATGTATGTATTAGAAGGTTGGTTGAAAGGATGAACAGAAATATGAACTAAGTTTATAAACTAGGATATTAAATAAGTGAAAACATTGCAAAAATGTGATGTAATATTCATTGTTTACCAAATAGATCTAACACGAGATGTACGGATGTTCGAAGGTTCATGGAATGATTCACTGGACATTATTTGATAGTCAAGAAAAAGGTAGTAAAGTTCTACTAATTTTTCACTATAAATAGTTGATTAATGTTCTGTGTCGTTTGTATTTTATTGCTTTCCAATTTGTAATTTTTTTGGGCCATTATCGTTTAACTAAAAACAAATTAAATACTATTATTTTGATTATCAAACAGATGAAAATTAGTATTATTTTTTTGTTATGAGGCATAGATGGATTAGAAACCATTTGTTTATAGTCATATGGTTCTGTAATTTGTGAATATTGTATATTAAATATGTTGAACAAGTTATAGTGTGTTTTTCGTCTACATAGTGATAGCTGAATTGATATTTTCTTTAATATAGCAAAAGGCAAAGACGGATAACAAAACCATTTTTGTGGCTATATGTTTATTTGTGCACGAGTTATGAATACTATTATTTTGATACTATAATAATATGTTATTTCAAATTTTAGGCATTGCTGCAAGTTATGTAGGAAGGATCTGTATTAAGTATAAGGTAGAAAAGAATTAAAAGGAAAATGGCTTGACGGTTGGTCTAAGCTATGCTAGGCTATGTGTCCCACTAGAGTGCAACTGTAGTAATACTTGCATTGGTGGCCTACAAGCAGAATTAGTAGTAAAAGTATATGGGCAAGATGTAGAGGTAGTAGTAATTTTATGTAGTCCCAACTGTGTGGCTTATATTTGTTGGAAGGAACATTTGGATTATGGTCTAGGATTATTGTGAGAGAGTTGGAGGTATATGGAGCTGCAATTCGATTAGCCTGGCATGCCATGTAGCGACCCGCCTTTTTGGACAGTTTAAACCGACGATCAAATACACATGTCGATTCCAAACCATTCAAAAAGGGCAGATGGTTATTGGGGTAAATAAGAAAAGAAAAGGAAGAGAAATAAAGGAAATGAAACAACACAGAATCTCGCAGCGGAACGATAAAATATAATAGTCAAATAAACAGTTCATGAAGCTGTCTAGTATACTTTGATAATTATTTATACAACATTTATCAGAGTTATACATATACAACAGAACAATTAAATAATGCAGCAGATAGCATGATGCAAGGGTAATAATAGTAATAGTATACCAAATCTTCGTCTTCGTCCTCCAGAATCGATCTTCAAAAATCTGAAAAAACTCAGGACTGACCCGAGCGTAATGAAAAGGCAAAACACTCGAGTCAGGACTAAAATATCCTTATGAAAGTTAAATCAATCGTAAATAAATATGAGTGTAACGGCATCAGAGATGTTTACGGGGTTTGACATCTCATATCCAGTGTCAACGTGCGTGCAATAACTCAAGAGATGTTACGGGATTTTCCATCTCTTAAGGATCCGTTAAACTATCTACTATGTAGTAATGTACGCTAAGTAGATAATGCCTATCAGTAATATAAAGTATCAAAATAGCGTTAAGGCGTTACCATAATCCCCCTTAACACATTTTTATAATGCCATAGTCTATACAGCATCGTAAGCCCCACCGTAAACTGGTGGTTATCAGAGGGTACCCCATAGGTATAACACAAAACCAAACGTAGTGGTCGCGAATAGGATAATCAGTATGACAAGGTACATGAGGCGATACCAACTAGGATACTAGTAGTTGCGTGATCCGGACTGATGTTGAGCATAGCCAGCAGTTACCCCAACACCGCGAAACAACACTCCCAAATCAAGGGGTGCACCCAAATCGAATCACAAATGTAATAGAAATGGTATCGAAGAAGCATGTCCGCTAGAGGTGGCGAACCTCAATGGCCCAGCGCGGCTCCTGTTTTAGTCATGTCAGGGGTCATCCAATATCGTTCTCTTTCTTCAGTCAATGCGTTCACCAAATCATCCACTTCATTCTGGATCAACACTCCGCGTATAATAGTTATTAAAGTGGTGTTCGGTATCGACAGAGAGTATGTCCATATCCGATCCCGGTCTCTTTAATAACTACGAATTATTACACCGTTGGCTCTTTTACATTTCAAATCGATTCATAATTTATATCAAAATATCATATTCGCTTCAAAATCAAATCCATTTCAAATATCATCATATCTATTCAACTGTAAGATTCCGTTTCAAAAAAACATTTTTCGCATCAGTATCTCATTTCGTTTTCAAAATCATTTCGAATTTCAATTTAGGTTACAACTTCATTTAACTCAATTCGTATTTAAATTCAAGATTTAAACATAAACATTTCACCTTATTAACCAGTTTGGAATCTTAGAAAAAATAGTTTTAAGTAGTTTAAAAGTAGTTTAAATAATTAAAATACTTAAAATACTTAAACTCTTAAAATGGATGTGAAATAGATAAATTAGTTTAAAATAATTTAAATCGGGTTAAGTAGATTTAAAATAGATTAAAACAGTTTAAGTATCCAAAATGGTTTATATAACCGAGTAATTTGGAAAACAAATAAAACAGCTTCAAAACCAATCCATTTCAATTTATAACTTCCCAATTCAAATCACTTTCAATTTCCATTCTACCGATTCAGTTTCGATTTCAATTCAAAACAACGTCAACTTTAACTTCAAGTCAATTCAATTCTACATTCACCTTCAATTTATTCAATTTCAATTTTTATCGATTTGGAGCTTGATTTCAAAATATCATTTATAACACTTAACAAATTTTCCATCAATATTCAAGTTTAATCCAAATTTCAAATATGGTTCAATTCCAAGCTCGATTTCAAAATATCATTTTTATATCACTTTTACTTAGTAATATTCAAAGCTCGAATTAAGGTTAAATCTTTAAACAAATCAATTTCGAAATTCAATCATATCCTGATTTTAAATTCCAAAGTCTCCACTTAATTTTTTAACAATTTCTTTTAACCAAAATTAATTTCAACATTCCAAACTCAAATTTCGATAAATTCGATTTTTTATAAATTGATTTCTATTTATAACTTTTAAATCAAAACATTTAAACAAATTTCGAATCGACGATTTTTAAAATTATTAATTTAGCCAATCCGGTGTCCGTATATAATTTTCTATCCTATGGCCAAGTAATTATTTATTTCAATAAATGTCAGGGATGAATATATGTTACTTAAATCAAATCATAGTGTCATATGTATGCATAACAGTATATATAAGCAAATAAACATCCAAACATTTAAATATCAACCAACAACATCCATCAAAATACATCATCCAATAGACAATACAATTCATAGCAATTTCATAGTTATCAATGTCAGGTAATTTAATCGCAATTCAATTTCAATTTAAATTTAACTGTCAATTTAATTTCAACGATTAATTCAAATGACAATCTATATAACAATTAAATTTTATCAAACAACGACAAATAAAAACATAACACTTCATAATGTCAATTTAACTAGCATAAAGATATTTAGTACGTTGTGAGCGTTATAAAACACTCACCTTGATTTCAATGTAGTTCCAGCGCTTTATTTCGAATAAAATTAAACGAGCGTTTAATTTTACCCGAAATTTTCACTATCTCCAAATGATTCCAATCCAGCTCCATTGCGTAGTGCTCGTCCATATGGTTCCAACGCAATTTGATTCGTAATTTTTCGACCTCGTACGAAAAAGTTACATAGTTTTAAAGTTACACGAATTATAATATAAATATTTACAAATTTAATTTACATTTCAACCCAGACTCCATCACAGCCGCTCGTTCCTTGCATAGCAGATCTGGGCCGCACCCCCTCCCCCTTCTTCCTCACGTGTGAAAACGCGTACGCTTCCCAGTACACGAACCCAATCGCCGCCGTTTAGCCCTAATACACGCAACCCATACATCGACTTCCAGGACGATCGGGATACGCCATATCGAAGAGCATCTCAAGAGCCACCTGCGCCGGCCATGGGGTGGAGCTCGGCCCCATCTACGGCCTGGAAAAACGTGAAAAACGTGTTGACTTTGTGGTCAATTTCCCGATGATCCGTTGACCCAATCACGATCATGACCGTTGGATTTGTAGATCTCGTCGAGATCTACAACTTTGTAGTTGAGAGTTTTTGCTAATTCTTCACGGCTTTGGAGATAATTGAGGAGGAAGTTCGACAATTTCTGGCCTTCGAAAATGAAAGTGGCGGCTGGTCAAAAAGAGTTAGGGTTTGGAGCAAATGGAAGAGTATGCGTCATTTTATAGAAAATTGCAAAAACACTATTCACCGAAAAAATTTCGAACTCCAAACGAAGCGTGCCGGCAGACGTTTCTAAGGTTTACCCCACGTTCCGGACACAATGGAATAGGTTTCGGAGGCTAATTCGATCATATGTGTGAGTTACGGCGATAAACGATCAAATTTAAATTAAACCGATTCAATTAATTTCTATGCGTTTTGGCTTGCCCCGAACAAATGGTAAATCCGATTGACATGAAATTTGAAATCTTACAATAATATCACATTACGGATCCGATGAAACTGGTTTCATCGAAATCCGAGACCGTTTAAAAAACGACTATTTTAACTCGCCAAATTAATATTAAAACAATTTCAACGCGTTTCGAGCTGCCACGGTCAAACGACAACTCCGATTGCTACGAAAATTGAAATCCGATAATAACTAACTATTACGGATCCAATAGAACTAGTTTCGTCCAATTCTGAGACTGTTCAAAATTTGGCTATTTTCCAGTCGATAATTAAATATTAAAATATTCAATTTTCACAAATTTACTTTTAATTCGATTTTAAAAGTTCTACAGCATCATTCAAACCTTAATATGATAAAATAAAATTTTACAAATCATTTTAATCATATTAAACTCATTATTCAATTTATGCAATAAATTCCAATTTTAAAATCTTATTAACTCTATTAAAATCCAAATATAACTTACATTCACTTTGGAAACCAAGTTGAATCATATTAAACCAAATTTCAGTTATTCACTCTATTTTCATATATTAAATTTCAATATCAAATTAATCATATCAAATTCAAAATTTAATTTTCCAAACATTCGTAATATTAAATTTAAACAAATTTGATTATTCTTAAATCACTATCTTTTGAAATATTCAAACGAACTTAAAATTTAACAAATTCAAATTATAGAACAACCATTTTCATTAAACAGTTATTCAATTCTCGTTATTCAATTAATTCAATAAATTCCAAATACTAAATTTAAACAATTTAATTGTTCAATATTTGACGGATTTCAATATTGGATTTTTTTTAAATAAAAATTTCATTATCAGTCGATTTACTATATTACATCAAATGAACTCTACATTATTATTAATCCACAGTTAGAGATAATGCACTCAACTAATATATGAACTTTCATTTCAATTGCAATTGGTTCACAAATTCAATTCGACCAACTAAATGAATAGGTAACTTAAATAATTATCACCGTTAACTTTTAATTTCTTATAAGTTTATTATTTACAAACAAGTGTCACACTTACCTATACAATACAAATTCATTCAATTACTTGTGACTGCATAACATTTCAATTGATTTGGGATTTCATTCAATTCATAAATAATTAACTTAGATAAAATTTGTTGCATTTCATTCTAGTATTTAATATTCCAACGACTTACAATTTTTTTTCTAACACTAAATCACGAAATCTTATTTAAATTAGCTATTTTAATTATCGAAAATTTGCGGGTCGTTTCATGCCATGTGATGGTACTTCGAAATGGTGCAGCAATAGCAATTTATTTAACATTATTGTTAGCAACATTTATGTATGTTATATGTATTATATATGAAATGGGAACGAATACATTAACATGCTATATATGTAACCCTCCTTCGTTAAAGGACTACTAATTTATCTTAATTTTGTGTGTACCAAGTGTAAATCATCCACAATTTTGTCAAGCTTATGAACGCCTTAATTCCATTCGATTCATTTATTGTACTTAGCATATAAGCTTAAGGCTTATTGCCACTTCCTTTACTGCTATGTGATTGTAATTTAAATTAATTTGGTGTATGGATGGTAGTTGTAACGCTTCGATTTTTCGTTGCCGAAAAACCGAAATGTTATGGGTTTAAGAAAGAAGAAAGGAAGAAGAAGAGAAGAAGGTAGAAGATGGAAAGAAGAAAATAGAAAATTTTAAAATAGAAGAAAAAGAGAATAGAAAATGGAACGGAACAGAAAACAACAGAACAATAACAGAATCTCACAATTCGCAGTGGAACAACATATAATAATAAATGAATAATCTTTAAACAAAGAACTATATCAGTTATTACATTTTATACTTTACATCATATCATCATCAGAGTGTACAACAACAAACAATGCAGCGGAAAAAGAAATACTATATAAACTAGTAATACGCCATGCCATCCATCTTGCCTCCAGCAATTCCAGAATATCCAGAATATCCTGATAAACCTTAACTCTTGACTGCCCGTGTGGAAATTGGTGGGCACCCAGAGTTTAGGAAGGAAAACAATAAACTCCAAGTCAGTCATGTGACTGGTGTGAGAACTCAAAACAGTTTATTTATCTTTAAAATCAAAATAGGGGAATATTTTTAAATTCTATTCGCAATGCTTTTTAAAAATGAGACTACCATAAGACCTCCCGCCACACACACAATGCAAACGCAGACTTGGAGGAGATTTCTTCTTATGTTAGTCAAAGATGCTTGATACGTATTAAAATCAAATCAATTTTGATATTATTATTAGTGCATAGTGTAGAAGATATTTCGAAAGTAGAATATAAATCTTAGCCAGCATAGGTACCATTATATTATGCCTACTAATAGCTACCATATTAGATGGCAGGTTCTACAACTAAAACCGTACAAGTCACGTATTGTTTCTTTGGATTTCCAACAAATGGTCAGGCCAAGGAACTTCCCATTGCCACATGAGAATGCCTCTGGAAAGACATCCCCGAGAACCAAACCGGAACTCTACCAACACAAGGCCGGGTTACCCCTAACTGGGTAACTACTGACACGAGCACGCCATTCCCCGATCGTAAACGACCTTTCTCACGGGATCCCGATAGCCAACAACCACAAAGTAATAAATTCGCAGTAACCACATAGGTTAAATATCTGGGCTCCATACCATGATACAACCTCTATCCAGAAGGAAATGTACATACCCTAAAGGGAGCTACCCCTCATAACCTTGCCGCATCTTTCCTGTTTTGACCATTTCCGGGATGTGAGGCTCGACGAAGTCACGTCCACAAAAACACACTTTATACAAAAAGCCGTGCTTTGGGTCAACAAATGATCATAGAAATGATCACAAAGATAGACGATCAAATAAATGATCCTATCACAAATAATCAACACAATGATCATTTACAGCAACACTCAGCATATCACATTACCAAATTGGGAATATATCGCTGATAACTTCAACTATATAACCTCTGACCTCGTACGTCTCAGAGAAGGGTGTTAATGCTAAGAGAATAAATTCTCCGCCACCAACAGAAATATATTTGAATGAAATCGGCTTTACGTCTCAATTTGTAATGTCAGACACACAATCCATACAAGTCTGTTTCGGGCTCGAACAGAACCGAAGGCACTTACAAAGAAGTCCTTGCAATCCGAATAATCTCTAATCACGTTCGGATTTCCCATCACATATGGAGATCTCAATACCAGGGATCAGCCAGTGCAGAGACAATCAACAAGAAACCCTTTCGCTTTCGAAAATATCCGGTCTTCAACACCGATCTTCGAATGCAATTCATAACGACGTATCACATATTCGGAATGGGTTATACGACCCCAATGTCCTTTCCCGGTTAACCCGAATAGTGAGCGCTTATTTTAAAAAAAATAAGTGTGGCATTCAATTTCAAACAAATCACAACAAATACCTATTTAAAGGTAAATATTGATAGTCGGTTATTGAACTATCAATAGATATGCCAACATCACCAGATTCCAAATAATTTTCCAAATTATTTATTTCACAAAAATATCTTTACAAGATATAAACATAATTTCCATACTTTAAAAATAAATCAATATTTATTTTTAAATCTAATTTCCCAATTTCATTTATAAATTCTATATTGAATTTACATTCCAAAATATTTATGAATATACGATTTCCATTCGTTTTCAAATATTCATTTTCAATTTATCTTCAAAAAGATAAATTCAAAATATTCACTTAATATTGGAAAAACATTTCCATACTTATTTATCTATAAGTAATTCACAAGCCCTTTTTATTTTCTACGCTTAGAAAATATTTAATATACTCTAATCGAAAGTAAGTATATATTTCATTCTTTAAGGAAATCATTCACTTAATCATATTTATTTGGGCCAAAACGAATGTTGCGTAAAACATCATTACGACAACCCAAAATCACTAGTATAGGGATTCGAAATTAAAATAGATATATAAATCCCAATACTATGCAAAACATTTCCTTTCAGAAATCATTTACTATAACAACAGTGTTATAGTCCACCATTTCCTTTTATTTCTCGAAAACATCTATTTCAACAATAAATGTTGAAATCTATGGTTTCGAATCTCAACATTTTTTTAAAACATCTTTAGATCGTTTTAATTCTATTTCAAACATCACATCCAAAATAATTTCTTTAACAAAATATTCACTATTCAAAAACGTGAATACACTTGTTAATAAATTTCATCACTTCTATTCATTTTATTTTTAAAGAATTATTCACTGTCTAAAACATGAATATAATTCCATAAATAAATTACAACAATTCCTTATCAAAATAAGTCGTTGCGGATTTATAAAATAACGTTTATAAATCCTATTTCTATTTATTTTATATCAACTCTTTTTTTTAAATTCCTTTATTAACCTATCTTAATTCATATCACAAAAAAATTCATATTATAAGTCAAATACTTATAATTTATTTATTTACAAAATCATTCCTTCAAACCTCCCAAATCTATAAATCTTATAACTTCTAAGATTCATTTATTTATCCACATCTATTTCCTAAATAACTTTATAAATTTTATTTATAAAATTCTATTTAGAACTTCACCGTTATAATTCTATAAGTTTCATTCATTTGTGAAATTCATTCACAATTCTTTCTAGTACTTATAAAAGCTCGTTTTATAATTCCAATATTCTAAATTTATAAATATCAACTTATAAATCTTTTAATATAAATCAATTTATATTATTACTTTAAACATCTTTAAACTCTTTTATAATTTCATCATTCTGATTCATAAAATAAAAATTTTATAAATCCTATTTCTAAACTTCTTATAATAAATTCAGAAGTCCCAGTTCAAACTATTTTATAAAATCACTAATCCCATATTTTCAAAAATCAACTTTTAACTGTATTTCTCAAAAATCATAATTTTTATAATATTAAAATTATAACGTTTATTTATTTAAGATGAATCAATTTCAAAAATATTTTATAAACGTATATTTCCAAAAATCACTTTAGAAATCAAAATCGTTGTTTTAACTTCAAAAATTGGATTCGATGATGCAACACATCGATAGTCAATCACGACTTTTCAAACATCATATATCATCCATGATAAACAATCAAATATCACAATATATGAAATCAAACAAATATTTGTGAGGAATCCAGTTGGATCCCTCCAACCTGTTTCCCTGCATCCACAGACATTAGCACAATACCATTCCACTTCGAGGTGGAATATCGCGGTATATGGGATTTTATAAATATATATCCGCTTACTAACGGCGCAATAGGGTCTCATCCGCTAAAAGAAAATGCGGGAAATCAATCAACTGCAATATATACATATGCCAATATATATATATTGCTATATATATAATATAATACCAATTCCACTTCGAGGTGGAATATCGCGGTATATGTGTGTAATAAATAACCTCCGCTTACTAACGGCGTATAGGGTCTATTCACATCCAATATATATATCAATCATCATTCAATCATTCAATCAACATAGTCAAGCAAATTTTAAATCTAACTATTTAAAATTTAAATAAACAATAAAATTCCTTTTGAGTGAGAAGTTCTCACCTTTGCTTTTATTAGCAATCCATTTCCCATCTTGACTCGATTTTCTTGATTTATACCTTGTATAAATATTTACACAATTTATTAATATTCGAATCAATCGAATAAATTAAATTTTTGATTTGATAATTTCGATTCATCGGTGATTTCATTTTAATAGTTAAATTAACTCATAGTTTCGTTTTAAACTAATTTCTTCTTTAAATAAATTTATTTAAACTAATTTTCGTTCTTGATTGTTTAATTAATCAATAGTTTTATTTAAACCAATCTCTTCTTAAATAAATTTATTTAACTTACCCTTAAATTGAATTTATCCAACTAATTATTTCAATCTTAAGTTAATGATTTTTATTTTAAACTAAAAATTAAAAATTCAACTGATTTTCTTTAATTAAATTGGTTTAACTAAAAATTTAAATTTCTTTTAATAAACTTTCTTAACTAACTATTTATTTAAATAAATTTTCCTTTTGAAAATAATCCTAACTAGAAATTTCCCATTGAACTTAATTTCCTTTTTTTTTTTTAAATCAACAAATTTTTTTCTTAAATAAAATTATTTTTCTTTGTTTAATGAATTTATTTTAACTAAAATTTTACTTTAAACTAACTTTCCCTTTTTAATAAATTGTTTTTGGCTTCCAAACAATTTCTTTTTAATATTTTTATTTAACAAAAATTAAATTCAAAACTATTCTTTGTAAATTCCAATCTTTATCGAACAAATTTAATTTCTATTTAAATAAATTTTATTAACTAACTATTTAATTTAAACAACATTTTCTTTTATAAAATCTTTTTAATATAAAACAATTTATATTACTATTTTTAAAACTAAGTTTTTCCTTTATTAAATTATTTTACCTAACAAATTTTTCTTTTTCAAAATATTTTACATTTAAACTAAATTTATTTTCTTTCTATAACTATATAAAATTCCTATATAATATTTCAGTTTACTGTAAAAATGAATTTTCTGCATTACCTTTTTCTTTTTAAATTTACCTATATATATTAAAACAAAATTACCTTTACTGTTAATTCGAGCAACCCAGGCCATCATCCCATCGCGAATGCCATCACGGCATCTAGATCCAGCCACCATCACCATTGCCATATGATCGAACGCCATCGCCTTGATTGATTTCGATCCCTCCTCGCGCGAACGCCCCACCAGAACCCTAACTGCAACTTCACCACCTACATCGACCCACGTGCGCGCGCGCCACTACCCTGACGTCGTCGCCGCCTGCGCCATCGAGCACGCGACCCACACTGTTCAACCCATCCTCCATCGCGACGCAATTTCGGTCGCCGGCCTCCATCCCATACACGTACGCGCGCCACGCCTTCGACTTGCCTCGCGATCCCCAAATCCATGCCTGCGCACACGCGCCATCATCACGTCGCCGCCATCCCAAATCGCCGCCGCCTTGACTCGAACGACTCCGCCTGAGTGCCTCCCTTTCCATCGATCGCCCTTGAATCACACGCCGCAGTCCCCAAATCCGCGAGCCTCCACCTCGCGCACCTCACCCTAACGTCACTCGCCATGCCCTAGCCTCGATGCCGCGTGCTTCGTGAATCCCCCCCCCCCTTGTCGCGCGCGGCCATTTTTTTTTTTTTTTTTTCTGTGATTTGAATTTAAGAAGGAAAGGGGGAGGACGTATTTAAAAGTGAAAAGAACATGGGCATCACGATTTCTATCGTGATTTTCTACGTGATCCTAGGCGTGAGTAAGGGAAAGAGAACGTGCTGTGTTTGTTTATAAATTCAAATTAAAATTTTAAATTGAGTTCGATAAAAATTAAATGCGTTTACACACCGTACGCTCACATATCAACTCCAAAAAATACGAAATTTGAAATCCGGCAATAATTCAACGTTATGGACCCAATGGAACTTGTTTCGTCGAATTCCGAGACTGTGTCTCGGACGGCTATTTTTAAATATCGATTCGAACGATTAAATTTTCAAACTGAACAATTCACTTTCAAATTCAATTCTGAAGCTTCTATTATCTTCAGTATTATCAATATAAATTTTACAAGCCTTTGAAATATTTTTAATCGGCTTAAAATTGAAGATTCAAATTTTTATTCAACTTTCAATAGATTAAATTCTATAATTTAATCGCTAAATTTATTCTGATAATTTGAAATTCAAATCAAATCATCATTCAAATATTTAAATTTAATCAAATATTTTCAATTTAAATTATTCAAAATTCTGGGTCGTTACAATCTTCCCTCCTTAAAAGAATTTCGTCCCGAAATTACAAGTTAAGAAGAATGCCCTTATCCCATCTACTATTTTTCACAATCCAAATAGTTTTATCAACTTACTAACCTAAATCTTTTTATTAGAGATTCAATCATTTCAACTATCTTTCCAACTTCAATTATAAGTTTCAATCAACATTATTTTCCTAACAATTCAAATTTAAATTCAAATTCAAATTCAAACTTTCAAAATTTCTCAAAATTTTTCTAACACCCTAAATTTTCAAAAAATTTCGCCAGCGTCTCCTTTGCGCGGCTAGCTCGGTACGACTACAAAATGGCACCACGGCCCCTCAGAATCAAAAAGAAAAGAGAAAAGCCAAGTGGCTAGAGAAGAAAGTCATCAAATTTTATACTAAAATTGAAATACGTACCTTTTTGTCGAGCAATTCAATTTTATCTTTGAAATCAAAATCTCAATTCCTTTATATACCTGTATAACCTGCTATGCATAATATCCAATTCCAACATTCAAACCATTTTGCTAATTCTATTACAAAACTTTCCAACATATGTTTCTTATACATTTTTACTTCACTATTGAAGTTACATATCTATTTCATTCAATTTAACATTTCAATTCAATGCACAATTTCAATTCTTAATTCCAAACATTGAAATCTAACGATTAATTTCCATTTACTAATTCATTTCAATATTCAATTCATTCCATTTGAAATTGTTTCACAAATGAATAAATTATCAAGTTAATTTACTTGAACTCAATCCATTTTATTTCTTATTTAATTTTATATACTAATGATAATAATTCTATATTATCACTTCCTAACAATCCATGCAACCATATACTATAATAATCCATAGAAAATCATTTCTTTTCTATACAAAATAGTTTTGGGCAAAATTATCTTATTTACCCGTTTCAAAACAATTTTATATTCACTAACAAATACGCGCTCATATCTATTATTACACTCAACCTCATTCTAGAGTACTGCTGACTCTATCTCTAGTGAGTAATACCCAACAGAACCATGGTTGTCGCTTAACCATATGCTCTGATACCAAATGTAACGCTTCGATTTTTCGTTGCCGAAAAACCGAAATGTTATGGGTTTAAGAAAGAAGAAAGGAAGAAGAAGAGAAGAAGGTAGAAGATGGAAAGAAGAAAATAGAAAATTTTAAAATAGAAGAAAACGAGAATAGAAAATGGAACGGAACAGAAAACAACAGAACAATAACAGAATCTCACAATTCGCAGCGGAACAACATATAATAATAAATGAATAATCTTTAAACAAAGAACTATATCAGTTATTACATTTTATACTTTACATCATATCATCATCAGAGTGTACAACAATAAACAATGCAGCGGAAAAAGAAATACTATATAAACTAGTAATACGCCATGCCATCCATCTTGCCTCCAGCAATTCCAGAATATCCAGAATATCCTGATAAACCTTAACTCTTGACTGCCCGTGTGGAAATTGGTGGGCACCCAGAGTTTAGGAAGGAAAACAATAAACTCCAAGTCAGTCATGTGACTGGTGTGAGAACTCAAAACAGTTTATTTATCTTTAAAATCAAAATAGGGGAATATTTTTAAATTCTATTCGCAATGCTTTTTAAAAATGAGACTACCATAAGACCTCCCGCCACACACACAATGCAAACGCAGACTTGGAGGAGATTTCTTCTTATGTTAGTCAAAGATGCTTGATACGTATTAAAATCAAATCAATTTTGATATTATTATTAGTGCATAGTGTAGAAGATATTTCGAAAGTAGAATATAAATCTTAGCCAGCATAGGTACCATTATATTATGCCTACTAATAGCTACCATATTAGATGGCAGGTTCTACAACTAAAACCGTACAAGTCACGTATTGTTTCTTTGGATTTCCAACAAATGGTCAGGCCAAGGAACTTCCCATTGCCACATGAGAATGCCTCTGGAAAGACATCCCCGAGAACCAAACCGGAACTCTACCAACACAAGGCCGGGTTACCCCTAACTGGGTAACTACTGACACGAGCACGCCATTCCCCGATCGTAAACGACCTTTCTCACGGGATCCCGATAGCCAACAACCACAAAGTAATAAATTCGCAGTAACCACATAGGTTAAATATCTGGGCTCCATACCATGATACAACCTCTATCCAGAAGGAAATGTACATACCCTAAAGGGAGCTACCCCTCATAACCTTGCCGCATCTTTCCTGTTTTGACCATTTCCGGGATGTGAGGCTCGACGAAGTCACGTCCACAAAAACACACTTTATACAAAAAGCCGTGCTTTGGGTCAACAAATGATCATAGAAATGATCACAAAGATAGACGATCAAATAAATGATCCTATCACAAATAATCAACACAATGATCATTTACAGCAACACTCAGCATATCACATTACCAAATTGGGAATATATCGCTGATAACTTCAACTATATAACCTCTGACCTCGTACGTCTCAGAGAAGGGTGTTAATGCTAAGAGAATAAATTCTCCGCCACCAACAGAAATATATTTGAATGAAATCGGCTTTACGTCTCAATTTGTAATGTCAGACACACAATCCATACAAGTCTGTTCCGGGCTCGAACAGAACCGAAGGCACTTACATAGAAGTCCTTGCAATCCGATTAATCTCTAATCACGTTCGGATTTTCCATCACATATGGAGATCTCAATACCAGGGATCAGCCAGTGCAGAGACAATCAACAAGAAACCCTTTCGCTTTCGAAAATATCCGGTCTTCAACACCGATCTTCGAATGCAATTCATAACGACGTATCACATATTCGGAATGGGTTATACGACCCCAAGGTCCTTTCCCGGTTAACCCGAATAGTGAGTGCTTATTTTAAAAAAAATAAGTGTGGCATTCAATTTCAAACAAATCACAACAAATACCTATTTAAAGGTAAATATTGATAGTCGGTTATTGAACTATCAATAGATATGCCAACATCACCAGATTCCAAATAATTTTCCAAATTATTTATTTCACAAAAATATCTTTACAAGATATAAACATAATTTCCATACTTTAAAAATAAATCAATATTTATTTTTAAATCTAATTTCCCAATTTCATTTATAAATTCTATATTGAATTTACATTCCAAAATATTTATGAATATACGATTTCCATTCGTTTTCAAATATTCATTTTCAATTTATCTTCAAAAAGATAAATTCAAAATATTCACTTAATATTGGAAAAACATTTCCATACTTATTTATCTATAAGTAATTCACAAGCCCTTTTTATTTTCTACGCTTAGAAAATATTTAATATACTCTAATCGAAATTAAGTATATATTTCATTCTTTAAGGAAATCATTCACTTAACCATATTTATTTGGGCCAAAACGAATGTTGCGTAAAACATCGTTACGACAACCCAAAATCACTAGTATAGGGATTCGAAATTAAAATAGATATATAAATCCCAATACTATGCAAAACATTTCCTTTCAGAAATCATTTACTATAACAACAGTGTTATAGTCCACCATTTCCTTTTATTTCTCGAAAACATCTATTTCAACAATAAATGTTGAAATCTATGGTTTCGAATCTCAACATTTTTTTAAAACATCTTTAGATCGTTTTAATCCTATTTCAAACATCACATCCAAAATAATTTCTTTAACAAAATATTCACTATTCAAAAATGTGAATACACTTGTTAATAAATTTCATCACTTCTATTCATTTTATTTTTAAAGAATTATTCACTGTCTAAAACATGAATATAATTCCATAAATAAATTACAACAATTCCTTATCAAAATAAGTCATTGCGGATTTATAAAATAACGTTTATAAGTCCTATTTCTATTTATTTTATATCAACTCTTTTTTTTAAATTCCTTTATTAACCTATCTTAATTCATATCACAAAAAAATTCATATTATAAGTCAAATACTTATAATTTATTTATTTACAAAATCATTCCTTCAAACCTCCCAAATCTATAAATCTTATAACTTCTAAGATTCATTTATTTATCCACATCTATTTCCTAAATAACTTTATAAATTTTATTTATAAAATTCTATTTAGAACTTCACCGTTATAATTCTATAAGTTTCATTCATTTGTGAAATTCATTCACAATTCTTTCTAGTACTTATAAAAGCTCGTTTTATAATTCCAATATTCTAAATTTATAAATATCAACTTATAAATCAATTTATATTATTACTTTAAACATCTTTAAACTCTTTTATAATTTCATCATTCTGATTCATAAAATAAAAATTTTATAAATCCTATTTCTAAACTTCTTATAATAAATTCAGAAGTCCCAGTTCAAACTATTTTATAAAATCACTAATCCCATATTTTCAAAAATCAACTTTTAACTGTATTTCTCAAAAATCATAATTTTTATAATATTAAAATTATAACGTTTATTTATTTAAGATGAATCAATTTCAAAAATATTTTATAAACGTATATTTCCAAAAATCACTTTAGAAATCAAAATCGTTGTTTTAACTTCAAAAATTGGATTTGATGATGCAACACATCGATAGTCAATCACGACTTTTCAAACATCATATATCATCCATGATAAACAATCAAATATCACAATATATGAAATCAAACAAATATTTGTGAGGAATCCAGTTGGATCCCTCCAACCTGTTTCCCTGCATCCACAGACATTAGCACAATACCATTCCACTTCGAGGTGGAATATCGCGGTATATGGGATTTTATAAATATATATCCGCTTACTAACGGCGCAATAGGGTCTCATCCGCTAAAAGAAAATGCGGGAAATCAATCAACTGCAATATATACATATGCCAATATATATATATATTGCTATATATATAATATAATACCAATTCCACTTCGAGGTGGAATATCGCGGTATATGTGTGTAATAAATAACCTCCGCTTACTAACGGCGTATAGTGTCTATTCACATCCAATATATATATCAATCATCATTCAATCATTCAATCAACATAGTCAAGCAAATTTTAAATCTAACTATTTAAATTTTAAATAAACAATAAAATTCCTTTTGAGTGAGAAGTTCTCACCTTTGCTTTTATTAGCAATCCATTTCCCATCTTGACTCGATTTTCTTGATTTATACCTTGTATAAATATTTACACAATTTATTAATATTCGAATCAATCGAATAAATTAAATTTTTGATTTGATAATTTCGATTCATCGGTGATTTCATTTTAATAGTTAAATTAACTCATAGTTTCGTTTTAAACTAATTTCTTCTTTAAATAAATTTATTTAAACTAATTTTCGTTCTTGATTGTTTAATTAATCAATAGTTTTATTTAAACCAATCTCTTCTTAAATAAATTTATTTAACTTACCCTTAAATTGAATTTATCCAACTAATTATTTCAATCTTAAGTTAATGATTTTTATTTTAAACTAAAAATTAAAAATTCAACTGATTTTCTTTAATTAAATTGGTTTAACTAAAAATTTAAATTTCTTTTAATAAACTTTCTTAACTAACTATTTATTTAAATAAATTTTCCTTTTGAAAATAATCCTAACTAGAAATTTCCCATTGAACTTAATTTCCTTTTTTTTTTTAAATCAACAAATTTTTTTCTTAAATAAAATTATTTTTCTTTGTTTAATGAATTTATTTTAACTAAAATTTTACTTTAAACTAACTTTCCCTTTTTAATAAATTGTTTTTGGCTTCCAAACAATTTCTTTTTAATATTTTTATTTAACAAAAATTAAATTCAAAACTATTCTTTGTAAATTCCAATCTTTATCGAACAAATTTAATTTCTATTTAAATAAATTTTATTAACTAACTATTTAATTTAAACAACATTTTCTTTTATAAAATCTTTTTAATATAAAACAATTTATATTACTATTTTTAAAACTAAGTTTTTCCTTTATTAAATTATTTTACCTAACAAATTTTTCTTTTTCAAAATATTTTACATTTAAACTAAATTTATTTTCTTTCTATAACTATATAAAATTCCTATATAATATTTCAGTTTACTGTAAAAATGAATTTTCTGCATTACCTTTTTCTTTTTAAATTTACCTATATATATTAAAACAAAATTACCTTTACTGTTAATTCGAGCAACCCAGGCCATCATCCCATCGCGAATGCCATCACGGCATCTAGATCCAGCCACCATCACCATTGCCATATGATCGAACGCCATCGCCTTGATTGATTTCGATCCCTCCTCGCGCGAACGCCCCACCAGAACCCTAACTGCAACTTCACCACCTACATCGACCCACGTGAGCGCGCGCCACTACCCTGACGTCGTCGCCGCCTGCGCCATCGAGCACGCGACCCACACTGTTCAACCCATCCTCCATCGCGACGCAATTTCGGTCGCCGGCCTCCATCCCATACACGTACGCGCGCCACGCCTTCGACTTGCCTCGCGATCCCCAAATCCATGCCTACGCACACGCACCATCATCACGTCGCCGCCATCCCAAATCGCCGCCGCCTTGACTCGAACGACTCCGCCTGAGTGCCTCCCTTTCCATCGATCGCCCTTGAATCACACGCCGCAGTCCCCAAATCCGCGAGCCTCCACCTCGCGCACCTCACCCTAACGTCACTCGCCATGCCCTAGCCTCGATGCCGCGTGCTTCGTGAATCCCCCCCCCCCTTGTCGCGCGCGGCCATTTTTTTTTTTTTTTCTGTGATTTGAATTTAAGAAGGAAAGGGGGAGGACGTATTTAAAAGTGAAAAGAACATGGGCATCACGATTTCTATCGTGATTTTCTGCGTGATCCTAGGCGTGAGTAAAGGAAAGAGAACGTGCTGTGTTTGTTTATAAATTCAAATTAAAATTTTAAATTGAGTTCGATAAAAATTAAATGCGTTTACACACCATACGCTCACATATCAACTCCAAAAAATACGAAATTTGAAATCCGGCAATAATTCAACGTTACGGACCCAATGGAACTGGTTTTGTCGAATTCCGAGACTGTGCCTCGGACGGCTATTTTTAAATATCGATTCGAACGATTAAATTTTCAAAACTGAACAATTCACTTTCAAATTCAATTCTGAAGCTTCTATTATCTTCAGTATTATCAATATAAATTTTACAAGCCTTTGAAATATTTTTAATCGGCTTAAAATTGAAGATTCAAATTTTTATTCAACTTTCAATAGATTAAATTCTATAATTTAATCGCTAAATTTATTCTGATAATTTGAAATTCAAATCAAATCATCATTCAAATATTTAAATTTAATCAAATATTTTCAATTTAAATTATTCAAAATTCTGGGTCGTTACAGTAGTCATGGTTAAGTACAACGTTTAATAGTTTTAAGTGTAAAAATTTTCTCAAATATCAGTTAAATTGCTTCCTAAAGCGATGACTGAAATAGGGAAAGTGATGGACTGAAATACACTGTGGCAGTACACATCGTTACTCATGACAGTTTTTAAATATGAAACAAGTATAGTTGTAACACTTTTTTGCTACTTAATATTTCCGTTTTATAGTTTTTGGATGATTTATAAATAATTTTATTTATTCTAAATCTAGAAATGGTAAGATATTTAGGTGGTGTTTGGTTTAAAAACAATTTTGGGTTTCCTATTTTTAAATGCGTATGTCGAACATGAGAGGAGTAAAGAGATAACAGAGGCGATAGAAGGAAAATTAAGCGACGAAGGAGGGGATGGAATGACGACGGAAGGATGGATTGTTTAGCATACTTCTATTATTTTTCAAAACACGAAAAATAAAAAAAAAGTTGTTTTCTATTTTATAATTTAATTTCATTTTTTAATTTGGTTGTTTTCGTTAATATGCATGCGTTTTGTGTATTTTTATATGACGAAAACCAAAAACTAAAAATCGCAAACCAAACATAGCCTAATATTTTCATATATTTGTTGTGAAATATATGCTTTCTAGGACAATGTAAAGATCATAGTCTTCGCAATTTCATCTTCTCAGGACTTTACTAAACTTTGCTCATATTACATAATAAAGAATTGTGAACATAAAAATTAGTTCGATAGTAGATCCTTATGGATGGGTATTTGAATATATTAAGACTTGCCTTATTTTATTCTTGCATTCTACACAAAGACAATTAGCATAAAGTGGCTTTATTTGTTGCTATATTTCCTTTCTCTTTGCCAACTTTCAGCTGAAGCGTATCAAACTGTTGTTTAAATGCCCTATTATATGCCGTATATATCTCTTTGCTAGAGCTAAAGTAACACAATATTGGATTAGGTAAGTTGAGTGGTCAGATGTTATTAGTTAAAATTTGCTTAGAAGTTTTATTTTTGTTATTATGACTATTGGATTGGTATGCTGAAGTGTGTGTACACGTATATACATATACGTATTATTTAATCAATTATGTGACAATCTCAATAATTCCTTCAGTCCTTTCTAGAGTATTACCATAAATTTGAATAATTCGCTTTTCCTCATTGACATTAACTAAGTAATAATTTTGATCCATCATAAAAGTAATAAATAAAAGGAACAACGGAAGATTAATTGCAGCATTGAAATATTGCACCAAGAAAATGGAAAGTAGTTAATATCCGATCCAAATAAATAGATATAGTAATCATCAAATAAGTGTGACAAAGTAATAAAAATAGTGTAGTTGTTAAAAATGGTAGTATAGATGTTATGTGCAGGTCCATACGGACGTATGTATATACTCGTATATATGATGTCCCTATTGTGAATATGGATATCATGACATATTAAACTAACAATTATAAGTAATTTTTTAAAATACTAGTAACAAATGCATATTTTAATTGATCAAATCAAATTAAATATTAAAACCACCCTTTGTTAATTAAAATGCCAGATTTGATTTAGTATTAACAAATGTTTATCTACACAACACAAATTAAAGATATTATGTAATTAGTTAAAGGATTTTTTAAACTAACCTTTCTAACCCCATTGTCAGTGAACTTGATCCAACAATCCATGACATTGTCTATCTTTAGGCATAAGTCAAAAGATTAAATGTGTATGAGCGAATTATTCGATCTGGCCATAGTCTAATTATACTCCTAAGAGCCAGTAATGTTCAGAGGAGTCCATCGGTATCTATCTCCAAGTACCTAAACATCCAATTTTCAAACACTTAATGCTTTTTTGTACTAATTACATATCATAAAAGAAGTTTAACCTAATGATACGATTCTATTGATTCAAAAAGAAAACTTTATCGAAAACCTCTATAGCAAATGCCACTATATTACAACAAATTCAATCCAATGAATGTCTAAATGAAAGAAAATGCCTAAATAAATAAAAAGAATTTAAGTGAAATTGCGGCACACATGCTCACTATTCAACACCTATAAAATTGGGTCCCCATCTACTGTTGATGGCTTGAAAGTGTTATCTTCAAGCTTATATCTTATCACATAGGGTCCTTCCCAAATCGAGCCAAGTTCCCTTATGTTCGGGAAGTCCATTTCAAAACTAGTTCGCCAATCTTGAACGTATGCTTCTTGACCTTGGTATCGAACTATCGTACTACTCACTGTTGTTGAACGGTTACCCTTGGATTCACATCTTCTCATTTTTCTTCTACCAAGTAGAGAGATGCTAACAATAGGTCCTCATTCATCTTGGGGTCTTAATGCATGCATCAATAAGAACGAACTTCTACTTTAATTAGTACCATTAATTTAGTTCCATAAGCCAGTGTGAGTGGTGTATATCCATCCACAGATTTCTAGGTCATTTCGATAAGCCCATGATGCAAGTGGTAACTCATCAAACCAGCTTCCTTTGGCTTATTTTGAACGCTTCTTAACGATGCATTTGATAATCTTATTCACCGCCACTACATGTACATTCGCCTATGAATGCTCTACTGCCATGAAATTTCCCAAATTTGATACTAAGCATATAATTCGTGCTCTCGAACTGAATTTGTTGTCAATGATAATCTTCTAGGTACTCCAGATCCACACAAAATGTTCTTTACGATAAAGTTAATCACTTTGGCAGAAGTGATAATGGTTAGTGGCTTCGCCTCAACCCATGTTAAATTGTCCACTATGACGATTGTGTACTTCACTCTACCTCGTGTCTTTTGTAACAATCCAATAATATATATTCCCTAAGCCACAAATGCCCATGGGCTACCCATTTGCGTAAGCTCCTTTGGATGGGGATCTTGATATCTTCTCATATCTATGGTACTTATAACATTTCTTAGAAAATTCCATTGCATCTCGATTGATAATTGGCTAGAAAATCTGTAGTAAAGTACCATCGTTGATACGTTTTTCTCGATAATGTGATCTTTATAGCTTCCTTAACAAATGCCATCAAGGATTCTCATTTCTTAATCATTATTGACACACCTTAGTAAACTCCAAAATTACACTCCACCATAAGTGGTACTTTACACAGAAGCTTCCATCGTTCATTCTTACTTTTGATAAAGGTCTTTTTATTAAATATTCCTTGAATGGAGTCCTCCGTGAATCCTTCTCTTTGACCTCCAAGATATAATCAATATCCATTTCTTTAATACTTGGAGTCTTCAACACCTCTACTGGAACAATTCCTAATAGTTTTACATCTTAAGAGCTGGCCAACTTGGCTAAAGAACCTA
Organism: Allium cepa; assembly: GCA_030765085.1. NCBI lineage: Eukaryota > Viridiplantae > Streptophyta > Magnoliopsida > Asparagales > Amaryllidaceae > Allium > Allium cepa. The sequence continues at coordinate 326,455,188 of CM060939.1, forward strand.
CATTCATGTTTTTCCTTTTAGGGACGTGCGTAATCATGCACTGTTCAATTTTGTCCATTATTTCTAACACCTTCAACAAGTAAGGGGCATGTCGTGCAACCTTAGCTTGAATTCCTTTTAACTTGGCAATCACCAATTGGAAGTGAATAAATATATGCAATGACCGTACCCTCAGTTCCCTCGATATCTTGAGTCAAATAATTTACACCTTGCATTCAGTTTCATTGTTTGTAGCACAAAACTCAAGTTTTAATGCCTAACATATCCCTCGACTTTTCGAAGTTACCAAACCATTCCCACTATGGAATCATGGTCATTGGATGCACCACCCATATACAATTTCCATTGGGTAAGTTCAACCATCTCCTCTTTCGTTTCATCATCTTGGATAGTGAATTATGTAATGAAATTCGCCAATGATTGTACACAAATCGCTTTTTTGGGATGATAATTTATTTAGTACCGACTCATCTTAACATTCTACCTCAATAGTTGTCCCAAAGTCTCAAGGTGATGTGATACTTTCCTTAAGAGGTCGATCTGTTAAAAAATTTATTGAATGAGCCTACAAGCTTTGTCATAACGCCCTCGATGCCATTAGTAAGATATAAGCTAACTTCTCTAGTTTAGGATTATGGTTTTCCTATGCTTAATGATGGCAATTAGACCTAACCCGATAGACACAAACCTTAACTTGGTGGGTCCTTATATTAGGAAGATCATGTTTTATTAGGTCCAAACTATACATTTTAAAACCTATACCCAGTCCGACCCAAGGTTCGGTTCAGATCGGTTTGGGTTCGTTGGGTAATAACATTAAAAATGGATATATTCAATGTTTTTTGCTCGGGTCAGGTTGGGTTAGGTCGGTTCGAGTCGGGTTGACCAGGTCTTTATGGTGTTTTTCATCACCTAAACCTGACTTGAGACACACTAGGTTTGGACATTCTCACGCCGATTCAGTTTAGGTTTGTGGTTCTCGGTTCTAATTGCTAGCCTCATCAGCATCCAACAATCGCTTATTAATATAATACACCAGAGTTTGCATCATTACCTCATTAAGCATGAATGTCGCACTCGAGCATGATTCGATACTGCTAAATAGACGTACAAATCATCTCCTTCTAAACGATTTGATAGCATTGGTGGTTTCTGGACATATTCTAGTAGTTGTGAAAAAGCAGCTTCAACCTTGTTCGTCCATCCAAACATTTTCCTTTCGTTCTTGAATGCATCAAGGAATGGTATACACTTGTTGGTTGCTTTCAAAATGAACCTGCTTAAAATAGGAACCTTTCCATTCAAGCTCCGCATTTTCCTTCTAGTCCTTAGGGCTGTAGCATGTTTTAATTCTCCAACTTGCTTTGGCTTTGCTCTAATTCCCTTAAAGTTCACGACAAACCCTAAAAAGTTCCTTAATAAAACTCTAAAAGAACATTGTAATAGAATTAATATAATTCATTACATTCAAAGTGCACAAAATACTTCCGATGAATCACCTATGTGATCTGTTATTCTCTTTGACTTTATCAACATATCATCCACATAGGCCTCTATTGTCCATATGATTTGCTTCAAGAGTATCTTGTTGACCAAATTCCATTAAATAGCCACAACATTCTTCAAAATGAACGACATTAATTTGAAGCTATACAATCCCAAATCGATTATAATTCTTGTATGCTTCTGACTAGGGACAGGCATCACAATCTGATTTTATTCATAATAAGCATCCATAAAAGATAAAAGTTCATGTATGGATGTTCCATCCATGAGTTGGTCAATCCATAGAAGAAGAAGTTCTTTAGACATGCTTTATTCAAGTCCGAATAATTGATGCACGTCTACCGCTTTCCATCGGGCTTCCCTACCAGCATGAGGATTTGCTACAAAGTCAGGGTAGAGTGTTTATAGGATAAAGTTGTTTGTCAACAACTTATCCACTTCTTCTTTTAATGTAGCGGATCTCTCCGGTTCTATGATGTGTCTCTTCTACTTCACCAGAATAAATGTTAGGCTGACAGTTAGTCTTCAAGTGAAATCCCGCACACATCATAATGAGTCCACACAAAAATATCTCAGTTCGCCCTCAAAAACCTAGTTAATTCCTTATTTATCCTCAAGCTAAGTTAAGACCTAATTTTGATAATCTTCATCAGATCATCATCATCCATCAGCTCCAATGGTCCCACCCTTGCCTCGACTAGCTCTTTCTATGGATTCATAGCTTTATACTTATTGCTATTGGACTTGAATTGAGGCTCAAAAAGTAGTTGCTATGCGCTTTGGTTTTTGATATAATGAGCCTTCTTTGCACTCTTTCCCTTTTCTCTACATTTTGCTTCCCAAATTCCATGACGTACAAATATAGCCCAACACTTTAGTACTTTTGGACTAACTCGAGTTTGTTATCCATGGGAATTTCATAATTAAGCACCATAGAGCCAAGGCAATCCATAAATCGACGAGGTTAGATCAGCCTAAAAATGCGTTATAGGTAGAATACCTATCTACCATAAAAAAGTTATGTGCCTATGCCACCTTGCGAGCTTTCTCTCTCAAATGCACAATTAGCTTGATACATCCAATCGGAGATGATGTCTCTCGGGGAAAACCCTGAAGATAGAATTTACAAGGTAACAAAAGCTTCTTGTCCAACTACATCTTATCAAATGCTGTCTCAAATAGAATGTCATCGAGCCTACATTTTCAATCAACACTCGTTGAATAGTAGCTAGCCCAATCGTGACCGTTATCACCATCAGTTTGAAGTTTGTCGCTTCAACCGCATCCATATCTCTATTTCTGAATACAATGTCATCGTTTGTATGCTTTAACTACTTGGCAGGAGTACCATCCTCAATTTCATAGCACATATCTTACAGAGCATGCTTTAAGGAACTTCCATAACATTTCATCTCATTCTTTCTTTTCTCTACGGGATGCAGACCTACAAAAATCATGTTATTCACCAATTCACATCTAAGTAATCTTGAGCCTTCTTCACTGGTTCCATCCATATTACGACGAGGCAGCTGCTTCAGGGTTGATTGTTTCTTTCTCCGCCATCCTGTAGATTCCTCCTCTACTACTGTAAAGTTTCTTCCCAATCAATTCTTTAGTCATGTCTCTTATGTTCCTACAATTGTTAGTATTATGTCCATGGATCTCGTGGAATCTGTAGTACTTCCCAGAATATTTTTTTCTTTAATAACCTCTCTCGAAGCAGGCTTCTGGCCTATATCTCATGGTGCTTTGGGTTGCAAGATAAATATTTTCCATAAAGTCGTTCAAATTCATACATTTACCATTCTAGGCAATCCTAAAGTGCTTTATGGGGTCTTCTTTCTTGCCGCAACGTTGTCATTCTTCCTTTTAGTATCAGTATTGTTGTTGTTCTTGTTTTTTTAGTTACAATCTTGCTTAATAACATTATTACTCTTTACCACATTGCTCGGTCCTGCCTGACCACCAACGTTCAACCTCTTTTACATTTTCCCCTCTTCTAAGCATAGAAAATAGTTAACGTTTTATAAAATCCTTTAATGTAGTTGGCTTCTCATAGCCACTTATTTGAACCACTATCCACTCCACCAACCAAAGTCATAAATACCAAGCTGTCATCTAGATTTCTAAATAGTCAAAATTGCATTAGACCTTTTCAAATAGATTTTCAGCGATTCTGTTTTCCTTTGTTGAATATTTGCTAATGAAATGCTTCCTTTGGTTGGACCTTAAACCGATTAAGAATCTTGTTTTCTAATTGATCATAAGATGATATGGATCCAAACTCAAGCTTATAGAACCACATCATAGCCACTCCTTTTAGTAATAATGGGAAACATCTACACTTCACATAGTAGTCAACCCAAGCACCATTCACGTGTCGATCATGCTTCAACAATTATTGTAAAGGATCCTTCATTCCAATACACATCGACATTGACAATATTAAAAACTTCCTAGGATACTCCATCGCCTTGATTTCCTCTATAAATAGATTCTAACTAGAGGATGCCTCTCAGATATCTTTCTATTTTTCTTCCTAAAGTAATATTCATATAATTTCATTTGCTACATCATGATCGCTTCATCTTGTCCTCGATGATGGTGATTTCTTAGCTTCGTGAATGAATGGACATTCACTAAGCATTCATGGCTAGTAGACTGCCTAAGTTTCCATATCTCCAGGAACTCAACATGACATATGCTACTGATAGTTCCCTTGATCTATCTCTTATACGAGCATTTCTATCAACGTTTCTTTCATATTTTCAACTATCAGGACTCATAACACGACTATCTCCTATAGCATCACGATGACCATCACCTCCCTTCTTAATGGATCTATACCAATCCATGGTAAATCAACAAAGATCGATCTTGGAGCTCTAGCATCTGCTCCATTTTTATTTCCTTCTTTGTCTACATTTCCATCTCCATCTCATTCCTTCTTTACTATATGCCTTCCAATAGATTTTCCTTCATCTGATCTAGTTGGAGATCACCTACTATCTCCTTAAACTCTTGCACAAGATTCATTTCCTTGAGGAAGTTGCCTTATCAATGCAAACTTCCTAGTCAATTCTTCCATGATAGTCCATTGCGTCGCTTCCTTCCTTTGATTCACAACAACGATCATTCCATCCTACTCCTCTTTGGTAAGTAGATTTAGTGAAGCCTGAGAAGATCCATCACTTCTGTCATCATTTCAACTTTTTCTCCATCATATTCTTCCATAACTTCCCATTCTTGGTTCTTCTTTTATCCCGTCCTATCAGATCTCTTTGGAGATTTTATCCAAATTTTAATAGCAATAAAAATATACCTTGATGTTCTATTTCTCAGCAAAAGCACCAAAAATTATTAGCAAAAAAATTAATCTAATAAGTCCAAATCGTTGATTTGAAGAGATATCAATCTTAAGCTATATGATTGTATATATGAATAGTAAATCAATAAGAAAACTATAAAATTGAAGAAGAAAAGTGAGAAAAGAAAGAGACAGCCATTTTATAGTGGTTCAGACCTATGTCCGCTTTCAATATGTTTTATTACTTGATTCACACCACATTTGCTATTCTTATAAGTACAACTCGAATTTCCAAAGTTGGTAAATGCATAGTCCCCCCAAAAGTGAATAAGCGAAGGTAAAAAGTCAAAAGTCCTTTTTTTTCTTGCAGATAGCTTCTGTTTGCGCCAAAAATGGTCACAAACCCCAAAAGTAGTGAAAGCACCGGGCAGTCACGGATCTCAGATCTAGGTAATGTAGACAATAAAAATTATGAAATAAGAAATGTAAAATGAGCAAGAAAGTAAAGAACACAAGATTTATAGTGGTTCGGCTATCTCCGACCTACGTCCATTTTGAATAGTTTACTGTTTATTAATGATTCTCAACTGTCTTACAATAATACAATCGATAGCACTCAACTTACAATGGAGTCTCGGTAGAGTAACGACGTCAGAGCTTCCAAAAAGTCCTTTTTCTATAGGCGTCGGGGTGCTATTTATAGGTGTAGGTTTGAAATATCAACCCCTGAACTCAGAATACTCCTTCTCATAAGTGGGTGGGCCTACCAGATCGATCAGGGGTCAATTGAGATCGATCCTTGTACACTTCGCATCGATCAAAGAAAGGTCGGATGGAGCTACGATCGATCATGATGGTTCTTTAGGTGATAAGCATGCTCCTGTCAAAATTTCATTACATTTGGACTTGTAGATTTTGAGTTATGGTCGATCCAAGGTTGGATTTTGCAATTGGCTGAGCATTTCGTATCAATACATGCGTATCGATAGGCTCCGCACCGATTACGTGGCCCGAGAATCCTGGGGAGATCGAAATTTCATGCTTGTTGACCACTTCCTTTAGTTCGACCCATTCCTTCGTATCCATCTGACACTCTTCCCTTTGTATCGATGCAATGTCCTCGCCTTCATATCGATCAAATGATCATTGGTTTGTATCGATCGTTGACTAATCGATACGAAATATACAGAAATGGGATCGATATGAAGCGGGAGACTCAAATCGATCCCTATGTACTTCGTATCGTTGCTTGGTTTGTGGCTGCATATCGATGCTTTTCCTTGCTTCATATCGATCAATTAACTGATCGATACCAAACATGCTGGAGTAGGATCAATACGAAATGGGTGAGTATGAATCTGATTGATACGGAGCACATGGATACGAAGTGATAGATGAAGTTTGATGAATACAAAACCGACATGGATCATGTGGATATCGATCCATGTCTTTGACCTGAAGTAGCTGCTTCCTTGACTTGAAGTGACCTGCCTTAAGACCCGAAGTAAACATGGAGGCGGCTCGAAGCAAACTCCAAGCAGCTCCTTTTCTTCAAAATCTATACTCCAAGTATGTCGCGATGTTTGTCCATTGACTATGCCATATCCTGGCCCCATAATCATGTCTATTATCCACGATTAATCGCCCATCCATAACTTGAGCATATGAACTCCGATTGACCTAAACTTCGAAGTGTAGCCTCACCGAGCCTTGTTTATCATTCCCTACCGATCCCACCTTGATTGGAGCTTAAACTGACTTTGACGACATCGATCATAGCTTTGTTTCTAATCGATCTCCAACCTCGACACCCGTCCTTCTTAGCTAATTTGTTGATATCCTGCCCTTATCCAAAAGGCGAAGTAACATTTGCCACCCAAAACATGCCTTCCGGTAGGAAGGCGTGTTTTGAGTAGCTTTAAGTCCAACATCCACAATCCATATTCCTTCCATAGCCATATCATCCGACCCATAATCCAATCCATTACCAAGCCATTTTATCCAAGTGCCATAGTTGTATCCTTATCCAAATCCACGATTGCTTGAGTTGATATCCAACTCCGAATCCAGCAACCAAATCCTTAACCAATTCCATATCTATCTAATCTCGACAACCGAGTTAGAATCCATTCATATGCAGCAACCAATAACCAAATCTATGACCTCGCCTGGTTGACATCCAAATTCGGGACCTTTACGGGTCCTGTAATCCAAATACGAGACCTCGCCGAGTCCTATATCCATAGCTGGGATCTTGCCGGGTCTATATCCAAATCCTTTGACTTCTCTGGGTCATTTTTTCTATTACAGCCTCGACTCTCCGATCAAAGACTTATATTCTCTGGCCTCGACTCTCCGGTCGAGGACTTTATATCCTATGACAGTCGAGGACTTTATATTCTATGGCCTTGACTCTCCGATCGAGGACTTTATATTTTCCGGCCTCGACTCTTCGGTCGAAGACTTTATATTCTGTGTCCGAGTTCATTCCTCGCACTCCGGTGAAGTTACTCATAACTCGTAGTTATTGCCCTGTCTCTCCGGTCGAGACCGTAACCGCATGACCTGTAATATTTATTACATTAAATCCAAATCCAATCATCACAAAGCTCGATTGATAAAATAAAAGTCCATGCGACCTAGAAAACTAAATAACCATAGAAATAGAAACCAGAGTTTGTAGAAAATAGAAAAAACAAGATTTCATAAACCCAAGCATTACGGTTTATCATCATCTCAGAGCATGCCTAAGGACCATCCTCGATCTCATACATGTGTAAGTGACTTAGCTGCATTACTTCGGGGTTTACTACTTACTCCAGGCCATGAATCCAATCAGCTGATAATAAGCTGATTACGATGCCTAGATCTAGTGCCATCTTCGTTTGAGGTGTGCGGCGGCTGCTCCTGTTCCACGGTCATGGCTCGATCCCTTACATATTGTTGAAAATGACCAACCCTCACATGTTCCTCTATAATATCATTCAGATTCATGCAATCGTTTGTGCCCATCCAGCTCATGGAATAGGCAATGCTTTCCCAATGCTCGCTCGTATTCAGAGGGCTCCCTTTTTGTCGGCCTTCGATACTGGAGGTGTCCTCGAGTATCCAAATAAATCCATTCCAGAGTTTCAGTCAAATCCGTGTAAGAAGAGAATTCAGATTCCCTTCGTTGCCTTTTCGACGTGTTACCCCTGTCATTCACTTTCCTTTTGCCTCTGTCGTCCTTGTTTGAATCCTTCCTTGGTGGACCTTCACCTTTTGCCGCATAAACTTCAGCCTCTCCCCCCTCTTTCTGCCTTCGCATCTTCCTATTGTAGAAATCTTTTCGCTTCATGGTAAAACTCCCTGAGATCCATCGGTGAATACCGCTCCAAAGATATCTTGAAATTCGAATTATTTGCAATCCATGAGACTGCTACCATCAAAACCGTCGACGGATCAGGTCGATCCACCGAAGCCACTGCCACATTGAATTTGGTTCAAAAATCCCTAAGTGATTCGCTATTCCACTGTTTCATTGATGTTAAAGTCATCACACTTTTAGGTCTTGCGATATGGACCCGAAATTGCCTCATAAATCTCTCGGTCAACTCCGTCCATGTGCCAATAGAGCCGCTTTTCAGTGGTCTGAACCAAAGTGCTACTATATCCATCAAATACAAAGGGAAGCATCGTACCATGACTTCCTCCGTTGCCCTCCAGTACTTCCATGTGTCTCATGTACCTTGTCAAGTGAATAGCCTGATCCGTTCTCCCATCATACATTTCCAGCATTGGTAGTTTAAAATCCGACGGATTCCTAGCTTGCCTAATTGTAGGAGCGAAAGGGCTTCTGTTCACATCCTCCAAATCTCTATTCACCAACCCTTCCCTCGTAGCTTGTCTGATCATGTCCACTGACCTTTCGTTGTCGTCAAATGGTAGCCTCTATTTTCTATCTCCAACCTGCCCCCAGAGTCCACGAGGGAATCCTGAAACCATTCCTTCTGGACAAGCATCCATATCCCGATCAATGCCAAGCTGCACAGCACTGCCAGGTATCCTTCTTGGAATCGAGCCAACATGATCCGAGGGTTTGCCCCCCGAGTGCATGAGCTGCTACCGATGGTCCCATTCTGTCTCACATCCCATCTGCTTCATTTCCTCGGTCCTGATTTTAGATTGCCTCTATTCCTGCAACTCCAGCTTCGTGGTACTCATTTCTAGCATTCCCTGCAACTCCGTTCCCTTGACTTTGCACTCCAGCTTGTCCAACCTATCGGAGTAGGTTCTATATCATGTCCTCTTGCCTTTTCAGCATCGTTTCCATCTCGCCTCTAGTAATATAGATTGAGGTCTAATTAGCTCCTGAGGAAGCCTCTTGACTTCCTTCTTATTGACTCCTGTCTGGTAATGTCCTCCTAATCGATTGCCTAACCATGGTTCCTCCTAGATCTACTCCTTTGGCTCTCCAAATCCGAGCTCCAAATCCAATATAGCGGGTGCTAGTACTTCTCAGTGAATGCACTAAAGTGTTTGAGCTAAAAATGGTCATAAACCCCAAAATTAGTAAAAGCACCAGGTTTACATACAAATCCTTAGTATCCAGTCAAAGACCTTAGAATCAGGTAATGTAGAGAATAAAAATGGAGAAACAAAAAATGCAATCGGTTGAGCATTTCATATCGATACATGCGTATCGATAGGCTTCATTCCGATGACGTGACTCGAGAATCCTGGGGAGATCAAAATTTCATGCTTGTTGATCGCTTCCTTTGGTTCGATCCATTCCTTACTATCCATCTGACACTCTGCCCTTTGTATCGATGCAATGTCCTCGCCTTCGTATTGATCAAATCGTATCGATCGTTGACTGGTCGATACGAAATATATAGAAATGGGATCGATACGAAGCAGGGAGACTCGGATCGATCCCTATGTACTTCGTACTGTTGCTTGGTTTGTGGCTTTGTATCGATGCTTAGCTCCTTGCTTCGTATCGATCAATTAACTGATCGATACGAAACATGCTGGAGTAGGATCGATACGAAGTGGGTGAGTATGAATCTGATCGATACGAAGTATATGGATATGAAGTGATAGATGAAGTTTGATGGATACGAAACTGACATGAATCATGTGGATATCGACCATGACTTTGACCTGAAGTAGTTGCTTCCTTGACTCGAAGTGACCTGCCTGAAAACCCGAAGTAAACATGAAGGTGACTTGAAGCAAACTCCAAGCAGCTCATTTTCTTCAAAATCCATACTCCAAGTATGTCCCGTTGTTTGCCCATCGACTATGCCATATCCTAGCCCTATAATCATGTCTATTGTCCATGATTGATCGTCCATCCATAACTTGAACATATGAACTCCGATTGACTTGAAATTCGAAGTGTAGCCTCACTGAGTCTTGTTTATCATTCCCTATCGATCCCACCTTAATTGGAGCTCAGTCTAATTTTGATGGCATCGATCATAGCTTTGTTTCCAAATCAGATCTCCAACCCTGACACCCGTCTTCTTTAGCCAATTTGTTGATATTTCGGGTTTGTCCAAAAGGCAGGGTAATAACTCCCTATTTATAGCCAAAGTAGGTTGTAATTTAGCTTACAGGTGGCGAGATAGCAGTATAAATCATCAAGTAGTTCGATCTAGAATATTAAGAGAAAAATAAGACCAAGCCCCAAATTCTAATAGATCATTATCGATGAATATATAGATTGGTACCAAGCCATACATGAACCAGTAGCAATCCATAGCCTTGGTCCAATTCTTGTGTTTTCCTTACAATCTTCGAGAACTATTGCTTCATCCCTTGAGTCAATCAACTGTTGTTGCTTCTAAGCCAATTTGTTCAAGTATTCATTAAAAAAGTTGACTTTATAGAGGGAATGTATGGATCAACACTGATTCGTAGACTTAGCCAAATTTCTCTATCTTCTTCCTTGCTTTGGTATCTTCACCATTGTAGAGGGTTAAAGGGAAAGCATGATATTTTTATGGATCGTCCATGGACTTGGCCATTTCCCTATCATTTTCTATCAACTCTTCGTGATTGATCCTCATTCGGTTCCGGAATCCATCCCCACATCATGTCATAGTTTAACTCCATCGAAATGTCAGTTGAGAAAAGTAATGGATAACACTTAGCATTAAAATATGGTTGTTACAATATATTCACTTAGAATTAGTGAAATTCAAACATTGATCATGTTTTATTGTTTGAAATAATTACAGAAAATAATGTTATATGAATGTTTGAATTTGGATAAACCAAGAGAGTCCATTTTTTATCTTATACATTACATGAGACCAATGGTTAAATTAATTAAAAAAGGTTATAATACAAAATAGATATATTTAGATTTCTTGTTTATTGTGCTTTCTTATCTATTATTCCTTAATTTATAATTTATTTATTACCTTTACTATTTCTATTAACATTATCATAAGTGTTTAAAAATCTATAAATGTTTTATATTTCAGATAATATAACTAATGAAATTCGAATAAAGTTCATGCTTACTTTAAAATAATCACGAAATATAGATCATATTATTCGAGCTTGGATTTTGATAGAAATTTACTAGTAAGAAGTGGTTAATGGGGAAAATATTAAGATTTTTATACGAATTAAGGGATCCAAAATATATTAGATAAAATGATGTTAATTGGATACGAATATTGGTTCCTTAAAAAAAATTATTCTAAAATGGGAATTCTTAAAGAGATAAGTTATTCATGATAAGGGGTGGAATAAAGGAAATTTATTATTGTAATAAAATCATTAATTCTCTCCTTACGAAAATAAATCAAAATGGCTAAATTTTCATTTTCCTTCTCATTTCTTTCACTTATAGTTTTATATCCCACCAAAACCACATTTCTGTCCTTTTAGCTCTAAACCAAACCCCGATTCCCTAATTAAAATTTGTTTTATTAAAAGTTAGGATTACATACGAGGACCCATCTCAATCTCTATCTAACTCTTTGCCAAAAGAATATGATGTGAATATAGATGACTTTCCTTCACTTTAACTTTCCAATATTTTTATTTTAACTAATGAGATTTGTAGCCAACACATATTAGGATGGTTGATGTTTGAATGCTATTTTAATGTTGGGGTAATAAATACTAAATCGACTATCATTAATGTTCTTCTTACATCAAATGCCATTATAACATTCACCGAAATGAATATTATTTATTTATAGTTAAAACATTTATCTATCATATGTATCATAATAGGAAATCAAATGAGAAATCATAAAGATTAAAGATAACAAAGACTGGAAATGTACTTTCAAAGGAAGGGATATAATTTTAAATAAGAAATCAAGTGTATAATATATTTTCTCTCCTTATACATTTTTACTTTTCTTTGCAATTTCCTCTCAGCTTTCATTCATCTTATCTAAATCGCTTATTCCTTTAACAATTTCTCTCTATTATATATTTGATATAAGCGTGGTCTGTGGGATTTGAACTTGTAACTTTCTTGAGAATATACTAAATAAGAGAGTTGAGTATTTGAATTATGAAATTAAGAGAAAAAAGAAAAATTGTAATAATGGTCCATGTTTTTAATGTATCACTTACCCGATGTTTTTACTGAACATTTTGAGCAATGATATTCATTTTTGACGAGTCTGTGACAAACGGAAGTGGCATTTGAAAAAATGTATGAAAAGGTAAAGTTAAGAAAAATGGAATGTAGACGGTGTTCCAAAAAGGAATGAAACAGACATTTAATTGTTTTGTTATTAATAATTAATGTTAATGTAGATTCATTTTTTTCAAATGGAATTAAATTTAAGTTTGTTAATTGAATTTAAGTTGATATTAAAATAATTAATGCGAAATGTGCTAAAATCTAAAAAATACATTATACAAAAAAGTTTAGAATAGTAAATACAACGGTACATATACAACAAGTTTGAATTTCAAATACAACGATATAAATACGATAATTTAAACATAAAATACAAATTTTATTAAGACATACTTGAAGCAAGGGTCTCAGACCATAACTTCCAAACCATTGCTTTCAAAACATTCTTCTGGCATTCTTGATGATTACACAAAATATCTTCAAGCCAATAAATATCGATGTAAATCGAAGTATGATTTCGCATTATGGGTACCCTCTGTCGTGCTATAATTATCCTAGTATGTTGTTGTGCCATGATGTTTGAAGTGAAGATGCATACATGACGATAAAATGAATATATGACGTGTTGTTTTGAAGTTAAGATGTAGTGTCATATAGTTAGGGTAATTAGACTTCGACGCCAACAAACGATTATTCTCGCTCAACTTGAATTCGAAAAATATGTGGGATCGCCCGTTTTGATGTCGGATTTAACTGCATTGATAATAGTATCTTCACTGTGACTTACATTGCATGAGTATGATCGTCCCTATCATTTTCTCAACCTCTAAAGGATCGAAGAGAATGGTTCTTTTTGTTCTTGCTTCTTCAAATAGAATTGTTTCTGTGTGATTTCATCTGAGTCTAGCTCCGTCTATCAATAGCACTCCCAGAAACAGAGAGTCCATTTCACTACATACCTCGTCCCGGTGGACTACTTCGCGGCGAATGCACCCTTTGTTCACTTGAGCGCTCGGGTACTAGCAGATTTTAAGATTTCTCTTTCGAAGATACCAAGAAAAGATTCGCATCTCCTACCCTCCCTACCCACCCAAATCGAACGACCCGTCAACCCATTACGGTCCTAAACTTAGACCCCTGGAACACCACACCACAACTCCCACCCGCTTTCTTCCCATCTCCCCCAACTCACGAGCACTCCATGAAAAAGCACGCCGGCCGCCGGCTTTCTTCCCTTTATATACCTGTCTTTCCCTAACATTTCTCTCTCATTTCCCTTCTCCTCTTTCCCTTTCCTCCAATTTTCTAGAGAGAGAGAGAAGAAAGAGCGAACAAGCGGTTTAGTTTGATGCGATTATTGTATCCGCTTTCTCTGATCCGGAACCCCAACCCTTGTTTTTGCGATTCTGCTTCTCGGATCCGGAGGATTGGTCGATTGAAAATCGGATACGAGTTGAGATCGCCGTCCAAGAGAACGATGGCGGCCGCGCAGGATGGATCAGCGGCAAAAAGATTTTGGATTAGATCGAAGAAGGATGCTGTGTTTGCTGCATATACGCCTTTTGTTGTGGGTTTGGCTGCCGGGAATTTGGATACGGAAGTGTTTCGGAGTTATATTGCTCAGGATTTGTATTTTTTGAGAGCTTTTGCTAGCGCGTAAGTTGTTTCTTCTTTTGGAATTTAGAGACGTCTGTTATTCTTGATCCTTGATATTCTGTTGTTTGGTTTTTTAGATGATGTTTTCTTTTTTCGATAAGGAAGATAAATTCAGTTTGGAAGATTTGGTGACTTACTAATTTGCATGTTCTTTGTTCATTTGCCGTGGGCTTTTTTTGGAACTTACTAATTTATAGGATAATTTTTAGGAATTTGGTAAATGGAAGGGGTTGCAAATTATATTCAAACACACACATCGCACTACAACTCTAAGCAAACTAATGTATACCAAATTTTACTTTAGCCACACCAAAAAAAGCCATCATAACAAAATCAATTATGTATGGTTGGGTTAGTTTTCATGGGTTTTAGTTAATGTCAATTCATAGTTTAAGAGAACCATCAACATCTATTTCAAAAATCATTATCCCAACTTGATTGATTTGAAATAGAAAAAAGAAAATAAAAAGATAATAAAATTATCATATCGTTTTGTTCTATTCTATTTCCAGCATGAACTGAATTCCATTATTAAAATATATAAAACTATCAATGTTTGTTTTCAAGCTTGTATTTAATAGAACAACTTTTAATGTTGCAATGAAGGACAAATCTATCATATGATTAAAAAGGTGGAATCCAATGCACGATGCTTCCGTCCATCCAATAGCGGATTCTGGGGAGGTCGATAATCTATGCAGTTTTTCCCTCGCGTTGCGAAGATGCTGTTTCCAGAATCGAACCTGGACGTCTAAATCACCATGCGTGTGACCTAACCGTTACGCCAAGGCTCCACCTCCATTTACAATCGTATATTAAGTAATATTGTTTGAATAAAATTAGCCATACGTTGGATAAGGGAACATATTTCAAAAGAGAAAATTTGTTTATTTATATCTTTTACTTATATATAAACGTTTAACTTTTTTTCTTCAAAATACCCATTCTCATTTCTTCCATCGTTCTCCCTTTCATATCGCAACATTATCTTCTTTCATTTCGAAACCCGTCATTGCTCTTAGAATCAATCGTTGGCGCTCCAAAGATCCACCCTCCCACTCTTTATCTCAGACAAACTCCATCCCTCACACGTATTTTCTTTATTATTTCACTCTCCAACCCCAATCCTCTTCAAACTTAAGTTTGAAAAACTTAATATCTACTTTAATTTATATATACATAGAAAAAAGAATGCTAAATTGAGAAGATGAAGATTGAGATGAGTTCCCCTCTATGATCTTATATTTAACAATTTTTTTAAAAAAAATTTAGATTCGGAGAAGTATGGTTAATTGTCCTGAGACTAAAAGATAGATATTTTTGTTGGATATATGTTCGTGAAAAAGAAAGCAGAAAGATTAGCAATTTATTAATTTTGCTTTTTTTTATAACGAGGGAATCAATGATTTGATTCTTCACTTAACAAGATTTTCGATTAAAACAAAATATTATTTTCATTCCCTTATCCAGATTGATTCTCCTTTTAACAAATCCCCATTTTCAGCTCACTTTTCAAAATAAATAAAGATATAGACGCATTCAAAACATATACAATTGTTAGATCCATTTCAAAACATAATACAAATGTAGGTTTGTTTCTGTGATTCCGGCATTGGTTCCTGTATTTTTATTGGAGTGATTTGAAATTACACCAATGCAATTTCTTCAATTCTTTGCACGAACAAGATTGAAAATCACACTAGTGCAATTTTTTCAAAAATAAAATAAAAAGCACTAGCATGATTTGGAATCACACTAGTGTGAAAACTTGAATTAGAGCCAGCATGGCAGAAATCGACTTATATCTGTAATTAGAATTGAAAGAGGTTTGTTTTTGTTATAAGTTTCGAAAATTGAGCTGAACATGAAAAAAATCCATTTCTATTTTATCACGTTTCACATTGGCTCTTAAGATTAAAAGCATATATCAAGGTATGTTTAATTTGTCACTGAAAGGATTAAAATCTCATTTACTTCGCTAGCTATTATGTCTTTGGAGTTCAAAATCAAGTATAACTGATGATATGACTTTTAATGGGAAATTACATTTTTGTTACTGTTTTTAAATTGCGAAAGCCATTTCTAGCCAATAAGGTCAACATGTATTATTATGCACACATAAGTATGCTTATATATATATATATTAATAATTGAAATATAAACACAATCTTTTGGTCCGATCGCAAGTTCCATTATATGCAAACAATAATTATACGCAAACAATAGATCAGAAGTTCAAATCTCACAAAGAACAAAAATTAACATATATTTTTAAATGAATATTTTGGAATGTAAATAAGGTACAAGTTTGAAACTCTGTTCCAACAAAAAATTTCAATCTTCTTCTTTATTTTTCTCAATTTGTTTTTATCAAAACTACGTTGAAATTTTAAATTTTATAAAAATGATTTATATGCACGTGCCATAAAACTCGTGTGTGTACACACACATACATATGCGTGCGAGCGTTTGCATCTGTATACACACACTAATTCGACAGATGTACTTCATAAGATAGAGCACATTGTTGCAATTAGTAAAGCACCAATGGCTTAAAAGTTGTGTGAAACCAAATAGTTGGGTATTATTTAATATATAATGCTAGGAAGAAAAGTGTTAACTGTTTATGACAATGATCCATTAACAACAGTTTTAGCTGCAGTTGCATCACATCTTGCATACTCACTCATGGAATCACTCATACATTGGGCAATTTTAAACTAACATTATTTTTAAGTTACAACCATCTTCCTATGTGTGTTACATGCAAGTGTATATAAAGAGAGTATGAGTTGAGTTGTGTTTTCATTTTTCTTTTACCGTTCTACAATTTTTTACTCAATTACTGATTCTTGTGTAGATGTACAGTTATTTTTGGTTTTTTTTTTTACCGCGCGATCATGGATAGGACTTTGGATCATTGTGATAGGCTCCTTAATTTATTTGAGTTTCTGAGAGAGCCTGATAGTTCCTGTTTATATTCATACCGTTCCCCTATTTTATTTACATTTATATTCTAATCGCCCCTAATCTTTCAACGTACCGCAGATTGCTGCTTTTGTATCGAAAATCGGTATATCTCCAACCAATTCTTTGTTATGCACACAATCAATGAATGAACAATCCTACAAAAATGGTAAAGTGACCATCTTTAAATTAACTTGAAAACATAATGGTTCATGGATAAAAATAACAAATATAGTAGAAATCCTAATTACAAATGCACTGCCTGTGAAGCCAATAAAGTAGTTGCTCAGCCTAGCTTATTTAATACCAGGGAACATAATATAACAAATTCCAAATTCATGTCATGTAACTTGGAAATCTCCAAATTATATAACGACAATTCCAATATACACAGGCTCTCTATTTTTGATGCTAGGTAGTAAGTAGAGTTGGCAAACTGTTTCAGTTTGTTTTGGCCTGTTTTATTATAGTATCCTTGGATCAATTCTTTGATGCAAAGCTGCATGTGTGTCATTAAGGATAGAAGCATCTGTACATGTTAATAAATCCTTACATATGAAGAGAAAAGCAGAAGGAAAAAAAAAAAAGCTTAGGGAAGGCTATATCATCGCTTCTGATGGGATACTGCTCTACAAATGAATGCTCGAGTGTTTACAGGAAATTAACTACATATTAATTTATTATTTTTCTCTGTTAGTGAAATGCGGCGATTTTTCTATTATGAGGTTATTACCTACATGTTTGTCTGGTCTTTAACAGTAAACACCTTCCAAATTTTATAGAATTAAATTTAAAATCACCCCTCACCGTTTATGCTTAGATTTTAATATCAAATGCAATGTGATTGTATTTATTCATGTTTGTCATCTGAATGTAGGTATGAAATGGCAGCTGAATATGCAGACGACGACGATGATAAGGCATCGATTCTTGGTCTTAGGAGAGACGTTTTGGGGGAGCTAAAATTGCATGATTCAGTTATGGAAGTAAGTACTTGTTTGTGACTTATTTTAATCCATCTGTACTTAAATTTTCATCGTTAATTTATTGTATGCTAATCATTGGCGTTTTGTGTGCACTACATATTATCATACCAATATGTACAATATACATTTGTATACCATATATTATCACATCGGCATGCACACGTGTGCATGTCAACATTAATGAGTTTGCATTGAATAGTCTCAGTTATGGAGCAACAACTTTGTTGTTTTTATAACATCTGATCTAGTTCGCTTTGCAATATCTTGGCTCTTAACTTGATTGCTCACAATATGATATTATTGCTTTTGCTGGAGTGGGAGCCCTGTCCCAAATGCCATGCGGGGGCGCACCACTGTGTTCAGTTTCATCACATCTGCTCAATTTTCCAAGTAACTTTGTTAATTAGAATAATTTAAGGCTCGATGGATGGTTGTGAGAACATGGGACATGTTGAATTAGGGAAAGTGGATCTTTTTTTGTGTTTGCCTAGCACAGGCTTTATGCCAGCAGCACATCGAATCACTGCTTGGATGCTAATTTGCAACTTCAACGGCCCGCTCTTTGACTTTAGCATTATTTTTGCCCGAAAAGTTGGGTGATGCTGATGCGGAGAACTTTTCTTAGATGCTAATAGAAAACATTTTGAAAATGATTATTTTTTTATTGTTTTTTTTCTCTTGCACCAAATTAATTACTGCTAACATGTATTATTCGTATTAAAATAAATAAACAGACGAGGATCTAAATATAGACTAATTTATTTTCATATAATTTGCAGATACCATTTTTATAGTTATTTAATGCAAGGATCAACATCAATTTTTTCGTTAAATGCCTATTTACCGTTCAGGCTCTGCCTTGTCTCTAAGTGCATTCTTAGTACGTCGAACAACATAGATTTAGATACGTTTCCCAAATGCAGTTTTAAAAGAATGAAGGACCATATGGTATTGTTTTGTGACTATTTATGTCAGTATGCTATTCCATAATGGCATATTCATAGTCATAGACACAACAGTCATGAGTCAGTTTTGACTTAATTCTAGCGGGTTTAACCTTGAAGTTATACATAGGTTTGATTTGGTCGAGAATCATTAATATCAAGATTGAAACATGTGATTAGGCCTGTTATTACATTACCAATAAAATATTAATTGTCTTTCAAACTTGCTGTAAAGCACTCAGTGTATCTTTTTTTATAGGAATGGGGTGTTGATCCAAGTAAAGAAATCATTCCTAATTCAGCAACAGTGAAATATACTGAATTCATACTCGCAATAGCCAAGGGAAAAGTGGAAGGAGGAAAAGGTCCTGGACAGATTGCTACTCCTTTTGAGAAAACTAAAATTGCTGCGTACACCATTGGTGCTATGACTCCTTGTATGAGGCTTTATGCTCACTTGGGCCATGATCTTCAACAATTTCTTCCTTTTGACGGACAAGACCATCCGTATAAGAAATGGATCGATTATTACTCCTCTGGGACTTTTGAGGTATACACTCTCAATGGTTCCTACTTATTCTATTTACTATATAATATCAGTTTATCTCATATTGGAAGATACTTTCTCAATTCAACTAACTAATACAAATACTCAACGATAAAAGTTGTTAATGCCACGAGAGTAGAATAGATGTGAAGAAGTATTTTGCAAATTAAATACCTGGTAAGAAAGTTAAATAATTGTCTTCAACTCTTATAGCATATATACATTTGCTCACTGTAAATTCAGTTACAGAAATTTTGTATTACTAATGAAAATATGCACTGTCGGCTAGAGGAGAAACTGTCTCACAATTGAGATTTCATCAGAAGTTCCCATGCCATTTTTATGTTTCAGCCTACAAAGTTATTTTATTATTTAACTAATATAGCTTTTGCCAGTTTCTAAAAAAAGTCTATTTTTCTTATGGTTATGCATAGATATCAAGTATAAAGGGTGTCTCCTGGACCTGTAATCGAGCTTTACCAAGCCTTCATAGTCTTTTCAGATTTCCCCCATACTTTAATAATTAGGTCAAACCCCAAATTTATTTTTGTTACAAATAAAAACTAGTGTGTTACCAGTGCGTTGCACACGGTAACATTGTGAAATATGGTATTTATACTTTTAATGTTAAAATGGTAACTTTGTCATGCAATGTGCAATAAATTCAGGAAAAATAAATGAACTATAAATTAACAAATATTATTTAACGAAATTTTAAATAAGGTAAATTTTAAATTATGTAATTAGTTTAAATATATATATAACAGGAAGAATCGAAAAGAATTTTGTAAATGATTGTATAAATTTAATTTGGAGTTACATTATTTTGTATTACAATGTATGATAAGAGATGGAGCCTTGGTGCAACGGTTAGGTCACCCGTATGGTTATCTGGGAATCCAGGTTCGAGTCTGGAAATAGCCTCTTCGCAATGCGAGGAAAATAGTGCGTATATTATCGACCTTCCCAAAGCCGCTGTCGTGCGGAAGCCTCGTGCATAATTCATGCTATGTGATCTACGAATTATCTTTATTACTATTGTTTATGTGCATAATTTATGCTATGTGATTTATATATCTTTATAGCTGAATGGAAAAAATAGTTTTACCATTTTTCTTAACATACATACATATTTTTAGGATTTATTAGAAGAATAGACTAAATATTCATTGAGATTATTCAAATAACTTAAACTTGAGATCTCATAAGTAGTTTAAATAAATGGATATAAATAAAATATGAGGAAAGAATTGAAATTTATAGGGTTTGGTAAATAATTTAGAAATATTAAAATGTAGTTATTTGAAGCTAATTTTTTTCCAACGTAATATATGATGAATTTATCAAGATAGATGAATAATATATTAAATTTGTTAATATTGCTTATGTGCATTATTTATGTTATGTGATTTATATATCTTTTCATTGGATGAAAACCTAATTTTATCACCTTTGTTGATATGAATATGGTATAAGTATTAAAACCATCATATTTTAGCGTTTATTAGATGAATTAATGAATACTTATTAACTAAATTTATTTAGATAATTTAAATTCAAGATCACATAATTAATTCGAATGTATTGACCTAAATATACAGTGTTAGGTTTATTGAGTGTTTTGTAAATAACTATATAAATTTCAAAATGCAGGCGTTTAACATTAAAATATGGTTTTACAGTGCAATGCATGATAAATATATTGATACAAATGAATTAAATGTTAAAGTTGTAATTATTATGTGTATATATACATTGTTTATGTTTTGAGATTGATGTATTTTATATATTTGAATGTCTTTTTACAGTTTTTGTTAATATGAAGTTTTTGTTAATATGAATATGGTTCATATTGATTTGATTTATTAAACGAACTAATGAATAATAATTTATTAATATCATTTAAATAGTCTTAAGATTATGTAATCAATTATAATATATGACATCAAATGTAAAATATTAGAAAGAAATTGAGAGAGGTTCTGTAAGTGATTATAGAAAGTTATGTAGATATTTGGAGTAAAAAGCATAACTTTGCAATGCACTTCATCATAAATTTATTCAAATAAAATGAATTGTAAATTGAATTTGTTATTATTGTTTATGTATATATGTTAAGTGACTTATATAGCTTTGAAAAAATAATCTTTCAGTTTTTATTATTATGAACATGATATACATATTGAAATTTTCATGATTTAATAAATGAATTGAATTAACGAATATAATTAATTGGATTTATCTAATTAGTTTAAATTTAATAAGGTTTCATTTTCATTATAGAGGCTATGGTTTTTATGTTGACTCGCCAAGCCATCACAACTCTCATCATTTATCCTGACTTGGAACATGCTGCATAAAAAACTACACAGGTAGAGTTCGGGAATATTGCAATCCCCAAATTGTTTGAAAATAATCACTTAGTTGTTATATCTAATTAGTTTGAATTTAAGATCTCATAATTAATTTAAACATAAGGATTGAAATGTTAAATAGGGGGAATTAATTTAAAGGACAAAATTTTATATATTTTTTGCCTCAAGTACACGACCTCAATATTTTTACCACAAGTACAAACATTTTTCTAAAAATTATTCACAAGGACAAACATTTTCCAAAATTATCCATAAGGACAACAAAACTGATACCGAGCTAAAAACTGCTACCGATAACTAGAAACTGATACCTAAAAACTGCTATCAATAACTAAAAACTGATACCTACAGAAAGTTGTCATTCAGGATAAAATATTGAAGGTCTGTCCTTGAGGCTAAAAAGCTGTGAAATTTTGTCCTTGACAATAATTTCCTGTGTTAAATATTAGAAGAAAAATGAGGTGGGTTTTCTAAACAATTGTGGTAATTTTAAATGCAAGTATTTAAAGTTAAAAGTATAAATTTATATTGAATGTATGATAAAATTGTTAAATAAGTTAATTACAAATTAAAGAGGTTCCATCTATCATACATTATGGACCTCCTCAGAGCTTGCCATCGTGCGAGAGACTCGTGCACTAGGTTCTACCTTTTTAATTACAAATTAGGTTTGTTATTATTTTCTTAATGTGATTTATATTTTTTATAGTTGAATGAACAATTAATTTTACTACATTGGTTGATTTGAAATTGTCGTTCGGTTAATTGAATTTATTAAATAGCTTAAATTTTTTTGAATTTAACCTGACTATATGGACTAAAATATAAATTATTATGAGGTACTTAATGAATTAGTTTTAAATAGTTGGATAAACTTTAAAATATCCTTATGGGAATGTAAAATGATGAGAGAATTAGTAAAATATTTATGAAAAGTTAAACTGATTTGAAAATAAATTATCAAGGGAGATAATAAGAAGGAAATAAGAAGAAGAGATAAAACTCGTAGAATGAACAAAAGAGTTAGAACTTTGTTATGCAATGAATGCTAAATTCAGCGGAAATGGATTATAATATAAAATTGCTATTATTGTTTATGTATAATTTATGTTATGCAGCTTATATAAGACATTTGAGTGAAAGTTTACTTTATCATTTTTTTTTTAAAATTTGAATATGACGTACATGTAGATACCGACGTATTTAATGATCTATTAAATGAATTAACAAACGATATGTTTAATCGGTTTTTTAAGTATGTTACATTCAAATTTATGTAATTAGTCTAAATATACATAATTAAATGTGAATAGTAGAAACAAACAATTGAGAATTTTTTTGTAAAAAACTATAGAATTAATAATGCTTAGTTATTTGAAGTTAAAATGAGAATTTTATAATGTAATGGACGTTAAATTTCTAAGATAAATGAGTTATAGTTGATTTGCAAATTAACTTTGTCATTTGTTTATGTACGTAATTTATGTTTTGTGATCTATTTATCTTTGCAGTTGAATAAAAAATCTATCATTTTTGTTAATATGAACACTTACAAATACACACACAAAGCAATTAATTACAAACAGTGCAAAATAGCGACATGCTTGTGCTATAGCGTGCGCTATTTTGTTTCAAATGTTAGATTTTACATTTTTTTTCATATACAACAAAACATATAACAAAGAAATTTAATTTTCCACCGCTCAACAAAATTAAGTGCTAGTTCTATTATCAACTACTAATACGAGCATAAGAATCAATATTAAGTGATTGGCTAAAATCCTTTTAAATTGCTGGACAACTTCACATGTAACTAATTCAGAGTTTGATATTATATTTTCACTATTTTGTAATTGTATTATATTTACATAGAGTTTGATATTATATTTACACATAGTTTGATGTTATATTTACACATGTAACTACTAGAGAACTTCACATGTAACTAAATCAAAACATATAAAAAAGAAGTGACATCTGTAAATGTATTTTGTTTTCATTTTTTGTAAATTATACATGTTAATTATTTATGTATCCTTGCTCAACAAAAATCAAAATTTCACAATTTTTATTGTCAACAACTAAGCATGGCCATAAAAAATTAATATTAAGAAATAAAAGTGCGCAATTTTTTTGCGTAGCAGCTAGTTTTAAACCACTAGACTTAAATATTGAAGCTCATAAGTAGATTAGGGAATAAAAGGGGAAAAAAACCAAAATGGTTCAAATTGAAGAAAAGAAGACCTTTAGAATTGAAATTTTGTTCATATAAAAAACTAATAAGATTAAGAGAAAATACAGCCCAAAAAAATAAATTAGATTAAGCTTCACTTTAAGTTTTAACAAGAAGCCGGCTTCAGATTTGAGAAGAAATCGAATAGTTTTTGCCATAGATTGTAAAAGAACGATAACCGAGGAAAAGAAAGAAATTAAATGATACATTTCAATTTTAATCAGTTGGAAGCAATTGAATTGGACTTGCTGCAAAGAAAAATAATAAAAATAGCGTACTATTTTGCGCTATGTGAATTTGTGAACTTTATGGAAATAGCGTGATTTTTTGCGCTATTGTTGACAGGTGCGATTTTGTACGTTAAATAGCGCACAACGTAAGCTTTGGTCTATTTTGTGCTATAGCGCGCTATAGCATACGTTTTGACAGCTTCGTGTATACATACATATACAACGCGTGTTAAATATATTAGGAAAAGTTTATTAGAAGAATAGACTGAATATTCACAAAGATTATTTAAATAGATTATATTTATGATTTTGTAAGTGGTCAAATATTAAGATTTGCACATAAAATATTAGGAAAGAATTAAGGTGTGAATAATTATAGAAATGTTAAAATGTAGATATTTGAAGCTAAAAAGGGAATTTTGCAGTGCAACATATGAAAAAAATTAGTGGGATAAATGAACAATAAACACAATTTGTCAATACTGATTATGTATAGTATCTATGTTATGTGATTCATATATAAAGTTAAATTTGAATTTAACTTTATCACTATTGTTGATATGAATATGTATTTTTTTTTGAAACCGTCATATTTTAGGATTTATTAGGTGAATTAACAAATATAATTGAATTCATTCGAATAGTTTAAGTTTAATATTACAACATTAATTTAAATATTTATTTAAATGTACAATATTAGGTGATATTGAGGAAAGTTTCGTAAATAGCTATAGAAATTTAAAAATATAGGTAATTGATGTTAAAAAGGAATTTTACAACACAACGCATGTTAAATATATTGACATAATTGAATTATAAATTAAATTCGTGAATATTATTTATATTATGTAATTGATGTATCTATAACCTTAAATGATTTTTTTCCCTTTCTATTAATATATAGTATAAATATTGAAGTTTTCATATTTTTATGGTTTATTAGATGAATCAACGAACAATAGTAAATTTACCATACGGTGCATTACAAAATTATGTTTTTTGCTTTAAATACCTACTTTTTAAATATACTATAATCAGCTACAAAATATCCTTAATTCTCTTATAATATTTCACATTTACATTCATATAATAAAATTAGCTTATAATATTTGACTTGTGTATCTTCACATTAATAAAAAAAAAATTGTATCACTTTTGTTGATATGAATATGTTGTACATATTGAAGTTTTCGTATTTTTATAATTTTAAAGAATATTAGTTAATTGGATTTATCTAATAAGTTTAAATTTAAGATTGCTCAATTAATTGAAACATATAGAATGAAATGTAAAATATTTTGGGGAAAAGTGAGTAAGTTTGCAAATAATTGTGGTGATTTTATATGTAGATTTTTGAAGTTAAAAGTATAATTTATGGTGAAATGTATGGAAAATTTATTGAGATAAGTGAACTACAATTATTTTATTACCGTTGTTGTTTTATATGATTTATATATCTTTATGGTTGAATGAAAAACTTTTTACCATTTTGATTATTACCAAAGCGGTATACGTATTTAAATTGTCGTTCTTTAGTATGTATAATAAATATTAGTTAACTGAATACTTACATATGAAATATTAGTAGGCAACTGATAAATTATACGTAAATGTAAAATGATGGAAGAAAATTAGTAAAATTATTGTGTAAGTACTTACAAGTTAAAGAATTTGAAAATAAAATATATAGAGAACTACGGAAAAAAGAGAGAACTCCTAAAATCAGTAAGAGTGCCATAAATTCTTCTACTTCACTATTATTTAATAGATTAATGTCAACCATATTTGAAGGATTCTGACACTAATGCTAGTTGCTCCTATAAATAATCATCATTACTGACTTATCTATTAATAATAATTGTTGAAATCCTATTTTAACCGTCAAGCCATCCTTGCCTATATGTTTCTTCCTTCTTGCTATGTGCAGGGTCTTTGACTTTATCTCTATTCTTTATTTTTCTGCTCTTCAAGTACAGCACACATAATTAATGCAATTCAAAAAAAAAGTATTATTCTAGACGTTGTATTTGTAGTTGCCTCTTACATCTTTGCTGTCTCTAAATTTGCGATTACAAATAGAAGTCCCTCTTTTAACTTTGAATTCAATTACCAATTTATACTAGAAGTACTAGTATGGGCCCGTGCTTTGCACATGGGCTGGTTGTATTATTGTATACGTTAATATTTTGTTTGAGTGCAAACATGTAAATAGAAAGCAAGGACATTTTTGGAATTTCAAAAAGACACCGAGTAAATTAGTTCAACCTATTTCCTTTATTAGTAGTAGAGATAAGTACTAGTTGTTATTGAATGTGATGTGGCTTTTTGAAAGACAGTAGGACAAGTTGAAAATAACAAGAGTCAAATTGCTTTAGACTAAAGTCAAAAGTAAATTTTAGAAATCTGTTTATTTTGATACAACCATTTTGATTTTTTAACTTCAGCAATGTTACTCATAAGAGTCTATCTAAAGATGGTCCAAATAAACGGTACAGAAATTAATTTTAAGAACGGTAAATATTTCATCATTGGGAAAAGGTATTTGGAAGTTTTTTGTGTAACTAAGTCATTCTGCCTATAGTAGGGATGTCAAAAGGAGCTAGCGTGGTTGTGTACTTAGGAGATCACTGGTAGTGTCTATACACAACATTGGTAATCGGTACGAAACTAATATACGAGCTCAGGTGTGAAGCTTGTGGTTTAATCGTTACACACAGTTTGCTAGAGTTACCAGTACTATTAGTTTTGTTAAGTTTAGTAGAGGCGCAGTACTATACATTTATCACATGTCCGAAACATCAGCATTCATATGAGTATTGGTTCCACATAGCTAATGGATGTGTCAAAAAATTTAAAATTGAAATGCAGATTTTAATATTTAAAGGATATTTATGCATGCTTGAATCAAAATCCTATCTTTGTTTGTATGCTAATATGGCTTCTTTCATTCTCTTGTTTAAATGGATGCAGGCAGCAACCGTACAAATAGAAGAATTACTCGACAAGTTGAGTGTTCCTTTAACCGGAGAAGAACTTGATTTGATAGAAAAACTATATAGTCAAGCAATGAAACTTGAAATTGATTTCTTTCTTGCTCATCCTATTCCTCATAGTATTGTCCCAGCAATACAAGTTGCTGAATCAATAGAGCGTCTTTTTATATTTTCTGATTTTGACTTGACGTGCACGGTAGTAGATTCATCAGCAATTCTGGCAGAAATTGCAATTTTAACTGCATCAAAATCTGACCAGGATGCAAAAAAGATTTCTTTAGATATGAGAAATTCATGGGACGAACTTTCCAACCAATACACCGAAGAATATGAAGCTTGTATTGAAAGCTTACTTCCTGAAAAAGAAGGTAACTCTTATCATAACTATGTTTTCTTTGATTTCATTGTTCTCTATCATATTTATTATTTTACCTTGTGTTTATATATTTCATGCTTAGAGCCTTAGACACATTTTAATTCATATTTGATTATAATATTTACGAACGATTTCATATTTATTTAATTATTATGCATATTTGGCTATTACATTGAAAGCTTATCTCACTATATCAACGCAAATTTAAGTATGTTAGGATTTACATGTAATAATATATAATTTTTCAACCACATTGTATATTTTTCCTTTTTTAGCCGTCTAATGTTTTGTAATTTTAAATGGTTCGTTGATTTTTCAGTTAAGGAATTTGATTTCAGTCTTTTATACCAAAGTCTCCAACAGCTGGCAGAATTTGAAAAACGTGCAAATTCAAGAGTGGTCGAGTCTGGGATGCTCAAGGGAGTGAATTTAGATGATATTAAGAGGGCAGGCGAACATTTGAAACTCCATGATGGGTGTAAAGATTTTTTTCAGAAGGTCGTGAAGAAAAATGAGAAGTTGGCAATTGATCTTCATGTTCTCTCTTATTGTTGGTGTGCAGATCTTATTAGGTCATCCTTTTTATCAGGTAAAATTTCTCTATTTTGCTTAGCTTGCCTTCCCATGATTTCACCTTATAAATATCATTCCATGAGGTGAGAAAAGTATATTCCTATACAATCATCTATTATGCTCTTTTTTTTTGGCTCAGTTGGCTGCCTTGACGATGTCACCATTCACTCAAACGAGTTCAACTTTGAGGATTCTTTTTCAACGGGAGAAATAAAAATAAATATGCAGACTCCAATCGACAAAGTATTGTCATTCACAAATGTCCTGAATGCTGAAACACAAAACCATCTGTCTATATACATAGGCGACTCGGTTGGTGATATACTCTGCCTTTTAAAGGCCGACATTGGTATTGTAGTCGGATCGAGCGCAAGTTTAAGAAAAGTGGGAGCTCGTTTCGGTGTTTCTTTTGTTCCGCTTTATCCTGGTGTGATCACTAAGCAAAGAGAGCTTAGCAGTTGGAAAGGATTATCTGGTGTTCTATATACTGCTTCTAGCTGGACTGAGATACAAGCTTTTATTTTAGGGGCTTGAATCTTTCTACATTACAGCCTTATATTAGTTCTTATTGCCTTCTTTTTTTCTCCCAAGCATACAGAAGATATAGGTATCAATTTTGGCTCATTTTAATAGAAGCCATGGATGGCTCAGCAGCCATAGTATCATCCTTTCCTACTGGCATCAGGTACGTGACCAAACTTAGTTTATTAATATCTTTGTTTTGTTACTTACAAGTCACATCTTGTTTCGTTGTCTGCTTCATAGGTTTCGATGACATGTGTGAACCAAACAAGTTCTTATGCTTAGGTTTGTTTGCAAGCATGTACTGGTTTGTATTTGTTCATTTCGCCAACTTTATGAAAAATTTAGGTGGTGTTGAAGATGTAGTAAATTGTTACAAAGGGACCGTTGATGAAAATCTATGAAATGTAAATTCAATTGCTTGATATTCATTTGGGACATCACAATGTGTATGGTGCGTATTCAAAAGTGTATGTGCCATCAAATAATTATGATTCTGTATAAAAACTATACGTTGCTACATAGTGCTCGTGCTACAACTATTGTGTTCTGGTATCTGATGGACTGGCCTCCGAATGTTCATGTTTGGTTGATAAACTCAAAAGCACTTGTTGCATGCGTGCGTTTATCTGCAGTAGCTTCACAGGATAATCGACAGAGGTTTTATGTTTCAGACGCAAATTGGTCTGTGTGGAGTAAGGTTTTTTCAGTAAGCTGTAAATTGATACAAAGGTTAGTTCACATGTTGAATTTAATGAATTCACCAACTCCGTTTTAAGTTAATCCCCAATGGGTTGCCAAAAGCAATTTCTTCTCACGTTTTACCAGTTTTTAAGGATGTCCACGGTGGAAAATTAGTCTAACCTTGCATTTATAAACCGATTGCCTATAAAACAATGAAAAACTTTTAAATCAAGAAAATCAAGCTACACCATCTAACCTAAATCAAGTACAGATCTTATGAACCTTTCCAAAATGATTTGGATGAATTCAAATCGTATTTGTTGAATGCTTATTACATGTTTTAATGAAGTAATTAATTCAAGAAAAGGTAACTTGCTTGAAATGCACAATTTGATCAGAAAAATTTGCTTAAGAGTAGAGGTTAATTGGATTAGCTTTTTATCTATTGTTTAGTGGTGTATAATTGTAACTAAACATGTTTAAGAGAGTTATAAGCAGGGCAAGTAAGCTAAATAACGTATGATATCTTGTAACATATGATATCCTGTAGTAACCATTACAAAAGCTAACAAACATATCTTTTAAGAGTGGAAAATTTGATCCTTGTACAAGTGCATGCGGATTTACATACAAGTGCCTGCGGATTTACGTACATAGCTCTAGAGATAATGTTTTAAAGGGTTTAGATTTACGCCTTGAAGGCTAAGTTTTTGATGATTGTTTAGATGGCGGCCGTCTTGGATGTCTCGTATGATTTGAATGCATGCTAGTTAACGGCCGTACTATGATATGCTTGTGTCATAAGGACAACGCAAAGGTAGGAGTGGTTGATGTAAAATGACATTTCTGTTAGGTGGTGTTGCTGCGCAGTCACAATTTTGCCAAATAAACAGTGTTGTTTTATGTCGTTCTTGTCAGAAAACAGTACAGGATCACA
The DNA here is from genome assembly GCA_030765085.1 of Allium cepa. Classification (NCBI taxonomy): domain Eukaryota; kingdom Viridiplantae; phylum Streptophyta; class Magnoliopsida; order Asparagales; family Amaryllidaceae; genus Allium; species Allium cepa. The sequence continues at coordinate 326,485,627 of CM060939.1, forward strand.
TACTTCTTTTGCAAGGGTGACCATAGGCTTTTGTCAGAAATCCGTTGAATAGCGATCAAATAGAGTGGGCAGAGAAGCCGGTCATCCAGAAGGTGATGACTAGGGAGGGGGCACAAACGGGTTCTATAGACGGTCAAGGTGCTCAGAAGATGATGATCTTACTGTGCCTTGGTTACGGGTGGTGCTGTCTTTGAGGCTTAACACTTTTCTTTGTGAATATAGATAATGTGACATGCAAGGTCCTGAATTTGAGGAAAAGCGGGATGACCAACTTTGTGGGATAGGACGTGAAGATGTGCATGATATTGGCTTGGAAATGACGCTGACTGACCCGTGTTACATAGGTCTATGTTGATACTTCTGCAAGAAAATTGAGCAATAACCTGCATTATGTGTTAATATTTATTTAAACAATATGATTAATTTAAAAAAACGGTTTTGACGATTGAATCAGTTATGTCATTGAACCTTGAACAACCATGGGGATCGCAATTTGATTGGTAGTTCAATATTCATATCTACAACCAAGAGCATTGTCTTTCTAAGTGTAGAAATTAAGGTAATTTAGGATCAAGAAAATTTAAGATTAGTAAATAATATCTTTTGATGTATATTTGCTTAATGGTCTAAAAGATATATTTGCAGATTAGTGCTATAAGATTTAGATAACATATATCATACTACATATCAACATATATGTCTAACGGTCCAAATCAAGCTTTGCAAGTTTTAAATATCTGTAGTATGTTGTGTCCAAAACCACTGGAACAGTGATCTTGGACTATATTTGCACAAAATGTGCATGTAGATGTTTCACAGAATGCATGTAATATATTCATAGTTCTACCCTTTCAAAGGCAACACAATATGTAGAACGCCTGACACGATACCATCAGTTTGTGCAATCTATTTCACATTCAAAAAGTGTTATTGGGTTAAGGTGATATGGGAGGAGTATGTTAGGTTAAATACACATTTCGGTGGTAGATTGCATTAGAGGATCAAAAGTGATACTTCATTCTAAAAAAGGGATTCTTGAAATCGTTTTGTAATTTTCGTCGAAGTTAAGTCATGGTTTACATTCACATTACAGTTTGATACTTGTCCATTCTTCATCTTGATCAATCATTCATCGTTTATTTATGTATTATGTATTTTTTTTCTTGACATGTTTTGCAGATTTTTTTAGACTATTGTAGCCCACAATATAAAGGCAATTTTCTTTTAGTTTCTATTTTCATTTAGTTGAGTCATGTGTCGTATACTCAAGCTATAAAGTACTTTGGTTATTTTCGTTAGTTGAGTAGCATGTCGTTGTTGGAGAATTGCTTTGATTTTATTTTCCTACTCTTCATATTTATAGTTTAATTTTTGTATTTTTTTATTTTGTGTGTGTTTGCATTTGAAAAAAATATATATTGTATTTTTTTTTGATTTTTGTGTGCATTTGTCTGTGTGCTTGTTTTCTAGTTTTCTTTTCCATTTGCATTTTCATTTATATAAAATAAAAGAGCAGACACAAATTTTTTTTTTTTTTTTTGCATTCCATTTACATTTTTGCATTTACAGTTCATTTCCTTCATTTCTTTGCATTTAAAAAAAAAACTGTTCAGTGTTCATTTCACTGTGTTGTGCAATACAACCCTCCCTGTTACTCCTTTCAAACTCTCTGCAACCATTGCTAAGTTTCCGCACATTCACTTATAATATAAGTGCTAACTCCTACAAAATGATATATTTTTCGGATAATTTTCTTTTCGATGATTTTTTTTTTTGCGAATCCAACCATACAGATTCAGTTAAAACACTACAAAGCATCACTGGTTCAAATTTGGTCTCGTTTGAATACCGTTCGGCCTTCGAATGAAGGGTTTTTTGTCCGAAAGTCCACGAACGGACATAAATTTGAAATTCAAGATCGACACCCCAGATTCGTTTATTTTTGAACCATATTCTGAAAACATGTCCAAAATACCTAGATCGACATAAGATTCAAAGAATTTATTTTTACGCCGCATATTTTATTTTATATAATTTTATTATACCAAATACATCTAAAAATTCATAATTGATTACTCAATGGTTTAAAAAATTATTTTAATTCTTGAAAATGTTACATATAACCACCTTTATCGAATTCGTATAACGGATCGACTAAAAGTTGCATCGATTGGTCGTGCGAGTTAGATTATCAACGACGAAAATTTTCGAATTATACGAAAATATATCATCGAAAATACCAATTTAACCTATCATGACCCGTCATTGGGTCAATAATAATAATAAATGTAATTTTATTTTTTTATATTGTCGTAGTGTTTTTTATTTTTTTAAAACGAAATAGGTATAAAAAAGAATTTTAAAAAAAAATATGGGCCGACCCTAACGACTCAAGCTGTCACTAATCGGGCCGATGCCAATCGACGCTAACCGACTCCATATTGAGTATACATGTTTCTGCCGAGATCTTCTTCTTCACTTTCTTTGCTTAATAAAAAAACAATTTTTTTCTTCCCCATCACCGATTCCGACCCTCTCCAGCCGTCACCCTCAATCGTCGTCGCCGTAGAAGCCTAGAACTCGTCGGAACTCGCCGAAATCTCTTCTTCTTCTTGAATTTGGTAATTTTCTAAACCCTAGTTTCGAATTAAATTGTTTAATTAGGTTTAAATGTACATTATTGTGATGATAATTGGGTGTAGGTATTGCTAATTTAGCGTATTAGGTTATTTTTAGTATGAAATCGTTGAATTTGAAAGTGTGAATTGGGAATAATTGGGTGTGGGTATTTAGAATTTGAAAATGTGAAAATGTGAGTTAGGAATTGAGAATTTGAAAGTGTGAAAGTGTGAATTTGAATTTCATTCGCGATCGATCCCTTATATTTTATATTTGGATTGAGTGAGAACGACTTGGTCGTCGAGTGTTGTTTGACTGGCATGTGCGCCATGTGTTTGGGTATTTATACCTGAAAAGTCTCAGTAGTCGGCCCATTCGGGCCGTGCCGATATTATACGAATGGCGTATCGCCTCGATACGCTAACATTTATTTCTGGCGCTTAGGTGAAGCGACTATTTGGATGTTTATTGCTTTATATGCAATAAACATCTTAATATAAATGATTTAAAGGAAATAATTTATAAATAAACTTCTTACTTATTTTAGTCTATCTCTAATTAATATAAATAATTTAAACGAAAATAAGACAGCAACAAAATCTTTAGTCCCAAAAGGCTTTGGTAGATTAGAAAATACGATAATAATCACATAAAACTTCAGATGCAAAGTCTATATGCGTATAGGAATAGAAAAGAAATGCTGTCGAAATTTTTAATATATATATGCTTTTAAATTAGGAAAAATGTTCAACTATCTTCTCGACTGTACCTGGATGTATGAAATTCAAACATGAATGAAATGTTCAACGAAAAAACATTCTACGAATGGTGTACATGAATTTGTTAACTTCGCTAAAGCTAATAATAAAGAAGGCGACACACAAATTCATTGTCTGTGTCGTAAATGTCGACATTTGCATTATCGGAAACTGGATTTAGTTATTGTACATTTGTGTGAATCCGGTTTTGTGCCAAACTATTATTTCTGGGATCGTCATGGAGAAAAAATTGGTGCATCTAATTCTATAATGCCTGAGGCTGAGGTGAATAACAATAATGTTAGGATGAATCCAATAGTAGATATGGTGGAAGATGCAACACGGTCAATGTTCCCTACTGTTCAAGTTAATGATGTAAATGTCAAAGAAGAACCGACCAAGGGGTGAAAAGAATTTATGATTTACTGGATTCTACAAAAAGACCGTTGTGGAAATGTTGTAATAGAGGAACAGAATTGTCAGTTACTGCCGAATACATCATTATGAAATCAAAATTCAATTTTACAGAAGCTGGATTTACAGAAGTTGTACAAGTTGTAAAACGACATATGTCATCCAATAATCTGATGTGCGATAATTATTATAAAGTGAACAAACTAATGTTTACTTTCGGTTTGCCCTACCAGAAGATAGATAGATGTATAAAAGGTTGTATGTTGTATTGGAAAGATGACATTAATCTTAAAAAATGAAGAATATGCAATGAGGAAAGATATAAACCAAGAAAAAAGGAAAGGAATATCTATATAAGAGAATGCATTATTTACCTATCACTCTCAGACTTCAAAGGTTATATGCGTCGTCTAACAGCATCACATATGAGATGGCACAGTGTGAGAAAGCAGGAAGAGGGGACTTTGATACATCCTTCGGACAGAGAAGCAGGGAAATATTTCGATAAGACTTATCTTACGTTTTTCGCAGAGAGTCGTAATGTGAGACTTGGTTTATGTACATATGGATTTTCACCATTCTCTCAATTTGGTAGTAAATATTCGTCTTGGCCTATTATCGTTACACATTATAATTTACCTCCGTGGATGTGTATGAAAACTCCATATATGTTTCTTACGATTGTCGTCCCTGGTCCTGATGATCCGACACAAGGAATCGATGTTTATCTGCTACCATTGATCGAAGAGCTGTAAACATTATGGTATGAAGGGGTGGATACATACGACGTGTACAAAAAAAGAATTTTCGTATGTTTGCATCTTTGTTATGGACTATTGGTGATTTTTCGGCTTATGCAATGCTTTCAGGCTGGAGCACGACCGGTCATCTGGCTTGTCCTTACTGTATAGAAGATACACAGGCATTTTCATTACCGCATGGAAGGAATTTTTTTATGGTTTGATTGTTATCGATGTTTTCTCCATGTTAATCATACTTTTAGAAGAGATAAGAAAAACTTTGTAGTAAATAGAGCAGAGAACAGACAACAACCAATGACTTTATCAGGTGAAGAATTATATGAACTAGTTAAAGAATATCCGAAGATACATAAAACTGGAGTACAGACTAAAATTCCAGGTAAATCGAACTGGCATAATTGGTACAAACAAAGTATATTTTGGGAGTTGCCATATTGAAAGCATCTCTTACTACGACATAATATTGATGTGACGCACAACGATAAAACGTGTTTGATAATGTGTTTAATACAGTTTTGAATGTCAAGGGTAAAACTAAGGACAATCTCAGTTCAAGACGTGATATAGAACAATATTGTAAATGTCCCGAACTTTATACAAACCCTAATGGCTGTAAAAAAAACCCAAAGCATGCTATGAGCTAGACAGCAATCAAGTAAAACTTGTGTTCAAGTGGATTGAAGGGCTGAGATGTCCTGATGGGATTTCTTCAAATCTCTGCAGATGTGTTGACTTAAAAAAGAATAAATTAAGTGGGATGAAAAGTCACGATTTCCATGTCATGATGGAAAATTTCTTACCCGTCATTTTCAAAGAACTATTGTCCATAAAAGTGTGGAGTGCTATAACAGAATTAAGTCTGTTTGATAAAGAGCTTTGTTCGACCACGTTAAATGTTGAGCGTATTTGTAAACTTGAAAATGACATCCCTATGCTGCTCTGCAAACTTGAGAAAATATTTCCTCCAGGATTATTTAATGTAATGGAGCATTTACCTGTTCATCTTCCATATGAAGCACTTCTTCGAGGTCCTGTGCAATATGGATGGATGTATCCATTTGAGAGGTAATTTGAATATTTGAAATAATAATTTAAATTTGAATTTGATGTAATTAAATTTTAATCGAATAAATTTTTTAATAGGTACTTGAATCATCTCAAGAAAAAACTTAGACAAAAAGCACGAGTTGAAGATTCGATTTGCAAATCATATATCGAAGAAGAAGCTTCATTCTTTTTCTCTCACTATTTCAATGACCATGTGAACTTATCATTTGCAAATGTTTCGGTAATGATGAAGTCGACAAGCCAATGAACAAGATTGTTCTGAATCAATGTTTTCTACTTTTAGACAGAATGGCCGAGCTGCTGGAAAACGTGTGGAAATATGGTTAACAGATAGAGATTACCATCTAGCACACACATATGTTCTTTTTAATTGTGCTGAAGTTGCACCATTTATTAGGTAAATACTGAATGATAATTCTCGATGATAGAACATATTCGCATTATTTACGAGTTACCCAATTTAAATTAATTTTGCACTTAATACACATATACATATATTTGCGGTATTTACAAATCAGAACATCCATTTGGCGATCTCTGCAAAGAATTTGCTAACTGGTTTACGAAATACATTTATGATCAAAGAAATTGTGTCGGTGATGAAGGATTGAAACATCTTGCGATATGACCAAAAAGAAATGTCAACACTTATCCAATATTCTTCATGAATGGATTGAAATTCAACATCAAGAAATACGGCGCTGAAAAAACGACTTATAACAGTGGTGTATTTGTCAAAGGGACTGATGATCCAGATGAACATATAAAAGATTTCTACGGCATCTTAACACGGGTTTTGAAATTGACATATTCTATCCAATCTGCAGAAAAAGTATTTTTATTCAGATGTAGTTGGTTTAGCAATGTTCCAGGTTCTGGTATCAACGTGCGCAAAGACTATAAACTTATTGAAATAAACCATAACTCACGTTACTCAAAGCATGATCCTTTCGTGTTAACCAAACAAACATTACAGGTTTATTTTGCTCTATATCCATCACTAAAACGAGATAAAGAAGTCTGGCTAGTTGTTTTTAAAGCAAAGGCAAGATTTACACTGAGGAAAATAATATTCCAGACGAAGCAGTTTATCATGCAGATCTTGAGCCAAATAATGAATTAATAATAACTGATGATCATACTGATATAGGGCCTTTGAACAATAAATCAAATATTCTAATAGAAGCATTTGAGACTTTAGAGGGAAATGACGATATAGAGTGCGAGACCGAGTCAGAATTAGAAAACGACGAAGATTGATTATTAATTGGTGATGATGTAATGTATATAAGATGGAAATTTGTGTCGTTTGTTGTATTATGTCAATTCTAAAACCTGTGTTAATGTAATGGAAATTCGTATTGTTTTGTTGTATTATTCTTTTATTATTCTGTTGTGAGCTACATGTATGCGATTATTAATCAGGCATATTTTCTAATTGTGAAATGATATATGTTTTTTTCATTATATGAAATGACACACATATATATATATGCATGTTTCTAGTAGATACTATGTCACACAGCAGGCGGTCCCAAGGTTCACGAGGACCTGCTTTTGGCGAGGGTAGTAGTGGTACAGCCGATAATCACTAGAGAGCATACTTAGTGCCGAAGTCCGATGAAGGATAAGTATTTAATTTCTTGCAACTTCATTATATTATTTAGTGCATGCTAATAGTATATTTATGATTTATTAACCGACAATATCAAAATGTATTCAGGGGTTTCGATTTACAACTGTCCGAGCCCATTCTAACTGTGTCTCGCAATAGCTACCGTAGTAGGATGACGAACTTGTGCGAGCAGTAGGATATGATCCCACTTTATATCAGAGATGGTGTATGGGCTGACCTCCAACTAAGTATAAAATTCTAATTAATTTGAGATCGACATATTTGATCTTTGAAAATTAATGTACAATTTATATAATTCATTTAAATTTCAACGTGCAGGCGTCCTTTATTGTGGATCCCGAAGATCTTGGGACGTTCAAGATGCACTAGGAGAGGAAGATGAGAAAAAACTATAGAGGTACGCTCTCCAAAATGAAAGATGCTGGTAAAAAGCCAAACTGCATGATTGAAAATTTGTATGCGCGGTTTTTGCAATATTGGAAAAGCCAAGACGCGAAGGTAAATTTTCTACTTTCATATGTCTGTAATTATAATTCATTTAAATGTTTATATAATACTTAAATTATACAAGCGATAACATCGAGGAACTCCGCAAACAGGCTTAGGAATCCTATAACACACTGTGGTGGATCCAAGCCTTTTCAGCAATATAGAGAAGAAATGTTAAATATAATTTTTTTTATTTGTAATTGCTTATAACATTGTTTAGTTATATATATGTATATATGTGTGTGTGTATATATATATACATTTTTTGATTATATCTAATTTCAGACGAGGGAGAGAAGTGATGTTGCACCGTCTCATTTGGACGTCTTCTCCCGAACATACGCCGTTGAGCATACAAATAAAGATGGCATGGTAACATATAAATAGTCAGACACCAAATCAGCGAATATCCAGGTATAAAGACTATAAATTTTTCCTCTTATTTAACAATACATTAAATTGAATATTCATCTTCTCATAATTATATTTCCACGCACATGAGAGATGCGATCAGGAGATTGCTCGCGTGCTTGCAGAGTCTGGCAGGGAGCAGTTGACCATTGAGGTGACGGACAAGATATTCGCTCGTATTACCGACCCGCCGATCAGAAATAGACAGTATGGGTATGTCAATCAAGCAGTAATTTTTATTGAGTTTAATTAATTCATTAACCAGTTTATAAATTTTATTGAATATTACGTATAAATTATAACTATTAATTTATTAATATACAGGCTGCGACACAAGCCGCTTACAATAAACAACAGGCTGAAGAAACAATGGCAGCCCTGCAAGCATAAGTCGCCGATTTGAACGATTGGAGGAAGACTGCATTGAAGCAGCAACTAGAGGAGGCGATTGCTGCTTACTTGGCAGAGCACGGGACGAATATGCCGCCATCATGGAGATCTGGCGCTGCTGATGATTGGGGAGAGTGGTAGTATGTTTTTATATATGTTTTTTGATGAACTTTGAATGTCTTGTATATTTGATGAACTTTTGGTTGAATTTTGTAAATATTATGGATATTTGTGATGATAGACTTTTGGAGATGTATATTGATGTTTTGTGGTTTTTAGTTGGGCATACATGTGATGTATATTGTTGTTTGATGAAGTATATTTGAGGAATATATATATGACTGTGTGGATGGAAGGTAGAAATGGCTGTTGGAAATGTAGAAAAATTTACTCAGATTAGCGTCGGCTGGAGTCGGCTCGGGTCGGCCTATGGATCATTTATTATTTTACACATGGACTAACTTTAGCATCGGTCGGAGTCGGTAAGCCGACTCTAGCCGACGCTAAACTAGGGGACGGACCCGTCCCCATTTCCGTCACCATTTCACTTGGCGACGAGCTATGTAGCATCGGCTCGAATCGGCCGGATTCGGCTCGAGTCGGCTATATGCCGACACTAAACAGTCTTCTCCTTGTAGTGTCTTCGTCATGTAGAATCCAAGATTTCTACAATTTATATTAGAAACTTATGTCTTTTACCAACTATTTGTTTTAGGATATAAATCATGTACTTGTATTTTACCGATTGTATACATGTTTTAATTACTGATTGTATAGATGTTTTAACTATCTTCTTTTCTTTAGATATCATATATGGATCATTATTAATTTATTGGGAGACATCTGCAAAACATAAATCAGAAGTTAATTATTAATTAAGTTTGTGATGATGTTGAATCATGTGACCTTGGCTGGTAATTTAGTTAATTTCAAAGTTTAAAATACAAACAAACTGAAGATACTTTGATGGACCTAGAATACCTTCAAAAATGGGATCAAAACTAATAAGAAGAAACCGTGTAATACTGAAATCTATACCATGACAAAGAGATTTATGAAGATTGTTATTAAAATAATATTTCTATTTCCTTCCACTACAAGAGAGGCCGGCTATTCCAACGACTCCCACCCGTTAGCGACCGTTGGTAGCCATTGAAAAAGCCAATGGAATAGCGTTCACGCTTTCCAACGGCGTCTAACGGAAGTTATGGGGCTATTCCAACGGCTACCAACGGCATTTAGCCGATGGAGGCCGTTGCAATAAAATGACCAAATATGTGACGCCCCACCTCTATACCCACGCTAGCCAAGAACACTCCGGAGTAGTGCTGTCAACTAGCACGGAGAATAAGGCTATTGAGGAGTGACCATCCATGTAATTGCTTATCACACGGTGGCTATAAATAATCTTCGAAAACAAACATAGAAATAATCATATCACAAATCAGTCACAGATATCCATATCACAAAGGCGGAAGAAGATATGAATATATAACTAACACATGAAAGTGTACATCAGAGTAGTGGTCAGTAAGATCCACGATAATACAAAAGAATAGCAACACGTGCTATACAAAAGAATACAACTATGAGTCTATATCTCAAGTGTATACAACAAAAACTGCTAATCTAAACAGTTAGCCAAAAGTCAGAGTGATGAATCCCTGGGAAGAAGTCAAGCAGAAGCACCTGTAACATCTCGGTCTGACCCGAGTATTATTTAAGAAAATAATAAACGGGTCAGTCTAGCTATAAATATCAGATGACATGATATAACATAAAAGATATGGCATAAACATAAACATCCATAATGACATACCACTATAAGTATGTAAATAATGATCAACAGAAGATCAATCAACAAGAGATAATCAATATAACAAGAATCTTCTCAAAGATTCGGAAAGGGCATCATACCCCAAACTTGTACTCATAACAAGTCAATGACATATATTCTAGAAATCAATGCAAGAAGTCCAGAAATCATAGAAAAGAGAAAGAGGCCTATCACATGACGGTCCGAAGACCAAGGGGAGCTACCCCACATGTGTGAATGGAATCACACAGATTAAGGTCCAGACTAACCAAAAAGCAAAAAGGTATGTGTGAGTGGAATCACACAAGTGGTGTCTAGTCTAACCTCGCAACAAGAGACATCGCACAGTTGCTAGTCTAAATCATCAGAATGATCGTCATGATCAACGAGAAGTGTCAATTACACTAAGCTAGTAAATATAGAAGTTTAGCTTCATGTCCCATAACTACCTGCTTAACTTAAATATTTACGAACAAACTGTAAATCTTCACTAATAAAATTGTCACAAGAGGTTCAATCGAACAAGTCCAGGAATTAACCGACGAAGTGAACGCAAGCGTTTCATACCACTTGTTTTACTAAGTCGTTTAATTAGATTTCTCATCCGAGTGAGGTAAAGGTTTGTATATACTAATAGATTGGAAAACGGTTTAAGAAAAGAGCTTTGTTGTTAAAAATAGAGTTGAAATTGTTTGTTAAAAGAGTTTTGATATTTACTACTAGCATTGAAACCTTTATATTTTTAAAATGACAAATCACAGAAGAGATTGTAGAAACAATCATCACAAAGATCACATTCGGAGATGTGAATAAAATCCAAGGAAATCAGCTCAAAAGCATCAAAGTGGAAGTTCCCCAACGACCAAACGTGGCCGAGATAACCAGAGATGGTTTGTCTCGAAGAATGGTCAACTCAGCATCTCAACAAAGCAAGTTCTGTTGAATGTTTTTCAGATAAGATCGCCTACGGAGGGGGGGTCCAGGGGGGTGGCAACCCCCCAAGGTGGGGGTGCGGGGGCAACGCCACCGCTTACGGGGTTCGACCTGCCCGGTCAGGTCGCGGGGGTCCAGGGGGCAGCGCCCCGACCAAAACGGTACGACCTAGTGAAGATAAAATGAGGTCTAACGACCTAAGGACTCAAGGGTCTAACGACCTAACGACTCAAGGGTCATACGACCTAACGACTCAAGGGTCTAACGACCTAACGACTCAAGGGTCATACGACCTAACGAATCAAGGGTCATACGACCTAACGAGCTATGGCCAAACGACCTAACGACTCAAGGGTCTAACGACCTAACGACTCAAGGGTCCAATGACCCAACGACTCAAGGGTCCAACGACCCAACGACTCAAGGGTCCAACGACCCAACGACTCAAGGGTCCAACGACTTAAGGGTTGCACGACTTAAGGGTTAGGCCAGGAACGACCTAACGAGATAAGGTCCAACGACCTACGAGTTAAGGGTCCAGCGACCTATCGGGATAACTCGTAACCGACTTAAGGGTTGCGTGACTGAAGGGCTGCACGACTTAAGGGTTAACTCGTAAACGACTCACGACCTATGGATGAACGACTCAACTCTGAACGAGCTAAAAATGGCCAGAACGACCTAGGGTTAACTCGTGAACGACTCACGACCTATGGACGAACGACTTAACTCCGAACGACCTAAAAATGGCCAGAACGACCTAGGGTTAACTCGTGAACGACTCACGACTTATGGACGAACGACTTAACTCCGAACGACCTAAAAATGGCCAGAACGACCTAGGGTTAACTCGTGAACGACTCACGACTTATGGACGAACGACTTAACTCCGAACGACCTAAAAATGGCCAGAACGACCTAGGGTTAACTCGTGAACGACTCACGACTTATGGACGAACGACTTAACTCCGAACGACCTAAAAATGGCCAGAACGACCTAAGTGCAGAAAATTCACCAAAACGCTAAAAATTGGAGTTTTTCGCCAATCCAATCCAAACCAAATGCTAACATGCATGCAAAAATGATAGGGGATCATTCCCAACAGTCCAATATAGTTATAGGCTAGAATTGTGAGATAAAAATCTCACCTTTGCACCAAATATCAATGAAAATGAAGTTTTAAGCAAGCAAGAATCAATCCTTCTTCTATCTAAGCACAAGAAGCTTGAATCCAATGTCTTCTTCTTGAATTTGGAGTAGAAAGATGGATTGCAATTGAATTTGAGTTTTGGAATTTTAATTTCCCATTCCCTCCACATTAATGCCAAAGCTTGATTAGTTAGGAAATTTATGAAGAGTGAGGAGAAGAGGGTTGGAACTTGGGCTTAATAGGCTAAACTAACCCAAAGTCCAAAGCGGGAAAAGTTAGTGAAATTTCACTAACTCCAAACCTATCGATGTTTATACTTAAAAAAATTGTAAACGACATTTCGAACTCAATGGAAGTGGTCTCGAGTCCTAATTTGACCGTTTGCAAAAAGTAGCTTTTCGGACCAAAATCCGATTAACGAGTTAATATTTAAATAAAATATTTAAATACAAACTCGATAAATATGCGGGTTGTTACAAAATATCCGTTTGTAGCCGTTGGTAGCCGTTGCTAATCTGGGTAAAATTTGTTTGTAACAACAAGCCATTCACCTTTCGGCCACACATAATCAATATATATCCATTTCCACTCCATTTCCACTGCATTTCACATATATATCACATATCCAACACATTATACCACAAACAATATAAACAACCAAAAATCAACATCAAACATTACATTTTCAAACCATACTCCAAGTCAATATGTACATAAACAACAAAACCCTCACCAACACAACTCCAATCCATATTCAAGTCAAAGTATACAATGCAAACACTTAAACCTCACCACCTCAAATTCAATATATACACAATAACCATTAAACACAATCCTCACCACCTCAAAGTCAATATATACAATAACCAACCACAAAGACAATAATCATCATCCCTCTCAAGCATCATCCTCACCTTCGAAATCACCAGACAACGAAGGGAAGGAACGATGCATATGCGCGTACTCCGCTAAACGTTGATTCAGCTGCTCCATTTGTATAGCGCGAAGACGGTCCTGCTCTTGCAGCTGCTCAAGCATGCCTCTAAGCTCTTTTATTTCTGCTTTGTCACACACCTTTTGAACTGCCCGAACCTGCAAATAGAATGTGAGATGTTCACATTTGTATGATAATCATTTTCTTAAGCAATGCATATTTTAAAATATAGACGTAAATGATGTGATCTTAAGCAATGCATATACCACAAGGAAATGCATATTTTATTAAATGATAATGGTGCAGGATGGTAAATCACGTATATGTTAGATTTAACTCAGGTAGAAATCATCATATGTATAGATACTCTATAGGTTAATTTATTAAATATAATATTGCAATGTTATAAGATTATCGCTTGGTTTCCATAGCTATAGCGCCTATTCCGCTGCGTCGGATCCATGATAACGTCGAAAATATTATCTTGCTCCTCTACCGTCAACTCATCGCGATCCGATTCTGAAAGCAGCTCTGCCCGTGCCTCCTGAAACTTTGCCTAAAATAAAAAAAAATTTCAGGTTAAAAGTAGTAGAATAGGATTTAAACTTATCGATATTAATAAATAAGATTTAAAATATGCATACATATGCAGCCATCGCCTTATCATCATCATTCTACTGATATGTAATATTGCCAGCATTGTCTGCTTGTCTTAATGCGTGGGTGTGGGTAAATACCTCCATCATAGACACAGGACGTCCAAGCAATCTTTCTTGCAATAAATAATTTATATATTTTATTTTTTCATAGCTAATTACTAAACTGATTAATATACAAAATGTAATAACGGTTTGGATTCGCAATTGATAAATTTACCAAGTCCTCACGGTGATGCTGAAAAGACTTGGATCCGCCATGATGCGTTACAGGATTCCTACTTCTATTGGCCGAGTTCCTCTCAGACTCCACCTGCAATTTCAATTTAATACCACAAAAACTTGTTAATCGACGAAAATTCTATAGAAATAGAATACCGTCGAAAAATTTCAATTTAAAAATAACCGCAAGCGCACGACGTACTATTGAAGCACGTGGCGAATACAGGTCGATCCACAGGGAATTAATGATTTTAAAATTCTATTCAATCAAATTAAACCAAAGTCGATGGAAAGTTTAGCTATAGAATTAGAGAATTAACTACTAACTAAAAGAAAAGAGAAGCAAATATAAGAGTTAAATTACAAATTAGAGAATAAATCAACTCTTTAGATCATGTAGTTCAACACATATGAAATCATGATCTCTTTTTTTGGGTCATAAATGAGTTTAAATGATGTGTTTATCATAAGTATGGATCATTTGTGCTATTAATTAGCTCAACATAAGCCATCAAACTATAACACAACCTTTAAACCACCTGTGTGACGCCCCACCTCTATACCCCCGCTAGCCAAGAACACTATGGCGTAGTGCTGTCAACTAGCACGGAGAATAAGGCTGTTGAGGAGCGACCATCCATGTGATTGCTTATCACACGGTGGCTATAAATAATCTTCGAAAACAAACATAGAAATAAGCATAACACACATCAGTCACAGACATCCATATCACAAAGGCGGAAGAAGATATGAATATATAACTAACACATGAAAGTGTACATCAGTGTAGTGGTCAAAAAGATCCACAATAATACAAAAGAATAGCAACACGTGCTATGCAAAAGAATACAACTATGAGTCTATATATCAAGTGTATACAACAAAAACTGCTAATCTAAATAGTTAGCCAAAAGTTAGAGTAGAAAATCCCGGGAAGAAGTCAAGCAGAAGCACCTGTAACATCTCGGTCTGACCCGAGTATTATTTAAGAAAATAATAAACGGATCAGTCTAGTTATAAATATCAGATGACATGATATAAAATAAAAGATATGGCATAAACATAAAATATCCATACTGACATACTACTATAAGTCGTTTGACCTCCGAAGCAATAATTCGAATAGGATGCTGCTCGTAAGTTAAATTTGGCGTAACTTCAATTTCTTCCACAATACCAGGCTCAAGAATAGAATCAGAATCTCGAAGGCATTTCCGTAATTGAGAAACGTGAAACACGTCATGCATGGCAGAAAACTGAGCCGGTAATGAAAGGCGATAAGCCATGGAACCAATACGTTCAGTGATAGGAAATGGCCCAATATATCGAGGCGCTAACTTTCCCGACCGACTGAAACGTACAACACCTTTCATAGGTGAAACACGAATAAAAACAAGATCTCCAACAGAAAATTCTAATTTCCTTCTTCGATTATCGGCATAGGATTTTTGTCTACTCTGGGCTTCTTTCGTCCTATGTCGAATAAGTTCAATCTTTTCTGTGGAATCACGAATAAAGTCTGGACCTAAAACCAGCCTCTCACCGGCCTCAAGCCAACAAGAAGGAGATCGGCATGGCCTTCCGTAGAGTGCCTCGAAAGGTGCCATACCAATACTAGATTGGAAGCTATTATTATAGGAAAATTCGACAAGTGAAATATGATCTTTCCAACTTCCACCAAAATCAAGCGTACAAGCTCGAAGAAGATCTTCAAGAGTTTGATTCACACGCTCGGTTTGTCCATCGGACTGGGAGTGACAAGCAGTTCTAAAATTAAGCTTCGTTCCTAAAGCTTTTTGAAGACTCTTCCAAAATCCACTAGTAAACAATGGATCTCGATCGCTAACAATAGTAGTAGGAACTCCATGCAATTTAACAATTTCTTTGATAAAGAGTTTGGCCAAAAGAGGAATGGTTCGGTTAGATCGAACGGGAATAAAATGGGCGGATTTAGTAAGTCTATCAACGATCACCCATAAGCTATCATGACCCGAACGAGAATGGGGAAGGCCATCTATAAAATCCATGGAAATTTGGTCCCACTTCCAAATTGGAATTTCTAAGGGTTGCAATAACCCACCAGGCCTTTGATGTTCGGCCTTGACAAGTTGGCAAGTCATGCAACACTTAACAAAGTTAGCAATATCAGATTTCATTCCCTCCCAATAATAAAGTCGCTTCATATCAGCGTACATTTTACTACTACCGGGATGAGTGGTGAATTAGAACGATGGGAATCTTCTAAAATATCTTTACGAAGATCACCAATATTTGGTACGATAAATCTACCAAATTTTCGAATGCCACCACGAGAATCAATATCAAAGTCTTTCAAATCTTCAATATCAATTTTATCCTTAACATTTTGGCCAAGAAGAGGCAATTCAGGATCCAGCCCTTGAGCTTCAAGAATGCGGTCTAAAAGAGAAGGATGAGCCTCAAGGCTACATAAAACAAGTGATGATCATAAATTAGATACGCGCTCTCGAATCTCACAAGTGGATATAATTTCGAGATTGTTCCATTCAGATATCATCATAGAAACAACCGCTTGTTGTTTATGGCTAAGAGCATCGGCGACACGATTACCTTTACCGGGGGTATAAAGAATATCAAGATCATAAGGTGCAAAGAACTCAAGCCAATGCTGTTGACGCAAATTAAGTTCCTTTTGAGAAAATAAATATTTCAAAGACTTATGATCCATGTGAAGAATAAATTTCTCTCCCAGTAGATAATGACGCCAAATTCGAAGGGCGAAAACAATAGCCGCGAGTTCTAAATCATGTGTGGCATATCTAGTCTCGGCCGGCTTCAATTGCCTAGAAGCATAAGCAATAACACGTTCTTTTTGCATAAGAACGGCACCCAAACCAATGTGACTAGCATCAGTATAAACAAGTAAATCTTGATTCCCCTTGGGAATAGCAAGAATAGGAGCATCGAAAAGGAGTTCTTTCAATTTCTGAAAAGAGGCTTCACATTTGTCCGACCAAATGTATTTAACCCCCTTCTTAGTCAAGCCAGTAAGAGGCACGACAATCTTAGAAAAGTCTTTAATGAAACGACGGTAATAACCCGCTAATCCGAGAAAACTATGAATCTCTGTCACACTCTCCGGTCTATTCCAATCTTGAATTGCTTCAATCTTTGAAGGATCCACGGAAATTTCGGATTTGGAAATAATATGACCGAGAAACTTCACACGAGATTGCCAAAAGTGCCATTTAGAAAATTTCGCCTTTAATTGATTACTCCTAAGAGTTTCCAATACAATCCGAAGATGCTTTTCATGCTCCTCCTCGGTTTTAGAATACACAAGGATATCATCAATGAAGATGAGAACAAACCGATCGAGGAAAGCCTTGAAAACTCGATTCATGAGGTCAACAAAGTAAGCCGGAGCATTCGTTAAACCAAATGGCAAACAAGCCATTCACGAGATCCATAACGAGTACGGAACGATGTCAAAGGAATACTATCCTCAGCAATACGAAGCTGATGAAAACCGGTAGCCAAGTCCAACTGTGAAAAGACCCTAGCTCCGCTAAGCTAATCAAACAGATCGTCAATCCGAGGTAAAGGATATTTATTTTTAATAGTCAGATCGTTAAGCTTGCGATAGTCAACACAAATCCTAAGCGTACCGTCGGATTTCTTCACGAAAATAGCCAAAGCTCCCCAAGGCGAGGAGCTAGAGCGAATAAATTGCTTCGTCTCCAATTCAGATAATTGTTTGCGCATCTCCTCATTTTCCTTATTAGTCATGCGAAAAGGAGGACGAGTAATAGGTTGAGCTTCAGCGGTAAGATTAATTCTGAACTCAATTACTCGTTTAGGCGGTAAACCCAAAACGAGCTCAAATATGTCGGAAAATTCACAAACGACGTGAATTCGAGAAATGACATCTTCCTCATCATCATCATCATCATTATTATGAGGATTTAAAGAATATAAAGATGCAGTCAACGCAGAATCCGAATCTTTAAGAATAATAGAAATCTGATTTACAGGTTGCGGATGTCGGAGATAAATAGTCCTCTCAGGACATAGGATATGAGCTTCATAACGATTAAGCCAATCCATTCCCAAAATCATTCCAAAGCCTAGGTAACGCATAACATGCAAATCGGCTAGGAATGGAAAATCACATAAAATAATCTCCACATTTTTACAAAGAAAACTAAGAGTTGCGGATCCACCAACAAGATTCGCAATTCTCAAGGAAGTCATTAAAGCATCAACATTTAAAGAGAAAGTGTCGACAAGTTCCTTTGATATAAAAGAATGGGATGCACCCGTATCGAAGAGAACTCTAATAGGTTGATCATGAAATAAAATAATACCATCAAGAATGGAATGAGAAATACCTTAGCCACGAGATGTGTTGCCAGGGGCTTGAGCCACGTTTAACTTTCCCTCCTTCTTGCCTCCATGTTTGAGGCATTGATGTATGTAATGATCCGGGCTTTTACAATAGCGACAAGATTTGGGCTTAGAGCACTTATTCGCAAAATGATCCCCAGATCCACAGTTGAAGCATCTCGCACCACTAGGAGAAGGAGACTTTGCCGCAGGGGTTGCATGCTTACCCTTTTTGTTGGGATAAGGGCCTTTGAATTTACTGGGCCTCTTTTTGTTGTTGAAGTTGGGTTTGGAAGCTACTACTTCAACGTCACTTTCTTTATCAGCCTCTTCCAAACGAAGAGCGATATCTATAAGTTGGTCGAAAGGAACTTCTAACTTTAGAAGTAATGGCTTCTTGAGGCTTTTGTTTAAGCCATAAACGAACCTCTGTTTCTTCTTCAATGGGGTGTTGATGTATTCAAGCCCATATTTGGAAAGCGACTCAAAGGCTACAACATAATCAATCATAGAGGACTCACCTTGAACAAGGTCTATAAAACGTCGAGCCAGAGTTACCTTCTCTGCTTCTAGTACAAATTTTAACTCAAAGCGTGTCCAGAATTGCTCCCAGGTAAGGTCCGCTTCGTTGACTTCAGAAATAATAAGTTCATACCAGTCCAATGCTCTCTCTTGGAGCATACTGGAATCCACCTGAACACAGTGAAGATCGACATGATTCATGAGAATGAAGATGCGATCACAGGTCCTCAACCAAGCCTGGACCTCGATGATAGTTTTAGAACCTTTAAATAGCTTCCCACCCAGGTTGGTGTAATCATTGCACAAATGTGCAAACCCATATTTAGGATGAGTAGGTTCCGGATTAGAACCAGCTGCTTGAGCATTCGTGACAAGGTCAAGAAGTTGCTGGGTAGTCATAAAAACTCCATCTTGCGGTGGAGCACTAGATGGTCCAGCTCTGAGACGACCAGGTCTAACCATTTCCCTTCCTTAAGAAAGAAAGAAGAGAAAGGAGAAGATTATTCACTAATGAATATCAAGCAATCTTGCTAGATAAAACAAGGAATCATAAAGGATATAGGATGAATCGGTACGACGACTCGAATTAATCCTAAGACATAACTCCTAAGGTGAACTTAGGACGATGATCCTTGTTAAGTTATTCTACATTGTTCCGAAGTTTGGCTCCGACACCAAGTTGTGACGCCCCACCTCTATACCCACGCTAGCCAAGAACACTACGGCGTAGTGCTGCCAACTAGCATGGAGAATAAGGCTGTTGAGGAGCGACCATCCATGTGATTGCTTATCACACAGTGGCTATAAATAATCTTCAGAAACAAACATAGAAATAAGCATAACACACATCAGTCACAGACATCCATATCACAAAGGCGGAAGAAGATATGAATATATAACTAACACATGAAAGTGTACATCAGAGTAGTGGTCAAAAAGATCCACAATAATACAAAAGAATAACAACACGTGCTATATGAAAGAATACAACTATGAGTCTATATCTCAAGTGTATACAACAAAAACTGCTAATCTAAATAGTTAGCCAAAAGTCAGAGCAGCAAATCCCGGGAAGAAGTCAAGCAGAAGCACCTGTAACATCTCGGTCTGACCCGAGTATTATTTAAGAAAATAATAAACGGATCAGTCTAGCTATAAATATTAGATGACATGGTATCAAATAAAAGATATGGCATAAACATAAAATATCCATACTGACATACTACTATAAGTATGCAAATAATGATCAACAGAAGATCAATCAATAAGAGATAAATCGATATCACAAGAATCCTCTCAAAGATCCAAAAAGGGCATCATGCCCTAAACTTGTACTCATAATAAGTCAATGACATAAATTCCAGAAATCAACACAAGAAATCCAAAAATCACAGAAAAAAGGAAAGAGGCCTATCACATGACGATCAGAAGACCATGGGGAGCTACCACATATGCGTGAGTCGGAATCACCCAGATGAGGTCTAGGCTAACCAAAAAGCAAAAAGGTATGTGTGAGTGGAATCACATAAATGGTGTCTAGCCTAACCTCGCAACAAAAATGTATGTGTGAGTGGAATCACACAAATGGTGTCTAGACTAAACTTGCGGACAAAGAGATATCTGTGAGTCGGAATCACACCCATGAGGTCTAGTCTAACCTTGCAAACAAAGAGACATCGCACAATTGCTAGTCTAAATCATAAAATGATCATCATGATCAACGAGAAGTGTCAATTACACTAAGCTAGTAAATATAAAAGTTTATCTTCGTGTCCCATAACCACTTGCTTAACTTAAATATTTACGAACAAACGGTAAATCTTCACCAGAAAATTGTCACAAGAGGTTCAATCGAACAAGTCCAAGAATTAACCGACGAAGTGAACGCAAGCGTTTCATACCACTTGTTTTACTAAGCCGTTTAATTAGATTTCTCATCCGAGTGAGGTAAAGGTTCGTATATACCAGTAGATTGGAAAACGGTTTAAGAAAAGAGCTTTGTTATTGAAAATAGAGTGAAATCATTTTGTTGCAAGAGTTTTGATATTTACTACTAGTATTGAAACCTTCATATTTCTAAAGTTGTTATCCCGCCTTTTTAGCAAGGCCGTGATACCATAAAATCGACCGAGAAGCCAAAGATAGTTTGTCTCGAAGAATGGTTAACTCAGCATCTCAACAAAGCAAGTTCTGTTGAATGTTTTTCAGATAAGATCCTCTACGGAGGGGGGTCCAGGGGAGTGGCAACCCCCCAAGGTGGGGGTGCGGGGGAAACGCCCCCGCTACAGGGTTCGACCTGCCCGGTCAGGTCGCGGGGGTCCAGGGTGCAGCGCCCCCGACGGTGTGCGGGGCAGCGCCCCGTCCAAAACGGTACGACCTAGTGAAGACCTAAGGGAGGATAGGATCGAGCGACCTACGAGTATAAGGGGTCGAGCGACCTAGAGGTGTTCGCGACCTAACGACCTAAACAAGGTCGAGCGAGTTAAGGTGATGCGCGACCTAACGTGTAATGCGACTTAACGAAGGCAAGGCCAAGCGGCTTAAGGGGTCATGCGACCTAACAGGAATGGCCAAGCGACCTAACAACCCAGGCAAGGTCGAGCGACCTAATGGAGCAAGCGACCTAAAGGAAGTGAGGTTGAGCGACTTAAAGTGGTAAGCATGTGGCCTAGGTGGACGCGACCTAATGGTCATGCGACCTAAGGGTTTAACACGTGAGCGACCTAAGGATTTTAACACGCGAGCAACCTATCGGTTTTAACACACGAGCGACCTATCGGTTTTAACACGCGAGCGACCTATCATCCCAAGGCCTAACGACCTAACTCCGAACGAGCCAAATATGCAGGCAGATCAACCTATAGGCGAACGACCTAGAGGCAACGACCTAACTGTATAAAGGCCTAAACCATGCAAACGACTCAAGGTCATACGACCTAAAGGGGAACGACCTAAGGTCACGCGACCTACGACCTAGGGGAAACGACCTAATTCCGAGGCGTCATTCCGAGGCAGCGCGACCTAACTGCATTTTTTCGCCAAAAACACTAAAAATTGGAGTTTTTTGCCAATCCAATCCAAACCAAATGCAAATGTACATGCTAAAGTGATAGGGAATCATTCCCAACAGTCCAATATAGTTATAGACTAGAATTGTGAGATAAAAATCTCACCTTTGCACAAATTCAATGAAGAAGAAGCTTGAAGTCAATAGAAAAGCAACTACAAGCTTGAATCCAATGTCTTTACTTTGATTTTGAAGTTGGATGTTGAATTTGCTAATGAATTTGGGCTTGGAATTTTAATTTCTCTTTCCACTCACCATTAATGATAAAACTAGAGTTAGGTAGGAATTTATGAAGAGATGAGGAGAAGGGGTTGGAACTTAGGTTTAATAGGCTAAACCAACCCAAAGTCCAAAGCGGAAAAAGTTAGTGAAATTCCACTAACCCCAAACATATCAAAGTTTATACTTAAAAAGATTGTAAACGGCATTTCGAACTCAATGAAAGTGGTCACGGGTCCTAATTTGACCGTTTGCAAAAAGTAGTTTTTCGGACCAATATCCGATTAACGACAAAATATTTAAATAAAATATTTAAATATAAAATCGATAAATATGCGGGTTGTTACAACCTGGTAACTCTCATGAAAATGACAACAAAGTTGAAAATGAAATCTATTTTAAGTATGGTCTATTAACTATTAGTTAGAAATATAGACCATCAAATTTGAATTTCAAATCACTTTCTTATGCCATAATCATATTTTGATGAAGAGGCATAGTGATTGTTTAAGCATAGCCTATTTAGTGTCAACAATATAGGCTATCAAATTAACAACAAATTAAACAACTTCAAGCATTGTCATTAAGCACAAAAAGAGAGCCATAATTATCAAAATGTTGAAGCTACATGATTAGAGAGCTTCATTACCCTAAATTGAAGGGGTTTAGCCTTTCATATTTGTCATTAAAACAACAAATGTAGCTTGCAACATGAGAGAAAAAGAAAAGAAAAAAGAAAGCAAGATAACGAAAAACTATTCTACTTGCATGAAAAATAAATCTACACTGCAACATGAAAGTAAATAAGCATGAAAAATAAAAGAACATGTATTGAAGTTGCATACAAAAAAGAAATTACATAAATATAAATGGCTAAATATCCATGAAAAGAAAGAGAAGGTTTTCTTTTATTTTGAGCCTAAACTAATAAAGAGGAAGAGGAGGATTACATGAAACATAAGGGGTATATATACATGTGTTAAACCCTAGTTCATATTTTTTGGGGAATGCCTAAAATACCCTTGAGAAAGTGTGGAGGCCAAGTAATCATTAGCTTCTACTAATCATCATTTAAGTGTACATGAAGCCATTAATTCCATAAGCATGTGCATTAGCCTCTAATTTGTACATTAATGTGGTGGGGAGGTGGGGTCCTCCATGATCTTCACTTGGAATTATTTCCATCATCATTCCTTTATATTCTTTTTGTGCATGTATATCTTCTTGATGAAACATCTTGTAATTGAAATCAAATTCCTACAAAATAGTATGGAAATTTCTAATTAAATTTTCTCAAGTTAATTTATGCACAAAAATGACTATTTTGCCCTTGGATGAAGAAGACTACGTGACAATTTGGAATTAATATGGAATTTGGTTAAAACAAGCTAAAATACCCAATATGATCATTTATTTGATTTAAATAGAATAAATATGGTGGTAAAAATATGCATATTTACGTGCACATCACTTTACAATTCAAAATATCTTCAATTCCAATTTATAAGTCATACTCATCCAAATGTTTACTTCCTAAAACATTTCATTTTTCTTAATCATTAAAAAACACTCCATTATCAAGATACAACAAACATTTTAGAACAAAAATCAAGGTTATCATAACTGAAAACTATATACTATCTTATGATTTATTGGAAAATAAAATAAAATTAGGGTTACTTAATTCAAAATTTTGAATACACTTCAACAAATTCAGGATTTTATTTTCTAGTTTGAATCCATTTCTATCTTATCTTATTATATAGTTCGTATTATTCAATTCTTATTTGGTTGTATTTCTATTACCACTTAATTCTTATTCAATTTCATTAACCAACAACCAATTTCTTAACACACACATATATATATATATATATATATTAACTAGAAAATTTATCAAGATATAAATTTATATAAAAATCATTTTTAAAATCATTATATAAGAAAATAACAAGTACACTCTCATATATATACACACTTAACTAATTCTAGGGTACCATTGACCCTATCCTAATAAGTCAACCCACCAGAGCCAAGGTTCTTGCTTAACCTTCAGCTCTGATACCAAATGTAACGACCTGAAATTTCCAACTTCGAAAATCCTAGATTGTTAGAGAAAAGAAGGAGGTAGAAGAAGAACAGAAAACAACAGCACCTCACATTCGCAGTGGATAGCTATATCAACCTGTTCCAGACTACTATCAATACAACTCTCAAATACACAGCGGTAAACTTCATACGATCCTACCATCCAGCTCCCCTCCTGAACTCCAGAACGTCCTAACCTGAAAAGCTATAATACTCGGTCTGACCCGAGCATTACATCAAAGTAACACCTGGGTCAAGCAGGAACCCAACGCGAGTAAACCCATAAAATTTGAAATACTATTTTATAAAACATAATTGGAAACCTGGGGTAACTCATACTTCCCTACAAGTTCACACCTTGTTATAGTCAACACTTATTTCACAAATCAATCCCTAAGTACCTTTACTTAGTTTCAAAGATCCATATTATTCCATTCCAGCCTATTTATTTCACATATCAAATCTATATAGAATTATTGTAGATTACAAATCGAAGTGGTTTTGGGTATTCACTGATACGTGGCTCCGGTCTCTTCGAATCCAGTTTCATCTTAACCCATGTTATTCAAGTAAATACAATTCAATTTAAAATACAGGATGTCACTTTCACAAAGCCATTCACCATCGATAGATAACCATATTATCACTGTTCAACCCAACATATCATATTACAAAACATTTCATATCAGAGATATCAACCAATTCAAGGCATTGAATATAATCCAATCATCCGTAAGTAAGGTTAATTGATCACACAATTAAGTTAAACCAAATAAATTAATTACCTAACCCTGCTTAATTAATATTAATTACACCATTCTTTAATTATCAGTCTAAATTATTATCCAGATTACTTTCCTTAAGTAATTATCCCATTGGTTAATTGCCCTCAATTAATGAACCTTAATTTTAATTAGTTATCCACTAAATACTAATTAAATTAATTAAACCTTAACAAATTAATCCTTTAATTATTTACATTAAGTAATTATCGCTTAATAAATCACCTTTAGTAATTAACCATTGATAATCCACCTTAATTAATGACATTAAGAAGTCATTTTTTAATTATTTTCATTAAGTAATTATCATTAATTAATTACATTAAGTAATTAACCTTTAATAAATTAATCAACTTTTAATTAATTACCTAGATTAATTAATCACATTAACAAATCAATCCTTAAAATAGATCACACAAATTAATTAACTTTTAATTAATTACCCTAATAAATAAATTGGTTAATTACTCCCTTAACTAATTTCATTAGTTAATTAACCATCCTTAAATAATTAATCCTTAATTTATTTACATTATTAAAATCACCTTCGAAACATTTAGGAATTTAACTTATTATATAATTACCTCTAAACAAACAAATTTTAAAAAAATTAAAACTTTGAAAATTTGTTAAAACTTGCTAATACTTTGTTTAGAACTTGGCTTATATTTTCTTTGAAATTTATTCATTTGATAAACTTTTAAAATTTGGTTCAAAACTTACTTCATTTGCCTTTGAAACTTGGTTAACACCTGGCTTGAAACTTGATTTCACTTAAATAATTTACTTAAAATCTGTACAAAATAGCTTCAAATTTTAAAAAACCGGTGTCTTAAAAACAAAATCGAGCCAGCAAAGAAAATTTCCCGAGCTATCACTCGAGCACTCCACCCTTTATTCCACTAAAGATCCTCGCGAATGACTTGAGAACCCCTTCAGTCCATACCAAAAACTTTCCCGATTCTCTTCTCTCTACTTCACTACTTCTTCTACCCCTGACTAAACCCATGTTTTAGTCAACATGCATGCACGCGTATCTGTGCACACCTTATATGACCGTCCAGTCACACCGACGACCATCCATACTAGTCACACGCGACTCCTTGGCCTCTTTTATCACCTGGAGCCGCTACCTAGACTCATTGGTGAAATTTTCGAACCCGAACCAATAACACTGACATCACTCGAGCTGAAAAATTACTTCACCACGCCGTGTCAGACAACCAACACCCACCATACCTCGTCACCCACTCCTCACAACCTACTCCTTCTTCCTACTCGGGTGTGCAGTCCCTTCCTCTCCTATCGACCCTGCCATATTCCTTCAAACCCAGGCTATGCCAATAGAGACTTAAACCCTAAATCGATCCTTCCTCATCAATCCATGTTATAGGAATTTCATCCACTATTTTTCTTTGATGCCACTCCAATCATTACACCTTCCAGCCAACCGCCTTGTCGCATGAGTGACCCCATCGTCGGAATTTGACATCACACCCAAAACCCTTTAACTCCCAAATTCAAACAAATTACAAGCATAAAAATTTGTATTCTAATGCCAAAAATCATCATTCCAAAAGGCGAATCAAGTTATGCAACCGAAACACAAATTTTCAACGGTTCATTTCCTGACTTAACCTGATTTTTCTTGAAATATCTTGTTTTTGAAATATTTGTTTAATAGATTTCCTAGAAAAACATTCTAAAAATAAGATATCATGCTAAAAACCAAAGTTTCTTTAGTCATCAATGTCAGAAAGTATTTGGGTGAAGAGTTAGGAATTTTTGAAAAGGATTTGAGGTCTGAAAAATCAAGAACAGAGGCCAGAAATTCCGCACACAAACATGCATACATATATTCACAACAAACAAATCTTTAAATCAGGCAAACATATTTATACACTCATGCAAACTTGTTTAAATCATTTTCATTACAATGGTTGCATGAACAGGTATTACAAATGCTCAAATTTACAAAGATTTATGTTTACTCACCAGTCTGGGTTTGAACAGAGGAGCAGTTTTACTTTGAAAATGCTTGATGTTGAACTTAGATTTGTTTTTGTTTGAGATGAGTTGATCTTAGGCCGTTGATCAGCAACTTCGATCAGATAATCTTTGTTTTCCAGTTTGAGCTTATTTGAATCTGATCTACAACTTGCTTTGTTGTTTAAATTGAGTTAATCTGAGATGGTTTAGCTTGATAAACTAAATCCTTGAAGTTGAAATGATCTTGCTTGATGATTTTGCTACAGGTTGTAGATTTTGAAAATTTGATTGCTCTTTTTTTTTTCTGGATTTAAAGTTGTTAACAAGCTTTTGTTTTATTTTTTTCTTGTTTGAAAATGAAGATAGGAAATTTAAGGAGAGAAAAGTATAGGTACACTGAATCTTAATTTATGATTTTTCTAAAAAAAATGAAAAGAAAATAAATTATTGTGATACTTGTTAGAATGACTTACATTTGTTAAAACTACATGCTAATATTACAACACATCTATTATGCATGTGTTTAAATGTTTTTATAAAACTTTTATATTTAATTTCTGTTTGGTAATACATTTTGTCAATTTATATTTATGAAATCCTTTAAAGAAAATAATATAAAACTACTTATATACTAATAAAAATCAAACATACTTTATTTTTAAATCCAATTTACTTTAAGATATTTATCTTTGGAT
Source organism: Allium cepa (assembly GCA_030765085.1). Classification (NCBI taxonomy): domain Eukaryota; kingdom Viridiplantae; phylum Streptophyta; class Magnoliopsida; order Asparagales; family Amaryllidaceae; genus Allium; species Allium cepa. Next base: position 326,513,612 of record CM060939.1, read on the forward strand.
TTCAATCTCAAATTCAAATTTAATTTAAATTGACTCATATATATTTAAAAAACACACATTAAATTTGTTTGAAAATAATAATTTTGCCAATTTTAAATAATTATACTAGGTGGATTTATCAAACCAATACTTATCCAGATATATATATATATATATATATATATATTATTACCAGAATTATTTATTAAACTTATAAACTAGTATTTCTACTGATTAAATCCATCTAATTCATCAATTACAGATGTCCAAAAATCCGAGTTATCACACTTTTGATGCTAACATGTGCTTCACAGATACATGCTACATTTTCTCCATTACTACTTGAAATTTCCACGATTCATCAAATTATGTACTTTACTTTCATCTGCCAAATTAACTTTTAATTTATATGTATGTATGTGTGTATGTATGTGTGTGTATATACATGTGTGTGTATTTATATATATCTGTGCATGTGGGTGTGTGCGTGCGCATGTGTGTAAATATGAAATTTTATATATACTTCAAAGTCATTAAAGCATACGACATTTCGTATATTTCAAAATCATGTTATAAGATCCAAAATTCTTACAAATGCATTTTTAATACTTATTTTTCATATGCATGTGCATTTTCATGTACCAAAGTACTCGTATATATAAGCTAAAAAAAACTCCAAAGTTGGATAAGCCTTTATCCCAAAACAACATTAATACTTGCATATAGGTCCTCAAAATTATGCAATATAGTATAAGATATTATACATAATTCTTAGAAAGACCAAACTAAGAGATTAAATCTCACATATACCAATTTTTTGCTCCCAAATATTTTCATTAAGCTCTCCAATAATTAGCTGAATAACTCATTTTTACAATGCTTTAATTCATGTAAATTATAAGCAATAAGTAAGTAAATAAATGTGTAAGAGCATTGCGTTCAGCAACTTTTTATGCAAGGGATGCTAAGTAAACTTTATTGAAGAATGCTATTTATTACAACATCACTCAATTCAAATGAAATTTTGAGATATTCAATTTACAATGTGAAAGTCATACCCACAAAAAACAAATTATTTTGGTACTTCCAACACATTTCAACAGTTAAATTAATGTAGCTTGTAAAAACATTTATCTCAAATATTTCTTTGAATATGTTTGGATTATTCAAATCAATCAAAATTTTGTAAATATGATATTAACGCATTTAAGAAATATTTACATTTTTTCATTCAATTTCAAACTGTATTGCTCGAAAGAATGTATGGATGTAGATGAGTTGTAGTACGAAGGGGTGTAAGGTAATCCTTCCACATACACACACAAACACATACATATTTATAAAAACATATATCACCCTACCTTGGCATCGACATATTCTATGAATTTAATTACAATTTAATAACTCACTTAATTTGTATTATACCTTAATCTGAATCGGCAACATCTTTTTTTGGTTGAGTACCAGGCCGCTCTTTAAGACCATTCATGGCTTAGCCTCAAGGTGCAAAATTATCTATCAATCGCTTCGTCCTTAGGATAAAACAGCCTCTGAAATTTGGTCAATTTGCTGTTTGCACTACAATAAATTGTTTTGAATATAACACTTTCTAATTTAATTGCTTGTAAAGTTTCTTAAAGAGATAAAAATGCGCAGAGCAAAGAAGAAGAAAGAAAAATTGTCTATTATTCACATTATCTCTTTTGCCTATCTATCATTTATATAGGCAGAATGGAAATTGTATGCGTTACTAATGTGAGGGAATATTAATAAATTTGAATTTATTGTTATTTAAAACAAATTTTCAATACCATTAACATTCGCAATGGCTTAATAATAATGGCTTATGAATATATATTGCGGTAATACATTTGCAACGGCTCAATTATAATAATGAATCATAAATATATGGCCGTTATACATTTGCAACAATTCATTATGATAATGGCTCATAAATATATACCACCGTTATACATTTGCAACGGTTTATTTAATAAAGGCTCATAAATATACTGAAAGTGCGGTGTGTATACGATTATATGTGCTAATATAGTACACACGGATCGTGTAATATGGACTATAATATAAATGCGGAAATAGATGATAATAGCATAGTAAATAAAAATAGAAAAATCACACCAGAAATTTTTATACTGGTTCGGAGCACCGTCCTACGTCCAGTCCCAGACTTCTATCTGGATTTTCACTATTAACTACCTCGCTTCACCCGGAGGAACAGGTTTACAACACCCGAGCAACCGAACGGGATTTCACGCCTCTAATACACTGAGGACTTCAACACTTGCCTCTTACAACACAGAGGACTTCAACAAAAGAACAAATACAATTGTTGTTGACAACTTGTGCTCTTGAAAACACGGATTTGTCACTAGTAGTACACCCTTCCTATAATCTTATCCTCAAAGTATGCGAATGATGTTTTGAAAAGATTAAGGAAAGTATATTACTTATTGAATCAAAAGATATGAAATAGTTTCAATGATTCAATAAATAATCGAGAGCTTTTAGAATGCAGGAGTATATATAAAGTAAGATCAGAGATTAGAGTAAAAAGCATATATAATCATGTTGTTTTAATCAACGATTTGGATGAGTTTATATAGATAAGAATGGTTGTAACTCTTTGTGAGTAGTTGCCATTAAGAGATATGATCTTTGATGAAAGGTAAGAGATGCAACCTTTGGAGAAAAGAAGTGTCTTTTGGAAAAATTGCTTTCTGTTTAAAAACGGTCGACAGGTTAAAAAGTGACCAGTAGACAGGAATTCAAATATATATACGTTATGTGCATGTGTGCACGTTCAGTGTGCAAATTATGCAGGAACGGTCGACCGCATATATTATGACCGGTCGACCGGTCCCTGTAAAGTTGCACACTGAATGTGCAACTACATTTTAGTCGTATATATATTGATTTCCTTGAAAATGCATGATTATTTGAGGATAGATTTTAACAAGTTTATCACTATTATAATATCAAATAATCAACCTACAATCTAGAGTACCATATGTAGCTCTTTATAGCCATAATGACCTTGTTTTGTCGATCGCCTTTAGTTATTTGTCAGAAATCAAAAACTTCATAAAACTTGTGACTCAACATTCTCCCCCTTTTTGATTGATGACAATATATATCTGCAAATCTGAATCTCCCCCTGAGTATGTGATCTCTCTCTTTGAATTCTTATATATGTATGTTCCTGCAAACAATTGTTAGCCCTTTCTCCCCCTTTGTCATCGACAAAAAGGAGTAACAGATACTAGAATAGTAGAGAAGTGTAACTAATATGATATGCATAGCAAAATAAAACATTAACACATCCAAAACATAACAGAGTATAATACAGACCCTAATGTCAAACGAAAAATAAGAATAACGACACTATTTAGTACAAGTGTCGATGAATGTTTGTTAAAGTGCTAAACCATAATAGAATCTAAGATGAAGCAGATCGTATCTCCTCTTCATCATCATCATCGTCGTCATCATCATCTTCTTCTTCTTCCTCATCATTGTTCCCTCTAGATGATTCTCCATGTCCATGACCACTCATACCAGTAGACTCGTCAGATGATGTCCAGGTGAAAACAGGAGCAGCAGGACGTTTTCCTGGGTCTTGTGCTTGAACAGAGGTGGATGTGGAACATGATATAGCATCCCATAGCATACCAAAGAATGACTTGACCTTATTGAAGCGCTTATCAATTTTAGAATCCATGCGCTTGAGACGTGATTCAAGCAAAAATTGGTTACGCGCAATAGTTTCAAGTGATTCTTTTGTGGATGATTTTGATTTTAATAGTTTTACTTCATCGGAACGAGGACGAGAGGAAGTTGCTTTTTGTTTTCTTGGTCCTCTTTGTTGCCATTCTTCAAAAGGCATAATCTCAAGATAAGGTGGAGGAAGCTTCATTCGTTTGATGGTTATGGAATCAATGCATTTTGGTTTTGAGGTTGCAGAATCAGGAGGCTTTACCCCACAAGCTAACAAAAGTCGCATGATATATTCATTGTAGAAGAAATGAGGTCGTGTAGAGTTATTTACCTTGAGAATTTCATCAAAAAGCATGTGTACCCAATTGATTTGGATTTCACCATAAATAGCATAGAGAGCTTTGAAGTTTTCTTTATATACAGCATCATAATTTCCAAGTCTAGGAAAAAGAGAATGCATCAAAACACGATGAAGTAGTCTGGCTGTGGGTCGAAGTCCAATAGACTTTGTGCCATCACTATTGTCTTCTATGAACTGATGACTGGTACTATTGCGAGTGAAGACTTCGCAGAAAGTAGATGAAAACTCATCGCCTCGATTTGGTATACCAAGTATATAGGCAATTCTAGCATGAGTAAGAAAAATTTGCTTGCCACAGACGACAGACCAGATGACTCCGTTTGGATTATCAGGTTGATACTCGTCGAGATTCATGTTGGCGTAAAACAATTTGATCATCAAATGATTTATCTCCACATTATTTTCTGAAAAATCTATTAATGGAGTAATGTTGGAATTATTGGCTAACCTCCGAACTCCATAAGCCGTGAAATCATCAAATTTGATGAAAGAGCCTGGATGAAACTTGTAATTTGTCATCTGATTCCATCTTGTTACAGCAATTGGACTTTCAAGCCACTTTTTGGCGGAGATGCTTAGAGATGAAGTTTCAGAGGATGTTCCTTTCTTGGATTTCTTTTGAGGAGGAGCCATTGTTGAAAGATTTGAGATTTGGGAATTGAAAATAGGAAACTAGGGTGTGTGATTTTGGGAAAAAAGAACAGCTTGAGTCAAAAGAGAAAGAGGGTAGAAGGAAAAATGACGCATAGATATATATAAAAACTGAAAATACGTCAACCGGTCGACCAAAGAATTATGGCCGGTCGACCGTTTTCAACCAGGGAGCAAACGGTCGACCGGCTATAAATGGGGCGGTCGACCGGTTTTGCATGCTGAGTAATAACATTTTATTTTGCAAGTTTTTTATAATATATCAACCTATATATATTATATTTCATTCTTAATACAAAATATAACCGTTATTACACAAGTGATAGATAAAGATATAATATATAAATCTAATGAGAAGTGGAAGGTTCGTCATTAGAATTATCGTTGTTTCCTTCAATACGTTTTGACCATGGACTCCAGTGTTTCTGAGCACCTTCATTCTTCTCATAGTTCCGATCCCACGAGTTAGGACTTTTAGATGTTGATGGCCTAGACGGCATTGGTTCATGCACGTCATGCTTGTTGGAACCGCAGAAAAATGTTGCCAACTTTTCTAAAACGGATAATCGTGCCGATGTCCGTTGTTGCTCATGATAAAGTTGACTTTGCCCATAATGGAGCTGTCTCTGAAGATCTATTTAATGTTTCTGATAGTGATGAATCTCATCGATTTGTGCTTTGGTACGAGGAGAACAGAACAGTGTCCTCTTCACTCGTTTTGAATTTGGAGTATTATCAGACATACAAGAGCATTGATGATGACAACTTGGTTTTTGTTTTGGTGTTGTAGGAGAATAATATTCCTCCGACTCAGAACTCGTAATAGAAATATGTGATTCTTGAGCACATTTATCACAAATGTGAGCCATAGGGAATGTTGTATAGAATATTATGGTTAGATAAGAAAAGATGAACAAAATATGAAATTTTTGCAAGCTTATATACAAGTTTCTTATGTATAAACCTATGGATGTGAGTTAATAGAAAATTTTGACCAAGAAAACATAAGCAGAGACTTTATGTTTACTTCTAAAAATAGCTCTCCTTCTACAACTGAAATTATAAAATAAGAAAGGAAAGGACGATCACTAAAAGAAAAGAATGAAAAATGAGTAAAGAGAATTAACCATTAAATCAAGCAGTGGCTTATATTTAATGTAAAAAAAAATAGTTTATGCAAAAGTTATGGTTAAAGAATAACTAAAAAGAAGACGTTCTTTAGAAATTACTTAGTCAAGATTTTTTCTTGAAATTAAACCAAGCTCTCTTCGTAATCTAATAAAATTAGATTCGAGCAGAGGCTTAGTAAAAATGTCCGCTAATTGATTGTCAGTATGGACATATTCAAGACATATATTTCCTTTGTCAATATTATCTCGAAGGAAATGATGACGGATATCAATGTGTTTGGTTCTAGAGTGATTTACTGGATTTTTAGAGAGATTTATAGCACTAGTGTTATCACAGTATATAATAGAATTTGATAAATGAATATCAAAATCTTGAAGTGTTTGTTGCATATATAGTACTTGAGTACAAGCGAGAGCTGCTGATATATATTCAGCTTCACATGTTGATAGTGAAACACAATTCTGTTTCTTACTAAACCAAGAGACAAGTGATTTTCCAATAAAATGGCACGTACCACTTGTACTTTTTCTATCCGTTCGTGAGCCACCGAAATCAGCATCACTATATGATACTAATTCAAATGGACATTCTTTTGGATAAAAAAGACCGAAATCTTTGGTATTATTAAGATAACGAATTATACGTTTCACTGCTCGTAGATGTGATTCCTTTGGATCGGCTTGAAAACGAGCACATAAACAAACACTCATTATTATATCTGGACGACTAGCTGTAAGATAAAGAAGAGAACCAATCATGCTTCGATATAATTTCTGGTCAACATTCTTACCACTTTCATCTTTTTCAAGATGTGTAGTTGTACTCATAGGAGTTGGTTTCCCAGATGTATTTTCTAATCCGAAGCGTTTGATAAGGTTTTCACAGTATTGTTCTTGATTGATAAAAATACCGTTTGAAAGTTGCTTTATTTGAAGTCCAAGAAAATAAGATAGTTCTCCCATATGAGACATTTCGAATTCTTTGGTCATAATACTTGCAAATTCCTTGCAGAGTTTATCGTTTGTTGAACCAAAGATGATATCGTCTACATATATCTGGATAACTAGAATATCTTTTCGAGAATGTTTAATAAACAAAGTTTGATCGACTTTGCCTATTTGAAATCCCGAGTTAATAAGATAGCTACGTAGTTGTTCATACCAAGCACGAGGTGCTTGTTTTAAACCATACAGAGCTTTCTTAGATTGAACACATGGTCAGGATATTTTTCATGTACGAACAAAGGAGGTTGTTCGACATAGACATTCTCTTTGATAAATCCATTGAGAAAAGCACTTTTGACATCCATCTGATAAAGTTTGAAATTATGGTGACAAGCAAAAGATAATAGGATTCTAATAGCTTCTAGTCGAGCAACTGGTGCAAAAGTTTCTTCATAATCGATACCTTCTTCCTGATAATATCCTTATGCTACTAATCTTGCTTTATTTTTGGTGATATTTCCTTGTTCGTCAGCCTTATTTTTATAGACCCATTTAGTACCAATAACTGACTGATCAGTTGGTCTTGGAACAAGTTCCCAAACGTCAGTGCGCTCAAACTGATTTAGTTATTCCTGCATGGCAATGATCCAGTAATCATCTGTAGCAGCTTCTTTTGGATTCTTAGGTTCGATATTTGAGAGAAAAGCGACATGACCCATTTGATTGAGTTGACTCCTTGTTCTGACATGTGATGTTATTTCACCGATTATATTTTGGGCCGGATGGTCTCTTAATATTCTTGGTGGTGATTGTAACTCACATATTTGAGGAATATTCTCAATAATTATTTCCGAGTCAGAATCAATATTTGTGATGATTGGATTGTACTTGACTATTGATTCGTCATCATATGATATAGTGTGAGGATGCTGATAGATTTCATCAAAAGAGACATGAAGTGATTCTTCAATAGTTTTGGTTCGTTTATTAAATATCCGATAGGCCTTACTTCGTTCCGAATAACCGACAAATATTCCTTCATCGGCTTTTGGATCGAATTTGCCAAGCTGGTCTTTCGTATTTAAAATAAAGCACTTGGAACCAAAAACTTTGAAGTATGAGATTTTAGGCTTCCTTTTGTTAAATAATTCATAAGGAGTATTCTTGGTAAGAGGTCTTATGGACACACGATTTAAAACATAACAGGCAGTTGCCACAGCTTCCGCCCAAAAATGTTTTGGTAAGGTGGTTCCATTCAATAATGTTCTTGCACATTCTTGTAAAGTTCGGTTCTTCCGTTCTACAACTCCGTTCTGTTGTGGAGTTCTGGGAAACGAAAAATTATGATATATACCTTTCTTTGTACAAAAATGTTCAATTCATTATTTTCAAACTCTCCGCCATGATCACTTCTTATATTTTTAACTTTAATCCCTTTTGATTTTTGAATTCTTTTGACGAAAGATTTGAAATGAACGAAAGTGTCACTTTTATTTTTTAAGAAAATTGTCCATGTATAACGAGAGAAATCATCAACAATTACAAGCACATATTGACTGTGATTTATTGATTGAACCCTAGTAGGTCCAAATAAATCCATGTGTAGTAACTCAAGTGGTTGTAATGTTGATATGACTTTCTTGGATTTAAAAGATGATTTGGTCAATTTTCCTAATTGACATGCATCACAAATGTTGTTAACTTTAAAACTCATTTTGGGTAGTCCTCTAACTAGATTATTTTTGGCTAGCTTGTCAATAGTTCTGAAGTTTATATGACAGAAGCGTTTGTGCCATAGCCATGGGTCATTGTCATTAGCCACAAGACACATATCTGAATTATGATTAATATTCATATTCAGAATATATATATTTCTGTCTCTATAACCTTCGAAAACCAAATTATGGTCTTTATCTAAAATACTACACTTATTATTCGAAAATGAAATTATAAAACCCTTGTCACATAACTGACTAATACTAAGCAAATTGTGTTTTAAATTTCTAACTAGCATGACATTAGTAATAAGAGGTAAGTTAGATGTACCGCAATTGCTCACATCGCCTTTGCCGATGATATAGCCTTTTGAATTGTCTCCAAAAGTGACGGAGCCACCATCTGAGTATGTAATATTTGTTAATAAGCTCTTGTCTCCCGTCATGTGCTTTGAGCAACCACTGTCCAATATCCACTTTCCTTTTTTCTTAAGTGGGACCTGCAAAAAATAGAATTAAGTCCATGGTACCCACTTTTTATAGGGTCATAAGAGTTAGGTCTTAGGAGTCCAAACCCATATGGGTCCGGTATCCCCTTTATATATATAATTATTATTAAAATGCACAGTATTCATGAATTGCTGAATGTATTTGTTCCTAATCAAATTGTTATTTGTTTTAGGAACCCATATTTTGATAGTCTTGACATTTTTCTTTTGAAATTTCACAACTGGTTTTGGTTTGGAATATAATAAACTAAGATTTTTCTAAGCTTCAGTTTTTTGTACTTTCTTCTTCCTTTTATTTCCAAGATGTTTCTTGGTTTCTTGTTTGTTATATCCCAATCCTTGTTTGTCTGAAATAGATTGTGAACTTTCAATGATTTTTGTCAAATTTTCTCGACCTTTGTTAAAGTTAGAAACATTTTGAGTAATGTCATCAAACTTTGTTTGTAAGCTAGCTTTTTCTAGGTCTAGAATTTTGACTTTTGCTTTAAGCTCATGATTTTCAGTAGTGAGAGCATTATTTTTCTCTTTTTGAGCTTCTATTTCTTGACTCAAAAGAGATATTTAAGAGTCAACATTAGATGATGATTCTTGAATATTTTCAAGTTCCTCTTCTAATATTTTCTTCTCATCTTTTAACATATCTCGTTCAAACTCTGCTCTACTTAAATCTGCTTTGAATACTTTTAATTGACGTTTTATGTCTTTATATTTGACTATCAATTCAGCATTAATATCAAGTAATTCATCAAATGTAGGAATTTGTACCTCATCTTCTGTTGCCATAAAACAAACATTAGCTTGTTCATTCTCTGAATCACTTTCACTTTCTGATGAAGATGACTCTCAATCATCCCATGTTACTGAGAAGGCTCGTTTCTTAGATTTGTCCTTCTTATATTTGAATTTGTCATTTTCTGACTTCTTCTTTTGTTCTGGACAATCCTTCTGCATGTGTCCCTTTTTGTGGCAGTTGAAACATTCTATAGCAGATGAAGATGGTTTATTTGATCCAGGTTTCCTTTTATTGTAACGACTGGCTTTTCGATATTTTAGGAATTTTTTGAATCCTTTCGCAATGAATGCCAAATCTTCGTCTTCAGAATCTAATTCATTTTCATCTTTCTCAACATGAAATGCTACATTTTTCTTTTCTTCTTTCTGTTCTTTTCTAACCTGAAAATTTGCTTCATAGGACATTAAATTTCCTATCAATTCATCTGGCTTCATGACGGAAAGGTCATTAGCTTCTTCAATTGCTAATACTTTTCCTTCCCATTCACTAGTCAGAGAATGTAGGACTGTTGAAACAACATCGAAATCAGAATACTTTTGTCCTAAGCCAATAAGTGAATGGTGAATAGTTTGAAACCGTGAATACATGTCATTGATTGTCTCATTTGGTTTCATTTTGAAATTTTGAAATTGACTTTTCAGCATGGCTATTTTGGCTTGTTTAACCTTGTTAGTACCTTCATGAGTGATTTTTAGTGTTTGCCAAATTTGATATACAGTAGTGCAGATACTAACACGGTTATATTCATTTTGGTCTAATGCACAGAACAACATATTTATTGCTCTTGCATTTACGGCTGCTGCCGTTTTCTCAGCTGCAGTCCATTCTGAATAATCAGTTGTTGGATTCACTATTTCTCTTTGAGTGGCATTCCAAGCATCATAGCTATTTGATTGCATAAAGAATGACATACGTGTTGCCCAATAACTATAGTTAAGACCATTGAAAAATGGAGGTCTTTGTGTTGATTGACCCTCCGTGTAAGTGGTGTTTTGAGTGCTACTACTTACGTTATTTGCCATATTACTATAATATATCAAATAACTGTGTTAAGGTTATATGATGACCGTGGCTCTGATACCAAATGAAAGTGCGGTGTGTATACGATTATATGTGCTAATATAGTACACACGGATCGTGTAATATGGACTATAATATAAATGTGGAAATAGATGATAATAGCATAGTAAATAAAAATAGAAAAATCACACCAGAGATTTTTATACTGGTTCGGAGCACCGTCCTACGTCCAGTCCCAGACTTCTATCTGGATTTTCACTATTAACTACCTCGCTTCACCCGGAGGAACAGGTTTACAACACCCGAGCAATCGAACGGGATTTCACGCCTCTAATACACTGAGGACTTCAACACTTGCCTCTTACAACACAGAGGACTTCAACAAAAGAACAAATACAATTATTGTTGACAACTTGTGCTCTTGAAAACACGGATTTGTCACTAGTAGTACACCCTTCCTATAATCTTATCCTCAAAGTATGCGAATGATGTTTTGAAAAGATTAAGGAAAGTATATTACTTATTGAATCAAAAGATATGAAATAGTTTCAATGATTCAATAAATAATCGAGAGCTTTTAGAATGCAGGAGTATATATAAAGTAAGATCAGAGATTAGAGTAAAAAGCATATATAATCATGTTGTTTTAATCAACGATTTGGATGAGTTTATATAGATAAGAATGGTTGTAACTCTTTGTGAGCAGTTGCCATTAAGAGATATGATCTTTGATGAAAGGTAAGAGATGCAACCTTTGGAGAAAAGAAGTGTCTTTTGGAAAAATTGCTTTCTGTTTAAAAACGGTCGACAGGTTAAAAAGTGACCAGTAGACAGGAATTCAAATATATATACGTTATGTGCATGTGTGCACGTTCAGTGTGCAAATTATGCAGGAACGGTCGACCGCATATATTATGACCGGTCGACCGGTCCCTGTAAAGTTGCACACTAAATGTGCAACTACATTTTAGTCGTATATATATTGATTTCCTTGAAAATGCATGATTATTTGAGGATAGATTTTAACAAGTTTATCACTATTATAATATCAAATAATCAACCTACAATCTAGAGTACCATATGTAGCTCTTTATGGCCATAATGACCTTGTTTTGTCGATCACCTTTAGTTATTTGTCAGAAATCAAAACCTTCATAAAACTTGTGACTCAACATATACGACCAATAACCAGTTTTTATTTATTTTTTAATCAATTCACTTAAAGCACCAACAAACCCCCACTTGAATTATTTAAAAAAAAATTCCAAGCAATTTCTTAAGTATAGGATTGTGCATAAACAGAAGGTATCTTTCGATTTGAACCTTTTCGTAGTAAGATTTCGTTTACTAGAGTGACTCGTAGTCTTGAACTCTATTCCCAACATCAAACCATACACAACCTTTCTAAAGTGCTATTAACTAAGCCCATGCATTTATGGCCATGCACATCTATCCAGTGTAGTGAATGCTGTACGAATCTTGTCCAAAATTCCATAGGAAACGACCATATTTCCATATCCACACTGGTGAGTTTATCAAAAGTACTCTTGAAGGTAGGTACTCCACTCCATTTAAAGTATAGACCGCATTAAGAGTTTCTATTAACTCATCCTCTAATCAATTCAGGAATATATGCTTCTAAATATATACAAATAGCATGTTCAACTTGATAGAGTTAGGGGTATGTCCTAGAGTTAAGTTTGTAATTTGTTACAATTATCTAACTCATTGACCAAACTTGTTCGCAATAAAGGTGTTTCTTTCTATTATTTACTTGATATAATGTGGTTATATTAATTAATTAATTTATTTAAAAGTATATTTAGTAGAAAATCCATAAATAAAATATTTTATGATAGTATTTACAAAGTGTTATAACCCTGAGTAATTTATCACAATGAAACAAATATACCATTTTAAATGTTTCCAGTCAAGATGCATCGAGACTGGACATCGTTGTATCCATTGAGACTAAATGAATTACGGTCATCAAATGTTGGACAGTGTATTACTCATGACTGCTAAGGCACCTAGAGGTTACGTACTGATAGTTATTGGATAACTATGGAAAGACTCACTCGATAGTCTTCTGTTGGTTAATATAACTAAGGTCAAACAGAAAACATCAATGTGACTAATTTATACAGTTCTCTAGACTTAAGGATAATGTTGGTCTTTAGTGTGGAATCTTCGCTTTGTTTATGGTTAAATTGTAGCAGGGTGTCTATCGAATCACTATAGTCGGGTCGAGTGAAAGCATTTGAAGTGAAACACTATTCAAGAAAGGATTCGTCTCCATAGTTATATGAGGTTAATATCATGGTCAACTGATGTCAACTCAAAGTCAAAGTCTCTGCCCAAAGCAGTTCGGTTAATAATTATCGTTATCATTGAACCAAGGACTTTGTATTTGGATAATAAAATTGAATATGGATGATACTGGAATTTTACCAAAAGATATCTCAAATAAAATTGAATATGATGTCACTATTAGGCCACTTATAATAAGTAAAATTGGACCTTATCAAAAGATGTGTAAGCGATGAATTCAGCCAAAATATCATACCACCTGCTAAGTGACATGTGAACATTAATATTTGAATAGTTCAAAATTAATCACTGACTGAATGCACAACCGTAATGATTAATTCTCTAAAAAATCACATGATTTAATTAATTTATAAGGTGTAAATTAGTTAAATTAATTAGTATTTGAGAAATATTAATTATTATTTATTTTATTTTATGTTTGGGAGTTATTTGTAATTATTTGAATGCATTTATGAAAGTTATATTTGCACGCATTGATATATGATACCAATGTAATTGAATAAAAGATATAAGTTAATCAAGAGAATTAATTAGGGAAGTTTTAATTAAATAATGGAAAAGGTTTCCTTCTTTCAAATAAAACACATTCTCTAAGTTAACCTATACATACAATTGACTTTCTCATTTTTCATTCTTCTTTCCGTTAGATTTCTGGTTCTCTCATTCTTCTCTAATGGCTGAAAATATGAGTTCTTCCATGGCTTCAATTATTCCCAAAATCAAATACAAATTAAATCAATTATGAAAAGTGGTTTATTCCTCTTTATCCTTAAAACATACAGAGATTGATTTTGAATATAGGAGATTAGATTCATTGTTGAAGCTGTGATTTATTGGCTACATCTAATGGTGAATTCATTGCTTCAAGTTGTGATTCAAGACTTTGGAAGGTAGGATCTTTTTATTTAATGATTTGATATAAAGCTTCAATGCATGTAATTAGATATCATAATTTATATGCTTATAATATAGTCTCATTTGATTTGAAAATGGTTTATGTAGTTTGAATTGTTCATTATATGAATTGATTGCAGTTTTATTAAGATGAATCAAGATTAAAAATTTTATGTATAATTTTACAATGTTTTAATCATAGATCTATGATTTAAACTTTCAAATCAAAGTGTAATCCTTTAGTTCTGAAAGTTTATATGCTCATATTAATTAATTTGAGTTCATTTTGATAAATCAAACATTGATTTTTATATAATTAGTATATTTTTTAATTATAGATATATGTTTAAAGAACCTAAATCAATGTATATGTTTTAGATTTGAAAGTTTGTAAATTCTAATTATTTGCATTTATAATGTAATAGAAACTTACATATGATTAAAGAATGTTTTGCTGCCAAATCGATTACAATCATTTTCTAAATTATTTACCCTATTTGATATCTCAAATATCCTTCTTAAAATATTTAAAGGATTGTTAATATATTGTTTAGTTTAATATGTTTCGCTTTTGTTCTTCATATAGGTTGTATCTCTTGATTTAATTGCACATATATGTATTTTGTAATTATTTAAGTTTACATAAGTTCACAAATACATCTAATTTTTTTTAACAATATGGAAATTTATTTTGAATTAATTAAGAACTTTGGTTTAATCTTTAAATACACACAATTATATTTATATGGATATGTTCACATAAAATTTAATGTTCATATTTCAAATGTATAATTTAATTGCTTTATTTTTAACAAATAGTTTAAAACGATAAAATAGTATATGCATATCAATTACTATTTGCTGCTCTTATTCTTGTGTCATAATGATTCATTGGTTATTAATTGAATGCTGCATATGTTAAATTTGCCAATGAGGAAAGATTAACCAATCATCTTTGTTACCTTTTATTTCTTTTCTCATTGTCCTTTTTACGGTTGCCTTTATATTGATTTTGACTCATTCATATATACCCAGTTATCAATTAACGATACTTGTGTATGTTTAACTATTATGTCATGCAATTGAGGAAAGAATATATTTGATATATTCAAACCCTTTTCATATCTTAACACTGTTTATATATTCAAACAAATGGATGTATTTGATACATCCATTATAACACCACAATGTTGTGCATTCCTAATTTACACTGGAATATATTTAGAAAAACTTACATTTTATGTCATGTACTAATTTCTAATTAATGGCATTTAATATCTCAATTAATTTAATCAAAAGAGAGAGAAATAAAAAGTTTCTTACTCTTAGAAAAAGATATAGAAGTTTCCTTCTCTAAATTACATAAGTTTTAGAGAAAGAAATGAATAGTTTCTTACTCTTAATTTACTCTTATGAGCAATTGTTCGGTGTATTTGATTCACTATTTTTTTAAGTTTAAATAAATTAAAAAACTTCTTCTTATCAATTTTAAATAATATACAATTTCATTTAAAAACTTTATTAGATTGGATCTCATATATCTTCAGACTTTATAGGCCCAAAAGATCCAAATGTGGTAATTAAATTCACCCATTTCTTCCATTGTGGACAGACTCAGTTCCAACCTCATATCACTTTACAACTTATTATTATCCATTAAACCTAGTTCTTGGGATCTCCAGTCATTAGGTCCGGTTACCATTGTACTTGACTCAACAATCCAAGGGCAATAGTCCCATTATTTTAGATGTAGAAATAACTTCCTCTCTGGCCAGTCCTTTCATCAAAAGATCCGCAAGATTTTCTTAATTGCGTATATTATCCACTCTTACAGATCCTGAAAAGATATACTCTCTTACAGTACCGTGCTAACGATGAATTTGCCATCTCTTACCATTGTAATGACGGTTCTCGGCTTTTGCAATAGCCACATTACTATCATAATAGATCAACACAGTTGGAATCAGTTTTTCCCATAAAGGGATCTTAGCTAGAAGATTTCTTAAGTAATCTACTTCTTCGCTAGCATTAGTTAGCGCTATAATTTCTGACTTCATAGTGGACTGAGCCTAGATAGTCTATTTCGTAGATTTCCAAGAAATAGCTTGTAATGACCCATAAATTTTTAATAATTGAAATTATTAAATTGATAAAATTTTGGTAATTTAATATGAAGAAAAATGAACTTTGTAATAAATAAGGAAGGAATGTTAAAGTGGAAATGCATATTTTATTCATAAGGTAATATAAAAGAATGAGCTTATCTGAATGAATTTATTTGAGGATTCAATCATAACAAATGTACACATTTAACAAATTCAATATAATTAAGAACAACTGTTAATACAAAGGAAAGAAATTAATTAAATCCATCAGGTCATTGCTTGATTTCTTGCCTTTTTCTACATGACCTCTTTATTTCTTACTTTAGCCACACACACTCTTTTCCTAGCCATGTATTTCTCATTTGCAAATCATATACAAGAAGATTTATTTATCATTTCAAGACTCCTCATTTTCATTTGCATTTAAGAATAAAACATATATACGTTTCTTTCTCCTTAACTTATGCCTTTTCTGTTTCTTAGCATTTACTCTCACTTTGCTTGCCATCCAAACCATCCATGTATCAACCCAAATTTTTTATAAATGTTTTATTTATTTAATTTAGATAATTTTGTTATTTAAAATATAAATTTTGGTGTGGATTAGAATTCCACACATGAATTAATGGAATATTTCCGGAAATGTGAATTTTGTCAATTTGGTCAAACTTTGACTTTTAAGTTTAAAAATTTAAAAGTTTGAAAATTTGAATTTTTTCTTTTATTTTGAAAGTAAATTAAATTTTAAGAATACTGCTTTTCGTTTCGTTGAAATCTGTTTTATAATGTGAAAGTTATGGCTTTTTAACTATTGTGTGTAATTTGCTGTATTTAACAAAATTGTTTACTTTAAATTATATAAAATATATTTTATTTGGTCATGTAATGTTCTAATTTATGTTTTCAGGGGTAAAATAACTTGTTTTGTATATATTTTGGTTTTAAAACATTTTTAAAAGTGTAATTGACATTTTCTAGTGTCAGTTGTATTTTGTTCACAATTTCTAATTTCCAACTTCAATTAATTTAAGAAATTCTTTATTTATTTTATATTTTTCTTAAGAACTTATTTTATTCTCATTCTCACTTTATTTTGTTTCTCAAAGATTTATTTTAAACCATTTTTGAGAAGAGTTGTAATTTCCCAAAGTTAAGTGGATTGTGTTTGCAATTTTCTTAAGCTAGTTTCAATAAATTAAGCAAATTCTATAATTCTTATTTTAGTTAAAGTTTAACATTTACTGGAATTTTTAAATCTTTTAAATTCTAACTTCAAAATCTTTTAATTTAACTGAATATATTTGTAACAACATTTTACTCCACTTTTGATTCTTTTGAAAATTGGTTATCTCCCTTTTTAAATTAAGTAATTAATATTGGGTAAAGAAAATAAATTCTAAGTACATACATCAGTTCTTAGTTAATGATAAATGAATTAAATGGATGTAAACAAATTAAAATTCAAATTGAGTAATAAATAGAGCATAAATAAAACTGTTAATTACGCGTTTGAAATGGTGAGTTATCTTATGAAATATTTTAGCGTATATTTACTAAATAAATATGAAAAACGTATAAATTTAGATACGTTATTTTTGTTAAATTGGGAATATGTTTGATTTACTTTTTGCGTCTATAGTACGCATGCTTAAAATTCTTACCTGAGATATTAATAATTAAATTTATCAGTAGGCATGCAATTCTGAGTGGGAAAGGAATAGATTCCTTAGCCATCCAATTCAATATAAAACTTGCCTTGAATTCACGTGTTAATTTCTACTCTTTCCATTGGCCTCTCATATATAATTGGTATAAATCTTTGAATGCAAATAACTGTTTGATTTTCATTCTTCCTTGCCTAAATTCGCATGCCTAAAATTATGCAACCTTCTGTAATTAAAGCCCACGTTTCCAAAGTTTCCATAGCCATTCAAATTTATTACTTGCACAGTCATTCGCGTATAAACTTCCACACTTTCCTTTTGCTTAAATTGTTTTAATTGGTATAAAATATTTATTTCCCTACCATTCAAATTCATTTGTTGCATTGTCATTCATGTGCAACTTTCTACACTTGACTCTCTTATATAATAGGAATAAATTCCTCCAAATTCGCGTAGCCGTTTTCAAGCAAATTAACATCTTTCCATTTTTGTTTCCAAATCAATGCAAGTTTTCTTTGAATACTCGGTCACGTATGCTAATACCACTACAATAATATTTGGTTTGAATATTTCTTAACACTTTCTCCTCTTGGAATTACGCAACTCAGCTTATAAATAAAAAACCCACGTTCCAATTCCATTTACCTCTCAAATATAATTAGAACAAATCTTCCAATTCCTGTAGACGTTTCAAATCAATTAATTCTTGCCACTTTTCCCTCCTTGTTTACGCAACTCATTTTTTTAATTAAAACTCACATATTTTATTTCCATTTACCTCTTGTATAATAGGAATAAAATCTTCCAATTGCTTCAGACGTTTCAAAAAAATTTAATTTATTCCTTGCTATTTTCCGTTCACCTAAAATCACACAACCCATATGTTAAATACACAAGCAAAGTTCAAATTCTTTTAAAGCGTGATTTGAAATTCACGTGTATAAGTGTCTCTTCTTTTCCTTTTACTCCTTTCCAATTAATAGGAATAAATTCTTTGATTTTTCCTTACCGTTCAAACGAAATTCTTTTATTTCCTTAACGTTCCAATACCATTATTTCTTGCGTTCTTTATCAACGCAACTACCTCCTATAAAATCAAACATCACGCAAAATTTCCCGACCGTTTATAACTTTATTTCTTGCAGTTTCCTTTCCTCAATCAACGGTGGTCCCACTTTATCATTTTTTCTTGCGTTTTAACGCAATTACTTCTGTGTAAATTATAAAATCTTCTTCCCTTGTTGAATACTAAAACACGTTAAAAAAAATTCCTTTTGTTTCATTTTATAATAAGAAATAAAACCCCTGCTCAATTCACTTGCCATTCAAAAATCAAATTTATTTTTCTTGCCATTTTTTTCGTACCCAATCAACGCTCCCTCTCTGATATATATAAGCACCACGTACAAAAACTTTCACTGCATTTTGGTTTCAGCCTTCTCTCTCGTGTGTAACATCAGGTAGTGGCCGCCAAACTATTTCTTCTCTTTTATTTTTTGTTTTTGTTTTTCTTCTTGTTCGTGTGGTGGAGTGGTCGAGCAAATTGAGTCAATTATCCTTTTATTTTAAATCTCGTTCCAATTTTGATTTACTTAAAAATTTGCTTTGACCGTAATTGAATGCGCGAACTTAGTTTATTTATTTATCTTGTTCAAGATTTGAATCGAGTCGTTGCTTCCGCTAAAAATTGATCGTGCCTTCTGTACGCTGTCCGGTGTAGATATTCATTATTTTGTGTCTAATCTTCAGCAGCATAGAGGTGAGTATTCTCACCAGACAAAACATACTTATAGATCTGTAAATGAATAACAAGTGTAATTGTAGAATGGATATATTATATTTTACTTGCCTGTGATATAAATTTATGATGTTAAAAACCCTATTATTAAAGTGACACATCATCAGTTGTAATGACCCGCTAAATTAATAATACTTAATAAATCAAATTTATATAATTTCTAATTTGGTTAAGGATAAAATGTAGAGATTTGGTATAGTGGTTGCAATTTAGTGTAACTATAAAATTTTATGACAATAGATGTGGATAATGTAAATTGTCACAACTTGATCTAAAGCAAAATTTTAAGAAACAAATAAATGTTGAATCTGTGAATGTTAGTTAACTTGAATGGTATTCATTAGTATAAAGGTGCAATTAGTATAGATAGTAATATTTAATGTCTGTAGTGAAAAGGAAAAGGGTCTAATAGAAACATAAAATTTATTTTATGTAAACAAAAGTATAGTTTTGAACAAATTTATGAAAATTGATAGAAACAGTGTTTGTAATCAGTTTGGTTATTTTATATTGAAAGATAGAGATGTGTAAATTCGTTAATGAATTTATAATGGGAAGGAATGGTAAAAATGAAGAATATATAATAATAAGCATTTGACTCAATTATGGGAATTAAATTATAATAAATGGTCATTTAATAATTTAACGTTCTGTGAGTAATAATTGGGTGGAATCAGTACAAAATTTGGAAATGCATAAACCTCAATAAACATTCTAACTTAATACAATTATGCAAATGTAGGAATTAGTTATAAGCGTATAATTTTGAGTATGATAACTATTAGTATAAAATACCTTTATATTTGAAACACATTGTAAGGCATAATTAATTGAGTTGGGAAATTGAGAATGATTTCAAGGTATATGAACATTTGTGCTACTTAAATTAGAATTAACGCAGTAGCTAAATTGTGAAATCTAAACTTATGGGACATAGTGTGTAAGATCTTTACTGATAAAAATTTTCTTTACATGTAGTGTAAATTCCTAATACAATGAGACTATGGGTTATAGTAAAGTTTTAAAACAAGATTTTATCTATGAGAGTAAAGGAATGAAGGTAATTGGATTTTTGCAATTAAGGAAATTTAAACGTTTATTATTAAGTTAAGTGAGATTTAAGTTGAGTTTGAAAATATTTATGTATGTTAAATTCATGCATTCGGCTATAACGGATTTAATAATAAAAAGATGAAATGGTGAAATCAAGTGGATATAAAGGTGTCAATTTTACATTGAATTTCATATTCACCATAAAAAGTTAATTGACAACAAGAAGTTAATATAGGAATCAAACCTTATTTATTTATTTGGATTTGTTGCAATAGTTAAGTCCATAAATTTAAGTTAAAGCTAATTCAAATTTAGTTGGACCATGGTTGATACAACTTTAGGAAGCAAGATTTTATTTATAATTTGGATATTAAATCCAACAAATGGTATTTAATACATATAAAATGGAATTAAACGTAAATTATTACGTTATTGAATTTAGATTGGAATTTGTAAACTATTGAATGAATTTAATGGATTTATCAAACTGATAGTATTGAATTCATTAAGATTTGAATAAAAAAAAAATAGTTAAGAGAAAGGAGGGAATGATATTTGAAAACATTGCAATAGAGTTTAATTAAGGATTTGACTTAAATAAATTAAGGCGAATAAATGGAGATAAAGTTATTAATATTTTGGAATATAACTTATGGTAAAAAGTTTATTTGAAATCAAAGGAGTTGGAATGGAAATCAAAAATATTTATCTAATTGGATTTAAGACGAGAATATAAGAGTATAGGAATTAATAATTGAGTTTAAGAATAAAGATTTTAATTTTCAAATAATAAGAAAGTGCGGATATTAACGCTGCAAATTAATATATTTATAAATTTTAATTCATAATCCAAGCTTGTTAAATCAATTGGAATTGATTGAATTATCTAAGAAATGAAATTTGGCCAATATTAGAAGTTGAAAATATAAAATTGGATTTTATGATTTATTTAATTGATTTAATAAATATTAAAAATAGCCATTTTTGTCACGGACTCGGATTTCGACGAAACCAGTTTCATCGGATCCGTAACGGTGAATTATAATAATGTTTCAAGTTTCGTAGTGATCGGACTTGTCGTTTGATCGTACGGACTCGAAACGCCTTGAAATTTACGCATTTTGAAATCAATGTGAAATTTTTGTTTTTTTTGCATAACTTCTTCATACGATCGAATTTGGTCGCGAAACTTTTTCCATTGCGTTCAGAATATTTTAAAACACCTATTTGGATATATAGTTTTAACAAATCCGACTCCGGAGGCATAGCGGGCTTTTTGGACCATGGTTTGTCATGCACGTTCGCTTATCCAGTCCATCTTCTCTATCTCTAGCCTACCTATATAAGCATGGCTATAAACCCTAGCCCATTTTATTTGCTTATGCTGTACGTTCATTCTTCAACCATTCTTTCTTCCTCAATGGATGCTCCTCAGATCCAATTTCAATTGCAGAATAAAAGTGAAAATTCAAAGTTCTCGAAAAATTCCCAAAAAAATATATGTCGATGTTCTCAACATACGTAATCCAGCAGTGCAATTCGTTTTTCAATTGGAGCTGTCGTTTGCTCTGAATAAATTCAAACAGTCCGTGACCTTTCATCATCGTCGCGCAAAACTTCGTCTGATCGGAATTCTGTTTCTGGGTTTTGTAGCATGGACGATGGGGAGCGCATCTATGTAATTTGTTTGGCAGTTCAACGGTCAGATCTGGGCGAATTTTCGATTTGGATTCGATTTTTATATGCGCGGCTGGGTATGGGTGAACGCAACTGAACAGGGGGTTGCGAGGTGACGTCGAGGTCGTGCGGCGCTTGGGGCTCTGGGCAGTGATGGCAGGAGGCGAGGGGAAGTTACAGGCGAGGCGTTTGGTGTGTACGAATATGGGTTCGCGGTTTCCTGGGAGTGTGCGAGCGTTATGAAGGAAAGTGGTTCCTGTAGCGTGCATGTGAAGGCTGAGTAACGTGCTGACGTGGTTTATAAAAGGTAAATATGTGTCGTTTCCTTTTTATTTTCAATTTGAATTCCATCACCATTTTTCGCCATAACTTTCTCATACGAAGTCGGATTCACACGAAATTTCTTTTGTTAGGATCGTAATTTAATTCCGGACTTGATGACGCTGGTTTGGACGAATTCTGAGACGGGCGAATTTTTGGGTTTAAATCGGGTTTAAATTCGATTTAAATTCAAAAGGTGAGTGTTTTAACCCACTCACAATTACTAGAAGCTTTTATGTTTGTTAAATAAATTTTAGAAATGAATAGAAATTTATTTATGAGCTTTTGGCATGTTATTTCATCCATATCTGTTGAATTGCATTTTTTTAATTTAGCTGTTAATTAAATTGATTGATTGCGTATTAATCGGCTGTTAGAAATTATTGTTGCATATGAACTGCTAGTTAACAGTTATATAAATTATTGGGGAATATAAACTGTTAGATAAATAGTTGATAAATATAATTTGAAATTAAACTGCTAATTATTACCTGTTGTATATTACCAAACATATATTGTTATTGATTGATATTGATGGATGTTTGTGATTGGATTATGGATGTGTTGTTGAATGGATGTTTATTTGGATATCATTAAACTGCAAGTTAGCATACATTTTACATTTCATTCGGGATTGTGGTTTGAAATGATAAAACCGCAAAGTTTTATTTTTTAAATTGCGGATTGAAATGATAAATATCCGTATCACTTGACCATAGGATAGAAAATTATATACAGGCACCGCGGTCTATATATAACTATTTTAATGTGATTTCTATGGTTTGGATTGAATACGGTTTATAAATCTTAAATTTTGTATTGTATAAATATTTTATTCCATATTTATATACCTATGAAGTTAAAATTTAGGAATTTAAAAGGTGGATAAATTTCTTTATTGAAATGGAAGAAATTTAGAAAATGGAGTTGGTAAATTTATATCCTATGTTTTAATGTAAAGTTGGAAATTTTAAGATATGATATTTGAAATTGGATTTTCCCCAAAATAAATAGAAATGGATATTCTAGTAAAAATTGAATTGGAAAATTTATATATATATTTTACTAGAAATTGAAGTTTTATTAATTATGGATTTTATGTGAATGGTCAAGATTAATTAATAGAATATTGATTTTGAAAGGATAAAAATCCAACTTTAGTTGAAATATTAATGCTCAAAAATGGATATAAATATATATAAAATTGAAATGGTTTTGGGACTTGAAGTAATATTTTGGATTTTGGTTTAACTTTAGAGGAAGAAATATTTGGAAAGCCATGTAATTTATTTCTTTATAAAGCAACAGTAAAGTTAAACCTTTTTAATTCGCATACCGTTGAATATCCAACCCATTTGAGTTTAAAAGTTATGGTTTGAAATTATGGATTTCCAAAATATTAAGCTTTGAAAATATTCGATTTTCAGATATTATGAAGCTAAAGCCTTTTAATTTTTGGAAAGGAATTATATTTGGAATAAGTGGTAAAATATGGTTTTGGGTTTTGGAATGATATCGTAATATTATGGTTTTGAAATGGATTATATTCTGGTTTTAAAGTATAAACAATTTTTAAATGACCGCGGTGTTATAATAACGATTGGTTGGCAAAGAGACCGGGATCGGATATGGACATACTCTCTGTCGATACCGAAAACCACTTTGACTAACCGTGTACGCGGTGGAGATTCCAGAATGAAGTAGGTGGCGGCGACGTTTCCTGTAAGGTAAATACGTGGACCCAACTCCCATGAGTTGGCATAAGGTGGCTAAAACAGGAGCGATTCTCAGGCCAATGAGGTCATTCCTCTGATCGGACGCTCCTCTTCGATATTATACTTTGACTTGGATTGATTCAGTGGCCACTTCTATATTTTGATTTTGGGGGAGTTAGTTCGAGGTGGGCGGCAGCTGCGCGCTGCGCGTTACCATCAGCCTGGATAGCAATTGGTATATCTACCCTGGCATTGCCTAGTTGTGCCGTGTCACCTACCCTATCGCGCCTTGTACGAGTTTGGTTTTCTCCCGTAGCCCGTGTGGTATCCTCTAGTGGCTTCCCGATCAGGAGGGACTATGATATTGGATGGACTACTGGGACTATTACGTGTTAAGGGCTATATGGGTAACCCCTTAACGCTATTAAAAAGTAAGTTTATTTTATAAATAGACACTATTATAATAACGCAATATACTACATAGTAAATAGTTTAACGGATCCTTAGGAGATGTAAATCCCGAGCATCTCTTGAGTTACTGTACTCATATTTATTTCTGTTCATTTAACTCACATAAGATATTCTAGTCTGACTCGAGTGTTTTTGTCTTTTCAAATTCGCTCGGGTCAGTCCGAGCGTTTCAGGATAGCAGATTTAGCTTGGAGGACGAAGACGAAGATTTAACATTATTCTATATATAGTATTGCACCACACTCTTTTTATTCCGCTGCATTGTTGTATTGGTATGTGTAACTCTGATGTTCATTGTATAAGTGAAATAACTGTTTTGTAAACTGTTTTGAACTGTATATTTATTATTATATTTTATCCTTCCGCTGTGAGATTCTATTTTGTTTTATTCCTTCTCTGTTTTTCTTATTTACCCCATAACAATCCGCCCTTGCGTATGCTTTGAATTGGCACGTGTGTCGTTTTAAAGTGTGCGAAAAGGCGGGATGTTACATCTGGTATCAGAGCTTTGGTTTAGCGATAAACTTTGGCTTTGTGGGGTTTGACTCTTTGTTAATAGGGTAGAAATATCCTATGGGAGTCGCTGAGTGTATATATATGAGAGAGCGTATTTGTTAGTTTTATAAAAAGATTTTGATATTGTGTTAATCTGTTCCGTTTTGTATTTATAAATTCTGGTTGATGCATGGGACGCTATGCCATCAATAGGGATTTCTAAACACTTAATAGGACAGACCGACACAATATTTGTTTTAATATAGGTGAATGAAATAATTTTGCCTATTATATTTTCCATATAAAAATTATTTTATAAATATATATATTTGGTTGCTATAGATTGGGTGTTAGGAAATAAAATATTTATAATAACTGAAGCTAAGTTGAAATTATAATAAACCAAATTTGGAGATTTTAGAACTTAAATCCGGGGTTTTTGAAAATTTGCTTCCAAAGAATTTGTGAAATTTATTGATTTGGTTTATAAGTAATTACTTATATAAATATAGTATAATTTGGAAAAATTTGTTTTAAAAGAAGATTTTGGAGAAATAAATTCTGTACTTTCCTCTCTGTCGCTGGAAAATAAATTCGGTGATGACGGCCGCATCATCGACTTTCATTTTCGAGTTTCGAAGGGGAAAGGCCACTGTAGTAAATTCTACTGCAGATTTATTTTGAAATTTTCTAAAGATTTTCTTTTATTGTTCTAACTATAATTAGAGATATTGAGTTGTAAGAACTTATTTATCTATTATTTTGAAATAAATTGAATTTTAACCCAGTATTTAATTCTAAATTTTTCCGTTAATAAATTGTTTAAAATTATGTTAGTGAAAAAAAGGGGTTAAGTAATAAATAA
This sequence comes from Allium cepa, assembly GCA_030765085.1. NCBI lineage: Eukaryota > Viridiplantae > Streptophyta > Magnoliopsida > Asparagales > Amaryllidaceae > Allium > Allium cepa. The sequence goes on from CM060939.1 coordinate 326,539,839, forward strand.
ATTAAAACCTCTAATTTAATTAAGAGAATTATTGCAAGGTTATAAAGAGAAAGTGAATACGTAGGAGAGAGAATAGTAATATGGATTAACATTGAATTGAATTAAAGAATGGAGATTTAACTTGTATAAGTTCAATTGCAATTTCTTTAACATAAATAACTTACCCAAATATAAAAGTTGAAATGTTAAATAAGAAACTAGAATTGAATATTTTACAAGTAGGAATTTAGGAAAAATTGAAGTATTCAATAAATGACTGTATAAATAAGAATTTAATGGTATAAACTTAAGTTATGATTGAAATTTTACTAAAAAATAAGTTAAGAATTATTAATAGGTGATATGAACTTAAAGTAAATAAAATGAAACTCTAAATAAGAATTGATTGTAGGATTATTAACTTAAGTATGTTTTAATTTCCTCTATTCCAATATAATGGAAACCTCCACATTAAATAAATGAATGAGATTAAAGGTAAGTAACAAATATATATATATTAATTAAAGGAATTAAGAAGAAACATGTAAATTGTCACTTACATTCTTAAAATATATATAACTTACCATAAAATAAAAAGTTGAAACGTTAGTAAGAATATGTAAAGGAAAATCTTGCGAGTAAAGCTTGAAGCAATAAAGGTATTCAATAAATTGCTGTTATTAATGAGAATTTATTTTATAAACTTAAGTAATAAAAGGAAACTTAAGTAATAAAAAGCAAATACAAATATAATGAATTTGGTGATAATTGGAAAATAAAACTTGTAAGAAATAAAGAAATTCCTCCATAAATAAAGGGAAGAAAATCAAAACACTGAATTACGAAATTAATGTATAATCAGCTGTTTTGGTGTTGATTTGAATTGTTTGGTTGATGTATGGTTGTTGGGTAAGGAATTTTGAAGTTGTGGGATGGAGAAATAATCTATCTTTGTTCCATCTAAGACTGTTGAGTAAAGGATGCACTTGATAGTTATTTTACATTTCGTACAATTTCGGAATTTGAACCTAACAACTAATTGGTTGTTTGATTGAATGATTGTCTGTTGGTGGCATGTGCTGTTTGCTAAAATCTATGGTTGTTGCATTTGATTGGATATGAATGATTAAATCTACCCAAACATTCACTGTAAAATAAATATTTAACCTTTTAGATTTTATAAGTGAATACAGGTGTTGGAAGCAACTGCTACTGCTTTTGGTTCCAAAATAATAAGCGTATATTGCCCGACAAATAGGTACGTTTCCGGATTACGTTTAAAGCGCTATTTTATATATTTTCCCGTGTGGGATATTTTATTTTGGATATATATGTAAAATATTTGTATATTTGGATATTATATTTTCTCCAGAGTCCCTCCGTACAAAGGAGACTCTGCCAAAATTTTCCGTAAATTTTGGACTTAGAATTTTGTTAAAAATATTTTTCCAACTTTAATAATTCAAGTATTAAAGGATATAATGATTATAAAACAAGTATATTTCATTAAAGGAAATTAACCCAGTAAAATATAAGTTAATATGGGAAATAAGTATACTGTTTATTCTTCCTTCTCCCTTCTTTTCCTTTTCGGGGACGAAAAGTTTTGAGTGGGGGAGAGTGTAATGACCCGCTAAATTAATAATACTTAATAAATCAAATTTATATAATTTCTAATTTGGTTAAGGATAAAATGTAGAGATTTGGTATAGTGGTTGCAATTTAGTGTAACTATAAAATTTTATGACAATAGATGTGGATAATGTAAATTGTCACAACTTGATCTAAAGCAAAATTTTAAGAAACAAATAAATGTTGAATCTGTGAATGTTAGTTAACTTGAATGGTATTCATTAGTATAAAGGTGCAATTAGTATAGATAGTAATATTTAATGTCTGTAGTGAAAAGGAAAAGGGTCTAATAGAAACATAAAATTTATTTTATGTAAACAAAAGTATAGTTTTGAACAAATTTATGAAAATTGATAGAAACAGTGTTTGTAATCAGTTTGGTTATTTTATATTGAAAGATAGAGATGTGTAAATTCGTTAATGAATTTATAATGGGAAGGAATGGTAAAAATGAAGAATATATAATAATAAGCATTTGACTCAATTATGGGAATTAAATTATAATAAATGGTCATTTAATAATTTAACGTTCTGTGAGTAATAATTGGGTGGAATCAGTACAAAATTTGGAAATGCATAAACCTCAATAAACATTCTAACTTAATACAATTATGCAAATGTAGGAATTAGTTATAAGCGTATAATTTTGAGTATGATAACTATTAGTATAAAATACCTTTATATTTGAAACACATTGTAAGGCATAATTAATTGAGTTGGGAAATTGAGAATGATTTCAAGGTATATGAACATTTGTGCTACTTAAATTAGAATTAACGCAGTAGCTAAATTGTGAAATCTAAACTTATGGGACATAGTGTGTAAGATCTTTACTGATAAAAATTTTCTTTACATGTAGTGTAAATTCCTAATACAATGAGACTATGGGTTATAGTAAAGTTTTAAAACAAGATTTTATCTATGAGAGTAAAGGAATGAAGGTAATTGGATTTTTGCAATTAAGGAAATTTAAACGTTTATTATTAAGTTAAGTGAGATTTAAGTTGAGTTTGAAAATATTTATGTATGTTAAATTCATGCATTCGGCTATAACGGATTTAATAATAAAAAGATGAAATGGTGAAATCAAGTGGATATAAAGGTGTCAATTTTACATTGAATTTCATATTCACCATAAAAAGTTAATTGACAACAAGAAGTTAATATAGGAATCAAACCTTATTTATTTATTTGGATTTGTTGCAATAGTTAAGTCCATAAATTTAAGTTAAAGCTAATTCAAATTTAGTTGGACCATGGTTGATACAACTTTAGGAAGCAAGATTTTATTTATAATTTGGATATTAAATCCAACAAATGGTATTTAATACATATAAAATGGAATTAAACGTAAATTATTACGTTATTGAATTTAGATTGGAATTTGTAAACTATTGAATGAATTTAATGGATTTATCAAACTGATAGTATTGAATTCATTAAGATTTGAATAAAAAAAAAATAGTTAAGAGAAAGGAGGGAATGATATTTGAAAACATTGCAATAGAGTTTTATTAAGGATTTGACTTAAATAAATTAAGGCGAATAAATGGAGATAAAGTTATTAATATTTTGGAATATAACTTATGGTAAAAAGTTTATTTGAAATCAAAGGAGTTGGAATGGAAATCAAAAATATTTATCTAATTGGATTTAAGACGAGAATATAAGAGTATAGGAATTAATAATTGAGTTTAAGAATAAAGATTTTAATTTTCAAATAATAAGAAAGTGCGGATATTAACGCTGCAAATTAATATATTTATAAATTTTAATTCATAATCCAAGCTTGTTAAATCAATTGGAATTGATTGAATTATCTAAGAAATGAAATTTGGCCAATATTAGAAGTTGAAAATATAAAATTGGATTTTATGATTTATTTAATTGATTTAATAAATATTAAAAATAGCCATTTTTGTCACGGACTCGGATTTCGACGAAACCAGTTTCATCGGATCCGTAACGGTGAATTATAATAATGTTTCAAGTTTCGTAGTGATCGGACTTGTCGTTTGATCGTACGGACTCGAAACGCCTTGAAATTTACGCATTTTGAAATCAATGTGAAATTTTTGTTTTTTTGGCATAACTTCTTCATACGATCGAATTTGGTCGCGAAACTTTTTCCATTGCGTTCAGAATATTTTAAAACACCTATTTGGATATATAGTTTTAACAAATCCGACTCCGGAGGCATAGCGGGCTTTTTGGACCATGGTTTGTCATGCACGTTCGCTTATCCAGTCCATCTTCTCTATCTCTAGCCTACCTATATAAGCATGGCTATAAACCCTAGCCCATTTTATTTGCTTATGCTGTACGTTCATTCTTCAACCATTCTTTCTTCCTCAATGGATGCTCCTCAGATCCAATTTCAATTGCAGAATAAAAGTGAAAATTCAAAGTTCTCGAAAAATTCCCAAAAAAATATATGTCGATGTTCTCAACATACGTAATCCAGCAGTGCAATTCGTTTTTCAATTGGAGCTGTCGTTTGCTCTGAATAAATTCAAACAGTCCGTGACCTTTCATCATCGTCGCGCAAAACTTCGTCTGATCGGAATTCTGTTTCTGGGTTTTGTAGCATGGACGATGGGGAGCGCATCTATGTAATTTGTTTGGCAGCTCAACGGTCAGATCTGGGCGAATTTTCGATTTGGATTCGATTTTTATATGCGCGGCTGGGTATGGGTGAACGCAACTGAACAGGGGGTTGCGAGGTGACGTCGAGGTCGTGCGGCGCTTGGGGCTCTGGGCAGTGATGGCAGGAGGCGAGGGGAAGTTACAGGCGAGGCGTTTGGTGTGTACGAATATGGGTTCGCGGTTTCCTGGGAGTGTGCGAGCGTTATGAAGGAAAGTGGTTCCTGTAGCGTACATGTGAAGGCTGAGTAACGTGCTGACGTGGTTTATAAAAGGTAAATATGTGTCGTTTCCTTTTTATTTTCAATTTGAATTCCATCACCATTTTTCGCCATAACTTTCTCATACGAAGTCGGATTCACACGAAATTTCTTTTGTTAGGATCGTAATTTAATTCCGGACTTGATGACGCTGGTTTGGACGAATTCTGAGACGGGCGAATTTTTGGGTTTAAATCGGGTTTAAATTCGATTTAAATTCAAAAGGTGAGTGTTTTAACCCACTCACAATTACTAGAAGCTTTTATGTTTGTTAAATAAATTTTAGAAATGAATAGAAATTTATTTATGAGCTTTTGGCATGTTATTTCATCCATATCTGTTGAATTGCATTTTTTTAATTTAGCTGTTAATTAAATTGATTGATTGCGTATTAATTGGCTGTTAGAAATTATTGTTGCATATGAACTGCTAGTTAACAGTTATATAAATTATTGGGGAATATAAACTGTTAGATAAATAGTTGATAAATATAATTTGAAATTAAACTGCTAATTATTACCTGTTGTATATTACCAAACATATATTGTTATTGATTGATATTGATGGATGTTTGTGATTGGATTATGGATGTGTTGTTGAATGGATGTTTATTTGGATATCATTAAACTGCAAGTTAGCATACATTTTACATTTCATTCGGGATTGTGGTTTGAAATGATAAAACCGCAAAGTTTTATTTTTTAAATTGCGGATTGAAATGATAAATATCCGTATCACTTGACCATAGGATAGAAAATTATATACAGGCACCGCGGTCTATATATAACTATTTTAATGTGATTTCTATGGTTTGGATTGAATACGGTTTATAAATCTTAAATTTTGTATTGTATAAATATTTTATTCCATATTTATATACCTATGAAGTTAAAATTTAGGAATTTAAAAGGTGGATAAATTTCTTTATTGAAATGGAAGAAATTTAGAAAATGGAGTTGGTAAATTTATATCCTATGTTTTAATGTAAAGTTGGAAATTTTAAGATATGATATTTGAAATTGGATTTTCCCCAAAATAAATAGAAATGGATATTCTAGTAAAAATTGAATTGGAAAATTTATATATATATTTTACTAGAAATTGAAGTTTTATTAATTATGGATTTTATGTGAATGGTCAAGATTAATTAATAGAATATTGATTTTGAAAGGATAAAAATCCAACTTTAGTTGAAATATTAATGCTCAAAAATGGATATAAATATATATAAAATTGAAATGGTTTTGGGACTTGAAGTAATATTTTGGATTTTGGTTTAACTTTAGAGGAAGAAATATTTGGAAAGCCATGTAATTTATTTCTTTATAAAGCAACAGTAAAGTTAAACCTTTTTAATTCGCATACCGTTGAATATCCAACCCATTTGAGTTTAAAAGTTATGGTTTGAAATTATGGATTTCCAAAATATTAAGCTTTGAAAATATTCGATTTTCAGATATTATGAAGCTAAAGCCTTTTAATTTTTGGAAAGGAATTATATTTGGAATAAGTGGTAAAATATGGTTTTGGGTTTTGGAATGATATCGTAATATTATGGTTTTGAAATGGATTATATTCTGGTTTTAAAGTATAAACAATTTTTAAATGACCGCGGTGTTATAATAACGATTGGTTGGCAAAGAGACCGGGATCGGATATGGACATACTCTCTGTCGATACCGAAAACCACTTTGACTAACCGTGTACGCGGTGGAGATTCCAGAATGAAGTAGGTGGCGGCGACGTTTCCTGTAAGGTAAATACGTGGACCCAACTCCCATGAGTTGGCATAAGGTGGCTAAAACAGGAGCGATTCTCAGGCCAATGAGGTCATTCCTCTGATCGGACGCTCCTCTTCGATATTATACTTTGACTTGGATTGATTCAGTGGCCACTTCTATATTTTGATTTTGGGGGAGTTAGTTCGAGGTGGGCGGCAGCTGCGCGCTGCGCGTTACCATCAGCCTGGATAGCAATTGGTATATCTACCCTGGCATTGCCTAGTTGTGCCGTGTCACCTACCCTATCGCGCCTTGTACGAGTTTGGTTTTCTCCCGTAGCCCGTGTGGTATCCTCTAGTGGCTTCCCGATCAGGAGGGACTATGATATTGGATGGACTACTGGGACTATTACGTGTTAAGGGCTATATGGGTAACCCCTTAACGCTATTAAAAAGTAAGTTTATTTTATAAATAGACACTATTATAATAACGCAATATACTACATAGTAAATAGTTTAACGGATCCTTAGGAGATGTAAATCCCGAGCATCTCTTGAGTTACTGTACTCATATTTATTTCTGTTCATTTAACTCACATAAGATATTCTAGTCTGACTCGAGTGTTTTTGTCTTTTCAAATTCGCTCGGGTCAGTCCGAGCGTTTCAGGATAGCAGATTTAGCTTGGAGGACGAAGACGAAGATTTAACATTATTCTATATATAGTATTGCACCACACTCTTTTTATTCCGCTGCATTGTTGTATTGGTATGTGTAACTCTGATGTTCATTGTATAAGTGAAATAACTGTTTTGTAAACTGTTTTGAACTGTATATTTATTATTATATTTTATCCTTCCGCTGTGAGATTCTATTTTGTTTTATTCCTTCTCTGTTTTTCTTATTTACCCCATAACAATCCGCCCTTGCGTATGCTTTGAATTGGCACGTGTGTCGTTTTAAAGTGTGCGAAAAGGCGGGATGTTACATCAGTTATACTATATACTGTTATATTTATACTGTTACTGTTTATTTATTTACTATTATCACACTGCAGGTTCCTTATAGAATAGAATCGTACGGGCTGAAATGATAGGCCTGAATGATATTTATTATTTGTTTATTTAGTTATTTATTTAGTTATTTATTTAACTTGCGATTGCGGGTTCGAAATAATAGAACCCGGATTTTCTTTGTAAATTACGGATTGAAATGATATATTATCCGTACCACTTGACCTATGGTAGAAAATATTATACAGACCCGTGGTTATATATTATTTATTTTTTTGCAAAATTTAAGTATTTTAAATTTGTATATTTTATTATTTTGATTTGAATTAGATTAAAATGATTTTTAGTGATTTTATATAAGTTAAATATATATAAATAAACAAATGGTTAAGTTGGAATTGGAATATAAAATTTAATTTGGAATTTAATTTTGTAAAGGAATGAAATTTAAGTTAAGTAAATAAAATAACATATATTTGATACAAATTAAATTTAAATGATAAATAAGGTGTTATTTAAATTTTCTATAAATTAAATAGTTAATAAATTATTACATAAAATAAATTTTTGAATATAACTAAACTTAGGAAAAGTGAAGTTTAGTTTAAGAAAAAGGGTAAGTTGAGAAATAAATTGAAAATAGTTATATTTTGGAATGGTAATTAAACTTAATTATTAAGTTAAAATTGAATGCGAAGAATAGAAATTTTTGTATTTGACTTTAATAAGTGAAGACTTAAGAAGTTGATATTTATTTGTGAAATTTACCTTATATAAAATCATAAATTTTGAGTAGTTTAAAAGACTATTTTAAAGGTGGACATATGATTTTATAAGTTAAATTGGTTAAATTAAAGTTTAATTATTTATAAATTTATATTAAAGTCTGGAATTTAATTTACTTAAAATATGTTGTAAGGGATATTACCGCACTTTGTAAGTTCCGTAGTTGGTGAAAATGAACAAAAGGCTAAAATTAATTAAAGGCTATTGCAGTACTTGGTAAGTGCTGTGATTGCGAAATTTAAAACTAAACCTAAATAAATAAAAGGGCTACAGTAGCACTTGTTAAGTGTTGCTGTTGGCTGAAATGAGATTTTTGAATATTTGATTTGAAAATATAATAACTTCACTTTTGAAAGTTAAAATGAAGTATTTTTATTTAAATATAAACTATTTTTGAAGTTTATAACCACGGGTAATAATAACGATTGGTTGGCAAAGAGACCGGGATCAGATATGGGCATACTATCTGTTGATACCGAAAACCACTTTGACAACCGTGAACGCGGTGGAGATTCCAGAATGAAGTAGGATGGTGGTGACGTTCTATTGTGGTATGTACGTGGACCCGACACCCATGAGTTGGCATAAGGTGGCTAAAATAGGAGTGATCGACGGGCTAAGGAGGTAGCACCTCTTATCGGACACACTTCTTCGTATGCCATTCTATTACCTTGTGATTGTTTGGTGCGCACCTTTGATTTGGGAGTTTTTGTTCGAGGTGGGCGGTAGTAGCTGCTACGCGCTACCACCAGTCCAGAAGCGTAATTGTTATATCTACCCTGGCATTGCCTAGTTGTGCCGTGTCACCTACCCTAGCTAGCCTTGTACGAGTTTTGATTTCTCCCGTAGCCTGTGTGGTATCCTCTGGTGGCTTCCTGATCAGGAGGAGATATGATATTGGATGGACTACTGGGACTATTACATGTTAAGGGGAATATTGAGTCACTCCTTAATGATATTTTAAAGTAAGTTTATTTTACTTATAGACACTACTATAATAGCGAAATATTACTACATAGTAAATAGTTTAATGGATCCTTAGAGGATGGGCGATCCCAAGCATCCTTTAAGTTACTTGCACTCTATTACAGTACACTTGAATTAGCTTACACTGTAAGTATGTATGTCCTGACTCGAGTGTTTATGTTTTATTTTACGCTCGGGTCAGCCTGAGTATCAGTTCGGACTTCGTTCCTGGAGCTAGGACTGCTGGAGACCATCTTTAACAAGCTGCTGCCTAATTTCTGTTAGTTCTTATCTTAGCTTATGAAATCAAGACAATTGAATATTGAGATTTTCTGTGCTTGTTTCAAAGTATATTTGGTTTTAAAACTATGTAATTTTGTACTTATTTTGAGACTATGTGATAGTGGCTTCATGAACCACTATAGTATTTTAATTCCGCTGCGAGTATTCTGATTTCTATGTCTGTGGCCTGTGATTATTTATTTACTGTATATTCTAAGATTTGCCAAATTTTATTTACAACGCGGTATTTTGAACAATTCAAGTCCGACATGTGCGGATGCGAATGGTTGAAAATGCCGGGTCGTTACGTAGCTTGTAACGACCTGGAATATTTGGATATTTGAAGCTGGAATATTTGGATATTTGAAGTTAGAATATTTAATTGATTTAATATTTAAAAGTTAATTTTAACTTGAATTTCAAATACAACCATTTATTGGGTAATTTAATTATTGAATTCAACAATTGGAAATTGGGTAAAATATTGAACCCTAAGTTTTATGCTTGTTAAAAACAATTTAAAGGCTTATAAAATTTATATTTATAATAAGGGAGATAATTAAACATTTCAAATGGAATTTAAAAGTGATTTTTTCAGTTTTAAAAATATATCGTTTAAATTGACGTTTAAAAATACCTTTATGGGGTACATTCTCGGATTTCGATGAAACTAGTTCAATTGGATCCATAGTAGTGTATTATTATCGGATTCCAAATTTTGTAGTGTTTGGAGTTATCGTTTGATCATATGAAATATAAACGCGCTAAAATTTATATCGAAAACAATATAATAATTGGGTCCAAAAAGCTTTCTTCTCCGTACGATCAAATTAGGACTCGAGAAACCTTTTCTATTTCATTCGGAATAGGGATATAACATTATAAACGCCTCGTGGCACACCTCAAAAGGAGATTGAGACTTTTAGTTACATAATCGAGATATTTTAGGAATTTGAATTTATATTTTGACTAGTCAGCACATCATTTCACTTTCTTTTTCCTTCATGTCACTGTAGCTTTACCCTACACGCTACCTCTTTTCAACATCACATCTTGCCCCCTCTTCTCATTTGTATCACGCGGTCGAGTTCCCTTTTCAAAATTTAACCATTCCAAAAAAGGAAATGACTGCAAATTCTTTTCGTATGAAAAAAGGGAAGAACGAAATCAAATCGCATCCTCATCCCACAGTTCCAATTCAAAAACGAATTGAAATGAATTCACGAAAAAAATTTGTTGGATCTTGACTGAATCGCGATTGGGAAGCAAGGAGGGCAGCAGCCTAGAGGGGTGGTGTGCCCGAATTAGAGGGGAGGAGGCGCACTAGTGTCACGTGCATAAGGGATGGAGGCGATCGTTTCGAAGTCGGCCTTGTGATCGAGTCAGGAAGATGGAGTGGAGTGAATCGATGGTCAAGGCAAGCTCAACCTGATGGAAACTAGAGATGAGGGCGGCATGCTCGATGGGTTATGGTCACGAGCGTGAGGAGAAGTTGTCATGGCATTGGCGACAGCAAAGAATGGCAGCAAAGTAGCGGAGAAGGGGTCGCTTCGAAAGCCGGTGGTGATGTCGAGCTGTGACGATGAGCGATAGCACAGTGGAGTTCTTGGTGGCCTCTGGCACGACCTAGTAGCGGCGATGGTGATCGAAGTCGCGTGCCTGGGAATGAGTCATGAAAGAGAAGAACGAATGTGGCCGGTGATATCTCGTGTGTGGGCAATAGCCTAGGTAGGTCGGTTTCGAGCATGGTGAGGTAATTAAGTTTGTGAAATTCAAAATATATATGGTGGTTTATTTTAAGTAATTAATTAAATTAACTTTATTTATAAGTTGATAACTAAAAATTAAAATAACCTTGTATTCAAGGTTCAGATCACAATTCAATCACATTAGATTTGCGGCGATAAGAAAAATAAAAGAGAATAACTACACGATGGATTTAATTGGAATTGGAACAAAAAAGGAGAGATTCGAAAAAAAATCAAAGGTGTGTTGATCTCACTCAATTTTGGATTACCATCATTAATTTTAAATAGTTAAAATTAATTATTGATTGACTGCTTGAATCGATATATTTTTATCAGTTGAATGTGATGTTATATATAGTGGCATATATATATATATATATATATATATATATATATATATATATATATATATTGGAGTGACTGATATTCCTGCATATATAGCGGATGAGACCCTATGCGCCCCGCATAATAATGGATGACCCTATACACCGCGATATCCTCCTCGAAGTGAGATTGGTATTTTTAAATTGTGTTCACATCTGTGGATGCACGGAAACAGTTAGGAGGGATCAAACTAAATTCCTCAAAAATGTTGAAATTATATTCATATTCTATGATATGATTTGTTGAATAATATATGATTGATTATAGTGGAATTTGGATTTATTGGTGTTATGGTATTGCTCGATAGATTTTTGGCATTTTAAAGTACCATAAATATGAATATTGGATTTTTAAAAGAAAATAAAAAAGGAATTTCAAAGTAAAATATTTACGGTGAAGTTGGATAAATTAAAAGAAATGAATTTAGGGAAAAATAAATAGTTCGATTCAAATTTGTATTTAATAGTTTTGAAATATTGTAAAGAGAGATTTTTGAATAATGTAAATAAAAGGGTATAAATAATAGAACTTAAACGACATTGCTTAAGTATAAAGGGATTTATTTTTAAATCCGAGATTTAAATAGTTGGAAGAAATAAAAGGGGAATTTGAAAACAAAATATGGAATTGTTATACTAGATTTTAAATAGGATTTAAAATTTATGAAATGGAAGTGGAATCGAAATTAGTTGGGTTTTGGGATATATTTGGGTTATTTAAGAAATTAATTTAAAAATGGAATTAAATTTAGAAAATCTATTTGAATCATTAAGTGTTGTGAACAAGGATAAACAGGAAATGAGACTATGGAATTTATAAATGAAATTTATAAATAAAGTGAAGTAAATTATCAGTGGATAAATGAAGTTATAAATTCACGGTGAGGATTTATAAAGAGATGGGCAAATCAATTCAAAAATAAATGGTTGGTTTGTTTATGGAAATGTGAAAAGGGGATTACAGAATTAGAATGTAAATCAATTTGGAAATAAATTGAAAAGGATTTATTAATATTAGACTGGCTATAATGGATTGAAAATGTATTTTTCGTGAGAAGTTGAGTTTATTTTAAAAAAGGAGAATTTTTAAGTATTAGCTAGAAAATTTAAAAGTATTTAAGAATATTTTAGAAATTAATTATCTAGTTGTTTAAAATTATTTAAAGTATATTTAAGCATTTATTAAGCAGTTTTATAAATGGTTGGTATTAAGTTAATTACTTTTTTAGAGTTAATCGGTATTTTTATTTTAAGAGATAGATTATTCTATGTTAATATTATTTTATAATAACTTTTATTTTAGAAGAGTAAATGCCTAAAATTAACTTGGGAAATTATTGTAGAAATATCATAAGTATTATTTTAATTTTTTTTAAATAAAGTTCTCGGGAAGTATTGGTATACTCGCATGGCGTAAGCAGAGGCAGTGAGTGCCTACAGTTAAGTCTTGGATTTCTCTGGGATAGAGACGTAACCATTGAGCTGTGAATCCATGGTTGATACCGTAGTGGCACTTTCTATATTTTTTAAAAGGGTTTTCAAATATTTTTGAACAGGGTAATTTGTGAATATACTGAATTCGATAAGATAAGTACATGAAAAAGTGATTTAATTTATTTAAAATTTAAATTAAGTAAGACTTGGAGTTTTTCAATGGAAAATGGAATATTTGGTTGAATGATTGTTTATTTGATAGTTAAATAACTGATTATCAAAATATGAACCCAAAATATAACTTCGGGAATATCTAGGAGAAATACGGGAATCATTTGGTACAGTTACTGTTTGAGGTGCTATACTGTACGTATGAACTCATTTCGTTCTTCTAGGACGTTGATAAGGAAATCCATCCACTAACGGTTAGGATGTGATCTTCAGTCTTATTTCATCTGTGTATATCCTAAAGAATTGGGGTTGAGTTTATCGAGAAATATCGAACGTTGTTTCGAAGAGACCTTGATCGGATAAGTTATCCAAAACTACTTCGATCCAACGAGTACGTTTTCGAAAGGAAAACAAGTGCATGGAGTCAAAGATGGAGCAGTGAAGTGCAAGGGATAATCGTACAAATCCTGGGGGTGATTCCAAAATGGATGTAGTAGGAATAGTGCCTTCGATTCCGTTCGGACTCAAAACGGACATGTATGGATGAATGCTATCAATAAATTGTCATTGGAGGACAACGAGAATTGTAACAAACCTGAATTTTGTGATTTATTTTAATTGTATATTTTAATTATTTTAAATTGAATTATTGATTTAAAAACTTTATTATATTTATTAAAATGGATAAATTTTGTTATTTTAAAAGTATATTTTGATTTTTTGTATGAATTATAATTTCAAATCTGAATAAGTAGAATATTTCCAGAAAAATGTCGATTTTGGTCAATTTGGTCAATCTTTGACTTTTAAATTTAACATTTAAATCTTTGAATTTTTTAATTTTATCTTTTATTATGAAAATAAATTAAATTTCAAGAATACTGCCTTTTGTTTCGTTGAAATCTGATTAATATTGTGAAAGTTATGCTTTTTACTATATTGTATGTAAATTGATTTATGTAATAAAATATTCTATTTTAATTTATGTAAATAATATTTGTATCTGTCATATCTTGTTCTAATTTGTATATATGTGTGTAATAGGTCTTGTTATGTATATATTTTATTTTTAAAACATTTTTAAAGTGTTGTAGTTATTTTTCCAAAACTAGTTATATTTTGTTTTCAATTTTCAACACTAGTTTACATATAATCAACTATATTCTTATATTTTTATGTATTTTTCCAAAATTTATTTATTCATTTCATTTTCACAATATTTTGTATTCATTTTTATTTTATTTACATGGTTTTTATTTTGATTTATTTAAATAAAGAAAAGGAGATTTCAAAGGACAAAAACCCTTCATTTGCTTTTGACCTTCTATCTTCACACCCCTTCATTTTGGGCTGTCCTTTCACTATCATTAGCCGTGACTTTTTTCCTTGTCAATTCACGTAAAAAAAATCTTCCCACTTCATTTTCACCTCACCTTCAGGTCTGAAGGAAAAGGTAACGGCCTCTTTAAATTTTTCCACTCTTTTCTCTTCATTTTATTGAATTTTTCCTTTGTATTTTGTCTTGCCTCTCCTTGTCATGATCGGCCATAACCCCTCCACCACCTCCATCGTCCAGCACCACTACATCCACAGCCAGATTACCCTCCTCCCCTCTGACCAGTGCAAGGTTGTGAGCACCCCTTGAAGCTATTACCACCAAATGTTGAAAAATCACCTTGAATTGCATAGCCGAACCCTTCATGCAACATCACCTTCATTTTTCCACCTTGGCACCTCCTTTACTGCCAACACCTGCTCCTCCACCACCATGACCATCAGCCTTAGCCTCTGTCCAGACCTGTAGCATGAATTGCTGAGCCCAATTGTCCTTTGGCCGAACCTAAAGTGGCACCAAAACCCACTTATTTGCCTTGAACACTTGATATTCTTTCATGTTGTAACTTCCACTCTTCAACTCCTACTAGTCATGCCTATTTGCATGCCATACCCTAGCCTATTCACCACTTTGGCTGAGCATACAAGACCCCCAGGCTGAGCACATGAAGGTTGAGGCAATGGTCAAAGCAAATTTGTTCATAGTTGCTTTCATTTTAAAATTGTTTCTATTTGTATTTGTGTTGAAATCATATTTATATTTGTCTTTTGTGTTGTGTACACGAATAAAGCTTGGTTCACTCCACTCCACTCAAGTCAAAAGTCGTGTTATCGTGCCTTCTGGATTTCGTTTGTGTGCTTTTTCTTGCTACCTCCAGCTTGAAACATGTGAGTATTTCTCACTAGACATTTTGTACTTATATAATTAGTAAATTGACACCCTGTGAATCTGTAAATAATATTATCATGTTATAACTGCCTACGATATGATCATATGATGTTCACCCCTGTTTATACACCTGTCATATCATCTGTCACTATTATATAATGCTATTATGTCTATTTATATTAGTTTATCACACTGCAAGTTCTTTGTAGAATAGAATCACTATGGGTTGAAATGATACATACCCGAACGGACTTTAGAATAGGAAAAAATCGTTATGGGCCGAAATGATAGGCCTGAGTGATTTTTATTTATTTTATTTTACTTGGGATTGCGGGTTTGAAATAACAGAACCTGGATTTTTCCTTTGTAAATTACGGATTGAAATGATATATTATCCGTATCATTTGACTTAGGTTAGAAAATTTTATACTGACCCGTGGTTAATATATATTTTTCTAAAAATTTTAAAAATGTAAATATGATGATATTTTGATTTAAATTTAATTAAAAATGATTTTTATAAAATATTTGTAATTTTCTTTAAGTTAAACAAGTGAAATAAATAAATGTTAAAGTAGAATTTAAAATATAAGTTAATTTTGGAATTTATGATTTTGTTTATAAATGGAATTTAAGTTAAGTAAGAAAATATGATAATTTGAATTTTAATTTGAATTTAAAATGATTTATAAAGTGTAATGATTTTCTATGAATTAAAATATAGTTAAATAAATGAACGTTCAAAATTGAAATTTGAAATATAACTTAACTTGGAAAATGTGAAATGTGGTTTGAAAATAAATTTAAGTTAAGAAAAATAAAATGGAATTTAAATTTAATTTATGAAATGGTAAATTAAATTAAAACGTAAAGTAAATGAAATGTTATAAAATTGTACATAAATTTTTATAAGTGAATTATTAAAAATTGATTTTTTTATGAAAGTCTCACTTTATATAATCATAAATTAAAGGGTTTTTTTAATGATTGTTTTTAAAAGTAAAATATATGATTTTTATTAGTTAAAATAATTTAAATTAAATTGTTTATGAAATTGTATTGAAATTTTGGAATTTAATTTAACAGGATTTCAGAAATGCTATCATTTCTGAAGTAAAAGATATTGCAGCATTTTGTAAATGCTGTAATTGATATAAATGAACTAAAAGACTAAATTGAACTAAGGGCTATTATAGCACTCTGTAAGTGCTGTTGTTGTAGAAACTAAACTAACCCTATTACAACATTTCTGTAAATGCTATCTTTGTTAAAATGAATTGTTTTCAAATATAAATTTTTGTAGCATTTCTAAGTACTGCGAAAACTGAAATTTCATTGTTTTAATAAATTGAAGTGAATAAATGAATTTTGAAAATGGTAAAATTTTGAGAAGCGAATTTTTGATTATTAGAAATAATTACTTAATTTTTAATGGTTTAAATGAAGTAATTTAATTTGAAATATAAACCATTTTGAAATGTGATTTGAAATGGTATTTAAATTATAAATATGAATGGGGTTTTGGAATAATATGACATTTTGATACTAAAATGAATTTGAAATGATATTGAATTTTGAAATGATTTTTGATTGATGTAGTATAAAATACTGTTTTGGAATTTTAACCACGAGATGTATTTAATTTGTGGTTTAACTGTTCCTTAGAGGATGGGCGATCCCAAGCATCCTTTAAGTTATTGTGCATTACTACTATAGTTCACTTGAGTTGGTTTACATTATTTAAGTATGTATATCCTGACTCGAATGTTTTGTGTTTTACTTTACGTTTGGGTCAGTTTGAGTATTTACAGCTTAGCTTTGGATTTCTTTTCTGGAGCTAGGAATCGCTGGAGATTCTGCTTGTCTAGTTATTTATTCCCTTTCAGTTTCAATTATTCTATTTTAGCTTTGGTATTTATAAACTTTATTTGGGATTTCTATTGTATATGTTTTTCAGACTGATATTATGTATTTTGTTTTAAGATTTTGTTATAGTAGCTTCATGAACTACTATGGTATTTTAATTTCCACTGCGGGTTATTCTGATATATCTGTGTCTGTGATTCTGTGATTGTTTTCATTTGCTTCAAATTTATTTACAATGCGGTATTTTGAGCAATTCAAGTCCGACATATGCAGATGCGAATGGCTAAAAAATATTGGGTTGTTACAAGAATTCTAAGTGAGAACTTCTCAAGAAGTAATCGTAACCTCTAGCCTCATCAACCGGGAATGATTGAAAAGTAGGGGAGATGCAGCAAGGGTAAGTGGGTAGCACCCAATTAGGGTATATTTATCACCTTTCTAGATACCCTCGAATATTATTACTACGATACTTGGAAGGAGCTTGGAAAAGGGTGGGAACACCCATGGTGATAGCATATTAAGTCTATCCAGGTTAAGGGTAGACCAGTCTTGTGTTTTAGGGATCCCGACGTGGTCCTCGGTACGTTGTACTAGACATGTACTGTGACAGGTGATACAACAGTACCTAGTCATTCTTATGGAATCCCTTCTCCAGTACGTGCCTTTACGGTTTTGATTGTAGAGCCTAATATGATGGAATTTAATCAATGTAATGATTTCATCCATTTGAGTAAGTATTTGTACTTAGACACCATTATAATATTAGAGGATTTGATATGAAATGTTTTGGTTACCGTAAGGTAGAAACCCGTCATGTTTATTTGTGGCGTGGTCTTACGAGATACCTTTGGTTTTTAAAGGATTTTGAAACTTTAATAATTCAAATTGAATGTGTTTTCTCATGCTGGTTTTCCAGACTGACTCGCATGTTATTTTATTATAATGCTCGGATCAGATGGAGTATTAAAGATTCAGGATAGGATGCTATGGAGCTTAGGAGACGAGCTGGATGGCGAAGACATATTACCAGTATCTGATTTATATTCCGCTGTGTATTGTAGGCTGTATATTTAGCTTTTGTGAGGACAAGTTATTATAACTGGCCGGTATTGTGTTACTGATGTGTTGTACTCTAATGATGTAGTGTTTAAAAACAGCGATAGTTCTTTTGTATAAAGATAAGTTGTTATCTATTATATATTGTTCCGCTACGATTGTGAGATTCTGTGTTTTTATTTATATTTTCTTCTTCTACCTCTTTCTTTTTTCCCTAACGATTTGGTATTTCCGACATTCGATTGCTTGGCATGTAGTACAGTGGACGTATTGATGTCAATTTTTGGAGGTCGGAAATCCTGGTCGTGACAATTGGTATCAGATTTGAAGGTTAAGCGAGAACCTTTGCTCTGGTGGGAATTACTCATTAGAGATAGGGTTAGTTGCGCCCTAGAATGAGTTTGAGGGTATTAATAGATATGAGCGCATATTTGTTAGTGAATATGAAACTGTTATATATCGTGTTGATTGATTTGTTGAGCGGCTTATTGATTTTGGTCAATATGAGCAATTAATGTTACTGATAGGGATCTCTAAACACTTGAACAGAGCGATTCGACACGGTATTGTTTTGAAATAATTTTTATATATAAAGAAATAATTTTGCAGAAAATTATTATAATTAAATATGGTGTGCTTGGTTGTTAGGAAAACGATAATATTAAACTATTATCATTTGTTGCTCTGGTAATTGAATAAAAGTTAATATTATAAACAAAAGTTAAGAAAGGATTCATATAACGGAATGGAGTTTGTAAATATGAGTTTATAAATGTGATTTATAATTTGAGATGAAATGAAATCCCAAAGGAATATTTAAATATAGATTTAAAAGGATTTCAAAGTTGGAAATTTGGGAATTTAAATCCCGTTGGATTTGGAAATGATTTTCGAAGTCTTGGGAAATAATGGTGATGTTATTTGGGAAATATTAGGAATAAAAATATTTAAAATGGTTTTTAAGGAAAGAGCACTGAACTCACTTCGGTCGTTGAAAAATAATTTCAGTGATGACTACAGCATCATCGACTTTCATTTTCGAGTTTCCAAGGAAGGAATTGCTACCTAAATGTTTTGAGTTGGAGTTTGTGTGCAAAACTGGTTCGATTTGAAATTCAAAGGAATAATTTGATATACCAAAGGATTTTGGATATAATTGATTTCAAAAAATGATTGAAAATACTTAAGTAATTGTTTAAACTCTGGAGTTTGATCTAAAATGTTTTATGAATATAAATAAGTTGGAAAACGTATAAAGTTTATAATTATATTGGAATGGATTTGGACTTAAATTAAGTTAAATAAGAGTGACTTTTGGGAAATTTAACCTAAGCAGGCTAAATAGTTGATTTATTGAAATAAATTTTTTCCAAGATTGAAAATAAATTTATGGATGAACAAATTAATTTAAATTTTAAGTAAATGAAATTGAAATTGAATACTGGAATGATGGTTATTTGAATTATGTTGAATAAAGTGAAATCAAAGAATTATTTCGAGTGGACAATATAAAATAAAAGTTTGGAAATAAAATTTGATTGAGATATGAAATAAATTGGTGAATCAAGTATAGGATGAGATATGGTCTAGAAAATTTAATACTGAAGATCTGGAAGGTAAATTGAGTTCAAATGAAATTAAAATTAATTTTAATAGAATAGATATAAACTTAAGAGGTAAAGTGAAAATAAATTTTTGAAGATTTGTATAAAATGTTTACAATAAACGCAAGAAATTGATGGTGAAGTTAATTAAGTAAAATTGGCATCGAGAAATATAATAAGTGAGTATTTGAATAAAGATTAAATAAAAGTTGTGTAAAAGGATAACTGTGAATAAGTGAATGGAAATTAAAATAAATGTGAATAAACAAAATTGACATAACTAAAAAGAAATGAGAAATTAATACATAGGTTGTACGTATATTGTTTATTCGTAGAACGGTTTGATCCAAATTAGAGCACATAATTTTGAGATAGTTTATATCGATCCGAGTTAGGATTTTTCATTCGATTTCGACAGTGAACCCTTCATATGGATTTTTGATCGACCTTGGAATTCTCTATCATAGTATATGGCTATGCAAGGAGAATGAAGGTTTCTTATCAAGAACCAGATCTTAGTCCGCACTAGAGAGTCATGTGAACGATACCAGTTTGAAAGTAAAATTATGTGATGGAGTGAGCGATCAGATTCGATATTGCATACGGATGGTATATGTACATCGTACGGGCTTAAGTGAAGCAAATACTGAAAATTTTAAAAAGGAATAAATATAAAGATTTTGAATTATATGATTGGATGCTATTGGTGAGTAGGGTGCAGGTATTTAAAAGCAAAAGCTAAATGGATGTCTTTGATTTCAGAAGTAAAATGTATTGCCTGATAAAAGGTATATGTCTAAATTATTGTATGAAATTGTTGGTTTTTTGATTGAGGCACTTGGCTTTTGTTTTCTTTTTATGATTTGGGGCCGCAGAGGTAATTTTGTAGTTTTTCAGATCTAGCCACGCAAAGGAGACGCTGGTGAAATTTTTCGAAAATTTAGGGAGTTAGAATTTATTTATGATAATTTAAATTTTGGTTTTAAATTATAATTTGATGGACTGAGGGGATAATATTAGTTGGAAGCTATGGATGAATTTGGAAATTAGTATAAGGGATAATGTGTTTTCTATAAAAATTGTTTTCGGGAAGTTGTTTGAAATTGTGGGGTTTTAGGAGAAAATTAACGGGTTTTGGACCATTCTTCTTACCTGGCAATTTCGAGGATGAATTCTTATAAGGGGGAGGAATGCAACGACTTGGAATTTTTGGATATTTGAAATTGAAATATTTAATTGATTTAATATTTAAAAGTTAATTTTTAACTTGAATTTCACATATATCCATTTATTGGGTAAGTTAATTATTGAATTCAATAATTGAAAATTGGGTAAATATTGAATCCTAAGTTTTAAGCTTGTTAAAAATAATTTAAAGGCTTATAAAATTTATATTTATAATAAGGGGGATAAAAAACTTTTTAAATGAAATTTAAAAGTGATTTTTTTCAGTTTTAAAAAATATATCGTTTAGATTGACATTTAAAGACAGCCTTCCGAAGCATAGCCTCGGATTTCAACGAAACCTGTTACATTGTATCCGTAATAGTGTATTATAATCGGATTTCAAATTTCGTAGCATTTGGAGCTATCCTAAAATTTATATTGAAAAGTCAATGTAATAATTGGGTCCAAAAAGCTATCTTCTCCATACGATCGAATTCGGACTCAAAACCTTTTCCATTTCATTCAGAACAGAGGTATAACATTATAAATGCCTAGCGGTATGCTTCGATAGGAGGTCGAGATTTTTAGTTATGTAATCAAGATATTTTAGGAATTTAAATTTATATTTTGACTAGATAGCACATCATTTCACTTTCTTTTTCCTTCATGTCACGGTAGCTTTACCCTAAACACTTCCTCCTTTTCAACATCACATCTTGCCCCCTCTTCTCCTTTATATCACTCGCCCGTGTTCCCTTTTCAAAATTTAATCGTTCAAAAAAAGAAATGGCCGTGAATTATTTTGTATAAAAAAAGAAAAGGAAGAACAAATCAAATAACATCATCTTCCCCTAGTTTTAATTCAAAAACGAATCGAAACTGTAACATCCCGTATTTTTAAGCTATTTAATTTGAACATTTAATTCGTTTTAAATGTTTAATGTGGATTCTTAATTGATTTTGAAATGAATGGATTCAGGTTCAAGCAATGAAATAAGCTATAATTTTTAATTACAGTAATTCTGGTTGAATTTGAATAATGGGAAAACAATAATTTAAATATTCGGAATTTAAATAAAAAGTAAATCTGGATGTAAATAGTGATAAAATGATTTTAAAAATTTATCTTGAGTTATTTGAGTGTTAACAGCGTGGAGGGAATTTTAGAAGAATTTTAAAGTTGATAAATTTATATTTGGGATTTTATATTAATTTAAAAATGAATTTAATATTATTAAAATGCAAATAATCAGATTTTGGGTCCGGAATGAGCCAAAATGATTTTTAATGTGCTTATAAATTTTATATGAATTATTGTTAAGTTAATAAAATTTTAAAAGTGGGAATTTTAAGCGTTTTCGATAATTTCGGAAATCGCTTGATTTAATAGACGAGTTAAAATAGCTTTCCAGGGCACAGTCTCGGAATTCGACGAAACCAGTTCCATTGGATCCGTAATAGTTAGTTATTATCGGATTTCAATTTTCGTAGCAATCGGAGTTGTCGTTTGACCCCGGCAGCTCAAAACGCATCGAAATCGTTTTAATCGGTTTAATTGTAAATTTATCGTTTAATTTCGTAACTCGCGCATACGACCGAATTAGCTTACGAAACCTATTCCATTGTGTCCGAAACGCGGAAAAACCCTAGGATAGCCTGTCGGAACGTGAGAGTTGGAGGTCGTTTGCGTTAACGGTTAAATCGAGAAATTTTATTAATTAAATAATATTAAATTTATATTATATAACGTTATTTTTGCAAACCCTAGCCATTATCATTTCAGCCGCCGTTCTTTTACATTTAATGGCCGAAATTCATTCATCTTCCCCCTCAGATCTACCATAATCCATCAATTCATTGCGAAAACTTCTAACTGCATTGTTGTAGAGCATTCCAAGCTCTTCACATCCGTACGGTGAGTTGTTTCGAAGTTCATCGGTTTGGTCATAAGTTGGCTTGGAAGGATGCGGGTTTGTTATCGTTTCTCGAGTTAGGGGCGCAACCGAGTGCCGCGAGAATAGGGGCGAAGGTCGAGCTCGCCTAGGGGGTCGAAGTGGTGGTGCTCGATCGTTCTTCGGTCGACCTGAAGCGAAGCGGTTTTGAACCCTAAGGGGACGGTGATGGGTTCGTGTATCTCCTGGAGGGCGTGCGTGAGAGGGAGAAGAGAGAGAGGCCGTGATTTTTGCCTTTGAGTTTGAAGCAGGCCGATGGTATTTGCTTTATAAAAATAAAATAAACGAAAGTTGTTTTCAAATCGATATTTAAACTTTAATAATAAATAACTCTTGCATACGTGAACAGAATTCAACGAATTTGATAGCGCTGGAATCGCAGAAAAGAGTACTTCGCAGTGGAACAGTTTCGGATCTATTCCGGACAAGTAGAAATTTGGATTAAATCGAACGTCGTTCGGTTTAATTTAAATTTCGAACGCTCGCCGAAACTCAAGGTGAGTTATTCTCACTCACATCTGGATACTAGTAAAGTTAGACAGCTAATATTGACTGTTTGTTTGGATGTTTAGCTGAATATGTTAATTATTATCGAATTGAATCGATATATGTTATTGTGCTAATATTTGTGGATGCAGGGAAAAACAGGTTGGAGGGATCCAACTGGATTCCTCACAATGTAGTATTATTTTTACGATTGATGATGATGCCTGTTTTTATATTGTGATGGCTAAATTTGGAATTTAATTGTATGATGATATTGTGGCATAAATTACCAACCCAGAATATTAATTATAAAGAAATTGGAGATTTAATTATAAAGAAATTAAATTGGGTTTCAAAAGAAACTAAGAAAATTAATAAATAAAAAAATTTAAAAGAATAT
Organism: Allium cepa; assembly: GCA_030765085.1. Taxonomy (NCBI): domain Eukaryota; kingdom Viridiplantae; phylum Streptophyta; class Magnoliopsida; order Asparagales; family Amaryllidaceae; genus Allium; species Allium cepa. Next base: position 326,563,610 of record CM060939.1, read on the forward strand.
AAAAATTCGAATCTATTGGATGGAAAACTGAAATAAAATTCAATTTGAAATAATGCTGAGTAAATTATAAATCCATAATTAATTGTAAATGGATAAATTGAATTTTAGAGAAATAAAAGGTATTGTTAAATAATGGATTTAAAGGAATTAAAATCTGAAAACTATTTAAAAATGGAAATTGAAAATTTGTAAAACCTGGAATGATAATCAAAGATAAATGTTATTAGTTGAAAATTGGGAAAATAAATTTATGTTATAAAATCATAAAACTAAATTGAATAAATGGACAGAAATCGAGAGAAGGATTTCTGTGATGTTTAAGTGGAAATGAGATTCCTTGGGATAACCAAGTTCGAGTTTAAACTGATTTTTATAAAAAGAAGGTTTTAAAAATCCAAAATTGTTTAAAAGTGTGTTTGGAAATTATTATTTTAAAATAATTATTTTAAAATAATTATTAATAATTAGCAATAGTAAATTTTATAAATACCTTAATAATTACTTTTACAAATAGATTCGTTTAAAAGACTAATTTTGGACTTAAGTCATTTGAAATTAGTATTTATCGTATTAAAACACTACTTTTAAATTTAGTTAAATCAAAGTTTACATCTTAATAAATGGTTTTACTGTACATATTTTGAAATTATATTTTTAGTAAGTAACTAGAAGTGAATTTACGTATTTTAAAGTATATTTCAATATAAAATGTTTTTAACTATTTTCAAACTAAGTTGTTTTGAACTTGGTTATTTCCAATGGGAATATATGGTAAAGGATTTACCTTGTAAGGAAGAATTTTGGGAAATTGTTTTCAAATGAGTTTTGAAACTTTGGAAATATATCTTTTAAAGATATTTGAGGTAAATAAATAATGTGGAATATTATTTATTGTGTGCTGGATGCTTATGGATGTTTATGAATATAAATTGATAGCTAAATCACCGACTATCAATAATTGGACAAATGCGTTGATCGTTTCAAAGAGACCGAGATCGAGATTTATTTCTCGAAAACCACTTCGATCCGATTTGTACGTTTCGTGCGAAAAACGTGTTCGGAGTCGAAGATGGAGCAGTGAAGTGCAAGGGCTAGTCGCTACTAATCCTGAGGATATTTCCAAAATGGATGTAGTAGGAGTAGTGCCTTCGGTTTCGTTCGAACCCGAGACGGACTTGTATGGATGAATGCTTGCGAAACATCGTCAGGTGGACGATGGGCATTCTAAGTGAAAACGTTCTAAAGGTAACGCTTAGCCTCAAGCCTCATCAACCGGAAATGACTGAAAATCAGGGGATATGCAGCAAGGTTAGGTGGGTCATGCCCAAGCAGGACAAGATATTTCCCCTGTTTAGATGTCCCTTATATATTTCGGCTTAGTGGGTGGTTGGTCGCGCTAACCACGGGGTTTATCTTGTTCGGGACTGTTCAGTAAGGAATGGTTCCGGCCTTGTGTTGTAGGGGATGAAGGGAGTAGTCCTCGGTACGGTGATCTAGGCCCCGTACTGTGATAGGTGGTACCCCAGTGCCTAGTCATTGTTGGAAATCCATTCTCCCTACGAGCCTTGTACGAGTTTTGTTTGTATTACCCACTTTTGTGGCTAGTAGCTGGAATTTAATAGATGTAACAATTTCGGATATTTTATAAGTATTTGTAAATAGACCCTATTATAATATCAAAGGATTTTCTATAAAAAGTGTTTTAGCTATCGTAAGTTAAAAACCCGACATGTTTATTTGTGGCGTGGTCTTACGAGATGCTTTTGTTTTTCAAAGGATTTTTGCAACTTTAATAATCAAGTTGGATGCATATTTAGTATCAGTTGGTATTCCAGACTGACTCGGGTGTTATTTCATTATAATGCTCGGGTCAGACCGAGTATTATTTGTTCAGGTCAGGATGCTTTGGAGCAGGAGAGGAGCTGGAGTCCGAGACGTATTATATGTACCTATATATATATATCCGCTGCTATGATTGTATGGTATGTCTGATTGGTATTGATTATTGTATGAGATACTCTGATGATATGATGTATAAAACAGTGATAGATTTCATTTTGTGTAAAGTTCTATAGTTACTATTATATTTTATTCCGCTGCGACTGTGAGATTCTGATATCGTATAGTGTTTCTTCTTCTTCTATCTCTTCTACTAATCCTGAGGATATTTCCAAAATGGATGTAGTAGGAGTAGTGCCTTCGGTTTCGTTCGAACCCGGGACGGACTTGTATGGATGAATGCTTGCGAAACATCGTCAGGTGGACGATGGGCATTCTAAGTGAAAACGTTCTAAAGGTAACGCTTAGCCTCAAGCCTCATCAACCGGAAATGACTGAAAATCAGGGGATATGCAGCAAGGTTAGGTGGGTCATGCCCAAGCAGGACAAGATATTTCCCCTGTCTAGATGTCCCTTATATATTTCGGCTTAGTGGGTGGTGGTCGCGCCAACCACGGGGTTTATCTTGTTCGGGACTGTTCAGTAAGGAATGGTTTCGGCCTTGTGTTGCAGGGGATGAAGGGAGTAGTCCTCGGTACGGTGATCTAGGCCCCGTACTGTGATAGGTGGTACCCCAGTGCCTAGTCATTGTTGGAAATCCATTCTCCCTAGGAGCCTTGTACGAGTTTTGTTTGTATTACCCACTTTTGTGGCTAGTAGTTGTAATTTAATAGATGTAACATTTTCGGCTATTTTATAAGTATTTGTAAATAGACCCTATTATAATATCAGAGGATTTTCTATAAAAAGTGTTTTAGCTATCGTAAGGTAAAAACCCGACATGTTTATTTGTGGCGTGGTCTTACGAGATGCTTTTGTTTTTCAAAGGATTTTTGCAACTTTAATAATCAAGTTGGATGCATATTTAGTATCAGCTGGTATTCCAGACTGACTCGGGTGTTATTTCATTATAATGCTCGGGTCAGACCGAGTATTATTTGTTCAGGTCAGGATGCTTTGGAGCAGGAGAGGAGCTGGAGTCCGAGACGTATTATATGTACCTATATATATATATATATCCGCTGCTATGATTGTATGGTATGTCTGATCGGTATTGATTATTGTATGAGATACTCTGATGATATGATGTATAAAACAGTGATAGATTTTATTTTGTGTAAAGTTCTATAGTTACTATTATATTTTATTCCGCTGCGACTGTGAGATTCTGATATTGTTTAGTTTTCTTCTTCTTCTATCTCTTCTTCTTAACCCCAATGGTTCGTGTTTCTGTGCCACTTGTGTCACTTTGTATAGAATAGTGTTGATTCAAGGGGTACGGATTTGCGGGCTGTCACACTTGGTATCAGAGCTTAGGTTGGCGACAACCTAGGCTTTGGTGGGGAAATTTCTCATTAAACAGAGTCAATAGTACTCTATAATGAGTTGAGCGTATTTATAGCTATGAGAGCATACTTGTTAGTGCATATAAAATTTGTTTTATACTGTGTTGACTTATCGGTTGAGTGTTTATGAATTCTGGTCGGTGCGGGAAGTACAACCGTATCGATAGGGGTTTCTAAACTCTTAAACAAGATAAACCGACATAGTATTGTTTTTAAAGTGGGTAAATGAAATAATTTTACCCAAAATTATATTTTGATATAAAAGAAATGGTTCCTAAGTTATTTTATATATATTGGATGTTTGATTGTTTATGCAATGATCTAATAAGAATTTGAAATATGATCTAAAATTTGAAATGATATATATAAGCAAATAAGGAATTCAGGATAGTAAAATTGAAATGGTTGTAATCTAATAAAATTCTATAGGTATAAATTATACAAAAGAGAATAACTAAATTTGAATTGAACCAGAATTTAAATCCCGGAAGTTTTGGAAAGGATTTTAAAGGAAATGGAAATAAAAGGGTTTGGGAAATTTAAAATCCTGGGAAGGTTTGAAATGTTTTCCAATGTATTGAAGGTAATGATGGAAAATTGTTTTGGGAAATATTTTTGAATGGAAACTGTTTTGAAATGAATTTGGGAAAGTAAGAAGCATTGAACTCACTGCAACCGCTGGAAAATAATCCTGATGATGCTGGCCACATCATTAGAATTCATTTTCGAGTTTCTAAAGTGATGGATTGCTTCCCTAGTATTTGGTTATGGTATTATTTGGACTAGTTAGGTATAACAGTTGATTGGACATTTCAAAAAGGGGAATTTGTTTTTGGTATAAACAAATTATTTTGGTACAACCAAATTGGTTTGGAAAACAAGGAGATTTGATTTGATATACCAAATGGGTATATATATATATATATTTGATATATTTCAAATGGTTTTGAAATAAAACGAGGTAAATTGAATTCTGGAAAATTATATTTAAATGATGTGTAAAATTTAAATGAAATAACTATTAAACTTATTAAGTGAAATTGATAATAATAAGAAGGAAGAAACGAAAATTTTAATCTTGAAATTAAAATTTAACTTAAGTAATTGGAAGTGAATAAAATATATTGAAGTAAATAGAAAATTTGAATTTTACTTGGATAAGTAAAATAAATTGGACTTAAATAAAGTTAATCTGAATTAAATTAAAGTGTAAGATGACCTTAGAATTGAGGGTCATTGTGAAATGAATTGAACTCCTGAGCTATCAAGTGTTATGCTTATATTTTGAAACCGTGAATTTAAAATTTGCAAAGAATTAAGGTGAAAGAAGATTAGTAACCTTAAGAATTCAGTGATATATATATATGTGAATCTGAAATTGTGATTATAAGTTGTAGATGGATTAAAATGAGCTATATAAGCTTTAAAATAAATAAGTTGGTGAACTTATAAAATAGAAATGGAAACTATAATCACAATGGGAAATAATGGAATGGAAGGGTGGATTCAAAGTCTAATCTCAAATGAAATGTAAATTGAGATAAGGTAAAGTGGGATATAAAGAAGTGAATGAACTTCACTTAGTAAACAAGTTTTGAACTTGTATTTAGAGAATTAAAATTGAAATCGAGAAATTGAAATTTAATTAAATCTAAATAAATTTGAATTAAATTGAAATTTAAATGAATTAGAATTAATTTAAATTGGATAATGATGAAATGTGAATTGCTTATAATTTATAAAGAAATACATATTCTTGAGTTATTAAGTGTTATAATTTGGATTTGTAATTATAAGATGAAAATGGAATTAAGTAAGCAATCTAAACTTTTGAATAGGAGTGAAATTGCAATTCATTAATGAAAAGAGTTGAATGGTGTGGAAATTCAAAAAATTGACCATAAATGAAATGCAAAGTCTAATGAAGCAAAGTGGGAACATAAATGTGGATGTTTTTAAGTTAGCAGATAATTCTTGAACTTATGTATGGGGAGAATAAAATTTGTTTTGGTAATGAAATTGAAATTGAATTTCAGTTGAGTAATAAATAATATTGAAAGAAATTTAGATTCTATTTAAAGGAGTAAAAAGGAAAGGTAGAAATCTAAATTTGCTAAATGAAATAATTGGAAAATGGTGATAGTAAAAATGAATTCAGAGTGAATTGGGAAAGTGTATTAAAAACCTAATATGGATTAGGTTAGTGGCTAAGTTGAATTACCATTAAATGGGAATTGTATTGAAATGGATAGAATTTTGGTAATTGATCAAAATTTGGAAAGTAAATAAAAATCCAATTGTGGCATGGGATTTAAATTTGTGGTAACAAATATTTATTGTGTGGATGGAAATGAACTTAGCTTATGCTGGGATAGTTGAGTTGTAAATAAATTCAACGGAAAGAAATAATTTAAACGGACTCTTTGTTAATAAAATAAATTTGTAAATAGATTGAATTAGTAAACAAAGAGCATTCAAATTTATAAATAGATTGGAATTGATTGAATGAGAATTAAATGGAAATAAAAACTGATATAAGAAGATAATAAAGGTATTGTGAAAGAACTTAAGTATCTTGAAGGTAAAACAAAATGATTGTGAATAAGTTTTATTAAGTACTCTTGAATGAAATTTGTTAGAAAATAAAAATTTGAATTGCAAGTGAAATAGTATTAATTTCTGTGACAAATTAAAAATGTATGAGTTCCAGAATGGAATGATATTCATATAGATCTATTGGATAATGAATTGGAAATGTAAGATTTGAGATATAATTCAATAATTGTGATAAAACAAAAATGTTTGGACTGTAAATAAAATAGAATGGGATGTTATTAATTTGAGCTTAAATGATGATCTTGAAGTGTGAATAAGAAATTGATTTAAAAATTGAAATGGATGATTCAGAATGGAGTAAAATAATATAAATTTAAGTTGAAATTAATTTTAAATGGTTAAGTTTAAGTGGCAATTGTTTTGCTTGAATGACATGAATATTTGAATATATTCAGAATTGAGTTGTTTAAACATCAACTGAATTGGTTTTGAATAAATTGGAATGCATTGAAATGTTATTAAGTAATTTTGCATAAGAATGTAAATGCTTCAAATTGAAAACAGGAAATCGGTTGTGAATCAAATTGGGAAATGAATTGGTTGAGATTAATATAAATGGTATATAACGAACTTGAATGTAAACCATTTCAAGTGTAATAAAACGAAGTTAGTTTAGATGAAAACAGAATGGGCTAAATCTTAATAAAGAGATTTGAGTATAAAGTTAAGGTAAATGAATTAAATGCATATATTCATTATATTGAAGTGAATATGAATTTGTAGTATTAATTATGAATTGGAATGGCCGAACTTGTATGTAAATCCTTTATGTGAAATAAAATGGAATTTGGCATTAGAAAATGAACTTTGTGCATGATATAAAATATGGATTTACTTATGAAATTATGCAAAGTGTTATTTGGAATGGAAATGGATATGTTGGCTTGCATTTACATTGAAAATGTTGTTTAAATACTCATATCTTTGAAAACTAATATGATTGTTGAGTATAGCACAGGTGCCGGAGGCGTTCGAGAGGTTTGGAGCGCGTATATGCGATATATTAGCTGATTGCTATTAAAATTTTGCTAAAAAGGTACGCCTACGCAAATATAATTGGGAAATGATATATATATATATTGTGGAATATTTTGGTTTCCGACCGTGTGGGTCGATGTATAAATATTTCTTTGTATCGCGATATCGCGAAAGCTCCTCCGTGCAGGGGAGGCTCTGCCAAAATTTTTCGAAAATTTTGGGAGTTAGAAATTTTTTTGGGTTTTTGGGAAAAGTTAAATAACTTGGAAAGTTATAAGTTAAAATTTAAAGCTTTAGAGTTAATAAAGCAATTGGGTTTGGAATTGAGCTAAAGGTTTTGAAAAGGGTATATAAGTTGTAACTAGAGAAGTTTGGGTTAAGTAATGAGTGTAGGAACATTCTTTCTACCTTAACAAATTTCGAGGACGAAATTTTTATAAGTGGGGAGGAATGTAACATCCCGTATTTTTAAGCTATTTAATTTGAACATTTAATTCATTTTAAATGTTTAATGTGGATTCTTAATTGATTTTGAAATGAATGGATTCGGGTTCAAGCAATGAAATAAGCTATAATTTTTAATTATAGTAATTCCAGTTGAATTTGAATAATGGGAAAACAATAATTTAAATATTCGGAATTTAAATAAAAAGTAAATCTGGATGTAAATAGTGATAAAATGATTTTAAAAATTTATCTTGAGTTATTTGAGTGTTAATAGCGTGGAGGGAATTTTAGAAGAATTTTAAAGTTGATAAATTTATATTTGGGATTTTATATTAATTTAAAAATGAATTTAATATTATTAAAATGCAAATAATCAGATTTTGGGTCCGGAATGAGCCAAAATGATTTTTAATGTGCTTATAAATTTTATATGAATTATTGTTAAGTTAATAAAATTTTAAAAGTGGGAATTTTAAGCGTTTTTGATAATTTCGGAAATCGCTTGATTTAATAGACGAGTTAAAATAGCCTTCCGGGGCACAGTCTCGGAATTCGACGAAACCAGTTCCATTGGATCCGTAATAGTTAGTTATTATCGGACTTCAATTTTCGTAGCAATCGGAGTTGTCGTTTGACCCCGGCAGCTCAAAACGCATCGAAATCGTTTTAATCGGTTTAATTGTAAATTTATCGTTTAATTTCGTAACTCGCGCATACGACCAATTAGCTTACGGAACCTATTCCATTGTGTCCGGAACGCGGAAAAACCCTAGGATAGCCTGCCAGAACGTGAGAGTTGGAGGTCGTTTGCATTAACGGTTAAATCGAGAAATTTTATTAATTAAATAATATTAAATTTATATTATAAAACGTTATTTTTGCATACCCTAGCCATTATCATTTCTGCCACCGTTCTTTTACATTTAATGGCTGAAATTCATTCATCTTCCCCCTCAGATCTACCACAATCCATCAATTCATTGCAAAAACTTCTAACTGCATTGTTGTAGAGCGTTCCAAGCTCTTCATATCCGTACGGTGAGTTGTTTCGAAGTTCATCGGTTTGGTCAGAAGTTGGCTTGGAAGGCTGCGGGTTTGTTATCGTTTCTCGAGTTAGGGGCGCAACCGAGTGCCGCGAGAATAGGGGCTAAGGTCGAGCTCGCCTGGGGGGTCGAAGTGGTGGTGCTCGATCGTTCTTCGGTCGACCTGAAGCGAAGCGGTTTTGAACCCTAAGGGGACGGTGATGGGTTCGTGTATCTCCTGGAGGGCGTGCGTGAGAGGGAGAAGAGAGAGAGGCCGTGATTTTTTCCTTTGAGTTTGAAGCAGGCCGATGGTATTTGCTTTATAAAAATAAAATAAACGAAAGTTGTTTTCAAATCGATATTTAAACTTTAATAATAAATAACTCTTGCATACGTGAACAGAATTCAACGAATTTGATAGCGCCGGAATCGCAGAAAAGAGTACTTCGCAGTGGAACAGTTTCGGATCTATTCCGGACAAGTAGAAATTTGGATTAAATCGAACGTCGTTCGGTTTAATTTAAATTTCGAACGCTCGCCGAAACTCAAGGTGAGTTATTCTCACTCACATCTGGATACTAGTAAAGTTAGACAGCTAATATTGACTGTTTGTTTGGATGTTTAGCTGAATATGTTAATTATTATCGAATTGAATCGATATATGTTATTGTGCTAATATTTGTGGATGCAGGGAAAAACAGGTTGGAGGGATCCAACTGGATTCCTCACAATGTAGTATTATTTTTACGATTGATGATGATGCCTGTTTTTATATTGTGATGGCTAAATTTGGAATTTAATTGTATGATGATATTGTGGCATAAATTACCAACCCAGAATATTAATTATAAAGAAATTGGAGATTTAATTATAAAGAAATTAAATTGGGTTTCAAAAGAAACTAAGAAAATTAATAAATAAAAAAATTTAAAAGAATATAAAAATTCGAATCTATTGGATGGAAAACTGAAATAAAATTCAATTTGAAATAATGCTGAGTAAATTATAAATCCATAATTAATTGTAAATGGATAAATTGAATTTTAGAGAAATAAAAGGTATTGTTAAATAATGGATTTAAAGGAATTAAAATCTGAAAACTATTTAAAAATGGAAATTGAAAATTTGTAAAACCTGGAATGATAATCAAAGATAAATGTTATTAGTTGAAAATTGGGAAAATAAATTTATGTTATAAAATCATAAAACTAAATTGAATAAATGGACAGAAATCGAGAGAAGGATTTCTGTGATGTTTAAGTGGAAATGAGATTCCTTGGGATAACCAAGTTCGAGTTTAAACTGATTTTTATAAAAAGAAGGTTTTAAAAATCCAAAATTGTTTAAAAGTGTGTTTGGAAATTATTATTTTAAAATAATTATTTTAAAATAATTATTAATAATTAGCAATAGTAAATTTTATAAATACCTTAATAATTACTTTTACAAATAGATTCGTTTAAAAGACTAATTTTGGACTTAAGTCATTTGAAATTAGTATTTATCGTATTAAAACACTACTTTTAAATTTAGTTAAATCAAAGTTTACATCTTAATAAATGGTTTTACTGTACATATTTTGAAATTATTTTTTTAGTAAGTAACTAGAAGTGAATTTACGTATTTTAAAGTATATTTCAATATAAAATGTTTTTAACTATTTTCAAACTAAGTTGTTTTGAACTTGGTTATTTCCAATGGGAATATATGGTAAAGGATTTACCTTGTAAGGAAGAATTTTGGGAAATTGTTTTCAAATGAGTTTTGAAACTTTGGAAATATATCTTTTAAAGATATTTGAGGTAAATAAATAATGTGGAATATTATTTATTGTGTGCTGGATGCTTATGGATGTTTATGAATATAAATTGATAGCTAAATCACCGACTATCAATAATTGGACAAATGCGTTGATCGTTTCAAAGAGACCGAGATCGAGATTTATTTCTCGAAAACCACTTCGATCCGATTTGTACGTTTCGTGCGAAAAACGTGTTCGGAGTCGAAGATGGAGCAGTGAAGTGCAAGGGCTAGTCGCTACTAATCCTGAGGATATTTCCAAAATGGATGTAGTAGGAGTAGTGCCTTCGGTTTCGTTCGAACCCGAGACGGACTTGTATGGATGAATGCTTGCGAAACATCGTCAGGTGGACGATGGGCATTCTAAGTGAAAACGTTCTAAAGGTAACGCTTAGCCTCAAGCCTCATCAACCGGAAATGACTGAAAATCAGGGGATATGCAGCAAGGTTAGGTGGGTCATGCCCAAGCAGGACAAGATATTTCCCCTGTTTAGATGTCCCTTATATATTTCGGCTTAGTGGGTGGTTGGTCGCGCTAACCACGGGGTTTATCTTGTTCGGGACTGTTCAGTAAGGAATGGTTCCGGCCTTGTGTTGTAGGGGATGAAGGGAGTAGTCCTCGGTACGGTGATCTAGGCCCCGTACTGTGATAGGTGGTACCCCAGTGCCTAGTCATTGTTGGAAATCCATTCTCCCTACGAGCCTTGTACGAGTTTTGTTTGTATTACCCACTTTTGTGGCTAGTAGCTGGAATTTAATAGATGTAACAATTTCGGATATTTTATAAGTATTTGTAAATAGACCCTATTATAATATCAGAGGATTTTCTATAAAAAGTGTTTTAGCTATCGTAAGTTAAAAACCCGACATGTTTATTTGTGGCGTGGTCTTACGAGATGCTTTTGTTTTTCAAAGGATTTTTGCAACTTTAATAATCAAGTTGGATGCATATTTAGTATCAGTTGGTATTCCAGACTGACTCGGGTGTTATTTCATTATAATGCTCGGGTCAGACCGAGTATTATTTGTTCAGGTCAGGATGCTTTGGAGCAGGAGAGGAGCTGGAGTCCGAGACGTATTATATGTACCTATATATATATATCCGCTGCTATGATTGTATGGTATGTCTGATTGGTATTGATTATTGTATGAGATACTCTGATGATATGATGTATAAAACAGTGATAGATTTCATTTTGTGTAAAGTTCTATAGTTACTATTATATTTTATTCCGCTGCGACTGTGAGATTCTGATATCGTATAGTTTTTCTTCTTCTTCTATCTCTTCTTCTTAACCCCAATGGTTCGTGTTTCTGTGCCACTTGTGTCACTTTGTATAGAATAGTGTTGATTCAAAGGGTACGGATTTGCGGGCTGTCACAGAAACGAATTCGCGAAAAAAAAATATTGGCTCTTGAATTAATCACGATGGGGAAGCGTTGAGGGCGGGCGTCCTAGAGGGGTGGTGTGCTCAAATTAGAGGGGAGAAGGCGCATGAGTGCCAGGCGCGTAAGGGATGGAGGCAATCGTTTGGAGGTCAACATTGTGCTTGAGCCTAGGAGGACGGAGTGGAGTGAATCGATGGTCAAGGAAAGATCGACCTGATAGAAACTGGAGATGAGGATAGCATGCTCAATGTTATGGTCGCGAGCGCGGGGAGAGGTTGTCATGGAGGTCGGCGACAATAAAGAATGGCAACAAAGAAGGGGAGAAGGGGTCTTATTCGAAAGCGGGTGGTGATGGCGAGCTGTGATGATGAGCGACAACACAGTGGAATTCTTGGTGGCCTCTGGCATGGCCTAACGGCGACGATGGTGATCGAAGTCGCATGCCTGGGAGTGAGTTGTGATAGAGAAGAACGATAGTGGCCGATGATACCTCCTGTGTGGGTAGCAGCCTGGGTAGGTCGTTCTCGAGCATGGTGAGGTAATTAGTTTTGTGAAATTCAAAATATATATTTTGGTTTATCTTAAGTTACTAATTAAATTAACTTTAGTTGTAAGTTGATAAATAAAGATTAAAATAACCTTGTATTCAAGGTCCAGGTCGCAAATCAATCACATTGGATTTGCGGCAACAAGAAAAAGAAAGAGAATAACTACACAATGTATTTAATTGGAATTGGAACGAAAAAAGAGAGTTTCGAAAAAATATCAAAGATGAGTTAATCTCACTCAATTTCGGGTTACCGTCATTAATTTTAAACTATTAAAATTAATTATTGATTGACTACTTGAATTGATATATTTTTATCCGTTGAATGTGATGTTATATATAGTGTCATATATATATATATATATATATATATATATATATATATTGGATGAGACACTATGCGCCCCGCATAATATCATATGACCCTCTACACTGCGATATCCCCCTCGAAGTGGGATTGGTATTTTTATATTGTGTTAGCATCTATGGATGCAGGGAAACAGGTTGGAGGGATCTAACTGGATTCCTCAAAAATGTTGAAATTATTTTCATATTCAACGATATGATTTGTTGAATAATCTATAATAGATTATAGTGGAATTTGGATTTATTGGATGCTATGGCATTGCTGGATAGATTTTTGGCATTTTAATATACCATAAATATGAATATGTATTTTTAAAAGAAAATAAAAAGGGTATTTTAAAGTAAAATATTCGTGGTGAAGTTGGATAAATTAAAAGAAATGAATTTGAGGAAAAATAATTAGTTCGATTCAAATTTGTATTTAATAATTTCAAAATATTGTAAAGAGAGATTTTTGAATAATGTGAATAAAAGGATTTAAATTATAGAACTTAAGTGAAATTTCTTAAGTATAAAGGGTTTTATTTTTAAATCCGGGATTTAAATAGTTGGAAGAAATAAAATGGGAATTTGAAAATAAACTATGGAATTGTTGTACTAGATTTTAAATAGGATTTGAAATTTATGAAATGGAAGTGGAATCGAAATTATTTGAGTTTTGGGATATATTTGGGTTATTTAAGAAATTAATTTAAACATGAAATTTCATTTAGAAAATTGATTTAAATTGATTAAGTGTCGTGAACAGAGATAAACGGGAAATGAGATTATGGAATTTATAAACAAAGTTTATAAATAAAGTGAAGCAAATTATCAGTGGATAAATTAAAGTTATAAATTCATGATAAGGATTTATAAAAAGATGGGAAAATTGGTTTCAAAATAAATGGTAGGTTTATTTGCGGAATTGTGAAAAGGGAATTTATGGAATTAGAAAATAAATCAAATTGGAAATAAATCGAAAAGGATTTATTAATATTATACTGGCTATATTTGGGTAGAAAATGTATTTTTCTTGAGAAGTTGAGTTTATTTTAAGAAAGGAGAAATTTCAAGTATTAACTAGAAATTTAAAAGTGTTTAAGAATATTTTAGAAATTAATTATTTAGTCGTTTAAAATTGTTTAAACTATATTTAAGCATTTATTAAGCAATTTTATAAATGGTTGGTATTAAGTTAACTATTTTTTAGAGTTAATCGGTATTTTTATTTTAAGAGATAGATTATTCTATATTAACATTATTTTATAATAACTTTTATTTTAGAAGAGTAACTGTCTAAAATTAACTTGGGAAATTATTGTACAAATATCATAAGTATTATTTTGAAAATTTTCAAATAAAGTTTTCAGGAATTATTTGTATACTCACATAGCGAAATCAGAGGTAGTGAGTGCATGTAGTTAAGTTTTGAATTTCTCTAGATAGAGACGTAAACATTGAGCTATGAATCTGTGGTTTGATACCGCAGTGGTACTTTCCATTTTATTTTAAAAGGGTTTTCATATATTTTTAAAAAGGGTAATTTGTGATTATACTGAATTCGATAAGATAAGTACATACTTTTTAGGAAAGAGGTTTCATTTATTTAAAATTTAAATTAATTAAGACATGGATTTTTTAGTGGAAAATGGAATATTTGGTTGAATGATTGTTCATTTGATAGTTAAATAACCGACTATTAAAATCTAGACCCAAAATATGACTTTGGAAATATCTAGGAGAATTACAGGAATTATATGGTACAGTTACCGTTCGAGGTGCTATACTGTATGCATAAATGCATTTCGTTCTTCTAGGATGTTGATAAGGAAATCCGTCCATAAACGGTTAGGAGGTGATCTCCGATCTTATTTCGTCTGTATATTTCCTAAAGAACCGGGGTTGAGTTTATCGGAAAATATCGAACGTTGTTTCGAAGAGACCAGGATCGGATAAGTTATTCGAAAACCACATCGACCAACGAGTACGTTTTCGAAAGGAAAACATGAGCATGGAGTCCAAGATGGAGCAGTGAAGTGCAAGGGCTAATCGCTACTAATCCTGAGGGTGATTCCAAAATGGATGTAGTAGGAATAGTGCCTTCGGTTCCGTTCGGACCTATAATGGACTTGTATGGACGAATGCTATCAATACATTGTCATTGGAGGACAATAAGCATTCTAAGTGAAAATTCCTCAAAAGGTAATGGTAGCCTCTAGCCCCATCAACTGGGAATGACTGAAAAGCAGGGGAGATGCAGCAAGGCTAAGTGGATAGTACCCAATTAGGGTTTGTTTATCACCTTTTTAGATACCCTCGGATATTATTACTACGATACTTGGAAGGAGCTCGAAAAAGGGTGGGAACACCCATGGTGATAGCATATTCGATCTATCCACGTTAGGGGTAAACCGATCTTGTGTTGCAGGGGATCTCGGCGTGGTCCATGGTACGCTGTCCTTGACGTTTACCGTGATAGGTGATACCCCAATACCTAGTCATTCGTATGGAATCCATTCTTCAATACATGCCTTTACGGTTTTGATTGTAGAGCCAAGTATGCTAAAATTTAATTAATGTAACAATTTCAGCTATTTGAGCAAGTATTTGTACTTAGACACTACAGAGGATTTGATATGAAATGTTTTGGTTATCGTAAGGTAAAAACCCGTCGTGTTTATTTGTGGCGTGGTATTACATGATACCTTTGATTTTCAAAGGATTTTGAAACTTTAATAATTCAAATTGAGTGTGTTTTCTCATGCTTGTTTTCCATACTGACTCGCGTGTTATTTTATTATAATGCTCAGGTCAAACTGAGTATTACAGATTCAGGATAGGATACTATGGAGTTCGGGAAACGAGCTGGATGGCAAAGACGTATTACCCATATCTGATTTATATTTCGCTGTATATTGTAGGCTGTATATTTAGCTTTTGTGAGGACAAGTTATTATAACTGGCCGGTATTGTGTTATTGATGTGTTGTACTCTGATGATGTAGTGTATAAAAACAGTTATAGTTCTTTTGTATAAAGATAAGTTGTTATCTATTATACATTGTTCCGCTGCGATTGTGAGATTCCGTGTTGCTATTTCTATTTTCTTTTTCTACCTCTTTCTTCTTTTCCCTAACGATATGGTATTTCCGACATTCGATTGCTCCGCATGTAGTATAATGGACATATTGATGTCAATTTTCGAAGGTCGAAAATCCTGTCACGACATAGCTCCTCCCGCAATACTGGAAATATATCCACTAGTAGCTTTGGAATTATCTTATAAAGTATTCCGACCTGCATCATTGTATCCTTCAAGGACAGCGGGAAGCTTCTGATAGTGTAATCCAAAGTTCATAGTTCTTTTATGGTATCTCATGACCCTTTCAATAGCATGCCGATGCTCTATACTAGGTCCGCTAGTATACCTGCAAAATAATCCCCCGATTCATGCAATGTTGGGTCTAGTACAACCAGTGGCATACCAAAGACTGCCAAGGATGCTCGCATATTCAGACTGTCTCATAAATTTACCAGTGTTCTTAAATAGTTTTACACTTGGAACATATGGTGTTATAGCGGGTTTGCATTCAACGTAATTATATTTCTTTAACATCTTCTCAATGCAATGAGTTGATCCAAAGAAATATCCTTTTCAAACTTAGCAGTCTTAATACTAAGAACCACACTCGCTTCACCAAGGTCTTTCATATCAAAATTGGCATATAGTATGGACTTAGCATGATTTACAGCATGAATATTTGAACCAAATATAAGTAAATCATCAACATATAAGCATATGATAGTGCAAATGTTATTCTCATATTTATAATTGATGCGCTTGTTACTTTCATTTACTTTAAAACCATGCGAAATAAATAGATTATCAATTTTTCATGCCATTGTTTCGGTGCTTGTTCAAGACCATATAGAGATTTATGTAATTTACAAACTTTATGCTTTTGACCAGGTATTAAAAAACTTTTACGTTGGTCCATATAAATCTCTTCTTCTGATTGACCATTCAACAAAGCATTTTTGCATCCATTTGGTGAATTAGTAGATCATATAGTAAAGCAAGAGATATTAATACTCGAATTGATGTTATTCTTGTAACAGGTGACAAAGTATCAAAGAAGTCAATGTTTTCCTTTTGTCTAAATCCTTTAACTATGAGACGAGTGTTACATTTATCAATTTACCATTGGGTTTCAACTTCTTTTTAAGTACCCATTTACAGCCTATAGTTTTACAACCTGGATGTTAATAAACTAGATGGTTAGTTTTATTAGATTCTAGAGATTCCATTTTATCATTTATATCTTCTTGCCAGAGATCTAAATCTAAAGGAGGCAAAGCTTCTTTTAGATTAGCAGGTTCCTCTTCTGTCGCATATGCATAATATTCTCAACCAAAATCTTTAGCTATCCTAGCTCTTTTACTTCTTCTAAGTTTAGATTCACTTTCCGTATTATTTCCATTATGTTTATTATTGGATCATCAGTGGTAGAAGTGCCCCTGCTATTTTTAAGTTTAAATGGAAATTTATTTTCAAAGAAATCAACATCATTTGACTCAATAATAACTCAAGCATTAAAATCAAAAAATTTGTATGCTTTACCATTAATAGAATAACCAATGAAAACAAATTCATATGCTTGACTTGGTAATTTGATCCTTTTAGGGTTAGGAATACGAATATACGCTAAGCAACCCTAAGTTTTAGTATAAGACAAGTTTGGTATATAATTTTTAAAAATCTCAGAAGTTCAAAATTTTTCTCTTATATTTAGGAATTCTATTTAAGACATAGCAAACAATTAATAAAATTTCCTTACTAGTGAGACGTTGCACCCGAATTTAATAAAATAGCTACTACTAATTCGACAAGAGTCCTATTTTTTCTTTCAGCTTTACGATTCATTTCAGACGAATAGGGTGCGGTTCTCTCATGAATTATGCCATGTCGCTTATAAAATTAAATAAATAAGTTAGATTCATACTATGTTCCTCTATCACTTCGAAATCTTTTAATTTTCCTATTATATTGACATACAATTCGAGTGACAAATAATCTAAACATTTCTAATGCATCACTTTTTATTATTTATAAGGTAAAAATAAGTAAAATCAGAGCAATCATAAATAAGGGTAATAAGGTAGCATTTTCCATCCCTAATTAGAGCGTCATCAAGTTTTAAAATAAGACAAGTTAGGTATATGATTTTTAAAAATATCAGAAGTTGAAATTTTGCTTTTAGATTTAGGAATTCTGTTTATACATAACAATCAGTTAATTAAATTTCCCCCACTAGTGAGATGCTGCACCTGAATTTAATAAAACAACTACTACTAATTCGATAAGTGTCCTATTTTTCTTTCAGCTTTACCATTTATTTCATGCAAATAGGGTGCAGTTCTTTCATAAATTATGCCACGTTTCTTATAAAATTCAACGAATAAGTTAAATTTATACTATATTCCTCCATCACTTTGAAATCTTTTATTTTCTTATTATATTGATTTTCAGTTTGAGTGACAAATAATTTGAACATTTCTACTGCATCACTTTTTATTCTTCGTAAGATAAACATAAATAGAATCAGAGCAATCATCAATAAAAGTAATAAAGTAGCGCTTGCTATCCTATTTAGAGTATCATCAAGTTCACATATATCAAAGTGTATTAAATCTAACGATTTTGACTCTCTAAACGTAGATGTATGTGGACTCTTAGTAATTTTTGCTTGGCTACTATATTTACAATTTTTTGAATCATTTATGGAAACATTAGGGATTAGGCCTAAGTTACACATGTTATGAATTTGTCGCTTATTAGCATGAAAAAATCTGCATGCCAAATATTAAAATCACACAGCATATAAAGGGAACCATTAACTTCAAATTCAACTTAAACATCCCATCTACAACATATCCTTTACTAATAAAAACACCATTTTTAGTGATGATGTACAAGTCAGATCCTATAGTTTGAATAAAACTAGCTTTATTTAACAAGAAACCAGATACTAAATTTTTTTCTCCTCTCTAGAGTATGCATCACGTCTTTCAGTAATAAATTCTTTCTAAAGGTAAACTTTAACTCCACATTTCCAATTCAAGCAACAGTAGTGGTGTAAGAATCTCACAACATCACTTTCATGTCATTAGCAGCATTATATGTTTTAAACATTTCGCAATCATAGCATACATGGTGAGAAGCACCGGTGTCTACCTACTACCCTTCTAATCCATTGACTAGGATGATCTCAGTAAGCATAGCCACAAGGGCTTCTTCAGTCAGGTTAGCCTGTGGTGTACGATTTGGCATGTTCCGACACTTTCATGCCATATGGTCTGGTTTATCACAATTGTAACATAAAAACAACTGTCCAGTACCATTATTTAGGGTGTATTATGCTAATTCTTCTGACGTTGATTGTTGAGGTTCTGATTCAGTTTGCAATTTTAATTTTAATTTTTTTTCACATTTGGTTTCAGACTCTTGTTTGTGGAATTCTTAGTGTTATTTGTAGATACATCAAGCACCTCTTCTTTCTGGTCCTGTTTTCTGATCTCCTGTTCAATACGAAGACGAGTAATCAAACTCTATGAGGAAAACTTATAGTCTTATGCCTGAGATTATTTTCAAAATCTTTCCAACTAGGGGTAATCTATCAATTGGCACAATAATCAGAAACTGTTCATCTAAAACCATACCTTCAAAGATGATCTCTTTTCTAAAGCTCGTGCGATTGCGCCTCCACAGATTTGTCAACTATCATCCGTAACTTTAAATAGTGACTAACAATATATATTTTTCGCTCCAGTTTCCTCATATCATATTTCTTTTGCTGCACATCCCAAATCTCCTTTGCTAACTTGTCTGAGTTGTAGTAATCATACAAATCATCACTTAAGCCATTAAGAATATAATTTTTGCAGTGGTAGGCATGATCAATCTTGTCCTTTAAAGCCTTTTTTGATCATCTGTTGCTTCTCCGGGCAACGTTGGTTTTTCCGTCGTCGGTAGATGTGCTACTTTCACATAGTCGGAAAAAATTCCATCTTTTGGCACCATCATTTGAAATTCAAGCCTTCGAATCTGAATGGCGCAACAGATACAGGTGGAACCTCAAACATGACATTATGACGAAAGGATTCTCAACAATTGAAACAATGATCATCTTAAAATGTTGTATGTTAATCTGAATTTGCAGCGTCTTTGTTTTGGCTGAGTGGCGGACTAGGTTGCTCTCTTTAAGACGAATTGCAGCTTAGCCTCAAGATGTAAAGCTATTTATCAACCTCTCCGTCCCAAGGATAAAATAGCTGCAGGAATTTGGTCAATTTGCTGTTTGCACTACAACAAACTATTCTGAATATGGCACTTTCTAATTTAATTACTTGTAAAGTTTCTTAAAGAGTGAAAAATATATAGAGTAAAGAAGATGAAAGAAAAATTGTTTGTTATTCACATTTCACTTATGCCTATCTATCGTTTAAATAAGAAGAATGGAAATTGTAAGTGTTACCGAAGTGAGGGAATATTAATAGATTTGAGTTTATTATCATTTAAAATAGATTTTTAAAACCATTAACTTTTGCAACGGCTCAATAGTAATGGATCATGAATATATATTACCGTAATACATTGGCACCTGCTCAATTATAACAATGACTCATAAATATATGACCGTTATACATTTGCAGGGCTCGGTTATAATAATGGCATATAAATATATATTACCATTATACATTTGCAATGGCACAATTATAATAAAGGCTTATAAACATATAACCATTAACCTGTTTTTATTTATTTTTTGATTAATTCACTTAAATTTCCAATAATTTTTTTCTATTAGCAAAACAATGCCCTCAACTCAGAAATAATAAAATAGTAAAAAAGTTATACAAATCTCCGGTTCTAACATTTTAATGAGAAAAGTCCATGTAGCAATAAATATGTAAATTAGGCCTTTGTTTTTTGGAAATAAAAAGTCTATGGTAACAAATGGTAATATGACTTGCACTTTTCGAAAAGAAGTACAAAAATTCTATAGAATTCGGTAACGGAAAATTATTGTTATTTACTAATATTTAAATATAACTTATACCTACCCACAAATAAGGAAATTCGATTTTTTAATTTTCTAAATTTGTTAATGAAAACGCAAGTAAACCTGCATTTTCTATGAGGAAAGTATTACCTAGCTTGCACTTTCTATTTTAAAAAAAGGACCGTGACCTGGTTTACATAGTTATTACCATAGAGACTTTTCTTACAACTGTATTAGAAGAATCTGATGTGCAAACTCACCTAATAAGTTCATAAAAGCAAGTTTTAGAAAGAAATGATTAGAGAGCTTTAAAGGCCCGTATCTCCATATCCTTTGATTCGATTATAATTCACAATATTTCAGCTTAAATTGAACGGAAATACGGATCTTCAGGGGTGAAAAAGAAAGAGATAGAAGAAGAAATAGAAACAACAACACATAATCTCACGATCGCAGCAGAACAATATATAATAGATAATAACATGTCTTAATAAAAAAAGAACTACACCTATTATTTACACAGTACATCATTAGAGTACAACATATCAATAACTCAATACTGAATAGTTATAATAACTTGTCCTCATAAATGCTGATTATATGGCATACAACACACAACGGAATATAAATCAAATACATGTAATATGTCTTCATCATCCATCTCATCTCCTGAGCTCCATAGCATCCTAATCTGAACCTATAATACTCGGTCTAACATGAGCATTATAATAAAATAACACCCGAGTCAGTTTGGAAAACCAGCGTGAGAAAACACACTCAATTTGGATTATTAAAGTTATCTAAATCCTTTGAAAAACAAAGGTATCTCGTAAGACCACATCACATATAAATGCGATGGGTTTTTACTTTACGATAACCAAAACACATTATATAAAAAACATTTGATATTATAATAGTGTCTAAACAAAGTAAACAGAAAATACCTGAAAAGCTTGCATCTCACGTTTCAACATAGTTGGGAACAATCAAAACCTTACGGTGATTATTGGAGAATGGGTTACATATAATGGCTAGGTACTGGTGTACCTCCTATCACGGTACACGTCAAGAAAAATATACTGAGGACCTCGTCGAGATATCCTTCAACACAAGACCAGCCTTATCCAGAACCGAACATGTTATCACCCCGGGTGTTCCCACGCTTATCAAGAGCTCTTTTGCAATCACCACTGTATCCATAATAAATAATATATTTGAGGATATCTAGAAAGGTGATAACATACCCTAATTAGGTGTGACCCACTTAGTCTTGCTGCATATCCCTTGATTTTCAGTCATTTCGATTGATGAGGCTAGAGGCTATGATTACCTTTCAAGAACAATTTCACCTGGACTGCTCACCGTCTTCAAATGACAATGTACTGATAGCATGCATCCATACAAGTTGTCTTGGGTCTGGACAAACCGAATCACCTCTTCTCAGCTTCACGGTATCCATTCGTAACACTCCAATTGGATCGAAGTGGTTTTTGGATAATCTAAATCTGATCCCGGTCTCTTCGAAATGACCAACGAATTTGGCTAAAATTTGATAATCGGTTTTTTAACTATCAATAAAACATCCATAAGTAGGAATCAGGACTTATTATAGATTTTCCAAAATTTGTTTAAAAATATCTTTATAAGATATATATTCAAATCCCTTCCGAATTTCCAATATTTGAGACAACTCAAATACTTATATCCATATCATGATATTTCAAACCATCTCTTATTTAAACACGTAGAAAAATATTTAAAAGTATATTTTCTAAACCCCTTACTTCCCAATGCTTAGGAAAAATTTCACTTATTTCTCTTTTCATAAAAATCCTTTACAATTTATATTGAAATTCCTTAACTCGTTTATAACGAATTCTACAAGTTCCGGGCTTCTTAATTTAAATCTCTTTATTTCAAAAGTATATGCTAATCTCACCAAAAGGAGTATGTCCACAAACCATTTCCTTAAAAAATAACTGAAAAATGTTTTAAAATAAATATGGAAAGCACCATGCGGTATCAACCATGGATTCACAGCTCAATGATTACGTCTTTATCCTAGAGAAATTCAAAACTTAACTACAAGCAATATCTGCCTCCGATTTCGCCATGAAAGTATACCATTACTTTTCGAAAACTTTATTTAATAATTCTCAAAATAATACTTATAAAGTTCTGTAACAAATTTCTAGGTTTAATTTAGGCAAAAACTCTTAAATAAAAGTTATTATACTAAACTATATTAATATTGAATAATTTATCTTTTAAAATAATAATACCAGTTAAGTGATAATGAACTTTAAAACAAATCATTTTAAGGTAACTGTAATTAATAATTTGATGTACTTTCAAACAATTTAAAATAATTACATAACTTGTTTTCTAAAATATTTTTAAACACCTTTTAAATTACTTAAATAAGTAAAAATCCTTTTTTTGAAACAAACCCACTTTCTCGACAAAAATATGTTTTTCAATCCCATATAACCAATCTAATATTTATAAATCTCTCTCGATTTATCACCAAATTTATTTACGTCCCAATTTCATAAATTCTTTTTTTCATATTTCTAAAAGTAAATTTATCATTTATATTTTAGACCGATTTACCCATCACATTATGAATCCTCACCGTGAATTTATAACTTTAATTTATCGACTGATAAACCTGTTTCCCTGCATCAACGGATGTTAATTCAATATAAAAATACCAATCCCACTTCAAGGCGTGATATCACAGTAATATAGGGTCATTCGCTATTATGCAGGGCGCATATGGTCTCATCCGCTAAAAATACGTGGGAATATCAATCCAACTACCAATATATATACTACTATATAAATATCACATTCAACGATAATAATTATCATTCAACCAATCGACCAATAATTAATTTAGCCCATTTAAAATTAATGCCAATCATCTGAATGAGTGAGTTTACTCACATTGATTTTTATTGTTGCTTTCGCATTCTGGTTTCGATTTAATCCGAGCGCGTTTGAATTTATCTGAAAATTCAGCAAGCTCCGAATTCATCCAAACTATTTTTTGTGCGTAGATGATGATAAAACGATTCCAATGCAACTTGAATCGTCTGAATCGGACCTCGTGTGGAGAAGTTATACAATTTTAAGTTCATCGATATTTAAATTTATAAAATAAATAAATTACACTTAAATTTTTAATTAAATGCAATACCCAAGAAAAGCGAGGCCGGCCTACTCAAACGAACCTGACCTGCCAACTATCTTCTCCCCTTTCCTCTAATTTCCTGTGTACGAGCAAATACCCAAGCCGTGTATGCGAGCAAGTGATACGGAGCTATGCCGCTCCGTTTTGCGAATCGATTTCACCCATGAACTCCACATTCAAATCTCTATCGGCCCATACCCATTTGGCCAACCCTGAAGTACCCTAGGAAAAAGCGACGTCAGGAGGAAACACATCCAGGCCGTGACGGCGCCTTCCTCCATTTTCGATCGCACGCCTTCAAACTCGCTGCCGAGATGCCAAACTCCACTATAAACTCGAATACGACCTCTATCTAGCCCATCTCCACCTCGATCATCCGAAAATTGAAACCCTAGTTTCGAACCCACTCGCCCCTTACAGTCGAGCAACACAAACGACCATCGCACCCTAAAATCAATATATCAGACTGAAGCTCGTGAAAAACTATGATTTTTAAAACTTGTTTTGAATTTTTCGTTGAGTGGAAATCGAGTTATTGATTTTTAAAGTTGCCATTTTTTCTTTACTTTTCACTGTTGCATGCTGGTTTAAAAAGAAGAAGGACGTGATTCTTGCATGTAGGGAGAAGGCTACAGTGTTTTGAAACGAGGGGAAAAGGTGCTGATGTGAATATGGCCACTCCAGTGTGTGTGTGTGTGTGTGTGTGTGTGTGTATTGTTAAAATTTTCAAAACGTCTCGATTACGTAAGGTAAAATTTCAAACCCCTAACGAGGCATGTCGCAGGCATTTATAAAGTAATACCTTTATTCTGAACGCAATAAAAAAAATTTCGAGTCCTAATTTGATCGTATGGAGAAGATAGATTTTTGGACCCAGTTATTGTATTGAATTTTCGATATAAATTTCAGCGCGTTTTTATCCCGTACGATCAAACGATAACTCCAAAAGCTATGAAATTTAAAATCTGATAATAATACATTATTACGAGTTCAATGGAACTGGTTTCGTCGAAATTCGAGATTGTCCCCGAATCGCTATTTTCACTTGTCAATTTAAACAAGCTATTTTTAAAATTGAGTAAATCACTTTTAAATTCAATTTAAAAGTTCTATTACCTTCATTCTTATTGATATAAATTAAATAAGCCTTTAAAATATTTTTAACAAGCTTAAAACTCAAGATTTAATATTTTAACCAATTTTCAGTTATTAAATTCAATAATCAAATTATCCAGTAAATCTTTTTATTTGAAATTCAAGTTAAAAATTAACTTTTTAATATTGAAAATCAATTAAATATCTCGATTTCAAGTAACCAAAATTTTTGGTTGTCACATTCCTTCCATTTTAAAAGAATTTCATCCCCGAAATTGCTAAGGTAAGAAGAATGGTCCAAAACCCATTAACTTTCCCCAAAACCAATTAGTTGAAAAAACTTTTCGAAATCAATCTACTGAAAACACACTATCACTTTTTCTAATTTTCTAATTTATCCATAGATTCAAAATAATGTCATTTACTCAATCATTTCAAATTATAACCCAAAATCAAATTTTAGTTGTTCACAATTTTCCTCAAAATTTTCTAACTCCATAAATCTTTGAAAAATTTCACCAGCATCTCCTTTGCGCGGCTAGATCCGAACAACTGCAAATCGCCGCTACGGGTCTAAATCATCCAAAGAAAACAAAAGCCAAGTTGCCCAATCATAAAACCAACAAATTCAAACAATAAATTTTAATATGTACCTTTTTGTCATGCATCTTACGTACCAATAATATCCAATCATATAATTTTAAAATAATTTATTTAGCATTTTCAATTTCCAATATTTATTTCACCAAAACCCGTATGATGTACATATCTCATCCGTACGCAAAATCAAAATCTGATCGCTCTCGATCACACAATTTCATGACTCTCTATTGTGGGCTCAGATCTGGTTTCTTGATTAGAAACCATCATTCACTTTGCATAGCCATATAATATGATAGAAATTCCAAAATCAATCGAAAACCCATATCCAATACTTGTTGTAAAAAATCGAACAAAAATTCCTAATTCAGATGGATATAAATTATCTCAAAATACTATGCTTGAATCTAGATCAAATCGTCATGCGAATAAAATAATAGACGTACAATTTATGTATTTATTTCAATTGATTTTCATATATCCCAATTTCCCTTATTCACATTCATATTTTTACTTAGTACATTTCCTTAATACCAATTTCACTTAAGAACTTTATCATCAATTTTCTTAAGTCCATTACAACATTTTATACAAATGTTCTTAGATTTATTTCCACTTCACCACTTAAGTTTATATCCATTTATATTCAAATTAAATTTAATTCCACTTAACCCTATTTATCTTTCAATTCCAATATTTAATTTGTTCAATACCTAATTTGTTTTAATTAGGTCTATTCACTAATTTATTTCAATCTGGACAAATTCCATTTCCAACAATTTCTCCATCCAGTCTAACTTAGGCTAAATTTTCAAAGTTTACTCTTATTTAACTTGATTCAAGTTCAAATTTCAAATTATCACTTCCCTTGCACTCATATTCAACACTTTAAAGCATTTCCTTAACTTGCAATTTACAAATTTTATAAGTTATCAACTTATTTATATTCGATAAATCATTTAAAAAGAATTACCAGAGTCTAAACAGTTTGTCCTAAGTATTTCAAATTATTTTTGAAATCATATATAGATATATACACAAAATTCCTTGGCATATCAAATCATCCCTTTTGAATTTCAAACCAAGACAAGTTTTACCAAACAAACTCCAATTGCAAATCATTAAGGCAGCAATTCCTCCCTTGGAGACTAGAAAATGAACATCGATGATGCTGTAGTCATCACCGAAATTATTTTCCAATGACCGAAGTGAGTTTAGTGCTTTTATTCATTTAAATTTCCTTTTAAATATTTCCAAACCAAAAATATTCTCCTAATAATATCACTATTATTTTCCAAGTCTTTTGAAAAACATTCCAAAACCAATGGGAATTAATTTCCTAAATACCTAGCTTTCAAACTCTTTTAACAAATCATATTTAAATATACTCCGAAATTCCATTTCATTTCAAATTATAAATCACACTTCCAAATTCACACTTTCATAGTTACATTTAGTCATATGAAATTATTTCCTACCTTTTGATTATAATATCAATCTTTATTCAATTAGTACAATAACAAATGATAATAGTAAATATTATCATTTCTATCAACCAAACACATCGTATATAATAATTTTATGAAAACTGTTCCTTTGTATATAAAACTATATTCAGGGTAAAATCATTTCATTTACCTAATTCCAAAAGAATACTATGTCGAATTGCTCTTTATAAGTGTTTAGAGATCCCTATCAATAACGTTAATTACTCGTATTGAATCCATGAGCCACTCAATAGATCAACCAGCACAACATAAAATAATTTTATATTCACCGACAAATACGTGCTCATATCTATTAATACACTCAAACTCATTCTAGGGTGTTAATGTTCTTATGTCTAATGAGTTACCTCATCAAAGCCAAGGTTCTCGCTCAACCTGGCTCTGATACCAAATGTAAAGGCCCGTATCTCTTTACCCTTTAAGTCGATAATAATTCACATTAGTTCAACTCAAATTGAATAGAAATACGAATCTTTAGGGGCGAAGAAGAAATAGAAACAAAAAATATAATCTCACAATCGCAGCGGAACAATATATAATAGATAATGTCTTTATACAAAAAGAACTACAACTGTTATTTACACATTACATCATTGGAGACAACACTCAATAACTCAATATTGGACAGTATAATAACTTATCCTCACAAATGCCGAATATAAAATATATAATGCACAATGAAATATAAATCAAATATGTGTAATACGTCTTCATCATCCAACTCTTCTCCTGAGCTCCATAGCATCCTAACATGAACCTATAATACTCGGTCTAACCCAAGCATTATAGTAAAATAACACCCGATTCAGTCTGAAAACCCAACGTAAGAAAAATACTCAATTTGAATTATTAAACTGATCAAAATCTTTTTAAAAAAAGGAATCACGTAAGACCATGTCACACATAAACACGACGGGTTTTTACCTTACAATAACCAAAACACTATATATCAAAATCATCTGATAATATAATATTGTCCAAACAAAGTAAATAGAAAATAGTTGAAATGCTTGCATCTCACGTTTTAGCATAGTTGGGCACAATCAAACCGTACAACACTTATTTGAGAATGGGTTCTATACAATGTCTAGGCACTAGGGTACCACCTATCATGGTACACATGAAGAAAGATATACCGAGGACCTTGCCGGGATACCCTACAACATAAGACCAGCCTTATCCCTAACCTAGATAGAATCGAATATGTTATCAGCCTGAGTGTTCGCACCCTTATCGGGAGCTCTTTTACATGCACCACCGTATCCATAATAAATAATATAGCCGAGGGTATCTAGAAAGGTGACAACATACCCTAATTGGGTTTGACCCACTTAGCTTTGCTTCATATCCCTTGATTTTCAGTCATTCCGGTTAACGAGGCTAAAGGCTACGATTACCTTTTAAGAACAATATCACTTAGAATGCTCTCAAATGATAATGTACTAATAGCATGCATCCATACAAGTTGTCTTGGGTCTGGACAAACTGAATAACCATCAACATCTGCTTCACGGTATCCATTTGTAACGCTCATTTACTAAATCTATTTGATTTTACTTAAGTTTATTTCACTTATAATTAAATCTTGACTATTCTTAAATTCAAATTTATTTATTCATTTTCTTATTATTATTCAATTTATCTCAATTAACATTTCCTATAATAATGAATAAAGTGTATAAACTTCTATTATAACTACCATATTTTATTTATAAATTTCCTTATCAAAAATTTATTCTATGAGCATTTTATTTCATATATTTTATATTATATATTTTTCAATTACATTCAAAATTTTCCCAGTTAAGTTTATTAATATTTTCTGAATATAATTGAATACTATATAATTTTGCCATTCATTTACAATATTTTATTAAGCAACAATTTAGTTTGAACATTTCTATTACTTAAGTTTCTCTTGTAAAATCTTCAATTACATTATCACCTTAACATTAAACCTTTTAAGTATTACAGGTTATTCCTATATGTTAAAATGTAATTGACTATTATACAAGTAATACCCTAGTTCAAGTGTTTCAAGTTTTTTCAGTTTCATTTTAATTACTTCAATTATTCAAAAAATTCTTCATTTTAATAATTGAAAACCTTTACTTAACACAAAATTTAAGGATTAATTTTTGGTTTCACTTTAAACAATTTTGAAATAAATATATACATATATAGAAATAAAATCATATTCAAGAAATTCAAATCAAATCCATTTTCCAAAACAAAAATGTAGCAAAGTAGCTACGTGGTCTCTCCACTTTGAGACTTGAAAATGAATGTCAATGATGCTGCAGTCATCACCAAAATTATTTTCCAACGACAATAGAGGAGAGTACAACTTACCTCTTTTAAAATTCGTTGGAAACAATTCCCATTCGAAAATACTTTCAAGTAATATATCTTAAAAACTTTGAAAACCAGAATTTGAAAAGCACCAGAAATTTAATTCTCAAATTCTTTCATTTAAATCCATTTATTTACAAATCAAACCTTGTTTATAAATCCCATCTTCTTATTACATGCACAAAATTGATGGTTCGGGGAATGTTTATAAACATTAAATGATAATTTAAATCGTATTTGTTGAATGCTTATTACATGTTTTAATGAAGTAATTAATTCAAGAAAAAGTAACTTACTTGAAATGCACAATTTGATCAGAAAAATTTGCTTAAGAGTAGAGGTTAATTGGATTAGCTTTTTATCTATTGTTTAGTGGTGTATAATTGTAACTAAACATGTTTAAGAGAGTTAGAAGCAGGGCAGGTAAGCTAAATAACGTATGATATCCTATAACATATGATATCCTGTAGTAACCGTTACAAAAGCTAACAAACATATCTTTTAAGAGTGGAAAATTTGATCCTTGTACAAGTGCATGCGGATTTACATACAAGTGCCTACGGATTTACGTACATAGCTCTAGAGATAATGTTTTAAAGGGTTAAGATTTACGCCTTGAACGCTAAGTTTTTGACGATTGTTTAGATGGCGGTCGTCTTGGATGTCCCGTATGATTTGAATGCATGCTAGTTAACGGCCGTACTATGACATGCTTGTGTCATAAGGATAACATAAAGGTAGGAGTGGTTGATGTAAAATGACATTTCTGTTAGGTGGACAAAGAATAGTTGCTGCGCAGTCACAATTTTACCAAATAAACAGTGTTGTTTTATGTCGTTCTTGTCAGAAAACAGTACAGGATCACATACTTCTTTTGCAAGGGTGACCATAGGCTTTTGTCAGAAATCCGTTGAATAGCGATCAACTAGAGTGGGCAGAGAAGCCGGTCATCCAGAAGGTGATGACTAGGGAGGGGGCACAAACGGGTTCTATAAACGGTCAAGGTGCTCAGAAGATGATGATCTTACCGTGCCTTGGTTACGGGTGGTGCTGTCTTTGAGGCTTAACACTTTTCTTTGTGAATATATATAATGTGACGTGCAAGGTCGTGAATTTGAGGAAAAGCGAGATGACCAACTTTGTGGGATAGGACGTGAAGATGTGCATGATATTGGCTTGGAAATGACGCTGACTGACCCGTGTTACATAGGTCTATGTTGATGGGATTTTGTCCAATGGGCCCGCTGATACTTCTGCAAGAAAATTGAGCAATAACCTGCATTATGTGTTAATATTTATTTAAACAATATGATTGATTTAAAAAAACGGTTCTGACGATTGAATCAGTTATGTCATTGAACCTTGAACAACCATGGGGCATCGCAATTTGATTGGTAGTTCAATATTCATATCTACAACCAAGAGCATTGTCTTTCTAAGTGTAGAAATTAAGGTAATATAGGATCAAGAAAATTTAAGATTAGTAAATAATATCTTTTGATGTATATTTGCTTAATGGTCTAAAAGATATATTTGCAGATTAGTGCTATAAGGTTTAGATAACATATATCATACTACATATCAATATATATATATCTAACGGTCCAAATCAAGCTTTGCAAGTTTTAAATATCTGTAGTATGTTGTGTCCAAAACCACTGGAACAGTGATTTTGGACTATATTTGCACAAAATGTGCATGTAGATGTTTCACAGAATGCATGTAATATCTTCATAGTTCTACCCTTTCAAAGGCAACACAATATGTAGAACGCCTGACACGATACTATCAGTTTGTGCAATCTATTTCACATTCAAAAAGTGTTATTGGGTTAAGGTGATATGGGAGGAGTATGTTAGGTTAAATACACATTTCGGTGGTAGATTGCATTAGAGGATCAAAAGTGATACTTCATTCTAAAAAAGGGATTCTTGAAATCATTTTGTAATTTTCGTCGAAGTTAAGTCATGGTTTACATTCACATTACAGTTTGATACTTGTCCATTCTTCATCTTGATCAGTCATTCATCGTTTATTTATGTATTATGTATTTTTTTTCTTCACATGTTTTGCAGATTTTTTTAGACTATTGTAGCCCACAATATAAAGGCAATTCTCTTTTAGTTTCTATTTTCATTTAGTTGAGTCATGTGTCGTATACTCAAGCTATAGAGTACTTTGGTTATTTTCGTTAGTTGAGTAGCATGTCGTTGTTGGAGAATTGCTTTGATTTTATTTTTCTACTCTTCATATTTGTAGTTTGATTTTTGTGTTTTTTCATTTTGTGTGTGTTTGCATTTGAAAAAAAATATATATTGTATTTTTGTTTGATTTTTGTGTGCATTTGTCTGTGTGTTTGTTTTCTTGTTTCCTTTTCCATTTGCATTTTCATTTATTTAAAAATAAAAGAGCAGACACAGATTCATTTCAAAAATATTTTTTTTATTGCATTCCATTTACATTTTTGCATTTACAGTTCATTTGCTTCTTTTCTTTGCATTTAAAAAAAACTGTTCAGTGTTCATTTCACTGTGTTGTGCAATACAACCCTCCCTGTTACTCCCTTCAAACTCTCTGCAACCATTGCTAAGTTTCCGCACATTCACTTATAATATAAGTGCTAACTCCTACAATATGATATATTTTTTGGATAATTTTCTTTTCATGATTTTTTTTTGCGAATCCAACCATACGGATTCAATTAAAACACTACAAAGCATCACTGGTTCAAATTTGGTCTCGTTTGAATACCGTTCGGCTTTCGAATGAAGGGTTTTTTGTCCGAAAGTCCACGAACGGGCATAAATTTGAAATTCAAGATCGACACCCCAGATTCGTTTATTTTTGAACCATATTCTGAAAACATGTCCAAAATACATTAGATCGACATAAGATTCAAAGAATTTATTTTTACGCCGCATATTTTATTTTATATAATTTTATTATACCAAATACATCTAAAAATTCATAATTGATTACTCAATGGTTTAAAAAATTATTTTAATTCTTGAAAATGTTACATATAACCCCCTTTATTGAATTCGTATAACGGATCGACTAAAAGTTGCATCGATTGGTCGTGCGAGTTAGATTATCAACGACGAAAATTTTCGAATTATACGAACATATATCATCGAAAATACCAATTTAACCTATCATGGCCCGCCATTGGGTCAATAATAATAATAAATGTAATTTTATTTTTTTATATTGTCGTAGTGTTTTTTATTTTTTTAAACGAAATAGGTATAAAAAAGAATTTTAAAAAAAATATGGGCCGACCCTAACGACTCAAGCTGTCATTAATCGTGCCAATGCCAATCGACGCTAGCCGACTCCATATCGAATATACAGGTTTCTGCCGAGATCTTCTTCTTCACTTTCTTTGCTTAATAAAAAAACGATTTTTTTCTTCCCCATCACCGATTCCGACCCTCTCCCGCCGTCACCCTCCATCGCCGTCGCCGTAGAAGCCTAGAACTCGTCGGAACTCGCCGAAATCTCCTCTTCTTCTTGAATTTGGTAATTTTTTAAATCCTAGTTTCGAATTAAATTGTTTAATTAGGTTTAAATGTACATTATTGTGATAATAATTGGGTGTAGGTATTGCTAATTTAGCGTATTAGGTTATTTTTAGTACGAAATCGTTGAATTTGAAAGTGTGAATTGGGAATAATTGGGTGTGGGTATTTAGAATTTGAAAGTGTGAAAGTGTGAATTTGAATTTCATTCGCGATCGATCCCTTATATTTTATATTTGGATTGAGTGAGAACGACTTGGTCGTCGAGTGTTGTTTGACTGGCATGTGAGCCATGTGTTTGGGTATTTATACCTGAAAGGTCTCAGTAGTCGGCCCATTCGGGCCGTGCCGATATTATACGAAGGGCGTATCGCCTCGATACGCTAACATTTATTTCTGGCGCTTAGGTGAAGCGACTATTTGGATGTTTATTGCTTTACATGCAATAAACATCCTAATATAAATGATTTAAAGGAAATAATTTATAAATAAACTTCTTACTTATTTTAGTCTATCTCTAATTAATATAAATAATTTAAACGAAAATAAGACAGCAACAAAACCTTTAGTCCCAAAAGGCTTTGGTAGATTAGAAAATACGATAATAATCGCATAAAACTTCAGATGCAAAGTCTATATGCGTATAGGAATAGAAAAGAAATGCTGTCGAAATTTTTAATATATATATGCTTTTAAATTAGGAAAAATGTTCAACTGTCTTCTCGACTGTACCTGGATGTATGAAATTCAAACATGAATGAAATGTTCAGCGAAAAATCATTCTACGAATGATGTACATGAATTTGTTAACTTCGCTAAAGCTAATAATAAAGAAGGCGGCACACAAATTCATTGTCTGTGTCGTAAATGTCGACATTTGCATTATCGGGAACTGGATTTAGTTATTGTACATTTGTGCGAATCCGGTTTTGTGCCAAACTATTATTTCTGGGATCGTCATGGAGAAAAAATTGGTGCATCTAATTCTATAATGCCTAAGGCTGAGGTGAATAACAATAATTTTACGACGAATCCAATAGTAGATATGGTGGAAGATGCAACACGGTCAATGTTCCTTACTGTTTAAATTAATGATGTAAATGTCAAAGAAGAACCGACCAAGGGGTGAAAAGAAATTATGATTTACTGGATTCTACGAAAAGACCGTTGTGGGAATGTTGTAATAGAGGAACGGAATTGTCAGTTACTGCCGAATACATCATTATGAAATCAAAATTCAATTTTACAGAAGCTGGATTTACAGAAGTTGTACAAGTTGTAAAACGACATATGTCATCCAATAATCTGATGTGCGATAGTTATTATAAAGTGAACAAACTAATGTTTACTTTCGGTTTGCCCTACCAGAAGATAGATAGATGTATAAAAGGTTGTATGTTGTATTGGAAAGATGACATTAATCTTAAAAAATGAAGAATATGCAATGAGGAAAGATATAAACCAAGAAAAAAGGAAAGGAATATCTATATAAGAGAATGCATTATTTACCTATCACTCTAAGACTTCAAAGGTTATATGCGTCGTCTGCAACAGCATCACATATGAGATGGCACAGTGTGAGAACGCAGGAAGAGGGGACTTTAATACATCCTTCGGACAGAGAAGCAGGGAAATAATTCGATAAGACTTATCCTGCATTTGTCGCAGAGAGTCATAATGTGAGACTTGGTTTATGTACAAATGGATTTTCACCATTCTCTCAATTTGGTAGTAAATATTCGTCTTGGCCTATTATCGTTACACATTATAATTTACCTCCGTGCATGTGTATGAAAACTCCATATATGTTTCTTACGATTGTCGTCCCTGGTCCTGATGATCCGACATAAGGAATCGATGTTTATCTGCTACCATTGATCGAAGAGCTGTAAGCATTATGGTACGAAGGGGTGGATACATACGACGTGTCCAAAAAAAGAATTTTCGTATGTTTGCATCTTTGTTATGGACTATTGGTGATTTTTCGGCTAATGCAATGCTTTCAGGCTGGAGCACGACCGATCATCTGGCTTGTCCTTACTGTATAGAAGATACACAGGCATTTTCATTAGCGCATGGAAGGAAAATTTTTATGGTTTGATTGTTATCGATATTTTCTCCATGTTAATCATACTTTTAGAAGAGATAAGAAAAACTTTGTAGTAAATAAAGAAGAGAACAGACAACAACCAATGACTTTATCATGTGAAGAATTATATGAACTAGTTAAAGAATATCCGAAGATACATAAAACTGGAGTACAGACTTAAATTCCAGGTAAATCGAACTGGCATAATTGGTGCAAACAAAGTATATTTTAGGAGTTACCATATTGAATGCATCTCTTACTACGACATAATATTGATGTGACGCACAACGAAAAAACGTGTTTGATAATGTGTTTAATACAGTTTTGAATGTCAAGGGTAAAACTAAGGACAATCTCAGTTCAAGACGTGATATAGAACAATATTGTAAATGTCCCGAACTTTATACAAACCCTAATGGCTGTAAAAAAAACCCAAAGCATGCTATGAGCTAGACAGCAATCAAGTAAAACTTGTGTTCAAGTGGATTGAAGGGCTGAGATGTCCTGATGGGATTTCTTCAAATCTCTGCAGATGTGTTGACTTAAAAAACAATAAATTAAGTGGGATGAAAAGTCACGATTTCCATGTCATGATGGAAAATTTCTTACCCGTCATTTTCAAAGAACTATTGTCCATAAAAGTGTGGAGTGCTATAACAGAATTAAGTCTGTTTGATAAAGAGCTTTGTTCGACCACGTTAAATGTTGAGCATATTTGTAAACTTGAAAATGACATCCCTATGCTGCTCTGCAAACTTGAGAAAATATTTCCTCCAGGATTATTTAATGTAATGGAGCATTTACCTGTTCATCTTCCATATGAAGCACTTCTTCGAGGTCCTGTGCAATATGGATGGATGTATCCATTTGAGAGGTAATTTGAATATTTGAAATAATAATTTAAATTTGAATTTGATGTAATTAAATTTTAATCGAATAATTTTTTTAATAGGTACTTGAATCATCTCAAGAAAAAACTTAGACAAAAAGCACGAGTTGAAGATTCGATTTGCAAATCATATATCGAAGAAGAAGCTTCATTCTTTTTCTCTCACTATTTCAATGACCATGTGAACTTATCATTTGCAAATGTTTCGGTAATGATGAAGTCGACAAGCCAATGAACAAGATTGTTCTGAATCAATGTTTTCTACTTTTAGACAGAATGGCCGAGCTGCTGGAAAACGTGTGGAAATATGGTTAACAGATAGAGATTACCATCTAGCACACACATATGTTCTTTTTAATTGTGCTGAAGTTGCACCATTTATTAGGTAAATACTGAATGATAATTCTCGATAATAGAACATATTCGCATTATTTACGAGTTACCCAATTTAAATTGATTTTGTACTTAATACACATACACATATATTTGCGGTATTTACAAATCAGAACATCCATTTGGCGATCTCTACAAAAGAATTTGCTAACTGGTTTACGAAATACGTTTATGATCAAAGAAATTGTGTCGGTGATGAAGGATTGAAACATCTTGCGATAGGACCAAAAAGAAATGTCAACACTTATCCAATATTCTTCGTGAATGGATTGAAATTCAACATCAAGAAATACGGCGCTGAAAAAATGACTTATAATAGTGGTGTATTTGTCAAAGGGACTGATGATCCAGATGAACATATAAAAGATTTCTACAGCGTCTTAACACAGGTTTTTAAATTGACATATTCTATCCAATCTGCAGAAAAAGTATTTTTATTCAGATGTAGTTGGTTTAGCAATGTTTCGGGCTCTGGTATCAACGTGCGCAAAGACTATAAACTTATTGAAATAAACCATAACTCACGTTACTCAAAGCATGATCCTTTCGTGTTAACCAAACAAACATTACAGGTTTATTTTGCTCTATATCCATCACTAAAACGAGATAAAGAAGTCTGGCTGGTTGTTTTTAAAACAAAGGCAAGATTTACACTTGACGAAAATAATATTCCAGACGAAGCAGTTTATCAAGCAGATCTTGAGCCAAATAATGAATTAATAATAACTGATGATCATACTGATATAGGGCCTTTGAACGATAAATCAAATATTCTAATAGAAGCATTTGAGACTTTATAGGGAAATGACGATATAGAGTGCGAGACCGAGTCAGAATTAGAAAACGACGACGATTGATTATTAATTGGTGATGATGTAATGTATATAAAATGGAAATTTGTATCGTTTGTTGTATTATGTCAATTCTAAAACCTGTGTTAATGTAATGGAAATTCGAATTTTTTTGTTGTATTATTCTTTTATTATTCTGCTGTGAGCTATATGTATGCGATTATTAATCAGGCATATTTTCTAATTGTGAAATGATATATGTTTTTTTCATTATATGAAATGACATATATATATATATATGCATGTTTCTAGCAGATACTATGTCACACAGCAGGCGGTCCCAAGGTTCACGAGGACCTGCTTTTGGCGAGGGTAGTAGTGGTACGGCCGATAATCACTAGAGAGCATACTTGGTGCCGAAGGCCGATGAAGGGTAAGTATTTAATTTCCTGCAACTTCAATATATTATTTAGTGCATGCTACTAGTATATTTATGATTTATTAACCGACAATATCAAAATGTATTCAGGGGTTTCGATTTACAACTGTCCGAGCCCATTCTAACCGTGTCTCGCAATAGCTACTGTAGTAGGATGACGGACTAGTGGGAGCAGTAGGATAGGATCCCACTTTATATCAGAGATGGTGTATGGGCTGACCTCCCACTAAGTATAAAATTCTAATTAATTTGAGATCGACATATTTGATCTTTGAAAATTAATGTACAATTTATATAATTCATTTAAATTTCAACGTGCAGGCGTCCTTTATTGTGGATCCCGAAGATCTCGGGACGTTCAAGATGCACTAGGAGAGGAAGATGAGAAAAAACTATAGAGGTACGCTCTCCAAAATGAAAGATGCCGGTAAAAAGCCAAACTAGATGATTGAAAATTTATATGCGCGGTTTTTGCAATATTGGAAAAGCCAAGACGCGAAGGTAAATTTTCTACTTTCATATGTCTGTAATTATAATTCGTTTAAATGTTTATATAATACTTAAATTATACAGGCGATAACATCGAGGAACTCCGCAAACAGGCTTAGGAATCCTATAACACACTATAGCGACCCGACTTTCCACTCCCGGAAAATCGCACCACTAATTAAGAAAGAAAGGGATAGAAGAAGAAAAGAAAGAGAAGAAAAGAAAACAACACATCAGAATCTCACAGCGGAACGATTTAAATATAATATAGAACATATACATAGTATCATATACATCAGAGTACACATCAAAATATCTCAATTTAGACAGTTATATCATTTCTGTCTAATACAATACAAGAACAGCAACACAGAATAACACACAGCGGAAACTCTAACAATATATCTACACGCTGAAGCCTCCTGCTCCATAGCTCCTCCAGATTTCGTCAAGAGATAACCTGAATCACTTGACTACTCATATATAATATGAGTACCCAAGAGTTTAATAAAACAGAAAATAAACACTCGGGTCGGACAGGGGTCTGGTGTGAGTAAACAATTTGAAAACAAAAGGTATCACGTAAGACTTCCCACACATAAACATGGAAAAGTTTTTACCTTACGCTAACCAAACCATTTGATAGGAAATCCAGTGATATTATAATAATGTCTAGGATTTTCAAGTAAATAAGAAATAGCCGAAATTGTTACATGATTAAATTCCAGCTACTAGCCACAAAAGTGGGTAATACAAACAAAACCGTAGGGTCTCGTAGGGAAAATGGGTTTCCATCAATGGCAGGGCTACTGGGCTACCGCCCGTCACAGTACGTGGCCTAGATCACCGTACCGAGGATTACTCCCTTCATCCCCTGCAACACAAGACCGGGACCATTCCTTACTGAATAGTCCCAAACAAGACCACCCCGCAGTTGGCTGCAGACCAACTGCCCACACAGCCGAAATATAATGGGACTTCTAGACAGGGATGTATCTTGCTCTCCAGTGGGAGCGACCCACGAAGCCTTGCTGCACCTCCCCTGTTTTAGCCATTCCCGGTTGATGAGGCTTGAGGCTGCAATTACCTTTATAGGACCAATTATCTTAGAATGCTCATCGTCCACCTGACGATGTTCTGAAACCATTCAATCCATACAAGTTCGTTCTGGGTTCGAACGAAACCGAAGGCACTTCTCGTTGCACTCATTTTGGAATCACCCTCAGAGTCAACGACCATAGCCCTTGCACTCTGATTCACCATCTCGAATCTATAATCACTATTCCGTCAAACTCATTACGGAATCACCCACAGAGTTATACTGACGTATAGCCCTTACACCTCGAGTCTTCACTTGCTCCACTTGGATTAACGACCTAACGTTTAATTGGAATCGATGTGGTTTCCGGATATCCAAATATGGAAACCCGATCCCGGTCTCATCGAAACCAAACGCCATTTTAATGTCCAAGTTATTCTTAAGGGATTTAAACAATAGATATTTAGAAATATCACTTAACATAAATGGATGTATTCACAACAGAGACAGATAATCATTTATTATCACATGCATTTATACATATCACATAGCAACATATATATCACATTCAGGTATAGCATATTCACATCATCACCCATCAATCAATGTCATCCAACAATAACCAATATCATTGTCTCATCCAATGATATATATCATCCAATCATTTATCATTCATAAACAAGTTTGATTCAAACTTGATAAATTTAATTAATCCTTAAATTAAATACTTGGATTATCTTCAATCCATTTTTACTATTCATTAATTAATTACAAATTAATTAATTACTTAATTCCATTTCAATTAATCTTCTCTGATAAATTATCACTTAATTACTTTAAGTAATTATTAATTACCATATTAATTAATCATCCTGATCAATTACTTCCAAATTATACTAAGTAATTACCTCTTAATTACTTTTCTAAATTAATCAACCTTGATTAATTATTCTTTAATTATTCTGATAATTATTCCTTAATTATCCTTTAATTAATTACACTTGATTAATCACTTTTAATTAATCAATTAATTAATTATTTTTAATTAAAACTACTTGATTAATTACTTTTAATTAATCATATTTAATTAATACTTTTAATTTATCACCTTGATTAATTACTTTAATTACATTTAGTAATTAAAACTAAATTATAAATTAATTATTCTTAAATTATTAACTAATAATTAATTAATTATTTCTATTAATTAATGACTACTTCATTAATTAAATTTCTTTCTTAATTAATTACTCTTAATTCTTTTATTAATTAATCATTAATCAAATAATTTAAATTTTTAACTAATTATTAATTAATTCTTTAATTAATAACTAAAGTGATTAACTCTTAATCACATTTACCTAATTACATTTCATAAAGTAACTAACTCTTACTTAATTACCTCTAGTACTTAACCACTTAATTTCTTTAATTACCTCCCAAGTAATTATATTAGATTAACCCTTAAGTGATTATCTTAATTAATCACTAATTAATTATTTAATTAATTATTTAACTTAATCATTTAAAATTTAATTAAATGATTCTTAACTTACTATATTAAAAGATTCTTAATTAAGAAACCATTATCTTAATTAAATCATTTATTAACAAATAAAACTTGATAATTAAAAATAATTTAATTGTCTCAATTATCTTTACAAATGTATTTATCTTTAATTAAATCAAATTCAAATGACTAAAATAATCCTTATTTTTAATTGATCTCTAAATCGTAATTATTTAACTTAATTAAAATAAAATACTTTAGAAATCAATTTTAATTAAAACCATTGAAACATTCAAATTAAATGTTTGAACTTTACAAAGTGATTAAATAAAATATAATACTCATTATTAAAATCCACTTATTTCATTTTTAAAACCTTTATGTCTTAAAATATAAAATTTATTAAAACTTAACTTTGAAACCAAATTAGTTATAAGAGAAAGCTTGTTTATATTTTTATAAACTTTAACTAAATCTATAAATCAAATTCATTTTTCTTTCAAAATC
Source organism: Allium cepa (assembly GCA_030765085.1). NCBI lineage: Eukaryota > Viridiplantae > Streptophyta > Magnoliopsida > Asparagales > Amaryllidaceae > Allium > Allium cepa. Next base: position 326,604,581 of record CM060939.1, read on the forward strand.
TTTAAACATTGCTTTATATAATAAAACTTTGAAGCAAACCAAAGCTGCATTACAAACTCGAGTAATCACCCCCTAAAACCCCAAGCAAAAGAAAAAAACACACCGAGTTCCCCTACCTACCCCCTGCTTCGAGTCAGAACATCAAAAACACGGAGCCTACTTCGAGTTTCCTCCTTCTTCTCCCCAGAACCTTCCCCTGAAACACAGATCCGTGCACATTAACGTGCACACCCACGTTGGTCGCTGGCGAACTCGTTTCCGGTCATCCCCAAGTCGACTTCAACTTCGACATCAATGTACTAAACCCAGAAATCACAAATTCGATCGAGAACGAGTTTTCAACCTTCAACCCAAACTGCTTGAAGCAGCGTCACCAGAAAACCCAATATCCACGGCAATCCAAACTTCGAGAAACCTCGCCACCACTGCCGTAACCTCCCCACGTCACCTCGAACCCATAACTTCACTCGCGACAGCCTCCGGTATCCCCACGACACCGTGAAACCATGTTAAACACACCGGCCAAAAACAGGTAATAGAACCCTAACTCCTCAAATTACAATCATCACAATCTACTAAAAAATCAAGAAGCATTTTTCGGATGATCACATAAGTCTACTCCACCTTCGAGTTCAACGGCGATGTGCAATTCGCCGTAGTTTGCCGAGATTCGAGCAATTTGCCCAAAACAGAAAAATCCTAAATTCTCTTAAACTACCAAAGTAAAAATCATGTTTCAACCCCTAAAATTCATGATTTCGTAATGGTAAACCAATTATAATATCAAAACTTGAGTTTGAATACAAAAGTTTTTGACCTAAATTTGAAATGTACTGTAAATTTAACTATTTATAATAAATCATTCAATTTAAAATTTTGTTATTATTTTTAGATGATAGCTTATGTGATTTCAAACAACATTTGTAAACAAAACATAAGCAGATTTGAATTCAAATCCAAGTTATGGAATTTATTTTGGAAACCTGTTATAGTTTACAGAGCAAAATTTTGATAACAGGCACCTCAATATCATCAATCCCTCATACTCAATCATGCAACAGTTAAATCCAAGAATTCCAGTCAATCCATCAAGATTCCATACACAATTACAAGATGAAATTTAAAATTTAAAACTGTTTTTAAAATTAATTTACTCACCTTAGATGGGAGAAGACAGAACTGCATGTTTCCAGGCTTTGAAAATTTTCTGCATTCTTCCTGAACTTGCTGCTTGATTAACATTAGTTGCATGTTGATTTTAATCCTGAATTGTTTGATTCTTGTATTACTTGAATTATTCTAGTTTGCATGCCTCTAGCTTCATTTGAAAACCTTGCATTTGCATTTTCCAGATTTACAGTTTCCATTTTCTTTTTCTTTCATTCAGATTTGTATTCATCTCCCTGATCTTTGTTTTGCATTATTGTGGAAAGAAGAAAGAATTTTTTTTTTTTACTGAAGATTAATTTCTTCTTTCAATTTTACAATTGACATTTTAAATTTAATTTTACAAGGAAGAGACATTTGTCATGTTAATGTCTTAAGGATCTTACACTTGTCTTTAACCCACTCTAAAATGTTTGCAAGTGTTATTTACAATTTTAATATACTTACATGTGGTTTTTAGAAGTGTTATTAAATTTTCTTTTAAATGTTATCTTCTTATTTATAAATTTATTTAAGTTATATGTAAGTAATTATGTAATATTATGAACTTATCTTTTAATAAATATGCATGTGAATACAAATAACTTATAGTTTTGATTTATATTATATAATATATGTTTATAAACTTGAGAAATTGATTTTAACTCCTTATATAAATTTTTAAAACAATTTTATCTTATTAAAAACAAAAGCTAAAATATATGTTTATAAAATAAGAAATTAACTTTATTATTTAAAATTTAAATTTCAAATATCATTTCAAAAACATTAAATCAAATTATCATTTCAAATTTCAAAACTAAATATATTCAAGTTTGAAAACTCTTATTAAATTCAAATTAATAATTTTCCTATTTCAAATATATATACAAATATATATACACATTTCAAATAGAAAAACATACTAACATTATATTTATTAATTTTCATATTAAATTTTAAAACAAATCTCAAATTACAATATATACATTTATATATATTACAATTTGAATATAAAGTTTTATTACATTAAAAACTTCTTATTTACCAAAATAAATGTTTCTAAATCAAATTATTATAAACTTCAAAAGAATTGATCTTCCCTATTCATATTGCAAGGAAAAATATTAATAGATATTAACAAATTATTATCATTAATCTTTTAAAATAAATCTAACTTGTCAATTTATAATTGTAAAATGATCAAATCAATTTAATTATTATCAAAGATTATTAAATTGATATTGCTCAAAATTCCGGGTCGTCACATTCCTCCCCCCTTGAAAGAATTTCGTCCCCGAAATTTAAAAGCAAAGATAATTTAATAACCCAGTTAAAGAATTTAAATTTTTATCAGAAATCAAACAATCAATCATACATTATCAATCATAGCAACCAATTCAAACAAGTAATTTTATCTATTCAGAAAAATTCTGAATAGAACCTACTAATATTATCTAGAGATTCCAGATACCTACAATGGAATACTCGCTCTACAAATCTTAAGTAACTACACTATTAAAACCAAGAACTCCCTCATCTGATTCTTCAAATCTGAACAAGATATCAGATGAAACTCAAAACCAGCTCAACTATCAGATCCTTTAGAACTGCTGATTCTATCACTCGAAGAATCATACACATATTCCTCAGAGATATGTGAAATACAATGAATTCCAGCTATCCAAACTGGCAGTTCAATCCTGTAGATTAAAATCAAATCTCTAGAGAACACAGGAAATCTCAAAATACTTCTGGAACTAGCCCTCCAGTTTTACCCAAATCTTATATCTCCCTCAATCGGATAAAACCAAGTCAATATCCAAACTCTAACTGCACATTCCAAATCTCCTCAATTCTTAACTGCACGACTCTTCAGATGCTCTGAGTCACCTTCAATATTCCTGATCAGCTAACCCTTGCTGATTGCTTCATGAAACAACAGGACCAACTCAAACCAAATCTCCAGGTCCTACTCAACAAAATGGCTTTCCCAAAATAATTTGCTGAAATCCAAAATACAACTCTATACCACAATCATCAATGGACTTCAAACCTACCTCTCCTATCTAGAATAGCCAAACAGTTGCACCTGACAACTTTGCCTCCCAAATCCAGAAAATTCCTTTATACTTGAATTTCCTGTAGAAATCTTTACTGCGATCCTGGTTGCTCCTATTCTAGAATAATTCCCAACTTGCTTCCGCTGCACAGCTCTGATCTAGAGCAGATAAGAATGCTATCGAAGAACACAAGCACAAACTTTCTCCATTCACAGTTCATCCGACTCATAAAATCTTAGTGACCATTCTACTTGGTCAAAACATCTCAACAAAATCTCAGCTTAGAATAAGATGATCAATCCTTCTCCAAAGAATCTTGAGCTGCCTCACCAAATTCTTCTCGCTCTAAGAGTCATCCCCCTTCATGGTTGAACCATCAAAATTGCTCCTGAATTCCAAGTTGATAAGAAAACTCAGTCTCCGATTCAGGTCAACTTCTAATTCCTCAAAAACATCTGGAGACCCTCCGACTACTTCCATAGCTTTTACCTCTACTTGAGATGCCTTAATCTCAAACCAAAGAATACTCAAAGATTCCCAAACTAATCGCAAGTCACTTTTGCGATCCCACTCAGTTCAGATTCCAAAGAACTATCTCCCCCACTAGAATAACTTTTCCTAATCAAGATAAATCTTTCCAGAATGGCTCACCTATCAGAAAAACTGATAGATCACTTCCAACGGATATCCCGCTCTGCTGAGCCTCCCAAAAGAAAAGAACAAGCCTTCACTATCTGCCTGGTCTGCTGATAGTAGAACCCCAAAGATTACCGAATCATCGAAGAAACAGACCCATGCTGCTACTTCCAAACTTCGCTTCAATGATACAGCTAAGCCAAAAATCATCCTTAACCAAAAGCTCCTTGAAACTGAAAACTTTCACCCAATTCCTCTAAAACATCCTTGAGATGAGTAAACATCTCCTCAAGAAACTCGGCTCCAAACCAAACACCAACCACATATCTTCTTAAGAAAACAATTGAGACCATGTACGAAATGAGGTAACTCATCGACCTTAGTCTCCTACTTCAATATAGACAAGACACCCTTACTAGAGATCCAGAGAATCTCTCCACTACAGTAGACATCAATACTCTTCCAATACCATCTAAATCTGGCTCCAAAAGAAACATCTTCAGAACCATCTATGGAAACTACATCTCATCACACAGCTATTCCTGCCTGAAGCTATCAAGATACCCTTACCTGCTTCTCCTCAGCAGACAGATTCAACTTTTGGAAATCCCACTCACTTGTGAGCAAATCAGAATATACTTCAATTCTTGAAAATATTTCCTCTGGACTCAAAGAAATCCTTTCTACAATCTCCACAACTTATTCGAGACGGTATTAGATCTACAATCTCGATAAACACCTCCAACCACAACATATAGACCTCTTCCATTAGTGGTAGTCGTGTTCCACACACTCCTGTCTTATCTACCTTTATAACCTATGTTGGAAAATCCGAACAGATAACCCAACAGATTAGGTAGTTATATAAATATATATTTATATAAAAATTACAAGTAAGCTCTCTCAAGATAGTCACCACACCAGAGCCTAGGTATTCACTCAACCTAACGCTCTGATACCAGCTGTAGCGACCCGACTTTCCACTCCCGGAAAATCGCATCACTAATTAAGAAAGAAAGGGATAGAAGAAGAAAAGAAAGAGAAGAAAAGAAAACAACACATCAGAATCTCACAGTGGAACGATTTAAATATAATATAGAACATATACATAGTATCATATACATCAGAGTACACATCAAAATATCTCAATTTAGACAGTTATATCATTTCTGTCTAATACAATACAAGAACAGCAACACAGAATAACACACAGCGGAAACTCTAACCATATATCTACATGCTGAAGCCTCTTGCTCCATAGCTCCTCCAGATTTCGTCAAGAGATAACCTGAATCACTTGACTACTCATATATAATATGAGTACCCAAGAGTTTAATAAAACAGAAAATAAACACTCGGGTCAGACAGGGGTCTGGTGTGAGTAAACGGTTTGAGATTGCTTAACTTTAGAAAAACCTTTGAAAACAAAAGGTATCACGTAAGACTTCCCACACATAAACATGGAAAAGTTTTTACCTTACGCTAACCAAAACATTTGATAGGAAATCCAGTGATATTATAATAGTGTCTAGGGTTTTCAAGTAAATAAGAAATAGCCGAAATTGTTACATGATTAAATTCCAGCTACTAGCCACAAAAGGGGGTAATACAAACAAAACCGTAGGGTCTCGTAGGGAAAATGGGTTTCCATCAATGGCAGGGCTACTGGGGTACCGCCCGTCACAGTACGTGGCTTAGATCACCGTACCGAGGATTACTCCCTTCATCCCTTGCAACACAAGACCGAGACCATTCCTTACTGAATAGTCCCGAACAAGACCACCCCGCAGTTGGCTGCAGACCAACTGCCCACACAGCCGAAATATAAAGGGACTTCTAGACAGGGATGTATCTTGCTCTCCAGTGGGAGCGACCCACGAAGCCTTGCTGCACCTCCTCTGTTTTAGCCATTCCCGGTTGATGAGGCTTGAGGCTGCGATTACCTTTATAGGACCAATTATCTTAGAATGCTTATCGTCCACCTGACGATGTTCTGAAAGCATTCAATCCATACAAGTTCGTTTCGGGTTCGAACGAAACCGAAGGCACTATCTCGTTGCACTCATTTTGGAATCACCCTCAGAGTCAACGACCATAGCCCTTGCACTCTGATTCACCATCTCGAATCTATAAGCACTATTCCGTCAAACTCATTACGGAATCACCCACAGAGTTATACTGACGTATAGCCCTTACACCTCGAGTCTTCACTTGCTCCACTTGGATTAACGACCTAACGTTTAATTGGAATCGATGTGGTTTTCGGATATCCAATTATGGAAACCCGATCCCGGTCTCATCGAAATCAAACGCCATTTTAATGTCCAAGTTATTCTTAAGGGATTTAAACAATAGATATTTAGAAATATCACTTAACATAAATGGATGTATTCATAACACAGATAGATAATCATTTATTATCACATGCATTTATACATATCACATAGCAACATATATATCACATTCAGGTATAGCATATTCACATCATCACCCATCAATCAATGTCATCCAACAATAACCAATATCATTGTCTCATCCAATGATATATATCATCCAATCATTTATCATTCATAAACAAGTTTGATTCAAAGTTGATAAATTTAATTAATCCTTAAATTAAATACTTGGATTATCTTCAATCCATTTTTACTATTCATTAATTAATTACAAATTAATTAATTACTTAATTCCATTTCAATTAATCTTCTCTGATAAATTATCACTTAATTACTTTAAGTAATTATTAATTACCATATTAATTAATCATCCTGATCAATTACTTCCAAATTATACTAAGTAATTACCTCTTAATTACTTTTCTAAATTAATCAACCTTGATTAATTATTCTTTAATTATTCTGATAATTATTCCTTAATTATCCTTTAATCAATTACACTTGATTAACCACTTTTAATCAATCAATCAATTAATTATTTTTAATTAAAACTACTTGATTAATTACTTTTAATTAATCATATTTAATTAATACTTTTAATTTATCACCTTGATTAATTACTTTAATTACATTTAGTAATTAAAACTAAATTATAAATTAATTATTCTTAAATTATTAACTAATAATTAATTAATTATTTCTATTAATTAATGACTACTTCATTAACTAAATTTCTTTCTTAATTAATTACTCTTAATTCTTTTATTAATTAATCATTAATCAAATAATTTAAATTTTTAACTAATTATTAATTAATTCTTTAATTAATAACTAAAGTGATTAACTCTTAATTACATTTCATAAAGTAATTAACTCTTACTTAATTACCTCTTGTACTTAACCACTTAATTTCTTTAATTACCTCCCAAGTAATTATATTAGATTAACCCTTAAGTGATTATCTTAATTAATCACTAATTAATTATTTAATTAATTATTTAACTTAATCATTTAAAATTTAATTAAATGATTCTTAACTTACTATATTAAAAGATTCTTAATTAAGAAACCATTATCTTAATTAAATCATTTATTAACAAATAAAACTTGATAATTAAAAATAATTTAATTATCTCAATTATCTTTACAAATGTATTTATCTTTAATTAAATCAAATTCAAATAACTAAAATAATCCTTATTTTTAATTGATCTCTAAATCTTAATTATTTAACTTAATTAAAATAAAATACTTTAGAAATCAATTTTAATTAAAACCATTGAAACATTCAAATTAAATGTTTGAACTTTACAAAGTGATTAAATAAAATATAATACTCATTGTTAAAATCCACTTATTTCATTTTTAAAACCTTTATGTCTTAAAATATAAAATTTATTAAAACTTAACTTTGAAACCAAATTAGTTATAAGAGAAAGCTTGTTTATATTTTTATAAACTTTAACTAAATCTATAAATCAAATTCCTTTTGCTTTCAAAATCTTTAAACATTGCTTTATATAATAAAACTTTGAAGCAAACCAAAGCTGCATTACAAACTCGAGTAATCACCCCCTAAAACCCCAAGCAAAACAAAAAAAACACACCGAGTTCCCCTACCTACCCCCTGCTTCGAGTCAGAACATCAAAAACACGGAGCCTACTTCGAGTTTGCTCCTTCTTCTCCCCAAAATCTTCCCCTGAAACACAGATCCGTTCACATTAACGTGCACACCCACGTTGGTCGCTGGCGAACTCGTTTCCGGTCATCCCCAAGTCGACTTCAACTTCGACATCAATGTACTAAACCCAGAAATCACAAATTCGATCGAGAACGAGTTTTCAACCTTCAACCCAAACTGCTTGAAGCAGCGTCACCAGAAAACCCAATATCCACGGCAATCCAAACTTCGAGAAACCTCGCCACCACTGCCGTAACCTCCCCACGTCACCTCGAACCCATAACTTCACTCGCGACAGCCTTCAGTATCCCCACGACACCGTGAAACCATGTTGAACATACCAGCCAAAAAACAGGTAATAAAACCCTAACTCCTCAAATTACAATCATCACAATCTACTAAAAAATCAAGAAGCATTTTTCGCATGATCACATAAGTCTACTCCACCTTCGAGTTCAACGGCGATGTCCAATTCGCCGTAGTTTGCCGAGATTCGAGAAATTTGCCCAAAACAGAAAAATCCTAAATTCTCTTAAACTACCAAAGTAAAAATCATGTTTCAACCCCTAAAATTCATGATTTCGTAATGGTAAACCAATTATAATATCAAAACTTGAATTTGAATACAAAAGTTTTTGACCCAAATTTGAAATGTACTGCAAATTTAACTATTTATAATAAATCATTCAGTTTAAAATTTTGTTACTATTTTTAGATGATAGCTTATGTGATTTCAAACAACATTTGTAAACAAAACATAAGCATATTTGAATTCAAATCCAAGTTATGGAATTTATTTTGGAAACCTGTTATAGTTTACAGAGCAAAATTTTGATAACAGGCACCTCAATATCATCAATCCCTCATACTCAATCATGCAACAGTTAAATCCAAGAATTCCAGTCAATCCATCAAGATTCCATACACAATTACAAGATGAAATTTAAAATTTAAAACTGTTTTTAAAATTAATTTACTCACCTTAGATGGGAGAAGACAGAACTGCATGTTTCCAGGCTTTGAAAATTTTCTGCATTCTTCCTGAACTTGCTGCTTGATTAACATTAGTTGCATGTTGATTTTAATCCTGAATTGTTTGATTCCAGTATTACTTGAATTACTTGAATTATTCTAGTTTTCATGCCTCTAGCTTCATTTGAAAACCTTGCATTTGCATTTTCCAGATTTACAGTTTCCATTTACTTTTTTCATTCAGATTTGTATTCATCTCCCTGATCTTTGTTTTGCATTATTGTGGAAAGAAGAAAGAATTTTTTTTTTACCGAAGATTAATTTCTTCTTTCAATTTTGCAATTCACATTTTAAATTTAATTTTACAAGGAAGAGACATTTGTCATGTTAATGTCTTAAGGATCTTACACTTGTCTTTAACCCACTCTAAAATGTTTACAAGTGTTATTAACAATTTTAATATACTTACATGTGGTTTTTAGAAGTGTTATTAAATTTTCTTTTAAATGTTATCTTCTTATTTATAAATTTATTTAAGTTATATGTAAGTAATTATGTAATATTATGAACTTATCTTTTAATAAATATGCATGTGAATACAAATAACTTATAGTTTTGATTTATATTATATAATATATGTTTATAAACTTGAGAAATTGATTTTAACTCCTTATATAAATTTTTAAAACAATTTTATCTTATTAAAAACAAAAGCTAAAATATATGTTTATAAAATAAGAAATTAACTTTATTATTTAAAATTTAAATTTCAAATATCATTTCAAAAACATTAAATCAAATTATCATTTCAAATTTCAAAACTAAATATATTCAAGTTTGAAAACTCTTATTAAATTCAAATTAATAATTTTCCTATTTCAAATATATATACAAATATATATACACATTTCAAATAGAAAAACATACTAACATTATATTTATTAATTTTCATATTAAATTTTAAAACAAATCTCAAATTACAATATATACATTTATATATATATATATATATTACAATTTGAATATAAAGTTTTATTACATTAAAAACTTCTTGTTTACCAAAATGAATGTTTCCAAATCAAATTATTATAAACTTCAAAAGAATTGATCTTGCCTATTCATATTGCAAGGAAAAATATTAATAGATATTAACAAATTATTATCATTAATCTTTTAAAATAAATCTAACTTGTCAATTTATAATTGTAAAATGATCAAATCAATTTAATTATTATCAAAGATTATTAAATTGATATTGCTCAAAATTCCAGGTCGTCACACACACTGTGGTGGATCCAAGCCTTTTCAGCAATATAGAGAAGAAATGTTAAATATAATTTTTTTTATTTGTAATTACTTATAACATTGTTTAGTTATATATATGTATATATGTGTGTGTATATGTATATACATTCTTTGATCATATCTAATTTCAGACGAGGGAGAGAGGTGGTGTTGCACCGTCTCATTTGGACGTCTTCTCCCGAACATACGCCGTTGAGCATACAAATAAACATGGCATGGTAACATATAAATAGTCAGAGGCCAAATCAGCGAATATCGGGGTATAAAGACTATAAATTTTTCCTCTTATTTAACAATACATTAAATTGAATATCCATCTTCTCAAAATTATATTTCTACACACAGGAGAGATGCGATTAGGAGATTGCTCGCGTGCTTGCAGAGTCTGGCAGGGAGCAGTTGACCATTGAGGTGACGGACAAGATATTCGCTCGTATTACCGACCCACCGACCAGAAATAGACAGTATGGGTATGTCAATCAAGCAGTAATTTTTATTGAGTTTAATTAATTCATTAACCAGTTTATAAATTTTATTGAATATTACGTATAAATTATAACTATGAATTTATTAATATACAGGCTGCGACACAAGCCGCTTACAATAAACAACAGGCTGAAGAAACAATGGCGGCCCTGCAAGCATAAGTCGCCGATTTGAACGATTAGAGGAAGACTAGATTGAAGCAGCAACTAGAGGAGGCGATTGCAGCTTACTTGGCAGAGCACGGGACGAATATGCCGCCATCATGGGGATCTGGCGCTGCTGATGATCGGGGTGAGTGGTAGTATGTTTTATATATGTTTTTTGATGAACTTTGAATGTCTTGTATATTCGATGAACTATTGGTTGAATTTTGTAAATATTATGGATATTTGTGATGATAGACTTTTGGAGATGTATATTGATGTTTTGTGGTTTTTAGTTGGGCATACATGTGATGTATATTGTTGTTTGGTGAAGTATATTTGTGGAATATATATGATTGTGTGGATGGAAGGTAGAAATGGCTATTGTAAATGTAGAAAAATTTACTCAGATTAGCGTCGGCTGGAGTCGGCTCGGGTCGGCCTATGGATCATTTATTATTTTACACATGGACTAACTTTAGCATCGGTCGGAGTCAGTAAGCCGACTCTAGCCGACGCTAAACTAGGGGACGGACCCGTCCCCATTTCCGTCACCATTTCACTTAGCGACAAGCTATATAGCATCGGCTCGAATCGGCCGGAGTCGGCTCGAGTCGGCTATATGCCGACGCTAAACAGTCTTCTCCTTGTAGTGTCTTCGCCATGTAGAATCCAAGATTTCTACAATTTATATTAGAAACTTATGTCTTTTACCAACTATTTATTTTAGGATATAAATCATGTACTTGTATTTTACCGATTGTATACATGTTTTAATTACTGATTGTATAGATGTTTTAACTATCTTCTTTTCTTTAGATATCATATATGGATCATTGTTAATTTATTGGGAGACATCTGCAAAACATAAATCAGTAGTTAATTATTAATTAAGTTTGTGATGATGTTGAATCATGTGACCTTGGCTGGTAATTTAATCAATTTCAAAAGTTTAAAATACAAACAAACTGAAGATATTTTGATGGACCTAGAATACCTTCAAAAATGGGATCAAAACTAATAAGAAGAAACCGTGTAATACTGAAATCTATACCATGACAAAGAGATTGATGAAGATTGTTATTAAAACAATATTTCTATTTCCTTCCACTACAAGAGAGGCCGGCTATTCCAACGACTCCCACCCGTTAGCGACCGTTGGTAGCCATTGGAAAAGCCATTGGAATAGCGTTCACGCTTTCCAACGGCGTCTAACGGAAGTTATGGGGCTATTCCAACGGCATTTTCAACGGCTACCAACGGCATTTAGCCGATGGAGGCCGTTGGAAGCCGTTGCAATAAAATGACCGAATATCCGTTTTTAGCCGTTGGTAGCCGTTGCTAATCTGGGTAAAATTTTTTTGTAACAACAAGCCATTCTCCTTTCGGCCACACATAATCAATATATATCCATTTCCACTCCATTTCCACTGCATTTCACATATATATCATGTAGGATCGATTTCACCCTAGAGGGGGGGGGGTGAATAGGGTGATGGTATAAATTATAAAAATTAATCGCGGAAGCTTATAAAATAATTTTAACACAGATCATAGAACATTAGCAGCACAGATAATAGCAGAATAATAAATGCGGAAATAGAACGACACAGAATTTACCTAGCTTCGGCAAAACACTGCCTACGTGCCGCCCCCAAGGTTTCTACTAGAAATTAGATAGTCCCTCGCTTACACACGTAAACTCGCGACACCCGCTATCGACTAAATCTAACTCTATGCTCAAAACCCTGCCACAACTCAGCCACTGAGTTGCGAATTCTCAAGCTATGCCACGTAGCTTGTCCCCTAGTCACACGACTAGTAAATACAACGGTTTAAAGTTAAAAAAAAGGTTTAAACAACAATTAAAAAAAAAAACCCTAATATAAAATTAAAAGCCCTTTAATATAATGGCCGGCCCCCTTCTATTATGGCCCGTTCTCTTTTAATCTCTGTTCCTTTTATTTTCTTCATTCGTTAATTTTGAGATGGCGGCCGTTCCTTTTTTTTTTGAAGCTAAATTAGGGCTTCGTCCCTTCGATCCAATTTAGGGTTTTTGAAATTCGAAGCTTGCGACTGTGATGGAATTATTGACTCGGCGTTCTTTTGTCAATCGCTGGTTTCCTTTGTGCACTACGACTGCTTCGAATTGATCGAGTTCATCCCTTGCTTCGGTATGTAATTTTATGATTTTTTTTGCTAGTTTTATGCTTGCTTGAACTCGATGATTGTGAAAGCCGATGATGAGTGGGTTTATATAGGTTTCGAAATCCTATTCTTGCGTTCGTATAAAGTCATTTGAATTTGTCAATTAATTCTCCTCGGCCACTTGATGATGCTTGAACGATTGATGATTAATCCAACTTTGTCAAATTCGTATCTTTCACGTTTCTTGGTTGACACTGTTTTGAATTATTTTCGTGATGACCACGACTGTGGATTTTTAACTTGGTCCACGGCTTTGATTTTGACTTTGTCATATTCGTTTTTACTTCGGCATTGACTGGTTTGCCTTGGCTTTGATTTTGTGCATACTGGTTACCTTCTTGGTTTGTCTATCACGGTTTTGAACACTTGATTAGCTTGCGATGTTGATTTTGTTTATGCTGGACTTCGTTCAGTAACACACGGTGTTGATCAATTTTGATGATGTTGATTTCCCTGTGACTTTGGTTACACCTTGCTTTGTTCACTATGACTTTGGTAATTTGGAACCTTATGGATATTGTTCGAACTGTCCACATGCTTGATTTCATTCAAAGTGTTGTTTACTGGTTTGGACCGTGACTTGATGTATTCGTATTCAAGCTACACATATGTATATATGCTGTTTCATTTATTTGCTGGTCTTCATGTATCTTGCAATGTGCATTACTGAAACTCTGCTGATGTTTGTTGCAGTCCATGTTGTTGCTTGAGTCTTTGTTGCCTTGCTTCTGACCATGTTGTACAATTTCTGGCCATTCTTGTTGCCTTGAGTCTGTGCACTGGTGGTCTTCATATTGCGTATGTTGTATGGTGTCTCTACTGTGTTGCATTATTATCATTGCTACCTAGTCGACTTGATTCTCTGTTGTAACTGGATCAGTTGCCTTCAGTTGCTTGTCGAATTTGCATGTATAATTTTGAAATTCCTTTGTGCCTTGGTTATTGTCGCTGTACACTTGTTTTTATTGCATTTTGTTTCGGCCTATAGTGTTCATGTAGTCTTGTTCATGCTGTACTTGGATATTTGCAGTTGGTACTTGAATTTCAGTTTTGTTCACTGCTGCACTCTAGTTTTGTTACTTGTGCTGCTGGACTTGATGCAGTTTGGTTTGGATTGAAGTTGCAGGCTTGTGTACTATGTCTTTTGAGCATTGCATTACTTCATGTATCATGTGTACTCTTGAGTCGCATTGAGTTGGTCTTTTTGACATGCCTGCATATCCATATCTACTTCATATGGCTTTGTTCTGACCAGTTCATTTATGCTTGCTTATGCTCTATACTTCAGTTTGATTGCCATGTATATGATGCACGTTTTGTTGACTTTGTTTGCTGCCTGGTCGATATGTATACATGCATGCCTTGATCATAGCATTCATGTGTGCATTTGAGTTGCACCTGTGTTGAATCCAGTTTCACAACTCGGGTTTGACCTTGTGCTTAAGTCGATATTTTATTTATATTGCATCTGAGTTGAACCCGTCTTTTTATTTGGGTTTGACCTTGTGCTCACCTGTCCCTGTAGCATTATCAAGTGTATATCGGTGTGCATGGCCTTGTGGCATGTACAGTGATACACTGTGCATGTCACATTGTTCGTGTGTGATGAATTCAAATATAAATGATGACGAACAACCCAAATAACTGAGGCAAATATCATTTTCAAAATTCACATTTTATTTTATATTGCAAAAATGTTTCTTTTTCAATTTTACTGCGTTAGTAAATATTTTTGCAGATTGCTCAGATGCTGGATTCTAACTGGAATAAAGTTGAAGATAAAAATACGAGTGTGAGTGATATGTAGTGAGGAATTTATGTAAATATGAAATCGTGATGTAATTGAATTTGTATCAAAGTTGTATAGTGTATAGTGAGAGCTTGAATTTGTACTATTCAAAATTGTAATAAATATTTGTTTGAATAAAATTTCTGTTTGAATTCAAATTCTGTGTTATTTAATTTTATCCAGCAAATATTTATTTAACCTATGAAGAATAAAATAGTACATTAACAAATACATTTAAACGAATTTATATATGTTTGTTATCATCAAACAAAAATCATATAAGCGCATATTCAACAATCTCCCCCTTTTGATGATAACAAACATATATTTAAGATTTTGAATATGTTAAATGTATTTGATTATAGATATATCCTAATTGCTCCCCCTATTTAAATGCTTCCTCTCTACACAAAGCTCCCCCTACAAATATGCATACAATTAAATACTATGCAAATGAGCCTAGATGCAAATGGAAAATTAT
Organism: Allium cepa; assembly: GCA_030765085.1. Lineage (NCBI taxonomy): Eukaryota > Viridiplantae > Streptophyta > Magnoliopsida > Asparagales > Amaryllidaceae > Allium > Allium cepa. The sequence goes on from CM060939.1 coordinate 326,619,888, forward strand.
TTGACCTTTGCTTGATTTTATTTAACAAAATCTTAACTTTTCTCTCCCCCTTTTGTTATCAGCAAAAGAATAATAGTATTAGAGAAAATAGAGATAAAGTAATCGATATCAATCCAACATTAAAACTCAATTGAATATAAATATTAAATTTCGATAAAAAGTCAAACAAAAATCATAAATGTTTTGTTAGGCGCATATTCCACTTTTAGAATGATGGAAATGATGTCATCATATAAAACCATACAGTTGTGTCTATTTGTGGTATATTTATAACAGGAATTTGAATATCTACTAACCATGCATAACCGTTAGGACTTTTAAATGAGATTAGTATTATTCCAATTTTTTTTTTAAAAATGAATTCAAGTATCTTCTAACCACGCATAACCGTGAGGACTTTTAAATGGGATTAGAATCAACTTGTTTATTTTAAAAATCAACTTTTGATATGCGTTCCATACATACATAACCGCGAGGACTTTTAAATGAGCATGGAAGCACATAACAAATTCCAAGTAATTCACCCATGCATAACCGTGAGGACTTTTAAACGAGAGTGAATACTTTGGTATTTATTATTATTATTATTACCCTTTTTTTTCAAAAAAATGTGAAAAATGAAAAACGAACGATTCCTGTTTAAAGTACCATATATCGACAAACTATATAGAATTTTGATGAATGATGGTTGTTAGAAATATGATAGATATAGAGATGGTCATGGAATTTTTTACCAACAAAAAGTTTTATAACTCTTGTTTAAATTTCTAAAGAAATTTATTAATTATACCGTCTCAAGTCATAATATTTGATCAATATTAACACTCATCACTTTTTCAATCACTACTGTTCTTTTCGATAAACATTAGGGAGTCAGATTATTCAAAATAGTCATTTAAAATCAAATTCAAAAATAATTATGAAATTAAATTTTCAAAAATGACTAATCTGAAAATATGGCCAAAAATGATTTTCTCCAGGGGGTTTTAAATGAAAATTTTCTGCTATTTGAAAATTATTTGAAATGAAGAATATGCAGATATTTTCTTTGAAAAACGATGCAGTTACTAAATGTCTCAAAAATCACGTTCAACTAGTAATTTTTCTATCAACTAGATTACCAGTGTAATCTGCATCTAAATTTCTCTTTCACTCAAAATCATCATTAATTGAATTTGATTGACCAAACCATGAAGTGTGCACCAAAAATTTCAAACTCAATTTTAGCAGCAATTTAAACAACATTCTCTTGAATTTGAAATGAAGCCGTGTTAATAATCAAAAACCGTGAATATAGAGTTAGCCGCATTATAACCAATTGTATTATCCAACAAAACACTATTTTTAATCCAAACTGATATATATGAAGTAATTCAAAGAATCTAGAGATTATTATAGTGTTTTTGGCATAAGAATATACTTGGCCAACTATGTTGAATAAGTCAGAATCAAAATCATCATCTTTTCATCATCTCAATATTGGCTGATTTTAATTCAGAATATGGTGCAGATTATCACATTTAATATATCGTACAAATAAATACACCTTTACCTGTTTTACCTTTACGATATTTTTCGTCGTTGTCCATTGTGATTCTGTCACCTTTATACTAGGCTAAGGAACTTTGCTTTGTCGCTCGTTGTGTTTCTGGAACAGCCAAAATCCAGAGAACACTGTTGTTGCTCCTTAGCCTGCCACCACACCTACACGATGAAAAATTTATGTGACCTATTTGTTTTTATAGGTCCATGATTGTTAGTGGAAGAATATTTTGAAAAATAATATTGTGTAGACCCAAAACTATTTATAATTGTTCCCTTCGGCACCCAAATTTGTTTAACTTTGAGAGATTTTATATTTGTGCCTTTTGGAACCCAAATCGGTATAGTTTTCACATGTTTGGGTCTATACCAACAATTATTGTGATCGTGTCCAAATTTTCTACAAATTGTGCACATAGAATTAACTTGATTAATATTGCTTTCAACAATTTTCGAATTATTATATCCAAGTCCTTGTCTAACCGTATTAACAGTTTGCTTTCCTAATAGCATATTCAACGATTTTTCACTTTTTGAAAATTTATCTAAAGTCGCTGACAATTGTTGGACTTGTGTTTTGAGAGATTCATTTTCGTTTAACAACTGTGTGCACTTTTTAATAGAATTCTCTCTCCTAGTATTTTCATTCTCTTTTAAAATCAGAATTTCATTTTCAAGTGATTTTATATTGATTTCTGTTTTTTTAATTTCTTCTTTGAATGTTGGACACTTATCACACTTAGGGATCCTACTTTGATAGGTTTTAACTAATTGGTCAAGTTGTTTATTTAAATCTATCAAAGTGTCTTTTTGTGATTCAAGTTTAGCGTATTTTTTCCTAAGTCGTTCAAAATAGCCGTTTACTTCGTGGAAATAAACAAGTAATTCACAGTGAGTAAGTTTTGATACCTCGCTTGGCTCGTCATCGTCGCTATCAGTTATATTCCCTTGAAGACACATATCTGCTTTCTCACTCTCACTGCTAGAACTTTGATTATCTTCATCACTTGTATTACACGTGGCTGCAAAACTTTTCCTTTTTGATTTCTTTTTAAAGTCGCGTTGATTTTGAGGACAATTGGGCTTGATGTGTCCGGGTTGGTTGCACTTGTGACAGATGATCTTCTGTTCTTCAGAGTAGTCTAGTGCTTTGGTTATTCTGCTTTTCGCTTTTTGAATTCGAGTTGAATTTCCATATTTGTAATTCCATCTTTTGAATTTCTTTATTAATAGCTCCAATTCTGCTGCTGCATCATCATCGTCTTCGTCATCACTTTCAGTTGTTCCTTTGAGAGCTATTGATTTCTTTCGAGTATCTACTCCTTCACGCTCTTCCTTGAATTTCATTTCTAGCTCATAAGTGGTGAGATTTCCGATGAGTTCTTCGACTTTCATTTGTTTCAAATCTTTTGATTCTTGAGTGGCAGTCACTTTTGCTTCAAATTTTCATGGAAGGACTCTAAGGATTTTTCGGACTATCTCCAACTCTATGTATGATTTTCCAAGAGCTTTTGATTTGTAAACGATATTGGAAAGTCGTCCATGCATCTCTTTGACATTTTTTTCCTTCGCCATTGTGAAGTTCTCGTATTCGCTGCTTAGCATGGCAAGGCGAGATTCTTTGACTTGAGATGTTCCTTCGTGAGTCACTTCTAGTGTGTGCCATATTTCCTGTGCAGTTAGACAATGTGAGACACGATTAAATTCAAATTGATCTAATGAACAAATAATAGAATTCATAGCTTTGGCATTAGTATTTTGTAATTTATTTTCTAGTTCTGTCCATTGTTCCTTTGGTTTCTCTATTTCCTGATTATCTACAGTTATAATTGGAGTTTTATTACCTGTCTCAACAATATCCCATGCGTCAATGGTTTTCAAAAAAAATTTCATCCTATTTTTCCAAAAATCATATTCACCATTGAACATTGGTGGTCTAACTATCGAATGACCCTCTGCAAAAGCATTATTAAAAGAAGCCATTTTAAAAATTCAAATTTTTAAAACAAAAATTGATTTTTTCAAAAAATTGAATTTTTAAAACAAATGTTGACTTCTATTCCTAGCTCCGATACCACTTGTAGGATCGATTTCACCCTAGAGGGGGGGGGGTGAATAGGGTGATGGTATAAATTATGAAAATTAATCGCGGAAGCTTATAAAATAATTTTAACACAGATCACAGAACAATAGCAGCACATATAATAGGTAAATAATAAATGCAGAAATAGAACGACACAGAATTTACCCAGCTTTGGCAAAACCCTGCCTACGTGCTGCCCCCAAGGTTTCTTGTAACAACCTTGGTTTTGGTGATTACCTGAAAATTTAATTATAACAGTGGTTATAATTTAATAATGGAGAAATAAAAATAAATTGGAGACTTAAAAATTGTTTATTTTGAACAAACAATGAATTTGGAAAGAATAAATGGAGTTAATATGATAATGTTGGTAATAAATGGTGGAAAATGAATATATTAATTTGGTAATTTATTGGAAAATAATAATAATAATTTTTGGAAGTAAGAATTGTTGAGTCACAGCTTCTATGAAGATTTTGATTGCTGACAACAATATTAAAGCGATCGACAAATCAAGACGTACATATGGTACTCTAGATTATAGGTTGATTATTTGATGTTATAATAGTAATAAAATTGTCAAAATCTATCCTCAAATAATCATGCACAAAATATAATATATATATATATATACACACATTTATATAGGTTGTGCACTTTATTGTGCAACTTAACAGAGACCGGTCGACCGGTCCAAAAATGAACGGTCGACCGTTCCTGTTGAATGTGCACAATAAACGTGCACACATGTACATAACGACTATATTTTTAAAAACCTGTCTACCGGTTAGTTTTTGACCTGTCGACCGTTTTTAAACAGAGAGCAACTTCTTCCAAAAGACACATCTTTCTTCAATGGTTGCGTCTCTTCTTCTTCATCAATGATCATAACTTTTGACTGCAACTTTTCACCAAGGGTTATAACTATTTTCTCTCTATAAATACACATCAATATCATTGATTAAAACAACAAGTTTTATTAAGATTATATATGCTCTCTATCTATTCTTTGAATTCACTTGCATTCAAAAAGCTCTAAACTACTTTCATTCCTTATTGAATCATTGACACTATCTCATATATTTTGATTCAATAAGCAATATAAATTCCATAATCTTCACAAACATCATTCACAATTTGAGGATAAGATTATAGGAAGAGTGTACTACAAGTGACAAATCCGTGTTTACAAGAGCACAAGTTGTCAACAACAATTGTAATTGTTTTTTGTTGAAGTCCTCGGTATTGTAAGAGGCAAGTGTTGAAGTCCTCAGTGTTGTAGAGGCGTGAAATCCCGTTCGGCTGTTCGGGTAATTGTAAACCTGTTCCTCCGGGTGAAGCGAGGTTGTAATTAGTGAAAATCCAGATAGTAGTCTGGGACTGGACGTAGGACGGTGCTCCGAACCAGTATAAAAATCTCTGGTGTGATTTTTCTATTTTTTATTTACAATGCTATTATCATCTAATTCTGCATTTGTATTGTAATCCATATTACACGATCCGTGTATACTATATTAGCACATATAATTGTATACACACCGCACTTTCAAATGAAAGTGCGGTGTATATACAATTATATGTGCTAATATAGTATACACGGATCGTTTAATATGGATTACAATACAAATGCAGAAATAGATGATAATAGCATTGTAAATAAAAAAAAATAGAAAAATCACACCAGAGATTTTTATACTGGTTCGGAGCACCGTCCTACGTCCAGTCCCAGACTACTATCTGGATTTTCACTAATTACAACCTCGCTTCACCCGGAGGAACAGGTTTACAATTACCCGAACAGCCGAACGGGATTTCACGCCTCTACAACACTGAGGGCTTCAACACTTGCCTCTTACAATACTGAGGACTTCAACAAAAAACAATTACAATTGTTGTTGACAACTTGTGCTCTTGTAAACACGGATTTGTCACTTGTAGTACACTTTTCCTATAATCTTATCCTCAAATTGTGAATGATGTTTGTGAAGATTATGGAATTTATATTGCTTATTGAATCAAAATATATGAGATAGTGTCAATGATTCAATAAGGAATGAAAGTAGTTTAGAGCTTTTTGAATGCAAGTGAATTCAAAGAATAGATAGAGAGCATATATAATCTTAATAAAACTTGTTTTTTTTAATCAATGATATTGATGTGTATTTATAGAGAGAAAATAGTTATAACCCTTGGTGAAAAGTTGCAGTCAAAAGTTATGATCATTAATGAAGAAGAAGAGACGCAACTATTGAAGAAAGATGTGTCTTTTGGAAGAAGTTGTTCTCTGTTTAAAAACGGTCGACAGGTCAAAAACTAACCGGTAGACAGGTTTTTAAAAATATAGTCTTATGTACATGTGTGCACGTTTATTGTGCACATTCAACAGGAACGGTCGACCGTTCATTTTTGGACCGGTCGACCGGTCTCTGTTAAGTTGCACAATAAAGTGCACAACCTATATAAATGTGTATATATATATATATATATTATATTTTGTGCATGATTATTTGAGGATAGATTTTGACAATTTTATTACTATTATAACATCAAATAATCAACGTATAATCTAGAGTACCATATGTACGTCTTGATTTGTCGATCGCTTTAATATTGTTGTCAGCAATCAAAATCTTCATAGAAGCTGTGACTCAACATTCTCCCCCTTTTTGATTGATGACAATATAAAAACTCAAGTATAGGATCTCCCCCTAAATATGTGATTTCCTGCAGACAATTATTAGCTTCTTTCATCCTGCAAACAATTATTAGCACCTTTCTCCCCCTTTGTCATCGACAAAAAGGAGTAAACAATAGAAAATATAAACCAAAGAGAACAATGCATACATTCAAACACATGATGTTTTGATGAAGTACAATGCAAGTCATAGTCTACCACGAATAAAAAGATGGGCACTATTTAGTACAAGTGCCATATATGTTTTTAAAGAAATGAAAAGAAAAACAAACTAACTTCATTCCGACTGAATCTCTTCCTCATCATCATCATCATCATCATCATCGTCGTCATCGTCATCGTCATCATCATCGTCATTGTCCCCACGACCTTGTCCGCTTGTACCACCGGATTCCTCGGATGTCGACCAATTAAAAGTTGGAGGAGCCGGACGTTTTCCGGGGTCTTGATGTTGGGTCGAGACGGATGTGCTACATGATATAGCATCCCATATAGCGCCGAAGAATGACTTTACCTTATTGAATCGTCTATCAATTTTCGAATCCATTCGTTTTAGTCTTGATTCAAGTAAAAATTGATTCCGAGCGATGGTTTCAAGAGATTCTCTTGTAGATGATTTAGATTTCAATAATCTAACATCTTCAGAACGACGACGAGATGGTGGAGCTTGTTGTTCTTGAGTATCGCGTTGTTGCCATTGTTCGAATGGCATAATATGAACATATGGAGGAGGAAGCTTCATCCGTTTGATAGTAGTGGAGTCAATACACTTTGGTGTAGAATATGCCGAATCCGGGGGTGTGACTCCACATGCAAGCAACATACGCATAATATACTCGTTATAGAAGAAATGTGGACGAGTAGAGTTATTTACCTTAAGAATTTCATCGAAAATCATGTGAACCCAATTTATTTTGATATCATCGTAGATAGCATAAAGAGCCTTGAAATTCTCTTTGTAAACGGCATCATAGTTTCCTAATCGAGGAAATAGAGAGTGCATTAGGACATGGTGTAACAACCTTGCAGTCGGTCGTAGCCCAATCGATTTGGTGCCGTTACTATCATCTTCTATAAATTTATGACTCGTACTATTCCGGGTGAAAACTTCACAAAATGTCGATGAAAACTCTTCACCCCTATTCGGTATTCCCAAAATAGAAGCAATTCTATCATAAGTGAGATAGATTCGCTTGCCACATACTACTGACCAAATAACTCCATTTGGATTTTCCGGAGTATATTCCTCTAAATTCATATTCGCATAAAATAGCTTAATCATCAAATGATTAATTTGTACGCTATTTACAGAAAAATCAATAAGAGGAGAGATACGAGATCTATTTGCTAATCTTTGAATACCGTATGCAGTGAAATCGTCGAATTTGATGAATGAGCCTGGATGGAATTTGTAATTTGTCATTTGATTCCATCTAGTTACTGCAACCGGAGATTCTAACCATTTTCTAGCAGAGAGAGTAAGAGAAGAAGTTTCTGATGTTGCTCTTTTCTTTGATTTTTTCTGAGGAGGAGCCATTGAAGAGAATTTGAGAGTTTGTGAAGCTTGAGAATATGAACTAGGGTTTGGAAATGGGAAAATTTTCAGTGGAGAGTAGAAAGTAAAGAGGGTTGGTGGCAAAAATATATACGTGAAGTATATAAAAAAAAATAACTGCCGACCGGTCGACCGCCTGCGTATTGCCGGTCGACCGTTTTCAACCAGAGAGCAAAACGGTCGACCGGTCATATTTCAGGCTGTCGACCGGTTTGGCTTTGTGTGCAAAAATGCAGAATTTGGCAAAAATTTTGAAAACGAGTCGAATGAATATATTATATATTATGTTATTATTGCAAAAATATACTGTATTACAAGAATTATATATGAAAGCAAAATAATATACATTATGGAATTCTAATGAGAAGGTGAGTTGTTATTAGAATTCTTGTCGTTTTCAATGCGTTTAGCCCACGGACTCCACTTATATCGAGCTCCTTCATTCTCGTTATAGTTTTTATCCCAAGAGTTTGGAGTTGTTAAAGTCGATGGTCTTGACGGCATTGGTTCATGAACATCGTGTTTGTTTGAACCGCAGAAGAATGAAGCCATTCGTTCTAAAGCGGATAAACGAGTTGAAGTACGTTGTTGTTCATGGTATAGTAGGTTTTGACCATAATGTAGTTGTCGTTGAAGATCAATTTGATGCTTTTGGTAGTGATGAATTTCATCGATTTGCGCCTTCGTGCGCGGAGAGCAGAATAGTGCTTTCTTTGCATGCTTGGATGTTGGAGTATGGCCAGGTGTGCGAAAACAATGGTGAGGGTATTCCGGCCTTTGTTTCGGTGTAATCGGAGAATATTGTTCCTCCGACTCCGAGCTAGTGATAGAAATATGAGATTCCTCTGCGCATTTGTCGCAAATGTGTGCCATGGTAGCTTGTTTAAGGTGATTTATAATTTTCAGCAAGAAGGTGAATGAATGAAAGTGTATTTTTCAAACGTTTATATAGAAAAAAGTTTGCCAATGAACTTGAGGATAGGATTTGTTAGAGATAATTAGCCGTAAACAAAAACAATGATAGAAAAAAAAAGTTATAAAAATAGGTATAGTTTGTTATAGGCTGAAATTTAAGAATTATTTGAAAAATATATAGCCTAAGTTTGAAGGTTACTTATTCTATTCTACATCTTTCCGAGATACTAAGCCAAGCTCTCTTCGTAGTTTAATAAAACTAGATTCAAGTAATGGTTTAGTGAAAATATCGGCTATTTGATTGTCAGTGTGAACATATTCAAGATGTATATTACCTTTTTCAATATTATCTCTAAGGAAATGATGACGGATATCAATATGTTTGGTTCTAGAATGATTTACTGGATTTTTAGAGAGATTTATTGCACTCGTGTTATCACAGTATATAATAGAATTTGATAAATGTATATCGAAATCTTGAAGTGTTTGTTGCATATATAGTACTTGAGTACAAGCGAGAGCCGCTGATATATATTCAGCTTCACATGTTGATAGTGAAACACAATTCTGTTTCTTACTAAACCAAGAGACAAGTGATTTTCCAATAAAATGGCACGTACCACTTGTACTTTTTCTATCCGTCCGTGAGCCACCAAAATCAGCATCACTATATGATACTAATTCAAATGGACATTCTTTTGGATAGAAAAGACCAAAATCTTTGGTATTATTTAGATAACGAATTATACGTTTCACTGCTCGTAAATGTGATTCCTTTGGATCGGCTTGAAAACGAGCACATAAACAAACACTCATTAATATATCTGGACGACTAGCTGTAAGATAAAGAAGAGAACCAATCATGCTTCGATATAATTTCTGGTCAACATTCTTACCACTTTCATCTTTTTCAAGATGTGTAGTTGTACTCATAGGAGTTGGTTTACCAGATGTATTTTGTAATCCGAAGCGTTTGATAAGATTTTCACAGTATTTTTCTTGATTGATAAAAATACCGTTTGAAAGTTGTTTGATTTGAAGTCCAAGAAAATAAGATAGTTCTCCCATATGAGACATTTCGAATTCTTTGGTCATAATACTTGCAAATTCCTTGCAGAGTTTATCGTTTGTTGAACCAAAGATGATATCGTCTACATATATTTGGATAACCAGAATATCATTTCGAGAATGTTTAGTAAACAAAGTTTGATCGACTTTGCCTATTTCAAACCCTGAATTAATAAGATAGCTACGTAAACGTTCATACCAAGCACGAGGTGCTTGTTTTAAACCATACAGAGCTTTCTTAAGTTTGAACACATGGTCAGGATATTTTTCATGTACGAATAAAGGTGGTTGTTCGACATAGACATTCTCTTTGATAAATCCATTGAGAAAAGCACTTTTGACATCCATCTGATAAAGTTTGAAATTATGATAACAAGAAAAAGATAATAGAATTCTAATAGCTTCTAGTCGAGCAACTGGTGCAAAAGTTTCTTCATAATCGATACCTTCTTCCTGATTGTATCCTTGTGCTACTAATCTTGCTTTATTTTTGGTGATATTTCCTTGTTCGTCAGCCTTATTTTTATAGACCCATTTAGTACCAATTACTGACTGATCAGTTGGTCTCGGAACAAGTTCCCAAACGTCATTGCGCTCAAACTGATTTAGTTCTTCCTGCATGGCAATGATCCAGTAATCATCTGTAGCAGCTTCTTTTGAATTCTTGGGTTCGATATTTGAGAGAAAAGCGACATGACCCATTTGATTGAGTTGACTCCTTGTTCTGACATGTGATGTTATTTCACCTATTATATTTTGGGCCGGATGGTCTCTTAATATTCTTGGTGGTGATTGTAATTCACATATTTGAGGAGTATTCTCAATAATTACTTCTGAGTCAGAATCAGTATTTGAGATGATTGGATTATTAATGACTATTGATTCGTCATCATCTGATATTGTGTGAGGATGCTGATAGATTTCATCAAAAGATACATGAAGTGATTCTTCAATAGTTTTGGTTCGTTTATTAAATATTCGATAGGCCTTACTTCGTTCCGAATAACCGACAAATATTCCTTCATCGGCTTTTGGATCGAATTTTCCAAGCTGGTCTTTCGTATTTAAAATAAAGCACTTAGAACCAAAAACTTTGAAGTATGAGATTTTGGGCTTTCTTTTGTTAAACAATTCATAAGGAGTATTTTTGGTAAGAGGTCTTATGGACACACGATTTAAAACATAACAGGCAGTTGCAACAGCTTCTGCCCAGAAGTGTTTTGGTAAGGTGGTTCCATTTAATAATGTTCTTGCACATTCTTGTAAAGTTCGGTTCTTTCGTTCTACTACTCCGTTCTGTTGTGGAGTTCTGGGAAACGAAAAATTATGATATATACCTTTCTTTGTACAAAAATGTTCAAATTCATTATTTTCAAACTCTCCGCCATGATCACTTCTTATATTTTTAACTTTAATCCCTTTTGATTTTTGAATTCTTTTGACGAAAGATTTGAAATGATCGAAAGTATCACTTTTATTTTTTAGGAAAATTGTCCATGTATAACGAGAGAAATCATCAACAATTACAAGCACATATTGACTGTGATTTATTGATTGAACTCTAGTAGGTCCAAATAAATCCATGTGCAGTAACTCAAGTGGTTGTAATGTTGATATGACTTTCTTGGATTTAAATGATGATTTGGTCAATTTTCCTAATTGACATGCATCACAAATGTTGTTAACTTTAAAACTCATTTTGGGTAGTCCTCTAACTAGATTGTTTTTGGCTAGCTTGTCAATAGTTCTGAAGTTTATATGACAGAAACGTTTGTGCCATAGCCATGAATCATTGTCATTAGCCATAAGACACATATCTGAATTATGATTAATATTCATATTTAGAATATATATATTTCTGTCTCTATAACCTTCAAAAACCAAATTATGGTCTTTATCTAAAATACTACACTTATTATTTGAAAAGGAAATTATAAAACCCTTGTCACATAACTGACTAATACTAAGTAAATTGTGTTTTAAATTTCTAACTAGCATGACATTAGTAATAAGAGGTAAGTTAGATGTACCACAATTGCTCACATCGCCTTTGCCGATGATATAACCTTTTGAATTGTCTCCAAAAGTGACTGAGCCACCATCTGAGTATTTAATATTTGTTAGTAAGCTCTTGTCTCCCGTCATATGCTTTGAGCAACCACTGTCCAATATCCACTTTCCTCTTTTCTTCAGTGGGACCTGCAAACATAGAATTAAGTTCATGGTACCCACTTTTTATAGGGTCCTAAGAGTTAGGTCTTAGGAGTCCAAACCCATTTGGGTCCGGTATCCCCTTTATATATATAATTATTATTAAGATGCACAGTATTCATGAATTGCTGAATGTATTTGTTCCTAATCAAATTGTTATTTGTTTTAGGAACCCATATTTTGATAGTCTTGACATCTTTCTTTTGAAATTTCACTATTGGTTTTGGTTTGAAATATAATAAACTAAGATTTTTCTTAGCTTCAGTTTTTTGTACTTTCTTCTTCCTTTTATTTCTAAGATGTTTCTTAGTTTTATGTTTGTTATATCCCAAACCTTGTTTATCTGAAATAGATTGTGAACTTTCAATGATTTTAGTCAAATTTTCTCGACCTTTGTTAAAGTTAGAAACATTTTGAGTAATGTCATCAAACTTTGTTTGTAAACTAGCTTTTTCTAGGTCTAGAATTTTGACTTTTGCTTTAAGTTCATGATTTTCAGTAGTGAGAGCATTATTTTTCTCTTTTTGAGCTTCTATTTCTTGACTCAAAAGAGATATTTGAGAGTCAACATTAGATGATGATTCTTGAATATTTTCAAGTTCTTCTTCTAATATTTTCTTCTCATCTTTTAACATATCTCGTTCAAACTCTGCTCTACTTAAATCTGCTTTGACTACTTTTAATTGACGTTTTATGTCTTTATATTTGACTATCAATTCAGCATTAATATCAAGTAATTCATCAAATGTAGGAATTTGTACCTCATCTTCTGTTGCCATAAAACAAACATTAGCTTGTTCATTCTCCGAATCACTTTCACTTTCTGATGAAGATGACTCTGAATCATCCCATGTTACTGAGAAGGCTCGTTTCTTTGATTTGTCCTTCTTATATTTGAATTTGTCATTTTCTGACTTTTTCTTTTGTTCTGGACAATCCTTCTGCATGTGTCCCTTTTTATGGCAGTTGAAACATTCTATAGCAGATGAAGATGGTTTATTTGATCCAGGTTTCCTTTTATTGTAGCGACTGGCTTTTCGATATTTTAGGAATTTTTTGAAACCTTTAGCAATGAACGCCAAATCTTCATCTTCAGAATCTGATTCATTTTCATCTTTCTCAACATGAAATGCTACATTTTTCTTTTCTTCTTTCTGTTCTTTTCTAGCCTGCAAATTTGCTTCATAGGACATTAAATTTCCTATCAATTCATCTGGCTTCATGACGGAAAGATCATTAGCTTCTTCAATTGCTAATACTTTTCCTTCCCATTCATTAGTCAGAGAATGTAGGACTGTTGAAACAACATCAAAATCAGAATACTTTTGTCCTAACCCAATAAGTGCATGGTGAATAGTTTGAAACCGTGAATACATTTCATTGATTGTCTCATTTGGTTTCATTTTGAAATTTTGAAATTGACTTTTCAGCATGGCTATTTTGGCTTGTTTAACCTTGTTAGTACCTTCATGAGTGATTTTTAGCGTTTGCCAAATTTGATATGCAGTAGTGCAGATACTAACACGGTTATATTCATTTTGGTCTAATGCACAGAACAACATATTTATTGCTCTAGCATTTACGGCTGCTGCCGTTTTCTCAGCCACAGTCCATTCTGAATAATCAGTTGTTGGATTCACTATTTCTCTTTGAGTAGCATTCCAAGCATCATAACTACTTGATTGCATAAAGAATGACATACGTGTTGCCCAATAACTATAGTTAAGACCATTGAAAAATGGAGGTCTTTGTGTCGATTGCCCTTCTGTGTAAGTGGTGTTTTGAGTGCTAGTACTTGCGTTATTTGCCATATTACAAGAATATATCAAATAACTGTGTTACGGTTATATGATGACCGTGCTCTGATACCAAATGAAAGTGCGGTGTGTATACAATTATATGTGCTAATATAGTATACACGGATCGTGTAATATGGATTACAATACAAATGCAGAATTAGATGATAATAGCATTGTAAATAAAAAATAGAAAAATCACACCAGAGATTTTTATACTGGTTCGGAGCACCGTCCTACGTCCAGTCCCAGACTACTATCTGGATTTTCACTAATTACAACCTCGCTTCACCCGGAGGAACAGGTTTACAATTACCCGAACAGCCGAACGGGATTTCACGCCTCTACAACACTGAGGACTTCAACACTTGCCTCTTACAATACCGAGGACTTCAACAAAAAACAATTACAATTGTTGTTGACAACTTGTGCTCTTGTAAACACGGATTTGTCACTTGTAGTACACTCTTCCTATAATCTTATCCTCAAATTGTGAATGATGTTTGTGAAGATTATGGAATTTATATTGCTTATTGAATCAAAATATATGAGATAGTGTCAATGATTCAATAAGGAATGAAAGTAGTTTAGAGCTTTTTGAATGCAAGTGAATTCAAAGAATAGATAGAGAGCATATATAATCTTAATAAAACTTGTTGTTTTAATCAATGATATTGATGTGTATTTATAGAGAGAAAATAGTTATAACCCTTGGTGAAAAGTTGCAGTCAAAAGTTATGATCATTGATGAAGAAGAAGAGACGCAACCATTGAAGAAAGATGTGTCTTTTGGAAGAAGTTGCTCTCTGTTTAAAAACGGTCGACAGGTCAAAAACTAACCGGTAGACAGGTTTTTAAAAATATAGTCGTTATGTACATGTGTGCACGTTTATTGTGCACATTCAACAGGAACGGTCGACCGTTCATTTTTGGACCGGTCGACCGGTCTCTGTTAAGTTGCACAATAAAGTGCACAACCTATATAAATGTGTGTATATATATATATTATATTTTGTGCATGATTATTTGAGGATAGATTTTGACAATTTTATTACTATTATAACATCAAATAATCAACCTATAATCTAGAGTACCATATGTACGTCTTGATTTGTCGATCGCTTTAATATTGTTGTCAGCAATCAAAATCTTCATAGAAGCTGTGACTCAACATTCTCCCCCTTTTTGATTGATGACAATATAAAAACTCAAGTATAGGATCTCCCCCTGAATATGTGATTTCCTGCAGACAATTATTAGCTTCTTTCATCCTGCAAACAATTATTAGCACCTTTTAGAATAATGTTAAAATGGTTTATTGCCTTTTATTATACAAGAAAATTATTTTTGTGTAATTTTTGTAGTTGAAAATGGTTTTTGTGTAGATATTTGTGTAAATTGTTTATTTAATTAAAATAAGAATTTTTATTAATGAAAATAATTTTTAATTCAAAAATATCTTTTATTTTGTTGTAAAATAAATTTTAGAACATAAAATATGTTGTGTGATTTTATAGAAGTAAAAATATTTACATATAATTGTTTTAACTTGAAATATATTAGTGTATAAGTGATTTAGGTGTGTTAATTTCATTTAGAGGCTAAATTAATTTAGTTGTTGGGTCTAAGCCCATTAAATTTCATAACCAGAAAAGAAGAAAATCTCCTTCTCATTTCTACAACGTACTGTATTTTTCATTCTTCCTGTAGACTAAGAAAAAGGAAGATAAACCCATTTCCTCTTTGAAAACAAAAGCCAAAATCCCCAACTTTAGTCAATCATTTGCTGTAATAATCAATTCAAAGCCAATTTACTTCAGGTAATCAAAGCTAAAACCCAAATCCCTCTCATCTATTTCTGATTTTTTTGTGAGTTAATGTTGGTAATTGAGTTTTTGTACTTGCATGTCTCTACAAACCTCTTTTTCATATTCTAGAAGCTAAAATCAATGGCAAGCTTCCATCTTTCTTCAAATTTCCATGGGGTTTGCTCTTCAAATTTCTAAGGTGAGTTGCAAACTCACATATCTATCTCTATAAAGTATTAGTTATTTGAATTAAGTGATATATCAATAAATAGTTGAATGATTTGAGTAATTTGATTGAATTGTTGAAATTTGCAAAGTGGTTGCTGAATTATTATTTTATGAACATTGCTGCAGTAAAACTGCAATATCTCAGTATAGAATGATCCGAATTCGTTCATTCTTTTTGTGATAGAAAGATATTTAAATAAGCTATAAGTTCTATTTGAATCATTTTTCGAAATTCTATGTTTAAAAGGGTCGAAATTAAGTTTGAAACTGATGTTATAGCACAACCATTTGAAATTTCCTGAGTTGATATCTGACAGTAAAATGGCCATAACTTTTAAGCCATAAACCCAAATTATGTATACTTCTTTTTGCTAGAAAGCTAAGACATAAAGGAACAACTTTCATTTTGTAAGTTTCTGCTAATTGTATGATCTATAGGGTCGAAATTTAGTTTGAAACTGATGTACACAGTTCTGCTCTGTGCAATTTTTTTTGTTGAAACCTGATCTTTAAATTCCCATAACTTTTGAATGACAAATCGGAATTGAGTGAGTCTTTTTGCAATTGGAAGATATATTTATAAGGAACAACTTTCATGTATTGTGTTTTCTGTAATTTAGAGGTTTGCTATGTCAAAATCCAATTTTTCTACTGTTGTCCCGAGAGCAAAAGCAATATTTGCTCTGTGCTTAAGGCTGAAACAAAATTGGCCATAACTTATTCGTTTTTGATCCGATTTTCAAAATTTTAGATGTTTCGGAAATAACAAATCATATTCTACAACTTTAATGTATTGTGTTTTCTGTAATTTAGAGGTTTGCTATGTCAAAATCCAATTTTTCTACTGTTGTCCCGAGAGCAAAACCGATATTTGCTCTTTCATTGAAGCTGAAACGAATTTGACCATAACTAATTCGTTTCTTGACCGATTTTGATGATTTTGGTCATTCCGGAAAGCTTAGAAACTAAATTACAACTTTTTTTTTATTCATTTTTCCTGATTTTGACGTTACCTATGCTAAAATTGTAATTGTTTATCACTGTCCTGTAAATGCATAAGTTCAGGTTCAGTTTGATGTTTTTAGTAAAATGGTCATAACTTTTGAACCATTGATCCGAATTCGATGATCTTGGACATTCTAGAAATCTTGAATTATATTCCACAACTTTAATGTTTTCAGTCTTGAATGATTTTAAAGTCTACATAGTGAAAAATTAACTTTTTCATCGCTGGCCTGTGCTGATGGCCAGTGCACATATTTTATTTTACTTTGGTAGTATTTCGATCATAACTTTCACGTTACTGATCGGAATCTTGAAATTCAAGATGTTCTGGAATCCCTAGAAAATATTCTATAACTTTTATGTTTTAAATTTTGTATGATTTTATTGTTTACATGGTGGAAAATTGATGTTTTTACTGCTGGCCTGTAATTGACAGCCACGATATTTATATATTTGTCCGATTTCGACAATTTCATATGCATTCTTTTGCAACTTATTTTATGAAATATGATGCCAATATTTGATCATTTTGTCCAGCAATGGACTAATCAAGTTAGGATGAGATTTGAATTTAAATTAATTTGAATTCAATTTAAATTTGAATATCGGTTTAAGCCGATTAAATTGCAAATTGATGTTTTCTTGAGTTTTAAAAATCCGAATAAATTCCAGAAAATCTTCTAACATCATGGTTGGAGTAATAAATGTTTTATACATTTTTAGAGGTTTTTAAACAATTATTCTTTATTTTTAAGGATTTTAAAATTATTAAAATCCTTTTTGATGATGTGTTTTCTCTTAAAATCTTTTAGATAAATTTCTAAAATTTGTTTTATAACCCTGCTTTCTCAAGTAAAATCTTTTATAATTAATTTTATTTAATTTAATTACTTTTATACCATTCGAACGTATGAGAAAGAGAATTAAACGATTTAGTAAAACACGTGGTATGGGACATGTGCGTTTACTATTTCGGTTAATTTCGGACTTGTACGATCGAAGCTATTTGAGATTATTGATTCTGGGATATTTTGCCATTTTATGGCATATTTTGATTTTTATAATTCATATTTATTTGAATTATTTAAGATGGCCAATTACTTGGCAAACATTATGGTTTGAGATCTCCTATATCGGAGTATGGTCGATGAGATCCATCACGATGTTTTATTTACTTGCCAATGATATAAGGCAAGTCTTGAGTTTATGATTTCATATTTTGAGATTTATGGTTTATGAGGAACCATATGATGTTTTCACTTGTCGATGAGATGAGACAAGTTACGATGCCATTTAATACTTGTCGATGAGATGAGACAAGTATGATGTCTCTTTATCACTCGCCAATGAGACTAGGCGAGATATAATTTTCTGAGTTTTATGATGTTTCTAGTGTGCCATCGACTAACGGGTAGTAAACCGCTAAGTGCGAATGTGTGGTATGGGACATACGTTAACACTTTTCGGGTTCCTATCCGTGAGTTTGTGACACATTCACGATGTTTACCTAACAGAACTGCTTGGAGAGGTGTCAGCGACCTTGTCATGAGGACGAACTGCTTTGAGAGGTGTTAGCGACCTTGTTAGAGCTGACAAAATAGCTTGGAGAGGTGTCAGCGACCTTGTCATGAGGACGAACTGCTTTAGGAGGTGTTAGCGACCTTGTTAGGACTGACAAAACGGCTTGGAGAGGTGTCAGCGACCTTGTCATGAGGATGAACTGCTTTGGAAGGTGTCAGCGACCTTGTCTAAGGCTTCGGCCGTCTGAATTTAGCACGTGCAGCATTGCTTCGGTATTGTATTCAGGGATATGGCCAATCCAGGTTTTCTGAGTTTCGAATTCGCCGTTTTGGCGCATTAATGTTAAGATTTTCTGAGTTTTGAACATGCATCGAATTCTTTATTGAGTTTGAATTCGTATCGAGTTCCATGAGTTTTTATGATTGATATGTATGTGTGAGATTTAGCTGTCTTGGCCTACTTATGAGTTTGAGATCTCACATTCTTATGGAGTTGTCTTGTGTTGCTTTCATGACTTCTATTTGTGATTGAGATGAGTTTTCTCCCTTTTGGAGTAATGGTTCATCGAACCATTTGAGTTTTTCTTGAGTTTTACATGAGTTGATTTGAGTTCATTATGGATTATCGATAATGATATGAGGCACTTGTGTTTTATTGAGTATTGAGTTTAGTTACCTCTTTCGAGGTATTTTGTCACTTAGGTAGCGTTTGTTACTTAAGTATTGAGCTATGAGTTATCTAATCCTTCTCCTCATTCGAGAAGAAGTATCACTATATCCATTATGCTTTATATTATCGATATTGACTGATTTGTGTAGCTAGACTGACCCGTGTATTTATACTCGGGTCAGACCGAGTTGTTTCAGGTATCATCTATCGGACTTAGCTTGGATTTGGTGTTGGATATCATCTCTTCTTTCACTTGAGTAGTTTATTTCCTCTGCATACTCTGATGTTTTTACATTGGATTTGATGTATAGGGTGTGGTCGAGTACCACCTTTATTGTATTCATATTGTATTGTACTAAACATGTATCAGTGTATATGTATATATATGATGTCGATTACTGTTCTGTGATGTGCTTTACATTTAGTTATTGTATTTTGTTCTGATAGATCCGTCAACCACCTATAGTTTTCGATTAAACATTTACTGTGTATGTCGATCCATTGAGATAGAAAAGAAAAATTATATTGCATTTATCGACGTATTCAGTAGATGTTTAAGACAAAGTTATAGATGGTCGCCCTTAACCAACCCTATTCTCCGCTTTAGTAGACAGAATTACTCGTTAATTCTCTTTACTAAGGTGGGTCTCCGGGTGGGGCGTTACATTTCTACTAGAAATTAGATAGTCCCTCGCTTACACACGTAAACTCGCGACACCCGCTATCGAATAAATCTAACTCTACGCTCAAAACCCTGCCACAACCCAGCCACTGAGTTGCGAATTCTCAAGCTACGCCACGTAGCTTGTCCCCTAGTCACACGACTAGTAAATACAACGGTTTAAAGTTAAAAAAAAGGTTTAAACAACAATTTAAGAATAAAAACAAAAACCCTAATATAAAATTAAAAGCCCTTTAATATAAAGGCCGGCCCCCTTCTATTTTGGCCCGTTCTCTTTTAATCTCTGTTCCTTTTATTTTCTTCGTTCGTTAATTTTGAGATGGCGTCCGTTCCTTTTTTTTTGAAGCTAAATTAGGGCTTTGTCCCTTCGATCCAATTTAGGGTTTTTGAAATTCGAAGCTTGCGACTGTGATGGAATTATTGACTCGGCGTTCTTTTGTCAATCGCTGGTTTCCTTTGTGCACTACGACTGCTTCGAATTGATCGAGTTCGTCCCTTGCTTCGGTATGTAATTTTATGCTTTTGTTTTGCTGGTTTTATGCTTGCTTGAACTCGATGATTGTGAAAGCCGATGATGAGTGGAATTATATAGGTTTCGAAATCCTATTCTTGCGTTCGTATAAAGTCATTTGAATTTGTCAATTAATTCTCCTCGGCCACTTGATGATGCTTGAACGATTGATGATTAATCTGACTTTGTCAAATTCGTATCTTTCACATTTCTTGGTTGACACGGTTTTGAATTAATTTCGTGATGACCACGGCTGTGGATTTTTAACTTGGTCCACGGCTTTGATTTTGACTTTGTCATATTCGTTTTTACTTCGGCATTGACTGGTTTGCCTTGGCTTTGATTTTGTGCATACTGGTTACCTTCTTGGTTTGTCTATCACGGTTTTGAACACTTGATTAGCTTGCGATGTTGATTTTGTTTATGCTGGACTTCGTTCGGTAACACACGGTGTTGATCAATTTTGATGATGTTGATTTCCCTGTGACTTTGGTTACACCTTGCTTTGTTCACTATGACTTTGGTAATTTGGAACCTTATGGATATTGTTCGAACTGTCCACATGCTTGATTTCATTCAAAGTGTTGTTTACTGGTTTGGACCGTGACTTGATGTATTCGTATTCAAGCTGCACATATGTATATATGCTGTTTCATTTATTTGCTGGTCTTCATGTAGCTTGCAATGTGCATTACTGAAACTCTGCTGATGTTTGTTGCAGTCCATGTTGTTGCTTGAGTCTTTGTTGCCTTGCTTCTGACCATGTTGTACAATTTCTGGCCATTCTTGTTGCCTTGAGTCTGTGCACTGGTGGTCTTCATATTGCGTATGTTGTATGGTGTCTCTACTGTGTTGCATTATTATCATTGCTACCTGGTCGACTTGATTCTCTGTTGTAACTGGATCAGTTGCCTTCAGTTGCTTGTCGAATTTGCATGTATAATTTTGAAATTCCTTTGTGCCTTGGTTATTGTCGCTGTACACTTGTTTTTATTGCATTTTGTTTCGGCCTATAGTGTTCATGTAGTCTTGTTCATGCTGTACTTGGATATTTGCAGTTGGTATTTGAATTTCAGTTTTGTTCACTGCTGCACTCTAGTTTTGTTACTTGTGCTGCTGGACTTGATGCAGTTTGGTTTGGATTGAAGTTGCAGGCTTGTGTACTATGTCTTTTGAGCATTGCATTACTTCATGTATCATGTGTACTCTTGAGTCGCATTGAGTTGGTCTTTTTGACATGCCTGCATATCCATATCTACTTCATATGGCTTTGTTCTGACCAGTTCATTTATGCTTGCTTATGCTCTATACTTCAGTTTGATTGCCATGTATATGATGCACGTTTTGTTGACTTTGTTTGCTGCCTGGTCGATATGTATACATGCATACCTTGATCATAGCATTCATGTGTGCATTTGAGTTGCACCTGTGTTGAATCCAGTTTCACAACTCGGGTTTGACCTTGTGCTTAAGTCGATATTTTATTTATATTGCATCTGAGTTGAACCCGTCTTTTTATTTGGGTCTGACCTTGTGCTCACCTGTCCCTGTAGCATTATCATGTGTATATCGGTGTGCATGGCCTTGTGGCATGTACAGTGATACACTGTGCATGTCACATTGTTCGTGTGTGATGAATTCGAATATAAATGATGACGAACAACCCAAATAACCGAGGCAAATATCATTTTCAAAATTCACATTTTATTTTATATTGCAAAAATATTTCTTTTTCAATTTTACCGCGTTAGTAAATATTTTGCAGATTGCTCAGATGCTGGATTCTAACTGGAATAAAGTTGAAGATAAAAATACGAGTGTGAGTGATATGTAGTGAGGAATTTATGTAAATATGAAATCGTGATGTAATTGAATTTGTATCAAAGTTGTATAGTGTATAGTGAGAGCTTGAATTTGTACTATTCAAAATTGTAATAAATATTTGTTTGAATAAAATTTCTGTTTGAATTCAAATTCTGTGTTATTTAATTTTATCCAGCAAATATTTATTTAACCTATGAAGAATAAAATAGTACATTAACAAATACATTTAAACGAATGTATATATGTTTATTATCATCAAACAAAAATCATATAAGCGCATATTCAACATATCACATATCCAACACATTATACCACAAACAATATAAACAGCCAAAAATCAACATCAAACCTTACATTTTCAAACCAAACTCCAAGTCAATATGTACATAAACAACAAAACCCTCACCAACACCAACTCCAATCCATATTCAAGTCAAAATATACAATGCAAACACTTAAACCTCACCACCTCAAATTCAATATATACACAATAACCATTAAACACAATCCTCACCACCTCAAAGTCAATATATACAATAACCAACCACAAAGACAATAGTCATCATCCCTCTCAAGCATCATCCTCACCTTCGAAAGCACCAGACAACGAAGGGAAGGAACGATGCCTATGCGCGTACTCCGCTAAACGTTGATTCAGCTGCTCCATTTGTATAGCGTGAAGACGGTCCTGCTCTTGCAGCTGCTCAACCATGGCTCTAAGCTCTTTTATTTCTGCTTTGTCACACGCCTTTTGAGCTGCCCGAACCTGCAAATAGAATGTGAGATGTTCACATTTGTATTATAATCATTTTCTTAAGCAATGCATATTTTAAAATATAGACGTAAATGACGTGATCTTAAGCAATGCATATACCACAAGGAAATGCATATTTTATTAAATGATAATGGTGCAGGATGGTAAATCACGTATATGTTAGATTTAACTCAGGTAGAAATCATCATATGTATAGATACTCTATCGGTTAATTTATTAAATATAATATTGCAAAGTTTATAAGATTATCGCTTGGTTTCCATAGCTATAGCACTTGTTCCGCTGCGTCGGATCCACGATAACGTCGAAAATATTATCTTGCTCCTCTACCGTCAACTCATCGCGATCCGATTCTGAAAGCAGCTCTGCCCGTGCCTCCTGAAACTTTGCCTAAAATAAAAAACAATTTCAGGTTAAAAGTAGTAGAATAGGATTTAAACTTATCGATATTAATAAATAAGATTTAAAATATGCATACATATGCAGCCATCGCCTTATCATCATCATTCTACTGATATGTAATATTGCCAGCATTGTCTGCTTGTCTTAATGCGTGGGTGTAGGTAAATACCTCCATCATAGACATGGGACGTCCAAGCGATCTTTCCTGCAATAAATAATTTATATATTTTATTTTTTCATAGCTAATTACTAAACTGATTAATATACAAAATGTAATAACGGTTTGGATTCGCAATTGATAAATTTACCAAGTCCTCACAGTGATGCTGAAAAGACTTGGATCCGCCATGATGCGTTACAGGATTCCTACTTCTATTGGCCGAGTTCCTCTCAGACTCCACCTGCAATTTCAATTTAATACCACAAAAACTTGTTAATCGACGAAAATTCTATAGAAATAGAATACCGTAGAAAAATTTCAATTTAAAAATAACCGCAAGCGCATGACGTACTATTGAAGCACGTGGCGAGTATGGGTCGATCCACAGGGAATTAATGATTTTAAAATTCTATTCAATCAAATTAAACCAAAGTCGATGGAAAGTTTAGCTAGAGAGTTAGAGAATTAACTACTAACTAAAAGAAAAGAGAAGCAAATATATGTAACATCCCGCCTTTTCGCACACCTTAAACCGACACACATGCCAATTGAAAGCATACGCAAGGGCGGATTGTTATGGGGTAAATAAGAAAAACAGAGAAGAAATAAAAACAAAACAGAATCTCACAGCGGAAGGATAAAATATAATAATAAATATACAGTTCAAAACAGTTTACAAACACTTGATTTGCTTTATACAATAAATATCAGAGTTACACATACCAATACAATCAATGCAGCTGAACAATATGAGTGTGGTGCAATACTATAGATAATAATAATAATACGACTCCTTCGTCTTCGTCCTTCAAAGCTAACGTCTTCGATCCTGAAACGCTCGGACTGGCCCGAGCGAATTTGAAAAGACAAAAACACTCGAGTCAGGACTAAAAGATCATATGTGAGTTAAATTAACAGAAATAAATATGAGTACAGTAACTCAAGAGATGCTCGGGATTTACATCTCCTAAGGATCCGTTAAACTATTTACTATGTAGTATATTGCGCTATTATAATAGTGTCTATTTATAAAATAAACTTACTTTTTAATAGCGTTAAGGGGTTACCCATATAGCCCTTAACACAAATAATGCCAATAGTCTATACAGTACCGTAATACCTCCTGATCGGGAAGCTACCAGAGGATACTCCATAGGTACGACACAAATAGAAACTCGTAGTAAAGGCTCGGTATGGTAGGTGACACGGCACAACTAGGCAATGCCAGGGTAGATATACCAATTGCTATACAGGCTGGTGGAAACGCGTAGCCGCAGTTACCGCCCACCTCGGACTAACTCCCTAAAATCAAAATATAGAAGTGGCCACTGAATCAATCCAAAATCAAAGTATAATATCGAAGAGGAGGGTCCGATCAGAGGAATGACCTCATTGGCCTGAGAATCGCTCCTGTTTTAGCCACCTTATGCCAACTCACGGGAGTCGGGTCCACGTACTTACCTTACAGGAAACGTCGCCACCACCTACTTCATTCTGGAATCTCCACCGCGTACACAGTTAGTCAAAGTGGTTTTCGGTATCGACAGAGAGTATGTCAGATATCCGATCCCGGTCTCTTTGCCAACCCATCGTTATTATAACACCGCGGTCATTTAAAAATAGGTTATACTTTAAAAATCAGAATAAACATTTCCATTTTAAAATTATGAATACGATATCATTTTAAAACCCAAAACAATATGATATCCTTTATCCCAAATGTAAACCTTTTCAAAAATCCAAATGCTTTAAAATTTATAACGTCTGAAAGCCAAATATCCTTTCAAAGCATAATATTTCGAAATTCATAATTTAAAACCATAACTTTTAAAACTTGAATGGTTTGGATATTCAACGGTATATGAATTAAAAGGTTTAACTTAAATGTTACTTTATAAAGAAAATAGTTCTCATGGCTTTACAAATACATTTCTTTACTAAAGTCTAAACCAAAATTTATATTATCTCTCTCAAGTTCCAAAACCACTTCAATTCATTTATATATACGTATATCCATTTTGAGTATCAATATTTCAAACTAAAGTTGGATTTTATTCTTTCAACAAATCAATTGTTCTATTAATTAGTCTTGAATATTCATATAAAATCCATAAATAATAAGACTTCAATTTCTAGTAATAAAATATATATATTTTTCCCAATTCAAATTATACTAGAATATTCATTTCAATTTATTTTGGAAAAAATCCTATTATAAATATCATATCTTAAAATTTCCATCTTAACATTTAAACATATGATATAAATTATTAAACTCCATTTTCTAAATTTTGTTCCATTTTTAATAAAGATTTTTATACACCTTTTAATTTCAAAATTTTCAACTTCATATGTATATATATATGGAAGAAAAATATTTATACAATATAAAATTTAAGATTATTATAAACCGTATTCCAACCAAACCATAGAAATCACATTTAAATAGTTATATATATACCGCGGTGCCTGTATATAATTTTCTATCCTATGGTCAAGTGATACGGATATTTATCATTTCAATCCGCAATTTAAAAGATATAAAATTTTGCGGTTATATATCATTTCAAACCACAATCCCGTATGAAATGAAATATGCACGATAATTTGCAATTTAATGATTTACAATAAACATCCATTCACCAACATCATCCATCATCCAAATCGCAATCATCAATCAATATCAATCAATAACAATATTACATTTGATAATATATAACAGGTAATAACTGGCAATTTTATTCAATTTAAATTTAACGACCATAAATCTAACAGTTTATATTCAGTAATAAATTATATAACTGTTAACTAGCAGTTTCATGCAAACACAAATTCTAACTGTCAATTAATACGCAATAAATAAATTAAATTAACAGTTAAATTCAATAAATGCAATTCAGTAGATATGAATGAAATAAGCACGCCAAATACTCATAAATAAATTCTATTCATTTCTAAAATTTATTTAACAAACATAAAAGCTTCTAGTAGTTGTGAGTGGGTTAAAACACTCACCTTTGGAATTTAAATCGAATTTAAATTCAATTTAAACTTAAAATTTTGACGGTCTCCAAATCCATCCAAACCAGCGTCAAAACGTCAGAAATTCCGATACGATCCCAGCAAAACAAACCGCGCGTGAATCCGAGCTCGTATGCAAAAGTTATGGAAATTTGAAAAATGAAAAAATTCTGGTCCTGGGTCGACTTCGGGTTCGACTTCGGTGCGCCGCCTCAATTCCCCGGTGCTTGCTTGGAGTTTTCGTTAAAACGACCCGGAGCGATCCGAGTCATTTTCTTCCTGATCCGAAGTTGCTCTAGGGTTTTCTCCCCTAAAACCCGAAGCGCGACCAGAAGCTGCTGCAGATCCGAATTTTTTATTTTTTTTTTAAATTTGAATTTTTTTTTTTGAACTGACTGGATCTAGGGTTAGCACCCATTGTAGAAGAAGAGGAGCTTGAAGAAAGTATACGCTCAGATGAAAAGAAATTAGGTGGAGGCTAGGGCTTGTAGCTAGGTTTATATAGAGGGGTCAGAGATAGAGTAGATAGACCGTAGAATGAACGTGCGGAACAAACTATGGCCCAAAAAGCCCGCTATGCCTCCGGAACCGAATTTACTAAATCTATATATCCAAATAGGTAATTTAAAATATTCTGAACGCGATGGAAAAAGTTTCACGTCCAAATTTGATCGTATGAAGACGTTATGCTGAAAACAATATTTCCAAATTGATTCTAATTGATTTTAATTAAATTTGACTTCAAGGCGTTTCACGCCCGTACGATCAAACGACAAGTCCTATCGATACGAAACTTGAAACCCTATAATAATTCACCGATACGGATCCGATAAAACTGGTTTCATCGAAATCCGAGTCCGTGACAAAAAAAGGCTATTTTTATATTCATTAAATAAATCAAAATAAATTACAAAAATCCAAATTTTATATTATATTCTAAAATTGTCCAAATTTTATTACTTATATAATTTAATCAATTTCAAATGATTTAACAAGCTTGGATGTGAATTAAAATTATAAGTATATCAATTTGCAGTGTTAATTTCTGCACTTTCCTATATTTAAGAATTATAAAATTAAATGCTCAAAACCCCGTATATTAGATTTTAACTTTTATATACTCATTCTTTATCCAAATAGGGATGCCACATACTTTGGTTCATGATTCACAATATTATTCTTAAAGTTCATTTTAAATTTCAGCAACGTAATATTTAACGTTAAATTCCCTTTATTTATGCAATAAGCGCAATTATTGAATTTGATACTCAAATTGATTTATACATTCTGCTTTCAAAAAATCTATATCAACAATTTGGTCTAATTATAAATAGAATAAGTATTAACCTCATCTTATAGAATTAATTATTGCAATAAATCCAATTTACCATATCTTAAATCCAAATTAATAGATAAAGCTTGATTCCTTTATTAACTCCTTTGGTTTTCAATTAACCTTTTATGGTGAATATAAATTCCAATGTATAATTGAAACCTTATTTCCATTTGATTTCAGTATTTCATTAAAAATCCTCATATTCCAGCTAAATTTCAACTAACGTATAAATTAGCTATTTCAATTTCATTTAATTGCGATTATCATACTATAGAAATTAAATTCCATTAAATAAATAAATAAATGTTGATTCCCATCTATTTACATTATATTACATTGGTACTTCTATTTACAACTTAGCTTTGTATAAATGTTTGAATGTAGAATCTTGTCTATTTCACGTATTAATTAAGCCTTAGAAATCAATTAATATTATATCCTTGGTCTAACCTCATTTTACCCATATTTATATTAATATATCCTTTGAATTAGGTAAATTACCATTGATTATCTACCTTAACTTATCAGACTCCACTAACGTAATGGTTAAATATTAATTCCATTTGTAAAAAAAAAACAATCCACAAGATTTGCATTTCACATTGCAAATGAATTCATAAATCTTGGCTTTCTTTTTCTTTGCTTCTTAAAGGCCAAATCAAACTACCCTATCATCACTAATTTATGGCAATTAATTGCAATTGATTCTCCATTAAACTACATAAGTTATCCAAGTGAAACCTAAGTGAAACGTTTATTTATTTAAAAATCCTACTGTTTAAAAGAGTATATCATCTACGGTATAATTTACATTTGACCTGATTTCTCATATATTTCACACAACAGTGAATTCCAATTTCTGCCAACATTATGTTTAATATAAATTGGAAATCCAAATCATTGGTATTTCACAACCTTATTGCGTACATTTACGTATAGTTACACTAAGTCCATACACTGATTCATGAATTCATTAATTAATACACAATTTGCCTTTGTTTTCTTATATTAAGTTTATTACCGTTTTTAAGTACATTCATTATCGAACAATATTCAAAAAAAAATTATCTACACTTATTGCATTGGTTTATTCAACGGTCACCAAATGAAACAATCCTACTATTTATTTTAATATTAAATGAATCCCATTCTAGTAAATATTTTATTAATATTCACTAATTCAACATTTATTGGTTTCTTAACATTAACTTTTAACAAAGTGTGACAATTACATTATCCAAAACTATTGTCATAAAAATTAAATTGTTACATTAAATTCCAATTACTATAACAAATTACTACATTTTCTCAAATAAATCTTAAAGCCTTTTTTTTTTTTTCTAAATCAGGTTAGAAATTATATTAATTTAACTCATTTAATATTATTAATTTAACGGGTCGTTACAATCTCCCCCACTCAAAACTTTTCGTCCCCGAAAAGGAAAAAGAAGGGAGAAGGAAGAATAAAACATTACATCTTATTTCAACTATTAACTTATAAACAATAATTTACTAAATTAATTTCCTTAAATGAGATATGCCTGTTTTATAGTCCTTATAACCTTTTATACTTAAATCATTAAAGTTTGGAAAATATTCAACAAAATTCTAAGTCCAAAATTTACGAAAATTTTTGGCAGAGTCTCCTTTGTACGGAGAGACTCTGGAGAAAATACAATATCAAAATATACAAATATATTACATATATTATCAAAATATTATCCCAACACGGGCAAAATTATAAAATAGCGCTTTAAACGTAATCCGAAAACGTACCTATTTGTCGGGCAATACGCTTATTATTAGGGAACCAGAGCAGTAGCAGTGGCTTCCATAGCCTGCATTTCACTTATAAAATCTAAAAGGTTAAATATTTATTTTAAAGTGAACTATTCAAGTGGATTCAATCATTAATCAACCAAACAATTCAACAACCATCAACCTTACAAACAACATACATACACACACAAAGCAATCATTTAATCCATCAAACAAATAGTTGTTTGGGTTCAAACTTGAAATTTGTATGAAATGAAATTAACTATCAAGTGCATCCTTTACTCAACAGTCTTAGATGGAACAAAGATAGATTATTTATTCATCCAACAACTTCAAGTTCCTTACCCCACAATCATAAATCAAACAATACAATTCAAACCAACGACCAAATTAACTTATTATACATTTATTTCATGCTTCAGTGGTTTGATTTTCTTTCTTTCATTTATGGAGGGATTTCTTTATTTCTTACAATTTTCGTTTTCCATTTATTACAAAATTCATTATATTTGCATTCCAATTTATTGACTAAAGTTTATATCATCTATTTATACTACTTACCTTTACTTATATAGTAAAATTTCCAATTTAACTTAAGTTTATACAATTAATTCTCATTAATAACAGCAAATTTATTGAATACCTTTATTACCTCAAGCTTCACTTGTAAGATTTCCCCTTACATTTTCTTACTAACATTGCAACTTTTATTATATGGTAAGTTATGTATGTTTTAAGAATGTAAGTGAAAATTTACAAGTTTCTTCTCAATTCCTTTAATTAATATATATTTGTTTTATAAATTACAATTTCAACTTACCTTTAATTTCATTCATTTATTTAATGTTGAAGTTTCTATTATATTTAATAGTAGTAACAATTTAATTACCCACTTTCTATTATATTTAATTACAGTAACCCTTTTTAATTACACTTAAATTATTAACCCTTTAACCTTCATTCTTAAAAATAAGGAATTTTATTAATTAATTACTTAGGGTTTACAGTCATTTATATATTACTTACTTTCTATTATATTAGAATAGGGGGAAATTAAGGCGTACTTAAGTTAATAACCCTACAATCAAACTTTATAAATTAAGGAATTTCATTTTTACTTTCTTAAGGTTAAAATCACCTATTAATAATACAACCTTTAATTTTAGTAAAATTCCAACCATCACTTAAGTTAATACCATTAAATTCTTATTTATAATAGTAATTTATTGAATACTTCATTATTTCCAAAAATTCTACTTGCATAATATTCTATTCCACTCTTAATTCACATTTCAACTTTTTATACTTGGTAAGTTATTTATGTTAAAGAAAAAGCAAAAGAACTTATACAAGTTTAATCTCAACCCTTTTAATTCGTTGATTTTCAATAAATCTTTACCATTATTTATCAGTTAAAATTTTAACTTCCTTTATACCTAGCATTAATTTTCTTACTTAAATTAGAGGTTTCAATCCATTTATTACTTACTTTATATTTCCCTAAAAATAATTTAAACCATTAATTAGTGGAAAATTTTAGAATTAAATACCGGGTCAAATTTCAATTTTATTTTAAAAATAATAGATAAATGAGTTCTTACAACTTATATCTCAATTTATATTTAAAACAATTTAAAATTTTAGATAATTTCAAAATAAATCTGCAGTAGAATTTATTACAGTGGCCTTTCCCCTACGAAACTCGAAAATGAAAGTCGATGATGCGGCCGCCATCACCGAAATTATTTTCTAGCGACAGAGAGGAAAGTACAAAATTTATATTCTCCAAAATCTTCTTTAAAATAATTTTTCCGAATTATACTAAATATTTATATAAGAAAATACTTATAAACCAAATCCCTATAACCCATAAATCCATTGAAAACAGATTTTCAAAATCCCGGGCTTAAGTTCTAAAATCTCCAATTTGATTTATTATAATTTCAACTTAGCTTCAATTGTTATAAATATTTTTATTTCCTAACACCCAATCTATAGCAACCAAATATATATATATATTTTTATAAAAATATTTTTATATATAGAAAATATAATAGGCAAAATTATTTCATTCACCTATATTAGAAACAAATATTATGTCGGTCTGTCCTATTAAGTGTTTAGAAATCCCTATTGATGTCATAGCGTCCCATGCATCAACCAGAATTTATAAATACAAAGCGGAACAGATTAACACAATATCAAAATCTTTATTAACACTAACAAATACGCTCTCTCATATATATACACTCAGCGACTCCCATAGGGTATTACTACCCTATTAACAAAGAGTCAAACCCCACAAAGCCAAGGTTTATCGCTAAACCAAAGCTCTGATACCAACTTGTAACATCCCGCCTTTTCGCACACTTTAAACCGACACACGTGCCAATTGAAAGCATACGCAAGGGCGGATTGTTATGGGGTAAATAAGAAAAACAGAGAAGAAATAAAAACAAAACAGAATCTCACAGCGGAAGGATAAAATATAATAATAAATATACAGTTCAAAACAGTTTACAAACACTTGATTTGCTTTATACAATAAATATCAGAGTTACACATACCAATACAATCAATGCAGCTGAACAGTATGAGTGTGGTGCAATACTATAGATAATAATAATAATACGACTCCTTCGTCTTCATCCTTCAAAGCTAACGTCTTCGATCCTGAAACGCTCGGATTGACCCGAGCGAATTTGAAAAGACAAAAATACTCGAATCAGAACTAAAAGATCTTATGTGAGTTAAATTAACAGAAATAAATATGAGTACAGTAACTCAAGAGATGCTCGGGATTTACATCTCTTAAGGATCCGTTAAACTATTTACTATGTAGTATATTGCGCTATTATAATAGTGTCTATTTATAAAATAAACTTACTTTTTAATAGCGTTAAGGGGTTACCCATATAGCCCTTAACACAAATAATGCCAATAGTCTATACAGTACCGTAATACCTCCTGATCGAGAAGCTACCAGAGGATACTCCATAGGTACGACACAAATAGAAACTCGTAGTAAAGGCTCGGTATGGTAGGTGACACGGCACAACTAGGCAATGCCAGGGTAGATATACCAATTGCTATCCAGGCTGGTGGAAACGCGTAGCCGCAGTTACCGCCCACCTCGGACTAACTCCCCAAAATCAAAATATAGAAGTGGCCACTGAATCAATCCAAAATCAAAGTATAATATCGAAGAGGAGGGTCCGATCAGAGGAATGACCTCATTGGCCTGAGAATCGCTCCTGTTTTAGCTACCTTATGCCAACTCACGGGAGTCGGGTCCACGTATTTACCTTACAGGAAACGTCGCCACCACCTACTTCATTCTGGAATCTCCAGCGCGTACACGGTTAGTCAAAGTGGTTTTCGGTATCGACAGAGAGTATGTCAGATATCCGATCCCGGTCTCTTTGCCAACCCATCGTTATTATAACACCGCGGTCATTTAAAAATAGGTTATACTTTAAAAATCAGAATAAACATTTCCATTTTAAAATTATGAATACGATATCATTTTAAAACCCAAAACAATATGATATCCTTTATCCCAAATATAAACCTTTTCAAAAATCCAAATGATTTTAAATTTATAACGTCTGAAAGCCAAATATCCTTTCAAAGCATAATATTTCGAAATTCATAATTTAAAACCATAACTTTTAAAACTTGAATGGTTTGGATATTCAACGGTATATGAATTAAAAGGTTTAACTTAAATGTTACTTTGTAAAGAAAATAGTTCTCATGGCTTTACAAATACATTTCTTTATTAAAGTCTAAACCAAAATTTATATTATCTCTCTCAAGTTCCAAAACCACTTCAATTCATTTATATATACGTATATCCATTTTGAGTATCAATATTTCAAACTAAAGTTGGATTTTATTCTTTCAACAAATCAATTGTTCTATTAATTAGTCTTGAATATTCATATAAAATCCATAAATAATAAGACTTCAATTTCTAGTAATAATATATATATATTTTTCCCAATTCAAATTATACTAGAATATTCATTTCAATTTATTTTGGGAAAAATCCAATTATAAATATCATATCTTAAAATTTCCATCTTAACATTTAAACATATGATATAAATTATTAAACTCCATTTTCTAAATTTTCTTCCATTTTTAATAAAGATTTTTATACACCTTTTAATTTCAAAATTTTCAACTTCATATGTATATATATATGGAAGAAAAATATTTATACAATATAAAATTTAAGATTATTATAAACCGTATTCCATCCAAACCGTAGAAATCACATTTAAATAGTTATATATATACCGCGGTGCCTTTATATAATTTTCTATCCTATGGTCAAGTGATACGGATATTTATCATTTCAATCCGCAATTTAAAAGATATAAAATTTTGCGGTTATATATCATTTCAAACCACAATCCCGAATGAAATGAAATATGCACGATAATTTGCAATTTAATGATATACAATAAACATCCATTCACCAACATCATCCATCATCCAAATCGCAATCATCAATCAATATCAATCAATAACAATATTATATTTGATGATATATAACAGGTAATAACTGGCAATTTTATTCAATTTAAATTTAACGACCATAAATCTAACAGTTTATATTCAGTAATAAATTATATAACTGTTAACTAGCAGTTTCATGCAAACACAAATTCTAACTGTCAATTAATACGCAATAAATAAATTAAATTAACAGTTAAATTCAATAAATGCAATTCAGCAGATATGAATGAAATAAGCACGCCAAATACTCATAAATAAATTCTATTCATTTCTAAAATTTATTTAACAAACATAAAAGCTTCTAGTAGTTGTGAGTGGGTTAAAACACTCACCTTTGGAATTTAAATCGAACTTAAATTCAATTTAAACTCAAAATTTTGACGGTCTCCAAATCCATCCAAACCAGCGTCAAAACGTCAGAAATTCCGATACGATCCCAGCAAAACAAACCGCGCGTGAATCCGAGCTCGTATGCAAAAGTTATGGAAATTTGAAAAATGAAAAAATTCTGGTCCTGGGTCGACTTCGGGTTCGACTTCGGTGCGCCGCCTCAATTCCCCGGTGCTTGCTTGGAGTTTTCGTTAAAACGACCCGGAGCGACCCGAGTCATTTTCTTCCTGACCCGAAGTTGCTCTAGGGTTTTCTCCCCTGAAACCCGAAGCGCGACCAGAAGCTGCTGCAGATCCGAATTTTTTTTTTTTTTTTTTTAAATTTGAATTTTTTTTTTTGAACTGACTGGATCTAGGGTTAGCACCCATTGAAGAAGAAGAGGAGCTTGAAGAAAGTATACGCTCAGATGAAAAGAAATTAGATGGAGGCTATGGCTTGTAGCTAGGTTTATATAGAGGGGTTAGAGATAGAGTAGATAGACCGTAGAATGAACGTGCGGAACAAATTATGGCCCAAAAAGCCCGCTATGCCTCCGGAACCGAATTTATTAAATCTATATATCCAAATAGGTAATTTAAAATATTCTGAACGCGATGGAAAAAGTTTCACGTCCAAATTTGATCGTATGAAGAAGTTATGCTGAAAACAAAATTTCCAAATTGATTCAAATTGATTTTAATTAAATTTGATTTCAAGGCGTTTCATGCCCGTACGATCAAACGACAAGTCCGATCGATACGAAACTTGAAACCCTATAATAATTCACCGATACGGATCCGATGAAACTGGTTTCATCGAAATCCGAGTCCGTGACAAAAAAAGGCTATTTTTATATTCATTAAATAAATCAAAATAAATTACAAAAATCCAAATTTTATATTATATTCTAAAATTGTCCAAATTTTATTACTTATATAATTTAATCAATTTCAAATGATTTAACAAGCTTGGATGTGAATTAAAATTATAAGTATATCAATTTGCAGTGTTAATTTCTGCACTTTCCTATATTTAAGAATTATAAAATTAAATGCTCAAAACCCCGTATATTAGATTTTAACTTTTATATACTCATTCTTTATCCAAATAGGGATGCCACATACTTTGGTTCATGATTCACAATATTATTCTTAAAGTTCATTTTAAATTTCAGTAACGTAATATTTAACGTTAAATTCCCTTTATTTATGCAATAAGCGCAACTATTGAATTTGATACTCAAATTGATTTATAGATTCTGCTTTCAAAAAATCTATATCAACAATTTGGTCTAATTATAAATAGAATAAGTATTAACCTCATCTTATAGAATTAATTATTGCAATAAATCCAATTTACCATATCTTAAATCCAAATTAATAGATAAAGCTTGATTCCTTTATTAACTCCTTTGGTTTTCAATTAACCTTTTATGGTGAATATAAATTCCAATGTATAATTGAAACCTTATTTCCATTTGATTTCACTATTTCATTAAAAATCCTCATATTCCAGCTAAATTTCAACTAACGTATAAATTAGCTATTTCAATTTCATTTAATTGCGATTATCATACTATAGAAATTAAATTCCATTAAATAAATAAATAAATGTTGATTCCCATCTATTTACATTATATTACATTGGTACTTCTATTTACAACTTAGCTTTGTATAAATGTTTGAATGTAGAATCTTGTCTATTTCACGTATTAATTAAGCCTTAGAAATCAATTAATATTATATCCTTGGTCTAACCTCATTTTACCCATATTTATATTAATATATCCTTTGAATTAGGTAAATTACCATTGATTATCTACCTTAACTTATCAGACTCCACTAACGTAATGGTTAAATATTAATTCCGTTTGTAAAAAAAAAAACAATCCACAAGATTTGCATTTCACATTGCAAATGAATTCATAAATCTTGGCTTTCTTTTTCTTTGCTTCTTAAAGGCCAAATCAAACTACCCTATCATCACTAATTTATGGCAATTAATTGCAATTGATTCTCCATTAAACTACATAAGTTATCCAATTGAAACCTAAGTGAAACGTTTATTTATTTAAAAATCCTACTGTTTAAAAGAGTATATCATCTACGGTATAATTTACATTTGACCTGATTTCTCATATATTTCACACAACAGTGAATTCCAATTTCTACCAACATTATGTTTAATATAAATTGGAAATCCAAATCATTGGTATTTCACAACCTTATTGCGTACATTTACGTATAGTTACACTAAGTCCATACACTGATTCATGAATTCATTAATTAATACACAATTTGCCTTTGTTTTCTTATATTAAGTTTATTACCGTTTTTAAGTACATTCATTATCGAACAATATTCAAAAAAAAATTTATCTACACTTATTGCATTGGTTTATTCAACGGTCACCAAATGAAACAATCCTACTATTTATTTTAATATTAAATGAATCCCATTCTAGTAAATATTTTATTAATATTCACTAATTCAACATTTATTGGTTTCTTAACATTAACTTTTAACAAAGTGTGACAATTACATTATCCAAAACTATTGTCATAAAAATTAAATTGTTACATTAAATTCCAATTACTATAACAAATTACTACATTTTCTCAAATAAATCTTAAAGCCTTTTTTTTCTAAATCAGGTTAGAAATTATATTAATTTAACTCATTTAATATTATTAATTTAACGGGTCGTTACAATATAAGAGTTAAATTACAAATTAGAGAATAAATCAACTCTTTAGATCATGTAGTTCAACACATATGAAATCATGATCTCTTTTTTTGGGTCATAAATGAGTTTAAATGATGTGTTTATCATAAGTATGGCTCATTTGTGCTGTTAATTAGTTCAACATAAGCCATCAAACTATAACACAACCTTTAAACCACCTGTGTGATGCCCCACCTCTATACCCACGCTAGCCAAGAACACTACGGCGTAGTGCTGTCAACTAACACGGAGAATAAGGCTGTTGAGGAGCGACCATCCATGTGATTTCTTATCACACGGTGGCTATAAATAATCTTCGGAAACAAACATAGAAATAAGCATAACACACATCAGTCACAGACATCAATATCATAAAGGCGGAAGAAGATATGAATATATAACTAACATATGAAAGTGTACATCAGAGTAGTGGTCAAAAAGATTCACAATAATACAAAAGAACATGTAAAGAACCGAAAATCCGTACTTCCTTGAGCTGGCAACATTCCACCACAATCCAGCCAAAGAGGAACGAACTTCCGAATCTCTAGGGTTTAAGAAGAAGAAAGAGGTAGAAGAAGAGAGAAAGAGAGAAGAAACAAAAACAAGTAACAGGACATGAAACAAATCAGAATCTCACAATCGCAGCGGAACAACATATAATAGATAAATGAATAATCATTTAAACAAAAGAACTATACATTTTATACATACATCACAATACATCATATCATCAGAGTGTACAACAATACAACAGCGGAAAGAATACTATATACAATAGATAATAGACTACGCTATCCAAGCTCGCCTCCAAATCTGCACGGCAACTCTCGAATCCAGAATAACCTGATAACCTAACTCTAGACTGCCCGTGTGGAAAATAGTGGGCACCCAGAGTTTAGGAAAGGAACAATAAACTCCAGGTCAGTCATGGGACTGGTGTGAGAACTCAAAACAGTTTATCTTTAAACAAGCAACAAGAAAATTTAAATTTTGAAATCCGCAATGCTTTTTGGAAAATGAAACTACCATAAGGCCTCCCGCCACACACACAATGCAAACGCAGAATTGGAGGAGATTTCTCCTTATGATAGTCAAAGATGCTTACTACGCAAAAATCAAATCATTTTTGATATTATTATTAGTGCATAGTGTAGAAAACAGTTTCGAAAGTAGAATATAAATCCTAGCCGGCATAGACATTCCGAACTATGCCTACTATAGCTACCATCTAAACAGTGGTGACCACCATAAGTAAATGGCAGGTAATACAACTAAAACCGTACAAGGCACGTATTGGATGAAAGGATTTCCAACAAATGGTCAGGCTAAGGAACTTCCTACTGCCACATGGGATCGCCTCTGGCGGGACGTCCCGAGAACTAACGTTACGGTTAGATCTCTGCCAACACAAGGCCGGGTTACCTCTGTAACTAGGTAACTACTACACGAATATGTCATCCCCCGGTCCTTTGGGACCTTTATCCGAGCGCTCGATCCAACAACACCACACAGTAATAGATATAGTGTATCAACATGAGTAAATATCTGGGCTCCATACCATGATACCACCCTTTTCCAGAAGGAAATGACATACCCTAAAGGGCGCGACCCTCATAACCTTGCCGCATATTCCTGTTTCGACCATTTCCAGGGAGTGAGGTCCTGACGAAGTCTCGTCCACAAAGCTACGCTTTGTGCAACAAAGCCATGCTTTGGGTCAACAGATGACCAAAGCAATGATCACAAAGATAAATGATCAAACAAATGATCATATCACAAATGACCAACCAATGATCATCACACAGCAGCACTCAGCATGTCACATTACCAGATTGGGAATATATCGCTGATAACCTTCAACTACATAACCTCTGAGCTCGTACGTCTCAGAGAAGGGTGTTAAGCTAAGAGAATAAATTCTCCGCCACCAACAGAAATGTATTTGAAAGAAATCGGCTCTAATTCTCAAAATATAATGTCAGACACGTAACCATACAAGTCTGTTCCGGGTTCGAACAGAACCGAAGGCACTTCCAAAGAAGCCCTTGAAATCCGGGTATTCACAATCCCGATAAAATTTCCCATCACAAAGGAAATCTCCATACCGTAGCTAACGATGCAGAGACAATCGATAGGTCATCCTATCGTTTTCACAAATACCCGGTCTTCAACACCGGTCTTCAAATGCTATCCATAACGACGTATCACATATTCAGAATGGGATATACGACACAAAGGTCCTCTCCCGGCTAAACCGAATAGCGAGCGCTTATTTTAAAAATAAGTGTAGCATTCAATTCCAAACAAACACACCCTATACCATCCAAGGGTAAATATTGATAGTCGGTTATTTAACTATCAATAAAGATGCGCCACATCATCAGATTCCAAATAATTTTCCAAAATTATTTAACCCCGAAAATATCTTACGAGATATATATATATATATACACCATTTCCAAATAATTGCCCCAGTTATTTGTTTTACCAAAACCACTTCACGATAAAATTTCCACACTTAATCAATTGAAAAACCAATTTTCAATTTACCTTTACCATTTGAAACTAATTTAAAATCACCTTTAACCATTTGAAAACTAATTTCAAATCACCTTAACCATATATACCTTTTGAAAACAAATTTCAAACCCCCAAATAAATCTTTACCGATTTAAATTTAACTTACGTTTCAAATTCATAAATTATATCCCATACTTAAAAATAAATCAATATTTATTTTTAACAAATTTCCCTTCCCTTCATAAATTCCATAGTGAATTTAAATTCCAAATATTTACTAATATACGATTCTCAACTCGATTTCAAATTATTCGCTTTCAATTTACCTTTAAGAGATGAATCCTCAAAAACGTTCCATTTCATATTGGAAAAGCATTTCCATACTTATTTAAAAATAAGTAATTCACAAATTTATTTATTTTCAACAATTTGAAAATATTCAATACACTTAAATCATAGTTAAGTATATATTTCATTCTTTTAAGGAAAACGTTCTTTTATTCACTTTTATTTGGGTTAAAACGAATGTTACATAAAACATCGTTACGACAACCCAAAATCACTGGAATAGGGTTTCAAAATAAAAATAGAAACATAAATTCCAATACTACATAAAATATTTCCATTTGCAAACCATTTACTATAACAACAGTGTTATAGTCCACCATTTCCTTATTTTCTCGAAAACGCCTATTTCAACAATGAATGTTGAAATCTACGTATTCATTTCCTTCTATTTCTCGAAAACGTCTATTTCAACAATGAATGTTGAAATTCAAGTTTTCGATACTTAATGCATTTTAAAGCATCTTTAAATCGTTTTAAAATTCCCTTTAAAACATTCTTCTCCCAAAACATGCCCATTTGACTTAATAATATATTCATCGTTTAAAAGAGTGAATATAACTCCTTTAACAAATTCTAAATTCAATTTATCAAATTACATTGATTTCAAATTTATAAACAACGTTTAAAAATTCTATTTCTATTAATAACTTCGGTTTAGAAATCTCTTTTATTAAGCCAATTCTATTTATAAACCCAATTTCTATACCAAAGGTTCGTATTATAAGTCAAATACTTAAAATATTATTTATTTACCAAGTCGTTCCTTTTAAAACTTCA
The DNA here is from genome assembly GCA_030765085.1 of Allium cepa. Taxonomy (NCBI): domain Eukaryota; kingdom Viridiplantae; phylum Streptophyta; class Magnoliopsida; order Asparagales; family Amaryllidaceae; genus Allium; species Allium cepa. Next base: position 326,660,742 of record CM060939.1, read on the forward strand.
TAAATTGTTAATCTTATTACTGATAAGATTTCTCACCTTTTATAATAGTTTTCAACTTATAAAAACCTCCTTTATTAACAATTTCTATAAAAATCCCCTTTTTAATGCCCAAAGCCATTTTATAAGTTGATTACTTATAAACTTTTATTTTCAACATCAATTCATTTCATGACTTTCCCTGTTTATAAAACTATAGTTTAAATGAAATCCATTTTTTTTTATACTTCATTTTAACACTTAATGAACCCGTTTCATAATTCCAAAAATTTCAATTTTATAGATATCAATTTATAAAATCTTTTATATAACTGTTTATAAAAATTATTCAAAAATCCCAATTTAACTATTTTATAAATCTATTTATTTTAAAATTTTCCTTTTGGTTATATTTCATAAAAATCATAGTTTTATAACTTTAATATTTAAAATCTTAATTTATTTAAAATGAATCAAGTTCAAAAATTTTAATAAAACATATACTTGAAAAATTACTTAAAAATCCTTTTAAATTCAAAATCGGTATTTTTAACTTTTTTCTAAAAATGAATCCGATGATGCAACCGCATCAAATGGTCAATCACGGGAATAAACATCATATATCGATATGATAGTTAACAATCAACACAATATTTATAAACAAATAAATATTTGCGAGGAATCCAGTTGGATCCCTCCAACCTGTTTCCCTGCATCCACAGACGTTAGCACAATACCAATTCCACTTCAAGGTGGAATATCGCGGTATATGGGATTTATAAAATATTATCCTCTTACTAACGGCGCAATAGGGTCTCATCCGCTATACGAGGCGGGAAATCAAATCCAATATATACATATGCCAATATATATATATTGCTATATATAGTATATATCCTACTATATCTACTAACACAATCAAACAACAATCATCAATCAACAATAACTATTTAAAATTTTAAACCAAACGGTTCGATCGAGTGAGGAGTTCTCACCTTGATTTTATTTTCCGTTTTCGCGTTCGTTTCGAATAAAATTAAACGAACGTTTAATTTTACCCGAAATTCAAATGGGCTCCAATTGACTCTAAACCAGTTGCATTTCGAAGTGCTCGTCCATATGATTCCAACGCAATTTGATTCGTCTAAATCGGACCTCGCATGAACAAGTTATGGCTTTTAGAAGTTACACGATTTGAAATTTAAACTTAAACTAAAAAAAAAGAAAAAAATATTCATCTCACCTCCCCCCACACGCGCGGGCCCCCCCACCTTTGTTCCTCCCGTTTGAAACGCGATTCCACCTCCAGGTAGCAATTTTCGAACGCACGTAACCCATATCATCAAGAAACCCTAAATCACGCACACCACAAACATCGACGAAACCCCATCATATCGGCACCATATCGAAGCTCATCACATATGCTACACACGGCCAGAAGAGCAGTCAACTCGGTCAACCCCAGCGCATGGAATTGCGTGCGCAACTTTCGTGCTTCCAGCTCGATTTGCCGCCAATCCGCTTCGAGTTAAACGATCATAACCGTTGGATTCCGAGATCTCAGAGTGCTCTACAATTTACTAGTTGAAGGTTTCGCGAATCGTTGCACGGATTAGAAGATAAATGAGGAAGAAGATCGTTGCTTTTCGGCCATTAACCATAAACTGGCGGCTAGCTTGAGCATATAGGGTTTAGTGAAGATATAAATGAATGTATATGTTATAAATATTATTTTAATAATAAAATTCTCCTTTTCAATAACTTATGCAAACGAACTCCAATCCTTACGTTCCGACAGGCGATTCTAAAGTTTTTCCACGTTCCGGACGCAATGGGACAGGTTTTGGCAGCTAATTCCATCGTATGTGTGAGATACGACAATAAACGCTCAATTTAAATTAAAACCGATTTAAACGATTTCTAGGCGTTTTGGCTTGTACCGGACAAACGATATATCCGAACGACTTAAAATTTAAAATCCTACAATAATATCATATTACGGATCCGATGAAACTGGTTTCGTCGAAATCCGAGACCGTTTGAAAAATGGCTATTTTAACTCGCCGAATTAAAATTAAAACGATATCGATGCGTTTCGAGCTGCCACGGTCAAACGACAACTCTGATTGCTATGAAAATTGAGATCCGATAATAACTAACTATTACGGATCCAATGGAACTCGTTTCGTTCAATTCTGAGACTGTTCAAAAATTGGCTATTTTTCAGTCGATAATTAAATATTAAAATATTCGATTTTTACAAATAAATTCCAAATTCAATTTTAAAAGTCCTAAAACATTTCTATAACTTTAATATGATAAAACAAAATTTTCCAAATCATTTTCAATCACATTTAACCCAATATTTAATTATTTTTGGAATTTCACTATTAAATTATCGATTTAATTATCCCATTAAATCCAATATTCGAAAAATAAATTATTCTACTTAAAAATTCCACTTATTAATATTTAAAATTAATTAAATACTCAAATTCAAATTATCAGAAATTCTGGGTCGTTACAATCTTCCCCCCTTAAAAGAATTTCGTCCTCGAAATTGCAAGTTAAGGAGAATGATTCCTAAACCGTCTATTATTTTTCCAAAACTAATAGTTTTATCCACCTTCTAACACCAATCTTTTTATTAAAGATTTACTATCATTTCAATTAGCTTTCTAACTTCAATTATAGGTTTCAAACAACATTGTTTACTTAACAATTTAAATTTAAATTTAAATTCAAATTTCAAACTTTCAAAATTTTCTCAAAATTTTTCTAACACCCGAAATTTTCGAAAAATTTCGCCAGCGTCTCCTTTGCGCGGCTCGATCGGTACGACTACAAAATGGCACCACGGCCCCTCAGAATCAAAAAGAAAAGAGAAAGCCAAGTGGCTAGAGAAGGAAATCATCAAATCTCATATTAAAATTGAAATACGTACCTTTTTGTCGAGCAATTCAATTTTTTTACTTCAAAATCAAATCCCAATTCCATTATACACCTGTATATCCTGCTAATAGTAGTATCCAATTCCAACATTCAAACTATTTTGCCAAATCCATTTACAAAATTTCGATACTTACCTTTTATCTCAATTTTAGCTTTACCATTGAAGTTACATATTCATTTTCATTCGTTTCCAATTAGTTTACATTCACTAATTAAATTCACATTGGTTCACTTTCAACTCAACTCGAATTCAATTCTATTCAAATTTATTTACTTCACTTTCAATTTGAATTCAATTACATAGCTTTCAAATGCGCTAATTCAATTTCATTAACACTTAATGAATTTACATACAATCAACCAACAAGCAAATAACAACCAATGTACATCCAATACAACCAAATTTATTTATTTTACTTACATGCAATTTGGTTCAACCTTTTCAATTCGAATTGGTTTTAACACTCAATTGATTTCCATTCAATTATTCAACTAGCTCGAAATGAATTTACACTTACATACATCATTTCATATCAACTTATTCACATTCGATTAATTAACATTCAATCCATACTTTAATTCAGTTGCCAATTCTTTTTACATATAAAATTGGACTTCATTTATATAACTCAAGTTCACATCATTTAACGATTTCATTAATTCACTTTATTCATTTTATTTTGATATCAACATCAATTCTTTCAACATTACTCAAGTTATATTCCCTTCAACTTCATTTACATTTACTTCCACTATTCAACTTAAGTATTCTCCTAATTCATTTCAAATTCTATTCCATTTAACATAATTTGTTCAAATAAACTTAAGTTTCCACTTATCAATCCAATTCGGTTTCCAATTCTGAAGTAAATTCTATTTAACTTTTACTTAAGTCAAATTCATATCAACAATCAAATTCGTATTTCATTTTACTTAACTTAATTGTTTAACCACTTCAATAATTGGTTTTACTTACATTTGCTCATTCTATAAGTTATACAACTTATTATACAACTTCCAACTCATATTACACTTATATTTATCAACTTCAAGTTGAATCTTAATGTCAAATTTGTTTATTACAACAAAGCTTCAATTTTAAATTCATTATTGTAGCAAATCCATCACATAGAAACTCGAAAATGATATTGATGATGCTGCAGTCATCATCCTTATCATTTCCCAGTAACAATAGTGAAATCAATGCTAAATATTCTTTCAAAATTTCCTTTTATTTATAAATTACATCTATAATCTTACTTATAAAATTTCACCTCTTATGTATATATAAGATTATTTCACAGTTGTAAATCATTCTAATTATAACTTCATACTTATAATTTATTGGTTATACTATTATTCTTTTACAATTGTTGCTTTCATTTAACTTATTCAAACAACTTTTAATTAACTTATATATATTTATATTTCAAACAATCAAACAATCAATTATACACACACTTCAATAATTCTTGAAAAAATTATTTTCTTATATAGAAAATATAGTCAAGGTAAAATTATTTCATTTACCCAATTTAAAACAATATCGTGTCGAGTTGTTCTATTCAAGTGTTTAGAAACCCCTTCGATCCAGTTGTACAGACTGTGTCGACGAAGGTTCATATGCCACTCAATAAACCAATCATCACAATATAAAACAATTTTATATTCACTAACAAATACGCGCTCATATCTATTATTACACTCACACTCATTCTAGAGTACTACTGACTCTATCTCTAATGAGTAAAACCCAACAGAGCCATGGTTGTCGCTTAACCATATGCTCTGATACCAAATGTAAAGAACCGAAAATCCGTACTTCCTTGAGCTGGCAACATTCCACCACAATCCAGCCAAAGAGGAACGAACTTCCGAATCTCTAGGGTTTAAGAAGAAGAAAGAGGTAGAAGAAGAGAGAAAGAGAGAAGAAACAAAAACAAGTAACAGGACATGAAACAAATCAGAATCTCACAATCGCAGCGGAACAACATATAATAGATAAATGAATAATCATTTAAACAAAAGAACTATACATTTTATACATACATCACAATACATCATATCATCAGAGTGTACAACAATACAACAGCGGAAAGAATACTATATACAATAGATAATAGACTACGCTATCCAAGCTCGCCTCCAAATCTGCACGGCAACTCTCGAATCCAGAATAACCTGATAACCTAACTCTAGACTGCCCGTGTGGAAAATAGTGGGCACCCAGAGTTTAGGAAAGGAACAATAAACTCCAGGTCAGTCATGGGACTGGTGTGAGAACTCAAAACAGTTTATCTTTAAACAAGCAACAAGAAAATTTAAATTTTGAAATCCGCAATGCTTTTTGGAAAATGAAACTACCATAAGGCCTCCCGCCACACACACAATGCAAACGTAGAATTGGAGGAGATTTCTCCTTATGATAGTCAAAGATGCTTACTACGCAAAAATCAAATCATTTTTGATATTATTATTAGTGCATAGTGTAGAAAACAGTTTCGAAAGTAGAATATAAATCCTAGCCGGCATAGACATTCCGAACTATGCCTACTATAGCTACCATCTAAACAGTGGTGACCACCATAAGTAAATGGCAGGTAATACAACTAAAACCGTACAAGGCACGTATTGGATGAAAGGATTTCCAACAAATGGTCAGGCTAAGGAACTTCCTACTGCCACATGGGATCGCCTCTGGCGGGACGTCCCGAGAACTAACGTTACGGTTAGATCTCTGCCAACACAAGGCCGGGTTACCTCTGTAACTAGGTAACTACTACACGAATATGTCATCCCCCGGTCCTTTGGGACCTTTATCCGAGCGCTCGATCCAACAACACCACACAGTAATAGATATAGTGTATCAACATGAGTAAATATCTGGGCTCCATACCATGATACCACCCTTTTCCAGAAGGAAATGACATACCCTAAAGGGCGCGACCCTCATAACCTTGCCGCATATTCCTGTTTCGACCATTTCCGGGGAGTGAGGTCCTGACGAAGTCTCGTCCACAAAGCTACGCTTTGTGCAACAAAGCCATGCTTTGGGTCAACAGATGACCAAAGCAATGATCACAAAGATAAATGATCAAACAAATGATCATATCACAAATGACCAACCAATGATCATCACACAGCAGCACTCAGCATGTCACATTACCAGATTGGGAATATATCGCTGATAACCTTCAACTACATAACCTCTGAGCTCGTACGTCTCAGAGAAGGGTGTTAAGCTAAGAGAATAAATTCTCCGCCACCAACAGAAATGTATTTGAAAGAAATCGGCTCTAATTCTCAAAATATAATGTCAGACACGTAACCATACAAGTCTGTTCCGGGTTCGAACAGAACCGAAGGCACTTCCAAAGAAGCCCTTGAAATCCGGGTATTCACAATCCCGATAAAATTTCCCATCACAAAGGAAATCTCCATACCGTAGCTAACGATGCAGAGACAATCGATAGGTCATCCTATCGTTTTCACAAATACCCGGTCTTCAACACCGGTCTTCAAATGCTATCCATAACGACGTATCACATATTCGGAATGGGATATACGACACAAAGGTCCTCTCCCGGCTAAACCGAATAGCGAGCGCTTATTTTAAAAATAAGTGTAGCATTCAATTCCAAACAAACACAACCAGTACCATCCAAGGGTAAATATTGATAGTCGGTTATTTAACTATCAATAAAGATGCGCCACATCATCAGATTCCAAATAATTTTCCAAAATTATTTAACCCCAAAAATATCTTACGAGAGATATATATATATACACCATTTCCAAATAATTGCCCCAGTTATTTGTTTTACCAAAACCACTTCACGATAAAATTTCCACACTTAATCAATTGAAAAACCAATTTTCAATTTACCTTTACCATTTGAAACTAATTTAAAATCACCTTTAACCATTTGAAAACTAATTTCAAATCACCTTAACCATATATACCTTTTGAAAACAAATTTCAAACCCCCAAATAAATCTTTACCGATTTAAATTTAACTTACGTTTCAAATTCGTAAATTATATCCCATACTTAAAAATAAATCAATATTTATTTTTAACAAATTTTCCTTCCCTTCATAAATTCCATAGTGAATTTAAATTCCAAATATTTACTAATATACGATTCTCAACTCGATTTCAAATTATTCGCTTTCAATTTACCTTTAAGAGATGAATCCTCAAAAACGTTCCATTTCATATTGGAAAAGCATTTCCATACTTATTTAAAAATAAGTAATTCACAAATTTATTTATTTTCAACAATTTGAAAATATTCAATACACTTAAATCATAGTTAAGTATATATTTCATTCTTTTAAGGAAAACGTTCTTTTATTCACTTTTATTTGGGTTAAAACGAATGTTACATAAAACATCGTTACGACAACCCAAAATCACTGGAATAGGGTTTCAAAATAAAAATAGAAACATAAATTCCAATACTACACAAAATATTTCCATTTGGAAACCATTTACTATAACAACAGTGTTATAGTCCACCATTTCCTTATTTTCTCGAAAACGCCTATTTCAACAATGAATGTTGAAATCTACGTATTCATTTCCTTCTATTTCTCGAAAACGTCTATTTCAACAATGAATGTTGAAATTCAAGTTTTCGATACTTAATGCATTTTAAAGCATCTTTAAATCGTTTTAAAATTCCCTTTAAAACATTCTTCTCCCAAAACATGCCCATTTAACTTAATAATATATTCATCGTTTAAAAGAGTGAATATAACTCCTTTAACAAATTCTAAATTCAATTTATCAAATTACATTGATTTCAAATTTATAAACAACGTTTAAAAATTCTATTTCTATTAATAACTTCGGTTTAGAAATCTCTTTTATTAAGCCAATTCAATTTATAAACCCAATTTCTATACCAAAGGTTCGTATTATAAGTCAAATACTTAAAATATTATTTATTTACCAAGTCGTTCCTTTTAAAACTTCACAAATTGTTAATCTTATTACTGATAAGATTTCTCACCTTTTATAATAGTTTTCAACTTATAAAAACCTCCTTTATTAACAATTTCTATAAAAATCCCCTTTTTAATGCCCAAAGCCATTTTATAAGTTGATTACTTATAAACTTTTATTTTCAACATCAATTCATTTCATGACTTTCCCTGTTTATAAAACTATAGTTTAAATGAAATCCATTTTTTTTATACTTCATTTTAACACTTAATGAACCCGTTTCATAATTCCAAAAATTTCAATTTTATAGATATCAATTTATAAAATCTTTTATATAACTGTTTATAAAAATTATTCAAAAATCCCAATTTAACTATTTTATAAATCTATTTATTTTAAAATTTTCCTTTTGGTTATATTTCATAAAAATCATAGTTTTATAACTTTAATATTTAAAATCTTAATTTATTTAAAATGAATCAAGTTCAAAAATTTTAATAAAACATATACTTGAAAAATTACTTAAAAATCCTTTTAAATTCAAAATCGGTATTTTTAACTTTTTTCTAAAAATGAATCCGATGATGCAACCGCATCAAATGGTCAATCACGGGAATAAACATCATATATCGATATGATAGTTAACAATCAACACAATATATATAAACAAATAAATATTTGCGAGGAATCCAGTTGGATCCCTCCAACCTGTTTCCCTGCATCCACAGACGTTAGCACAATACCAATTCCACTTCAAGGTGGAATATCGCGGTATATGGGATTTATAAAATATTATCCGCTTACTAACGGCGCAATAGGGTCTCATCCGCTATACGAGGCGGGAAATCAAATCCAATATATACATATGCCAATATATATATATTGCTATATATAGTATATATCCTACTATATCTACTAACACAATCAAACAACAATCATCAATCAACAATAACTATTTAAAATTTTAAACCAAACGGTTCGATCGAGTGAGGAGTTCTCACCTTGATTTTATTTTCCGTTTTCGCGTTCGTTTCGAATAAAATTAAACGAACGTTTAATTTTACCCGAAATTCAAATGGGCTCCAATTGACTCTAAACCAGTTGCATTTCGAAGTGCTCGTCCATATGATTCCAACGCAATTTGATTCGTCTAAATCGGACCTCGCATGAACAAGTTATGGCTTTTAGAAGTTACACGATTTGAAATTTAAACTTAAACTAAAAAAAAAGAAAAAATATATTCATCTCACCTCCCCCCACACGCGCGGGCCCCCCCACCTTTGTTCCTCCCGTTTGAAACGCGATTCCACCTCCAGGTAGCAATTTTCGAACGCACGTAACCCATATCATCAAGAAACCCTAAATCACGCACACCACAAACATCGACGAAACCCCATCATATCGGCACCATATCGAAGCTCATCACATATGCTACACACGGCCAGAAGAGCAGTCAACTCGGTCAACCCCAGCGCATGGAATTGCGTGCGCAACTTTCGTGCTTCCAGCTCGATTTGCCGCCAATCCGCTTCGAGTTAAACGATCATAACCGTTGGATTCCGAGATCTCAGAGTGCTCTACAATTTACTAGTTGAAGGTTTCGCGAATCGTTGCACGGATTAGAAGATAAATGAGGAAGAAGATCGTTGCTTTTCGGCCATTAACCATAAACTGGCGGCTAGCTTGAGCATATAGGGTTTAGTGAAGATATAAATGAATGTATATGTTATAAATATTATTTTAATAATAAAATTCTCCTTTTCAATAACTTATGCAAACGAACTCCAATCCTTACGTTCCGACAGGCGATTCTAAAGTTTTTCCACGTTCCGGACGCAATGGGACAGGTTTTGGCAGCTAATTCCATCGTATGTGTGAGATACGACAATAAACGCTCAATTTAAATTAAAACCGATTTAAACGATTTCTAGGCGTTTTGGCTTGTACCGGACAAACGATATATCCGAACGACTTAAAATTTAAAATCCTACAATAATATCATATTACGGATCCGATGAAACTGGTTTCGTCGAAATCCGAGACCGTTTGAAAAATGGCTATTTTAACTCGCCGAATTAAAATTAAAACGATATCGATGCGTTTCGAGCTGCCACGGTCAAACGACAACTCTGATTGCTACGAAAATTGAGATCCGATAATAACTAACTATTACGGATCCAATGGAACTCGTTTCGTTCAATTCTGAGACTGTTCAAAAATTGGCTATTTTTCAGTCGATAATTAAATATTAAAATATTCGATTTTTACAAATAAATTCCAAATTCAATTTTAAAAGTCCTAAAACATTTCTATAACTTTAATATGATAAAACAAAATTTTCCAAATCATTTTCAATCACATTTGACCCAATATTTAATTATTTTTGGAATTTCACTATTAAATTATCGATTTAATTATCCCATTAAATCCAATATTCGAAAAATAAATTATTCGACTTAAAAATTCCACTTATTAATATTTAAAATTAATTAAATACTCAAATTCAAATTATCAGAAATTCTGGGTCGTTACAGAACAGCAACACGTGCTATACAAAAGAATACAACTATGAGTCTATATCTCAAGTGTATACAACAAAAACTTCTAATCTAAATAATTAGCCAAAAGTCAGAGTAGAAAATCCCAGGAAGAAGTCAAGCAGAAGCACCTGTAACATCTCGGTCTGACCCGAGTATTATTTAAGAAAATAATAAACGGATCAGTCTAGTTATAAATATCAGATGACATGGTATAAAATAAAAGATATGGCATAAACATAAAATATCCATACTGACATACTACTATAAGTCGTTTGACCTCCGAAGCAATAATTCGAATAGGATGCTGCTCGTAAGTTAAATTTGGCGTAACTTCAATTTCTTCCACAATACCAGGCTCAAGAATAGAATCGGAATCTCGAAGGCATTTCCGTAATTGAGAAACGTGAAACACGTCATGCATGGCAGAAAACTGAGCCGGTAATGAAAGGCGATAAGCCATGGAACCAATACGTTCAGTGATAGGAAATGGCCCGATATATCGAGGTGCTAACTTTCCCGACCGAATGAAACGTACAACACCTTTCATAGGTGAAACACGAATAAAAACAAGATCTCCAACAGAAAATTCTAATTTCCTTCTTCGATTATCGGCATAGGATTTTTGTCTACTCTGGGCTTCTTTCATCCTATGTCGAATAAGTTCAATCTTTTCTTTGGAATCACGAATAAAGTCTGGACCTAAAACCAGCCTCTCACCGGCCTCAAGCCAACAAGAAGGAGATCGGCATGGCCTTCCGTAGAGTGCCTCGAAAGGTGCCATACTAATACTAGATTGAAAGCTATTATTATAGGAAAATTCGACAAGTGAAATATGATCTTCCTAACTTCCACCAAAATCAAGCGCACAAGCTCGAAGAAGATCTTCAAGAGTTTGATTCACACGCTCGGTTTGTCCATCGGACTGGGGGTGATAAGCAGTGCTAAAATTAAGCTTCGTTCCTAAATATTTTTGAAGACTCTTCCAAAATACACTAGTAAACAATGGATCTCGATCGCTAACAATAGAAGTAGGAACTCCATGCAATTTAATAATTTCTTTGATAAAGAGTTTGGCCAAAAGAGGAACGGTTCGGTTAGATCGAACGGGAATAAAATGGGCGGATTTAGCAAGTCTATCAACGATCACCCATAAGCTATCATGACCCGAACGAGAACGGGGAAGGCCATCTATAAAATCCATTGAAATTTGGTCCCACTTCCAAATTGGAATTTCTAAAGGTTGCAATAACCCACCAGGCCTTTGATGTTCGGCCTTGACAAGTTGGCAAGTCATGCAACACTTAACAAAGTTAGCAATATCAGATTTAATTCCCTCCCAATAATAAAGTCGCTTCATATCAGCGTACATTTTACTACTACCGGGATGAATGGTGAATTTAGAACGATGGGAATCTTCTAAAATATCTTTACGAAGATCAGCAATATTTGGTACGATAAGTCTACCAAATTTTCGAATGCTGCCACGAGAATCAATATCAAAGTCTTTCAATCCTTCAATATCAATTTTATCCTTAACATTTTGGCCAAGAAGAGCCAATTCAGGATCCAGCCCTTGAGCTTCAAGAATGCGGTCTAAAAGAGAAGGATGAGCCTCAAGGCTACATAAAACAAGTGATGAGCATAAATCAGATACGCGCTCTCGAATCTCACAAGTGGATATAATTTTGAGATCGTTCCATTCGGATATCATCATAGAAACAACCGCTTGTTGTTTACGGCTAAGAGCATCGGTGACACGATTACCCTTACCGGAGGTATAAAGAATATCAACATCATAAGGTGCAAGGAACTCATGCCAACGCTGTTGACGCAAATTAAGTTCCTTTTGAGAAAATAAATATTTAAAAGACTTATGATCCGTGTAAAGAATAAATTTCTCTCCCAATAGATAATGACGCCAAATTCGAAGGGCAAAAACAATAGCCGCGAGTTCTAAATCATGTGTGGCATATCTAGTCTCGGCCGACTTCAATTTCCTAGAAGCATAAGCAATAACACGTTCTTTTTGCATAAGAACGACACCCAAACCAACGTGACTAGCATCAGTATAAACAACAAAATCTTGATTCCCCTCGGGAATATCAAGAATAGGAGCATCGGAAAGGAGTTCTTTCAATTTCTGAAAAGAGGCTTCACATTTGTCCGACCAAATGTATTTAACTCCCTTCTTAGTCAAGCCAGTAAGAGGCACGACAATCTTAGAAAAGTCTTTAATGAAACGACAGTAATAACCCGCTAATCAAAGAAAACTATAAATCTCTGTCACACTCTCCGGTCTCTTCCAATCTTGAATCGCTTCAATCTTTGAAGGATCCACGGAAATTCCGGATTCAGAAATAATATGACCGAGAAACTTCACACGAGATTGCCAAAAGTGGCATTTAGAAAATTTCGCCTTTAATTGATTACTCCTAAGAGTTTCAAATACAATCCGAAGATGCTTTTCATGCTCCTCCTCGGTTTTAGAATACACAAGGATATCATCAATGAAGATGAGAACAAACCGATCGAGGAAAGCCTTGAAAACTCGATTCATGAGGCCAACGAAGTAAGCCGGAGCATTCGTTAAACCAAATGGCATAACAAGCCATTCATAAGATCCATAACGAGTACGGAATGATGTCAAAGGAATACTATCCTCAGCAATACGAAGCTGATGAAAACCGGTAGCCAAGTCCAATTGTGAAAAGACCCTAGCTCCGCTAAGCTGATCAAACAGATCGTCAATCCAAGGTAAAGGATATTTATTTTTAATAGTCAGATCATTAAGCTTGCGATAGCCAATGCAAATCCTAAGCGTACCGTCAGATTTCTTCACGAAAATAGCCGAAGCTCCCCAAGGCGAGGAGTTAGAGCGAATAAATTGCTTCGTCTCCAATTCAGATAATTGTTTGCGCATCTCCTCATTTTCCTTATTAGACATGCGATAAGGAGGACGAGTAATAGGTTGAGCTTCAGCGGTAAGATTAATTCTGAACTCAATTACTCGTTTAGGTGGTAAACCCAAAACGGGCTCAAATATGTCGGAAAATTCACAAACGACGTGAATTCGAGAAATGACATCTTCCTCATCATCATCATCATTATTATGAGGATTTAAAGAATATAAAGATGCAGTCAACGCAGAATCCGAATCTTTAAGAATAATAGAAATCTGATTTATAGGTTGCAGATGTCGGAGATAAATAGTCCGCTCAGGACATAGGATATGAGCTTCATAACGATTAAGCCAATCCATTCCCAAATCATTCCAAAGCCTAGGTAACGCATAACATGCAAATCGGCTAGGAATGGAAAATCACATAAAATAATCTCCATATTTTTACAAAGAAAACTAAGAGTTGCGGATCCACCAACATGATTCGCAATTCTCAAGGAAGTCATTAAAGCATCAACATTTAAAGAGAAAGCGTCGACAAGTTCCTTTGATATAAAAGAATGGGATGCACCCGTATCAAAGAGAACTCTAATAGGTTGATCATGAAATAAAATAATACCATCAAGAATGGAATGAGAAATACCTTGGCCACGAGATGTGTTTCCAGGGGCTTGAGCCACGTTTAACTTTCCCTCCTTCTTGCCTCCACGTTTGAGGCATTGATGTATGTAATGATCCGGGCTTTTACAATAGCGACAAGATTTGGGCTTAGAGCATTTATTCGCAAAATGATCCCCAGATCCACAGTTGAAGCATCTCGCACCACTAGGAGAAGGAGACTTTGCCGCAGGGGTTGCATGCTTACCCTTTTTATTGGGATAAAGGCCTTTTAATTTACTGGGACTCGTTTTGTTGTTGAAGTTGGGTTTGGAAGCTAATACTTCAACATCACTTTCTTTATCAGCCTCTTCCAAACGAAGAGCGATATCTATAAGTTGGTGGAAAGGAACTTCTAACTTTAGAAGTAATGGCTTCTTGAGGCTTTTGTTTAAGCCATAAACGAACCTCTGGTTCTTCTTCAATGGGGTGTTGATGTATTCAACCCCATATTTGGAAAGCGACTCAAAGGCTGCGACATAATCAGCCACAGAGGACTCACCTTGAACAAGGTCTATAAAGCGTCGAGCCAGAGTTTCCTTCTCTGCTTCTAGTACAAATTTTAACTCGAAGCGTGTCCAGAATTGCTCCCAGGTAAGGTCCGCTTCGTTGACTTCAGAAATAATAAGTTCATACCAGTCCAATGCTCTCTCTTGGGGCATACTGGAAGCCACCTGAACACGGTGAAGATCGACGAGATTCATGCGAATGAAGATTCGATCACAGGTCCTCAACCAAGCCTGGACCTCGACGATAGTTTCAGAACCTTTAAATAGCTTTCCACCTAGGTTGGTGTAATCATTGCACAAACGTGCAAACCCAGATTTAAGGTGAGTAGGTTCCGGATTAGAACCAACTGCTTGAGCATTCGTGACAAGGTCAAGAAGTTGCTGGGTAGTCATAAAAACTCCATCTTGCGGTGGAGCACTAGATGGTCCAGCTCTGGGACGACCAGGTCTAACCATTTCTCTTCCTTAAGAAAGAAAGAAGAGAAAGAAGAAGATTATTCACTAATGAATATCAAGCAATCTTGCTAGATAAAACAAGGTATCATAAAGGATATAGGATGAATCGGTACGACGACTCGAATTAATCCTAAGACATAACTCCTAAGGTGAACTTAGAACGATGATCCTCGTTAAGTTATTCTACATTGTTCCGAAGTTTGGCTCCGATACCAAGTTGTGACGCCCCACCTCTATACCCACGCTAGCCAAGAACACTACGGCGTAGTGCTGTCAACTAGCACGGAGAATAAGGCTGTTGAGGAGCGACCATCCATGTGATTGCTTATCACACGGTGGCTATAAATAATCTTCAAAAATAAACATAGAAATAAGCATAACACACATCAGTCACAGACATCCATATCACAAAGGTGGAAGAAGATACGAATATATAACTAACACATGAAAGTGTACATCAGAGTAGTGGTCAAAAAGATCCACAATAATACAAAAGAATAACAACACGTGCTATACAAAAGAATACAACTATGAGTCTATATCTCAAGTGTATACAACAAAAACTGCTAATCTAAATAGTTAGCCAAAAGTCAGAGTAGCAAATCCCGGGAAGAAGTCAAGCAGAAGCACCTATAACATCTCGGTCTGACCTGAGTATTATTTAAGAAAATAATAAACGGATCAGTCTAGCTATAAATATTAGATGACATGGTATCAAATAAAAGATATGGCATAAACATAAAATATCCGTACTGACATACTACTATAAGTATGCAAATAATGATCAACAGAAGATCAATCAATAAGAGATAAATCGATATCACAAGAATCTTCTCAAAGATCCAAAGAAGGCATCATACCCTAAACTTGTACACACAACAAGTCAATGACATAAATTCCAGAAATCAACACAAGAAGTCCAAAAATCACAGAAAAAGGGAAAGAGGCCTATCACATGACGATCCGAAGACCATGGGGAGCTACCCCACATGGGTGAGTCGGAATCACCCAGATGAGGTCTAGGCTAACCAAAAAGCAAAAAGGTATGTGTGAGTGGAATCACACAAATGGTGTCTAGCCTAACCTCACAAAAAAAATGTATGTGTGAGAGGAATCACACAAATGGTGTCTAGACTAACCTTGCGGACAAAGAGATATGTGTGAGTCGGAATCACACCCATGAGGTCTAGTCTAACATTGCAAACAAAGAGACATCGTACAATTGCTAGTCTAAATCATAAATGATCGTCATGATCAACGAGAAGTGTCAATTACACTAAGCTAGTAAATATAAAAGTTTATCTTCGTGTCCCATAACCACTTGCTTAACTTAAATATTTACGAACAAACTGTAAATCTTCACTAGAAAATTGTCACAAGAGGTTCAATCGAACAAGTCCAAGAATTAACCGACGAAGTGAACGCAAGCGTTTCATACCACTTGTTTTACTAAGCCGTTTAATAAGATTCCTCATCCGAGTGAGGTAAATGTTTGTATATATTAGTAGATTGGAAAACGGTTTAAGAAAAGAGCTTTGTTATTGAAAATAGAGTTGAAATCATTTTGTTGAAAGAGTTTTGATATTTACTACTAGTATTGAAACCTTCATATTTCTAAAGTTGTTATCCCGCCTTTTTAGCAAGGCCGTGATACCATAAAATCGACCGTGAAGCCAAAGATAGTTTGTCTCGAAGAATGGTCAACTCAGAATCTCAACAAAGCAAGTTATGTTGAATGTTTTTCAGATAAGATCCCCTACGGAGGGGGGGTCCAGGGGGGTGGCAACCCCCCAAGGTGGGGATGCGGGGGCAACGCCCCCGCTACAGGGTTCGACTTGCCCGGTCAGGTCACGGGGGTCCAGGGGGCAGCGCCCCCGGCGGGGTGCGGGGAAGCGCCCCGTCCAAAACGGTACGACCTAGTGAAGACCTAAGGGAGGATAGGATCGAGCGACCTATGAGTATAAGGGTCGAGCGACCTAGAGGTGTTCGCGACCTAACGACCTAAACAAGGTCGAGCGAGTTAAGGTGACGCGCGACCTAACGTGTCATGTGACTTAACGAAGGCAAGGCCGAGCGACTTAAGGGGTCATGCGACCTAACAGGAATGGCCAAGCGACCTAACAACCAAGGCAAGGTCGAGCGACCTAATGGAGCAAGCGACCTAAAGGAAGTGAGGTCGAGCGACATAAAGTGGTAAGCATGCGACCTAGTTGGACGCGACCTAATGGTCATGCGACCTAAGGGTTTAACACACCAGCGACATAAGGATTTTAACACGCGAGCAACCTATCGGTTTTAAACGCGAGCGACCTATCGGTTTTAACATGCGAGCGACCTATCATCCCAAGGCCTAACGACCTAACTCCGAACGAGCCAAATATGCAGGAAGATCAACCTATAGGCGAACGACCTAACGGTATAAAGGCCTATACCATGCGAACGACTCAAGGTCAAACGACCTAAAGGGGAACGACCTAAGGTCACGCGACCTACGACCTAAGGGAAACAGCCTAATTCTGAGTCGTCATTCCGAGGCAGTGCGACCTAACTGCAATTTTTCGCCAAAAACACTAAAAATTGGTGTTTTTCGCCAACCCAATCAAAACCAAATGCAAATGTACATGCTAAAGTGATGGGGAATCATTCCCAACAGTCCAATATAGTTATAGACCAGAATTGTGAGATAAAAATCTCACCTTTGCACAAATTCAATGAAGAAGAAGCTTGAAGTCAATAAAGAAGCAACTACAAGCTTGAATCCAATGTCTTTACTTTGATTTTAGAGTTGGATGTTGAATTTGCGAATGAATTTGGGCTTGGAATTTTAATTTCCCTTTCCACTCACCATTAATGCTAAAACTAGAGTTAGGTAGGAATTTATGAAGAGATGAGGAGAAGGGGTTGGAACTTAGGTTTAAAAGGCTAAACCAACCCAAAGTCCAAAGCGGGAAAAGTTAGTGAAATTCCACTAACCCCAAACATATCAAAGTTTATACTTAAAAAGATTGTAAATGGCATTTCGAACTCAATGGAAGTGGTCTCGGGTCCTAATTTGACCGTTTGCAAAAAGTAGCTTTTCGGACCAATATCCGATTAACGACAAATATTTAAATAAAATGTTTAAATATAAAATCGATAAATATGCGGGTTGTTACAACCTGGTAACTCTCATGAAAATGACAACAAAGTTGAAAATGAAATCTATTTTAAGTATGGTCTATTAACTATTAGTTAGAAATATAGACCATCAAATTTGAATTTCAAATCACTTTCTTATGCCATAATCATATTTGATGAAGAGGCATAGTGATTGTTTAAGCATAGCCTATTCAGTGTCAACAATATAGGCTATCAAATTCAAAACAAAAACAACAAATTAAATAACTTCAAGCATTGTCATTAAGCACAAAAAGAGAGCCATAATTATCAAAATGTTGAAGCTACATGATTAGAGAGCTTCATTACCCTAAATTGAAGGGGTTTAGCCTTTCATATTTGTCATTAAAACAACAAATGTAGCTTGCAACATGAGAGAAAAAGAAAAGAAAAAAGAAAGCAAGATAAAGAAAAACTATTCTACTTGCATGAAAAATAAATCTACACTGCAACATGAAAGTAAATAAGCATGAAAAATAAAAGAACATGTATTGAAGTTGCATAAAAAAAGAAATTACATAAAGATAAATGGCTAAATAGCCATGAAAAGAAAGAGAAGCTTTTCTTTTATTTTGATCCTAAACTAATAAAGAGGAAGAGGAGGATTACATGAAACATAAGGGGTATATATACATGTGTTAAACCCTAGTTCATATTTTTTGGGGAATGCCTAAAATACCCTTGAGAAAGTGTGGAGGCCAAGTAATCATTAGCTTCTACTAGTCATCATTTAAGTGTACATGAAACCATTAATTCCATAAGCATGTGCATTAGCCTCTAATTTGTACATTAATGTGGTGGGGAGGTGGGGTCCTCCATGATCTTGACTTGGAATTATTTCCATCATCATTCCTTTATATTCTTTTTGTGCATGTATATCTTCTTGATGAAACATCTTGTAATTGAAATCAAATTCCTACAAAATAGTATGGAAATTTCTAATGAAATTTTCTCAAGTTAATTTATGCACAAAAATGACTATTTTGCCCTTGGATGAAGAAGAATCTGTGACAATTTGGAATTAATATGGAATTTGGTTAAAACAAGCTAAAATACCCAATATGATCATTTATTTGATTTAAATAGAATAAATATGGTGGTAAAAATATGCATATTTACGTTCACATCACTTTACAATTCAAAATATCTTCAATTCCAATTTATAAGTCATACTCATCCAAATGTTTACTTCCTAAAACATTTCATTTTTCTTAATCATTAAAAAACACTCCATTATCAAGATACAACAAACATTTTAGAACAAAAATCAAGGTTATCATAACTGGAAACCAATCCACTATATACTATCTTATAATTTATTGGAAAATAAAATAAAATCAGGGTTACTTAATTCAAATTTTTGAATACACTTCAACAAATTCAGGATTTTATTTTCTAGTTTGAATCCATTTCTATCTTATCTTATTATATAGTTCGTATTATTCAATTCTTATTTGGTTGTATTTCTATTACCACTTAATTCTTATTCAATTTCATTAACCAACAACCAATTTCTTAATATATATATATATATATATATATATATATATATTAACTAGAAAATTTATCAAGATATAAATTTATATAAAAATCATTTTTAAAATCATTATATAAGAAAATAACAAGTACACTCTCATATATATACACACTCAACTCATTCTAGGGTACCATTGACCCTATCCTAATAAGTAAACCCACCAGAGCCAAGGTTCTTGCTTAACCTTCAGCTCTGATACCAAATGTAACGACCTGAAATTTCCGACTTCGAAAATCCTAGATTGTTAGAGAAAAGAAGGAGGTAGAAGAAGAACAGAAAACAACAGCATCTCACATTCGCAGTGGATCAAAATGTAATATCAAAATAATAGCATTTATATAAAGAAAAGTTGTAATTGTTACTTTACATTCAATACATCAGAGTTACAACCATATACACATAACTGGATAGCTATATCAACCTGTTCCAGACTACTATCAATACAACTCTCAAATACACAGTGGTAAACTTCATACGATCCTACCATCCAGCTCCCCTCCTGAACTCCAGAACGTCCTAACCTGTAAAGCTGTAATACTCGGTCTGACCCGAGCATTACATCAAAGTAACACCTGGGTCAAGCAGGAACCCAACGCGAGTAAACCCATAAAATTTGAAATACTAATTTATAAAACATAATTGGAAACCTGGGGTAACTCATACTTCTCTACAAGTTCACACCTTGTTATAGTCAACACTTATTTCACAAATCAATCCCTAAGTACCTTTACTTAGTTTCAAAGATCCATATTATTCCATTCCAGCCTATTTATTTCACATATCAAACCTATATAGAATTATTGTAGATTACAAATCGAAGTGGTTTCGGGTATTCACTGATACGTGGCTCTGGTCTCTTCGAATCCAGTGTCATCTTAACCCATGTTATTCAAGTAAATACAATTCAATTTAAAATACAGGATGTCACTTTCACAAAGCCATTCACCATCGATAGATAACCATATTATCACTGTTCAACCCAACATATCATATTACAAAACATTTCATATCAGAGATATAAACCAATTCAAGGCATTGAATATAATCTAATCATCCGTAAGCAAGGTTAATTGATCACACAATTAATTTAAACCAAATAAATTAATTACCTAACCCTGCTTAATTAATATTAATTACACCATTCTTTAATTATCAGTCTAAATTATTATCCATGATTACTTTCCTTAAGTAATTATCCCATTGGTTAATTGTCCTCAATTAATGAACCTTAATTTTAATTAGTTATCCACTAAGTACTAATTAATTAATTAAACCTTAACAAATTAATCCTTTAGTTACTTACATTAAGTAATTATCGCTTAATAAATCACCTTTAGTAATTAACCATTAATAATCCACCTTAATTAATGACATTAAGAAGTCATTTTTTAATTATTTTCATTAAGTAATTATCATTAATTAATTTCATTAAGTAATTAACCTTTAATAAGTTAATCAACTTTTAATTAATTACCTAGATTAATTAATCACATTAACAAATCAATCCTTAAAATAGATCACACAAATTAATTAACTTTTAATTAATTACCCTAATAAATAAATTGGTTAATTACTCCCTTAACTAATTTCATTAGTTAATTAACCATCCTTAAATAATTAATCCTTAATTTATTTACATTATTAAAATCACCTTCGAAACATTTAGGAATTTAATTTATTATACAATTACCTCTAAACAAACAAATTTAAAAAAAATTAAAACTTTGAAAATTTGTTAAAACTCGCTAATACTTTGTTTAGAACTTGGCTTATATTTTCTTTGAAATTTATTCATTTGATAAACCTTTAAAATTTGGTTCAAAACTTACTTCATTTGCCTTTGAAACTTGGTTAACACCTGGCTTGAAACTTGATTTCACTTAAATAATTTACTTAAAACCTGTACAAAATAGCTTCAAATTTTAAAAAACTGGTGTCTTAAAAACAAAATCGAGCCAGCAAAGAAAATTTCCTGAGCTATCACTCGAGTACTCCACCGTTTATTCCACTGAAGATTCTCGCGAATGACTCGAGAACCCCTTCAGTCCATACCAAAAACTTTCCCGATTCTCTTCTCTCTACTTCACTGCTTCTTCTACCCCTGACTAAACCCATATTTTAGTCAACATGCATGCACGTGTATCCGTGCACACCTTCTATGACCGTCCAGCCACACCGACGACCATCCGTACCAGTCACACGCGACTCCTTGGCCTCTCCTATCACCTGGAGCCGCTACCTAGACTCATTGGTGAAATTTTTGAACCCGAACCAACAACACTGACATCACTCGAGCTGAAAAATTACTTCACCACGCCGTGTCAGACAACCAACACCCACCATACCTCGTCACCCACTCCTCCACAACCTACTCCTTCTTCCTACTCGAGTGTGCAGTCCCTTCCTCTCCATCGACCCTGCCATATTCCTTCAAACCCAGGCTATGCCAATAGAGACTTAAACCTTAAATCAATCCTTCCTCATCAATCCATGTTATAGGAATTTCATCCACTATTTTTCTTTGATGCCACTCCAATCATTACACCTTCCAGCCAACTGCCTCGTCGCACGAGTGACCCCATCGTCGGAATTTGACATCACACCCAAAACCCTTTAACTCCCAAATTCAAACAAATTACAAGCATAAAAATTTGGATTCTAGTGCCAAAAATCATCATTCCAAAAGGCGAATCAAGTTATGCAACCGAAACACGAATTTTCAACGGTTCATTTCCTGACTTAACCTGATTTTTGTTGAAATATCTTGTTTTTGAAATATTTGTTTAATAGATTTCCTAGAAAAACGTTCTAAAAATAAGATATCATGCTAACAACCAAAGTTTCTTTAGTCATCAATGTCAGAAAGTATTTGGGTGAAGAGTTAGGAATTTTTGAAAAGGATTTGAGGTCTGAAAAATCAAGAACAGTGGCCAGAAATTCCTCACACAAACATGCACACATATATTCACAACAAACAAATCTTTAAATCAGGCAAACATATTTATACACTCATGCAAACTTGTTTAAATCATTTTCATTACAATGGTTGCATGCACAGGTATTACAAATGCTCAAATTTACAAAGATTTATGTTTACTCACCAGTCTGGGTTTGAACAGAGGAGCAGTTTTACTTTGTTAATGCTTGATGTTGAACTTAGATTTTTTTTTTGTTTGAGATGAGTTGATCTTAGGCCGTTGATCAGCAACTTCGATCAGATAATCTTTGTTTTCCAGTTTGAGCTTATTTGAATCTGATCTACAACTTGCTTTGTTGATGGTTTAGCTTGATAAACTAAATCCTTGAAGTTGAAATGATCTTGCTTAATTATTTTGCTACAGGTTGTAGATTTTGAAAATTTGACTGCTCTTTTTTTTTCTGGATTAAAAGTTGTTAACAAGCTTTTGTTTTATTTTTTTTCTCGTTTGAAAATGAAGATAGGAAATTTAAGGAGAGAAAAGTATAAGTACACTGAATCTTAATTTATGATTTTTCTAAAAAAATGAAAAGAAAATAAATTATTGTGATACTTGTTAGAATGACTTACATTTGTTAAAACTACATGCTAATATTACAACACATCTATTATGCATGTGTTTAAATGTTTTTATAAAACTTTTATATTTAATTTCTGCTTGGTAATACATTTTCTCAATTTATATTTATAAAATCCTTTAAAGAAAATAATATAGAACTACTTATATACTAACAAAAATCAAACATACTTTATTTTTAAATCCAATTTACTTTAAGATATTTATCTTTGGATTTCAATCTCAAATTCAAATTTAATTTAAATTGACTCATATATATTTAAAAAAACACACATTAATTTTGTTTGAAAATAATAATTTTGCCAATTTTAAATAATTATACTAGGTGGATTTATCAAACCAATACTTATCCAGATATATGTATATATATATTATTACCAGAATTATTTATTAAACTTATAAATCAGTATTTCTACTGATTAAATCCAGCTAATTCATCAATTACAGATGTCCAAAAATCCGAGTTATCACACTTTTGATGCTAACATGTGCTTCACAAATACACGCTACATTTTCTCCATTACTACTTGAAATTTCCACGATTCATCAAATTATGTACTTTACTTTCATCTGCCAAATTAACTTTTAATTTATATACATGTGTGTGTGTATACATATGTGTGTATATACATGTGTGTGTATTTATATATATCTGTGCATGTGTGTGTGTGCGCGCGCGCATGTGTGTAAATATGAAATTTTATATATACTTCAAAGTCATTAAAGCATACGACATTTCGTATATTTCAGAATCATGTTATAAGATCCAAAATTCTTACAAATGCATTTTTAATACTTATTTTCCATATGCATGTGCATTTTCATGTACCAAAGTACTCGTATATATAAGCTTAAAAAAAATCCAAAGTTGGATAAGCCTTTATCCCAAAACAACATTAATACTTGCATATAGGTCCTCAAAATTATGCAATATAGCATAAGATATTATACATAATTCTTAGAAAGACCAAACTAAGAGATTAAATCTCACATATACCAATTTTGTGCTCCCAAATATTTTCATTAAGCTCTCCAATAATTAGCTGAATAACTCATTTTTACAATGCTTTAATTAATGTAAATTATAAGCAATAAGTAAGTAAATAAATGTGTAAGAGCATTGCGTTCAGTAACTTTTTATGCAAGGGATGCTAAGTAAACTTTATTGAAGAATGCCATTTATTACAACATCACTCAATTCAAATGAAATTTTGAGATATTCAATTTACAATGTGAAAGTCATACCTACAAAAAACAAATTATTTTGGTACTTCCAACACATTTCAACAGTTAAATTAATATAGCTTGTAAAAACATTTATCTCAAATATTTCTTTGAATATGTTTGGATTATTCAAATCAATCAAAATTTTGTAAATATGATATTGACGCATTTAAGAAATATTTACATTTTTTCATTCAATTTCAAACTGTATTGCTCGAAAGAATGTATGGATGTAGATGAGTTGTAGTACGAAGGGGTGTAAGGTAATCCTTCCACATACACACACAAACACATACATATTTATAAAAACATATATCACCCTACCTTGGCATCGACATATTCTATGAATTTAATTACAATTTAATAACTCACTTAATTTGTATTATACCTTAATCTGAATCGGCAACATCTTTTTTTGGTTGAGTACCAGGCTGCTCTTTAAGACCATTCATGGCTTAGCCTCAAGGTGCAAAATTATCTATCAATCGCTTCGTCCTTAGGATAAAACAGCCTCTGAAATTTGGTCAATTTGCTATTTGCACTACAATAAATTGTTTTGAATATAACACTTTCTAATTTAATTGCTTGTAAAGTTTCTTAAAGAGAGAAAAATGTGCAGAGCAAAGAAGAAGAAAGAAAAATTGTCTATTATTCACATTATCTCTTTTGCCTATCTATCATTTATATAGGCAGAATGGAAATTGTATGCGTTACTAAAGTGAGGGAATATTAATAAATTTGAATTTATTGTTATTTAAAACAATTTTTCAATACCATTAACATTTGCAATGGTTTAATAATAATGGCTTATGAATATATATTGCGGTAATACATTTGCAACGGCTCAATTATAATAATGACTCATAAATATATGACCGTTATACATTCGCAACAATTCATTATGATAATGGCTCATAAATATATACACCGTTATACATTTGCAACGGTTTATTTAATAAAGGCTCATAAATATACGACCAATAACCAGTTTTTATTTATTTTTTAATCAATTCACTTAAAGCACCAACAAACCCCCACTTGAATTATTTAAAAAAAAATTCCAAGCAATTTCTTAAGTATAGGATTGTGCATAAACAGAAGGTATCTTTCGATTTGAACCTTTTCGTAGTAAGATTTAGTTTACTAGAGTGACTCGTAGTCTTGAACTCTATTCCCAACATCAAACCATACACAACCTTTCTAAAGTGCTATTAACTAAGCCCGTGCATTTATGGCCATGCACATCTATCCAGTGTAGTGAATGCTGTACGAATCTTGTCCAAAATTCCATAGGAAACGACCATATTTCCATATCCACACTGGTGAGTTTATCAAAAGTACTCTTGAAGGTAGGTACTCCACTCCATTTAAAGTATAGATCGCATTAAGAGTTTCTATTAACTCATCCTCTAATCATTTCAGGAATATATGCTTCTAAATATATACAAATAGCATGTTCAACTTGATAGAGTTAGGGGTATGTCCTAGAGTTAAGTTTGTAATTTGTTACAATTATCTAACTCATTGACCAAACTTGTTCGCAATAAAGGTGTTTCTTTCTATTATTTACTTGATATAATATGGTTATATTAATTAATTTATTTAATTAAAAGTATATTTAGTAGAAAATCCATAAATAAAATATTTTATGATAGTAGTTATAAAGTGTTATAACCCTGAGTAATTTATCACAATGAAACAAATATACCATTTTAAATGTTTCCAGTCAAGATGCATCGAGGCTGGACATCGTTGTATCCATTGAGACTAAATGAATTACGATCATCAAATGTTGGACAGTGTATTACTCATGACTGCTAAGGCACCTAGAGGTTACATACTGATAGTTATTGGATAACTATGGAAAGACTCACTCGATAGTCTTCTGTTGGTTAATATAACTAAGGTCAAACAGAAAACATCAATGTGACTAATTTATACAGTTCTCTAGACTTAAGGATAATGTTGGTCTTTAGTGTGGAATCTTCGCTTTGTTTATGGTTAAATTGTAGCAGGGTGTCTATCGAATGACTATAGTTGGGTCGAGTGAAAGCATTTGAAGTGAAACACTATTCAAGAAAGGATTCGTCTCCTTAGTTATATAAGGTTAATATCATGGTCAACTGATGTCAACTCAAAGTCAAAGTCTCTGGCCAAAGCAGTTCGGTTAATAATTATCGTTATCATTGAACCAAGGACTTTGTATTTGGACAATAAAATTGAATATGGATGATACTGGAATTTTACCAAAAGATATCTCAAATAAAATTGAATATGATGTCACTATTAGGTACCACTTATAATAAGTAAAATTGGACCTTATCAAAAGATGTGTAAGCGATGAATTCAGCCAAAATATCATACCACCTGCTAAGTGACATGTGAACATTAATATTTGAATTGTTCAAAATTAATCACTGACTGAATGCACAACCGTAATGATTAATTCTCCAAAAAATCACATGATTTAATAAATTTATAAGGTGTAAATTAGTTAAATTAATTAGTATTTGAGAAATATTAATTATTATTTATTTTATTTGATGTTTGGGAGTTATTTGTAATTATTTGAATGCATTTATAAAAGTTATATTTGCATGCATTGATATATGATACCAATGTAATTGAATAAAAGATATTTACATGCATTGATTATGGAAGCTTATGTGATTTGATGGCACGTAATTTTCAGCCATACCATGCAAAGAAATAGGAGTAAAAAGAGAAAGTTAATCAAGAGAATTAATTAGGGAAGTTTTAATTAAAGAATAGAAAAGGTTTCCTTCTTTCAAATAAAACACATTCTCTAAGTTAACCTATACATACAATTGACTTTCTCATTTTTCATTCTTCTTTCCGTAAGATTTCTGGTTCTCTCATTCTTCTCTAATGGCTGAAAATATGAGTTCTTCCATGGCTTCAATTATTCCCAAAATCAAATACAAATTAAATCAATTATGAAAAGTGATTTATTCCTCTTTATCCTTAAAACATATAGAGATTGATTTTGAATATAGGAGATTAGATTCATTGTTGAAGCTGTGATTTATTGGCTACATCTAATGGTGAATTCATTGCTTCAAGTTGTGATTCAAGACTTTGGAAGGTAGGATCTTTTTATTCTAATGATTTGATATAAAGCTTCAATGCATGTAATTAGATATCATAATTTATATGCTTATAATATAGTCTCATTTGATTTGAAAATGGTTTATGTAGTTTGAATTGTTCATTATATGAATTGATTGCAGTTTTATTAAGATGAATCAAGATTAAAAATTTTATGTATAATTTTACAATGTTTTAATCATAGATCTATGATTTAAACTTTCAAATCAAAGTGTAATTCTTTAGTTCTGAATTAATTAAGAACTTTGGTTTAATCTTTAAATACACACAATTACATTTATATGGATATGTTCACATAAAATTTAATGTTCATATTTCAAATGTATAATTTAATTGCTTTATTTTTAACAAATAGTTTAAAACGATAAAATAGTATATGCATATCAATTACTATTTGCTGTTCTTATTCTTGTGTCATAATGATTCATTGGTTATTAATTGAATGCTGCATATGTTAAATTTGCCAATGAGGAAAGATTAACCAATCATCTTTGTTATCTTTTATTTCTTTTCTCATTGTCCTTTTTACGGTTGCCTTTATATTGATTTTGACTCATTCATATATACCTATCAATTAACGATACTTGTGTATGTTTAACTATTATGTCATGCAACTGAGGAAAGAATATATTTGATATATTCAAACCTTTTTCATATCTTAACACTGTTTATATATTCAAACAAATGGATGTATTTGATACATCCATTATAACACCACAATGTTGTGCATTCCTAATTTACACTGGAATATATCTAGAAAAACTTACATTTTATGTCATGTACTAATTTCTAATTAATGGCATTTAATATCTCAATTAATTTAATCAAAAGAGAGAGAAATGAAAGGTTTCTTACTCTTAGAAAAAGATATAGAAGTTTCCTTCTCTAAATTACATAAGTTTTGGAGAAAGAAATGAATAGTTTCTTACTCTTAATTTACTCTTATGAGCAATTGTTCGGTGTATTTGATACACTATTTTTTTAAGTTTAAATAAATTAAAAAACTTCTTCTTATCAATTTTAAATAATATACGATTTCATTTAAAAACTTTATTAGATTAGATCTCATATATCTTCAGACTTTATAGGCCCAAAAGATCCAAATGTGGTAATTAAATTCACCCATTTCTTCCATTGTGGACAGACTCAGTTCCAACCTCATATCACTTTACAACTTATTATTATCCATTAAACCTAGTTCTTGGGATCTCCAGTCATTAGGTCCGGTTACCATTGTACTTGACTCAACAATCCAAGGGCAATAGTCCCATTATTTTAGACGTAGAAATAACTTTCTCTCTGGCCAGTCCTTTCATCAAAGGATCCGCAAGATTTTCTTAATTGCGTACATTATCCACTCTTACAGATCCTGAAAAGATATACTCTCTTACAGTACTGTGCTAATGATGAATTTTCCATCTCTTACCGTTGTAATGACGGTTCTCGGCTTTTGCAATAGCCACATTACTATCATAATAGATCAACACAGCCGGAATCAGTTTTTCCCATAAAGGGATCTTAGCTAGAAGATTTCTTAAGTAATCTACTTCTTTGCTAGCATTAGTTAGCGCTATAATTTCTGACTTCATAGTGGACTGAGCCTAGATAGTCTATTTCGTAGATTTCCAAGAAATAGCTTGTAACGACCCATAAATTTTTAATAATTGAAATTATTAAATTGATAAAATTTTGGTAATTTAATATGAAGAAAAATGAACTCTGTAATAAAATAAGGAAGGAATGTTAAAGTGGAAATGCATATTTTATTCATAAGGTAATATAAAAGAATGAAGCTTATTTGAATGAATTTATTTGAGGATTCAATCATAACAAATGTACACATTTAATAAATTCAATATAATTAAGAACAACTGTTAATACAAAGGAAAGAAATTAATTAAATCCATCAGGTCATTGTTTGATTTCTTGCCTTTTTCTACATGACCTCTTTATTTCTTACTTTAGCCACACAAACTCTTTTCCTAGCCATGTATTTCTCATTTTCAAATCATATACAAGAAGGTTTATTTCTCATTTCAAGACTCCTCATTTTCATTTGCATTTAAGAATAAAACATATATACGTTTCTTTCTTCTTAACTTATGCCTTTTCTGTTTCTTAGCATTTACTCTCACTTTGCTTGCCATCCAAACCATCCATGTATCTACCCAAATTTTTTATAAATGTTTTATTTATTTAATTTAGATAATTTTGTTATTTAAATATAAATTTTGGTGTGGATTAGAATTCCACACATGAATCAATGGAATATTTCCGGAAATGTGAATTTTGTCAATTTGGTCAAACTTTGACTTTTAAGTTTAAAAATTTAAAAGTTCGAAAATTTGAATTTTTTCTTTTATTTTGAAAGTAAATTAAATTTTAAGAATACAGCTTTTCGTTTCGTTGAAATCTGATTTATAATGTGAAAGTTATGGCTTTTTAACTATTGTGTGTAATTTGTTGTATTTAACAAAATTGTTTACTTTAAATTATATAAAGTATATTTTATTTGGTCATGTAATGTTCTAATTTATGTTTTCAGGGGTAAAATAACTTGTTTTGTATATATTTTGGTTTAAAAACGTTTTTAAAAGTGTAATTGACATTTTCCAGTGTCAGTTGTATTTTGTTTACAATTTCTAATTTCCAACTTCAATTAATTTAAGAAATTCTTTATTTATTTTATATTTTTCTTAAGAATTTATTTTATTCTCATTCTCACTTTATTTTGTTTCTCAAAGATTTATTTTAAACCATTTTTGAGAAGAGTTGTAATTTCCCAAAGTTAAGTGGATTGTGTTTGCAATTTTCTTAAGCTAGTTTCAATAAATTAAGCAAATTCTATAATTCTTATTTTAGTTAAAGTTTAACATTTACTGGAATTTTTAAATCTTTTAAATTCTAACTTCAAAATCTTTTAATTTAACTGACTATATTTGTAACAACATTTTACTCCACTTTTGATTCTTTTGAAAATTGGTTATCTCCCTTTTTAAATTAAGTAATTAATATTGGATAAAGAAAATAAATTCTAAGTACATACATCAGTTCTTAGTTAATGATAAATGAATCAAATGGATGTAAACAAATTAAAATTCAAATTGAGTAATAAATAGTGCATAAATAAAGCTGTTAATTACGCATTTGAAATGGTGAGTTATCTTATGAAATATTTTAGCGTATATTTACTAAATAAATAAGAAAAATGTATAAATTTAGATACGTTATTTTTGTTAAATTGGGCATATGTTTGATTTACTTTTTGCGTCTATAGTACGCATTCTTAAAATTCTTACCTTAGATATTAATAATTAAATTTATCAGAAGACGTGCAATTCTGAGTGGGAAAGGAATAGATTCCTTAGCCCTCCAATTCAATATAAAACTTGCCTTGAATTCACGTGTTAATTTCTACTCTTTCCATTAGCCTCTCATATATAATTGGTATAAATCTTTGAATGCAAATAACTGTTTTATTTCCATTCTTCCTTGCCTAAATTCGCGTGCCTAAAATTATGCAACCTTCTGTAATTAAAGACCACGTTTCCAAAGTTTCCATAGCCATTCAAATTTATTACTTGCACAGTCATTCGCGTATAAATTTCCACACTTTCCTTTTGCTTAAATTGTTTTAATTGGTATAAAATATTTATTTCCCTACCATTCGAATTCATTTGTTGCATTGTCATTCATGTGCAACTTTCTACACTTTACTCTCTTATATAATAGGAAGAAATTCCTCCAAATTCGCGTAGCCGTTTTCAAGCAAATTAACATCTTGCCATTTTTGTTTCCAAATCAATGCAAGTTTTCTTTGAATACTCGGTCACGTATGCTAATACCACTACAATAATATTTGGTTTGAATATTTCTTAACACTTTCTCCTCTTGGAATTACGCAACTCATGTAACGCCCCACCTCTATGGTCACAATAACAAAGAGTATTAAAGGAAATACTGTCTGTTATCACGAAGAATAAGGCTGGATAGGAGCGACCATCCGTAGTTAGGCCTTACACTAGTGTTGGTTATTTCGATAGGAGTGTTATATATATTTTTATTTTTCATCTCTTATTTATTTACTCCCATCGACATACCCAATTCCAGTATAAAACGAACTACGATGGTTCATAATAGTTTAGGACAATAGATATAATAATAACACAGATAATATAAATGCGGAACACAGATAAAACAAAAGTCTCATATATATAATAACTGATGTCAGTTACAATACATGTGATACTAAACATATGATACAACTACAACTGTCGACTCTGGAAGTTACATATACAAGTACATTATCGTATATAATATACATGAATACATATCTTCCTATACAAATAAACCGACTACTATACATGACGACGACTACTCCAAAAGATATGAAGTGACTTCATAGCTCAAGCAGTAACCCAAAGTAAGATATCAATAACCTGTAAATACTCGGTCTGACTCGAGTATTACATTCAAAAGAAAATAATACACGGGTCAGTCTAATTCAAACTCAGTTATTAGTGCACAGAAGCAATAATAATTAAATAATGAATAGACGACAGTCAAAATAAATCTCGTCTATCCGATCCTTAAATAAAGAAATCGGATAACGATAAAAATAACACGTAACAATGTTAAACAACAAATCAGCAAATTAAACCAAATCAGAATACAATTCAGAATATTGAATTGAATAAACAAAACAGTTCAAACCATTGAAATATCAATTAAAATATTTACTCGGGTAGGGCTGCAGTACGCGCACGCGTGCACCGCCTCGCCACTACAGCATATGGAATATGCAAAAGATCAAATAATCAAAACAAGACAGAATATCATAAAAGCCATACCGTGTGGCTACAGTTCATGCTTGCGTGCACTGCCTTGCCACTACAGTGACGATGTACCCAATGAATACCGTGTGGCTGCAGTTCACGCTTGCGTGCACTGCCTTGCCACTACAGTGATATGTACACAATGAAAATTCACAAACGAACACAAGGTCAAACCCAAGCTACAAGTTGGATTCAACTCAAGTGAATTCGAAAAATAACAAAATGAAAAGGTCAAGTCACTGCTGCCATGACTCAACTCAATGCAATAATTCAAGTTCCGAAATGTCAAGGGAAGGAGACAACAGTGGTACAACAAGAGTGGTCAGTGAAGCCCAGAGCTAACAGCAATGCAAAGGAACAAGCTTGGACAACATGAATGCGAACCCAAATGTACACAATGGATGTACACTACTAGTTGCACATGGATAAAATGAAACAGAGGTGTAACATGGAACTGCACAAGGCAGTGATACACATGAGGGGAATAACCTAATGAAGGTGTAAGCAAACAAGGATATGGCCAAAACCAAACAACATACTCAAGGCATTAACAAGTATGACAGGGATGCATAGACGCACAGAGATGAAGACTAAACAACATGGTTCCTGTAGGACTGCAAATATAAACAGGTGCAACTACAAAGGACAACAAGTAGGAAATGCACAACAGGCTGAAGCCAGTGTATGAAGTGCGCAACAGGTTAAAGCCAGTGCACAACAACAGCATACATATATTTACTTAAATGTAGATGAACAAATCGAACCTTTTCAAACCAAAACCATGGTAATACACGAGTGTCACCAGAAGTCAAGACCGAAGTGAAAACAAACTAGAGATTTAAATCAAGCAAGCCAGTGGCTCGCATCCACAACTACACGAAATCAAGTGGCCAAAGTCACAGTAGTAACAATTATCAAAATCAAGGCCACATTCAATCTGAACACAGCAAGACCCAAGTTTAACAAACCAAATTCCCCAAAACATTTAAAACCATAGTTGTCAAAAAATCAAAACAACAAAAATCAAGAAATCATCAAAGCAGTATAAATGGACCATTGCTTTCGAAAAGTTTGATTTGTACAAATTTGGTTAAGCTTATATATATTTCAAAGCTTTCTATGATAAGTATGAAATTTTTAAAAGGACCTTTATACATGTAAATCCAATTATTCTTCAGTATGTTTTTCTCAAATCACCTATTTGAATTATAATATATTTCATACTTCTGAGAATAACACATATACTTATATTTTGAAACTGTATATTTTCAAAGTCCACAAATTTCCAGAGCTCAATATTTATACATAAATCATTTTCGTGATATACAAAAAAAACGAACCAGGCTAGACAAAACTCATCGACATCGAAACAAAGTCAAAGTCACGAGACCGAACAACACGTAGCAACAGTTACAAATGACTCAAGCAAACGTACAGAAGCAACAACAACTAAAGTCAAATGACCAGAGGCCGTGAGAACAAATGACCAAAGTCCAGTATCAATTTATACGAAATAGAAAAATAAATGAAATCACCAACTTCCAAACAAAAGCAATATCACGAGCCGAAGCCCAAATTGTTTTCGCAAAGTCAAAGCGACCAAAGTCGAAGAACCAAAGAATTCACCAATTAACAAAACATTATCACATAGTCCCAGCAGAGGCAAAAATCAAATAGCCGAGATAAATCAACATCGAAGAAAATCGAATTGCAGATGCACCATACTAAGAACGAACTAAATGTGAGTAAAGAGATTTACTCACTTTTCTCTTTGACGAGGGCTCACGCCAGACAAAACCGAAGTCGACTCGATCGATTAGATGTAGCCACAAGCAGACATGAAGCGTCGATCGCCAAGGCTAGGCCGAGATCATCGGTGGAACGAGCTACCGGAGTCGAGGCCTTTGATTTGAACGAGCCCTAGCTGTTGAAGATGAAAACGAGGCCGCCGTTTTCTTTTCGTTTATCTCGTTTAGGTTTTCGAATGAGAAGGTAAAGAGGGATGGGTCGAATTAAATTAAAAAGGGAACGACATCAAAAATAAACATGGGCCGATATTAAAAATTTAAAGCCCGTAATCCCTTAACAAATTTCAAACTAATATCAACAAGATAAAATCCCTATAGCAATTAACGACCGATATAATCGTCATTTGACGATAATTAACTGTTACTAAACTCCGGGTTGTTACAGACTCCCTTCCTTATAAAAATTGCGTCCCCGCAATTTTCATAATTAAGGACGTCAATAACAATTATTTTTCTAACATAAACTGGTTAAGCTAAAAATAAAGGTCGAGAGTACAAATGTCAAAGAAATCTTTTAACTTCATAAAAGAAATTTACAAATTCTCAACAAAAATCTAATTATCAAGTAGACAATCAGAAAACAAAACTGTATAAATGCAATCATCAGCAATATTCGATTATCAAAAACGATAATCAGATCTCAAATCAACAAATATTCGATTATCAAAAACGATAATCAAATCTCAAATCAACAAATCAACAATCAACAAATATCTAATTACCAAAAACGATAATCAGAAACAACAAATATTCGATTATCAAAACGATAATCAAATCAACAAATATTCGATTATCAAAAACGATAATCAAATTTCAAATCAACAAATATTCGATTATCAAAAACGATAATCAAATCTCAAATCAACAATTATTCTGATTATCAAAAACGATAATCAAATCAACAAATATTCGATTATCAAAAACGATAACCAAATTTCAAATCAACAAATATTCGATTATCAAAACGATAATCAAATCAACAAATATCTGATTATCAAAACGATAATCAGAACTCATATCAACAAATATTCGATTTTCAAAAACGATAAGCAAATTTCAAATCAACAAATATTCGATTATCAAAAACGATAATCAAATCTCAAATCAACAATTATTCGATTATCAAAAACGATAATCAAATCAACAAATATTCGATTATCAAAAACGATAACCAAATTTCAAATCAACAAATATTCGATTATCAAAAACGATAATCAAATCAACAAATATCTGGTTATCAAAACGATAATCAGAACTCATATCAACAAATATCCAATTACCTGCAGATAATTGGAAACAACAAATATCTAGAATCAATTAAGATAACTAGAAAATCAACATAAAAGGTGGATCGATCCCAACAAATGGCGAGTTTTAGCTACGCCGCACGTGCATCAACAAATGGCCGAAGCCTACCAAGTACCCAACATAATTTTGGCACCCAACAAATGACCCGAAGGTCCAACAAATGACCCGAAGGTCCGGTACTGGTATTGTCAGGACCCGATTCTTCGTCTTCCGAAAATTCGACATCGATACTCACTTTATCGACTGCCGAGCAATCGAACGACGGAAAATCGAACACTGAGGGTTTAAGAAAAATTTAGGAAAAGAAAAAGGCAGAAGAAGAGAGAAGAAAATAGAAAAATAGATAGGGAAAAGAAGATAGAAAATTTTTCAAATAGAAGAAAAAGAAAATAGAGAACATAAAATAGATCATTTTAAAATAGAAGGAAAAGAGAATAGAACGGAACAGAAAACAACTGACAATAACAGAATCTCACAATTCGCAGCGGAACAACATATAATAATAAATGAATAATCTTTAAACAAAGAACTATATCAGTTATTACATTACATCACATTTCATTACATCATATCATCAGAGTGTACAACAACAACAAACAGTGCAGCGGAAAAGAAATACTATATAAGTAATACGCCATGCCATCCAGCTTGCCTCCAGCAACTCCAGAATATCCAGAATATCCAGATAAACCTAACTCTTGACTGCCCGTGTGGAAGTTGGTGGGCACCCAGAGTTTAGGAAGGAAAACAATAAACTCCGAGTCAGTCATGTGACTGGTGTGAGAACTCAAAACAGTTTATTTATCTTTAAAATCAAAATAGAAGAATATTTTTAAAGTCAATTCGCAATGCTTTTAAAAATGAGACTATCATAAGACCTCCTGCCACACACACAGTGCAAACGCAGACTTGGAGAAGATTTCTCCTTATAATAGCCAAAGATGCTTGATACGCATTAAAACCAAATCAATTTTGATATTATTATTAGTGCATAGTGTAGAAGAAATTCATTTCGAAAGTAGAATATAAATCTTAGCCAGCATAGGTACCATTATATTATGCCTACTAATAGCTACCATATTAGATGGCAGGTTCTACAACTAAAACCGTACAAATCACGTATTGTTTCTTTGGATTTCCAACGAATGATTAGGCCAAGGAACTTCCCATTGCCACATGAGAATGCCTCTGGATGGACATCCCCGAGAACCAAACCGGATCTCTACCAACACAAGGCCGGGTTACCCCTAACTGAGTAACAACTGACCGAATATGCCATCCCCCGGTCCTTTGGGACCTTTTCCCCGAGCGCTCGCAATCAATTCACACAATCATAACAAAGTGTTTTCAACATGAGTAAGTATCTGGGCTCCATACCATGATACCACCCTTTTCCAGAAGGAAATGCACACATCCTAAAGGGCGCTACCCCTCATAACCTTGCTGCTTCTTTCCTGTTTTGACCATTCACGGGGTGTGAGGCTCGACGAAGTCACGTCCACAAAAACATACTTTATACAAAAGCCATGCTTTGGGTCAACAAATGATCAACACAATGATCACAAGGATAGACGATCAAATAAATGATCCTATCACAAATAATCAACACAATGATCATTTCAGCATCACTCAGCATGTTACATTACCAAATTGGGAATATATCGCTGATAACATTCAACTACATAACCTATGAGCTCGTACGTCTCAGAGAAGGGTGTTAAGCTAAAAGAATAAATTCTCCGCCACCAACAGAAATATATTTGAAAAAATCGGCTTTATATCTCAATTTGTAATGTCAGACATACAATCCATACAAGTCTGTTCCGGGCTCGAACAAAACCGAAGGCACTTCTTACGAAGCCCTTGCAATCTGGGTATTCACAATCCCGATCGAATTTCCCATCACTTAGGAGATCTCTATACTAGGTGCTACCCAGTGCAGAAACAATCGATAGGTCATCCTATCGCTTTTGCAAATACTCGGTCTTCAACACCGATCTTCAATGCAATTCACAACGACGTATCACATATTCGGAATGGGTTATACGACCCCATGGTCCTTTCCCGGTTAACCCGAATAGTGAGCGCTTATTCAAAAATAAGTGTGGCATTCAAATTCAAACAAATCACATCAATTACCCATTCAAAGGGAAATATTGATAGTCGGTTATTTAACTATAAATGGATATGCACACATCACCAGTTTCCAAATAATTTTCCAAATTATTTATTTTCCAAAATATCTTCACTAGATATATAATTTCAATACTTCAAAAATAAATCAATATTTATTTTTAAACAAATTCTCCTTTCTTTTATAAATTCAATAGTGAATTTACATTCCAAAGTATTAATGAATATACGACTTCAATTCGATTTCTAATATTCATTTTCAATTTATCTTCAAAAAGATAAATTCTTAAAATATTCACTTTATATTGGAAAACATTTCCATACTTATTTATTCATAAGTAATTCACAAATTTTATTTATTTTCAACACTTAGAAAATATTCAATATACTTAAATCGAGATTAAGTATATATTTCATTCTTTAAGGAAATCATTCTCATAAACATATTTATTTGGGCCAAAACGAATGTTGCGTAAAACATCGTTACAACACCCAAAATCACTAGTATAGGGATTCGAAATTAAAATAGATATATAAATCCCAATACTATACAAAACATTCCCTTTCGGAAATCATTTACTATAACAACAGTGTTATAGTCCACCATTTCCTTTTATTTTTCGAAAACGTCTATTTCAACAATCAATGTTGAAATCTATGGTTTCGAATCTCAACACATTTTAAAACATCGTTAGATCGTTTTAATTCTATTTCAAATATCACAATCAAAACAATTTCTTTAACATCTTATTCACTATTCAAAACGTGAATATACTTTGTTAACAAATTTCATCCTTTTATTCATTTTATTTAAAAGGATTATCCACAGTTCAAAACGTGAATATAACTCCATTAATAGGTTTCAACAATTAACTTATCAAAATAAGTCGTTTGCGAATTTATAAACAACGTTTATAAATTCCATTTCTATTTATTTTTAACAACTTCCTTTTATAAATTCCTTTATTAACCTATTCAATTTATAACTCAATTATAAAACAAAGGTTCATATTATAAGTCAAATACTTATAATTTATTCGTTTACAAAAATCGTTCCTTTGAACTTCATAATTCTAAATCTTATAACTTATAAGATTCAATGATTTATTCAAAACTATTCTTTTAATAACTTTATAAAATTTATAAATCTTATTATTTATAAATTTCATTTATAACTTCACCATTTAAATTCTATAAATTCCATTCATTTACAAAATTCAATTTCACTTCATTCAAACACTTATAAAAACTCGTTTTATAATTCAAAGGTTTTAATTTATAAATATCAATTTATAAATCCTTTATAAAATCAATTTATACTATTATTTTAAAACATCTTTAATCTCCTTCATTATTCCACCATTTTGATTCATAAAATAATTAAATTTTATAAATCCTATATTTAAACTTTTCACAATAAATTCTAAAATCCCGATTAAACTATTTTATAAAATCAATAGCATCTTATTCTCAAAAATTAATTTTTTACTATATTTCTCAAAAATCATAATTTTTATAACTTTAAAAATTATAACGTTTATTTATCTAAAATGAATCAATTTCCAAACATACTGTATATTTTCAAAAATCACTTTATGAATCATTTTAAAATTCCAAAATTTGGTCCAATGATGCTACATACCAAATAGTCAATCACGACAACAACGATATCATATATCGATATGATAATCCATCAAATATCAAAATATCTGAAATCAAATAAAAACTGTTGAGGAATCCAGTTGGATCCCTCCAACCTGTTTTCCTGCATCAAAAAACATTAGCACAATACCAATTTCGCTCCAGTACGAAATTATCGCGGTATATGGGATTTAATAATATTATCCGCTTAATAGACGGCGCAATAGGGTCTCATCCGCTAAACAAAAAATGCGGGAAATCAATAACTCCAATATATACATATGCCAATATATATATATATTGCTATTATATATAATACCGATTTCACTGTTTATGAAATATTCGCGGTATATGTTTTTAATAAATAACATCCGCTTACTAACGGCGTATAATGTCTATTTTAACAATCAATAGATTTCAATCGTCATTCAAACATGCATTCAAATATTTTAAATCTAACTATTTAAAATAAAATCGAAACTGATTCGATTGAGTGAGAAGTTCTCACCTTGATTTTAATTCCGTTTTAGCGATTTATTTCGAATAAAATTAAACGGACGTTTAATTTTACCCAAAATTCTCACTAACTCCAAACGACTCCAATCCATTTCCATCGCGTAGTGCTCGTCCATACGATTCCAACGCAACTAGTTTCGCGCGTTTTCGACCTCGTATGAAAAAGTTATGAATTTTTGAAGTTATACGATTTTATAACTTAAATTTACAAC
Source organism: Allium cepa (assembly GCA_030765085.1). Taxonomy (NCBI): domain Eukaryota; kingdom Viridiplantae; phylum Streptophyta; class Magnoliopsida; order Asparagales; family Amaryllidaceae; genus Allium; species Allium cepa. The sequence goes on from CM060939.1 coordinate 326,700,734, forward strand.
ACAAACTTTAAAATTATAAACCTAAACTCATCACAGCCACATGATCCTTCCCCATTGAATCCAGGCCGTCCCCCCCTTCATCTTCTTCACGTTCCTTTTCTACAGATCAAGGCCGCACCACCCAACCCATCAACAATGTAACATCCCGCCTTTTCGCACGATTTAAACCGACACACATGCCGATTCAAACCATACGGAAGGGCGGATTTGTTATGGGGTAAATAAGAAAAAAAAACAGAGAAGAAATAAACAAATAGAATCTCACAGCGGAAGGATAAAATATAATAAGAAAATATACAGTTTATAAAAAAAAACTGTTTACAAACATTTATATAATACATATCAGAGTTACACATACCAATAACAATGCAGCGGAACAGTGTGAGTGTAGTGCAATACTATAAATAATAATAATACAAATTCTTCGTCTTCGTCCTCCAAAGCTAAAGTCTTCGATCCTGAAACGCTCGGACTGACCCGAGCGAATTTGAAAAGACAAAAACACTCGAGTCAGAACTAAAAGATCTTATGTGAGTTAAATTAACAGAAATAAATATGAGTGCAATAACTCAAAAGATGTTCGGGATTTACATCTCCTAAGGATCCGTTAAACTATTTACTATGTAGTATATTGCGCTATTATAATAGTGTCTATAGTAAAATAAACATACTTTTAAATAGCATTGAGGCTTTACATTTTCCACCTTAACACGTAATAGTCCCAGTAGTCCATCCAATATCATAGTCCCTCCTGATCGGGAAGCCACCAGAGGATACCACACGGGCTACGGGAGAAATCCAAACTCGTACAAGGCGCGATAGGGTATGTGACACGGCACAACTAGGCAATGCCAGGGTAGATATACCAATTACGCTTCCGGGTCGATGGTAACGCGTAGCCGCAGCTACCGCCCACCTCGAACAAACTCCCCAAAATCAAAATAGAAGTGGCCACTGAATCAATCCAAAGTCAAAGTATAATATCGAAGAGGAGTGTCCGATCAGAGGAATGACCTCATTAACCCGTCAATCGCTCCTGTTTTAGCCACCTTATGCCAACTCACGGGAGTTGGGTCCACGTATTTACCTTACAGGAAACGTCGCCACCAACCTACTTCATTCTGGAATCTCCACCGCGTACACGGTTAGTCAAAGTGGTTTTCGGTATCGACAGAGAGTATGTCCATATCCGATCCCGGTCTCTTTGCCAACCCATCGTTATTATAACACCGCGGTCATTTAAAAGTAGTTTATACTTTAAAAACCAGAATAAATTTTCCATTTCAAAACTATGAATTCGATATCAATTTAAAAACCCAAATTAATATGATATCATTTTATCTCAAATATAACTCTTTTTCCAAAATCATACCGGTTTAAAATATAAATATCTGGAAACCAAACATTTGAATTATATTTTCAAAACATAATATTTCGGAATTCATACTTTTAAAACCATACTTCTAAAACTTGAATGGTTTGGATATTCAACAGTATATAAAATAAATGGTTTACTTTTAAGGTTACTTTGTAAAGAAATTATTTCCAGGGCTTTACAAATATACTTCTTTATTTAAAGTCTACCAAATTTAAATATCACTTTCAAGTTCCAAAACCACTTCAATTTCTATTTATATATATATATATATATATATATATATATATATATATCCATTTGGAGTATTAATATTTCAAAACTAAAGTTGGAATTTATTCTTTCAACAAATTAAATGTTCTATTATTTAGTTTTGAATATTTACGTAAAATCTATAAATAAAACTCCAATTTCTAGAAATTAACTATTTTCTTAAATTTAAATTATACTAAAATATTCTATTGAAGTAAATCTTGGAAAATCCATTTATAAATATCATACCTTAAAATTTCCAAATTTAAACATATAAGATAAATCACCAAATTCCATTTTCTCAAATTTTTATCATTTTATTCAACAGGTTTATACACAGCTTAAATTTAAAATTTTAACTTCATATGTGTATATCTCGAAGAAAAATATTTTATAAAATATCAAAATTAAATTTTATAAACCGTATCCCATCCAAACCATAGAAATCACTTTTAAAATAATTTATATATAGACCACGGTGCCTGTATATAATTTTCTATCCTATGGTTAAGTGATACGGATATTTATCATTTCAATCCGCAATTTAAAAATAAAATTTTGCGGTTGTATATCATTTCAAACCACAATCCCGAATGAAATGAAAAATGCATGATAACTTGCAATTTAATGATATCAAATAAACATCCATTCATCAACATCATCCATTGTCCAAATCACAATCATCCATCAATATCAATCAAAATCAATATATATATGAGATTATATAGCAGGTAATAACTGTCAATTATATTCAAATTAATTTTAACAACTATTAATCTAACATTTTATATTCAGTAATAATTTATATAACTGTTAACTAGCAGTTTATATGCAAACAAATAAATTATAACTGTAAATAAATACGCAATAAATAAATTAAATTAACAGTTAAATTTAATAAATGCAATTCAACAGATATGAATGAAATAAACATGCCAAATACTCATAAATAAATTTCTATTCATTTCTAAAATTAATTTAACAAACATAAAAACTTTTAGAAGTTGTGAGTGGGTTAAAACACTCACCTTTTGAATTTAAATCGAATTTAAACCCGATTTAAACCCAAAAATTCGCCCGTCTCAGAATTCGTCCAAACCAGCGTCATCGAGTCCGGAATTAAATTACGATCCTAACAAAAGAAATTTCGTGTGAATCCGACTTCGTATGAGAAAGTTATGGCGAAAAATGATGATTGAATTCAAATTGAAAATAAGAAAATGACACACTTTCACTCACATATTTTTTTTCCACATCACGTGAACAGTGCCTTCATCCCTAGCATGCGATTTCCAAGCACGAAACACCCTAGAGAACGAACACTATAATATCACGCACGCAAATACTACAAACCGCCGCCTTGCCTGGCCATCGCGGCCGCCCAGACCGCCTCCCCTCGCGCCTCTGGCCTTGCTACACCCTCCGACCATCACCACGTGACAGCCATCCCCTCGTCGAGTCCATAAACACCCAGCCGCCGCCCTTACAAGTTAACCCTAATCCAATTTTCCAAGCTAATCCAACCGTCGATTCACCAGATAAACTACATAGATGCAGTCCCCTCGGTTATCTCCACAAAACCCAGAAACAGTTTCTCCATCCGACGAAGTTTTGTGCGACGATGATGAACGGTTTTGGGGCTGTTTGAAATTTTTCTGGATGAACGACAGATCCAATTGAAAAACGAACTACACCATGAGATTACGCGTATCGAATACTTCAACATATATTTTTTCTAGAATTTTCTGAAATTTTTGAGTTTTGACTTTTGATTTTGAACTGTGGATAGATCTGGAATTGGATCTGAGATGTATACATTTGAGGAAGAAAGAAGGTTGAAGAAAATGAACGTACAGCAAATGAAAAAAAGAAGGGAGCTAGGGTTTATAACTGTATATATATAGGTAGGCTAGCGATAGGGTAGATAGGCTGTAGAATGAACGTGCGTGACAAACTATGGTCCAAAAAGCCCGCTATGCCTCCGGAGTCGAATTTGTTAAAACTATATATCCAAATAGGTGTTTTAAAATATTCTGAACGCGATGGAAAAAGTTTCGCGAACAAATTCGATCGTATGAAGAAGTTATGCTGAAAACAAGATTTCCAAATTGATTTCAAATTGATTTTAATAAAATTGATTTCAAGGCGTTTCGCGTCCGTACGATCAAACGACAAGTCCGATCGATACGAAATTTGAAATCCTATAATAATTCACCGATACGGATCCGATGAAACTAGTTTCGTCGAAATCCGAGTCCGTGCCCAAAATGGCTATTTTTAATATTTATTAAATAAATTAAAATAAATCATAAAAATCCAAATTTTCTTTCAACTTTAAATATTGGCCAAATTTCATTACTTATATAATCCAATCAATTCCAAATGATTTAGCAAGCTTGGATGTGAATTAAAAACTATAAGTATATCAATTTGCAGTGTTAATCTCTGCACTTCTTATTATTTGGGAATTATAAATTTTATTCTCAAAACCCAATTATTTAATCTTATACTTTTATACTCTCATCTTAAATCTAATTAAATAAATAACTTGATTTCCATTTCAACTCATTTTTAATTGCAATTAACCTTTTTACCATAAATTAAATCCCAAATTATAAATAAACTTTTATTTCCATTTCCTTTTTCTCAACTGTTTATTAATTCCCATCCAAATGAATTCAACATTATGAATTTGATAAATTTATTAGATTTACTTCCTTTCTATATTTCTAAGTTATTGTTGTCAATATGAACATTAGTTTAAGATTTCACTCAAATGTTTACCAATTCCAATCTAAACTCAATAACGTCATAATTAACGTTAGAATCCGTTTTATTATGCATAAATTCTAAATTTTACTGACCCAAATTTTCTTCTTTTCATTCCATATTAATTGTCAATCCCATAGAAAAATTAACATTAGGTTCATACCTTTTTACAAATAACTCCAATTTCTTCCAAATAATAATTACATAAACTATTAAATATTAAATCCATTAAATTGCAATAAATTCAATTGATTGCAATTTATTTCCAAATAAATTTGGATTTTTATTTGGTTATACACAAAATTCCGTTATCACTTGCCTAACAAGGTTATTATCACTTAAGATCTCACTGCATCCACATTTTCACATTTTCATTTCCTAGTTTCTTTACTTTATTCTACATAATTTATTACAAATGGGATTTTCTTTGGTTTACATCTTATTTGTATTTAACATTTCTCAATCACCAATTCATTTCACTTTAACTGCGGTAAATTGGCGGATAAATTGAATTTGATTCCCAAAATCTAAATTAACAAGAAACAAGGGTAGGTAACATACAATAGTCATTACTCCAAATTCTAGTCACCTAAATAGGCTTTTATTCCTTGCAAATAAATGTTACTATTTATTTTCATAGTACAAATCTCAATGATTATTCCATTTTATATTTGCTTAGGCCATTTATAGTCCACTATACATATCTACATAAATGGGTAATTTATTCAATTCATTAAGTGTCAATTCTATTAAGCCCTGTTTATATCTTTATGCATTCTTCTATTACTTTACAAAAGGGAATAACTTTTAAACTCATACACTTAATAACAAAACCGTTATAAATCCAATAAACTTCCAAATCCAAGTTTGTACACATTTTACACAACTATTATGATTTCTCACAAACGTTGTATTTATTAAATGACCATTTATTATAATTTAATTCCCTTAATTGAATCAAATGCTTATTATTATATATATTCTTTTCATTCTACCATTCCTTCCCATTTTATATTCATTAACGTATTTACACATCTCTATCTTTCAAATATAAAATAACCAAACTGATTACAAACACTGTTTCTATCAATTTTCATAAGTTTGTTCAAAACTATACTTTTGTTTACATAAAATAAATTTTATATTTCTATTAGTCTTCTTTTCCTTTCACTACAGGCATAAATTATTACTATCTACACTAATTACATCTTTGTATTAATGAACACCATTTAAGTTAATATTTATACTAACATTCACAAATTCAACATTTATTTGTTTCTTCAAAATTACTTTAAATCAAGTTGTGAAAATTTACATTATCCACATCTATTATCATAAAATTTTATAGTTACACTAAATTGCAACCACTATACCAAATTTCTACATTTATTCTTAACCAAATTAGAAATTATATTAATTCATTTTATTAAATATCATAAATTTAACGGGTCGTTACAATCTCCCCCACTCAAAACTTTTCGTCCCCGAAAAGGAAAAAGAAGGGAGGAGGAAGATTTACAGTGCATCTTATTTCAAATATTAACTTATAAACAATATTTTACTGGATTAATTTCCTTTAATGAAATATACTTGTTTTATAATCATTATATCCTTTAATACTTGAATTATTAAAGTTGGAAAAATACTTTCACAAAATTCTAAGTCCAAAATTTCCTGAAATTTTTGGCAAAGTCTCCTTTGTACTGAGGGACTCTGGAGAAAATATAATATCCAAATATACAAATATATTACACATATTATCCAAATAAAATATCCCAACACGGGAAAATATATAAAATAGCGCTTTATACGAAATCCGAAAACGTACCTATTTGTCGGGCAATACGCTTATTATTACGGAACCAAAAGCAGTAGCAGTTGCTTCCATAACCTGTATTTTCTTATAAGCCTAAAAGGTTAAATATTTATTTTAAAATTAACTATTCTAGTGGATTCAATCATTCATATCCAATCAAATGCAACAACCATGCATTTTAACAAACAGCACACACCGCAAACAAAATCATTCAATCAAACAAACAATTAGTTGTTAGGTTCAAATTCCGAAATTGTACGAAATGTAAAATAACTATCAAGTGCATCCTTTACTCAACAGTCTTAGATGGAACAAAGATAGATTATTTCTCCATCCAACAACTTCAAAATTCCTTACCCAACAACCATACATCAACCAAACAATTCAAATCAACACCAAAATAGCTTATTATACATTTATTTCATACTTCAGTGGTTTGATTTTCTTCCCTTCATTTATGAGGAATTTCTTTGTTCTTACAAGTTTTATTTTCCAATTATCACCAAATTTATTATATTTGTATTTCCTTTTTATTACTTAAGTTTATAAAATAATTCTCATTAATAACAACAAATATTTTGAATATCTTCCTTTCCTTACTCTTCACTTGTAAGATTTCCCTTAAATTCTTAATCTGCTAACATTCATTCTTATAAGTGGAAGTTTTTTATTTATCCATTAACTATGGATTACAGTCATTTAAATTCTTCCTACTTTCCATTATATTAGAATAGGGGAGATTAAAACATACTTAAGTGAATAATCATATAATAAATTCTTATTTTGAATTTCATTTTATATACTTAGGGTCATATCATCTATTAATAATTCTTAACTTATTTTCAATAAAATTTTAATTATAACCTAAGTTTATACATTAAATTCTTATTTATAACAATAATTTATTGAATACTTCATTATTTCCAAAATTCTACTTGTATAATATCCTATTAAAATTCTTATTTAACATTTCAACTTTTATATTTGGGTAAGTTATTTATGTCAAAGAAAGTGCAATTGAACTTATACAAGTTGAATCTCAATTCTCTAAATTAAATTTGATGTTTATCCATATTTCTCTTCGTCTCATATGTATGCAAATTCCTCTTTATAACTTTGCAATTATTCTCTTATTTAAATTAGAGGTTTCAATTCATTTATTACTTAACTTTTATTTCACTACAATTTAACAATTGATTAATTAATGGAGAATTTTAGAATTGGATTCCGGGTCAGATTTCAATTTATTTCAAAATAATAGATAAATAAGTTCTTACAACTCAAAATCTCTAATTATAGTTAGAACAATAAAAGAAATTTTTTTTAGAAAATTTCATAATAAATCTGCAGTAGAATTTACTACAGTGGCCTTTCCCCTTCGAAACTCGAAAATGAAAGTCGATGATGCGGCCGTCATCACCGAATTTATTTTCCAGCGACAGAGAGGAAAGTACAGAATTTAATTCTTTTCCAAAATCTTCTTTAAAACAATTCTTCCAATTTATACGAAATATTTATATAAGAAAATACTTATAAACCGAACCATTATTTTTCATAAATTCTTTGAAAACATATTTGGAAAAATCCCGGACTTAAGTTCTAAAATCTCCAATTTGATTTATCATAATTTCAACTTAGCTTCAATTATTATAGATATTTTTATTTTCTAACACCCAATCTATAGCAACCAAATATATATATATCTTTACAAAACTATTTTTATATATAGAAAATATAATAGGCAAAATTATTTCATTCACCTATATTAAAAACGGATATTATGTCGGTCTGTCCTATTAAGTGTTTAGAAATCCCTATTGATGGCATAGCGTCCCATGCATCAACCAGAATTTATAAATACAAAGCGGAACAGATTAACACAATATAAAAATCTTTTTATTAATACTAACAAATACGCTCTCTCATATATATACACTCAGCGACTCCCATAGGATATTACTATCCTATTAACAAAGAGTCAAACCCCACAAAGCCAAGGTTTATCGCTAAACCAAAGCTCTGATACCAACTGTAACATCCCGCCTTTTCGCACGATTTAAACCGACACACATGCCGATTCAAACCATACGGAAGGGCGGATTTGTTATGGGGTAAATAAGAAAAAAAAACAGAGAAGAAATAAACAAATAGAATCTCACAGCGGAAGGATAAAATATAATAAGAAAATATACAGTTTATAAAAAAAAACTGTTTACAAACATTTATATAATACATATCAGAGTTACACATACCAATAACAATGCAGCGGAACAGTGTGAGTGTAGTGCAATACTATAAATAATAATAATACAAATTCTTCGTCTTCGTCCTCCAAAGCTAAAGTCTTCGATCCTGAAACGCTCGGACTGACCCGAGCGAATTTGAAAAGACAAAAACACTCGAGTCAGAACTAAAAGATCTTATGTGAGTTAAATTAACAGAAATAAATATGAGTGCAATAACTCAAAAGATGTTCGGGATTTACATCTCCTAAGGATCCGTTAAACTATTTACTATGTAGTATATTGCGCTATTATAATAGTGTCTATAGTAAAATAAACATACTTTTAAATAGCATTAAGGCTTTACATTTTCCACCTTAACACGTAATAGTCCCAGTAGTCCATCCAATATCATAGTCCCTCCTGATCGGGAAGCCACCAGAGGAAACCACACGGGCTACGGGAGAAATCCAAACTCGTACAAGGCGCGATAGGGTAGGTGACACGACGCAACTAGGCAATGCCAGGGTAGATATACCAATTACGCTTCCGGGTCGATGGTAACGCGTAGCCGCAGCTACCGCCCACCTCGAACAAACTCCCCAAAATCAAAATAGAAGTGGCCACTGAATCAATCCAAAGTCAAAGTATAATATCGAAGAGGAGTGTCCGATCAGAGGAATGACCTCATTAACCCGTCAATCGCTCCTGTTTTAGCCACCTTATGCCAACTCACGGGAGTTGGGTCCACGTATTTACCTTACAGGAAACGTCGCCACCAACCTACTTCATTCTGGAATCTCCACCGCGTACACGGTTAGTCAAAGTGGTTTTCGGTATCGACAGAGAGTATGTCCATATCCGATCCCGGTCTCTTTGCCAACCCATCGTTATTATAACACCGCGGTCATTTAAAAGTAGTTTATACTTTAAAAACCAGAATAAATTTTCCATTTCAAAACTATGAATTCGATATCAATTTAAAAACCCAAAATAATATGATATCATTTTATCTCAAATATAACTCTTTTTCCAAAATCATACCGGTTTAAAATATAAATATCTGGAAACCAAACATTTGAATTATATTTTCAAAACATAATATTTCGGAATTCATACTTTTAAAACCATACTTCTAAAACATGAATGGTTTGGATATTCAACAGTATATAAAATAAATGGTTTACTTTTAAGGTTACTTTGTAAAGAAATTATTTCCAGGGCTTTACAAATATACTTCTTTATTTAAAGTCTACCAAATTTAAATATCACTTTCAAGTTCCAAAACCACTTCAATTTCTATTTATATATATATATATATATATATATATATATCCATTTGGAGTATTAATATTTCAAAACTAAAGTTGGAATTTATTCTTTCAACAAATTAAATGTTCTATTATTTAGTTTTGAATATTTACGTAAAATCTATAAATAAAACTCCAATTTCTAGAAATTAACTATTTTCTTAAATTTAAATTATACTAAAATATTCTATTTAAGTAAATCTTGGAAAATCCATTTATAAATATCATACCTTAAAATTTCCAAATTTAAACATATAAGATAAATCACCAAATTCCATTTTCTCAAATTTTTATCATTTTATTCAACAGGTTTATACACAGCTTAAATTTAAAATTTTAACTTCATATGTGTATATCTCGAAGAAAAATATTTTATTAAATATCAAAATTAAATTTTATAAACCGTATCCCATCCAAACCATAGAAATCACTTTTAAAATAATTTATATATAGACCACGGTGCCTGTATATAATTTTCTATCCTATGGTTAAGTGATACGGATATTTATCATTTCAATCCGCAATTTAAAAATAAAATTTTGCGGTTGTATATCATTTCAAACCACAATCCCGAATGAAATGAAAAATGCATGATAACTTGCAATTTAATGATATCAAATAAACATCCATTCATCAACATCATCCATTGTCCAAATCACAATCATCCATCAATATCAATCAAAATCAATATATATACGAGATTATATAGCAGGTAATAACTATCAATTATATTCAAATTAATTTTAACAACTATTAATCTAACATTTTATATTCAGTAATAATTTATATAACTGTTAACTAGCAGTTTATATGCAAACAAATAAATTATAACTGTAAATAAATACGCAATAAATAAATTAAATTAACAGTTAAATTTAATAAATGCAATTCAATAGATATGAATGAAATAAACATGCCAAATACTCATAAATAAATTTCTATTCATTTCTAAAATTAATTTAACAAACATAAAAACTTTTAGAAGTTGTGAGTGGGTTAAAACACTCACCTTTTGAATTTAAATCGAATTTAAACCCGATTTAAACCCAAAAATTCGCCCGTCTCAGAATTCGTCCAAACCTGCATCATCGAGTCCGGAATTAAATTACGATCCTAACAAAAGAAATTTCGTGTGAATCCGACTTCGTATGAGAAGGTTATGGAGAAAAATGATGATTGAATTCAAATTGAAAATAAAAAGAAAATGACACACTTTCACTCACATATTTTTTTTCCACGTCACGTGATCAGTGCCTTCATCCCTAGCATGCGATTTCCAGGCACGAAACACCCTAGAGAACGAACACTATAATATCACGCACGCAAATACTACAAACCGCCGCCTTGCCTGGCCATCGCGGCCGCCCAGACCGCCTCCCCTCGCGCCTCTGGCCTTGCTACACCCTCCGACCATCACCACGTGACAGCCATCCCCTCGTCGAGTCCATAAACACCCAGCCGCCGCCCTTACAAGTTAACCCTAATCCAATTTTCCAAGCTAATCCAACCCTCGATTCACCAGATAAACTACATAAATGCAGTCCCCTCGGTTATCTCCACAAAACCCAGAAACAGTTTCTCCATCCGACGAAGTTTTGTGCGACGATGATGAACGATTTTGGGGCTGTTTGAAATTTTTCTGGATGAACGACAGCTCCAATTGAAAAACGAACTACACCATGAGATTACGCGTATCGAATACTTCAACATATATTTTTTCTAGAATTTTCTGAAATTTTTGAGTTTTGACTTTTGATTTTGAACTGTGGATAGATCTGGAATTGGATCTGAGATGTATACATTTGAGGAAGAAAGAAGGTTGAAGAAAATGAACGTACAGCAAATGAAAAAAAGAAGGGAGCTAGGGTTTATAACTGTATATATATAGGTAGGCTAGCGATAGGGTAGATAGGCTGTAGAATGAACGTGCGTGACAAACTATGGTCCAAAAAGCCCGCTATGCCTCCGGAGTCGAATTTGTTAAAACTATATATCCAAATAGGTGTTTTAAAATATTTTGAACGCGATGGAAAAAGTTTCGCGACCAAATTCGATCGTATGAAGAAGTTATGCTGAAAACAAGATTTCCAAATTGATTTTAATAAAATTGATTTCAAGGCGTTTCGCGTCCGTACGATCGAACGACAAGTCCGATCGATACGAAATTTGAAATCCTATAATAATTCACCGATACGGATCCGATGAAACTAGTTTCGTCGAAATCCGAGTCCGTGCCCAAAATGGCTATTTTTAATATTTATTAAATAAATTAAAATAAATCATAAAAATCCAAATTTTCTTTCAACTTTAAATATTGGCCAAATTTCATTACTTATATAATCCAATCAATTCCAAATGATTTAGCAAGCTTGGATGTGAATTAAAAACTATAAGTATATCAATTTGCAGTGTTAATCTCTGCACTTCTTATTATTTGGGAATTATAAATTTTATTCCCAAAACCCAATTATTTAATCTTATACTTTTATACTCTCATCTTAAATCTAATTAAATAAATAACTTGATTTCCATTTCAACTCATTTTTAATTGCAATTAACCTTTTTACCATAAATTAAATCCCAAATTATAAATAAACTTTTATTTCCATTTCCTTTTTCTCAACTGTTTATTAATTCCCATCCAAATGAATTCAACATTATGAATTTGATAAATTTATTAGATTTACTTCCTTTCTATATTTCTAAGTTATTGTTGTCAATATGAACATTAGTTTAAGATTTCACTCAAATGTTTACCAATTCCAATCTAAACTCAATAACGTCATAATTAACGTTAGAATCCGTTTTATTATGCATAAATTCTAAATTTTACTGACCCAAATTTTCTTCTTTTCATTCCATATTAATTGTCAATCCCATAGAAAAATTAACATTAGGTTCATACCTTTTTACAAATAACTCCAATTTCTTCCAAATAATAATTACATAAACTATTAAATATTAAATCCATCAAATTGCAATAAATTCAATTGATTGCAATTTATTTCCAAATAAATTTGGATTTTTATTTGGTTATACACAAAATTCCGTTATCACTTGCCTAACAAGGTTATTATCACTTAAGATCTCACTGCATCCACATTTTCACATTTTCATTTCCTAGTTTCTTTACTTTATTCTACCTAATTTATTACAAATGGGATTTTCTTTGGTTTACATCTTATTTGTATTTAACATTTCTCAATCACCAATTCATTTCACTTTAACTGCGGTAAATTGGCGGATAAATTGAATTTGATTCCCAAAATCTAAATTAACAAGAAACAAGGGTAGGTAACATACAATAGTCATTACTCCAAATTCTAGTCACCTAAATAGGCTTTTATTCCTTGCAAATAAATGTTACTATTTATTTTCATAGTACAAATCTCAATGATTATTCCATTTTATATTTGCTTAGGCCATTTATAGTCCACTATACATATCTACATAAATGGGTAATTTATTCAATTCATTAAGTGTCAATTCTATTAAGCCCTGTTTATATCTTTATGCATTCTTCTATTACTTTACAAAAGGGAATAACTTTTAAACTCATACACTTAATAACAAAACCGTTATAAATCCAATAAACTTCCAAATCCAAGTTTGTACACATTTTACACAACTATTATGATTTCTCACAAACGTTGAATTTATTAAATGACCATTTATTATAATTTAATTCCCTTAATTGAATCAAATGCTTATTATTATATATATTCTTTTCATTCTACCATTCCTTCCCATTTTATATTCATTAACGTATTTACACATCTCTATCTTTCAAATATAAAATAACCAAACTGATTACAAACACTGTTTCTATCAATTTTCATAAGTTTGTTCAAAACTATACTTTTGTTTACATAAAATAAATTTTATGTTTCTATTAGTTTTCTTTTCCTTTCACTACAGGCATAAATTATTACTATCTACACTAATTACATCTTTGTATTAATGAACACCATTTAAGTTAATATTTATACTAACATTCACAAATTCAACATTTATTTGTTTCTTCAAAATTACTTTAAATCAAGTTGTGAAAATTTACATTATCCACATCTATTATCATAAAATTTTATAGTTACACTAAATTGCAACCACTATACCAAATTTCTACATTTATTCTTAACCAAATTAGAAATTATATTAATTCATTTTATTAAATATCATAAATTTAACGGGTCGTTACAAACAAGCAACTAGGGTTTTGATTTGCACCATCAATACTCAACTAAACCTCATCAAACCACTGCCATGTCGAAGCCCTTCGCGAGAGCTACCTCCACCACCAACCACCTGAAGTTCGGCCTGCTCTAGACTCCTCGAAATGCGTGCGAAATTTGCAGGTTTCGGCCCCAATTGCTCCCTCCACGTCGCTCCAAACACGATCATCACCGCATGGATCTCTAGCTCTCGCCTTGCTCTACAATGTTGCTGTTGAACACTTCGCGTGAATGTCAACGGATTGTGAGTGATTGAGGGAAGAAAGAGGAGAAATACTCGCCTTAGAAAATGTTAGAGGCGGCTGCAGTTAAAACTAGGGTTTTGTTTGTTTTTTTTTAGAGTGAGGGTGCCTATTTATAGAATTTCGAACGACACTATTCATCCCGGAAATTCCGAACTCCGATTTACGCGCCGTAACCAGCGTTCCTAGGGTTTACCCCGCGTTCCGGACACAATGGAACAGGTTTCGGAAGCTAATTCGGAAGTATGTGCGAGTTATGGCTATAAACGCTCAATTTGAATTAAACCGATTTAAATCGATTTCTAGGCGTTTTAATTCGTACCGGACAAACGGTAAATCCAATTGACACGAAATTTGAAACGTTACAATAATATCACATTACGGATCCGATGAAACTGATTTTGTCGAAATCCGAGACTTTTTGAAAAATGGCTATTTTAACTCGCCAAATTAAAATTAAAAATAATTCGATGCGTTTCGAGCTGCTACGATCAAACGATAACTCCGATTAACACAAAAATTGAAATCCGGTAATAACTAACTATTACGGATCCAATGGAACTGGTTTCGTTCAATTCTGAGATTGTTCAAAAATTGACTATTTTCACTAGTCGATTTTAATATTAAAATATTCAATTTTCACAAATAAACTTTTAATTCGATTTTAAAAGTTCTAAAATATCATTCTAACTTCAACATGATAAAATAAATTTTTATAAATCATTTTCAATCATATTTAACTCAATTTTCAATTATTTCCATAATTTAACATATTAAATTATCGATTTAATTATTCAATTAAATCCAATAATTCAAATAAAATTTTATTTGACCTATAAATTCACTTATTAATATTTAAAATAAATTAAATATTCAATTTTTAATTTCTAAAAATTCTTTGTCGTTACAATCTTCCCTCCTTAAAAGAATTTCGTCCTCGAAATTACCAAGTAAGAAAAGTTACAGAATCTATTAACTTTTTCAAAATTCATAATTAAACTTCTTACAAATCTTTACTAAGTTTCCAAATCATACTTAGTTATCTTTTCAAAAACAATTACTATTGTTTAACTTTCAACTTCAAAACCAAGTTAAAGTTTTCACAATTTTCCAATTTTCCTCAAAAAATTTTCTAACGCCTTAAATTTCGGAAAAATTCGCCATAGTTTCCTTTGCGCGGCTCGATCCCAAAAAAAAATGACAGTATATATATCACAAATATACATCTCATCAAGTAATGAGGCATCCCGCAGGGAAAAAGTATAAAAGTACGATATTTAATCCGAGATATGTACCTTATATTTTATTAGCAAGCATATACGGCTAATATAGCGCGAAAGCGAGCTCCAAATGCGAAGCAAACGCGATCCGCACCTACTAATCACTCAACAAACAACATGAGAATCATGCATATAGACATAGTATCAATATACAACATAATAACTATATATGTCAACATAGCAAATGAAATAAAAGCAATATATTCAACCATCAACCAACTATAATCCATAACCAATATCAATATTCATTTATATTCTCATTAATATTCAATGAATTGGTTTTCAATTTAAATCACATTTGATTCATTAACAGTGGATGTTTACTAATATTCATTCTCAATTAGTTTATATTCACTAATTCATATTCAAGTTGGTTCACTTCAAATCAAATTCAATTCTATTTAAGATTCACTTAATTTCCAATTGAATTTCAATTACTTTAGTTTCCAATTTCATTAACACTTAATGAATTATATACAATCAACTAACAATCATATAACAACCAATGTATATTTATTACAACCAAATTCCTTTGCTTATAATTGGTTTAATTAAATTGATTTTCATTCAATTATTCAACTTCCTTTAACATTAGATTTTAATGAATTAACACTCATATTCATTATTCCATTCCAATTTATTCAATTCAATTACAAAGTTGAATTTCATTTCATAACTTAAGTTCACATTTATCACTTCACTTTATTATTTTACTTTGATACTCATATCAACTTCATTCAACATCACTTAAGTTATATTCCATTTACCTTTAAATTCATTTTTATTTACAACTCATATTCATAAATATATTCATATAGTTTCACTTCTTATATATAAGTTTATTTCACAATTGTAAATCACTTTAATTATAATTCAATTCTTATAATTCTTTACTTATACAATTATTCTTTTATTTAGATTATTCAAACAACTAAACAATCAACTTATATACACTTTAATAATTCTGAAAAATTATTTCTTTTATATACAAAATATAATCAAGTAAAATTATTTCATTTACCCAATTTTTAAAATCAATATTGTGCCGAATTGTTCTATTTAAGTGTTTAGAAACCCCTTCGGCATAGTCTTGCGGACCACGCTGACGAAAGTTCATATGCCACTCAATAAACCAACCATCACAATATAAAACAATTTTATATACACTAACAAATACGCTCTCTGTAGCGACCCAACTTTCCACTCCCGGAAAATCGCATCACTAATTAAGAAAGAAAGGGATAGAAGAAGAAAAGAAAGAGAAGAAAGAGAAAACAACACATCAGAATCTCACAGCGGAACGATTTAAATATAATATAGAACATATACATAGTTCATATACATCAGAGTACACAACTAAACATCTCAAATTAGACAGTTATAACATTTCTGTCTAATACAATACAAGACATCATACAGAAATAACACAGCGGAAACTCTAACCATATATCTACTCGCTGAAGCCTCCTGCTCCAAAGCTCCTCTAGAATTCGTCAAGAGATAACCTGAATCACTTGACTACTCATATATAATATGAGTACCCAAGAGTTTAATAAAACAGAAAATAAACACTCGGGTCAGACAGGGGTCTGGTGTGAGTAAACGGTTTAAGATTGCTTAACTTTAGAAAAACCTTTGAAAACAAAAGGTATCACGTAAGACTTCCCACACATAAACATGGAAAAGTTTTTACCTTACGCTAACCAAAACATTTGATAGGAAATCCAGTGATATTATAATAGTGTCTAGGGTTTTCAAGTAAATATGAAATAGCTGAAATTGTTACATCTATTAAATTCCAGCTACTAGCCACAAAAGTGGGTAATACAAACAAAACCGTAGGGTCTCGTAGGGAAAATGGGTTTCCAACAATGGCAGGGCTACTGGGGTACCGCCCGTCACAGTACGTGGCCTAGATCACCGTACCGAGGATTACTCCCTTCATCCCCTGCAACACAAGACCGGGACCATTCCTTACTGAACAGTCCCGAACAAGACCACCCCGCAGTTGGCTGCAGTTCCAACCGCCCACAAAGCCGAAATATAAAGGGACCTCTAGACAGGGATGTATCTTGCCCTCCAGTGGGCGCGACCCACGAAGCCTTGCTGCACCTCCCCTGTTTTAGCCATTCCCGGTTGATGAGGCTTGAGGCTGCGATTACCTTTATAGGACCAATTATCTTAGAATGCTCATCGTCCGCCTGACGATGTGCTGAAAGCATTCAATCCATACAAGTTCGTTCCGGGTTCGAACGAAACCGAAGGCACTATCTCGTTGCACTCATTTTGGAATCACCCTCAGAGTCAACGACCATAGCCCTTGCACTCTGATTCACCATCTCGAATCTATAAGCACTATTCCGTCAAACTCATTACGGAATCACCCACAGAGTTATACTGACGTATAGCCCTTACACCTCGAGTCTTCACTTGCTCCACTTGGATTAACGACCTAACGTTTAATTGGAATCGATGTGGTTTTCGGATTCCAAATATGGAAACCCGATCCCGGTCTCATCGAAACCAAACGCCATTTTAATGTCCAAGTTGTACTTAAGGGATTTAAACAATAGATATTTAGAAATATCACTTAACATAAATGGATGTATTCACAACACAGATAGATAAGCATCTATTATCACATGCATCTATTCATATCACAAAGCAGCATATATATCACATTCAGATATAGCATATCCACATCATCACATATCAATCAATGCCATCCAACAACATCCAATATCATTAACTCATTAAATGATATAAATCATCCAATCATTAACCATTCATAAACAATTTGATTCAACCTTGATTAATTTAATTAATCCTTAAATTAAATTAATCCTTAATTAAACACTTGGATTATCCTCAATCCAACTTCTTATTCATTAATTAATTACAAATTAATTAATTAACATCATTTGATTATCCACTTCAATTAATCTTCCCTGATTAATTATCACTTAATTACGTAAGTAATTATTACTTAATTACCAAATTAATTAATCATCCTGATTAATTACCTCCAAATTATATTAAGTAATTACCCCTTAATTACTTTCTAAATTAATCAACCTTGATTAATTATTCTCTAATTATTCTGGTAATTATTCCTTAATTATCTTTAATCAATTACACTTGATTAATCATTTTTAATTAATCACATTTGATTAATTACTCTTAATTAATCACCTTTGATTAATTACTTTAATTACATTTAGTAATTAAAACTTAATTATAAAATTAATTATTCTTAAATTATTAATTAACAATTAATTAATTATTTTCATTAATTAATGATTACTCATTAATTAAAATTCTATCTTAATTAATTACTCTTAATCAAGTAATTAATCATTAATCAAATAATTTAAACC
Source organism: Allium cepa (assembly GCA_030765085.1). NCBI lineage: Eukaryota > Viridiplantae > Streptophyta > Magnoliopsida > Asparagales > Amaryllidaceae > Allium > Allium cepa. The sequence goes on from CM060939.1 coordinate 326,719,609, forward strand.
TTTAACTAATTATAATTAATTCTTTAATTAATAACTAAAGTGATTATTCCTTAATCACATTTACCTAATTACTTTTCATAAAGTGATTATTCTTTACTTAATTACCTTTGGTAATTAATCACTTAATTACTTTAATTACTTCCCAAGTAATTATATTATATTAATCCATAAGTGATTATTTTAAATTAATCACAAGTTAATTACTTAATTAACTATTTAACTAAATCATTTAAAATTAATTAAATGATTTTTAACTTATTATATAAAAAGATTCTAAATAAAGAAACCCTTATCTTAATTAAATCATTTATTAACAAATAAAACTTGATAATTAAAAATGATTTAATTATCTCAATTATCTTTACAAATTTAATTATCTTTAAATAAATCAAATTCAAACTTACTAAAGATAATCTTTATTACAATTTATTATCAAATTCTAAATCATTAACTTAATTTAAATAAAATATAATAATTTAGAAAACAATTAAATTTAAACATATTTTAAGTCGAACCTTGAAGTCTTTTAAAACCTTTTCCAAATCTGTTTATTAAAGTTTAAATACAAACTTTATTTAAAATCTACTCATTTTATTTTAAAACTCCATATTTTAAAATATATACTTGTTTTAAAAACTTTATTTCCACAACAAATATTTTTTGCATTATCATCACAAACATCCTGTTCTAGCCTGGTTATAAATTCGAGTAACCCTGCTAAACTCGCCTACCCCGAGTAAAACATGGAATCACCCCGAGTCTTCCCCGAGTTCCCCTTCCTACCCACTGCTTCGAGCCATAACGTCGAAATCACGGAGCCTACTTCGAGTACCCACCTTCGTCCTCTTCATCCAACCAAACGCCACCTGATACCCAAAATTTGTGCACGTTTACGTGCACAATCACGCCGAACGCTGGCGAACTCCACGCCGAGCTCCTCCCAGTCACTTACGTTCCCAACACCAAAATTCGAAACCCAGAATTCCAAGTATGATCGAGATTCGAATTTTAGTACTTCAACTCAAACGGCAAAAACCACACCCTACCAGAAAATGACTGCCGCCGTTGATCCATCACCTGAAACGCCACGTCCTCCTTCCAGAAGCTACGTCTCGCTTCCCACCACCTCCAGAACCATACGCGGCCCACTCCGGTAGCCTCTCGACGCCGTGAAGCTTTGGTGAACTCGACGACAAAAACAGGTGATAAAACCCTATATGATCGAATCACGGCCATCACACCCATCAATAAATCACCAAAGTATTTTTCGCATGCTCCCTACAGCCCACACCATCTTCGTGCTCATCCACGCCAACCAATTTGCCGCCGATCGCCACCAATCAACCAAAATGCCCAAAACTGAAAAATCCTAAATTCACACTGAAAACTAACCTAAAAATCATGATATGTTCAGTAAAAATCATGATTTACTATATGTAATCTAGTCATAAGATCAAAACTACAAATTTAATTCATAAAATTTTGACCCCATTCAAAAGTTTTACTGTAAACTCCAATTACCGAGTCACTTATGCATTTTAGAAATCTATAAATATTTTTTTGAGATAGATTACTTGCTTACAATCAACTTCTATTTGCAACTTAAGGTCAAATTCGAATTCAAAGTCAAGTTATGGAATTTTATTCATGAAATTGTAAAACTGTTCTTTACAGATTCTAAAGAAACATTTATACAGGCAAGCAAATATCATAAATCCAACATGCATTCAACATCAACTGAGGTATTCAGGTAATATCACAATATTCATTCAAAAACAACTTGAAATCCCGGGTTTAAACTGTTTTTAAATTCATTTACTCACCTGTAAAATTTGCAGTAAACAGAGAGTAGATAAGAAAACTGTTTTCCAGGCTTGCCATTTATCTTCCATGTTCTTGAATTTGTTGTCTGCTTAGTTGTATGCTCATAGAATTGCTTGATTCCAGTTGCATGTTAATATTCCAGAATTTCTTGAATAAATTTGAATGTTGATTAATTGTTGCTGCTGCATTTGAAGATCTTGTTTTAGCCTCTGTTTTGAATTTTCAGATTTGCAGATTATTCATTTTTCCTGATCTTCTTTTGATTATTTGAACTTTGGTTTGAAGATAATGAAATTATTTTTCTTTTTTAGATTGTATTCATCTTTGAGAAATGAAGAAAGAATTTGCTGAAGGATAAAATCTTTTCTTTTGATTTTACAAATAAATTTTAAATTTAAGTTTACAAAAGAAAGACATTTGTCAATCTTAAGCTTTGATTAACTTACACCTATACCAATTAATTTACAAGTGTTGTTAATGTACATTAATATTCTTACATGTGTTATATAAGTATTATTTATATGTTTTTCCTTTAAATGTATTTATCTTTAATAATTTATTAAATCCTTATATACATATATTTATGTAATATAAAATGTACATACTTATATTTTAATAGATATTCATATGAAACAAGTAATTTACATTTTAATCCAATCATGTTTATATGTTTGAAACTTCTATTTTAAATTAGATCTTATTTAAAAACTTAAAGTACATATTTATCATAAATAAGGAATTAACTTTGTTATTTTAAATTTAAATCTCAATTATCAATTTAAAGTCATTTAATCAAATTATCATTTTAAATTCCAAAACTAAATATATTCAAGTTTGAAAACTCTTATTAAATTCAAATTAATAATTTTCCTATTTCAAACATATATATACAAATATATATACACATTTCAAATAGAAACATTCTAACATTAAATTTATTAATTTCCAAATTTAAATTTTAAAAACAAATATCAAATCACAATATATACATTCATATATATTACAATTTGAATACAAAGTTTTATTACATTAAAAACTTCTTATTTATCAAAATAAATATTTCTAAATCAATTTATTATTAGCTTTCAAAAGAATTTAAATTTGCCAATTCATATTGTTAAGAAATTTATTGATAGATATTAACAAATTATTATTATTAACCTTTAAAATAAATTTAAATAGTCAATTTATAATATAAAATGATCAAATCAATTTAATTTTTATCAAAGATTATTAAATTGATATTGCTCAAAATTCCGGGTCGTCACATTCCTCCCCCCTTTAAAGAATTTCGTCCCCGAAATTTAAAAGCAAAGATAATTTAATAACCTAGTTATAGAATTTAAATTCCTATCAACAATCACACACACAATCATACATTATCAATCAAAGCAACCAATTCAAACAAACAAACAAATAATTTCATCTATCAGACAAAATTCTGAATAGAACTTCCTAATATCTAGAGTTTCCAGATACCTATACTGGAACACTCACTCTACAGAATCTTAACTAACTGCTCTACTAAAACCAAGAACTCCCTTACCTGATTCTTCAAATCTGAACAAGATATCAGACTAAACTCAAAACCAACTCAACTACCAGATTCCTTCTGAACTGCTGATTCTATCACTCAAAGAATCATACACATATTCCTCAGAGATATGTGAAATACAATGAATTCCCAGCTATTCAAACTGGCAATTCAATCCTGTAGATCAAAATCAAATCTCTAGAGATCACAGATAAAACTCCAAATACCTTCAAAGCTAACTCTCCAGTATTACCCATTCTTGTATCTCCTTTGGTTGGATAAAACCAAATCCATATCCAAACTCTAATTGCACATTCCAAAATTTCTCAATACTTAACTGCACAATTCTTCAGATGCTCTGAGTCACCTCCAATATTCCTGATCAGCCTAACCCTTGCTGATTGCTTCAAGAAACAACAGCACCAACTCAAACCAAATCTCCAGGTTCTACTCAACAAAATGGCTTTTCCAAAAATAATCTGCTGAAATCCATTCCACAGCTCTATACCATAAACATCAATGGACTTCAAACCTACATCTCATATCTGGCATAACCAAACAGTTGCACTTGACAATCTTGCCTTCCAAATCCAGAAAATTCCTTCATACTTGAATTTCCTGTAGAAATCCCTTTACTGCAACATCCGGTTGCTCCCATACCAGAATAATTCCCAACTCGCTTCCGCTGCACAACTCTGATCTAGAGCAGATAAAAATGCTATCGAAGAACACAAGCACAATCTTTTTCCATACACAGTTCATTCGACTCATAAAAATCTTAGTGACCATTCCACTTGGTCAAAACATCTTAGCAGAATCTCAACTTAGAATAAGATGATCAATCCAAAGAATCCTGAGCTGCCTCACCAAACTCTTCTCGCTCCAAGAGTCATCCTACTATAAGGTTGAACCATCAAAATTACTCTTGGAATCCAAGTCGATAAGAAATCTCAGTCCCCGAATCAGGTCAACTTCTAATTCCCTCAAAAACATCTGGAGAATCCTCCGACTACTTCCATAGCTTCCACCTCTACTTGAGATGCCTCAATCTCAAACCAAGAATACTCCAAGATTCCCTAACTAATCGCATGTCACTTTTGCGATCTCTCTCAGTTCAGATTCCAAAGAACTGTCTTTACAAACTAGAACAGCTTATCCTATCCCAGACCAATCTTCAAGAATGGCTCACCTATCAGAAACTGATAGATCCCTTCCAACAAATATCTCACTTTGCTGAGCCTTCCAAAGAAATGAATAAGCCTTCACCATCTGCCTAGTCTGCTGATAGTAGAATCCCAAAGATTACTGAATCATCGAAGAAATAGACCCATGCTGCTACTTCCAAACTTCACTCAAATGATACAGCTAAACCAAAAGATCATCCTTAACCAAAAGCTCCTTGAAACTCAAAATTAACATCCAATTCCTCTAAAACATCCTTGAGACGAGTAGACATCTCCTCAAGAAACTCGGCTCCAAACTAAACACCAACCACTTATCTTCTTAAGAAAACAAATGAGACCATGTCCGAAATGAGGTAACTCATCGACCTTAGTCTCCTACTTCAATAAAGATAAGACATCCTTACTTAAGATCCAGAAAATCTCTAAACATCTGAATCTTCCTTGCAGTAGACATCAATGCTCTTCCAACACCATCTAAAACTGGCTTCAAAAGAAACATCTTCAGAACCATCGATGAAAACTGCATCTCATCATAGCTATTTCTTCTTGAAGTCATCAAGACACCATCACTTGCTTCTGCTCAGCGGACAACTCAACTCAAGGAAATCCCGCTCACTCGAGAGCAAATCAACCTCACACTTCAAGAATATACTCCAATTCTTGGAAAAAGACTTCCTCTGGACTCAAAGAAATCCTTTCTACAATCCACAAAACTTATTCGAGACAGTATCAGGTCTACAATCTCGATAAACACACCTCCAACCACAACATATAAGCCTCAACCAATAGTGGTAGTCGTGTTCTACACACTCCTACCTTATCTACCTTTATAACCTATGTTGGAAAATCCAAACAGATAATCCAACATATTAGGTAGTTATATAAATATATATTTATAAAAAAATTACAAGTACGCTCTCTCAAGATAGACACCACTCCAGAGCCTAGGTATTCACTCAACCTAACGCTCTGATACCAGCTGTAGCGACCCAACTTTCCACTCCCGGAAAATCGCATCACTAATTAAGAAAGAAAGGGATAGAAGAAGAAAAGAAAGAGAAGAAAGAGAAAACAACACATCAGAATCTCACAGCGGAACGATTTAAATATAATATAGAACATATACATAGTTCATATACATCAGAGTACACAACTAAACATCTCAAATTAGACAGTTATAACATTTCTGTCTAATACAATACAAGACATCATACAGAAATAACACAGCGGAAACTCTAACCATATATCTACTCGCTGAAGCCTCCTGCTCCAAAGCTCCTCCAGAATTCGTCAAGAGATAACCTGAATCACTTGACTACTCATATATAATATGAGTACCCAAGAGTTTAATAAAACAGAAAATAAACACTCGGGTCAGACAGGGGTCTGGTGTGAGTAAACGGTTTAAGATTGCTTAACTTTAGAAAAACCTTTGAAAACAAAAGGTATCACGTAAGACTTCCCACACATAAACATGGAAAAGTTTTTACCTTACGCTAACCAAAACATTTGATAGGAAATCCAGTGATATTATAATAGTGTCTAGGGTTTTCAAGTAAATATGAAATAGCTGAAATTGTTACATCTATTAAATTCCAGCTACTAGCCACAAAAGTGGGTAATACAAACAAAACCGTAGGGTCTCGTAGGGAAAATGGGTTTCCAACAATGGCAGGGCTACTGGGGTACCGCCCGTCACAGTACGTGGCCTAGATCACCGTACCGAGGATTACTCCCTTCATCCCCTGCAACACAAGACCGGGACCATTCCTTACTGAACAGTCCCGAACAAGACCACCCCGCAGTTGGCTGCAGTTCCAACCGCCCACAAAGCCGAAATATAAAGGGACCTCTAGACAGGGATGTATCTTGCCCTCCAGTGGGCGCGACCCACGAAGCCTTGCTGCACCTCCCCTGTTTTAGCCATTCCCGGTTGATGAGGCTTGAGGCTGCGATTACCTTTATAGGACCAATTATCTTAGAATGCTCATCGTCCGCCTGACGATGTGCTGAAAGCATTCAATCCATACAAGTTCGTTCCGGGTTCGAACGAAACCGAAGGCACTATCTCGTTGCACTCATTTTGGAATCACCCTCAGAGTCAACGACCATAGCCCTTGCACTCTGATTCACCATCTCGAATCTATAAGCACTATTCCGTCAAACTCATTACGGAATCACCCACAGAGTTATACTGACGTATAGCCCTTACACCTCGAGTCTTCACTTGCTCCACTTGGATTAACGACCTAACGTTTAATTGGAATCGATGTGGTTTTCGGATTCCAAATATGGAAACCCGATCCCGGTCTCATCGAAACCAAACGCCATTTTAATGTCCAAGTTGTACTTAAGGGATTTAAACAATAGATATTTAGAAATATCACTTAACATAAATGGATGTATTCACAACACAGATAGATAAGCATCTATTATCACATGCATCTATTCATATCACAAAGCAGCATATATATCACATTCAGATATAGCATATCCACATCATCACATATCAATCAATGCCATCCAACAACATCCAATATCATTAACTCATTAAATGATATAAATCATCCAATCATTAACCATTCATAAACAATTTGATTCAACCTTGATTAATTTAATTAATCCTTAAATTAAATTAATCCTTAATTAAACACTTGGATTATCCTCAATCCAACTTCTTATTCATTAATTAATTACAAATTAATTAATTAACATCATTTGATTATCCACTTCAATTAATCTTCCCTGATTAATTATCACTTAATTACGTAAGTAATTATTACTTAATTACCAAATTAATTAATCATCCTGATTAATTACCTCCAAATTATATTAAGTAATTACCCCTTAATTACTTTCTAAATTAATCAACCTTGATTAATTATTCTCTAATTATTCTGGTAATTATTCCTTAATTATCTTTAATCAATTACACTTGATTAATCATTTTTAATTAATCACATTTGATTAATTACTCTTAATTAATCACCTTTGATTAATTACTTTAATTACATTTAGTAATTAAAACTTAATTATAAAATTAATTATTCTTAAATTATTAATTAACAATTAATTAATTATTTTCATTAATTAATGATTACTCATTAATTAAAATTCTATCTTAATTAATTACTCTTAATCAAGTAATTAATCATTAATCAAATAATTTAAACCTTTAACTAATTATAATTAATTCTTTAATTAATAACTAAAGTGATTATTCCTTAATCACATTTACCTAATTACTTTTCATAAAGTGATTATTCTTTACTTAATTACCTTTGGTAATTAATCACTTAATTACTTTAATTACTTCCCAAGTAATTATATTATATTAATCCATAAGTGATTATTTTAAATTAATCACAAGTTAATTACTTAATTAACTATTTAACTAAATCATTTAAAATTAATTAAATGATTTTTAACTTATTATATAAAAAGATTCTAAATAAAGAAACCCTTATCTTAATTAAATCATTTATTAACAAATAAAACTTGATAATTAAAAATGATTTAATTATCTCAATTATCTTTACAAATTTAATTATCTTTAAATAAATCAAATTCAAACTTACTAAAGATAATCTTTATTACAATTTATTATCAAATTCTAAATCATTAACTTAATTTAAATAAAATATAATAATTTAGAAAACAATTAAATTTAAACATATTTTAAGTCGAACCTTGAAGTCTTTTAAAACCTTTTCCAAATCTGTTTATTAAAGTTTAAATACAAACTTTATTTAAAATCTACTCATTTTATTTTAAAACTCCATATTTTAAAATATATACTTGTTTTAAAAACTTTATTTCCACAACAAATATTTTTTGCATTATCATCACAAACATCCTGTTCTAGCCTGGTTATAAATTCGAGTAACCCTGCTAAACTCGCCTACCCCGAGTAAAACATGGAATCACCCCGAGTCTTCCCCGAGTTCCCCTTCCTACCCACTGCTTCGAGCCATAACGTCGAAATCACGGAGCCTACTTCGAGTACCCACCTTCGTCCTCTTCATCCAACCAAACGCCACCTGATACCCAAAATTTGTGCACGTTTACGTGCACAATCACGCCGAACGCTGGCGAACTCCACGCCGAGCTCCTCCCAGTCACTTACGTTCCCAACACCAAAATTCGAAACCCAGAATTCCAAGTATGATCGAGATTCGAATTTTAGTACTTCAACTCAAACGGCAAAAACCACACCCTACCAGAAAATGACTGCCGCCGTTGATCCATCACCTGAAACGCCACGTCCTCCTTCCAGAAGCTACGTCTCGCTTCCCACCACCTCCAGAACCATACGCGGCCCACTCCGGTAGCCTCTCGACGCCGTGAAGCTTTGGTGAACTCGACGACAAAAACAGGTGATAAAACCCTATATGATCGAATCACGGCCATCACACCCATCAATAAATCACCAAAGTATTTTTCGCATGCTCCCTACAGCCCACACCATCTTCGTGCTCATCCACGCCAACCAATTTGCCGCCGATCGCCACCAATCAACCAAAATGCCCAAAACTGAAAAATCCTAAATTCACACTGAAAACTAACCTAAAAATCATGATATGTTCAGTAAAAATCATGATTTACTATATGTAATCTAGTCATAAGATCAAAACTACAAATTTAATTCATAAAATTTTGACCCCATTCAAAAGTTTTACTGTAAACTCCAATTACCGAGTCACTTATGCATTTTAGAAATCTATAAATATTTTTTTGAGATAGATTACTTGCTTACAATCAACTTCTATTTGCAACTTAAGGTCAAATTCGAATTCAAAGTCAAGTTATGGAATTTTATTCATGAAATTGTAAAACTGTTCTTTACAGATTCTAAAGAAACATTTATACAGGCAAGCAAATATCATAAATCCAACATGCATTCAACATCAACTGAGGTATTCAGGTAATATCACAATATTCATTCAAAAACAACTTGAAATCCCGGGTTTAAACTGTTTTTAAATTCATTTACTCACCTGTAAAATTTGCAGTAAACAGAGAGTAGATAAGAAAACTGTTTTCCAGGCTTGCCATTTATCTTCCATGTTCTTGAATTTGTTGTCTGCTTAGTTGTATGCTCATAGAATTGCTTGATTCCAGTTGCATGTTAATATTCCAGAATTTCTTGAATAAATTTGAATGTTGATTAATTGTTGCTGCTGCATTTGAAGATCTTGTTTTAGCCTCTGTTTTGAATTTTCAGATTTGCAGATTATTCATTTTTCCTGATCTTCTTTTGATTATTTGAACTTTGGTTTGAAGATAATGAAATTATTTTTCTTTTTTAGATTGTATTCATCTTTGAGAAATGAAGAAAGAATTTGCTGAAGGATAAAATCTTTTCTTTTGATTTTACAAATAAATTTTAAATTTAAGTTTACAAAAGAAAGACATTTGTCAATCTTAAGCTTTGATTAACTTACACCTATACCAATTAATTTACAAGTGTTGTTAATGTACATTAATATTCTTACATGTGTTATATAAGTATTATTTATATGTTTTTCCTTTAAATGTATTTATCTTTAATAATTTATTAAATCCTTATATACATATATTTATGTAATATAAAATGTACATACTTATATTTTAATAGATATTCATATGAAACAAGTAATTTACATTTTAATCCAATCATGTTTATATGTTTGAAACTTCTATTTTAAATTAGATCTTATTTAAAAACTTAAAGTACATATTTATCATAAATAAGGAATTAACTTTGTTATTTTAAATTTAAATCTCAATTATCAATTTAAAGTCATTTAATCAAATTATCATTTTAAATTCCAAAACTAAATATATTCAAGTTTGAAAACTCTTATTAAATTCAAATTAATAATTTTCCTATTTCAAACATATATATACAAATATATAAACACATTTCAAATAGAAACATTCTAACATTAAATTTATTAATTTCCAAATTTAAATTTTAAAAACAAATATCAAATCACAATATATACATTCATATATATTACAATTTGAATACAAAGTTTTATTACATTAAAAACTTCTTATTTATCAAAATAAATATTTCTAAATCAATTTATTATTAGCTTTCAAAAGAATTTAAATTTGCCAATTCATATTGTTAAGAAATTTATTGATAGATATTAACAAATTATTATTATTAACCTTTAAAATAAATTTAAATAGTCAATTTATAATATAAAATGATCAAATCAATTTAATTTTTATCAAAGATTATTAAATTGATATTGCTCAAAATTCCGGGTCGTCACACTCTCTTAGCTATTATTACACTCAAATTCATTCTAGAGTACTACTGACTCTATCTCTAATGAATAATACCCAACAGAACCATGGTTGTCGCTTAACCATAAGCTCTGATACCACGTTGTCAGGACCCGATTCTTCGTCTTCCGAAAATTCGACATCGATACTCACTTTATCGACTGCCGAGCAATCGAACGACGGAAAATCGAACACTTAGGAAAAGAAAAAGGCAGAAGAAGAGAGAAGAAAATAGAAAAATAGATAGGGAAAAGAAGATAGAAAATTTTTCAAATAGAAGAAAAAGAAAATAGAGAACATAAAATAGATCATTTTAAAATAGAAGGAAAAGAGAATAGAACGGAACAGAAAACAACTGAACAATAACAGAATCTCACAATTCGCAGCGGAACAACATATAATAATAAATGAATAATCTTTAAACAAAGAACTATATCAGTTATTACATTACATCACATTTCATTACATCATATCATCAGAGTGTACAACAACAACAACAAACAGTGCAGCGGAAAAGAAATACTATATAAGTAATACGCCATGCCATCCAGCTTGCCTCCAGCAACTCCAGAATATCCAGAATATCCTGATAAACCTAACTCTTGACTGCCCGTGTGGAAATTGGTGGGCACCCAGAGTTTAGGAAGGAAAACAATAAACTCCGAGTCAGTCATGTGACTGGTGTGAGAACTCAAAACAGTTTATTTATCTTTAAAATCAAAATAGAAGAATATTTTTAAAGTCAATTCGCAATGCTTTTAAAAATGAGACTACCATAAGACCTCCTGCCACACACACAATGCAAACGCAGACTTGGAGAAGATTTCTCCTTATGATAGCCAAAGATGCTTGATACGCATTAAAACCAAATCAATTTTGATATTATTATTAGTGCATAGTGTAGAAGAAATTCATTTCGAAAGTAGAATATAAATCTTAGCCAGCATAAGTACCATTATATTATGCCTACTAATAGCTACCATATTAGATGGCAGGTTCTACAACTAAAACCGTACAAGTCACGTATTGTTTCTTTGGATTTCCAACGAATGATCAGGCCAAGGAACTTCCCATTGCCACATGAGAATGCCTCTGGATGGACATCCCCGAGAACCAAACCTGATCTCTACCAACACAAGGCCGGGTTACCCCTAACTAAGTAACAACTGACCGAATATGCCATCCCCCGGTCCTTTGGGACCTTTTCACCGAGCGCTCGCAATCAATTCACACAATCATAACAAAGTGTTTTCAACATGAGTAAATATCTGGGCTCCATACCATGATACCACCCTTTTCCAGAAGGAAATGCACACATCCTAAAGGGCGCTACCCCTCATAACCTTGCTGCTTCTTTCTTGTTTTGACCATTCACGGGGTGTGAGGCTCGACCAAGTCACGTCCACAAAAACATACTTTATACAAAAGCCATGCTTTGGGTAGACAAATGATCAACACAATGATCACAAGGATAGACGATCAAATAAATGATCCTATCACAAATAATCAACACAATGATCATTTCAGCATCACTCAGCATGTCACATTACCAAATTGGGAATATATCGCTGATAACATTCAACTACATAACCTCTGAGCTCGTACGTCTCAGAGAAGGGTGTTAAGCTAAAAGAATAAATTCTCCGCCACCAACAGAAGTATATTTTAAAGAAATCGGCTTTATATCTCAATTTGTAATGTCAGACATACAATCCATACAAGTCTGTTCCGGGCTCGAACAAAATCGAAGGCACTTCTTACGAAGCCCTTGCAATCCGGGTATTCACAATCCCGATCGAATTTCCCATCACTTAGGAGATCTCTATACCAGTAGCTACCCAGTGCAGAAACAATCGATAGGTCATCCTATCGCTTTTGCAAATACTCGGTCTTCAACACCGATCTTCAATGCAATTCACAACGACGTATCACATATTCGGAATGGGTTATACGACCCCATGGTCCTTTCCCGGTTAACCCGAATAGTGAGCGCTTATTCAAAAATAAGTGTGGCATTCAAATTCAAACAAATCACATCAATTACCCATTCAAAGGGAAATATTGATAGTCGGTTATTGAACTATCAATGGATATGCACACATCACCAGTTTCCAAATAATTTTCCAAATTATTTATTTTCCAAAATATCTTCACTAGATATATAATTTCAATACTTCAAAAATAAATCAATATTTATTTTTAAACAAATTCTCCTTTCTTTTATAAATTCAATAGTGAATTTACATTCCAAAGTATTAATGAATATACGACTTCAATTCGATTTCTAATATTCATTTTCAATTTATCTTCAAAAAGATAAATTCTTAAAATATTCACTTTATATTGGAAAACATTTCCATACTTATTTATTCATAAGTAATTCACAAATTTTATTTATTTTCAACACTTAGAAAATATTCAATATACTTAAATCGAGATTAAGTATATATTTCATTCTTTAAGGAAATCATTCTCATAAACATATTTATTTGGCCAAAACGAATGTTGCGTAAAACATCGTTACAACAACCCAAAATCACTAGTATAGGGATTCGAAATTAAAATAGATATATAAATCCCAATACTATACAAAACATTCCCTTTCGGAAATCATTTACTATAACAACAGCGTTATAGTCCACCATTTCCTTTTATTTTTCGAAAACGTCTATTTCAACAATCAATGTTGAAATCTATGGTTTCGAATCTCAACACATTTTAAAACATCGTTAGATCGTTTTAATTCTATTTCAAATATCACATTCAAAACAATTTCTTTAACATCTTATTCACTATTCAAAACGTGAATATACTTTGTTAACAAATTTCATCCTTTTATTCATTTTATTTAAAAGGATTATTCACAGTTCAAAACGTGAATATAACTCCATTAATAGGTTTCAACAATTAACTTATCAAAATAAGTCGTTTGCGAATTTATAAACAACGTTTATAAATTCCATTTCTATTTACTTTTAACAACTTCCTTTTATAAATTCATTTATTAACCTATTCAATTTATAACTCAATTATAAAACAAAGGTTCATATTATAAGTCAAATACTTATAATTTATTCGTTTACAAAAATCGTTCCTTTGAACTTCATAATTCTAAATCTTATAACTTATAAGATTCAATGATTTATTCAAAACTATTCTTTTAATAACTTTATAAAATTTATAAATCTTATTATTTATAAATTTCATTTATAACTTCACCATTTAAATTCTATAAATTCCATTCATTTACAAAATTCAATTTCACTTCATTCAAACACTTATAAAAACTCGTTTTATAATTCAAAGGTTTTAATTTATAAATATCAATTTATAAATCCTTTCTAAAATCAATTTATACTATTATTTTAAAACATCTTTAATCTCCTTCATTATTCCACCATTTTGATTCATAAAATAATTAAATTTTATAAATCCTATATTTAAACTTTTCACAATAAATTCTAAAATCCCGATTAAACTATTTTATAAAATCAATAGCATCTTATTCTCAAAAATTAATTTTTTACTATATTTCTCAAAAATCATAATTTTTATAACTTTAAAAATTATAACGTTTATTTATCTAAAATGAATCAATTTCCAAACATACTGTATATTTTCAAAAAACACTTTATGAATCATTTTAAAATTCCAAAATTTGGTCCAATGATGCTACATACCAAATAGTCAATCACGACAACAACGATATCATATATCGATATGATAATCCATCAAATATCAAAATATCTGAAATCAAATAAAAACTGTTGAGGAATCCAGTTGGATCCCTCCAACCTGTTTTCCTGCATCCAAAAACATTAGCACAATACCAATTTCGCTCCAGTACGAAATTATCGCGGTATATGGGATTTAATAATATTATCCGCTTAATAGACGGCGCAATAGGGTCTCATCCGCTAAACAAAAAATGCGGGAAATCAATAACTCCAATATATACATATGCCAATATATATATTGCTATTATATATAATACCAATTTCACTGTTTATGAAATATTCGCGGTATATGTTTTTAATAAATAACATCCGCTTACTAACGGCGTATAATGTCTATTTTAACAATCAATAGATTTCAATCATCATTCAAACATGCATTCAAATATTTTAAATCTAACTATTTAAAATAAAATCGAAACTGATTCGATTGAGTGAGAAGTTCTCACCTTGATTTTAATTCCGTTTTAGCGATTTATTTCGAATAAAATTAAACGGACGTTTAATTTTACCCAAAATTCTCACTAACTCTAAACGACTCCAATCCATTTCCATCGCGTAGTGCTCGTCCATATGATTCCAACGCAACTGGTTTCGCGCGTTTTCGACCTCGTATGAAAAAGTTATGAATTTTTGAAGTTACACGATTTTATAACTTAAATTTACAACACAAACTTTAAAATTATAAACCTAAACTCATCACAGCCACATGATCCTTCCCCATTGAATCCAGGCTGTCCCCCCCTTCATCTTCTTCACGTTCCTTTTCTACAGATCAAGGCCGCACCACCCAACCCATCAACAAGCAACTAGGGTTTTGATTTGCACCATCAATACTCAACTAAACCTCATCAAACCACTGCCATGTCGAAGCCCTTCGTGAGAGCTACCTCCACCACCAACCACCTGAAGTTCGGCCTGCTCTAGACTCCTCGAAATGCGTGCGAAATCTGCAGGTTTCGGCCCCAATTGCTCCCTCCACGTCGCTCCAAACACGATCATCACCGTATGGATCTCTAGCTCTCGCCTTGCTCTACAATGTTGCTGTTGAACACTTCGCGTGAATGTCAACGGATTGTGAGTGATTGAGGGAAGAAAGAGGAGAAATACTGGCCTTAGAAAATGTTAGAGGCGGATGCAGTTAAAACTAGGGTTTTGTTTGTTTGTTTTTTTTAGAGTGAGGGTGCCTATTTATAGAATTTCGAACGACACTATTCATCCCGGAAATTCCGAACTCCGATTTACGCACCGTAACCAGCGTTCCTAGGGTTTACCCCGCGTTCCGGACACAATGGAACAGGTTTCGGAAGCTAATTCGGAAGTATGTGCGAGTTATGGCTATAAACGCTCAATTTGAATTAAACCGATTTAAATCGATTTCTAGGCGTTTTAATTCGTACCGGACAAACGGTAAATCCAATTGACACGAAATTTGAAACCTTACAATAATATCACATTATGGATCCGATGAAACTGGTTTCGTCAAAATCCGAGACTTTTTGAAAAACGGCTATTTTAACTCGCCAAATTAAAATTAAAAATAATTCGATGCGTTTCGAGCTGCTACTATCAAACGATAACTCCGATTGACACGAAAATTGAAATCCAGTAATAACTAACTATTATGGATCCAATGGAACTGGTTTCGTTCAATTCTGAGACTGTTCAAAAATTGACTATTTTCACTAGTCGATTTTAATATTAAAATATTCAATTTTCACAAATAAACTTTTAATTCGATTTTAAAAGTTCTAAAATATCATTCTAACTTCAACATGATAAAATAAAATTTTACAAATCATTTTCAATCATATTTAACTCAATTTTCAATTATTTCCATAATTTAACATATTAAATTATCGATTTAATTATTCAATTAAATCCAATAATTCAAATAAAATTTTATTTGACTTATAAATTCACTTATTAATATTTAAAATAAATTAAATATTCAATTTTTAATTTCTAAAAATTCTGGGTCGTTACAGGTATTGACCCGAAAGTCCAACATATGACCCGGAGGTCCAACATAGTGGCTCGAAAGCATACGAAATTCATCAAATATTTCAATTAACGAGTCCGGAATTAACCAAAATAGCAAACGCACATGTCCCATACCACGTGTTTTACTAAATTGTTTAAATCTCTTCATCGTTTCCTTGAAAGTGCAAAATTGTGTATTCCAAAAATAACATTTCACATTCTCAAACGGACAAGTCCGGAATTAAGCGAATCAGTAAAAGAAAGGGGTCATAGTCCTCGATTTTGCTGAAACGTTTAAGTCACTTTCTCATTCTTCTGAAAACGCAAACTGTAAAAATTCTGAAAACAATTTCATTTATTTTATAAAAGTAAATAATCTACATTCTCAAACGAACAAGTCCGGAATTAAGCGAATCAGTAAAAGAAAGGGTTCATAGTCCTCGATTTTGCTGAATCGTTTAAATCGCTTTCTCATTCTTTTGAAAACGTAAACTATAAAAAATTTGAAAAACAATTTTTATTTTTAAAACGATTTGCAAATCCGTGATAAAACAGCAACATTAGTGATAATTTTAACTAGGAAATTGCACTTCTCAAAACACTGTAGAAACGGATCTCAAAATCAGCTTTGCGGGACAACCGCTTGAAAATCCACTTTAAAATTTGACGGTTACTGAAGTCAATGCGACCGTAATTTTTAAACGTCAAAATCTCATCAAAATAACTTGCATCAGAATATAATATCAGTGAATTTTCATTCATTAAATGTCAACAAAACACTGTACTTCAAAAATCTAGCATCGGTGTAAAATCCCGTTATAAACATAAAGGCAACAAAATACGTTTCATAACCAAACATCGGTTCAACGTAAAATTAATGCAGTAACGTGCAACATAAATTTGCACGTGTACCGCAAAATGAACAAAGAAATCATTCAAATATATCTTCAATGAAGATAATTCAAAACAGCAAAAATCTAATCAGATATGATTAGCACTAAAGAAAACCAGCAAGAATTTCAATAAATCAAACCACTTGTTAAACGGCACAATGAAATTAAATTCATTTTCATATTTCGATTTTTAAATCAAAAATAATTATCAACTGTACTCAGCGAAGCAGTCTCACTGCTTTCGCTGCGCACTCTGATAAACAGATACAAATCAATCAATCAATCAACAAAACACAATTTCACTTTTATTTTTAAATAAAGATATTTAAAAATTTCAACATATTTCAAAACTTTGGTTTTGAATCAAAGCACAAATAAAACATCGACTAATAGTTGTAACAAATGTTCCATCTAAGTTATGTTTAATATTATGTCCATAAACCCCTAGCTCTGATACCAACTGTAATGCCCCACCTCTACGGTCACAATAACAAAGAGTATTAAAGGAAATACTGTCTGTTATCACGAAGAATAAGGCTGGATAGGAGCGGCCATCCGTAGTTAGGCCTTACACTAGTGTTGGTTATTTCGATAGGAGTGTTATATATATTTTTATTTTTCGTCTCTTATTTATTTACTCCCACCGACATACCCAATTCCAGTATAAAACGAACTACGATGGTTCATAATAGTTTAGGACAATAGATATAATAATAACACAGATAATATAAATGCGAAACACAGATAACACAAAAGTCTCATATATATAATAACTGATGTCAGTTACAATACATGTGATACAGTACATACGATACAACTACAACTGTCGACTCTGGAAGTTACATATACAAGTACATTATCGTATATAATATACATGAATACATATCTTCCTATACAAATAAACCGACTACTATACATGACGACGACTACTCCAAAAGATATGAAGTGACTTCATAGCTCAAGCAGCAACCCAAAGTAAGATATCAATAACCTGTAAATACTCGGTCTGACCCGAGTATTACATTCAAAAGAAAATAATACACGGGTCAGTCTAATTCAAACTCAGTTATTAGTGCACAGAAGCAATAATAATTAAATAATGAATAGACGACAGTCACAATAAATCTCGTCTATCCGATCCTTAAATAAAGAAATCGGATAACGATAAAAATAACACGTAACAGTGTTAAACAACAAATCAGCAAATTAAACCAAATCAGAATACAATTCAGAATATTGAATTGAATAAACAAAACAGTTCAAACCATTGAAATATCAATTAAAATATTAACTCGGGTAGGGCTGCAGTACACGCACGCGTGCACCGCCCCGCCACTACAGCATATGGAATATGCAAAAGATCAAATAATCAAAACAAGACAGAATATCATAAAAGCCATACCGTGTGGCTGCAGTTCACGCTTGCGTGCACTTCCTTGCCACTACAGTGACGATGTACCTAATGAATACCGTGTGGCTGCAGTTCACGCTTGCGTGCACTGCCTTGCCACTACAGTGATATGTACACAATGAAAATTCACAAACGAACACAAGGTCAAACCCAAGCTACAAGTTGGATTCAACTCAAGTGAATTCGAAAAATAACAAAATGCAAAGGTCAAGTCACTGCTGTCATGACTCAACTCAATGCAACAATTCAAGTTCCGAAATGTCAAGGGAAGGAGACAACAGTGGTACAACAAGAGTGGTCAGTGAAGCCCAGAGCTAACAGCAATGCAAAGGAACAAGCTTGGACAACATGAATGCGAACCCAAATGTACACAATGGATGTACACTACTAGTTGCACATGGATAAAATGAAACAGAGGTGTAACATGGAACTGCACAAGGCAGTAATACACATGAGGGGCACAACCTAATGAAGGCGTAAGCAAACAAGGATATGGCCAAAACCAAACAACATACTCAAGGCATTAACAAGTATGACAGGGATGCATAGACGCACAGAGATGAAGACTAAACAACATGGTTCCTGTAGGACTGCAAATATAAACAGGTGCAACTACAAAGGATAACAAGTAGGAAATGCACAACAGGCTGAAGCCAGTGTATGAAGTGCGCAACAGGTTAAAGCCAGTGCACAACAACAGCATACATATATTTACTTATATGTAGATGAACAAATCGAACCTTTTCAAACCAAAACCATGGTAATACACGAGTGTCACCAGAAGTCAAGACCGAAGTGAAAACAAACTAGAGATTTAAATCAAGCAAGCCAGTGGCTCGCATCCACAACTACACGAAATCAAGTGGCCAAAGTCACAGTAGTAACAATTATCAAAATCAAGGCCACATTCAATCTGAACACAGCAAGACCCAAGTTTAACAAACCAAATTCCCCAAAACACTTAAAACCATAGTTGTCAAAAAATCAAAACAACAAAAATCAAGAAATCATCAAAGCGGTATAAATGGACCATTGCTTTCGAAAAGTTTGATTTGTACAAATTTGGTTAAGCTTATATATATTTCAAAGCTTTCTATGATAAGTATGAAATTTTTAAAAGGACCTTTATACATGTAAATCCAATTATTCTTCACTATGTTTTTCTTAAATCACCTATTTGAATTATAATATATTTCATACTTCTGAGAATAACGCATATACTTATATTTTGAAACTGTATATTTTCAAAGTCCACAAATTTCCAGAGCTCAATATTTATACATAAATCATTTTCGTGATATACAAACAAAACGAACCAGGCTAGACAAAACTCATCGACATCGAAACAAAGTCAAAGTCACGAGACCGAACAACACGTAGCAACAGTTACAAATGACTCAAGCAAACGTACAGAAGCAACAACAACTAAAGTCAAATGACCAGAGGCCGTGAGAATGAATGACCAAAGTCCAGTATCAATTTATACGAAATAGAAAAATAAATGAAATCACCAACTTCCAAACAAAAGCAATATAACGAGCCGAAGCCCAAATTGTTTTCGCAAAGTCAAAGCGACCAAAGTCGAAGAACCAAAGAATTCACCAATTAACAAAACATTATCACATAGTCCCAGCAGAGGCAAAAATCAAATAGCCGAGATAAATCAACATCGAAGAAAATCGAATTGCAGATGCACCATACTAAGAACGAACTAAATGTGAGTAAAGAGATTTACTCACTTTTCTCTTTGACGAGGGCTCACGCCAGACAAAACCGAAGTCGACTCGATCGATTAGATGTAGCCACAAGCAGACATGAAGCGTCGATCGCCAAGGCTAGGCCGAGATCATCGGTGGAACGAGCTACCGGAGTCGAGGCCTTTGATTTGAACGAGCCCTAGCTGTTGAAGATGAAAACGAGGCCGCCGTTTTCTTTTCGTTTATCTCGTTTAGGTTTTTGAATGAGAAGGTAAAGAGGGACGGGTCGAATTAAATTAAAAAGGGAACGACATCGAAAATAAACATGGGTCGATATTAAAAATTTAAAGCCCGTAATCCCTTAACAAATTTCAAACTAATATCAACAAGATAAAATCCCTATAGCAATTAACGACCGATATAATCGTCATTTGACGATAATTAACTGTTACTAAACTCCGGGTTGTTACAGACTCCCTTCCTTATAAAAATTGCGTCCCCGCAATTTTCATAATTAAGGACGTCAATAACAATTATTTTTCTAACATAAACTGGTTAAGCTAAAAATAAAGGTCGAGAGTACAAATGTCAAAGAATTCTTTTAACTTCATAAAAGAAATTTACAAATTCTCAACAAAAATCTAATTATCAAGTAGACAATCAGAAAACAAAACTGTATAAATGCAATCATCAGCAATATTCGATTATCAAAAACGATAATCAAATCTCAAATCAACAAATATTCGATTATCAAAAACGATAATCAAATCTCAAATCAACAAATCAACAATCAACAAATATCTAATTACCAAAAACGATAATCAGAAACAACAAATATTCGATTATCAAAACGATAATCAAATCAACAAATATTCGATTATCAAAAACGATAATCAAATTTCTAATCAACAAATATTCGATTATCGAAAGCGATAATCAAATATCAAATCAACAATTATTCGATTATCAAAAACGATAATCAAATCAACAAATATTCGATTATCAAAAACGATAACCAAATTTCAAATCAACAAATATTCGATTATCAAAACGATAATCAAATCAACAAATATCTGATTATCAAAACGATAATCAGAACTCATATCAACAAATATTCGATTATCAAAAACGATAATGAAATTTCAAATCAACAAATATTCGATTATCAAAAACGATAATCAAATCTCAAATCAACAATTATTCGATTATCAAAAACGATAATCAAATCAACAAATATTCGATTATCAAAAACGATAACCAAATTTCAAATCAACAAATATTCGATTATCAAAAACGATAATCAAATCAACAAATATCTGATTATCAAAACGATAATCAGAACTCATATCAACAAATATCCAATTACCTGCAGATAATTGGAAACAACAAATATCTAGAATCAATTAAGATAACTAGAAAATCAACATAAAAGGTGGATCGATCCCAACAAATGGCGAGTTTTAGCTACGCCGCACGTGCATCAACAAATGGCCGAAGCCTACCAAGTACCCAACATAATTTTGGCGCCCAACAAATGACCCGAAGGTCCAAAAATGACCCGAAGGTCCGGTACTGGTATTGACCCGAAGGTCCAACATATGACCCGGAGGTCCAACATAGTGGCTCGAAAGCATACGAAATTCATCAAATATTTCAATTAATGAGTCCGGAATTAACCAAAATAGCAAACGCACATGTCCCATACCACGTGTTTTACTAAATTGTTTAAATCTCTTCATCGTTTCCTTGAAAGTGCAAAATTGTGTATTCCAAAAATAACATTTCACATTCTCAAACGGACAAGTCCGGAATTAAGCGAATCAGTAAAAGAAAGGGGTCATAGTCCTCGATTTTGCTGAAACGTTTAAGTCACTTTCTCATTCTTCTGAAAACGCAAACTGTAAAAATTCTGAAAACAATTTCATTTATTTTATAAAAGTAAATAATCTACATTCTCAAACGAACAAGTCCGGAATTAAGCGAATCAGTAAAAGAAAGGGTTCATAGTCCTCGATTTTGCTGAATCGTTTAAATCGCTTTCTCATTCTTTTGAAAACGTAAACTATAAAAAATTTGAAAAACAATTTTTATTTTTAAAACGATTTGCAAATCCGTGATAAAACAGCAACATTAGTGATAAATTTAACTAGGAAATTGCACTTCTCAAAACACTGTAGAAACGGATCTCAAAATCAGCTTTGCGGGACAACCGCTTGAAAATCCACTTTAAAATTTGACGGTTACTGAAGTCAATGCGACCGTAATTTTTAAACGTCAAAATCTCATCAAAATAACTTGCATCAGAATATAATATCAGTGAATTTTCATTCATTAAATGTCAACAAAACACTGTACTTCAAAAATCTCGCATCGGTGTAAAATCCCGTTATAAACATAACGGCAACAAAATACGTTTCATAACCAAACATCGGTTCAACGTAAAATTAATGCAGTAACGTGCAACATAAATTTGCACGTGCACCGCAAAATGAACAAAGAAATCATTCAAATATATCTTCAATGAAGATAATTCAAAACAGCAAAAATCTAATCATATATGATTAGCACTAAAGAAAACCAGCAAGAATTTCAATAAATCAAACCACTTGTAAACGGCACAATGAAATTAAATTCATTTTCATATTTCGATTTTTAAATCAAAAATAATTATCAACTGTACTCAGCGAAGCAGTCTCACTGCTTTCGCTGCGCACTCTGATAAACAGATACAAATCAATCAATCAATCAACAAAACACAATTTCACTTTTATTTTTAAATAAAGATATTTAAAAATTTCAACATATTTCAAAACTTTGGTTTTGAATCAAAGCACAAATAAAACATCGACTAATAGTTGTAACACATGTTCCATCTAAGTTATGTTTTATATTATGTCCATAAACCCCTAGCTCTGATACCAACTGTAATGCCCCACCTCTACGGTCACAATAACAAAGAGTATTAAAGGAAATACTGTCTGTTATCACGAAGAATAAGGCTGGATAGGAGCGGCCATCCGTAGTTAGGCCTTACACTAGTGTTGGTTATTTCGATAGGAGTGTTATATATATTTTTATTTTTCGTCTCTTATTTATTTACTCCCACCGACATACCCAATTCCAGTATAAAACGAACTACGATGGTTCATAATAGTTTAGGACAATAGATATAATAATAACACAGATAATATAAATGCGAAACACAGATAACACAAAAGTCTCATATATATAATAACTGATGTCAGTTACAATACATGTGATACAGTACATATGATACAACTACAACTGTCGACTCTGGAAGTTACATATACAAGTACATTATCGTATATAATATACATGAATACATATCTTCCTATACAAATAAACCGACTACTATACATGACGACGACTACTCCAAAAGATATGAAGTGACTTCATAGCTCAAGCAGCAACCCAAAGTAAGATATCAATAACCTGTAAATACTCGGTCTGACCCGAGTATTACATTCAAAAGAAAATAATACACGGGTCAGTCTAATTCAAACTCAGTTATTAGTGCACAGAAGCAATAATAATTAAATAACGAATAGACGACAGTCACAATAAATCTCGTCTATCCGATCCTTAAATAAAGAAATCGGATAACGATAAAAATAACACGTAACAGTGTTAAACAACAAATCAGCAAATTAAACCAAATCAGAATGCAATTCAGAATATTGAATTGAATAAACAAAACAGTTCAAACCATTGAAATATCAATTAAAATATTAACTCGGGTAGGGCTGCAGTACACGCACGCGTGCACCACCTTGCCACTACAGCATATGGAATATGCAAAAGATCAAATAATCAAAACAAGACAGAATATCATAAAAGCCATACCGTGTGGCTGCAGTTCACGCTTGCGTGCACTTCCTTGCCACTACAGTGACGATGTACCTAATGAATACCGTGTGGCTGCAGTTCACGCTTGCATGCACTGCCTTGCCACTACAGTGATATGTACACAATGAAAATTCACAAACGAACACAAGGTCAAACCCAAGCTACAAGTTGGATTCAACTCAAGTGAATTCGAAAAATAACAAAATGCAAAGGTCAAGTCACTGCTGTCATGACTCAACTCAATGCAACAATTCAAGTTCCGAAATGTCAAGGGAAGGAGACAACAGTGGTACAACAAGGGTGGTCAGTGAAGCCCAGAGCTAACAGCAATGCAAAGGAACAAGCCTGGACAACATGAATGCGAACCCAAATGTACACAATGGATGTACACTACTAGTTGCACATGGATAAAATGAAACAGAGGTGTAAAATGGAACTGTACAAGGCAGTGATACACATGAGGGGCACAACCTAATGAAGGTGTAAGCAAACAAGGATATGGCCAAAACCAAACAACATACTCAAGGCATTAACAAGTATGACAGGGATGCATAGACGCACAGAGATGAAGACTAAACAACATGGTTCCTGTAGGACTGCAAATATAAACAGGTGCAACTACAAAGGACAACAAGTAGGAAATGCACAACAGGCTGAAGCCAGTGTATGAAGTGCGCAACAGGCTAAAGCCAGTGCACAACAACAGCATACATATATTTACTTATATGTAGATGAACAAATCGAACCTTTTCAAACCAAAACCATGGTAATACACGAGTGTCACCAGAAGTCAAGACCGAAGTGAAAACAAACTAGAGATTTAAATCAAGCAAGCCAGTGGCTCGCATCCACAACTACACGAAATCAAGTGGCCAAAGTCACAGTAGTAACAATTATCAAAATCAAGGCCACATTCAATCTGAACACAGCAAGACCCAAGTTTAACAAACCAAATTCCCCAAAACACTTAAAACCATAGTTGTCAAAAAATCAAAACAACAAAAATCAAGAAATCATCAAAGCAGTATAAATGGACCATTGCTTTCGAAAAGTTTGATTTGTACAAATTTGGTTAAGCTTATATATATTTCAAAGCTTTCTATGATAAGTATGAAATTTTTAAAAGGACCTTTATACATGTAAATCCAATTATTCTTCACTATGTTTTTCTCAAATCACCTATTTGAATTATAATATATTTCATACTTCTGAGAATAACACATATACTTATATTTTGAAACTGTATATTTTCAAAGTCCACAAATTTCCAGAGCTCAATATTTATACATAAATCATTTTCGTGATATACAAACAAAACGAACCAGGCTAGACAAAACTCATCGACATCGAAACAAAGTCAAAGTCGCGAGACCGAACAACACGTAGCAACAGTTACAAATGACTCAAGCAAATGTACAGAAGCAACAACAACTAAAGTCAAATGACCAGAGGCCGTGAGAACGAATGACCAAAGTCCAGTATCAATTTATACGAAATAGAAAAATAAATGAAATCACCAACTTCCAAACAAAAGCAATATAACGAGCCGAAGCCCAAATTGTTTTCGCAAAGTCAAAGCGACCGAAGTCGAAGAACCAAAGAATTCACCAATTAACAAAACATTATCACATAGTCCCAGCAGAGGCAAAAATCAAATAGCCGAGATAAATCAACATCGAAGAAAATCGAATTGCAGATGCACCATACTAAGAACGAACTAAATGTGAGTAAAGAGATTTACTCACTTTTCTCTTTGACGAGGGCTCACGCTTGACAAAACCGAAGTCGACTCGATCGATTAGATGTAGCCACAAGCAGACATGAAGCGTCGATCGCCAAGGCTAGGCCGAGATCATCGGTGGAACGAGCTACCGGAGTCGAGGCCTTTGATTTGAACGAGCCCTAGCTGTTGAAGATGAAAACGAGGCCGCCGTTTTCTTTTCGTTTATCTCGTTTAGGTTTTCGAATGAGAAGGTAAAGAGGGACGGGTCAAATTAAATTAAAAAGGGAACGACATCGAAAATAAACATGGGCCGATATTAAAAATTTAAAGCCCGTAATCCCTTAACAAATTTCAAACTAATATCAACAAGATAAAATCCCTATAGCAATTAACGACCGATATAATCGTCATTTGACGATAATTAACTGTTACTAAACTCCGGGTTGTTACAGACTCCCTTCCTTACTTATATGTAGATGAACAAATCGAACCTCTTCAAACCAAAACCATGGTAATACACGAGTGTCACCAGAAGTCAAGACCGAAGTGAAAACAAGCCAGAGATTTAAATCAAGCAAGCAAGTGGCTCGCATCCAAACTACACGAAATCAAGTGGCCAAAGTCACAGTAGCAACAATTATCAAAATCAAGGCCACATTCAATCTGAACACATCAAGACCCAAGTTTAACAAACCAAATTCCCCAAAACACTTAAAACCATAGTTGTCAAAAAATCAAAACAACAAAAATCAAGAAATCATCAAAGCAGTATAAATGGACCATTGCTTTCGAAAAGTTTCATTTGTACAAATTTGGTTAAGCTTATATATATTTCAAAGCTTTCTATGATAAGTATGAAATTTTTAAGAGGACCTTTATACATGTAAATCCAATTATTCTTCACCGTGCTTTTCTCAAATCACCTATTTGAATTATAATATATTTCATACTTCTGAGAATAATACATATACTTATATTTTGAAACTGTATATTTTCAAAGTCCACAAATTTCCAGAGCTCAATGTTTATACATAAATCATTTCCATGATATACAAACAAAACGAACCAGGCTAGACAAAACTCATCGACATCGAAACAAAGTTAAAGTCACGAGACCGAACAACATGTAGCAACAGTTACAAATGACTCAAGAAAACGTACAGAATCAACAACAACAACTAAAGTCAAATGACCAGAGGCCGTGAGAACGAATGACCAAAGTCCAGTATCAATTTATACGAAATAGAAAAATAAATGAAATCACCAACTTCCAAACAAAAGCAATATAACGAGCCGAAGCCCAAATTTTTTTCGCAAAGTCAAAGCGACCAAAGTCGAAGAACCAGAGAATTCACCAATTAACAAAACATTATCACATAGTCCCAGCAGAAGCAAAAATCAAATAGCCGAGATAAATCAACATCGAAGAAAATCGAATTGCAGATGCACCATACTAAGAATGAACTAGATGTGTGTAAAGAGATTTACTCACTTTTCTCTTTGACGAGGGCTCACGCCAGACAAAACCGAAGTCGACTCGATCGAATAGATGTAGCCACAAGCAGACATGAAGCGTCGATCGCCAAGGCTAGGCCGAGATCATCGGTGGAACGAGCTACCGGAGTCGAGGCCTTTGATTTGAGCGAGCCCTAGTTGTTGAAGATGAAAACGAGGCCGCCATTTTCTTTTCGTTTATCTCGTTTAGGTTTTCGAATGAGAAGGTAAAGTGGGACGGGTCGAATTAAATTAAAAAGGGAACGACATCGAAAATAAACATGGGCCGATATTAAAAATTTAAAGCTCGTAATCCCTTAACAAATTTCAAACTAATATCAACAAGATAAAATCCCTATAGCAATTAACGACCGATATAATCGTCATTTGACGATAATTAACTGTTACTAAACTCCGGGTTGTTACAACTCATATTATAAATAAAAAACCCACGTTCCAATTCCATTTACCTCTCATATATAATTAGAACAAAATCTTCCAATTCCTGTAGACGTTTCAAATCAATTAATTCTTGACACTTTTCCCTCCTTGTTTACGCAACTCATTTTTTTAAATTAAAACTCACGTATTTCATTTCCATTTACCTCTTGTATAATAGGAATAAAATCTTCCAATTGCTTCAGACGTTTCAAAAAAATTTAATTTATTCCTTGCTATTTTCCTTTCACCTAAAATCACACAACCCATATGTTAAATACACAAGCACGTTCAAATTCTTTTAAAGCATGATTTGAAATTCACGTGTATAAGTGTCTCTTCTTTTCCTTTTACTCCTTTGCAATTAATAGGAATAAATTCTTTGATTTTTCCTTGCCGTTCAAACGAAATTCTTTTATCTCCTTAACGTTCCAATACCACTATTTCTTGCGTTCTTTATCAACACAACTACCTCCTATAAAATCAAACATCACGTAAAATTTCCCGACCGTTTATAACTTTATTTCTTGCAGTTTCCTTTCCTCAATCAACGGTGGTCCCACTTTATCATTTTTACTTGCGTTTTAACGCAATTACTTCTGTGTAAATTATAAAATCTTCTTCCCTTGTTGAATACTAAAACACGTTAAAAAAATTCCTTTTGTTTCATTTTATAATAAGAAATAAAACCCCTGCTCAATTCGCTTGCCATTCAGAAATCAAACTTTATTTTTCTTGCCATTTTTTTCGTACCCAATCAACGCTCCCTCTCTGATATATATAAGCACCGCGTACAAAAACTTTCACTACATTTTGGTTTCAGCCTTCTCTCTCGTGTGTAACATCAGGTAATTGCTGCCAAATTGTTTCTTCTCTTTTATTTTTTGTTTTTGTTTTTCTTCTTGTTCGTGTGGTGGAGTGGTCGAGCAAATTGAGTCAATTATCCTTTTATTTTAAATCTCGTTCCAATTTTGATTTACTTAAAAATTTGCTTTGACCGTAATTGAATGCGCGAACTTAGTTTATTTATTTATCTTGTTCAAGATTTAAATCGAGTCGTTGCTTCCGCTAAAAATTGATCGTGCCTTCTGTACGCTGTCCGGTGTAGATATTCATTATTTTGTGTCTAATCTTCAGCAGCATAGAGGTGAGTATTCTCACCAGACAAAACATACTTATAGATCTGTAAATGAATAACAAGTGTAATTGTAGAATGGATATATTATATTTTACTTGCCTGTGATATAAATTTATGATGTTAAAAATCCTATTATTAAATTGACACATCATCAGTTATACTATATACTGTTATATTTATACTGTTACTATTTATTTATTTACTATTATCACACTACAAGTTCCTTATAGAATAGAATTGTACGGGCTGAAATGATAGGCCAGAATGATATTTATTATTTATTTATTTAGTTATTTATTTAACTTGGGATTGCGGGTTCGAAATAATAGAACCTGGATTTTCTTTGTAAATTACGGATTGAAATGATATATTATCCGTACCACTTGACCTAGGGTAGAAAATATTATACAGACCCGTGGTTATATATTTATTTATTTTTCTGCAAAATTTAAGTATTTTAAATTTGTATATTTTATTATTTTGATTTGAATTGAATTAAATGATTTTTAGTGATTTTATATAAGTTAAATATATATAAATAAACAAATGGTTAAGTTGGAATTTGAATATAAAATTTAATTTGGAATTTAATTTTGTAAAGGAATGAAATTTAAGTTGAGTAAATAAAATAACATATATTTGATATAAATCAAATTTAAATGATAAATAAGGTGTTATTTAAAATTTCTATAAATTAAATGGTTAATAAATCATTACATAAAATAAATTTTTGAATATAACTAAACTTAGGAAAAGTGAAGTTTAGTTTAAGAAAAAGAGTAAGTTGAGAAATAAATTGAAAATAGTTATATTTTGGAATGGTAATTAAACTTAATTATTAAGTTAAAATTGAATGTGAAGAATAGAAATTTTTGTATTTGACTTTAATAAGTGAAGACTTAAGAAGTTGATATTTATTTGTGAAATTTACCTTATATAAAATCATAAATTTTGATTAGTTTAAAAGACTATTTTAAAGGTGGACATATGATTTTATAAGTTAAATTGGTTAAATTAAAGTTTATTTATTTATAAATTTATATTAAAGTCTGGAATTTAATTTACTTAAAATCTGTTGTAAGGGATATTACCGCACTTTGTAAGTTTCGTAGTTGATGCAAATGAACAAAAGGCTAAAATTAATTAAAGGCTATTGCAGTACTTGGTAAGTGCTGTGATTGCGAAATTTAAAACTAAACCTAAATAAATAAAAGGGCTACAGTAGCACTTGTTAAGTGTTGCTGTTGGTTGAAATGAGATTTTTGAATATTTGATTTGAAAATATAATAACTTCACTTTTGAAAGTTAAAATGAAGTATTTTTTATTTAAATATAAACTATTTTTGAAGTTTATAACCACGGGTAATAATAACGATTGGTTGGCAAAGAGACCGGGATCGGATATGGGCATACTGTCTGTCGATACCGAAAACCACTTTGACAACCATGAACGCGGTGGAGATTCCAGAATGAAGTAGGATGGTGGTGACGTTCTATTGTGGTATGTACGTGGACCCGACACCTGTGAGTTGGCATAAGGTGGCTAAAACAGGAGCGATCGACGGGCTAAGGAGGTAGCACCTCTTATAGGACACACTTCTTCGTATGCCATTCTATTACCTTGTGATTATTTGGTGCGCACCTTTGATTTGGGAGTGTTTGTTCGAGGTGGGCGGTAGTAGCTGCTACGCGCTACCACCGGTCCAGAAGCGTAATTGTTATATCTACCCGGCATTGCCTAGTTGTGCCGTGTCACCTATCCTAGCTATCCTTGTACAAGTTTTGATTTCTCCCGTAGCCTGTGTGGTATCCTCAGGTGGCTTCCCGATCAGGAGGAGATATGATATTGGATGGACTACTGGGACTATTATGTGTTAAGGGGAATATTGAGTCACTCCTTAACGCTATTTTAAAGCAAGTTTATTTTACTTATAGACACTACTATAATAGCGAAATATTACTACATGGTAAATAGTTTAACGGATCCTTAGAGGATGGGCGATCCCAAGCATCCTTTAAGTTACTTGCACTCTATTACAGTTCACTTGAATTAGCTTACACTGTATAAGTATGTATGTCCTGACTCGAGTGTTTATGTTTTATTTTACACTCGGGTCAGCCTGAGTATCAGTTCGTACTTCGTTCCTGGAGATAGGACTGCTGGAGACCATCTTTAACAAGCCGCTGCCTAATTTCTGTTCAGTTCTTATCTTAGCTTATGAAATCAAGACAATTGAATATTGAGATTTTCTATGCTTGTTTCAAAGTATATTTGTTTTTAAAACTATGTAACTTTGTACTTATTTTGAGACTATGTGATAGTGGGTTCATGAACCACTATAGTATTTTAATTCCGCTACGAGTATTCTGATTTCTATGTCTGTGACCTGTGATTATTTATTTACTGTATATTCTAAGATTTGCCAAATTTTATTTACAACGCGGTATTTTGAACAATTCAAGTCCGACATGTGCGGATGCGAATGGTTGAAAATGCCGGGTCGTTACATAGCTTGTAACGACCTGGAATATTTGGATATTTGAAGTTAGAATATTTAATTGATTTAATATTTAAAAGTTAATTTTTAACTTGAATTTAAAATACAACCATTTATTGGGTAATTTAATTATTGAATTCAACAATTGTAAATTGGGTAAAATAATGAACCCTGAGTTTTATACTTGTTAAAAATAATTTAAAGGCTTATAAAATTTATATTTATAATAAGGGAGATAATTAAACATTTCAAATGGAATTTAAAAGTGATTTTTTCAGTTTTAAAAATATATCGTTTAAATTGACATTTAAAAATACCTTTTTGGGGTACATTCTCGGATTTTGATGAAACTAGTTCAATTGGATCCATAGTAGTGTATTATTATCGGATTCCAAATTTTGTAGTATTTGGAGTTATCGTTTGATCATATGAAATATAAAC
Organism: Allium cepa; assembly: GCA_030765085.1. NCBI lineage: Eukaryota > Viridiplantae > Streptophyta > Magnoliopsida > Asparagales > Amaryllidaceae > Allium > Allium cepa. The sequence goes on from CM060939.1 coordinate 326,751,747, forward strand.
GCGCTAAAATTTATATCGAAAATTCAATATAATAATTGGGTCCAAAAAGCTTTCTTCTCCGTACGATCAAATTAGGACTCGAGAAACCTTTTCTATTTCATTCGGAGTAGGGATATAACATTATAAATGCCTCGTGGCACACCTCAAAAGGAGATTGAGATTTTTAGTTACATAATCGAGATATTTTGGGAATTTGAATTTATATTTTGACTAGTTAGCACATCATTTCACTTTCTTTTTCCTTCATGTCACTGTAGCTTTACCCTACACGCTACCTCTTTTCAACATCACATCTTGTCCCCTCTTCTCATTTGTATCACGCGGTCGAGTTCCCTTTTCAAAATTTAACCATTCCAAAAAAGGAAATGGCTGCAAATTCTTTTCGTATGAAAAAAGGGAAGAACGAAATCAAATCGCATCCTCTTCCCACAGTTTCAATTCAAAAACGAATTGAAATGAATTCACGAAAAAATTTGTTGGCTCTTGACTGAATCGCGATTGGGAAGCAAGGAGGGCAGCAGCGTAGAGGGGTGGTGTGCTCGAATTAGAGGGGAGGAGGCACACGAGTGTCAAGCGCATAAGGGATGGAGGCGATCGTTTCGAAGTCGGCCTTGTGATCGAGTCAGGAAGACGGAGTGGAGTGAATCAATGGCCAAGGCAAGCTCAACCTGATGGAAACTAGAGATGAGGGCGGCATGCTCGATGGGTTATGGTCACGATCGTGAGGAGAAGTTGTCATGGCGTCGGCGGCAGCAAAGAATGGCAGCAAAGTAGCGGAGAAGGGGTCGCTTCGAAAGCCGGTGGTGATGTCGAGCTGTGACGATGAGCGACAACACAGTGGAGTTCTTGGTGGCCTCTGGCACGACCTAGTAGCGGCGATGGTGATCGAAGTCGCGTTCCTGGGAATGAGTCATGAAAGAGAAGAACGAATGTGGCCGGTGATATCTCGTGTGTGGGCAATAGCCTAGGTAGGTCGGTTTCGAGCATGGTGAGGTAATTAAGTTTGTGAAATTCAATATATATATGGTGGTTTATTTTAAGTAATTAATTAAATTAACTTTAGGTATAAGTTGATAACTAAAAAGTAAAATAACCTTGTATTCAAGGTTCAGATCACAATTCAATCACATTGGATTTGCGGCGATAAGAAAAATAAAAGAGAATAACTACACGATGGATTTAATTGGAATTGGAACAAAAAAGGAGATATTCGAAAAAAAATCAAACGTGTGTTAATCTCACTCAATTTTGAATTACCATCATTAATTTTAAATAGTTAAAATTAATTATTGATTGACTGCTTGAATCGATATATTTTTATCAGTTGAATGTGATGTTATATATAGTGGCATATATATATATATATATACATATATATATATATATATATATATATATATTGGAGTGACTGATATTCCTGCATATATAGCGGATGAGACCCTATGCGCCCCGCATAATAGTGGATGACCCTATACACCGCGATATCCTCCTCGAAGTGGGATTGGTATTTTTAAATTGTGTTCACATCTGTGGATGCACGGAAACAGTTAGGAGGGATCAAACTAAATTCCTTAAAAATGTTGAAATTATATTCATATTCTATGATATGATTTGTTGAATAATATATGATTGATTATAGTGGAATTTGGATTTATTGGTGCTATGGTATTGCTCGATAGATTTTTGGCATTTTAAAGTACCATAAATATGAATATTGAATTTTTAAAAGAAAATAAAAAAGGAATTTCAAAGTAAAATATTTACGGTGAAGTTGGATAAATTAAAAGAAATGAATTTAGGGAAAAATAAATAGTTCGATTCAAATTTGTATTTAATTGTTTTGAAATATTGTAAAGAGAGATTTTTGAATAATGTAAATAAAAGGGTATAAATAATAGAACTTAAACGACATTGCTTAAGTATAAAGGGATTTATTTTTAACTCCGAGATTTAAATAGTTGGAAGAAATAAAAGGGGAATTTGAAAACAAAATATGGAATTGTTATACTAGATTTTAAATAGGATTTAAAATTTATGAAATGGAAGTGGAATCGAAATTAGTTGGGTTTTGGGATATATTTGGGTTATTTAAGAAATTAATTTAAAAATGGAATTAAATTTAGAAAATCTGTTTGTATCATTAAGTGTTGTGAACAAGGATAAACAGGAAATGAGACTATGGAATTTATAAATGAAATTTATAAATAAAGTGAAGTAAATTATCAGTGGATAAATGAAGTTATAAATTCACGGTGAGGATTTAGAAAGAGATCGACAAATCAATTTAAAAATAAATGGTTGGTTTGTTTATGGAAATGTGAAAAGGGGATTACAGAATTAGAATGTAAATCAATTTGGAAATAAATTGAAAAGGATTTATTAATATTAGACTGGCTATAATGGATTAAAAATGTATTTTTCGTGAGAAGTTGAGTTTATTTTAAAAAAGGAGAATTTTTAAGTATTAGCTAGAAAATTTAAAAGTATTTAAGAATATTTTTAGAAATTAATTATTTAGTTGTTTAAAATTATTTAAAGTATATTTAAGCATTTATTAAGCAGTTTTATAAATGGTTGGTATTAAGTTAATTACTTTTTTAGAGTTAATCGGTATTTTTATTTTAAGAGATAGATTATTCTATGTTAATATTATTTTATAATAACTTTTATTTTAGAAGAGTAAATGCCTAAACTTAACTTGGGAAATTATTGTAGAAATATCATAAGTATTATTTTAATTTTTTTTAAATAAAGTTCTCGGGAAGTATTGGCATACTCGCATGGCGTAAGCAGAGGCAGTGAGTGCCTACAGTTAAGTCTTGGATTTCTCTGGGATAGAGACGTAACCATTGAGCTGTGAATCCATGGTTGATACCGTAGTGGCACTTTCTATATTTTTTAAAAGGGTTTTCAAATATTTTTGAATATTGTAATTTGTGAATATACTGAATTCGATAAGATAAGTACATGAAAAAGTGATTTAATTTATTTAAAATTTAAATTAAGTAAGACTTGGAGTTTTTCAATGGAAAATGGAATATTTGGTTGAATGATTGTTTATTTGATAGTTAAATAACTGATTATCAAAATATGAACCCAAAATATAACTTCGGGAATATCTAGGAGAAATACGGGAATCATTTGGTACAGTTACTGTTTGAGGTGCTATACTGTATGTATGAACTCATTTCGTTCTTCTAGGATGTTGATAAGGAAATCCATCCACTAACGGTTAGGATGTGATCTTCAGTCTTATTTCATCTGTGTATATTCTAAAGAATTGGGGTTGAGTTTATTGAGAAATATCGAACGTTGTTTCGAAGAGACCTTGATCGGATAACTTATCGAAAACTACTTCGATCCAACGAGTAGTTTTCGAAAGCAAAACAAGAGCATGGAGTCAAAGATGGAGCAGTGAAATGCAAGGGCTAATCGTACAAATCCTGGGGGTGATTCCAAAATGGATGTAGTAGGAATAGTGCCTTCGATTCCGTTCGGACCCAAAACGGACATGTATGGATGAATGCTATCAATAAATTGTCATTGGAGGACAATGAGAATTATAACAACCCTGAATTTTGTGATTTATTTTAATTATATATTTTAATTATTTTAAATTGAATTATTGATTTAAAAACTTTATTATATTTATTAAAATGGATAAATTTTGTTATTTTAAAAGTATATTTTGATTTTTTGTATGAATTATAATTTCAAATCTGAATAAGTAGAATATTTCCAGAAAAATGTGGATTTTGGTCAATTTGGTCAAACTTTGACTTTTAAATTTAACATTTAAATATTTGAATTTTTTAATTTTATCTTTTATTATGAAAATAAATTAAATTTCAAGAATACTGCCTTTTGTTTCGTTGAAATCTGATTAATATTGTGAAAGTTATGCTTTTTACTATATTGTATGTAAATTGATTTATTTAATAAAATATTCTATTTTAATTTATGTAAATAATATTTGTATCTGTCATATCTTGTTCTAATTTGTATATATGTGTGTAATAGGTCTTGCTATGTATATATTTTATTTTTAAAACATTTTTAACGTGTTGTAGTTATTTTTCCAAAACTAGTTATATTTTGTTTTCAATTTTCAACACTAGTTTACATATAATTAACTATATTCTTATATTTGTATGTATTTTTCCAAAATTTATTTATTCATTTCATTTTCACAATATTTTGGATTCATTTTTATTTTATTTACATGGTTTTTATTTTGATTTATTTAAATAAAGAAAAGGAAATTTCAAAGGACAAAAACCCTTCATTTGCTTTTGACCTTCCATCTTCACACCCCTTCATTTTGGGCTGTCCTTTCACTATCATTAGCCGTGACTTTTTTCCTTGTCAATTCACGTAAAAAAACTCTTCCCACTTCATTTTCACCTCACCTTCAGGTCTGAAGGAAAAGGTAATGGCCTCTTTAAAATTTTCCACTCTTTTCTCTTCATTTTATTGAATTTTTCCTTTGTATTTTGTCTTGCCTCTCCTTGTCATGATCGGCCATAGCCCCTCCACCACCTCCATCGTCCAGCACCACTACATCCACAGCCAGATCACCCTCCTCCCCTCTGACCAGTGCAAGGTCGTGAGCACCCCTTGAAGCTATTACCACCAAATGTTGAAAAATCACCTTGAATTGCATAGCCGAACCCTTCATGCAACATCACCTTCATTTTTCCACCTTGGCACCTCCTTTGCTGCCAACACCTTCTCCTCCACCACCATGACCATCATCCTTAGCCTCTGTCCAGACCTGTAGCATGAATTGATGAGCCCAGTTGTCCTTTGGCCGAACCTAAAGTGGCACCAAAACCCACTTATTTGCCTTGAACACTTGATATTCTTTCATGTTGTAACTTCCACTCTTCAACTCCTACTAGTCGTGCCTATTTGCATGCCATACCCTAGCCTATTCACCACTTTGGCTGAGCAAACAAGACCCCTAGGCTGAGCACACAAGACCCCTAGGCTGAGCACATGAAGGTTGAGGCAATGGTCAAAGCAAATTTGTTCATAGTTGCTTTCATTTTAAAATTGTTTCTATTTGTATTTGTGTTGAAATCATATTTATATTTGTCTTTTGTGTTGTGTACACGAATAAAGCTTGGTTCACTCCACTCCACTCAAGTCAAAAGTCGTGTTATCGTGCCTTCTGGAATTCGTTTATGTGCTTTTTCTTGCTATCTCCACTTGAAACATGTGAGTATTTCTCACTAGACATTTTGTACTTATATAATTAGTAAATTGACACCCTGTGAATCTGTAAATTATATTATCATGTTATAACTGCCTATGATATGATCATATGATGTTCACCCCTGTTTATAAACCTATCATATCATCTGTCACTGTTATATAATGCTATTATGTCTATTTATATTAGTTTATCACACTGCAAGTTCTTTGTAGAATAGAATCACTATGGGTTGAAATGATACATACCCGAACGGACTTTAGAATAGGGAAAAATCGTTATGGGCCGAAATGATAGGCCTGAGTGATTTTTATTTATTTTATTTTACTTGGGATTACGGGTTTGAAATAACAGAACCTGGATTTTTCCTTTGTAAATTACGGATTGAAATGATATATTATCCGTATCATTTGACTTAGGTTAGAAAATTTTATACAGACCCGTGGTTAATATATATTTTTCTAAAAATTTTAAAATATTTTAAAAATGTAAATATGATGTTATTTTGATTTAAATTTAATTAAAAATGATTTTTATAAAATATTAGTGATTTTCTATAAGTTAAATAAGTGAAATAAATAAATGTTGAAGTAGAATTTAAAATTTAAGTTAATTTGGAATTTATGATTTTGTTTATAAATGGAATTTAAGTTAAGTAAGAAAATATGATAATTCGAATTTTAATTTGAATTTAAAATGATTTATAAAGTGTAATGATTTTCTATGAATTAAAATATAGTTAAATAAATAAACGTTTAAAATTGAAATTTGAAATATAACTTAACTTGGAAAATGTGAAATGTGGTTTGAAAATAAATTTAAGTTAAGAAAAATAAAATGGAATTTAATTTAATTTATGAAATGGTAAATTAAATTAAAACGTAAAGTAAATGAAATGTTATAAAATTGTACATAAACTTTTATAAGTGAATTATTAAAAATTGATTTTTTTATGAAAGTCTCACTTCATATAATCATAAATTAAAGGGTTTTTTAATGATTGTTTTTGAAAGTAAAATATATGATTTTTATAAGTTAAAATAATTTAAATTTAATTGTTTATGAAATTGTATTGAAATTTTGGAATTTAATTTAACAGGATTTCAGAAATGCTATCATTTCTGAAGTAAAAGATATTACAGCATTTTGTAAATGCTGTAATTGATATAAATGAACTAAAAGACTAAATTGAACTAAGGGCTATTATAGCACTCTGTAAGTGCTGTTGTTGTAGAAACTAAACTAACCCTATTACAACATTTCTGTAAATGCTATCTTTGTTAAAATGAATTGTTTTCAAATGTAAAATTTTGTAGCATTTCTAAGTACTGCGAAAACTAAAATTTCATTGTTTTAATAAATTGAAGTGAATAAATGAATTTTGAAAATGGTAAAATTTTGAGAATCGAATATTTGATTATTAGAAATAATAACTTAATTTTTAATGGTTTAAATAAAGTAATTTAATTTGAAATATAAACCATTTTGAAATGTGATTTGAAATGGTATTTAAATTATAAATATGAACGAGGTTTTGGAATAATATGATATTTTGATATTAAAATGAATTTGTAATGATATTGAATTTTGAAATGATTTTTGATTGATGTAGTATAAAATACTGTTTTGGAATTTTAACCACGAGATGTATTTAATTTATGGTTTAACTGATGCTTAGAGGATGGGCGATCCCAAGCATCCTTTAAGTTATTGAGCATTACTACTATAGTTCACTTGAGTTGGTTTACATTATATAAGTATGTATATCCTGACTCGAGTGTTTTGTGTTTTACTTTACGCTTGGGTCAGTCTGAGCATTTACAACTTAGCTTTGGATTTCTTTTCTGGAGCTAGGAATCGCTGGAGATTCTGCTCGTTTAGTTATTTATTCCCTTTCAGTTTCAGTTATTCTATTTTAGCTTTGGTATTTATAAACTTTATTTGGGATTTCTATTGTATATGTTTTTCAGACTGATATTATGTATTTTTTTTAAGATTTTGTTATGGTAGCTTCATGAACAACTATGGTACTTTAATTTCCGCTGCGGGTTATTCTGATATATCTGTGTCTGTGATTCTGTGATTGTTTTCATTTGCTTCAAATTTATTTACAATGCGGTATTTTGAGCAATTCAAGTCCGACATATGCGGATGCGAATGGCTAAAAAATATTGGGTTGTTACAAGAATTCTAAGTGAGAACTTCTCAAGAAGTAATCATAACCTCTAGCCTCATCAACCGGGAATGATTGAAAAGTAGGGGAGATGCAGCAAGGCTAAGTAGGTAGCACCCAATTAGGGTATATTTATCACCTTTCTAGATACCTTCGAATATTATTACTACGATACTTGGAAGGAGCTTGGAAAAGGGTGGGAACACCCGTGGTGATAGCATATTAAGTCAATCCAGGTTAAGGGTAGACCAGTCTTGTGTTTTAGGGATCCCGACGTGGTCCTCGGTACGTTGTACTAGACATGTACTATGACAGGTGATACAACAGTACCTAGTCATTCATATGGAATCCCTTCTCCAGCACGTGCCTTTACGGTTTTGATTGTAGAGCCTAGTATGATGGAATTTAATCAATGTAATGATTTCATCCATTTGAGTAAGTATTTGTACTTAGACACTATTATAATATCAGAGGATTTGATATGAAATGTTTTGGTTACCGTAAGGTAGAAACCTGTCATGTTTATTTGTGGCGTGGTCTTACGAGATACCTTTGGTTTTTAAAGGATTTTGAAACTTTAATAATTCAAATTGAATGTGTTTTCTCATGCTGGTTTTCCAGACCGACTCGCATGTTATTTTATTATAATGCTCGGATCAAGTGGAGTATTAAAGATTCAGGATAGGATGCTATGGAGCTTAGGAGACGAGCTAGATGGCGAAGACATATTACCATTATCTGATTTATATTCCGCTGTGTATTGTAGGCTGTATATTTAGCTTTTGTGAGGACAAGTTATTATAACTGGCTGGTATTGTGTTACTGATGTGTTGTACTCTAATGATGTAGTGTTTAAAAACAGTGATAGTTCTTTTGTATAAAGATAAGTTGTTATCTATTATATATTGTTCCGCTACGATTGTGAGATTCCGTGTTTATATTTATATTTTCTTCTTCTACCTCTTTCTTTTTTCCCTAACGATCTGGTATTTTCGACATTCGATTGCTTGGCATGTAGTACAGTGGACGTATTGATGTCAGTTTTTGGAGGTCGGAAATCCTGGTCGTGACAATTGGTATCAGAGTTGAAGGTTAAGCGAGAACCTTTGCTCTGGTGGGAATTACTCATTAGAGATAGGGTTAGTAGCGCCCTAGAATGAGTTTGAGGGTATTAATAGATATGAGCGCGTATTTGTTAGTGAATATGAAACTGTTATATATCGTGTTGATTGATTTGTTGAGTGGCTTATTGATTTTGGTCAATATGAGCAATTAATGTTATTGATAGGGATCTCTAAACACTTGAACAGAGCGATTTGACACGGTATTGTTTTGAAATAATTTTTATATATAAAGAAATAATTTTGCAGAAAATTATTATAATTAAATATGGTGTGCTTGGTTGTTAGGAAAACGATAATATTAAACTATTATCATTTGTTGCTCTGGTAATTGAATAAAAGTTAATATTATAAACAAAAGTTAAGAAAGGATTCGTATAACGGAATGGAGTTTGTAAATATGAGTTTATAAATGTGATTTATAATTTGAGATGAAATGAAATCCCAAAGGAATATTTAAATATAGATTTAAAAGGATTTCAAAGTTGGAAATTTAGGAATTTAAATCCCGTTGGATTTGGAAATGATTTTCGAAGTCTTGGGAAATAATGGTGATGTTATTTGGGAAATATTTGGAATAAAAATATTTAAAATGGTGTTTAAGGAAAGAGCACTGAACTCGCTTCGGTAGTTGAAAAATAATTTCAGTGATGACTACAGCATCATCGACTTTCATTTTCGAGTTTCCAAGGAAGGAATTGCTACCTAAATGTTTTGAGTTGGAGTTTGTGTGCAAAACTGTTTTGATTTGATTCAAAGGAATAATTTGATATACCAAAGGATTTTGGATATAATTGATTTCAAAAAATGATTTTGAAATACTTAAGTAATTGTTTAAACTCTGGAGTTTGATCTAAAATGTTTTATGAATATAAATAAGTTGGAAAACGTATAAAGTTTATAATTATATTGGAATGGATTTGGCCTTAAATTAAGTTAAATAAGAGTGACTTTTGGGAAATTTAACCTAAGCAGGCTAAATAGTTGATTTATTGAAATAAATTTTTTCCAAGATTGAAAATAAATTTGTGGATGAACAAATTTATTTAAATTTTAAGTAAATGAAATTGAAATTGAATACTGGAATGATGTTTAATTTGAATTAGGTTGAATAAAGTGAAATCAAAGAATTATTTCGAGTGGACTATATAAAATAAAAGTTTGGAAATAAAATTTGATTCAGATATGAAATAAATTGGTGAATCAAGTATGGGATGAGATATGGTCGAGAAAATTTAATACTGAAGATCTGGAAGGTAAATTGAGTTCAAATGAAATTAAAATTAATTTTAATAGAATAGATATAAACTTAAGCGGTAAAGTGAAAATAAATTTAAGAAAATTTGTATAAAATGTTTACAATAGACGCAAGAAATTGATGGTGAAGTTAATTAAGTAAAACTGGGGTCGGGATGAGTATTTGAATAAAGATTAAATAAAAGTTGTGTAAAAGGATAACTGTGAATAAGTGAATGGAAATTAAAATAAATGTGAATAAACAAAATTGATATAACTAAGAAGAAATGAGAAATTAATACGTAGGTTGTACGTATATTGTTTATTCGTAGAACGGTTTGATCCGAATTCGAGCACATAATTTGAGATAGTTTATATCGATCCGAGTTAGGATTTTTCATTCGATTTCGACAGTGAACCCTTCATATGGATTTTTGATCGATCTTGGAATTCTCTATCATAGTATATGGCTATGCAAGGAGAATGAAGGTTTCTTATCAAGAACCAGATCCGAGTCTGCACTAGAGAGTCATGTGAACGATACTAGTTTGAAAGTAAAATTATGTGATGAAGTGAGCGATCAGATTCGATATTGCATACGGATGGTATATGTACATCGTAGGGGCTTAAGTGAAGCAAATATTGAAAATTTTAAAAAGGAATAAATATAAAGATTTTGAATTATATGATTGGATGCTATTAGTGAGTAGGGTGCAGGTATTTAAAAGCAAAAGCTAAATGGATGTCTTTGATTTCAGAAGTAAAATGTATTGCCTGATAAAAGGTATATGTCTAAATTGTTGTATGAAATTGTTGGTTTTTTGATTGAGGCACTTGGCTTTTGTTTTCCTTTGATGATTTGGGGCAGCAGAGGCAGTTTTGTAGTTTTTCAGATCTAGCCACGTAAAGGAGACGCTGGTGAAATTTTTCAAAAATTTAGGGAGTTAGAATTTTTTTTTTGATAATTTAAATTTTGGTTTTAAATTATAATTTGATGGACTGAGGGGATAATATTAGTTGGAAGCTATGGATGAATTTGGAAATTAGCATGAGGGATAATGTGTTTTCTATAAAAATTGTTTTCGGGAAGTTGTTTGAAACTGTGGGGTTGTAGGAGAAAATTAACGGGTTTTGGACCATTCTTCTTACTTGACAATTTCGAGGATGAAATTCTTATAAGGGGGAGGAATGCAATGACTTGGAATTTTTGGATATTTGAAATTGAAATATTTAATTGATTTAATATTTAAAAGTTAATTTTTAACTTGAATTTCAAATATATCCATTTATTGGGTAAGTTAATTATTGAATTCAATAATTGAAAATTGGGTAAAATATTGAATCCTAAGTTTTAAGCTTGTTAAAAATAATTTAAAGGCTTATAAAATTTATATTTATAATAAGGGAGATAAAAAACTTTTTAAATGAAATTTAAAAGTGATTTTTTTCAGTTTTAAAAAATATATCGTTTAGATTGACATTTAAAGACAGCCTTCCGAAGCATAGTCTTGGATTTCAACGAAACCTGTTACATTATATCCGTAATAGTGTATTATTATCGGATTTCAAATTTCGTAGCATTTGGAGTTATCCTAAAATTTATATTGAAAAGTCAATGTAATAATTGGGTCCAAAAAGCTATCTTCTCCATACGATCGAATTCGGACTCAAAACCTCTTCCATTTCATTCAGAACAGGGGTATAACATTATAAATGCCTAGCGGTATTCAGAACAGAGGTATAACATTATAAATGCCTAGCGGGATGCCTCGATAGGAGGTCGAGATTTTTAGTTACGTAATCGAGATATTTTAGGAATTTAAATTTATATTTTGACTAGACAGCACATCATTTCACTTTCTTTTTCCTTCATGTCACGGTAGCTTTACCCTAAACACTTCCTCCTTTTCAACATCACGTCTTGCCCCCTCATCTCCTTTATATCACTCGCCCGTGTTCCCTTTTCAAAATTTAATCGTTCAAAAAAAAAGAAATGGCCGTGAATTCTTTTCGTATAAAAAAAGAAAAGGAAGAACAAATCAAATCACATCATCTTCCCCTAGTTTTAATTCAAAAACGAATTGAAACGTATTCGCGAAAAAATATATTGGCTCTTGACTTAATCACGATGGGGAAGCATTGAGGGCGGGCGGCCTAGAGGGATGGTGTGCTTAAATTAGAGGGGAGAAGGCGCATGAGTGTCAGGCGCGTAAGGGATGGAGGCCATCGTTTGGAGGTCAGCATTGTGCTCGAGCCTAGGAGGACGGAGTGGAGTGAATCGATGGTCAAGGAAAGATTGACCTGATAGAAACTGGAGATGAGGATGGCATGCTCAATGTTATGGTCGCGAGCGCGGGGAAAGGTTGTCATGGAGGTTGGACAGTAAAGAATGGAAACAAAGAAGGGGAGAAGGGGTCACATTCGGAAGCGGGTGGTGATGGCGAGCTGTAATGATGAGCGACAACACAGTGGAATTCTTGGTGGCCTCTGGCATGGCCTAACGGCGACGATGGTGATCGAAGTCGCATGCCTGGGAGTGAGTTGTGATAGAGAAGAACGGTAGTGGCCGACGATACCTCCTGTGTGGGCAGCAGCCTGGGTAGGTCGTTCTCGAGCATGGTGAGGTAATTAATTTTGTGAAATTCAAAATATATATTTTGGTTTATCTTAAGTAACTAATTAAATTAACTTTAGTTGTAAGTTGATAAATGAAGATTAAAATAACCTTGTATTCAAGGTCCAGATCGCAAATCAATCACATTGGATTTGCGGCAACAAGAAAAAGAAAGAGAATAACTACACAATGGATTTAATTAGAATTGGAACAAAAAAAAGAGAGATTCGAAAAAATATCAAAGACGAGTTAATCTCACTCAATTTCGGGTTACCGTCATTAATTTTAAACTGTTAAAATTAATTATTGATTGACTACTTGAATTGATATATTTTTATCCGTTGAATGTGATGTTATATATAGTGTCATATATATATATATATATATATATATATATATTGGATGAGACACTATGCGCCCCGCATAATATCATATGACCCTACACACTGCGATATCCCTCTCGAAGTGGGATTGGTATTTTTATATTGTGTTAGCATCTATGGATGCAAGGAAACAGGTTGGAGGGATCCAACTAGATTCCTCAAAAATGTTGAAATTATTTTCATATTCAACGATATGATTTGTTGAATAATCCATAATAGATTATAGTGGAATTTGGATTTATTGGATGCTATGGCATTGCTGGATAGATTTTTGGCATTTTAATATACCACAAATATGAATATGTATTTTTAAAAGAAAATAAAAAGGGTATTTTAAAGTAAAATATTCGTGGTGAAGTTGGATAAATTAAAAGAAATGAATTTGGGGAAAAATAATTAGTTCGATTCAAATTTGTATTTAATAATTTCAAAATATTGTAAAGAGAGATTTTTGAATAATGTGAATAAAAGGATTTAAATTATAGAACTTAAGTGAAATTTCTTAAGTATAAAGGGATTCATTTTTAAATCCGGGATTTAAATAGTTGGAAGAAATAAAATGGGAATTTGAAAATAAACTATGGAATTGTTGTACTAGATTTTAAATAGGATTTGAAATTTATGAAATGGAAGTGGAATCGAAATTATTTGAGTTTTGGGATATATTTGGGTTATTTAAGAAATTAATTTAAAAATGGAATTTCATTTAGAAAATTGATTTAAATTGATTAAGTGTCGTGAACAAAGATAAACGGGAAATGAGATTATGGAATTTATAAACAAAATTTATAAATAAAGTGAATCAAATTATCAGTGGATGAATTAAAGTTATAAATTCATGATAAGGATTTATAAAAAGATGGGAAAATTGGTTTCAAAATAAACGGTAGGTTTATTTGCGGAATTGTGAAAAGGGAATTTATGGAATTAGAAAGTAAATCAAATTGGAAATAAATCGAAAAGGATTTATTAATATTATACTGGCTATATTTGGGTAGAAAATGTATTTTTCTTAAGAAGTTGAGTTTATTTTAAGAAAGGAGAAATTTCAAGTATTAACTAGAAATTTAAAAGTGTTTAAGAATATTTTAGAAATTAATTATTTAGTCGTTTAAAATTGTTTAAAGTATATTTAAGCATTTATTAAGCAGTTTTATAAATGGTTGGTATTAAGTTAACTATTTTTTAGAGTTAGTCAGTATTTTTATTTTAAGAGATAGATTATTCTATATTAATATTATTTTATAATTACTTTTATTTTAGAAGAGTAACTGCCTAAAATTAACTTGGGAAATTATTGTACAAATATCATAAGTATTATTTTGAAAATTTTTAAATAAAGTTTTCAGGAATTATTTGTATACTCACACAGCGAAATCAGAGGTAGTGAGTGCCTGTAGTTAAGTTTTGAATTTCTCTAGGATAGAGACGTAAACATTGAGCTATGAATCTGTGGTTTGATACCGCAGTGGTACTTTCCATATTATTTTAAAAGGGTTTTCATATATTTTTAAAAAGGGTAATTTGTGATTATACTGAATTCGATAAGATAAGTACATACTTTTTAGGAAAGAGATTTCATTTATTTAAAATTTAAATTAATTAAGACATGGATTTTTAGTGGAAAATGGAATACTTGGTTGAATGATTGTTCATTTGATAGTTAAATAACCGACTATTAAAATCTGGACCCAAAATATGACTTTGGAAATATCTAGGAGAATTACAGGAATTATATGGTACAGTTACCGTTCGAGGTGCTATACTGTATGCATAAATGCATTTCGTTCTTCTAGGATGTCGATAAGGAAATCCGTCCATAAACGATTAGGAGGTGATCTCCGATCTTATTTCGTCTGTATATTTCCTAAAGAACCGGGGTTGAGTTTATCGGGAAATATCGAACGTTGTTTCGAAGGGACCAGGATCAGATAAGTTATTCGAAAACCACTTCGACAAAAGAGTACGTTTTCGAAAGGAAAACATGATCATGGAGTCAAAGATGGAGCAGTGAAGTGCAAGGGCTAATCGCTACTAATCCTGAGGGTGATTCCAAAATGGATGTAGTAGGAATAGTGCCTTCGGTTCCGTTCGGACCTATAATGGACTTGTATGGACGAATGCTATCAATACATTGTCATTGGAGTACAATAAGCATTCCAAGTGAAAATTCCTCAAAAGGTAATGGTAGCCTCTAGCCCCATCAGCCGGGAATGACTGAAAAGCAGGGGAGATGCAGCAAGGCTAAGTGGATAGTACCCAATTAGGGTTTGTTTATCACCTTTTTAGACACCCTTGGATATTATTACTACGATACTTAGAAGGAGCTCGAAAAAGGGTAGGAACACCCATGGTGATAGCATATTCGATCTATCCACGTTAGAGGTAAACCGATCTTGTGTTGCAGGGGATCTCGGCATGGTCCATGGTACGCTGTCCTTGACGTGTACCATGATAGGTGATACCCCAATACATAGTCATTCGTATGGAATCCATTCTCCAATACATGCCTTTACGGTTTTGATTGTAGAGCCAAGTATGCTGAAATTTAATTAATGTAACAATTTCAGCTATTTGAGCAAGTATTTGTACTTAGACACTACAGAGGATTTGATATGAAATGTTTTGGTTATCGTAAGGTAAAAACCCGTCGTGTTTATTTGTGGCGTGGTATTACATGATACCTTTGATTTTCAAAGGATTTTGAAACTTTAATAATTCAAATTGAGTGTGTTTTCTCAAGCTGGTTTTCCTTACTGACTCGCGTGTTATTTTATTATAATGCTCGGGTCAGACTGAGTATTACAGATTCAGGATAGGATACTATGGAGTTCGGGAAACGAGCTGGATGGCAAAGACGTATTACCCATATTTGATTTATATTTCGCTGTGTATTGTAGGCTGTATATTTAGCTTTTGTAAGGTCAAGTTATTATAACTGGCCGGTATTGTGTTATTGATGTGTTGTACTCTGATGATGTAGTGTATAAAAACAGTTATAGTTCTTTTGTATAAAGATAAGTTGTTATCTATTATACATTGTTCCGCTGCGAGTGTGAGATTCCGTGTTGTTATTTCTATTTTCTTTTTCTACCTCTTTCTTCTTTTCCCTAACGATCTGGTATTTCCGACATTCGATTGCTCCGCATGTAGTATAATGGACGTATTGACGTCAATTTTCCAAGGTCGAAAATCCTGTCATGACATAGCTCCTCCCGCAATACTGGAAATATATCCATTAGTAGCTTTGGAATTATCTTATAAAGTATTCCGACCTGCATCATTGTATTCTTCAAGGACAGCGGGAAGCTTCTGATAGTGTAATCCAAAGTTCATAGTTCTTTTATGGTATCTCATGACCCTTTCAATAGCATGCCGATGCTCTATACTAGATCCGCTAGTAAACCTGCAAAATAATCCCCCGATTCATGCAATGTTGGGTCTAGTACAACCAGTGGCATACCAAAGACTGCCAAGGATGCTCGCATATTCAGACTGTCTCATAAATTCACCAGTGTTCTTAAATAGTTTTACACTTGGAACATATGGTGTTATAGCGGGTTTGCATTCAACGTAATTATATTTCTTCAACATCTTCTCAATACAATGAGTTGATCCAAAGAAATATCCTTTTCAAACTTAGCAATCTTAATACTAAGAACCACACTCGCTTCACCAAGGTCTTTCATATCAAAATTGGCATATAGTATGGAATTAGCATGATTTACAGCATGAATATTTGAACCAAATATAAGTAAATCATCAACATATAAGCATATGATAGTGCAAATGTTATTCTCATATTTATAATTGATGCGCTTGTTACTTTCATTTACTTTAAAACCATGCGAAATAAATAGATTATCAATTTTTCATGCCATTGTTTCG
Source organism: Allium cepa (assembly GCA_030765085.1). Lineage (NCBI taxonomy): Eukaryota > Viridiplantae > Streptophyta > Magnoliopsida > Asparagales > Amaryllidaceae > Allium > Allium cepa. The sequence goes on from CM060939.1 coordinate 326,768,377, forward strand.
GTGCTTGTTCAAGACCATATAGAGATTTATGTAATTTACAAACTTTATGCTTTTGACCAGGTATTAAAAAACTTTTAGGTTGGTCCATATAAATCTCTTCTTCTGATTCACCATTCAAAAAAGCATTTTTGCATCCATTTGGTGAATTAGTAGATCATATAGTAAAGCAAGAGAAATTAATACTCGAATTGATGTTATTCTTGTAACAGGTGACAAAGTATCAAAGAAGTCAATGTTTTCCTTTTGTCTAAATCCTTTAACTATGAGACGAGTGTTACATTTATCAATTTACCATTGGGTTTCAACTTCTTTTTAAGTACCCATTTACAACCTATAGTTTTACAACCTGGATGTTAATAAACTAGATGGTTAGTTTTATTAGATTCTAGAGATTCCATTTTATCATTTATAGCTTCTTGCCAGAGATCTAAATCTAAAGGAGGCAAAGCTTCTTTTAGATTAGCAGGTTCCTCTTCTGTCGCATATGCATAATATTCTCAACCAAAATCTTTAGCTATCCTAGCTCTTTTACTTCTTCTAAGTTTAGATTCACTTTCCGTATTATTTCCATTATTTCTATTATTGGATCATCAGTGGTAGAAGTGCCCCTGCTATTTTTAAGTTTAAATGGAAATTTATTGTCAAAGAAATCAACATCATTTGACTCAATAATAACTCAAGCATTCAAATCAAAAAATTCGTATGCTTTACCGTTAATAGAATAACCAATGAAAACAAATTCATATGCTTGACTTGCTAATTTGATCCTTTTAGGGTCAGGAGTACGAATATACGCTAAGCAACCCTAAGTTTTAAAATAAGACAAGTTAGGTATATAATTTTTGAAAATCTCAGAAGTTCAAAAAATTTCTCTTAGATTTATGAATTCTATTTAAGACCTAGCAAACAGTTAATAAAATTTCCTTACTAGTGAGACGTTGCACCCGAATTTAATAGAATAGCTATTACTAATTCGGCAAGAGTCCTATTTTTTCTTTCAGCTTTACGATTCATTTTAGACGAATAGGGTGCGGTTCTCTCATGGATTATGCCATGTCGCTTATAAGATTAAATAAATAAGTTAGATTCATACTATGTTCCTCTATCACTTCGAAATCTTTTAATTTTCCTATTATATTGACATACAATTCGAGTGACAAATAATCTGAACATTTCTAATGCATCACTTTTTATTATTTATAAGATAAAAATAAGTAAAATCAGAGCAATCATAAATAAGGGTAATGAGGTAGCATTTTCCATCCCTAATTAGAGCATCATCAAGTTTTAAAATAAGACAAGTTAGGTATATGATTTTTAAAAATATCAGAAGTTGAAATTTTGCTTTTAGATTTAGGAATTCTGTTTATACATAACAATCAGTTAATTAAATTTCCCCCACTAGTGAGATGCTGCACCTGAATTTAATAAAACAACTACTACTAATTCGATAAGTGTCCTATTTTTCTTTCAGCTCTACCATTTATTTCATGCAAATAGGGTGCAGTTCTCTCATAAATTATGCCACGTTTCTTATAAAATTCAACGAATAAGTTAAATTTATACTATATTCCTCTATCACTTTGAAATCTTTTAATTTTCTTATTATATTGATTTTCAGTTTGAGTGACAAATAATTTGAACATTTCTAATGCATCACTTTTTATTCTTCGTAAGATAAACATAAATAGAATCAAAGCAATCATCAATAAAAGTAATAAAGTAGCGCTTGCTATCCTATTTAGAGTATCATCAAGTTCACATATATCAAAGTGTATTAAATCTAACGATTTTGACTCTCTAAACATAGATGTATGTGGGCTCTTAGTAATTTTTGCTTGGCTACTATATTTACAATTTTTTGAATCATTTATGGAAACATTAGGGATTAGGCCTAAGTTACACGTGTTATGAATTTGTCGCTTATTAGCATGAAAAAATCTGCATGCCAAATATTAAAATCACACAGCATATAAACCGAACCATTAACTTCAAATTCAACTTAAACATCCCATCTATAGCATACCCTTTACTAATAAAAACACCATTTTTAGCGATGATGTACAAGTCAGATCCTATAATTTGAATAAAACTAGCTTTATTTAACAAGAAACCAGATACTAAATTTTTTCTCCTCTCTAGAGTATGCATCACGTCTTTCAGTAATAAATTCTTTCCAAAGGTAAACTTTAACTCCTCATTTCCAATTCAAGCAACAGTAGTGGTGTAAGAATCTCACAACATCACTTTCATGTCATTAGCAGCATTATATGTTTTAAACATTTCGCAATCATAGCATACATGGTGAGAAGCACCACTGTCTACCTACTACCCTTCTAATCCATTGACTAGGATGATCTCAGTAAGCATAGCCACAAGGGATTCTTCAGTCAGGTTAGCCTGTGGTGTACGATTTGGCATGTTCCGACACTTTCATGCCATATGGTCTGGTTTATCACAATTGTAACATAAAACAACTATCCAGTACCATTATTTAGGGTGTATTATGCTAATTCTTCTGACGTTGATTGTTGAGGTTCTGATTCAGTTTGCAATTTTAATTTTAATTTTTTTTTCACATTTGGTTTCAGACTCTTGTTTATGGAATTCTTAGTGTTATTTGTAGATACATCAAGCACCTCTTCTTTCTGGTCCTGTTTTCTGATCTCCTGTTCAATACGAAGACGAATAATCAAACTCTATGAGGAAAACTTCTAGTCTTATGCCTGAGATTATTTTCAAAATCTTTCCAACTAGGGGTAATCTATCAATTGGCACAACAATCAGAAACTGTTCATCTAAAACCATACCTTCAAAGATGATCTCTTTTTTAAAGCTCGTGCGACTGCGCCTCCACAGATTTGTCAACTGTCATCCGTAACTTCAAATAGTGACTAACAATATATTTTTTCGCTCCAGTTTCCTCGTATCATATTTCTTTTGCTGCACATCCCAAATCTCCTTTGCTAACTTGTCTGAGTTGTAGTAATCATACAGATCATCACTTAAGCCATTAAGAATATAATTTTTGCAGCGGTAGGCATGTTCAATCTTGTCCTTTAAAGCCTTTTTTGATCATCTGTTTCTTCTCCGGGCAACGTTGGTTTTTCCGTCGTCAGTAGATGTGCTACTTTCACATAGTCGGAAAAAATTCCATCTTTTGGCACCATCATTTGAAATTCAAGCCTTCGAATCTAAATGGCGCAACAGATACAGGCGGAACCTCAAACATGACATTGCGACGAAAGGATTATCAACAAATTGAAGCAATGATCATCTTAAAATATCGTATGTTAATCTGAATTTGCAGCGTCTTTGTTTTGGCTGAGTCGCGGACTAGGTTGCTCTCTTTAAGACGAATTGCTTAGCTTCAAGATGTAAAGCTATTTATCAACCTCTCCGTCCCAAGGATAAAATAGCTGCAGGAATTTGGTCAATTTGCTGTTTGCACTACAACAAACTATTCTGAATATAGCACTTTCTAATTTAATTACTTGTAAAGTTTCTTAAAAAGTGAAAAATATATAGAGCAAAGAAGATGAAAGAAAAATTGTTTGTTATTTACATTTCACTTATGCCTATCTATCGTTTAAATAAGAAGAATGGAAGTTGTAAGTGTTACCGAAGTGAGGGAATATTAATAGATTTGAGTTTATTATCATTTAAAATAGATTTTTAACACCATTAACTTTTGCAACGGCTCAATAGTAATGTCTCATGAATATATATTACTGTAATACATTGGCACCTGCTCAATTATAACAATGACTCATAAATATATGACCGTTATACATTTGCAGGGCTCGGTTATAATAATGGCATATAAATATATATTACCATTACACATTTGCAATGGCACAATTATAATAAAGGCTTATAAACATATAACCATTAACCTATTTTTATTTATTTTTTGATTAATTCACTTAAATTTCCAATAATTGTTTTCTATTAGCAAAACAATGCCCTCAACTCAGAAATAATAAAATAGTAAAAAAGTTATACAAATCTCCGGTTCTAACATTGTAATGAGAAAAGTCCATGTAGCAATAAATATGTAAATTAGGCCTTTGTTTTTTGAAAATAAAAAGTCTATGGTAACAAATGGTAATATGACTTGCACTACTCGAAAAGAAGTACAAAAATTCTATAGAATTCGGTAAGGGAAAATTATTGTTATTTACTAATATTTTAATATAACTTATACCTACCCACAAATAAGGAATTTCGATTTTTTAATTTTCTAAATTTGTTAATGAAAACGCAAGTAAACCTGCATTTTCTATGAGGAAAGTATTACCTAGCTTGCACTTTCTATTTTAAAAAAAGGACCGTGACCTGGTTTACATAGTTATTACCATAGAGACTTTTCTTACAACTGTATTAGAAGAATCTGATGTGCAAACTCACCTAATAAGTTCATAAAAGAAAGTTTTAGAAAGAAATGATTAGAGAGCTTTAAAGGCCCGTATCTCCATATCCTTTGATTCGATTATAATTCACAATATTTCAGCTTAAATTGAACAGAAATACAGATCTTCAGGGGTGAAAAAGAAAGAGATAGAAGAAGAAATAGAAACAACAACATAGAATCTCACGATCGCAGCAGAACAATATATAATAGACAATAACATGTCTTAATAAAAAAAGAACTACACCTATTATTTACACATTACATCATTAGAGTACAACATATAAATAACTCAATACTGGATAGTTATAATAACTTGCCCTCATAAATGCTGATTATATAGCATACAACACACAACGGAATATAAATCAAATACATGTAATATGTCTTCATCATCCATCTCATCTCTTGAGCTCCATAGCATCCTAATCTGAACCTATAATACTCGGTCTAACATGAGCATTATAATAAAATAACACCCGAGTCAGTTTGGAAAACCAGCGTGAGAAAACACACTCAATTTGGATTATTAAAGTTATCTAAATCCTTTGAAAAACAAAGGTATCTCGTAAGACCACATCACATATAAATGCGACGGGTTTTTACCTTACGATAACCAAAACACGTTATATAAAAAACGTTTGATATTGTAATAGTGTCTAAACAAAGTAAACAGAAAATAGCTGAAATGCTTGCATCTCACGTTTCAGCATAGTTGGGCACAATCAAAACCTTACGGTGATTATTGGAGAATGGGTTCCATACAATGGCTAGGTACTGGTGTACCTCCTATCACGGTACACGTCAAGAAAAATATACTGAGGACCTTGTCGAGATATCCTACAACACAAGACCAGCCTTATCCCTAACCTTGATAGAACCGAACATGTTATCACCCCGGGTGTTCCCACGCTTATCGAGAGCTCTTTTGCAATCACCACTATATCCATAATAAATAATATATCTGAGGGTATCTAGAAAGGTGATAACATACCTTAATTAGGTGTGACCCACTTAGTCTTGCTGCATATCACTTGATTTTCAGTCATTCCGATTGATGAGGCTAGAGGCTACGATTGCCTTTCAAGAACAATTTCACCTGGAGTACTCACCGTCTTCAAATGACAATGTACTGATAGCATGCATCCATACAAGTTGTCTTGGGTCTGGACAAACCGAATCACCTCTTCTCAGCTTCACGGTATCCATTCGTAACACTCCAATTGGATTCGAAGTGGTTTTTGGATAATTTAAATCTGATCCCGGTCTCTTCGAAATGACCAACGAATTTGGCCAAAATTTGATAATCGGTTTTTTAACTATCAATAAAACATCCATAAGTAGGCATCAGGACTTATTATAGATTTTCCAAAATTTGTTTAAAAATATCTTTATAAGATATATATTCAAATCCCTTCCGAATTTCCAATATTTGAGACAACTCAAATACTTATATCCATATCATGATATTTCAAACCATCTCTTATTTAAACACTTAGAAAAATATTTAAAAGTATATTTTCTAAACCCCTTACTTCCCAATGCTTAGGAAAAATTTCACTTATATCTCTTTTCATAAAAATCCTTTACAATTTATATTGTAATTCCTTAACTCGTTTATAACGAATTCTACAAGTTCCGGGCTTCTTAATTTAAATCTCTTTATTTCAAAAGTATATGCTTATCTCACCGAAAGGAGTATGTCCACAAACCATTTCCTTAAAAAATAACTGAAAAACATTTTAAAATAAATATGGAAAGCACCATGCGGTATCAACCATGGATTCACTGCTCAATGATTACGTCTTTATCCTAGAGAAATCCAAAACTTAACTACAGGCAATATCTGCCTCCGATTTCGCCATGAAAGTATACCATTACTTTTCAAAAACTTTATTTAATAATTCTCAAAATAATACTTATAAAGTTCTATAACAAATTTCTAGGTTTAATTTAGGCAAAAACTCTTAAATAAAAGTTATTATACTAAACTATATTAATATTGAATAATTTATCTTTTAAAATAATAATACCAATTAAGTGATAATGAACTTTAAAACAAATCATTTTAAGGTAACTGTAATTAATAATTTGATGTACTTTTAAACAATTTAAAATAATTACATAACTTATTTTCTAAACTATTTTTAAACACCTTTTAAATTACTTAGATAAGTAAAAATCTTTTTTTTGAAGCAAACCCACTTTCACGACAAAAATATATTTTTCAATCCCATATAACCAATCTAATATTTATAAATCTCTCTCGATTTATCACCAAATTGATTTACGTCCCAATTTCATAAATTCTTTTTTTCATATTTCTAAAAGTAAATTTATCATTTATTTTTTTAAACCGATTTACCCATCACATTATGAATCCTCACCGTGAATTTATAACTTTAGTTTATTGACTGATAAACATTTCACTATATTTATCGACTGATAAACCTGTTTCCCTGCATCAACGGATGTTAATACAATATAAAAATACCAATCCTACTTCAAGGCGGGATATCGCAGTAATATAGGGTCATTCGCTATTATGCAGGGCGCATATGGTCTCATCCGCTAAAAATACGTGGGAATATCAATCCAACTACCAATATATATACTACTATATAAATATCACATTCAACGATAATAATTATCAATTCAACCAATCGACCAATAATTAATTTAGCCTATTTAAAATTAATGCCAATCATCTGAATGAGTGAGTTTACTCACATTGATTTTTATTGTTGCTTTCGCATTCTGGTTCCGACTTAACCCGAGCGCGTTTGAATTTATCTGAAAATTCAGCAAGCTCCGAATTCATCCAAACTATTTTTTGTGCGTAGATGATGATAAAACGATTCCAATGCAACTTGAATCGTCCAAATCGGACCTCGTGTGGAGAAGTTATACAATTTTAAGTTCATCGATATTTAAATTTGTAAAATAAATAAATTACACTTAAATTTTTAACTTAATGCAATACCCAAGAAAAGCGAGGCCGGCCTACTCAAACGAACCTGACCTGCCAACTATCTTCTGCCCTTTCCTCTAATTTCCTGTGTACGAGCAAATACCCAAGCCGTGTATGTGAGCAAGTGATACGGAGCTATGCCGCTCCGTTTTGCGAACCGATTTCACCCATGAACTCCACATTCAAATCTCTATCGGCTCATACCCATTTGGCCAACCCTGAAGTACCCTAGGAAAAAGCGACATCAGGAGGAAACGCATCCAGGCCGTGATGGCGCCTTCCTCCATTTTTGATCGCACGCCTTCAAACTCGCTGCCGAGATGCCAAACTCCACTATAAACTCGAATACGACCTCTATCTAGCCCATCTCCACCTCGATCATCCGAAAATTGAAACCTTAGTTTCGAACCCACTCGCCTCTTACAGTCGAGCAACCCAAACGATCATCGCACCCTAAAATCAATATATCAGACTAAAGCCCGTGAAAAACTATGATTTTTAAAACTTGTTTTGAATTTTTCGTTGAGTAGAAATCGAGTTATTGATTTTTAAAGTTGCCATTTTTTCTTTACTTTTGGCTGTTGCATGCTGGTTTAAAAAGTAGAAGGACGTGATTGTTGCATGTAGGGAGAAGGCTACAGTGTTTTGAAACGAGGGGAAAAGATGCTGATGTGAATATGGCCACTCCAGTATGTATATATATATATATATATATATTGTTTAAATTTTCAAAACGTCTCGATTACATAAGGTAAAATTTCGAACCCCTAACGAGGCATGTCGCAGGCATTTATAAAGTAATACCTTTATTCTGAACGCAATAAAAAAATTTCGAGTCCTAATTTGATCGTATGGAGAAGATAGATTTTTGGACCCAGTTATTGTATTGAATTTTCGATATAAATTTCAGCGCATTTTTATCCCATACGATCAAACGATAACTCCAAAAGCTATGAAATTTAAAATCTGATAATAATACATTATTACGAGTTCAATGGAACTGGTTTCGTCGAAATTCGAGATTGTCCCCGAATCGCTATTTTCACTTGTCAATTTAAACAAGCTATTTTTAAAATTGAGTAAATCACTTTTAAATTCAATTTAAAAGTTCTATTACCTTCATTCTTATTAATATAAGTCAAATAAGCCTTTAAAATATTTTTAACAAGCTTAAAACTCAAGATTTAATATTTTAACCAATTTTCAGTTATTAAATTCAATAATCAAATTATCCAGTAAATCTTTTTATTTGAAATTCAAGTTAAAAATTAACTTTTTAATATTGAAAATCAATTAAATATCTCGATTTCAAGTAACCAAAATTTTAGGTTGTTACATTCCTTCCATTTTAAAAGAATTTCGTCCCCGAAATTGCTAAGGTAAGAAGAATGGTCCAAAACCCATTAACTTTCCCCAAAACCAATTAGCTGAAAAAACTTTTCGAAATCAGTCTACTGAAAACACACTATCACTTTTTCTGATTTTCGAATTTATCCATAGATTCAAAATAATTTCATTTACTCAATCATTTCAAATTATAACCCAAAATCAAATTTTAGTTATTCACAATTTTCCTCAAAATTTTCTAACTCCGTAAATCTTTGAAAAATTTCACCAGCATCTCCTTTGCGCGGCTAGATCCGAACAACTGCAAATCGCCGCTACGGGTCCAAATCATCCAAAGAAAACAAAAGCCAAGTTGCCCAATCATAAAACCAACAAATTCAAATAATAAATTTTAATATGTACCTTTTTGTCATGCATCTTACGTACCATTAATATCCAATCATATAATTTTAAAATAATTTATTTAGCATTTTCAATTTTCAATATTTATTTCACCAAAACCCGTATGATGTACATATCTCATCCTTACGCAAAATTAAAATCTGATCGCTCTCGGTCACACAATTTCACGACTCTCTATTGCGGTCTCAGATCTGGTTTCTTGATTAGAAACCATCATTCACTTTGCATAGCCATATAATATGATAGAAATCCAAAATCAATCGAAAACCCATATCCAATGCTTATTGTAAAAAATCGAACAAAAATTCCTAATTCAGATCGATATAAATTATCTCAAAATACTATGCTTGAATCTGGATCAAATCGTCATGCGAATAAAATAATATACGTAAAATTTATGTATTTATTTCAATTGATTTTCATCTATCCCAATTTCCCTTATTCACATTCATATTTTTACTTAGTATATTTCCTTAATACCAATTTCACTTAAGAACTTTATCATCAATTTTCTTAAGTCCATTACAACATTTTACACAAATGTTCTTAGATTTATTTCCACTTCACCACTTAAGTTTATATCCATTTATATTCAAATTAAATTTAATTCCACTTAACCCTATTTATCTTTCAATTCCAATATTTAATTTGTTCAATACCTAATTTGTTTTAATTAGGTCTATTCACTAATTTATTTCAATCTGGTCAAATTCCATTTCCATCAATTTCTCCATCCAGTCTAACTTAGGCTAAATTTTCAAAATTTACTCTTATTTAACTTAATTCAAGTTAAATTTCTATCCCACCATTCAAATTTCAAATTATCACTTCCCTTGCACTCATATTCGACACTTTAAAGCATTTCCTTAACTTGCAATTTACAAATTTTATAAGTTATCAACTTATTTATATTCGATAAATCATTTAAAAAGAATTACCAGAGTTTAAACAGTTTGTCCTAAGTATTTCAAATCATTTTTGAAATCATATATAGATATATACACAAAATTCCTTGGCATATCAAATCATCCCTTTTGAATTTCAAACCAAGACAAGTTTTACCAAACAAACTCCAATTGCAAATCATTAAGGCAGCAATTCCTCCTTTGGAGACTAGAAAATGAACATCGATGATGCTGTAGTCATCACCGAAATTATTTTCCAATGACCGAAGTGAGTTTAGTGCTTTTATTCGTTTAAATTTCCTTTTAAATATTTCCAAACCAAAAATATTCTCCTAATAATATCACTATTATTTTCCAAGTCTTTTGAAAAACATTCCAAAACCAACGAGAATTAATTTCCTAAATACCTAGCTTTCAAGCTCTTTTAACAAATCATATTTAAATATACTTCGAAATTCCATTTCATTTCAAATTATAAATCACACTTCCAAATTCACACTTTCATAGTTCCATTTAGTCATATGAAATTATTTCCTACCTTTTGATTATAATATCAATCTTTATTCAATTACTACAATAACAAATGAAAATAGTAAATATTATCATTTCTATCAACCGAACACACCGTATATAATAATTTTATGAAAACTATTCCTTTGTATATAAAACTATATTCAGGGTAAAATCATTTCATTTACCTAATTCCAAAAGAATACTATGTCGAATTGCTCTTTATAAGTGTTTAGAGATCCCTATCAATAACGTTAATTACTCGTATTGAATCCACGAGCCACTCAATAGATCAACCAACACAACATAAAATAATTTTATATTCACCGACAAATACGTGCTCATATCTATTAATACACTCAAACTCATTCTAGGGTGTTAATGTCCTTATGTCTAATGAGTTACCTCATCAAAGCCAAGGTTCTCGCTCAACCTGGCTCTGATACCAAATGTAAAGGCCCGTATCTCTGTACCCTTTAAGTCGATAATAATTCACATTAGTTCAACTCAAATTGAATAGAAATACAAATCTTTAGGGGTGAAGAAGAAATAGAAACAAAAAATATAATCTCACAATCGCAGCGGAACAATATATAATAGATAATGTCTTTATACAAAAAGAACTACAACTGTTATTTACACATTACATCATCAGAGACAACACTCAATAACTCAATATTGGATAGTATAATAACTTATCCTCACAAATGCCGAATATACAATATATAATACACAACGAAATATAAATCAAATATGTGTAATACGTCTTCATCATCCAACTCTTCTCCTGAGCTCCATAGCATCCTAACCTGAACCTGTAATACTCGGTCTGACCCAAGCATTATAGTAAAATAACACCCGATTCAGTCTGAAAACCCAACGTGAGAAAAATACTCAATTTGAATTATTAAACTGATCAAAATCTTTTTAAAAAAGGAATCACGTAAGACCATGTCACACATAAACACGACGGGTTTTTACCTTAAAATAACCAAAACACTATATATCAAAATCATCTGATAATATAATATTGTCCAAACAAAGTAAACAAAAAATAGTTGAAATGCTTCCATCTCACATTTTAGCATAGTTGGGCGCAATCAAACCGTACAACGCTTATTTGAGAATGGGTTCTATACAATGTCTAGGCACTAGGGTACCACCTATCACGGTACACATCAAGAAAGATATACCGAGGACCTTGCCGGGATACCCTACAACATAAGACCAGCCTTATCCCTAACCTAGATAGAATCGAATATGTTATCAGCCTCGGTGTTCGAACCCTTATCGGGAGCTCTTTTACATGCACCACCGTATCCATAATAAATAATATAGCCAAGGGTATCTAGAAAGGTGACAACATACCCTAATTGGGTATGACCCACTTAGCTTTGCTGCATATCCCTTGATTTTCAGTCATTCCGGTTAACGAGGCTAAAGGCTACGATTAACTTTTAAGAACAATATCACTTAGAATGCTCTCAAATGACAATGTACTAATAGCATGCATCCATACAAGTTGTCTTGGGTCTGGACAAACTGAATCACCATCAACATCTGCTTCACGGTATCCATTCGTAACGCTCATTTACTAAATCTATTTGATTTTACTTAAGTTTATTTCACTTATAATTAAAACTTGACTATTCTTAAATTCAAATTTATTTATTCATTTTCTTATTATTATTCAATTTATCTCAATTAACATTTCCTATAATCATGAATAAAGTGTATAAACTTCTATTATAACTACCATATTTTATTTATAAATTTCCTTATCAAAAATTTATTCTATGAGCATTTTATTTCATATATTTTATATTATATATTTTTCAGTTACATTCAAAATTTTCCCAGTTAAGTTTATTAACATTTTCTGATTATAATTGAATACTTTATAGTTTTGCCATTCATTTACAATATTTTATTAAGCAACAATTTAGTTTTAACATTTCTATTACTTAAGTTTCTCTTGTAAAATCTTCAATTACATTATCTTCTTAACATTAAACCTTTTAAGTATTACAGGTTATTCCTATATGTTAAAATGTAATTGAGTATTATACAAGTAATATCCTAGCTCAAGTGTTTCAAGTTTTTCAGTTTCATTTTTAATTACTTCAATTATTCAAAGAAATCTTCATTTTAATAATTGAAAAGCTTTACTTAACCTAAAATTTAAGGATTAATTTTTGGCTTCACTTTAAACAATTTTGAAATAAATATATACATATATAGTGTGGCGCCCCACCTCTATACCCACGCTAGCAAAGAGTATTAATAGATAATAACGTCTACTAGCACGAAGAATAAGGCTGTTTAGAAGCGACCATCTATAGCCTTGTTTTAATTATCTATTGAATACACCGACAATTGCCTTAGCAAGCAGATCGACATGTCCAATGAATACTTAAAACAAAACCATAGGTGGCTAGAGGATCTATCAGAACAGAATATAACAACTCAAATGCAATATACATCACAGAACAGTAAACCATCATATACACATATACTGATACATAGCAGAGTATACCAAATAATACATGTCAAGTGGTATAGCAAACCACAATATACAGACGAGTTCACAAGAATACATATCAGAGTTACAACAAAATAGGACTACACAAAAAGCTATGACAAAAAGAAGCTAACGGAGTAGTCCATGCGGAAGCAAAATAGGCTAAGTCCAAAGGCACCTAACCTGAAACATCTCGGTCTGACCCGAGTAATTAATACACAGGTCAGTCTAGCTAAACAAATTAGTTAGATAAACTGAACAACAATAAACCTGCAAAGTTACAAAGTATAACAAATATCTCTAAAAGAGATAACACAATCATCTAACAAAAGATGAACATATCAAGACAAGCCTCATATCATTGGCAACATAGATAAACAAAGGATAAAAATATCCCAAAGCAAGCCAAAAAGACAAATAACAAATACCCATAAGGTATACAAGTTCCACAAGGTAATCGTTATACATCATGCGGCTCAAAAAAACCAACACAGATGGGCGATACCAAGGGAATATAATATCAATGAAACATATGATTGCTCGAGCTCAGTACTGTAAAACATGGATCCATGAGCCCAAAGACTCCAAACCCAATATCACCCATGCGGCTCATAACGACCAACATATAAAGCGATACTATAGGGTGACAAACCCGAAGGCACAAACCCAATATCACCCATGCGGCTCATAAAGACCAACATCGGAAGCGATACTATAGGGCGACAAGCCGTAGTGGTGAAGGTCGAAGACCTAGTACTGGACACCACTAACTGGCGGAATGTGTCACAACTCTCAAAAAGGAATCCGAAAAGTGTTAACGTGCGTCCCATAACCACTCGTTCGCACTAAACGGTTTACTATACGTCAGTCACTTTCACACTCAAAGCAGTACAAAGTTTACCTCATTTCATCGATAAACCAAAACCGAAGGTCAAAACGATCAATTGAATAGGTCGGGGATTAATCAGAAGGATAAACACACAGATTCATGGTCCGTGTTTTGCCCAACCATTTAATCACCTTTCCACTTCGCTCGAAGTGCGAAATTGTGTGTTTTAAATAGAATTTATAAATTGGAGAAACGAGCTTTTAAATATGATTCGAGAGATTATTTTATAAAAACCCGTGGATGAAGTCAATAATAAGTTATCAAAGTCAAAGATGCAATAACAACTACTAAAAAGCAACTTGAACTGATAAAATTTGGAAAACCAATCAAAATATGCAAAAACAGGCAAAACAGGAGCAGGTCGGTCGACCGGATACAGGGCTCGGTCGGCGGCCAGATGCAGGAAATAAAAAAACTCGGGATAGCAGGTCGGGTGACCGGCTACAGGGCTCGGTCGGCCGAACCTGATGATTTGCAGTTCCTGCCCTTTTTCAATGAAATGCAAGTTCTTCCAAAACGCGACCGTTCGAGCAATGGAGTTAAGGAGCCTTAGCCAATAGATACCCCAGCTCCATTAACTCTCCGATTCACCACCAAAAACGTGTTCAAATATCAAAGTTAGGATCTTTAAAGAATTGAACCCAAACACTAAAAATTTGGATATTCACCAATTCAATCCAAACCAAAAGCAAGTGCATATGAACAAGGTGTTAGGAATTCATACCCAACATCAATGAAATCAAGAGAAGTAGACGTGAGTTCAAAACTCACCTTTTATCACAAAACAAAGAAGAAGAAGCTCGAACACAAGAAGGAGACTAACTATTCTTCACTTCAACTCTACAAGCTTCAATCTAAGAATAAAACACATATTTCCCAAATTAGGTTTAGGAAACTTTCTGAAATTGAAGAGGAGAAGAGTTGGAGAAGATGAAGAAGGACTTACCAATGGCTTCTCTTTGATTTTGGAGCAAGAATTCAAGTTGCAAGAAGAAACTAGGGCTTGCAATTTCTATTTCCTCTTCCCTTCCACCATTTTCAGTTTTAGGTTGAGTTTAGAAATAAGAATGAGAAAAAGGAGAGGAGAGGGCTGAGTTAGAGGGTTTAGTTAGCTAGTGGGCTGAACCCAAACCCAAAACCCAACTTGAAAAAGTAGCCAATTCCAACTTACTCCAAACATATCAAAGATTATACTCAAAAAGACCGCAAACGACGTTTTGAACTCAATGGAAGTGGTCTTGAGACCCAATTCGACCGTTTGCAGAAAGTAACATTTCGGACCCAAAATCCGACTAATGACGCTATATTTAAATAAATCATTTAAATATAAAATCGTTAAATATGCGGGTTATTACAGATCTCCCCTCCTTACAAAATTGCGTCCCCGCAATTCCTAGAGACGATATTTGTAACAACTACATACATACAACATTCAAAAAGAAAAGGAAATAAGCTTGAGATGAAGGCATACTCACCGTTTCCAAGCAAAGATAGAAAACCCGGATAGGATCGCCCGATAAACTCTCTGGTCTCCCAAGTACAGTCATTGGGATTAGCGGACCATTGAACCTTAACGAGCGATACGTCCTTGTTTCGAAGGCGTCGCACCTCCGTGTCAAGTACGCGAATAGGTTGCTGTACAATAGATAAGTCTGGTGAGACCTCAAGCTCTTGCAAGTCAGGAGAAGTAATAATAGAATCTGATTCCTGAAGACACTTCCGAAGTCCCGAGACGTGAAACACGTCATGAATACCAGATAAATGAGCTGGAAGTGAAACTCTATAAGCCACAGGGTCAATACGTTCAGTAATAGAAAATGGTCCGATATAACGAGGAGCCAATTTCCCAGTCATACTGAAGCGCATAACCCCATTCAAAGGAGAAACACGAATAAAAACAAGATCGCCGATCGAGAACTCAAGAGGCTTCCTATGGTTGTCCGTGTAGGATTTCTGGCGACTCTGTGCCTCTTTCATTCTCAATCGAATAAGATCAATCTTCTCGGAAGAATCACGAACAAAATCTGGACCAAGAATAATCTTCTCCCCAGATTCCAACCAACAAGAAGGTGATTGACAAGGCCTTCCGTATAAGGCTTCGAAAGAGCCATACCAATACTAGACTGAAAACTATTATTGTAGGAGAACTCTAAAAGAGGTAGGTGATTCTCCCAACTACCACAAACATATCAACACAAAAGAATAACAGAATAAGAAGTTCACCATAAGGAGCACGAGAGGATAAGTCCGAACTTGCTTGCTCAGAGAATTCTATGGATTCCTAAGCTCAAAATAATTTGGAACACCGATGTGGTACAAACAATACGTCAAATGAACCAAAGATCAACAAAATAAAGTACAACAAAACGTCTGATGAACTTGGTAAAAAGACCATTCCATTCGGACATCAACAAAGAAACAATCACTTGCTGCTTACAACTAAATGCATTGGCAACACGATCCCCTTTTCGGGAATTAAAATATCAAGATGATAAGATGCTAGGAACTCGAACCAACATTAAGTTCCCCATGAGAAAATAAACATTTCACAATTATGATTGGTGAGGAGAGCAAAATCCCTCACCCAAAAGTAATGATGCCAAATACAAAAAGCGAAAACAATAGCCGCGAGCACTAGATCATAGGTGGCATATCTAGTTTCGGTAAGCTTTAATGGTTTAGAAACATAAGTGATAGCGCGTCCTCTTTTGCAAGGGAACGACATCCAAACCAATACGATTAGCTTTGGAACAAAAGATAAAGTCTTGGTTCCTTTCGGGAATCCCAAGAATAAGAGTATCGAAAAAGAGTTCTTTCAAATAATATTCTTCCCCGAAAAACTAAAACTTTCAAAATCACAATTATCTTTATGTAACTATTTTTCTAGAAAAATTTTCTTATTTCAAATCAATTTATCGTGTCAAATTGTCTCATCATAGTGTTTAGGAGATTCCTATCAAAAACGCTGATCAAGCGCATCGACCAGAATTCTTAAAACACTCAATGGGCGATACAATCATAAAACCATCTTCTATATGATAAACATGTTTCTAAAAACTTTTGAAAATTCTCTTTGTTCGTTTTAAAAACAAAAATCCCATTTATACTTATAAATAACTCTTATGAAAAAGATTTGCAAAAATTTTAGATTGCTAATTCCATCCAAAATCAACAAATACAAAAATGGAATCATCGAGATATTCGTAGAATACTCGATTCATAAAATGGATGAAATGAGCTGGACAAATTGAAGGACACAACAAATCATTCATAAGAAATACAACGAGTGCGGAGAGCGGTAAGAGGAATGCTAACTTCCGCAACTCGTAGTCAAATGAAAACCGGTGGTAAGGTCGAGCTAAAAACACCTTAACACTACAACAAAAGATTGCTTGGGTGATAATCCTAAGATAAGACCAGAAATACCAGAAAATTCTCAAACTACAAGAATGAGAGAAACAATACTTTCCTCATCATGAGGGCTTAAAGAATAAAATGATGAGATCAAATTGGAATCGAAATCACAAAGAAAATAGAAATCTGTTTAACAAATTGAAAATGTTGAGGATGAATAGTCCACTCGGGATATAGGATATGACTTCATAATAATTAAGTCAATCCTTTCAAAAAAATATCAATTCCGAAACCTAAGTAACGCATAACATGCAAATTGGCTCGGAAAGAAAAATCACATAAAATAATCTCGACATTAATACAAGCAAATTGAGCATTGCTGATCCACCAATTCGGATTCGCAATTTTTAAAGAAGTAACCATACAAGAAACATCCAAAGATAAATCATCGAAGTGCTTCTTCGATACGGAAAAAATGCGAAGCCCCCGTATCGAAGAGAACTCGAATACAATAGTCAAGAAATAAAATAGAACCTTCCTAACAGATGGAGATGTACCTTTTCTCCGAGAAGAATCTCTAGAAGCATCTGTTATCTTTAGCTTGCCAGATAGAGGATTATTCGGAACAATAGGACAAGTGAAAATACGATGGTCTTCCTTCTTGCAATAGTGGCAGAAGAGAGGCATAGGGCAAGCTCGAATCATATGATCAGGGAAACCACAATTGAAACACTTCCGAGTGGAAGGTGTTCCAGCAGACTGAGACTGAGAATTAGGTTCAACGGGCTTTTTCTGCTTGGAAGGGAAAAATTCCTGGTTATCCAATGGAAACTTCTTCTTGTTGGGGTTCTTGCGAATCTCAACACCATCCCCACAATCACACTCCTTCTCGAAGGCTTCGAGATGAAGTGCCAAATCAACCAACTCCTCAAAAGAAAGCTTAAGCTGGAGCATTAAAGACTTCTTAAGACATTTCTTAAGAACAGATACAAACTTTAGATTCTTCCTATATAAGGTGCTAATGAATTCAAGACCATACATAGATAAGGCCTCGAATGATGCAACATACTCAAAAACGGAAGACTCCCCTTGCTTCAACTCAAGGAAGCGACGGGTCAATAAAACTTTCTCAGATTCAGGAACGAACTTGAGTTCGAATCGTTCCTGAAACTGAGTCCAAGAAAGAGCAGACTCATCAAATTCAGCTAAAAGAAGCTTGTACCAGTCAAGGGCACGCTTTTGCAATAAGCTAGAAGTTACAAGAACCATATCATGATCAGAAAGATCCATGCGAGAGAAAACATGCTCGTACATGCGAACCCAAGCTTGGACCTCAAGAACGATCTCAGAGCCTTTAAATGGATTCCCTCCAAGATGAGAAAAATCACTGCACAAACGTGCGAAGGTGGACTTGCATGGAGGAGATGTTCGAGTAGGAGCTGGAGGCTGTATGCTCCTAAACCACTCTAAACACTGATCGGCAGGCATATAAACGCCGTCCGAATGTGAGCCACTGGATTGCCCAACATCCAAGCGTCGTCCTCCGTCTCTTCCAGCCATAAGCTGAAAGTTAAGATAAGGTAAAGATTATTCCCAAGGTAGATAATTCAATATGGAATACTACCGAATTTAAATGCATTCCTAGGCATATTCCCAAATCCTATCTAACCTTTGATGGTAGATTGAATAGAGAGACACGATGATTCAACGATTTGTATCACTTACCACACTCTGATGTATCGTAATATGTGCTCTATTCTGTGTTTATCATATTTTGTTCTGAACTCAGCTCGGATACCACGCTGTGGCGCCCCACCTCTATACCCATGCTAGCAAAGAGTATTAATAGATAATAGCGTCTGCTAACACGGAGAATAAGGCAGTTTAGGAGCGACCATCTATAGCCTTGCTTTAATTATCTATTGAATACATCGACAATTGCCTTACCAAGTAGATCGACATATCCAATGAATACTTAAAACAAAACCATAGGTGGCTAGAGGATCTATCAGAACAGAATATAACAACTCAAATGCAATATACATCACAGACCAGTAAACCATCATATACACATATACTGATACATAGCAAAGTATACCAAATAATACAGGTCAAGTGGTATAGCAAACCATAATATACAGACGAGTTCACAAGAATACATATCAGAGTTACAACAAAATAGGACTACACAAAAACCTATGACAAAAAGAAGCTAGCGGAGTAGTCCATGCGGAAGCCAAATAGGCTAAGTCCAAAGGCACCTAACCTGAAACATCTCGGTCTGACCCGATTAATTAATACACGGGTCAGTCTAGCTAAACAAATCAGTTAGATAAACTGAACAACAATAAACCTGCAAAGTTACAAAGTATAACAAATATCTTTGAAAGAGATAACACAATCATCTAACAAAAGATGAACATATCAAGACAAGCCTCATATCATTGGTAACATAGATAAAAAAGGATACAAATATCCCAAAGCAAGCCAAAAAGACAAATAACAAATACCCATAAGGTATACAAGTTCCACAAGGTAATCGTTATACATCATGCGGCTAAAAAAGACCAACACAGATGGGCGATACCAAGGGAATATAATATCAACGAAACATATGATTGCTCGAGCTCAGTACTGTACAACAAGGATCCATGAGCCCGAAGACTCCAAACCCAATATCACCCATGCGGCTCATAACGACCAACATAGAAAGCGATACTATAGGGTGACAAACCCGAAGGCACAAACCCAATATCACCCATGCGGCTCATAAATACCAACATCGGAAGAGATACTATAGGGCGACAAGCCGTAGTGGTGAAGGTCGAAGACCCAGTACTGGACACCACTAACTGGCGGAATGTGTCACAACTCTCGAAAAGGAATCCGAAAAGCGTTAACGTGCGTCCTATAACCACTCGTTCGCACTAAACGATTTACTATCCGTCAGTCACTTTCACACTCAAAGCAGTACAAAGTTTACCTCATATCATCAATAAACCAAACCCGAAGGTCAAAACGATCAATTGAATAGGTCGGGGATTAATCGGAAGGATAAACACACAGATTCATGGTCCGTGTTTTGCCCAACCATTTAATCACCTTTCCACTTCGCTCGAAGTGCGAAATTGTGTGTTTTAAATAGAATTTATAAATTGGAGAAACGAGCTTTTAAATATGTTTCGAGAGATTATTTTATAAAAACCTGTGGATGAAGTCAAGAATAAGTTATCAAAGTCAAAGATGCAATAACAACTACTAAAAAGCAACTTGAATCGATAAAATTTGGAAAACCAATCAAAATATGCAAAAATAGGCAAAACAGGAGCAGGTCGGTCGACCGGATACAGGGCTCGGTCGGCTGGCCAGATGCAGGAAATAAAAAAACTTGGGATAGCAGGTCGATCGACCGGCTACAGGGCTCGGTCGGCCGAACCTGATGATTTGCTGTTCCTGCCCTTTTTCAATGAAATGCAAGTTCTTCCAAAACGCGACCGTTCGAGCAATGGAGTTAAGGAGCCTTAGCCAATAGATACCCCAGCTCCATTAACTCTCCGATTCGCCACCAAAAACATGTTCAAATATCAAAGTTAGGATCTTTAAAGAATTGAACCCAAACACTAAAAATTTGGATATTCACCAATTCAATCCAAATCAAAAGCAAGTGCATATGAACAAGGTGTTAGGAATTCATACCCAACATCAATGAAATCAAGAGAAGTAGATGTGAGTTCAAAACTCACCTTTTATCACAAAACAAAGAAGAAGAAGCTCAAACACAAGAAGGAGACTAACTATTCTTCACCTCAACTCTACAAGCTTCAATCTAAGAATAAAACACATATTTCCCAAATTAGGTTTAGGAAACTTTCCAAAATTGAAGAGGAGAAGAGTTGGAGAAGATGAAGAAGGACTTACCAATGGCTTCTCTTTGATTTTGGAGCAAGAATTCAAGTTGCAAGAAGAAACTAGGGCTTGCAATTTCTATTTCCTCTTCCCTTCCACCATTTTCAGTTTTAGGTTGAGTTTAGAAATAAGAATGAGAGAATGGAGAGGAGAGGGTCGAGTTAGAGGGTTTAGTTAGCTAGTGGGCTGAACCCAAACCCAAAACCCAACTAGAAAACATAGCCAATTCCAACTTACTCCAAACATATCAAAGATTATACTCAAAAAGATCGCAAACGACGTTTTGAACTCAATGGAAGTGGTCTTGAGACCCAATTCGACCGTTTGCAGAAAGTAACATTTCGGACCCAAAATCCGACTAATGACGTTATATTGAAATAAATCATTTAAATATAAAATCGTTAAATATGCGGGTTGTTACATATAGAAATCAAATCATATTCAAGAAATTCAAATCAAATGCATTTTCCAAAACAAAAATATAGCAAAGTAGCTACGTGGTCTCTCCACTTTGAGACTTGAAAATGAATGTCAATGATGCTGCAGTCATCACCGAAATTATTTTCCAACGACAATAGAGGAGAGTACAACTTACTTCTTTTAAAATTCGTTGGAAACAATTTCCATTCGAAAATACTTTCAAGTAATATATCTTAAAAACTTTGAAAACCAGAATTTGAAAAGCACCAGAAATTTAATTCTCAAATTCTTTAATTTAAATCCCTTATTTACAAATCAAACCTTGTTTATAAATTCCGTCTTCTTATTACATGCACAAAATTGATGGTTCAGGGAATGTTTATAAACATTAAATGATAATCTAGTATTATCTTTTCTAAAACCAAATCATTTAACTATTTAAGTTTCGAAAATTATACTTATATATAAAAAAATATAACCATACAAAGTTTATTTCATTTATCAATTTCAAAAAAATATAATGTCAGTTTGCTTTGTTTAAGTGTTTTGGAATTCCTATCGATAGCGTTAGCTAGACGAATCGATCAAAACCCAAAATTCGAACATAACAACTCAAACAACAAAAAACATTTTATATAAATTACAAAATACACTCCCTCACAGGACGATTCAAGATTGGATTATAGAACAAAGATAGAGATTCAAATTTAGATGAACCCTAATAGAAGAAAATTCTAACTACGAACATAGACTCAAAAGAAAGATAAATAATTAAATTACAAAGAGGAAAGACGGATAGGCTTAATTAATCGTAGGCGACCTTAACTGGGTCAATCGAGATTCTAGGAATAAGATCGATGTGGGAATTAAATTTCCCGCTTGAGAGGGGAAAAATGACTTCACCGAAACATTTGGTCATCCCTGACTATCAGGGTGGAGTCAAGATTATTGGACTGAGAATGGAGCGGAAAGATGAGACTACCTGTAAAATTCTGAGGTATTTGACATTTGATCACAAGCGGATTACTCGGGTCGTCTACTAGCGAAACGGTTCAGGATTTGCAAGAAATAACAGCATCTAAACTGAGGACGTAGAAATCTCTGGTGAATCGGTGCCTGTTGTAAAGGAGTTTCACCCCTTTACAGATAATACAAAGGTTGACAGTTGAGGTTGGAGTTATGGGATGCTCCAGTATCGAAAGAATGCGAACAGGAGAAGACAAGAATGAATTTTCAGAACGATGGGGAAAGTTTCGAAATTCAAAGGAAATCTGAATCAAAGAGGAAGAAACTCAAGCTCGAACGAAGGTGATTCTATAATTAAATTTTACTCTATCTGCTAAGTTTTGCCTAAACCAGAGCTCTGATACCACTTGTAACAACCTGGCATTTCGAACCATTCACATCTTCACATGTCAGACTTGAATTTCTCAAACAACAGATTGTAATACTTATATTTGGAAAAACCTAGCATGCACAATAAAGAAACCAAAATTGTAATACTTATATTTGGAAAAACCTAGCATTCACAATAAAGAAACCAATCACAGAATCAGAGATACAAAGTATTACAACAATAAGCAGCGAAATAGCTAAATAGTAGTTCATGGAGCTACTATAAAACATCAGAGTCTGAAATAAAATACAACAGAATCTAAAATAAAGTGAATCTCTAATACATAAGCAACTGACGAGTCTGAACATAAATGACTGGAATAAACTGAATCAACTGAAAGCTTGATAGATAGATCTTCAAACAAAGATCCAATCTCCAAAGGTGAGTCCTAAATGCGGTGACACTCAGTCTAACATGAGCATAAAGCAAAACACAAAACACTCGAGTCAGGATTAACATTCCTATATTAATAAATTCAACACAAGTGAAATGTCAACCGAAATACAAGTAACTTAAAGGATGTTTGGGATTTCCATCCTCTAAGGATCCGTGAAACTATCTACTATGTAGTAATATACGCTATTATAATACATCTATAGTAAAGTAAACTATTAAAATAGCATTAAGGCGTTATCCATATCCCTCTTAATGCAATTTTATATATTCCCATAGCTATACAGTACCGTAATTCCTCCATAAACCGATGGGCTATCAAAGGGCACTCCATAGGTATGGTACGAACCAAACTCGGAGAAGGCGCGATAAGGCATGTGACATGACACTCGAGGCAATGCCAGGGTAGATATACCATTTGCACTCCCAGATTGGTGGTAATGCATAGCAGCTACTACCGCCCACCTCGTGACACACTTCCAAATGAAAGGTGCACCCAATCAAATCACAATAGCAATATAATGGTATCGAAGAAACGTGCCCAATCGGGGGAATGACCCCACTTGGCCCGGTATAGCTCCTGTTTTAGCCACATCAAGCTGACTCACGGGAGTCAAGGCTATGTAAATATCATATAGAATCGTCACCAAACCATCCTACTTCGTTCTGGAATCTCCACCACGTACACAGTTGTTAAAGTGATTTTCGGTGTTGGCAGAGAGTATGACAATATCCAATATCAGTCTCTTTAACAACCAACCGCTTATTTCATACCGTGGTCATTTCATTTCAAACAATTCATACTTTTTATCAAAATATCATATTCATTTCAAACCCATATCAATTCATATCATTTTTCACTTTAAATAGTATTCATTTCCAGAATCATAACACTTCCAATTTATAACACTTTCAAAATCATAACACTTCTAGAATCATAACACTTTTTGAAATCATAACACTTTTGAAATCATAACACTTTGAAAATCATAACACTTTTGACTTAAACAGTTTAGATATTGAAATAGAATATATATTAAAATAGTTTATATATTAAAATAATTTATATATTAAAATAGTTTATATATATTAAAATATACTTTATATAACAAAAATAGTTTCCCCCAATTTCACAAAATCGATTCAAATCGTCTTAAATTCCAAAATTCAGTTTAAACCAATCCATGTTCAACACTTTCAATATAAAAGGTTAAAGATTCAATTCAAATTCTTAATAAACCATTTCAATTTTTATCAATTTTAAATCCAAGTTTGAACTGTCATTTAACTTCCAGTAAAATTTAAGGTTTAAATATTCGAACAATTTCAATATAAGTTGCATTTATATTTCAACATTTAACTCTAATTTTATTCAAATTAGAAAACATTCACTTAATCATACAATTAAATAAAATCTCAATTTATAAATTTAAATCCATATTAAATATTCAGTCTCAATTTTTATTTAAAGTTGAGAATATTCATTTAATCATTTTTTTTTATCAAATCAAGTTATAAATCATATCTTTCAAAACCTCAAAATCAATAAGCTCAAATCAACTCTTATTTAAATTCAATTTTTAACCAATTTAAATTCCAAGTCAGCATTAATTTATCTTCCTAACCTTTATTATTGAAGTTATAAAAATTTCTTTTTAAAATATTAATATAAATTTAAATAAATACTTAAACATATTATATACTAATTAAATTAAATTTCATTAAGTTAAATATTATTGCTAAATGTAGTTTGTATTGAATTTTATTTTATATAATTTTAAAATAATAAAATTATATGAAAATTTTAAAAATTATATTTTTCAAAGCTAACTTATAAATTTAAAATTTCCAAAACATATAATTTTAAAGATCTAAAATTTAGACATATATAAAAATAAGATTTATATATATATATATATACATATATTATATTTTAAAATCTTTTATTAAAACCATATATTTCCTTTCAAAACTTTGGAAATCTTTTTCAAAATATAGACGAACGGTGTCCATATAAAATTTTCTATCCTATGCTCAAGTGACACAAATATTTATCATTTCAATCCGCAATTTAAATATCTATGGGTATATATCATTTCAATCCGCAATCCCAAAAATTCAAAATCAATGAAAATCGCCAGGTTTATCATTTCAACCCATAACGATTTTCTCATATTCTATAATATCGTTCGGGTATGTATCATTTCAACCCATAGGGAATTTCTAAACTAACAGGGACTTGCAGAGTGAGAACAATTAATATAACATATCCATAACAGGTATATATCATCAGAAACAAATTAAAATATAATTTATACAATAAGGTTATGGTTTCATATTTCATAGGTGAACAATTGCAAGTAATAGCATATCAGATTTAACAATTAAATAGTAAACAATTCAATATTTAACAACATATTTTAATTGTTGTTTCAAGTGAAATCAAATTCAATAAACATAAGGATGCTAATCATGAGTGATTGCTCACCTTCCGAGGCTAGAGATGATAGACGACACAACAAGCCACGAATTGAATCGTGAACACGATAATTGACCAAACCCATCGACAAATCTCAAACCAAAGTGAGATGAATATGGATTCGACGATCAAAGCTAATAATAGGAATCGATGAAACAAATCAAAATCAGCTTGTTAACTGAAACGAAATGTATATTATATTAATTTTTTTCCCAATATTCAATTTAAAAATACATATTTAATATATATATATATATATATATATATATATATGTTTTTAATTTGAAATCAAACATATATTGAAAATTATATTAATTTGCAGACTAATATATATATATATGCAGACACAATGTATAATTTCAACTAAATTTATATATGCAGGCTACAACTAACATATATGCAGGTTGAAACATTCACTGGACTAGCACATGCCCAAGGTCAAAGACATAAACAGTCAAGTTTAAATGCAAACTGGCTCGAAGTGACAAGAAGCTTAACATCAATAATTCAAACCAGGATGAATTCAAACAAGACAGTTAGTACACAAATATATACATGTGTACAATGAACCAAAGACAAATGAACACAAATATAAAATGGAGCATGAAAATAGTTGCAAGATTAAATCAAGACCTGTATGCCACACATGAACAAATGAAGACATCACAAACATACATATATACATGTATGCAAGATATAGTGATGCAGTATACATATCAAAACAACAGAGCAGGATCAACAGCGACCAGACCAATATGCAAACAAATGCAATGCATCACTGGGACACAAGTACAAGTACAACATGAATATATACATGCGTGAACACACACACGCGCGTATATATATATATATATATATAGTGAAACCAGAGGCAACAACATATAAATGGTTAAACTACAGAACAATTGACCAAGGGGAGTTCGAACAAGTCAGAGTAAAAGTCAGGTGATATCAAAAATTGAACAAGTACAGTTTAACACAAATGGCCGAAGTCAATAGAGAAAAGAACGAAATAAAATTTCAAAGCAAATCAAAGCCGTGGTGACCAAGGCAATCGCATGTACAATGAAAAAGTCATAGCAGCGAAGACCAGAGCAAACTTAAATATATCAAGCAACATGTACGAACTGAACTAGTCAGAAAACATCACCAACACTTAATTACAAATCGAACGGCAGAGCAAATTCACATGAAGAATTCAAACAGCATATACGAACAAAATTATAGGAATTCGAATCCTATATAACCTATATCATCATCGGCATGGAATCTCATTCGAGTTCAAGCAATACCACGGAGCAAAGCATCAATCAAGAACTCGATCAAGTCGAGTATAATATAAATCGAAAATGGGACAAACGTACCAATTTAAAGCATCATTCGATCTCGACAAACTGAAGTAGCAAAAATCAAATTGGAGATAGTGGGTTGATTGTCGAAGCAAATCAAGCAATAGTCACCGTAATCGACCAACATTCAAGCCGCGACTTCAAATTATCATAAAGCCCTATTTGAAGAATGATTGAGCAAAAAAGGAAGCCGCAGTTTTTTTTACAGGCCGAAGATGTAAGAAAATCAAAAGAGGGAACATTGTGTTATCATTTATTTGGGTCGACAAATAATTATAACTTTGGGCTTTCATTTTTTAACTAGGGTTTCTAGTTTTTAATTGTTTTTAATTTGTATTTTCTCGTTTAAATTTTTGTAAATTCTAGTCGTGTGACTATGGGAGAACTACGATGGTGTAGGTCGAGAATTCGCAACTCAGTGGCTGAGTTGTGGCAAGGTTTTGAGCGCAGAGTTAGGTTAGTCGATAGTGGGTGTTGCGAGTTTACGTGTGTAAGCGTCTGACCACTTAATTTCTAGTAGAAACCTTGGGGGTAGCACGTAGGCAGGGTTTTGCCGAAGCTGGCAAAATTTGAGTGTTTTATTACTGCTTTTATTATTATCTATTATCTATGCTGCTATAATTCTACTATATCTGTGTTGCATTTTTTTAATATCACCCTATTCACCCCCCTCTACGGTGAAATCAATCTTATAAGTGGTATCAGGGCTAGGAACAAAAGTCATTTTATTTTAAAATTTTGATTTTTCAAAAACTAATTTATGTTTTACAAATTTGAATTTTTAAAATGGCTTCTTTTAATAATGCTTTTGCTGAGGGTCGGTCCAATATATTATTCCTCCTGTTTTTGATGGAACAAATTTTTTAATTGGAAAATTAAAATGGAATTTTATTTAAAATTTGTTAATTTTAAATGTTGGGATATTATTGGAAATGGGTGTGATATAATAGACGAGAAATTACCTTGATCAATGCTCTTGCTATGTATATACTATATTCTCATGTTGATTAAGATAATTTTAACTTTATCTCTCATTGCGAAAATGCATAGGAAATGTGGAATACTTTTAATGCAATATATGGTGCAAAAGTCAACAACCGTGAGAGATCCCCCATAATCGACTTAGAAACATGCTTGACAGGATTGGAAAAATGCAGCAGTGATGAAGATTTAATAGCCGATGAGATAACTGATTTTCCAATAAATGATTTGGTTCTATTATACCAAAAATTAATTGAAAATAATAAAGCTCTTGAGTTGAAAAATAATAAGTTGGAAAGGGAACAAGCTAAATTTCATCAGAAAAATAATGGTTTGGAAAATGAGCTTAAAAATATTAAGAAAAATAAAAATTCTAATTGAAAAAGGTGTTTGAAACATGGAAAAGAATTTTCCCACCTTCATGAAAACTTTCAAAAGTCAGAAAACGAAATTTTAATTCGAGAGAAAAACAAAACTGAGTTGATTTGTAAAAGCAACTTTTTGCAAAAAGAGTTGGATAGCTTTAAGAAGTTAGAAATTTCAAATTGTGCGATTTTTGAAAAGAAATTAAATGAGATCAACGAAAATTTCAAAACCCTTGAAAAAAAATGTGATTTTGAGCAAATATGAAATTATTCGATTAAATCACGAGTTTGAAAAGAAGATTGAAAAAATCAGGGATTTTGAAAAAAATTAAATTTAAAAAACTCCAACCTTTTGAAACTGAGATGCTAGAAATTGAGAATAAAATTAGAGAGCTTAAAAATGAAAATATGAAATTGAAAATGAAAATTTTTGAAAAGAGAGAAAGTAGCATTAGTAGTTGTTTGAAGCTAATAAATGAAAATAAACTTTTAATATCCAAAGTTTACAAACTTGAGTTGGTTACTTGAAAAATTTTCACTAGAGATATATTTAATATGCTCTTAGAAAATCAAATCTTCGAGAGTAAAAGGAATGCATTTGAATTTGCAAAAGTGCCAAAATATGAACAAACAACTAATAACATTGTTAAAGGGAAAAGTGTGACACCCAAACACGTGAAAACCATACCAATTTGGGTTCTAAAAGGCACGAATATAAAATCTCTCAAAGTTAAACAAATTTAGGTGCCGAAAGGAACATATATAAATAGCTTTGGGTCTACACAAACATATTTTTCAAAATTAATTGCCACTAACAACCATGGACCTATAAAACAAATAGGTCACAATTTTTTTTTTTACTCGTATAGGTGTGGTGGCAGGCTAAGGAACAACAACAATTGTGAAGACCCGCAAATCCATACCCCTTGAATATACACTAATCTCCATAGATTAACTCAAGATGAACAGAAATACGAATTATCAATGTTTAAGAAAAAGAAAACGGATAGAAGAAGAGAGAAAAAGATAGAAAATAGAGAGTAAAGAAAATAGAACTGAAAGAAAGGAAACAACAGAACAACATCAAAATCTCACAATTCGCAGCGGAACAACATATAATAATAAATGAATAATCTTTAAACAAAGAACTATATCAGTTATTACATTTTATACATTACACTTCATTACATCATGTCATCAGAGTGTACAACAACAACAACAACAACAACAAACAATAGTGCAGCGGAAAATGAAATACTATATACTAGTAATACGCCATGCCATCCATCTTGCCTCCAGCAACTCCAGAATATCCAGAATATCCTGATAAACCTAACTCTTGACTGCCCGTGTGGAAATTGGTGGGCACCCAGAGTTTAGGAAGGAAAACAATAAACTCCGAGTCAGTCATGTGACTGGTGTGAGAACTCAAAACAGTTTATTTATCTTTTAAAATCAAAATAAAGGAATATTTTTAAAGTCAATTCGCAATGCTTTTAAAAATGAGACTACCATAAGGCCTCCCGCACACACACACAATGCAAACGCAGAATCGGAGGAGATTTCTCCTTATGATAGTCAAAGATGCTTGATACGCATTAAAAAGAACATTTGATATTATTACTAGTGCATAGTGTAGGAAAAATTCATTTCGAAAGTAGAATATAAATCTTAGCCAACATACGACCATTATCGTATGCCTACTATAGCTAACTATGTTCAATAGCAGGTTACCGCCACATTCCATAGCAGGTTATACAACTAAAACCGTACAAGTCTCGTATTGTTTCTTTGGATTTCCAACGAATGATCAGGCCAAGGAACTTCCCATTGCCACATGAGAATGCCTCTGGATGGACATCCCTGAGAACCAAACCGGATCTCTACCAACACAAGGCCGGGTTACCCCTAACTGAGTAACAACTGACCGAATATGCCATCCCTCGGTCCTTTGGGACCTTTCACCGAGCGCTCGCACTCAATTCACACAATCATAAAGTGTTTTCAACATGAGTAAGTATCTGGGCTCCATACCATGATACCACCCTTTTCCAGAAGGAAATGCACACATCCTAAAGGGCGCTACCCCTCATAACCTTGCTGCATCTTTCCTGTTTTGACCATTCACGGGGTGCGAGGCTCGACGAAGTCACGTCCACAAAAACATACTTTATACAAAAGCCATGCTTTGGGTCAACAAATGATCATAGAAATGATCACCAAGATAGACGATCAAATAAATGATCCTATCATAAATAATCAACACAATGATCATTTACAGCAACACTCAGCATGTCACATTACCAAATTGGGAATATATCGCTGATAACATTCAACTACATAACCTCTGAGCTCGTACGTCTCAGAGAAGGGTGTTAAGCTAAAAGAATAAATTCTCCGCCACCAACAGAAATATATTTGAAAGAAATCGGCTTTACATCTCAATTTGTAATGTAAGACATACAATCCATACAAGTCTGTTCCGGGATCGAACAAAACCGAAGGCACTTACAAAGAAGTCCTTGCAATCCGGATATCCACAATCCTGATCGGATTTCCCATCACATATGGAGAACTCAATACCGGAGCAACTCGGTGCAGAGTCAATCGACAGGTCATCCTATCGCTCTCGCAAATACCGGGTCTTCAACACCGATCTTCAATGCTATCCATTACGTCGTATCACTATTCGGAATGGGTAATCCGAATAACGAGCGCAATAATTTAAAAATAAGTGTAGCATTCAAATTCAACAAATCACAACAAATACCTTTCAAAGGTAAATATTTATAGTCGGTTATTGAACTATCAATGGATATGCACACATCACCAGATTCCAAATAGTTTTCCCAAATTATTTATTTTCCAAAAATATCTTTACAAGATATATAATTTTCACACTTCAAAAATAAATCAATATTTATTTTTAAACAAATTTCACTTCCTTTTGTAAATTCCATAGTGAATTTATATTTCACAATATCTATGAATATACAACTTCAATTATTCATTTCAATTTATCTTCAAAAAGATAAATTCTCAAAGTATTCACTTTATATTGGAAAAACATTTCCATACTTACTTATTAAGTAATTCTCAATCCATGTATTTTCAACACTTGGAAAATATTCAATATACTTAAATCGAAATTAAGTATATATTTCATTCTTTAAGGAAATCATGCTCTTAAACATATTTATTTGGGCCAAAACGAATGTTGCGTAAACATCGTTAGGACAACCCAAAATCACTAGTATAGGGATTCGTAGTTAAAATAGATATATAAATCCCAATACTATACAAAACATTTCCTTTCGGAAATCATTTACTATAACTACAGTGTTATAGTCCACCATTTCCTTTTATTTCTCGAAAACGTCTATTTCAACAATAAATGTTGAAATTTATGGTTTCGAATCTCAACACATTTTAAAACATCGTTAGATCGTTTTAATTCTATTTAAAACATCAAATCTAAACATTTTCTTTAACATATTATTCACTATTCAAAAACGTGAATATACTACGTTAACCAATTTCATCATTTCTATACATTTTATTTTAAAAGATTATTCACTGTCTAAAACGTGAATATAACTCCATCAATAGGTTTCAACAATTTACTTATCAAAATAAGTCTTTGCGAATTTATCGAACAACGTTTATAAATTCCTTTATTTTCCTATATTCAATTCATAACTCAATTATATACCAAAGGTTCATATTATAAGTTAAATACTTATAATTTATTTGTTTGCAAAAATTGTTCCTTTGAACTTCATAATTATAAATCTTATAACTTATAAGATTCAATTATTTATCCAAAACCATTCTTTCAATAACTTTATAAATTTTGTAAACCTACAGCTTATAAAATTCCATTTATAACTTCACCATTTATAATTCTATGAATTTCATTCATTTATGAAATTCATTTCCAATTCATTCTAACCCTTATAAAAACTCATTTGATAATTCAAATATTTTCATTTATAAATATCAATTTATAAATCCTTTATAAAATCAATTTATACTATTATTTTAAAACATCTTTAATCTCCTTTATACTTTCACCATTTTGATTTATAAAATAATTAAATTTTATAAATCCTATATTTTCCACTTTTCATAATAACTTAAATAAATCCCAATTTAAACTCTTTTTATAAAGTTATTAACCCATATTTTCAAAAATCAACCTTCAACTATATTTCTCAAAAACCATAATTTTTCATAACATTAAAATTATATCGTTTATTTATTTATAATGGATCAATTCCAAAAATATAATATATTTTCAAAAATCACTTTAGAATCATTTTAAAATTCCAAAATCTTGGCCCAATGATGCTACACACCAAATAGTCAATCACGACAACAACGACATGATATATCGATATGATAATCCATCAAATATCAAAATATCTGAAATCAAATAAAAACTGTTGAGGAATCCAGTTGGATCCCTCCAACCTGTTTTCCTGCATCCACAAACATTAGCACAATACCAATTCCGCTCCAGTACGGAATTATCGCAGTATATGGGATTTAAATATTATCCGCTTAATAGACGGCGCAATAGGGTCTCATCCGCTATACAAATGCGGGAAATCAATAACTGCAATATATACATATGCCAATATATATATATTGCTATTATATATAATACCAATTTCACTGTTTATGAAATATTCGCGGTATATGTTTTTAATAAATAACATCCGCTTACTAACGGCGCATAATGTCTATTTTAACAATCAATAGATACAATCATCATTCAAACATACATTCAACAAATTTTAAATCTAGCTATTTAAAATAAAATCGAAACTGATTCGATTGAGTGAGAAGTTCTCACCTTGATTTCAATTTCGTTTTAGCGATTTATTTCGAATAAAATTAAACGGACGTTTAATTTTACCCAAATTCTCACTAACTCCAAACGACTCCAATCCAATTCCATCGCGTAGTGCTCGTCCATATGATTCCAACACAACTGGTTTCGCGCGTTTTCGACCTCGTATGAAAAAGTTATGATTTTTACAAGTTTTACGAATTCTTTTATAACTAAATTTACAACATAAATAATTTTCTAAACCAAATTAAATAACTACCGTAGATCCCTTGCCATCAACAATCTAGACCGTGCGCGCTATCTCCCTCTTCACGTTCTCCCTGTAGTAAAGAAACCGAACCCAATAGCCGCCACTTCCTCTCCAAATTTCACGACCTCCACGATGCTTTCTGAGTTGATCAACCACCTCCCCGAGATGCGCCGCCCCATGCTCCACCCACGGCCAAGCCTCTGTTGAACTCGGTCAACCCAAGCACGAGCAAAACGTGCTCGAACGTTCACTGTTCGAACGAACATTGCCACCAATCTACCAACTAGATTCCAATCACCACCGTTGAGAACGTTGCTCTCGACGAGCTCTACATCTTGTTAGTTGGAAGTTTCTCGAAACAATCAGTGGATTGAAAGAAAAACGAGGAGGAAGGAGAGTGATTTTCGGCCGTTCATATAAATGGAGGCGGCGGCTGATGAATTAGGTTTAGGGTTAGGTTTTTTTTTTTTTTTTTTTTTTTGAGATAGTGGGCTATTTATAGGAAAATCGATCGACACTATTCATCCGGGAATTCCGAACTCCGATTCACGTGCCGTAACCAGCGTTTCTAGGGTTTACCCCGCGTTCCGGACACAATGGAACAGGTTTCGAAAGCTAATTCGGATATCTGTGCGAGTTATGGCAATAAAAGTTCAATTTAAATTAAATTGATTTAAACGATTTTCTAGGCGTTTTAATTTGTACCGAACAAACGGTAAATCCAATTGACACAAAATTTGAAACCTTACAATAATATCACATTACGGATCCGATGAAACTAGTTTCGTCGAAATCCGAGACTTTTTGAAAAATGGCTATTTTAACTCGCCAAATTAATATTAAAAACAATTCGATGCGTTTCGAGCTGCCACGATCAAACGATAACTCCGATTGACACGAAAATTGAAATCCGGTAATAACTAACTATTACGGGTCCAATGGAACTAGTTTCGTCCAATTCTGAGACTGTTCAAAAATTGACTATTTTCACTAGTCGATTAAATATTAAAATATTCAATTTTCACAAATTAACTTTTAATTCGATTTTAAAAGTTCTAAAATATCGTTCTAACTCCAATATGATAAAATAAAATTTTACAAATCATTTTCAATCATATTTTACCCAATTTTCAATTATTTCCATAATTTAACATATTAAATTATCGATTTAATTATCCAATTAAATCCAATTATTCGAAATAAAATTTATTCGACTTATAAATTCACTTATTAATATTTAAAATTAATTAAATATTCAAATT
Organism: Allium cepa; assembly: GCA_030765085.1. Taxonomy (NCBI): domain Eukaryota; kingdom Viridiplantae; phylum Streptophyta; class Magnoliopsida; order Asparagales; family Amaryllidaceae; genus Allium; species Allium cepa. The sequence goes on from CM060939.1 coordinate 326,803,343, forward strand.
ATAATAAATTAAAATCCTGGGTCATTACAATCTTTCCCCCTTAAAAGAATTTCGTCCTCGAAATTATTAAGTAAGAAAAGTTACAGAATTTATTAACTTTCCCAAAATCCATAGTTAAACTTCTTACAATACTTTACTAAGTTTTCAAATCATACTTAGTTATCTTTTAAAAAAAACTACTATTGTTTAACTTTCAACTTCAAATCAAAGTTAAAGTTTTCAAAATTTTCCAATTTTCTCAAATTTTTTCTAACGCCTTAAATTTTCGGACAAATTCGCCATAGTCTCCTTTGCGCGGCTCGATCCGAAAAAAAAATGACATTATATATATCACAAATATACATCTAATCAAGTAATGAGGCATCCCGAAGGGAAAAAATGTAAAAGTACGGTATGTAATCCGAGATATGTACCTTATATTTTATTAGCAAGCATATACGGCTAATATAGCGCGAAAGCGAGCTCCAAATGCGAAGCAAACGCGATCCGCACCTACTAATCACTCAACAAACAACATGAGAACCATGTATATAGACAATAGTATCAATATACAACATATAGCAACATAATAACTATATATGCCAACACAGCAAATGCAATAAAAGCAATATATTCAACCATCAACCAACTATCATCCAACTAACATTCATAACCAGTAAATATTCATTCATATTCTCATTAATATTCAATGAATTGGGTTTTCATTTTAATCACATTTGATTCATTATCAGTGGATGTTTTTACTAACATCCATTTTCAATTAGTTTATATTCACTAATCCATATTCTAGTTGGTTCACTTTCAAATCAAATTCAATTTTATTTATGATTCACTTAACTTCCAATTGAATTCCAATTACTTTAGCTTTCAATTTCATTAATACTTAATGAATTACATACAATCAACTAACAATCATATAACAACCAATGTATATTAATTGCAACCAAATTCCTTTACTTATCAATTGGTTTAATAAATTGATTTTCATTCAATTATTCAACTTCCAATAACATTACATTTTAATGAATTACACTTACATTCATTATTTCATATCAACTAAATTCACATTCAATTGATTAACATTCAATCCATTAATTCAATTCAATTACAAAAGTTGAATTTCATTTACATAACTCAAGTTCATATCTATCACTTAACTTTATTAATTTACTTTGATACCAATATCAACTTCATCCAACAACTCTTAAGTTATATTTCATTTCACTTTAAATTCATTTTTATTTCAACTCATATTTAACCCAAATTTCATATAGTTTCACTTCTTATATATATATAAGTTTATTTCACAATTGTAAATCACTTTAATTATAATTCAATCCTTATAATTCCTTTGCTTATACAATTATTCTTCTATTTAGATTATTCAAACATCTAAACAATCAACTTATATACTTTAATAATTCTGAAAAATTATTTCTTTATATATAAAAATATAATGAAGGTAAAATTATTTTATTTACCCAATTTTAAAATCAATATTGTGTCGAATTGTTCTATTCAAGTGTTTAGAAACCCCTTCGACATAGTTTTGCAGACCGCGCTGACGAAAGTTCATATGCCACTCAATAAACCAACCATCACAATATAAAACAATTTTATATACACTAATAAATATGCTCTCATAGCTATTATTACACTCAAACTCATTCTAGAGTACTACTGACTCTATCTCTAATGAGTAATACCCAACAGAACCATGGTTGTCGCTTAACCATATGCTCTGATACCACCTGTGAAGACCCGCAAATCCATACCCCTTGAATATACACTAATCTCCATAGATTAACTCAAGATGAACAGAAATACGAATTATCAATGTTTAAGAAAAAGAAAAAGGATAGAAGAAGAGAGAAAAAGATAGAAAATAGAGAGAAAAGAAAATAGAACAGAAAGAAAGGAAACAACAGAACAACATCAGAATCTCACAATTCGCGGCGAAACAACATATAATAATAAATGAATAATCTTTAAACAAAGAACTATATCAGTTATTACATTTTATACATTACACTTCATTACATCATATCATCAGAGTGTACAACAACAACAACAAACAATAGTGCAGCGGAAAAAGAAATACTATATACTAGTAATACGCCATGCCATCCATCTTGCCTCCAGCAACTCCAGAATATCCAGAATATCCTGATAAACCTAACTCTTGACTGCCCGTGTGGAAATTGGTGGGCACCCAGAGTTTAGGAAGGAAAACAATAAACTCCGAGTCAGTCATGTGACTGGTGTGAGAACACAAAACAATTTATTTATCTTTTAAAATCAAAATAAAGGAATATTTTTAAAGTCAATTCGCAATGCTTTTAAAAATGAGACTACCATAAGGCCTCCCGCACACACACACAATGCAAACGCAGAATCGGAGGAGATTTCTCCTTATGATAGTCAAAGATGGTTGATACGCATTAAAAAGAACATTTGATATTATTACTAGTGCATAGTGTAGGAAAAATTCATTTCGAAAGTAGAATATAAATCTTAGCCAACATACGACCATTATCGTATGCCTACTATAGCTAACTATGTTCAATAGCAGGTTACCGCCACATTCCATAGCAGGTTATACAACTAAAACCGTACAAGTCTCGTATTGTTTCTTTGGATTTCCAACGAATGATCAGGCTAAGGAACTTCCCATTGCCACATGAGAATGCCTCTGGATGGACATCCCCGAGAACCAAACCGGATCTCTACCAACACAAGGCCGGGTTACCCCTAACTGAGTAACAACTGACCGAATATGCCATCCCTCGGTCCTTTGGGACCTTTCACCGAGCGCTCGCAATCAATTCACACAATCATAAAGTGTTTTCAACATGAGTAAGTATCTGGGCTCCATACCATGATACCACCCTTTTCCAGAAGGAAATGCACACATCCTAAAGGGCGCTACCCCTCATAACCTTGCTGCATCTTTCCTGTTTTGACCATTCACGGGGTGCGAGGCTCGACGAAGTCACGTCCACAAAAACATACTTTATACAAAAGCCATGCTTTGGGTCAACAAATGATCATAGAAATGATCACCAAGATAGACGATCAAATAAATGATCCTATCATAAATAATCAACACAATGATCATTTACAGCAACACTCAGCATGTCACATTACCAAATTGGGAATATATCGCTGATAACATTCAACTACATAACCTCTGAGCTCGTACGTCTCAGAGAAGGGTGTTAAGCTAAAAGAATAAATTCTCCGCCACCAACAGAAATATATTTGAAAGAAATCGGCTTTACATCTCAATTTGTAATGTAAGACATACAATCCATACAAGTCTGTTCCGGGATCGAACAAAACCGAAGGCACTTACAAAGAAGTCCTTGCAATCCGGATATCCACAATCCTGATCGGATTTCCCATCACATATGGAGAACTCAATACCGGAGCAACTCGGTGCAGAGTCAATCGACAGGTCATCATATCGCTCTCGCAAATACCGGGTCTTCAACACCGATCTTCAATGCTATCCATTACGTCGTATCACTATTCGGAAGGGGTAATCCGAATAACGAGCGCAATAATTTAAAAATAAGTGTAGCATTCAAATTCAACAAATCACAACAAATACCTTTCAAAGGTAAATATTTATAGTCGGTTATTGAACTATCAATGGATATGCACACATCACCAGATTCCAAATAATTTTCCCAAATTATTTATTTTCCAAAAATATCTTTACAAGATATATAATTTTCACACTTCAAAAATAAATCAATATTTATTTTTAAAAAAATTTCACTTCCTTTTGTAAATTCCATAGTGAATTTATATTTCACAATATCTATGAATATACAACTTCAATTATTCATTTCAATTTATCTTCAAAAAGATAAATTCTCAAAGTATTCACTTTATATTGGAAAAACATTTCCATACTTACTTATTAAGTAATTCTCAATCCATTTATTTTCAACACTTGAAAAATATTCAATATACTTAAATCGAAATTAAGTATATATTTCATTCTTTAAGGAAATCATGCTCTTAAACATATTTATTTGGGCCAAAACGAATGTTGCGTAAAACATCGTTACGACAACCCAAAATCACTAGTATAGGGATTCAAAGTTAAAATAGATATATAAATCCCAATACTATACAAAACATTTCCTTTCGGAAATCATTTACTATAACTACAGTGTTATAGTCCACCATTTCCTTTTATTTCTCGAAAACGTCTATTTCATCAATAAATGTTGAAATCTATGGTTTCGAATCTCAACACATTTTAAAACATCGTTAGATCGTTTTAATTCTATTTAAAACATCAAATCTAAACATTTTCTTTAACATATTATTCACTATTCAAAAACGTGAATATACTACGTTAACCAATTTCATCATTTCTATACATTTTATTTTAAAGGATTATTCACTGTCTAAAACGTGAATATAACTCCATCAATAGGTTTCAACAATTTACTTATCAAAATAAGTCTTTGCGAATTTATAGATTAACGTTTATAAATTCCTTTATTTTCCTATATTCAATTCATAACTCAATTATATACCAAAGGTTCATATTATAAGTTAAATACTTATAATTTATTTGTTTGCAAAAATTGTTCCTTTGAACTTCATAATTATAAATCTTATAACTTATAAGATTCAATTATTTATCCAAAACCATTCTTTCAATAACTTTATAAATTTTATAAACCTACTGCTTATAAAATTTCATTTATAACTTCACCGTTTATAATTCTATGAATTTCATTCATTTATGAAATTCATTTCCAATTCATTCTAACCCTTATAAAAACTCGTTTTATAATTCAAATATTTTCATTTATAAATATCAATTTATAAATCCTTTGTAAAATCAATTTATACTATTATTTTAAAACATCTTTAATCTCCTTTATAATTTCACCATTTTGATTTATAAAATAATTAAATTTTATAAATCCTATATTTTCCACTTTTCATAATAACTTAAATAAATCCCAATTTAAACTCTTTTTATAAAGTTATTAACCCATATTTTCAAAAATCAACCTTTAACTATATTTCTCAAAAACCATAATTTTTTATAACATTAAAATTATATCGTTTATTTATTTATAATGGATCAATTCCAAAAATATAATATATTTTCAAAAATCACTTTAGAATCATTTTAAAATTCCAAAATCTTGGCCCAATGATGCTACACACCAAATAGTCAATCACGACAACAACGACATCATATATCGATATGATAATCCATCAAATATCAAAATATCTGAAATCAAATAAAAACTATTGAGGAATCCAGTTGGATCCCTCCAACCTGTTTTCCTGCATCCACAAACATTAGCACAATACCAATTCCGCTCCAGTACGGAATTATCGCAGTATATGGGATTTAAATATTATCCACTTAATAGACGGCGCAATAGGGTCTCATCCGCTAAATCAATAACTGCAATATATACATATGCCAATATATATATATATTGCTATTATATATAATACCAATTTCACTGGTTATGAAATATTCGCGGTATATGTTTTTAATAAATAACATCCGCTTACTAACGGCGCATAATATCTATTTTAACAATCAATAGATACAATCATCATTCAAACATACATTCAACAAATTTTAAATCTATCTATTTAAAATAAAATCGAAACTGATTCGATTGAGTGAGAAGTTCTCACCTTGATTTCAATTTCGTTTTAGCGATTTATTTCGAATAAAATTAAACGGACGTTTAATTTTACCCAAAATTCTCACTAACTCCAAACGACTCCAATCCAATTCCATCGCGTAGTGCTCGTCCATACGATTCCAATGCAACTGGTTTCGCGCGTTTTCGACCTCGTATGAAAAAGTTATGATTTTTACAAGTTTTACGAATTCTTTTATAACTAAATTTACAACATAAATAATTTTCTAAACCAAACTAAATCACTACCGTAGATCCCTTGCCATCAACCATCTGGACCGTGCGCACTATCTCCCTCTTCACGTTCTCCCTACAGTAAAGAAACCGAACCTAATAGCCGCCACTTCCTCTCCAAATTTCGTGACCTCCACGATGCTTTCTGAGTTGATCAACCACCTCCACGAGATGCGCCGCCCCATGCTCCACCCACGGCCAAGCCTCTGTTGAACTCGGTCAACCCAAGCACGAGCAAAACGTGCTCGAACGTTCACTGTTCGAACGAACATTGCCACCAATTTACCAACTAGATTCCAATCACCGCCGTTGAGAACGTTGCTCTCGACGAGCTCTACATCTTGTTAGTTCGAAGTTTCTCGAAACAATCAGTGGATTGAAAGAAAAACGAGGAGGAAGGAGAGTGATTTTCGGCCGTTCATATAAATGGAGGCGGCGGCTGATGAATTAGGTTTAGGGTTAGGTTTTTTTTTTTTTTTTTTTTTTGAGATAGTGGGCTATTTATAGGAAAATCGATCGACGCTATTCATCCGGGAATTCCGAACTCCGATTCACGCGCCGTAACCAGCATTTCTAGGGTTTACCCCGCGTTCCGGACACAATGGAATAGGTTTCGAAAGTTAATTCGGACATCTGTGCGAGTTATGGCAATAAACGTTCAATTTAAATTAAACTGATTTAAACGATTTTCTAGGCGTTTTAATTTGTACCGAACAAACGGTAAATCCAATTGACACGAAATTTGAAACCTTACAATAATATCACATTATGGATCCGATGAAACGGGTTTCGTCGAAATCCGAGACTTTTTGAAAAATGGCTATTTTAACTCGCCAAATTAATATTAAAAACAATTCGATGCGTTTCGAGCTGCCACGATCAAACGATAACTCCGATTGACATGAAAATTGAAATCCGGTAATAACTAACTATTATGGTTCCAATGGAACTAGTTTCGTCCAATTCTGAGACTGTTCAAAAATTGACTATTTTCACTAGTCGATTAAATATTAAAATATTCAATTTTCACAAATTAACTTTTAATTCGATTTTAAAAGTTCTAAAATATCGTTCTAACTCCAATATGATAAAATAAAATTTTACAAATCATTTTCAATCATATTTTACCCAATTTTCAATTATTTCCATAATTTAACATATTAAATTATCGATTTAATTATCCAATTAAATCCAATTATTCGAAATAAAATTTATTCGACTTATAAATTCACTTATTAATATTTAAAATTAATTAAATATTCAAATTTTAATAAATTAAAATCCTGGGTCGTTACAACAATGTTACCTAGATTCTGGATGTTCCAGCACACAACGAGCGACAAATCAAAGTTCCTTAGCCTAGTACAAAGGTGACAGAATCACAATGGACAACGACGAAAAATTATTATAAAGGTAAAATAGGTAACAGTACATCTATCTTGAACGATATATTAAATGTGATAATCTGCACCATAATCTAAATTAAATCAGCCAGTTATGTGATAATGAATGTTGATAATGATTCTGACTTATTCAAATTTTTTGGCCAATTAACCTTTTATACCGAGAACACTACATGTTTCTCTAGAGACTTTGAATTAGTTCATATAAATGTGTTTGGACTAATGATGGTGTTTTATTGATTACTGATTACTTATGATATAAGTGGATAAATTTGTTTATCTTATCTGAACCCATGGTAACTGTTTGTAAATTTGCACGATTTCAGTTCAAATTCAAGAGAATTTCATTTAAAGCTAATAAAAAGATTTTAAAGCATGTATTGCAACTTCACGGTCTAGTCTATAACATCCAACTAATAGTAATCTTTAGTCAAATGGAAATTCAGATGTAGATTACACTGGAAATCTAGTTGATAGAAAAATTACTAGTAGAACAAGTTTTATGAAGATACATTCATTAGTTGCATCACGTTTTCAAAGAAAATATCTGCATATTTTTCATTCCAATTGATTTTCAAGTAGCAGTTATTTTTTCTTTTATAAAACCCCTTCCAGAAAATAGTTTATTTTGACCTTGTTTCAGATTAGTCATTTTAGAAAGTTTGATTTTATAATTATTTTTGGATTTGATCTTAAATGACTACATTAACTAATCTGACTCCCTACTGATTATCAAAAAGATAAATAGTGATTGAAAAAGTGACGAGTGTTGGTATTAATCATATATTTTAACCTGAGACAGTATAAATAGTAAATTTCTTTAGAAATTTAAACAAGGGTTATAATAACTTTTGATGGGTAAAAATTTCATGACCATCTCTATTGCTATCATATTTCTAATGACCATCACTCATCAAAATCCAATATAGTATGTTAATGTGTGGTATTTTAAATGGGAAATCATTCGTTTTTCATTTTATTAATTTTTAGCAATAAAAACATCCAAAGTATTTACTCTCATTTAAAAGTCCTCATAGTTATGCATGAGTGAATTACTTTGAATTTTTTATTATGTGCTTTCATGCTCATTTAAAAGTCCTTACGGTTATACATGTATGGAACACATGTCAAAATTGATTAATTAAATAGACAAGTTGATTCTAATCCCATTTAAAAGTCCTCACGGTTATTCGTGGTTAGTAGATACTTGAATTCATTTTTTTAAATTTTTTAGAATACTACTAATCTCATTTGAAAGTCCTAATAGTTATGCATTATTAGTAGATATTCAAATTTATGCTGTAAATATACCACGAATAGACACAACTATATGGTTTTATATAACGACATCATCCCATCATTCTAATGTGGGATATGCACCTACAGAGTGTTTATGATTTTTGTTTGATTTTGTATTGAAATTTAATATTTATACTCGATTGAGTTTTAATGTTGTATTAATGTCTATCACTTTGTCTCTATTTTTCTAACACTATTACTCTTTTGCTGATAGAAAAAGGGAGAGAGAAAAGTTAAGATTTTAACAAATAAAGGTCAAATATTTTATTTGTATTTTCTACTTACATCTAGGTTCATTTGCACATTTTTATTTATTTTCATGCATATATGAATGGGGAGTTTTGTTGTAGAGAGGGAGCATTCAAATAGGGAAGCACGTAGAGTCTATCAATGAACAAATATATTTAATAAATTCAAAATCTTAAATATATGTTTGTTATCATCAAAAGGGGGAGATTATTGAATATGCTAGTATATGATTTTTGTTTGATGATAATAAACACATATATATTCATTTAAATGTATTTGTTATTGTACTATTTTATTTTCACATAATTAAATAAATATTTGCTGAATAAAATAAATAACACAGAATTTAAATTCAAACAGATATTTTATTCAAACAATTATTTTATTACAATTTTTAATAGTACAAATTTGAGCTCTCACTATATAAATACAATTTCGATTACAACAAAAATTTTCACTATAAAATTATAATTTACATTTGCACCTCACTACATATCACTCATTCACTCGTATTTATCTTCAGTTGTATTCCAATTTGTATCCAGCACCCGAGTTATCTGCAAAATACACTCTAACGTAGTTAAATTGAAAAAGGAAATATTTGTGCATTGTAAAATAAAATGTGCTTTTGAAAATTTTATTTGCCTCGGTTATTTGGGTTGTTCTTCATCATATTTATTTTGAATTCATCATACACGAACTACTTGTGACATGCACGATGTATCACTATACATGCTACAAGAATGTGCACACCGATATACACTTGATAAAATTGCAAGGACAGGTGAGCACACGGTCAAACCCAACCAAAATCCAGGTTCAACTCAAATACAATAAAAATAAAGTCACGACATGAGTACAAGGTCAAACCCGAGCTATAAGTTGGATTCAACTTAGGTGCAATTCCAAAAATCAAGATGAAGTTCAAGTGAAAACAAAATGAAAAGTAACAATAAGGGATGCACCAGTGAAATAAGGTCAGTGCACAGTATTTTGGTGCAGATAGAAAAATGCAACTCAATGCAAATTCCAAAATCACAATGAATTAGTACAATGCAAACAAGGGATGCAACTCACAAGCTCCAAACTCAAAGCAAATCATGGACCAAAATATGCATACAGGCTCAACTAGACAAAACAACATGTAGACCAAACTTATATGCATGCATACAACTCAACAGTTCAGTGCAACAATATATATATATATATATATATATATATATATATATATATATAAGCAAGGTCAACATGTATGTAACAGAGTGTATAAGCATATTACAAAACATTGCAAAGGATGATGCCAGGTAAATAGACAGTGCAACCAGACTCAAGAAAGTATACTAACTTGTGCCAATGGAACAATAACCCAAAAGGATCAGAGCATCATCAATGAACTAATACTCAAGCCAGTGAAACAAAAGTGCACAGCAACTACACAAGTTGAAACATTCACCGGACCAGCACATGCCCAGGGTCAAAGACTTAAACAGTCAAGTTCAAATGCAAACTGGCTTGAAGTGACATGAAGCTCAACATCAACAATGCAAACCAGGATGAATTCAACCAAGACAGTCAGTACACATACATATACATGTGTACAATGAACCAGAACATAAATATACAATAGATCAAGAAAACAGTTGCAAGATTAAATCAAGAATTGTATGCCATACAGGAACAAATGAATACATCATAAAAATACATATATACATGTACGCAGGATATAGTGACGCAACATACATATGCATAAGGACATGTATCAAAACAATAAAGCAGGATCAACAACGACCAGACCAATATGCAAACAAATGCAATGCATAACTGAGACATTATTACAAGTACAATGTGAATATATACATGCGTGAACACACACACACACACACATATATATATGTGTGTGTGTGTGTGTGTCTATGTGTGCATGCGTAGTGAAACCAAAGGAAACAACATATAAATTGTCAAACTACAGAACAATTGACCAAGGTGGAGTTCGAATAAGTCAGAGTAAAAGTCAGGTGATATCAAAAATCGAACAAGTCTAGTTTAACACAAATGGCCGAAGTCAAAAGAGCAAAGAACGAAACAAAATTTCAAAGAAAATCAAAGCTATAGTGACCACGATAATCACAAGTATAATGAAAAAGTCATAGCATTGAAGACCAGTACAAATTCAAATATATCAAGTAAAGCAACACTCAATTACAAATCAAACGACAAAGCAAATTCACATGAAGAATCCAAATAGTATATACAAATGAAATTATAGGAATTCGAATCCTACATAACCCATATCATCATTGGCATGGAATCTCATTCAAGTTCAAGTAATATCACAGAGCAAAGCATCAATACAGAACTCAAAATCAACTCGAGTATAATATAAATCGAAAAGAGGTCAAACGTACCAATTCAGAGCATCGTTCAATCTCGATAAATTGAAGTAGCCGAAAGCAAATAGGAGATAGTGAGTTGATTGTCGAAGAAAATCAAAGCAATAGCCACTGTAATCGACCAACATTCAAGTGGCGACTTGAAATTATCACGAAGCCCTAATTGAAGAACGAACGAGTAAAAATGGAAGCCGCCATTTTTTTAGACAAGCCGAAGACATAAGAAAATCAAAAGGGGGAACATTATGTTATCATTTATTTGGGCCGACAAATAATTATAACTTTGGGGTTTCATTTTTTAACTAGGGTTCCTAGTTTTTAAGTTTTTTATAAATTTGTATTTTCTCTTTTAAACTTTTGTGAATTCTAGTCGTGTGACTAGGGGACGAACTAGGGTGGTGTAGTTCGAGAATTCGTAAGTCAGTGGCTGAGTTATAGCAAGGTTTTCAGCGTAGAGTTAGGTTAGTCGATAGCGGGTGTCATGAGTTTATGTTTGTAAGTGTCCGACTACTTAATTTCTAGTAGAAGCCTTAGGGGCAGCACGTAGGCAGGGTTTTTCCGAAGCTGGGTAAATCTGTGTGTTCTATTAACTCTTTTATAATTCTGCTATTATCTGTACTGTTATAATTCTTCTATATCTGTGCTGCAATTATTTTATATATTTCCACACTAAATTTTAATAATTATTAATATCACCCTATTCACCCCCCCCCCTCTAGGGTGAAATCGATCCTATAGTACATATCTCATCCGTACGCAAAATCAAATCTGATTGCTCACTCGATATACTATGACTAAGAATTCCAGAATCAATCAAAAACCCATATCCAATGCTCACCGCCAAAAAAAAGCAAAATCCTAATTCTGATCGATATAATTATCTCGAAATTCTATGCACGAATCTGGATCAAATAGTCATGCGAATAAAATAATATACGGAAAATTTACATATTTATTTCACTTGATTTTTAGATATCCCAATTTCTCTTATTCACATTCGTCTTTTTATGTAGTATATTTCCTTAATACCAATTTCACTTAAGAACTTTACCATCAATTTTCTTAAGTCCATTATAACATTTTATACAAATGTTCTTAGACTTATTTCCACTTCACCACTTAAGTTTATATCCATTTATATTCAAATTCAGTTTAATTCCACTTAACTCGATTTATCTTTCAATTCTAATATTTAATTCGTCCAACCATGCCCAAACCATATTTAATTCACTGATTATTTTTTATTAGTTCCATCCACTAATTTATTTCAATATGAACAAATTCCATTTCCAACAATTTCTGCATCCAATCTAACTTAGGCTAAATTTTCAAAGTTCATTCTTATTTAACTTAATTCAAGTCAAATTTATATTCTATAATTCAAATTTCAAATTTCAAATTTTCACTTCCCTTACACTCATATTCAACACTTTAAAGCATTTCCTTAACTTGCAATTTACAAAGTTTATAAGTTATCAACTTACTTATATCGATAAAACATTTAAAAAGAAATCCTAGAGTTTAAAAAATTTGTCCTAGGTATTTCAAATCATTTTTGAAATCATATATAGATATATACACAAAATTCCATGGCATATCAAATCATTCCTTTTGAATTTCAAAACCCAGACCAGTTTTACCACACAAACTCCAATTGCAAATCATTAAGTTAGCTATTCCTCCCTTGAAGATTCAAAAATGAACGTCGATGATGCTGCAGTCATCGCCAAAATTATTTTCCAACGACCAAAGTGAGTTCAATGCTTTTATTCCTTTAAAATTTCTTTTAAATATTTCAAATTCAAAAATATTCTCCAAATAATATCACTATTATTTTCCAAGTCTTTTGAAAAACATTCCAAAACAAATGGGAATTAAATTCCCAAATTCCTAGCCTTCAAATCCTTTTAACAAATCGTATTTAAATATATTTTGAAATCCCATTTCATTTCAAATTATAAATCACACTTGAAAATTCACATTTTCATAATTCCATTTAGTCATATGAAATTATTTCTTACATTTTGATTGTAATATAATCTTTATTCAATCACCACAACAACAAATGATAATAGTAAATATAATCATTTTATCAACCATGCACACCATATATAATAATTTTCTGCAAAAATTATTTCTTTGTATATAAAACTATAATCAGGGTAAAATCATTTCACTTACACAATTCCAAAACAATCCTATGTCGAATTGCTCTTTATGAGTGTTTAGAGATCCCTATCAATAATGTTAATTACTCATGTTGACCAAAATCCTTAAGCCACTCAATAGATCAACCAACACAATATAAAATGATTTTATATTCATTGACAAGTACGAACTCATGTCTGTTAATACACTCAAACTCATTCTTGTGTGCTACTGACCCTATCTCTAATGAATTACCCCATCAAAGCCAAGGTTCTTGCTTAACCTGGCTCTGATACCAAATGTAAAGGCCCGTATCTCTGTACCTTTTGAGTCTATTATAATTCAATTAGTTCAACTCAAATTAAACGGAAATATGAATCTTCATGGGTAAAGAAGAAATAGAAACAACAACACAGAATCTCACAATCGCAGCAGAACAATATATAATAGATAATAAAATGTCTTTATACAAAAAGAACAACAACTATTATTTACACATTGCATCATCAGAGTAAAATACATCAATAACTCAATACTGGAAAGTTATAATAAATTATCCTCACAAATACTGAATATACAACATACAATACACATCAGGATATAAATCAAATACGTGTAATACGTCGTCGTCATCCAACTCGTTTCCTGAGCTCCATAGCATCCTAACCTAAACTTGTAATACTCGGTCTGACCCGAGCATTATAATAAAATAACACCCGAGTCAGTCTGGAAAACCAACGTGAGAAAACCCACTCAATTTGAATTATTAAAGTTAACAAAATCCATTGAAACACAAAGATTTCTCGTAAGACCGCATTACACATAAACACGACGGGTTTTTTCCTTACGAGAACCAAAACACTTTATATCAAAATCGTCTGATATTATAATAGTGTCTGAAAAAAGTAAATAGAAAATAGCTGAAATGCTTGCATCTCACGTTTCAGCATAGTTGGGCACAATCAAAACCGTACGGCGCTTATTGGAAAAGGGGTTCCATACAATGACCAGGCACTAGGGTATATCACAGTACAGGTCCAAAAAATGTATCGAGGACCTCGTTGGGATCCCCTACAACACAAGACTAGCCCTATCCCTAACCTAGATAGAATCGAATATGTTATCACCCCGGGTGTTCCCGCCCTTATCGAGAGCTCTTTTGTTGCATCATCATATCCATAATAAATAATATATCCTAGGGTATCTAGAAAGGTGATAACATACCCTAATTGGGTATGACACACTTAGCCTTGCTGCATATCCCTTGATTTTCAATCATTCTGGTTGATGAGGCTTGAGGCTACGATTACCTTACAAGAACAATTTCACTTAGAGTGCCCATCGATCTCCAATGACAACGTACTAATAGCATTCATCCATACAAGTTGTCCTGAGTCTGGACAAACCAAATCACCATCTTCATCAACTTCACGGTATCATTCGTAACTCTCAAATCGAATCGAAGTGGTTTTTGGATAATCAAAATTCAATCCCGGTATCTTCGAAACGATCAACGAATTTGGCCAAAATTTAACAGTCGGTTATTTAACTATCAATAAAACATCCATAAGCAGGCATCATGCCTTATTATTGATTTTCCAAAATTTATTTCAAAATATCTTTATAAAATATATTAAATCCTTTCCAAATTTTCAATATTTAAGACAACTCAAAGACTTATATCCATATCATGATATTTCAGACAATCTCTAATTTCAAAACTTAGAAAAATATTTAGAAGTATATTTTCTAAGCCCCTTGCTTCCCAATACTTAGGAAATTTTTTACTTAATTTTCTTTTCTCAAAAACCCTTCAGAATTTATATCGTAAATTCCTTAACTCGTTTATAACGAATTCTACAAGTTTCGGGTTCCTTTATTTCAATCCCTTTCTTTCACTACTCAATATGGATATTGAATAATTTATCTTTTTGAATAATAATACCGGTTAATTAATAATTACCTTAAAACAAATCATTTCAAGGTAACTTTAATTAATAATTTGATATACTTTTAAAATTTTAAATAATTACATAACTAATTTTCTGAAATATTTTGTAGCACCTTATAAATTACTTATTTTAATAACTAAAAATCCTCTTTTTAAAACATATCCACCTTATCGAAAAAAATATGTTTTTCAATCCCATATAACTAATCTAATATTTATAAATCTCTCTCTATTTATCGGCAATTTGATTTACGTCTCAATTTCATAAATTCCCTTTTACACATTTCTAAAAGAAAATTTATCATTTATTTTTTTAAACTGATTTACCCGTCTCATTATAAATCCTCACCGTGAATTTATAACTTTAATTTATCGACTGATAAACATTTCACTTTATTTATAAACATTGTTTATAAATCCCATAGTTTTCAATTCTAGTTTATACGGTTTCACATCACTTAAATCCCTAATAATTCGATTTCTAAATTAAATTCCATTTATTAACCAATTTCTCAAATAATCCAAACTATATTCCAAACCCAACCTAATCTTGGTTATTTTTTTCCATTTGTAATTAGGAAATCTTATTTAAGATCCGGTATATTCAATTTCACATTTGTTTCCAAATGCACTTCTTTTCCCAAATTTATTTAAAATCTTGTTTTAAAAACCTTTTATATTTAAAACAAGTATCACTAAGGAATTATTATTTTAAATCCTTATTCCAAATCACTATTTACCATATTCCAAAATTGTTAAGTACAAATTTAAGGTCAAACTATTTATTTTACCCAAATTAATTTAGTTTAATTAATCTAAAATTCACTATAAACATTTCACTTCCAAATTTAATTTAATTTCTTTCAAACTCAAACATTAATTATTGGTATTTAAGAATACCAAAATCAAGGCCAAAACTACCATAACATCCAATAATTCACATCACAACAATAATCTATAATAGATTATTCTAACACATCATATATTATTATATATGAAAAACAATCAATTTAAATTCGAGAAATCTAGTTGGATCCCTCCAACCAGTTTCCCTGCATCCATAGATGTTAATTCAACATAAAATACCAATCCCACTTCGAGGTGAGATATCGCGGTAATATAGGGTCATCTGCTATTATGCCGGGCGCATAGGGTCTCATCTGCTAAAAATATGTGGGAATATCAATCCAACTACCAATATATATATATATATATGTATATATATATATATATATATATATATATATATCCTACTATATATATCACATTCAACTGATAATAATAGCAGTTCAACCAATCAACCAATAATTAATTTTAACTATTTAAAATTAATGTCAATTATCCAAATGAGTGAGAATTATTCACATTGATTTTTATTGTCGCTTTCGCATTCTTTTTCCGATTTATCCGATTGCGTTTGAATTTGTCTAAAAATTCAGCTAGCTCCGAATTCATCTGAACCATTTCCTATGCATAGATGATGACAATAAGATCCCAATGTAACTTGAATCGTCCGAAATGGACCTCGAGTGTAGAAGAAAACAAATAAATTACACTTAAAATTTAAATTAAATACAATACCCAAGCAAAATGAGGCCGGCCCACTCAAACGAACCCGACCCGCTAACATTCTTCTCCCCTCTCCTCTGATTTCCTTTACATGAGTAAATACCCAAGCTGTGCATGCGAGCAAGTGATACAGAGCTATGTCGCTCTGTTTCACAAACCATTTTGCCGGCAACTCCACACTCGAATCTCCACCGGCTCGTACCCATTTTTCCAACCCCAAAGTACCCTAGGAAAAAGTGTCGCCAGGAGGAAACTCGTCCAGGCCGTGACGTCGCCCTTATCCATTTTCGATCGCATGCCTTCAAACTCATTGCCGAGATGCCAAACTCCACTATAAACTCGAATACAACCTTTATCTAGCCCGGCTCTACCTCGATCATCCGGAAATTCAAACCCTAGTTTCAAACCCACTTGCCCCTTATAATCGAGCAACCCAAACGACCATCGCACCCTACAATCTATATATCAGACTGAAGCTCGTGAAAAACCATGATTTTTAAAACTTGTTTGGGAATTTTTCGTTGAGCGGAAATCGGTTTATTGATTTTTAAAGTTGCCTTTTTTCCTTTGCTTTTCACTATTGTGTGCTGGTTTAAAAAGAAGAGGGACGTGATTCTTGCATGTAGGGGAAGGCTACAGTGTTTTGAAATGAGGGGAAAAAGTGCTGATGTGAATATGGTCAATCCAGTATATACATACATACATACATACATACATACATACATACATACATACATACATACATACATACATATATATATATTCAAACCGTCTCGATTATGTAACTTGAAATTTCGAACCCCTAATGAGGCATGCCGCTAGGCTTTTATAATGTTATTCCCCTATTCCGAACGCAATGGAAAAAGTTTCGAGTCCTAATTCAATCGTATGGAGAAGATAGCTTTTTGGATCCAATTATTATATTGGATTTCTAATATAAATTTCAGGACATTTATATCCTGTACGATCAAACGATAAATCCAAAAGCTACAAAATTTGATATCCAATAAGAATACACTATTGTGGATCCAATAGAATTAGTTTCGTCGAAATCCGAGATTGTGCCCCGGATCGCTATTTTCACTTGTCAATTTAAGCAAGCTACTTTTAAAATTGAGTAAATCACTTTTAAATTCAATTTAAAAGTTTTATTACCTTCATTCTTATTAATATAAATTAAATAAGCCTTTAAATTATTTTTAACAAGCTTAAAACTGAAGATTCAATATTTTAACCAATTTTCAATTATTAAATTCAATAATTAAATTATCCACTAAATCTTTTTATTTGAAATTCAAGTTAAAAATTAACTTTTAAATATTTGAAATTAATTAAGTATTTCAGATTCAAATAACCAAAATTCTAGGTCGTTACAAAAGCAATGGATGTGACCAAAGACCTTTAGCATTCTTTAGTTAAATATAATTTAAGTAGTCACTCAAAGCTGAAAATGCATGCACAAAATGGAAAGCTATACTAATCTAATTTTATTAATTTCTATACATGGAATCCTATTAGGAAATCCATTGTAATGATATAAAAATGCTATATGATAGCAACGCATTTTTTTAACCCTTCCCATCTTAATTAATGCTTCTATTCATTTAAAACATTTTATAATTGTAATGCATTTATCCAAAACCACCCACCTTAGTCAATGCTTCAATCCATTTTAGCTCTGTAAATAACAATAATTTGTGTTACATGACACAAACATAATGATGCAATCATAATTATATGTAATTTGTAAAAAATTGATGTTAAAATCATATGGACTTTTGTCAAGTGATGGTGTTATAAACCGTGTGAAACAATATCTTCAAATGTAGACAAACTCTAAGAAAACAATGTAGATGAACTTTCGGAGAACAAAATCCTCAAAACAATTATATGAATATAATAATAAAGCGTGCAAAAAATTGAAAACCAACGTAATGAAATATAGTTTTATGCATGAATTCATCACTAGTATTATATGTCTTATTTTTTTGGATTCCTATTTCGCTGCTAACTTCACATTTTGTTGCCAATAAACACATCCTTTCCATCTTACTAGTGTGTAACCCGTGCATTACACATGGTATATTGTACAAAAATAATATTATAACTATTTTTGAAGAATATAATTTATTGTGCAATATCTGATGAATTTTGTTAGGATAAATGATTTATAAATTGAAATTACTATATTTATAACTATGCATTTTTTATGAGATTCATATATTTTTTATATTTGAATAAAAATTAAATTATCACTTTTGTTAATAAAAATGAGTTATATATCAATTTACTATTGTTGGGTGTGTTTCTACCACCACCGAACCAACCCCTTTCCTAAGCACTCCCGAACCAACCCCGCTTCCATGCATAGCTGAACTAATCCCGTTTCCACCTACTGCCGGTCCAACTCCACTTCCCTGCATAGCCGAGCCAACTCACTTCCCCTACATAGCCGAACCAACTACCGCTCCAACCACTACCGGACCACTCACCACCGGACCAAGCCCCACCAAACCAAACTCCATCCACTCACCACCGGGCCAAGTCCTATCGAACTAAACTCCACCTACTCACCACCGGACCAAGGCGTACCGGACCAACACTGCCAGGCCAGATTACATCAGCCCAGGCCCACCAACAGCTATATACATCCAAGACCCCTGCCCACAGCCTCACTCTATAAATAGAGGGGCATGGGTACAATAATGGCGGACAAGTTTGAGAGCTAAAGCACGGGTAGAACTTTCAAACAATTTTCATGCACTTGTAATCAAAGATTTGTACTTGTAATCTGAACAGAGAAGAGGAGAATAACATATAAAGTGGACGTAGGCACGTTCTGGCCGAACCACTATAAATCTGTGTGTCTTTTACAGTTTAGTCCCTCTTTTTTACATATTTACATAAATCACCCAAATCACTAAGAACAACATAAAATCGACTAAATCATACGACTTGGAGGTGTTTGCCCATTTTTTGTGCAAACATTTTTTGGTGCTTTCACTGAGAACTCGAGCTAGAAGCTTCAGCTTCTCCCACTCAACCTTCTTCCCAACAGCATCGCTCATTGCTTGGAAAACATGCCTCCCAGGCAGAGGAAAGATGCCAGCAAAAAAAAGAACATCGCAACTAGAAGTATCCCAGATCCATTGATCAGAGATCAAGAGAATCGTCCTGTTCCACAGCAAATGGAAATCAGGCAAATCCGACAGCCCCTGCTATGGAACAACCAATTACTAGGGCAGATCTGGACAGGGTTGTGGCTGAAGTAACTAACCGCTTCGCATCTCAACAAGAAGCCTTGGTGGACCAACTCATGTCACGATTAAGGGATGCCGAAGAATCCAACCGCAACACCGAATCATGGGGTGAGTCCCAGTTTGGAGGATCTAGGAGGCGACAAAGATCTTTCTTCTTCGAAGAGGCTAACAACAGAAACAGCAATGGTAGGAGCCGAGCCCAGACTCAGCCCGAATTTCGAACCGAGGAAACACTTGGAACCGAACCCAACGGGGGAGGTACCAGGCAGGGGTCGGATATGGCTGAGCCTGTCATGCTACCTAACCATGGGAACACCAATGGACGAGGCCGAGCTGGAGTCCATCTCGAAGTTGGACCCGAGGGAATGCTTAGAACAGAGCCCAATATGGGAAGATCGAGGCAAGGGCCAACTGTGGCTGACCCCAACATGCTCCCAGAAGACCGAAGACAGCCACCGGAAAATGTTAGGAGTAATAGACGATACCATCCCTATAGGCCATCTGGACGGAATCAATCCAACAGAGAAGAACCAAACTCATTTCTATCCGCTCCAAGTTCTGATGAAAGGATGGCGCAATTGTTCAGAGAGTGCGTCCAACGGGACTAAAGGGATCGGGGGATAAGCGCTAGGGTAACCATCCCATTCACCCGCAATATCGAAACCGCCATCACCCCCCGGGAATGGAAAATGCCAACAATGGAACCTTACAAGGGAAACTCTGACCCCGTTGTACACTTGCAGAGATACACACAGCATATGCTCATGAGCGGAGCAACATAAGGAGTGTTGTGTAAATGCTTCCCATTATTCTTGGCAGATCTAGCTACATCCTGGTTCTGCCATCTACCCCAAGGATCTATCAGCTCATGGGAAATGTTGAAAGAAAAGTTCATCAGCCAGTTCCGCATTCATGTGGAACAACTCAAGGATGTTTATTCCCTATCGAATATCAAACAGAAGCCCTGAGAGACAGTGCAACAATATCTAACCCGATTCAACGCCGCAGCGGCCGCAGTCCAAAATGCCGATGAGAAACTTATCCTAATGGCTCTTTGTAGTGGCGTACATCCGGATACCAAGTTTGCTAGAAGATTAATGAAAGAAAAACCAGCTACCTTACCCGATTTCTTCCATGAAGCCGGAAAGTATATGAGACTTGAAGACGCTGCCACCGAACGGCAGACAGGGAAACAAGCCAAGGCAGCTCATGGCAACGCACCCGCTGCAGCAAAGGACGTCGGAAGAAATGACTCTCGAGATAATGCTGGGGTAGGAAGGGAGAAAAACAACTATTCGACCAGGACCAAGATTTGACGCTTACACTCCTTTGAATGAAACAGTCGAAAACATCTTCCTAGCCACCCAAGACGAGCTTAAATACAAACGCCCCCCGTACAAGAAGGAATCAGATCACACAATCAAGTCTGGAAAGTTCTGCCATTTCCATGAATCCCATGGGCATGATACCAATGAATGCCGTCATCTCCGGGACCTGATTGAAGAACACATCAGAAGGAAGAGATTGGAACACTATGTAAAGTGTCAGGACAGGACTCCAGCTCCTGCCAAGGAGAACCCAGCGCAACTCCACCCAGAGACAGGCGGAAGAAATCACAACACCAGCGGTTCCAGTCAAGAGAAGATAGTGGTCCATACAATATCGGGAGGACCACACATCGCCGACAGAAACTAGGCAGAAATGGAAAGATATGGAAAGTCACTTAGAAACAATGAAGACTGCATCAATTCCGTCATGGAAGAACGCCGCCCGAAGCGGAAAGAGGATAATGACATCACATTCAGTAGGCGAGACCTAGAAGGAAGGCAATACCCTCACATGGATCCTATGGTCATCTCTACCTGTTTCGGCCCAGCCGAAGTTTTTCGAATTCTAGTAGATACTGAAAGCTCCGTAAACATTCTATTCAAGCATGCTTTCGACAAAATAAAGCTGTCAATGAAGAATGTGTCTCCCTGCAACAAACCACAACACGGTTTCACTGGAGATGCGAAGATGCCTTTCGGGCAATTGGACCTTTTTGTTGAAATAGGGAGTCATCCACGCTCCGTTATGCGGAAACAAACATTTATGCTAATAGATAACCACTTGGCCTACAACGCCTTTTTAGGAAGACCAGCCTTGTCCGACATCCAGATTGTCCTGGCCTCTTGGTGCCTGAAGATGAAATTTCCAACAGATAATGGGATAGGGGAAGTAGAAGGAAATCAAGACGCCTCTCGAGATTGCTATGTAACTGAACCTCGCAATAACCACAGGAAGGATAAAGGGAAGGATGCAGAGACTACTCTCTGTAAGAAAAACTTGGAAGCATAGCAACTAAAGAAAGCCCCTTCTCTTCGATATACCAGTGATCCTTTCAATGAATTAAACCCCAGGGACAAAGAGGAGGAGGCCACCGCCGAGCCTGTAGAGGCTATGGAATTTGTATCTGTAGACAAACACGACCCAAGTAGACTGCTGAGAATCAGGTCTCGGTTAAGAGCAGAGTTGAAGGATCAACTCGTCGATTTTCTTCGCCACAACTTGGATGTATTTGCATGGACGCACGCTGACATGACTGGAATCTCCCCAGACATAGCATGCCACGTACTGAACATCGATCCTGCCAAGGTGCCAGTAAAGCAGAAAAAGAGAAGTATGGGGGCAGAACGATCAGCAGCCCTCGAGGAAGCAGTAAAGAACCTACTTGCCAATAAATTCATACGAGAAGCCATCTACCCAGAATGGATCGCCAACCCGGTACTGGTAAAGAAGGCTAATGGGAAGTGGCGAACATGCATTGATTCTCTAACTTAAATGACGCTTGCCGGAAGGATTGCTTCCCACTCCCCCGAATCGATCAACTCATGGACAGCACAGCCGGGCACGAACTCTTATCTTTTATGGACGCATACTCAGGATATAACTAGATTCCTATACACGCCCCCGATCAAGACAGCACTAGTTTCATCACCGACCGGGGATTGTACTGCTACAGAGTAATGCCTTTTGGACTTAAAAACGCCGGAGGTACTTATCAGTGCCTCGTCAACAAGATGTTTGCGGAACTAATAAGACGAACTATGAAAGTTTATGTGGATGACATGCTAGTAAAATCGAGGAAAGCCAACGATCATGTAAGCCACCTGGACGAGATGTTTGAAGTACTTCGCCAATATGGAATGAAGCAAAATCCTCTAAAGTGCTCCTTCGGAGTATCGTCGGGAAAGTTCTTGGGATTCATCGTCCATGCCAGGGGGATTGAAGCAAACCCCGAACAAGTCCGGGCTTTGCAAGATATCAAGATACCATCCACTCGAAGAGAGATGCAAAGCCTAAATGGGAAGGTGGCTGCCCTAAGAAGATTCATCTCTAAAGCAACCGACAAATGCATCCCTTTCTTCGAAGCCCTAAAGAAAGACAAAGAAAAGTTCGAATGGACTGACGAATGCTCAACAGCCTTCCTTAACCTAATCGAACACTTCCAGAGACCACCAGTACTCTCAACTCCAAATGAAGGCAAAGAACTATACCTATACCTTGCTGTATCGTCCCATGCTCTAAGCGCCGCTTTGTTGAGAGAAGACAACCGCGCGCAGCGGCCCATATACTTTGTAAGAAAGAGATTTACGGGGGCAGAAGCCAGATACCCTAAACTTGAGAAGCTAGCATACTGTTTGCTAATCACGTCATGGAAACTGCGACACTATTTCCAATCTCATTCCATCAGAGTTTTAACCGATCAACCGCTAAGGCAGGTACTCCATCGCCCCGACACTTCTGGGCGACTACTTAAATGGTGCATTGAACTGAGTCAATATGATATCACCTACCATCCTCGCACCGCCATCAAGGGACAAGCCATGGCCGATTTCATTGCAGAGTTCACTACCAACGAAGGTAAGGATCAATTTGAAATAGCAGAAGATATCAAGTGGAATCTCTTGGTAGATGGAGCATCAAACGAACAAGGCTCGAGGGCAGATATTGTGATAATCACACCCAGGGGAAGGAAGCTGCACTATGCCTAAGGTTGGAATTCGCTGCCACCAACAACGATGCAGAATATGAAGCAGTAATAGCAGGATTAGAACTTGCCTTAGAAATTGGAGTCAGTTCTTTATGTCTTCATAGTGATTCTCAACTTATCGTAAACCAAGTACTAGGAGAGTTTCAGACTCGAGGAGAACGACTCACAACATATCTAAAGAAAACCAAGCTGCTACTCGATCAGTTGGACCACTATTTAATCAAACACATTCCTCGAGAGGAGAACCGAGAGGCAGACGAACTGGCAAAGCAAGCTAGCATGAAGAACAGCACCATTTCCGGAACAGTAGCCATCTCAAAACAACTAGCCCCAAGTTTCAAACAAGAGGATCTAATAGCTGCAATCGAAGAAGAAACTTGGATGACCCCTATCCGGAAATACTTACAAGATGGCACACTACCCAACGAGCGTAACGAAGTCAGGAAAATCTTGAGGAGAGCTTCCCGCTACACAATACAAGAAGGCATCCTCTATCGACGCGGCTTCTCTAACCCCTTATTAAGGTGTGTTGCTGGAAGGGAAGCCAAGAAAATCTTATCCAACATCCATCAAGGGAGTTGCGGAGATCACACTGGTGGGCAGACTCTGTCAAAGAAGACACTTCGATATGGATATTACTGGCCCACTTTAAACAAAGATGCCTTAGACTTCGTCAAAAGATGTGACAGATGTCAGAAATTTGCTAAGATTCCTCGACTACCAACAAATGAGTTTACTCAAATGACCAGCCCTTGGCCCTTTGCAGTATGGGGAATTGACTTGATTGGCGAACTGCCGATGGGCCGAGGCGGAGCCAAATATGCTATAGTGGCAGTCGACTATTTCACCAAATGGGAGGAAGCGGAACCTCTAAATAAAATATCTTCGGCAAAAGTTATTAACTTCTTGATCAAAAATATTCTATGCAGGTACGGGGTTTCACTCAAAATCATATCGGACAACGGACTTCAGTTTGACAACGAGGAGTTCGCCGACTGGTGCCAAGAGCACGGAATTCACAAAAGCTTCTCATCTGTGGCTTATCCCCAGGAAAATGGACAAGTCAAAGCTGTCAACAAAATTCTTAAAACTCTAATCAAGAAGAAGCTTGAAAAGTCAAAAGGCGCTTGGGTGGATGAACTTCTACGGCACTTTGGGGCTACCGCACGTCTTTCAGAACATCAACAGGGCATACTCCTTTCTCTTTGGCATACGGATCAGAGGCCATGCTCCTAGTTGAAACTGTAGGGCCATCCCACCGTAGGATCCACTACAACCCAGAAGAGAACGAAGAACACCTCCACATGTCTTTGGATCTAATCGAAGAAAGAAGAAATGATGCAGCACTCAAAGCAGCAGCTCACAAGCAAAAAGTGGCAGCACAATACAACTCCAAAGTCAAGCATCGCAGCTTACAAGAAGGAGATCTTGTCCTCAAGCGAATCTCCCCTGCCCCGGAGCGCTAGATCCTATCTGGGACGGACCATATGTAATTCATAAAGATCTCCACAACGGAGCTTATATTTTGTCAACAGTGGACGGAGAGGTGTTCCAGAGGGCATGGAAAGTCCAACACCTTTGTCGATACTTTTCTTAACTTGTACTGCCCATATAAAGTGAATTAACAAAGAGAATCAGTGGATGTAGGCATTTTCGTGCCGAACCACTTTAAAAACTTGTCTCTTTTTTAACTTGTTCCTTTATATCTTGGTTACTTGCTGAGCTTTATCCTTTTCTGTTGAACAAAATCCTGTGTAGACGGCATCTCCATTCAGGGCATCACAGCACAACTTCACCTGGACAAAACCTAACATGTATTATACGAATCTATGCCCTCGCCAATGAGACAATTTTGCTCCAGCATCCCTCTGCTGCGGGTTAACTCATTGCTCGTGATGGCCCTTAAAGCCAACTGTAATGAGCCGATTATAAGCCGCCGAGAAGGCCAACCATAGCCTAGGCAACTCATTACGGCGTTCGGCTCGTCGGCAACCATAAACCGATTATAAGCCCCAACATAAGGTGTGGCCAGCCAGAGGCAGTTCATAGTTGATGATCGGCACCCGCGCTAGTCGGCCACAGTAAATCAAATAATACCCACGATTACGCGCCATAATGGCCCGGGTAGTTACCGTGCGTGATCTCGGCTCCGATGTGTCTTAAGTACGGCTGTGGTAAAAAAGAAAATTCCCCGTAGAGGCGTAAGATGGGTGACAAATGTCTCCAAGACCCACAGCTAGGGAAAGTGACTACAAAGCCCGTTTGCCACGAACTTAAGCGCGTCGAAGGCCTTCCGTGATTGGAAGTTTTACTATTTCTTATATTCCTATTTTATTTAAAAACTCTCCTCCTATCCTATATAACGATCCCTAAAGTACAGGGCACAAAATAGGAAACACCCACAAATGGGGATAGGAACTCGCAACTGGACGACAGGACACTTAGCTGCATTCCATACTCAGTCGCACAAGAACTTCAAAGCTACCATCTACAACTAAAACACGAAGGGCGGTACTCTCTTCCTTTGTCTATGGATGCGTAGCTATAATTTATTCGCACATCACAAAAACATTGCAAGATATGAAATTATACTTTGAGCAAGAACTTAGCATCAAACACGATTGAATCACAGACATGTGCACAGCTATATTTCTTATGCAACACATCAAAATAACAAAAGCATTTAAATATAGCAAAATCAGTTTAAGTTAAAAGTTACATGCCAAAAATCAAGTTGTTCGTTACATAATTACAGCCTAAAAATTACATTAATGTTTTAAGACTAACATAGACACCAATGTCAAGTAAACCAAAAAATGTCCAGATCAAGCCAAGGAGTCGGCTGCATCGGGGCTTCGCCTCTATCCTGCTGGCCCTCCGAGATCTACTTAACCGCAGGATCAGAACTCCTAGCATGTTGACCAGAGGTAGTTGGCGCTTCAGAGGTCCCGTCTGTCCAATTCAGGAGAGGAATCCATTAAATAAACAATAAGCAACCAAGTTATGAAAAGGCTAAAAGGGAAGACTTACCAGCATCTGTTCCTTGATCATCATCCCCCAATTGCACACCTACCTTCTCAGCGACGAGCAGCCGCATACCCTCCTTCACCGCCACTTTCTCCTCTTTGGTGAATTGGGCCGTAACCACATCCATCCTGAAGGCCACACCACCCTCCTTATCCGCATCAGCCTTGGCCTCCTCCAGAGCCCGGAGATAAATCCTGGCCATGATCCGAGGATAATCATCCATCCAGGATAAGTTGCCCTGCTTCCAAGTACGGAAATACATGTCCTGGAGCATCTCATCCATCATCCCCTTGTTCTCCTCAAACTCCCTCATTCGAACCTCAGAAGCCAACAGCTTTGCAACGGCAGCATCCCTCTCCGATCGGTATCACGAGCGGTCAGCCTGAAGGGATTTCCTCATCGCCTCCATCTCCTCCTTCAGCTTGGCTTGAGCAAGCTCTGCAGCTTCAAGCTTCCCAGATAACTCCTCTACCCACTCAAGATCCGCTTTCCGAACCTCATCCATGGTCGCAATAGCCACATCGATCCGTTCCTTGCAGGTGGCCTCCATTTTCCGCAGCTTGGCTCTGCTAGCCTCTTCCATGGTTTTCTTTAGTCGCCTGGAGGCAGCCTCGTGTTGAGAGATCTGGATGGCCTGATCGGCGAGTTGCTTGGCCTGGTCGGAAACCACTACCGCAATCTTATGTTAGCACTCCCAAATTCCTCCCCGGCCTTGACCAGTCAGGCATGATGCCCCATCAACTTCCTGGTCTCCTCAACAACCCAGTCGATGTTTGCCTTAGCTTCATCCCCCATAGTTACAATCCGAGTAGTAATCAAATCAAGGTCCAGGGACTTGGCCTCATCAAGCACACTTACCATAGGATTGCAAGGGAGAAGGTGCTCACCAGTAACCTCGTCAAAGGAAATATCATGAGAACCCGAATCAAGATCTGGATGACCCGCAAATGGATTACGAGCCAAGCCGGGACGATCAATCTAAGTAACGGTAGGATTTTCAGACGGATGCGGAGAGGGTATGAACTCAGTATCCTCCTCCGTGATATCATGAAGAGGCTGGGTTGGGGGCTGAGGACCAGGTGAAGGTTCGGAAAAGGAACGGCTCCACTTTTTCTTTTGAATATCCTCTTCAATAACTCCGAGAAGAGGACGGTAGCTGACTACGTCCCCAGAACGGTTGGTCGGAGGCTTTGGTTTAGCGGAAACTTTGAGGAGTTTGAATTATTCGAGACGGTCCCTAATGTATGATTTCTTGGCCACCTTACCCGTTCTTGAAATAAAAACCAAGTGTTACAAGCATGCATGGGACTATAATCCAAGAAACATGTGAAGTTAAAAAGAGTAAAGAGGAGTCAAAAATTCACCTTGAATCGCTGGATTTCCCTAGCTGAAATGCTCTTGGAAGATGAATCGGCACCAGTCCCGGCCTTATCAGTTTTCTTTGGCTTCTCCACCAAGGCCGATCCTTCCTCCAACCCCTCAAAAGCCTGGCGGAAAGCATCATCTATCCACTCTTGGATCTCCTCTACTTGCCCAGAGGACAAAGCCCCGACTCCATCACCGCTCTGTCCTTCGCTACCATCATCACCTTCTCCATCACCTCTGCTCTCCTCCTCGCCTCTTTCCTCCTCCACATCTTCCTCCTCCTGGATGTCTGGACATGTGCTGGGGGAGGATCCATCGGACTTCTTAAGCTTCTTCCCCCCGGCAATTGGAGGTTTTAAGAAGGGTTTCCTTTTGCCACTCTTCGCCGTAGCCCCTCCTTTAGCTTTGGCGGCCCTCTCCTCAGCTGTGTCTCTCCGCTTGACCACAGAATGGCGTGGCAGAATCAAGTTGTGCCCCAGAAGAGTAGCATTCCTGATCAAGTAAGAAGCTGACCTCTCCCTTCCTGAAATGGCTTCTATCTCCGCAGCCATCTGAACCAGGCGATCGTTCTCCACGACCGCAAAGCCACATGTCGCTAGCAAGAAATAAAAACGCATAAGAAGAAGCATTGCAGTTAGAACGGAAATTATAAATAAGCTTCAACTTACAGCCAGAGGTAAAGCGACGGATAGAAATAGAGTCATCCTTGACGAAAAACCATTCTTTCTTGAACATGCTAAACTTCGAATATAAGTCCAGGACCGGCTTGAAGGACACGGCCGATTCCAAGCTGATGTATGGAGACCCCTTCTTATAGCCCCTCAAGTTGTACAAATACCGGATCTCCCGGTTGGAAGGGGGACGCCCGTATTTTCCCTGGAAAATGATGAATAGACTCACCAAGATAGCATAAGAATTGGGCTGAAGCTGGAAAGGGGCCACCTTCAAATAGGTAATGAAGCTGACTATCCAAGCATTGATCGGGGGAATGGCCCCGCACATGCAATGGTACCTACTATAAGCGAAATATCCTTCAGGGGGGTTGTACGGCATCACTCCTTCCCCCGGCAACAGCATACACGCTCTGTCAATCCCAAAAGAGCGAGAAATAACATCAAGCTGCTCCTCTTTGAGGGAGCTAGGAAAGAAGTCAGGAGGAGAGTTCAAGTGCTCCTGAGGGCCATATCCATCCACTAGTGATCTCGGTGTAGGCCCATGTCGTCCCGGTCCTGACTGAGCTAGGGGCACTGTGGAGGACTCTTCTCTGTCCTGGGATTCCTTTTTATCTGATCGAGTTTCCACTTTATGAGACATTATCTACAACAGGATAAAACGTACTGTTAGAACAAGGAGCATGGAAACACAAACAAACAAGTACATACAGCCCGAAATCACATTCGGCATTTCCGACATGAAGTTCATTCGGCGCTCAACTCCCCGGTTTCGTTCGGTGTACCCAACATAAGGAGAAAGCCTCACCTGGTTCAGTAGACAAATCTGGTTCGGTCCCTGATCGATTCGGCTATTTCAAACAATGAAGGAATAGTGGTTCGGTATTTGGGTGATTCGGCTATTTCAAACGATGAAGGAATAGTGGTTCGGTACTTGGGTGATTCGGCTATTTCAAATGATAAAGGAATTGTGGTTCAGTACTTGGGTGATTCGGCTATCTCAAACGGTAAAGGAATAACAATGGGGTGAAGCCCCTACTTATAGGCAAGCGCGGGATGACCGGACCCAACGGTTCGGTGCTTAGGACCGAATGAAGCTATCCAAACTGCGAGAAAAACAAAGCACGACATATGCTGGCATATGTCCCACTTTGGAGGGCAAATGTTGGGTGCGTTTCTACCACCACCGAACCAACCCCTTTCCTAAGCACTCCCGAACCAACCCCGCTTCCATGCATAGCCGAACCAATCCCGTTTCCACCTACTGCCGGTCCAACTCCACTTCCCTGCATAGCCGAGCCAACTCACTTCCCCTACATAGCCGAACCAACTACCGCTCCAACCACTACCGGACCACTCACCACCGGACCAAGTCCCACCGAACCAAACTCCATCCACTCACCACCGGGCCAAGTCCCACCGAACCAAACTCCACCTACTCACCACCGGACCAAGGCGCACCGGACCAACACTGCCAGGCCAGATTACATCATCCCAGGCCCACCAACAACTATATACATCCAAGATCCCTGCCCCCAGCCTCACTCTATAAATAGAGGGGCATGGGTACAACAGTGGCGGACAAGTTTGAGAGCTAAAGCACGGGTAGAACTTTCAAACAATTTTTATGCACTTGTAATCAAAGATTTGTACTTGTAATCTGAAGAAAGAAGAGGAGAATAACATATAAAGTGGACGTAGGCACGTTCTGGCCGAACCACTATAAATCTGTGTGTCTTTTACAGTTTAGTCCCTCTTTTTTACATATTTGCATAAATCACCCAAATCACTAAGAACAGCATAAAATCGACTAAATCATACGACTTGGAGGTGTTTGCCCATTTTTTGTGCAAACAACTATTTTATAGAATTCATTATTTAACAATCAAATAAATGAAAATAAACATTCTTAATAAATTTTGAAATTCATATTTTTATAAAATTTCGTAAAAAATATTCATTTACATATATTTTGAAATTGACATTTAGGTTTGATACATTTGACTAAAAGATAAATGATGTAAACTAAATTTCAAATATAACTTGAGAGAATGACAACAAATAACTATAAATAAAAGTGCGATACCAAAAACTCAATATATTTGTATGCGTTTATAGTTCTTACAGAACATATTTATCAAAATAACTATATGATATTATTGGAGTGATCAAAAATATTTAATTAACCATTAATAAATATTAAGTGAAAATAAGACCTGAAACATTACAAATCACATTATCATTTTAATTATGTAAAAAAATGATTTTTAATCCATTGTTTTATACCTTACAATTTTTATTATATAAAAAAATTTCAAAAAATGTTTAACATTTATGTTAAAAAGATAATATATGAAAGAAAAATATTTCTAATCAAAATATCGTATAATTTTTGTCCATTGATTAACTCGGATTACGAATATAACTAATTAAAATGTAACTTTTTTTTACAAAAATGTACTAATTGAAAATATTTATTCTTTTTTCAATATTACGGAATACAAACATTCATCACTTATCATTAATTGTCATGTTATTCTTTAAAAATTATAATTTAATAATGATAAAGAACCCATTTGATGTACCAATTTTATGAAGAAAAAACGTCATTTATGTTTGTAATGATGTACCAATTTTGAAAACAATTTTTTTATATACACTTATTTGTAATTAATATCAACTTTAGAAAGAAAATATTATGTATATATTTCTTTGTATTAAATAACTAATTTTAGAAAGAAAGAAATCTTATGAACTTAAATGTTGAAAAATGTAAAAGTATTAAAGATAATTTTGTATACAACTGTGAAAATATTAAATTATATGGACTTGAATGAAAATATTGTTTTACCATTTATGCCAATAAAATATAGTATACACATTGAATTATCATTTTTATGATTTATTAGATTACTTAATAAATATTTGTTAGTTTATTTAGTTAAGAAAATTAAATTCAATATCAATTAATAAATTCAAATATACAGACTTGAATGTGAACTAATATAAGAAAACTTAGGACAAATCCATAGATAGTTGTAAAAGTTATTGAATGCTAGCATTTAAATGCAAAATGATAGGAGAGAATATTAGTAGAACATTTTTAATAGTTTTTACATAATTGTAGAAATTTAAAACTATCCAAACTAGAATGAAAAATTAGTTTTACCATTTTATCAATATGAATGTGGTACACATACTGAATTGTTATTTTTAAAAGTTTATTAGATCAATTGATGAATACTCATTAATTATATTTACTTAAAAAACTTAAACTTAAAATCACCCAACTAAATTTAATATATATAGACTTAAATGTAAAATAACAGAAAAAACTTAGAAGAAACCTCTGTAATTAATTGTCAAACTTAGTTTTAGATTTTAAGGATAAAAGAGAGAACCGTTAGAAACATTGTAATAATTATAATAATAAATTGTGAGGATGTGAAAATAAAATATCTAGAGAGAACTATGGAGAGAGGAGGAAACTCCTAGAATCAATAAGAGATGTTTCAATTCTTCCACTTTACTATTATTTAATAGATTAGGTATGAATTCACGCAGTTAAAATACCATGGATTTATCAACATGACACGAATAATAAGCAGTGGTTCTAAATAAAAGTATATGTACAGAAACATAGATATAACATTCCAGATTGATTCAATAAAATCTCCTAATTAAAAGACCTAATGAATGTAGAAGAACTAAAATATTCGTTTGCTATTAGATCAATTCATTTCTAAATAAACTAATAAAAAACTTATATATAAAACTAAGGACGATACAAATTTATGAAACAATTCTACAAAAATATTCACGATAGTGTGTTATAAAACATAGTTGACGTAAGCAAGATTGACAGTAATTCCAAGAAGATCTAGAATTCCAATTCAATGGTATCAATATTAGCGAGAATAGTTGCTAGGAAAATCTGAAATCTAAATAGATTAGGCAAAAGGGTAAGGTTGAAAAAAATTATTTAAAAAATACACCGTTAATATTAGGAGGAAGCGAATGCTGCAGAATAAGGGAGTAAATAAGGAATCAAACAATGGTGTGAGAGAAGGCTGATTTGATTTCCCATGACTCAATTTTAGGGAATAGATTTGAAGAGAAATGAAAATTATTTGAGATGGAAAATGTAAAAACGTTCCTAAATCACCAATAGGGAAATATATGGAATAAGATCAGTTGGAAGGAAAGAAAATATTAGATAGATTTTCTCCTTTTACTTTTATTTGATTTTAATATTTATTTAAACTATAATTTAACAGGATTTGAAAAGTGATAAAAGGATGAAGGATGAAAACACTTATTAGTAGTTAAAGTTAATGTTATCTCTGGTATGTATATTAATAGAAAAATTTGATAAAATTTGGATGAAAGTGGATATAATAGTCACTAAGGGGATAAGTGAGATTCTTTATCTCAAAACAAGGGGAGATTAAGACTTTGAAAGGACACATGGATCGATAATGGCTAACCAACAATATAATTCTATCTGGAAAATGCTAATAATATGAGTAATACTAGTTAGCAAGATAAAAAATGACACCAGAGTTTGTAGACTGGTTCAAGCCTCTCGCGTATGCCTAGTACGAAAGCTTCCCTTTGGTATTCAACTAACCAAAAAACCTCTCTTGATCCGAAGGAACATATTTACACTAATGTCTGATTCTTCCCAAAATAGGACTTCTTCGCTTTTGTATGAGAGATGGTTACTTTGACAATCTTTATGTCTTTAATATACCGATTTTTCCAAGCTAGTATACTCTTCCTATAATATCCTTTGATGGTAGCGATGTGAATATGCAGATTTTAGGAAGTAAGAGATCGTTTTGATGGCTTTTGATTTCTCGGAGAATATAGAGTTTAGAAAGCAAAAGGCAAGGTTAAAACCAAAAGTCTGAGATTGATATCTATTTATAGTGTTAGAAAGGTTCGTTTTTAAAGAGTAAAATCCATTAAAGAACTTGCCCCCATTTTGGAAGAAAATAACCTTTTAACAAAAATGGTTTATTTTGAAAATTTGTTTATTACAGTATCTCAGATTTTCGACCATAAACCTCTAAAGTCTGAATATTAAACAAAAATAAACATTATAGTATCTCAGATGTTTGATCAAAACCTCAGACGGTTGAATATCGAACAAAAAAGAACCAGTTCAAAATTCACTTGATTCAAATGTCTAGATGGTTTGGTCAGACGTCTGAAGCCCTGACCAGATGTCAGACGCCCAAATCAGATGGTTGATCAAGCCTACTAGAAGTTTGAATATTTAAAGTAAAAAAGAATTTTTAAGTCATTAGATGTCTGATCGTTTACAAAATTGAAACTCAAGAGTATGTAGTTAAAAATCAAAGGTATTCAAATGCCTAGATAATTTAGCTAGACGTCCGACTCTTACTATTTGAATTTTATTCTTTTAAGAATAATTCTAAGTTAAAAATTATTTGGAATCCGTTTAAAGTTTCGTGCAACGATCCGAATTTTTAACATTGATTTTGAACATTTAATTTATTCTAAATGTTGACTTTTGCAATGTGAATAGAATTTTAATATCGAATCTAACGATCAAATAAGTGAAATAAAACTTAGGTTTCAAAGATAGTGATTTATTGTATAAATTTAATTGTTGAATTAATAATTGAAAATCATTTAAATAATTGAATTAAGGTAGAATATGAATCGAAAATGACATCCAACGTTGACATAAATTCTACTAGAATTATAATTGTGTTAATAAATTTCTAAAACTGAAATTTAAAGTAATTTCATAAAGAAATCGTTGATTTAATCGAGATTAAAAATAGCGATAGGGCACAATCTCGGAATTCAACGAAACCATTTCCATTAGATCTGTAATAGTAAATTATTATTAGATTTCAAATTTTGTAGCATTTGGGTTTATCGTTTGGTCGTACGATCTGTAAAAGGCTAGAAATAATTTAATTGTATTTAATCTAAATAGTC
Source organism: Allium cepa (assembly GCA_030765085.1). NCBI lineage: Eukaryota > Viridiplantae > Streptophyta > Magnoliopsida > Asparagales > Amaryllidaceae > Allium > Allium cepa. The sequence goes on from CM060939.1 coordinate 326,838,617, forward strand.
GATTTAAAAGGCTATCTTTTCCATACGTTCGAATTAGGACTCGAGACTTGTTCCATTGCGTTCGGAATAGGGGTATAACATTAGGAACGCCCGGCGGCATGCCTCTTGGGGCTTAAAATTTTGTGATATGGAATGTGAGATATTTGGAATAACATATATATATATATATATATATATATATATATATATATATAATCATATCAGGGGAAAATCGTAGCCGACCTACCTACTTAAGCCTATATCATGACTTTCTTTCTTTCGTTTAAAACACGTTATCACTTCCTCTCCAATCAGTCGATATCTATTCCAAAAAAAAGATGAGAAGAAAATATCGTTTCAAAAAAAAAGAACGGCGATCGAAATTGCGAGTTCGAGGGAGGGGGCATGAGGGAACTCAGGTGGTGGCGTGCATCTCGGGGTGAATTCGCGAATAAAGAAAGCTCGTAAGGGAAGCGCGCATACAAGCCGGCTGAGCGCGAGGCGTTGTTTGTTGTCGTAGTTAGGATTTGGAAATCCACGGCCATGCACGAGCGAACAGGTTGGAGGTGTCGAGTGGCTCCATGGCACGAGGAATTTGGAGGTGGTGGCATGGGAAGTAGAGAAATCAGTGTCGCATGTTGTCAGGTCGCGTGGGATAGGGCTTGATCGTGAGTTGAGCTAGAACTTGCCTGAGATTGCCTATACACGAGGAAGGCAGTGAGGTAATTAACTGTTTAACATTTATGATTAATACTGTAGTTAATTTAATTAATTATGAAAGACCAAATGCTTATAGTGTGATAACAAATTCGTACGAGGTACAAAAATCACAAATTTCAAGCTGGGATTAATTGGAGATTTCTAAAGGCAGCTATTAATTAAAAAATTGGAACGGATTGCAATTAAAAACCATGGTGAGAAATTCTCACTCATTTTGATTATTAGAATTTATTTTAAATAATTAAAATAAATTATTGGATGCTTGATTGAATTTATAAAATTATTATCTGTTGAATGATATTATATATATAGTACTATATATTAGTTGTTGGATTGATATTCCCATATATTTTAGCGGATGAGACCCTATGCGCCCCGCATAATAGAGGATGACCCTATATACTGCGATATCCCCATCGAAGTGGGATTGCTATTTTTATGGTGTATTAACATCTGTGGATGCAGGGAAACAGGATGGAGGGATCCAACTGGATTCCTCCAATTTATATTGATTGTTTTTCATATATACTAATATATGATGTGTTAGAATAATCTGCAATAGATCATTATTGTGATGTGAATTATTGGATGTTATAGTACCACTGGCCTAACTTTCGGTATTTTAAATACCTTAAATATTATTTTTGAAATTTGAAAAGATTTAAAAGGATATTTTGAATATAAAAATATTCGTATAGGAATTTGGATTATTTTTAGGAAATTGATTTGGATAAAAACAATAATTGATTTTGGTTGTATTTAACTATTCGTAAAAATATTTTAAATAGAGATTTAAATAATTTATATTGAAGATTTCTAAACTGTGGACTTTAAAACGACATTACTAGAAAATATGAAAAGGAGTGAAATCGATATTTTAAATAGATTTGTGAAATATATGGAATTTATTAAGAAACTGATTTATAAAATGAGATTCTATAAATGGGGTTAGTTTTATAAACAAGTGAAACTTAAGGAGTTATAAATTTATAAATGATGTTTAAAATCAAGGGAAAATGAAAATTAATTGATAAATTGGAATATAATTTCATAGGGTGAAGTTATATCGAGATATGGAAAAAATAGTGAATTCTATTTTTTAAAGCGAGGATGGTTAGAAAATCGAAATGAGGTCGATATGTGGCAAATCGAGAGGATTTATAATTGAATTGGTTATTAGGATTTTAAAAATATTTTTTTAAAGAGGTTAAGTTTTGATTTAAAAAGGGAAATTCTATTTATTTAACTATGTAATTTTATGCTAGTTGGTATTGGAGTACTTCGGAAGTGAATTTTTTCAAATATCTAATGTTAGTTGAAATTAAATTGTAATTTTTATAATCGGCTTTGAAAATTGATTTGTTGTCTAAAAATGGATTTTTGATGTTTATATAAAGTTTATCGATATTTTAAATAATTACTGAACATGTTTTAAAAATAAATTATTATTCTTTTAAATACATATTTTATTTACACACACACACACACACACATATATATATATATATAGTGTTGTAATGATTTAAAATAATTTATAACTCTTTTCGAGAGTTGGGATAGGGTTATTCAGTAGATGGGATTTTAAGAGAATTCTCAAAATGGAATTCGAAGAAAAGAAAGAAAATTTGCAAAGTAGTTAAATAAGAATGAACTTTGAAAAAATGAATAAGAATTCATAAAAGAAGTTAGAATTGGTATTTGGAATTATGGACTAGTGAATTAGATTTTGGAAATCTTAAAGGAAAATAATTAATAGAATCCCGAGAATTTATAGAATGCGTTATAGACGAGTTAAGGAATTTATAAATAAATTGTAAATTATTTTTGAGAAAATAGGAAAGAGGAAATAAATGGAATACTTCCTAAGCGTTAAACAAAAATTAGAGTTGGAAAATATTCTAAGTATTGGGAAGGTTTGGTAATATTCCGTTGAAATTTCAAATGGTGGAATACTAGAAGTAATTTGAATATATAAATCTCATAAAGAGGTTTTGAAAAAAAAATTGAAATTTTTATTATAATAAGGCCCGACGTCTTCTTATGGATGTTTTATGATAGTTAAATAACCGACTATCAATTTTGGCTAAATTCGTTGATCGTTACGAAGAGACCGGGATCAGATTTAATTATCTGAAAACCACTTTGTTCCGGTTTGAATGTTACGAATGGATATCGTGAAGATAATGAAGATGGTGGTTCGGTTTGTCAAGACCCAGGATGATTTGTATGGACGAGTGCTATCAGAATATCATCATTGGAGGACGATGAGCATTCTAAGTGAAATTGTTCTTGAAAGGTAATCGTAGACTCAAGCCTCATTAATTGAAATGACTGAAAATCAGGGAAGATGCAGCAAGGCTAAGTAAGTCGCAACCAATTAGGGTATGTTATCACTTTTCTAGGTACTCTCAGATATATTATAAATTATAGATACGGTGGTGCATGGAAAAGGAGCTCTCGATAACGGTGGGAACTCCCAGGCTGATAAGATATTCGATTCTATCCAGGTTAGGGATATGCCAATCTTGTGTTGTAGGGGATCTCGGTGAGGTCCTCGGTACATGTTTCTAGACGTGTACTGTGATAGGTGGTACCCCAGTTCCTAGTGATTGAATGAAATCCATTTCCCAATAAGCGCCGTATAGTTTTGATTGTGCCCAACAATGTTGAAACGTGAGAAGCAAGAATTTCAGCTATTTTCTATTTACTTTGTTTAGACACTATTATAATATCATAAGTTTTGATAAAAATGTTTTGGTTATCGTAAGGGAAAAATCCATGATGTGGACGTGGCCTTACGGAATAACTTTGTTTTCAAAGGATTTTGACAAAAGTTAATAATTCAAATTGAGTGTGTTTTCTCATGCTGTTTTTCTAAGCTGACTCGGGCGTTATTTTATTATAATGCTCGGGTCAGACCAAGTATTACAATTTCAGGATAGGATGCTATGGAGCTCAAGAGATAAGCTAGATAGCAGAGACATATCTCCGTACATAATTTATCTTTCCGCTATGTGAGGACAAGTTATTATTACTGTCCCAATTAATGTGTTGATTGATGTACTCTGATGATTGTAAATATAAACTGTTACAGATTCTTTGTATAAAAATATGTTATTATATATTATATTTTGTTCCATTGCGATTGTGAGATTCTGTGTTGTTGTTTTCTATTTTCTTCTTCTACCTTTTCTTCTTCTCCGTTAATGAACTGGAATTTCTGACACTCGATTGCTCGGTATTTTGTACAGTGGACATATTGATGTCGATTTTCAAGGATTGAAAATCCCGTGTATGTTACAGTGGTATCGGAGCTGAAGGTTAAGTGAGAACCCGCTTTGGTGGGGATTAATCATTAGAGATAGGGTCAGTTTGCCCTAGAATGAGTAGAAAGTACTAATAAATATGAGCGCGTATTTTGTTAGTGAATATAAAATGGTTTTATATTGTGTTGATTAATCTGTTGAGTGGTATATAAATTCTGGTCGAGTAATGGGACGCCACAACATTGATAAGGGTTTCTAAACACTTGAATAAAGTAATTCGACACAGCATGGTTTTGGAAGTGGGTAAATGAAATAATTTTACCCAAATTATATTTTGATATAGAAGAATTTTTTTATTTAAATCATTATAGTAGATTGATGTGTTTGGTTATTATTATATAATCAAATAAGAGTATAAAAATGTAATGAGATATAAAACAAAGGAAATTTTTGTAAATGTAAAGTATACAAATAAATTGAAACTTAAGTGGATTCAAACTAGAATTTAGGAATTTAAATCCCGGAGGGTTTAATAAATATTTTCAGAAAGTTATGGAAATGAAATTGGTGCAATTTTGGAAATATTCTAGAAATGAATAATAGTAGTATTTTTGGAATATTTCTGAACAGAAAGTGTTTAAAATGTGTTTTGGGAGAGATATGGCACTAACCTCACTTTAGTCGCTGGAAAATAATTCTGGTGATGACTGCAGCATCATTAGTATTCATTTTCGAGTTTCTAGGTGACGGATTGCTACCGTAGTAATTTGATATGGAGATTTTTATGACAAGCAAATGCTATTTTTAAATTCCAAGGGATTTTTTTTGGATAAAAGTCAAGTTAATTTTTGAAATTTGAAGGAAATGGTTTGTTAAAACAGAATTATATATATATATATAATATTTCAAAATAATTTGAAATAAAATACGGGTGTGGAATTCTAAAATTTCCAATTAAATGAGAAGTGAAATCAGAAGGGAATAAGTTTTGAAATAGAACTTGGAAATTGTGAAATTCATGATGAAATTGAAATTTAACTTGTGTAAGTTAAATAAATTGGATTTGTAAAACAAAATTTGTCGGAATTGGGATTTAACTTAAGAAAAAGTTAAAAAAAATAAATTAATGAAGTGATTATACTAAATAGAATGAAATGAGTATAATGTGATGGAGTTAACTAATATAAGTGCTTATAAATGTATAAGTGAATGGGACAAATAAATACAAGTAAGGATGTGTGGAAAAATTGAAATTTGAATTAAATTCTTACTTGATTAAATTGAATGAATTAAAATTAAATTTGTTTGGAGTGAATTTTAATTGAAGTATGGATAACTCGAATAAGGTTTTGAAATGTTGACTAAAAGGAATTGAAATTTAAATTAAATTGAATTGGATTAGAAATACAATCGAACTAAAGTAAATATAAATTTTTAGTTGTGAACTAATTAGATAACCATAAAGTATATATTTTGAATGGAATAAAAGTATATTTAAGCTATAAAGGGTTGTATAACCTTGAGTAAAAATAAAACGTGGATATATTCGAGTATAAAATTGAGCGGAATGTGAGAAAATAAGTTGTGTAACTTATAAGATTGAAAAATGAAATAGAAAACCCAAAATTAAATAATGTGATATTTCAAAGTGAAGAAAATAAAATTAAAATTTGAATTTGAATTATAAGTTGAATGTGAACTCAAGTAAATTAAATGGAGAAATTATGAAAATAAAATTTCGGTGTTGAATACAAAAATGGGACTTAACTTGGTTCAATAAATTGGATTATGGGTTGAAATAGCAATGGCTTGAGTTATGAATAAATTTAATCTACGTGTAAATAAATTGAATATGGCTTTGAATACTACTTAAATAAATTCGAGTATGAAATTAAGTTCTAAAGTGGAAAATGAATATATATGTTGTATAACAGTCATAATAAACCATAGTGCTGATTTCATTAAACGATTCTCAAATAATATAGTAGAAATTGAGATATGCCAAGTAAAAGGAAATACGAATCAATCGATGATGAATAAATTGAATAGGAATCAATCTGAAATTTGAAATGGAATTTGTTTGCAACGGAGATAAAATTAAGTTACATAGTTGAAGTAATTGAAAATGAACGGATTAACTTAACTTAATTATGTGGATGGGAATTTGGTCTAAATGAATTTATGAAATAATTCATAAGTAAATTAACATGGAATGATTCCAAGTTTAATAAACTGAATTTGAATATACTGAATGTGGATATGAATGGAATAATAAAGAAACTAACCGCAGAATTTGTTAATACCTTGCTGTATAAACTTTCCTTCTTTTTTTCTGAGCAAACCTTATATGTATAGAAATAAACAGTAAGCTAAAACATTTGCATATATATTTATTCACTAAGTTGAATTAAACAAAGAGCAATACCTTACTGCCCAACAACAGGTCACCACCCATCGTCTACTCGACGATGAAACCCAGGCCTATACCCTAACATGCACGATTGAACGAGCTTGCCTCGATCGCCACGAACTCCTCTATCGAAGTCGAAATTGACTTCGACTCTTCCTGCTATTGCCATCTATTCGCCAATAGCCCATGCAACATCGAATGTTGCAATGACTTTGAGCTTCCCCCAGATCTGTCGCGAAACCCTAACTCACCAATTCATCCATCGCAACGTCGCACTGCCTCAATGCCATCGATTTAATCATGAAACCTTAGACCTCGAGCCTCCCCACACTCGCCTCGTCCCTCGTTGCCACCGGTTGAGTCGTGATCAATTCGATCGTGAGATCCAACTATTTTATTTTCGATTTTGATCGGCTCTGATTCGATTTGTTTTAAAAGAGGGAAATTTTATTTGCATTGAGTTCGACTAATTTTTAGAATTTGTTTCGGCTATGAATTAGTAGTTGGAAAGAAAGGAACGAAGATAGTTTTTATTTCTCGATTTTTTTATACGAGATTATAAAATGAAGAAAGAAATAAAAGACTCGGCTATCGATTTTTTCAAACGCGTGTCTCTTTTGAAGACACATGCTGTTTTAAAGAGGAAACGTGTTAAATTTGACTATTGCATGCAAATATATATATAGACACACATACATACATATATATATATATATATATATATATATATATATATTAAATTTTCAAATTTAAATTGTCAAGAAATTAAAACTCAAAATTTTGAATTCCTATCGAGACATGCTGCTAGGCATTTATAATGTTAAACCCCTATTCTTAACGCAATGGAAAAGGTTCCGAGTCCAAAATTGATCGTACGGAGTAGATAGCTTTTTAGACCCAGTTATTATATTAAATTTTCAATAATAGTTCAGCGCGTTTATCTACCGTACGATCACACAACAACTCCAAATGTTATAGAAATTGAAATCCGATAATAAAATACTATTACAGATCCAATGGAACTGGTTTCGTCGAATTCCGAGAATGTGCCCAGGAAGGCTATTTTTAAATATTGATTTAAACGATATAGTTTTAAAACTGAACAAATTATTTTCAAATTTAATTTTTGAAGCTTCCATAATCTTCAGTATTATAAATATAAATTTTCCAAGCCTTCAAATTATTTTTAGTTCAGCATAAAATTGAAGATTCAATATTTTATCCAAATTTCAATAATTAAATTAAAAAATTTAATTGCCAAATAAACAGATATTTTTGAAATTCTAGTTAAACCAACTTTCAATATTTAAAATCAATTAAATATTTCGGTTTCAAATGTTTAAAATTTCCGAGTCGTCACATTCTTCCCCCTTAAAAGAATTTCGTCCCGAAATTTCAAGTTAAGAAAAATGATCCATAACCCGTTTATCATTTTTCCAAAACCAAACGGTTTCAACTTCAATTTTTTATTGAAGACAGTATAATTCTTACTAACTTCCCAACCTCAACCAAAAGTTTCAAATGATATTATTTTTTCAACAATTCAAATCTAAATTTAAATTCAAATTTTAAATTATCAAAAATTTCTCAAACTTTTTCTTGCTCTCCAAATTTTTCAGAAAATTTCGCATGCGTCTCCTTTCGCGGCTAGCTCGGTACGACTACAAAATGCCACAACGGACCTCTGATTTCAAAAGTAAACAAAAGGCCAAGTGGATAGACCATAAAATCATCAAATTTCATATAGAAATTTAAATACATTCCTTTTTGTCGAGCAATTTAATTTAGCAAATCCAAATTTATCTTTTACCTTTAACACACCTGTATATCATACTTCATAATAATATCCAACCATAGCTTTCAAATTCATTTTATACATTTCTTTACAAAAGTTTCAATATTCATTCAAGCTCGTACGATATCCGAATATCATTCGTACGCAACACCAAATTCGATCACTCACTCGATCACACAATTTCGTTTCCGAACTAGTATCATCCACCCGACTCTCTAGTGCAAACTTAGATCTGGTTTTTTGATCAAAAACCATCATTCTCCTTGCATAGCCGTAAACTATGATAGAGAATTTTCAGAATCAACCAAAAATCCATATCCAAGGTTCGCCGTCGAAAATCAAGTGAAAAATCCCAACTTGGATTGATATAATTAACTTGAAATTCTGTGCTCGAATTCTGGATCGAATCGTTATGCGAATAAAATAATATGCGTACATCCTACGAATTTATTCCAATTGATTATTAGCTATATCAGTTCTCTTCTCTTTTTTTCACATTTGCTTTGATTTCCATTCACAATTTTCACTTCACCACTTTTTATTAAACCTTCACTCAATTATTAACTTTGTATATTTCCAATACCAAATTTACTTAAGAATTTTGCCATTTATTACTTAAGTTCAATGCAAATATTCCATATACTTCTTATATTATTTCACGAATTGGTTTTTATCTTCTTTTATTCAAATTGAATTCTAATTCCATATAATTCACTTTGCTTCAATCTACTAATTAATTTCAAATCTCAATACTTTTATTTCCAACAAATTTTTTATTTTCAGTTCTACTTCAATTCAATTTATCTTCAAACTTTGAATATTGAATTTTATTTATCTTATCACAAATAAAGGTTCATTTCCAAACTTTTACTTCTTTTAGTTTCGTTGGACAAATTACACGATTTCATTTTATTAAACACCATTTTAAATTGATTCCAGTATTCCATTCCAAAAATTTACTCCAATGAACGGTTTCCTATTTCATTTACTTAGAAATGTAACCCATTTGTTCATTTACAAATTTATTCCACACTTTTAATTTAATTCAAATATTTTAACTTCTATAAGTTTGCCAATTTATTTTCATTCCAATCAAATTTCCAAATTTAATAAATTTTCAACCCCTTATGATTCCACAAATATTTTAAATAGGATTCTATAGTCTTTCTAACATTTAAAAAATCATTTTTGAAATCAATTCAAATTATCTTTTGAATTTTCAAAACCAAACCCAATTTGCAAACAACTTCCATCTAAAATAATTTGGCAGCAATTCCTCTCCTAGAAACTAGAAAATGAACATCGACGATGTACAGTCATCACCGAAATTATTTTCTAGCAACTGAAAAGAGTTTAGTGCTTTTATCCCTTCAAAACATTTTCCAAATATTCTTTTTTAAATTCCAAATTTCACTAGATTCCAAATCCGATTCAAAAATATTTCCCAAATAATATCTTTCTTATTCCTCCAAAATATTTGAAAACCATTTTCAAATTTAAAGGAATTTAAATTTCCCAAATTTCCAAATTTTAAATCCTTTCAAAAACATTCTTAAATATTTCTCTAGAATTCTATTTCAAATTATAAATCACATTTACAATTTATATTTACAAATCCCATTTGTATATGAATTTATTTTCTTAGCTTTTAGTTATGATTTCAATTTCTGATTCAATTTCCACATAATAATGATAATAATTTAATATTATCACTTCCTAACAACCAATCAACCATGTATAACTATAATAATTTACGGAAAATAATTTTTTTTATATACGGAAATAAGTTGGGAAAAATTATTTCATTTACCATATTTTAAAACAATATCGGGTCGAATTATTCTGTACAAGTGTTTAGAGATCCCTATCAATAACGTTAATTACTCGTACTGACCAGAATCCATATGCCACTCGACAAACCAATCAACACAATATAAAACAATTTTACATTCAATAACAAATACGCGCTCATATCTATTAATACACTCAAACTCATTCTAGGGTGCTGCTGACTCTATCTCTATTGAGTAATCCCCACCAGAGCCAAGGTTATCGCTTAACCAATTGCTTTGATACCACTCTTGTAACGACCCAATTTTTTCGACGCCCGAAAAATCGACATCAATATGTCCACTGTATCAAATGCTGAACAATCGAATGCCGGAAAACAGAACCGTTATGATTGAAGAAGAAGGTTGAAGAAGAAAACAGAAACATTACCAGAATCTCACAATCGCAACGGAACAATATATAATAGATAAATGATTAATCTTTAAAGCAAAAGAATTATATCAGTTTATACACTATACCATCAGAGTATTACAACAACAAAACAATACTGGCAGTTATTATAACCTGCCCACATGGAAATTGACATTGCAGCATACCATACGCAGCGGAATAGTACATAATATAAGTGATATATCTCACCATCCAGCTTGTCACCTGATCTTGACAGCATACTTTTCTGTCTTTGCCCCAGAACAATGATAACCTGACTCTAGGTGCCCATGTGGAAAATTATGGGCACCTAGAGTTTAAAAAGGAATAATAAACTCTAGATCAGTCACGGGACTGGTGTGAGACCTTGAAACATTTATTTGCATAAAAGAAAATGAAAAGAAGTCCGTTCATGCTTTTGGAAAATGAAACTACCATAAGGCCTCCCGCCATAAACACAATGCAATCGCACAATTGGAGGAGATTTCTCCTTATGATAGTCAAACATGCTTGATACGTAAAAATCCTTTTGATATTATTATTAGTGCATAGTGTGAAAACATTTCTAAAGTATAATATTAATCTTAGCCAGCATAGGTACCATTATATTATGTCTACTATAGCCACCACCTGAGGTGGCAGGTTATACAACTGCAATCGTAAAGGGCTTGTATTGTTTTGTTTAGATTTCCAACAAATGGTCAAGGCTAACGAAATTCCTTCACCGAACGGGTACGTCTCTGAAAGGATGCCTCGAGAACTTAACCATCTCTCTGTTAACACAAAGCCGGGTTACCTCTGTAGCTAGGTAATTAACTATCACGAGTATGCCATTTCCCGGTCTAGACCGACCTTTATCAAGGCGCCTCAACAACCAACAACCACATAAGTAAATAATCCGGGCTCCATAGCAGAATACCACTTTTTTTATCCATACAAGTTAAATATCTGGACACCATACCAGATACCACTTTTTATTTAGAAGGAAATGCACATACCCTGAGGGGCGGAACCCCCATAACCTTGCTGCATCTTTTCATGTTTCAACCATTTCCGGGGTGTGAGGTTCGACGAAGTCTCGTCACAAAGCTACGCTTTTCACAAAAGCCATGCTTCGATCAACAAATGATCAACACTTAGCATGCGACATTACCAAATTTTGAATATATCATTAGTAAATATCAACTACATAACCTCTGAGCTCGTACATCTCAGAGAAGGGTGCTAAGCTAAGAGAATAAATTCTCCACCATCAACAGAAATGTATTTGATAGAAACAAGCTTTACATCTTAAAGTGTAACGACAGACATACATCCATACAAGTCCATCTGAATGGAACCGAAGGCACTTCCTCCAATTAAGGAAAGAATCCCTTGCAAATTCGGATATTCCCTAATCACATCCAGACTCTCCATTACATACGGCGGTATAAATCTCTATACCGGAGCAACTCGGCGCAGAGACATTCGACAGGTAATCCTTTCATTTTTGAAAATACCCGGTCTCCAACACCATCTTCAAATGTAATCCCATTTAATCATATCATTATTCGGAATGGGTTTTATGAATCAATTTCATCTCCCGGCTAATTCGAATAATGAGCGCTTATTTTAAAAATAAGTGGTTACATTTAGATTCAAGTAAGTCACAACAAATTTCCACTTTAATCTTTTAAACAAAAGATCCATCGCTAAGGTTCGATGAGGTTTTTAGATAACCATTTGAAATCCGACCCCCGGTCGCATCGAAATTCAAATGCCGTTTAAAGGCCAATATTGATAGTCGGTTATTTAACTATCGAACAACATTCGCAACAACCATCAGATTTAAATAATTTTCCCTAAATTATTTATTTCAAAATATCTTCGCAAGATATGTTTTCATATTTCAACCCTTTGAAAACAATTTCCAAATCACTTTCCTCTCGCGGAATAAATTTCCAAATATTGTTTATTTCCACTGAAAAATTTGCTGAGTCCGAATACTTTAAAATAATTTAAATTAGTGGAAATTAGCCACAAGGGCCTCTTTAGCAAGTGGAATTAGTTTCTAGGACACACAACGAAAATAATTACTTTCAAGGACAAAACGTAAAATAATTAGTTTGTAGGGCCTAAAATCCTATGAAATTATGTCCTTGAAAGTAAATGGACTACCGACTTTGTCCTTGAAAGTAATTATTCTGCTGATTTTGGCTTTGAAAGTAATTTCTTTGAATGTGTGTCCTAGAAACTGATTGGACTGCGAAATTTTTCCTTCTGATGAAATTCCCCTTTAAATTACTTATCCAAAAATATATACTTGGAAACACTTAAAATGGAAACTAATTTTTAAACACTTTATTTAAAATATTAGTTACAAAATTTTTATACTAATATCTCATATAAAACTTAAGCCTAAAACAAATTTTAAAAATAAAATTATTAAATAGAGTGTAATTATTTAAATAACCATTTTCTAAATCAGATATCAATTAAATCTTTAAAATAATCACTTCTATAATTCACTTAATGACTATTTACTTCAAAATTTTAAAAATAATTTAAGAAAAATAATTTCTCCGAAAACATTCTTTTTAAAACGAACTCTAGAACTTTTACTTTATATTTAAAAGCTACTTTGAAAACATACTCCGCTTTCCAAGGAAAATACACTTTCCTTTTACATCTTTAAAAATAAACTACTATTTATTTTTAAAACAAATTACCATTCCATTATAAATTCCATCGTGAATTTAAATTTCCAAATATCCACTAATATACATTTTTCAAATCGACTTCCAAATTTTCTTTTCAAACACCAAATCAATTTCCAAATTGATTTCCCAAAAATTTATTTTCAAACTCCAAATCAATTTCCAAATAGATTTCCTAAAAATTTATTTTCAAACACTAAATCAATTTTCAAATTGATTTCCCAAAAATTTATTTTCAAACACCAAACCAACTTCCAAATTGATTTCTAAATTTTAATTTATTTAAAAATTACCCCTTTTACTTATCCAAATTTATTTCAAAAACCCATTAATCCAATATTCACACTTTTATTTAGAATTTAAAATTTGAAATAAAATAAAGTCTTCAACTTTTAAACAATACCACTCAAAATCCATTTATTTTTATTTATTAAAATCTTTTTCCCAAACTAGGAATTTATTCAGTAGGATTCCAAAAATAAATCTTTACCCTTTTAAAATTCCTTCTTTTAAATTTATCCTATTCTCTAAAATTAATTTACTCAAAAATTTCTACTTTAATTTCCAAAAATCCAATTATATATCTCTGGTATCCTACGATACCAAAAATATATTCGGTCAAACCATAGCCTTCAATGATTTCAATCACCAATATAGTCATTCACAAATTATCAATAAATCACATCACAACATATGAAATAAATTCAAATAATTTGAGGAATCCAGTTGGATCACTCTAACCTATTTCCCTGCATCCACCGATGTTGGCACAATATAAAATACCAATTACATTTCGAGGTGGAATATCACGGTATATGGGGTTATATTATCTCATCCGCTATTATGCGGCGCATAGGGCCTCATCCGCTATATAATGCGGGAAATCAACCACTCCAATATATATATATATATATATATATATATAATGTCGCCTAACAGATAAATTATCAACTTAAAAATAGACTAGTAAATGAAAATGTATTTGTATATTTATTTTCTTTGGAAACTACATACATACATATATATATATATATATATATACGTAAAAAAAATAAGCTATATGAATTTCATAAAAAATTCAATTTTTACCTAAATTCCTCCAACCTATATATCGAATTCAATTTCTATTACCTATATATATATATATTAAATCAAACTGAAAATGAGGAACAATAAGAATAATAACTGTAGAATTTGTGTAACGCCCCGTAAATTTTCGACTTCCGAAAATTCAACATCGATACTCACTTTATCGACTGCCGAGAATTCGAAGGTCAAAAACCGGAATGTTATGGGTTTTAAAAAGAAGAAAGAAAGAAAAGAAAAAGGTAGAAGAAAATAGAAAGATAGAAAATAGAGAGAAGAGAGAAAAGAAGGTAGAACATTTTAAAATAGAAGAAAATAGAAAGAAAACAGAACAACAGAATCACATCAGAATCTCACAATTCGCAGCGGAACCACATATAATAATAATTGAATAATCTTTAAACAAAGAACTATATCAGTTATTACATCACATTACATTTCATCATATCATCAGAGTGTACAACATCATACAACAACAAACAGTGCAGCGAAAAAAGAAATACTATATACTAGTAATACGCCATGCCATCCAGCTTGCCTCCAGCAACTCCTGAATTCCTGAATCTCCTGATAAACCTAACTCTTAACTGCCCGTGTGGAAAATTGGTGGGCACCCAGAGTTTAGGAAGGAAAACAATAAACTCCAAGTCAGTCATGTGACTGGTGTGAGAACTCAAAACAGTTTATTTATCTTTAAAATCAAAATAGAGGAATATTTTTAAATTAATTCGCAATGCTTTTAAAAATGAGACTACCATAAGGCCTCCCGCACACACACACATGCAAACGCAGAATCGGAGGAGATTTCTCCTTATGATAGTCAAAGATGCTTGATACGCATTTTAAAATAACATTTGATATTATTACTAGTGCATAGTGTAATAACAAATCATTTCAAAAATAAAGATATAAATCTTAGCCAACATACGACCATTATCGTATGCCTACTATAGCTACTATCCAAACAGTGGTGACCACCATAAGTGAATAGCAGGTTCTACAACTAATACCGTACAAGTTTCGTATTGGGAATTGGATTTCCAACAAATGGTCAGGCCAAGGAACTTCCCATTGCCACATGAGAATGCCTCTGGATGGACATCCCCGAGAACCAAACCGGATCTCTACCAACACAAGGCCGGGTTACTCCTAACTGAGTAACAACTGACCGAATATGCCATCCCCCGATCCTTTGGGACCTTTTCAACCGAGCGCTCGTAATCAATTCACACAATCATAAAGTGTTTTCAACATGAGTAAGTATCTGGGCTCCATACCATGATACCACCCTTTTCCAGAAGGAAATGGACACATCCTAAAGGGCGCTACCCCTCATAACCTTGCTGCTTCTTTCCTGTTTTGACCATTCACGGGGTGTGAGGCTCGACGAAGTCACGTCCACAAAAACATACTTTATACAAAAGCCATGCTTTGGGTCAACAAATGATCAACACAATGATCACAAGGATAGACGATCAAATAAACGATCCTATCACAAATAATCAACACAATGATCATTTCAGCATCACTCAGCATATCACATTACCAAATTGGGAATATATCGCTGATAACTTCAACTATATAACCTTTGAGCACATACGTCTCAAAGAAGGGTGTTAAGCAAAGAATAAATTCTCCGCCACCAACAGAAATATATTTGAAAGAAATCGGCTTTATATCTCAACTTGTAATGTCAGGCATACAATCCATACAAGTCTGTTCCGGGATCGAACAGAACCGTAGGCACTTACAAAGAAGTCCTTGCAATCCTGATATTCACAATCCTGATCGGATTCACCATCACATATGGAGAACTCAATACCGTAGCTACTCGGTGCAGAGTCAATCGATAGTTCATCCTATCACTCTCGCAAATACCGGTCTTCAACACCGATCTTCAAATGCGATTCACAACGACGTATCACATATTCGGAGTGGGTTATACGACCCCATGGTCCTTTCCCGGTTAACCCGAATAGTGAGCGCTTATTCAAAAATAAGTGTGCATTCAAATTCAATCAATTCACATCAAATACCCATTCAAAGGGAAATACTGATAGTCGGTTATTGAACTATCACTGGATATGCACACATCACCAGATTCCAAATAATTTTCCAAATTATTTATTTTCCAAAATATCTTTACAAGATATATAATTTCATACTTCAAAAATAAATCAATATTTATTTTTAAACCAATTCCACCTTCTTTTATAAATTCACTGGTGAATTTACATTCCAAAGTATTAATGAATATACGACTTCAATTCGATTTATAATATTCATTTTCAATTTATCTTCAAAAAGATAAATTCTCTAATATTCACTTTATATTGGAAAAACATTTCCATACTTATTTATAAATAAGTAATTCACAATCTTTTATTTTCAACACTTAGAAAATATTCCATATACTTAAATCGAATTAAGTATATATTTCATTTTTTTAAGGAAATCATTCACTTAACATATTTATTTGGGTCAAAACGAATGTTGCGTAAAACATCGTTACAACAACCCAACATCACTAGTATAGGGATTCGAAATTAAAATAGATATATAAATCCCAATACTATACAAAACATTTCCTTTCGGAAATCATTTACTATAACAACAGTGTTATAGTCCACCATTTCCTTTTATTTCTCGAAAACGTCTATTTCAACAATAAATGTTGAAATCTATGGTTTCGAATCTCAACACATTTAAAACATCGTTAGATCGTTTTAATTCTATTTAAAACATCATATCTAAAACAATTTCTTTAACGTATTATTCACTATACAAAAACGTGAATATACTACCTTAACAAATTTCATCATTTCTATTCACTTTAACTTAAAGGATTATTCACTGTTCAAAATGTGAATATAACTCTATCTCTAAGTTATAACAATTAACTTATCAAAATAAGTCATTTGCGGATTTATAAAACAACGTTTATAAATTCCGTTTCTATTTATTTATAAAAACTTCCTTTTTATAAATTCCTTTATTAACCTATTCCAGTTTATAACTCAATTATAAACTACAAGTTCATATTATAAGTTAATTACTTATAAAACGATTATTTTACAAAATCGTTCATTTAACTTCCCAAATTATTAATCTTAACTTATAAGATTGTTTATTTATCCAAAATTCATTCTTTCGATAACTTTATAAATTTTATAAACCTATTGCTTATAAAATTTCATTTATAACTTCACAGTTTATAATTTCATAAATTTCATTCATTTAGGAAATTCATTTTCACTACATTCAAACACTTATAAAAACTCGTTTTATAATGTCCATAATTCAATTTATAAATATCCATTTATAAATCTCTTAATATAAATTTATTTATATTATTCTTTTAAACGTCTTTAAATTCCTTTAAAATTTCACCGTTCTCTTGATTTATAAAATAATCAAATTTTATAAATCTTATATTCAAACTTTTAATAATAAACTCAAAAATCCAGTTTAAACTATTTTATAAAATCATTGGTTCATATTTCTCAAAAACCAGCTTTTAACTATATTTCACAAAAACCATAATTTTATAACTTTAAAAATTATAACGTTTATTTATTTATAATGGATCAATTCCAAAAATATAGTATATTTTCAAAAATCACATTAAAACCATTTTAAAATCCCAAAATCTGGGTCCAATGATGCTACACACCAAATAGTCAATCACGACTAATAACGATATCATATATCAATATGAAAATCCATCAAATATCAAAATATCTGAAATTAAATAAAAACTGTTGAGGAATCCAGTTGGATCCCTCCAACCTGTTTCCTGCATCCAAAAACATTAGCACAATACCAATTTCGCTCCAGTACGAAATTATCGCGGTACATGTTCTTATTAAATATTATCCGCTTAATAACGGCGTAATAGGGTCTCATCCGCTAAACAAAAAATGCGGGAAATCAACAACTGCAATATATACATATGCCAATATATATATATTGATATTATATATAATACCAATTTCACTGTTTATGAAATATTCGCGGTATATGTTTATATTAAATAACATCCGCTTACTAACGGCGTATAATGTCTATTTTAACAATCAATAGATATTATCATCATTCATACATGCATTCAAATATTTTAAATCTAACTATTTAAAATAAAATCGAAACCTATTCGATTGAGTGAGAAGTTCTCACCTTGGTTTTAATTTCCGTTTTAGCGATTTATTTCGAATAAAATTAAACGCGCGTTTAATTTTACCCGAAATTCTCACTAACTCCAAACGACTCCAAACCAACTCCATCGCGTAGTGCTCGTCCATACGATTCCAACGCAACTGAGTTTGCATTTTTTCGACCTCGTATGAAAAAGATATGAATTTTACAAGATTACACGATTTAAACTATATTTAAAACAACATTTTCTTTATAATTTAAACCTACACCAATTCCTAGCCCTTGGATCCAAATCCTATGCCTCTCCTTCATCTTCCCAAATCACGTAACCATCTCCAGGCAATTAGAATAGAGGCCGAACCCATATAGATCAACTAGGGTTTCATTTTACATCATCCATACTCAACGATA
Organism: Allium cepa; assembly: GCA_030765085.1. NCBI lineage: Eukaryota > Viridiplantae > Streptophyta > Magnoliopsida > Asparagales > Amaryllidaceae > Allium > Allium cepa. The sequence continues at coordinate 326,857,355 of CM060939.1, forward strand.
TTCGATCACCTCAACGCCAACGCGAAGCTCTCGACGCAGGCTACCACCACCAGGAAGAGCTCAAGGCTCGGCCCCCCTATGACGCGCGCGCACGGTGGTGAACAGCCCACGAACGGCCCATCCTTGCCCCTCCATCGTCGCTCCGTTCCCGATCATATCCGTATGGATTTGAAGTATTCGGCGAGCTCTTCGATTCTTTAGTTAACAACTTTTTCTAAAAACGAGTGGATTGAGAAAGATTGAGAGAGGAAGGAGATGGATTCTCAGCCTTTGAAATAAGAGATGGCGGCTGCAATTATGGGCTAGGGTTTTGTTTTTTTTTTTTTATTTGTGTGTGTGGTGTATTTATAGAAAACTAAGCGTAAACACTATTCATCCCGGGAATTTCGAACTCCGATTTAGGCGCCATAACTAGCGTTTCTAAGGTTTACCCCGCGTTCCGGACACAATGGAACAGGTTTCGGAAGCTAATTCGGACATCTGTGCGAGTTATGGCTACAAACGCTCAATTTAAATTAAACCGATTTAAGCGATTTTCTAGGCGTTTTAATTTGTACCGGACAAACGGTAAATCCAATTGACTTGAAATTTGAAACCTTACAATAATATCACATTACGGATCCGATGAAACTGGTTTCGTCGAAATCCGAGACTTTTTGAAAAATGGCTATTTTGACTCGCCAAATTTAAATTAAAAATAATTCGATGCGTTTCGAGCTGCCACGATCAAACGATAGCTCCGATTGACACGAAAATTGAAATCCGGTAATAACTAACTATTACGGATCCAATGGAACTGGTTTCGTTCAATTCTAAGACTGTTCAAAAATTGACTATTTTACAGTCGATTTAAATATTAAAATATTCAATTTTCACAAATTAACTTTTAATTCGATTTTAAAAGTTCTAAAATATCATTCTAACTTCAACATGATAAAATAAAATTTTACAAATCATTTTCAATCATATTTAACCTCATTTTCAATTATTTTCATAATTTAACATATTAAATTATTGATTTAATTATCTAATTAAATTCAATAATTCAAATAAAAATTTATTTGACTTATAAATTCACTTTTTAATATTTAAAATCCATTCGCCTTCTGAGTTTCCACCATTGCAACTTTCACGCGTACGTCCATGTGTATTGGATGATTGTGACACATCGCTTGAAGCCCTGCATCGTTCTGTTGCGAGTGGGCAAAATGTTTGTGAGCCAATAACGTTGGGTTGTGAAGTGGGCAAGGCTACTGAGTTTGATGAATACGTTCCTAGTGTGGTTGATGGTGTGTCTGATCTTGTACAGGGGTGTGTTTCAGCTAATTCTCCTTGTAGTCGTCATGGCACAACAGATGTTTGTGTAAATTCCCCAAAGAACTCTGTTCCTAATGTCCCTGTATTTCGCTCTGATGCAACTATTCCCTCTGCCGCAAGTGCCCCCAGTGTTGTGGAGAGCCGTGACGCTGTTGGTTCGAAGCATATCTCAAAATCGTGGTCTTCTCTTTTCACGTCCTTGCCCCGTAATGCGGGTGCCTACATCCCGATTGATTTTGATTTGGTTGAGGAAAATGGAGTGATGATTCCTCCCCCTAGTGTTTTGCTAGCCGGTGAGGAATTTTGGTCAGACTACTTGGTTGGTTTTTTTCTGGAACCTCGTCACCGAATTTCGGATGCCGCTTCGGTACTTCAGAGGGCTTGGAAGCTTCGTGGAAATTTGCATGTGAAGCTGATCGATTCGATGTATTACTTAAAGTTTTCCTCTTCTGAGGATCGTCGGCTTATTTTGGATTCTGAGCCTTCTTTTGTTGATGGAAGGCCTTTTATTGTCACCCCCTGGTCTCCTACCGTGGCGTGTGCTCGTGAGCAAGTATTTACTATCCCTGTTTGGGTTTATTTCTCTCAGATTCCCTCTGTCTTACAGCCTCTTATTGGACTGAATTGGTTAGCTTGTAATGTTGGTAAGCTGAAATGCTTTGACTCTAATACGGTGGCACGTGATAAGTTGATGTACGCGAAGGCTCTTGTCGAGATTTCCCCCTCTAAGCCTCTCCCTACTTCTATTCCTGTTCAGCTTGCTGTCGGTCATGTTGTGGAAGTCAGAGTTCGCTATGGATGGGTTCCGGATATTTGTACCTTCTGTCACTCCTTTGGACACCTGACTATCGATTGCCATCATTCTGAAGCCTCCGCGGCTGCTCCGAAGTCACCTTTACCGCGCCCCCGTCGTAGGATCTGGGTCCCCAAGGTTTCAGTCCCTCCCAATCCTGCTCCTGAGGCTATGTTGTCAGATCTGAGTTTTCCTTCTTTGCCTCTAGTTTCGCATGTTTTACATCCTGGTTCAGAGGTTCCTAGTGTTGCTCCTGTCATCCCATTAGATGCTCCTGACCCTTCCTCACTGCTGCCTCCTGTAGCTTGGGATGTGGCTGAAGGGTGCTGGATTGATCCCATTTCTGATATGAGGTATAACCCGGTTGATGAATCCTTCTTCCGGTTTGTTTCTGATGATCAGCTGGACCTTAGATGCCTCCGCTACAAACAATCTGGTGATTCTCTAGTTCTTGATATGGACGGTTTGGATGCGAGTGCAAATTCTGACATGCTTGCTGATCCATCCTGGGATCGATCTTTTGTCTACTGTTCTGATGTTGTGGATTATGACCCTTGTCTTGCTCTCCGGTTTCGCCCCTTTGCTGGTCTTTCTTGGTCTGTCCCATTGACCTCTTCTTTGGTGACTGGGTTTGTTGGTGATTCTCCTTCCTCGGAGGAGCGCTAGTTTTTTTTGTGATACTTATAGTTACCGTGACATAGCTGTCACGTACCTGTGCTGTATTTTCTGTATTTTTAGTAGTTAAGGTGCTTTTACCTTGCTCCTGTACTTCAATTTTTATTACGTTCGTAATAAAAAGTGGACGGTCCACTATAAAACCGGCTGGCCTTGCCAAAAAAAAAAAAAAAAAAAAAAAAAATATTCAAATTTAAATTATTAAAAATTCTGGGTCGTTACAATTTGTTAATACCTTATTGTATAAACTTTCCTTCTTCTTTTTTCTGAATAAACCTCATATATATATATATATATATATATATATATATATATATATATATATTTAGAAATAAATAGTAAGCTAAAATATTTGCATATATATATTTATTCACTAAGTTGAATTAAACAAAGAGCAATACCTTACTACCCAACAACAGGTCACCACCCATCGTTTGCTCCACGATGAAACCCAGGCCCAAAGTCTAACACGCACGATCGAACGAGCTTGCCTCGATTGCCACAAACTCCTCTATCAAAGTCGAAATTGACTTCGACTCTTCCTGCTACCTCCATCTATTTTCCAATAGCCTGCACGACATCAATCGTCGCAATGACTTCGAGCCTCCCCCTGATCTGTCGTGAAACCCTAACTCGCTAATTCACCCATCGCGACGTCGCACTAGCCTCAACGCCATCAATTTAATCGCGAAACCTCAAACCTCGAGCATCCTCGCGCTTGCCTCTTCCCTGTTGCCGCCGGTCGAGTCACGATCAATTCAATCACGAGATCCAACTTTTTTTTTTCGATTTCGATCGGCTCTGGTTCGATTTGTTTTGAAAGAGGAAATTTTATTTATGTTGAACTCGATTAATTTTTAGAATTTGTTTCGACCATGAGTTAGTAGCTGGAAAGAAAGGATCGAATATAGCTTTGATTTCTCAATTTTTTATACAAGATTATAAAACGAAGAAAGAAATAAAAGACTCGGCTGTCGATTTTTTTCTTACGGGTGTCTCTTTTGAAGACACATGCTGTTTTAAAGAGGAAACATGTTAAATTTGACTATTGCATGCAAATATATATATATATGTATATATATATATATATTAAATTTAAATTCAAATTTAATTGTCTAGAAATTGCAACTTAAAATTTTGAATTACTATCGAGGCATGCCGCTAGGCGTTTATAATGTTAAACCCTTTTTCTGAATGCAATGGAAAGGGTTTCGAGTCCAAATTTGATCGTATGGAGAAGATAGCTTTTTGGACCCAGCTATTATATTAAATTTTCGATATAAATTCAGCGCTTTTATTTACCGTACGATCACACAATAACGCCAAATGCTATAGAAATTGAAATCTGATAATAAAATACTAACGGATCCAATGGAACAAGTTTTGTCAAATTTCGGGACTGTGCCTCGGAAGGCTATTTTTAAATATTGATTTAAACGATATACGTTTAAACTAAACAAATTATTTTCAAATTTAATTTTTGAAGCTTCCATTATCTTCAGTATTATAAATATAAATTTTCCAAGCCTTCAAATTATTTTTAATTTAGCATAAAACTGAAGATTCAATATTTTATCCAAATTTCAATAATTATATTCAAAAATTTAATTGCCAAATAAACAGATATTTTTGAAATTCAAGTTAAACCAACTTTCAAATATTTAAAACCAATTAAATATTTCAATTTCAAATGTTCAAAATTTCCGGGTCGTCACATCAGATTTTGGTCGTTGATTTTGAACATTCCATTTATTCTAAATGTTGAGTTTTGAAATGTGAATAGAATTTTAATATAGAATTTAACGATCAAATAAGTGGAATAAAACTTAAGTTTCAAATATAGCGATTCATTGGATAAATTTAATTGTTGAATTAATGATTGGAAATTGTTTAAATAATTGAATTGCGGTAGAATATGAATCGAAAATGATTTCTAATGTCGATATAAATTCTATTGGAATTATAATTGAGTTAATAAGTTTTTAAAACTGAAATTTTAAGTAGTTTCATCAATTTTAGAAATCGTCGATTAAAAATAGTGATCTAGGGCATTGTCTCAGAATTCGACGAAACTAGTTCCTTTGGATCCGTAATAGTATTATCGGATTTCAATTGTAGCGTTTGGGTTTATCATTTGGTCGCATGATCTGAAAACGCCTAGAAATAATTTAATTGTATTTAATTTAAATAGTTGATTTAAAAAGAAATCTTCTCTATATGATCGAATCAGGACTCAAGACTTGTTCCATTGCGTTCGAAATAAGGGTATAACAATAGGAACGCATGGCGGCACGCTTCCATAGGGGTTCAAAATTTTGTGACATGTAACGTGAGATATTTCGAATAAAATTATATATATATATATATATATATATATAATCAAATCAGGGGCAAATCATAGCCAACCTACCTACTCAAGCCCATAACGTGACTTTCTTTCTTTCATTTAAAATAAGCTATCGCTTCCTCTCCTATCAGTCGATAGCTATTCGGAAAAAAAAGTTGAGAACAAAATCTAGTTTCAGAAAAAAAGAACTGCGATCAAAATCGTGAGTTCGAGGGGGGCACGACGGAACTCAGGTGGTGGTGCGCATCTCAGGGTAAAGTTGCGATTGAAGAAAGCTCGTAAGGGAAGCGTGCGTACAAGCTGGCTGAGCCAAGGCGTTGCTTGTTACCATAGTTAGGATTTGGAAATTCACGGCCGTTCGCGAGCCAACAGGGTGGAGGTGTCGAGTGGCTCCATGGCTCAAGGAGTTTAGAGGCAGTGGCATGAGCAGTGGGGAAATCAGTCTCTCATGTTGTCAGGTTGCGCGGGATTAGGCTTGGTTGCGAGTTGAGCTGGAACTTACCCGATCTTACCTTTACACGAGGAAGGCAGTGAGGTACTTAACTGCTTAACATTTGTAATTAATGTTGTAGTTAATTTAGTTAATTAAGCCATTAAAGGTAAAATGCTTATAATATGATAACAAATTCGTACGAGATACAAAAATCATGAATTTTAAGCAAGGATTAATTGGAGATTTTTGGAGGCAGCTATTTGTTAAAAAAATTGGAACGGATCGCAATTAAAAACCAAGCTGAAAAATTCTCACTCATTTGGATTACTAGAATTTATTTAAAATAGTTAAAATAAATTATTGGATGCTTGATTGAATTTATAAAATTATTATCTGTTGAATGATATTATATTTATATATAGTAGTGTATATATTAGTAGTTAGATTGATATTCCCGCATATTTTAGCGAATGAGACCCTATGCGCCCCGTATAATAGCGGATGACCCTATATACCGCGATATCCCCCTCGAAGTGGGATTGGTATTTTTATGTTGTATTAACATTTATGGATGTAGGGAAACATGTTGGAGGGATCCAACTGGATTCCTCAAATTTATATTGATTGTTTTTCATATATAATAAGATTATGGTTGTGATGTGAATTATTGGATGCTATAGTAGGACTGGACTAAAATTTCTTAGATTCCATAAATATTATTTTGAAATTTGAAAAGATTTAAAAGGAGATTTTGAATATAAAAATATTCACATAGGAATTTGGATTATTTTTTAAGTAATTGATTTGGATAAAAACAATAATTGATTTCGGGTTGTATTTAACTATTCATAAAAATATTTTAAATAATTTATGTAGAAGATTTTTTAACAATGGACTTTTAAATGACATTATTGGAAAATATGAAAAGGAATGAAATCGATATTTTAAATAGATTTGTGAAATATGTGAAATTTATTAAAAAATGGATTTATAAAATGAGATTTTATAAATGGGGTTAGCTTTATGAACAAATGAAACTTAAAGGAGTTATAAATTTATAAATGATGATTATAAAAAGGGAAAATGATAATTAATTGATAAACTGGAATATAATTTTACAGGGTAAATTTATATCGAGATTTGGAAAAAAAAATAGTGAATTCTATTTTTGAAAGTGATGATGGTTAAAAAATCGAAATGGGATCGATGTGTGGTAAATCGAGAGGATTTATAAATTGAATAGGTTATTGGGATTTTAAAAATATTTTTAGTAAAGAGGTTTAATTTTTATTTAAAAAAAGAAATTCTTTTTATTTAACTCTGAAATTTTTAGCTAGTTAGTATTGGACTACTTCGAAAGTGAATTTTTTCAAATATATAATATTAGCTGAAATTAAATTCTAAGTTTTATAATCGGATTTGAAAATTGATTTGTTGTCTAAAAATGGATTTTTGATGTTTATATAAAGTATTTCGATATTTTAAATTACTTGAACATGTTTTAAAAATAAATTACTATTCTTTTAAATACTTATTTTATTTACATACATATATATATATATACAGAGTTTATAATGATTTAAAATTATTTACAAATCTTCTAGAGTGATGAAAAGAATTATTCAGTGGATGGGATTGTAAGAGAATTCTCAAAATGAAATTTTAGGAAAAGAAAGAAAATTTTCAAAGTAGTTGAATAAGAATAAAATTCAAAAAAATGAATTAGAATTCATAAAACAAGTTAGAAGTGGTATTTGGAATTATGGACTACTGAAGTAGACTTTGGAAATCTTAAAGGAAAATAATTAGTTGAATCCCGAGAATTTATAGAATGCATTATAAACAAGTTAAGTAATTCACAAATAAAGTGTTAATGATTTTTGCGAAAATAGGAAAGAGGAAACAATGGAATACTTCCTAAGCATTGAACATAAAATATAAAATGGAGTTGGAAAATATTCTAAGTATTGGAAAGGTTTGGAAATATTCCGTTGAAAATATAAGGATTTGAAATGGTTTCAAATGGTGGAATACTAGAAGTAATTTGAATATATAAATCTTATAAAGATGTTTTGAAAAGAAAATAAATTGAAAAAAAAATTATAATAAGGCCCGACGTTTGCTTATGGATGTTTTATTGATAGTTAAATGACCGATTATCAATTTTGGCCAAATTCGTTGATCGTTTCGAAGATACCGGGATCGGATTTAATTATCCGAAAATCACTTCAATCCAGTTTGAACGTTATGAATGAATATCGTGAAGACAGTGAAGGCGGCGGTTTGGTTTGTCAAGACTCGGGACGACTTGTATGGACGAATGCTATCAGAACATCGTCATTAGGGGACGATGAGCATTCTAAGTAAAATTGTTCTTGGAAGGTAATCATAGACTCAAGCCTCATCAACCGAAATGACTAAAAATCAGCGGAGATGCAGCAAGGCTATGTGGGTCGCACCCAATTAGGGTATGTTATCGCCTTTCAAGATACCCTCAAATATATTATAAATTATGGATACGGTGGTGCATGGAAAAGGAGCCCTCGATAAGGGTGGGAACACCTAAGGTGATTACATATTCGGTTCTATCTAGGTTAGGGATTGGGTCGATCTTATGTTGTAGAGGATCCCAATGAGGTCCTCATTACATGTTTCTAGGCGTGCATTGTGATAGGTGGTAACCCAGTGCCTATCATTGTATGGAATCCATTTCCAAATAAACGCCTTGCGATTTTGATTGTGCTCAACTATGCTGAAATGTGAGATGCAAACATTTCAGCTATTTTCTATTTACTTTGTTTAGACACTATTATAATATCATACATTTTTGATAAAAATATTTTGGTTATCGTATGGGAAAAGCCAGTCGTTTTTATTTGTGATGTGGTCTTACAGGATACCTTACTTTTCAAAAGATTTTGATAAAAGTTAATAATTCAAATTGAGTGTGTTTTCTCACGCTGGTTTTCCAGACTGACTCGGGCGTCATTTTATTATAATAATCGTGTCAGACCGAGTATTACAGATTCATGATAGGATGCTATAGAGCTCAGGAGACGAGCTGGACAGCAGAGACGTATCTTCATACTTAGTTTAACTTTCCATTGTGTGAGGACAATTTATTATATGTGACGACCCGCCTTTCATTCCATTGAAAGATGCATTGTAATTTAGAAAAAAATAGGTAGAAAAAAATAGATAGAAAGAAAGAACTAAACAATCACCGGAATCTCACGGTGGAATGGAAAAATATATATTACATCACATAGATATTACATAATATTCATACATCAGAGTCATTCAGTTACAACATCACATTAAACGGTCGGAATGAACTTCCTATACATTACAACCCAAAAAGCAAACAAAGTACTAACAGAGGGAATAGATATATCGATATGCCAAGTCTCCTGCTCCAAGTATTTTCCAAAACACGTCAAGACAACCTGAATCACTAGGCAACTAATAAAAATTTGAGTACCCAAGAGTTTAAGAAAAACAGAAAATAAACTCCGGGTCAGACATGTGTCTGGTGTAAGTAAACGGTTTAAGTTGTTTAACTTGAAAATCATTTTGAAATCAAAGGTATCTTGTAAGACTCTTTGCAAATAAACACGGATAAGTTTTTCCCTTACGATAACCAAAACATTTGATAGGAAATCCAATTATATTATAACAGTGTCTAGGGTTTTCAATATAAAATAGGAAATAGCTGGAATGCTTACATCTCACATTCCAACATAGTTGGGAACAATCAAAACCGTAGGGGCACTTATTGGAGATTGGATTCCATACAATGGAAAGGCTACTAGGGTACCGCCCGTCACAGTACCTGGTTTAGATCAGAGTATCGAGGATCCCCCCTGATCCCCTACAACACAAGACCGGAGCTACCCCTTACTGGATAGTCTGAATAAGACAATCCCGTGGTTGTGGCCAATAACTGCCCACACAGCCGAATAAAAGGGACCTCTAGACAGGGGAAAATCTTATCCTACTTGGGTGTTACCCACTTAGCCTTGTTGCACCTCCCCTGCTTTAGCCATTCCCGGTTAATGAGGCTTGAGGCTACGATTACCTTTATAGCACACATATCATGGAATGCTCATCGTCCTCCATTGATGATGGTCTGATAGCATTCGTCCATATAAGTCCGTTCCGGGTCCAAACGGAACCGAAGGCCCTATCTCCGTACATTCGTTTTGAAATCATCCTCGGAGTTAACAATAAATATCCCTTGCATTCTAAATCTTCATTCTCGATCTTCACTTGAGATTTCATGAACTATCGCTTAATTTGGATCGACGTGGTTTTCGGATAACAATTTGATATTCGACCGCGGTCTTATCGAAATCCAAACGCCGTCTTTTAAGGCCAAATTGTTTTAAGTAAAACAATTCAATTTAAATTCAGAATCATATTCACACAGAAATTTCATCACAGATAAATAACTCACATTTATCATAGTTCAATTCAAAGTATTTCACATCACAGAACATTACAAATTAACAGACTAGAGATATTAATCAATCCAAACATTCAATACAATTAATCATCCATATGCAAGATTAATTAATCACACAATTTATAATTAATTTAATTTAACACAAAATAAATTAATTACTTATAACCCTTCTTAATTGTTATTAATTAATTGCAAGCCATTTATTTTATTTTAATTAATTATTGGAATTAATTAATTATCCTTTAATTACTTAAGACCTTAATTAATTAAAAGTATAAATCATTTATCTTAATTATTTACTTAATTATCATTTAAATTTTATTTAAATTGAATGTTTGGAATTAATTTATTATTAACATACAAAATCACTTAAGCCCTTTTTGATTAATTATAAGCTTAAAATATTTTTCTTTCTTTACCATCTACTCAATTACATTACTTAATTATTTAATAAACTCAAGAATTAATTTAAAAATGGACATATAAATAAATTATTCTAAGCTTACTTAATTTAAAATAATAAAGTTTTTTATGTATGACCTTTAACTAACCAATATTTAAGTAAAACATTAATCATTTAAAGAATTGTTTAAGGTTTCAAAACTTGTTCTATTATTACTTTAAAAATAGTTATTACACTAATACCCACTACATCAAAAGATCCAGAGTACCTCTCCCAAACCCGAGCACAACCTGGCGCCTTCCCCTACTCAAACCCGAGTCAAAAATTCTTTTCCCCGACGCTCTCTCTCTCTCTCTAAAACTCGCGTACAAACCCAATGCTTCCCCGAGTCCAACCCGAGCCTATATCCTTCTACCTTCCCAACACAGCAACAACCCAAACCCAGACACAACTCTGAAACCTATGCACATGCACACGCGACCACGTTCGTTCTGATCACCGCTGCTACCACCAGCAAATGGCCGTTGGCACACACGATCGTTCCCACTACTCAAAAACCCGATATCACCATCCAAATCAAAATCGAGCTACACAAAGCCACTGGAACGAAGATGATCACCAAAAACCACCTCGCATCGCCACCTCCGGTCACCAGAAGCTTTGACACCCCGTCCATACCTTCGAGAAGACCTACGCTTCTATTCCCCCTACTCCGATCAAGTCTGACACGACGACGACGTATTTACCTCAAGAACAATGGCGACCAAATCAGTGTCTAAAACCCTACAACGACGTCGTTCAGCCACCTCGATGAACTATAAATCTAGTCACCATTTTCCCAAGTGACTCGACCTCCGAGCTACCTCTATCAACGACTTCAACCATTCCAGAACCTCCGATCTCCAAAAATCGATGAAATTCCATTTCCCGTTCAACCCATAATTTCTAAATCAATACTTACTTAAAAATCTTTGTATTACCATTAAAAATCATGGTTTTAAATGACGAATCAGATTACACAGGTGAAATTTGAAATCATGGAAGTCGAATTCTCTAAGTTGTTTGATTTTTACTATAAATTTTTCTTTCCATTAAAACTTCTTGCTAGCTATACTAAAAAATATTTTTAAAATTAAGATTTAGTTAGTGCAAACACATTTCTTTTATACATCATAGCCTATACGAGATTTAGTGAAGAGATTTGGATTTTTGATTTGGTTTTGGGTTCGTAAAACAAGAACAGAGGCTTACATATCTAAACACAGATATGCACACATTATTTCATACATATAAACATACAAAACATTTCTATACTTCCATGCAAAACATTTCACAACAATACATCAATTATTTATCACATGCATCAGAGAATAAGGTAGATTTAGTTTAATAAAAATGAATGTTTACTCACCTTAAAATGTCGAGCAGAGAAAAGCTTTGAAGCCTGGAAACTGATTTGGAACTTTGATCTTTGAACTACAACTTGAAATTTGAGAACTGGAAACTTGATTTGCCTGTATTTAGTTGTGTTGAATCTTGAATTAAATCTTTGCTTCAGTTTAAAAACTTGGAAGAGTTTGATTTAGTTTTTTTTTTCTTCTCTCGTTTTGTTTTTGAAAGATGAAAGAAAACGAAAGACCAAAGAAAGAAGGGAGATATATATAAGTGTGACGCCCCACCTCTATACCCACGCTAGCCAAGAACACTCCGGAGTAGTGCTGTCAACTAGCACGGAGAATAAGGCTGTTGAGGAGCGACCATCCATGTAATTGCTTATCACACGGTGGCTATAAATAATCTTCGGAAACAAACATAGAAATAATCATATCACAAATCAGTCACAGATATCCATATCACAAAGGCGGAAGAAGATATGAATATATAACTAACACATGAAAGTGTACATCAGAGTAGTGGACAGTAAGATCCATGATAATACAAAAGAATAGCAACACGTGCTATACAAAAGAATACAACTATGAGTCTATATCTCAAGTGTATACAACAAAAACTGCTAATCTAAACAGTTAGCCAAAAGTCAGAGTGATGAATCCCTGGGAAGAAGTCAAGCAGAAGCACCTGTAACATCTCGGTCTGACCCAAGTATTATTTAAGAAAATAATAAACGGATCAGTCTAGCTATAAATATCAGATGACATGATATAACATAAAAGATATGGCATAAACATAAACATCCATAACGACATACCACTATAAGTATGTAAATAATGATCAACAGAAGATCAATCAATAAGAGATAATCAATATCACAAGAATCTTCTCAAAGATTCGAAGAGGGCATCATACCCTAAACTTGTACTCATAACAAGTCAATGACATAAATTCCAGAAATCAACACGAGAAATCCAGAAATCATAAAAAGGGAAAGAGGCCTATCACATGACGGTCCGAAGACCAAGGGGAGCTACCCCGCATGTGTGAATGGAATCACACAGATTGAGGTCGAGACTAACCAAAAAGCAGAAAGGTATGTGTGAATGGAATCACACAAGTGGTGTCTAGTCTAACCTTGCAATGAAAGAGACATCGCGCAATTGCTACTCTAATTCATAAAGCGATCATCAAGATCAACGAGAAGTGTCAATTACACTAAGCTAGTAAATATAGAAATTTAGCTTCATGTCCCATAACCACTTGCTTAACTTAAATATTTACGAACAAACTGTAAATCTTCACTAATAAAATTGTCACAAGAGGTTCAATCGAACAAGTCCAAGAATTAACCGACGAAGTGAACGCAAGCGTTTCATACCACTTGTTTTACTAAGTCGTTTAATTAGATTTCTCATCCGAGTGAGGTAAAGGCTTGTATATACTAATAGATTGGAAAACGGTTTAAGAAAAGAGCTTTGTTATTAAAAATAGAGTTGAAATTGTTTGTTAAAAGAGTTTTGATATTTACTACTAGTATTGAAACCTTTGTATTATAAAGTGACAAAACACATAAGCAAGTGTAGAAACAATCAGTCACAAAGATCGCATACGGAGATGCGAGTAAAAATCCAAGGAAATCAGCTCAATGTTTTTCAGATAAGATCCCCTACAGAGGGGGGGTCCAGGGGGGGTGGCAACCCCCCAAGGTGGGGGTGCGGGGGCAACGCCACCTCTTACGGGGTTCGACCTGCCCGGTCAGGTCGCGGGGGTCCAGGGGGCAGCGCCCCGACCAAAACGGTACGACCTAGTGAAGACAAAATGAGGTCTAACGACCTAAGGGGAATAGGGTCGAGCGACCTAATGGTTGCGACCTAGGGGTCTAAGGAGTCAAGCGACCTAACTGGAGCAACCCTATGGTCATGCGACCTAACTGAAATGGCCAAGCGACCTAACAATAGCACAGGTCAAGCGACCTAACGTTTTAAGGCCGAGCGACCTAATTAAACTCGCGACTTAATGGTGTGAAAGGCGTGCGACCTAATGTGTTACGACCTAAGGGTCCAGCGACTTAGTGGAACAAGGTCATATGACCTAACACTTGTAGTAGTGTTGGGCGACCTAATGGAGTAAACGGTCGAGCGACCTAACAGCAGAAATTTCACCCAAACACCAAAAATCGGATTTTTTCGCCAATCCAATCCAAACCAAAAGCAAATATGCATGCTAAAGTGATAGGGAATCATTCCTAACAGTCCAAGATAGATATAGACTAGATTTGTGAGATAAAAATCTCACCTTTGCACTAAAGTTTATGAAGATGAAGCTTGAAAGCAAGGAGAAGCAATCCAAAGCTTGAATCCAATATCTTCTACTTGAATTTGGAGTTGAATGTTGGATTTGCAATTGAATTTGTGCTTGGAGTTTTAATTTCCCATTCCCTCCACCATTAATGCCAAAGCTTGATTAGTTAGGAAATTTATGAAGAGTGAGGAGAAGAGGGTTGGAACTTGGGCTTAATAGGCTAAACTAACCCAAAGTCCAAAGCGGGAAAAGTTAGTGAAATTTCACTAACTCCAAACCTATCGATGTTTATACTTAAAAAGTTGTAAACGACATTTCGAACTCAATGGAAGTGGTTTCGAGTCCTAATTTGACCGTTTGCAAAAAGTAGCTTTTCGGACCAAAATCCGATTAACGAGTTAATATTTAAATAAAATATTTAAATACAAACTCGATAAATATGCGGGTTGTTACAATAAGTATATACATTGTACAGCCTTGTTCTCTAAATCATTTTATATATATATTTTTTTAAAGAAAACCATTAAATTGACACTTGTGAATTTGCATGACATCCTAAGCTTACAAATGTCAAATGCATGCATTTTATATTTTCTTATGCTTTTATATTATATTTTATATTTTTATTTATATATTTTCTTTTCATATTTTCTTTTTATTTATTTTATGTTTACTTAATAAGAAAAAATCTCTTATACATTCCTATTTTAAACTTAAGCTATTTACTTCAATTAATAACCATATATATATATATATATATATATATATATATATATATAGACACACACACACACACACACTAGTTTTAAAATGTAGAGTTTTTAAATCCAATTTATTTTTAAGATATACATATAGAATTTCAAATCAAAGTTTTATTAAAAATTTACATATGAATAATAGAAAATAAATAGCACATTTATTGGTTTGAAAAGAATATGTTTGGCACATTTTAAATGATTATATAAGAAAATTATTAAATCAATATTGCTAAAATTCTAGTTTCGTCCCCAATATTTACAAAGAAAAAGATAATTAAAAGCTTTTATATTCAACATCAAAGCATACACTTCAACCACATACTAGCATCCAAAGCAAACAATTCGTTCAAACAAACAATCTAACTATCCTGACACAAATCCAGATAGGCTTTCCTAATACTATCTAGAGTTTCCCATGTACAGTCTCTGGGATCCTCGCTTCACTGAATCTTTACCAACTTCACCACTTTGCTCCTGGGTTTCTTCTCATTTCGATCTACAATCTGGACTGGATGCCTGACCACGGTTAAGTTAGGATCGACCTCTAAATCTTCCTAGACTGCCAGTTCTACAACCAGTGATGGGTCATACACGCACTTCCTCATATGAGATACGTGAAATACATTGTGAATTCTAGCCATCTGGTCCGGTACAATCCTGTAGGCCAAAGCACCGATTCTCTTGAGAACACAGAAAGGTCCAACATATCTTGGGGACAAAGCTCAATTTCCACTTAAGGCAACCAACATTTTTCGGACGAAGCTCAATTTCTCTCTGTTTTTGCTGCTTCAATTGTATCTACCTTTGCTTTGAAATAATTTTCTCCCACTGCCCTATTATTTTTAATAAGAATACTTTATATTACTTATTGTGAGGTTGGGCCAAATACTCATTAAATGTGATAGATTCTTTAACAATTTTTCCTTACTGAATAACCACTCGATTCCTAAGAAGAGGAGGATGTTATTTTTCCAAAGAAAGAATTATTTTTTCATGATGCCATTATAAAAAGATAGAAGTTTTTTGTTAATTTAACATGGAGGAAAAAAGGCTAAAAATTGTTCCTTTTCTTGGTGATTCAAATGCAATTGAGATTATAGTTTAAAAATAATTGTTAAATGAATTGTTTATTTTTAATTTGTTATTGAGAATCAAATGAATAAAATCATCTCACTGTGAGAATATATTCCAAGTCTATGTCTTATATTTATGAAACATTTTCACTAAAGGGTTTTGTAAATATGTCAGCGATTTGATTTCAGTGTCAAAAAATCTAATGTTATATTTCCCTTTTCTACATTATCTCTTAAAAAATGATGTCTAATATCAATATGTTTTTCTTAAGAATGGATGATAGAATGTTTTGAAAGATTAATTGCAATAGTGTTATCCCAATAAATAGGTGACCTGGTAGTATTTAAATCAAAAACTCGTAAGGTTTGTGGCATATAAGTTATCGAGTGCACAAAAGTGCAGCTGATATGTACTGTAACATCCCCTACTTAGAGGCCCAAAACTAACGGTTATGGATGTTGTAGTCATCTATTGTTATTAATCCTCAACGACCAAATACGGTAATTTTAGATACATTGATATAACAAAAACACATGGATATGGAAAACTTTAAAAATAAACAACTTTCTCATTCAATTTTAAAGCAATTTCAAATTCGTTACATAATCCCAATATGATAATCATGTTAGAGAAAATATAATCATTACAACATACGCCAAGAGAAAATGCCCCATTGGATGGTCATGATATATAACTAGGCAATTAAACATCTTTTCGTTTACAACAAAACACAGTGTAATTAAAATAGAAAAGAACTCTAAAAAGCTATCATGCCTCCTACACGTCTCTGAAAGCTTATTCATCTAAAGATATACTTGAAAAACTCAACTCTCAAACTACTCAAAATAAATTGAGCACTCAAGAGTTTATGGGAAAAACATGAACTTCGAGTGAGATATAAAGCCTGGTATGAATAATATGCTACTATCTCAAAACATTTATATATCTAGCGAGACCATGCCACTTAGCGAAATGGGTTTTCCCCTCACTATTATCCTAAGACTTTATAAAACCATATACTATGCTCCTGTATCCACAATGGTTAACACATAGCAATTCAAATTATTACGATGATATGCAAAGAAGTAAATCAATTTGGATTACCCATCCCCATTTGTTTTGACTATCTGTCTCAGTTATAGTTTCTAGGGTCACTACTAACTTATTAGTTTTCATGGGCTGACTAATAACCTGTTTAATACTTATGATCCAGATTCATAGTTTTCATGGGATCACTAAGAACCTATTGGTCCCTACCAATAACTCTATTGTTTCATGGGTTCTCCTTGAACCTATTGGTATCTCCAATAACTTCCCTCTTATCCTAGTTTTCATGGGTTGACTAGGAACTTATTGACATCTATCAATAACTTAATCATGATATAGTTTTCATGGGCTCACTACAAGCCTATTGGCCCCTACCAATAACTCTTTCTGATCATAGTTTTCATGGGTTTACTATGAGTCTATTGGCACCTGCCAGTAACATTTCCTAAACATAGTTTTGATGGGTTCAATATAAGCCTGTCCCTTTGAAAACTTCACTATTGAGGCATCCTACATTCTTGTTTATCTGACCTACTGGATGCAATTCTACTCATTCAGGACTTATTTCAATTTATATTCACTACTGGGTTAACTTAGCTGGTTATTCTGTCGTTCCCTAAAATACAGTTATAGGTCCATTATAATGTGAGTGTGTGTGTGTATGAAGAAGTAAACATAATAACATAATCCTGTGGTTTAATATCCTTGAAATTATTTTATATAAAACTTGGTTAATCCCTTTAACCCATTAATCAATGAAAAACTTCTTTAATACTCCATATTTAAAATCATTTCAAAACTATTTTATTATGCCATGGTTTTCCTTTAAAAAAATTGAGATGGGTACTTTGTTTTGAAAACTAAGGATTTCGAAACCTTTAATCTTTACTTTCGAATCCATTGAAAAACTTCCTTTCGAAAGCATTCAAATCTTCTTTTCAAAACTCTGAGAACCTGCCTTTTGAAACACTTTAATACATTTCTTTTAAAATTTTCAAGTGTATTGAGGTACTACGATTCAACTATAGAAGCTTAGCTTCAAAACCTTTGAAAGTACCCCTTTCGAAACCATTGGGTTTTTCCTCAAAATATCTTTTGGGTCGAAGAGAATACATATGAAAGTAACCCTTTCGAAACCATTTATCTTATATAAAATTGGTTGGGGAAAAGTTGACGGTTTCGGAACCATCCATTCGAAAGTTTATAACATTTAAGTAAAACATTGAAGGACAACATCGAAACCCTCATTTGACAGCATTGCCTTCGAAACCCTTAAACCCATTCGAAATGCTTTAGGAAATGACTTAGTATAAGATGGAAACAAAAGCTACCCTCTGAAAGCATTGATGATTTCAATATATTCTAAAGACCAAAAGAACGGTAGCAGGGTCTTGACTGGGTCGAAACTACTCTTTTTTAGAGCATTGTTCTATAAGTAAAGGAATTCGTTCAAAAGCTTATACTTTCAAACTAAATGATGGCAACCCTCTTCGAAAGATACTTAGAAGACCCTTTCGAAAGCTTATGTTTCGACACCTTATAAAGAGTTTATTAAAACGAGGCACGCGCTTATCTTTTGAAAGTAAAACAAAAGTTTCGACCACTATCGAAAGCAATGGTTTCGACACCATGCCTTCCACCATTTTTCCTATCCACTACGTACCAAACTTGTGATTTATGCATTGGTTTCGGGTTAGCTGGTAGGTTTCGACTTGGTTGGAGATGAAAGCATTAGGTCGAAAGGTGCTTTTCAATGAGGCAGAGCCCACTTTTTTGGGTAAAACGATTTAATGCCAATTATAGCAAATACTTTCTAACTAACCAGCTTACTTGTAATCATGTGATTGGTTGCCATAAAATTTTAAATTCTTTACAAAATTAAATGCCGCATAATTTCAGATCTAAACAAGGATTAATTTAACAAATAAGCCCTTCCACTAAGCAAAATAATTAAATCATTTAGGTCCTCCTTTTAAAATAATTTAATTCTCATAGTAAATCACATAGGAAAAATCCCCAAAAATCACAGAAATTCATTTTCAATATGTTATCTAACATATAAAAATTTCAGACCCAAATTCTTCATAAAATTATCGAAATAAATCACCAAACCCGATTATTTATATTTTCCTTTGAAAATTCATATTAATTCTTCCTTAGCTTGGAAAATTACAAAAATTATAACCCATCTCCGAAATCATAATTTACTTGACATATAATTTTCTCATGGCATACGAAACCAATTATAATTTATTTTACCCTTAAAAGCATACAAAATCACATTTAAACACTTTTGTTTAAATCAACCATGTTATAATTCAAGCATATCATCATTCAAATCATCATTAAAATGGATTTATTCTTAAACCTGAAAACCAATGATCATAAAACAAAATAGAGATGATATAGATTATTATTCACCTTGATTAGGATAAGGACATTGGATTGAGATTAATTTTTCCTAGCTTGAATCCTTAGATTTAGATTGAATATTTCTTATTTTCTTTCTCTAGTAATGGCCAGCTCCTCTTTAATTTATGTTTGTATTATGTTTTTGCAAAATGACGCAGATGAAAAATGAAATGTGAGTATATATAAGGATAATAGATGTGGAGGCGGCAATTACCCTAATACCCTTGCGTTGATTCACAAACATATGAAGCCCATTTATTTAATTTCTTAATTAAGCACGACCTCTTTAAATTTAAATTTTCAAATCTCAATCCCTTTATCATTCTTACATTTACATTATTCTATGTTATTTATCTAATTAAATTTCCTAAATAATGTTATTAAAAATTAGGGGTGTTGCAAGTACTTAGCCTCACAAGTAGATAAAGACACATATATTTCTTACTAAACTAAGTGACCAAGGAGTGACCATTGATATGACATGTACCAATTATATTTTTTCTATCTGTACCGCATCCTCCAAAATCGACATCACTGTATGAAACCAATTATAGAGGACAATCTTTAGGGTATAATAAACCATAGTCTTTTGTATTAAATAATTATAGCAAAATGTATTTAACTGCTTTAGGTCCAGCTTGAAAATGGGCACATAAGCATATACTCGTAAGTATGTCAGGTCTATTAGTGGTTAGATAAAGAAGTGACCCTATCATATTCCTATATAATTTTTGGTCAACTTCTTTACCTTTCTCATCATTGTCTATATGTGCACTCATGATCATTGGGGTTTTGTTTACCTCTTTTGTTTTCCATAGAAAACAATTTTATTAAATCTTTACAGTATTTTTCTTAAAGAATAAAAAATTCATCTTTTAGTTGTTTGATTTGTAATCTAAGTGAAGATGTTAATCTCCCCGTGTGAGACATTTCAAACCCATTTTTCATATTGCTTGAAAATTCAGTGCATAATTTTTTATTTATTGAACCAAAAATTACAGCGTCCACATATATTTGTACTTTGGAATATCATTATTATCATGTTTAATAAATAATGCAAAGTCAACTTTGTCAATTATAAATCCTAAGCTTAATAGATAGCTTTTTAATCTCCCATACCAAACTGATGCTTTTTTAATCGATAAAGAGCTATATTAAGTTTATACGAATAGTCCCAATATTTTTCATGAACAAATAAGGTGGTTGTACAAGATTGACATTTTCTTTTATATATCCATTAAAAAAGGAACTTTTAACGCCCATTAGATATAGATTCAAATTCTGGTGGCAAGCAAATCCTAGAAGAATTTTGTAGCTTCAAGTCATGCAACAGGATCAAAGGTTTTGTCATAATCGATACCTTTTCCTAATTGTGCCCATGAGCCACAAGCCTAGCTTTGTTATGTATAATATCACCATTTTCTTCTACTTTATTTTTATAAACTCTTTTCGACCGATTACCATTTGATTATCTGTTCTTGATACAAGTTCCCAAACATTATTTCTTTCAAATCGATTAAGTTCCTCTTGCCAAACTATAATCCAGTAATCATCGTTTGCATCTTGTTTATAATTTTTTGGTTTAATATTGGTTATAAAACAATGTGACCCTTGTGATTAAGTTGTCGACGAGTAGCTACTTTAGAATTATTGTCACCAATTATATTCTCCAATAGCAATCTTTGAAAATTCTAGGAGGTGATTTTAATTCATTTTTAGTTTCACTGTTTATTAATTCAGTTGGCTGTCCATTTGATAAAGTTTGAGTAAAGTGTTTATTTTATTTCAACAATTTCTTCATCATCGTTTTTAATGTTAAAATTTTTCATCAAAAGATTCATGTAGAGCCTCCTCTATTATATTAGTTCTCTTCTTAAAAATTCTATATGCTTTACTTTGTTTTGAACATTTAATGAAGATTCTTTCATTGGCTTTCGGATTAAATATTCTTAGGAGGACTTTAGTGTTTAAGATAAAACATTTTAAGCCAAAAAATTTAAAGTAATAAAAATTTGCTTTTCTACCATTAAGGAGTTCATAAGGAGTATTTTTAGTTAAAGGTCTTAATAAAAATCAATTTAGAATATAATAAGCTGTAGTTATTGCCTCGGCCTAGAAATTCTACAGTAGACTACTACTATTTAGCAAGGTTCTACCACATTATTGTAAAGCGTATTTTTCTTTCTACACCTCTATTTCGTTGAGGTATTCTAGGAAAAGAAAAATTATGATTTATACCTTTTTCATTACAAAATTGTTGAGAATGATCGTTTTCAAATTCTGTTCCATAATCATTTCTTATAATTTTGATTTTTAAATCTTTTAAATTTTGAATTCATTTTGCAAAAAATTTAAATCTTTCAAAAGTTTCATTTTTATGTTTTAGAAATAAGGTCCAAGTGTATCTTGAAAAATCATGTCTATTACAAAAACATATTTATTATGATTTATTCATCTTATTTGCATAACCAAATAAAACCAAGTGGAAAAGTTCTAGTGGTTGCTTTGTAAAAATTTCATTTTAAACTTGAAGGATGATTTCTTAAGTTTTCCAAATTGGCAAGCATCACATAAATCATTAACTTTTAAATTCATTTTTGTTAAAGCTCTTACGATTTCATTTTAGCTAATTTATGAATATTTTTGAAATTTGCATGACAAATATGTTTGTGTCATAACCATGGATCATTTATATACGCAATAAGACACAAATCATTATTATTATGTTTAATTTTCATATTTAGTATGCAAATATTTCGAGTTCTTCATTTAAATAAAAATATAGCATTTATCTTTTTGAAAAGTTATTTTAAAATCTTCATTATAAAGTTGACTAATACTTAAAATATCATGTTTTAATTTTTCTACTAGCAAAACGTTGAAATTCAAAAGGGAATTAGATACCCTGAAAAAAGATACATCTCCTTTTCCAATAATGCAGCCTTTGGAATTTTCCCCAAAAGTGACTGTTTCACCATCCATATAGGATATATTTGTTAACAGTTTTGTGTTTTCAATCATATGTTTGGAGCAACCACCACAAATAACCCATTTCTCCTTTCTTTTTTTGGGCACCTGCATAAAATAAAAAAATTATTGATACCCATTTTCCACGTTAAAGTCCTAGGAGTTAGTTAGAAGGTAGCTATACCCAAGAGGGTTTGGTAGAGCCTTCAAAAATAAAATTGCAATTATTATGAATTCCAGTCAAAAATTATCTATGTAGTTCTTCCAAATCAACTAGTTTTTAGAACCTAAATTTTGATAGTCCTTTATTTTCTATCTTTAGTTGACAATTTTTGGATTTCCTAAAGTTAGTTCATAAGGCAACATACTTGGTTTTAGATTTTGGTTTATTTGATTTTTCATATTCTAAACCATTTTTATTCCTGGTAGGTTTTGAAATACTAATTAAATAAGACATATTTTATTTTCCTTGGTTAAATTTAGAAATGTTAGTAGATAATTCCTTTGTTTTGTTAACCCGAATATTTTTGTCAGTTGTTAAAATATCATTACTATTTTCCAAAACTTTTCTTTGTTTTCATAAGAATCTATAGTAGTTTTCAGTTCATTGTTTTCATTTGATAAAACTAAATTTTCATTTTTAGTAACTTTAATTTTTTCAACAAAGTATGGATTATTATAGTTTTTGCAAAGCTCTTGTAATTTAAAATCTCTTACTTGAAAATTTCTTTTTCATCTTTAAGCATATCAAGTTCTAGTTCTAATATATTTATCATCCCAGTATGTTTTTATTAGTTTTCTTTATAGTCTTATATTGGCTATCTAATGTCATAGTAACTTCTAATAATTCATCAAAAGAAAATTTAGATGGTGCCTCACTAGTAGTCATGAAGCATACGTTGGCTA
This sequence comes from Allium cepa, assembly GCA_030765085.1. Taxonomy (NCBI): domain Eukaryota; kingdom Viridiplantae; phylum Streptophyta; class Magnoliopsida; order Asparagales; family Amaryllidaceae; genus Allium; species Allium cepa. The sequence goes on from CM060939.1 coordinate 326,880,648, forward strand.
ATTCTGCTTCATAATCTCTTTTAGATGAAGACGAATCTGAATCAGCTCATGTAACATAGAAAACTTGTCTTTTCTTTTAGTTAATTTTTTCTTACTTATTTTCTTGAGTCTAGAGCAATCATTCTTCATATGACATTTTTTTTGCATTCGAAGCATATAATAGCGGTTGAATTGCTACTATTATTGTTCTTCTTGTTGTTGCTATTGTAGCTAATACCCCGATTTTTCCTTTTCACAAATTGCCAAAACCATTTGATCTTAGGATAGTTCTTTGCAATATAGGCTATATCATTTTCATCTAGTTATAGCCCATCATCTTCAACCTAAAAAGAAATAATTTGGTTTCTTGGGCTAGTTCGTTTCTAATTTGCAAATTTTCTTCATAAGAATCAAATTCCTAATTAACTCCTCCACCATGAGAGTGGAAAGGTCATTTGCTTCTTTTATTGCAGGAACTTTACTCTCTCAATCATTAGTTAAGGATTTCAAAATTTAAAAAACTAGATTAAATTCAGTAAATTCAACTCCTAGTGCCATCAAATCATATTGTACACTTTGGAAACGTGAATACATATGAAATTTACTTTCATTTTGCTTCATTTTGAAGAATTAAAATTGATTTTTTTAATTAATTTATGTTTATTAACCCTATTCATGCCCTAATGTGTACTTTTTAGCATATTCCAAATATCATATGCGTGTTTACATATCATAACTCTTGAAAGTTCATTCTTATTTAGTGCACAAGTTAATACATTCATGGTTTTTGCATTGTCCGAGGCAACGGTCTATTGAGCTTCCATCCAAGTACTCTGTCAGTAGTAGGTGCTACATACTAATCTTAAGTAATTGTCATATCTCAAGCATGATTACTTTCATGTAAATTCTCATACATGTAGCCCGAAAAGCATACTTAGAACTAGTTAAAAGAGGAGGAAGTGCATTAGATCTTCCTTCTTGAAACATGCTACAACCTATATTTTCCATATTAACTTTTTTGAAATTGTGTTATGATTTCTAAAAATCCCGCTCTGATACTTAATGAAAGAACATATGGATCAACAAGGACCTACTAACAATATAGTTTTATCTTGTATATGTTAATAATATAAGTAATACTAGTTAGAAAGATAAAGAATAGAAATATAAAAACAATCATACCAGAGTTTCTATACTGCTTCGAAATACCTGTCCTACATCCAATCCCGAAGCTCCCTTTTGGCATTCTACTAACCAAAAATTCTTTTGACCTAGAGGAATAGATTTACACTAATGCCTAATTTCTTCCCAAAGCAGAACTTTTACTCTTTTGTCCGAGAGATTTCTTCGATGGTCTTTATGTCATTAATAAACTAATTTATCCAAGTCAGTACACACTTCTTATAATATCCTTTGATGATGCCGATTTGAATGTGCAGATTTTAGAAAGTAAGAGATCATTTTGATAACTTTTGATTTCTAAGAGAATGTAGGGTCTAGAAAGAAAAGAGCAAGGTTAAAACCAAAAGTCTAAGATTGAGCTTTATTTATAGTATTAGAAAGGTTCATTTCTAAAGAGAAAAAACCATTAAAGAAGTTGCATCTGTTTGTGGAAGAAGTAACCTTCCAATAAAAAATCTGTTCATTCGGAAAAATTAACCATATAGTATCTCAAATGTCTGACCGTAAACCTCAAATGTTTGAATATAAAATAAAAATAAACATTATAGTATCTCAAACATCTATCCAAAAACCTTAAACGTTTGAATATTGAAAAGGAAAGGACTAGTTCAAAATTCACTTTCAGATGTCTGGATGGTTTGGTTAGACAATTGATGATCAGGCAGCTGATCAAATCTATTAGTGTTTAACGACAAATTTTCTATCGATTAGAAAAATGCTGATAAATTTTGGATTAATTTTACCGTAAGCACACGGCGTATAATTTTAGTACGTGGCGAGTACGGATCGATCCGTGGGGAATTTTTAAGATTTTAAAATTTTCAGTTCAATCAGATTAGACCAAAGTAAGAGGAAATTGTTAACTACAAAAAAGAAGCTAAAACTAGAATTGAAATGTGATTTAAAGACTATTAGACTTGAAAAAAATTTAGAGGCAAATCCACTCTTATATTTTTTTTGCAAATCAACAAAAAAATAATTTATGATCTATAGCTTTGATATTAAGTGAAATAATTGTTGTATTTATCATAAGTATGGTTTGTTTATGTTATTAATTAACATAACTCAAACCATCAAACAATAATACAACAAATAAACCACTCATCAATTCTCATGAAAATGAAGCCAAAGCAAAAGCTATTTTAAGTATGATTTATTTACTACTGTAACTAGTAATATAGATCATCAAACTCCATTTTTACTTTCATTTAAAAATCAAAATTAATTAGCAAACGTTGATGTAAATTGTGTTTATGTTGAATGAGAATAGCTCATTTAAGTAAGAAATATAAGCTATCAAACCCACTTATATAAACTTACATCAAAATTCACTTTCATGAAGCACAAGCTAAAGAGATCATAAATCATAAAAATGTTGAAATTTACATAATATTTGAGAGCTTCATTACCCCTAAACTGAAGGGGTTTAGCTACTCATTTGTGTAATCAAATCAACAAATGTAAGTTTCAACATTAACGTTTGTACCAAAATTGGGCACAACACTCTTCGAAAGTATTTAAAGAGATAAAATGAAGAGAGTAAATGAAAAAAGAGGATTATCTAATAAACACTTCAAAAACAGAAAAGAAAAACACGCAGAAACACAGAGATTTAGAGTGGTTCTGCATATGGCCTATGTCCACTATGAAATTGGTGATTTTATTGATGTTTGTTTGCTTATTACAACCGCTTATAGCGGGTTACAATAGTGGATTTCAAGTACAACAGTGATCTTTGAGAAAAAATGGTTCCGGCAAAGTCTAGACATAGAAGAGCTAAAAGTCCCTTTTCTGTAGGTCCTGGAAGGCTATTTATAGGCGTAGGCTGCAAATATCTCGCTCAGATCTTGAGAGACTTCTTCTTGCATATGTGCGGGCCCATGCAATCAATCCCACACCATTTGCACTCGGTCCATGATCGATACGAATTAATTTCGTATCCATCAAGATTTGGCCCAATCGACTCAAAATTGAGCACGAACATTCTTTATGTTGTACGTAAGCTCCTATGAAAATTTGGTGGAATTTGGACTTGTAGATTGTGAGTTATGATCGTTGTAAGTTCGGTTTTATGGAAGGCTGCTGAGTTCGCATCGGTCCCATTTCATATCGCTCTGTTTGTATCGATCCAGGCACGTGCCTGCTTGTTGATGTGGCACTTGTTTTTTGGATCGATCTGAAGTCCATGCCGAATCGATCGAGTCTTCCCGATGTTTATGCCTCATCCGTATCGATCTGACTTCGTCTATTTGTACTGATTGTAACTGCTCTATTTGTATCGATTATAATTACTCTGCTCTGTTCGTATCGATAGTAACTGCTCTATTTGTATCGACCACTGGCCGATCGATCTGAAGTAGAAACTTTGTTTGGTTTTCATTGATTCAAAGTGAAGTTGGATGATCGGTGCGAACAGGCGGGAGATCATGGAAGCAAAGAATACCTCTTTCTATGGATACGAACTTGTGCTCCACTGATCGATATGAAATCATATTCATCTTGATGGAGATGAACTAGATCGATACGAAGGAGGACTCTTCCTGTTTTCTTGGTGGATATGAATAATGGCTACATGATGGATATGAAGGGATGCTCATTGATGGATATGAAATTATGTGGTCAATGGATATGAATTGTCGATTGTTGATGGATGCGAAGTGCATGGATACAAAATCAGCATGCTTTCCATGAAACTTGATCATCCATAACTCGAGCATACAAACTCCAATCGTCTTGAAATTTGGAATGTTGGCTTCTATCGATTTTGTTGTCATGTCATATCAATTGTATCTTGATCTGGAATCGGACAACATTTACCGACATCCACAATGAACTTGTGTATAACTGATCTTCGGGACGAACCAACTTTTGTTCCTAGTTAATTCCTTGGTGTCACAGCCTTGCCAAAAGGCAGGATAACATTTTCCCTCCAAAGTACGTCTTGTGTGAGCATGAGTGCTTTGCAAAGTTGCTATCATTATTCTGTAAAGTTCTATCTGACTTGTTGAACGATTGTTGTCTTCTTGTCGAAAGCCGTAATTTTTGATTTTTAGTAACATAAACTATTGACTGCCAATTGTTGTGTTGTGCACTGTTGTGACTGAGTATTGAATAATAGCCAATTGTTGTTTATTATTATAATCATTACCAGACGAACATTCAATTCCTGTGAATTTTGAAAATTAGATGTTAGTCCGACATACATGTACATATGTTAGACAGACTCCCGCTAACATTTTTACGTCCACGAGTTGTTGTCAGTTTTTCAATTTTTCTTTTTAATCAAACCCTGCATTGATCCTCTCCTGAATCAATGTGAAATTCAAGTTGTAACTATGCTTGATGGTTGTTTTGAAGTGTCCCTTTGTATCGATCCTTTCTTGGATCAATGTAAAAGGTCGAATTTTTTTTATAGTATCGATGGAGTTAAATAATCCAAACATGGCTTGGTAGCGACATTCGTATAGATGGTAACCAACAGATACGAATGGCTGTTGCATTAGATGGATGATGGACAGTATGAATAGGGCTTCTTCGCATCGATAGATAAATGATGGATACGAATAGCTGCGGCTTCAGATAGATAGTTAGTGAATATGAAGAGTTCTCTTCGTATCGATCAGAGGAGAAACTATTTCAACCAAAAGCATATCAATCGTTATGAAATGAGAGCTTTGGATCGATACGAAGTTAAGGCTCTAATCTATACGAACCAAGTGGTCTAAGACCAATACGAAGTTAAGGCTTTTGCAATGAATGATCTGAATTTTTGGCTTCGATGGATACAAACTTCATGCAAATTTGAACACTTGACTCCGACGAGCTACGACCTTGCATAATTGGACTTAACTGCCAAACTGCATATTTGACTGCCCTTCAAAGCTCTTCGATGAAATTGTAACTTAACAAAATTTTAATGCATTTTAACTTGGATCGGTCTTTAAAGTCTGGATGGCACGGATGTGATGGTCAGTGTATGATGGTCACTCCAGTTGAATCTCGAAGTCTTATCATTCGAACTCTTCTTTTTTATTTCCTTGAATTTTCTTGAGTAATATGTAGCACTGCACCGCACAACACATTCATGCACTTCACACTATGGAGCACGCAGGCTTATTATCATCTAACGATGGTTTTTGGTAAGTTGATTAGTATGGAATCCACAAGTTTTCAATAGCAGGAAACTCAGAGTCCATCTTACCGGATGAGCTGCCAAAAGCAACTTTTATTATGAATCCACAAGACTCTATGCCATCCAATGTCTCTGAAGATATTTTAGGATGAATATGCTTAAGGCATGGTCTATCATTAGCCGATGTTTTGTTACCCGGACCGAGTGACAGACCACATGCTCCCCCGAAAGGGTTTATTGCTTCCAATCGACATTCGTGCACTGCTGGAACACTTCCCCCATTCAACCAGTAGATTTGGAAAGTATTGGCTTTTTCAAAATTGCCCCCTTACAACTACACCCCAATGGATATGCGCTGTCGAATAGTTTGTTCGTTGTATTCATGGAGCATATTTTCCGACCCTCGACTTCGATCGAAATCAGATACCAATTTAATGTTAAGAGTCCAGGAGATAGTCCATCGTTCACATTCCTGGAGGTAGTTAGGAACTGTCAAGTGCAGACGGGCTCTTGGACCAGGCTCGGCTATTTTAAGACAGAATGGTTCTATGTCCGATACCATCGAGGGTTTCGCCAGCCGATGGTTAGCCAAACGTAAGTGACATAATTTTCTTTGGTAATCCATGAATTTGTTGTAACCGATGTTGAATCTCGTATCTTCTTTCCTTTTACAGTCGTAATTCCACGACCTGAAGGCGCATATTTTAAAGAAATAGTATGGGTCCTTCAAGAAGTGCCAAGTGAAATGAGCGACATAGACTCAGTGCTAACGGAAAGAAACTTGAGGACCATTGGGCAAATTGAGCGAAATTAAAGCATTAGACTCGAAGGAACGCTGAGGTCAGCCCCGACGAGGCGGGTGAAATGCAAAATGCCTGAGGTCGTAATTGCTGAGGAGGGCAATGAAGAAAGCACGCCCACGAACGATGAACCCGCAGCCGGGCCTTCTGATAGATTTCAAAGTCTTGAGGGAAGGAGAAAAGGTAAGGCTGTAGTGCATAAGCGTCACAAATCTTCGAGATTGAAATCCGTTATCGTGTCTTTACCTGTTCACGGTATTAGAATTTCAAAAGCTCATCCCTCGCAAGCGGAGAACCTTTATGAAGGGCTTGCCGATATCCCAATCCCACATTATATGTCACCTCAACATGACGCCGGATTGGAGGACCTTCAAAGTGCTTTAGACTTAAGCGAGTCTCTTCCCACGAGCATGGAAGACATTTCAGGTTGGTCGGGGGATTGCACATACATATACACTTCATGACACTACACGATTTCCAATCACAAGTTGCTTACTTCAGGAGATTACTAACTCTGTTCTACTTTCTTCTTTACAGATTCAATGACTGGACGAGATTCCATCCTTGGCAGCCTCCGCTCAGCACATCAAGCATCCAGCTCGTATTACGAGTCCCGTCAGAAGGAGGCTGAAAGAGACCGTGATCGTGGTTACTCTAGCCAAGATCGTCACGAGAGAGAGAGAGAGAGGGATAGGGATTATAGATATCGATCTCATCCTCCTCCTTGGGAACCTATACAACCTTTAGGCCATGGGAAATAACAAATAGAGCCTCCTCGCCAAAAATCATCTTCTCAGACTACTAGGCCTGAACCACAACGTCATAGACATGAGGCTGAAACTCCCACTGTAGCTCAGCAAGCTATCACTGAGCCTACTGGGGAAGGGGCTATTAGAATTGCTCAGTTGAGGAAAGATTTTCCAAATATATGCTTTAAAGGCTTCATCTTCCCCCTTACTTAAAGAGGATTCCATCGGAACCAGAAACCACAATGCATGATTACATTCATGACATCTATACCCAGTATAAGGAGTGGGTGAAAGCTGCAGAAAAAGCATCAAAGGTGGTCGTTGAGTGGACGAATACCATTGAGAAATTAGAAATCGAGCTCACTCAAAAGGACCGGATTATTCAAGTACTTAACTGCGAAGCCGAGTCTTCTTGGAAATCCGAAATTATGGCCACCCAAAAGGCCGATGAGGCGAACTTGGTAATGGAGAGGATGCGGTAAACACATTTTTCCTTGGTGGAGGAGATGGGCACCGAAACACCACTAGCACAGCCGAATGAGACGCTGCTCTGAAAGAACTTAATGAGCTCATAGCCAAATTTTTCGAAATCATCAAGGAGAGGGATGATGGAAATAGTGCAGCCCAGGAGGCATGTGAATAGGACGTAGTGCTTCGGGGCGAATAGGATGTGGCAACGGCTAAGGTCCGGGAGGTGGAGACTGTGGTCGAGGAGAAAGTCCAAATGGCAAAGTCCAGGCTAGAGGCTGACACTGAAGATCTCCTCATTACATATAATGTTGATGTCTTGAAGCATAGGAACCTAGCCCGGCTCGATAATTATCTGACACATCTATACAATGCCTAGGGCCTATTAGTAGAAGATGAAAAGGATGCCCGTCAGGGTGAATCGGTTGATGAATTCGAGCTTGAGAACCGGGTGCTGAATGAAGATGAACGAAAAGTTCTCCATGATGCCATGCGTTCATGCGAAAAGGAGAAGCTTGGCGCTTAGCACTCGGAGGTCAGAGAAGGTTCTGGTGTCGAGCACTGCGACACAAGTCCCGAAACTCTTGGGGCAACTCAGCCTGAACCGACTTCTGCGATTGATTCTCAATTTGTTCCTACTTACAATCTGGATTAGCGCAGTTGTCTCGAGTTAACGAGCAAATTTCTGAGGCCGTTCAACCACCAACGAGTTGAACCAAGGAAGGTACCCTGAACATTTCGTATGCTTGTTCGCGATTGGAAGCTTCACTTGAAATATTTACTAACAGTTTTCCTTTGTCTCTTTCCAGTGATTGGAGCCACATCGGTTACGCCTCCTGCAACTCAAGAGTCGCATCACGCGTGGGAGGCGATTATTATGGAAGTGACCACAACATCGGACACTGCATCTACAGATGTTGTACAAGGGAGAACACTTTCATTCGATGAACAGATGATGGAGGAACTTCTCAGTCATCATAGTGACCCTTTTTTGGATTTTCCTTTCTCATGAGTGGAGTAGCGCTAGCAACCAGCTCCTCAATCCCAATCGCAAGCGTTTCCGGCGATGCACAAACACTTCATGAGGAAGAAATTATAATCGAGATTAACGCAGAAATGGAAGCAGTCGGTTGGACCAGCAGCTTTGGAGGTGGAATGGCGGGCCACGGTCCAACCTTATTACAAATGATATCTCCTGGTAGCACTATTGTCGAGGTCAGCGTGCCTATTTTGCCTCATACAGTGGACCCGACCCCTCCAACTCCGCCTGCTGGAAACATTCCCATACACTTGAGTTTGGAGGAGGAAATCGATATAATGCCCCCCCAAAGGAGATCGGCCGTCGAAAGGCAAAGGCTCAAAGAGGAAACCCAATGGAAGCTCTAGCGGGTCTACACCGAAGAAGAAACCAAGAAAAAAGAAAGAGTAGATATGCTTCTTCGGCTCATTTTTGGTATACGGATAGGAATATGCTTTTGTTTTTCTTTCATAGGCCGTGTATAGATGTGTGTTCGGCCCCTGCTAGTAGGACTTTTGGCATACTTTTGTACTTAGCCTTTTCCTTCCAAAGAATGATTGGAATAAAATTTCATTTTTCCTTCTGTTCATCTTGCGTTAATTTATTTAAGTGTTTCAACATTTGAACTTCTGTCCAGCACACTTGTGAAGTTTTGATCTTTGGATCGGGTTCGTGTTTATTTATCACATCCTGAAGTCATGGATACAAGTCATGACCAGTCATTATGCTGAACTATGATGCTGCACTACTTCAGTCAGTGGTCAACACTTAAGTTCTGCCCTCCAATTTCGGGTACAAATTGTGAAGTTGGGGTAGCGATTGCATTTCAACTTCAACATATCAATCTTAGCATCGTTGACTCAATGCTAAAACAAGGACAGTTTGATTGATCGAATCACACTCGCACTTCTACCGATGGTTGCATCCACACTATGGGGATTTTATTTGTATGTTGGCGATCGATCACGCCTGCTTAAGTTTCAAGGATATGTCCACGCTCTGGGGACTAAAGTCACTGTATGGGTGGTCAATCACACTCGCTTTATACATAGCATTTCGTCTGCACTTTGGGGACTTAAATTGGTTTGCAGGTAGTAAGTCACACCCGAGTTGCGTTTATACTCTGACCGTAGTCTGGGGGGCTCAGAGTTGTGTTACGAATGATCGATTCGTATCCGGTTTGTGCTCAAACCCTAATCCGCTTTCTGGGAATCTAAAGTTAGTCGATGCTTATACTCCAGTCCATGCTCTGGGGACTTAAATGTTTTATACTCCAGTTCGCACTCTGCGAATTCGAAGTTAGTGTTCATACTCCAGTTCGCACTCTAGGACTTGGAGTTGATGTTTATACTCCAGTTCGCACTCTAGGAACTTGGAGTTGATGTTTATACTCTAGTTCGCACCTTGGGAACTTGGAGTTGATGTTTATACTCCAGTTCGCATTCTGAGAACTTGGACCTGGCCGACAGACGGTCAGTCACGTTTGTTTAGGCGTTTGAATTTCGTTCGCACTCCGGGAACGGTGGATTTAGTAGGATCGTGGATGGTCGATTCACATCCGTCCTAAGTTAACAAGTGAGTTCGTTAGATGGACAGATCCATCCTCCTCGAAATTGGTTCGGATACGGGCAAGGTCGTTAGGTGGACGGATCCACCCTCCTTAAAACCGCATTTATTAATTTATACTCCGGTTCGCACTCTAGGAACCTGAAGTTAGTTAGAGGATTATCGTGTACCTATTTAGTCTTTAGTGTGATGGCTTGCCCTCGAGCTCGAGTTTCACTTAGTGAGTGACCGGTCGTATCATAGTCACTAACTATTTGAACTTAGCTCTTCGTGCATCGTGATGGTTGTATGACACATCCAATAAATCACAGCTTTGGCTTAAAGAGATTGCACTTTATTGCTGAAATAAGAAAGTATGGCAAAGTCAGTTGCCTTATTACAAATTCAAATTTCGAAATGCGGAAACAAATTGCAGATGAAAAACAGACTAAATAAATAAAGACTATCATGTGTAGTAGCGACGAAGACTCTTGCTATTATAGGCTCTTGGTAAAGTAAGACGTCTCAGGCGCGTAAGGAACTGTCTTAACGTCTGGTCGACTTAAACGGTGATAGGAAGAGCCTGGAAATATGGACGGAGCTTCCTTGAGGCAATAACAAGACAATAAGCCAACTTCTTTAGCTTCGAATAATTTCTCTCAGCTCCGGTTAGTCGCTTACAAATATAGTAGACCAGTTTTTCCACTCGGTCTTCCTCCTAAAGTAAGGCAGCACTGATCGCGTTTTTTTAACCGCCATGTAAAGGTACAATCTCTCGTGATCGATAGGCTTTGACAAAATAGACGGTGTGGAGAGGTGCTGAATTAGTGCTCGGAATGCGCCCTCACATTTCGTGGTCCATTCAAAGTTTCGTTTCCCTTTTCGGATCAAATCGAAGAAGGGAATGCATTTGTCCGTGGATTTTGAAATCAACCTGCTCAGCACTGCTACTTTCCCATTGAGGCTCTGGACTTGCTTTATGTTCTTGGGGTCTAAAGATTTCTGATCGCCTAGATCTTTTCGGGATTGGCTTCAATATATCGAGTGTTGACGATAAACCCAAGGAATTTTTCGGATGCGACCCCAAAGTGACATTTCAACGGATTGAGCTTCATTCTGTATTCTCGGAGGATATTAAACATTGATTCCAGGTCTTTAATATGATCAGTGGAGAATCGTTATTTCACTAGCATATCGTCCATGTATACCTTCATGGTTTTCCCAATTTGGTTGGCGAACATCCGATTAACTAATCGTTGGTAAGTTGCACCGGCATTCTTGAGCCAAAAGGCATAAATTTGTAGCAATAGAGTCCCAGATCGGTCATAAAACTAGTATGCTCCTAGTCAGGCAAGTGCATGGGTATCTAGTTGTAGCCTGAATACGCATCCATGAAGGATGTTCATGTCCAACTGTTGAATCTACAAGCTGATCGATTCGAGGAAGTGGAAAACAATTTTTAGGGCAAGCTTTATTCAATTTTGAATAGTTGACACATGTTCTCTATTTCCCATTTGGCTTTCGGATAAGTACAAGGTTGGATACCCATGTCGGGTATAATGCATCTCGAATAAATCCATTCGATTTAATCTTATCTACCTCTTCCTTAAGGGTGGCAGATCTATCTGGATCCATACCACGCCTTTTTTTGACCGAGACATACCACGGGTCAATGTTCAGTGTGTGGCTCGCGATGTCCAGGGAGATTCCACACATGTTAGAATGTGTCCAGACAAGCACGTCAAGTTTTGCCCGAAGAAATTCAACCAATTCCTCTTGCATTTGTTGGCTTAACTGAGATTCAATCTTTATCATTCTAGAATTGTCACTATTGTCAATTGGGACATTAATCGTCAGTTCGACCGGAGAAGCTTGATCGGTTTTACTTTCATCCTCACTTTCATTATCTCTCGGGTCAAGATCTTTTTGGAATTGGTTGGGGTGCCCGGGCCTGAGCCCAGGCATCAATTGTCAATTTTCAACAAAGCGGACGCAGAGAGATTCCTCTACGCCCTTTCCTTTCTTCTTTCGTTGCACCTCGCGTAATCAGCAACATAACAGGCTCATATAGCAGCCTGATCGCCTTGAACGACCCCAACCCCACGATCGGTGGGGAACTTTAGAGTCAGACACCATGGGGCAACGGCAGCCCTGAACTCAGCTATGGTCGGTCGGCCCAAGAAAGCTTTGTATGACGAGTCGATATCCAGCACAACAATCGGTTCCTAACTCCACTGGCAATTCCACCACTCCCGTGGGTATGGTTGCACTCCCGTTGAAGCCATGAGTACGAGACTGACAATGCTTCAAATCTTTAGCCTCCATCTTCATCTGGTCATAGGCTCGCTTAAACAATATATTCACAAAACTTCCACTGTCGACTAAGATCCTCTTCATCCAAGCAGGACGTACTTAAGATGATATGATAAGTGGGTCAACAGTAGGGGCTTCGACCCTGTCAGCATCTCTATCTCAGAACACGATGTCGTTAGTCATCGTTTTCTATTGTTTGGCTGGAGCTCCATCTTCCAAACTACTACAACACTCGAAGTCCGCATGTCTAATAGAACTAGCATATAACTCCATTTCCTTCCAGCTTTGGTCTGCTAGATGAGGACCACCGCTAATAGTATTTATCTCTAACCTCCTGCCAGTACGAGCAGGTTCCACCTGTCTTACCTGATTAGGTACACGATTCTGATTTGATGGGCCCGCACCTCCAGACTGCGGCGCCCGCAAAAACTACTCTAACTTCCTTTCACTTGTCAAATTTTCAATGAGATCTTGCAAGTGACGACACTCATTTTTGTTATAGCTATAGCTGTCGTGGAATCTACAAAAAAGTTCCCTCTGGATTTGTTTCTCTAATGATGGTTTTGGGGCAGGTTTATTATATTGAATTGTATTACAATTCTATAAGTAGACATTCTCCAGCGACGTACTCAAAGGAGTATAATTATCAAACATGGGAGCCCTACGTCGCGGACTATGATTCTGATCTCATTTCTTATTTCGATCCCCATTACTCCTTTGCTGATTCTGTTAATTTTGTATATTCAACTGCACTTTTCTAGAACTCTCCCCGGATTGTTTAACGACTACATTACTCTGAATTCCTTCCACACCAGGTCATGCATCATCTTTTTTCCTAGACTGTTTTGTATCCTCCCTTCTCAAGAATTGGGCTGCCGTGGAATAGAAATGGTCCAATGACGCATGGGGCTTTTCGACCAGCCAGTTGTTGAATTTGAAATTGAGATCAATCCCCTTAGTTAGTGCCATCAGAATAGAGTTATCGTTGGGATTGCTAATCTCAGCACACGCAACATGAAATCTTTCCAAATAACGTCTAAGTGTCTCTCTAGAAGCTTGAGTGACACTAGACAAAGTGTTAATATCCTTCAGTCTCATTACATGCATCCGGAACTACTCAACAAAATTTGTCGCCAACTGATCAAAACATGAGATAGATTGAGGTGGCTGACGGGTAAACCACATAGTAGTTATGCCTCCAAGAGAGATCTGAAAACTCTTGCATTTAACTGCATCATCAGCTCGTGCAACATTCATCACCATTCGTACTTTAAAATATGCTGATTAGGATTTATGCTCCCTTCATGGACGGGTGGAGTTGGCATCCTGAGTCCTCGAGGTGGTTCAACATAGAGTATGTCATCAGTGAAAGGGGTATGACTCCGGGAGAATACCCAGTCATTATTAGTGAGACCCTGACTTTCATGGATCATTTGACGTATCATCGTCGATATATTTGGCATCTGGACATTTTGAGCATGTTGGGCCAAGGTGTGGTCGGGTTCCACAATGTGAGGCTAGGCCGAACATGGTCGACGGTCCAGGTCTCGCCCCCTTGGTTCTAAGTCTTTAGGGATGTAAGGTTCGTGAGTATGTTGACGTTGGATCAGATATGTCCGATTTTGGGCATCAGCTCCTGGTTCGGTAGCAGTGGTGGTAGTGCGATTGTCTATAACATGATATGGAATAGTACCACCTCGGGAGGAGGGTCCAGTCTGATGGTTGGTTGATAGGCCAACTCTAGGTTGCCCAAGGCTCAGTGTGTGCTGATGTCCAGTAGCTTGAATATAACTTCCATGTAGTCGTGGGCGCATGGATCTGTGATGATAGTTTGAAGAAGCTAAACTCTAAGTAGATGAATAGGCACCTTGATCCCTCCTGGGTCTCCTACGCCTTTGGCGATTCAGCTGATTGGTCAATTCTGTGTTAGCATGCAGCTATTGAGTAAGTTGTTGGCGGCTCTGTGTTAGCTCTTACAGTAGCATCTGAAACTCTTCCTTGGTTACAGGGACTTGTGGATATGATGGCCCGGTAGCATTGTAATCAGTCGGTGGCAGTTGCACGGGATTCTGTCGATCCCGCCTTCTGGATCTGCATCAATAATAGTGGTCCATGTGTTTACCATGATGAATAGTGAGGCTCTTTCCTAGACTTGATGCAAATCTGAATAGGATGGAAGAACTTTGAACTTGAGATCTGGATCGTCTCCTTAGATTTATTCAATCCGATATCGATAGTAGATCCATCGAGCAGGAACTATGTTATCTCGGTGAAAGCACCAAAGTGTTTGTACCAAAATTGGGCATAACACTCTTTGGAAGCATTCGAAGAGATAAAATAAAGAATTTAAATGTAAAAAGAGGATTATCTAACAAACACTTCAAAAACAGATAAGAAAAACACGCAGAAATACAGAGATTTAGTGTGGTTCGACATATGGCCTACGTCCACTATGAAATTGGCGATTTTATTGATGTTTGTTTGCTGATTACAACTGGTTACAGTGGGTTACAAAAGTGGATTTCGAGTACAACAGTGATCTTTGAGTATAAAAATGGTTTCGGCAGAGTCCGAACGTAGGAGAGCTAAAAGACCTTTTTTATAGGTCCTGGAAGGCTATTTATAGGCGTAGGCTGCAAATATCTCGCTCAAATCTCGGGAGACTTCTTCTTGCACGAGAGCGAGCCCACGCGATCGATCCCATGCCATTAGTGCTCGTTCCGTGATCGATACGAATGAATTTTGTATCTATCAAGATTTAGCCCCATCGAGTCAAAATTTAGCACGAACATTTTTTAGGTTGTACGTAATCTCCTGTGAAAATTTGACGGCATTTGGACTTGTAGATTGTGAGTTAAGATTGATGCAAGTTCGGGTTTATGGAAGGCTGTTGAGTTCGCATCGGTCCCATTTCATATCGCTCTGTTCGTATCGACCCTAGCACGTTCCTGCTTGTTGACGTGGCGCTTGTTTTTCTAGATCAATCCGAAGTCTATGCCGAATCGATCAAGTCTTCCCATTATTTACGCCTCATTCATATCGATCTAACTTGGTCTGTTCGTACCGATTGCAATTGCCCTGTTCGTATCGATCATAATTGCTATGCTCTGTTCGTATTAATTGCAACTGCTCTATTCGTATCGATCATTAGCCTATCAATACGAAGTAGCAGCTTTGTTTGGTTTTGATGGATACAGAGTGAAGTTGGATGATCGATGTGCGGAAGATCATGGATGCGAAGAATACCGCTTTTTATGGATACGAACATGTGCTCCACTGATCGATACAAAATCATATTCATCTTGATGGAGTCGGACCAAATCGATATGAAGGAGGTCTCTTCCTGTTTGCTTGATGGATATGAATAATGGCTACCTAATGGATACGAAGTGATGCTCATTGATGGATATGAAACTGTGCGGTCGATGGATATGAATTGCCGATTGTTGATGAATGCGAAATGCATGGATACGAAATTAGCATGCTTTCCATGAAACTTGATCCTCCATAACTTGAGCATACGAACTCCAATCGTCTTGAAACTTGAAATGTTGGCTTCTATGGCTTTCCTTGTCATGTCATATCAATTGTAGCTTAATTTGGACTCGGATAACATTTATCGACATCCATAGTGAACCTATGTATAACCAATCTTCGGGACGAACCGAATTTTGTTCCTAGTCAATTCCTTGGTGCCATGGCCTTGCCAAAAGGCGGGATAACAATTAAAAGCAAAGAAATGAAAACCAAGAAAATGAAGAAAGAGAGATTAACTACTAACAATTTACATAAAAATTAAAGTTACACTACTTGCATGAATGTAAATCTAAGTTATGAACATAAAAAGAAAGAGAGCATAGAAATAAGCATTAACCATAAAGTAAAGAAAAACATGTAGAAAAGAGAGAAGAAAGTGGTTTGGAAGCCATTTTCATTTCACTTTGATTTTTGTTTACAACTTGCTAATTTCCTGAGAAAAATATATGAGTGAGTAGAAGATATTTACTTGTACATAAGAGGACTATTTATACATACATAAAACCCTAAATCAGTTTTTAGGGTGATTCCTAAAATGTCCTTTAGGAAGTGTGGCACCAAGTAACCATTAGCCACTAATTAATCCATCATTTGATGGGCATAAAGCTTTAACCTCCATTTAATTGTCCATTAGCTTCAAATTGTATATTTAGGTAAGTGGGTGGGGTCCTCCATGATCTTGAACTTGAATTATTTCCACTTCATTCCCTTATATTTCCTTGTGCATGCATATATCATCATGAATCCCTCTTCCATATGCATCAAAATATCCTATAAAAATCATAAAAATTATCCAAGTAAAAATTCTCAAATTGACGTATGCAAAAAAATGACCATTTTTCCCTTGAATGAAAATGAAAATACGATGATTTGAAATAATTGAATTTTTATTTTAAACATGTTAAAATGCCCAAATATGATATTTATTTAAATAAAAAGAGATAAAATATGGAATAAATATATGCACATTTACATGCACATCAATTAGATGTTTGAATATTTAATGTTAAAAGAATTTTGAAGTCAAACAAACATTTGAACACATAGTTCAGATGGCGGATTGTTATAGAGTTTAAACTTAAGAGTATTTAGTTAAAAGCCAAATGTATTTGGATGTTTGGATAATATAGCCAGACGTCTAAGTCCTATCAATTTGAATTTTATTCCTTTATGTATATTTCTAAGTTAAAATTTGTTTAGAATCTATTTAAAGTTTTTTTTGTGTGTGCTTGTCATTGAAGGATATTGTACAAGTATTTCTACACTTATAGTGTACAATAACTCTTTTAAGATTTGGCCTTTATTAATCAGCACTTCAGTTATAGTCGTTTCCCTCGGTCTTCATAGTTTAGTTTTCCTAAAATAATCAATCGGTACACTTATATAGATATACATAGTTATTTCATCAAAACTCAAAAGGCGAGATTTAACAGGTTTTGAGGGGGATTGAATGAGAGGACTAGATACAAATGGTCTAATATACAATTTCTGATATAATAGAATAGATAAGACCTATATATTGCACTTCCACTAAAATCTTCATATTACCACGCGACATTATATTAAATTTGTTTTGTTTTAGATTAAGGCATACTTTAACCTTTAGATGGTAGACAAGCACTCAACATATTACCATGATCATTACACAAGATAAATCAAGGCTAACTATGACATTTTCTTAGTTTAGTTTTATGTAATTTTGATTTTAATGCTGCGTTTGAACTGGGAGATGATGTAATTTAGTTTTTAAACTCATTTGCGGTACTTAACTTTATAAACACCGTTATTCAAAATTTAAAAATAAGAAAATATGGTCAAGGAAAAGCATATCTACCTTTTTAAGCAAAAGGACGCGAGTTTTAAATTTAGTCTAAATGATAACAGAATACTAAATTAAATAGCACCAGGAAAAATAAAGCATTAAATTAGACTGGTAATAGATAAACGTAACGCGAAATTAAATCAATTGCTATAAATATTATGAAAATGAAAGTTATTATAGTTCATCTAGTGCTAGTTCATCCGACGCTAGTTTTGTTTAGTATTTTGTTTTATCCGATACCAGTTTAATTTAACATCCTATTGTCCTTTAGAGCAAATTTTAAAACATGCTTCCTTGAGACAAAAGCCAGCTTTAGGTTTTTTCATTTAACTAATTCCCACAATAAAGCAGATATTTGTTATTTTTTCGTGTTTCTTTCAAATCATAATGAAGTGATATTTAATTTTAATTTCTTATTTGGAAAGTAATCGAATTAATTGCATTATATACAAGCTCATTTCGATGCATCGTGCAACATTATCCTCTTCAAATGCTAGTTCCCAACTCCCATATGTATGGAGCTCATCTGATGGCACTAAATACGAAAGAATGATGATAAAAACAATATTAATTTTCATAATCTTCATGCTATACATATATTAAATATTATAATATATGTATGATGAAAGTATGATGATTTGAAAATAATTGAATTTTGGTTTTAAACATGTTTAAATGCCCAAATATGATATTTATTTAAATAAAAAGAGATAAAACATGGAATAAATATATGCACATTTACGTGCACATCACTTAGAAGTTTGAATATTTAATGTAAAAAGAATTTTGAAGTCAAACAAACATCTGAACACGTAGTTCAGATGGCCGGTGGTTTATAGAGTTTAAACTCGAGTGTATTTAGTTAAAAGCCAAATGTATTCGGACGTCTAGATAATTTAGTTAGACGTCTAAGTCCTATCAGTTTGAATTTTATTCTTTTATGTATATTTCTAAGTTAAAATTTGTTTAGAATCTATTTAAAGTTTTTTTGTGTACTTGTCATCGAAGGATATTGTACAAGTATTTCAACACTTACAGTATACAATAACTCTTTTGAGATTTGGCCTTTATTAATCAGCACTTCAGTTATAGTCGTTTGCCTCGGTCTTCATAGTTTAATTTCCCTAAAATAATCAACTGGTGCACTTATATAGAAATACATAGTTATTTCATCAAAACTCAAAAGGCGAGATTTAACAGATTTTGATGGGGATTGAATGAGAGGATCAGATACAAATGGTCTAATATACAATTTCTGATATAATAGAATAGATAAGACCTATATATTGCACTTTCACTAAAATCTTCTTTTATTCTACATCAAGGCATACTTTAACCTTTAGATTGTAGACACGCACGGAACATATTCCCATGACCATTACGTAAGATAAATTGAGGCTAACTATGACGTTTTCTTAGTTTAGTTTTATGTTATTTTGATTTTAATGCTGCTTTTGAACTGAGAGATGATGTAATATAGTTTTTAAACTCATTTGTGGTACCTAACTATATAAACACCATTATTCGAAATTTAAAAATAAGAAAATATGGTCAAAGAAAAACATATTTACTTTTTTGAGCAAAAGGACACGAGTTTTAAATTTTAATCTAAACGATAACAGAATACTAAATTATATAGCACCAGGAAAAATAAAACACTAAATTAACTAGTAATAGTAAACATAATGTGAAACTAAATCAATTGCTATAAATATTATGAAAATGAATGTTATTTTAGTTCATCTAGTGTCAGTTCATCCGACGCTAGTTTTGTTTAGTATTTCATTTTATCCGATGCAAGTTTAATTTAACATCCTATTGTCCTCAAATTTTAAAACATGCTTCCTTGAGGCAAAAGCCAGCTTTAGGGTATTCCATTTAACTAATTCCCACGTTAAAAAGGATATTTGTTATTTTTATGTTTCTTTCAAATCATAATGAAGTGATATTTAATTTTAATTTCTTCTGGAGCGCCCTCTTTTCATATATTCATATATCGCACACTACCTTCTTCTATTTCTATATAAGATATACCACAAAACATCAAAAAAGTTCTAACTGAAAACAACAGAAAAGAAGATGAAGGAACAAACAGTGGTGTCAACAGCACCTACAAAGCTAACTCTAAACTCATCCTTCTCTTCATCGAAAAGGGCTGATAGAACCGAAAATGAACCCGAAGCCCAGTCCACTCCGCCCATCCAGCTACCAGGAGCCGTCCCGTTCACCTAAGAAGAAGCACCTGGGAAGCCCAAGCAGCAGCATAAATCAAGCGCTCAGGTCAACCTTGATGCGGAATTCAACGGTGAAGATGAAAGGCGGTTAGAGCTTCCTCCCAGGCTCTCTGCATCGGCCTCCGAAAGGAGGGGCGGTTGACATAGGTTCAAAAACCACACATCTCCTACCAGCGTCCTAGATAGGCCTTACTCCTTGTTTCGTAGGGCAGCGTCCCTTCGATTTGGAAGGAAGAGTAGCCGTACTGCACTCAAGTATTGGGATGCTGGTGATGGGGCATCGGAGAAAGATTCTCGAGCCATGTCTTTGGATTCTTCTTCTTCCTCATCGAATGTTTCTGTTTCTGTTAATGAAGGGGGAGAGGAGAGCGAACTTGATGAGCGAACTTGTTTCTGGTGCTTGGTGGAAGTAATGGAATTGTGGATGGTGAATTTTTTATGGCTGTTTGGTTGTACTGATATGCAATGACAATGAGTATTTGGTCAGTTGTGGTTCAAGCAGTGTGATGGTTTGAAACTGTGAAGCAGTGTGATGGTTCAAGCAGTGTGAAGGATGTGATGAACAGTGAGAATAATATGGCTATGTAACAGGGGTTATCTGGTGGTAGCAATACGTTATGTGATCTTAAGTGGTGATTGGGTATTGTATTGGTGAAAATTGTAGATGCTGAAGAGGCAGATGTATTGTGATGATGGCAGAGGGATTGACAGTGTTGCCATAGTTTGTTTGAGGTGATGGGAATGTAGGCGGGGCAGATGTTTTGTAGAGGAGGAAGTGATTGTTGTTATGGGATTATGGGGTTGAATAATGTTATTAACTAACGTAGCTCAAACCAAACAATAATACAACAAATAAAATATTTATCAATTCTCATGAAAATGAAGCCAAAGCAAAAGCTATTTTAAATATGATCTATTTACTATTGTAACTAGTAATAGAGATTATCAAATTTCATTTTTATTTTCATTTCAAAATCAAAAATTAATTAGCAAATGATGATGTAAATTGTGTTTATGTTGGATAAAAATAGCTCATTTGCATTAGCAATATAAGCGATCAAACTCATTTGTGTAAACTTACATCAAAATTCACTTTCATGAAGCACAAGCTAAAGAGATCATAAATCAAAAAAATGTTGAAATTTACATAATATTTGAGAGCTTCTTTACTCCTAAATTGAAGGGGTTTAGCTACTCATTTGTGTTATCAAATCAACACATGTAAGTTTCAACATTAAAAAGCAAAGAAATGAAAACGAAGCAAAGGAAGAAAGAAAGATTAACTATTAACTATTTGCATGAAAATTAAAGCTACACAACTTGCATGAATGTATATCTAAGCTACGAACATAAAAAGAAAGAGAGCATAGAAATAAACATTAACAAATAAAAAAAAAGAAAAGCATGTAGAAAATAGAGAAGAAAGTGGCTTGAAAGCCATTTTCATTTCACTTTGATTTTTGTTTACAACTTGCTAATTTCCTAAGAAAAATATATGACAGAGTAGAAGATATTTACATGTACATAAGAGGGCTATTTATACATGCATAAAACCGTAATTCAATTTTTAGGATGCTTCATAAAATGCCCTTTAGGAAATGCGGCCACCAAGTAACTATTAGCCACTAATTAATCCATCATTTGATGTGCATGAAGCTTTTAACCTCCACTTATGTGACGATGCGACTTTTCGATGCTCGAAAACCGACATCAATAAGTCAACGGTATCAACTGCCGAGCAATCGAATGCCGGAAAACCGTACCATTATGGTTAAAGAAGAGAAAAAGATAGAAGAAGACAGAAAGAACAATAAAACAATATCAGAATCTCACAATCGTAGCGGAACAACATATAATAGATAAATGAATAATCTTTAAACAAAGAACTATATCAGTTATTACATTACATCATATTACATTAGATTACATCATCAGAGTGTTCAACAACAAACAACAACAAGCAGCGGAAAAGAAATACTATATACTAGTGAATAAACAATGCCATCCAGCTTGCCTCCAGCAACTCCTGAATTCCAGAATATCCTGATAATCTAACTCTAGTCTGCCCGTGTGGAAATTGGTGGGCACCCAGAGTTTAGGAAGGAAACAATAAACTCCGTATCAGTCATGTGACTGGTGTGAGAACTAAAAACAATTTATTTTTAAAACAAAGTACAGGATAATTTTAAAATAGATTCGCAATGCTTTTTAGAAAATGAGACTACCATAAGGCCTCCCGGCACACACACAATGCAAACACAGACTTGGGGGAGATTTCTCCTTATGATAGTCAAAGATGCTTACTACACAAAAACAAATCATTTTGATATTATTATTAGTGCATAGTGTAGAAAAAATCATTTCGAAATTAAAGATATAAATCTTAGCCAGCATAGGTACCATTATATTATGCCTACTATAGCTACCATATTAAATGGCAGGTTCTACAACAAAAACCGTACAAGGTTCGTATTGTTTTTTTGGATTTTCAATAAATGGTCAGGCCAAGGAACTTCTCACTGCTACATGGAAACGCCTCTGGAAAGACGCCTCGAGAACCTAACCGGATCTCTGCCAACACAAGGCCGGGTTACACCTAACTGGGTAACTACTGACACAAATATGTCATTCCCCGATCGTAATCGATCTATATCCGAGGATCCTCGATTTCCAACAACCACAAAGCAATAAATTTGCAGCAACAACATAGGTTAAGTATCTGAGCTCCATACCATGATACCACCTCTATCTAGAAGGAATGACATACACTAAAGGGGCATTACCCCCTAATAACCTTGCTGCATCCTTCCTGTTTTGACCATTTCCGGGGTGTGAGGTCCGACGAAGTCTCGTCCACAAAGCCACGCTTTATATAAAGGTTGTGCTTTGATCATCAAATGCTCAACAGCACTTCGTATGCCACATTACCAATTTGGGAATGTATCACTAATAACCATCAACTACATAACCTCTAAGGGTGTTAAGCTAAGAGAATAAATTCTCCGCTACCAACGGAAATATATTTGATAGAAACCAGCTTTACATCTCAAATTGTAATGTCAGACACACATCCATACAAGTCCGTTCCAGGATCGAACGGAACCGAAGACACTTTCAAAGAAGTCCTTGCAATCCGGACATTCACTAATCACGACCGGACTTCCCATCACAAAAGGTAATAAATTTCTATATCGGGGATCAGCCGATGCAGAAACATTCGACGGTAATCCTTCCGTTTTCACAAATATCTGGTCTTCAACACCGGTCATCAAATGCAATTCATAACGACGTATCACATATTCAGAATGGGTTATACGACCCCAAGGTCCTTTCCCGGCTAACCCGAATAGTGAGCGCTTATTTAAAAAAATAAGTGTGGCATTCAAATTCAATCAAATCACAACAAATACCTATTTAAAGGTGAATATTGATGGTCGGTTATTTAACTATCAATAGGCATGCTCAACATCACCAAATTCCAAATAATTTCCCAAATTATTTACTTTCCAAAATATCTTTACTAGATATATAATTTCCACACTTCAACCATTTGAAAACAAATTTTCAAATCACTTTTCACCTTTACCACTTTTGAAAACAAATTCCAAACATTTTCCTTACGCGGAAATACTATCATTTCAAAATGGTTCATTTAAACCAATTAAATAAATCCTTTCCGATTTACTATATATTTACGTTCCAAATCCATAAAATTCATTTCCACACTTCAAAAATAAATCAACGTTTATTTTTAAACAAATTCCCCTTTCTTTTATAAATTCCATAGTGAATTTACAATTCTCAAAATATTTATGAAATACGATTTCCCAAACCGATTTCTAATATTCATTTTCAATTTATCTTTAAAAGATAAAGTCTCAAAATATTCAGTTCATATTGGAAAACATTTCCATACTTATTTAATAATAAGTAATTTACAAATCCATTTATTTTCAACACTTGGAAAAATATTCAATATACTTAAATCGAAATTAAGTATATATTTCATTCTTTAAGAAATCATTCTCTTAAACACATTTGTTTGGGCCAAAATGAATGTTGCGTAAAACATCGTTACGACGACCCAAAATCACTAGTATAGGGATTCGAAAATTAGATAGATATATAAATCCCAATACTATATAAAATATTTCCCTTCGGAAATCATTTACTATAACAATAGTGTTATAGTCCACCATTTCCTTCTATTTCTCGAAAACGTCTATTTCAACAATTAATGTTGAAATCTTTGAATTCGATAGTCAATACCTTTTTAAACATCTTTAAAACGATTAACTTCATTTTATAATATCACTTTCCCAAAAACGTATCTATTTTCTTTAATAGTGTATTCGCTGTCCAAAATCGCGAATATACTCCACTAGCCCAATTTCAATATTTACTACACATTTTATTTCAAGAATTTATTCGCTATCCAAAATCGCGAATATATTTCCTTTTATAAACTTCTATATTCAATTTATCAAATTCATTTGATTTCGAATTTATAAACATTGTCCATAAATTCCATTTCTATTTATAAACTTCGATTTATAAATCTCCTTTATTAATCCAATTCAATTTATATAACTCAATTATATATCAAAAGTCTATATTATAAGTTAAATACTTATAATTCATTTATTTACAAATCGTTCTTTTAAAACATCACAAATTATAAATCTTATTACTTATAAGATTTCATTTATAGCCTTGTTTTCAACATTAACAGAACTCCTTTTAAAATCCATTATTTTCGATTTATAAAATATATATCTTATAAATCTCATCTATAAACCATTTATCCTTCACCAAAGATTTCAATTTAAATGCAAAAATCTGATTTATAAGTTAATTACATAAAATCTTTTATTTTACAACATCTATTCATTTTATAACTTCTCAATTTATAAGTCTATAATTTCATTCACTTAAAAATCCGTTTTTATACTTCATTTTAACACTTAGCAACTCGTTTTATAGTTCCAGTATTATTAATTTATAAATATCAATTTTAAAAATCTTTTATATACATCCTTTATAATGATTCAAAATTCCAAATTAAACCATTTTATAATTTAATCACTATTTATTTCAAAAATCTCAATTTGGTTATATTTTTCAAAAATCAAAATTTTTAATAACATAGAAATTTATAACGTTTTAATTATTTAAACTGAATCAATTCGAAAATTTAATAAAACATATACTTTCAAAAATCACTTTTAAAATCCTTTAAAATCAAAATCATTACTTTAAACTTTAAAAATGGATCCAATGATGCAACAGCACCAAATAGTCAAACACGACATCCAAACATCATATATCGATATGATAATCAACAAATATCATAATATCTGTAATCAAATACTGGTGAAGAATCCAGTTGGATCCCTCCAACATGTTTCCCTGCATCCACAGACATTAGCACAATACCAATTCCGTTCCAGTACGGAATATCGCGGTATATGGGATTTATAAAAATATTATCCGCTTAATAGGCGGCGCAATAGGGTCTCATCCGCTATATAATGCGGGAAAATCAACTCCAAGTACATATATAATACCTCCAATCAAGATGGAATTATCGCGGTATATGTTTTTAATAAATAACATCCGCTTAATAACGGCGTATAATGTCTATTTCAACAATCAACAAATAATAATTTATCATTCAGGTATACAATCAAAAATTTTAAATCTAACTATTTAAAATTTAAATCGAAACTATTCGATTGAGTGAGAAGTTCTCACCTTGATTTTAATTCCGTTTCCGTGTTTTATTTCGAATAAAATTAAACGTGCGTTTAATTTTACCACTCCAAACGACTCCACTCCAGTTCCGTAGCGTAGTGCTCATTAATACGAACTCGTCGCAATTCGTTTCGTGCAATTCCGACCTCGTATGAACAAGTTGTGGTATTTTAAAGTTACACGAATTATAATATAATAATTTACAATTTTTTTTTTAACCTAAATTTTTCTGGGCCGTTGGATCTGACCTCCCCCCCCCCCCCACATCAGGCCGCACGCGCACAATTCTCTTCTTCTTCCAGGTTGAACGAAGCCGAACCCAAAAGCATTCCCAACCCTAAATTGACGCGACCTCTACGACGACATATACTTCGATCAGAAACCCCCACTTCGTGCGCACGCCAACACTCCACCTTCAGCCAAAGGGACGATGAACTCGGCCGCATATTCGCCTCAGAAAACGTGTCCGAACACGCAGAGAACACGGCCCCCTTACTCACTCCACGTCGCGCCATACCCCATCAACTTCGTATGAATTGAAAGCTCTCTTCGTGGTCTTCAATTGGTTAGTTGAAGATTTTTGCTAATTATCGACGAATTGGAAGTAATTGAGGAGGAAAAAAAGGAAGTTTCTGGCCATCGATTTTGAAAATGGCGGCTCTGAATTGAAATTAGGGTTTTGGCCAATTAGAAGATAATGGTTCCTTTTTATAGAAAATTTCTCCAAATCACTATTCATTTTCAATTTTTCCGAACTCCAAATCTCACGCGGTGACCGGCGTTTCTAGGGTTTACCCCGCGTTTCGGACACAATAGAATAGGTTTCGAAAGCTAATTCAATCATCTGTGCGAGTTAGGGCAACAAACGATCAATTTTAAATTAAACCGATTAAACGATTTTCTATGCGTTTTGGCTCGCCCCGGACAAACGGTAAATCCGATTAACACGAAATTTGAAATATTACAATAATATCACATTAAGGATACGATGAAACTGGTTTCATCGAAATCCGAGACTGTTTGAAAAATGGCTATTTTAACTCGTCAATTAAATATTAAAATATTCAATTTTGACAAATTAATTTTTAATTCGATTTTAAAAGTTCTATAACATCATCTAACTTCAACATGACTAAATAGAATTTTACAAATCATTTTCAATCATATTTAACTCGATTTCCAATTATTTCTGTATTTTCAATATTAAATTATCGATTTAATTATTCAATTAAATCTAGATATTCAAAATAAATTTATTCGACTTTTAAATTTCACTTATTAATATTTAAAATCAATTAAATATACAAATTTTAATTGACAGAAATTCTGGGTCGTTACAATCTTCCCCCCTTAAAAGAATTTCGTCATCGAAATTACTAAGTAATAAAAATTCACACAATTCATTGACTTTCCAAAACAAACCATTCAATTTAGATTTTTCAAATTTCTTAAGTGTTTAACTTTCCCAAAATTCATAGGTAAACTTCTTACAATAACTTTACTAAGTTTCCAAATCCAAACTTAGTTTTCAAAAAATTTCCCAATTTTCTCAAAAATATTATAACGCCTTATATTTTCGGAAAAATTCGCCAGAGTCTCCTTTGCACGGCTCGATCCGAAAAAAAAAGACTGCATATATATCTCAAATATACATCTCATCAAGTGATGAGGCATCCCGCAGGGAAAAAAGTGTAAAAGTACGGTATGTAATCCGAGATATGTGCCTTATTTATTATTAGTGAGCGTATAAGGCTAATATAGCGCGAAAGCGAGCTCCAAATGCGAAGCATAAGCCATCCGCGCCTACTATATACTCAACCAAACAAATGAGAACATGTATATATAAAAATATATATCAATATACAGCATATAGCAACATAACAACTACATGTGCCAACATAGCAATGCATTCAATCAACAAATGCAACCATCAATCAACTATCCCACCAATAAACATCCAACAAATCCATAACCAAATCAATATTCATTCATATTCTCATTAATATTCAAGGAATTGGTTTTCCAATTTAAATCACATTTGATTCATTATTCATTGGATTTACTAACATTCACTTATTCATATTCAAGTTGGTTCACTTACAAATCAAATTCAATTCTATTTAAGATTCACTTAACTTCCAATTTGATTTATAGCTTTCAATTTTCCTTAATTCAATTTCATTAACACTTAATGAATCATACATATAATCAATTTATAATCATCAACCAATGTAGATTCAACATAACCAAATTATTAAATTTACATTCAATTCGGTTCAACACATTTAATTCCAATTGGTTTAACATTAAATTGTCTTCCATTTAATTTATTCAACTTCCAATAACATTAGATTTTAAATGAATTAACACTTACATTCATTATCCCATATTAATTTATTTACATTCAATTGATTTATAAATCCAATTGCTAATTCATTTTGCATTTCAAGTTGAATTTCGTTTATATAACTCTAATTCATATTCTTAATGACTACATTTCATTAATTCACTTATTAGTTTACTTTGACACCAAAATCAACTTCTTTCAACATCCCTTAAGTTATATTCCATTTCAACTTCATTTACATTTTACTTCCACTATACAACTTAAGTTCACTTCTTATTTATTTCAAATTCTATTTCATTTAAGTTTTACTTAAGTCAAATTCATATCAACATTCAAATTCATATTTCATTTTACTTAACAAAATTGTTTAACATTTTAACTATTGGTTTCACTTACATTTTCTCATTTTCTAAGTTATACAACTTATATATTTAAACTTCCAAATCCATTTACTTATCTAAAGCTAAATTCATTATCTCATACTATAAGTTCAAAATTCATTTCACTTATGTCCATCCATTACAACTTGCTTATACTCCCTTTGTAACGACGCGGATTTTGCCCGCTCAAAAATCGACATCCATACTTCAAATCGTATTCGAATGCCATAGATTCGACCGTTCAAATCCGATTCGCCGGAGCTTATAACAACATTAAGTAAATAACACAGCGGAATAAAAGAATAATACATTGATATACAGCTTTGATATAATATCTGATACAACAGATGATCCAATAGATATCAATATACATCAGAGATATGATACAATAAAATAGCAGCGGAAAAGAAAAAATAGATAACATCTAGCAGTGGAACAAATAACTCTAAAACAGCCTTCAAGGAAGAACTCCAAAAATAACTGCAACTCCATTTCTAAGAATCCATCCAGTAATAGCTCGAACTCCCAATAACGATGCATCAAGCTAAGCAAGACTGGTGCGAACCAAAGACTGAACTAACTCCAGATAATCTACTACATCTGACTATCTGAAAAACCCAACTCTAGACTGCTCGTGTAGAAAATAATGAGCATCCAGAGTTTAGGAAAGAAACGATAAACTCCGGATCAGTCGTGGGACTGGTGTGAGCAACAAAAACGGTTTATCTTTCAAAACATTCAAAGAAATATTTTTAAAGTCAATTCGCAATGCTTTTAAAAATGAGACTACCATAAGACCTCCCGCCACACACACAATGCAAACGCAGACTTGGAGGAGATTTCTTCTTATGTTAGTCAAAGATGCTTGATACGCATTAAAAAAAACATTTGATATTATTACTAGTGCATAGTGTAGAACAAATCATTTCGAAAGTAGAATATAAATCTTAGCCAGCATAGGTACCATTATATTATGCCTGCTATAGCTACCTCCTGAGGAAGCAGGTTCTACAACTAAAACCGTACAAGATTGTATTGTTTCTTTGGATTTCCAACGAATGATCAGGCCAAGGAACTTCCCATTGCCACATGAGAATGCCTCTGGATGGACATCCCCGAGAACCAAACCGGATCTCTACCAACACAAGGCCGGGTTACCCCTAACTGAGTAACAACTAACCGAATATGCCATCCCCCGGTCCTTTGGGACCTTTATCCGAGATCTCGTAATCAATTCACACAATCATAAAGTGTTTTCAACATGAGTAAGTATCTGGGCTCCATACCATGATACCACCCTTTTCCAGAAGGAAACGCACACATCCTAAAGGGCGCTACCCCTCATAACCTTGCCGCATCTTTCCTGTTTTGACCATTCACGGGGTGTGAGGCTCGACGAAGTCACGTCCACAAAAACATACTTTATACAAAAGCCATGCTTTGGGTCAACAAATGATCATAGAAATGATCACCAAGATAGACGATCAAAAAAATGATCCTATCACAAATAATCAACACAATGATCATTTACAGCAACGCTCAGCATGTCACATTACCAAACTGGGAATATATCGCTGATAACATTCAACTACATAACCTCTGAGCTCGTACGTCTCAGAGAAGGGTGTTAAGCTAAAAGAATAAATTCTCCGCCACCAACAGAAATATATTTGAAAGAAATCTGCTTTATATCTCAATTTGTAATGTCAGACATACTATCCATACAAGTCTGTTCCGGGCTCGAACAGAACCGAAGGCACTTCTTACGAAGCCCTTGCAATCCGGATATTCACAATCCTGATCGGATTTCCCATCACATATGGAGAACTCAATACCGGAGCAACTCGGTGCAGAGTCAATCGACAGGTCATCCTATCGCTCTCGCAAATACCCGGTCTTCAACACCGGTCTTCAAATGCTATCCATAACGTCGAATCACATATTCGGAATGGGTTATACGACACAAAGGTCCTTTCCCGGTTAAACCGAATAGTGAGCACGATATTTCAAAAAAAACAAATGGATAATGGGATTTCAAATAAGTCACAACTTAATAATTCAAACTTTCTTTCAAATGGTTTAATCCAATTACCATTTCAATCTTTAAACAAAAAGATTCATTTTCACAACCTTTAACGGTTTAAACAATTTTCACATTTTAATCTTTTAAACAAAAGATTCATTCACAGATTTTTCCAAATCAATTTTCATTTCAATTTGATTAACTCGTTAAATCTTTAAATCAAAGATTTAACTTATAGCCTTCAAAACAATTTCATTTCAATTTGATTTAAACAAATCATCAATTTAAATCTGTTAAAAATAAACAGATTTAATCCTTAGTTTTCAAAAGAATTCATTCATAACTTAGGAAAATCATTTCTCTATTCAATCTTGAAATTCCCCTAATTAACTGGAATCTCGGTTCTTATCTAAAAGTGTTTATCATTTGAAAACAACAGTTTTCATTTTGGAAATCTGATTCATTTATACGAGTTGAAATCCTTGGGTTAAATTCAAATTCCCAAAACCATACCTTTAAAATGGTTTAAATTCATACAAACATGTTTATAATATCTTTAACCATAATTTCCAATTATCGAACTCAATTTCAAGTCTTGAATTTAAATTTAAATCAAATTATTTAAATTCCAAAACTTAATCAAGTAATTTAAAAATAATAAATTTTATTTTGAAATTCAATTCCAAAGGCTTTTCACATTTATTCCGATTCCATTTCCGAAACATTTGAATTTAAATATTCAACTTTAAAAATCATTTTAAAATCTGTGACTTAATCGATTCCCTCGTGAAATCCATATTTGTGTGTGTAT
The DNA here is from genome assembly GCA_030765085.1 of Allium cepa. NCBI lineage: Eukaryota > Viridiplantae > Streptophyta > Magnoliopsida > Asparagales > Amaryllidaceae > Allium > Allium cepa. The sequence goes on from CM060939.1 coordinate 326,911,742, forward strand.
GGTGTGGTCCAGGGGTTTAACACAATAGTGCAACATCATTTCAACCATCACAGATTCAAATACAACAATATATTCGATAAGCGATATAACTATAACGCTTATCTTTCATACACAGATTCACAGATATATATGTATCACAGATTATATGCAGATGTATCATCAATAAATGAATAAAATACTCAGTTCAATCCACAGAACAAAATATCACGGATCAGTTAGGGCAATCAATTCAAGGCATTTCATACAATATAATCATTCATAAGTAAGGTCAAGCATTCAATAATCATTTATAATTAGGATTTATTTATCGTATAATCCTAATTAATTCAATTTATTTCCAAGTAAATTAATTGCTTACGAATAAATTACCCAATCTTGATTTATTAATTACAAATCATTTGATATAATAAATAAATCAAACTCTTAAATTAATTAAATTATTCTTAATTAATAAATTAATTAAATTAACCTTAAGTTAATTACAAAATCATTCAACCTTAATTAATTTCATCTTTAAGTAATTAATTTTCTTTCTAAATAAATCAACATTCTAATTACATTAAATGTAATTTTACCTTAATCACTTGATAAATTAATTTTAATAATTAACTACTTGCAATAACTAATTAATCTTCAATTAATTATAACTCGTTAATTAATTAATCTTTAATTAACCATCATTCAATTTATTATCCTTAACTGGCTACAATAAGTGCTTATCCCAAATCACTTGTTTTAATAAATCACGATTTAGTTACTTCGAGTAATTATTCTTAAATCCCTAGATTAATTATCTTCAATTGATTAGTCATTCAAAAATCAATACTTTACATTTTAAAACTTATTTCCACGTTTATATTTAAAACTTAATTTTATTTCGAAATCTAGATTTCCAGTTTAGATTTAAGCCCAGGTTTCAAAATTTGATTCAACTTTGTTTAAATCTTTCCTTTACAATTTAAATTTCATTTTAAATTCAAATATACTTAAACACTTTAAAGTTATCAAATAATTTTGAATATAAAAACTTAATTATTTCCAAACTAAGATTCAACCTAAACTTGTATTTATATTTAAACTTTTGTTTTGAAACTTAATTTAAACTTTTTGTTTTGAAACTTAATTTAAACTTTTTGTTTTGAAATTAAAAGATTAAGTTTTAAATCTCAAAACAGGAACAGGTTTTGAATCCTTTACAAACATTTCTACCCTTGCCCCCCCCCCCCTGTTTTCTGCTTTTAGATAACAACTATCGTCTCCGAGTTCAGACCCGAGACAATCTGCAAAAATCACGAGCCCTACTTCGAGTTACTCGCGCTCCACCTTCCTTCGAGTCCAACCATCGTTTTCTCGAGACCATCCCCGAGACCCTTACTCCTTCCAATCTCCAAAACCTCCCCTGAAACACGAGAGTGCACCGTGCACGTGCACTTCTCGTCGCCGACGTTCTGGTGAACAACACGACCATCAGCAAGTCACAATTTGTGACGACATCGTCCTCAGACCATCCATCATCTCGATCACGTCGCTGATCAAAATCGAACAAAAATTTGAAACCTGGAAAACAACATAGCTTCACTTCGAAACCTGTCAACGCCGCGCCTCCTCATCCCCGATCATCAGCGAGCACGCCATCCTGACCAGAGATGCAACATGACCTCCTTGCCACATTCCCCCACCTGCGATCGCCAGAAACACGATGGTGACGGCGCGATTAACTCGCGACTTCGAAGCAGTAAACACGACCCTTAAACCCTAATTTGCTCTCGAATGATCAACACGATGGAAAAAAAAATCGTTGAACATTTTTCTGATGATCCCCAGGCGACAACGCAACTCCTATGAAAATCCCATGGCCGATAAATCATCACATCGCCGTTGATTGACGATTTTTCCATTTCTGATCATCTCAAAAATGCGATCCCAAAACTTAACTAAAAATCAAGATTTTTGCATTAAAAATCATATTAAGGTATGACAATTTCATTTATATACTTGAATTCATAAATCATGAAGTTCGAAATTTGGCTTATTTAAAGTTAAATCTGTTTTCTTGATTTTCAGAGAAGATTAAAAGTTGTTTTTAACTTATATAACTTTTTAAAATTTAAATCTTAGTCATTCAAACCTATTTCTTTTAGACATCTCATCTTAAAAGGGGATGGAGGAGAAGATTTTGAAGTTTGAATCAGGTTTTAAAAACCTTTTAAGTTAAGCAGAGGCCTGTATGAATATATATACAGACATACATATTCAATCTATTTTCTATCTATATATATATGTATACACACAAACATATTGACTTCCATACATATTTATTTCACAAACATCCATCCAGATGTAATCACATACAAATTAAAGTATAGAGGGGTCAAAGAGTTTACTCACCTCTGTTTTTGAGAAAAAGGAACAGAGCCTTCAATTTGTATCAGGCTTTTGAAATTTGCTTGCTGAGACCTTCTTTAAATCTCCAAGTTGCATTGATTTGCATTGTTTAAGTTGAGATGGTATTCTTTTTAGAGGTTGCTTAGTTTTTTTCTTTTCTTTTCTTTTTTTTTCAGTTATGGTGGATGAAACTGAAGTGAGGAAGGAAGTTGATATATATGGGTTTACTGTAAGTATTATTTGTACAGGGTGATATTACTTCCTTGTGTACAAAAACATGTTGAAGGTGTTGGCATTAAATGCTAGAGGTATGTTTCATTAAATGCATGTGTCTTGTTTTATAGATATAAATGTATTTGCACTGTTTCCTTTTATAAACTAACGTATATATATTTGCTTTGTTCATTCTTGCCTTTGCATCACTACATTACAGGCTACACTCTTTATTTATACAAACCTGGTACATCTTCTTTTGTTTTAGGTACATATTTTATTCTTTGTTTTCCTCTTGCTCTACTATGCTGAGATGATGGAAATAAGGGCAGTCTGCTTCTACTTGCTTTGACTATGTTTGTTTTGTTTATTTGTTTTTACTTGTTTATACAGTATTGTGCTTTACTTTAGTTTTGTTTTTGCTCTGCATATTTATTTACATTTGCCTACATTTTCATTAGCTCGGCTGAGAGATTGTGTGCTGAGGGTATTAAATGCCGGCTTCCTACCTTGTTTACATTTGTTTTTATCAGTTTGGCTTCTTCATACTTATATTTTTATCCTTTATTTATTTTCTTGCTTTAATTTATATGCTTATGTATTTACATTTTTCATTTGTTTTCTTTGTTTTATGTTTGATAGATATTTATTTTACTTTATGTATATATTTGTTTCTATTTCTTATTTGACTTTATTTGGTATATGTTTTATTACTTCTTTTGTCTTCTATTTCTTTTGTGTTTCTATTGTTAGTTTAAATATTTATCATAAATTTTACTTTATTGGTTTGTACATACTTTTTGCCAGGTTTCTTTTAAACTTGATGTATATTATTGCTTTGTTTCTTATTTTATTTGTTTGAATACTTATTGATTATATTTTATATATCAATGTTCTTATTTTTATTCATAGCTTAAGTATGAATTATTTTACTTTACAAAATAAGTGAACTTCTATTTTTATTTTACTCTTATTACTTTTGTATTGATTTATTAATATGAGATTAAGATATATATATATATATATATATATATATATATTTACTTTATATTGTTATATCTTATATTTCATTTACTTCTTATTTATTGTCTTGTATTTATTACATATATTTTAACCATCAATAATAAATTAACAATTCACTTATTTATTCATTTCGTACTTGTGTCAATGTATATACTTTAATATATATTTTTCAAACCACTAATATAAGAATTTATTAAAAATCCAATATATACATATATATTCACACATATACAAATTTTCAAACCCATATGACTTAATATATTTTCTATTTGAATCGGGAAACTCGCATCATTTAAAAATCAATTTTTTACAAATTTTAATTCAAAAATTCATTTAAATTATCAATTTAAATTAAATTAAAATCTAGGATCGTTACACCCTTTAACTTAAATCCATCGTTTAAGTTAAATTTATTCTATCCAAATTCAAATTGTATAAGTTACCAACTCATTTATCATTCCCATAATATTTTAAATAGGATTTCCAGAGTCTTTTCAACCTTTCAAAATCATTTTTGAAATCAATTCAAATTATCTTCTGAATTTCAAAACCCAAACTCAAAATTTCTCAAACAACTTTCATTTAAAACAATTTGGCAGCAATCCCTCTTTTGGAAACCCGAAAATGAACACCAATGATGTCGCGATCATCATCGGAATTATTTTCCAGCGACCAAAAAGAGTTTAGAGCTTTAATTTCTCCAAAACAATTTTCCCAAAATATCAAATCCTTTCAAAACACTTCTCTGGAATTTTTTTTTTAGATTGTAAATCATATTTAAAAATCTTTTACTTATATAATTTCACTTCTTATGTATAAGATTATTTCACAATTGTAAATCATTTTAATTATAACTTCGTACTTATAATTCTTCGCTTATAAAATTTATTCGTTTACAGCTGTTGTTTTTATTCAACAACCAAACAATCAATTCATATACACTTTAATAATTCTGAAAAATTATTTCCTTTATATATATAAAATATAATCAAGGTAAAACTATTTCATTTACCCAATTTAAATAATACTATGTCGACATGCCTCGTTTAAGTGTTTAGTAATCCCTATCGATAATATGGCGTCCCATCTACTGACCAGAATTCACAAACAGCTCAACGGATAAGCAAACACAATATAAAACATTTTTATATTCACTAACAAATACGCGCTCGTATCTATTATTACACTCAAACTCATTCTAGAGTACTTCTGACTCTATCTCTAATGGGTAACACCCAACAGAGCCATGGTTGTCGCTTAACCATATGCTCTGATACCAAATGTGACGACGCGACTTTTCAACGCTCGAAAACCGACATCAATACGTCCACGGTATCAACTGCCGAGCAATCGAATGCCGGAAAACCGAACCGTTATGGTTAAAGAAGAGAAAAAGATAGAAGAAGACAGAAAGAACAATAAAAAAAATCAGAATCTCACAATCGCAGCGGAACAACATATAATAGATAACTGAATAATCTTTAAACAAAGAACTATATCAGTTATTACATTACATCATATTACATTACATTACATCATCAGACTGTTCAACAACAAACAACAACAAGCAGCGGAAAAGAAATAATATATACTAGTGAATAAGCCATGCCATCCAACTTGCCTCCAGCAACTCCTGAATTCCAGAATATCCTGATAATCTAACTCTAGTCTGCCCATGTGGAAATTGGTGGGCACCCAGAGTTTAGGAAGGAAACAATAAACTCCGAGTCAGTCATGTGACTGGTGTGAGAACTAAAAACAGTTTATTTTTAAAACAAAGTACAGGATAATTTTAAAATAGATTCACAATGCTTTTTAGAAAATGAGACTACAATAAGACCTCCCGGCACACACACAATGCAAACGCAGACTTGGGGGAGATTTCTCCTTATGATAGTCAAAGATCCTTACTACGCAAAATCAAATCATTTTGATATTATTATTAGTGCATAGTGTAGAAAAAATCATTACGGAAGTAAAGATATAAATCTTAGCCAGCATAGGTACCACTATATTATGCCTACTATAGCTACCATATTAAATGGCAGGTTCTACAACTAAAACCGTACAAGGTTCGTATTGTTTCTTTGGATTTCCAACAAATGGTCAGGCTAAGGAACTTCCCACTGCCACATGGAAACGCCTCTGGAAAGACGCCCCGAGAACCTAACCGGATCTCTACCAACACAAGGTCGGGTTACCCCTAACTGGTAACTATTGACACGAATATGTCATTCCCCGATCGTAATCGATCAATATCCGAGGATCCTCGATTTCCAACAACCACAAAGCAATAAATTTGCAGCAACAACATAGGTTAAGTATCTGGGCTCCATACCATGATATTACCTCTATCCAGAAGGAATGACATACACTAAAGGGGAGCTACGCCCAAATAACCTTGCTTCATCCTTCCTGTTTTGACCATTTTCGGGGTGTGAGGTCCGACGAAGTCTCGTCCACAAAGCCACGCTTTATATAAAAGCTGTGCTTTGATCATCAAATGCTCAACAGCACTTCGTATGCCACATTACCAATTTGGGAATGTATCACTAGTAATCATCAACTACATAACCTCTAAGGGTGTTAAGCTAAGAGAATAAATTCTCCGCCACCAACGGAAATATATTTGATAGAAACCAGCTTTACATCTCAAATTGTAATGCCAGACACACATCCATACAAGTCCGTTCCAGGATCGAACGGAACCAAAGGCACTTCCAAAGAAGTCCTTGCAATCTGGACATTCACTAATCACGACCGGACTTCCCATTACAAAGGGTAATAAATTTCTATATCGGGGATCAGCCGATGCAGAAACATTCGACGGTAATCCTTCTGTTTTCACAAATATCTGGTCTTCAACACCGGTCATCAAATGCAATTCATAACAACGTATCACATATTCAGAATAGGTTATACGACCCCAAGTCCTTTCCCGGCTAACCCGAATAGTAAGCGCTTATTTAAAAAAAATAAGTGTGGCATTCAAATTCAAGCATATCACAACAAATACCTATTTAATGGTAAATATTGATAGTCGGTTATTTAACTATCAATAGGCATGCTCAACATCACTAGATTCCAAATAATTTCCCAAATTATTTACTTTCCAAAATATATTTACTAGATATATAATTTCCACACTTCAACCATTTGAAAACAAATTTTCAAATCACTTTTCACCTTTACCACTTTTGAAAAAAAATTCAAACATTTTCCTTACGCGGAAATACTTTCATTTCAAAATGGTTCATTTAAACCAATTAAATAAATCCTTTCCGATTTACTTTATATTTACGTTCCAAATCCGTAAAATTCATTTCCACAACTTCAATAATAAATCAATGTTTATTTTTAAACAAATTCCCCTTTCTTTTATAAATTCCATAGTGAATTTACAATTTCCAAAACATCTATGAATATATGATTTCCCAAACCGATTTCTAATATTCATTTTCAATTTATCTTTAAAAGATAAAGTCTCAAAATATTCAGTTCATATTGGAAAACATTTCCATACTTATTTAATAATAAGTAATTTACAAATCCATTTATTTTCAACACTTGGAAAATATTCAATATACTTAAATCGAAATTAAGTATATATTTCATTCTTGAAGAAATCATTCTCTTAAACACATTTGTTTGGGCCAAAACGAATGTTGCGTAAAACATCGTTACGGTGACCCAAAATCACTAGTATAGGGATTCGAAATTTAGATAGATATCTAAATCCCAATACTATATAAAATATTTCCCTTCGGAAATCATTTACTATAACAACAGTGTTATAGTCCACCATTTCCTTCTATTTCTCGAAAACGTCTATTTCAACAATTAATGTTGAAATCTATGCTTTCGATAGTCAATACCTTTTTAAACATCTTTAAAACCATTAACTTCATTTTATAATATCACTTTGCCAAAAACGTATCTATTTTCTTTAATAATGTATTCGCTGTCCAAAATCGCGAATATACTCCACTAGCCCAATTTCAATATTTACTACACGTTTTATTTCAAGAATTTATTCGCTATCCAAAATTGCGAATATATTTCCTTTTATAAACTTCTATATTCAATTTATCAAATTCAATTGATTTTGTATTTGTAAACATTGTCTATAAATTCCATTTCTATTTATAAACTTCGATTTATAAATCTCCTTTATTAATCTAATTCATTTAATATAACTCAATTATATACCAAAAGTCTATATTATAAGTTAAATACTTATAATTCATTTATTTACAAATCGTTCTTTTAAATCTTCACAAATTATAAATCTTATTACTTATAAGATTTCATTTATAGCCTTATTTTCAACATTAACAGAACTCCTTTTAAAATTCCATTATTTTCGATTTATAAAATATGTCTTATAAATCTCATCTATAAACCATTTATGCTTCACCAAAGATTTCAATTTAAATGCAAAAATCCGATTTATAAGTTAATTACTTAAAATCTTTTATTACAACATCTATTCATTTTATAACTTCTCAATTTATAAGTCTATAATTTCATTCACTTAAAAATCCATTTTTATACTTCATTTTAACACTTAACAACTCGTTTTATAGTTCCAGTATTATTAATTTATAAATATCAATTTTAAAAATCTTTTATATACATCCTTTATAATGATTCAAAATTCCAAATTAAACCATTTTATAATTTGATCACTACTTATTTCAAAAATCTCAATTTGGTTATATTTTTCAAAAATCAAAATTTTTAATAACATAGAAATTTATAACGTTTTAATTATTTAAACTGAATCAATTCGAAAATTTAATAAAATGTATACTTTCAAAAATCACTTTAAAAATCCTTTTAAAATCAAAATCGTCACTTTAAACTTTAAAAATGGATCTGATGATGCAACAACACCAAATAGTCAGACACGACATCCGAACATCATATATCGATATGATAATCAACAAATATCACAATATCTGTAATCAAATAAATACTGGAGAGGAATCCAGTTGGATCCCTCCAACCTGTTTCCCTGCATCCACAAACATTAGCACAATACCAATTCCGTTCCAGTACGGAATATCGCGGTATATGGGATTTATAAAAATATTATCCGCTTAATAGGCGGCGCAATAGGGTCTCATCCGCTATATAATGCGGAAAAATCAACTCCAAGTACATATATAATACCAATTCCAATCAAGATGGAATTATCGCGGTATATGTTTTTAATAAATAACCTTCGCTTGATAACGGCGTATAATGTCTATTTCAACAATCAACAGATAATAATTTATCATTCAGGCATACAATCAAAAATTTTAAATCTAACTATTTAAAATTTAAATCGAAACTATTCGATTGAGTGAGAAGTTCTCACCTTGATTTTAATTCTGTTTCCGTGTTTTATTTCGAATAAAATTAAACGTGCGTTTAATTTTACTCGAAATTTTCACTAGCTCCAAACGACTCTACTCCAGTTCCATAGCGTAGTGCTCGTCAATACGAACTCGTCGCAATTCGTTTCGTGCAATTCCGACCTCGTATGAACAAGTTATGGTATTTTAAAGTTACACAAATTATAATATAATGATTTACAAGTATATATTTTTTTTAAACCTAAATTTTTCTAGGCCATTGGATCTGGCCTCCCCCCCCCCCCCCAATCAGGCCGCACGCGCACAATTCCCTTCTTCTTCCAGGTTGAACGAAGCCGAACCCAAAAGCATTCCCAACCCTAAATTGATGCGACCTCTACGACGACATATACTTCGATCAGAAACCCCTACTTCGTGCGCACGCCAACACTCCACCTTCGGCCAGAGGGACGATGAACTCGGCCTCGTATTCGCCTCAGAAAACGTGTCCGAACACGTAGAGAACGCGGCTCCTTTCTCACTCCCCACGTCGTGCCATACCCCATCAACTCCGTATGAATTGAAAGCTCTCTTCGTGGTCTTCAATTGGTTAGTTGAAGATTTTTGCTAATTATCGACGGATTGGAAGTAATTGAGGAGGAAAGAAAGGAAATTTCTGGCCATCGATTTTGAAAATGGCAGCTCTGAATTGAAATTAGGGTTGGCCAATTAGAAGATAATGGTTCCTTTTTATAGAAAATTTCTCCAAATCACTATTCATTTCCAATTTTTCCGAACTCCAAATCTCGCGCGGTGACCGGCGTTTCTAGGGTTTACCCTACGTTCCGGATACAATGGAATAAGTTTCGAAAGCTAATTCGATCATCTGTGTGAGTTACGGCAACAAACTATCAATTTTAAATTAAACCGATTAAACGATTTTCTATGCGTTTTGGCTCGTCCCGGACAAACGGTAAATCCGATTGATACGAAATTTGAAATCTTACAATAATATCACATTACGGATCTGATGAAACTAGTTTCGTCGAAATTCGAGACTGTTTGAAAAATGGCTATTCTAACTCGTCAATTAAATATTAAAATATTCAATTTTCACAAATAAATTTTTATTTCGATTTTAAAAGTTCTATAACATCATTCTAACTTCAACATGACTAAATAAAATTTTACAAATCATTTTCAATCATATTTAACTCGATTTCCAATTATTTCTGTATTTTCAATATTAAATTATTGATTTAATTATTCAATTAAATCTAGATATTCGAAATAAATTTATTCGACTTATAAATTTCACTTATTAATATTTAAAATCAATTAATTATAAAAAAATTAATTGAAAGAAATTCTGGGTCATTACAACTTAGTTGTCCATTAGCTTCTAACTATAGATTTAGGTAAGTAGGTGGGGTCCTCCATGATCTTGAACTTGAATTATTTCCTCCTTATTCCTTTATATTTCCTTGTGCATGCATATATCATAATGAATCTCTCTTCCATATGCATCAAAATATCCTACAAAAATCATAGAAATTGTCCAAGTAAAAATTATCAAATTGACACATGTACAAAACTGACCATTTTTCCTTGAATGAAAATGAAAATATGGTGATTTGAAAATAATTGAATATTGGTTTTAAACATGTTAAAATGACCAAATATGATATTTATTTAAATAAAAAGAGATGAAATATGGATTAAATATATGCACATTTACATGTACATCAATTAGACGTTTGAATATTTAATGTAAAAAGAATTTTAAAGTCAAACAAACATCTGAACACATAGTTCAGATGGTCGATTGTTTATAGAGTTTAATCTTTAGAGTATTTAGTTAAAAGCCAAATGTATTCAAACGTCTAGATAATTTCGTCAGACGTCTAAGTTCTATCAATTTGAATTTTATTCTTTTATGTATATTTCTAAGTTAAAATTTGTTTAGAGTCTATTTAAAGCTTTTTTGTGTGTACTTGTCATCGAAGGATATCGTACAAGTATTTCTACACTTACAGCGTGCAATAACTCTTTTGATATTTGTCGTTTATTAATCAACACTTCAGTTATAGTCGTTTGCCTCGGTCTTCGTAGTTTAATTTTCCTAAAATAATCAACCGGTACACTTATATAGAAATACATAGTTATTTCATCAAAACTCAAAAGGCGAGATTTAACAGATTTAGAGGGGGATTGAATGAGAGGATTAAATACAAATGGTCTAATATACAATTTCTAATATAATAAAATAGATAAGACCTATATATTGCACTTTCACTAAAATCTTCACATTACCACGCGACATTATATTAAATTTGTTTTATTTTACATCAAGGCATACTTTAACCCTTAGATGCTAGACAGGCACGGAACATATTGCCATGACCATTACGCAAGATAAATTGAGACTAACTATGACATTTTCTTAGTTTAGTTTTATATTATTTTGATTTTAATGCTGCTATTCAACTGAGAGATGATGTAATACAGTTTTTATACTCATTTGCATTACTTAACTTTCTAAACACCATTATTCGAAATTTAAAAATAAGAAAATATGGTCAAGGAAAAACACATTTACTTTTTTGAGCAAAAGGACGCGAGTTTTAAATTTTTGTCTAAACGATAACAGAATACTAAATTAAATAGCACCAGAAAAAATAAAACACTAAATTAAACTAGTAATAGATAAACGTAACGCGAAATTAAATCAATTGCTACAAATATTATGAAAATGAATGTTATTTTAGTTCATCTAATGCTAGTTCATCCGACGCTAGTTTTGTTTAGTATTTCATTTTGTCTGATGCCAGTTTAATTTAACATCCTATTATCCTTTGGAGAAAATTTAAAAACATGCTTCCTTGAGACAAAAGCCAGCTTTAGGTTTTTCAATTTAACTGATTCCCACATTAAAAAAGATATTTGTTATTTTTTCATGTTTCTTTGAAATCATAATGAAGTGATATTTAATTTTAGTTTCTTGTTCGGAAAAGAATCTAATTAATTGCATCAGATACGAGTTCACTTTTATGCTTCGTGCAACATTATCCTCTTTAAATGCTAACTCCTAACTCCCATATGTATGGAGCTCATCTCATGGCACTAAATACAAAAGAATGGTGATAAAAACAATATTAATTTTCATAATCTTCTTTTTATGCATATATTACATATTATATATAATTGGATAACTATAATAAAACTCATATAATTAAAAATTCATGTTTTCTTACCGTTTTAACTTTGGCTTTATATTAATAAATACCCATTTTAAATTCAAGCTTGGTTTTACAAACATCATCTTTTCTTGAGCCATACAAAAATTAGGATGATAAGATCATATTTCAAACATATAACTCATGCATAGTGGCTTTTGCAAATCTCATAATCTTTTGACCTTTCATACACAAGCTTAAGAGATGTGTTAACTATTAGCAGTGGATAACCGATGGCACCATAATTATTTTGAATTACACTATGAAAGCACCGACGCAACCATGGCGCAATAATTTACATCACTTTCTCTACATTGCTTATACCCATCAAATCAAACAATTTAAAAGTGAAATTAGATGGAGTGTTGAGAATGGAGAAGCTTGAATTAAAGTTGTTGAATAAGAGTATGAATAAGGATGGTTGTAATATTTTTTGAAGCTAAACATTCTTGCATTTTGTTACTTCTTAATTAATTCATGAGGAATTAATTGTAAATGGTATCTTTGAAGTTATTAATGTTTGCAACTGAAAGTGACTACCGTGTGGCTAATTATCACTTAGAATCGTGTAATATGGAATGCATTATAATCTAAATGCGGAAACAGATAATAATAGTAAAGTAAATAAGAACAAGCACACCAGGAGTTTTTATACTGGTTCGAACTTCCCGTTCAATGTCCAGTCCCAGACTTCCCTCTGGAATTTCTCACAATAACCCCCTCACTTAACTCGAAGGAAAAGGTATACAGCACCTGAGCAAGCGATCAGGATTTTTCCGCCTTTAACAACCGAAAGAGGACTTTACCCGCCTGAACAACTGAACAGGACTTCAACAGTTTCAATAAAATTGCTTTGACACTTTATGTTCTTGATAACACTGATTTGTCTTTGATAGTACAACCTTCCTATAATCAATTTCCTCAAATATATATGTGTGTGTAAAGATTTAGAAAGGAGAATATTGCTTTGTATAGAAGAATAAGTTAATTGATTCAGAGATTCAAGCAATACATGAAAGTTGTGATTGCTTTTCAGAATGCAAAGATAGTAGAGAGTATAATCAGAAAACAAAAAGAAATTCGATGATTGTTGAAGTGAAGCTTATGTGTTTATATAGTAGATAAATAGCTACAACCATTCACGAAGAGTTCTGATCAAAGGAAGCGCCCATACCTCTTCAATTTAGATCGTATCTCTTAGCAAATAGAAGTGTCTATTCAGAAAAATAGCTGCTGATAGAATTCAGTCAATTGACACAAAACGACCAGTCAATTGAATGTTCAAAGTTGGTGCAAAATAGGGAGTTTCTATGCACCTAGGGAGATTTAGTCGACTGGCCACATTTGGTCAGTCGACTGACCTGATAGTCAGTACACAGTTCTCATATATTTTAAAACGTTTAAATCTTAAAACAACTTTGGTTTGAGTGAACTACTTTAGGATAGATTTTAACAATTCTAAGACTAAAAACTTCGACGAATCAACATGCTATATTGAGTTTTGTAGCCTTGTCTCCTTTGTAGATTTAACAACATATTTCTTTCTCTTTTTGTCGCTTGTCCATATAGTCTCATTCACTGATTTGATTAACCTCTTTGTCATGAATCAAAACTTGTGATTCAATATTATCCCCCTTTTTGATTGATGACAACCTGTTATAGATGATACTAGATTTGGAGAAATATATAACGGGAGTTATATACATCTCCTTTTGAATATATGGCGACATATTTAATCCCTGCAAGAAATGGTTAGTCATACAAATTTCTCCCCCTTTGTCATCGAAAAAAGGGAATAATAATAATTTCATCATTGAATTAACTAAAAATTGCAATCACAGAACAAAAACATAGATTTGAAATTGTTACTAATACAAACCCATAAATAGAATGTTTGGAAAAAATAGATAACTTACTACCACCAAGAGATAACAACATCAATCAGAGTCAGACTCCATCTCTTCTTCTTGTTCCACTTGCATTGGACTTTTGCCTTTGGAGGAACATCACACAAACTGTCTGCCACCCCCGTTGCCGCTTGTGTCGAAACTTGTGTATTCTTCTGATGTTGACCAAGTAAAGCGAGGAGCTAGGCGTTTGCCTGGATCACGTTGACAAGTCTCCGTAGTGGTGGAAGAGGAACAAGATATCGCATCCCATAAAATCCCGAAGAAACTCTTAATTTTGTCAAATTTTTTGTCAATTTTCTTATCGAGATTTTTGATGCGAGTATCCCAAATGACTTGATTTCTTACAATTAAATCAATAGATTTTCGAGTGCTTTGGGATGGAGTTGGTGTTCGAATGTCATCTCTTGATTGTTGTTGCTGTGGAGTAGAAGTTTTTTGACGAGGTCGAGATTGCCATTCTTGAAAAGTGATGATAGTTAGAGGTCTAGTTGGCAATTTCATAAGGCTTATTGTGCGGCTATTTAGAGTTTTGGTAACAGAAGTATCAGATTCGAGAATCAAAACCTGGAGATTCATAAGTAGCTGCATAATATATTCTCCATAATAAATAATGTTCATACGACCTTGGTTAAATGATAAGAATTCCTCTAGAATAAGTTTCGACCAATTTATTTGGACTTCTCCCCGAATAGTATACAATGCCTTAAAGTTATTTGGATAGACAAGCTCATAAGAACCAGTATGGGAAAGAACTGTGTGCATTAAAGCTCGATGCATAATTCTAGCTGTAGGTCATAATGCGATAGAGTTAAGTTCGCTCATGTCATCTTCTAAGAACCGATGACTTACTTCGTCTTGCTCACCTATGGGTACATTTAATTCTTGTAAATCAATACCATTCGTTGAAGTATGAAGAATATGACCAATTCTATCTAAAGAAAGAAATACTTGTCGACCACATACTAAACTCCAAACGCAATTTTCACGATTACATGGGTTTTGATGGCCTAAATTCAAATTAGCATAGAAAAGTTTTACCTAGGTGTGATTTATCTTGATATTATTCTAATTGTGATCTAGGAGTGAATCTAATTGGCTTCTCCTTGCTAACTCTTGAATCCTATATGGAGCGAAATCGGGAAACACAACAAAAGAACCTTCAAAAATTCATGCTTCTTTCATTTCTATTCCACCTTTGGACTGCGGTAGCATCATAGAGCCATTGAGAAATCTGAGAATCAATCGGCTCTGAGGAAGAAGAAGAGGCATGTCTAGATCTCTTGGGTTGATGAGGAGCCATTTGAAAATAGTAATGTAGTAGAAGATTTTGAAAATATTTTTGAGCTAGGGTTTTTAGAATTCTGAAGTTAGAAGGTAAAGGTAAAAAGTGAAAGAGGATATAGAGGGTTGGTGGATTAAAAAAGTTGGTAAAAAGGTGGAAAAGAGGCTCAGGTAGCCATTCAGTCGACTGGTCGAATATGGTCAGTCGACTGAACCAGTATCCCGAAACTCTCTGTTTCAGATTTAGTTGACTGGCATATTATTTCAGTTGACTGAATATGGAAAGAATGCTTTCTGTTTTATGATTCAATCGACTAGTTATTTTCTTTCAGTCGACTGAATATGGTCTGAAAATACTCTGTACACAGTTTCAGTCGACTAGTCGAAAATTTCAGTCGACTGAATTATGTATTTTGCAGCATTTACAATATTTTTGAAAAAAATAATATGTTCAATACAATTTTAAATGATGCATACAAAGTAGGAATAATAAAAAATAGACAAAAAATAATTATTTGGAAGAAGAAATGGATGGAAACTTGGAGTTGGTTGGCTCATCCTTCGTCTTCTCTACATATGGTTTCAATGGTGACCAACGGTTTCCATGCTCCCATGAATTCGGAGAGACGGGTGGAGCCTGTGGCAACTGATCCCATGGATTCCGAGAGGAAGATGGTATAGGTTGATGAATCGCAGATGAAGATGGCTTATAGAACTTCCATCCAATCTGCTTCAGAAAACTTAGGCGTCTTGAATTCTTTTTCTGTTCGTAGTACATCTCGCGTTGAATCGCTATAGATTCCCTATGGTAATGATGTAGATCATCAATTTTTTGTTTGGTTTGTGGAGAACCAAAGAACAGGAAACGTCTCGCCTTCTTTTTCTCGGGAGTATGGCCTGAGTGATAGTTCGACGGTCTGGCCGGTTCATGAGTAGGTGTAGTTGTAGGTAAGCTTGATGAACCAGATGACGGTATCGAAAAATTGATAGAAGAGTAACCGGAAACAATTGGTGAATTTTCTTGAGAGGACATTGTGGTAGAGAGAAGATAAAACAGTTAATGAAAGTATAAAATTTGTTTAAAATTAAAGAAAGTATAAAGTGCAGAATTCTTAAAAATATATAGGGAATAAAACAGTTAGGAATTGATGGATATACGTACAAACTGAAAAAAAGTAGAGGATGAAAAATAAAACAAAAATTTATGGCTGAAAATTTTTCATAAAAAAATAAAAAATAGATAAGGGGGAAACTGAAAAAGAAGTAGTGAAAAATTAAACGGTCATTTGGCAGAGACATAGGCTTATCAGATTCAAGGTGCAGAATTCGAGTACCTGAATTTTTTTAATTTATTTAGCAATTTTATAATTCCTTTAAGGAAATTATACCTAGTTATCTTCTTAGTTTTATAAAACAATTTTCATTGAGAGGTTTAGTGAAAATATCAGTTGACTGATTTTCAGAATTTACAAATTCTAAATTTATTATATCCTTTTCAATATTATCACGAAGAAAATGATGATGAATATCAATATGTTTAGTTCGTGAGTGATTGATAGGATTTTTAGATAAATTTATTGCACTAGTGTTATCACAATATATTATAGATTTATTTACTTTTATATCAAAATCTTGTAATGCTTGTTGCATGTAGATTATTCGAGCACATGCTAAAGCTGTAGATATATATTCTGCTTCACATGTCGATAGTAAAATGCAATTTTGTTTCTTGCTAACCAAGATACTAAGGATCGTCCAATGAAATGACAAGTTCCACTTGTACTTTTTCTATCTCTCCGACTTCCTCCAAAATCAGCATCACTATAAGATACTAATTCAAAAAAACATCCTTTTGGATAAAATAATCCTAAATCTTTGGTTTTGCTAAGATAACGAATTACACGTTTAACTGCTCGTATATGTGATTATTTAGGATTTGCTTGAAATCAAGCACATAAACAAACACTCATCATAATGTTAGGTCAACTAGTAGTTAAGTAAAGTAATGATCCAATCATACTACGATATAGTTTTTGGTCAACGCTTTTACCATTTCATCTTTATCGAGATGTATAGTTGTACTCATAGGAGTTGGTTTGGAAGAAGTGTTTTTCCATACCGAACCGTTTAATTAGATTATTACAATACTTTTCTTGATTAATAAAAATGCCATTTTATAATTGCTTGATTTGCAATCTAAGAAAATATGATAGTTCTCCCATATGTGACATTTCAAATTCATTTGTCATGATAGTCAAAAATTCCTGACATAGTTTTTCATTTGTTGAACCAAAAATAATATCATCAACATATATTTGTATAATTAAAATATCCTGTTTAGTTTTCTTAATAAGTAATGTTTGATCAACTTTTCCAATCTCAAAACCTGATGCTTGTAGATAGCTTTTAAGTCGGTCGTACCAAGCACGAGGTGCTTGTTTTAAACCATATAAAGCTCTCTTAAGTTTATAAACGTGATCTGGAAAATTTTCATGAGTAAAAGAGGAGGTTGTTCAACATAAACATTTTCTTTTATATATCCATTTAGAAAAGTACTTTTAACATCCATTTGATATAATTTAAAGTTATGAAAACATGCAAAAGCCAGTAGAATACGTATAGCTTCTAGTCTTGCAACTGGAGCAAATGTTTCTTCATAGTCTATTATCTCTTCTTGATTATAACCTTGTGCTACTAATCTAGCTTTATTTCTAATAATGTTACCTTATTCATCAGCTTTGTTTTTGAAAACCCATTTTGTACCAATGACTGATTAATCACTTGGTCTAGGAACTAATTCCCAAACTTTGTTTCTTTCAAACTGAGCTCTTCTTGCATAGCTGTAATCCAGTAGTCATAAGTTGAGGCTTCCTTAATATTTGTAGGTTCAATATTAGAGAGAAAAGCTATATGGCCCATTTGATTTAATTGATGTCTTATTCTTACATTTGAATTTACTTCTCCAATTATATTTTGAACAGGGTGATCACTAAGAATTCTTGGAGGAGATGTTACTATATTATCATTATTAACAATGTTTTCATTTGCTATAGAAATATAAGAATTATTATTTTGAAAAATAATATCATCATCTTCTGAATTATTTATTAGAATTTTAGTTGAATTATTTTCAAAATTTGTAATCTTAGAAGAAATTTTTTCATTTTCATCAAATGAAACATGAAGAGTTTCTTCGATTACTTTAGTTCTTGTATTAAAAACTCGATAAGCTTTGCTTCTTTCCAAATATCCTATGAATATTCCTTCATCGGATTTAAAAGTTCATATGGAGTATGTTTTGTTAATGATCGAATAGAAACACGATTCAAGACATAGCAGTCAGTTGCAACGGTTTTTGCCCAAAAGTGCTTAGGTAAAGTGCTTCCGTTTAATAAAGTTCGTACACATTCTTGTAATGTTCTGTTTTTCCTTTCTACAACTCCGTTTTGTTGAGGTGTTCTAGGAAAGGAGAAATTATGATTAGTTCCTTTTTTGTTACAAAAATGTTCAAAAGCTTCATTTTCAAATTTACCTCCATGATCACTTCTAATATTTTTAACTTTTAAATTCTTTATATTTTGAATTCTTTTTACAAAAATCTTAAAATTCTCAAAATTATTTCTTTTATGTTTCATAAAAATAGACCATGTATATCTTGAAAAATCATGTACAGTAACAAACACATATCTATTATGATTAATTGATTGAACTTGAGTAGGTCCGAAAAGGTCCATATGTAGTAGTTAAAGTGGTTGTGTTGTTGATATGACTTTCTTAGATTTAAAGGAAGATTTCGTTAATTTTCCTAGCCGACAAGCATCACAAATATTATCAATTTTGAATTTCACATCAGGTAGTCCTTTAACAAGTTTATTTTTAGCTAATTTATTAATAGTATTAATATTTATATGACAAAATCTTTTGTGACATAGCCAAGAATCATTTTCTATAGCTACTAAACTCATATTTGTGTTATGATTTATATTCATATTTAAAATATAAATATTTCTATTTCTTATACCTTCAAAAATTAAATTTTTATTTTTATCAGAGATATTACATTTATTTTCTGAAAAAGATATATTAAAACCTTTATCACATAATTGACTTATACTTAATAAATTATGTTTTAAGTTTTTAACTAATAAAACAATAGTAATGAGAGGTGAGTTAGAGATACCATTATTGCTCACATCGCCTTGGCCGATGACATAACCTTTTGAATTATCTCCAAAAGTGACTGATCCTCCATTTGAGCAGACTATGTTTGTTAACCTATCTTTATTCCCAATCATGTGTTTCGAGCAATCACTGTCTAGAATCCATTTTCCTCTCTTTTTAAGTGGTACATCATCATTTGTAGTCATGAAGCATACATTTGCTTGCTCTGTGTCACTGTCGCTTTCTGATGATGAAGAATCTAAATCATCCAATGGTACAGAAAAAGCTTTCTTCTTGAATTTGTTCTTCTTGAATTTATTTTTCTGTTTCTCTGGACAATCTTTCTTCATATGACCCTTTTTATGACATTCATAACATTCCATGACAAAAGATGATGGTGTATTGCTATTATTGTTACTAGAGTTATTTTTGTAACTCTTGATCCTGTTATTCTTTTTGAATTTCAAAATCTTTTTGAAATTCTTAGCAATAAATGCCATATCCTCTTCATTTGAGTCAGATTCATCTTGTTCTGCTTGAAATTCTAGATTCTTTTTATCCTATGCTTGGACTCTCTTTGCCTTCAAATTTACTTCATATGACATTAGATTTTCTATTAACTCTTCTGGTTCATGGTTAAAAGATCGTTTGCTTCTTCAATAGCTAGAACCTTTCTTTCCCATTCATTGATAAAGATTTAGGATTTTTGATACTATATCAAAGCCAGAAATTTTTTCTCTTAGCGCTAATAGTGAATGATATATATCTTGAAATCTAGAGTACATGTCATTTATATTTTCATTTGATTTCATTTTGAAATTTTGAAACTGATTTTTCAACATAGAAATTTTTCTTTGTTTAACTTTGTTAGTCCCTTCATGAGTTACTTTTAGAGTTCTCCATATCTCATATGCATTTGTACACATACTGACTCTATTAAACTCATTTCTATCTAATGCATAGAATAACATATTCATAGCTTTAACATTTGTAGTAGCGTCTGTCTTCTGTGCAGCAGTCCAAGTAGAAAAATCTTCTGTTGGAATAGTATATTCATTTTGAGTAATGTTCCAAGTTTCAAAATCATTAGATTGCACATATATTCTCATTCTAGTTGACCAGTAATTATAATTCATGCCATTGAATAGTGGAGGTCGTGCAGTAGATTGACCTTCAATAAAACTAGTGTTAGTGACAGTGCTTGTGATGGTGTTATTTTCCATATTAGCAGAAGATTATCAAATAACTGTGTTATGGTTATAAGATGTCCTTTCTCTGATACCAAATGAAAGTGACTACTGTTGGCTAATTGTCACTTAGGATCGTGTAATATGGAATGTATTATAATCTAAATGCGAAAGCGGATAATAATAGTAAAGTAAATAAGAATAACCACACCAGGAGTTTCTATACTGGTTCGAACTTTCCAATCTACGTCCAATCCCAGACTTCCCTTTGGAATTTCTCATAATAACCCCTTACTTAACCCAGAGGAATAGGTATACAACACCTGAGCAACCGATCAGGATTTTTCCGCCTCTAACAACCGAAAGAGGACTTTACCCGCCTAAACAACCAAACAGGACTTCAACAATTTCAACAAAATTGCTTTGACACTTTGCGTTCTTGATAACACTGATTTGTCTTTGATAGTATAACCTTCGTATAATCTTTTTCTTAAGTATATATGTGTGTGTAAAGATTTAGAAAGGAGATTATTGCTTTGAACCGAAGAATAAGTTAATTGATTCAGAGATTGAAGCAATATATGAAAGTTGTGATTGCTTTTCAGAATGCACAGGTAGTAGAGAGTATGATCAGAAAATAAAAAGAAATTCGGTGATTTGAGAAGTGAATCTTATGTGTTTATATAGTAGATAAATAATTGCAACCATTCATGAAAAGTTCTGATCAAAGGAAGCATCCATACCTCTTCAATTTAGATCGTATCTCTTGGGAAATGGAAGTGTTTATTTAAAAAATAGCCGTTGAAAGAATTCAGTCGACTGACCCAAAACGACCAGTCAACTGAATGCAAAAGAGGGAGTTTCTGTGCACCTGGGCAGATTCAGTCGACTGGCCATATTTGGTCAGTCGACTTACCTTACAGTCAGTGCACAGTTCACATATATTTTAAAACGTTTAAAGCTTAAAACAACTTTGGTTTGAGTGAACTACTTTAGGATAGATTTTAACAATTCTAAGATTAAAAATTTTGACGAATCAACATACTATATTGAGTTCTGTAGCCTTGTCTCCTTTGTAGATTTAACAGCATATTTCTTTCTCTTTTTGTCGCTTGTCCATATAGTCTCATTCACTCATTTGATTAAGCTCTTTGTCATGAATAAAAACTTATGATTCAACAGCAACCAAATTGGTCACAAACACCCGAGGACAGTTTTATGTAGAGAAGTAAGTAAAGAACATAAAATTAAACCATGGAAAAGATTAAGCTAATAAGAAATAAAAAGCAGTAACCAAAAACATGGAGATTTATAGTGGTTCGATGTTGTATGAATACGTCCACTTTGAATATTATCTATATAAATCTAATCACAATAATAGGGAACAGAGAACACTTGATTACAATAGTCTAGAGTAACAAGAAGCATAAAATTCTCTAGAATAACCCCTTCAGCTAGTATTTATAGATGAAGACGACCACCAATCTCTCTGAAACTTTGGCTAAAAAACATTCTCATCCACATGGGCCCACCAGAGGGATTGCTAGGCCCAATTCCCAATTACAAGGGATCGGTACCGATCCCATCATTGGTCAATTTTTGGGCAGCGATCCTTATAGTCGCTTCTCCATGCTAAAGTACGTTTGCCATTCAATTCTCATGTCGTTTGGACCAATGGTGTCCGGGTTATTGTTTAATCTCTGACTTGATATAAATTATGCACCGTTGATAGCCAAACCCTCCATAGGGACGTATGTCGACCCTTTCAACTATGCCCATATGACGTGCCATCCCTAGGGTAGGTTCCCTATAATCAACATATCTTGCCTTCCAAATTTCATTGGCTTTGGAGTTGTAGATCTTAAGATATAGAATGTTGTATGCATGAATGCACTTGAAACTTGTTGGATGCTGATCCGTCTTCGACAGAGCCTGTCGATCCCTCTCCATCAATCATGCTGATCCCTTCGAGCTTGCCATGCTATGCTGAACCCTCCCTTTCGTTAAGCCATATTTCATGCTTTGAGCATCCTTCATTGTATGTCCATCAAATCCATTCAATTCTGACTTCATATAATAATATGTACTCGACTTCCGAGCCCCACAATCATCATTATGGAATCATCATCCTTGATGGAAACTGGGTCTAACTCATGTAGCAAGTTCAATATAGCCAAGCTAGAATGCCAAGTAACACTTGCCCCCTAAAGTACGTCTTGTGATTAACATGATGTGCTTTGAATCCTTGAGAAAGAAATCAATCCAGCTTTCTAAACATTTGCTATTATTTTATCGAAATTTTTTTCCAAGGTATCAAATTTCTCATTGATTTCCATGACACTTGGTCAAATTCCAATAATATAAATTCAGTGCCAAACCCCATCAACTGATATATATAAATTGAGTTATGTGAGTCTAGTAAACTTTTGTTATCCGGTTCAGCCTCGAACTCGAAGGTTTCAAGTTTGACTCTAGTTTCTATCAACTTCAAAATTTGAACTTTTAAGTCACACAGGGCGTCCTTATATATTTTTGTTGTTGGCTCATAGACATGTTCGAACACTTATGGGTCATTGCCAATTTTCATAATATTTTATATGTTCATGCTTATAGCTAATCCCCTATAACCATTTTTTCATTTATACATTTCATCATCATCATTCGTCTTTTTTTTGTATAGGGATCGACAAAGGCTTAGCCAATCCCTCTAATTCCTTCCTCTTTTTAGGAAAATCCGTAGGGGTCAGCATGCATTATGCCAACCCCTCCTCTCCAATTCTCACTACTAAAGGGGTCGACACACCTCTTTCCAATCTCTCTCTTTCTTCACACGTTAGTATTTGGGAAGAACCTATAGTCCACATATATAAAGCAACATTTCTACTTCCCTCTACCTTCATTTTCTTCATTCTCTTGCTACCTCCTATTTTCCACAACCAAGCCTTCTCCATGAGCCAAACCCTTCCCCTTCACTCAACCATCAATCTAATTACCTTCCAACCAAATTGCAGCCGAATCTTTTCCTTCCATGGCTTGTCTTCAACTGAATCACTTGAGCTTTCTACCTTACTTTTGACTTTAAGGCGAGGCAATATATATTACTTTTTTGATGATAGTTTGTTTTGTGATGAAGTGGATGATTGCGGATATTGATTGTTTTAAGAATACGAGGTGTGGAAAGGAGTTAGGCTCGGTAAAATGGAGGAGGTAGAAGCGAAGGAAGGGTCGGTGTTGGAAGCTGGGCATAGACCGATCCTTTGTTTGTTGATAAGGGACCGACATTGTGGCCTGATGAGTGGATGGGAAAGTAGAAGGGAATTGTGTACTTAGATTTAGGAGAACGTTCAGTCATGAGGCTTTAAAAAAGGGATCTGCCAATCCATAGGGATCAGCCTAAACATAGGGATCGGCTGGACATAAGAATCGGTATGACTTGGGAGAAGGGAGGGATCGGTAGAGAAGCTTTGGGGTAAGGGTCAATATGTAGGGCTCAGCTCATAGGGATTGGAATATGGTCTTGTAGGGGTTCTTTGAAATTTTAAACTAGCCTAACCTTACTTGTTTGATACTAATTTATCCAACGAATTCGAGCATACGGTGACAGTGAACATTGAAACATGAATATTTACTAAATAAAGAGAAAGGATTGAAAATGACCAAGGATAGGTTTCAGTTTATGGCTCGACATGGGTAGGGATCGGCACAAGGAAACTTGTAAACTTGCAATCTAATCCAACCTTGTTTGCTTCGACAATCATCACTAACTCACCTTAGCGAACTTGGATATACAATGATGATGAACAAAACTCGCATACTCATTATCAAACTCGAGATTGAACAATCAAGTTTATGGAACTTTCGACATTTACTAAAAATTTGCATATGGACTTGAATGACAAACTTTACATTTTGACATGTCATTAGTCGATGCTAAAGCTTTCACAAACAATCAATTATCTTGCAAGTCATGACGGTCAGCGATGGCAGTCATTCTAGTCGAAATCCATAGTCTCATCATCTTATTTTATTTATTCTGATTTTAAACTGTTTATATCTACATACACTTCACTAAAATGCACTAGCTTACACTTAACACGCGGGAGTAGGTAAACTTTACTAGCCTTGATTATCTACTGAGTATAGCTAATATGGATTATAGACGCTTGGAGCATTTAGCTGGTATGTCTTTCGAACTGACCATGTAGCATGGATCCCGAACCAAAATCAAGTTCTACGACTATATCTGGTAGGCTTTCTCCCAACCATCAAGTAGAATAGAAGAAGTTTTCGACCCATCGGTCGACCTTTTCTTGGATGTTTCGGTACTCCCGACAGAGGATATAAGTCATTCTCCCAGTGCAGTAGAGGTGCCATTCTTTTAAATAACTCGATAGATTCACATGCCCTTCAAATCGATGAGACTACCCTTCGGCGACTGTGTCCTATTCATGGAATTCCATTTATAGACTTCTTGGATCCTTCAATGAATGGCAGGTTTCACTTGCCCCCGGTGGAGTACATGGCATGTAATAAATTTATATGCTGGGTTGGATGCATACCGCCTTTAATTCATTTATTCAAGAGATGCTAAGATTCCTTTGAATAGCTCCCTCTCAACTCTATCCAAACAGTTAAGCGTTCTATTTCGACCACCAACTACCAAAGACATAAATTTCATTAACAACTTCAAACAACAGTCAGAAAATCCTTTTCATGTTTTTCTTGAACCTTCATCGAATTGCCAAGTCTTGACAGGTGCTTGGAATAAACTTTCTTTGTTCAAGCATGAGTTGTTCCATGTACGATGTCCACTTTTCTTCATGAGGCGACGGTTGGAAGGACTTAAGAGTTACTTTTATTTCATTCTCAGGTCCGCTAATCCATGTCATATCTATTCCTTTGAATCTGCTAACATCTGGAATTCTTTCAAGTGTCCGCCCACGTCTTGAAGGCCCTATTTTTCAAATGCGATCCTTGTCGTTCGCGCTACCCCTGTCGAAAACAAGGACATCAAACTTCTTGTATGTAACAACCCGATATTTTCAACCATTCGCATCCATTATAAGTGTATAGGTAGACACTCATGCCGGAGTTGAATTGCCCAAAATACCGCGTTGTAAATAAAAATTTGGCAAATCTCAGAATACACGGTAAATAATAATCACAAAACACACACAGAGTAAGAAATGCAGCGGAAGTAAAAGAAATAGTAGTTCATGAAGCTAATATGTAAATATATCAGAGTTAAGTAAAATACAACAGAATAAATAAAGTACAACAGAAGTCTCAAGATGATAACCAAGTACAGGCTGAATAGAACAATAGAACTAGAATAGATAAAACTAGATAAGCAGATAATCTCCAGCGATTCCAATCTCCAGAAATTGGAATCCAAATCTGTGAATAACTCAGGCTGACCCGAGCGCAAATAAAAATACAAACACTCCAGTCAGGACAATATATACTTATATAAGGTAAACCGACTCAAGTGAACTGTAATAAGGTAGAAGTAACTTAAAGGATGCTTGGGACCGCTCATCCTCTAAGGATCCGTTAAACTGTTTACTATATAGTAATATTGCGCTATTATAATAATGTCTACAGTAAAATAAGCTTACTTTTAAATAGCATTCCGGGCTACCCATATCACCCTTAACACATAATAGTCCCAGTAGTCCATCCAATATCATGCCATCTCCACTCCAGGTGACTGTCAGAGGATACCATACAGGCTATGGGAGAAAAACAAACTCGTAGTAAAGGCTCGGTATGGTAGGTGACACGGCACACAAGGTAATGCCAGGGTAGATATACCAATTACGCACACGGGCTGGTAGTAACGTAGCAGCCACATACGCCCACCTCGGAACACACTCCCATATCAAAATTGGAGGATGGCCATCTAATCAATCACATGTAAGAGTATAGTATCGAAGGAATGTATCCGATCGGAGGAATGACCTCACTTGGCCCGAGATCGCTCCTGTTTTAGCCACCTTATGCCAACTCACGGGAGTCGGGTCCACGTAAATATACCTCAAGAACGTCGCCACGATCCTACTTCATTCTGGAATCTCCACCGCGTACACGGTTACTCAAAGTGGTTTTCGGTATAGACAGAGAGTATGCCCATATCCGATCCCGGTCTCTTTGCCAACCAATCGTTATTATAACCCGTAGTTATAACTTTAAAACAATAATTTATAGTTCAAAATAAAATATCATTTCAATCCAAATCTTTATCAAAATAAAGATTGAATCATTCCAAACCATTTCAATATATCATCATACCATATCTTCCAAATTCAAATGTTTATCAAAATAAATATTAAGTCATTTCTAACCATTTCAATATATTAAATTATCATATCCTTTCAAAACTTCCTTTCAAATCATTTTGACATATTAAAATATCATAATCTTTCAAAGCTTCATTTCCAAATTATCATATCTTTTAGAATTTCTTTTCAAATCATTTAAATATCGAAATATCATATCTTTCAGAACTTTATTTTTTTCAAATAATTTAATGTCAAAATATCATATCTTTCAAAACTTCGTTTCAAATCATTTTAATATGTTAAAATATCATAACCTTTCAAAGCTTGATTTCCAAAATATCATATCTTTTAGAACTTCTTTTCAAATCATTTTAATATCAAAATATAATATCTTTCAAAACTCCATTTTCAAATCATTTAATATCAAAATATCATATCTTTAAAAACTTCGTTTCAAATCATTTTAATATATCAAAATATCATATCTTTTCAAAACTTCATTTCAAATCGTTTTAATGTATCCGAATATCATAACTTTTCGAAACCACATTTCAATCATTTTGATATACCAAAATATCATATCTTTTCGAAACCACATTTCAATCATTTTAATATGTCAAAATATCATATCTTTTCAAAACCACATTTCAATCATTTTAATATATCAAAATATCATATCTTTTCGAAACCACATTTCAATCATTTTAATATATCAAAATAGTTATATTTCAAAACAAATTACTTCATTTTAAATCATAAAAATGAAGTTACTACATTTAATAATTAAATTATTAAATTCCCAAAATTTAAACTTTTCAATGTTCAATTATTCACTTAAATTTATGAAATTTCAAGCTTCGTAGCATTTGAAAAATGCTACAGAAAGTTACATTCAAAAAAATTCATTTTAACAAAAGGCAGCATTTAAAATGCTGTTAATTAACTTCAAATATTCAATAAAATTTCACAAACACTTATATTTTTATTTAAATCATTTTTAACTTATAAAATGATACATTTTCACATTTATAAAACATCATTTAATTTTCCTTAAATTCGTGATTTTATAAAGTTAAATTTCCTTTCAAAAATCAATATTTATTAATAATTCACTTATTAAATTCCAACATTCAAATTTAAATTCATTACGTTAAATTTCAACTTAACACTTAAGTTTAAAATTTCAAATATAACTTAATTCCATTTTATTTAACATAACTTAAAATTTCACTTTTAAATCAAATTCATAAATTCCAATTTAAGTTATATTTCCAAATCCAACTCAATATTCATTCATTAACATTTTTACTTTATTCAAAAATCATTAATATGTTATAAAATCATTTTAAATTAATTTCAATTCAAAATATCATAAATTTATCATATTTTCATATTTAATTTAATTTCCAATTATAATTAAATCAAAATTTCCAAAATAACTTGCGTTCAGATTTTCTAACTTTTCTATAATTTATTTAACTTATAAATTTCCAAAAATCAATAATACTTTACAAAAATTATTTTTAATTAATTTTAAATCAAAATATTATAATAATTACATTTCTAAAATATTTTAAATTTTTTAGAAGAACATATTTTAACTACGGGCCCATATATAATTTTCTACGCTAGGTAAAATGATATGGGTAATATATCATTTCAACCCGTAATTTACAACGAAAATCCGGGTTTTATCATTTCAAACCCGCAGTCCAAAGTAAAT
Organism: Allium cepa; assembly: GCA_030765085.1. Classification (NCBI taxonomy): domain Eukaryota; kingdom Viridiplantae; phylum Streptophyta; class Magnoliopsida; order Asparagales; family Amaryllidaceae; genus Allium; species Allium cepa. The sequence continues at coordinate 326,940,484 of CM060939.1, forward strand.
AAAATAAATTGAAAATCGCTCAGGCCTATCATTTCAGCCCATAACAATTTTCCCTTATTCTAAAGTCCGTTCGGGTATGTATCATTTCAACCCATGGTGATTCTAATCTAAAGGGAACTTGCAGTGTGATAAACTGATATAAATAATAGAACCGCATATTATAACAGTAACATATGATATAATAGGTGTTTAAGCATGGATGAACATCATATAATCATAATAAAGCAGGTGTGATATGGTAGTGCATTTTATAGATTCAAAAGGGGTCAGTTTATTAGTTATATAAGTACAAATCGTCTGGTGAGAATTACTCACATGTTCAAAGCCGGAGATTGACACCAAACACACAATACTAACAAAATGAAGGCACAACAACACAACGGCGATTCGAGAGTGGAGAACCAAAGCTATACACCTTGAATCATTTACATAAAATAATGCATATAAACATAAGATTTCATCCAAAATTTTCAATAAACAATGCTAGAACAATTGTATAAAACAAATCCAAAATCTTTACACTTGCTTCCTACCTTCTATGCTTCAGTCCTAGGTCAGGTTTGCATGGCCAAAGTGTGTGTTAAGATCTGGTTTGGGTCCATGGGAGGTCGGCCTAGCATGGGAAAGTTATGGAGCAAAGTATATGTGCATGAACTACAAGCTATAAGGCATAAACAACATGATTTTCAAGCAAATTAAGGCTCGGCCAAAGCAATACAAGTCACGGTCAGATCTTCAGGTGGGGTAGGGATGACATGGAAGTGGGTTTCAGGTCAGGAAAAGCTGGTGGTGGTGGTGTATGGCCGGCCAAAGAGGAGTTGAAGGTGGTGGAAGATGGATGGTGCTCGACTAGGCATAATTAGGTGGAGTTTTGTGCATTTTTGTTGGATCTGGTCATCATGGGGTACATGGCTAGGCTTGAGAAGAGGGCTGGAGGAGGAGGACAACCTGATGTGGTGGTGGGGGAGGTGGCTATGGTGGCGGTGGGGCAAGGGCTGAGCTAAAAAGAGTGAAGACAAGTGCAAAGAGATAAGGAAAACAAGAAAAATAAGTGAAAAAGGAGAAGAACTTTGCCATGCTTTGTTCAGGAATGGAGGCCGAAGTTTTTTTCGAGTTGAGAAACTATTTTCTTATGTGAAAATGAAGATGGTATACGGCTGGAGCAATGAGATACGGTCAGCCACAATTGAATGTAAGTGGAGGTTGAAAAATGAAAAGGCAAGGAGGTGAAAAGTCAAAGGTAAATGAAAGGTTTTAAACTCTTCATATTTCTCTAATTATTTTTGTAATTTTAAATACATATAAAATACTGATAAATAAATATAAAATAAACTCGGAAATAAATTAAATAAGTAAACAAAATAAATAGATATTAATTATATATAATTTAATTAATAAAACAGCAAAAATTGCAAACTAGTCTTGAAAATATGAAAAATAAATGCAATGAACTTTGGAAAAATTTTATGTACTTGAAAAATATTTAGAAATAAAGATAATAACAAAAAATAAAATGAATTCACAAAAATAAATAAATAAATTTTAATTAAATATAATTTAATGAAGAAAATAGCAGAAAAATGGAGACTAGCCTTTAAAAATAGAAAATAAATGCAATAAATTTTGGAAAATTTTTATTATCACATTAAAAATATTAAAAGACAAAAATATACATAAAATATCATATTAGCACATATTAAAATAAAATATGACAAGGAAAATATAATTTATATAATTTAAAATAGACAAAATTGTTAAATAAATCAAATTACACTCAAAATTGAAATGTACATAACTTTTACATTTAACTCCATTTTCAACGAAACGAAAAGCAGTGTTCAAGTTATTACATCTATTTTCATAACAAAATATAAAATTTAAGAATTTAAATGTTTAAATTTAAAAGTCAAAGTTTGACCCATTTGACCAGAAATCCACTTTTCAGTAAAATACCCAATTTATACAAGTTTGAAACTATAATTTACACAAAATCAAAATTTATATTTTAAAATGAGATGTTTGGAATAAAACAAGTTTAAAAATAATTTCAAAACAAGATAAAGTCAAATTTAAATTATATGCAAAAATCTAGGGTCGTTACACTCTCCCCCACTCAAAACTTTTCGTCCCCGAAAAGGAATGAGGTACGGGAAAGCACAGAAAAGATAGAAATGAAATAAGATTTACGACAAGGTAACAAGAAGATTGAGATTATACCTGATAATTGTTGTTATAGGTAAGTTTAACAAGGTGGAAGTGATCTTTCCAAGATCCTCCAGAATCAGGGACACAAGCACGAAAAGATCCTGTAGAATCTGATTCACCCTTTTCCGTTTGACCGCCGGTCTGTGGATGGTAAGCAGTGCTCAGATCCAGATGAGTACCAATGATTTTTAAGGATTATAGAAAGATTTCTAAACAGACTGGTATAAGCAATAGCCTCCCCATTCTGTAGCAAGATAAGGAAAATAAGGACAACTAAAAGATATTTTGAAAAACAAAATAAGATAATAAACTTGAAACCACGATGCTTTGAAATCATAATACTTCAGAGATGTTATTATTTGGAAATCATACTACTAAAATCATAACATTTTTAAAATAATCTTCATTTAAACCATTTAAATTCAATGTCAAATAATATTCATTTCAAAATTGTAACATTTCTAAGTTCATTCATTCAATTATAAAATTTCCGAAACATTGTATTTTCAAAAACAGCGGTACTTTTAAAGTGCTACAGTAGATATATTAGTATTTCAATCAGTTCAGTTTCAGAAATATTCATTTGGATATTATTTGCTTATAATTTATTAAAACAAACTTTTATGAATGGAATATCCAAATCAAACTATACTTCATTTATTAAGTTAAAAGTTCACTATTTAACTTAACTCTTAATTTAACAAATAACCTAACACTTTATTTAAAATACTCATTTCATAAATAAGATATTCCTTCAATAAGTTACACTAGAAATTTCCATTTGAAAACCAAATTCTCAATTATCAAATTTAGTGATATTAAAAATACATCTTAACTATTTAAATCATAGTTATTCATTTTACAAGACATATCTATTTCATAAATAAAATATTTATCATATCAAATATAACAATCAAATTATTTTACACATTTATTCCTTTAGACATCAATTAAACTATGATTCCAAGTTAAATAAACTTTATTACAAAATTCCACATTAAAATGTATTTTATTTATCTATTCAAAGATACATTGTTTATTACACAAACATATTCATTTCAAGAAATAACCTTTATTAAAATTCCTAGGTTAGACTTAAGGTTCCATATTAAATCAAATTTGATTATTAAGTTATTTAAATAAAATTCTCCAAATTTTCTTTTTCTCTATTTACCTCCATTAATCTTTTATGACTAAAATTTAAGTGTATAACATTTATTATAACTACTCAAATTTTATTTATAAAATCTTTTTATATTGTATATTATCTAATTACATTGTTGACTTTTAAAAATTAAGGTAAGTTATATTCAAATGCAATTGATTATTATACAAATAAAACATTCTAATTCCCTCATCTCAATTTTGAATCATTTATCTAAAATTTTGACTTTTTTTTAATTGAAATGATTCTTTTAAGATAAAGTTTAGAATAAAATTTCTGATTCCTTCAAATCATTTAGAGATAAATATATATACATAATATGTTAAACCAAATTTAAATCATATATCTATATATATTATAAATCCAGTCTTATTTTTTTTAGAAATTCAAATCAATTAAATTTCCCAAAACAAAACTATAGCAAGACTACATAACGGTCTCTTCACTTCGAAACTTAAAAATGAACGTCGATGATGCCGCGGTCATCACCGAAGTTATTTTCCAATGACAAAGAGAAGAGCACTAATTTTAAACTTCAAAATTTCTTGGAACAAATTTCTGTTAGAAAATACTTTAAATAATATAACCCTTTTAAAACTTTAAGCACAAGGTTTGAAACCATCGGAACTAAATTCTCAAATTTCTTATTTTAAATTTATTTCAATTCCAAAATCAATTTGTAAACAGCTATTTATAAATTCATTTATAGAACAATAAATGATAAATCAAGTATTATCATTTCAAATGATTAATTTAAATCATTTTATTAATTCCATGAATTTACTTATATCAAAATTTATTTTATTAACCAAAATTTTAAAATAATATTGTGTCAGTTTGGTCTGTCAAGGTGTTTTAGAAATCCTATCGATAGCGTTGATCAGACGAATCAATCAGAAACCCAAATCAACATCAACAACTCAAACAACACAATATAAAACAAAACATTAATATTGATTTACAAGTACAATTCAAAATGTTTGGAGATAGTTTAGAAACAAAAGACAAGATGGTTAAACAGAGTAGTGGGATGGATAAGCTTAAATAAATCGCGGGCAATCTTAACCGGGTCAACTGTGACTTAAAGGAAAAGATCGATGTGGATTGACTGGACTAAATCTACATTCGATCTCAAGAGATAGAGTTTGGAACAACAAAAGATATTAGCATCTAAACCAAGGATATATATATATATATATATATATATATATATATATATCTAGTGAATCAATGCTAATTGTAAAGGAGTTTCACCCCTTTACAAGTCATTATAATATTGGCGAGGCCGCCAATTCACTATAAAGTTCATTCAAAGTGGAGTTATGGGATACTCCATAATCAAAAGAAGATGAATAGTGAGGGACACGAATGGACTTTTGAACCGCAGGGAACATTCCAAAATTCAAAGGAAATCTGAATCAAAGAGGAAGAGATTCAAGTTTGGATCGAAGTGATTCTGTAAATAAATTGACCGTATATTCTAAGTTTTGCCTTAAAGCCAAAGCTCTGATACCAACTGTAACAACCCGATATTTTCAACCATTCGCATCCATTATAAGTGTATTGGTAGACACTCATGCCGGAATTGAATTGCCCAAAATACCACATTGTAAATAAAAATTTGGCAAATCTCAAAATATACGGTAAATAATAATCACAGAAGACACAGAGTAAGAAATGCAGCGGAAGTAAAAGAGATAGTAGTTCATGAAGCTACTGTGTAAATATATCAGAGTTAAGTAAAATACAACAGAATAAATAAAGTACAACAGAAGTCTCAAGATGATAACCAAGTACACGCTGAATAGAACAACAGAACTAGAATAGATAAAACTAGATAAGCAGATAATCTCCAGCGATTCCAATCTCCAGAAATTGGAATCCAAATCTGTGAGTAACTCAAGCTGACCCGAGCACAAATAAAAATACAAACACTCGAGTCAGGACAATATATACTTATATAAGGTAAACCGACTCAAGTGAACTGTAATAAGGTAGAAGTAACTTAAAGGATGCTTGGGACCGCTCATCCTCTAAGGATCCGTTAAACTATTTACTATATAGTAATATTGCGCTATTATAATAATGTCTACAGTAAAATAAACTTACTTTTAAATAGCGTTCCGGGCTACCCATATCACCCTTCACACATAATAGTCCCAGTAGTCCATCCAATATCATGACATCTCCACTCCGGGTGACTGTCAGAAGATACCATACGGGCTACGGGAGAAAAACAAACTCATAGTAAAGGCTCGGTATGGTAGGTGACACGGCACACAAGGCAATGCCAGGGTAGATATACCAATTACGCACACGGGCTGGTAGTAACGTAGCAGCCACATACGCCCACCTCGGAACACACTCCCATATCAAAATCGGAGAATGGCCATCTAATCAATCACAGGTAAGAGTATAGTATCGAAGGAATGTGTCCGATCGGAGGAATGACCTCACTTGGCCCGAGATCGCTCCTATTTTAGCCACCTTATGCCAACTCACGGGAGTCGGGTCCATGTAAATATACCTTAAGAACGTCGCCACGATCCTACTTCATTCTGGAATCTCCACCGCGTACTCGGTTAGTCAAAGTGGTTTTCGGTATCGACAGTGAGTATGCCCATGTCTGATGTAACAACCCGCATATTTATCGATTATATATTTAAATATTTTATCATTCGTCGGATTTTAGTCCGAAAACCTACTTTTTGGATACGGTCGAATTAGGACTCGAGACCACCTCCATTGAGTTCAAAATGTCGTTTGCGACCTTTTTGAGTATAAGCTTCGATATGTTTGGAGAAAGTTGATTTTTACCACTTTTTCATTTAGGGCTTTGGTTTGGGCTGAGCCAATTAACCACTTACTAACTCAGTCCCAACCCCCCTCTCCTCTTCATTACTTCATTTCAACTCCTCAAACTCAAGCTCCAACTGAAAATGGTGGAGAGGAAAGGGAATTAGAAACTCCAAGCCCTAGTTCCACTTGCTAGCTCAAGTTCTTGCTCAAAAATCAAAGAGAACCCCTTGGTAAGCATCTCCTTCATCTTCTCCAACTCTTTCTCCATTCAATTTCAGAAAATTTCCTAAACCTAATTTAGGGAATGTTTCTCTTCTAAGCTTAGATTCAAGTTTGTTGAGTTGGAATTGAAGAGTGCTTGTTCTTGCCATTGCTTCATAGCATCTTCTTCATTAATTTGGGTTCAAAGGTGAGATTTTTAATCTCACATCTATGCTTATAATTATCTTTGATTGTTAGGTTGAATTCCTAACACTTATTCATGTGCATTTGATTTTGATTTGGATTGCTTTTGTGAATATTCCAATTTTTGGTGTTTTGTAGTCAAATCTTTAAGAATCATAACTTTGATGTTTGATCATGCTTTAAGAGGTGTTTCGGAGAGCCTATAAGGCCGGGTTGTCGCTAGGCATAAATCCTTAGTCGTCGTTGCTCGTCCGATCGCTCCCGATATGTTTTGGCCACTTTGGCCTAGGCAAATTGTTGCCTAGACCAGGTGACCAGACGTCTGGTGACCAAGTCCAAACGTCTGGTTTGGACCTGGAAAGTAAATATGTATGCACGCATATTATAAAAAAAAAGCCAGAGACTATTTTCAGACGTCTGAACCATCAAACCAGACGTCTGGATAGGTCTCAAACGTTTGACATGAGGTTTCAGACGTCTGAGTGTTCTCTGGGTTATTTCCAGAGAACAAATCCAGACGTCTGGATTCCAAATCAGACGTCTGGAAATGTTTATTTTTGCCTATTCAGGCTGTTTTGTGTGAATTTCCATTGTTTATCGATTTTAGCGATCCTATTAATCGTTATCACTTATTGTCGACTTTGATGACTTCTTTTTATGGATCTTTTTGGAAATATCCATTTCTATGGATTTCGTATCGATTTCTTTGGATTTTATTCACGTCTTCGAATGTGAATTTTTATGATTGATTGTTTCTACAATCAATTCTATGATTTGTCACTTAAAAATATAAAGGTTTTCTATACTAGTAGTAAATATCAAAACTCTTTCTTCAAATGATTTCAACTCTACTTTAATACCAAATTCGTTTATAAAACAGTTTTCCAATCTATTAGTATGTACAAACCTTTACCTCACTCGTATGAGAAATCTAATTAAACGACTTAGTAAAACAAGTGGTATGAAACGCTTGCGTTTTCTTCGTCGGTTAATTCTTGGACTTGTTCGATTGAATCTCTTGTGACAATTTTCTAGTGGAGATTTACAGTTTGTTCGTAAATGTTTAAGTTAAGTAAGTGGTTATGGGACATGAAGCTAAACTTTTATATTTACTAGCTTATTGTAATTGACACTTCTCGTTGATCATGACGATCACCTTTGTGGTTTAGACTAGCAATGTGCGATGTCTCTTTGTTTATGTGGAGGACTGTTCCTCATTTTATTGAGCTTCGTCTCATTTTACACATGGGTCGTACCTTTCTAGGTGCATCGATGTTTATTTGTGCATGGGGCATATCTTTCTAGGTGCGTCGATGCTAGAGCATGGGGTGTATCTTTATAGGTGCATCGATGTTTATTTGTGCATGGGGTGTATCTTTCTAGGTGCATCGATGTTTATTTGTGCATGGGGCGTATCTTTCTAGGTGCGTCGATGCTAGAGCATGGGGTGTATCTTTCAAGGTGTATCGATGTTTATTTGTGCATGGGGTGTATCTTTCTAGGTGCATCGATGTTTATTTGTGCATGGGGCGTATCTTTCTAGGTGCGTCGATGCTAGAGCATGGGTGTATCTTTCTAGGTGCATCGATGTTTATTTGTGCATGGGGTGTATCTTTCTAGGTGCGTCGATGTTTATTTGTGCATGGGGCGTATCTTTCTAGGTGCGTCGATGCCAGAGCATGGGGCGTATCTTTCTAGGTGCGTCGATGTTCGACTGTTCATGGGGCATGTCTTTTTAGGTGTGTCGGTGTCCAGTTTGTGGGATTGGCCATCCTTTTTTTTGTGATTTCTGGATTTCGTGTGTTGATTTCTGGAATTTGTGTTTCACCAAGTTTTACGATTGGCATGGATATATATATATGTCATTTATTGTGGCTTGGTGAATGAAATCAGGAGTATGACATTCCTTTTTATCTTGAGTAGATTATTGTGATATTGATTAATCTCTTGTTGATTTTCAATTACTTATTTATCACAGCTTGGCATTGTGATTATTATATGTTTATGTCATATCTCCTATTATATATCATTTCTTCTGATATTTATAGCTAGACTGATCCGTTTATTATTTTCTTCTTAAATAATACTCGGGTCAGACCGAGATGTTACAGGTGCTTCTGCTTGACTTCTCATCCAGGATCATTACTCTGACTTTTGGATAACTACTTAGATTAGTAGTTTATTTTGTTGTATACACTTGAGATATAGACTCATAGTTGTATTCCTTTGTATAGCACGTGTTGCTATTCTTTTGTATTATCGTGGATCTTTTGACCACTACTCTGATATACACTTTTATGTGTAATATTCATATCTATTTCCGCCTTTGTGATATGAATTGTCTGTGACTGATTTATGTTATGTTTATTTATATATTTGTTTCCGAAGATATTATAGCCACTGTGTAGTAGCTTTGAGTTTGTGTCGGTATGTCGGATTTCCTCTTGAGATGAAAAGTTATATTTTTATCTGGTATATCGGTACTCGCACAAAGCAATTATACAGATGGTCGCTCCTCAACAGCCTTATTCTCCGTGCTAGTTGACAGCATTCACAGTAATGTTCTTGGCTAGCGTGGGTATAGAGGTGGGGCGTCACAGCTTGGTATCAGAGCCAAACTTCGGAACAATATGGAATATTATAACAAGGATCATCGTCCTAAGTGTTATCCCGCTTTTTGGCAAAGCCGTGATATCAAAAGATTGGTCGAAAACGGGAAACAGTCCGTCTTAGAGATTGGTTATACATCACTTAGCTATGGATATCGATGAATTTTGCCCGAGTCCGGATCAGGCCACGATTGATAGGACACGACAAGAAAGGTTGTAGGAGCCATCATTTCAAGTTTCAAGTCAATCCGAGTTCGTATGCTCAAGATATGATGGATTCAGTGTGAAGAGAAATAGTCATTGTCTGGTTCGAAACCATGAATTTCGAACCCATCCTTTTCGAACCCATGCTGTTCGAAACCATCCACGCCCTCTCCTTCGAACCCATGATGTTCGAACCCATCAGCTAGTACCCAGCCTCGACTCCATCGCCTTCGACTCCATTACCTTCGAATCCACCACAGTGACCTACCTTCGAATCCACGACTTCACTCGGCCTCACATCCTCACTTCGAACCCATCGAATAACCCAGTTCGAACCGATCAACTTCGAACCCATAAGAATTCCTGGATTCGAATGTCACGTTCGAAACCAAGAGTGCTTCCTATTTCGAATCCACCGAGTCAATTGGTTTGGAGGACGTGTTCGCCGTAGTTCACGGAGTCGAAGCGGTCCATTCGGAGATAAGTTAGGATCGATTCGAATATTGCGCGCCACGTCACTGCAAGCTCACGTGCACTGATGGATTCGAAACGAAGGGTTCGAAATAATGGGTTCGAACGCCTCAGCCAACCGAAGGTGTCGATTTCGAACCGAGCATATCTCCTTAACCATAGATCCAAATGCAACCAAATTTTCACAGTATCTTCCATGTGAGGTAAAGATTGTTCCTGCCAAGTTTCAGCTCGATTGGACCATTTCTTGATGGGTTCGAAATCACTTCGAACCGATGTCAGATCGAGACGAAACTTGGTGGGGTCGGTCGCGTGGGCCCACTCACGTGCCAGAAGGAGTCTCACGAAGTTTCAGCAAGATCTGGGCCTCCAACGCCTATAAATAGCACCCTGAAGCCTTCAGAAAAGGGGAGCTTTCCGCCATTGAACGCCAAGACTCTGCCGGATTCAAGTTTGACTATCAGAATCGCTGTTGTATTCAGATTTCAAAGCAATTGTCGGCTGTAATCCATTGTAATCGATTTAATCAAGCAAAGCAATAAAGAGAAAACCTTCAAAGTGGACGTAGGCGCGAACGCCGAACCACTATAAATCCTGTGTTTGTGATTGTTGTTCGTGAATTATTGTGATTTGTTGATTAGAGCTGAATTATATATCGATTGTTGCTGAGTTCTGTGTTAATCGTTATTGATTTGAGTACGTAAACGGGTGCTTTCACGACCTTGGGTGTTTGTGACCAATTTTGGCGCAAACATTTTGGTGCTTTCACTGAGAATTGAACTCAGGAAGAAGTTGGATTTGAAAGTTCAGAAGTTCAGATTTAGGAATTATGGCAAGGCAATCGAGTAGGAGACCAAGGACTGAGAGAAGTGAACCACAGGGAAGCCAAGAGGCTTCGTCAGGAGCAAATCAACCATCAATATACATTACTAGGGACGAGATGGAAACTATGATGAAGAGGCAAGAGGAAATGATCCAGAGTTTACTCCATCAGATAGGACAGCTCGGAGCACAGAATAGGGAAGCCAATGGAGTCCAGAACGGAGCAGGACCATCCGGAGTAGCACCTGGATTAGGGGGCACACCCTTGGAGAACGTTGATCCAGTTTCGGAGGGAGAAAGGGGAGCATCTGCGCAACCCGGTAGTAGTAGAGATGCAAACGCTCAGTCAAGGGGGCAGATCCCGGAGTTACCTCGTGAACTCGGGGGGCAGGTTGGAAGTAGTGAACAAGGGTTACATCTCGGAGACAATGACCGATTAGCAGAGATAGTTAGGAGAGCTTTGAGAGGCGGTATGGTGAACAAAGATTTGGAAGATGTTAATAGAAGCCCTTTTACTTCATCAATCAGGCAAGCTAGGAACCCACCTGATTTCAAACTACCATCGTTGGATATGTATGACGGGAGAACGGACCCCACGGTCCACCTGACAAAATATATGAGGCATATGGAAGTACTGGGGGCATCGGAGGAGGTTATGGCCCGGTGTTTTCCATTATACTTGACAGATATCGCTGCACTATGGTTTAGACAGTTGGAGAACGGATCCATCGGAACTTGGAATGGTTTAGTAGAGAGATTTATGAGGCAATTCAGGGTTCATATTACAAGACCCAAGAACGTGATGACCCTGGCAACCCTAAAGCAGAAGGCCGGAGAGACCTTGAGAAGTTATCTAACACGATTTAATGCAGCAGCAGCTTCAGTGGATAGAGCGGATCCATCCATGGTGGTAATGGCAGCTGTGTCCGGAATAGCTGACGGCACAGAGTTCAAGAATTCATTGACTAAAGATCCACCCACAGATCTGGAGGAATTCTATCATGAAGCAGAAAAGTTTTTACGATTAGAAGATGCGAATGCCGAGAGAGAAGAAAGAGATGGGATAGAAATTTTTGCATTTAGAGACGAAAAGCCTCTTAAAAAGGATTCGGACAAGGATAGAGGTAAAAGAAAGATTGAGAATGACAGAGACAGATCGAAGCGGCAACGAAGGGAGCCGCGATTCACCACCTACACCGAGTTGAACGAGAGCCTGGAACGAATTTATCAGGATACCAAAGAACAGATTCCGTACCGTAGGCCGATGCGAAGGGACCCTACCTCTGACGAAAGGAAATCAGATAAGTTCTGTGTATTCCATGAGTTAAATGGTCATAATACTAACGATTGTAGGCACCTGAAGGATGAGGTGGAAGGGCATATCAGGAACGGTATGCTACTTCAATATGTAAGGAGACGAGCCCCTGTGGCGGAACCAGAACGACCACCGTCCACATCAGCTAGGGGCGACCCCGAATCAAGGCACCGTATGGTTATCAATTGAGTAAGACAACGATGAACAAGTTGTAAGCTTCCACTAACGTAATTAAATCATTTACACATGTGCGAGATCGCGAACGATCTCCAGACATGCTCTGAATGATCGTTGACCGTTTCGTAGTGGGAACTTACACTTTGACATCCATGCTTTACTTTCGTTTCATTTTGATTTGAACATTTGGACTTTGTTTATTTGGACATTGTTTTTGGAACTCATCTGTTTAATAATTATTTGATTTTGATAATTCTGGAATGACTAAGCTACGTACACATGTATGGTGGTCGCGAACGATCCTTAGGCATGCTCTGAGATGGCGATGAACCGCCCTGACAAACGATCCAGGATCTCACCCGAACGCGACCCTGGCATCGATAACGTCAAGCCCTCCCGGGCATACACACAATCCGCCTCGAACGGCACCCCACTTCGAACAGTCATAGCTCACCTTACCTCAATGGCTTGATCGCGAACGATCGTCACTTGAGGTCCGACATCCGACCACGAACGGTCACGAATTCGCCTCGAACGGCACACGATCGCGAACGATCACTTCCTGCCTCGAACGCCATCGATCGCGAACGGTCATGGCTCACTGATTATGAAATCCGACCTCGAACGGTCACCACTCGCCTTGAACGGCACTTGATCGCGAACGATCATCATTTGCCACGAACGGCAGTCGACCGCGAACGGTCCCATCTCATCATTCGCCGCGAACGGCGTCGACCGCGAACGGTCCTATTCTATCTTATGCCACGAACGGCACGGACCGCGAACGGTCCCGGTTCACTTTAAGCAGCATACGATCCCGAACGATCGAAGCATGAATTTATACGCTCGACCGCGCACGGTCGCACTTCCCCTCGAATGACTCGATCACGAACGATCGTCATTTGAAGTTGAGCGCTTGACCATGAACGGCCGCACTTCATCCCAAATGGCTCGATCCCGAACGATCGTCATTTGAGGACATATGAAACTATTGAGTTCTTTGCAGGTTGATAATCGGATACGAACATCCAACTCAAGGCATTACAAAACACACCTTCCTACAGCAAGGCATGTTTTGGGGGGCAAAGTGTTATCCCGCTTTTTGGCAAAGCCGTGATATCAAAAGATTGGTCGAAAACGGGAAACAGTCCGTCTTAGAGATTGGTTATACATCACTTAGCTATGGATATCGATGAATTTTGCCCGAGTCCGGATCAGGCCACGATTGATAGGACACGACAAGAAAGGTTGTAGGAGCCATCATTTCAAGTTTCAAGTCAATCCGAGTTCGTATGCTCAAGATATGATGGATTCAGTGTGAAGAGAAATAGTCATTGTCTGGTTCGAAACCATGAATTTCGAACCCATCCTTTTCGAACCCATGCTGTTCGAAACCATCCACGCCCTCTCCTTCGAACCCATGATGTTCGAACCCATCAGCTAGTACCCAGCCTCGACTCCATCGCCTTCGACTCCATTACCTTCGAATCCACCACAGTGACCTACCTTCGAATCCACGACTTCACTCGGCCTCACATCCTCACTTCGAACCCATCGAATAACCCAGTTCGAACCGATCAACTTCGAACCCATAAGAATTCCTGGATTCGAATGTCACGTTCGAAACCAAGAGTGCTTCCTATTTCGAATCCACCGAGTCAATTGGTTTGGAGGACGTGTTCGCCGTAGTTCACGGAGTCGAAGCGGTCCATTCGGAGATAAGTTAGGATCGATTCGAATATTGCGCGCCACGTCACTGCAAGCTCACGTGCACTGATGGATTCGAAACGAAGGGTTCGAAATAATGGGTTCGAACGCCTCAGCCAACCGAAGGTGTCGATTTCGAACCGAGCATATCTCCTTAACCATAGATCCAAATGCAACCAAATTTTCACAGTATCTTCCATGTGAGGTAAAGATTGTTCCTGCCAAGTTTCAGCTCGATTGGACCATTTCTTGATGGGTTCGAAATCACTTCGAACCGATGTCAGATCGAGACGAAACTTGGTGGGGTCGGTCGCGTGGGCCCACTCACGTGCCAGAAGGAGTCTCACGAAGTTTCAGCAAGATCTGGGCCTCCAACGCCTATAAATAGCACCCTGAAGCCTTCAGAAAAGGGGAGCTTTCCGCCATTGAACGCCAAGACTCTGCCGGATTCAAGTTTGACTATCAGAATCGCTGTTGTATTCAGATTTCAAAGCAATTGTCGGCTGTAATCCATTGTAATCGATTTAATCAAGCAAAGCAATAAAGAGAAAACCTTCAAAGTGGACGTAGGCGCGAACGCCGAACCACTATAAATCCTGTGTTTGTGATTGTTGTTCGTGAATTATTGTGATTTGTTGATTAGAGCTGAATTATATATCGATTGTTGCTGAGTTCTGTGTTAATCGTTATTGATTTGAGTACGTAAACGGGTGCTTTCACGACCTTGGGTGTTTGTGACCAATTTTGGCGCAAACACTAAGTCCATCTTAGGAGTCGTGCTTTAGGAATTAGTTCGAGTCTTCGTACCGATTCATCCTATTTTCTTTATGATTCCTTGTTTTATCTATCAAGAATTGCTTGATATTTATCTTGAGAACAACTTTTTCCTCTTCTTTCTTTCTTTCTTAAAGAAGAGAAATGGTTAGACCAGGCCGTCCCAGCGCCGGTCAATCTAGTGCTACTCCCCTGGATGGAGTATTCATGTCTGCTCAACAACTTTTGGTTCTTGTAAAGAATCAAGAGTTTATCTATGCTTTGAGTAAGAACCCCGAAATGGTTCTACCTTTGAAACTTGAAGTTTCTTTCAATCAGCTTGTGCATGTTACTCTTCTTCATAGAGAGGTTGGTAAAGGAAGTGCTTGTGATATTGGGGCTTCCAAGAAGAGGCACATTGAGTTCAAGAGCCTTAATCCCAATAAGAGAGTGAAGCAAACTACTTTTGTAGCAAAGACTCCAATACCTAATCATGGAGGATGCTACAATTGTAATTCTAAGGAACACTATGCGAATATGTGTCCAAAACCCCATTCTTGTCGCTATTGCAAGAAACCGGGTCATCTTTTATCTGCATGTCCCAAACTTTTGAACAAGGACATGAGAAAGCTAAATATTGTGCAAGCCCCTAGCAACTCTTCTTTTGGTCAAGGTATTTCTCACTCAATCCTTGATGGAATTGTTTTATTTCGTGGTCTTCCTAGTTGAGTTCTTTTTGATATGGGCTCCATCTCATTATTTTATATCAAAAGGACTTGTTAATTCTTTTTCTTTAAATATTTTGGGCTTGTTGACTTCATTGAGGATTGTGAATCCGGATGGTAGATCCGCAACACTCAATTTTCTTTTTATTAATGTCGAAAATTATTTTATGTGACTTTTCTTTCCGAGCCGATATTTACTTTGGCTTCGGAATTGACTTTTTCTGTAAGGATTGGCTTAAATTGTGAAGCCCATATCCTATTTTTCCGAGTGGATTATTCATCTTCGACATTTTCAATCTGTTAAGCAGATTTCTATTTTTCCTTTGTGATTTTGATTCCAATTTGATGGCATCATTTTATTCCTTAAAACTCGCATGATAAGGAAAGTATTATTTCTCTCAATCATATCGTTTGAAAAAATTTCTGGTATTTTTGAGCTTGTCTTAGGATTATCACCTAAGTAATCTTTTGTGTGATACTAAGGTCCTTTCAATTTGACCTTATCACCGGTTTTCGTTTGCTACGAGTTGCGGAAGTTAGCATTCCACTTACCACGTTCCGCACTCGTTATGATTCTTATGAATGACTTATTTTGTCATTCAATTTGTCCAGCTTATTTCATCCATTTTATAAATCGAATATTCTATGAATATTTCGATGAGACCATTCTTGAGTTTATTGATTTTGGATGAAAATAGTAATTTAAAATTTTGCAAATTTTTTTCATAAGATTTATTTATAAGTAAAACTGGATTTTTGTTCTTGAAACGAACAAATAATATTCTTAAAACTTTTTAAGATATTTATTTATCCTATAAAAGATGATTTTGTGATTGTATTGCCCGTTGAGTGCTTTAAGAATTTTGGTCGATGCGCTTGATCAACGTTATCGATAGGAATTTCCTAAACGCTTTGATGTGACAATCAGACACGATATATTGACTTGTAAAATGTAAATTCTTCTAGAAATATTTTTACATCGAAATAATTTTGATTTTTGAAAGTTTTAGCTTTTCAGAGAGGATTATTTAAAAGAACCCTTCCTTTCAATACTCTTATTCTTGTGATTCCTGAAGGGGAACCAAGACTTTTCTATTTGTACCGATACTAGTCGTATTGGTTTGGAATGCCATTCTCTTGCAAAGGAGAACGTGCTATCACTTGTGCTTCTAAATCATTATAGCTTATCGAGACTAGATATGCCACTCATGATCTAGTGTTCGTGGCTATTGTTTTTGCTTTTGGAATTTGGCATCATCATATTTGGATGAGGAATTTGTTCTCCATCTCGATCATAAATCTTTGGAATATTTATGTTCTCTTAAGGAACTGCATGATGACTCGAGTTCCTAGCTTCTTATGATCTTGATATTCTTTTTATTCCCGAAGGGGAAATCGTGTTGCCAATGCGTTTAGTCGTAAGCAACAAGGGGTTGTCTCTTTGTTGATGACCAAATGAAATTATCTTTTTATCAAGTTCATTTGGCATTTTGATGTACTTCGTTTTATTGAGTTTCATCTCATTTCTTTTATGAACTTGCGTCCGATGTTCTTTTATTGTGTTCGGTTCATTGGACGTACCGTTTTTGTACTACGTCGGTGTTCCGAAAATCATTCGGGCTTCGGTTCATTGGACGTACCGCTTTTGTACTGTGTCAGTGTTCCGAATTATTTGGGTTTTGATTCATTGGATGTACCGTTTGTACTACATCAATGTCTTTTCTTTTTGGATTCATTGGATGTACCGTTTGTACTACATCAGTGTCTTTGATTCATTGGATGTACCGTTTGTACTACATCAATGTCTTTGCTTTTGATTCATTGGATGTACCGTTTGTACTACATCAATGTCTTTTCTTTTTGGATTCATTGGATGTACCATTTGTACTACATCAGTGTCTTTGATTCATTGGATGTACCGTTTGTACTACATCAATGACTTTGATGTTTGATACATTGGATGTACCGTTTGCACTACATCAATGTCTTCGCCTTTTGATTCATTAGATGTACCGTTTGCACTACATCAATGTCTTGGCTTTTTGGTTCATTGGACGTACCGCCTTTGTACTACGTCAGTATTCCAAATTATTCGAGTTTCTAGTCCCTCTGGCATACTGTTTTTGTACTACGCCGTTGCACCGGCTCAATTTTCTGCTATTCTTGACGTTCCCCACGTATTTTACCTACGGAAATGCCTTAGGGATTCCAGTTTCATTCTTGAGCCCGATGATATTGTGGAGATTGAAGTTTCACCAAATTTGACTTTTGAGCACCATTCTATTCGCATCATTGCTTCGGAGGTTGAGCGCCTTCGATATAAAGATATTCTTTTTGATAGAAGTTCAATGGTTCTCAAATCCTAAGGATTGCTCATGTGAAATCTTGAGAATTCATCGAACGAAAACTTTTGGATTTACTCCTTCGTGCTCTTTATGGTGAACTTCTTGATTCAAATTTTCTTTTGTGATAATATACTTCTATGGTTGTTACTTCTTATATTTCCTTCTTAATTATTGCGAGGACGCAATTTCTTTAAGGAGGGGAGTCTGTAACAACCCGCATATTTATCGATTATATATTTAAATATTTTATCATTCGTCGGATTTTAGTCCGAAAACCTACTTTTTGGATACGGTCGAATTAGGACTCGAGACCACCTCCATTGAGTTCAAAATGCCGTTTGCGACCTTTTTGAGTATAAGCTTCGATATGTTTGGAGAAAGTTGATTTTTACCACTTTTTCATTTAGGGCTTTGGTTTGGGCTGAGCCAATTAACCACTTACTAACTCAGTCCCAAACCCCCTCTCCTCTTCATTACTTCATTTCAACTCCTCAAACTCAAGCTCCAACTGAAAATGGTGGAGAGGAAAGGGAATTAGAAACTCCAAGCCCTAGTTCCTCTTGCTAGCTCAAGTTCTTGCTCCAAAATCAAAGAGAACCCCTTGGTAAGCATCTCCTTCATCTTCTCCAACTCTTTCTCCATTGAATTTCAGAAAATTTCCTAAACCTAATTTAGGGAATGTTTCTCTTCTAAGCTTAGATTCAAGCTTGTTGAGTTGGAATTGAAGAGTGTTTGTTCTTGCCATTGCTTCATAGCATCTTCTTCATTAATTTGGGTTCAAAGGTGAGATTTTTAATCTCACATCTATGCTTATAATTATCTTTGATTGTTAGGTATGAATTCCTAACACTTATTCATGTGCATTTGATTTTGATTTGGATTGCTTTTGTGAATATTCCAATTTTTGGTGTTTTGTAGTCAAATCTTTAAGAATCATAACTTTGATGTTTGATCAAGCTTTAAGAGGTGTTTCGGAGAGCCTATAAGGCCGGGTTGTCGCTAGGCATAAATCCTTAGTCGTCGTTGCTCGTCTGATCGCTCCCGATACGTTTTGGCCACTTTGGCCCAGGCAAATTGTTGCCTAGACCAGGTGACCAGACGTCTGGTGACCAAGTCCAGACGTCTGGTTTGGACCTGGAAAGTAAATATGTATGCACGCATATTATAAAAAAAAGCCAGAGACTATTTTCAGACGTCTGAACCATCAAACCAGACGTCTGGATAGGTCTCAGACGTCTGACTTGAGGTTTCAGACGTCTGAGTGTTCTCTGGGTTATTTCCAGAGAACAAATCCAGACGTCTGGATTCCAAATCAGACGTCTGGAAATGTTTATTTTTGCCTATTCAGGCTGTTTTGTGTGAATTTCCATTGTTTATCGATTTTAGCGATCCTATTAATCGTTATCACTTATTGTCGACTTTGATGACTTCTTTTTATGGATCTTTTTGGAAATATCCATTTCTATGGATTTGGTATCGATTTCTTTGGATTTTATTGACGTCTTCGAATGTGAATTTTCATGATTGATTGTTTCTAAAATCAATTCTATGATTTGTCACTTAAAAATATAAAGGTTTTCTATACTAGTAGTAAATATCAAAACTCTTTCTTCAAATGATTTCAACTCTACTTTAATACCAAATTCGTTTATAAAACAGTTTTCCAATCTATTAGTATATACAAACCTTTACCTCACTCGTATGAGAAATCTAATTAAACGACTTAGTAAAACAAGTGGTATGAAACGCTTGCGTTTACTTCGTCGGTTAATTCTTGGACTTGTTCGATTGAATCTCTTGTGACAATTTTCTAGTGGAGATTTACAATTTGTTCGTAAATGTTTAAGTTAAGTAATTGGTTATGGGACATGAAGCTAAACTTTTATATTTACTAGCTTATTGTAATTGACACTTCTCGTTGGTCATGACGATCACCTTTGTGGTTTAGACTAGCAATGTGCGATGTCTCTTTGTTTATGTGGAGGACTGTTCCTCATTTTATTGAGCTTCGTCTCATTTTACACATGGGTCGTACCTTTCTAGGTGCATCGATGTTTATTTGTGCATGGGGCGTATCTTTCTAGATGCGTCGATGCTAGAGCATGGGGTGTATCTTTCTAGGTGCATCGATGTTTATTTGTGCATGGGGTGTATCTTTCTAGGTGCATCGATGTTTATTTGTGCATGGGGCGTATCTTTCTAGGTGCGTCGATGCTAGAGCATGGGGTGTATCTTTCTAGGTGCATCGATGTTTATTTGTGCATGGGGTGTATCTTTCTAGGTGCATCGATGTTTATTTGTGCATGGGGCGTATCTTTCTACGTGCGTCGATGCTAGAGCATGGGGTGTATCTTTCTAGGTGCATCGATGTTTATTTGTGCATGGGGTGTATCTTTCTAGGTGCATCGATGTTTATTTGTGCATGGGGCGTATCTTTCTAGGTGCGTCGATGCCAGAGCATGGGGCGTATCTTTATAGGTGCGTCGATGTTCGACTGTTCATGGGGCATGTCTTTTTAGGTATGTCGGTGTCCAGTTTGTGGGATTGGCCATCCTTTTTATTGTGATTTCTGGATTTCGTGTGTTGATTTCTGGAATTTGTGTTTCACCAACTTTTACGATTGGCATGGATATATATATGTCATTTATTGTGGCTTGGTGAATGAAATCAGGAGTATGACATTCCTTTTTATCTTGAGTAGATTATTGTGATATTGATTAATCTCTTGTTGATTTTCAATTACTTATTTATCACAGCTTGGCATTGTGATTATTATATGTTTATGTCATATCTCCTATTCTATATCATTTCTTCTAATATTTATAGTTAGACTGATCCGTTTATTATTTTCTTCTTAAATAATACTCGGGTCAGACCGAGATGTTACAGGTGCTTCTGCTTGACTTCTCATCCAGGATCATTACTCTGACTTTTGGATAACTACTTAGATTAGTAGTTTATTTTTTTTGTATACACTTGAGATATAGACTCATAGTTGTATTCTTTTGTATAGCACGTGTTGCTATTCTTTTGTATTATCGTGGATCTTTTGACCACTACTCTGATATACACTTTTATGTGTAATATTCATATCTATTTCCTTCTTTGTGATATGAATTGTCTGTGACTGATTTATGTTATGTTTATTTCTATATTTGTTTTCGAAGATATTATAGCCACTGTGTAGTAGCTTTGAGTTTGTGTCGGTATGTCGGATTTCCTCTTGAGATGAAAAGTTATATTTTTATCCGGTATATCGGTACTTGCACAAAGCAATTATACAGATGGTCGCTCCTCAACAGCCTTATTCTCCGTGCTAGTTGACAGCATTCACAGTAATGTTCTTGGCTAGCGTAGGTATAGAGGTGGGGCGTCACATCTGATCCCGGTCTCTTTGCTAACCAATCGTTATTATAAACCGTAGTTATAACTTTAAAACAATAATTTATACTTCAAAATAAAATATCATTTCAATCCAAATCTTTATCAAAATAAAGATTAAATCATTCCAAACCATTTCAATATATCATTATACCATATCTTCCAAATTCAAATATTTATCAAAATAAATATTAAGTCATTTCTAACCATTTCAATATATTAAATTATCATATCCTTTCAAAACTTCCTTTCAAATCATTTTGATTAATTAAAATATCATAACCTTTCAAAGCTTCATTTCCAAATTATCATATCCTTCAGAATTTCTTTTAAAATCATTTTAATATCGAAATATCATATCTTTCAAAACTTTATTTTTTTCAAATCATTTAATATCAAAATATCATATCTTTCAAAACTTCGTTTCAAATCATTTTAATATATTAAAATATCATAACCTTTCAAAGCTTCATTTCCAAAATATCATATCTTTTAGAACTACTTTTCAAATCATTTTAATATCAAAATATCATATCTTTCAAAACTCCATTTTAAAATCATTTAATATCAAAATATCGTATCTTTCAAAACTTCGTTTCAAATCATTTTAATATATCAAAATATCATATCTTTCCAAAACTTCATTTCAAAACGTTTTAATATATCTGAATATCATAACTTTTCGAAACCATGTTTCAATCATTTTGATATACCAAAATATCATATCTTTTCGAAACCACATTTCAATCATTTTAATATATCAAAATATCATATCTTTTCCAAACCACATTTCAATCATTTTAATATATCAAATATTATATCTTTTCGTAACCACGTTTCAATCATTTTAATATATCAAAATAGTTATATTTCAAAACAAATTACTTCATTTTAAATCATAAAAATGAAGTTATTACACTTAATAATTAAATTATTAAATTCCAAAAATTTAAACTTTTAAATGTTCATTTATTCACTTAAATTTATTAACACAATGAAATTTCAAGTTTCGCATCATTTGAAAAATGCTACAGAAAGTTACATTCAAAACAATTCAATTTAACAAAAGACAACATTTAAAATGATGTTAATTAACTTCAAATATTCAATAAAATTTCACAAACACTTATATATTTATTTAAATCATTTTTAACTTATAATATCATACATTTTCACATTTATAAACATCATTTGATTTTCCTTAAATTCATAATTTTATAAAGTTAAGTTTCCTTTCAAAAATCAATATTTATTAATAATTCACTTATTAAATTTCAACATTCAAATTTAAATTCATTACATTAAATTTCAACTTAACACTTAAGTTTAAAATTTCAAATATAACTTAATTCCATTTTATTTAACATAACTTAAAATTTCACTTTTAAATCAAATTCATAAATTCCAATTTAAGTTATATTTCCAAATTCAACTCAATATTCATTCATTAACATTTTTACTTTATTCAAAAATCACTAATATGTTATAAAATCATTTTAAATTAATTTAAATTCAAAATATCGTAAATTTATCATATTTTCATATTTAATTTAATTTCCAGTTATAATTAAATCAAAATTTCCAAAATAACTTACGTTCAGATTTTCTAACTTTTCCATAATTTATTTAACTTATCAATTTCCAAAAATCAATAATACTTTAAAAAAATTATTTTTAAATCAAAATATTATAATAATTACATTTTTAAAATATTTTAAAATTTTTAGAAAAACATATTTTAACTACGGGCCTATATATAATTTTCTACGCTAGGTAAAGTGATATGGGTAATATATCATTTCAACCCGTAATTTACAACGAAAATTCGGGTTTTATCATTTCAAACCCAGAGTTCCAAGTAAATGAAATAATTGAAAATCGCTCAGGCCTATCATTTCAGCCCATAACGATTTTCCCTTATTCTAAAGTCCGTTCGGGTATGCATCATTTAAACCCATAGTGATTCTAATCTAAAGGGAACTTGCAGTGTGATAAACTGATATAAATAACAGAACCGCATAATATAACAGTAATGTTAACTCCGCCTTGACCATGACTCACCGATCTAGTGCATCAAGAGGTTCCGACCTAACAGTTAGAAGCTTGCCGACCTAAGGCTCAACAGGGGGTGCCGACCTAAGGCCTAAGGGTTATGCCGACTTAACACTTCAACAAGGCTACCGACTCAACATAAATATCGACCCAACAGCCTTAGCTCATTGCCGACCTAAGATGAATGGTGACTCAATGGTTACCGACTTAATGACTCAGAAGGGACAGCGACTCAAGGGAGGCCGACTTAAGATTCAAAGGGTTACCGACCTAGTAGGATTGAAGAGGCATACCGACTTGAGAAATACCGAGTCAAAGCTAAAACAGTTACCGACCTAACGTGGGTACTGGCTTAAGACTCAGAAGATACCGACTCAGTGACTTGACCGAGTTACCGATCTAAGGCCCTACCAAGCTGGCGACCTAGAACAGTTGCCGACCCAAGTCACAACCGATCCAGCTCCCCAGTTATCTCGTTCAGACCGTGACTTGCGACTTACCAAGTTAACTCGTCCACGACCTAATATAAGCCCGATGCCATGTTACTGAGAAGAGGTGGTGTTGACTCGGAGGCGACCTTAGACCGGTCACGACTCACCTTAAGTCGGCTGCGTCTTAACTTGAGTCGGCCGCGGTTTAGGACTTGGCAAATTTCAAAGGACTTTTGGCACATTCTCTTCACACACCGTTACCTTGCTGCATTGAGAACTTCATCAACACTTAGAGCTTCCAATATTAGGGGAATACATCAAAGAAATTCACGAAGAAACCACACATCTTCAACATGAATCTAAGAACTTTAATCGACATTGAAGCTTAAGACTTGTTCCAAATCACTTGTAACTTGAAGTGTATTGTACTTGAGAAGAATTGTATCAGTTTGTAACGGGATTATTAATAAAAGTACTTAGAGTGGACGTAGGCTATACCCTTAAGCCGAACCACTATAAAATCGTTGTTTTTTACTGCTTTTCTGCTATTACTTGCTTGTAATTCTTTCCCGATCTATCGGGTGGTGCTTTCACAACTACACTTTACACACCGGGGTGTTAGCGTTCACATTTTAGCGTTAACAAGTAACATATGATATAACAGGTGTTTAAGCATGGATGAACATCATATAATCATAATATAGCAGATGTGATATGGTAATGCATTTTACAGATTCAAAAGGGGTCAGTTTATTAGTTATATAAGTACAAATCGTCTGGTGAGAATTACTCACATGTTCAAAGCTGGAGATTGACACCAAACACACAATACTGACAAAATGAAGGCACGACAACACAACGGCGATTCGAGAGTGGAGAACCAAAGCTATACACCTTGAATTCATTTACATAAAACAATGCATATAAACATAAGATTTCATCCAAAATTTTCAATAAACAATGCTAGAACAATTGTATATAACAAATCCAAAATCTTTGCACTTGCTTCCTACCTTCTATGCTTCAGTCCTAGGTCAGGTTTGCATGGACAAAATGTGTGTTAGGATCTAGTTTGGGTCCATGAGAGGTCGGCCTAGCATGGGAAAGTGATGGAGCAAAGTATATGTGCATGAACTACAAGCTATAAGGCATAAACAACATGATTTTCAAGCAAATTAAGGCTCGGCCAAAGCAACGCAAGTCACGGTCAGATCTTCAGGTGGGGTAGGGATGACATGGCAGTGGGTTTCAGGTAAGGAAAAGCTGCTGGTGGTGGTGTATGGCCGGCCAAAGAGGAGTTGAAGGTGGTGGAAGATGGATGGTGCTCGACTAGGCATAATTAGGTGGAGTTTTGTGCATTTTTGTTGGATCTGGTCATCATGGGGTACATGGCTAGGCTTGGGCAGAGGGCTGGAGGAGGAGGACAACCTGATATGGTGGTGGAGGAGGTGGATATGGTTGTGGTGGGGCAAGGGCTAAGCTAAAAAAAGTGAAGACAAGTGCAAAGAGATAAGGAAAACAAGAAAAATAAGTGAAAAAGGAGAAGAACTTTGCCATGCTTTGTTCAGGAATGGCGGCCGAAGTTTTTTTTGGAGTTGAGAAACTATTTTCTCACGTGAAAATGAAGATGGTATACAGCTGGAGCAATGAGATACGGTCAGCCACAATTGAATGTAAGTGGAGGTTGAAAAATGAAAAGGCAGGGAGGTGAAAAGTCAAAGGTAAATGAAAGGTTATAAACTCTTCATATTTCTCTAATTCTTTTTGTAATTTTAAATAAATATAAAATACTAATAAA
This sequence comes from Allium cepa, assembly GCA_030765085.1. Lineage (NCBI taxonomy): Eukaryota > Viridiplantae > Streptophyta > Magnoliopsida > Asparagales > Amaryllidaceae > Allium > Allium cepa. Next base: position 326,965,848 of record CM060939.1, read on the forward strand.
TAAAGATAAAATAAACTCAGAAATAAATTAAATAAGCAAACAAAATAAATAAATATTAATTATATATAATTTAATTAATAAAACAGCAAAAATTGCAAACTAGTCTTGAAAATATGAAAAATAAATGCAATGAACTTTGGAAAAATTTTATGTACTTGAAAAATATTTAGAAATAAAGATAATAACAAAAAATAAAAATGAATTCACAAAAATAAATAAATAAATTTTAATTAAATATAATTTAATGAAGAAAATAGCAGAAAAATGGAAACTAGCCTTTAAAAATAGAAAATAAATGCAATAAATATGGAAAAAATTTATTATCACATTAAAAATATTAAAAGACAAAAATATACATAAAATAACATATTAACACATATTAAAATAAAATATGACAAAGAAAATATAATTTATATAATTTAAAATAGACAAAATTGTTAAATAAATCAAACTACACTCAAAATTGAAATGTACATAACTTTTACAGTTTAACTCCATTTTCAACGAAACGAAAAGCAGTGTTTAAGTTATATGCTTCGAAGGCCAAGGACATTATGTCACTATCGAGTTTAGAGCAGAATCCTGGTGAGTCTATCAGATCTTTCTTGAACCGCTTTAATATAGCGCTGGCCGAGGTGGACAATGCTGAACCACGAATGATATTGACTTATCTGATGAGAGCTATTGATAAGTCAAGCGAATTTGGGAAATGGTTGAATATGAAAGAGCCAACCTCCCTCGAAAAGTTCTACAAAAAAGCAGATGAATTCATTCGCTTGGAAAGTCGTCCTTTGCCAGTAAAGACAGTGTTGGAGAAAGCAGAAGACAACACCGTCGCTCCACGCAAGAATGAATTGGTGGGGCAAAAAAGGGAGAATAATAATGGGAAGAAACAGGGTAATCTGAAGAAGCCCCGATCCTTCAAGACATCAGAGTATACTCCATTATCACATACGCCGGAGCACATCTACCTTGCCACTAAAGATTCCGTCGATTTCCCTAAACCTATCCCTTTGAGGACCGGGAAAAAAGCCATACAGAGTGGGAAATTCTGTCGCTTCCACAATCAGCCCGGTCATGAAACTGATGAATGCCGTCAGTTGAAAAATCTGATTGAAGAGTTGCTAAGAGAGAACAAACTGCAGCAATTTGTGAAGAAGAATAGCAACAATCCTGCATCGTCAAGTCAGGGGCAACAGGTTCCTGTTCATCAGCCCAGGACGGGTGAGAAAGCTACGGGACATGAATCTGGAAGGCCTGTTATCAATGTCATTACAGGAGGGCCTCACCCAGCTGGCAAGAGCTGGGGTGAGATGGAGAGATATTCCAGGGCTTTGAAATATGCTCCAGCCGAAGAAGACGTCTTTGTTTTAGAAGACACTACGCCCCTGAAACAACAGAAAAGTTTCAGCGATGATATTGTTTTCAGAGCCAGAGATTCCACAGGTATAGAAGCTCCTACCCTAGATCCCTTGGTCATCTCGGCTGGTATTGGACCGGCCATTGTCAGAAGAGTCCTCATTGACTGCGGAGCATCATGTAATATCCTCTTCAAGAAGACATTTGACCAGATGAAAATCCCTATGATCGACGTACAAGCCTCATCACAAAAGATCGCTGGCTTCACTGGGGAGCCAAAACAACCAATTGGGACCATCGATCTGCTTGTAGAACTTGGGGAAGCAGAAAGGAAAGTGGTCCGCAAGCAAACATTCGTGATTGTCGATGAGTTTTCTGCCTATAATGCTTTTCTTGGCCGTCCAACACTCGCAGCATTCAAAGCTATCCTAGCCCCGTGGTGCCTCACTATTAAATTCCCTACTGACAATGGAGTAGGAGTTATAAAAGGGGATCAAAATGCTGCGCGAGAGTGCTATTTGACAGAGCTGCGAGAGTCAAGAAAAAGAGAAATGGGGAAGGATACGGCAACCCCAGTCCGCATCAAAGAACCAGCCTTGTAGCAATTACGGGGCGGACCCTGCACTGGAGAACACAGCGGGGCACGGAGAGAAATGGATCCCAGAAAAGCCAGTGCAGGGGAGAATAGAGTGGTACCGGTGGAAACGACAGTTCCGGTACCTGTTGACCCGAAGGACCCAAATAAGGTGTTGAATGTGGGTTCACAGCTTAATGTGTCAATTCAGAATGTCTTGATATCTTTCCTGAAAGCAAATCTGGATGTCTTTGCTTGGACTCACGCCGATATGTGTGGAATATCTCCAGAAGTTGCAGTACACGCTCTGAATATTGACCCAAAGTTTACGCCAGTTAAACAGAAAAGAAGAACCCAAGGTCCAGAAAGGTCAGCAGCATTAAAAGAAGAAGTCGATCGACTCATGGAAAATAACTTCATCAAAGAATCTACATATCCGAATTGGGTTTCAAATCCTGTGCTGGTCAAGAAAGTTAATGGAAAATGGAGAGTGTGCATCGATTTTTCCGATCTAAACAAGGCTTGCCCCAAAGATTGCTTCCCGTTACCCAGGATCGATCAACTGGTAGACGGAACTGCGGGACATGAATTGTTATCTTTCATGGATGCCTACTCCGGTTATAACCAAATCATGATGCACGAGCCGGATCAGGAGGATACAAGCTTTATCACAGATGTTGGACTTTATTGCTACAGAGTTATGCCCTTCGGATTGAAACATGCAGGGGCAACCTACCAAAGACTTGTTAATGCTATGTTCAAACCGCAATTGGGCAAAACTATGGAAGTCTACGTCGACGACATGTTAGTGAAGTCCAGGAAAGCAGCAGATCACATTAAACACTTAGCAGAAATGTTCGCAGTCCTTCGGAAATACAGAATGAAACTTAACCCTCTGAAATGTACATTTGGGGTCGAGTCCGGAAAGTTCTTAGGTTTCATCGTCAGTGCTAGGGGCATTGAGGCTAGTCCAGCTCAAATTACTGCCTTGAAAAAAGTTAAAGCTCCTAGAACGAAGAAGGAATTGCAGAGTCTCAACGGAAAGGTCGCCGCCCTGAGTCGGTTCATTTCCAAAGCCACTGATAAATGCATCCCATTCTTTGACGCCCTGAAGAAAGGAAAGAAGAATTTTGAATGGACTTCCGAATGCCAAAAAGCCTTCGATGAGTTGATCCGTCATATGGAAACGCCTCCAATACTTTCTAGGCCAGGCAATGGTGAGGATCTTCTTATATACTTGGCAGTATCATCTCATGCTCTAAGTGCAGCGCTGATACGGGAAGACAAAAGGATTCAACATCCGGTTTACTATATCAGCAAAAGACTCACTGGGGCAGAGCTGAATTACTCCAAGTTGGAAAAACTCGCCTATTGCCTACTAGTTGCATCAAGGAAACTGAGGCAATATTTCCAAGCTCATCCTATCAAAGTACTCACTGATCAACCTCTAAAGCAAGTCCTATTTCGCCCTGAAACTTCGGGTCGCCTTCTAAAATGGAACATTGAACTCAGTCAATATGACATCACCTATCACCCCCTAAAAGCAATCAACGGACAAGCTTTAGCTGATTTCATTGCAGAATTCACAGAGAAAGATAATGGTGAGGAAGAAACGATCAATGATTCCCCAATCCAGTGGAAGATGTATGTTGATGGCGCAAGAAATGACTACTGTTCTGGAGCCGGAGTGGTACTTGAAACTCCTGAAGGTCGATCATTATGTTATGCATTAAGATTGGAATTTCCTTCAACAAACAATGAAGCAGAATATGAAGCTCTTATTGCAGGTTTGAAAATCGCTAAAGAGCTAAACATTCGAGCATTACAAATCTTCAGTGATTCTCAGCTTATTGTATGCCAAGTCAAGAAGGAATTTCAAACAAAAGGTGGAAACCTGCCTTCCTACTTGTCAAAGTCTTGGGAGCTCCTATGTGAACTCGATCACTATTCAATAAGCCACATTCCTCGGGAAGAGAATATGAAGGCAGATTCCCTCGCAAAGTATTCAAGTTCTGGTGAAGCTCAACTATTGGGATTGGTCCCTGTAGAAGTCCTTTCAGCACCAAGTATAGACGAGATGGATATAGACTGGATTATGAATGTATCTCAAGAACAAGAGTCATGGATGACTCCAATACTGGACTACCTACTCAGAGGTTCTCTGCCAGAAAATCCGATAGAAAGACGAAAGCTACTAAGGAAAGCCTCTCGCTATGTAATTCAGGATGGCCGATTGTACAGACGGGGATTCTCAATGCCATTGCTTCGATGTGTATCCCGGGAAGAGTCCAAAACAATCCTAGCTGAGGTGCATGGAGGAGAATGTGGTGATCATTCAGGTGGTCAAACATTAGCAAAGAAAATTCTCCGATACAGATATTTTTGGCCAGAAATTAATCGAGATGCTGCAGGTTACTCCCGAAAATGTGACAGATGCCAAAGATTTGCCAAAATTCCTAGAGCACCTTCTACCGAACTCACACAGATGGTCAGTCCATGGCCGTTTGCGATTTGGGGAATGGATCTCATCGGGCCGCTACCAACTGCCAAATCAGGGATTAAATATGCTATTGTTGCAGTTGATTACTTTACTAAATGGGCTGAAGCTGAACCATTGGCTACTATCACCTCTAAGAAAATAATAAGTTTTGTAACCAAGAATATCATTTGCAGATACGGTGTGCCTCAGAAAATAATTACGGACAATGGTACTCAGTTTGAAAGCGAAGAATTCCAGGATTTTTGCAAGCGATTCAAAATTCAGAAAAGCTTTTCAGCAGTGGCTCATCCGCAGGCAAACGGGCAAGTGGAAGCAGTAAACAAGATCATCAAATCAACCATCAAAAAGCAACTCGAAAGAGCAAAAGGTGGTTGGGTCGATAAACTACCACTTGCACTATGGGCATACAGAACTACTCACTAAACTGCAACTGGGCATACTCCTTTTTCGTTAGCATACGGATCGGAAGCAATGATCCCGGTTGAAACAGAGGTCCCTTCACACAGAAGAATCCATTTCAATCAAGCAGAAAATGAGAAGCTACAACTCGAAGCGCTGGATCTCCTTGATGAAAAAAGAGATGAAGCTAACCTCAGAGTTGCAGCTCATCAGCAAAGGATAGCCAGACATTTCAATTCCAAAGTTCGTCAACGCAGCTTTGAAATTGGAGATCTAGTCCTGAAAAGAATTATGACCGCGACAGGTGTGTTTGGGCCAAATTGGGAAGGACCGTATGTAATAGGTCAGAAGCTTCTTGACGGCACATTCAAGCTCACCACTGTTGATGGAGATCAAATTCCAAGGGCATGGAACAGCAACCATTTGCGTCCATACTTTACTTGAAAATTTTGTTGAAACATTGTAAAAAGAATTATGAATGTATGATTCTTGTAATTGAAAGCAATTGTGAAACTGATGCAAGTAAATAATGAAAGAATATAAAGTGGATGTAGGCCCAATTTCATGGCCGAACCACTATAAATCTTGTGTTCCTTATTATTATTATATGTTTGCTTTGTTTTCGATATAAAAATACATAAAATGTATTGCTGAAATGTCGATTTAAATTTTTGCAGACAATGGAAATAAAACTTGCGCATAATAAGACCGAGTGATTCTCACCATCATTCAACAAACAAATTTCAAGTCATAAAGGCCCCGAATTCAAATCCTAGATAGGAAATACTTCAATTGAACGGCTTATGATTTCGATAGAAACGAGCCCTTGCTAATAAATTGAGATTGTTTGAACGAACAAACATCCAATTAGGAAGCTAGTGCCCGTTCTCACGAACTTGCCTGACAATGAAGTACGCTTCCTTGGATTAAACAAGCCACTTGCGAGAAAAGGGGAATGAAAACTTGAAAAGAAAAAAAAAAGGAGGATCGCTGAAAAGGCATAAGCAAGTGAACAGAGGAACAACCAAAGCTACCATCAGCAGCACAAGTCCTCTTCGGAGGCGCAACTCTTCGGAGGATAAAAGACCTCTAATGGGTCATACGCCACAAAAAAGAAAGTTCTCTACTCAACAAAAAAGACTGGAGGAGTCATGACCCTCCAACCATGAGAGAGTAACTTCCAGGTGATGAAAACCCTCTCTGAGGCACATTTCACCAGGAGTTGAAGTGTTATGACCGCTCTTCGGGATTTCACTTCACCAGAGTTGAAATGCCAAAAAAAATAAAAGCCCTCTTCGGAGGCCCATTTCGCCAGGAGTTGAAGTGTAACAACCGCTCTTCGGAATTTCACTTCACCAAAGTTGAAATGCAAAAACAAAATAAAGACCTTCCTGAAAGCCCACGTTTCACCGAGATTGAAATAAAACTTCCAAGTGTTGAAACGTGAAAAGGCTTTCTTCGAAGGCACAACTCTTCGGAGGTACACGTTTCACCAAGATTGAAATAAAACTTCCAAGTGTTGAAACGTGAAAAATCCCTCCTTAGAGGTACAACCCCCTCCCGGGGACACAATTCAAAGGAAAGACCTCTTCGAGGGCACAATCAAGAAGAAAGACCTCTTCGGAAGCCCACGTTTCACCAAGATTGAAATAAAACTTCCAAGTGTTGAAACGTGAAAAGGCTTTCTTCAAAGGCACAACTCTTTGGAGGTACACGTTTCACCGAGATTGAAATAAAACTTCCAAGTGTTGAAACGTGAAAAATCCCTCCTCAGAGGTACAACTTTGTATAAAAAAATCCTCATCAAAAGCGTACTTTAACTTTCAAAGGAAGAGTAATTTACCTACTATGGAAAATGATCGTCAAAAAAAAAAAAAGAAAAGAAGTTAAAGTACCCTTCAGAGGTCCGCTTTACCACATAGAGGAATTCACTTGGTAAAATATGCACATAAGCAAAAGAAAAAAGTGATTTCTTCGAACGACAAAGCGTAGAAACTTATACGAAGGGAGTTGTACTCTACAAAAAATTTCTTTAAAGAATAAAATAATTATTCTTTAGCAAATAAGAGTGCAAGTCCCCTCGAAGTATAAAATATTGCAGCAAGCTTAAGGGATGGGGGCAACATGGTATAATAGTATAGCTGCATCAGTAAAGTAATACTCAAACAACATACCATAAGCCCGCTGCAATATCATATAAATAAACTTGTGCAAAAATGAATAATAAATGCATACTCAAATTCAAACAGAAGTATGTACAAATAAAGAATCATTTTATTCAATTGCAGATATTGCAGATACAGGTTTCAAAATAAGAAGCAGGGGTCGGTGCCTGCACAACATCCGACCATTACACAAAAAAGGAATCAAAAAGCTCAACTCTTCATTTCTTCTTGCCGCCTTTAGACCCTTTACCCGGCCGAGTGGTTAGCTTTTCGGGTCTTCCAGGTTGGTCTGAAGGCATGAGGGAAGAAGGGGAGGGAGGTACAACTGGCGCAATTTCCGGTTCCTCTTCAGTGGTGATAATTTTCTTCCCCCTCCTCTTCGATGTCCCAAGCTTCTTTCTTCTCTGCGAAGAAGACTCACTCCCCGGAGTAACGAGAGCGGACAAAACTACGTCGTCAGAAGGAGTCCGCTCCGGAGAGATCTCACCTCCTTCGAGTCCCTCATCTTTTTGCTCCTGCGAGGCAACAGGGTCATCCAAACCATGCAGAGCCTCAATTTTCTCCTCTTGTGACCCAGGTTGTGAAGCAGAAGGAGGAGTCACCTGAAGAGATGAAGGAGGAATAACCAGAGAAGGCGAAGTCTGCACGGCACTTGTTGTTTCAACTGCAGAAGAAGAAAAATTGAAAATGTTAGTATCTTCCCGAAAGAAGGGAGATATGGGTTCATCGAGATTCAGGAGGTAATCGAGAAGCTCATCAAATTTTTGAGGAATAAGCAGGCAATCCACCTGAATCGGACCAATGTCGAAATTACCTGAAGATATTGGCTTTGTCAGTTCAATCTCATAATTCTGAGCCCCAATGTCCTCCAAAGCCTCTTCATCAGTAGGGGTGATTACCCCAGTTCTTGTAGGAGGCGGCAAATGAGCACTAGGGCCTGTAATGTCCACCTCGGGAGAAACTAGAGGACGTTCGGAGATGGTAGGCGGTACTTCTTTTTCAGAACGCTCTTCTTCCGCCATCCCGGCCCGCGCTCTGGCAAGCTGCTCCTTACCCTTGGCAAGAGCGGCACGGGCTTCGTCATCAAGATAATGCTCTTCAAGGGCTGACTCAGCATATCCAGCACCTTTACCACCGAGCATATCAAGTGCTGTCTCCCAAACTTCAGCCAGTGTGATTTCATACTTGGGCCTAGAAAGGCAAGGCTTCCACGCCCCAAGACGTTGTGCAAGTAGAAGTCGAATAATGTTGAGCTGATGCTGTTTTTAGTCGCCTCATGAGATTCTTCAGCTGCGATTCTGCCGGCGACAGCCTCATCACGCTCCCTTTCAGTTTTGGCAAGCTGAAGCTTAAGCATTTGTATCTCCGCCTCCTGGGAGTTGTTTTTCTTTCGGAGCTCAGCAATATCAGTAGCATAGCCTTCACTGATTCTTTTTTGTACTTCTAGCCTGTCTTCGGCATCCCTTTGGCTAGCGTGAGCGTCTCTCACATGTTTCAGGAGCACTTCTTCTTTTTGAGAATAGGAAGTAGAGGAAGCAGCAAGCTCATGTTTCAATTCCTCGACTTTTGCTTCAAGCTCCTCATTGTAAGAAGCAATGTTCCTCATCTCGGTGTCGTGTTGCTCAACGACCTTTTGCCATTCGGCCTTATCGTTTTCCATAGTAAGCATGGCCTCTATGTTGGCACGGTTAACTCTTTGAAGCTCATCGACAAGCTTCTGCCAGTTTGACATCCTCTCGATATCGAGCTTGACGGCATCAAGATTGCGCAACATAGCAGACTTGTCGATGGGGACCAAGTCTAGGTCGAACCTCACCCCCTTAAGGCACCATTGAGGAAATCGGCTCTGCAGAGTGGCTGGACCCGGTCCAACTTGAAATTTGGGCCTGCTAATTATCGTTTGAATATCTGATTTCCCAAGAGCGGGAGAGTCAGAAGGATTGTCGAGTGAGGCAAGAATAGTAACTTTCTCAGGAGTAGTAGAGGCCTGCTTTTCACTGTGACGGGCTCGTTTGCTTAAGTCTTCACTCATGTGACCTTTTCCTCGATCGTCATGAGATTTTCTCTTGTGAGAGTCATCGCCTTTTTGCCAAGAATCATGGCGCTCTTCTCTCTCCCTTCTTTCACGATGTTCTTCTTCAGTCCTCCTTTCATGAGCCTTTCGGGCAGCCCTCTCTTCATCCGACTCTCTGTAAGAAGGAAGGTAACGCCTGTAATCATACTGGCTATGCCTCCCGTAGCGCTGGAAATCGTCATAGTACGAGCCGCTGCGCCCCATAGGAGAATCTGGAATTAAAATAATAAGCTTTAGAAATCTTTAAAGTGCAAGAAGATAAGTGCATAGAAGTGATGAGAAATTCTAAGTGTGTGTGTTGTGCAAACTACGCGCATTAATCTACGAACCACTCTTTATTTGGGGAGTGGTTGTGGGTGTAATAGTTAACGTCAACTCTTGAGTCGACGACGGCTGTTGCAAAATAGAAGTAGCTTCAACTACTGAAGAAGAAATCCCGGCAGTAGTAGGGTCATCTTTGAAGATCTCTTGTGAAGTAGCGAAGAGGTCGCTCAATCCTTCGAAGGTATCGTCCCTGCTTTGCTTGACAGGACTGGATTTCTTAGCCTTTTCACCAGATTCTTGTGAATGGTGAGAGGATCCCTGAGGCTCTTCTTCCTCAATAACCGGGGCAAGTTTACCAGATGGCCCCGCAACATCAACAGAAGTGGAGCACTTCACCAGCGAAGATTCAGGAGTCTTTAACGGAGAATCGGGGACTTCCGTTGGAACTTCATGAGCATGCATAGAGCGAGAAGTGTGTAGAAGCCCATGTTGATGTAAAAATTCATCCCTCAACAGAAATTTTATGCTCCTCTCTTCTGTGGCCACGGCACTCAACCTCTCAAAAACTTGCTTGTGAATTGGGTCTCTAGAAGGGAGAGGAAGTGCTGAAGAGAACAAAGAATGAAATTAGCAACTGAAAGTTCGGATCTCGAAAAAGTTTCAAAACGGAAAAAATAAAAACACTAATCTTACTTCCTACTCTCCAGATGGCATAAAACCCTGAGGGACAGCGGGCAAAGAAAAACTGGTTCAAAAATCCGTGAACGCTTTCAGTAAGATCGGAAATGAGCTTGCGGTTTCTGGCACTTCTCACAATAATGAGGGAAGGATGATCTTTACTCTTTGCAAACGAGCACAGATAACGAATCTCTTCAAAACTCGGTAGGCGATCAAGGGTTCTTCTAAACAAAACACATAACCCCGTCAAGATGGCATAGCCATTGGGATGAAGTTGAAACGGAGAGATTGTCAACCGAAGGAGAAGAGTTCGAAGGAAGTTGTTAAAAGGAGGAATCGCCCCACTTAAGCACATTTGGCGATTGACTGCAACAAAACCATAGGGAGGATTGTCAGCAGTATCACTTGGCCCAGGGAGAAGAACATCACTTTCAGCAAAGCCAAATTGAGTGCGCAGCTGGACAAACGCTCTCGAAGTTAGAATAGTCGAGGTTCTCTCCGGAGGATTCTCTATGGGAACAGCTATCGGAAAAGTTTCTTCCTCTTGAGTTACCACTTCTTCTTCTCGGTGGGAAGTCATTCTACATAAACAACTGGGTATTCAAACATGAAGGTGCACGTTTCCTAAAGTGTGTGAAGTGTTGTGTAAAATCAATCAAGCAGTGAACAAATATAACTGGAATGAAAACTAGCAAGCATTTGTTAGTTATGAAATTCAGGGACTATTGTTTTAAGCCTAAATATGCAAGTAAGATGTTGATGCAGATAAATCAGTTCAGATTATTGATACTTTGCATTAATGTTTAACTTTAATTGATTGATTCACAAACATTTCATGCAGTGTAATTAAGTTGCTTGTCCTGTCTTGACTAATCTGTCATCTGACATGGGCAGTCAATGGCAGTATTTTCGCCTTGGTTTTCTTTGTTTGTTATTTTCAGCAGGTTAGCAGCTTATAAGTTAATGCGATCTGTGAAATAATACACTGAGATTCAAGCAAATTTAAAGTTGGGGCAGTTCAAAATTTAGGCAACTTAGTTTGGCAGTTCAAGTTAGAAACTCAAAGTGGATCTATGCTCTCAAAAAGTCAGCATGCCCAAAGCTTAAGTGTTAACTCGGCAGCGGTTTAAGAGCCAACTCGGTCACGGTTTAAGGGCTTAGCTCGGTCACGACTTAGGGGTTAACTTGGCTGCGGTTCAAGGTTAAATCAGTAGAAGGTTAAATCGGCAGATTTCCCCAAGGATTAACTCGGCCACGGTATAAGGCTTAGATCGGCAGAAGAATAGGTTGGCAGATTTCCCCCAAGTGCTAACACGGCCACGATTTAAGGATTGGGTCGGCCAAAAGCTAAGTCACTTCAAATCACCGGGTCGCATCCAAATCAATACCTCGCCCCACTCAACCCGTTAACCCGTTAGCCACTCCCTCAACCAAAAAACCTTCATCTCGTTCATACTACCGGATCATCCCATAAACTGGTTCAAAACCACCATGAATCCAACGCCTTACAATCCTAACGCGAATCAAAATTGGCCACGCCTAAAGCAGTAACCCATCGACATCATTTCATCGATAGCCTAAAGCCAGATCAAACTAACTAAGGATCATCAACTATAGATATAACGGGATTCGTGATAAAGCATCGTACAAAGAGGCGGTTTAAATTTGATTGGTAAAATTCATGAATCAACGGTAATCTTGGATTGAGGAGGAAGCAAGTTTACTTACGATGGATGGCAAAGGTTATCAGTGATTGACTAGAGTGAAATCGCCTTTAGGAGCTCTGGGAAATTTTAATGGTAGAATTGAGCAAGGGAGTAAGTAATGAAAAGGAAGAAGAAGATGGATGTCTTATACCCTGCAGTGGAAAATTTGGAGCGACACGTACGGTCTAACTGTTAGGTCGCATACGACCTACCGACCTAAGAGGGGACGGGTCAAGGGCTATCGAAGCACACGACCTAATATTTAGGCGTATACTTCGAGGGGAAAATGTTAACTCCGCCTTGACCATGACTCACCGATCTAGTGCATCAAGAGGTTCCGACCTAACAGTTAGAAGCTTGCCGACCTAAGGCTCAACAGGGGGTGCCGACCTAAGGCCTAAGGGTTACGCCGACTTAACACTTCAACAAGGCTACCGACTCAACATAAATACCGACCCAACAGCCTTAGCTCATTGCCGACCTAAGATGAATGGTGACTCAATGGTTACCGACTTAATGACTCAGAAGGGACAGCGACTCAAGGGAGGCCGACTTAAGATTCAAAGGGTTAACGACCTAGTAGGATTGAAGAGGCATACCGACTTGAGAAATACCGAGTCAAAGCTAAAACAGTTACCGACCTAACGTGGGTACTGGCTTAAGACTCAGAAGATACCGACTCAGTGACTTGACCGAGTTACCGATCTAAGGCCCTACCAAGCTGGCGACCTAGAACAGTTGCCGACCCATGTCACAACCGATCCAGCTCCCCAGTTATCTCGTTCAGACCGTGACTTGCGACTTACCAAGTTAACTCGTCCACGACCTAATATAAGCCCGATGCCATGTTACTGAGAAGAGGTGGTGTTGACTCGGTGTAACGACCCGTATTTTACGTGTCGATGGATCGTAGAATTTACAGGTCGTTAGTGTTGTTGTGTTATCTCTAGCCTAAGTCATTCAGAATTGAGTCGTATAGGGGCATGAGTCGTGACCGACTTAGTGCTTAGGTCGCATGATAGCTTGAGTCGAGTAGCCGACTTAGGAGGTGAGACAAGGTAATGGGTTAAGGCTTGAGTCGTAACCGACTCATAGAATGGGTTGTGTATGAGTGACCGACTTATAGAAGCAACGGTTTATAGGTTGTGACCGAGTTAAGGTTGGCCGACTCATGGGGTTTGCCGAGTTAAGAGTTGGAGTGTTGGAACGACCTAAGTTAGTGGCCGACTTATAGGGAACCGACTCAAGTGTTGAGTCGCGCTCGAGTTAATAGGGTCTTAAGTCGTTAACGACTCATAGGGGACCGGCTCAAGGAGGGGTTGCGGTTTAGAATGTTGGCCGAGATAAGGAAGCGACCGACTTAAGAGTTTCTCGAGTTAAAACGTTGCCGACTTAAGGAGGTTGGTGGTTTAAGGGTTGGCCGACTCATAGGAGTTAACTCGTGACCGAGTCATAGAATTGCCGACTCATAGTATTAGGGCTTAGGTCGTGGGGTCCTGAGTCGGTAGGGGTTTGGGTCGGCATGGCGTTATTCCATGTGTCGTTAGGTCGGTGGGCCGACTTAGTGGATAAGTCGTTGGGGACTTAGGCTTTTGAGTCGTGTCTCGAGGGATAAGGATTAGGCTTAGGTCGGCAGGGATAAGTCGTGTGACCTTCTTGCTGTGATGAGTCGGTAGAATTTAAGTCGGCATTGGTTGAGTCGGTAGGAAGTAGGTCGGCACTTGGTTGAGTCGCAAGTCGACATCTGGGAGTATATGTTGTGTAGTTGAGTCGGTAGGTGCTAGGTCGTGAGTCGGCAAGGGATGAGTCGGGGGCGACTCAGGAGTTGGGTCGGCGGCGACTTAGGTCGGCCGAGACATGGAGGTTTCAGCCTATAAATAGAGGCGTTCGGCTCACTTTTTGGCACCGGTTTTTGATGCGACGAAGTGCTGCCATTTTGAAGACTCGTCTACAACATTTCTTCATCTTCTTTTCTCCATTTCAATCTAGATCTAACATCCATCCAAGATCGAAGATCGAGATCGAAGATCCAAGTGTTCAAGTTGAAGATCTTCATCCGTTTGAGCTAGAATTCATCGTTTCAAGTGAGATTTCGCCGGATCAAGTCGTGATCTTCGCTGTCCAGATCTGAAGTGTTGTGATTTTGAGGTGTTTGGGTGATTTGGTGAGTGGTAGTTATCTCTCACGCGGATCCAAAGGAGTATACGGGATTGGTGATATGTTTGGGTGTTAAAGTTAGCGTTTTCTCGCATTTTCCTTAAGTCTGCATGTAGATCCATCATATTTGAAGATGTTTATCTATAGAAGCTATTTATAAAGTATTAGAGACAAAACCCATGTTTTAGATTTGATAGATCTATGTTAAAAATCATGATTTCACATATGTTGGACTTTTGCTCACTTAATTACGAAATTGCCATTATGAATGATATTGTTTGATAGATCTTGTTTGAATGCTTGAATGTTTGAATGTATGTTAGATGTGATTGCTCCAAGTTAGCTTGTGGTTGATTTGGAACAAGATGTTTGAAGATGATTCAAAAGCTAAGTGGAAAGGCTCTTGAATGTTGAAAGCTGCCGATGGCATATGAAGCGGATAGGGAAGCTCATGTGGATGGATTCGATGATGAGGGACTTTGCTATGATGCGAAGAGGCGAAGTATGAGATTGAGATGGGACTTTGCCATGATGCGAGAAGGCAAGCCATGATGTTGAGATGAGACTTTGCTATGATGCGATGAAGCAAAGTGTGATGTTGAGATGGAACGGGTCATGATGACGTTCCAAGCACGGGCTGCGACGACGTGCAAAGTTATGTTGATTACTCGGTGATGCGATCCGGGTTGGTGATAATGGTTAGCTTGAGAGGCGCTTGAGCTAGTATGAATGATCGTCAAGGAGGATGACTTGGAGGCTTAGATCTCATCGTTGTTGAAGGTTCTAGCATGCTCAAAGCAAGGGTACGTTGGAACGGGCTGCGACGGCGTTCCAGGCACGGGCTACGACGGCGTGCTAGTACTCTGGGTAGTTGCGAAAATTCCTAGGCACGGGCTGCGACGACGTGCGGAGTTATGGCTAGAACCGGGGTTACCATTAGCCCTTGACAGGTGGTCATTCAACTAACGGTGAAATCAAGGCAATGATGCAGTGATAGCCAGAGTCATGGATGTTTGGATGTTTGGTTGTATTATCATTCGGCTTCAAGAGCGGTGTTTTCTGGGTGCTTATCTGATCTTGGTTTAGGCCTTGGGGGTTTGTATTTGGAAAACATTGCCCTTGACTCGAGTGGTTATTGCTTTACCTTATTTGTCTATATGTTATGCTTGATTCTTCTTAGTGTGTGTCTGGGGGCTATCACTGTAGAAAGAGGTGGAGTGGGATGGTTTGGTTCCTATTCCTTTTATCCTTTATGCTCTTTTGGTATGCTTGATTGTTAATTTACTGCTCACTAAGACTTTGTCTGACTCAAGGTTTTATGTCTCCTCTTATTACCTTGGGCTGTTCATCCATGTTGGGATGGGCAGACTAGGTAAGCAGGTGACAGGTGCTGTGCTTGGAGTTTCTACGTTGAAGATGACGAAGACGAGCAGGAGGCTATGCATATTATTTTCTTATATGTACTGGGTATCCGCTGCTGTATTTGATGAGTGCTTGTAGTGAGGTCTTGATGTATGGATTTGTTGAGATGATTGTATAAAACTTCTGTGATGCTTATATGATGATTTCCTGTTATGAGACTTCACTATATATTTCTCTATTGTATTTTATCCATGCGCTGTGAGTTACGATAGAGATTCTTCGATTTTATTTTACCCTGACTATCGTCCATGGCTGCCTGGCACACCTTTCAGCGCACTATTCTCTTGTTTTGGTGCGGGAGTCATGGGCGGTCGTCACATTTGGTATCAGAGCATTGGTTAATCGATTTCAGCCAACGCTCGCTGACGTAACTACGTATG
This sequence comes from Allium cepa, assembly GCA_030765085.1. Classification (NCBI taxonomy): domain Eukaryota; kingdom Viridiplantae; phylum Streptophyta; class Magnoliopsida; order Asparagales; family Amaryllidaceae; genus Allium; species Allium cepa. Next base: position 326,981,526 of record CM060939.1, read on the forward strand.
AGAGACGTAATTGTAATTTGATGGATGATTACTATATATAATATAGTAGTTTAGAAGGGTTTGAACTCCTTATGCAGTTGTTTCTTAAGGTGTTCTAATCATTCTTATTTACAGATATTAAGGATGAGTCGAAGTGAGAGACAAGCTGCGAGGGGTAGCCGTGATCCTAGGGAAGCTGTTGATTATGCTCCTATGTTTGAGGCCATGATGACTTCAATCATGAGGAGAATACCAGCTTCAGGATCATCTGTGGATGTGGGAGTTCAAGTCCAAACTCCGAGACCGGTGGATTTTGCCAAGCTTTGTAAGGATTATACTTCTCTTGGAGGAAAAGCTTTCTTAGGGACGGAGTCTACTATTGAAGTGCAGAGATGGATGGATGCTTGCCGAAGGATTTTTGGTGATCTAGGGATTGAGGATGCAACTAAGAGGAAGCTTGCATCGAGACAGCTTCAGGGAAGAGCTGCTGATTGGTGGAATTCTATCACTATAGATACACCAGAAGAAGAGATTACTTGGGAGCAATTCCGAGTTAGATTTGAAGCTAAGTTCATCTCTACGGCTCAGAAGTCTGTTTTGTTCAAGAGGTTTGTAGAGCTCAAGCAAGGTGGGAGACCAGTTCTTGAGTATATTTCCGAGTTCGAAGCTTTGTCTAAGTATGCCAGATCGTATATTGATTCTCCCTACCAGAAGAACGAGAAGTTTGTGACTGGTCTGGATGCTTATCTTGGGAGGCAGTTAGTGGATCACTTGGACGATCCATTTGAGAAGCTGGCGGAGAAAGCCCTTAGGCATGAGAGTTTGTTCCCTAAGGAAAATTCTGTTGTTGCTGTAACCAGGGAAGGATCTAAACCACAGCAGAGTGGGAATAGGAAGAGGAAGCAGCAGCAGCAGAAGAGTAAGGATGGCCAGAAAAAGCCAAAGGGCGAAGTGACCTGCTATAATTGTCAGAAGAAGGGCCATCTCTCCAAGGATTGTAGGAATCCAAAGGCGCCGGCGAAGTGCCATAACTGTGATAAGCCAGGGCATTTCAGGAAGGATTGTCCAGAACCGAGGAAGGACAGGCAAGTTGTGCAAGCTTATGCTTTGGGAGTTGTGCCGTCGTCTTCAAAAGCTCCGACTGCTGAAGAAAAGGGGAAGAGTGTGGTGGTTCAAGGTACTCTTTCTATTTGTGGTGTTCCAGTTAGAGTGTTGTTTGATACTGGAGCGTCGCATTCTTTTGTTTGTGATGATTTGGTAAGCCGGTTAGGTATGAAACCGGATATTGTTGATAGGCCATTGGTTGTGACTAATCCGGTAGGGGGTTCGTCATGTTTGTGTATGTTATGCCGTGGTCTAGTTGTGTCGAGTCATGATTGCTCGTTTGTTTGTGATTGCTTTGTTCTGAACTTTGCGGGGTTCGGAATTATTTTGGGTATGGACTGGCTTAGGAAGTATGCGGCTAGGATTGATTGTGAGAGGCTTGAGGTGACAATCGGGAATGTGGAAGGGCGAAAGGTTGTGATACGATGTAAGCATGAAGAAGGCGTCTTCATGAGCTTCATGTATTCGCTAGTTGTTCCACGGGATGGACTGTCATCGGTGCCTATTGTGAATGAGTTTGAGAATGTCTTTGAGGAAGTCAAAGGGTTGCCGCCGCATAGGGAGATCGAGTTTCGTATCGATCTAGTTGAGGGAGCCAGACCTGTTGTGATGCCTCTTAGGCGGATGGCACCGAGGGAGCAGCAAGAGCTGAAGGTGCAAGTTGATGACCTTTTACGGAAAGGATTCATTCGGAGAAGTGTGTCCGAATGGGGTGCGCCCGTTGTGTTCGCAACCAAAGCGGATGGATCGTTGAGGTTGTGTGTTGATTATCGTGAGCTGAATAAGGTGACTAAGAAGAACAAGTATCCATTGCCGAGAATAGATGACTTGTTTGATCAGCTTCACGAGGCTAAGGTGTTTTCTCAGATGGATTTGGCAACGGGATTTCACCAGTTAAGAGTGGCGAGGGATAGTGTGCCGAAGACTGCTTTCAGGACACCATCCGGATTTTATGAGTGGCTGGTAATGCCGTTTGGATTGACTAACGCACCAGCATATTTTGTGGATCTTATGAATAGAGTATTCAGAGATCAGTTAGATAAGTTCGTGCTTGTGTTCGTGGATGATATTCTGATTTATTCCAGAACTGAAGAAGAGCACAAGACGCACTTGAGGATTGTTTTAGGAATCTTACGGAAACATCAGCTGAAGGCTAAGTTTTCGAAGTGTCACTTCTGGAAGAATGAAGTGAGGTTCTTAGGTCATGTTATTTCTGGAAATGGAATAGCGGTTGATCCCGCTAAGGTGGCAGCGATCCAGGATTGGGTTAGGCCTAAGAATGCATCTGATGTGAGAAGTTTTCTTGGATTAGCAGGATATTATCGTCGGTTTATCAAAGACTTTTCCAAGATAGCTGCACCGTTAACAGGATTGACGAAAAAGAACCAAGTGTTCAGATGGGATGCTAAGTGTGAGCAAGCTTTTGAAATCCTAAAAGAGCGACTGACGAGTGCTCCTGTTTTGACTATTCCAAGTGGGAATGATGAGATGGTGGTTTACACCGATGCATGTGGTACTGGACTTGGAGCAGTGCTAATGCAGAAGGATAAAGTTGTTGCGTATGCAAGTCGACAACTGAAGCCGCATGAAAGGAATTATCCGACTCATGATTTGGAGTTAGCGGCGATTGTGTTTGCTTTGAAGATGTGGAGACATTATCTATTGGGAGTTAGATTTGAGTTGTTTACAGATCATAAGTCGTTGAAGTATCTGTTTTCCCAAAAGGATTTGAATCTTCGACAGCAACGGTGGCTAGAGTTCTTAGCATCGTATGATTTTGGTATAGCCTATACTCCAGGGAAAGGTAACGCAGTGGCTGATGCGTTAAGTCGAAGACATGCAGGATTGGGAGCCATGTTTTCGGAATGGAAGAGTCTCGAGTATTTGGCTGAGTTTGATTTCAGGCCTAGATGCGAGTTGGAACCTGAGATGTTGGCAAACTTATCGATAAGGCCTACTCTGGTGGAAAGGATTGGTGAGAGCCAAAAGAGAGATGATAAGCTTGTCAGGATTATCCGAGATTTGGAAGCTGGATTAACTCCAGAGAAGGATAAGGGATTCGAGGTCGATCGAGAGGGTTGGCTTCGAAAGCAAGGAAGATTGGTTGTTCCCGATGTGGATGGATTGAGAGATGAAGTTCTAAGGGAAAGTCATCACTCGAAGTTGACAATTCATCCAGGTGGTAATAAGATGTATCGGGATATGAAGAGAGCTTACTACTGGGAAGGTATGAAGAAGGATGTTGGAGATTTTATTTCCAAGTGTATGAACTGCCAGTTGGTGAAAGCTGAGCAGAAGAAGCCCAGTGGATTACTTCAGCCATTAGAGGTTCCTACATGGAAGTGGGAGCAAGTATCGATGGATTTTATCGATGGTCTACCTAGGACCAGGACAGGAAATGAAGGGATTTGGGTCATCGTAGATCGTTTGACTAAAAGTGCAAGGTTCATTCCTGTTCGATCGACTAGGACTGCATCGAAGTTGGCTGAGTTGTATGTGAAGTGGATTGTTCGATTCCATGGTGTTCCGAAGAGTATAGTGAGCGATCGAGATCCGTTGTTCACTAGTGGATTTTGGAAGAGCTTCCAGGAAGTTTTGGGAACTGAGTTGTGTTTGAGTACAGCTTATCACCCTCAAACAGATGGTCAGACTGAGAGAGTCAACCGAGTTTTGGAAGATCTCCTCAGAGCTTGTGTTTTGGACTTCGGAGGATCATGGGAGGATCACCTTCATTTGGTGGAGTTTGCTTATAATAACAGTTATCAGTCGAGCATTGGTATGGCACCATATGAGGCATTATATGGAAGACCGTGTAACTCTCCGACATGTTGGTTGGAAGCTGGAGAAAAGCTGATACTTGGGCCAGAGATGATTCGACAGACTTCAGATTGTATAGAGATCATTCGGCAAAGAATGAAGGCAGCCCAGGATCGTCAGAAAAGTTATGCAGATAATCGTCGTAAGGATTTGGAATTCGACGTAGGTGATATGGTTTTTGTGAAGATTTCTCCTCTGAAGAGTGTCATTAGATTCGGGAAGAAAGGAAAGTTAACTCCGAGATTTGTTGGACCATTCCCGATTATCGAGCGTATTGGAAAGCTCGCTTATAGATTGGAGTTACCGGAAAAAATGGCGGGTGTGCACAGTGTTTTTCATGTATCTTATCTACGGAAGTATGTGCACGACCCAACTACGGTGGTTTCTGCTGATAGCTGTGAAGACTTGGAGGTTGATCCAGTTGTTTCGAGACCTCGTAAGCCGCTTCGTATTGTTGAAACCGATACGAAACAGCTTAGGAGGAAGACGATTACGTTGCTCAAGGTACAATGGAGTGATGATGTTAACGACTGTACATGGGAGGAGGAAGAGAGGATGAAGGCAGCTCATCCCGGACTCTTCGAGGTATGGCCCTAAAGTGTCGTGACATCTCATGAATTTGTAGCTTGTTCTGAGTCTTAGAATTCTGCATGCTAGGCTAGAATTGGTTGCATGGTTTGTTGATTGCTTTGGATGGTAGGCATGCGGAATATCTTTGATTTCTGATTGTTTGCTTGGAATTTCGGGGGCGAAATTCCTAAGGGGGAGAGAATGTAACGACCCGTATTTTACGTGTCGATGGATCGTAGAATTTACAGGTCGTTAGTGTTGTTGTGTTATCTCTAGCCTAAGTCATTCAGAATTGAGTCGTATAGGGGCATGAGTCGTGACCGACTTAGTGCTTAGGTCGCATGATAGCTTGAGTCGAGTAGCCGACTTAGGAGGTGAGACAAGGTAATGGGTTAAGGCTTGAGTCGTAACCGACTCATAGAATGGGTTGTGTATGAGTGACCGACTTATAGAAGCAACGGTTTATAGGTTGTGACCGAGTTAAGGTTGGCCGACTCATGGGGTTTGCCGAGTTAAGAGTTGGAGTGTTGGAACGACCTAAGTTAGTGGCCGACTTATAGGGAACCGACTCAAGTGTTGAGTCGCGCTCGAGTTAATAGGGTCTTAAGTCGTTAACGACTCATAGGGGACCGGCTCAAGGAGGGGTTGCGGTTTAGAATGTTGGCCGAGATAAGGAAGCGACCGACTTAAGAGTTTCTCGAGTTAAAACGTTGCCGACTTAAGGAGGTTGGTGGTTTAAGGGTTGGCCGACTCATAGGAGTTAACTCGTGACCGAGTCATAGAATTGCCGACTCATAGTATTAGGGCTTAGGTCGTGGGGTCCTGAGTCGGTAGGGGTTTGGGTCGGCATGGCGTTATTCCATGTGTCGTTAGGTCGGTGGGCCGACTTAGTGGATAAGTCGTTGGGGACTTAGGCTTTTGAGTCGTGTCTCGAGGGATAAGGATTAGGCTTAGGTCGGCAGGGATAAGTCGTGTGACCTTCTTGCTGTGATGAGTCGGTAGAATTTAAGTCGGCATTGGTTGAGTCGGTAGGAAGTAGGTCGGCACTTGGTTGAGTCGCAAGTCGACATCTGGGAGTATATGTTGTGTAGTTGAGTCGGTAGGTGCTAGGTCGTGAGTCGGCAAGGGATGAGTCGGGGGCGACTCAGGAGTTGGGTCGGCGGCGACTTAGGTCGGCCGAGACATGGAGGTTTCAGCCTATAAATAGAGGCGTTCGGCTCACTTTTTGGCACCGGTTTTTGATGCGACGAAGTGCTGCCATTTTGAAGACTCGTCTACAACATTTCTTCATCTTCTTTTCTCCATTTCAATCTAGATCTAACATCCATCCAAGATCGAAGATCGAGATCGAAGATCCAAGTGTTCAAGTTGAAGATCTTCATCCGTTTGAGCTAGAATTCATCGTTTCAAGTGAGATTTCGCCGGATCAAGTCGTGATCTTCGCTGTCCAGATCTGAAGTGTTGTGATTTTGAGGTGTTTGGGTGATTTGGTGAGTGGTAGTTATCTCTCACGCGGATCCAAAGGAGTATACGGGATTGGTGATATGTTTGGGTGTTAAAGTTAGCGTTTTCTCGCATTTTCCTTAAGTCTGCATGTAGATCCATCATATTTGAAGATGTTTATCTATAGAAGCTATTTATAAAGTATTAGAGACAAAACCCATGTTTTAGATTTGATAGATCTATGTTAAAAATCATGATTTCACATATGTTGGACTTTTGCTCACTTAATTACGAAATTGCCATTATGAATGATATTGTTTGATAGATCTTGTTTGAATGCTTGAATGTTTGAATGTATGTTAGATGTGATTGCTCCAAGTTAGCTTGTGGTTGATTTGGAACAAGATGTTTGAAGATGATTCAAAAGCTAAGTGGAAAGGCTCTTGAATGTTGAAAGCTGCCGATGGCATATGAAGCGGATAGGGAAGCTCATGTGGATGGATTCGATGATGAGGGACTTTGCTATGATGCGAAGAGGCGAAGTATGAGATTGAGATGGGACTTTGCCATGATGCGAGAAGGCAAGCCATGATGTTGAGATGAGACTTTGCTATGATGCGATGAAGCAAAGTGTGATGTTGAGATGGAACGGGTCATGATGACGTTCCAAGCACGGGCTGCGACGACGTGCAAAGTTATGTTGATTACTCGGTGATGCGATCCGGGTTGGTGATAATGGTTAGCTTGAGAGGCGCTTGAGCTAGTATGAATGATCGTCAAGGAGGATGACTTGGAGGCTTAGATCTCATCGTTGTTGAAGGTTCTAGCATGCTCAAAGCAAGGGTACGTTGGAACGGGCTGCGACGGCGTTCCAGGCACGGGCTACGACGGCGTGCTAGTACTCTGGGTAGTTGCGAAAATTCCTAGGCACGGGCTGCGACGACGTGCGGAGTTATGGCTAGAACCGGGGTTACCATTAGCCCTTGACAGGTGGTCATTCAACTAACGGTGAAATCAAGGCAATGATGCAGTGATAGCCAGAGTCATGGATGTTTGGATGTTTGGTTGTATTATCATTCGGCTTCAAGAGCGGTGTTTTCTGGGTGCTTATCTGATCTTGGTTTAGGCCTTGGGGGTTTGTATTTGGAAAACATTGCCCTTGACTCGAGTGGTTATTGCTTTACCTTATTTGTCTATATGTTATGCTTGATTCTTCTTAGTGTGTGTCTGGGGGCTATCACTGTAGAAAGAGGTGGAGTGGGATGGTTTGGTTCCTATTCCTTTTATCCTTTATGCTCTTTTGGTATGCTTGATTGTTAATTTACTGCTCACTAAGACTTTGTCTGACTCAAGGTTTTATGTCTCCTCTTATTACCTTGGGCTGTTCATCCATGTTGGGATGGGCAGACTAGGTAAGCAGGTGACAGGTGCTGTGCTTGGAGTTTCTACGTTGAAGATGACGAAGACGAGCAGGAGGCTATGCATATTATTTTCTTATATGTACTGGGTATCCGCTGCTGTATTTGATGAGTGCTTGTAGTGAGGTCTTGATGTATGGATTTGTTGAGATGATTGTATAAAACTTCTGTGATGCTTATATGATGATTTCCTGTTATGAGACTTCACTATATATTTCTCTATTGTATTTTATCCATGCGCTGTGAGTTACGATAGAGATTCTTCGATTTTATTTTACCCTGACTATCGTCCATGGCTGCCTGGCACACCTTTCAGCGCACTATTCTCTTGTTTTGGTGCGGGAGTCATGGGCGGTCGTCACACTCGGAGGCGACCTTAGACCGGTCATGACTCACCTTAAGTCGGCTGCGTCTTAACTTGAGTCGGCCGCGGTTTAGGACTTGGCAAATTTCAGAATCAGAACTCTCTATAAATAGGCACCCATCTCCAACATTCAAAGGACTTTTGGCACATTCTCTTCACACACCGTTACCTTGCTGCATTGAGAACTTCATCAACACTTAGAGCTTCCAATATTAGGGGAATACATCAAAGAAATTCACGAAGAAACCACACATCTTCAACATGAATCTAAGAACTTTAATCGACACTGAAGCTTAAGACTTGTTCCAAATCACTTGTAACTTGAAGTGTATTGTACTTGAGAAGAATTGTATCAGTTTGTAACGGGATTATTAATAAAAGTACTTAGAGTGGACGTAGGCTATACCCTTAAGCCGAACCACTATAAAATCGTTGTTTTTTACTGCTTTTCTGCTATTACTTGCTTGTAATTCTTTCCCGATCTATCGGGTGGTGCTTTCACAACTACACTTTACACACCGGGGTGTTAGCGTTCACATTTTAGCGTTAACAAGTAACATATGATATAACAGGTGTTTAAGCATGGATGAACATCATATAATCATAATATAGCAGATGTGATATGGTAATGCATTTTACAGATTCAAAAGGGGTCAGTTTATTAGTTATATAAGTACAAATCGTCTGGTGAGAATTACTCACATGTTCAAAGCTGGAGATTGACACCAAACACACAATACTGACAAAATGAAGGCACGACAACACAACGGCGATTCGAGAGTGGAGAACCAAAGCTATACACCTTGAATTCATTTACATAAAACAATGCATATAAACATAAGATTTCATCCAAAATTTTCAATAAACAATGCTAGAACAATTGTATATAACAAATCCAAAATCTTTGCACTTGCTTCCTACCTTCTATGCTTCAGTCCTAGGTCAGGTTTGCATGGACAAAATGTGTGTTAGGATCTAGTTTGGGTCCATGAGAGGTCGGCCTAGCATGGGAAAGTGATGGAGCAAAGTATATGTGCATGAACTACAAGCTATAAGGCATAAACAACATGATTTTCAAGCAAATTAAGGCTCGGCCAAAGCAACGCAAGTCACGGTCAGATCTTCAGGTGGGGTAGGGATGACATGGCAGTGGGTTTCAGGTAAGGAAAAGCTGGTGGTGGTGGTGTATGGCCGGCCAAAGAGGAGTTGAAGGTGGTGGAAGATGGATGGTGCTCGACTAGGCATAATTAGGTGGAGTTTTGTGCATTTTTGTTGGATCTGGTCATCATGGGGTACATGTCTAGGCTTGGGCAGAGGGCTGAAGGAGGAGGACAACCTGATATGGTGGTGGAGGAGGTGGATATGGTTGTGGTGGGGCAAGGGCTAAGCTAAAAAAAGTGAAGACAAGTGCAAAGAGATAAGGAAAACAAGAAAAATAAGTGAAAAAGGAGAAGAACTTTGCCATGCTTTGTTCAGGAATGGCGGCCGAAGTTTTTTTTGGAGTTGAGAAACTATTTTCTCATGTGAAAATGAAGATGGTATACAGCTGGAGCAATGAGATACGGTCAGCCACAATTGAATGTAAGTGGAGGTTGAAAAATGAAAAGGCAGGGAGGTGAAAAGTCAAAGGTAAATGAAAGGTTATAAACTCTTCATATTTCTCTAATTCTTTTTGTAATTTTAAATACATATAAAATACTAATAAATAAAGATAAAATAAACTCAGAAATAAATTAAATAAGCAAACAAAATAAATAAATATTAATTATATATAATTTAATTAATAAAACAGCAAAAATTGCAAACTAGTCTTGAAAATATGAAAAATAAATGCAATGAACTTTGGAAAAAATTTATGTACTTGAAAAATATTTAGAAATAAAGATAATAACAAAAAATAAAAATGAATTCACAAAAATAAATAAATAAATTTTAATTAAATATAATTTAATGAAGAAAATAGCAGAAAAATGGAAACTAGCCTTTAAAAATAGAAAATAAATGCAATAAATATGGAAAAAATTTATTATCACATTAAAAATATTAAAAGACAAAAATATACATAAAATAACATATTAACACATATTAAAATAAAATATGACAAAGAAAATATAATTTATATAATTTAAAATAGACAAAATTGTTAAATAAATCAAACTACACTCAAAATTGAAATGTACATAACTTTTACAGTTTAACTCCATTTTCAACGAAACGAAAAGCAGTGTTTAAGTTATTACATCTATTTTCATAAAAAATTATAAAATTTAAGAATTTAAATGTTTAAATTTAAAATTTAAAAGTCAAAGTTTGACCCATTTGACCAGAAATCCACTTTTCAGTAAAATATCCAATTTATACAAGTTTGAAACTATAATTTACACAAAATCAAATTTTATATTTTAAAATGAAATGTTTGGAATAAAACAAGTTTAAAAATAATTTCAAAATAAGATAAAGTCAAATTTAAATTATATGCAAAAATCTAGGGTTGTTACATTGTAAACGATGAGTTACTATCGTTATTCAGGCTATCAGAAGAAGGCCGTAGTATTGGGCTCCCCGAAAGTGTAAAATTGCCAAAAATTATCACAGAGCAAGATAAGGATGCCATCAATCCTATCGTGTCCGCAGCCGAGGGGACTCGGGATGACGCTGAAGTAGACGAGGTTAGGGATTTCCAGGCCAATAAACATGGCAATGTTGATGAGGGTCCAGGGAAGGCACATGTAGTCGAACCACCACAAGGCGTGCAATCCCAAACACCCACTAAGAGAAAAAATTTAGCATACAAACTTCACAGCAGAAAGATTGTCGTAGATCCAGAATTCATCATTACTTATATTGAAGAGGAGTCATCTTCTCAACACTTGGAAAGTTCACTGAAGGGATTTTCAAATCTTTAAATTCCCGATGATATCATGACCTAGGACTTTCCAAATATCAACATCGAAGGGTTTAATTCTACTACTAGGAGCGGTTAATGCATTCGTCCTACTGATAAAGGGGAGAGACTACCCATGAGTAAGGCTACTGCCATTGGTTTGTGGGAGGAACACTAGGACAATCAGAACCACATGCACTTCACTACAAGCTCTTTGTTAATCTTTTGCATAATAAATACTCACATGTTTTCAGGTGCAATGAATCAATCTCGGGCCTTCGATCGCTTAAGAGGTTCTTTAACATATCATCGATCTAGCTGCGACATAGAGTCTAGCATGCGTAGGGAGAAAGATGTTGGACGGGAAAAATTTTACCATTCAAGGGAATCTTCCTCTTGTGAGCATAAGTCCTAGTCCTAGACATCTTGCTAGGGAAATAAGTCTAATTTTCCTGCTTATAGCGGAGACCAATCTCCCTATCACGACCCTCAAATCCCCACAAAACATAAGCAACACTCTAGATCTTCGAGCTTTATGCAGCCTCATGACCGTAGATCAAGCAAACATCCAATTGCCACTTCTGATCCATCCTTACCGGCCACTGCTCCTAGCATTTCTACTGTGGAGAAATTGGCCAAGCTTAAGGCTACTTTCTCGAATATCTGCTTTGATGGGCTTATATTCTTTTCTATAGTACACATGATTCTGGGAATATGAAAGTGAGTTCCCTTGCATGTGTCAATGACATATTCATGCAACATGAATCATTTCAACACTTGGCAGAAAAAATCTCCAAAGTGTCAATTGAGCGAAAATATGAAATAGATCGTCTCAAGCTAGAGGTGATAAACGATAAAGACATAATCAAACATCAAGATGTCGAACTATCGGAATTGACAAAAAAATTATCGAACCGGAGAAAAGTGCCAAGGAAACGGCAGAGGCTGTGAGCCATTTCGAAGCTTCCCATAAGAAAAAACTCGATGCTGCACTTAAACGCAGTGGGCACTTGCTCTAGAGAAAGATTCTTTGAAAAAGGAAAAAGATGTTTTGGCCCACGGCATCGAGGAACTTGAATATCTTCACACAAAACATAAATGCAGGAGAAAATTGAGTCTCGGAAGAATCATAAAAGTACTGCGAAGAGGCTGTCGAGGCCAGGAGCCTGAAAATTAAACATCATGAGTAGTTCATCAAAATAGAAGCTCTTTAAGAGGAGGCTTATGAGGAAGGCCATAAAGAGATGATTGAACAGATTGAATCCCATGTGGAAGACGGTATAGATTCTAGTAGGAATGAAATCAAGGACTTCTTCGACCCATTGATCATCGAATACAATGCCAAATCCTCATCCACCGCGATTTCAGTTCTCTAAGCGAAGGTTATCCCAAATCACTTGCTGAAGCTTGGGAGCATATCATTGAGATGAAGAAGAGAGAATTAGGTATGGAGCTGAATGCAATGAAGAAAAATTAGTGTAGGAGATCTTCTGTGGAAACGAACTTATAAATTTGATTACCACGAGACTTTTATACTTTAACGCTTCTACACTTATTGATAAAGGGGAATATATTGCCAGATCCTCAAAAGCCGATCCTAAGGGTACCTCTTCCTTCCAAGCAACTGGGGCATCGGTCTCCTTCGACATAGAGCAGGACTTGGGCTACGATCCAGATAAGCCCGGGTATCAATCCAAAGTGTTATCCCCTATTTTCGAAGGAGGTGCCTTAACAACCACCGAGAGCTAACTGGATACATGTATTACATTTTCCTTTCTAATTTTAAGATTTGTTCTTCCCGCCCCATGGTTTTAAGCTTACCTCCTTATCTTAACAAATTTTGTAGTTCTTCCGGTTCCCGGTCAAACTCCTAAAAGTGACGCTGCTATGGAGAAACAAGAGAAACCAGTAGATATTTTGGCAGCCGCTGATGTACCGGGGTCCAATGCTCAAGTCATCAGAGCTTTTGATGATGATAAGGTCGAAGATATGCTTCCAACGGATGAATTTGATGATGTTGTGATTACCCATGCTTCTGGACACACCGATGAAATTAAGTTGAAAGAGCAGATTGAAAAGGAGGAGTTGCTCAAAAGAAAGGCTAAAACTAAGCCCATCGAGGTGGACATCGACGATCCATACCTTGTTCCACCATAAATTATTCCACGTGGCGGGTTAATTCCCAGTGAACTCCCTACTACCTCTGTATGCTTTCCTACAAAAGGTGGCAAGGGATCCAGAAAAAGAAGCATCGGGGGTTCAAGTGGCACTACTACTAAAAAATCCAAAAAAGAGTGGAAGTCAAAGAAATAGCCGTCACTTCGGCTTATTGTGTATATAGTTTGCATAGTTGTTTCTTTCATCAAATGTGTTTATATGAGTATGAGTCTCGGTTTTTTGAAATAGCTTGTGCTACAATCTTAAAACCTGTTATTTGAATAAAAGTTTTTTTCTATTGAGAGAGTTAACAAAATATTGAGTTTGATTTTTAACATATTCTTAAGTTCCACTATTCTTTGCACTTTCCAAATAAATATTCAATCTTATTTCTTATAAATATATTTTTTACAACTTTTATTTACATTTAAATAAACAACATTTGTTTGAATACTTCAGCCTAACAGAGATTAGAGGAGGGAAATGGAAACTTTACCTAAAATTTTACTATAAGATGTAAATCCCCATTTCAAACTAGGATTTTTAAAACAAAAATTTTGATTTTTGGTTGAGTGTTATAGGAGCTGTTCGAAGATGATCAGAAAGTGGTTTTTGGGTCATTTATGGTGATGGACGAACTTGGAGTGGCCGGAGTTTTTGTCGAAGCTTGAATGGTGATCGACAATGTCAGGGAAATGGTTTGAGTGACGATTGTTCATCGTTGCGTCGGAAATCGATAGAACTACGGTTTTAGAACCTAGATGAGTCGAGGTCAAGAATTTCTTTGTCGTAGCATCTTTGGGTGATCGAGCTTCACTAGAGTTTGGAAGATGGTAGCATGGAGGCTAGCGAATGTGTGGCCGGAGTTCTAGAGGATCTGGTGGTCGGCATCGGAGGTTAGACGATGTTTCAGGCGAGGGTTGGTTTTCAGTTTGAGTTTGAAGAAGCTCGATTTTGATTTAGGTTTTGTGGTGATAAATCGATGGTCAGAATTGATTGTATGGCTGATTGTTGACGTGCAGGAGGTGCCGTCGGTGGTTGTGAATTGCTATTTAGTAGTTGAACTATTACTTTCCTTTCAATGTAGTTGTAATTCGTTTTTCATTAACTTCAGTAACAATTTACCAGCTAGATCCCAAGGCCTCCAAGTGGTCGGGCCTCGAGTCATATTAAACACTAGGCTCGAGCTTTAGTGTTACGCCATCGAATTCAGTGGTTTTTTAGCAACTATACTCCTGCCCCTAGTTTTGGGTTAGAGAGGTTAGATGTTGGATGATCAATCCCCATCCTTAGCGATTTTATACTTTTTCCATCGGTTTCAGGCCGGAGTTAATGGAATAGTGAATGGTCGAACTCCACTCATCTATTTATTCATGCTCATATCTATACACTAGGGATAAGATTTAGTTGATGGGTAGTCAGATTGCACCTAATCTATGTTATACTCTAATCCGCACTCTAGGGACTCGGATTTATTTTATGAGCGGCCAGTTTACACCCGACTTATGTTTATACTCCAGTCCGCACTCTGGGGACTTAGAGTTATTTCAAAGAGCAGTCAGATTGTACTCTCCTTAATTGATTAGTATGCACCTTCGGATATGGGGTTTGATTTATCAAGTGATCAGTCGTATCACGGTCGCTCTCATTTTATCTCAATTCCATAGTTTGGCTGGAGTTATTCGATCATCAGATGGTCGAGCCACATTTATGCTTTATTGTAAGTCCCATCCTTTAGATTATGAATGAGGGTCGTCAAATGAATAAGTGGACAAAGCTCATCTTGTTTAGTCCCATTGGGAAATAGAGTGGTTAATCGGTTTCAAACTCTGGGAGTCTGTTCTTACATATTAAAATTAATCAGTTTCACCATATAATTCGTAGATAATGCTACATCCAACATAACTACAAAGGAAGTCTAAAACTTTATTCAATAAACAGAAAGGAAAAATACAAACTTTCTTATTACACGTCTGAAAAATTAAATGCTAAAGCAAATTTTAAAAAAAAAATCAACTAAAATGAAAAAGAAATAAAATAAGTGAAATAACATTATAGATGCTTGCTATTCCATGCCCTTGGAAGTTGGATGCCATCAACAGTTGCTAGCTTGAAAGTTCCCTCTCTACGTCTTTATTCAATGATATATGGTCCTTCATAGATTGGATTCATATGCAATGCAGTAGGGAAAAACCTGTTTCAGGACGAGATCACCGATTTCAAAGGTTCTAGTTCAAACTTTGACATTGTAATACCGGGCAATTCAATGTCCATGTGTAGCTACCCTCAAATCGGCTTCCTCGTTCTTCTCATCTATAAAGCCAAGAGACTCCAAGAGGAGATCTTTATTCATTTTGGGATCGTAGTAAGTCACTTAATAAGAAGGAACCTCGAGCTCAATAGGAATAATGGCTTCGAAACTGTAAGTGAGGGCGAATGGACTATGGCTAGTTTAGACTTATGGGTGGTCCTATAAGCCCATAGTGTTGTAGGGAGTTCATCCACCCACCTGCCTCTAGCCTTCTCCAAACACTTCTTCAGAATGGATTTTTATTATTTTGTATATAGCTTCAACCTGTCTATTTTCCTGAGGGTAAGTGACCCCTACAAATCTCTTTTCAGTATGATATCTCCAACAAAAATCTTTAAATTCAACACTGTCGAATTAAGTCCCTTTTTCTATTACAATAGTTCATGGAAGACTGAAGTGGCATATGATGTTTCAGATAATAAAGTTGATTACTTTCTTGGTTGTGATCATGGCCAAAGGTTCTGCTTTGGCCCATTTGGTGAAGTAATCAACTTCAATGATAGCATACTTTGCTCCACCTTTAGAGATCGGTAAGGAACCGATAATATCTATGCCCCACATGGCATACTGTCATGGGTCGATCATTCGCGTGATTCCTATCGGTGGAGCTCTTGGGACTTTCGCATATATCTGGCATTTATCACATCATCTCATATAATCAGCGGCATCTTGATTTACGGTTCGCTAATTATACCCGTAATGGAGTACTTTTTTTGCCAGAGTTTGCCCTCCAATGTGATCGCCACATTCCCCTTCATGAACTTCCCTTAGAACACGTTTTATCTCATCATGAGCGACACATCGGAGTAGGAGGACTGAGAAACCTTTCCTATAAATAATTCCTTCTTGCATAATACAGCATGAAGCTTTGCGAAGGACTTGCCGCTTTTAATTTCTTTTGTCTAGTAGGACTCCATGTAGCAAATAGTCTTTAATAGGAGTCATCCACGATTCCCTCTCGGGCTCCTCTTCCAGAGTCTGATCGATTTCTATCATGTTTATACTTGGGGAATTTAGTACTTTGAATAGAAACATGCCCATATGTTGTGCATCACCATTAATAGCAAACTTTGCCAATGAATCAGTCTTTTAACTTCGATCTCGTAGAATATGTGAAATGTCAGAGTACTCAAATTCTTTCAACAACTCTTGGACTTGAGTAGGGTATGGGGCCTGCCATTGTCCCTTAGCTTGATAATCTCCCCTATCTTCATACACCACCAACTGCGAATTGCAAAATATTTCAAGAGATTTTATTGCTAGTTCTCTAGCGAGTTTAAGTCCAACAATCAGAGCTTCATACTCAGCTTCATTGTTTATCGCTGGGACATCAAACTTTAAAGCATAGCAGATTGACCTACCTTCGGGATTTACAAGCATAATTTTAGCTCCATACAATGATCGTTAGAAGCTCTAGCAGTATACAATTTCTACGATATGGTAGGGATATCACAGCCTTTCGAAGGATCATCCTGCGCAATAAACTCTGCTATAAAGTTCTCCAAAGCTTGATCATGGATAGCCCTCTGAGGTAGATAAGTAATGCCAAATTGATTGGGCTCAATATTCCACTTAAGCAACCTTCTAGAGTCTCGGGTCACTATAGGACCTATCGTAACGGCAGATCCGTGTAAACATTTATCGGATGTACATGGAAATATGGACGAAGCTTACATGATACTAACAGCAAGCAGTTTGCCAATTTCTCTATTTTCGGATGGTTCCTTTCAGCTCATGTTAATCATTTGTTTACATAATACACCAACC
Organism: Allium cepa; assembly: GCA_030765085.1. Classification (NCBI taxonomy): domain Eukaryota; kingdom Viridiplantae; phylum Streptophyta; class Magnoliopsida; order Asparagales; family Amaryllidaceae; genus Allium; species Allium cepa. The sequence continues at coordinate 326,998,340 of CM060939.1, forward strand.
TTTCAATCTGTTCCATCTCACATAGCAATGCGACACTTATAGCATGCCTCGATACAGCCAAATAAATATATAATTCCTTATGATCCACCGGCTTTTGACAAGATATGGAGTCCCTCTAGATGATTCATCCAAGCCTGAAATGTCCATTCAAAGTTTCTTTTTCCTTTCCTAATCAAGTCAAAGAAAGGAATGCATTTGTCGATAGCTCTAGAGATAAATCAACTTAAGGCAACAAGTTTCCCATTCATACTTTGCACTTGTTTAACAATCCTCGACACTTGGATATCGTGAATAGCTTGAATCTTCTTAGGATTAGCTTCTATTCCATGGGCATTGACGATAAATCCCAAGAATTTCCCTGAAAGCCACACTAAAAGAACACTTCAAATGATTAATTTTCATCTTGTAATGTCGGAAGATGTCGAACATTTCTACTAAGTCTCTAATGTGATCGCTTGATCATCTTGACTTCATGAGCATATCATCAACATATACTTCCATTGTTTTTCCGATCTGATTTTTAAACATCTTGTTGACCAAGCGCTGATAAGTAGCTCCTACATTCTTTAATCCAAATAGCGTTACTACATAGTAGTACAATCCAACATCGGTAATGAAACTGGCGTGCTCCTAATCAGGCATTTTGGTTATATCCCGAGTATGCATCCATGAAAGAAAGCCATTCATGTCCTATGGTTGAATCCACCAACTGGTCAATCCTCGAAAGGGGAAAACTTTCTTTTGGGCATGCCTTGGTCAAATCTGATTAATCAACTCACATTCTTATTTGCAATTCACTTTCTTCACAAGTACAGGATAATATACCCATTTAGGGTTGAGGCATCGTAGATATACCCGTTATCTTTTAGTTTATCCACCTCACCTTTAAGGGCGGCAGATCCCTCTAGATCTATGCCATGTCTTTTTTGCTTCAGTGGGACATGCCTTGGATCAATACTCAGCGCATGGCTCGTAATGCAAGGAAAGATTTCAAACATGTCAGAGTGAGTCCAATTGAACACGTCTAGATTTGCTTGGGGAAAACCAGCAATTTCTTTCATCATTGAGGGGCTGAGCTGTGCCCTATAGGACCTGCAATGGGTCGTCGTGGCAGACCGTGATATCAACCGTCAGCTAAGGCGGTGTAGCCTTCATCTCTTTGGTCTCTCTTTATCATCCCTCAGATCTATATCACTATAGAACCACTATGGCACCCTAGCCAAGGCTCAGGCGCTAGTTGTCAGTCTTCAGTAGCTTTGATGTGGACAATCTTATCCCTACCATTACCCTTTTCTTTATGCTAAGCTTCCCTCAACTGAACTACATAACAAGCACGTCCAGTCCATGATTGCCATGAACAACTCCTACACCATTATCTGTTGTAAACTTCAAAGTTAAACATCATGGGACAAGAGCTACACCGAATTTGGCTAGGGCTGGTCGACCAAGAAAAACATTGTATAGAGAGTCAACATCCAAAACAACAAACAGCAAGATCTACACTCTCCTTCGTTCACCTTCTTCCAACTCTATAGGTAATTCCACATAACCAATAGCTTAAGGTGAAACACCATTAAAACCATGTATAATAACCTTAGGTGGTTTTAAATCTTTGGCTTTCATTCTCATTTGGTCATATGCTATTTTGAATATTATAGTTATTGAACTTCCATAACCCCCAATATCCTTCTCACCAAGGAGGGGCCAATCATAGCTGAAATGACCATTAGGTCGATTGTTGGATCCTCCACCTTATCTGCATCTCTGTTCCTAAACACAATGTCATTTTCCATCATGTTTATTTGTTTCGTTGAAGCTCCATCTTCCATATTCGAACAATTTTCAAAGTCCATATGTCTAACCGTGCTAGCATAGTACTCCATCTCTTGCCAACTCTTATCTGCCGGATGTGGTCCTCTAACTATTATATTTATTATCAGTCTTCCACTGGTCCGTGTAGGCTCATTGGCCCTATATAACGCTTGTCCTTGGTTGGGGTCAGATGTCCCTAGCCCTCCATTCTGTAGGGTTTTACCAAACTTTTGCAATTTCCTTTCTCGACGGACATATATTCTCTAAGGAGGTATTCAATGGTGTGTAATTATTACATTGGAATCCTAGGCTTCAATTTTCCAAAATCCCTCTTTCGTTCTCAGTTCCATCTCCGCCTCTCTTTTGCTGATTTGGTTTATTCAGAACATTCACTTGGACTTTTTTAGTACTATCATCAGACTGTTTTATTATAATGTTACTCTGTAGTATGTCTCTACTTGGTCCCGAAACATTCTTTTTTCTAGAGGACTTGGCTTCCTCCTTTTTTATATACTGAGCCTCAATTTCATAAAAGTGCTTAAACGTTGTGGGGGGCTTACCGGCTTACTAATCATCAAAATCAGACTCAGGACCAATCCCTCTCTTTGCAGCTATGAGTGTCGCATGATCGTTTGGATTACTGACCTCCGTAATGGCTGTATGAAACCTTTCTAAATATTCTTTTCAAGCACTCTCTTAGAGCCTAAATCATGTTGGAAAGGGACATCACATCTTTAGGGTGAGTCGCACGCATCCGGAAATGCTCCACAAACTTAGTTGTCAAATCATTGAATTTGAAAATCGATCATGGGGGTAGTCTTGTGAACCCATTGTTGCTACTCCAAAGAGAGTTATGGGAAAGCATCTACACTTATTGCATCATCAGCTCGCATGGAATCCATTAGCCATTCATATCTCTTGATATGCTGCCTGGGTTCAGACTTGCCCTTATAGGAAGGCATTGACAACATGATGAACCTTCTTATATGTTCTACACGTAGAACATTATCTATGAAGGGGTATGGCCTTTTGAGATTCCATGTCATCGTTAGTCAATCCACGACTCTTTCTCACTAATTGTCTAACTATTGCCGATAAGTCCGATGTTTGGATCATTGGTTCCAAGCGGTGGTCGTGCACTACCTTACGTGAACGTTCCGATCGATGTCTATAGACCGTTTCATGCCTTCTTAGTTCATCATATTCCCAGTGCGTATCTTGTACATTCATCTGATCATCATTCTGAGGAGGTATCTGGTCAACATTCAATTGAACTTCATCACCTAAGCCAACAAAAATAGTTCTAGCTCGATTCCCCACGTGTATGGGGGAATCCCTCCTTTGGAGGGGATCGATACCAAACCCTATAGAGGGATCGACATTGATCGATCCTGACAGACCATGATGGCCTTCCAGGTGACGTTATAAAGTTTCTACATGATATTCTTCTACCGTACGACACCTATGCTTGTGATATTCATCTAATGAGCTATAACTTTCCGATGCCAAGTAAGGAGTTGGATCCCACCTAGCTTTCCCACGCTGCTACCGAGTGATTTGGTTCATCAAGTTGATATTAGTTTGAATTTGATGATTTTGTTATCGATAGCTCTCTGTTAGCTCTTTCATTAATTATGAAATTCAACTCTTGTAATAAAATTGATAATATTCTTATCTTCAACCGGATCAGCATTTACATTTGTTGGTTAATTGCTTGGGTCTCCTTGTTGAATGCGAGTATTCTCATTTCCTTCCACGTTCTGAGAAGTATACTACTATGTCTCACCATTATCAATCTCCTTATTTAGATTTCTGCAAATATGAGTAGTATAAGAAACTTTATGAAGATAACTATAGATCTCCTTTGGGAGGTTTATCCAATCCAGCAGCAACAAAGGGATCCTAGCAAGCCTAGAGTCAAGGCTCTCAATGAAAGCACCAAATATTTGCAACCAAATTAGTCACAAACACCCAAGAACAGGTTTATATAAAGAGTTAAGTGAATAAAATAAACTTAAGCTAAGGAAAGGATTAATCTAATAAGAAATGAAAAGCAGTAAACAGAAACACAGAGATTTATAGTGGTTCGGCGTTGTATGCCTATGTCCACTTTGATGGTTATCTTTACTAATCACTTACAAATATGATTATAGCAGTAGGGAACAAAGAACACTTGATTACAATAGAATCTAAAGTAATAAGCAGCGTGAAGATCTCCAAAATGACCCATTAGGCCAGTATATATAGGTTAATTCGACCACCAATCTCTCTGAAAATTCGGCTAAAGGACCTTCTAATCCACATGGATGCACCAGAGGGATCGCTAGGTCCAATTCCCAATGAGGAAGGATCGTAGGGATCCCTTTCTTGGTTGATTTTTAGGTAATGATCACTACAGTGGCTTCTCCATGCTAAAATATGTTTACCCTTCAATTCTCATGTCGTTTGGACCAATGGAACTCGAGTTATTGTTTAATCTTTGACTTGATATCAATTATGCACTGCTGATAGCCGAACCCTCCATATAGATGTATATCGATCTCTCTAACTTTTCCCATGTGACGTAAGATCCCTAAGGTAGGTTTCCTAGGGTCCACATACCTTGCCTTCCAAATATCATAGGCTTTGGAGTTGTAGATCCTAAGATATAGAATGTCGTACGCATGAACGCACTTGAAACTTGTTGGATGTCGATCCTTCTTTAACCGAGCCGGTCGGTCCCTCTCAATCAACCATGACGATCCTTTCAAACTTGCCATGCTATGCCGATCCCTTCCATTTGTTGAGCCATATTCCATGATTTGAGCATCCTACACTATACATCTGTCAAATCCATTCAGTTCTGACTTCATATGATCATCTGCACTCGACTTTCAAACCCCACAATCATCATTCTGGAATCATCGGCCTTAATGGCAATCAAGTCTAATTCGTGTATCCAATTCAATATAGCTAGCCTATAATGTCGAGTAACAATTACTAATGGTCCTTCAAAAATAAAGTGGGTCCTAAAATAAATTCTCATATATACATATATATACACATGTGCATACACACACACACGTACATACTTACGCGCACACATAAATACACACACAAATATATGTGTGTGTGTGTGTGTGTGTATGAATGTATGCATGTATGTGTGTATGTGTATGCGTGTGTGTATTTCTGTATGTATCGGCTAAAATCACATTTCCAATGCCAACACGTGTTATCGTAGAAACATGCCTAGGAAAATTGTTTTCCAATGACACGTATTGAGTATTTTCTGGCATCATTTCTACAACTTATTTTTCCGATGTCATTCCCATGAAAAATAGAATATTGCAGAAACCAAAATTTTCAATGTCATTTTGGCAACATGCCTATAGCATTTTTGTATATTGCTACAATTATTTCCTACAACCACAAATCAACACAATATCACAGTATAACCATTTGGCAATACCAAACACAATAATAATGATATATCACATATATACATATAAATACAAAAGAATTTCAATAGCAAACACATAATCAAACCAATTACTAACATAAAACATGTTCAAATAACACACTATTCAATCCAAAGACTACACTTTCAAGTTCCTACATATTCTAACAAATACTACATCATGTCCATTATACACAACATCACACACAAACACACACACACATACGTAAGTAAATAACCTCAATCCTCTCCTTGATGACTTGAGCTTCTAGGAAAGTACTGTTAAAGCATCTCTCTGAGCTGTGGATATTGCATTTTAAGATCATGAATCTCCTCATATTGACACTCCACCTTCTCTAGCTTAGTTCTAGTTTCTGCTTTTCTATGGCTAACACTATAAATTGCTTCCTATATCTCTACATGTTATAAAGGTTTACATCATCTTTATATCACTTTAAACTCATTAAACCACCTTACATCTCACATAACATCATAATTAAATTTCTACACAAAAAGTATTCTAAGTTTCTAATGATTACTAAACTTTATTCGACTAAATTTCCAAAGCCATATTTGTAATATTATATTTTATATCTCATCATTGTTAACCAATGGAATTTCTATCGAGTTAGAAAACCGTCGAAAATTTTCAAAATTAAAATAACAGCAAGCGCATGACGTACACTTGTAGTACGCGGCGAATACGGGTCGATCCGTAGGGAATTGATGATTTTGAAAATTCTATTCAATCAAATTATATCAAAGTCGAGTGAAAGTTAAGCTAGAGAATTAGAAAATTAGCTAACTAACTAAAAGAAAAGAGATGCAAATATAAGAGTTAAATGACAATTTAGAGAATAAATGCTCTCTCTAGATCATGTAGTTCAACATATATGAAATCATAATCTCTCTTTTATGGTCATTAGTGCTTTAATTGATGTGCTTATAATAAGTATGGCATATTTGTGCTATTGATTAGCTAACATAAGCGATCAAACTATAACACATCCCTTAAAACACTTACTAACTTTCATGAAACTCGACGAAGAAAATGAAAATGAAATCTATTTTAAGTATGATCTATTAATTATTATTTAGAAATATAGACCATCAAATTTTAATTTCAAATCACTTTCTTCTGCCATAATCATATTTTGATGAAGAGGCATTTGTGTTAGTGATTGTTTAAGCATAGCCTATTTGGTGTCAAAAATATAGGCCATCAAATTCAAAGCAAGAACAACAAATAAAACACTTCATTGATCACCATTAAGCACAAAAAGATAGCATGAATTAACAAATATTTGAAGCTACATAATTAAAGAGCTTAATTACCCCTAAATTGAAGGGGTTTAGCCTCTCATATTTGTCGTTTGATTAACAAATGTAGCTAGCAACATGAAAGAAAAAGGAAAGGAAAATTAAAATCTAATGGAAAAGATAAGCTAATTAACAAAAATTAAAACTAATCTACTTTGCATGAACGTAAACTACACTACTAACATAAAAAAAGCATGTAAATAAAAGAGAATTAACATTGCATAAAAAAAGAAAAATTACATGAAATAAAATGGCTAAGTAGATATGGACAAACAAGAGAGAAGAGCTTTTTTATTTTGAGCCTAAACTAAAACTAAGAGAGACTAAGTATGAGAGTTACATGAAAAATAAGGGGTATATATACATGTGTTAAACCCTAATTCATATTTTGGGGAATGCCCAAAATACCATTGAGCAAATATGGAGGCCACGTAATCATTAGCTTATACTAATCATCATTTAAGTGTACATGAAGCCATTAGTTCCATAAGCATGTGCAGTAGCCTCTAATTTGTACATTAATGTAGATGGGTAGGTGGGGTCGTCCTCCATGTTCTTCACTTTGAATTATTTCCATCTTCATTCTTTTGTATCTTCTTTGTGCATGCATATTCCTTCATGAAACCACTCCCATTTGAGATCCAATTCCTTCAAAAAAAAATATAAGTTTTAATTAATTTTTCTCAAAGGAATATATGCTCATAAATGACCGTTTTCCCCTATATAAAGATGGATATGTGACAATTTGAAATTAATGATTTTGCTTAAAACAAGTTAAAATACCAAATATGATCATTTATTTAATTTAAATAGATTAAATATGGTGGTAAAGGTATGCACATTTACGTGCACAACAAATACCCTTACACTTACCTTTTTATTCGTCCTCGAATAAAGAAAAACTAAGATAAATCCGTTTTCGTAGGGAGCACGATTGCATTTAGCGTATGCAACAAGCCGTTAAACCTCTAGGTGTCCCTAGTAGGACGAATGTTGTCTCGTCAGGGTTTTCAACGGATACTACCCACAAAATCCAAATGCAAGATGAAAATATTTACAAAATGCAAGATTTATTTACAAAGAGATGAATGCGAATTTATGAAAATATTTACGAATGAAATATTTACTTTTAAATTAACAAAAATAAGTTTAATATAGGTTTCGGTCATTATCTTGAAAAATTAAGTCATTTACTCGTCAAAATTTCCAACAAAAATTAAGTTATCATTACAAATAGACTATAGTTTAACTTGTTATTTCGGTTGATAACAAAGTGTAATTAAAAAATGGATCCTTAGTTGATTATCAAAGTTTATCTAAATGGTATATTCATTTATTTTCAATAACAAGTCGAATCAAATAAGTTAAAAATAGTGCTAGGATTTCAATTGCTTACACTCTCTTGTGTTTTTGAAAATTTTATTGATATTTGCAATACTTATATGCCTAACTCATGTAAAATGAGGCCAGATATATTACCTATGCGCTGCCTTGCGGACTTATGTGAGCGGAATACAGAGCATGGCGAGTGAACACACGAGTGTGAACACCTATCGACTGTAGGCATTATTAATAAAAGAGTTTTTATATACATACACCTAGCTCAGATAAACTGAGGCTAGATATACTGATCATGCACTGCCTTTCGGGCTTACGTGAGAAAGGTACAGAGCATGGCAAGTGTACACATAAGTGTGTACACCTGTCGACCGTAGGTGTTAATAGAAAATATATATAATATATATATATATATAAACACACACACATACAAATGTTTTATTTCTGAGAGAGAGTTTGGAAAAATTATCTTAGCACCATTTAACTTAGAAGACATAAAAATGTTATATCCTTTACCTTAAATTCAGCACTTTTAAAACAAAGATTTTCAATTAGGATGTATTTCATAATTAACACGTACGAATCTTCCTATATACTAATTAAACCATTGTTATTTGTAATAAAACTTCATTTTTATTTTTGTTTTCAAAAATTTCAATTTAGTAAACCAAAACCAAATATTTATCCTATAATGTTTCTTTAAAAATAAGTCAAAGGAAAAAAAATTGGATTTTTTTAAATTTTTTTTTTTTTGAGTTTTTAAAAGAAAACGCAAAAATAAACCATGAAAAATTAAAAATGAAGATGAGTCTCCCCCCACACTTGATTTTGACTGTGTCCCCACAGTCAACCCAAGTGGAAGGAGAAAATAAAATAAAAATAAAACCTTTATTTAAATGAAAATTAACGGTATTTACACGTGATCAGAAAGTATATTGTCAAAAAGTAAATGAAACGGTCTTCCAAAGACTGATTCATTTGTCTCGTCAAGTATGCGAGACACAACTGAGTGCAGAAAACCACATCGTAAAAGATTTTGGAATCGAATTAAGAAATATTTACATTCGTTTACAAACATCGTCAAGTTTATTTTCACCAAATTGAAATTCAAGTTTGTCATTGAAAAATTCTTCAAAATTATTGATTTCAAAATCAAAGTGGTGATTTAAATCTTCCCCGTCAAAAGTTTACAACTCATCATCCAAAAGTCCAAAAAATTCATGTTCATTTAATTCGTCTTCCTTTGTTGGATTATTAACAACTTCATTGCGTATCCCAAGTTCAAAATCCGAGGTTGTTGTATTTAAAATTTTAGAATCGAGAAAAGGAAGGTCGAATTTTAAATTTGGTCCCACACCCTCAAAAGAATTGAAATCCAACTCAATTACCGTATTTTCAACAACTTCATTAAGATTATTATTTTCAATTTCAAAAGTTGTTATTTGAAAATCGTCTATTTGAGTAAAAGGTGGATTATCATTTGACTCATCACGCATTGAGATTTTGTTTTATTGTTCACGTTATTTCATATAAGTTTCAAACAACGAATATGTGTGATCATTGTAAATTTCGTTCATTCGCTCAATAAAATCCAACTTATAATTATTGACTTGAGAATTTTCGATTTGGATTTGTTGAAAGCAAAAAATTTCACTCGTAACGTGGTTAAGATTATTCCCATTGCCAAATTCGCTTGAAAAGTTGTTCCCATTTTCATGTGGAGTTCGAAATTCATTTTGGAGTTCGAAATTGAATTGGCATGGGTTATAATCAAAATTGTTTGAATTTTGAATTGAATTCGAATTTTGGAATCCTTGACTCGAGTTATTACACAAATAAGAATTACACAAATCATTTATCATTTGATTTTGTCGCGTAGAGATTTCAAGTAGAGATGAAATGCTATTTTCGAGATTCGAGGCTTGGTCATCGTTTTAAAAACTTTGTTGTTCAAAATTCGAATTGTTTAAAGAATAGTTGTCGTTAAAATATCCATACGAATTCGAAATGAAATCATGTGGATTATATTGATTTTCAGAACTATTGTAAAATTCAAGTGAGTGGGGGAAATTCGGACATTTTCAAGAATATTTTTGGTTTTTTTATAAAGGAAAAATATTTACAAATAAAATGTATTTTTCGACAGGAAAATTGATTTTGGTTTTGTTTTTGATTTTTCGAAAAGATTTTATATTTTTTTTTGGAATTATGACTTTCTAAAAAAAAAACTAAGTAATTTTTTTTTGTATTTTTGGAATTTTTATTTGAAAATTTTCAAAGGAAAGGGAAAAAAACCAAATTAAGAAATATTTACAATTTTTTTTTAGTTTTGGATTTTGAATTTTTTGTTTTTTTTGAAATATGCATGAACTAATGCAACTATATGAATGCAAGGGTCTAATTACAAATTATTTATCCTAAGTTAATCCAAAATTGTATAATCACAATTTGTCTTAGATCAACAAGATAATTCTCAGCCAAGTAACGGATATGATTTATCGATGCACCACGAATCACCGTAGCAATGCAGTCGAAGGTTTAAGTACCTTCAGAGGAACAACCACTATAATATTTACGAATCACCGTAATATTTATAAATGGTTATTACTCTGCCGTAGACTAAACACCAAGAAAGTTAATTGTTCAAAGAAGACAACTTGTTGTTAAATATGCGCTTGTATGTTTTTGTTTGATGATAATAAACATATATATTCATTTAAATGTATTTGGTAATGTTTTTCATAGATTAAATAAATATTTGTTGAATAAAATAAATTACACAGAATTTGAATTTGAATTCAAACAGAACAAGTTACACAGATTTTGAATTCAAACGAATATTTTATTCAAACTAATATTTATTACAATTTTAAATAGTACAATTTCATGCTCTCACTATACATATACATTTTTGATTACAATCACATTTCACATTTACAGTTAACCTCACTACATATCACTCACACTCGTGTTTTTGTCTTCAACTGCATTTCGGTTTGAATCCAGCATCTGAGTAATCTGCAAAAATTATTCTCAAACGCAGTAAAATTGAAAGAGAAATATTTTTGAAATTTGAAAGAAACGATGATTTTGAAAACATTGTTTGCCTCAGTTATTTGGGTTGTTCGTCATCATTTTTGACTGTGCAATATCTGTGCATATCAGTATTTTTATCAAGGACAGGCAATTATAAGTGGCTGCAGTACACACGTGTACATTCGTATACGTGTGCACTGCCTCGCCAACTCGTGTGCAAAAATCAAACAAATGCACAGAAATCAAAAACAAGGTCAAACCCAAGATAGGTTCAACTCAAGGCAAATGACACAGACTCAAGTAAATGCACATGTTAACATCACTGGTAATAATTCATTCAAAGCAACAGAACAAAGACCAAGCGTAGCATCAGTCACACTTTATCAAAAACATGCAAGACAGTGGTCATGAATGCAGTAACAACACCAACCAGAGGCAACATCACAAAATTCAAACTACAACAGGCCAGAGGTGAAAACAATGCAATACTGAAGTGATGAAGTGCATATAAACAACTGCAACACACATGCACGACTTATGGCAGTGAAACTCAAGCAAGTCAGACCAACACTGCAACTCAAAATGAAACATGGCTGCAGTTACAAACTAGAATGAAAACTGCACTAATCCAGTTCCAATTTTTTTTCTGAATCAAGTGATACAAGGTCAGGGAAGCAACCATGATGGAGCAGAGACAAGTAAGGCATAGCTACTGCACAGCAACATGAATGAAGACTACAGGTCTCGATGTAAATGAAATGCACATGATAACATCACTGCAAATTATTCATTCAGCAGTGCAACAGATCAAATGGCACAGTGCACCAATGATTTGAAGAACATATGAATCAAAACAGAGAGTATGGTGATGCAGTCAACAAGGCAACAGTGCAGGTGAACAAATGTGCAAATGCTCAAAACCACAAAGTTCACAAGTGCAGACACAAAAGAATATGGACTGCAACAAACATGAAAATGAACCAAAGTAGTACAGCATGCACAAAGTCGTACAAGATAACAACAACTTCAATATGCTCAAGTGAATGCAATCCAAAGTGATATAACAGTTATAACTTCGTCAACCAAAGTCAAGGCTGCAAATGAAGACTTCAAGTACAAGACAACAAGTACAACACTGTACAAACCCAAGCAACAACTACAAAGACCAGATACTCGATGCAACTCAGTGGAAAATGAAGGCAACCTGACTATCACTGACTAAATTCACTTATGCAAACTTACTTGAAGATTGCCATCAACATGATGATAATACAGCAGCCCCAAAATCAGTGACACGACAACAAATAATGCAAACAACAAAATACAGTGTCAAGCTCATGAGGATGCAGACACCAAGTTCAACAACATACAAACAAGCATGCAACAGCAAGCTTGCAACAGAGAGCATATGCATCAACATAACAGCAAAGACCACATGCCACTGGAGAAAATGTATCACTAGCAGAATGGACAAGTCAAGACAGCTACAACACAGAAGTTTTCAAACCAACTACAAATGCACAGCATACATACGAAACAGAGTACCCAAAGACAATGCCGTGAAAATCAATACTACAGAGATGAACAAATTGTAACAGTGCAGAGATGACCAAGTCGAATAATCAAATATGTGCAAATTTTTGACAAAGTCAAAACAAATAAAAGAAGAAAGATCTCTGCCGTATAAACCAAAGTTGATCAAGTCAATCAAGAGTTCACCGTGATAGCCAAGCAAATTGATCACGAAATCAAATCAATACCGTGTGAATCAAGCTACCAAAAATACGAAATTGACAAAGTCAGATCAATCCCAAGCATCAATACAAGATCGAACAACTATTGACAAATTCAAATATATTTAGACGAACGTAATTCAAGGAATTCGAACGCATATATAACCCAATCATCACTGGCAAATGAAATCATCGAGTTCAAGTATCAACTTAGTAAAGCAAAAGGAGACAGTACATACCGAATTCACAAACAACGAACTCGATCAAGCAACTGCAAACGAGCGATAGTCAACCATCAGAGAAGCAGCGAGCTAGGGCAACATATCTCAGATCGATTGAAGAAACCGAAGCCCTAATTGGAACAAAGAGCCGAAGCCCTAACTGGAACAAAGGGAACGAAGCCCTAAACAGAACGAAGCCGCCATTATTCTCACGAACGAGACAAAAGGATCGGGTGAAATAAGGGAGTGGGCTGGCCTTATTAAAAAAGGGGTTTTGTTTTAATTTTTATAATAAGGCTTTATTATATTGTTAATTAGTTTTAGGGTTATTTTCTATTGTTTTTAAATTATTGTTTTTTATTTTACGAATCAAAGAATTAGTAAATCACCACCTAGGTTTAGGTAGTGTCAGATTGTCTATTTTGAATTAGTTCAGTGAGCAGGGTGTGCGAGTTTGCAAAGCTCTATAGGCGGGAGCAGTGTTTGCGAGTAAGCGAAACTCTATAGGCGGGAGCAGGGTGTGCGAGTCTAGTAGAGTGTTTGTGAGCGGGAGCAAAAGGGTCTGCGAGTCTAGTAGAGTGTTTGTAAGCGTGATACTGTTTAATTCTAATAGAAATCTGTGAATGCAGCAGTAGGCAGGGGTTGCCGAAGCTGGGTAAATTTTGTGTGTGATTTACTTTTCAGCATATTTATTTCTGCTATTATATCTCTGTGTTTAATTCGAGAAAATTTGCTATAACCCTATTCACCCCCCCCCCTCTAGGGTTAATCTAGATCCTACAAGTGGTATCAGAGCCCGGTATATTTTTATTTAACTCTAGAGTCATGAGTCTACAAAATAATGCTTTTTCTGAGGGGCAATCTATTGCTAGGCCACCCATGTTTAACGGGAACGATTATGCTTATTGGAAAGTTAGGATGAGTATTTATCTTAGTTCCGTTGATTATGATGTTTGGGATATTATTGAAACTGGCTATAAACCTCCCACTATAAACGTTGGTGGTACTGAGATTCCTAAACCTAAGGATAAGTGGGATGCTAACGATAAGAGATTGAAAACGACAAATGCTAAAGCCATGAATGCTTTGATATGTGCTCTCGATAAAAATGAATTTAATAGAATTTCTCATTGTACAACAGCACAGGAAATTTGGCACACTTTGGAGGTGACACACGAAGGAACTTCTCAAGTCAAGGAGTCTCGTCTAGCCCTATTCAGCAATGAATACGAGAACTTTGTGATGGACAAAGGCGAGAGCATAAAGGACATGTTTGGACGCTTTTCAACTTTGGTGTACAACGCTAGAGCACTTGGGAAGGTATTCACTGAGGTAGAGCTTGTGCGGAAGATACTACGAGTTTTACCAATGAACTTTGAGGCAAAAGTCACAGCAATCCAAGAATCGAAAGATCTGAGCAAACTAAGCATGGAGGAGTTGATTGGCAACTTGATGACATATGAGCTTGAGTTAAAAGCAAAGGAAGAACGCAACAACTCCGAACCAAAGAAGAAGACGATTGCCTTAAAGAGTAAAGAAGAAAGCGATGAAGAAGATCCAATTGAAGAGCTTGCAATGGCTGTCAATAATCTTAGAAGATGGTCTAGATTCAAGCCACGCAAGAAGAAAACAAAGGGCAATAGGTCAAAAGATTCCGAAAATTCCGATAATGAACTGACGTGTTATAACTGCAACAAGCCTGGCCACATCAAACCAAAATGCCCACTTCTCAAAAACAACAAAGAAAAGAAAAAGGCGAAGAAGGTATTTGCAGCGACTTGGGATGATGAAGAAGGAGAGGAAGCTTCGAATAGCAGCTCAGAGGAGGCTAACTTGTGTTGCATGGCAAAATCAGAATCAGAAGCAACCTCCGACGAATATAGTGAGGCAGGTGAGTTTTCTTATAAAGAACTTGTTTTTATGTGTTCTAATCTTACTAAGGTAGTGGATACTCTTGAATCTAAAACTGAAAAACTGAAATCTGATAGGAGAGAATTTGCTCGTGAAAATTTTAGGTTAAAAACTGAACTTGAAAATATTCAAAACCTAGAATGTAAAAAATGTAAGATTTTAGATTCAGAATTATCAAAACTGAGGAATAACTTTGAAAGTCTTGAAAATGAAAACTTGAATCTTAAGGAAACCATCGACACTAGGAGAAAGAATTTTATTAATCGATGCACCTCACTTGTCACTGAAAACTCAACATTAAAAACCAAAGTCCAAAATCTTGAGAAATCTTTGAATAACTTTTCAAGAGGCGAAAAATCTTTTAATATGCTATTGGGAAATCAAATTTTTGCTAACAATAGAAAAGGACTAGGCTTTGGGAAATCACAAAATGATGATAATGCAAAAAGTAAAAGTGTTTTTGCTCGATCTGAAATAATTGGAAATCATGTTGAAAATCATAGTCATAGGAACACAAAATTTAATCAAGTCAATTTAATGAGCACGTTTTGTAGAGAATTTGGACATAATCGAAATAATTGTTGTTATAGACCCAAACACGTGAAAACTATACCAATTTGGGTTCCAAAAGGCACAAATATAAAATCTTCGAAAGTCAAACAAATTTGGGTGCCAAAAGGAACATATATAAATAGTTTTGGGTCTCCAAAAACATATTTTTCATATTCTGCCACTAACAACAATGGACCTATAAAAACAAATAGGTCACATAAATCTTTTATCGTGTAGGTGTGGTGGCAGGCTAAGGAACAACAACAGTGTTCTCTGGATTTCGGCTGTTCCAGAAACACAACGGGCGACAAAGCAAAGTTCCTTAGCCTAGTTCAAAGGTGACAGAATCACAATGGACAATGACGAAAAATTATCGTAAAGGTAAAACAGGTAAATTTATTTTTGAACGATATATCAAATGTGATAATCTGCACCATAATCTGAATTAAATCAGCCAATATTGAGATAAACAAAAGATGATGATTTTGATGCTATGATTTTTTATTCAAAAGATTGACTAACCATCTTTAAATAGAATTACTTGGAGTAATTATGATGGTTGACTGATTCGGACTTAATTGATATGATTTTTTTTGACTTGTTCTTATTTATGACATTGATTTGTGCTTAATTGATGACCAATCAGATTTTCAACTTTGAACTAATCCATATAAATTTGTTCGGTCAAATGATGGTATTTGGTTACTCATGCTACACGTAGATATATTTGATATTTTGGTCACTGCTTGTAAATTTGCACGATTTCAAATTTCATGTGAAAGCTGTTAAAAAGGATTTTTTTTTTTAAATTGTTAAAGCTACAAGAAATTGTTTTTTTGAAATAATTATGATAATGATTGACTGTTGATTACTCATGAATATAATTGTTTATCCTATGGTTTCTGAAATTAACATCATGATATTTGTTTGAGTGTTAACACGGCTTAAATTCAAATTCAAAAGAATTGATGTTAAGTTTGAAATTCTTGGTGCACACTTCATGTTTTTGGTCAATCAAATTCAACGAGTGAATATTGAGTGAAATTTAAATTCAGATGCAGATTACACTGGTAATATGGTTGATAGAAAAATTACTAAGTGTAACGTGATTAATTTTTTTTGAAACATTCAGTTGCTGCATTTTTTTAAAAGAAAATATCTGCATATTTTTCACTTGAAATAATTTTCAAAAAGCAGAAAATTTTCTTATAAACCCCCCTCGAGAAAATCATGTTTGACCATATTTACAGCTCAATCATTTTTGAAAAATTGATTTTATAATTTTTAATTTGATTTTAAATGACAAATTTGACTAATCTGACTCCCTTTGATTATCGAAAAGATAAATAGTGATTGAAAAAGAGATGAGTGTTGATATTTATCATATATTATAACTCGAGAAAGTATAATTAGAAAATTTCTTTAGAATTTCATAACAAGAGCTATAAAAACTTTTTGTTGGGTAAAAATTCCATGACCATTTCTATTTCTATCATCTTTCTATCGACCATCACTCATCAAGATCATATTTAGTATGTAAATTTGTGGTAGTTTACAAAGGAAATCATTTGTTCTTCAATATCTTTAAATCTGTGAAGGAAATTATTTGTGCTTCAACTTATTATATTTAGCAATAAAAATAAATATCCAAAGTATTCACTCTCATTTAAAAGTCCTCACGGTTATGCATGGGTGAATTACTTGGATTTTTGATTATGTGCTTCCATGCTCATTTAAAAGTCCTCACGGTTATGCATGTATGGAACGTATATCAAATTTAATTGATTTAATAGACAAGTTGATTTTAATCCCATTTAAAAGTCCTCACGGTCATGCGTGGTTAGAAGATACTTGATTTCATTTTTAAATTAAATTGAAATACTACTAATCTCATTTAAAAGTCCTAACGTTTATGCATGGTTAGTAGATATTCAAATTTCCAGAAATAAATATACCACAAATAGACATATCTATATGAATTTTTGATGATTTTATCTCCATCACTTCTGAAAGTGGAATATGGGCTTGACAAGGGTAATTATGATTTTTGTTTGAGTTTTTATTGAAATTTGATATTTATATTTAATTGAGTTAAATGTTTGATTCATGTCTATCACTTCATCCCTATTTTTATAACACTGTTATTCTTTTGCTGATAACAAAAGGGGGAGAGAAAAGTTAAGATTTTGTCAAATAGAATCAAGCAAAGGTTAAATAATTTTCAATTTGCATATAGGCTCATTTACATATTTTTATTTGTATGCATATATGTAGGGGGAGTATTGTGTAGAGAGGGAGCATTCAAATAGGGGGAGCAAATTGAACGATCAAATACATTTAATACATTCAAAATCTTAAATATATGTTTGTTATCATCAAAAGGGGGAGATTGTTAAATATGCACTTGTATGTTTTTGTTTGATGATAATAAACATATATATTCATTTAAATGTATTTGGTAATGTTTTTCATGGATTAAATAAATATTTGTTGAATAAAATAAATTACACGGAATTTGAATTTGAATTCAACAAGAACAAATTACACAGATTTTGAATTCAAACGAATATTTTATTCAAACTAATATTTATTACAATTTTAAATAGTACAATTTCATGCTCTCACTATACATATACATTTTTGATTACAATCACATTTCACATTTACAGTTAACCTCACTACATATCACTCACAATCGTGTTTTTGTCTTTGTAACGACGCGGATTTTGCCCGCTCAAAAATCGACATCCATACTTCATATCGTATTCGAATGCCATAGATTTGACCGTTCAAATCCGATTCGCCGGAGCTTATAACAATCGTTAAGTAAACAACACAGCGGAATAAAAGAATAATACATTGATATACAGCTTTGATACAACAGATGATCCAGTAGATATCAATATACATCAGAGATATGATACATTAAAATAACAGCGGAAAGAAAAATAGATAACATCTAGCAGCGGAACAATATAACTCTAAGATAGTCTTCAAAAGAGAACTCCGAGAAGTGTAACTCCATTTCCAAGAATCAATCCAGCAGAAGCTCGAACTCCCAATAACGATGCACAAAGATAGACAAGACTGGTGCGATCCAAAGACTGAACTAACTCCAGATAATTTACTAAACCTGACTATCTGAAAAACCCAACTCTAGACTGCTCGTGTAGAAAATAATGAGCACCCAGAGTTTAGGAAGGAAACACCGGATCAGTCGTGGGACTGGTGTGAGAAACAAAACAGTTTATCTATTAAAAACATTCAACAAAAGATTTTCAAAGTCAATTCGCAATGCTTTTGAAAAATGAGACTACCATAAGGCCTCCCGCACACACACACAATGCAAACGCAGAATCGGAGGAGATTTCTCCTTATGATAGTCAAAGATGCTTGATACGCATTAAAAAGAACATTTGATATTATTACTAGTGCATAGTGTAGAAAATTATTTCGAAAATAAAGATATAAATCTTAGCCAACATAGACATTTCGAACTATGCCTACTATAGCTACCATCCAAACAGTGTTGCGACACCATAAGTGAATGATAGGTTCTACAACTAATACCGTACAAGTTTCGTATTGTTTCTTTGGATTTCCAACAAATGGTCAGGCCAAGGAACTTCCCATTGCCACATGAGAATGCCTCTGGAAAGACATTCCCGAGAACCAAACCGGAACTCTGCCAACACAAGGCCGGGTTACCCCTAACTGGGTAACTACTGACACGAGCACGCCATTCCCCGATCGTAAACGACCTTTCTCACGGGATCCCGATAACCAACAACCACAAAGTAATAAATTCGCGGTAACCACATAGGTTAAATATCTGGGCTCCATACATGATACCGCCTCTATCCAGAAGGAAATGTACATACCCTAAAGGGAGCTACCCCTCATAACCTTGCCGCATCTTTCCTGTTTTGACCATTTCCGGGGTGTGAGGCTCGACGAAGTCACGTCCACAAAAACATACTTTATACAAAAGCCATGCTTTGGGTCAACAAATGATCATAGAAATGATCACCAGGATAGACGATCAAATAAATGATCCTATCACAAATAATCAACACAATGATCATTTCACAGCAACACTCAGCATGTCACATTACCAAATTGGGAATACATCGCTGATAACTTCAACTATATAACCTCTGAGCTTGTACGTCTCAGAGAAGGGTGTTAAGCTAAAAGAATAAATTCTCCGCCACCAACAGAAATATATTTGAAAGAAATCGGCTTTATATCTCAATTTGTAATGTCAGACATACAATCTATACAAGTCTGTTCCGGGCTCGAACAGAACCGAAGGCACTTACAAAGAAGTCCTTGCAATCCGGATATTCACTAATCACGTTCGGACTCCCCATCACATATGGAGTCTCTATACCGGGGACCATTCGATGCAAAGACATTCGACGAGTTGTCCTTACGTTTTCGAAAATATCCGGTCTTCACCACCGGTCTTCAAATGCTATCCATAACGACATATCACATATTCGGAATGGGATATATGACACAAAGGTCCTCTCCCGGCTAAACCGAACAGTGAGCGCAGTATTTCAAAAACATATGGACATTGGGATTTCAATTAAGTCACAACTTATTACCCAAAACTTTTCTTCAAATGGTTTAACATATCACCATTTCAAATCTTTTAAACAAAAGGATTCATTTTCACAACCTTTAACGGTTTAAACAATTTTCACATTTTAATCTTTTAAACAAAAGATTCATTCACAGATTTTCCCAATCAATTTTTATTTCAATTTGATTAACTCGTTAAATCTTTAAATCAAAGATTTAACTTATAGCCTTCAAAACAATTTCATTTCAATTTGATTTAAACAAATCATCAATTTAAATCTGTTAAAAATAAACAGATTTAATTCATAGCTTTCAAAAAGAATTCATTCATAACTTAGGAAAATCATTTCTCTATTCAATCTTGAAATTCCCCTAATTAACTGGAATCTCAGTTCTTATCTAAAAGTGTTTATCATTTGAAAACAACAGTTTTCATTTTGAAAATCTGATTCATTTATACAAGTTGAAATCCCTGGGTTAAATTCAAATTCTCAAAAAAAATACTTTAAAAATGATTTAACTCATAATGACTAGTATAATATCATTAATCCCTAGTTTTAAATCATAGAATTCAATTTCAAATCTTGAATTTAAGTTCAAATCAAATTATTCAACTTCATATTTTATCAAGTTATTCAACATAAATTTCATTTATGAAATTACATTTCGAAAGCTTTTCACTTTAAACCCAAATCTTTTTCCAAAACATTTGAATTCAAATATTCAAATTTAAAACTATTTCAAAAATCTGTGACTTAATCGATTTCCTCGTGAAATCCATATTTGTGTGTGTATGGTGTGGTCCAGGGGTTTAACACAGTAGTGCAACATCATACAATTATCACAGATCAGAATACAGGAATATAATTGATAAGCGATATAAACTATAACGCTTATCTGTTATATACAGATCACAAATATATATGCCACGGCTAGTAAATTACATCACAGATAATTTATCACAGATCTCAACATAAGTCAGGATATATATATAAATCATCATAAATCAGGGATATCAAACAGTTTACCATCCAATAAAATCCAAGAATTCATAGGTAGGATTAATTCAATTATCTGATAAA
Organism: Allium cepa; assembly: GCA_030765085.1. Taxonomy (NCBI): domain Eukaryota; kingdom Viridiplantae; phylum Streptophyta; class Magnoliopsida; order Asparagales; family Amaryllidaceae; genus Allium; species Allium cepa. The sequence continues at coordinate 327,019,374 of CM060939.1, forward strand.
TTTAAATCAGATTAAATTTCTATGAATAATTCTTTTCATATTTATTATCAAATAAATTTCAAGTAAATGATTCTCATTAACTATTCATAATTATTTAATTACTATTCTTAAGTAATTAAACTCAATTTAATTATTGTTAATTATCATTTAATTAACCTTTAAAATCTTATATTTGATCACTGATTATTTAATTAATTAAGTTCTAAACTGTAACTTAATAAATCTTAATTACTTGATTAAATAACCTTAATCATTTGTTTAAAAGACAACTCTTTATTAAATTAATGAATCTTATTTACAAATTAATTTACCTTAATTAATTTAACTCAAATCTTAATTTCTTGATTTAATAAATTAATCAATTATTCACTTGAACTAATTTAATGAGTGCATATCATTTTATCTTTACTAATTCAATTTTAAAACATTTTCTAACCAATGTTTTAATTATCATCACAAATCAAATTTAAATAATTTAAATATTAAAACTTCTTTGATTTCAGACTAGGATTCAAATTTTCTTTAATTCAGATTTAAATTTAAATTTAAAACTTTTAGTTTCAACTTGCTTACATTTTTCATTTAAAATTTTAACTCCAATTCAAATTTCTTTAATATATTTTGAATTGTTTTTATGTTATTAAAACAATTTAAATATAAAACTTATTTAGGTTCAAACTAAACTCTACATTCAACTTGAATTTATATTTACATTTCAATTTGAACTTAGCTTTAAAAATCTTGGTTTAAAATTAAATTTGGGTTTTAAAAAATTTCAAACCAAAACAGTTTCAGATTTGAAGCCTGGAACATGAACTTGACCCGAGCCCAGACTCGACTTGCTTCGAGTCACTTACTCGATTACTCGAGTACCACTTCGGGTAAAAACCCCCCTGGAACACTGCTTCTACCCAAACAACATCACCAGGAAAATTGCACCGTGCACGTGCACGCCTTCGTTCGCCACCTCCGGCCAACGCCGCAGCCACCTAAACGTCATCATCGACTCCCCATATCGATTCGAACAACCTATTATACCCAAACTTGACCAAATCACAATCGAGTGAATTCGAGCCCCATATTTGAAACCTGGAACACGATCAGGTCCACGCCCCAAAACCTGTCAACGCCGTTTGCTCGACACTCCGACCACCGTACGCCACCAAACTCCGGCCATGGCGACATCAATCTTCCCTCTACCTCCCCACGAAACCCCGTGACACTCGATCCATCATTGACGTCGCGCGAGTAGAAAATATCGGCCACCCCAAAACTAGGTCACCGAAGTTTGATCACTTCCCGCCGCCACCACAAGGCACTGCACCCCCATCCACCATTTTTCCCACACTTCCTGTTCGCTCCTCTACCTCCAGCCCAAGCCCCGACCCCTCTGATCAACTAGACCGACCTCGGCGACTCAAAATGCAAAATTCGAACGAACCCAAACCACTCACAAACTAGATCGCTAAAAATTATGATATGAACTTTAAAATTCATGTCTTCCAGTGAAGATTCAAGCTAAGTATCTGAATTCGAAAATTTCAAGATTCAAATTTTGATCAATTTGAAGTTGTGCTCAAAAATACCTCTTTCCAGAGGTGATACCAAGTGATTTTAATTTAAATTTATTTTTAAAATTTAGTTCGGGGTTAAACAAACAATAGCTATTTTGATCTCAAGTCCAAATATTTAATAGTTTGGGAAGAAATGATTTTTTTTGAAATCAAACTTTGTTTTCAGAGTATCAAAGAGTAAACACATATGAGCACTCCCAGTTCCAATTTATATTCTGAGGTTCCTGTATTTATATGTACAGGTTTATTCACCAATATATATATATATATATATATATATATATGTATGTATGTATGTATGTATGTATGTATATCTCACCCAATCAACAAAGTCTCAGATTTTACCATACAACTAAATTGAACCTTAAAATATTATATATATGAAGTTACTCTCAGGCATTTCAGTAAACATAGAAAACTGGTTTGAGTTACTCACTTGGTTTTGTTGAAGTGGAGAAGAACAGCATATAAAATCATTCAGATATCCATATGTATACACAGAGAGATACATATGTAACAATATACATAATCCAGATTTCAACTCTATAATCAGGTTCATATGTTTAAGCTTTTAAAAAGGGTGTTACTCACTTGATTTCCAGGAAATGAATAGGTTTCTTCAATTTGGAAACAGATTTGCATTTTCAAGCTAAAGCTTTTAATTTGATCCTCTGGTCTGAAGTTGATTGTATTGTTATCTAAATTTTTGAATCCTTGTTTAAGTATGAAGTAGTATCTACTTCAGATTTTAGCTTCAAGGAACGAGCTGATGAAAATATATAGGAGAGCAAGTTTATAAGTTGATGTATATATAAAAGAGGAGTTGTACAGGTTGATTATTGTTCTATGCAAGGTGATGTTACCTTCTCTTGGTACTATAAGCATGGTTGAAGATGCTTTGTTCAATAATTATGTATGTACAGTTTATATATGTGCTTGTTTGAGTTGAGATGAAAGCTTTATTACTTTTCTTTGTACTTCTTTATTTCAGCCTGCATTTCTTGCCTGCATATACTTACCTGTTTATAATAATAGGTTTAGCTAATGTACTGTTATGTATGTACAGTTTTGTGTTGTATTTTATTTGTTTCTTTTCTTTTTAACTTTAAATTTTATCTTGTTGGTTTGGTTTAATTTGCAAGTGTACATACAAAAATATATATTTGCTTTGTCTCAGCTGTAGCATGTTTGAAGATGATAATGATAGCTTTCTTTTGTTATTATATGTTAGATTTTTATTTAATATGTTTACTTACTTTATATTTTATAAAACTATATATATATATATATATATATATATATATTCATTTTCAAACTATAGCTGAATTTCTAGGTTTTTATTTTGTACTCGTATTTATTTGTTTTGAAAACTTTATTTGTATTGCCTACATATCTATGTTTTTATTTGTTTGTTATTTTTACTTTGTTTTGTTTACTTTGCTTATTTATTTGTTTGAATACTTTTATTTGCTCTTATTCTTGCATTTTTAAATTTACTTCTATTTTTTAGTTTAAATAATTATCATAAATTTTACTTTTAAAAATTATTGTTTTACATTTCTCTATGTACACATATATTTTATATAACTCAAATTTTCATCATTTATAAATTTTTAAATCAATTTATTTATTTTACTCTTATTACTTTTGTATTGATTTATTAATATGAGATTAAGATATATATATATATATATATATTTACTTTATATTGTTATATCTTATATTTTATTTACTTCCTATTTATTGTCTTATTTTTATTTCTATTTATTTTAAAAACCATTTATTTAAGATTTTTTCTCAAATCCAATATATACATATATATTCACATATATACAAATTTTCAAATTCATACGACTTAATATAATTTCTATTTGAATCGGGGAAACTCGCATCTTTTCATCTATACATTTCACAATTTTAATTCAAAAATTCGATAAATTATCTATTTAAATTAAATTAAAATCTAGGGTCGTTACAGACTTCCCCACTTAAAAGGATTTCGTCCTCGAAATTCGCAGGCACGAAAACAACACAGAGATATATTCAAAGATAGAGAAATAACTTTTCAGATCAAACTGGATATCAGTTCTGCATTTGGCTCACCAAATCAGAATATCAACAATAGATACAAGTAATTATAATAAAATTTCAATTTTTGGTTTTAAACAAAATCATTTTATCGATACAATTCTAATCATTCTTCATACTTCATATTCTATTAATCAATTTTTAACTCAATTTAAAATTTTCAATTCATTCAAAATTTCCAATTTCTAATTCATTTATTAGAGTTTAAATCGAAAAGCCGATAAGAAATCGATGAAGATACGAAGTAAAATTTCTTACAACGATTCGTAGAGCATCACCGCACCGAAACTTCTTCTTGTAGCTGGTACGAAGAAGTCAAAAGAATTTAGAAACGAATCAAAGAAAATTGATAGAGAAAGTTGTTTCCACTATTGTTACAGAGTATCGACCATTTATAGTCGTATTTCCCTGTCCCCTATCTCGTTCTCTTCTTGCACTCATACTTACTATCAGTAGATAGTAAGAGAATTTACTGAGGCATTCAACGGATATCTTAAGGATTACTCATTCTAGGATTTACTTCACCCTATCTCTAATGAGCTACTTAATGTGTTACACTCCTGAGCTAAAGTTTCACCTTAGCTCTGATACCAAATGTAACGACGCGGATTTTGCCCGCTCAAAAATCGACATCCATACTTCATATCGTATTCGAATGCCATAGATTTGACCGTTCAAATCCGATTCGCCGAAGCTTGTAACAATCGTTAAGTAAACAACACAGCGGAATTAAAGAATAATACATTGATATACAGCTTTGATACAACAGATGATCCAGTAGATATCAATATACATCAGAGATATGATACATTAAAATAACAGCGGAAAGAAAAATAGATAACATCTAGCAGCGGAACAATATAACTCTAAGATAGTCTTCAAAAGAGAACTCCGAGAACTGTAACTCCATTTCCAAGAATCAATCCAGCAGAAGCTCGAACTCCCAATAACGATGCACAAAGATAGACAAGGCTGGTGCGATCCAAAGACTGAACTAACTCCAGATAATCTACTAAACCTGACTATCTGAAAAACCCAACTCTAGACTGCTCGTGTAGAAAATAATGAGCACCCAGAGTTTAGGAAGGAAACAATAAACTCCGGATCAGTCGTGGGACTGGTGTGAGCAACAAAACAGTTTATCTATTAAAAACATTCAACAAAAGATTTTCAAAGTCAATTCGCAATGCTTTTGAAAAATGAGACTACCATAAGGCCTCCCGCACACACACACAATGCAAACGCAGAATCGGAGGAGATTTCTCCTTATGATAGTCAAAGATGCTTGATACGCATTAAAAAGAACATTTGATATTATTACTAGTGCATAGTGTAGAAAATTATTTCGAAAATAAGATATAAATCTTAGCCAACATAGACATTTCGAACTATGCCTACTATAGCTACCATCCAAACAGTGTTGCGACACCATAAGTGAATGATAGGTTCTACAACTAATACCGTACAAGTTTCGTATTGTTTCTTTGGATTTCCAACAAATGGTCAGGCCAAGGAACTTCCCATTGCCACATGAGAATGCCTCTGGAAAGACATTCCCGAGAACCAAACCGGAACTCTGCCAACACAAGGCCGGGTTACCCCTAACTGGGTAACTACTGACACGAGCACGCCATTCCCCGATCGTAAACGACCTTTCTCACGGGATCCCGATAACCAACAACCACAAAGTAATAAATTCGCGGTAACCACATAGGTTAAATATCTGGGCTCCATACCATGATACCGCCTCTATCCAGAAGGAAATGTACATACCCTAAAGGGAGCTACCCCTCATAACCTTGCCGCATCTTTCCTGTTTTGACCATTTCCGGGGTGTGAGGCTCGACGAAGTCACGTCCACAAAAACATACTTTATACAAAAGCCATGCTTTGGGTCAACAAATGATCATAGAAATGATCACCAGGATAGACGATCAAATAAATGATCCTATCACAAATAATCAACACAATGATCATTTCACAGCAACACTCAGCATGTCACATTACCAAATTGGGAATACATCGCTGATAACTTCAACTATATAACCTCTGAGCTCGTACGTCTCAGAGAAGGGTGTTAAGCTAAAAGAATAAATTCTTCGCCACTAACAGAAATATATTTGAAAGAAATCGGCTTTATATCTCAATTTGTAATGTCAGACATACAATCTATACAAGTCTGTTCCGGGCTCGAACAGAACCGAAGGCACTTACAAAGAAGTCCTTGCAATCCGGATATTCACTAATCACGTTCGGACTCCCCATCACATATGGAGTCTCTATACCGGGGACCATTCGATGCAAAGACATTCGACGAGTTGTCCTTACGTTTTCGAAAATATCCGGTCTTCACCACCGGTCTTCAAATGCTATCCATAACGACATATCACATATTCGGAATGGGATATATGACACAAAGGTCCTCTCCCGGCTAAACCGAACAGTGAGCGCAGTATTTCAAAAACATATGGACATTGGGATTTCAATTAAGTCACAACTTATTACCCAAAACTTTTCTTCAAATGGTTTAACATATCACCATTTCAAATCTTTTAAACAAAAGGATTCATTTTCACAACCTTTAACGGTTTAAACAATTTTCACATTTTAATCTTTTAAACAAAAGATTCATTCACAGATTTTCCCAATCAATTTTTATTTCAATTTGATTAACTCGTTAAATCTTTAAATCAAAGATTTAACTTATAGCCTTCAAAACAATTTCATTTCAATTTGATTTAAACAAATCATCAATTTAAATCTGTTAAAAATAAACAGATTTAATTCATAGCTTTCAAAAAGAATTCATTCATAACTTAGGAAAATCATTTCTCTATTCAATCTTGAAATTCCCCTAATTAACTGGAATCTCAGTTCTTATCTAAAAGTGTTTATCATTTGAAAACAACAGTTTTCATTTTGAAAATCTGATTCATTTATACAAGTTGAAATCCCTGGGTTAAATTCAAATTCCCAAAAAAAATACTTTAAAAATGATTTAACTCATAATAACTAGTATAATATCATTAATCCCTAGTTTTAAATCATAGAATTCAATTTCAAATCTTGAATTTAAGTTCAAATCAAATTATTCAACTTCATATTTTATCGAGTTATTCAACATAAATTTCATTTATGAAATTACATTTCGAAAGCTTTTCACTTTAAACCCAAATCTTTTTCCAAAACATTTGAATTCAAATATTCAAATTTAAAACTATTTCAAAAATCTGTGACTTAATCGATTTCCTCGTGAAATCCATATTTGTATGTGTATGGTGTGGTCCAGGGGTTTAACACAGTAGTGCAACATCATACAATTATCACAGATCAAAATACAGGAATATAATTGATAAGCGATATAAACTATAACGCTTATCTGTTATATACAGATCACAAATATATATGCCACGGCTAGTAAATTACATCACAGATAATTTATCACAGATCTCAACATAAGTCAGGATATATATATAAAGCATCATAAATCAGGGATATCAAACAGTTTACCATCCAATAAAATCCAAGAATTCATAGGTAGGATTAATTCAATTATCTGATAAATTTAAATCAGATTAAATTTCTATGAATAATTCTTTTCATATTTATTATCAAATAAATTTCAAGTAAATGATTCTCATTAACTATTCATAATTATTTAATTACTACTCTTAAGTAATTAAACTCAATTTAATTATTGTTAATTATCATTTAATTAACCTTTAAAATCTTATATTTGATCACTGATTATTTAATTAATTAAGTTCTAAACTGTAACTTAATAAATCTTAATTACTTGATTAAATAACCTTAATCATTTGTTTAAAAGACAACTCTTTATTAAATTAATGAATCTTATTTACAAATTAATTTACCTTAATTAATTTAACTCAAATCTTAATTTCTTGATTTAATAAATTAATCAATTATTCACTTGAACTAATTTAATGAGTGCATATCATTTTATCTTTACTAATTCAATTTTAAAACATTTTCTAACCAATGTTTTAATTATCATCACAAATCAAATTTAAATAATTTAAATATTAAAACTTCTTTGATTTCAGACTAGGATTCAAATTTTCTTTAATTCAGATTTAAATTTAAATTTAAAACTTTTAGTTTCAACTTGCTTACATTTTTCATTTAAAATTTTAACTCCATTTCAAATTTCTTTAATATATTTTGAATTATTTTTAAGTTATTAAAACAATTTAAATATAAAACTTATTTAGGTTCAAACTAAACTCTACATTCAACTTGAATTTATATTTACATTTCAATTTGAACTTAGCTTTAAAAATCTTGGTTTAAAATTAAATTTGGGTTTTAAAAATTTTCAAACCAAAACAGTTTCAGGTTTGAAGCCTGGAACATGAACTTGACCCGAGCCCAGACTCGACTTGCTTCGAGTCACTAACTCGATTACTCGAGTACCACTTCGGGTAAAAACCCCCCTGGAACACTGCTTCTACCCAAACAACATCACCAGGAAAATTGCACCGTGCACGTGCACGCCTTCGTTCGCCACCTCCGGCCAACGCCGCAGCCACCTAAATCATCATCGACTCCCCATATCGATTCGAACAACCTATTATACCCAAACTTGACCAAATCACAATCGAGTGAATTCGAGCCCCATATTTGAAACCTGGAACACGATCAGGTCCACGCCCCAAAACCTGTCAACGCCGTTTGCTCGACACTCCGACCACCGTACGCCACCAAACTCCGGCCATGGCGACATCAATCTTCCCTCTACCTCCCCACGAAACCCCGTGACACTCGATCCATCATTGACGTCGCGCGAGTAGAAAATATCGGCCACCCCAAAACTAGGTCACCGAAGTTTGATCACTTCCCGCCGCCACCACAAGGCACTGCACTCCCATCCACCATTTTTCCCACACTTCCTGTTTGCTCCTCCACCCCCAGCCCAAGCCCCGACCCCTCTGATCAACTAGACCGACCTCGGCGACTCGAAATGCAAAATTCGAACGAACCCAAACCACTCACAAACTAGATCGCTAAAAATTATGATATGAACTTTAAAATTCATGTCTTCCAGTGAAGATTCAAGCTAAGTATCTGAATTCGAAAATTTCAAGATTCAAATTTTGATCAATTTGAAGTTGTGCTCAAAAATACCTCTTTCCAGAGGTGATACCAAGTGATTTTAATTTAAATTTATTTTTAAAATTTAGTTCAGGGTTAAACAAACAATAGCTATTTTGATCTCAAGTCCAAATATTTAATAGTTTGGGAAGAATTGATTTTTTTTGAAATCAAACTTTGTTTTCAGAGTATCAAAGAGTAAACAAATATGAGCACTCCCAGTTCCAATTTATATTCTGAGGTTCCTGTATTTATATGTACAGGTTTATTCACCAATATATATATATATATATATATATATATATATATATATATGTATGTATGTATATGTATGTATATCTCACCCAATCAACAAAGTCTCAGATTTTACCATACAACTAAATTGAACCTTAAAATATTATATATATGAAGTTACTCTCAGGCATTTCAGTAAACATAGAAAACTGGTTTGAGTTACTCACTTGGTTTTGTTGAAGTGGAGAAGAACAGCATATAAAATCATTCAGATATCCATATGTATACATAGAGAGATACATATGTAACAATATACATAATCCAGATTTCAACTCTATAATCAGGTTCATATGTTTAAGCTTTTAAAAAGGGTGTTACTCACTTGATTTCCAGGAAATGAATAGGTTTCTTCAATTTGGAAACAGATTTGCATTTTCAAGCTAAAGCTTTTAATTTGATCCTCTGGTCTGAAGTTGATTGTATTGTTATCTAAATTTTTGAATCCTTGTTTAAGTATGAAGTAGTATCTACTTCAGATTTTAGCTTCAAGGAACGAGCTGATGAAAATATATAGGAGAGCAAGTTTATAAGTTGATGTATATATAAAAGAGGAGTTGTACAGGTTGATTATTGTTCTATGCAAGGTGATGTTACCTTCTCTTGGTACTATAAGCATGGTTGAAGATGCTTTGTTCAATAATTATGTATGTACAGTTTATATATGTGCTTGTTTGAGTTGAGATGAAAGCTTTATTACTTTTCTTTGTACTTCTTTATTTCAGCCTGCATTTTCTTGCCTGCATATACTTACCTGTTTATAATAATAGGTTTAGCTAATGTACTGTTATGTATGTACAGTTTTGTGTTGTATTTTATTTGTTTCTTTTCTTTTTAACTTTAAATTTTATCTTGTTGGTTTGGTTTAATTTGCAAGTGTACATACAAAAATATATATTTGCTTTGTCTCAGCTGTAGCATGTTTGAAGATGATAATGATAGCTTTCTTTTGTTATTATATGTTAGATTTTTATTTAATATGTTTACTTACTTTATATTTTATAAAACTATATATATATATATATATATTCATTTTCAAACTATAGCTGAATTTCTAGGTTTTTATTTTGTACTCGTATTTATTTGTTTTGAAAACTTTATTTGTATTGCCTACATATCTATGTTTTTATTTGTTTGTTATTTTTACTTTGTTTTGTTTACTTTGCTTATTTATTTGTTTGAATACTTTTATTTGCTCTTATTCTTGCATTTTTAAATTTACTTCTATTTTTTAGTTTAAATAATTATCATAAATTTTACTTTTAAAAATTATTGTTTTACATTTCTCTATGTACACATATATTTTATATAACTCAAATTTTCATCATTTATAAATTTTTAAATCAATTTATTTATTTTACTCTTATTACTTTTGTATTGATTTATTAATATGAGATTAAGATATATATATATATATATATATATATATTTACTTTATATTGTTATATCTTATATTTTATTTACTTCCTATTTATTGTCTTATTTTTATTTCTATTTATTTTAAAAACCATTTATTTAAGATTTTATCTCAAATCCAATATATACATATATATTCACATATATACAAATTTTCAAATTCATACGACTTAATATAATTTCTATTTGAATCGGGGAAACTCGCATCTTTTCATCTATACATTTCATAATTTTAATTCAAAAATTCGATAAATTATCTATTTAAATTAAATTAAAATCTAGGGTCGTTACAGTCTTCAACCGCATTCCGGTTTGAATCCAGCATCTGAGTAATCTGCAAAAATATTCTCAAACGCAGTAAAATTGAAAGAGAAATATTTTTGAAATTTGAAAGAAACGATGATTTTGAAAACATTGTTTGCCTCAGTTATTTGGGTTGTTCGTCATCATTTTTGACTGTGCAATATCTGTGCATATCAGTATTTTTATCAAGGACAGGCAATTATAAGTGGCTGCAGTACACACGTGTACATTCGTATACGTGTGCACTGCCTCGCCAACTCGTGTGCAAAAATCAAACAAATGCACAGAAATCAAAAACAAGGTCAAACCCAAGATAGGTTCAACTCAAGGCAAATGACACAGACTCAAGTAAATGCACATGTTAACATCACTGGTAATAATTCATTCAAAGCAACAGAACAAAGACCAAGCGTAGCATCAGTCACACTTTATCAAAAACATGCAAGACAGTGGTCATGAATGCAGTAACAACACCAACCAGAGGCAACATCAAAAAATTCAAACTACAACAGGCCAGAGGTGAAAACAATGCAATACTGAAGTGATGAAGTGCATATAAACAACTGCAACACACATGCACGACTTATGGCAGTGAAACTCAAGCAAGTCAGACCAACACTGCAACTCAAAATGAAACATGGCTGCAGTTACAAACTAGAATGAAAACTGCACTAATCCAGTTCCAATTTTTTTTCTGAATCAAGTGATACAAGGTCAGGGAAGCAACCAGGATGGAGCAGAGACAAGTAAGGCATAGCTACTGCACAGCAACATGAATGAAGACTACAGGTCTCGATGTAAATGAAATGCACATGATAACATCACTGCAAATTATTCATTCAACAGTGCAACAGATCAAATGGCACAGTGCACCACTGATTTGAAGAACATATGAATCAAAACAGAGAGTATGGTGATGCAGTCAACAAGGCAACAGTGCAGGTGAACAAATGTGCAAATGCTCAAAACCACAAAGTTCACAAGTGCAGACACAAAAGAATATGGACTGCAACAAACATGAAAATGAACCAAAGTAGTACAGCATGCACAAAGTCGTACAAGATAACAGCAACTTCAATATGCTCAAGTGAATGCAATCCAAAGTGATATAACAGTTATAACTTCGTCAACCAAAGTCAAGGCTGCAAATGAAGACTTCAAGTACAAGACAACAAGTACAACACTGTACAAACCCAAGCAACAACTACAAAGACCAGATACTCGATGCAACTCAGTGGAAAATGAAGGCAACCTGACTATCACTGACTAAATTCACTTATGCAAACTTACTTGAAGATTGCCATCAACATGATGATAATACAGCAGCCCCAAAATCAGTGACACAACAACAAATAATGCAAACAACAAAATACAGTGTCAAGCTCATGAGGATGCAGACACCAAGTTCAACAACATACAAACAAGCATGCAACAGCAAGCTTGCAACAGAGAGCATATGCATCAACATAACAGCAAAGACCACATGCCACTGGAGAAAATGTATCACTAGCAGAATGGACAAGTCAAGACAGCTACAACACAGAAGTTTTCAAACCAACTACAAATGCACAGCATACATACGAAACAGAGTACCCAAAGACAATGCCGTGAAAATCAATACTACAGAGATGAACAAATTGTAACAGTGCAGAGATGACCAAGTCGAATAATCAAATATGTGCAAATTTTTGACAAAGTCAAAACAAATAAAAGAAGAAAGATCTCTGCCGTATAAACCAAAGTTGATCAAGTCAATCAAGAGTTCACCGTGATAGCCAAGCAAATTGATCACGAAATCAAATCAATACCGTGTGAATCAAGCTACCAAAAATACGAAATTGACAAAGTCAGATCAATCCCAAGCATCAATACAAGATCGAACGACTATTGACAAATTCAAATATATTTAGACGAACGTAATTCAAGGAATTCGAACGCATATATAACCCAATCATCACTGGCAAATGAAATCATCGAGTTCAAGTATCAACTTAGTAAAGCAAAAGGAGACAGTACATACCGAATTCACAAACAACGAACTCGATCAAGCAACTGCAAACGAGCGATAGTCAACCATCAGAGAAGCAGCGAGCTAGGGCGACATATCTCAGATCGATTGAAGAAACCGAAGCCCTAATTGGAACAAAGAGCCGAAGCCCTAACTGGAACAAAGGGAACGAAGCCCTAAACAGAACGAAGCCGCCATTATTCTCACGAACGAGACAAAAGGATCGGGTGAAATAAGGGAGTGGGCTGGCCTTATTAAAAAAGGGGTTTTGTTTTAATTTTTATAATAAGGCTTTATTATATTGTTAATTAGTTTTAGGGTTATTTTCTATTGTTTTTAAATTATTGTTTTTTATTTTACGAATCAAAGAATTAGTAAATCACCACCTAGGTTTAGGTAGTGTCAGATTGTCTATTTTGAATTAGTTCAGTGAGCAGGGTGTGCGAGTTTGCAAAGCTCTATAGGCGGGAGCAGTGTTTGCGAGTAAGCGAAACTCTATAGGCGGGAGCAGGGTGTGCGAGTCTAGCAGAGTGTTTCTGAGCGGGAGCAAAAGGGTCTGCGAGTCTAGTAGAGTGTTTGTAAGCGTGATACTGTTTAATTCTAATAGAAATCTGTGAATGCAGCAGTAGGCAGGGGTTGCCGAAGCTGGGTAAATTTTGTGTGTGATTTACTTTTCAGCATATTTATTTCTGCTATTATATCTCTGTGTTTAATTCGAGAAAATTTGCTATAATCCTATTCACACCCCCCCCCCCTCTAGGGTTAATCTAGATCCTACACTTGTCAATAAACAATTAAAAGTTATCCAAGTCTAATCGTTATTATTAATCCAAATTTAGGATGAAATGCGAAGAAAAAATTAAACGTGTATTAACAATACAACTACGAATGGTTTTTTTTCTTCTGGATTTTCGAATTTTTTTTCTTATATATAAATGCAAATGCAGGCAATCAACAATGCAAAGCAATTAAAACAATAGATAAGGGTGCAATTTTTTTTTATAAGCAAACAATTTATTTTTTAGCAAGCTAAGCAAAGCAAACACTCCTCCAGTCTGTTTTGGCAACCTGAAAATAAATTAAACACAAACTATATACATTTTTTTAATATATATAAGGATGGAACTCAAAAACAATTTATATCAAAACAAATTTACAACTAATTTTTTTTTTTTTTTTTTTTGTAAAACAAATCTAAACTAAAAGAAACAAAAACTTTGTGTTTTTTCTTGTTTTTTTTCTTAAATAAGGATGGAAAAAAAAATTAAAACATAAACAAATCAAAACACTTAACTTAATACTCCCTGGCCTACAAAATGAAACGGAAGCAAATTAAAATAAATTGTACAGGCTTACACAAGAATGCTACTCGGCCCAATAAATTGTAACCCGTCCAAAAAAAAAAAAAAAAAAAAGTAGAGAGAGAAAAAAAAAGAGAGAAATCGCAAATGCACATCCCCTTCTCTTCTGTGACGTAAATTAGGCCTCCTCTTTTTCCTCTCTTTGTTTTAACACCGACTTCTCAAATTGAATTTTGGCAGCAATCAAACAAGGAATTCGCCATAACCATTTTATTATATTCGGATTTGACGGTCTATTTGAGGTGATGAGCAGAAATGCAGAGGTTATCGAAGTCGATTCAGGCGCTCGAATTGGAGGAGTTTCGGTTTGATTTGGTTGCAGTTTGGATTTCTGAAGCCAAGGGAAATTCGAATTTCGATGCGGTTGGAGGTGATTTGATTTTATAAGTGAGGTGAAGGTGGAGTTCGATTCCGGTGCGATTGAATTTATTGCAGTGAAGTTTTATGTGGATGGAGGAGGAATTTGATGTGAAGGGTTCTACGACTTGGGATGCGAAGTGATTTGATGTAGAGGTGAGTTCGATTTTGGGGTTTTTGGTGTTCGACTTCGGGTGCGGTGTTGGATCGAGGTGCGAGTTTCTGTCATTGCAGTGGAAGTTTGGTGACATTGGGGATTTGTGGAAGATGGCGATTTGGATTTCGTGATGCGGCGGCGGCGGTATTGGTTGTTGAGTTGGTCGCGTGGTGTGGTTGTTGCACTGGGGACAGTGTTTGAATGCACCGTGAATATAGATGACAGATATATTTTGTGGAGGTTGACAGAGGAACGGTGCAGTGATATGTTGGCTGTTGAATGGTAGTGTGATGATTGGTGGAAATGAAGTTGAGGTAGTTGTCGTAGGTTGCAGTTGTGGGTGGGTAGGTTGAGTTGTGTCGTAAGTTGATGTGCACGGATAGGTTTGGCAGAGGATGACAGTGGTAGGTTGAGTTGATGACTGGGAGAGACTGATGTTGGATGTCGATGCAAGGGGGAGGTGCTGATTGTGGTCTGTGGATTGATTTGTTGTGGCAAACAGTCGTGAATATGATATGCACAGATGTGCAATAGTGCTCTGGGGTGGTTGATGTTGTTATAGGCAGTGTTATGTGTAGGGGGATAAGGTGATGTCTTCAAGTTGTTTGCTATTGAACTAGGAAGGAGCAGAAGTGGTGAACAGAGAGGAAGCTTGTAATGGTAGAGTAAAATGTACTTGGGGAATGTTTGCATAGTTGATGGTGTATATTAGTTGACATTGATGTTTGGGATGATGTGTTGTGGGTATGATTTGTAGTGGTATGGTCAGGTTGACATACAAGCAGTTTGTGTGCAGATTTGCTAATAGATGATGGAGCAGGGGGTTGCAATGTATAAAAGTGAGATGGTCTGTAGTGATGTTAACAGAAGGAATGTTTGAGGTGGATTTGTAGTGGTATGGTCAGGTTGTCATGGAGATGAAGTGGTAGAATGTTGAATGGGTTGAGGAGTATGTGGAGGGGCAAGAAGAAAGTAGAGTTTTTCACTGTATATTCACTGTGAACAGTGCACAGAAATATGCAATGTAAAGTTTTTTTTTTTCCGTAAAAACAATGTAAATAAAAATGTAAAACGTAAATGAAAAATGCACATGAAATAGAAATTATTTTTATAATTTTTTGTATGCTTTTTTTTTAGGAATGCAAATGCAAAGGGAAAACTAGATCAATATGCACAAAACAAGTTGAGAACAAAAATAAAACAACAAACACACACACAATTTTTTTTTATTTTTAATTGCAAACAAACACACAAAATAAAACATACAAAAATCAAACAAAATAATTCAAAGAATAGAAAATAAAATAAAAACAACTCTCCAGCAACGGCGCCAAAAACTTGTTAATCGACGGAATTTCTATCTAGTTAGAAAACCGTCAAAAATTTTCAAAATTAAAATAACCACAAGCGCACGCCGTATACTTGTAGTACGTGACCAATACGGCTCAATCCGTAGGGAATTGATGATTTTAAAAATTCTATTCAATCAAATTATACCAAAGTCAAGTGAAAGTTAAGCTAGTGAATTAGAAAATTAGATAACTAACTAAAAGAAAAGAGATGCAAATATAAGAGTTAAATGACAATTTGGAGAATAAATACACTCTCTAGATCATGTAGTTCAACATATATGAAATCATGATCTCTTTTTTATGGCCATTGGTGCTTTAATTGATGTGCTCATCATAAGTATGACATATTTGTGTTATTGATTAACCAACATAAGCCATCAAACTATAACACATCCCTTAAAACATTTACTAACTTTCATGAAACTTGACAAAGAAAATGAAATCTATTCTAAGTATGGTCTATTAACTATTAATTAGAAATATAGACCATAAAATTATAATTTCAAATCACTTTTTATGCCATAATCATATTTTGATGAAGAGGCATTTGTGTTAGTGATTATTTAAGCATAGCCTATTTGGTGTCAACAATACAGGCTATCAAATTCAAAGCAAGAACAACAAATAAAACACTTCATTGATCACCATTAAGCACAATAAGAGAGCATGAATTAACAAATAGTTGAAGCTGCATAATTAGATAGCTTCATTACCCCTAATTGAAGAGGTTTAGTCTCTTATATTTGTCATTTGATCATGAAATGTAGCTAGCAACATGAAAGCAAAAAGAAAGGAAAATCAAAAACTAATGGAAAAGAGAAACTAATTAACAAGAATTAAAACTAATCTACTTTGCATGAATGTAAACTACACTACTAACATAAAAAAGAAGAAGCATGTAAATAAAAGAGAATTAACATTGCATAAAAGAAAGAAAAATTACATGAAATAAAATGGATAAGTAGCCATGGAAAAAGAAGAGAGAAGAGCTTCTTTCTTTTGAGCCTAAACTAAAACTAAGAGAGACTAGGTAAGAGAGTTACATGAAACATAAGAGGCATATATAGATGTGTTAAACCCTAATTCATATTTTTGGGGAATGCCCGAAATACCCTTGAGAAAGTGTGGATGCCAAGTAATTATTTAAGTGTACGTGAAGCCATTAGTTCGATAAGCATGTGCATTAGCCTCTAATTTGTACATTAATGTAGGTAGGTAGGTGGGGTCCTCTAAGTTCTTCATTTTGAATTATTTCCAACTTCATTCTTCTGTCTCTTCTTTGTGCATGCATATTCCTTCATGAAACCACTCCTATTTGAGATCAAATTCATTCAAAAATATATATAAATTTCCAATTAATTTTTCTCAAAGAATTATACGCACACAAATGACCGTTTTCCCCTATATAAAGATGGATATGTGACAATTGGAAATTAATATGGATTTTGCTTAAAACAAGTTAAAATACCCTATATGACCATTTATTTATTTTAAATAGATTAAATATGCTGGTAAAAATATGCACATTTACGTGCACATCAACCATAAACAATCAAAGTTTTAAACGATTACCATCATAATATTACCATACTTGGGCTTACGATCCACTCATTTGGCTAGAAAAGTGGTAACCGCATGAAACACTTCTTCCTCGACTTAAAAAGTCACCTCTATGCCTTGACTTTTTAACTCTTCAATTTTACCTTTATATTTGGTTTTTTTATATTTTCCAAATTTACGAGAATTTACTTATATATGTACATATATTTATCTAAATCAAATATATGGATGATGCCGAGGAGCACTAGCCAAGTGGTAAGTGGTATGACACTCCAAACCGATACTCTAGAGTTTATATGTTCGAACTATCGAGAGATTAAAATGAATGCTCTGCTGGAATAAAGTGTTACTCTTATTCTCTAAAAAAGTTATATGGATGACTTACTGCAAATTCCATCGACGCATCGTCAGTCCATCCACTGGTGGTTGATCCAACGTATGGTTCCATCTCGTGAGTCCTACTCACACAGAAGGTGGAAGTCATAAAAGAAGACATTACTCTTAGGTAGGAAAACTCCAGCAAGAGAGATATGAAGAATGCACAAACTAAATATTAACTTTGGGAAGTTCGCATGAGTTCATATAGATTTTTATGGAACTCTCTATGATTATTCAACATGAAAGCAATATACCATCCAAGAGGCCGACTTTCTATGAAGATCGTCAGCCTGAAAAATAATATCTTAAGCGTTTATAATTTTATTTATACACTTGATAAATCTAAGAAGCATATACCATATCATTTCAATAATCTCTGTAGGATCTCAAACCAACACAATATAGCTTTGGATTTGTTTTCCTATAAATAACATTTTATTCTACATTAACTTCAAGAAGCTCCTAACATGCCAAAAACTACTTCCCACTACAATTCATATTGTACACCTATTTTCGATAGTTTTTGCTTGCCTTTGCCTCCTATACCTTCTTCACAAGTGCTAGTGCACTAGAACGAACTTTGTACATGCAAATATATATATTATCAGAAAATAAGTAACACACACACACACACATATATATATATTAGTGTGTAATAAAATTATTGTACTGAAAACTCCTTGAAATCGCTATTTTTACAACATCGAGGATAGATTTGAAGGTTGGGCTAATAGTCGCTAACTCATGTTAAAGTGCCATCATGAATGGTAGAAGTTATAGCATTAGAAGTGAAGCCGGATCTGCATACACATAAATTATATTAATATAATTATTTAAGAGAACATATTAAATGCATATGTACATAAATTATGAATATACCAATGTATGTTTATATGATATCAATGTATATATGTGTGTAACAATCCTGTTTTGAAGCGGTAATTTTAAAATTATTTAATTAAAACAAAAGTGTTTGAATTTGACTTTTGACAATTTTTATCATTGGAATCAAATTATTATTCAATTAAGTCTAGTTAATAATTGATTTTGTTATAATAAAATAGAATTAGTTAATAAATTATTTTTTAGATAATATATTAAAATTCAAATAATTTTTATAGTAAATATAAAATATTTTAAAGTGTAAATAATTTTGTACAATTGAAATAGATGAAAATAAGTTCTATTTAATATTTACTAAAATTGATAAATTGATGATCAATTCAATATATAATTAAATAGAGTGAAACGATATTGAATGGAATTGTGTAATCATCGAAACATCTTGTGTGAAATGAAATATAGACTAATTTAAACTAAATTAAAGTTTTATTTACAATTGAATGAGATAGTTTTTCAAAACAAACGAAAAGGAATTTTGATTGAATTAAATTAAAAGCCCAGCTCATTCAACCCAACCCATTCCCCTTTCTTAACCTCTCTCCCTCGACCCATTTCAATTGCTTTTGCCAAACCCATTCATAATTTATCATGCCTTAGCCACGATTCAAAATTAAAAAATTAGAATGCAAAAAAACAAAAAGAAAAATAACCAAAATCGCTCGCGACTTGGGCTCGTGTAAGGGAAGGAAACGTCGACCTGGTATGGAGGCACGATGATCGGAGCTGCAGCCAGAGGTATATGCAATCGGGGTTAGGGGTTTTGTTTGACTTGAGTTTTGTGATGCATGCCTACGTGTCAGTTTGTGATTTGCGATTATAATAACATCGCGATTTGGAGGGGCTTGATGGCGTGATTGATCAGTGGTGTAGGGTGCTGATGAGGTCAAGCATGACATGGTGGCTAATTAGACGATGGTGCGATGATGGTACTCAAGTTCAAGTGATTGATGGAGCTGCTATTTGTATAGAGGCAGCGATGATCGGGGAGCGAACACTTTAATCTTGGATGGAACAACATCGTCTAGGCCATAGCAAATTCTGTTTTCATCATCTCGATGATTTAATCTCACTCACAACTATGTCCTTTTCTTTTTATTTGATGCATACTCTCCATATTTTTATTTGATTTCTTAGCTAAATTGACATGGTTAATTATGTTATAATGTATGGGTGTTAATGTTGAACTGAATTACATACTATGGATTGATTATTTAGTGATATATGGACTATTATGTGATTAAAGAGGCTAATTTAAAAATGGAACCTAGTTTGATTGCAAATTAAGTTCTATCAACTTATATAGAAATACATACACTGTTTATGTAATCGAAATTTGTCGGAAAGAAATTCAAGTCATTAAATAATTTCGTAGTATGAAATTATATATTTTATAGTGCGACGTTGGCTCTAGAAGTTGCATTTTTGATGGGTTTATTTTGTGAATTGTTTAAATGTTTTAAAAAAATTCAAAATGAGATTTTATCTATTCTGGTCCTTATTATAATTTAGTTTATAAACTATAATTAAATTATATTAAAATCTTAACTTATTTCTTATTTCAAAACTACTATCCAAAGCTTTTAAAAATGAGTAATATTTAATTGTAAAACCTTTTTAAATTTTTCATTTTTAAGTATATAATTTTTGAAATGTTTTAGAGGCAAATAAAAAATATAGTATCATTTTATAAAAGCGATGTGAAAGTAATAAATTTAATTTCAAGTGATTTTGTTATAATTTTTTTTAAATGATTTTAAAAGCATTCAAAAAGCTTTTGCAAATAAGCAACTCTTCTATAAAGTGAGTTTATGGAATTAAAAATGATCTTGAAAAATTATATCATTGTATATATAAAATTAACTTAAAAATCTTTTATTTTATTTATTATGGAATTGAAATTTTAATGATATTTCATGCTTTTCTATGGAAGAAATAATTTTAATAAACGATTGAATTATTAGATTGGTATGTAACATTTTATAAAATTCTTTCGCTTACTATTATAATTTCTTAAATAGAGTTTGAGTGGAAATTACTAGCTTTTAGTAAATATTTGAATTTACTTTTTGGTATAGGACAGTTAGTTAATTCTAGCGATTACTAAAGTGAAAGTGATCTACCATTTGGAGTCGTATTATCTTAGGTTGTTTTGATTTTTGGCCGATAGATCCTTGAGAGAGGATGGCTCATTTTTCATCGACCCGAGAGTCAATATTTGAGTAGCGCTTGATGAAACTACTTGAGGAGGTGTTAGCAACCTTTTCATTTAGGGGCAAAACTACTTAGAGAGGTGTTAACGACCTTGTCATTTAGGGCGAAACTGCTTAGTATGAAATTAACGATCTTGCCATGGCTAACAAAACTACTTAGAGGGGTGTTAAGGACCTTGTCATTCAGGACGAAACTGCCTGAGGAGGTGTTAGCAACCTTATTAGGGCTGACGAAATTGCTTGAAGAGGTGTTAGCGACCTTATCAAGGCTATCATAATCTTTTTTGGATATGAGATTTTGATTTTTTATTAGTGATAGTTATTTCTTTAGATATTTTTGTATGGATATTTAGTATCGTTTGGTTTGGAGATTTTGAATTGTTATCACTATATTTTTATGATAGTCCATTGGACACTTGATATGAATTTATAGTTTGGTTTAATAGACCTTATTATGGTTAACTGGATTTTAGGCACAATTTGAGATGAATATTTATGGTTAAGTCATAAATGGATTCTTAATTGATATGCTTTATTATGATTATTTGTTCAGGCATATTTTTATTATGGCTTATTTACTATTAGGCCATATATTTACGATATTAATATCTCACCTCTTTATTAGATATAGTCTGACCCTTTTATTTTAAAAATACTCGGGCCAGCCCGAGACTTTACATGTATATGGACTTATTGACCTTTGGATTTTATGCTAGAACTAGAGTGGACTATTTTTACTATTTTAGTTTACTTCATCATTCTATATACCGACCTTAGGAGGATACATCGTGTATATTATTTAGTAGTCACTGTGTACCTGATACTGTATTTGATGCGATGTATATATTTATGTGGGTCTAGTATTGATATTTTGTAAATTTACATTTTATTATGTTATATGATGTATATAATTCTGCTATGATATGTGACTCTAATACTAGTTTATTTGTATTATATACTATTCTGAATATTCTAAATTGGTGCGTTTATTATTTTGTATTAATATGGTACACATCAAAAAATTTCAGTTCAGATCCTCAAAAGATAATAAGGACGTGTCAATGTTAGTATAAAGATATATTCACATTCGATCGCTCTTAACCAGTCGTATTCTTCATGTTATTAGACGACATTACTTGTAATGTTCTTCAATAATATGGATATAGCGGTGGAGTCTTCATAGATTGGTATCAGAGGTGTGTTCAGAACATTGCATAATATGTTTGCCACAATGTCGAGATCTGAAACTATATGACTTAGAGTCCCATCCTTTAGGTATGTGATATTGATTAGATTAATTATTATTGATAGGAATATAAATGATTATCGAAAATAATCATCGAGACGTAATTGTAATTTTTTGAAGTACTTCACAAATTATTATTATGAAAATGATTCTAAATTTGGAATTCACATTAGTAAAGGGTGGTATTTAATTTTTTTTCTTTCCCTTTCATGGTCTCATCCTTTTTCAATTTCCCGCCTCCTTCTTCTTCTACCTTACCTCTGAACCTTCCGTACGCTAGGACTTCAGTCTCCTCCATCTCTCCTCCTCCGGATCCTCCTCCTTCTCCTTTGTCCATTCCTTCTTTGCTCATTGCTTCTTGCCCTCCTCAACTTCCTCCTACATGTCCTTCCATGGTCTTTGGTCCTTCTTCGTCTTCTTTCATTCCACTGTTGCCTCTCTCGACGTCTTCTCCTTTGCCGTGGAATTCACTTTTTAAGCTTAATCCATGTAATGCTGGGAAGTTCATCCCGATCAATTACCTCTTGTTTTTAGGGTGATGCTCTTGCTCCACCTTGCGATGCTGTTCAGGCTGGTAATGAAGTTTGGGGTAACTATCTTGTTGGTTTTTTCCTCGATAAGCTTCTTCCATATCTGGTGGTTTTGAATCATCTAAAGAAGGTGTGGAGGTTGAAAGGTTCTGTTGATGTGAAGTCCGATGGTAACTTATTCCTCTTCAATCTGTCCTCTGTTGAAGATAGAAGGAAGATAATTCAGGAAGACCCTATAGTAACGAGGAATAAGTTATTTATTGTCAAGCCATAGGATCCTATGATTGGCAATTGTATTAGTACTATAAAATCTGTTCCAGTTTGGCTAAAGTTGTCTAACATTCCATTGTACTATTGGTCGCATTTGAGTATCAATTGACTGGTAATAAGACTGGTAAATTTCTATGTATGGATGAATCTATGGAAAGACTTGAAAGAATTGGTTATGAAAAGTTCATGGTCATGGTAACTGCACAAAACTAATTACCCGAAGATTTTCTGGCAAAATTGTTGGATGGCTCGGAGCAAGTTGTAAGTGTAGATTATTTATGGAAACCACACAAATATGTGCGGTGTGCAACGAGTTTGGGCATGAAATGCAGGGTTGCATAGTGGTGAAATGCAAGAGGGATGCAGGAGAGGTAGGAAAAACTAAAGATATAGGCAGTATACCAAACATAATTAATAAGAATAGTAAGGAGGAAAGGGTTGCAGTGGTAGAAAAGGAGAATGCCAAGAAAATTGAGTGGAGGAAGGTCCCAGTCAGAAAGGAGAGAGTTTCTAAAGGTGGTAAAAGGGAGTGAAAGAAAATGTGATTAAGCTGTTTAAAGGTAAGGAGCAAGCTGATGGTCCTTCAAGTTTGGTTGGTGAAAATCCCAAAATGGGTTCAACCAATAATGTGGTTTTTATCAAAGCAGGTGCAACAATAAATTCTAATATGCACAAAGTTGAAGGTTGTCCCAAAATGGGTGCTGTATATCACGTTAATTTGCCCGCAATAGGCTGGCATCCCAATCCTTTGCCGCTCTTCAGCATGATGGAACAAAGTGACGCAGCGTGGGAAGCGAATTCGACGATATAAATCGAATCCGTCCAGGATCTCACACGATTAGTGGAAATAATCTGTGAATCAATGAAGCATCGATGGAGTTATGAATACCGTAAGGCCCAAATCCGTTGATCACGAAGATACTGAATTCTAGCAATCTTCGACATGTTGATCGCGCATGATACCGTGAAGAAAGATCTACAATTCTTGAGCGTTGATCAAGCGCACTTGATTCCGCGAATTGGCTTCAACGTTCGTTGATTCGAGCGCACTCGAATGCCGAAGTGGAGATAGGAGTTAACACTCGACTACCAATTTAATGGAGGCACAAAGCTTCACAAACGAAATTTTATTCAATTTTCAATAACCTATTACAATGACATTACATCCCTATTTATAGGGTTTATGACACAACACGAATGACTTAAAAAAAAAATTACAACACAAAACAGTACACGACTTGACAAACAGCACACGACATAAGAAATACGAGCAACGACTTAAACAAACTCGGCAGCGACTTATTTTCTTCTTCGCGACATAAGAAATTCGTATCAGCGACTTAAAGAAAGTTCTCAACTTAAGGATGGCACGGTTTACGACCTAGGGATAAAATCATACAGTAGCTCGCGACCTAAAATCTTTAATTTCAACCCCACGCGACCTAAGAAATGGAAGAGAAGAAATTCGCGACTTAGGCTGGAGATGGCATAGGTCGTTCGCGACTTAGGGATTGGATCGGCCGTGGCTTAAGGAGGAGTTCGCGACTTATGGTGGCTCGCGACATATGGATCTGGATCTTGCTGGCAGCGCGACTTCGAGATGTGGTAGGTCGCTCACGAGTTGAGGCAGAGGACTTGTGCGGCGACTTTTGATAGGTCGCTCGCGACCTGGGTGGCTTCCTCACTGATCTTGCGACCTAGGATAGGTCGGCCGCGACTCCTCGAGATAGGTCGGCCGCGACTTATCGAGGTAAGCTCTTCATCATCCTCCCCTTGTTGGAAAAAATTCGTCCTCGAATTCATTCTCTCGTCATCTTCGTCAAGTTCCTCCCCATAATACGGAATTAAGTGTTTGACATTGAAAACATCAGAAGTATGAACCTCTTCCGGTAATCTTAACCTGTACGCATTATCATTTATCTTCTTTAAGATTTCCACTGGACCAATCTTCCGAACTTTTAACTTGTTATAAGTGCCAACCGGAAAACGATCTTTTGTTAACACTGCGTAAACAAAATCTCCTTTCTTGAAGACAACACTTCTTCGTTTCTTATCCGCCATTTGTTTATACCTCTCATTTGTCTTCTCCAATCGTTCCTGAACGATTCTATGGCATTCTGTCAACCCATCAACAAAATCAGCAGCCCGCTTAACTGTCCCCTTCGGTTGTGGGACTATTGTCAAATCCAACGGCCCCTTTGGTAAGCTTGAATATAAAATCTGAAATGGACTGAAACCTGTACTTCGGTTATTTGCATGATTGTGAGCAAATTCAGCTTGACACAACTTCACATCCCAACTCTTCAAATTGTCTTTCACAAGACATCGTAACAAATTTTCCAACGATCTATTCACCACCTCTGTTTTCCCATCTGTTTGCGGGTGATAAGCACTACTAAAATTCAGCTTCGTTCCAACCATCTTCCACAAACTCAACCAAAAATGGCTTAAAAATCTAGTATCTCGATCAGGAACAATAGATTCTGGTAAACCATATAATCGATACACCTCTTTAAAGAATAATTGAGCAACTCGGACGGCATCAGCAGTCTTCTTACATGCTATAAAATGTGCCATCTTCGAAAACCTGTCCACCACAACAAATATAGAATCATTCCCTCTTTGAGTTCTAGGCTAACCCAAAACGAAATCCATGCTGATATCAACCCATGGTCTGGTAGGCACAGATAACGACATATATAACCCCGCATTCGTAGCCGTTCCCTTCGAAATCTGACAGATATGACATCTCTCCACAAATCTCTCTACCTCTTTCCTCATTGATGACCAAAAATAAGATTGAGAAATCAACTGCAATGTACGATCTCTGCCTACATGGCCTTCGTCATGTAACTCATTGATAATATTCATTCTCAAACTGCAATCTGGTATACATAATCGATTTCCCTTGAACAAGAATCCATCAACCAGCACAAATTCATCAGTATCACCATCCTTAACTTTCTCAGCAAACTTTGCAAAGTAAGGATCCTCCTCAAACAACTCTGGCAATAATTCGAATCCTGTCACTTCAACCTTCAACGTTGTCAACAAGTGATTTCTCCTACTCAGAGCATCTGCTACACGATTTGTTACCCCTGATTTGTGTTTTACCACGAAAGTAAATTGTTGTAGATATGCTATCCACGAAGCATGTCTCGCTGAAATCTTATCCTGTCCTTGTAGATGTTTCAATGCCTCATGATCGGTGTAAAGAATAAACTCCTTCTGAAACAAGTAATGTCGCCAGTGCTTCATTGCTTGAACAATCGCGTAAAATTCTACATCATAAGTGCTATATCTCAACTTGGCTCCAGATAATTTTTCACTGAAATACGAAACTGGTCTTCCATTCTGGCTCAATACTCCACCAATTCCCACTTTCGAAGCGTCAGTATGCAATTCAAACAACAACTGAAAATTCGGCAGTACCAGAATTGGTGCTGTCGTCAAGAGTGTCTTAATCTTCTCAAAGGCAACTCCTACTTCCTTTGACCATACAAACTTCTTTCCTTTCATGCAATCGGTTACTGGTGCCATCACACTACTAAAGTGTGGAATGAATCTTCGATAAAAAGACACCAAGCCATGAAAACTTCGCACTTCAGTAATTGTCTTCGGTTGTGGCCAACTCCTGACAGCTTCCACTTTATTTTCATCCACTTGAATACCTTCCTTTGACAGAACATACCCCAGGAATAAAACTCTGTCCGTCATAAACACGAACTTCTTTATTGCTGCATAAAACTGCTCTTGTCGTAGAATCAACAATACTTCTCGCAAATGCTGGATGTATTCTTCCGTACTCCCACTATATATCAGAATATCATCAAAGTAAACAACCACGAACTTCCCAACAAATGGTCTAAAAATCTGGTTCATCACTCTCATGAAAGTACTAGGAGCATTTGACAAACCAAATGGCATAACCAACCATTCGTATAAACCCTCCCTAGTTTTAAAAGCTCATCACCCGGTCTAATACGAATTTGATGGTATCCACTCTTCAGGTCTATCTTGGAAAACACAACAGCCCCACTCAATTGATCAATCAAATCATCAAACCTCGGCATAGGAAATCTGTATCTCACAGTGATCTTGTTTAGAGCCCGACTGTCCATACACATCCTCCACGTTCCATCCTTCTTGGGTACCAATAAGGCTGGCACGGCACATGGACTCAAACTCTCCTGGACACGCCCTTGTTCTAACAACCCCTCCACTTGCCTTCTCAATTTTTCATGCTCCTTCGAACTCATCCGGTAATGTGGCCTGTGAGATAACACTGACCCTGGCACAAGATCAATTTGATGTTGAATATCCCTCAACGGCGGTAACTCCTTTGGTAGTTCTTCTGGAAATACATCACTGAATTCTTCTAATATCAGTTTTACTTCCTTTGGAATTCCAACGGATTCAGCAGCTCCATGTCCAATCAACAAAAATACTTTGGGACTCTCCTCTACTTCTTCAATAAATTCTTTCAAAGTCAATAAAGTTTTCAGCTCCTCAATCTCTTTTGACTTGCTTTCTTCTTGTTGTCTCTTCTTTGGAACCAAAATGATCTTAACACCTTTAAACATAAAACTGTAGCTATTGATCCGACCGTCATGTTGTACTGCTCGATCATACTGCCATGGTCTTCCCAAAAGCAAATGACAAACATCCATCTCAACCACATCACACCAAATCTCGTCTTTATATTTCTTCCCAATAGAAAATGGAACTCGAACTCGCCTATCCACCTTCACCTCTCCTCCTTTTCTCAGCCATGCTAGTTTGTAAGGATTAGGGTGTTTCTCCATCTTCAACTTCAACTTCCTTACAACTTCAGTAGAAATAATATTGTCACAACTTCCTGCATCAATCACAAACTTACAAACTTTTCCCAGAATAGTGCATGTAGATTGAAAAATGTTGCTCCTCAACCAACTAGCCTCATCCTCTTGTTTGGGTGTTAAACAAGACCTTCTCATCATTAGATTACACCCTTCATCTCCTGACGCGATATCCTGTTCATTCTCCTCAACTGGACTATCTTCACCTTCAACAGCATCTTCAGCTATCATCGTTCTCTTCTTTGGCCTTGGACATTCGTTGCTCCTATGACCCATCTCCTGACAATTGTAGCATTTGAAACTGTTGTTGACCTTTGCCTTCTCAACCTCCTTCACAACTGATTTACTGACGGCTTTAGAAACATTGAAACTCCCATTAACCCCTTTGCTTTGAATATTGGAACTTGTAAACGCACCACCTACTCGTCTTCCCTGCTTCTCCCAAGCTATCGCTTTCTGGTGCGCTTCCGCCACAGATCTCGGGTCAAACATATTAACCATATCCTGGATCTGCATTCGCAAACCTCCAACAAACCTCGCAGTCAATTGTTCCTCGGTCTCCATAATGTCATTTCGAGCAATCAGTTGATAAAACTCATCAGCATAGTCATTAACAGTCTTCGTTCCTTGCCTCAAGTTTTGCAACCTCTGATACATGAGTGATTGATAGTTGTAAGGTAAAAATGTAGCCTTCATCAATTTCTTCATTTTCTCCCATTCAACAATCTTCGACTTCCCCATCCGTTCTCGTGTAAGTTTGGTTTGCTGCCACCACGCCATAGCTCTCCCTCTCAACCTAGTAGCAACTAACTTCACTCGACGGTCTTTCAGAACCTCCTTGAAATCAAAGATCTCCTCAACGTTAGACAACCAGTCCAAGAATTCTTCTGCAATCATTCCACCTTTAAATTCAGGAATCTCCATCTTCATTCCCGATTCCCATCGACGATCATCATCTACATCTCGATACTGTCGTCGTGTTTGTTCTCTATCTCGGTAATGAACACTTCCCATATCACCATCAAACTCCTCATCAAAATCTGAAGTATATCGATGTCGATCACGACCTCCAACATCTCTACTACCACTCCTTCGATCAACATTCCTATCACGATTATCAATACTTCTATGATCTTGATCTTCTCTTCTCTCCCGATCTGAATGTATCGAAGCTCTACTTACCCCATGGTTCGATTCAGGTGAAACTCTTCTTCGATTTTGATTCATTTCAAGCATCATTCTCTCTAATCGACCAATTCCTTCATTCAACTTTTCAGTGAAACTCTCGTTGATTCGTTGTTCCATTTCATCGGCCCCTTCTCTTCCATACAAAGCATTAATATTGCGATGACGTTGAGCTCGCCTCGGATGCATGATTCAACTTCAAACAAACTCGAAAAATAAATTTCAAACACTTTCCAAACTTTGATCCAAAGTGAGATGGATCGAAACTCCTAACTTGTTGCAACTTCACGATGAACACGATGAACACTAACTTCTCAACAATTGCGAATACGATCTCCAAACTTCAAATTCTCGACACCCAAGTCTCCAAATGATGCAAACTTCTTGCAACCTCGCTCTGATACCAAACTGACGCAGCGTGGGAAGCGAATTCGACGATATAAATCGAATCCGTCTAGGATCTCACACGATTAGCGGAAATAATCGGTGAATCAATGAAGAATCGATGGAGTTATGAATACCGTAAGGCCCAAATCCGTTGATCACGAAGATACTGGATTCTAGCAATCTTCGACACGTTGAGACCGCACGATACTGTGAAGAAAGATCTACAATTCTTGAGCGTTGATCAAGCGCACTTGATTCCGTGAATTGGCTTCAACGTTCGTTGATTCGAGCGCACTCGAATGCCGAAGTGGAGATAGGAGTTAACACTCGACTACCAATTTAATGGAGGCACAAAGCTTCACAAACGAAATTTTATTCAATTTTCAACAACCTATTACAATGACATTACATCCCTATTTATAGGGTTTATGACACAACACGAATGACTTAAAAATAAAATAAAATTACAACACAAAACAGTAAACGACTTGACAAACAACACACGACATAAGAAATACGAGCAACGACTTAAACAAACTCGGCAGCGACTTATTTTCTTCTTCGCGACATAAGAAATTCATATCAGCGACTTAAAGAAAGTTCGCGACTTAAGGATGGCACAGTTTACGACCTAGGGATAAAATCATACAGTAGCTCGCGACCTAAAATCTTTAATTTCAACCCCGCGCGACCTAAGAAATGGCAAAGAAGAAATTCGCGACTTAGGATGGAGATGGCATAGGTCGTTCGCGACTTAGAGATTGGATCGGCCGCGACTTAAGGAGGAGTTCGCGACTTATGGTGGCTCGCGACATATGGATCTGGAACTTGCTGGCAGCGCGACTTCGAGATGTGGTAGGTCGCTCACGACTTGAGGCAGAGGACTTGTGCGGCGATTTTTGATAGGTCGCTCGCGACCTGGGTGGCTTCCTCACTGATCTTGCGACCTAGGATAGGTCGGCCGCGACTCCTCGAGATAGGTTTGCCGCGACTTATCGAGGTAAGCTCTTCATCACAAAGGAGGATCCTATCATGGAAACATACAATGAAATAGAGGAATGAGACTTATTAACAACAACTATTGTTGTAGTTGAATCATAGTTCAACAGAAAGACTGGCAGGAAGACTATGAATTGTGATTTGGGAAACATTGATAATATAGATCAAAGCAGTAATGGGAGTGACATAATGAACTTATCCACTATTGACCTTCCACTTGCCAGCATTAGTAATTCTCATGCAAAGGTGACAATTAACAGTAGGGAGATTTTGCCTTTTAAGGAAATCTTTTTACAAGAAATTGAAAAGCATGTCCTTGACCTCTTTTCCATTTCCACTGTCAATGTTTTTTTCTCTTATCTCATCAGCTTCCTCCCCACATTGTCCTCCTTCCCAATCTCTCCCTTCCTCATATTCTTTTCTGGGGACTATTTCTTGACGCTCTTCCCCCCATCATGTCCTGCCCTTATACATGCTTCTGGAAGCCCTAAATCTCTAAGCGCTTCTACCTTGTTAGCAAAGTTAAAATTAGTGAGAGGTGATCCTCCTTCAACAAGGAGTATGGTAGGGGTGTCCCATCAATCTCTTTAGTTTGATTATGTCACATCAAATTGCTTCATGGAATATAAGGGGTGATCACAACCCTATGAAGCTTAATCAAGTTAAAGCTTTGGTACGTGCCCATAGTATTAAGATATTTGCAATATTAGAAACAAAGCTCTCTCTCCTCTTAACTCTTAAGGCTGCCATCTATAGCAATCCTAACTGAAAGCTGAATCACAACTTGGATGAGGCTCCCTATGGTAGGATTCTCATTGTTCATGATCTCTACTTTTACTCTCTTAATCCTATTCTTTCCACCTCTCAAATGATTCATCCTCATGCTATTTTTTTGCCTGAAAATCTCTTCTTCTATCTCACCTTTATTTATGCAAATAATGCTATTGCCTCAAGACAAAACCTTCTCAAAACACTACCTTCTCTAAGACAAGACACTCACCTTTGGCTTGTTTTAGGAGATTTCAATTATTGCTACAATCTTCAGGATAAGTTAAGTGAGGCCTACCTCTTATGCCTAGAGATATTGCTCCTTTAAACATCTCCATTTCTGATTCTTCCCTCTTGCCTATTGTCAAATCTGGTTTGTCTTATTCCTGGAACAACAAAAGTCGATATTTTTTTTTTTTGAAAAGGAAAAGGCCCAAGGCCTGCTTAATAATAAGAAAACAGAACAACCAACCCGAACACAAAACAAAATACGCACCCCTCACAAAAACAAAACCCTAGCCGCAAGCTTAAGGGAAATAAAAAATGACGAACAAGAGGGGCAAAACGAGAGAAAACAAAAAAAACAACAGCCAACACGCACGAAAACACCTCACGGGGGTTTCCAATCTCTCTTCTTCACACTAAAATCTTCATTAGCAGTGCAAGTTTGAAGCTTATCACTAAAAAAGGGAGATTTGATGAAGATGTGGCTCTTCTTCTTCGAAGCTTGTTGCTTTTCTCCAGATCTATACTTTCTTCATCAGAAATCTGACATTTAGTGAAGTAGGATGCTTTATTCTTCCTGTAATCGTTGTTATTCTGCGGATTTTCTGTAGAATAGCGGCGACTGGAAGGAATGAAGCTGATTTGATCTACTGTCTTGCTACTTTCACCCTTGCTCCAGCAAGATAAGTGATAAACTTTGTTATTCAGCAAACTTTTATAGAAAAAAGTCTCATTATTGTTGTCTCTGATACTGAAATTGATTAGATCTTTCATGGACAGCAACTTGATCTCCTTGGGAACACTGCTGGATGCGCGGTAGCTCCTTCGTGCTGAGACAGGTAAGAAACTAGTGTTACTATTCATAATATGATGTGAATATGTATTTTTACTGATAGAATTATGGATACTTCCCTTGCAGATATTGTTCTCAGCGCTGGAATGGCCGCCTCCAGATAGATAACTCCAGGAGTGACTGTTGTGGCCGAAGGAAGAAGTGATATTGGAATTATAGGGAGCATAAGTCTGACATTGAATGTGTTTTCTTTGGGGAATATCAGTTGAATGATTCCCCCTAAGTAAGAAATTTTCTACTTCTGTTTCGATTATGTCCATCTTGCTATTACCTTGATGATTGTTTGATTTTCTGCAAAGAATTTGAAAGTCAGAATAGATGATGATCCAAAGTTGATTAATGTTTCTCTCTATATTTTTGTGAAGTCTCTGGTTTCTTTCTCTCCATATATGGTAGATAACAGTAGTTAACATGATTGATGCATGCTTGAAATCCTTCGTCTTTGACTTGTATCTGCTTTGTATATAAAGAATGCTTTCTTCTATGTTTTGAATAGACTGATGTTGATTGAAACTTAAATTTTTTTTAGCATTTAACCAAATATGCCTCGAGTAGATACAATCAAAGAAGAGGTGGTATGCATTTTCAACATCATTATTGCATAACAGACATCTTTTATCCAAGTTTTTAGACCATTTGGCACATCTTTCTTTAGTAGGAAGCCTGTTGATAGTGGCAAAATAGGAACAATGAGCCATTTTGGGGCAATTTGATTTACACCAAATAATCTTGTGCCAACTGACTTCAGTGTCATCCCCCTTGACAAATTTCCAAACTTTTTTAAAAGAGAATTTGTCTTTTGAATTGAGTTTCCAAATCCAAGTGTCTCTCTGGAGATTGTGATCAATTGAGATATTATTAATGTCATTTCTAAAAATACTGGCAGCTTGATGATTTTTCGAGTTCCATGTTTGATTATGAATGATGATTTGAACTTTTTCAGTGGCATTTCCCAATAGATACATGTTATTCCATCCTAAAAGATCAATTAGGGATTTTCCAAAGATCAAAGGGTCAAACCATAAGCTAGTCATATTACCATCTCTGAATTTCCTTTCTAAAAAAGATTTGCCTTTCTCCCTGCAATTAAGAATATTTTTCCAAGTGTATGAATGATGGTTTTCAACCCTTGTAGTTCAATTTTTTTTATTTTTGAGATATTTTTCTCTCATCCATCTAGCCCAAAGGGATTTTCCTTCAATAAATTTTCAAAAAAGTTTGAATTTGGCAGCTTCATTCAAATCTTTGATTTTTCTAATACCCAAACCACCTGCATTTTTGGGCATGCAGACTTTGTCCCATGCAACCTTGTGATGTTTGCCCTGCCAAATAAAGTTAGCACATATTTTTTCAATTTTACAAATTGCTTTTGTGGGAATATTATGAAACAGAAGTCGATATAGGATCATGACTTACACTAATATTGATCTTTCTTTCTGCAATAGCTCTGTTTTGATCACCTAGCTATCCTTTCTTCTTTTCTGCCTCACCCTATTCTGTCTGACCATTCCCCTTTAATTTTATATCTTCCCACTAGCCTAGTAAAGGAAAGAGAGCTTTCAAATTTTATAATGCTTGGGTCTTAGACCCTAACTA
The DNA here is from genome assembly GCA_030765085.1 of Allium cepa. Classification (NCBI taxonomy): domain Eukaryota; kingdom Viridiplantae; phylum Streptophyta; class Magnoliopsida; order Asparagales; family Amaryllidaceae; genus Allium; species Allium cepa. Next base: position 327,053,344 of record CM060939.1, read on the forward strand.
TCGTGATATTATAGCCAATGCTTGGTCAACTATTTTTCATGACAATCCAATGTATATTCTTTACAGGAAGCTGAAGGCAACTAGAAATGCTCTAAGGAAGTGGGCCTTGAACAAGTATGGGGATGGCTCTCTCCCCTCCAAAACTCTTAATGTCCAGCTTCTTCAATCTCAAATGCTTCTGGATGTTGATCCTACCAAGCCTGAAGTTGCCTAGAATGAGTCAAAGCTTTTTCAATAACTTAATGATGCCCTTGACAAGGAGTCTAGCATGAGAAGACAACAATATCATCAAAAGTGGACAAATGAAGGCGACAAGAATACTGCCTTCTTTCATGCTTCCATCAAGGATAAGCGTGCTAGGGAACAAATATCATCATTGCAGGATAATGCTAGGGTTTTGCTTTGTTCTAAGGAGGATATTGATCAATACTCGCTTGCTTTTTTCTCTGATCACCTAGGTAATGTTTCTAATTTTGTGCCTGATCTTGATAGATTGAACAATCTAGCATTGCCCTTGTTGAATCATTCTCTGAGATCTATGTTGGTGGGTAGAGTAACTAATCAGGAAATTAAAAAAGCATTATTTTCTATGAACACGAATTCTTGTGGAGGCCCCAATGGTTTTAATGTGGTTTTCTTCAAGAGTAGTTGGACCGTGGTCTGTGATGTTTTCTATGCTGCTGTACATAATTTTTTCAACAAATTTAAACTCTTTGGTAAAGTTAATGCTACTAATTTAGTTTTAATTCCTAAGGCTAGACCTTCCATTAATGCTTCCTCTTTTAGGCATGTATCATGTTGTAATGTTGTCTATAAATGTATTTCCAAAATTCTTGCTTCTAAAATTTTGTTAGCTCTTCCTTCTATCACATCTAATAACCAGTTTGCCTTTATTCCCAATAGAAATATCTTGGATAATGTTATAATTTCCCATGAATTGATAAAGGGATATGGCAGAATCCAGATATCACCAAGAACCATGTTGAAGCTTGATCTCAGGAAGGCATATGATAGCATTCATTGGTCTTATATTGTTTGTATCACGTCTAGGATGGGTTTTCCCAAGATTTTTGTTGCCTGGTTGTATACTTGTATGTCTACGCCTACTTATTGTCTAAACTATAATGGTTTAACCTCTGGGTACTTCAAGGGAAAGCTACGTCAAGGAGACCTAATTTCATCTTTATTTTCATGATTGTCATGGAGGCTCTCACTAGTATGTTATCATGAAAGTTTGTTGATAAGAGAATTCTTTATCATCCTAAATGTTAAGACCTTCAAATCTCTTCACTTTTCTTTGCTGATGACATAATGATATTCACTAAGCCTTATGAGCAGTCAATTATTGGTATTCTTGAGACTTTGCGTGATTTTTACTTAGCAACTGGTCTCAAACTGAATTCAAATAAATCTCATATCCTTATTTTAGGACTTGTTCTTCTGCTAGGGATTCCATTGAAAGATTGTCTGGACTTCAGCCTCTGAATACTGGTATGAAAATTTTAGGTCTTCTTCTGTGCACTGCAAGGGTTACTAAGGCAAATTGTCTTCCTCTTTATGAAGGGATAACTAAAACCATGAATGCATGGCCAACTTGGTTACTTTCTCAAGTTGGTATGCTGGTGATTATAAATTCAGTGTGTTTTCTATGTTGGTATATTGGGCTAGGACCTTTATCCTACCTACTAAACTTTTGAACATGATCAGATCAGTCATGTTAAGATTTTTTTTGGTCAGGTACAATCTATAGTAGGAAGTTGATTCTAATTTCTTTTTCGAGGATAGAAATGCCAATTCAGAGGGGAGGACTTGGTATCATAAACAATAAAATATGGAATAAAGCTTCTGTGAGTACTCATGTCAATGCCATCTTGTTGAAGAGGGATAGTCTTTGGATGTGATGGACTTGGAGACATCACATACGGGAGAAGGACTTCTGGTCTATGGAAGTTCCTCAGGGTTGCATCTGGATTTGGCATAAAATTCTTGGTCTAAGGAGGGAACTGCTCCCTCACGTTAAATATTCTCTTTCATCTGGGAGCACGGTCAACTTCTGGAAGGAACTATAGGTAGATTATGGATATATATTATCTAGGCAGTTGTCATATCAGGAACAAATACACTCTTTGATTGGTCTCAATGCTAGAGCTGTTGATTATGTTATTAATGGTAGGTTACAAGCTCCTCTCTCTAGTAGTGAGGTGGTCGATGCTCTATGGAATAGGTTAGCAAATCAGGTTGTTCATGTTATCCAGGATGAAGCACTCAGCTGGACGGGAAAGACACAAAGTATACGTATAGTGTATAATCTCCTTTGTAAGGTTGAGTCTATGTCTGTTTTTCAATCGTCCAGAGTTGTTTGGACAACTCATTCACCAAGTAAAGAGAATCCGATCTTATGGCAGATCTTAAACACAGCGTTGCTAACAAGAGATAAGCTGGTGGCATATGGCATGAATGTGGACCATTTGTGAGTTTTTTGCAGTTTGTATCTCGAGAATGTTGATCATCTCTTTTTTGAGTGTGGATACTTGAAGAGCATATGGGTTGCCTTGATGCAAAGATCTGGTATCAATGGTATCTCGGGTGTCTCCACAACAGATTGGCATGTGCTTCGTAAGGCAAGTAGGTGGAGGATGAGGAAATGGGATATAGTGTTTTTTATGCTCAAGAAATATGTGTAGGGTATGGGAGGATAGAATTTGTCGGTGCTTTCAGGGAATTGCCACTGTTGTTCTAATTTTATGGAAGAAGATGATGTCAGATATTGTTTCTGGTTTGCGAGAAAGCAAGCATTTCTTCTCCCCTCAACAGCTTGCTCTCTAAAACTAGAAGTGATCTGATGTGCATGGGGGATGCTAGCTATGTTCTTGTGCATGCACTGTGCATGTTGCTTGCTTCTCTGTGTTCTTTGCTGTGTGTTATTTCGCTTGAATCTGACTTGTTTTCTTTGCGTGTTCTTTTGCATTTTTCTTTTCTTTTTTTCCACTTGACATAAAAGCTTGTTTTATGTCATTTTATTGTTCGTTGCAATAAAATCTGGTAGGAGATCAATCAACCTCGCTAGCTTTGCTAAAAGAGAGAGACCTTAGATGGCTTAAAATCAAATATTGTTGTATCCTGATTTGTTAGTGATTAGAGTTGCACAGTGGAAGCAGATGGACTACTTTCTGCTGAGCACATTAATTAATTATTTAAATTTGATTGTTGATGAACGATTGATTGCATTAACATTGCAAGTCTTTATTTAAAATTAATATTGAGTAGGAATCAGTGCTTGAGAGTCTAAAACCTACTCGATATTTATAATAAGACCTTGCAGTGTCTTCATTGATGTTGCTACCGTAAGGGATACTAGAAGTTCATTTCTTTTATGAAAATTGAACATTAATATATATGTACGGAATTGATTAAGAAAATGAATCATTCAAAGAATTTATAAACCCATTTGAGTATGGACAAAATCAGTTGTTAATATAAATCAATGGTTTCTCCTAAATTGAACCGCTAGGGGAAAATAAATTTGTTTAAGTAACTAATAGTTATAACATATAGAATGATAAATCATATCTATCGAATTAAATTTGGATTTGGTAAATATAGTTATTAAATAAAATAAGATATACTAGTGGTTGCTTCCTATTTTGAATAATTGAATATGGTGTGATGTATTGTTTTGAATACAAATGGTCATTAATGAATGAGTATATATGCAACATCATAAGTTAATATTTTTATGTAAGCAAGCAAATGATTTTGAGAAAGTATGAATATTAATTTTTAAAATGGTTGAAAAAAAATTTAATGGTATATTTTTGTTAATTTATCGATTGAGTATTTTAAGAACTCTGGTCGATTCGTTTAGCCAACTTTATCGATAGGGATTCCTAAACTAGAATGAGACTTTTTGACTTAATACTCTAAAAAGAGTAATATTTTTTGGAAAAGAAAACAATAATTTGAAAGTAATACAAGGCATGGAAAAATAATAATGATAAATGTAATGTTTTAGTTTATGAATATTTACAAATTAAGAAAATATTGAGATAAATACTTGTTTATTGTTTTGAAATTCAATATATCATACATAAAATATTTTGGGACAAGATAAAATAATGAACTAGAATAAATACTTAACTTCAAAGACTAGTTACAACATGACTGTAAAATTATTATCAAATATTGTCCATATTTTATAAAATAAAACCTTCATGCTATTTTATGAATATGCACGTACAAAATCAAAATGATGCAGGTTTCTTCAGCTTTCATACTTTGGATTCACTTTTAATTAATATTGCTAACTATTAATTAGTTTTTTGAATGGTCAGTGTTATAACTTTTTGCTTCACAATTTATAAGTCATTTGATTTGGTATTTTATGAGCGTTCAAATGTCAAAGAAAATTATGTAGTAGAATTGTTAATAATATTATTTAAAATTGATAAGATCCTTTTTTAATGCTAGATTAAGTATGATATTAAAGATGTTCGTGGAAGAATGTTGATTACTAATAATAGATTAGTATTGACAAAAATCATATAGCGAAATTAACTATCCCGCAACATAGACCTAGTTTCTTAACAATGTGTGATTGTGATATGCTAAAAATAATTTTATTTGGATGTAATGGATGCTTGTTTGAGATGATATATGGTTTATTTGGGTGTTTGATTGATAATTGTGTGATTTGATAGAAGAAAAATTAAAATAAATATAATACACATGGCTAAGTATTTAAGTTTACATATCTCACTAATTCTATTAATGGCTACAATGCTATATGAAGATAAACTTTTTGGAAAGTTTGCTCAATTTCTCATTGCTAGCATTATGAATCTTTCTAAGTCAATGTTTGCTACTATAAATAAAGTCAACTACATTTATTAACATAAAACCAAATCAATTATTACTTAAGATATATTTATTATCTTTAATTATTTATTAATGTACATAGAATTAAGAAAGAACTCTTTGTTAATCCTTACTAAAATCATTGCACATAGCTTTCATACTTTTAGATAACAAATAAGTGGATGTTCCATTTAACTTACAACCCTTTAAACAAGAGCAATGTTATCTTTCCTACTCTTCTTTCAATTTTTTCACAAACTTATCAAAACAGAACTTTTCAAATGTAGCAGCTGGAAGGATTCTCAAACATACCTCTAATTCTTGATTTTTCAATATCCAAATTATCAAGTTAGATAGCTTACGATTTTTTATACATTTAGACATCTGCAATTTATATTCTAAGGCAAGTTTAACTATGGGTTATCCTAACTTTTTTTAGATAGTCCTACAACATTAATATCAATTTGATTTTTTTGTATTACATTGTCAGTTAAATAAGCATCTAAGTTTATGCTAAGTCAAATGTTAACTTATTCCTAACATTTTTTTTCACATTCTTAAATGCCTTTGAATAGTGCAAAATCTTGTTTTGTAATTAAAATAAAATATTAATTACACTTGAACTCCCTTTATAACTTTCACAACCAGATAGCATCAAATGAAGTTTCAAGTAGAGGAAAATATATATTTGATAGAGTTTAAACAGAGAAAAGGGGGGCAACAACCAGCTAGCAATACAAGGCTGGTGCATGTTGTAAGAGCCAGGCCATTGACCTGGCAATCCTACAGTCTACCTGGCCGAAGATGAGTTCAGTCAGGGCATGGATAGTTGAGCCTACTGCCCAACACATCCCAGGTAAGCCTGGGCCTGGAGCTCAGCCCCGTAAATACACCCACACATCCTTATTTTTCATTTTCATATACTAAATGTTTAACATGGTAGTTTTCATTAATCAACAAACTTGGTATATCAATTCACATGTGATATGTGTTATAACATTTGTGTTGTCATATAGAAAGCATAGACCTAAATACTTTATACGATTGAGGTTAACAGGTAATATATTTTGCCATAGGTTTGTTGGGAAGCTATTTCTATATGTTTAATTAGTTAAATGAGTACCGTTTTATTATACTTTATTTATATTAGACCTGTACTTTGAATTGATTAAAGTATAGGCACACAAAGGCTATATGGATTGGAATATGGCGCAAACTCGGTCTCGCTTATATAGGAATTTATAAATTCCTTTAAAACGCTAATAACGGTATGCTTTCAGATTCAATACAAAAACGATAGAAATATTGTTATATATTGTGTTTTTGACAATGTGGTCGATTTATTTTTTGCATAATTAATTGTGAAATTACAAACAGTGCTCCATATAAAGGGAATTCTATCGAAAATTTTCGTAAATTTCAACATTTAGAAAATTTTCAATAGAAATTTATTGTACGCGAATAAATGAAAATTAATGAATGCGTCAATTTAAGTGTATAACTTAGGTTAAGTTTGGTTTTAATGCTAACCATTTGGAGAATTAAGAAAGGTTAAATTGATTATATTATATGAAGGGAGTTAATAGTTGTGTATGTATGTGACATCTCCCCATAAGAAATTGTGAGGATGTAATTTTCATAAGAGGGGAGGTCTGTAACAATCCTGTTTTGAAGCAGTAATTTTAAAATTATTTAATTAAAATAGAAGTGCTTGAATTTGATTTTTGACAATTTTTATTATTGGAATCAAATTATTATTCAATTAAAGTCTAGTTAATAAACGATTTTGTTACAATAAAATTAAATTAGTTAATAAATTCCTTTTCAGATAATGTATTTAAGTTCAAATTAATTTTTTTAATAAATATAAATTATTTAAAGTGCAAATAATTTTGTATGATTGAAATAGTAAAAAGAAGTTCCATTCAATATCCACTAAAATTGATAAGTTGATGAAGATTAATTAATTTGTTTTTATCAGTTCAATGAATAATTAAATAGAGTGAAACGATATGAATGGAATTGTGTGGTCATTGAAACATCTTGTGTGAAATGAAATATAAACCAATGTAAACTATGTTAAAGATTTATTTACAATTGAATGAGAGAACTATTTAAGACAAAAGAAAAGCATTTTGATTGAATTAAATTAAAGCCCAAACTCATTCAAACCAAATCCTAGTCCCCTCTCTTAACCTCCCTCCCTCAGCCTATTTCAATTACTTTGCCAAACTTGTTCTTGCTTTATCATGCCCTAGTCCCAATTAAAAATCACAAAATCAGAATGAAAAAAAATCGAAATCACTCACGACCTGGGCTCATGTAATGGAAGAAGGCGTCGACTTGGTATGGAGGCTCATGGATGGGAGCCGTGACCAGAGGTATATGTAATCAGGAGTAGGGAGTTTGTGTGACCATGTTTTGGGATGCGTACTCACGTGTTGGAGTTTTTGACTTGTGACCGTATTAACATCGCAACTTGGAGGGGCTGATGGCATGATTAATCTGTAAAGGCTGACGATTGGCATGGGTTGTAGGGTGTTGATGAGGCCAAGCATGACGTGGCGGCTGATTAGACGATGGTGCAACAATAGCAGTCAAGTTCAAGTGGTTGATGGAGCTATTGTTTGTGTAGAGGCAACGACGATGGGGGAGCGAACACTTTAATCTTGGATGGAACAACATCGTCTAGGCTATAGTAAATTTCGTGTTCATCCTCTCGGTGAGTTATTCTCACTCACAAGTATGTCCATTTATTTTTATTTGATGCATACTCCTCTATATATTTGTTTGGTTGCTTGGAAAAATTGTTATAGTTGATTATTTTATAACATTTGGGCGTTAATGGTTGAATTGAATAACATATTGTTGGTCAATTTCTTCGTGATATATAGACTATTTTATGATTAAAAGAGGCTAATTGCAAAACGAGTCTTGTTCGATCGCAAATTGAATTCTATCAACTTATATAGAAATGCATACATTGTTTGTGTGGTCGGAATTTGTCGAAAAGCAGTTTAGTCGTTAACTACTTCTATATTACAGAATTATTTATTTATAGAGCGATGTTGGCTCTAGAAGTTTCATTTTTGACGGGTTTATTGTTTGAATTGTTTAAATGTTTTGAAAAGAATTTCAAAAATGAGATCTTATCTATTTTGGTCATTATTGGAATTTGGTTTATAAAATATAGTGAAATTATCTTAAAATCTTAACTTATTTCTTATTTCAAAATTTCTATTCAAAGTTTTTAAAAACGTGTAATATTTAATTATAAAACCTTTCTAAATTTTCTATTTTCAAGTATATAATTTTGAAAATGTTTTAGATGTAAAGAATAAAATAGAGTATTGTTTTATAAAAAACGATTGTGAAAGTAATAAAGTTTAATTTGAAGTGATTTTGTTATAAAAGAGGTTTAATTCATTTTGAAAGTGTTCCAAAAGCTTTTCTAAATAGCAACTCTTCTTTAAAGTGAGTTTATGGAATTAAAACTAATTTTGGAAAATTATATCATTATATATATAAAATTAATTTAAAACTCTTTTATTTTATTTATTATGGAATTTAGATTTTAATGAAATTTTATGTTTTTTTATGAAATAAAGAATTCTGATAAACGATTGAATTGTCAGATTGGTATAGGGCATTTCATACAATTCTTTCACTTATTATTATAATTTGTTAAGTAGTTTTTGAGTGGAAATTACTAGCTTTTAGTAAATACTTGAATTTATTTTCTAGTATGGGACAGTTAGTTAAATCCAAGTGATAACTAAAGTTAAACTGATCTACAATTTAGAGTCGTATTATCATAGGGGGTTTCGATTTCATGCCCATAGATCCTTGGGAGATGATAACTTATTTTACATCGACCTAGGAGTCGATATTTGAGTAGCGCTTGGCGAAACTACTTGTGGAAGTATTATCGACATTGTCATTGGGGTGAAACTGCTTAGAGAGGTGTTAGTGGTCTTGTCATTCAGAGAAAACTGCTTGGTGAAATGTTAGCAACCTTACTATGGCTGATGAAATTGTCTAGAGAGATCTTAGCGACCTTTTCATTTAGGACGAAACTGCTTGAGCATGTGTTAGCGACCTTGTTAGGGCCAATGAAATCGCTTAAGGAGGTTTTAGCGACCTTGCCAAGGCTATCATAATCTTTTTTGGATTCGAGATTATGATTATTTATTAGTGATGATTGTTTCTTCAAAGACTTTTGGATGGATATTTAGTATCTTCTAGCCCAGGAGAATTTTGAATAGTTATCACCATATTTTTTATGATAGTTCATTGGAGACTTAATATGGATTTATGAAATAGTGATTTAGTTTGATCGACCTTATTATGGTTAATTGGTTTTTAGACACAATTTTAAACGATTTATTTTTATGGCTAAATCATAAATGGATTTTTAATTGATATGCTTTATTATGATTATTTGTTCAGGCATATTTTTATTATGGCATATTTACTATTAAGTCATATATTTATGATATCAATATCTCACCTCTTTATTAGATATAGTCTAACCCGTTTATTTTAAAAATACTCGGGTCAGGCTGAGACTCTACATGTATAGGGACTCATTGATGTAACAACCCGTAAATTTAGTAATATTTTAAACAAAATTTATTCGGAAACTTTGATTTTAAATTATTTAAAATTAAAAATTTGGAATTTTATATTGTATTTTTGGGATTTGTTGAGAATTATTTTTCCAAATATAGTAAAATAAAGATTTTTCTAAAAATTTAATTTTTGTCAACTTTGGTCAAAGTTTGACTTTCGGTTGAAAACTTTAAATTTGAATTTTTAATTTCTGTTCTTTCTCTTTGAAGCTAGACTTGATTCTAACGTTCTCTCTGTTTTTCGTTTTGTTTAATTCTGATTACGCTTTTTAAATCTGCAAAGTTTCAGCGTTTTACACGCAATTATTTTCCTTATTTTAGTTCTCCTATTTTTTTGGGTTTTGGGCTTACTTTGGTTCATGATCTGGTTTGGTTTTGGTGGATGGGCTTAGGCTAATGGGCTAGCTATCCAATGGTCATCTAGTTGTTTGTTCGTTTTGAAAAGATGCCTCTTGAGAAATTTTATATGTGCAAAACTTCTGACTTTTCTTTTCTCTTCTCATTTTCTTCCTGCTCAGAAGTTACTACAGTAAGTTCTCTTCTTCCTTTTCCAGTTTTTCTTATTTTGTTTCCTCCTTCCTCTTTCTTATTTCGGTCATAACGTTTTCCAAAGTCGACCTTCTCTTTGCCTCCACCATCATCAAGTTGATCGGCCACCATCTCCTCTAGCCAAACCCTCACCATCACCATCCCATTAGGCCGTGACTAGCCATGGACGAACCATCACATCTCCTTGCCAAAAACCCTAGCTAACCCCATGTTTTCTCCTCCTTCCCTTTCTATTTACCTCGGCCACCACTTGTTTTCCTTGCCTAGCCGTGACCATTCACCTTGTTGCCATGACCATAGTTGCCTTAACCAAAAAAAAATCATGGCCGAACCAAGATCCCTAACGGCCGAACCCAAAGCTTAGTGCCGAACCCAAATGCCACTTCCTTTGCCTTTTTTTTTCCTTCCACGCCATGCCATCCCTTTGTATTCACCATAGCCGTGCCTAGTTTCCTTCATCACCATTATAGCCGTACCTATGCATCAAGTAGCCGAGCCCAGACCATCATGCCCGGGCACAAGTGTTCATGGCCAAGCCTATTTCTTATGTGACTGAGCCCATTTGTGTAGTTGTAAGCCCATTTTCATCGTCTTTTATTTTATTCTTTCATATATAAATAATTACTTATATATATGTATTATTTTGTCGATTCTAAGATTTGGATTTGGGTTCTACTTCCACTCAAGTTTGATTCGTGCTTTGTCCTGCTTTTCAGAGTTGTCTTGTAGTTTGAATCATCATCTCTAGCCAAAGAAGGTGAGTTTATCACTCTCGACTACGTACTTGTAACTTTGTGAATCAATGACATATTGAACTATAGTGATATGTATATGATGTTAGCCATCTCATCTATGCTCATGACATGATATTATATGATGTTATCATCTTATTTATACCTGTTTCATCACCTGACATGATATGCTATGTTATTCTGTTCATTTTATATATTTTATTTCTCACACTGCAAGTTCCCTCACTATGGGTCGAGATAATACATACCCGAACAGACTTTAGAAAAAGGAAAAATTATTATGAGTTGAAATGATAGGCTCAAGCGATTTTTATTTGACTTGGGATTACGGGTTTAAAATGATGAAACCTGGAACTTTATAAATTACGGATTGAAATGATATATATCCATATCACTTGACCTAGGTTAGAAAATATTATACAGACCCGTGGTAGATTTTAAATAGTTTTCTAAAAATTAGTAAGTATTTTGAAATTTTAAAATATGTAAATTTTTAACTTAAATTTGTTTTAAGTGATTTAAGTAATATATATATATATATATTGGTTTTCTATAAGTTAAAATTTTATAAATAAATAAATGGTTTAAGATTTTTATTTAAGATTTTATTTATGAATTATATATTTTATTTAACTTAATAATTTAATTTAAAGAAATTTTTAAATCTAACCTAGTATATAAATATTTTATTTGGGAAATGGATATTTAAATAAAATAATGGTTCTTTACTATAATAATAAATGTAGGTCAAAATGTACTTTTAACCTAATATAAGAAAATACGGTTTAATTAGATATTTTTGTAATAAATTTATTTAACTAAATCATAATTTAATTAATACCAAAATGAATGATTTTGTATAATACAAAATAGATTTTATATAATAACTATGATAAAAAAATTGAAGATATGATGTTTAAATATGTTATAGTAGAATTTGTAGCATTTCCAAAATGCTATGATACCTTAGGTTATGTTTTTGAAATGCTACTACTTCTAAAAATGTAACATTTTCGAAATGCTATTATATAAGGATTGCATTTTCAAAGTGTTATGGTTTCTATTTATTACATTTTTCAAAGTTTTATAACTAAGTGTATAAATTTGAAATGTTACATACTTTGAAAAGTGAATTTTAATTTGAAAGAAGAATGACATCAGATATAAATGGTTTTGAAATGAATATGTTTCATTTGAAATGTAAACCATTTGAAATAAATAACCACGAGTTATAATAATGTTTGGTTGTTAAAGTGACCGAGATTGGATATTGTCATACTCTTTGCCAATACCCAAAACCATTTTAACAACTGTGTACGTGATGGAGATTCCAGAATGAAGTAGGATGGTGGCGACGATCCTATATGAGGTATATACGTGGACCCGACTCTCATGAGTTGGCATAAGGTGGCTAAAATAGAAGCAATTGACGGGCCAAGTGAGGTAGCTCCTCCGATCGGACACACTCATTCATATGTCATTCTATTACTTTGTGATTGATTTGGTGCGAACCTTTGATTTTTTTAGGAGTGTGGCTCGAGATGGGCAGTAGTGGCTGCTATGCATTATCACCAGCCTAGAAGTGTAATTGGTATATCTACCCTGGCATTGCCTAGTTGTGCCATGTCACCTACCCTAGCGCGCCTTATACGAGTTTGATTTGTGCTGTACCTATGGAGTATCCTCTGATAGCTTCCTGATCTGGAGGTATCACAGTACTGTATAGACTATTGGCATTATAAAATGCGTTAAGGTGAAAAATGTAAAGCCTCAACACTATTTTTAAATAGTATACTTTACTTTATACATTATTATAATAGCATATATTACTACATAGTAGATAGTTTAACGGATCCTTAAAGGATGGACGATCCTAAGCATCCTTTTAGTTACTTGTGCATTTCTATTACAGTTCACTTGAGTTGATTTACATTTTATAAGTATGTATGTCTTTGTGTTTTGCTTTACGCTCGGGTCAGCCTGAGTATCCCAGCTTTGGATTCATCTTCTGGAGTTAGAGATTTGCTGGAGATTTATCTATCTATTTCCATTTCAGTTATTTCATTTCAGCCTTTGATTATGTATTAGTGGACTTATGTATTTGGATTTCCTATTGTATTTGCTTTCAAACTCTAGTATTATGTACTTTTTTTGAGACTATGTATGTAGTAGATTCATGACTACTATGGTTATTTTATTTGCGCTGCGAGTTATTCTGATATCCTGTGTCTGTGATTCTATGATTGATTTTATTTGCTCCAAATTATATTAACAATCTGTTGTTTTGAATTATTCAAGTTCGACATGTGTGGTTTTATTGTCGATTTGAGTGGTCTAGAATAATGGGTCGTTACATTTGGTATCAGAGCTTTTCTTTTAGGAAAACCTTAGCCTGCTGTGCAAAAACTCATTAGAGATAGGGCAAAAATACCCTAGAATGAGCAAAATCTGTCTTAGAACCATTTCTTGTGAGAGAACGTATTTTAAGTATAAAATGATTTTTCAAACGATTTTAAAGGATTCTTAAAAGATTATTTTTGATATAAATTTTTCTTGTTTGAAAATCTAATTTTTTCCAAAACTTCCTTCCTTACCTTATCCAACTTGTTAATTAAATTCTTTGATTAGGATTCCCACTCAAGTTGAATCTTGTCCTTTGTTTCTCCTTTACCTTTGTCCTAAAATTTCATTCTTGATTTTTCACGATGGATCATAGGAATGCCAAAGGTCGAGGTCATGGTGTTGCCTCTGTTCCTGAGCCTGTTGCACCCATTAGGTTCACCATTCTCTGTAAGGAATTCACTCAGCTTGGTGGTACCAAGTTTACTGGATCAGAGAGCATCATAGAGGCTCAACAGTGGTTAAAGGAATTGGAGAGGATTTTCTTCGGTCTTGAGATCACCGATGCTCAAAAGCGTCAGTTGGCAGCTTGGTAGTTGAAGGAGGAAGCCCTGGATTGGTGGGAGTCTATTACGGCTCACACTATTGAGGCTGATATTTCTTGGGAGTAGTTTAGGTATCATCTTGTGTTGTTTCTTAAGTTTGGTTCAGTTTTCTCTCTTTGGAATCTTTCTTATGTTTCGTTATCGTGCTTTAGGGATGCTTTTATGCCTAAGTGGATGCTCGAAGCAGGGAAGTCTCGGCTATACAGGGAGTTTATGGATCTTAAGCAGGGAGACCTATCATTTTCTGAGTATGAGCGGAAGTTCAATAAACTTTCCAAGTTTGGTCCTAGCCTGATTGACACCCCTCTTAAGAAGAATGAGAAGTTTATAGCTGGAGCTTGCCCAGAGTATTATGATCATCTCATTTCTCATGTGCATATCCCCTTCACTGGATTGATGGATATGGCAATTAGATATGAGAATCCTAGTTCTAAGGATCCTTCTATTGCTCCCGCTTCTTCATCTCAGCCTTTCTCTGGAAACCCAAGAAGATGAAGCCTAACTTTCTTCAGTAGAAGAAGAACTGTAATAGGACTCTAGGTATGGGATCTTCTTCTTCTCAGAGGCATCCTTCGACCTATCTTCCATTACTTGCTTCAAGTGTGATCAGAAGGGACACTATGCCAATAGTTACCCTACTTTAGTTGGTGCTGCTGTTCCTCCTTCTCAGTTGACTAGACGTGATCTCTGTCATATTTTCTTACAGCTTGGCCACTTCAGGAAGGATTATCCTAGTCAGCAAAAGGGCAAGCCATCTCATATCTTTGCTGTTACCTCTGCCACTCCACCTGCTCCACCTGCTCCTATTGATACCCAAGGTACTCTTAAGGGCACCTTTTCTCTATTTAATTTTCCTGTTTGTGTTTTATTTGATATTGGAGCTTCCCATAGTTTTATTTCTGTGGATCTTTGTGATAAGTTTGAGCATCTCCTTTCTCCTAAGTTTGCCGATGAACCTTTGTGTGTTAAAAATCCTATTGGTGGTCCTGCGAACCTTAGCAGAATTTGTAGAAGGGTGAAACTCTTCTATTCTTGCTATTGCTTTTCTGGTGATTTCTATGTTCTGGGTTTTGATGCTTTTGATATATTTCTTGGAGGTGGTTGGTTGAAGAGGCATGAAGCCGTTATCTCTTGTAAAATCCAGACTATTTCTCTTATGGATTATTTTGGTAATCCTTTGATGATTCAGTGCCGTTTGTCTCAGGATTATGCTGGCAGCTTTATTTATTCTCTTGATTCTTCTCCTGGTGATCTTGATTCAACTCCTATGGTTAAATTCTATCCTGATATATTTGGTGAAGTCATTTCTTTACCTCCTAAGTGGGAAATCGAGTTCCGTATTGATCTTATTCTTGGAGCTCGACCTGTAGTTCTTCCTCCTAGAAGAATGACACCTCGTGAGAAGGTTGAGTTGAGGAAGCAAATTGAGGACTTGTTCTTTAAGGGTCTGATCAGACCTATCCATTCCGAATGGGGAGCAGCGGAGGTTTTTGTCACTGAGTCCGACGGTTCTTTGAGGACGTGTGTTGATTATAGTGAGTTGAATAAGCTCACTATGAAAAACGGATATCTGATGCCTCATATCAATGATATGTTTGATCAGCTTTATAGAGCTACTGTTTTCTCTCAGCTTGATCTTGCCACAGGTTTCCATCAGCTCAAAGTTGCCGAGGAAAATATCCCCATGACTGCTTTTCGTACTGAGAATGGTTAGTTATGCTTTTTGGTTTGATTAATGCCTTAGCTTTCTTTGTTGATCTTATGAATCGTGTTTTTCGTGATGTTCTTAACAAATTTGTTCTTGTCTTCGCCGATGACATTCTTGTTTTCTCTAATTCAAGGAAAGAACATGAGTCATATTTGAATTTTGTTCTGGAGACTCTTAGCAATCATTAGTTGAAGGCCAAATTCTTGAAATGCCATTTTTGTAAGGATGAAGTCCGATTTCTCGGGCATATTGTTTCTGGTAATGGAGTTTCAGTTGATCCAGTTACTACGATCCATGTAAGTCTTTCTTCACTTCTCTCCTCGTAATTTTATCATTCTATCTTTCCTGTAGTCCTTATTTCTCCCTATTCTATGGCAGGATTGGGAAACTCCTAGGACTCCATCTGATATCCGTATTTTTCTGGGCCTTGCCGGTTATTATCGGAGATTCATTGAGAATTTTGCTCGGATTGCTGCACCTCTCATTTCTTTGACTCATAAGAATGCAAAGTTTATTTGGAATGATAAGTGTGAAGCTGCATTCAATGAGTTAAAGCGCAAGCTTACTTCTGCACCAATTCTTAGCATTCCAAGTGGAAATGAGGGATTAATACATTAATGCTAGTCATGAGGGTTTGGGAGCTGTTCTGATGCAATATGGGAAGGTCATTGCATATGCCAGTCGTCGGCTGAAGACCCATGAAGCCAATTATGCAGCCTATGTTTTGGAATTGCTTGTTGTGGTTTTTGCTTTGAAGCTTTGGAGGCATCATCTTTTGGGAACTAAATTTGAGCTCTTTACGGATCATCAGTCTTTGAGGTATATCTTCACCCAAAAGGATTTGCATCAGAAGCAGGTTAGGTGGCTTGAGTTCCTTTCTTCTTATGACCTCGACATCAACTATACCCCTGAGAAAGCTAATGTTGTGGCGATGCTTTGAGTCAGAAGAAGGCGATGTTGTGTCAGCTTGTTGTTTCTTCTTCTCCTCTTTTGGGTCGTATTATTGCTAAGCAAGATGAGGATAGGATAATTAAGCTGATTAAGGAGAATGTTCATAACAGAGTTGGTGGTAGTAGTCAGGATGGCAGTAGAGCTCATATCGATGGTAGAGGGATTTTGAGGATTAATAATCGGATTTGTGTCCCGAATGTTGATGGTTTGAGGCAAGAGTTACTTAGAGAATATCATCGATCCAAACTTTCTATTCATCCTGATGTGACGAAGATGTATCAGGATATGAATAAGCTGTATTTGTGGAGGGGTATAAAGTGTGATATCTCCATTTTTGTTAGTAGGTGTGTGATTTGTCAGCAAGTCAAGGCTAATCATTAGAAGACCCCTCGTTTATTGCAGCCTCTTGAGGTTCTCAGTTGGAAATGGGAATAGGATACATGATTTCATTGATGAATTACCAGGGACTAGGAGAGGTAATGAGAGTATTTGGGTTATCGTGGATAGATTGACCAAGTCAGCTCATTTCATTCCAGTCAAGTCTACCCGTTCTACTTCTAGTTTGGCTGAGATTTATATGAGGGAGATTGTTCGTCTTCATGGTGTTCCTATCGGTATTTTTTGTGATAGAGATCCCATCTTTACCAGTCAGTTTTGGAGAGCTTTTCAGGATTCTTTAGGTACTCACCTGAATCTGAGCACTACTTACCATCTGCAGACCAACAGTCAAATGGAAAGAGTGAATCAGATTGTAGAGGATCTCCTTCGTGCCCGTGTCCTTGATTACAGGGGATCTTGGAAAGATCATTTCCATCTTGTTGAATTCACCTATAACAACAGTTATCAGGTATAATCTCAAATCTTTTATTTTAATTTTGTCTTAATCTTTATCTATCTCATCGCATCTTTGAATCCCCGCTAGTATTGCAATGTCTTCGTTTGCTGCCCTTTTCAGACGACCTTGCAGATCTCTATCTTGCTGGATTGAATCCGGTAATCATTTGATTCTTCGTTTTGATATGATTATGGAGGCTTCTGAGAGAGTCGAGGAGATTAAGAGGAAGGTGAGGAGTGCTTAGGATAGGCAGAAGAAGTACGCTAATCGGCGTAGGAGGAGTTTGGAGTTTTCTGTTGGTGATCAGGTTTTCCATAAGGTCTCTCCCTTAAGGAATGTGATTCGACTGGAGAGGGAAGCTGTAACATCCCGAAATTTTTGAAAATTAAAAATAGATAAATTGTTTGAACTTCGGGATTTAACTAGTAAAATTTAATCTAAAGATTTTATTGTTGATATTAATATTACACATTAATATAGAATTAAATAAAAAGAGATATTGATAGATGATCTTTTAATAGAATTTAGAATTTGTTAAAGTTATGATGAAATTATAAGATTTAAATCACATAACAAATAAGTAAACATCTAAACAAATAATTAAATAAAAGATCAAACAAATAAATAAATAAAAGATATAAACAAAGGATCAAACAAATGAACAAATAATTAAACAAATAGTTGAACCAAAGAACAAACGATTAACAAAAGAATAAATAAACAAATAAATGAACAAATAAACAAGCAAGATAACAAAACAATAAGAAAAAAAACATAACATGCTTAAATTAACAATGTAACTAAACAAAAAAAAAAAAAGAAAAAAAAAAGAAAAAAAGTACAAACCAGTAAACTAAAAGGGGTAAGCAAAAGAAATAAAATAAAGTAAAACAAACTCATACATTATTAAAATATAAAACAAATCAAATAGCATGCTGAAAATATACAAGCATGAAACCCTACATACTTTCATTAAATGCAAGCATCTACAAAGAACATACCTGCATTAAATGTTTTACTTCCAGCATGTTTAAACCTGTACTTGTTTTAATAAAATTCAGTAAAAAAAATCTGTTATAAAGGAACATCAATTGCCTTAGTTATTTCATTCCACAAACTTTTGCAAACCTGAAAAAAGATAAAACATCATATTTCATAACTTCCAAAGGCATTCAGGTGATTAAAACAGAAAGTAAAAAAGAAAAAAAAAAGAAGAAAACAAACCAGGGAAGAAGGAGATTCAAACTGCAGTTCAAAACCCATATAGCCTCTGTTTCGAAACATTTGCCAAGTGAGTAAACTTGTTTTGTTTTAAATTGAAACTGAGTATTCAGTCAACCAAACTTTATTGTTGTTGCATGTGGAAGAAGATTGAAAGTGGAATGCCTGTCATGTTTGAAACCATCCCTGTCTTTGTTTTCAGAGAACCTCACTTATTCAAAACCTCATCTTTAATTATGTGATCATTACTAGACTTTGATCTCAAAATTAAACCTACCTATTTAAAGTTGAACTATGATTTTAAAATAAATTTCAGAAGAAAAATGATACATAGTTGAAAAAAATTGGATTTTACAGCAAACATGTCATCTTTTGGTTAAACTCGAATGTCATGAAATGGTATTTCAGGTTCATATCTTGAATCCTCACTAAAAGATGAGATTTTTAAGACAAGAATGGAAACTTTTAATTGCCTATACGTTGGGCAGTTCGAAGTTGAATGAAAATTTCATTTTGATCGATTCTCAATCATCAAGCAAAGTTTGGATGTTAAGATTCTTAGTGAAGCTTGTGTGGCCATAGACGATTTCATGAAAATTGTCGAAATATTTTTCTATTGTGTAGATTTACGAACCAAGGTCGCATTAGGGTTTTAATACCATTTTTTTTGTTCTGTACAAAAATTTCGATTGCGCCCTTTTGAGTTGATCGAGTTCGAAGATTTTGGGGGAGATGTTGGCTCGGGGTATGGACGTGGTAAGGCCGAAGTGACGAACCTTCTGGTGACTCGAGGCGTGGCGGCGAAGAGGTTTTGTTCAATGGGTTTTTGGGTTACAGTTCGATGAAGAAGCGAGTTTTTGATTTCGAGTGTTTTCGATCGAACCAATGTTCGATTTAGCATCTGCAGCGATTTTTCGACTTGCCGGTGATCGAGGCGATCACCAGAGTCGCGACGAACCACCGTGCACGTGCACGGTGGTGGTGATGTGCCAGTATATAAAAAAAAAAAACAAAGAAACAAAAGGGAAATGAAGGAGAAGAAGGTCTGGGTTACTCGGTGATGTTATCGGGCATGGAGAGGGTCGAACTCAGGGTCGAACTCGAGCGTGTGAAGGAGACTTCTTTCCAGTTTGACATATACAAACGTTAGATAAAAAAAAAAAAAAGAACTGGGGGAAGGAAAGAAACTGGGATAAGAAGAGAAAGGATCGGGCTCGTGACCTTTGTTACACGGGTTGTTTATGATGGGCTAAGCCCATTTAAAAATCTTCAAGAGGATTTTGTGTTGCCATGTAAATAATATAAATCTAGCTAAGTTAAATTATTTAACAAATGTTATAGCATTGTTAATTCTTTGATTAAGTAATGAAAGTTTAAATTAAAAAAAAAAAATTATTTAACCCTTTAATTAAAGTTTTTAGATTTTAAAGGAAGAATTTTAAATTGATTTACGTTAAAATTCCAACGTATCAACAAATTAATTTTTAAAAATATAAAACAGATTTTCAAATGGAAATTAAGGTAAACAATTTTTATCAATAGTTTTGAAAAGGAATTTAGAATAATTTAAAGTTGTGATAAAAATTGATTTAATAAACAATTAAGTACTCAAATAAATTTATAACTAAGAATTTATTGATTTGATAAAGCAAGTTAATTAATTTAAATTGCCACTTAATTAAAATAACTAATTAAGGAAAAATCAATGTATCAAGACGATTAAGATTAATTTAATTATCATTAAGAATAATAGATCATTGATTGAATAATCGATAAAATAAATATTGGTTAATTTATCTCATTCGTTTTGATTTATAAATAACTAACTATTGTTGTTAACTTATATTGATATCATCTCTGTTCTGGTTTTAATTCTGTATGATATAATTGCCATGTTATTGCACTGTGATTATGATTCGTTCTGTATAGATGTAAAAACCCTGTTGCCCGTAAAACGGCATTTAAACTTCGATGCGACAGGGAATCGGATTTCAGTTTGTTATCCGAAACCCACATCGAACCTGTGAATTATTATGAATGACATCCACATTGTTTTTAAATTAACGCTCACTATTCGGTTTAACCGGGAGATGACCTTCGTGTCGTATAACCCATTCCGAATAGTGATACGTCGAATTGGATAGCATTTGAAGACCGGTGTTGAAGACCGGGTATTTGCGAGAGCGATAGGATGACCTGTCGATTGACTCTGCACCGAGTTGCTCCGGTATAGAGTTCTCCACATGTGATGGTAAATCCGATCAGGATTGTGGATATCCGGATTTGCAAGGACTTCTTTGGAAATGCCTTCGGTTCTGTTCGAACCCAGAACAGACTTGTATGGATTGTGTGTCTGACATTACAAGTTGAGATATAAAGCAGATTTCTTTCAAATATATTTCTGTTGGTGGCGGAGAATTTATTCTTTTAGCTTAACACCCTTCTCTGAGACGTACGAGCTCAGAGGTTATATAGTTGAAGTTATCAGCGATATATTCCCAATTTGGTAATGTGACATGCTGAGTGTTGCTGAAATGATCATTGTGTTGATTATTTGTGATAGGATCATTTGTTTGATCGTCTATCTTGGTGATCATTGTGATGATCATTTGTTGACCCAAAGCACGGCTTTTGTATAAAGTGTGTTTTTGTGGACGTGACTTCGTCGGACCTCACACCCCGGAATGGTCAAAACAGGAAAGATGCGGCAAGGTTATTGGGGGTAGCACCCCTTAGGGTATGTACATTTCCTTCTGGATAGAAGTGGTATCATGGTATGGAGCCCAGATACTTAACTTATGTGGATATCGCAGATATATATATATGATTTTGTGATTTGTTGCTGGGGCCCCGGTTAAAGGTTGGTTACGACCGGGAGATGGCATACTCGTGTCAGTAGTTACCCAGTTAGGGGTAACCCGGCCTTGTGTTGGCAGAGATCCGGTTTGGTTCTCGGGGATGTCCTTCCAGAGGCATTCTCAGTGGCAATGGGAAGTTCCTTGGCCTGACCATTTGTTGGAAATCCAATTCCCAATACAAAACCCTGTACGGTTTTAGTTGTAGAACCTGCCATTTACTTATGGTGGTCACCACTGTTTAGATGGTAGCTATAGTAGGCATAGTTCGAAATGTCTATGCTGGCTAAGATTTATATTCTACTTTCGAAATGATTTACTTCACTATGCACTAGTAATAATATCAAAGAATTCTTTCCTCGTATCAAGCATATTTAACTGTCATAAGAAGAAATCTCCTCCAATTCTGCGTTTGCATTGTGTGTGTGGCGGGAGGTCTTATGGTAGTTCCATTTTTAAAAGCATTCCGAAAATTCTTTTATAAATCTTGTTTTATTTAAATGTAACTGTTTTTTGTTTACTCATACCAGTCCCAAGACTGATCCGGAGTTTATTGTTTTCTTTCCTAAACTCTGGGTGCCCATTATTTCCACACGGGCAGCCTAGTAGCAGGTTTCTATATTTTGGAGTAGCGGTATTTTGGAGCTCTTATCTTGGATATATCTTAGGAGCTATTGGAGACTTCAGGTGTTTAGCTCTTGGGAGTTCGTTATCACCTCTTTCATTTTGAGGACTTTTGGATACATGTTCACTGTTATATTATCATGATGTTGTATTTAGAGATTATGGTATATGTACTATGTACTCTGTTGAAATATGAATATTATGTTGATGTTGTAACAGTGATGTTATTTATGATATTGATTCTGTTCCGCTGTTTTATATTCATCTAATTGTTGTTATAAGCTCCGGCGATGCGAATTTGATGTCGTTTATTGGACATCGAGTTTGGGTCGTCACAAAGTGGTATCAGAGCTGTTGGTTGAGTAAGAACTTTAGCTACGGAGTATAACACATTAGACGGCTCATTAGAGATAGGGTGAAGTATACCCTAGAATGAGTATAATCAAAATTGAAACTTTAAAATTTTCTTAGTCTATTATTTTTACTGCTGATATTCCTTAAGATATTTCGTCTGCATATCTAAATCAATTTTCTTACTAATCTCAGATAGTGAAAATGAGTGGACGCAGAGGAAGAGTGAGGGGTCAAGGCAATGCTGCAGTACCAAATCAAATTCCCGCAGCCGCAGAAGCAGTAATAGAAATTCAGCAGCAGCCGGACTTGGCTGAATTATATAAGAAGTTTGAAAAGCTTGGTGGAAAACCATTTATTGGCAAAGAGTCAATTATTGACGCCCAAGCTTGGGTAAGATCTTGTGAAAAGATTTTTAAAGGACTAAAATTGCAGGATGAGCAGAAAAGACTTATAGCTTCTTGGCAACTCCAAGGAGAAGCTTCAGCTTGGTGGGAAACCATCATTGTAGATGAACCCGAGGAAGAATTCACTTGGGATCGTTTTAAAGAAGTGTTTGAGAAACGTTACATGCCATCAGCAGGTGTTTCTAGAATGTATCAGGAATTTCTGGATTTGAAACAAGGAAGTTTGTCGTTTGAAGAATATTTGAATAAATTCAGTGAACTATCTCGGTTTGGTCCGGAATTGCTAAATACACCTCTGAAGAAAAACGAAAGGTTTATCCGAGGAATGAACCAGAAATATCATGGAAGAATGACGGGTCATGTTAAAGAATCTTTCTCAGATTTAGTAGATATGGGTTACAGGTACGCTACTCTTGATATACAGGAAGCGACTGTGGAGAAAGGTAATTCAGGTAGTCAGAATTATAAAAAGCGTAAATTCGGAGGCAAGAAACCTTGGCAAGGCAATGAGAAGAAGAGGAATATTCAGGGAAGCGCAGCAGAAAATGTCACTTGTTACAACTGCAAAGAGAAAGGCCACTATTCAAGTCACTGTCCAAAACCGAAGAGACCAGCTAAAGAATGTTACAATTGTCATAAACCGGGACATTTAGTTAAAGATTGCCCAGTGATGAGGCCAGCGCAGGTAGCAAAAGTCTATGCAATAAAGGAGGACCCCTCATCTTCAAAAGCTGACAAAGGGAAAAGTGTTTTGGAAGGTAACCTTACTATTAATAATAGAACTGTTAGAGCTTTATTTGATACGGGAGCTTCACATAGCTTTATTTCCCAACAAACCGTAAATGAACTAGGACTTGAAACTAAATTTGCTGACGATCTTATTTGCGTGAAAAATCCGGTTGGAGGTCCCGCAAATCTTAGTTCATATTGTAAGAGAGTTCCTATTTCATATGCTAGCTATAAATTTCCTATCAACCTGTATGTCCTCGAATTTGATGAATTTGAAATCTTACTCGGTATGAACTGGTTAACGAGATACGATGCTAGATTGGAGTGTAGTAATCGGACAGTTTTAATCCAAACAAATTTTGGAAATTTTATTGAAATCTCTTGTGAGAATCCAAGTCCAAGGAGCGACAGATTGATATATACTTTGGGAAATCTTGAACCCACTTTGCAGTCTATACCTGTTGTTCGGGATTTTTCTGACGTATTTGAAGAAGTGAAATCTTTACCTCCTCATCGAGAAATAGAATTCCGAATCGATCTTGTACCTAATACTCGTCCTGTTGTTCACGCAAGTCGCAGGATGGCACCTAGGGAAAAGATTGAATTGGTTCATCAAACTAATGAGCTACTAGCAAAAGGATTAATTCGACCCAGTGTTTCCGAATGGGGCTCAGCCGTCGTATTTGTTGCTAAATCAGACGGATCTTTGAGATTGTGTGTAGATTACCGCGATCTAAATAAACAAACTCTCAAGAATAAATTTCCACTGCCCAGGATTGATGATTTATTTGATCAGTTGCACGGCGCTCGTTTCTTTTCAAAAATGGATCTAGCCCAAGGATTCCATCAATTACGAATCGCCGAAGATTGTGTACATCTGACCGCTTTCAGAGGTCCTAATATGTTCTATGAATGGTTAGTTATGCCTTTCGGGCTAACCAATGCTCCAGCATACTTCGTAGATCTCATGACTCGTGTGTTTCGGGAAGTTTTAAATAAATTTGTGCTTGTATTCATTGATGACATCTTAATTTTTTCCAAAACTAAAGATGAGCATGCCGAGCATCTTAGAATTGTCTTAGAAATTTTGAGGAGAAATGTTCTATATGCGAAATTTTCCAAATGCCATTTCTGGGTCAATGAAGTCAAATTCCTTGGCCATATTGTTAATGAAGAAGGAATTTCAGTAGATCCTAGCAAAATTTCCGCTATTCTTGATTGGAAACAACCCACTACTCCAAAAGAAGTTCGAAGCTTTTTGGGTTTAGCAGGCTATTACCGGAAATTCGTTCAAGATTTTTCTAAGTTGGCTAGCCCATTGACTAAGCTAACAATGAAAGGTGTAGAATTTGATTGGACTTCAAAATGTGAGGAAGCTTTTCAAGAGTTGAAAAAGAGATTAACCACTGCTCCTGTTCTCACTATTGTTAACGGGAACCAAGGCTTATCTGTCTATACGGATGCAAGTGGTGAAGGGGTAGGTGCAGTATTAATGCAAAATGGAAAGGTAGTTGCCTACGCAGGTAGACAATTACGTCCGCATGAGAAGAACTACCCAACGCACGATTTGGAACTTTTGGCTGTTGTTTTCGCTTTGAAAATATGGCGACATTATCTTCTGGGTAAGAATCTTTTCAGCTTTCTAAATAATTTGCGAAATTAGCTAAAGAAATATACTTAATAAACTCTCTTTGTTATAGGTGAAAAATTCGAATTATTCACCGATCATAAAAACTTGAAATATCTTTTCTCCCAGAAGGATCTGAATCTGCGACAACAACGTTGGTTGGAATTTCTGGCATCTTATGACTTGGATATTCTATATACACCCGGAAAGGCCAATGTAGTTGCAGACGCTTTGAGCAGAAGTTATGCTGTTCTTGCTTATCTTGTTATCACTCCTACTCTTCTCAAAAGGATTGCAAGACGGCAGAAAGAAGATGAGTTTCTTCGAGGAATCCATAAAAGAATATGCCAGGGTGAAGATACTAGTTTCGAGATGGATAATAGAGGAGTAATAAGATTAAAAGGCAGGATTTGTGTTCCAGACTTTCCGGAACTAAAACGTGAAGTATTGAACGAATGCCACAAGTCAAAATTCAATATCCATCCAGGAGTCAACAAAATGTATCGTGATGTTAAAAGGACATTCTGGTGGAAAACGATGAAGAGAGACATATCTATTTATGTAAGTCGTTGTGCTACTTGTCAGCAAATAAAGAGTGACCAAAAGAAAGTGGCCGGTTTACTTCAACCTTTAGAAGTACCGAAATGGAAGTGGGATCAAGTATCGATGGATTTCATCGATGGATTGCCTCGTACCAAGAAAGGCAATGAAGCGATTTGGGTTATTGTAGATCGTCTAACCAAAAATGCTCATTTCATCCCAGTTAAATCCACTCGTACTGCGGCAAGCTTGGCAGGTATTTATATAAAGGAAATTGTTCGCCTCCATGGTATTCCCAGTAGTATAGTGAGTGATCGTGACCCGATCTTCACTTGTAGATTTTGGGAAGCATTTCAAGACGCTTTAGGAACGAAATTAAATTTCAGTACTGCTTACCATCCGCAATCTGATGGACAGACTGAGAGGGTTAACCGAGTTTTAGAAGACCTACTGCGTGCTTGTGTTCATGATTTTGGTGGTTCTTGGGAGGACCATTTGCATCTGGTTGAATTCTCATATAATAACAGCTATCAAGCCAGTTTAGAAATGGCTCCTTTCGAAGCTTTATATGGTCGTCCGTGTCGATCACCTACATGTTGGATCGAATCAGGTGATAGACTTGTTCTTGGACCGGATATGATAAAAGAAGCCACTGAGAAGGTAGAATTTATTCGAAAGAAGTTATTAACTGCCCAAAGTCGTCAGAAGAGCTATTATGACCGTCGAAGGAGAAATTTGGAATTTCAAGTTGGGGATTCTGTATTTCTAAAAGTATCTCCGATGCGGGGAGTGTTGAGATTCGGGAAAACTGGAAAGTTAGCACCGCGTTATATTGGTCCTTTTCCTATTCTGGAAAGGATTGGTTCTCTAGCATATAGAGTGCAGTTACCCAACTGGTTATCTGGCGTACATGATGTGTTCCATATTTCTAATCTTCGGAAATATGTGCACGATCCAGATGATATTATTGAAGAAGCTGCTCAGCAAGATCTTGAAATCACTCCCAACTTGGCAGTTAGAAGGGAACCGATAAAGATTGTAGATCGTGATGAGAAGCGATTGAGGAACAAAATTGTGAAATTGGTCAAAGTTAAATGGAGTGGCGATCCAAAGGACTGTACTTGGGAGACTGAAGAGAATATGAAGAAATCATATCCCAAATGCAGAATTGACATCTCAACTTGAATCTGTAAGTCATTTCCTTATTTCTGAATTCGTATATTCTTTGTTTGAGTTTCTCTTTCTTTTAATTTCGAGGACGAAATTTTCTTAAGGAGGGGATATTGTAACATCCCTAAATTTTTGAAAATTAAAAATAGATAAATTGTTTGAACTTCGGGATTTAACTAGTAAAATTTAATCTAAAGATTTTATTGTTGATATTAATATTACACATTAATATAGAATTAAATAAAAAGAGATATTGATAGATGATCTTTTAATAGAATTTAGAATTTGTTAAAGTTATGATGAAATTATAAGATTTAAATCACATAACAAATAAGTAAACATCTAAACAAATAATTAAATAAAAGATCAAACAAATAAATAAATAAAAGATATAAACAAAGGATCAAACAAATGAACAAATAATTAAACAAATAGTTGAACCAAAGAACAAACGATTAACAAAAGAATAAATAAACAAATAAATGAACAAATAAACAAGCAAGATAACAAAACAATAAGAAAAAAAACATAACATGCTTAAATTAACAATGTAACTAAACAAAAAAAAAAAGAAAAAAGAAAAAAAGAAAAAAAGTACAAACCAGTAAACTAAAAGGGGTAAGCAAAAGAAATAAAATAAAGTAAAACAAACTCATACATTATTAAAATATAAAACAAATCAAATAGCATGCTGAAAATATACAAGCATGAAACCCTACATACTTTCATTAAATGCAAGCATCTACAAAGAACATACCTGCATTAAATGTTTTACTTTCAGCATGTTTAAACCTGTACTTGTTTTAATAAAATTCAGTAAAAAAAATCTGTTATAAAGGAACATCAATTGCCTTAGTTATTTCATTCCACAAACTTTTGCAAACCTGAAAAAAGATAAAACATCATATTTCATAACTTCCAAAGGCATTCAGGTGATTAAAACAGAAAGTAAAAAAGAAAAAAAAAAAGAAAACAAACCAGGGAAGAAGGAGATTCAAACTGCAGTTCAAAACCCATATAGCCTCTGTTTCGAAACATTTGCCAAGTGAGTAAACTTGTTTTGTTTTAAATTGAAACTGAGTATTCAGTCAACCAAACTTTATTGTTGTTGCATGTGGAAGAAGATTGAAAGTGGAATGCCTGTCATGTTTGAAACCATCCCTGTCTTTGTTTTCAGAGAACCTCACTTATTCAAAACCTCATCTTTAATTATGTGATCATTACTAGACTTTGATCTCAAAATTAAACCTACCTATTTAAAGTTGAACTATGATTTTAAAATAAATTTCAGAAGAAAAATGATACATAGTTGAAAAAAATTGGATTTTACAGCAAACATGTCATCTTTTGGTTAAACTCGAATGTCATGAAATGGTAATTCAGGTTCATATCTTGAATCCTCACTAAAAGATGAGATTTTTAAGACAAGAATGGAAACTTTTAATTGCCTATACGTTGGGCAGTTCGAAGTTGAATGAAAATTTCATTTTGATCGATTCTCAATCATCAAGCAAAGTTTGGATGTTAAGATTCTTAGTGAAGCTTGTGTGGCCATAGACGATTTCATGAAAATTGTCGAAATATTTTTCTATTGTGTAGATTTACGAACCAAGGTCACATTAGGGTTTTAATACCATTTTTTTTGTTCTGTACAAAAATTTCGATTGCGCCCTTTTGAGTTGATCGAGTTCGAAGATTTTGGGGGAGATGTTGGCTCGGGGTATGGACGTGGTAAGGCCGAAGTGACGAACCTTCTGGTGACTCGAGGCGTGGCGGCGAAGAGGTTTTGTTCAATGGGTTTTTGGGTTACAGTTCGATGAAGAAGCGAGTTTTTGATTTCGAGTGTTTTCGATCGAACCAATGTTCGATTTAGCATCTGCAGCGATTTTTCGACTTGCCGGTGATCGAGGCGATCACCAGAGTCGCGACGAACCACCGTGCACGTGAACGGTGGTGGTGATGTGCCAGTATATAAAAAAAAAACAAAGAAACAAAAGGGAAATGAAGGAGAAGAAGGTCTGGGTTACTCGGTGATGTTATCGGGCATGGAGAGGGTCGAACTCAGGGTCGAACTCGAGCGTGTGAAGGAGACTTCTTTCCAGTTTGACATATACAAACGTTAGATAAAAAAAAAAAAAGAACTGGGGGAAGGAAAGAAACTGGGATAAGAAGAGAAAGGATCGGGCTCGTGACCTTTGTTACACGGGTTGTTTATGATGGGCTAAGCCCATTTAAAAATCTTCAAGAGGATTTTGTGTTGCCATGTAAATAATATAAATCTAGCTAAGTTAAATTATTTAACAAATGTTATAGCATTGTTAATTCTTTGATTAAGTAATGAAAGTTTAAATTAAAAAAAAAAAATTATTTAACCCTTTAATTAAAGTTTTTAGATTTTAAAGGAAGAATTTTAAATTGATTTACGTTAAAATTCCAACGTATCAACAAATTAATTTTTAAAAATATAAAACAGATTTTCAAATGGAAATTAAGGTAAACAATTTTTATCAATAGTTTTGAAAAGGAATTTAGAATAATTTAAAGTTGTGATAAAAATTGATTTAATAAACAATTAAGTACTCAAATAAATTTATAACTAAGAATTTATTGATTTGATAAAGCAAGTTAATTAATTTAAATTGACACTTAATTAAAATAACTAATTAAGGAAAAATCAATGTATCAAGACGATTAAGATTAATTTAATTATCATTAAGAATAATAGATCATTGATTGAATAATCGATAAAATAAATATTGGTTAATTTATCTCATTCGTTTTGATTTATAAATAACTAACTATTGTTGTTAACTTATATTGATATCATCTCTGTTCTGGTTTTAATTCTGTATGATATAATTGCCATGTTATTGCACTGTGATTATGATTCGTTCTGTATAGATGTAAAAACCCTGTTGCCCGTAAAACGGCATTTAAACTTCGATGCGACAGGGAATCGGATTTCAGTTTGTTATCCGAAACCCACATCGAACCTGTGAATTATTATGAATGACATCCACATTGTTTTTAAATTAACGCTCACTATTCGGTTTAACCGGGAGATGACCTTCGTGTCGTATAACCCATTCCGAATAGTGATACGTCGAATTGGATAGCATTTGAAGACCGGTGTTGAAGACCGGGTATTTGCGAGAGCGATAGGATGACCTGTCGATTGACTCTGCACCGAGTTGCTCCGGTATAGAGTTCTCCACATGTGATGGTAAATCCGATCAGGATTGTGGATATCCGGATTTGCAAGGACTTCTTTGGAAATGCCTTCGGTTCTGTTCGAACCCAGAACAGACTTGTATGGATTGTGTGTCTGACATTACAAGTTGAGATATAAAGCAGATTTCTTTCAAATATATTTCTGTTGGTGGCGGAGAATTTATTCTTTTAGCTTAACACCCTTCTCTGAGACGTACGAGCTCAGAGGTTATATAGTTGAAGTTATCAGCGATATATTCCCAATTTGGTAATGTGACATGCTGAGTGTTGCTGAAATGATCATTGTGTTGATTATTTGTGATAGGATCATTTGTTTGATCGTCTATCTTGGTGATCATTGTGATGATCATTTGTTGACCCAAAGCACGGCTTTTGTATAAAGTGTGTTTTTGTGGACGTGACTTCGTCGGACCTCACACCCCGGAATGGTCAAAACAGGAAAGATGCGGCAAGGTTATTGGGGGTAGCACCCCTTAGGGTATGTACATTTCCTTCTGGATAGAAGTGGTATCATGGTATGGAGCCCAGATACTTAACTTATGTGGATATCGCAGATATATATATATGATTTTGTGATTTGTTGCTGGGGCCCCGGTTAAAGGTTGGTTACGACCGGGAGATGGCATACTCGTGTCAGTAGTTACCCAGTTAGGGGTAACCCGGCCTTGTGTTGGCAGAGATCCGGTTTGGTTCTCGGGGATGTCCTTCCAGAGGCATTCTCAGTGGCAATGGGAAGTTCCTTGGCCTGACCATTTGTTGGAAATCCAATTCCCAATACAAAACCCTGTACGGTTTTAGTTGTAGAACCTGCCATTTACTTATGGTGGTCACCACTGTTTAGATGGTAGCTATAGTAGGCATAGTTCGAAATGTCTATGCTGGCTAAGATTTATATTCTACTTTCGAAATGATTTACTTCACTATGCACTAGTAATAATATCAAAGAATTCTTTCCTCGTATCAAGCATATTTAACTGTCATAAGAAGAAATCTCCTCCAATTCTGCGTTTGCATTGTGTGTGTGGCGGGAGGTCTTATGGTAGTTCCATTTTTAAAAGCATTCCGAAAATTCTTTTATAAATCTTGTTTTATTTAAATGTAACTGTTTTTTGTTTACTCATACCAGTCCCAAGACTGATCCGGAGTTTATTGTTTTCTTTCCTAAACTCTGGGTGCCCATTATTTCCACACGGGCAGCCTAGTAGCAGGTTTCTATATTTTGGAGTAGCGGTATTTTGGAGCTCTTATCTTGGATATATCTTAGGAGCTATTGGAGACTTCAGGTGTTTAGCTCTTGGGAGTTCGTTATCACCTCTTTCATTTTGAGGACTTTTGGATACATGTTCACTGTTATATTATCATGATGTTGTATTTAGAGATTATGGTATATGTACTATGTACTCTGTTGAAATATGAATATTATGTTGATGTTGTAACAGTGATGTTATTTATGATATTGATTCTGTTCCGCTGTTTTATATTCATCTAATTGTTGTTATAAGCTCCGGCGATGCGAATTTGATGTCGTTTATTGGACATCGAGTTTGGGTCGTCACAGAAGCTTGCTTCTAGGTTCGTCAGTCCTTTCCATATTTTAGAGAGGGTTGGTTCTTTAGCTTATCGCCTGGATTTTCCGGAGAAGCTATCTGGAGTATATAATGTATTCCATGTTTTGCATCTCCGTCGGTATCTTCATGATCCATCTTTGATTGTTCAGTCCTCTGCTCTCGAGAGTTTGGATATTGAGTCAAACTTTACTGTCAAGAGGAAGCCACTTCATTTTAATGATAGAGGTATGAACCAGCTGGGAAGGAAATTAGTTAACCTGGTCAAAGTGTAGTGGAGTACCGATGATCGGGATTGTACTTGGGAAATGTAGGAGAGCATGCGTGCTTCGAATCCTGAATTGTTTGTTTCAAGTAATATTTGTTATTCTATCTTACCTTCTTCTATTCTTCCCGGTCTCATTCCTTTTCGAGGATGAAAAGTTTTGAGTGAAGGATAGTGCAGTAATCTGTAATTTTAGTAAATATTTTAAATAAAATTTATTTGAAAACTTTGATTTTAAATCATTTAAAAATTGAAAAATTGGAATTTCATAATGTATTTTTTTGGGATTTGTTGAGAATTATTTTTTCGAATATAGTAAAATAAAGATTTTTCTGAAAATTTAATTTTTGGTCAACTTTGGTCAAAGTTTGACTTTCGGTTGAAAATTTTAAATTTTAACTTTTAATTTCTATTCTTTTTCTTTGAGAGCTAGACTTGATTCTAACATTCTCTCTGTTTTTTGTTTCGTC
Organism: Allium cepa; assembly: GCA_030765085.1. Taxonomy (NCBI): domain Eukaryota; kingdom Viridiplantae; phylum Streptophyta; class Magnoliopsida; order Asparagales; family Amaryllidaceae; genus Allium; species Allium cepa. Next base: position 327,085,624 of record CM060939.1, read on the forward strand.
AAATTCTAATTTACACTTTTTAAATTTGCAAATTTTTAGCGTTTTATATGCAATTATTTTTCATATTTTATTTCTCCTATTTTTATTTTGGTTTTGGGCTTAATTTGGTTCATGATCTGGTTTGGTTTTGATTGATGGGCTTTGGCTAATAGGCTAGGCTATCCAATGGACGTCTAGTTATCTGTTCATTTTGAAAAGGTGCCTCTTGAGAAAATTTATATGTGCAAAACTTCTAACTTTTCTTTTCTCTTCTCATTTTCTTCCTGCTCAGAAGTTTCTACAGTAAGTTCTCTTCTTCCTTTTCCAATTTTTCTTATTTTGTTTCCTCCTTCCTCTTTCTTATTTCTACCACAACCCTTGCCATAGCCGACCTTCACCTTGTCTCTACCATCACCAAGTTGATCGGCCACCATCTTCTTTAGCCAAACCCTCACCATCACCATCCCCTTAGATCGTGACTAGCCATGGTTGGACCATCACATCCCCTTGCCAAAAACCCTAGCCGACCCCATGTTTTCTCCACCCTCCCTTCCTATTTGCCTTGCCCACCACCTCTTTTCCATGTCTAGCCGTGACCATTCACCTTGTAGCCATGACTATAGTTGCCTTGACCAAAAACAAATCATGGTCGAACCAAGATCCCTAGTGGCCGAACCCAAAGTTATTAGGGCTGAACCCAAATGCCACTTCCCTTGCCTTGTTTCCTTTCACACCTTGCCATCCCTTTGTATTCACCATAGCCATGCCTAGTTGCCTTCATCACCATCATGGCCGTACCTATGCACCAAGTAGCCAGGCCCAAACCATCATGGCCGAGCATAAGTGACCATGGCCATGCCTATTTCTTATATGGCTGAGCCCATTTGTGTAGTTTCTATCCCATTTTCTTTGTCTTTTATTTTATTCTTTCGTACATAAATATTTACTTATATATACATATCTTATTTTGTTGATTTTAAGATTTGGATTTGGGTTCCACTTCCACTCAAGTTTGATCCGTGCTTTGTAATGCTTTTCGGAGTTGTCTTGTTGTTTGAGTCATCATCTCTAGCCAAAGAAGGTGAGTTTATCACTCTCAACTACGTACTTGTAATTTTGTGAATCAATGACATATGAAACTGTTTCTATCTCATATATGCTCATGACTTGATATTATATGATGTTATCATCTTATGTTATACCTGTTTTATCACCTGACATGATATGCTATGTTATTCTGTTCATTATATATATTCTGTTTCTCAAACTGCAAGTTCCCTCACTATGGGTTGAAATGATACATACCCGAACGGACTTTAGAATAGGGAAAAATAGTTATGAGCTGAAATGATAGGCTCAAGATATTTTTATTTGACTTGGGATTGCAGGTTTAAAATGATAAAACCTGGAATTTTATAAGTTATGGATTGAAATGATACATATATGTATCACTTGACCTTGGTTAGAAAATATTATACAGACCCGTGGTTGATTTTAAATAGTTTTCTAAAAATTATTAAGTATTTTGAAATTTTAAACAAGTAAATTTTTAACTTAAATTTTTGTTAAGGGATTTAAATAATACATATATTAGTTTTCTATAAGTTTAAATTTTATAAATAAATAAATGGTTTAAGATTGTAATTTAAGATTTTATTTATGATATATATATTTTATTTAACTTAATAATTTAATTTGAAGGAATTTTTAAATCTAACCTAGTATATAAATAATTTATTTGGGAAATGGATATTTAAATAAAGTAATAGTTCTTTACTATAAAAATAAATATAGGTCAAAATGTTCTTTTAACCTAATATAAGAAAATATAGTTTTAATTGGATATTTTTGTAATAAATTTTATTTAACTAAATCATAGTTTAATTAATACCCAAATGAATAACTTTGTATAATAAAATAGATTTCATATAATAACTATGATAAAAAACTAAAGATATTATGTTTAGCTATGTTATAGTAGAATTTATAGCATTTCCAAAATGCGATGATACTTTAGGTTATGTTCTTGAAGTGCTGCTATTTTTAAAAATGTAATATTTTCGAAATGCTATTATATAAGGATTACTTTTCCAAAGTGTTATGGTTTCTACTTATTACATTTTTCAAAGTGTTATAACTAAGTGTATAAATTTGAAATGTTACAAACTTTGAAAAATGAATATTAATTTGAAAGAAGAATGGCATCGGATTTAAATGGTTTTGAAATGAATATGTTTGATTTGACATGTAAACCATTAAAATAAATATGCACCGGTTATAATAACATTTGGTTGTTAAAGAGACCGGGATTGAATATTGTCATACTCTCTGCCAATACCGAAAACCACTTTAACAACCGTATACACGGTGGAGATTTTAGAATGAAGTAGAATGGTGGTGACGATCCTATATGAGGTATATACGAGGATCCGACTCCCGTTAGTTAGCATAAAGTGGCTAAAACAGGAGTAATTGATGGGCCATGTGAGGTAGCTCCTCCAATCGGACATACTCCTTCGTGTGCCATTCTATTACTTTGTGATTGATTTGGTGTGCACCTTTGATTTTTTTTGGGAGTGTAGGTTAAGGTGGACAGTAGTGGCTGCTATGCGTTACCACCATCCCGAAAGTGTAATTGGTATATCTACCTTGGCATTGCCTAGTTGTGCCGTGTCACCTACCCTACCGCGCCTTATACGAGTTTGATTTGTGTCATACCTATGGAGTATCCTTTGATAGCCTGCCAATTTGAAGGCATTACGGTATCCCGATGGGAATGGAAAAGAAAGAGTGAGAGGACAGATGTGTTAAGGTGGAAAATGTAAAGCCATAACGCTATTTTTAAATAGCACACTTTACTTTAGACATTATTATAATAGCGTATATTACTACATAGTAGATAGTTTAACGGATCCTTAAAGGATAGGCAATCCCAAACATCCTTTAAGTTACTTGTGCATTTCTATTATAGTTCACTTGAGTTGATTTACATTTTATAAGTATGTATGTCCTGACTTGAGTGTTTTGTGTTTTGCTTTATGCTTGTGTCATCCTGAGTATCCCAGCTTTGGATTCATCTTCTAGAGCTAGAGATTTGCTGGATATTTATCTATCTATCTAGTTGTCTATCTATTTCCATTTTGGTTATTTCATTTCAGCCTTTGATTATGTATTAGTGGACTTATGTATTTGGATTTCCTATTGTATTTGCTTTCAGACTCTAGTATTATGTATTTCTTTCGAGACTATGTATGTAGTAGCTTCATGAACTACTATGGTTATTTTATTTCCGCTGCGAATTATTTTGATATTCTGTGTGTAATTCTATGATTTGTTTTATTTGTTCCAAATTATATTAACAATCCGTCGTTTTGAATTTTTCAAGTCTGACATGTGTTGTTTTATTGTTGATTTGAATAGTCCAAAATAGTGGGTAGTTACAATTGACCTTTGGATTTTATGCTAGCACTGGAGTAGACTATTTTGACTATTTTAGTATACTTCATCATTCTATACATTGACACTAAGGCGGATATGTCATGTATATTATTTAGCTGTCATCATGTACCTGATGCTATTTTTTGTGCAATGTATATATTTGTGTGGCTTTAGTACTGATAATTTGTAGATTCACATTTTATTATGTTATATGATGTATATTATTATGTTATGATTTCTGACTCTAATTCAAATTTATTTATATTATACAATATTCTGAATACTTTGAATCAATGTGTTTATTACTTAATATTCATATTGTACACGTTAAAAAATTTCGGTTCGGATTTTCAAAAGATAATAAGGGCGTGTTAATGTTAGTAAAAATATATATTCATATTTGATCGCCCTTAACCAGCCATATCCTCCGTGTTATTAGACAAGATCACTTGTAGTGTTCTTTAGTAATATAGGTATAGCTGTCAAGGCCTGTTTTCCTGTACCCTTTGAATTGACAATAAACCACACATGTCTAACCCAAATTGCAAGAAGATACGGAACATGAAGGGTAATAAGAAAAAATAGACAGAACAAAATCTCACACGAAAGGAATAACATATACTATTGGACAAATACCTTTACATCGGAAACTTTTAAATACATATATCAGAGTCTAACCTATATTCGGCTTGGATAGTTATAAACATATGTTTCTACAATTGCTGACAAACATCAAACTAAAACAAACAGACAACGCAAAGCGTATAATAGAATAAGTCCTTACATAGATGAATATCTCCGGCTCTCCTTTAGAAACTTCAATCGTCTTCAACTAAACCTAAAATTACTCAGATCTGACCCGAGTATTGAAAATACCTGGATCAGGTATGATAAACCAGCTTCAGAAAAAACTCAATAATAAATAACAGTGTCATATATCAGCCTTTGAATAAAACCCTTTGAAAAGAAAGAGTATCTCATAAGAGCATGCCCACACATAAACACAAACGGGTTTTTACCTTATGATAACCAAAATACTTTTATATCAAAACATTTATTATTATTCCTAATGACATCTCTTTGAAAACATTTGCAATTAAACTTATTAATCTTATCCGAAATGGTTACCCATATAGCATTTTGAGGCAATTCATTACACCAATACGAACAAAACTGCCGGTTCTTATTAGAGAATGGATTTCCACACAAATGACCAAGTGAAGAGACTACCTTCGGATGGGTACACCTCTAGATGGATGTCCCGAGGAACCATCACAAAGCACCTCTACCAACGCAAGACCGACTTACTTCTATAACTAGATAGTACCGAATATGTCATCCTTCGGTCGTTACCGACCTTTAACCGAGTGCGCTCTAGCATACAAACCACATTAATTTAAATCTCGAACGTCATAGCGGGAAGAAATATATCTAGAAGGGGATGATCGTACCCTAACTGGGAATGATTCACTTAGCCTTGCTGCATCTAACCCTATTTTGGTCATTTCCATTTGATGAGGCTCAAGACAACAATTACCTTTTCGCATATCACTTCTTCTTTCACTTTGAATGCCACATTTCCATTCCACATTCACATGACTAATTTCTATAAACGTATAACTTCCTTAGCTTGTATGTCTCGGAAAAGGGTGTTAAGCTTAGAGAAGGTGTCTTCTCCGCATTGACTGATTTACTTTTATAAAGATCACTCATTATGATTTAGAATGCAAGGTTAGACATTATTCCATACAAGTTTGTTTTGGGACCGAACGAAACCGAAGGTACTTTCCTCGGCCATTACTAGGCGAGAAGTCCTTGTGGTTTTGAGGTTTTTCATAACAAAGAGACCACTACTAAAATATAGTGAATTAGGATTTTATCCCCAATTAATCAATAAGTAGTCCCTCTTTATTATTCATCTCAATATCCCCGTCTTCAAACATCTTCAGCCTTTAAACACATAAATTGGTTCGAAGTGGTTTTCAGATAGGAATCACCAAAATCCGTCCCTGTTTCCTTCGAAATCCAATCGTCGACAAAAAGTGAATATGAGAATACATGACCATTGAGTTTCTTTTCACTTTAATACTTTTCGGATGATTTCAAAATCTCTTCCTTTTGTCTTAGTGTAATTTTAAGTAATTTCATTCTTTTGCTTTGGATAATATTTCAATTTTCCTTCCTTAATACTCGATCCAAATTCTTAAATTTTTAGGCGGGTCAAAAATAATGTTATTTAATATATCGTTTACTATAAACCCTAAAATCAATCTTAGTAAACATTTTTGAGTAAATAGGATCATAGAAATCATTCATTTTGGAGATCGCTTAAATTTTGGATAATACCAATCTTCTTTTATTTTGAAAAAATCAATACAATTTTTAGAGCATCCGGGCTTTCCTTTCGATCCGTTCCACCCCTCACCTAAAAAGAAAACATAGGCTAGGTAAGTTCAAGGCACTGGTTGCTCCATTCCTAACCTTAGTTAAAAACTTTGTTTTATCTTCCCAAATCTCACAAATGGGACAAATGTACTAGTCATTTCCGCATACTCAGTTATCAACTTTATTTTGGAATTGGCCATAAAGATTCCAAATAATCTTTTAAACACTTAGTTTTCCTTTTTTAAAAACATTCACAATTGATTCCAGGAAAAATCGTCACGTTTAAACTCATGTTCAAAAGTTAAGAATTCGCAGCATAAAAGTGTTGCGGAAAGTGCTATGTAAGTTTATTTAATTTAAATAACTTTTAAACATTAGATGTAACATCCAGATATTTCATTCCATTCGCATCCGCACATGTCGGAATTGAATTGCTCAAAATATCAGATTGTTAATTTATATTTTGCAAAACTCAGCATATACATTAAATAAATCAATCACAAAATCATAGACACAGAGTAATATAACAATAAGCCGCAGAAACAAATGAATAGTAGTTCATGAAGTTACTATATATATAACAGAGTTAAAAAAAGGTACAATAGAAGTCTCGAATATATAGATGTCTCAATACATAATCAAATGACAAAATCTGAACATATCACTGGAGTCAACTGAATAACTGAAAGCTAAATAGATAGCTGGATCTCCAAGCGAAGCTCCAAACTCTAAAGGTGAGTTTCCAATGCTGTGACACTCAGTCTGACCCGAGCATAAAGGAAAACACAAAACACTCGAGTTAGGATTAACATTCTTATATCAATAAATCCAACTCAAGTGAAATATTAACTAAAATACAAGTAACTTAAAGGATGTTTGGGATACCCATCCTGTAAGGATCCAAGGAACTATCTACTATGTAGTAATATATGCTATTGTAATAATTTCTATAGTAAAGTAAAACTATTACAATAGCGTTAAGGCGTTACCTATATCCCCCTTAACACATTTTATATATTCACATAGTCTATACAGTACCGTAATTTTCTCCGTAAAATAGAGGCTTATCAGAGGGCACTCTATAGGTATGGTACAAAATAAACTCTTAGTAGGCTCGATATGGTAGGTGACACGACACAACTAGGAAATTCTAGGGTAGATTTACCAATTATACTTCCGGGCTGTTGGTAACGCATAGCCGCAGCTACCGCCCAACTCGATCCACACTCCCAAAAATCCGAGGGTGCACCGAATCAATCACAAAGAAATAGAATGGTATCGAAGAAGTGTGTCCGATCGGAGGAGCTACCTCACTTGGCCTATCAATTTCTCATGTTTTAGCCACCTTAAGCTAACTCACGGGAGTCAGGTCCACGCACATACCTCAAATAGAATCATCGCTAACCATTCTACTTCATTCTAGAATCTCCACTGTTGGGGGTGTTTCGACCGGTCCTATACCACCGAACCAACCATCTTCCCTCCTACTACCGAACCAACCATCTTCCCTCCTACTGCCGAACCAACCATCTTCCCTCCTACCGCCGAACCAACCATCTTCCCTCCTACTGCCGAACCAAACATCTACCCTCCTACCACCGAACCGACCATCTTCCCTCCTACTGCCGAACCAACCATCTTCCCTACTACCGGACCAACCTCTACCGGACCAACCCACTTCCATGCATCGCCGAACCAAGGCCCTGCCGAACCAACGTTGCCAGGCCAGATTACATCAGCCCAGGCCTTCCAGCAGCTATATACGTCCAGGACCCCTGCCTCCAGCTTCACTCTATAAATAGAGGGGCAAGGGTACAACAATGGCAGACAAGTTTGAGAGTTCAAGCATGGATAGAACTTTCAAACAACTTTCAGTTACTTGTAATCAAAGCTTTATACTTGTAATCTGAATAGAAAAGGAGAATAACATATAAAGTGGACGTAGGCACATTCTGGCCGAACCACTATAAATCTGTGTGTCTTTTACAGTTTAGTCCATCTATTTTATATATTCGCATAAATCACCCAAATCGCAAAGAACCATATATAATCAACTTAATCATACGACTTGGAGGTGTTTGCCCATTTTTTATGCAAACATTTTTGGTGCTTTCACTAAGAACGGGAGCTCGAAGCTTCAGCTTCTCCCACTTAATCCTTTTCCAATCAGCATCGTTCATTGCTTGGAAAACATGCCTCCCGAACGGAAGAAAGATGCTAACAAAGGAAAGAACATCGCAACTAGCAGTATCCCAGATCCGGTGATCAGAAATCAAGACAATCGTCCGGTTCCAACAGCAAATGGAAATCAGGAAAATCCGACAGCCCTTGCTACAGAACAACCAATTACAAGGGCGGATCTGGACAGGGTTGTGGCTGAAGTAACTAACCGCTTCACATCTCAACAAGAAGCCTTGGTGGATCAACTCATGTCATGCTTAAGGGATGCTGAAGAATCCAACCGCAACACTGAATCATGGGTGAGTCCCGGTCTGGAGGATCTGGGAGACGACAAAGGTCTTTCTTCTTCGGAGAGGCTAACAACAGAAACATCTATGGTAGGGGCCGAGCTCGAACTCAGCCCGAATTCCGACCCGAGGAAACACTTGGAACCGAACCCAACGGGGGAGATACCAGGCAGGGGTCGGATGTAGCTGAGCCGGCCATGCCACCTAACCATGGAAACACCAATGGACGGGGCCGAGTTGGAGTCCAGCCCGAAGTTGGACCCGAAGAAATACAGAGGACAAAACCCACCAGGGGAAGATCAAGGCAAGGGCCAAACCCCAGCGTGCCCCCGGTAAACCAGAGACATCCATTGGAGAATGTTAGGAGTAATAGACGATACCATTCCTAAAGGTTATCTGGACAGAATCAATCCCGCAGGGAAGAGCCAAACTCATTTCTGTACGCTCTAAGTTCTGATGAAAGGATGGTGCGATTGTTCAGAGAATGCGTCCAACGGGACCAAAGGGATCAGGGGATAGGCGCTAGGGTAGCCAGCCCCTTCACCCGCAATATCGAAACTGCCATCACCTCCTGGGAATGGAAAATGCCAACAATGGAACCTTACAAGGGAACCTCTGACCCCGTTGTAAACTTGTAGAGATACACACAGCATATGCTCATGAGCGGAGCAACAGAGGGAGTGTTGTGTAAATTCTTCCCACTATTCTTGGCAGATCAAGCTACCTCCTGGTTCTGCCATCTACCCCAAGGGTCCATCAGCTCATGGGAAATGTAGAAAGAAAAGTTCATCAGCCAGTTCCACATTCATGTGGAACAACCTAAGGACGCTTATTCCCTATCTAATATCAAACAGAAACCCGTAGAGACGTGCAACAATATCTTACCCGATTCAACGCCGCAGCGGCCGCAGTCCAAGATGCCGATGAGAAACTTATCCTAATGGTCCTCTGCAGTGGTGTGCATCCGGATACTAAATTTGCTTGGAGATTAACGAAAGAAAAACCAGCTACCTTATCTGATTTCTTCCATGAAGCCGGGAAGTATATGAGGCTTGAAGACGCTTCCACTGAGAGGCAGTCAGGGTAATAGACTAAGGCAACTCCAAACAGGGTTCCCGTTGCAGCAAAGGACATTCGAAGAAATGACTCCATAGACAATGCCGGGGGCAGGAAGGGAGAAAAGCGTTTATATCGGCCAGGACCGAGGTTTGACTCTTACACTCCTTTGAATGAAACAATCGAAAACATCTTTCTGGCCACCCAAAATGAAGTTAGATACAAGCGCCCCCACACAAGAAGGAATCAGATAACGCAGTTAAGTCTGGAAAGTTCTTCCGCTTCCACAAATCTCATGGGCATGACACAAATGAATGCCATCACCTCCGGGACTTGATTGAAGAACACATCAGAAGGAAGAGACTGGAGTGCTATGTTAAAGGTCAGAACCGAACTTCAACTCCTGCCAATGAGAACCCAGGGCTACCCCTCCCAGAAGTAGGAGGAGGAAATCGCAACACCAACGGCTCTAGTCAAGAGAAGATAGTGGTCCATACAATATCAGGAGGACCACACATCGCCGACAGAAGCTGGGCAGAGATGGAAAGATACGGTAAGTCACCTAGATACGATGAAGGCTTCATTAACTCTGTGATGGAAGAACGCCACCTGAAGCGAAAAGAGAACGATGACATCACATTTAGTAGGCATGATCTAGAGGGAAGGCAATACCCTCACATGGATCCTATGGTCATCTCTGCCTGGTTTGGCCAGCCAAAGTTTTCCGAATTCTAGTAGACACTGGAAGCTCAATAAATATCCTATTCAAGCATGCTTTCGACAAAGTGATGCTGTCAATGAAGGATGTGTCTCTCTGCAGCAAACCGCTGCATGGTTTCACTGGAGTTGCGAAGATGCCCCTCGGGCAACTGGACCTCTTTGTCGAAATAGGAAGCCATCCCCGCTCCGTTGTGCGAAAACAAACATTTGTGCTAATAGAGAACCACTCGGCCTACAACGCCTTTTTGGGAAGACCAGCCTTGTCTGACTTCCAAATTGTCATAGCCTGTGGTGCCTGAAGATGAAATTTCCAACAGATAACGGAATAGGAGAAATAGAGGGAGATCAAGACGCCGCTTGAGATTGCTATGTAACTGAACTTCGCAATAACCGCAGGAAGGATAAAGGGAAGGATGCAGAGACTTCTCTGTGCAAGAAAAACTTAGAAGCATAGCAATTAAAGAAAGCCTCTCCTCTTCGATATACCAGCCATCCTTTCAACGAATTAGACCCTAGGGACAAGGAGGAGGAGGCCACCACCGAGCCTGCAGAGGCTATGTAATTTGTATATGTAGACAAACACAACCCAAGTAGACTGCTGAGAGTCGGGTCTCAGTTAAGAGCGGAATTGAAGGATCAACTCGTCGATTTTCTTCGCTAGAACATGGATGTATTTGCATGGACACACGCTAACATGACTGGAATCACCCCAGACGTAGCATGCCACGTACTGAACATCGATCCCACCAAGGTGCTAGTAAAGCAGAAAAAGAGAAGCATGGGGGCAGAACGATCAACAACCCTCGAGGAAGAAGTAAAGAACCTACTTGCCAATAACTTCATACGAGAAGCCATCTACCCAGAGTGGATCGCCAAACCAGTACTGGTAAAGAAGGCTAATGGGAAGTGGCGAACATGCATCGACTTCTCCTACTTAAATGACGCTTGCCCGAAGGACTGCTTCCCACTCCCCCGAATCGATCAACTCGTGGACAGCACAGCCGAACACGAACTCTTATCCTTTATGGACGCATACTCAGGATATAACCAGATCCCTATGCATGCCCCCGATCAAGACCACACTAGTTTCATCACTGATCGGGGATTGTACTGCTACGGAGTAATGCCTTTTGGACTTAAAAACGCCGGAGCTACTTATCAGCGCCTCGTCAACAAGATGTTTGCAAAACTAATAGGACGAACTATGGAAGTTTATGTGGATGACATGCTGGTAAAATCGAGGAAATCCAACGATCATATAAACCACCTGGATGAGATGTTTCAAGGACTTCGCCAATATGAAATGAAGCTGAATCCTCTAAAGTGCTCCTTCGGAGTGTCGTCGGGAAAGTTCTTGGGATTCATCGTCCATGCCAGGGGGATTGAAGCAAACCCCGAACAAGTCCGGGCTTTGCAAGATATCAAGATACCATCCACTCGAAGAGAGATGCAAAGTCTAAACGAGAAAGTGGCCGCCCTGAGCAGGTTCATCTCTAAAGCAACCGACAAATGCATCCCTTTCTTCGAAGCACTGAGGAAAGACAAAGGAAAGTTCGAATGGACTGACGAATGCTCGACAGCCTTCCTTAACCTAATCGAACACCTTCAGAGACCACCAGTACTCTCAAATCCAAATGAAGATGAAGAACTATACCTATACCTTGCTGTATCGTCCCATGCTTTAAGCGTCGCTTTGGTGAGAGAGGACAACCGCGCGCAGCGGCCCGTATACTTTGTAAGCAAGAGATTTACAGGGGCGGAAGCCAGATACCCTAAACTTGAAAAGCTAGCATACTATTTGCTAATCACGTCACGGAAACCGCGACACTATTTTCAATCTCATTCCATCAGAGTTTTAACCGATCAACCGCTAAGGCAGGTACTCCATCGCCCCGACACTTCTGGGCGACTACTTAAATGGTGCATTGAACTGAGTCAATATGATATCACCTACCATCCTCGCACCGCCATCAAGGGACAAGCCATGGCCGATTTTATTGCCGAATTCACTACCAACGAAGGTAAGGATCAATCTGAAATAACAAAAGATATCAAGTGGAATCTCTTTGTAGATGGAGCATCAAACGAACAGGGCTCGGGGGCAGGTATTGTGATAATCACCCCCAGGGGAAGGAAGCTGCACTATGCCCTAAGGTTGGAATTTGCTGCCACCAACAACGATGTAGAATATGAAGCAGTAATAACAGGACTAGAACTTGCCTTAGAAATTGGAGTCAGCTCTTTATGTCTCCATAGTGATTCTCAACTTATTGTAAATCAAATACTGGAAGAATTCCAGACTCGAGGAGAACGACTCACAGCATATCTAAAGAAGACCAAGCTGCTGCTCAATCAATTGGATCACTATTTAATCAAACACATTCCTCGAGGAGAGAATCAATAGGCCGACGAACTGGCAAAGAAAGCTAGCATGAAGGACGGCACCACTTCCGGAACAATAACAATCTCAAAGAAACTAGCCCCGAGTTTTGAGCAAGTGAATCTGATAGCTGCAATCGAAAAGGAAACTTGGATGACTCCCATCCGGAAGTACTTACAAAGTGGCACGCTACCCGACGGGCGTAGCGAAGTTAAGAAAATCTTGAGGAAAGCTTCCCGCTACACAATACAAGAAGGCATCCTCTATCGGCGCGGCTTCTCTTACCCCTTATTAAGGTGTGTCGCTGGAAGGGAAGCCAAAGAGGTCCTGTCCAACACCCATCAAGGAAGTTGCGGAGATCACACTGGAGGGCAGACTCTAGCAAAGAAAATACTCCGATATGGGTATTACTGGCCCACTTTAAACAAAGACGCCCTAGACTTCGTCAAGAGATGTGACAGATGTCAGAAATTTGCAAAGATTCCTCGACTACCAACAAGAAAAATTACTCAAATGACCAGCCCTTAGACCTTTGCAGTATGGGGAATTGACTTGATTGGCGAACTGCCGATGGGCTGAGGCGGAGCCAAATATGCTATAGTGGCAGTTGACTATTTCACCAAATGGGTGGAAGCGGAACCTTTAAATAAAATATCTTCGGCAAAAGTTATTAACTTCTTGATCAAAAATGTTCTATGCAGGTACGGGGTTCCGCTCAAAATCATATCGGACAATGGACTTCAGTTTGACAGCGAGGAGTTCACCGACTAGTGCCGAGAGCATGGAATTCACAAAAGCTTCTCATCTGTGGCTTATCCCCAGGCAAACGGACAAGTCGAAGCTGTCAACAAAATTCTCAAAACTCTAAGTAAGAAGAAGCTTGAAAAGTCAAAAGGCGCTTGGGTGGATGAACTTCCTACGGCACTTTGGGCCTACCGCACGTCTTTCAGAACATCAACAGGGCATACTCCTTTCTCTTTGGCATACGGATCGGATGCCATGATCCCAGTTGAAACTGTAGTGCCCTCCCACCATAGGATCGACTACAACCCAGAAGAGAATGAAGAACTCCTACACATGTCTTTGGACCTAATTGAAGAAAGAAGAAATGATGCAGCACTTAAAGCGGCAGCTCACAAGAAAAAAGTGGCAGCACGATATAACTCCAAAGTCAAACACCGCAGCTTACGAGAAGGAGATCTTGTTCTCAAATGGATCTTCCTGCGCCCCGGAGCGCTAGATCCAATCTGGGACGGACCCTATGTAATTCATAAAGATCTCCACAACGGAGCTTATATTTTGTCAACAGTGGACGGAGAGGTGTTCCAGAGGGCATGGAACATCCAACACCTTCGTCGATACTTTTCTTAACTTGTACTACCCATATGAACTGAATTAACGAAGAGAATCAGTGGACGTAGGCATTTTCGTGCCGAACCACTTAAAAAATCTTGTCTCTTTTTAAACTTGTTCCTTTATATCTTGGCTGCTTGTTAAGCTTTATCCTTTTCTGTTGAACAAAATCCTGTATAACGACATTTCCATTCTGGACACTTCACGGCACAACCTCACCTGGACAAGACCTAACAGGTACTATACGAATCTATGCCCTCGTCAATGAGACACTTTTGCTCTAGCATCCCTTTGCTGCGGGTTAACTCATTGCTCGCGACGGCCCTCAAAGCCAACTGTAATAAGCCGATCATAAGCCACCGAGAAGGCCGACTATAGCCGAGGTAGCTCATTACGCCGTTCGGCTCGCCGGCGACTATGAACCGATTATAAGCCCCAACATAAGGTGTGGCCAGCCAGGGGCAGTTCACAGTTGATGATCGACACTCATGCTAGTCGGCCATGGTAAATCGAATAATACCCACGATTACAGGCTATAATGGCCCGGGTAGTTACTGTGCGTGATCTCGGCTCCGATGTTTCTTATGTACGGCTGTGGTAAAAAAGAAAACTCCCCGCGGAGGCGTAAGATGGGCGACGAATGTCTCCAAGACCCACATCTAGGGAAAGTGACTACAAAACCCGTTTTCCATGAACTTAAGCACATCGAAGGCCTTTCGTGATTGGAAGTTTTACTATTCCTTATATTTCCATTTTATTTATAAAAACTTTCCTCCTATCCTCTATTACGCTCACTAAAGTACAGGACACAAAATAGGAGACACTCGCTAATGGGAATACTAACTCACAGCTGGATGGCAGGACATTCAATTGCATTCCATATTCGATTACACAAGGCATTCAAAGCTACCGTCTACAGCAAAAACTTGAAGGGCGGTACTCTCTTCCCTTATGTACAAATAAGTAGCTCTGATATATTCACACATCACATTAACATTGCAAGACATGAAATTATATTTTAAGCGAGAACTTGATATCAAAACACAATTGAATCACTAGCACATGCACAGCTATATTTCTTATGCAACACATCAAAATAATGACAGCATCCTAATATGACAGAATCAGCTTATGTTATAAAGTTACATGTTAAAAGTAAAGTCGTTCGTTGTAATGACATAATTACAACCTGAAAGTACATTAATGTTTTAGAACTAGTATATACAGGAATGTCAAGTAAAACCAAAAATGCCCGGATCAAGTCAAAATAGTCGGCAGCATCAGAACTTCATCTCAATCCTTCCAACCCCCCAAGATCTACTTGACAGCAAGATCAGAACTCCCAGCATGCTGACCAGAGGTCCCACCTATCCAATTCAGGAGAAGAATCTATTAGACAAATGATAAGCAATCAAGTTAAGAAAAGATTAAAAGGGAAGACTTACCAGCGTCTGCTCCCTGATCATCATCCTCCAACTGCACACCCACTTCCTCGGTGGTAATCAGCCGCATGTCCTCCTTCACTGCCACCTTCTCCTCCTTGGTGAACTGAGCGGTAACCACATCCATTCTGAAGGCCACGCCACCCTCTTTATCCGCATCAGCCTTGGCCTCCTCCAAAGCCCGGAGATATATCCTAGCCATGACCCGGGGGTAATCGTCCATCCAGGATAGGTTGCCCTACTTTCAAGTACGAAAATACATATCCTGCAGCATATCATCCATCATCCCCTCGTTCTCCTCAAACTCCCACATACGGGCTTCAGAAACCGACAACTTTGCAACGGAAGCATCCCTCTCCAATTGGTATCTCGACCAGTCAGCTTGAAGGGATCTCCTCATCGCCTCCATCTCCTCCTTTAGCTTGGCCTGAGCAAGCCCTGCGGCTTCGAGCCTTCCAGATAACTCCTCTACCTGCTCGAGATCCGCTCTCCGAACCTCATCCATCGTTGCGATGGCCGTATCAATTTGTTTCTTGCAAGTAGCCTCCATCTTTTGCAATTCTACCTTGCCAGCCTCTTCCATGGTTTTCTTTAGTCGTCTGGAGGCCGCCTCATGCTGGGAGATCTAAATGGCCTGATCGACAAGCTGTTTGGCCTGATCGGAAACCATTAGCCGCAGCCGAATGTTAACACTTCCGATTTCCTCTCCAGCCTTGACCAGTCGGGCGTGATGCCCCATCAACTTCTTGGTCTCCTCAGCCACCCGATCGATGTTTGCCTTTGCCTCATCCCCCATGGTCACAATCCGAGTGGTCAACAAGTCGAGATCCAAAGACTTAGCCTCATCAAGCACCCTTACCATAGGATTGCGAGGTAGAAGGTGCTCACCGGTAACCTCATCGAAGGAAATATCATGATAACTTGGGTCCAGATCTGGATGACCCGCAAATGGGTTACGAGCCAAGCCGGGGCGATCAATTAGAGTAACGGTAGGATTCTCTGATGGATGCAGAGATGGTATGGACTCAGTATCCTCCCCCGTGATGTCATGAATAGGCTGGGTTGGGGGCTGAGGTCCAAGTGAAGGTTCGAACATGGAATGCCTCCTCTTTGTCTTTTGAATATCCTCTTCAATGACTCCGAGAAGAGGACGGTAGCCGACTACGCCCCCGAAACGGTCAGTCGAGGGCTTCGGTTTAGCAGAAGCTTTGAGGAGTTTGAATTGCTCGAGGCGGTGCCGAATGTCTGATGTCTTGGCTGCCTTACCCGTTCCTGGAATAAAAACCAAGTGTTACAAGCATGCATGAGACTATAATCCAAGAAACATGTGAAGTTAAAAGAGGAGTCAAAAATTCACCTTGAACCGCCGGAGTAGCCCAAGCTGAAATGCTCTTAGAAGATGGACTGGTACCAGTCCCGGCCTTATCAGATTTCTTCGGTTTCTCCACCAAGGCCGACCCTTCCTCCAACCCCTCAAAGGCTTGGCGGAAAGTATCATCCGTCCACTCTTGAATCTCACCTGCTTGCCCAGAGGTCAAGGCACCAAGCCATTACCACTCTTTCCTTCACCACCGTTACCACCATCACCTTCTCCATCACCTCCGCTCTCCTCCTCGCCTCTTTCCTCCTCTCCACTTTCCTCCTCCGGAACATCTGGGCATGTGCTGGGAGAGGGTCCATCAGATTTCTTGAGCTTCTTCCCCCCGACGACTGGAGGTATCGAGAAGGGTCTCCTCTTGCTGCTCTTTGTCGTGGCCCCTCCTTTGGCTTTGGCAGGTCTTTCCTCCGCCGTATCCCTCTGCTTGACCACAGACTGATGTGGTAGAATCAAGTTGTGTCCCAGGAAAGTGGCATTCCTGATTAGGTAAGAAGCTGACCTATCCCTTCCCGAAATGGCCTCTATCTCCGCGGCCATCTGAACCAGGTGATCATTCACCACGACCGCAAAGCCACCTGTCGCTAGCAAGAAATAAACACACACATAAGAAGAAGCATCTCAGTCAGAACGAAAATTATAAATAAGCTTCAACTTACAGCCATAGGTGAAGCGGTGGATCGAAACGGTGTCATCCTGGACGAAGAACCATTCCTTCTTAAACATGGTGAACTTTGAATACAAGTCCAGGACCAGCTTGAAGGACCTGGCCGATTCCAAGCTGATGTATGGAGACCCCTTCTTGTAACCTCTCAAGTTATATAGATACCGAATCTCCTGGTTAGAAGGGGGGCGCCCGTACTTTCTCTGGAAAATCACGAATAGGCACACCAAGATAGCGTAGGAGTTGGGCTGGACCTGGAAAGGGGCCACCGTCAAATAGGTGACGAAGCTAACTATCCAAGCATTGATCGGAGGAATGGCCACATACATGCAGTGGTACCTACTATAAGCGAAGTATTCTTCAGGGGGATTATATGGCATGATCCCCTTCCCTGGCAACAACATGCGTGCTTTATAATTCCAAAGGAGCGGGAGATAACATCAAGCTGCTCCTCTTTGAGAGAGCTAGGAAAGCAGTCTGGCGGAGAATTCAGAAGCTCTTGGGGACCATACCCATCTACTAGCGATCTCGAGGTGGGTCCACAACGTTCGGTCCTGGCTGAGATGGGGGCACTACGGTGGACTCTCCTTCATCCTTGGATTTCTGCTTATCTGATCGAGTTTCCCCTTTACGAGACATTTGTCTGCAACACAAGAAAGTATATCGTTAAAACGGAAGGTATAAACATGCAAGTATATGTAGTCCGGAATTTCACTCGTAATTCAAAACATAAAAATTCAAGTATATAAGGTTCATTCGGCACTCAAATCCCCATGTCTCGTTCGGCAATTCAAAAATGAAAATTCATTCGGTGTTCGAACCCCATGTTTCATTCGGTAGTCCCATCATAAGAACTCATTCGGTAGAAGAAAATTCACCTGGTCCAGCAGTTAGGTTTGATTCGGCACTTAGTTGATTCGGCACTTGATTGATTCGGCACTTGATTGATACGACACTTGGTTGATCCGACACTTAGTTGATTCGGTACTTAATTGATTCGGCACTTGATTGATACGACACTCGGTTGATCCAGTACTCGGTTGATCTGGCTATCTCAAAACGATAAAGGAATAACGAAGGCCTAGCACCCCTATTTATAGACGAACGCGGGATGACCGGACCGGGTGATTCGGCACATATGACCGGATGGAAACATCCAAGTTAAAACAAAGTACGCCATCTGCATGCACATGCCCTACTTTGGGGGCAAGTGTTGGGGTGTTTCGACCGGTCCTATACCACCGAACCAACCATCTTCCCTCCTACGGCCGAACCAACCATCTTCCCTCCTACCGCCGAACCAACCATCTTCCCTCCTACCGCCGAACCAACCATCTTCCCTCCTACTGCCGAACCAACCATCTTCCCTACTACCGGACCAACCTCTACCGGACCAACCCACTTCCATGCATCACCGAACCAAGGCCCTGCCGAACCAACGTTGCCAGGCCAGATTACATCAGCCCAGGCCCACCAGCAGCTATATAGGTCCAGGACCCCTGCCTCCAGCCTCACTCTATAAATAGAGGGGCAGAGGTACAACAATGGCAGACAAGTTTGAGAGCTCAAGCACGGATAGAACTTTCAAACAATATTCAGTTACTTGTAATCAAAGCTTTATACTTGTAATCTGAATAGAAAAGGAGAATAACATATAAAGTGGACGTAGACACATTCTGGCCGAACCACTATAAATCTGTGTGTCTTTTACAGTTTAGTCCATCTATTTTATATATTCGCATAAATCACCCAAATCGCTAAGAACCATATATAATCAACTTAATCATACGACTTGGAGGTGTTTGTCCATTTTTTGTGCAAACATCCACCGCATAAATTGTTGTTAAAGTGGTTTTCGGTATTGGCAGAGAGTATGCAATAACCGATTCCGGTCTCTTTAACAACCAAACATTATTATAACACCGTGATCTTTCATTTCAAATAGTTTATACTTCAAAACCAAAATATCGTATTATTTTAAAACCATATCAATTCGATATCATTACTCACTTAAAATATATCCATTTCCAAAATCATAATACTTTCAAAGTTATAAAACTTTGGAAATTATAAAACTTAGAAATTATAACACTTTGGAAATCATAGTACTTTGAAATCACAACTTTGAAATTCCTAACACTTTGAAATCATATTACTCCCACTTAAACAGTTTAGATATTAAAATAGTATATATAATAAAATAGTTTATATAGTAAAATATTTTATATAATAAAATAATAAGTATATTAAAATAGTTAAACGTTAAAAATAGTTCATATTCAAATAACTTATAAAGCAAAATATTAAAATAGTTAAAAATACTTTATATAATAAAATAGTTTCCTCAAATTTCACAAATCGATTCAAATCAACTTGAATTTCAAAAATTCCATTTAAATCAAATCTCATTTCATTTCAATTCAAATTAAATAAATCCATTTTAATTTATATCGATTTCAAATACAAATTTGAACTACCAATAAAACCATTTCAACTTTAATAGATTTCAAAGCCTTCGATATTCAACATTTACAAAACTAAATTTCATAATTTCATATTTATTTCAAATTCGCTTTACTATTAATCCAATAACATTTAAAAAAAATCTAAAATTTCAATTTAAATAAAACTGAATGTCCCATTGCGATTTATTTAAACTTCAAATATTCATTTAATCACTTTAAATTAAAATCAAGTTATAAAATCATATCTTTAAAATCTCAAATTCAATAAGTTTCAAATTGATTTTATTTAAGTATAATTATTAGACTAATAAAATTTCAAATCAATTTCTATTTATCTTTCCAACCTTAATTTATAAAAATTATTATAAAAATCTATTTTAAAATATAAATTTAAATAAATACACAAACATAATAGGTAGTAATTAAATGAAATTTTATTAAATTAAAGCTTATTATTAAATTTAATTTATATTAAACTTATTTATATATATATTAAAATAGTAAAATTATAAGTAAAATCTTAAAAATTATATTTTCAAAACTTACTTATAAATTTAAATTTCCCAAAAACGTATAATTTTTAAAATCAAGAATTTAAACATATATAAAATATCATTTATATATAATACTTTAAAATCAATATTTATATAAAACCATATATATTTCCTTTTTTTAAAAACTAAGGAAATCGATTCAATATATATATGTGTATATATATAGACCAATGGTGTCTGTATATGGTTTTCTATCCTATGGTCAAGTTATACAGATATTTATCATTTCAGTCCATAATTTAAATATCTACGGGTTTATACTTTTTCAACCCACAATCCCAAATTCAATTAAATTGGAAATCGCTTGGTTTTATCATTTCAACCCATAACGATTTCCTCATGTTCTACAAGATCATTCGGGTATGTATCATTTCAACCATAGGAATTCTATACTAACAAGGAACTTGCAGAGTGAGAACAGTAATGATAATAATATAACATATCAACAACATGCATATAACATCAATAACAAAAAAAATATAAATAACATATCATGGTGTCTGATGTCACAAGTGAATAGTTATAGATAATAACATGTTATATATAGCAATTATATAAATAATAGTTAAATCTAGCAGCATATTTCAATTGTCGTTTCAATTGAAATCAAATTTATTAGATACAAGAATGTTAATCGTGAGTGATTGCTCACCTTTTAAGGCTAGAGAGATTCGACAATGAAATGAGTTACGAATCCAAGCACGAATTCCAAAGCAAAGTAAGATTGGCATGGATTCGACGATCAGAGCTGATAAATAGGAATCGATGAGAGTGAATCAAATATAAAAAATTTCGAAAATCAATTTAAAACATATATTTAAAATAGGATATATATATATATATTATTTTCAAATCAATAGTTTAAATTTAATATCTATAAAATAAAATTTATGTATATTTGAAAAACCAAATTCACATATACTACATATAAACTAATCTATACTTGTATATATAAACTAATGTATATAAACAATTAGATGCTTCAGGCTCTGAATCATTATTTGCAAAACAAATATATCTATGTATACACACACACATCTTAAACATCAATATATCAGCACTGTTATATATATATTACATGTACAATGCCCTAAACCACTTCCTAAACTAATACTGTTACTGACATATTAATATATAACTGATAATATATGCTTACACAAACTTATATATACTACAAATAGGTCATATCCAACTTTAAAATAGATATCTACACATATGCAGTTGCTTAAACATATATATATATATATATATGCAACTTATATGTACCTATACATTTAATAAACAAACACAAATATATATATATACACTCACATATATTAGATATAAATATACATTCACTGATGTAGATTATACATGCAACTAACATAATATATATAAATTAATATATACGTAACACATAACTTCAGCCACCAAAGCATGCACGTGTCAATGTATACAATGGATAAAACTAGGATTCAATAAAAAAATACGTGTTTAACAATGTAAACAAGTTCTGTCAATATATATATGTGTGTGTGCGTGTGCGTGTGTGTGCACAACACATGCATGGTTCGAATACCCTCACATTCAAAATACATATATAATACTTTCAAAATATTAACATAACCTACATGTATACGAACAATAAATTTTTATATAACTTAATGTATTATTATATAACTAAAATCTTAAAACCATAAACATAAATATGAAATATGCCATATACAAAGTTGCTAGAAAGGAAGGGCCGTGCTCGGCCGAACATAGGAGGAGAAGGAATGAAGGACTAGCGGCTGGGCTTGGGTGTAGTGTTCGACAATAAGGAGAATATGTGGCCATAGGTGGTTGTCTGGCCAGAGGTGGAGGTCTTGGCCGAGCTATATGTAACGACCCGCTATTTTGGACCATTCAAATCGACAATAAAACCATACATGTCCAACTTGAATAATTCAAAATACCGAATTGTTAATTAAAATTTGGCAAAACATAAAATATACAGTAAATAAATCGATCACAGATCACAGAGTAATATAATGCAGCGGAATAGATAAAGAATAGTAGTTCATGAAGCTACTATATACATCAGAGTTAGAAAAATACAACCGAATAGTTCAAATGCAGTGAAGTCTCCAATGCAACATATGACTTCTCTGAACCAATCAACTGGAAAGGCTGGAATCTGAATCGATAGTTGGATTTCCAAATGAAGCTTCGAACTCCAAAGGTGAGTCTCAAATGTTGTATCACTCAGTCTGACCCGAGCGTAAAGAAAAACACAAAACACTCGAGTCAGGATTAACATTCTTATATCAATAAATCCAACTCAAGTGAAATATCAACTGAAATACAAATAACTTAAAGGATGTTTGGAATAACCATCCTCTAAGGGTCCATGGAACTATCTACAGGGTAGAAATATACACTATAACACCGTGGCCATTTCAACTTAATTTATACTTCAAACCAAATATCATTTTACTTCAATTATCTCTATATTTCCCAAAATAGTATTTATATATAATAAATAATTTATAAAGTAAAGTATTTCAATTTCCTCAACTTAACAAATCGTTTCAACATCAACCCGACCTTCCCATTCAAATTATATTCAATCTCAATTTATCAAATTAAATTTTCCTAAAAATAACCATTTCAATTTTATCAAAGCTCAAATTTGGATTTGAAATCACAAAATACCCCTTTATAATTCAATATATTTCAAAACTTAAGTATTCAACGTTTCAACTAAATTTTATTCAATTTAGTTTTCTAAATAATAAATTCAACTATATTGATTCAACCTAAATTTTCACTTTGATTCTATTTAGTTTCTAAATAACAAGTTCAACTATATTGATTTCAAATACAGATCTGAATCTCAAATAAACCATTTAAATTCCAATATAGTTCAAGGCTTAAGTATTTAAATGTTCCATATACAGTTTCATATAGATCTCGATTAAATCTTATTATTATTTAGTCTCGAAATAATCCGTTATTAGATTCAATATCATTTAAGTAACCTTAAATTACATTTAGCTCAATATTTTCTTTAATTTATTTAAACGTGAAATATTCATTAAATCACTTAAATCAAAAATCCAGTTATAAATCATACCCTTTTAAATTTCCCATTCTAAATTTCATATCGATTTAATTAAATAACCCTTATTTAAATACCATTTTTATAAACTCAAATTTATCTCCCAATCTTAATTATTCAATTTATTACAAGAGAATCTATTTGAAATATAGATTTACATAAATACTTAACCATATTATATGTATTAAATCAATCTAATTTAAATCAAATATTACTACTAAATCTATATATAAAATTTTCATTTATATAATATCTTAAGAATTAAATTTATTAAACCATATATTTCTTCCCAATATTATAGAAATTATTTTCAAAATATTTATATGGACCAACGGTGTCAGTATATATTTCCTATCATATAGTCAAGTATTACAGATATTTATCATTTCAATCCGTACACTAAATATATACGGGTGGATATCATTTCAACCCGTAATCCCAAATTCAATTAAATGAAAATCGCTTGGGTTTATCATTTCAACCAATAACGATTTTCTCCTATTCTAATGTCTGTTCGGGTATGTATCATTTCAACCCATAGTGATTTCTAAACTACAGGGAACTTGCAGAGTAATAACAAAAAATACAATAAAATAACAGGCATATATCATCAATAACAATATAATATAAACAACAGGATATGGTGTCATATCCCGCAGGTGAACAGTTACAGATAATAGCATATATAACAAATTTAAATAACTACAGCAGCATATTTCAATTGTCGTTTCAATTGAAATCAAATTTAATGAATAAAAGAATGTTAATCGTGAGTGATTGCTCACCTTCCGAGGCTAGAGAGATAGACAACGAAGCTGAGTTGAGTTATGAATCAAAGCGAAGGAAAAAAAATCGGCACGAATCCGACGATCGAAGCTGATAACGAGAAATCGATGAAATCAAATCAGAATAAGATCGATAACGATAAATGGTATAAGTGAATTCATATAAACCACTATATATAACAATTTGTCAAAGAAATCATATTTCAAATGTAATCATATATTAAATTAAATATATATATATATATATATATATAAGGTTTCAAAGATAATAGTTTTAAATAAAGACCCATATATAAAATCAATCATATATACAATATAAACGTATATATCAATATATATGTACCTCTGCCACATAAATAATATCACTTCACAGTAGTAAAATATAACCTACCTTTGAAATATTACAATATAGTAAGTAACCTATGCTGAAGCCATACGAAATATATTTACTCTCTGTTTACAACTTTATACGTATATAAAATAAAATAAAATTGAGGCATGGGTACACGCATAAATATGAAGACATGTAGACAACTCTCTAATGCAATCTCTTTTTAACAGTTTTATAACTTATATAGAAATACTTTATATAGTAATTAAACAACAGCAGGTTATAAAATAAAGTATACATTTACACACTTAAGAAAAAATATAACTCGAACCATATATATACCATATAACACAGATCAACCTAATACTGCAGACTTAATACGTATTGACCCACAACTTATATTATATATTAAACAACAACCATTACAACTTTAAAAACTTATAACAGTATAAACAATACTTCTATATAAATAACCAATGTATGAGTCAACTTATGAATCACGTACGGCTGTACACCCTACGCAACATATATAAATATTATATTAACAACATTTTATACATACTAAAATATTTATAAACTAGTATGTACACAGAAAAATTCAATATATACAACATGCATACGTGCAACTTATACTCATATAAAGTAATAAACTGTAAGGATGAATTGGTTATGGAAATATATGTAACTTATAAAAATAAACTCCAAGAATTCTATCACAAGCCAATTATATGCGAATTTATATACTTTCTAGACTCTTATATATATAAACTATCTTACCTTTAAAATAAATTTTTATACAAGTATATATAGGCTACCCGAAATTTATCTATGCAGGCTATAAATATGAGCAACAAAATACATGTATAAGCTTCTCAAGATTACCCAAGTTATAAAATATGCGTGACTGACTATATGCAGGCTTCTTCAACAAGCAAGTATATACTTTTATATATATATAAACAGAGCTCATATATACATATACTAAGTAACGACTTATATATATTAAAATACCATCCACATATATTATACTTAGAATCAAAATATATTTATATCTATATTTTTTTAATTTTATTTTATTTCAAACACAAATATATAAATACTTCAATATATATCTACCTGGTTGAATGTCACAAGCAGGCTCGAGGTCGATGCACAAAAGGGGTGGGCGAGAACATGCTACGAGAACATCTATATTTTATTTCAAACAGAAGCCGCAAGCAAAAGGTTGTGTTCGGCAGGAGGAGGAGCTCGGCCAGGCTTGTGGAGGGGGTTGGAGCATTTGGTGATGCGGTGTTGCTCAGGTTGGAGGTGGGTGTGGCGACGTGGCGGAGGCTTTGTGAGGTGCTACGGGGTGTTCGACCAAGGCGGGGCTGGTGGCTGTAATAGCTTCGGGTGGGGCGCTGCTGAGTGGAACAGTGGTGATGCACGGGTGGTGAAAGGTGGGATGATGTGGTGCGGCCATTGGAGAGGCGACATGCGTGGGGTACGACAGTCGGTGAGGAGGAAAGGTGGGTCGGGGGTGGAAGGGTGGTTGCGTGCATTGCTGGGTTGATGTGGAAGGGGAGGAGTGGATGCGGCTTCAGAGTGGGAGAGAAAAAAAAATGGAGTGAAGAGAGGCCATAGGGAAAATAAAGGAGGAGAGGAGATTGACAAATGATGGGTTCAGTGCACTTGTTTTTAGAATGGAGAAAGTAGGGGGGAGAGAAAGAAATAGAACTGGAAGAAAAGAAGGATAGGAATTATAAAGAAAAAGGGATAAGAAAGAGCAGGCAACAAAAGAAATGTTTCAACGTAAATATAGGTATAAATTCAAAAGCCAAGGAAACGTACACCTGTCCATATATTCAGCAAACGTATTAAAGCAATGAATTAAATAGAAAAATAAGTGGATAGAAATGGAAAGGCAAACGTGAATCCAGGTAGTTACGTAGGTAGAGTATTTATTGGTTTTTTTATCTGATGAAAGATTGAATGGACACGAGGAAAAAGTAATAAATGAAATCAACTTTCACGCTATGATTTAGTACAAAGTTAAAGCAAATATTTATTAAGGCCTTGCTGCGCATTTTGAATTTTGAAATCGAAGGAAGTGAAAAGTTTAAAAAAAATAGTGGTACCGTTACAACAGACCGTTATCAATATTTCCATCGCGTATCGAACCACAAAAATATAGAAGTAAATATACCATTGGGATCAGCACGACGAGACGATCAAAACAGTATACAGATTTTGGTGGTACATCATCTGATCAAAAGTCGATAATCGGTACCAGAAATGCAGTTATTTTGCTAGAAATAAGATAAACAGAGTAATAGAAGTCCGAATTTTGAAAAACGAAAGACGGCATCTCAGTCAGGAGATGGTTTAGAATTTTCTATGTAAAAATATTCAGGTTTGGAAATTAATTTATTACCATCAATTATTACCTGATTTGAATTAAATAGAATTACATAATAAATAAACTTCCATAAAATAAATTGAAAATTTACCCTTTCCTATGTTTAATTATACGTAATCCAAATACTAAATTTTTATTTCAAAATATTATTATTAAAATTTCTCAAAATCCAAATTAAATACGTTAGAAAACCAATTAAAAATTAATAAAATTTTATGGGTCGTTACACTTACCCCTACTCAAAACTTTTCGTCCCCGAAAAGGAAGGAGGTAGGAGAATAGAACAACCAGAAATAAAGGTAGATTGAAAGTCAAGGGTAAATAATTAATTTAAAACTATATAAATTTTACTTAAAATATTCATTTAAAAACTTCATTTGAAATTTTATTTTCTTTAATACTTTAATACTTTTCAAAACTCCTTTGAAAACAATTATTTACACTATTACTTATATTTACAAAGACTATTGAAAATATTAAATCCAAAATTCATGAAATTTTTAATTTATCTCAAGGTACCTTTCACGTATTATCGATAAATTAATAATCATTCTCTTTAAATATGTTTTACTTAATAACTTCTAAAATATTTATAACCCTAAAATTTTCTATTAAACACTGTTTTAAAGGATATATTCACAAGGGAAGGAAGGTAGATTCGGGGAAGACGGAATATAGGTGACCAGATAAAGCTGAGTAGATAAAGTAGATTCAAAAGAATATAATCGGGCACGAATAATTTATTTCAAACCATAAGAATTTTAAATTTCAAAACTAATACGGAGTTTTCTTGTTGGAAATACTTTTATAATAAAATACCCTTATAATAAAATACTTTTATATCAAAACAATTATTTCCTTTCGAAAATACTTTTATAACTTGATGTTCCAACAAGTTTATCCTTGTTCTTGCAGACTCTGGCCATGCGTTGATCAGGCGCATAGCTAGAGTTCTTCAAGTACTTAGTAGATTTGTTTCAACACCCAGTGAAAATACTTGAAAAACCTTTTAAAACAGATATGGAAAGTACAATCCAAACAAAACAACCAAACCAAAACCTTTGTCCGATCATGGTTCGCAGATACACAATGGTTACGCCTGGGTCCCCCAGGAAACAATCCATATCCGTAAGCTTTCTCAGCCCTGCGAGTTCCGCCATGATGACTAGTAGAGTGCAGGATACACAATGTTTACGCTTGGATCCCCCAGGAAACAATCCGTACCACTAGGCAAGACTCAGCCAGGCAATTGCGCTATGCATTCACGAGAGAAAAAAACCATGGGTTATGCCACGGTGGGAACACTCGAGTATTACA
The DNA here is from genome assembly GCA_030765085.1 of Allium cepa. NCBI lineage: Eukaryota > Viridiplantae > Streptophyta > Magnoliopsida > Asparagales > Amaryllidaceae > Allium > Allium cepa. The sequence goes on from CM060939.1 coordinate 327,113,816, forward strand.
TCCGGAAAACCAAAAATCAGAGAGAATAATATCGATAGAATGAATCCACGATGTGGCCACAAAGCGGATATCAAGCAGAAGGCACTTTCCATATCTTTACTTCGAAAATATATATCATATAGTACCTTTTCAAATCACTTTCAAATATTGTACTTATATAAAGTCCATATATATAGGATTCCTTTCTAAATCAAATACCTTTCAAATCAATAGTATATCAAAACATACTTATATAGACTTCAATTATATAAAATCTCTTTCCAAATTGAGTACCTTTCAAATCAATAGATTTCAAATCAACCTCATACTTATACAATCCATTTTATATAAGTTCGACCACTCCCAAATCAAGTGCTTAATAATATAAGGTTCTCAAATTCCAAATCATTTCAATATCAATTCAGTTTCAAAATCATATATGATTTCACCAAATTTTCTTCCAAATTAAATATCTAAATTTCAAAGTCCCCAAAATAATAGGTTTAGAAAATTATCCCATTTTCCAAATTAAAATAATTCAAGTCAAACAAATTCATTTCCAAAATCACCATATAAGTACTGGTTTTTAATTTCAATTTAATTTCAAAAGGAAATATTTTCTCAAAATCAATTATACTCAAAATGGTTTCCAAATTTATAATTATCCCTTTAAAACTTTTAAACTATCTATTTCTATTTGAAATATCCAATTTACCTTTCTGAAAACCATTATTCAACTTTTTTTATTCAAAACATTTCAAAACTAAATTTATATTCTTTATCAAACATTTATACTCTTCGAAAATTCTTAGCTTTGAAAATTTAATCTCGATTTGGAAGTTTTCGAACATTCAAAATAGTTAGGGAAATCAAATTTTCAATTCATGAGTTGAAAATCAACAATAAATCAATAAATCAATTATTAAATCCGAAACTCGAGGACTGAACATCGGTCTCATTTTAAAATTGCTTCAAATATATACATATATCTTTCGAAAATATCAAATTATACTTCGGAATTTGAAATCAAAACGGTTTTACAAAATCATTCGCATAGCGAAGCTATTAAAGTGGCCTCTCCCCCACTCTGAAACTCGAAAATCAATGTCGATGATGCGTGCACTCATCACCGAAATTATTTTCCAGCGACATACGTGAGTTATGGACTTCTATTTTCTTGAAAACTTCTTTGAAATTACTTCAAAATTATTGGAATTCATTTGAACTCATTTGAAACATTTCTTATTCGGAAAATACTTTTAAATCATATTATTTTTATATATTTTCCAAAATCTTAAAACCAATTTAAAAATACCAGAATTCAATTCTCGAATTTCAAATTTAACCCTTCAGTTGTAAATCATTTTTATATAAATCAATTTCTTACAAGTTTTCAAATTTTCAAATCCTTTCAAAACTTTTATATAGAATAACATTTCTTATTTTCTTTATATATATAGGTATATAATCCTTATCGAAAACATTTTCACTTTTATATATATAAAAAAAATTATAGTTATCAAAATAAAATTTTGGTATAAACAATTTCAAAAATACAAACAAAACCCGATTTTCAAAGGATGATTCAAGAATGGATTTCAAAACAAAGACAGAGATTTAATTTAGAAGAACTCCAATCAATAAAATCCTGATTCGAAGATAGACTCGATCGAAGATGAGATAATTAAATTACAAAATAGAAGATGGATATACTTCCATAAATCGCGGGTGACCTTAACCATTCAACCGTGATTCCAAAATTAGATTGGTGTAGAATTCTGAGGCAATTCGACATTCGATCGCCAGAGATATAGAATTCGGCATAACAAGAGGTAGTAGCATCTAAACCGAGGATACAAAAATCTTCGGTGAATCGACGCCAATTGTAAAGGAGTTTTCATCCCCCTTTACAAATCATTTAGTGGAGTTATTGGATACTCCAGAATCAAAAGAATATAAATAGAGAGAGACAAGAATGAATTTTGGAACCACAGGGAGCGTCCCATAGTTCAAAGGAAATCGAGCCAAAAGAAAGAGATTCAACTCGAGCGAAAGTGATTCTGTAAATAAATTTACCATATATGCTAAGTTTTGCCTAGAGCCAAAGCTCTGATACCAACTGTAACGACCCGCTATTTTGGACCATTCAAATCGACAATAAAACCATACATGTCCAACTTGAATAATTCAAAACACCGAATTGTTAATTAAAATTTGGCAAAACTTAAAATATACAGTAAATAAATCAATCACAGATCACAGAGTAATATAATGCAGCGGAATAGATAAAGAATAGTAGTTCATGAAGCTACTATATACATCAGAGTTAGAAAAATACAACCGAATAGTTCAAATGCAGTGAAGTCTCCCATGCAACATATGACTTCTCTGAACCAATCAACTGGAAAGGCTGGAATCTGAATCGATAGTTGGATTTCCAAATGAAGCTTCGAACTCCAAAGGTGAGTCTCAAATGCTGTATCACTCAGTCTGACCCGAGCGTAAAGCAAAACACAAAACACTCGAGTCAGGATTAACATTCTTATATCAATAAATCCAACTCAAGTGAAATATCAACTGAAATACAAATAACTTAAAGGATGTTTGGAATAACCATCCTCTAAGGGTCCATGGAACTATTTACAGGGTAGAAATATACACTATAACACCGTGGCCATTTCAACTTAATTTATACTTCAAACCAAATATCATTTTACTTCAATTATCTCTATATTTCCCAAAATAGTATTTATATATAATAAATAATTTATAAAGTAAAGTATTTCAATTTCCTCAACTTAACAAATTGTTTCAACATCAACCCGACCTTCCCATTCAAATTATATTCAATCTCAATTTATCAAATTAAATTTTCCTAAATATAACCATTTCAATTTTATCAAATCTCAAATTTGGATTTGAAATCACAAAATACCCCTTTATAATTCAATATATTTCAAAACTTAAGTATTCAACGTTTCAACTAAATTTTATTCAATTTAGTTTTCTAAATAATAAATTCAACTATATTGATTCAACCTAAATTTTCACTTTGATTCGATTTAGTTTCTAAATAACAAGTTCAACTATATTGATTTCAAATACAGATCTGAATCTCAAAATAAACCATTTAAATTCCAATATAGTTCAAGGCTTAAGTATTTAAATGTTCCATATATAGTTTCATAAAGATCTCGATTAAATCTTATTATTATTTAGTCTCGAAATAATCCCTTATTAGATTCAATATCATTTAAGTAACCTTAAATTACATTTAGCTCAATATTTTCTTTAATTTATTTAAACGTGAAATATTCATTAAATCACTTAAATCAAAAATCCAGTTATAAATCATACCCTTTTAAATTTCCCATTCTAAATTTCATATCGATTTAATTAAATAACCCTTATTTAAATACCATTTTTATAAACTCAAATTTATCTCCCAATCTTAATTATTCAACTTATTACAAGAGAATCTATTTGAAATATAGATTTACATAAATACTCAACCATATTATATGTATTAAATCAATCTAATTTAAATCAAATATTACTACTAAATCTATATATAAAATTTTCATTTATATAATATCTTAAGAATTAAATTTATTAAACCATATATTTCTTCCCAATATTATAGAAATTATTTTCAAAATATTTATATGGACCAACGGGGTCAGTATATATTTCCTATCATATAGTCAAGTGTTACAGATATTTATCATTTCAATCCGTATACTAAATATATACGGGTGGATATCATTTCAACCCATAATCCCAAATTCAATTAAATGAAAATCGCTTGGGTTTATCATTTCAACCAATAACGATTTTCTCCTATTCTAAAGTCTGTTCAGGTATGTATCATTCCAACCCATAGTGATTTCTAAACTACAGGGAACTTGCAGAGTGATAACAGAAAATACAATAAAATAACTGGTATATATCATCAATAACAATATAATATAAACAACAGGATATGGTGTCATATCCCGTAGGTGAACAGTTATAGATAATAGCATATATAACAAATTTAAATAACTACAACAGCATATTTCAATTGTCGTTTCAATTGAAATCAAATTTAATGAATAAAAGAATGTTAATCGTGAGTGATTGCTCACCTTCCGAGGCTAGAGAGATAGACAACGAAGCTGAGTTGAGTTATGAATCAAAGCGAAGGAAAAAAAATCGGCACGAATCCGACGATCGAAGCTGATAACGAGAAATCGATGAAATCAAATCAGAATAAGATCGATAACGATAAATGGTATAAGTGAATTCATATAAACGACCATATATAACAATTTATCAAAGAAATCATATTTCAAATGTAATCATATATTAAATTATATATATATATATATATATATATATATATAAGGTTTCAAAGGTAATAGTTTTAAATAAAGACCCATATATAAAATCAATCATATATACAATGTAAACGTATATATCAATATATATGTACCTCTGCCACATAAATAATATCACTTCATAGTAGTAAAATATAACCTACCTTTGAAATATTATAATATAGTAAGTAACCTATGCTGAAGCCATAAGAAATATATTTACTCTCTGTTTACAACTTTATACGTATATAAAATAAAATAAAAATGAGGCATGGGTACATGCATAAATATGAAGATATGTAGACAACTCTCTAATGCAATCTCTTTTTAACAGTTTTATAACTTATATAGAAATACTTTATATAGTAATTAAACAACAACAGGTTATAAAATAAAGTATACATTTACACACTTAAGAAAAAATATAACTCGAACCATATATATACCATATAACACAGATCAACCTAATACTGCAGACTTAATACGTATTGACCCACAACTTATATTATATATTAAACAACAACCATTACAACTTTAAAAACTTATAACAGTATAAACAATACTTCTATATAAATAACCAATGTATGAGTCAACTTATGAATCACGTACGGCTGTACACCCTACGCAACATATATAAATATTATATTGACAACATTTTATACATACTAAAATATTTATAAACTAGTATGTACACAGAAAAATTCAATATATACAACATGCATACGTGCAACTTATACACATATAAAGTAATAAACTATAAGGATGAATTGGTTATGGAAATATATGTAACTTATAAAAATAAACTCCAGGAATTCTATCACAAGCCAACTATATGCGAATTTATATACTTTCTAGACTCTTATATATAAACTATCTTACCTTTAAAATAAATTTTTATACAAGTATATATAAGCTACCCGAAATTTATCTATGCAGGCTATAAATATGAGCAACAAAATACATGTATAAGCTGCTCAAGATTACCCAAGTTATAAAATATGCGTGACTGACTATATGCAGGCTTCTTCAACATGCAAGTATATACTTTTATATATATAAACAGAGCTCATATATACATATACTAAGTAACGACTTATATATATTAAAATACCATCCATATATATTATACTTAGAATCAGAATATATTTATATCTATATTTTTTTAATTTTATTTTATTTCAAACACAAATATATAAATACTTCAATATATATCTACCTGTTTGAATGTCACAAGCAGGCTCGAGGTCGATGCACAAAAGGGGTGGGCGAGAACATGCTACGAGAACATCTATATTTTATTTCAAACAGAAGCCGCAAGCAAAAGGTTGTGTTCGGCAGGAGGAGGAGCTCGGCCAGGCTTGCGGAGGGGGTTGGAGCACTTGGTGATGCGGTGTTGCTCAGGTTGGAGGTGGGTGTGGCGACGTGGCGGAGGCTTTGTGAGGTGCTACGGGGTGTTCGACCAAGGCGGGGCTGGTGGCTGTAATAGCTTCGGGTGGGGCGCTGCTGAGTGGAACAGTGGTGATGCACGGGTGGTGAAAGGTGGGATGATGCGGTGCGGCCATTGGAGAGGCGGCATGCATGGGGTACGACAGTCGGTGAGGAGGAAAGGTGGGTCGGGGGTGGAAGGGTGGTTGCGTGCATTGCTGGGTTTGATGTGGAAGGGGAGGAGTGGATGCGACTTCAGGGTGGGAGAGAAAAAAAAATGGAGAGAAGAGAGGCCATAGGGAAAATAAGGGAGGAGAGGAGATTGACAAATGATGGGTTCAGTGCACTTGTTTTTAGAATGGAGAAAGTAGGGGGGAGAGAAAGAAATAGATATGGAAGAAAAGAAGGATAGGAATTATAAAGAAAAAGGGATAAGAAAGAGCAGGCAACAAAAGAAACGTTTCAACGTAAATATAGGTATAAATTCAAAAGCCAAGGAAACGTACACCTGTCCATATATTCAGCAAACGTATTAAAGCAATGAATTAAATAGAAAAATAAGTGGATAGAAATGGAAAGGCAAACGTGAATCCAGGGAGTTACGTAGGTAGAGTATTTATTGGTTTTTTTTATCTGATGGAAAGATTGAATGGACACGAGGAAAAAGTAATAAATGAAATCAACGTTCACGCTATGATTTAGTAGAAAGTTAAAGCAAATATTTATTAAGGCCTTGCTGCGCATCTTGAATTTTGAAATCGAAGGAAGTGAAAAGTTTAAAAAAAAATAGTGGTACCGTTACAATAGACCGTTATCAATATTTCCATCGCGTATCGAACCTCAAAAATACAGAAGTAAATATACCATTGGGATCAGTACGACGAGGCGATCAAAACAGTATACAGATTTCGGCGGTACATCATCTGATCAAAAGTCGATAATCGGTACCAGAAATGCAGTTATTTTGCTAGAAATAAGATAAACGGAGTAATAGAAGTCCAAAATTTGAAAAACGAAAGACGGCATCTCAGTCAGGAGATGGTTTAGAATTTTCTATGTAAAAATATTCAGGTTTGGAAATTAATTTATTACCATCAATTATTACCTGATTTGAATTAAATAGAATTACATAATAAATAAACTTCCATAAAATAAATTGAAAATTTACCCTTTCCTATATTTAATTATACGTAATCCAAATATCAAATTTTTATTTCAAAATATTATTATTAAAATTTCTCAAAATCCAAATTAAATACGTTAGAAAACCAATTAAAAATTAATAAAATTTTATGGGTCGTTACACTATATGTGTTTGCTTACTTTTTTTAATGAAAAGGGAAGGCGACAAGGAGTAGGAGGGAGGCACAGCCATAGGTGCTCGTCCACGAAGGTGGGTGGTTAAAGGATGAGATGCTATTGAGGTGGGGATGGTCGACACTTGCTTTACGTGAGGCTTTGGTTGGTGATGCCTTGATCTGGGTTGACTGCTTGGTGGAAGGAAGGGAAAACAAAGAGCAGACTGTAAAGGAAGATGGGAATGCGGCTAGAAATATGTACTACAATTGTTTTGTTTTTTTTCTAATTGAAAGTTTCAGAAACGTATAGAGAGTAGAGGAATGAATCGGAGATGTAAATGAAATAGCAATTAGATTTGAAAAGGTGGAATAACAAAAGCTGCAGTTTGAATTGGTGGATATATTAAAAGCTGAAGGCTGTTGGTAGTACATAATTGGAAACTGGAAAGATAAAAGAAGCAAAAGATCCAATACGGAACCGATATGGCAATCGTTCCATATGGCAATCGTTCCATAGATTTGCGCCGTCTCCCAGACTTCGAAATTGACAAACGAATATACTGCGGAGATCAGCATGACAAGACGATCAAAATAGTACATAGATATTAGTTGTTAACCCGACTTTTGTCAAGGCAATAAACAAGCGAATTCAACCTAACCAGCTTAACGATTATCGAGGCTGGAACATGATGGATTCAGTTTAAAAGGATGAAGTCCAATTGGATATGTCGTTTGGTCTGGAAGTTGTAGGTCATTCGGCATGGACGGCTCAGTTTGGAAGTAGGGTCGCTCGGCATACGTCACTCAGCATATGCCGCTCGACATACTTCACTCAGCATATGACGCCCGGCATATTTCACACGGCAAGGTCACTCAGCATTGTGTTAAGGTCAGGGTCGTTCGGCATAGATGGCTCGGCCTGGAAGATAAGGGTCGTTCGGCATGGATGACTCAGCCTGGAAGGTGAGCATCGTTCGACATGGACGGTTCGGCCTAGAAGATGAGGGTCGTTCGGTAGGATTGCAGGATTGCAGGACTGTAGGATTGCAGGAGTGCAGGATTACGGCTCGGCAGGAGTGCGGCTCGGCAGGAGTGCGCGGCTAGGCTTGTATATAAAATATTAGATTGTAATAAAATTTGGAGCAAATAAAATCATTCATAGAATCACAGACACAGAAATATCAGAATACTCACAGTAGAAATAAAATACCATAGTAGTTCATGAAGCTACTATATACATACTCTCAAAACATATACAAAATCTCATAGTAAAATAGATACAATAAAAGTCAGGATACATAAACAACAATACAGAGACAAATACCGAATAGGAACTAACTGGAAGAAGTAGACGAATAGATAGATAGATAAGCTCCAGCAAACTCTAGCTCCAGAAGGTGAATCCAAAGCTGTGATTCTCAGGCTGACCCGAGCGTGAAGTAAAACACAAACACTCGAGTCAGGACATACATATTTATACAATGTAAACCAACTCAAGTGAACTGTAATAGCAATGGACAATAACTTAAAGGATGCTTGGGATCGCCCATCCTTTAAGGATCAGTCAAACCATCAATTAAGTAGTAATAAACACTACCCTAAAAATATCCATATTTAAAGTAAATAATGCAAATAACAGCGTTATTGTGACAAAGGTAACGTAGAGCTGCAGCAACCGCTCACCTCTAGCCACACTCTTAGGTGTGCATCAAATAATCACAAGGAAATCACATGACACACAAAACATCGTACCCGCGGTTATAAATTTCAAAATGATTTATAATTCCGAATTAAAATCATTCATTTAAACCATTAAAAAGTGAATTAGTCCTTCATATCAAATATTCAATTCCTAAAAATTTAGCCTTTTCTGAGTTCATTTATTCAGTTAAACACTTCAAATATTGAAATTTCAGCCATAAATAAACTTTGATTTTAACCCTTTAAACATGATAGAAATCATATTTTAACACTCAAAATGTTTATTAGAATACCTTTAACTTATGATTTGTATAAAGTAAATTTCCTATAAATAAAATCAAATTTTCAATAATTCACTTAATAAATTCAAGTGTACAATTTCCTATTCTTCACATTTTAACAAATTTCTTAACACTTAAATTTTTATTACCATTTTCCAATTATAACTTAATTTCCATTTTATTTATATATGTTAAATTCCATTTTTAATTTCTTAACTTAACCTTTAATTTCAAACCAAATTTCACATTTCCAAGTTACGTTAAATTCCAAAATCTGCATTTAACTATCCATTGATTTAACATTTTAAACTAATTACCTAAATTCAAAATACACGGTAAGTTTGTGACGCCCCGGAATTTTAAAGCAATATCAATTTAATAATCTGAATTAAAAATTAAATTGAATTGATAATCTTTGTGATAAGATCTGAATAAATTTAATTAATCCAAATAAAATAAATAAACAATTGATAGATTTTATCTTTTTAAATCTAATAATTGTTGTCTATTTACAATATATATAGGATATATATATTGTAAATAGATCTTGTTTTAATCTAATAAATAAATCCTGTATTCTATAAAAATATATATATTTAGTAAAAATTTGGAATTTTGATTTTATTTAAAAGTTAAACTTTAAAAGGTTATTTAATAAATAAATATGGTTTTAAATTGATAAGATAAAAATTTAATTTGTTTAAATTAATTTATTTGATATTAAGTTTTTAAAGGTATATAATAAATAACAATATGATTTTAAATACCTAAGGTTAAATATTGAAATGATTTAAAATATGTTTAACTCAAGATTTAAATTTAAATAAATAACAATAAGGTTTATTTTGATTTCTTAAAATATAGTAGGATAAAATAAATAATTTATTAATAAAGAAACAATTTCTTTTATAATTTATTTATGGTTATCAATTTTTTTTATTTTTAAAATATAATAATACATTGTTTTAACGAATAGATTTTTTATAAAAATAAATGTTTTTCAAAAATTGATTGTGTAGTTATATTTGTAAATAAACTTGATTTCAAAATTTAATTTGAACCTGAATTCAAAGCTTTTAAATTTTAAAGTATAAATATTTTTAAGTTGTGTTGATTTTGAAATATTTGTATAAGCTTCATTTTATAATTAAAATTGGATTTATTCATTTTAAAATTTATCTACATGTTAACTAATTAATTAAACATAGGTTTACATTCATCTTATATTAACATACTAACTAAATACTAATTAACTTTTAATTATAAATACTAAATACTTTTAAAAAAGACAAGTGTAAACATTTTAGAAATTAAATTAACATGTGTTAAAATATTAAACAAGGTGCATGACAAATGTTATATTGTAAGAAAAGTGTCAAAAATTTAATTTAACATTTTCTTTTGTTTTTATTTTTAAATAATTTCAGTTTATATAAAACTTCTTTCCCTCATCGTCTTTTTTTCTTCTAAAACTGAAGTCAAACAAATCTAAAATAATAATAATAAACACTTCCATTTAAAAATAAGAATCTGAGCAACTTCAAGATCCTGTAAATCAGAAACATACCAAAACCAAATGCATGAAATCAAAGCAAGAAATCTTGCATTTCTTATTCAAGTAAACCTGCATCAAAAAAGCCTGCACAATTTCAAGTGGAAAAGCAAAATTTATTTGAGCCTGCATTTCGAAAATCTGGAGCTAATGCAAAGCAAGATTTAAAGTTCACAAGATTAAAAAAGCAAGCCACCCAGATCCATTAAGCAAAGCAAAGGGAGTTTCTAGTTTTTAAAGCACAAGTCTTTTTCGAATTCACTGCTCTGCCCATCAAGTTAAGGTGAGTAACATTTCTATTTCTAAAAGATTTAACTTATAAATAAGGTTGCATGTTAAATCTCTGTGATAAAAATGTATTGTATGCATATATGAATGAATTCTGCAGTGACTATAATGGGTGTATTATATGCTTATGATTTCCAGCGTACTCTCTGTTTTAGAGATCATAAATTCAGGTTTTGATTTGAATTCAAAATCTATAGATGGTGCCTCTGTTTAAACTTTAGATTGAATCAAACTTTTTTTTTAATCTTAAGCTTTAGTTTAAGATTTTAGTTAAGTTAAATAACTTGTATGATCTCTGTAAACAAAAAATTAACCGATCAAGTTTAAATATGTAAAAATTCATATTGAATAATTTATAAATTCAGTAATATGAATTGAATACCAAGATCAAAACATGATTTTTAGAATAAAAATCTGTATTTTTAGTTAAGAGTTTTGGGTACAGTTCTGTGTTTAACTGTAAAGGGGAATATTGGGTTTTTGGGTGATCTAGGCAATTTGAAGTGATGAGGTTCTTCTGGTAGGTGGAGGAGCAGTCATTGATGCTTGGAAAAATATTTGTCGTTGATGCAAATAAACATGAGAACCGTGGTGATGATTTTCTACCTATAGCCCTAGTTTAAGCTAAGTAATTTGTTTTGGCCAGTATTACATGTAGAAGTGACCGAGTTAAATGAGATTTTGAGGGGTGTTAGTATGATTGTTGATGAACTTGTGGCCGGAGTCGCTGCCATTCCGGTGGTCAGATGGTGGAGGATGACGCATGTTACAGGTTTGGGGCGAAACGTGTTTTCTTCTGTTCCAGGTTTTGGAATTTGAACTCGAATTCAAATTCGAGTTGAATAGGAGTGAGGTGATGATCGTATTGGACTGAGGGGATGGTCGTCGATGTTTGGAAGTCACCGGAGAAGGATGATGATGGCTGGAGGCACGGTGCAGTTGCACCATGCACCAGTGGGTTTCTGGTGAAATCTGGGAGGCTGCAATGTTTTCGTCTCGAGTTTTTACTCGAGAAATTGGGTTGTTCGCTCGAAGGAATGAGCTGGCTGACTCGAAGCAAATTTCTTTTTGCTCGGGTTAGTGAAGTGGTTGCAGTTTTTCTGCAAACTACCTGTAGGTTTTAAATTTAATCAATTTAAATGAATTTCAAAGTTGTTATGATAAAGATTTAAACAAGTTTAAATCTGCAGTATGTATTATAGTTTTAAAGGGTTTTGAAATCTTATAAGTTTTTAAATTTTTAAAGTGTTTTCAATTTTTTTTAAAAAAAAGATGAAGAAAACCTGACGGTTTTCTGGAAATGGAATTTCATTTTGAAAATCTGAAACCTATTTTAAATAGCAGTTTGAATTTAAATTTTAAGTTCAGTCTTCTTAAGACCTTTGAATCTTTAGGTTTTTAAAATGGAATATGGATTTTAAATAAAAAGTTTTATAATCAAGGTTTAAAGCAAAAGTTCAATTCAAGTTTAAATCAAATGATTTAAAATGAGTTCTAGTATCTTAAATTTATAATCTGGATATTTGAATAAGTTTCAAAATTTGAATGTTTTCAAACAAGTTTAAATTTAAATTGTTTGTTAGAGGTAAATTTGTTTTCAAACAGATATTTAAAACATGATTCCTTTTTGAATGAAGTCATTTATAAAAGGTTTATAAAAGGAAGTTATATGATTTGTTAACTTGAATTTGCAATTCAAATTGTAAAGTACTTTAAACTAAATTTTAAATGATATTAAGCAAATTGGTTAAGGCTTATCTTATATAAGTTTTAAATGAAAGTAATAAATGTTATTTACATTTAATTTAAAGGAGTATAAATGGAATTTAAATTGGTTTATGCTTAAATAAATATCATTTTGAATTTTTGATTCAAAATGGAATTTGAATTTAAATTTTAAAATGCCATGATCTAGTACACTTCAATATTTATAAAATCATTAATAAGAAATGGATTTTCTTTGAAATTATTGAAGTATTAAAATGATCATATGAATAAGATAAGTAAGGAATGTCTTATTTATTAATGTATAAATTAATAATTTAGATTAGTTTATAATTAAGAAAAGTAATTAAAGAATGTCAAATAGTTAATGATGATCATTAACTAAGGATTTTTAGTAATTAATTAGTATGATTAATTTTTAATAATTAATTAGATTTATTAATTAATGATAATCAATTGTGAAATTTATTTAATTACTAAATGAAAGTAATTTAGACATTAATTACCTAATGTAATTAATGGAGTTTATTGAGATTGGTTTAGTTTAATTAATTTAGTTTAATTAATTTTAAACAATGGATTTGATAATAATTACTTGATGTAATTAATGGAGTAAAATTACTTAGTGAAGTAATTAAAGATAAATACTGGATGTAATTAGTGGATGATGTTGGAATTGTGAAAGTAATTTGGATTAAATTATTTTGTATAATTAATCGGGGGATTAATTAAATTAATTAGGGAATAATTAATTTGATAAGTAATTAAGGATAGTTAATTATAGAATGAGATTGATCAAAGGTAATTGATAATTATGGGTTGATTGAGATTAATTACTGAATGTAATTAATTTAAATAAGATAATTAATTAAATATAATTAAAGATCATTAATTAATATAATGATGTAATTTAGATTGATTAATTAAGGTTAATTAATCAATAATAAATGATTAAGGGTAATTAATTAATTATGATTAATTGAGGGTTAATTATAATTAATTAGAGTTAAATAATTAATGAAGTAATTAAAGGTTAATTACCGTATTTGGTTTAGAGTAATTAATTTTGTGAAATTAATTAAAGTATAATTAATCAGGGTTGATTAATTAAGATGATAAATTAGAGAATAATTAATTAAATTGTAATTAATTAATAGTGATATAAGCAAGATTTATATTGAGGTAAGTAATTAATTTGATTCACTTTAAATTAATTAGAGAAGATGTAATTAATTTAATTCATTTTAAATTAATTATAGATGGTATGTTATAGATCATTGCTTATGAATGGATGATATAGTTGCCTTGAAAGGTTTAAATCTTAGCTATGAGATTAGTAATGTTGAGTGATATGGATGCATTGGTTGCATTGTGATGATGATATGGATTATCTTTTGATAATGATAATGTAGATTATCTGTGGTTATGATAATGTTGATTATCCATTGTGAATCTGTGAATTATCTATCTGTGTGTATATGAATAATGTAATTGAATTGTTCTAAACTCCAAAACAACATGGACCTAAAGGACATGCCCAAGTAGGACGAGATTTTCCTCTGTCTAGAGGTCCCTTTTTATTCGGCTTAGTGGGCGGTTAGAATTGCGCACCAACTGCGGGGTTGTCTTGTTCGGAACTGTTCAGTAAGGAATGGTTCCGACTTTTTGTTGCAGGGGAGCAGCCATACTCCTCGGTACGTTGATTTAGGCCACGTACTGTGACGGGCGGTACCCCAATAGCCCAGCCATTGTATGAAATCCAAAATCCAATAAGTACCAACGGTGTTGATTGTATTACCCACTTTTGTGGCTACTAGCTGGAATTTAATAAATGTAACAATTTCGGCTATTTCATATTTACTTGAAAACCCTAGACCTATTATAATATCACTGGATTTCCTATCAAATGTTTTGGTTAGCGTAAGGTAAAAACTTTTCCATGTTTATGTGTATGAAGTCTTACATGATAGCTTTTCTTTTCAAAAGGTTTTTGAAAGTTAAGTAACTTTAACCTGTTACTCACACCAGACCCATGGCTGACCCGGAGTTTATTTTTGTTTTTTCATAAACTCTTGGGTACTCAAATTTTTACGAGTAGCCAAGGGATTAAGGTTAGCTTTGACGAATATTGGAGGAGCATTGGAACAGGAGGCTTATGCATTAGATATATAGTATTCCACTGTGTTGGGTATCTCTGTGTTGTCTTGAGTTGTTTTTATGTTGTAATAACTAGACAAGGTTTATAACTGTCTAGTATGTGTTGTATTATCTGTGTACTTTGATTGTTGTTGTAAACTATGTAATATTTTATGGTATTAATATAATTTATTCATTCCGCTGTTTAGATTCTGATGTGTTGTTTCTTCTTTCTTCTCTTCTTTCTCTTTTCTATCCTTTTCTTTCTTATTAATGATGCATCATTCTGTGGTGACGGATGGCGGGTCGTTACAGTGGTATCAGAGCATTAGGTTGAGTGAATACCTAGGCTTTGGAGTGGTGTCTATCTGGAGAGAGTGTATTTGTAATTATATATATATATATATATATATATATATATATATATTTCTACCTGTCTGTTGGGTTACCTGTTCGGGTTTTTCCAACATAGATTATAAAAGTAGATCAGGTAGTGGTTTTTGTAACACGATTACTACCATTGGTTGGAGTATGATGTTTGAGGTTGGAAGTGTATCTGTCAAGACTGTAGACCTAATACTTTCTCGAGTAAGTTGTGCTGAGTGTAAGTATTTCATAGATCTCTGAAGGAAACCTGTTAAGGTTCGGAGTCATCTTTGAAGTGCAGAGTTTGGTGAGTTGAGTTTGGACCTGTCTGTTGGGCTGGGGCAAGTGATGGTATTTTGATACCTCAGGAAGTTGTAACTGCGTGATGAGATGCAGTGACTATGGATGTGTCCGAAAGAAATCTTTGGAACAAGTTTTGGGAAGTAGATCCATTTCGATGTTGTGACTAGATTCAGCAGGATGTTGTGGTGTTTCTGTCTGCTTTGAAGTCCAAGTTTCTCGAAGAGCTATGGATCAGGGAGTTTGGCATTAGTGTCAGCAGTGCAACTTGGAATGTTCTGTGAGCTGACAAAGAGGTCTTAGCTGAGTAGTTTTTCTGGAGGTGGAATTCGGAAACAACAAAGTGGATCTGTTTCTTCAATGGATTGACTAGACCAGTGTAAGCTGTTCTGTTTGGTAAAGAGAGGACAATTTTCTTTGGAAATTTATCTGGGTTTATCGCAAAAGTGACTTGCGATTGTTTGAGAGTTCTCTTGGATTATTGGATATTTTCTGGATGTCTTCTGGGAAGACAGAGATTTGTCCGCATCTGGAAATTGAGTTTCTGATCGACTAGTATTCCAGGAGGGGAACCGATGATTCTGTTAGTTGGAAAATGATTCCTAGAGATGGAGTTTGATGAACCAACTCAGGTTTTGGAGGAATTTCTGAGTTTTCTTTTATGGATCCGTTGAACCATATTTCTGGAAGGTGATGTCCAGTTGGTGCTTGTGTTCTTCGTCAGCATTTTCTTATCTACTTCGGATCAGAGTGGTGCAACGGAAGCAGTTTGGGAGTGTTTTTGATTGTCTTTTCCGGATTAGGAGAAGTTTGTTGTCTTCTGCTGTTTATGGAGTAGAATTGTGTTTTGGTTTTGGATTGATCTTGAGGAGATCATTGGGTTGGGTTGTTTTGGTCTAGTTTGTTTCTAGAAAAATCAGCTCGATCAGTTTGGATGCTGGCAGCCCAGGATCGTCCGAAGACTTTTGTGGATAAGGGACGGAGGAATTTGAAATTCGAAGCTGGAGACTTCGTTGTTGTTGGAGTTTTCGCCGATCAAAGGAGCTATAAGATGGAATAAGACTGGAAAGCTGACTCCGAGATGTTTGGATCTTTTCTCTGTTTTGGTTGGATCAATGTTTGGTTTTCAGGATTGAATTGCCAGTTTGGATAACTGGAATTCGATGAGTTTCACGTATCTTTGAGGGAGTACGTGTATGGTCTATCTCTGGTTTTGGAACCACCTGTTCAGGAGGTTTAGTATTTGAGTCAGACTCGTCTGTAGTCTGATATGCTGTCTAGTTTTGTAGATCTGGATGAATAGGAGCTCTGTAGCTTAATAGCATTGATTATTTGGAATCTATAGAGTGAGTATCCTAATATTTTTACCGGGGAAACTCAAGGAAACTTTATCCAGAATTTTTATCTGGATAGATATATTTGATTGATTGGGTGAATTGGTTGCTATGATTGTTACCATATCATTGGTATATGCTTGTGTTTTAAAATTAAATCTTTAAATAGATTATTAAATTACCTTTGTTTTAAATTTCGGGGACGAAATTCTTTTAAGGGGGAAGGAATGCGACAACCCAGAATTTAAAGCAATATCAATTTAATAATCTGAATTAAAAATTAAATTAAATTGATAATCTTTATGATAAGATCTGAATTAATTTAATTAATCCAAATAAAATAAACAAACAATTGATAGATTTTATATTTTTAAATCTAATAATTGTTTTCTATTTACAATGTATATAGGATATGTATATATTGTAAATAGATCTTGTTTTAATCTAATAAATAAATCATGTTTTCTATAAAAATATATATATATATATATATATATATATATATATTTAGTAAAAATTAGGAATTTTGATTTTATTTAAAAGTTAAACTTTTAAAAGGTTAATTAATAAATAAATATGGTTTTAAATTGATAAGATAAAAATTTAATTTGTTTAAATTAATTTATTTGATATTGAGTTTATAAAGGTATATAATAAATAACAGTATGATTTTAAATACCCGAGGTAAAATTTTGAAATGATTTAAAATATGTTTAACTCAAGATATAAATTTAAATAAATAACAATAAGGTTTATTTTGATTTATTAAAATATAGTTGGATAAAATAAATTATTTATTAATAAACAAACAATTTCTTTTATAAGTTATTTATGGTTATCAAATTTTTTTATTTTTAAAATATAATAATACATTGTTTTAACAAATAGATTTTTATAAGAATAATTGTTTTTCAAAAATTGATTGTGTAGTTATATTTGTAAATAAACTTGATTTCAAAATTTAATTTGAACCTGAATTCAAAGCTTTTAAATTTTAAAGTATAAATATTTTTAATTTGTTTTGATTTTGAAATATTTGTATAAGCTTCATTTTATAAATAAAACTGGATTTGTTCATTTTAAATTTTATCTACATGTTAACTAATTAATTAAACATAGGTTTACATTCATCTTATATTAACATACTAACTAAATACTAATTACTTTCAAAAAAAGACAAGTATAAACATTTTAGAAATTAAATTAACACGTGTAAAATATTAAACAAGGTGCATGACAAATGTTATATTGTAAGACAAGTGTCAAAAATGTAATTCAGAATTTTCTTTTGTTTTTATTTTTTTAATAATTTCAGTTTATATAAAACTTCTTTACCTTAACTTCTTTTCTTCTTCTAAAACTGAAGTCAAGCAAATCTAAAATAATAATAATAAACACTTCCATTTAAAAATAAGAATCTGAGCAGCTTCAAGATCTTGTAAATCAGAAACATACCAAAATCAAATGCATGAAATCAAAGCAAGAAATCTTGCATTTCTTATTCAAGTAAACCAGCATCAAAACAGCCTGCACATTTTCAAGTTGAAAAGCAAAATTTATTTGTGCCTGCATTTCAAAAATCTGGAGCTAATGCAAAGCAAGATTTAAAGTTCACAAGATTAAAAAAGCAAGCCACCCAGATCCATTAAGCAAAGCAAAGGGAGTTTCTAGTTTTTAAAGCACAAGTCTTTTTCAAATTCACTGCTCTGCCCATCAAGTTAAGGTGAGTAACATTTCTATTTCTAAAAGATTTAACTTATAAATAAGGTTGCATGTTAAATCTCTGTGATAAAAATGTATTGTATGCATATATGAATGAATTCTGCAGTGACTATAATGGGTGTATTATATGCTTGTGATTTCCAGTGTACTCTCTGTTTTAGAGATCATAAATTCAGATTTTGATTTGAATTCAAAATATATAGATGGTGCCTCTGTTTAAACTTTAGATTGAATCAAACTTGTTGTTTAATCTTAAGCTTTAGTTTAAGATTTTAGTTAAGTTAAGTAACTTGTATGATCTCTGTAAACTAAAAATTGACTGATCAAGTTTTAATATGTAAAAATTCATATTGAATAATTTATAAATTCAGTAATATGAATTGAATACCAAGATCAAAACATGATTTTTAGAATAAAAATCTGTATTTTTAGTTAAGAGTTTTGGGTACAGTTCGGTGTTTAACTGTAAAGGGGAATATTGGGTTTTTGGGTGAACCAGGCAATTTGAAGGATGGGGTTCTTCTAGTAGGTGGAGGAGCAGTCATTGATGCTTGGAAAAATATTTATTGTTGATGCAAATCAACATGGGAACTGTGGTGATGATTTTCTACCTGTAGCCCTGGTTTAAGCTAAGTAATTTGTTTTGGCCAGTATTACCTGTAGAAGTGATCGAGTTAAATGAGATTTTGAAGGGTGTTAGTATGATGGTTGATGAACTTGTGGCCGGAGTCGCAGCCATTACGGTGGTCAGATGGTGGAGGATGACGCATGTTACAGGTTTGGGGTGAAACCTGTTTTCTTCTGTTCCAGGTTTTGGAATTTGAACTCGAATTCAAATTCGAGTTGAATAGGAGTGAGGTGATGATCGTATTGGACTGAGGGGATGGTCGTTGATGTTTGGAAGTCACCGGAGAAGGATGATGATGGCTGGAGGCACGGTGCAGTTGCACCATGCACCAGTGGGTTTCTGGTGAAATCTGGGAGGCTGCAATGTTTTTGTCTCGAGTTTTTACTCAAGAAATTGGGTTGTTTGCTCGAAGGAATGAGCTGGCTGACTCGAAGCAAATTTCTTTTTGCTCGAGTTAGTGAAGTGGTTGTAGTTTTTCTACAAACTACCTGCAGGTTTTAAATTTAATCAATTTAAATGAATTTTAAAGTTGTTATGATAAAGATTTAAACAAGTTTAAATCTGCAGTATGTATTATAGTTTTAAAGGGTTTTGAAATCTTATAAGTTTTTAAATTTTTAAAGTGCTTTTCAATTTTTTTAAAAAAAAAGAAGAAGAAAACCTGACAGTTTTCTGGAAATGGAATTTCATTTTGAAAATCTGAAACCTAATTTTAAATAGCAGTTTGAATTTAAATTTTTAGTTTAGTTTTCTTATGACCTTTGAATCTTTAGGTTTTTTATATGGAATTTGGATTTTAAATAAAGAGTTTTAAAATCAAGGTTTAAAGCAAAAGTTCAATTCAAGTTTAAATCAAATGATTTAAAATGGTTCTAGTATCTTAAATTTAAAATCTGGATATTTGAGTAAGTTTTAAAATTTGAATGTTTTCAAACAAGTTTAAATTTAAATTGTTTGTTAGAGGTAAATTTGTTTTCAAATAGATATTTAAAACATGATTCCTTTTTGAATGAAGTCATTTATAAAAGGTTTATAAAAGGAAGTTATATGATTTGTTAACTTGAATTTGCAATTCAAATGGTAAAGTACTTTAAACTAAATTTTAAATGATATTAAGCAAATTGGTTAAGGCTTATCTTATATAAGTTTTAAATGAAAGTAATAAATGTTATTTACATTTATTTTAAAGGAGTATAAATGGAATTTAAATTGGTTTATGCTTAAATAAATATCATTTTGAATTTTTGATTCAAAATGGAATTTGAATTTAAATTTTAAAATGCCATGATCGAGTACACTTTAATATTTATAAAATCATTAATAAGAAATGGATTTTCTTAGAAATTATTGAAGTATTAAAATGATCATATGAATAAGATAAGTAAGGAATGTCTAATTTATTTAATGTACAAATTAATAATTTAGATTAGTTTATAATTAAAAAAGTAATTATAGAATGTCAAATAGTTAATGATGGTCATTAACTATGGATTTTTAGTAATTAATTAATATGATTAATTTTTAATAATTAATTAGATTTATTAATTAATGATAATCAATTGTGAAATTTATTTAATTACTAAATGAAAGTAATTAAGACATTAATTACCTAATGTAATTAATGGAGTTTATTGAGATTGGTTTAGATTAATTAATTTAGTTTAATTAATTTTAAACAATGGATTTGATAATAATTACTTGATGTAATTAATGGAGTAAAATTACTCAGTGAAGTAATTAAAGATAATTACTTGATGTAATTAGTGGATGATGTTGGGATTGTGAATATAATTTGGATTAAATTATTTTGTATAATTAATCAAGGGATTAATTAAATTAATTAAGAAATAATTAATTTGATAAGCAATTAAGGATAGTTAATTATAGAATGAGATTAATCAATGGTAATTAATAATTATAGGTTGATTGAGATTAATTACTGAATGTAATTAATTTAAATAAGATAATTAATTAAATATAATTAAAGATCATTAATTAATATAATGATGTAATTAAGATTGATTAATTAAGATTAATTAATCAATAATAAATGATTAAGGGTAATTAATTAATTGTATTTAATTAAGGGTTAATTATAATTAATTACAGTTAATTAATTAATGAAGTAATTAAAGGTTAATTACCGTATTTGGTTTAGAGTAATTAATTTTGTGAAATTAATTAAAGTATAATTAATCAGGGTTGATTAATTAAGATGATAAATTAGAGAATAATTAATTAAATTGTAATTAATTAATAGTGATGTAAGCAAGATTTATATTGAGGTAAGTAATTAATTTGATTCACTTTAAATTAATTAGAGAAGATGTAATTAATTTAATTCATTTTAAATTAATTATAGATGGTATGTTATAGATCATTGCTTATGAATGGATGGTATAGTTGCCTTGAATGGTTTAAATCTCAGCTATGTGATTAGTAATGTTGAGTGATATGGATGCATTGGCTGCATTGTGATGATGATATGGATTATCTTTTGATAATGATAATGTAGATTATCTGTGGTTATGATAATGTTGATTATCGATTGTGAATCTGTGAATTATCTATCTGTGTATGTAGATAATGTAATTGAGTTATTTTAAACTCTAAAACAACTTGGACCTAAAAGACACGCTTTGGATTTCGATGAGACTGAGATCGGGTTTCCATATTTGGATATCCGAAAACCACATCGATCCAAATTAACGATAGGTCGTGAATCTTATGTGAAGAGTGAAGACTCGAGGTGTAAGGACTATTAGTCAGTATAACTCTGGGGTGAATCCGTGATGAGTTTGAAGGAAATAGTACTTACAGGCTCGAGATAGAGATTCAGAGTGCAAGGGTTATCGTCGTTAACTCTGAGGGTGATTCCAAAACGAGTGTAACGAGATAATGCCTTCGGTTTCGTTCGAATCCGGAACGAACTTGTATGGATTGAATGCTTTCAGAACATTGTCAGGTGGACGATGAGCATTCTAAGAGATGTGTTCTCTAAAGATAATCGTAGCCTCAAGCCTCATCAACCGGGAATGGCTAAAACATGGAGGTGCAGCAAGGCTAAGTGGGTTATGCCCAAGTAGGACGAGATTTTCCCCTATCTAGAGGTCTCTTTTTATTCGGCTTAGTGGGCGGTTGGAATTGCACACCAACTGCGGGGTTGTCTTTTTCGGAACTGTTCAGTAAGGAATGGTTCCGGCTTTGTGTTGTAGGGGAGCGGGCGTACTCCTCGATACGTTGATCTAAGCCACGTACTGTGACGGGCGGTACCCCAGTAGCCCAGCCATTGTATGGAATCCAAAATCCAATAAGTACCAACGGTTTTGATTGTATTACCCACTTTTGTGGCTAGTAGCTGGAATTTAATAAATGTAATAATTTCGGCTATTTCATATTTACTTGAAAACCGTAGGCCTATTATAATATCACTGGATTTCCTATCAAATTTTTTGGTTAGCGTAAGGTAAAAACTTTTCCATGTTTATGCGTGGGAAGTCTTACGTGATACCTTTTCTTTTCAAAAGGTTTTTGAAAGTTAAGCAACTTTAACCTGTTACTCACACCAGACCCATGTCTGACCCGGAGTTTATATTTTTTTTTCATAAACTCTTGGGTACTCAAATTTTTAAGAGTAGCCAAGAGATTCAGGTTAGCTTTGACGAATATTGGAGGAGCATTGGAGCAGGAGGCTTTTGCGTTAGATATGTAGTATTCTGCTGTGTTGGGTATCTCTGCGTTGTCTTGAGTTGTTATTATGTTGTAATAACTAGACAGGGTTTATAACTGTCTAGTATGCGTTGTATTATCTGTGTACTCTGATTGTTGTTGTAAACTATGTAACATTTTATGTTATTAATATAATTTATTCATTCCACTGTTTAGATTCTAATGTGTTGTTTCTTCTTTCATCTCTTCTTTCTCTTTTCTATCCCTTTCTTTCTTATTAATGATGCGTCATTCTGTGGCGACGGATGGCGAGTCGTTACAAAGTTGCTTAACTTTATTTTACAAATAACTTGATATTTTCTTTTACTATATATTTATCCAATTCATACATCAATTATATTAATTACCAAATTCATCTTATAATTCCATTTTTACTTAAATTCCCATTATTAAGTTAAATCAAACTTTCACACTACAACTCAAACCATCTATTAACTTATACCATTTATCCTGTTAGAAAATCACTGCTTAACCATTTTAAATCCAATATAAGTCAAATTTCATATTTTTATTTTTCTCTTTCATTTACAATACATGAAATTTATAAGAAATCATATTTTGAAATCAACCACGGGTCCGGATAACAGTTTACACCTAAATCAAGTGATAAAGAAATTATCATTTATATACGAAATCAGTAAAATTTTCGGGTGTTGATTAACCTACAATCCTAAGACAAATACAAATAAATAAAAATCACTCAGGCCTACAGTTTCAGCCCATAATGATTTTTCCTTATTCTAAAGTCCATTTGGGTATGTATCATTTCAACCCATAGTGATTTCTATACTAACAAGGAACTTGCAGTGATGATCAAAATAAACTGAATAGTAACAACATATAGCAGTATCAGATGATATGCCAGATAAATAAACATGATTAACATTATATAATTTATAACAAAGGTAGGTATAACATGATAATAAAATCTCCAGATTCACATGGTGTCAATTTACTAATTATATAAGTACAGTCATGTATGAATTACTTACCTTTTATGCTGGAGTTAGCAAAACAAACAACACAAATGAATTCCAGAAGGCATGATGACATGACAAAAGATTCAAGTGGAAGAGAACCAAGCTAATGATCTTGTCACAACCCATAAACAAAACCAAATATAAATATAAATTCAATACAGATTGAATTTGAAACAACTTTGAAATTAAAGCAAATTGAACACAATAGTTGTTTCCATGCTTTCAACATCTACTTGCTCGGCCTAGGTGGTGAATATGGTCGGGTTTGGTGTGGTTTTGGATCAGGTTGGAGTCTATAGAGGCATGGCTACATGTGCTAGAAGTGGCAAAGGAGTCACAACACATGAATGTGAGGAGACAAGGCAACATAGTGGAGTTTTTGTCAACTTTTGGGTGGCTACATTGTCCTAGGGCTCGGCTATGACATGTTTCAGATCTAGACACAGGTAAGGCTGAGGGTAAATGGTCATATCGTGGTGGTGGAGCATGGGGAGGTGGCCAAGGCAATTTAATGTATGATGATGAAGATTAGGCTCAGTTAGGCATGTTTTAAGGAGTTTGCAACATTTTTGTGGAGTTTTTGGTCATGGGGAAGGTATGGCCAGATCTGGTCAGAGGATGTGATTGATGGTTGATAATGATGAGGAGGAGGTGGTGGAGGTGATGGCCAAGGCACTAGAGTGGAGAGCATGCAAATATGTGAAGAAATCATGGCCAAAAGGAGGCAAAAGGAAGAAGAAAGAAAAGAAAATGCAAAAAATATATACAGCCATTACTTACAGAGGAGCAAGCTTCACACGAGAAGATGATCAATTGAGACCCGACAAAGAAATTTGTACATGAGTTTGTATTTAACAGAGAAGTTTCACGTTGATTTAGAGGGAAGAACGGTAGGAAATAAATAATTGAAACGTTAGAGAAATTTAAGGATTTTATTCCTATTAAATCAAGAGAAGCAAATGGAAAAGTGGAATGAGACGAAATGTTATACGTAAATTACAAGGCAAATAGGCGGCTGTTGATTTGAATGGCTAAAGTATGGAATCAAAGGGGTATGCATTATAAGGCAATAAATAAATAGAAACGTAGGCCCAAAATAAATAACAAAGTAACGTATCTTATATTTATTTGTTTCCTGTTTATTCAATAAAATATATGCTAAACAATATTTCAGTAAATAACGTACCATATAAATAAACATCAGATAAATAAACAAGAAACAGATGTAAAACGTAACAAATAAAACGTATAATTTAATTGCTATTTAAAACTTTGTTTATTACTCAACTTAAAAAAAAATTGATTTGTTATATATCCATTTGATTTGTTTATTACTTAACTTAGAAAATGGATGTAGAACGTATACAATAAAACGTATAGATTAGTTGCTTTTTTACAACATTGTTTATTACTTAATTCGCAAAGTATATATCCAAATTAAATGGAAAAACGAAACAAATGTTGTAATCATATACAATTTAAATAAAGATTGGAAGTTAGAATTTAAATTCTAAAGTTTCAAATAGAGTTAATATTTAACCCAAAATCTAAAATTCCATAAATTGTTTATATTAAATAAAATGGGACAAATGATTTATAACCAATTCAGGAAAATTCTAAAACCCAAACTTTTAAAGAATTAAACATCAAAGTTTTTATTTAAAATAAAATGAATAAAAAATATTTATTAAAATTTTAGGCTGTTACATAAAATATATGCGTAACATATCATGTTACACAAAATAGAACATGATTTTACAAACAAAGATATTATTTATATAAATTTAAAATAAATAAATTTGTTAAGTAAAACAATTTACACATAATATTGGAAAAAGCATAACTTTCACAATATTAGTCCGATTTCAAAACGAAAAGCAGTATTCTTGAAGCTAAATCTATTTTCATAATAAAAGATAAAATTCAAAAATTCAAAGATTTAAATTTTAAATTTAAAAGTCAAAGTTTGACCATTTTGACCAAAATCCACTTTTTTGGAAAATATTGTATTTATTCATGTTTGGAATTATAATTCACATAGAAAACAAAATTTATATTTAAAATAACAAAATTTATCCATTGTAATAAATAAAATAAAGTTTTTAAATTAGGAATTTCAGTTAAAATAATTAAAATAAAAATTTAAAATAATCACAAAATACAGGGTTGTTGCACTCTCCCCCACTCAAATCTTTTAGTTCTCGAAAAGGTACGAGGTATGGGAAAACACAGAAAAAGACAGAATGAAATAGGATTAAGACAAGATGACAAGAAGATTAAAATTATACTTGATAATGTTGTTATAGGTAAGTTTAACAAGGTGGATAATAAGAAAAGCTAGAAGGAAAAATAGATGGATAGGAATATCTAGGAAGGAAAATAGGTTGAAAGGCAAGGATGAACCATTATTTTAAAGCTACATAAATTTAAATTATTTAGAAGGGTAAAATAAATGATCAAAATATCCTTTCTATAATACTTTATAAAAATACTTTCATAAATCTATGTCTTAACAAGTTTATCCTTGTTCCTACAGGCTCTGGCTATGCGTTGATCAGGCGCAAAGCTAGAATTCTCCAGGTACACTACACCAGAAAAGACTTTTGGTAGCGTTGAAAAAACGCTACCATAACTTATGGTAGCGTTTTAGAGAACACTGTTATACGACATGCAACTAAAAGTCTAAAACTTTTTGTTGCATTGTAGTAAACGCTACCAAAAATCACTTTTAAATGCGACTATAGGTATTTTCTGTAGGATTTAAAAAACGCTACCAAAAGTCACTTTTAAATGCAGCTATAGGTTTTTTCTGTAGGGTTAAAAAAACGCTACCATAAGTCTTCATTTTTTGGTTGCATTTTTTGATTTTCAGTACCGTTTTTAAAATGCAACTGTATAATTTTTATATTAGTTTACATTTGTTTCTGTAACATTTCTGAGACGCTACTAAAAGTTATTGGTTGTTTGTTAGCATATTTTAAATGATACTATTTACGGTTGATGGTTTATACCATTTCCAGCAATCACTTATATACTATTCATAATAAAACGAACGATCAATCACATAATTTTCATATATTCAAACAAACAATTAAATCACATAATTAGCATATACAAACAATCAATCATATGATCATCATATTCAAATAATTTCAAAAACATGCTAATCTCACAATCAAATATAATATCCATAATCAATTCTATAGTAGTTTTTCAACAAAACAAGTCACATACTACAAGCATTCACAGACAAGTTTCTACAAATGGTACTAACAAAATACGATAACATATATAACAATTAAATTCATGTTTGTTGCTTGATTACCATTAGTTCTTTGTTGTCGACAGTCTTCGCTTCGAAATAGCTAATTACCTGCAAACGAGTTTAACAATCAACAACATATATATATGTATATGTATATGTATGTATGTATATATATGTATGTATGTATGTATGTATGTATGTACGTATGTGTGTGTGTATGTGTGTGTGTGTGTATGAAGTCAGTAAATAGTTATCACTCAAACCCTCCATATATATATGTATGTTTTATATATATGCACTATGCAAAACGAAGTTTTTATTAAGTAGGTATTGAGTTAAACATTTGAATAAATTATAAGTTTATTTCCATGAAAGACCAAATTTCCTAGCATTCATTAATTTGGAGTCGTCTGCCTTTTGAATAGACATGACATGTGAACAAAGTACTCCATAATCTACTTATTAAAGGAAAATTTTCTGAACTTTCCAGCAATGTTTCAAATTTGGTATTTTATCAATTAAACAAATATCACCATTTTATAGTGAGATATCGAATAAATAAATAAATATAATTATGGCAATAAATCAATTGAGTAACTGATATAAAATGGGCCGTCAGTGCTTACCGAAGTTATATTGCTTGTAAGGCAGTAACTGAAGTAGGAAAAAATGATAAGGAAATGAACAATCATTTAAACGAACTGAAGAGTCGGCATTAAATGTGATACATCTAGGATATCAATTAAAAGGAATCAGCTGATACTAATAATTAAATACAGACGAAAAACTGTTGCTATACCACAGAATATCAACTTACTTTCTTTAAGTAACAATTTCAATAGGGCATGTACTTACACATACATAAGTCCATCAGGCTATGTGGTCACTACTCAATTGACATCCAGAAAGCAATCAGCACAGTCATCCAACATTTCTTTGTAATGATCGGTTATGTTCTCACTGGTGGCTGTACAGTTAAATTATCCCTTTCAATAATAACATCTAACCCATAATCAAATTCCAGTTTCAGATTGGGCTCATACCTTAATATCAATTTAAAACCAAAAATAATTGATGGATAAGCTTTATATATCTGAAGAGCTGGATCCCTATGCAATCATATCGTAGATTTGTCAGTACAATTCGTTCATATGGTCAAAAAAATTCATTTATTTTCAAGTTGAAGCAATTCCAAATCAAAACTTATGTCATATTAAGGTTTGCAATTTATTTATTTTTGACCTGCACGTAAAAAAAATCCAATACGGCAACATGATCTGTAATACATATGTTGCAATATAAAAGGTCACATGTTAGACCATATATTATAAATTACGATAGGCTCCAAAATGATAGCACAAAAACAATTCTATAAGGCTAATATAATTGGTCTTTAGACCATGATGCTATCAAAGACCATGGTTAGAAATTTATAAGATGTAACAGGGAATATTGTTGGTCAATATTTAAACACTCTTTTTTATTATTTGTAGTCATTTTGCACTATTTCTTTTAACCATGTCAATTGTCACATTAAAAAGGTTCCACATTTTTGTAATGATACACATTAACATCATATATACCATTACAAAAGTAAAATTGAAATAGTAGTTGAATCATTATTCTGCAACTCGTACATTACATAATCTAGCAAGCTGACTATGTTAATAAAAGTAGCATTGAGAACGTGTTTATTAGAGCAATAAAAAATAGTGCTAATCATAGAGCAACCTTTAAAAGTCACTCATGATATAAAGAGCCACATTAGAAAAAAGGAAAAATTGGTCATGATAAAATTAAAATTTATCTCGAGGCCTGCTTGCATTGGTCATATATAGTATCGTCATGTTTTGGTTCTCAAAATCTATTTTTTCTAATTCAAGATCCTTTTTATATAAATGATCACTCAATCAAAAAGAATTTATATTCATGTTACTGAGGTAAGAAATTAGAATTTAATAATTTTTTAGTGCTTTTCAGTTATACCAAAAACAGAAAATCTCATCAATGCTTTATCTTGGAAACCAACTAATGCAATGGTCGAATATAAACCAAAATGTTACAAATTTTCTTACTATACTTGATTATTAATAGTTTTTTATATTACTCATTGTTTAAAAAATAAACTCTCTTATTGATTTGTGTCAACAATTACATGTAGTACAGTTGAACACCAGTCAATGTAGAAGATATAAGAATCTCTTATTTGATGATTTATTCAACTTTTTTATGTGCTGTCAATATTGTATTTTGAATCCATTAAGTGCCCTATTGTAGGAGTGAATATCCTTGTACTTTTTTTGATAACCGTGGACCAATAGACGGTAGAAGAATTGGGATGTTCAACTTACAAGTGAGTGATAAAAAAGAATGAAATCAGGTGATGGTTAGAAAGTGGAATAATAAACGGAGAATAAACAGGACAGGCCGGAGGCAAAACCACGATAGGATTCCACAAAACAATAAAAATTTACAACCATCAAGCCCAATGGAAAAACATAATTTATTTTTTTCGTACTTTATATTTTTTTTACAAATTAAGCTGTCTAATCAAGTGTATATTTTGTACTAACAGCAAGACTCATGAATATTTCTAATATATGAGTAACCACACGATGGAGCAAAAAATTTGATTAGAAGCGGAAAAGAAGGAAACTTAGCATATTAGAGAGGTTAATATATCAAGTACTTAGTACTGCCATATATTAGAAGGAAATATAAAATTTTGGTGAGCTTTCATGAAACAGTCAATGAAAAAAGTGGATACTGCTTGATGTATATGATTTGGTGATAGGGGCCATAGTAGAACCTATGAAGCATGAAGAGGTACTGAGAATTTTTTAACTATTGCTTGAAATCATGAAATGTATTCACTATAACTCATTTTTGAAATACAAAGGATAAAGAATTTGTGAGAACTAAATATAAAGATGCAAGCTATCTGATACCTTTTTTGAGCTAATATCCATATTATCAAAATAGAATTCAAATAAAACACTGAAGAGGTACAAATTCTTCCTGATCACCAAATACTGAATATGAGAGTAATAGTGGAATTGAGATTGAAATGATATACCTTTCAATTTCTATGCTTCAAAACTTTCATCTCTAGTACCTCTTTTCCATTTCTTCACATGTTGCTCTTTGCACATTAAATTTTTTCCCTGGTCCATCATTAATTACAAATTCAGTTATGTGCATGAAGTTTTTCATTTGACTATTCAAATACAATTCATGAATCAAACTATCAAAACTATTGAACAAAAAATAACATATGGCAAACGAACTATTAATAAAATTAACTTATGTACACACACACAACCAGAAACTAAAATATAAGTTAGAAATAAACTTACCAAAATAGGATCAAACATAGTAGTTTCAGCTGCAATGAATTTGCATCCAAACTCTTACGAACCTGATCTCCAATCTTAATAGTTTTGCCTGATTCCAGTTTCCACAAAA
Organism: Allium cepa; assembly: GCA_030765085.1. Lineage (NCBI taxonomy): Eukaryota > Viridiplantae > Streptophyta > Magnoliopsida > Asparagales > Amaryllidaceae > Allium > Allium cepa. Next base: position 327,144,348 of record CM060939.1, read on the forward strand.
CAATTGTATATTAATATGAAGTCGGTAAAAGGTGAAAAGCGGTTTAAGGAATTGATTCATTAAACATTAAAATTGCATAGTATTTTGGCTAATCCCAAAGAAACTGCTAAATGGGGAGCTCACTCAATCTGACAATACTAAATTAAGTATTAAATAGAGGTTTATGTTTTTCAATTAATGATTATAAAACTTATTTATTGTTATTTATATTAGAATGCTCAAATAAATTATGCAGGTTCTCACTTTAGTTCTATGTTTATGCATAGTGATAATACTGAACTCCAGGTAACCTATATGCCTATTACCATAAATGTTACCCTTAAATAATAAATATGAATAATAATATTCATCTTTTAAAAGTCCAAAAAAGCTAGAATATGTGAAACGAACAACTGAACTTACATGACTTACTTTCTCCGGAGAAAAGATCAGAACTAAGTGGAGCCAATTAATTTTTAACCCTTTTGACTTATTGTCCGAAAGATTTTCAATAGTAGCCTACAAATTTTCATGTTACAAACATAGAATGACATAGAATTACAGGAATAGGTAGGTGTATAATGGTATCAAAAACATATAATTAAGCTTAAAAAACATATAATTAAGCTTAAACTATCAAATTATAGTCCCACTTTTGCAAATAATTTAAAAAACATGCCAGTTCACTAATCAACTAAAATACCTAAAATAAGACGGTTGTTAGCAGATGGGCTGGAGAGTCGAATTCGAAGGGTTTGAGATTCAGAAGCGATTATGGACAGTAATGTTCGAGGCAAAATCTCATTAGTGTACAAAATGTGGAGGGTTTGAGTGATGATAAATGCATAATCTCATTAAGCAAAAAATATATATACATTCCATTCAAATGAGAAGCATGTACGCGGTATAAAAAAGACAACCATCACGATTATGGTGAATCATGAAGTCAGGCTGCCAAAATCTTATATAAGTATAAAGCAGAGTGACATTGAATGTTGGAAGGCCATAAGATTGATGGAAAATGCTTGCATAGAAAGAATAAGATCACAATAGAGATGTGGAGTTCAGATTGTAAAGTTGAATATGAATAAATATATGTAGGTTGCGAAGTCCAGCAGAACGTGATGGAGATTTAAAGAAAGGCAGTATTGTTATGGCAGCTGATGCATGCATGCGATGTTAATTGGTGGAAGCAAGTTGATGGATGCTGTAGCAAAAATTGTATAGAGAGTGAGTGCATGCAGTCCTTAAGCAATGAAATAAATTATGATAGAGTGGGAGGGCCCTGTCTAAAAGAATGCATTGTCTACAGTGAGAAAGAATGCACTGCCTGTAATGAAAAAGAATGCAATGTCTGTTGTATGTGTGAACTGTTGGATGTGCACACTAATCTGAAGGATGTACACACTGTTAATATAAAGAATGCAATGTATGTTGTATGTGTGAACTGTTGGATGCGCACACTAATCTAAAGGATGTACACACCGATTGATATATGTGTGTACTGAGGAATAGCTGAGAGTATGCACTGACTATTGCCAAGCATAGTATCATTAATCTCATTATAAATCTGCAGGGTTTTATTGAAAATGTTTTGTAGAACTTATTTTTAGAGGCAACATTCAAAACCAAGTGTTTCTCTGATTTCCGCTAACTTAGCACCTTGAGTTAAGAGGATGTTACAGTAAATAGTTATCACATGGATATTACAAACACACACAACATACATGATGAAATTATCCAAATGTACTATCATCATTGATAGTACTGCTGTTAAAAGCAATCGCGAAACTGAGTAGTTGTCCTTAAAAATGAAGGGTGGATGCAACAAAATTTAATGGGAAAATAATAATGAATGATCAATATAGACAGAAAGGTGGTGCGATACATTATAACATCTCAAACAATAAGCATCCATTTTGCTATAAAACTTCAATAAAATAATAACACTGTTTTTTTATGTTAAGACCTATCACATACCATTCTTTCTTTTTGTCTTCTCTTTTCTGCTTTGACGGATATTTCAAATGATCGCCCTTGGACAACATCAGGTTCAATCTTCTTTCTCCCAACGAAGCTGCACACAATAATCACACAATAATTAAGGTGTCCAACTTTTGAAAAGTAAACAATCATATCACATTAAGAGACCACGAGTGTTGGCCCTTATTCCATGATAATCAGGCAAAAGAATAATCAAGTCTATATAAAAAACATCATCTTGAAATATAGTTTTGTGTGCTAAAATTCAGTTCTGATCACATAGTAGTTTAATCCATAAATTGTATCACAAGATTCGCTCAAGCAAACATTCCTTCTAGCAAACATCATCTTGATTTCAATTCTAACGTTCCTAAAGAGCATCCTAACAACGGGCTGCATCATTTTTGCCTATTTTTTAGTTGGCAAACAAAATTTCATATTCTACTCCAGTAGTGGATAGCAAAGTGTTGAAGAATTGGACCTTTAAACAGATAATATATATCAATACATGCATGGCTCTAGCTATTAAAACATCTGATTGGTGCATGCAGAGCTCTGTAAATTAAAAACATCACAAAATGACAAAAATAATGACTTATCCAAACTTCTGAACCTCGAACTAGTGGAAACTATAGGATATCTGAATTTAGCTACTCAATAGCAAAAGTGAGGTCTTTCCTCACTTGTTACCCTTATAAGGATGCTCTAACATGTGGATATCATTTTACAGGTAAATTCAGTTGAAGCAAAATTATACTGTCAGCTATTGGTACAGACTAAATTGCGGCTTTCTCCTTGTAGTCACTGATTACAGAAAGATTATATTTGAGAATGTTATTGCTGAATTTCATCTTTTATAGCTACTTTAAAGTATATAGGACAAACGGTTAGTTTTCACTCTTCATACCACACAAGAATGTGCATGTAAACATGATGTGTTGTTTGGAAGCATCTCTATTGTCCTCAATTATAAATATTTGAAACCAATGCAGCAAATATTGATTGTGCTTAGAAAGGCATTTCAATTTTAATTAGCATTTCAATTTTAATGGTGTATACATGAATACCAACTTATATAATTCAAACGAAACTAAAGTTCTTACTTTTCACCCAAATTAGAATCACCAAAAGGGTTGGAGTTATTGGAGTACCCTGATACTGCTTGCGCTTTTAGTTTCTTTCCAACCTTCACTGCCTACAAACACATCCAACCAATCAACAAAAATGCTCACAACCACAACCAAGACGCCACGACCCGCACAGCCTCGACCGTGACTTCACTGCATTCCACCAACCACCGCGACTCCAAATCCCTAACCTCCTCTTATATCATCCATTCACTATTACTGCTGCTAGTCTACTGCCATACTCGGTCCAACTTCCAATCTGCCACTCTTCCAAACTGCTAATTGTCGCTCAACAACATCAAGTTCCTTGCTGCTCACAAAACTGTCAACATATCACAACTTGATCACATAACCACTTCACATACCATAAAACTACCCTATCACTTCCACAGACCAACTAGTAGCTACTCCAAACACCCTCTTCCCCCTTCCTTGAAACACTGCAGTCCACAACCAACTAGAGACCATCTCTTTAAAAGAGATAAAAAACTGCTACTTTTTGTAGACACTCGACCTCCAACCGCCTTCGACATCCAGCCTTCGATCATCAACGCCACCTCCTACAACCCGAAATCAAACTGCATATCACCTCAGCAACCTCACGGAACCCAAATCACCATCTCCAATCACCATACTACTGCATCTCACCAGCTATCACAAACTGACATCTGACAATCCCCATACCACAAACAGCCACAACACAAAACCACTATGACTGCAGTCATTTCCATACCACAGTCTCCTTCCCACCACTGCAAGTTCACTACCGAAACCACATACCATCAACCTACACCATAGCCTACACTGCTAGTTTTCCAACAGTCAGACATACATCTCCACTACCCACAAACAGCCTACCAACTATGAATATCCTTCACCAGCAACCTTGAGCCATCACCTGACATCGCGTCTACCCCCCACAATCGACACAAACTGCTTCGACATACATTACCAACTTCCAACGACCAAATCCCCAAATCGAACTACTCAAACCGGCCTCCGATTCCTACCAAACCAGTCGCAACCAACCTCATCCGCAATCTACCCAAAACTCTTCAATCGCCTGAGCAATGACCTATAAGTCTAGTCGCGATTTCCAGTTATTTCTTCTTCTACTACTTTTTTTCCTTTTCTACAATCGTTTGTTTTATTTGCATAGATGAAAGAAAGATGGGATTGAGAAATTAAAAGTCGTGTATTCTATTCTGAAGTAAATGGAGATACGCAATATGGAAGGAAACGAATATGGATTTAGGGTTTTACTGGAGGAGAAGTACATGGGGAAACATGATAGGGAGGGAAATGAAAATTGATTTTGGGTTTTGCAGGTGGAGAAGGAAATAGAGAAATGTGACATGGAGGGAAACGAAAATAGCTCGAAACAATTTGAATTTTTTCCCACCGAATACAAGCAAGAGAGGTACTAGTAGCGTTTTAATCAAATAAAATAGTGAAAATAAAAAGAGCCAAATACCATTAGTTGCACTTAGCTCACAAGCGCTACTTATATATGCAACTAAAAGTAGTTTTTCTTGTAGTGGTACTTAGTAGACTTCTTTCAACACCCAGCGAAAATACTTGAAAAACTTTTAAAAATAGATAGGAAAGAACAATCCAAACGAAACAACCAAACCAAAACCTTTGTTTAACCATGGTTCGCAGATACACAATGGTTATGCATGGATCCCCCACAAAACAATCCATATCCGTAAGCTTTCTTAGCCCTGCGAGTTACGCCATGATGACTAGTAGACCGCAGGATACACAATAATTATGCCTGGATCCCCCAGGAAGTAATCCATACCCCTATGCCTTCTCAACCAGGTGGATTTCGCTACTAATGCGACCTACATAGTTCACATGATACCCAATGATTACGCCTGGATCCCCTAGGAAACAATCCGTACCCCTAGGCCATCTCAGCCAGGCGAATTGTGCAATGCAGTCGCGCTCGAAAAAAAAAGGGTTACGCCACGGTGGGACACTCGAGTATCACATCCGGAAAACCAAAAATCAGAGAGAATAATATCGATAGAATGAATCCACAATGTGACCACAGAGCGGATATCAAGCAAAAGGCACTTCCCATATCTTTACTTCGAAAATATATTTCATATAGTACCTTTTTCAAATCACTTTCAAATATCATACTTATATAAAGTCTATTATATAAGATTCTATTTTCAAATCGAATACTTCCCAAAACCAATAGTATACAAATCACACTTAAATAGACCGATTATATAAGATTTCTCTTTCCAAATTAGGCACCTTTTATCAATAGTTTTCAAATCCACATCATACTTATGCAAATCCATTTTATATAAGTTTGACAACTCTCAAATCAAGTACTTAATAATATAAGGTTCTCAATTTCAAATCATTTCAATATTAATTCAGTTTCAAAATGATATACGATTTCACCAAATTATTTCCTCCAAATTAAATATCTTCAGTTTCAAAGTTTCCAAAATAATGGGTTTAGAAAATAATTTAAGTCTCCAAATCAACAGTTTTCAAGTCAAACAAATTCATTTCCAAAATCATTATATAAATATTGGGTTTTAAATTCCAATCAATTTTCAAAATCAAATATTTTCTCAAAATCAATTATACCCAAAATGGTTATTAAGTTTAAAACCATCCCTTTTAAAACCTTCAAACTATTTATTTCTATATGAAAAATCCAATTTACCATTGGAAAGATTATTATTCTACATATATACTTTATTCAAAACATTTCAAATCTATATTTCATACTTGTATAATTCAAAATAGTCTTATTTTTTTTACTTAACAAACATTTTCAAACTTATATAAATCATATTACTTTATACTTTAATCACACAAAACTAAACTTATATTCTTTATCAAATACCTTATACCTTTCAAAATTACTTAACTTTGAAAAGTAATCTTGATTTGGAAGTGTTCGAACATTCAAATAGTAGAAGAAATCATGTTTCAAATCCAAAGTTGGAAATCAGTAACAAATTAGTAATCAATTTTTATAAATAGAGTTATACTAAATCAAATCCGAAACTCGAGGACTGAACACCGACTCACTTCAAATCACTTCAAATATAGATACATACATCTTTCAAAAATCAAATCATACTTAGAAATCTAAAATCAAAATTGGTTTCACAAATCACTCGCATAGCAAAGCTACCAGAGTGGCCTCTCCCCCACTCTGAAACTCGAAAATCGATGTCAACGATGCGTGCACTCATCACCAAAATTATTTTGCAGCGACAAAAGTGAGTTTTGGACTTCTATTTTCTTGAAAAATTCATTGAAATTCCTTCTAAATCATTGGAATTCATTTGAACTCTTTTGAAACATTTCTTATCTGGAAAATACTTTTGAATCGTATTATTATTATTATTATTATTATTATTATTATATATTTTTGAAATCTCAAAACCAAATTTCAAAATACCGGAGTTCAATTCCTCGAAATTCAAATTCAAAACCCTTCATTTATAAATCCTTTTATATAATCGAATTCCTTATAAATTTTCAAAATTTCAAATCCTTTCAAAATTTTAGACTCTCGTTTTAAAAGGTATATAATCCTTATCGAAAATATTTCACTTTTATATAAAAATGCAGTCATCCTTATCAAAATAATAATTTCGATGTGTACACAATTTCAAAATACAATCAACTATTTTTTTTCAAGAGATGATTCAAGGATGGATTTCAAAAAAACAGAGATTCAAATTTAGAGGAAACCAACTCAAATAGAATTCTGATTCAAAGTTAAGCTTAAACGAAGATGAGATAATTAAATTACCAAATAGAAGATGGATAAGCCTATATAAATCACGGGCGACCTTAACCGGGTCAACCGTGACTTTAGGAATATAATCAGTGCGGAAATCTAAGGCAAATCGACATTCGATCGCCAGAGATAGAATCTAGGTATAGCAGAAGGTAGATAGCATCGTAAACCGAGGATAAAGAAATCTCCGGTGAATTAATGCTAATTGTAAAGGAGTTTCACCCCTTTACAAATCATTTAATGATTTGCAGAATCACCGATCTTTATAGAGGTCATTCAAAAATGGAGTTATGGATTGCTCCAAAATCAAAGGATAAAATAGGGAAGACAAGACTGGATTTCAGAACAAGTGGAGCATTCCAAAGTTCAAGGAATCCTAATCGATAAGAATCTTAACCAAGAGATTACTAACGAGGTGGATACAGAAGGGATGAAGTTTAGAAAATCTTGATTTCAAAATAAGAAAATTTTATACCAATATAATCTTTAAAATCGTTTAAAATCATTTGAAAATCATTTTATACTTAAAAAATATGTTCTCTCATAAAGAAATGATTCTGAGATTGATTTCACTCATTCTAGGGTATTTCTACCCTATCTCTAATGAGTTTTTGCTCCGCAGGCTAAGGTTTGCCAAAACCAAAGCTTTGATACCAATCTAACGACCCACTATTTTGGACCATTCAAATCGACAATAATCCACCCATGTCAGACTTGAATATAAAAAATAACAGACTGTAATAAAATTTGGAGCAAATAAAATCATTTACAGAATCACAAACGCAGAAATATCAAAATACTCACAGCGGAAATAAAATACCATAGTAGTTCATGAAGCTATTATATACATACTCTCAAAACATATGCAAAATCTCATAGTAAAATAGATACAATAGAAGTCAGGATACATAACAACAATACAGAGACAGATACCGAATAGTAACTAATTGGAAGAAGTAGGCGAACAGATAGACAGATAAGCTCCAGCAAAACTCTAGCTCCAGAAGGTGAATCCAAAGCTGTGATTCTCAGGCTGACCCGAGCGTAAAGTAAAACAAAAGCACTCGGGTCAGGACATACATACTTATACAATGTAAACCAACTCAAGTGAACTGTAATAGCAATGCACAATAACTTAAAGGATGCTTGGGATCGCCCATCCTTTAAGGATCAGTCAAACCATCAATTAAGTAGTAATAAACACTACCCTAAAAATATCCATATTTAAAGTAAATAATGCAAATAACAGTGTTATTGTGATAAGGGTAATGTAGAGCTGCAGTAATCGCTCACCTCTAGCCACACTCTTAAAATCAAAGGTGTGCATCAAATAATCACAAGGAAATCACATGACACACAAAACATTGTACCCCTGGTTATAAATTTCAAAATGATTTATAATTCCGAATTAAAATTATTCATTTAAACCATTAAAAAGTGAAGTCATTAGCCCATCAAATCAAATATTAAATTCCTAAAAATTTAGCCTTTTCTGAGTTCATTTATTTAGTTAAACAATTCAAATATTGAAATTTCAGCCACAAATAAACTTTGATTTTAACCCTTTAAACATTATAAAAATAACATTTTAACATTCAAAATGTTCATTAAAATACCTTTAACTTATGACTTTTAAAAAGTAATTTTCCTATAAATAAAATCAAATTTTCAATAATTCACTTAATAAATTCAAGTGTACAATTTCCTATTCTTCACATTTTAACAAATTTCTTAACACTTAAATTTGTATTACCATTTTCCAATTATAACTTAATTTACATTTTATTTATATAACTTAAATTCCATGTTTAATTTCTTAACTTAACCTTTAATTTCAAACCAAATTTCACATTTCCAAGTTAAGTTAAATTCCAAAATTTCCATTTAACTATCTATTGATTTAACATTTTAAACTAATTACCTAAATTCAAAATACACTGTAAGTTGCTTAACATTACTTTACAAATAACTTAATATTTTCTGTCAGGACCCGATTCTTCGACTTCCGAAAATCGAGATCAATACGTCCACTTTATCAACTGCCGAGCAATCAAATGCCGGAAAACCGAACCATGAGGGTTAAAAGAAGAGGTAGAAGAAAAAGATAGAAGAAGTAAGAAAACAAAACAGAAATAATATCAGAATCTCACAGTCGCAGCCGAACAACATATAAGAGATAAATGAACATCTTTAAAACAAAGACTCTATATCAGTTATTACATTACATCATATTACATTTTATTATCAGAGTGTACGACAACAAAACAACAATAAACAGCGGAAAAGAAGTACTATATACTAGTGAATACGCCATGCCATCCAGCTTGCCTCCAGCAACTCCTGAATTCCAGAATATCCTGATAAACCTGACTCTTGACTGCCCGTGCGGAAATTGGTGGGCACCCAGAGTTTAGGGAGGAAAACAATAAACTCCGAGTCAGTCATGGGACTGGTGTAAGAACTTAAAACAGTTTATCTTTAAAACAGAGAACATGATAATTTTAAAATAGATTCGCAATGCTTTTTAGAAAATGAGACTACCATAAGACCTCCCGCCACACACACAATGCAAACGCAGAATTGGAGGAGATTTCTTCTTATGATAGTCAAAGATGCTTGATACGCATTAAAAAGAAACATTTGATATTATTACTAGTCCATAATGGAGGAAAACATTTCGAAAGTAAAGATATAAATCTTAGCCAGCATAGGCATTCCGCACTTATGCCTACTATAGCTACCATCCAAACAGTGGGGCGCCACCATAAGTGAATGATAGGTTCTACAACTAAAACCGTACAAGGTGCGTATTGTTTTATTTGGATTTCCAACAAATGGTCAGGCTAAGGAACTTCCTACTGTCACATGGGATCGCCTCTGGCGGGACGTCCCGAGAACTTAACCAGCTCTTTGCCAACACAAGGTCGATTTACCTTTGTCACTAGGTAACTACTACACGATTATGCCATCCCTCGATCCCTTGGGACCTTTATCCGAGCGCTCGATAACCAACATCACATAGTAATAAATATGGTGTGTCAACATGAGTAACTATCTGGGCACCATACCATCATACCACCCTTTCTAGAAGGAAATGACATACCCTAAAGGGCGCGACCCTCATAATCTTGCCGCATATTCCTGTTTTGACCATTTCCGGGGAGTGAGGTCTGGCGAAATCTCGTCCACAAAGCTACGCTTTTTCACAAAGCCACGCTTTGATCAACAAATGATCAATAAATAATCATTACTGTAACGACCCAGGATTTTTGATAATTTGAATTTGAATATTCAATTTATCTTAAATATTAATAAGTGGAAATTTTTTAAGTTGAATAATATATTTATCAAATATTTGGATTTAATTGGACAATTAAATCGATAATTGAATAGTGAAAAATACGTAAATAATTGAAAATTGGGTTTAAATATGATTGAAATGATTTGGAAAATTTTATTTTATCATATTGAAGTTATAGTAATGTTATAGAACTTTTAAAATTGAGTTTGAAATTTATATGTGAAAATCGAATATTTTAATATTTAATTATCGACTGAAAAATAGCTAAATTTTGAACAGTCTCAGAATTGAACGAAACGAGTTCCATTGGATCCGTAATAGTTAGTTATTATCGGATTTCAATTTTCGTAGCAATCGGAGTTGTCGTTTGACCGTGCCAGCTCGAAACGCATCGATATCGTTTTAATATTAATTTAGCGAGTTAAAATAGCCATTTTTCAAACGGTCTCGGATTTTGACAAAACCAGTTTCATCGGATCCGTAATGTGATACTTTTGCAAGATTTCAAATTTTAAGTCGATCGGAATTATCGTTTGTCCGGTACAAGCCAAAACGTCTAGAAATCGTTTAAATCGGTTTTTATTTAAATCGACCATTTATTACCGTATCTCGCGCAGACGATCGAATTAGCTTCCGAAACCTGTTCCATTGTGTCCGAAACGCAGAAAAACACTAAAATCGTCTGTCGGCACGCGTTGTTTGGAGATTGTTTGAAAAAGTTGCTTTAAAATGACTTTAATATTAAAATATTATTAAAAAATGCTTATAAATTCACGTTTTTTGAGAAAACCCTAGCCTATTTGCTCCAGCCGCCGGCCCTATCATCAATGGCTGCGAATTTCACTTCTTCCTCTCCAATTTTCTTCAAATCCGTAAGGAATTACACAAATGTTTCAACTACAAACTCGTAGAGAACGTCAAGATCTATCATATCAACGGTCAAGATCGCGAATAGCTTCACGAATCAGCGGCAAAGTGGGCTCAAGGGGGGATAGTTGCGCACACAACTCGAGGAGGTAGAGAGGGCCGATTTGGACCGGTCAAAGGGCGAAGGTAGAGGAGGTTTGGAGCTTCGTTTTGGCACTTTCCGATCGTTTCCAGGTGGCTCGTGGTGGTCGCAGGCGTTAACCCTAATTTCAAGCCATATGGGTCTCTTGCGTGCGTGATTTTCAACCTGGGAGGAGCAACGTGCGTACGAGAGAGAAAGAGAGGAGGAGAGGAGATGTGCGACCAGGATTGGTTTGTATGGTATTGTAAATAAAAATTGTTAATTAATTATATATTAAATCGTGTAAATGTTTAAAATGCAATATCTTGTTCATGCGAGGTCGGAATTGCACGAAACCAGTTGCGTTGGAATCGTATCATAGAGCACTTCGCGATGCAACCAGTTGGAGTCGATTGGAGCTCGTTTGAATTTCGGGTAAAATTAAACGTTCGTTTAATTTTATTCGAAACGAACGCTGAAACTGGAAATAAAAATCAAGATGAGAACTCCTCACTCAATCGAACGGTTTTGATTTAAAATTTTAAATAGTTAATGTTGATTGATGATTTGCTGTTTGATTGTGATAGTAGATATAGTAGGATATACTATATATAGCAATATAGATATTGGAATTGATTTCCCGCCTCGTATAGCGGATGAGACCCTATTGCGCCGCCTATTAAGCGGATAATATTTTATAAAATCCCATATACCGCGATATCCCGTCTTGAAACGGGATTGGTATTGTGCTAACGTCTGTGGATGTAGGAAAAACAGGTTGGAGGGATCCAACTGGATTCCTCACAAATATTTATTTGTTTATAAATATTGTGATGATTGTTGACTACCATATCGATATATGATGTTATCCCCGTGATTGACTATTCGATGCTGTGCATCATCGGATTCATTTTTAAAAGTTTAAAATAACGATTTTGAATTTAAAAGGATTTTTAAAAGTGCTTTTTCAAGGAATATGTTTTATTAAATTTTTGTATTGATTTATTTTGAAATAAATAAACGTATAAATTTTTATGTTATAAAAAAAATATTAATTAACATTTTTATGAAGTATAACAAAAAGGTAATTTTTAAGATAAATAGATTTTTATAAACAAAAAAGGTTAAATTGGGATTTTGGATAATTATTATTATCGGTTTATATAAAAGATTTATAAATGGATATTTGTGAATTAAATTTATTGGAATTCTGAAACGAGTTATAAAGTGTTGAGTTGATGTATAAAATGAATTTCATTAAAATTTATAGATTTATAAGTTGTGAAAGTTATAAAAATGAATAGATGTTGAAAATAAAAGTTTTGTAAGTAATTAATTTATAAAATGGATTTTGGACATTTGAAGGGGATATTTATAGAAATTGTTAATAAGGAGGTTTTTATAAGTTGAAAACTATTATAAAATATAAAGGAATCTTATCAGTGATAAGATTTAAGAATTCGTGAAGTTGTAAAAGAACGGTTTAGTAAATAAATGGATTATAAGCTCTTAACTTATAATACGAACCTTTGGTATAGGAATTGGGTTTATAAATTGAATTGGATGGATAAAAGAGATTTTTAAAACGAAGTTATTAATAGAAATGGAATTTATGAACGTTGTTTATAAATTTGAAATCAATGGGATTTGATAAATTGAATATAGAATTTGTTAAAGGAGTTATATTCACTATGTTGAACGATGAATATACTATTAAGTCAAATGGACATGTTTTAGGAAAGGAATGTTTTAAATAGAATTTAAAACGATTTAAAGATGCTTTAAAATGCATTAAGTATCGAATACTTGGATTTCAACATTCATTGTTGAAATAGACGTTTTCGAGAAAATAGAAGGAAATGAATACGTAGATTTCAACATTCATTGTTGCAATAGGCGTTTTCGAGAAAATAAGGGAATGGTGGACTATAACACTGTTGTTATAGTAAATGGTTTCCAAAAGGAAATATTTGGTCTAGTATTGGAATTTATGTATCTACTTTTATTTCGAATTCCTATACTAGTGATTTTGGGTTGTCGTAATGATGTTTTACGCAACATTCGTTTTAACCCAAATAAATGTGAATAAAAGAATGTTTTCCTTAAAAGAATGAAATATATACTTAACTATGGTTTAAGTATGTTGAATATTTTCAAATTGTTGGAAATAAATAGAATTTGTGAATTACTTATTTTTAAATAAGTATGGAAATGCTTTCCAATATGAAATGGAACGTTTTTGAGAATTTATCTTTTAAAGGTAAATTGTAAGCGAATATTTTGAATTCGATTTGAGAATCGTATACTAGTAGATATTTGGAATTTAAATTCACTATGGAATTTATAAAGGAAGGGAAATTGTTTAAAAATAAATATTGATTTATTTTAAAGTATGAAAATGAATTTACGAATTGGGAACGTAAGTTTAAAATAAATCGGTAAGGATTTATTTGATGATTTGAAATTTGTTTTCAAAGGGTATAAAGGATGAAAGTAATTTGAAATTGGTTTTCAAATGGTTGAAGTGTGGAAATTTTATCTTGTAAAGATATTTTGGTAAAACAAATAAATTGGGCAATTATTTGGAAGGTGTATACATATATCTTGTGAAGATATTTTTGGGATTAAATAATTTGGAAGATTATTTGGAATCTGATGATGTTGCGCATCTATATTGATAGTTAAATAACCGACTATCAGTATTTACCTTTGGATGGTATTTGTTGTAATTGTTTGAAATTGAATGCCACACTTATTTTTTTTTAAAAAGCGCTCGCTATTCGGTTTAGCCGGGGGAGGACCTTTGTGTCATATAACCCATTCCGAATATGTGATACGTCATTGTGGATCGCATTTGAAGACCGGTGTGAAGACCGGGTATTTGTGAAAGCGATAGGATGACCTATCGATTGTCTCTGCATCGTTAGCTACGGTATGGAGATTTCCTTTGTGATGGAAAATTTTATCGGGATTGTGAATACCCGGATTGCAAGGGCTTCTTTGGAAGTGCCTTCGGTTCTGTTCGAACCCGGAATAGACTTGTATGGTTACGTGTCTGACATTACATTTTGAGATATAAAGCAGATTTCTTTTCAAATACATTTCTGTTGGTGGCGGAGAATTTATTCTCTTAGCTTAACACCCTTCTCTGAGACGTACGAGCTCAGAGGTTATGTAGTTGAAGGTTATCAGTGATATATTCCCAATCTGGTAATGTGGCATGCCGAGTGTTGCTGTGTGATGATCATTGGTTGATCATTTGTGATAGGGTCATTTGTTTGATCATTTATCTTGGTGATCATTGCTTTGGTCATCTGTTAACCTAAAGCATGGCTTTGTGCCAAAGCGTAGCTTTATGGACGAGACTTCGTCAGACCTCACTCCCCGGAAATGGTCAAAACAGGAATATGCGGCAAGGTTATGACGGTCGCGCCCTTTAGGGTATGTCATTTTCTTCTGGAAAAGGGTGGTATCATGGTATGGAGCCCAATTATTTATTCACGTTGATACACTATATCTATTACTGTGTGGTGTTGTTGGAATCGAGCGCTCGGATAAAGGTCCCAAAGGACCGAGGGATGACATATTCGTGTAGTAGTTACCTAGTTACAGAGGTAACCCGGCCTTGTGTTGGCAGAGATCTAACCGTAACGTTAGTTTCTCGGGATGTCCCGCCAGAGGCGATCCCATGTGGCAGTAGGAAGTTCCTTAGCTTGACCATTTGTTTGAAATCCAATCAAAACAATACGCGCCCTATACGGTTTTAGTTGTATAACCTGCCATGGAATGTGGCGGTAACCTGCTATTGAACATGGTAGCTATAGTAGGCATACGACGAAATGTCGTATGCTGGCTAGGATTTATATTCTACTTTCGAAATTGTTTTCTACACTATGCACTAATAATAATATCAAAAATGATTTGATTTATGCGTAGTAAGCATCTTTGACTATCATAAGGAGAAATCTCCTTCAATTCTGCGTTTGCATTGTGTGTGTGGCGGGAGGCCTTATGGTAGTTTCATTTTCCAAAAAGCATTTCGGATTTCAAAATTTAAATTCTCTTGTTGCTTGTGTTAAAGATAAACTGTTTTGAGTTCTCACACCAGTCCCATGACTGACCTGGAGTTTATTGTTTCCTTCCTAAACTCTGGGTGCCCACCCATTTTCCACACGGGCAGTCTAGAGTTAGGTTATCAGGTTATTCTGGATTCGGGAGTTGCTGTGCAGATTTGGAGGCTGAGCTTGGATGGCGTTGTATATTACTATTATAGTATTTCTTTTCCGCTGTTTTGTTGTTGTACTCTCTGATGATGTGATGTAATGTATAAAATGTATAGTTCTTTTGTTTAATGAATATTCATTTATCTATTATATGTTGTTCCGCTGCGATTGTGAGATTCTGATATTGTTTCCTGTTCTGTTGTTTGTTTCTGCTTCTTCTATCTTTCTCTCTCTTCTTCTACCTCTTTCTTCTTCTTCAACCCTAACGGTTCGGTTTTTCGGCAACGAAAAATCGCGATCGTTACATTTGGTATCATAGCATATGGTTAAGCGACAACCATGGCTCTGTTGGGTATTACTCATTAGAGATAGAGTCAGTAGTACTCTAGAATGATTTTAAGTGTAGTAATAGATATGAGCGCGTATTTGTTAGTGAATATAAAATTGTTTTATATTGTGATGATTGGTTTGTTGAGTGGTATATGGATTCTGGTCGGTATAGTCTGTACAACTCTATCGATAGGGATATCTAAATACTTATGCAGAACAATTCGAAACGATATTGATTTAAATTGGGTAAATGAAATAATTTTACCTTGACTATATTTTCTATATAAGAAAATAATTTTTCAAGGATTATTGAAGTGTGTATATAATTGATTGTTTGATTGGTTGAAATATAAATATATATAAGTTAATTAAAAGTTGTTGAACAAGCCAATAAAAGCAACAATTGTAAAAGAATAATAGTATAAACAAATGGATTATAAGATGAAATTATAATTAATAATGGTTTACAATTGTAAGATAATCTTATATACATACGGTGGAATTTTGTGAGAAAAGGGCTTACAAATGTAGTTTATAAATAAAAGGAAATTTTGAAAGAATTTTAAAAGCACTGGATTCACTATTGTTACTGGGAAATAATAAGGGTGATGACTGCAGCATCATCAGTATCATTTTCGAGTTTCTATGTGATGGATTTGCTACAATAATGAGTTTAAAATTGAAGTTTTGTTGTAATAAACAAATTTGAAATTAAAATTCAACTTGAAGTTGATAAATATAAGTGAAAAAGGGTTTTGAACTTATAATGTGAGTTGGAAGTTGAATAATAAGTTGTATAACTTATAGAATGGGAAAAGATAAGTAAAACCAATTATTGAAGTGGTTAAACAATTAAGTTAAGTAAAATGTAATATGAATTTGAATGTTGATATGAATTTGACTTAAGTAAAGGTTAAATAGGATTTACTTTAGAATTGAAATCCGAATTGGATTGACAAGTGGGAACTTAGGTTTATTTGAACAAATGATGTTTAATGGAGTATAACCTAAGTGAAATTGAATAAAAATTGATTTTGTATCGAAGTAAAATAATCAAGTGAATTAAATGATGTGAACTTGAGTTATATAAATGAAATTCAATTTTATTTGTAAAAAGAATTAGCAATTGAATTAAAGAATGGGTTGAATGTAAATCAATGGAATGCAAATAAGTTGATATGAAATGATGTATGTAAGTGTAAATTCATTTGAAGCTAGTTGAATAATTAAATGAAAATCAATTGAATGTTAAACCAAACTGAATGTAAGTAAAATAAATAAATTTGGTTGTATTGGATATACATTGGTTGTTATTTGCTTGTTGGTTGATTTTATATAAATTCATTAAGTGTTAATGAAATTGAATTAGTAAAAATTTGAAAGCTATGTAATTGAATTCAAAAAGCATTTCGGATTTCAAAATTTAAATTCTCTTGTTGCTTGTGTTAAAGATAAACTGTTTTGAGTTCTCACACCAGTCCCATGACTGACCTGGAGTTTATTGTTTCTTTCCTAAACTCTGGGTGCCCACCCATTTTCCACACGGGCAGTCTAGAGTTAGGTTATCAGGTTATTTTGGATTCGGGAGTTGCTGTGCAGATTTGGAGGCTGAGCTTGGATGGCATTGTATATTACTATTATAGTATTTCTTTTCCGCTGTTTTGTTGTTGTACTCTCTGATGATGTGATGTAATGTATAAAATGTATAGTTCTTTTGTGTAATGAATATTCATTTATCTATTATATGTTGTTCCGCTGCGATTGTGAGATTCTGATATTGTTTCCTGTTCTGTTGTTTGTTTCTGCTTCTTCTATCTTTCTCTCTCTTCTTCTACCTCTTTCTTCTTCTTCAACCCTAACGGTTCGGTTTTTCGGCAACGAAAAATCGCGATCGTTACATTTGGTATCATAGCATATGGTTAAGCGACAACCATGGCTCTGTTGGGTATTACTCATTAGAGATAGAGTCAGTAGTACTCTAGAATGATTTTAAGTGTAGTAATAGATATGAGCGCGTATTTGTTAGTGAATATAAAATTGTTTTATATTGTGATGATTGGTTTGTTGAGTGGTATATGGATTCTGGTCGGTATAGTCTGTACAACTCTATCGATAGGGATATCTAAATACTTATGCAGAACAATTCGAAACGATATTGATTTAAATTGGGTAAATGAAATAATTTTACCTTGACTATATTTTCTATATAAGAAAATAATTTTTCAAGGATTATTGAAGTGTGTATATAATTGATTGTTTGATTGGTTGAAATATAAATATATATAAGTTAATTAAAAGTTGTTGAACAAGCCAATAAAAGCAACAATTGTAAAAGAATAATAGTATAAACAAATGGATTATAAGATGAAATTATAATTAATAATGGTTTACAATTGTAAGATAATCTTATATACATACGGTGGAATTTTGTGAGAAAAGGGCTTACAAATGTAGTTTATAAATAAAAGGAAATTTTGAAAGAATTTTAAAAGCACTGGATTCACTATTGTTACTGGGAAATAATAAGGGTGATGACTGCAGCATCATCAGTATCATTTTCGAGTTTCTATGTGATGGATTTGCTACAATAATGAGTTTAAAATTGAAGTTTTGTTGTAATAAACAAATTTGAAATTAAAATTCAACTTGAAGTTGATAAATATAAGTGAAAAAGGGTTTTGAACTTATAATGTGAGTTGGAAGTTGAATAATAAGTTGTATAACTTATAGAATGGGAAAAGATAAGTAAAACCAATTATTGAAGTGGTTAAACAATTAAGTTAAGTAAAATGTAATATGAATTTGAATGTTGATATGAATTTGACTTAAGTAAAGGTTAAATAGGATTTACTTTAGAATTGAAATCTGAATTGGATTGACAAGTGGGAACTTAGGTTTATTTGAACAAATGATGTTTAATGGAGTATAACCTAAGTGAAATTGAATAAAAATTGATTTTGTATCGAAGTAAAATAATCAAGTGAATTAAATGATGTGAACTTGAGTTATATAAATGAAATTCAATTTTATTTGTAAAAAGAATTAGCAATTGAATTAAAGAATGGGTTGAATGTAAATCAATGGAATGTAAATAAGTTGATATGAAATGATGTATGTAAGTGTAAATTCATTTGAAGCTAGTTGAATAATTAAATGAAAATCAATTGAATGTTAAACCAAATTGAATGTAAGTAAAATAAATAAATTTGGTTGTATTGGATATACATTGGTTGTTATTTGCTTGTTGGTTGATTTTATATAAATTCATTAAGTGTTAATGAAATTGAATTAGTAAAAATTTGAAAGCTATGTAATTGAATTCAAATTGAAAGTGAAGTAAATGAATTTGAATATAATTGAATTTGATTTGAGTTGGAAGTGAACCAATGTGAATTTAATTGGTGAATGTAAACTAATTGGGAACGAATGAAAATGAATATGTAACTTCAATAGTAAAGCTAAAATTGAGATAAAAAGTAAGTATCGAAATTTTGTAATGGAATTGGCAAAATGGTTTGAATGTTAGAATTGGATACCACTACTAGCAGGATATACAGGTATATAAGGGAATTGGGATTTTGATTTTGAAGTTAAAAAAAAAATTGAATCGCTCGACAAAAAGGTACGTATTTCAATTTTAGTATGAGATTTGATGATTTCCTTCTCCAGCCACTTGGCTTTCTCTTTTCTTTTTGATTCTGAGGGGCCGTAGTGCCATTTTGTAGTCGTACCGAGCTAGCTGCGCAAAGGAGACGCTGGCGAAATTTTTCGAAATTTAGGGAGTTAGAATTTTTTTTTGAGAAATTTTGAAAGTTTAAAATTTGAATTTGAATTTAAATTTGAATTGTTAGGTAAACAATGTTGTTTGAAATCTATAATTGAAGTTGGAAAGCTAGTTGAAATGATAGTGAATCTTTAATAAAAAGATTTGTGTTAAAAAGTTGATAAAACTGTTAGTTTTGGAAAAAATATAAACGGATTAGGATCATTCTCCTTAACTTACAATTTCGAGGACGAAATTCTTTTAAGGGGGGAAGATTGTAACGACCCAGGATTTTTGATAATTTGAATTTGAATATTCAATTTATCTTAAATATTAATAAGTGGAAATTTTTTAAGTTGAATAATTTATTTATCAAATATTTGGATTTAATTGGACAATTAAATCGATAATTGAATAGTGAAAAATACGTAAATAATTGAAAATTGGGTTTAAATATGATTGAAATGATTTGGAAAATTTAATTTTATCATATTGAAGTTATAGTAATGTTATAGAACTTTTAAAATTGAGTTTGAAATTTATGTGTGAAAATCGAATATTTTAATATTTAATTATCGACTGAAAAATAGCAAAATTTTGAACAGTCTCAGAATTGAACGAAATGAGTTCCATTGGATCCGTAATAGTTAGTTATTATCGGATTTCAATTTTCGTAGCAATCGCAGTTGTCGTTTGACCGTGGCAGCTCGAAACGCATCGATATCGTTTTAATATTAATTTAGCGAGTTAAAATAGCCATTTTTCAAACGGTCTCAGATTTCGACGAAACTAGTTTCATCGGATCCGTAATGTGATACTTTTGCAAGATTTCAAATTTTAAGTCGATCAGAATTATCGTTTGTCCGGTACAAGCCAAAATGTCTAGAAATCGTTTAAATCAGTTTTTATTTAAATCGACCATTTATTACCGTATCTCGTGCAGACGATCGAATTAGCTTCCGAAACCTATTCCATTGTGTCCGGAACGCAGAAAAACCCTAAGATCGTCCGTCGGCATGCGTTGTTTGGAGATTGTTTGAAAAAGTTGCTTTAAAATGACTTTAATATTAAAATATTATTAAAAAATGCTTATAAATTTACGTTTTTTTGAGAAAACCCTAGCCTATTTGCTCCAGCCGCCAGCCCTATCATCAATGGCTGCGAATTTCACTTCTTTCTCTCCAATTTTCTTCAAATCCGTAAGGAATTACACAAATGTTTCAACTACAAACTCGTAGAGGACGTCAAGATCTATCATATCAACGGTCAAGATCGCGAATAGCTTCACGAATCAGCGGCAAAGTGGGCTCAAGGGGGGATAGTTGCGCACGCAACTCGAGGAGGTAGGGAGGGCCGAGTTTGACCGGTCAAAGGGCGAAGGTAGAGGAGGTTTGGAGCTTCGTTTTGGCACTTTCCGATCGTTTCCAGGTGGCTCGTGGTGGTCGCAGGCGTTAACCCTAATTTCAAGCCATATGGGTTTCTTGCGTGCGTGATTTTCAACCTGGGAGGAGCAACGTGCGTACGAGAGAGAAAGAGAGGGGGAGAGGAGATGTGCGACCAGGATTGGTTTGTATGGTATTGTATTTAAAAATTGTTAATTAATTATATATTAAATCGTGTAAATGTTTAAAATGCAATATCTTGTTCATGCGAGGTCGGAATTGCACGAAACCAGTTGCGTTGGAATCGTATCGGCGAGCACTTCGCGATGCAACCAGTTTGGAGTCGATTGGAGCTCGTTTGAATTTCGGGTAAAATTAAACGTTCGTTTAATTTTATTCGAAACGAACGCTGAAACTGGAAATAAAAATCAAGGTGAGAACTCCTCACTCAATCGAACGGTTTTGATTTAAAATTTTAAATAGTTAATGTTGATTGATGATTTGCTGTTTGATTGTGATAGTAGATATAGTAGGATATACTATATATAGCAATATATATATATTGGCATATGTATATATTGAAATTGATTTCCCGCCTCGTATAGCGGATGAGACCCTATTGCGCCGCCTATTAAGCGGATAATATTTTATAAAATCCCATATACCGCGATATCCCATCTTGAAACTGGATTGGTATTGTGCTAACGTCTGTGGATGCAGGAAAAACAGGTTGGAGGGATCCAACTGGATTCCTCACAAATATTTATTTGTTTATAAATATTGTGATGATTGTTGACTACCATATTGATATATGATGTTATCCCCATGATTGACTATTCGATGCTGTGCATCATCGGATTCATTTTTAAAAGTTAAAAATAACGATTTTGAATTTAAAAGGATTTTTAAAAGTGCTTTTTCAAGGAATATGTTTTATTAAATTTTTGTATTGATTTATTTTAAAATAAATAAACGTAAAAAAATTTCAGTTATAAAAAAAAATTAATTAACATTTTTATGAAATATAACAAAAAGGTAATTTTTAAGATAAATAGATTTTTATAAAAAATAAGGTTAAATTGGGATTTTGGATAATTATTATTATCGGTTTATATAAAAGATTTATAAATGGATATTTGTGAATTAAATTTATTGGAATTCTGAAACGAGTTATAAAGTGTTGAGTTGATGTATAAAATGAATTTCATTAGAATTTATAGATTTATAAGTTGTGAAAGTTATAAAAACGAATAGATGTTGAAAATAAAAGTTTTATAAGTAATTAATTTATAAAATGGGTTTTGGACATTTAAAGGGGATATTTATAGAAATTGTTAATAAGGAGGTTTTTATAAGTTGAAAACTATTATAAAATATAAAGGAATCTTATCAGTGATAAGATTTAAGAATTCGTGAAGTTGTAAAAGAACGGTTTAGTAAATATATGGATTATAAGCTCTTAACTTATAATACGAACCTTTGGTATAGGAATTGGGTTTATAAATTGAATTGGATGGATAAAAGAGATTTCTAAAACGAAGTTATTAATAGAAATGGAATTTATAAACGTTGTTTATAAATTTGAAATCAATGGGATTTGATAAATTGAATATAGAATTTGTTAAAGGAGTTATATTCACTATGTTGAACGATGAATATACTATTAAGTCAAATGGACATGTTTTGGGAAAGGAATGTTTTAAATAGAATTTAAAATGATTTAAAGATGCTTTAAAATGCATTAAGTATCGAATACTTGGATTTCAACATTCATTGTTGAAATAGACGTTTTCGAGAAAATAGAAGGAAATGAATACGTAGATTTCAACATTCATTGTTGCAATAGGCGTTTTCGAGAAAATAAGGGAATGGTGGACTATAACACTGTTGTTATAGTAAATGGTTTCCAAAAGGAAATATTTGGTCTATTATTGGAATTTATGTATCTACTTTTATTTCGAATCCCTATACTAGTGATTTTGGGTTGTCGTAACGATGTTTTACGCAACATTCGTTTTAACCCAAATAAATGTGAATAAAAGAATGTTTTCCTTAAAAGAATGAAATATATACTTAACTATGGTTTAAGTATGTTGAATATTTTCAAATTGTTGGAAATAAATAGAATTTGTGAATTACTTATTTTTAAATAAGTATGGAAATGCTTTCCAATATGAAATGGAACGTTTTTGAGAATTTATCTTTTAAAGGTAAATTGTAAGCGAATATTTTGAATTCGATTTGAGAATCGTATACTAGTAGGTATTTGGAATTTAAATTCACTATGGAATTTATAAAGGAAGGGAAATTGTTTAAAAATAAATATTGATTTATTTTGAAGTATGAAAATGAATTTACGAATTGGGAACGTAAGTTTAAAATAAATCGATAAGGATTTATTTGATGATTTGAAATTTGTTTTCAAAGGGTATAAAGGATGAAAGTAATTTGAAATTGGTTTTCAAATGGTTGAATTGTGGAAATTTTATCGTGTAAATATATTTTGGTAAAACAAATAAATTGGGCAATTATTTGGAAGGTGTATACATATATCTTGTGAAGATATTTTTGGGATTAAATAATTTGGAAGATTATTTGGAATCTGATGATGTTGCGCATCTATATTGATAGTTAAATAACCGACTATCAGTATTTACCTTTGGATGGCATTTTTGTAATTGTTTGAAATTGAATGCCACACTTATTTTTTTTTTAAAAGCGCTCGCTATTCGGTTTAGCTGGGGGAGGACCTTTGTGTCATATAACCCATTCCGAATATGTGACACGTCGTTGTGGATCGCATTTGAAGACCGGTGTGAAGACCGGGTATTTGTGAAAACGATAGGATGACCTATCGATTGTCTCTGCATCATTAGCTACGGTATGGAGATTTCCTTTGTGATGGGAAATTTTATCGGGATTGTGAATACCCGGATTGCAAGGGCTTCTTTGGAAGTGCCTTCGGTTCTGTTCGAACCCGGAACAGACTTGTATGGTTACGTGTCTGACATTACATTTTGAGATATAAAGCAGATTTCTTTTCAAATACATTTCTGTTGGTGGCGGAGAATTTATTCTCTTAGCTTAACACCCTTCTGTGAGACGTACGAGCTCAGAGTTTATGTAGTTGAAGGTTATCAACGATATATTCCCAATCTGGTAATGTGGCATGCTAAGTGTTGCTGTGTGATGATCATTGATTGATCATTTGTGATAGGATCATTTGTTTGATCATTTAACTTGGTGATCATTGCTTTGGTCATCTGTTGACCCAAAGCATGGCTTTGTGCCAAAGCGTAGCTTTGTGGACGAGACTTCGTCAGACCTCACTCCCCGGAAATGGTCGAAACAGGAATATGCGGCAAGGTTATGAGGGTCGCGCCCTTTAGGGTATGTCATTTCCTTCTGGAAAAGGGTGGTATCATGGTTTGGATCCCAGATATTTACTCATATTGATACACTATATCTATTACTGTGTGGTGTTGTTGGAATCGAGCGCTCGGATAAAGGTCCCAAAGGACCGGGGGATGACATATTCGTGTAGTAGTTACCTAGTTACAGAGGTAACCCGGCCTTGTGTTGGCAGAGATCTAACCGTGACGTTAGTTTCTCGGGACGTCCCGCCAGAGGCGATCCCATGTGGCAGTAGGAAGTTCCTTAGCCTGAACATTTGTTGGAAATCCAATCAAAACAATACGCGCCCTGTACGGTTTTAGTTGTATAACCTGCCATGGAATGTGGCGGTAACCTGCTATTGAACATGGTAGCTATAGTAGGCATACGACGAAATGTCGTATGCTGGCTAGGATTTATATTCTGCTTTCGAAATTGTTTTCTACACTATGCACTAATAATAATATCAAAAATGATTTGATTTATGCATAGTAAGCATCTTTGACTATCATAAGGAGAAATCTCCTCCAATTCTGCGTTTGCATTGTGTGTGTGGCGGGAGGCCTTATGGTAGTTTCATTTTCCAAAAAGCATTTCGGATTTCAAAATTTAAATTCTCTTGTTGCTTGTGTTAAAGATAAACTGTTTTGAGTTCTCACACCAGTCCCATGACTGACCTGGAGTTTATTGTTTCCTTCCTAAACTCTGGGTGCCCACCCATTTTCCACACGGGCAGTCTAGAGTTAGGTTATCAGGTTATTCTGGATTCGGGAGTTGCTGTGCAGATTTGGAGGCTGAGCTTGGATGGCGTTGTATATTACTATTATAGTATTTCTTTTCCGCTGTTTTGTTGTTGTACTCTCTGATGATGTGATGTAATGTATAAAATGTATAGTTCTTTTGTTTAATGAATATTCATTTATCTATTATATGTTGTTCCGCTGCGATTGTGAGATTCTGATATTGTTTCCTGTTCTGTTGTTTGTTTCTGCTTCTTCTATCTTTCTCTCTCTTCTTCTACCTCTTTCTTCTTCTTCAACCCTAACGGTTCGGTTTTTCGGCAACGAAAAATCGCGATCGTTACATTTGGTATCATAGCATATGGTTAAGCGACAACCATGGCTCTGTTGGGTATTACTCATTAGAGATAGAGTCAGTAGTACTCTAGAATGATTTTAAGTGTAGTAATAGATATGAGCGCGTATTTGTTAGTGAATATAAAATTGTTTTATATTGTGATGATTGGTTTGTTGAGTGGTATATGGATTCTGGTCGGTATAGTCTGTACAACTCTATCGATAGGGATATCTAAATACTTATGCAGAACAATTCGAAACGATATTGATTTAAATTGGGTAAATGAAATAATTTTACCTTGACTATATTTTCTATATAAGAAAATAATTTTTCAAGGATTATTGAAGTGTGTATATAATTGATTGTTTGATTGGTTGAAATATAAATATATATAAGTTAATTAAAAGTTGTTGAACAAGCCAATAAAAGCAACAATTGTAAAAGAATAATAGTATAAACAAATGGATTATAAGATGAAATTATAATTAATAATGGTTTACAATTGTAAGATAATCTTATATACATACGGTGGAATTTTGTGAGAAAAGGGCTTACAAATGTAGTTTATAAATAAAAGGAAATTTTGAAAGAATTTTAAAAGCACTGGATTCACTATTGTTACTGGGAAATAATAAGGGTGATGACTGCAGCATCATCAGTATCATTTTCGAGTTTCTATGTGATGGATTTGCTACAATAATGAGTTTAAAATTGAAGTTTTGTTGTAATAAACAAATTTGAAATTAAAATTCAACTTGAAGTTGATAAATATAAGTGAAAAAGGGTTTTGAACTTATAATGTGAGTTGGAAGTTGAATAATAAGTTGTATAACTTATAGAATGGGAAAAGATAAGTAAAACCAATTATTGAAGTGGTTAAACAATTAAGTTAAGTAAAATGTAATATGAATTTGAATGTTGATATGAATTTGACTTAAGTAAAGGTTAAATAGGATTTACTTTAGAATTGAAATCCGAATTGGATTGACAAGTGGGAACTTAGGTTTATTTGAACAAATGATGTTTAATGGAGTATAACCTAAGTGAAATTGAATAAAAATTGATTTTGTATCGAAGTAAAATAATCAAGTGAATTAAATGATGTGAACTTGAGTTATATAAATGAAATTCAATTTTATTTGTAAAAAGAATTAGCAATTGAATTAAAGAATGGGTTGAATGTAAATCAATGGAATGCAAATAAGTTGATATGAAATGATGTATGTAAGTGTAAATTCATTTGAAGCTAGTTGAATAATTAAATGAAAATCAATTGAATGTTAAACCAAACTGAATGTAAGTAAAATAAATAAATTTGGTTGTATTGGATATACATTGGTTGTTATTTGCTTGTTGGTTGATTTTATATAAATTCATTAAGTGTTAATGAAATTGAATTAGTAAAAATTTGAAAGCTATGTAATTGAATTCAAAAAGCATTTCGGATTTCAAAATTTAAATTCTCTTGTTGCTTGTGTTAAAGATAAACTGTTTTGAGTTCTCACACCAGTCCCATGACTGACCTGGAGTTTATTGTTTCTTTCCTAAACTCTGGGTGCCCACCCATTTTCCACACGGGCAGTCTAGAGTTAGGTTATCAGGTTATTTTGGATTCGGGAGTTGCTGTGCAGATTTGGAGGCTGAGCTTGGATGGCATTGTATATTACTATTATAGTATTTCTTTTCCGTTGTTTTGTTGTTGTACTCTCTGATGATGTGATGTAATGTATAAAATGTATAGTTCTTTTGTTTAATGAATATTCATTTATCTATTATATGTTGTTCCGCTGCGATTGTGAGATTCTAATATTGTTTCCTGTTCTGTTGTTTGTTTCTGCTTCTTCTATCTTTCTCTCTCTTCTTCTACCTCTTTCTTCTTCTTCAACCCTAACGGTTCGGTTTTTCGGCAGCGAAAAATCGCGATCGTTACACTTACACTGCAACACTCAGCATGCCACATTACCAGATTGGGAATATATCGTTGATAACCTTCAACTACATAACCTCTGAGCTCGTACGTCTCACAGAAGGGTGTTAAGCTAAGAGAATAAATTCTCCGCCACCAACAGAAATGTGTTTGAAAGAAATCTGCTTTATATCTCAAAATGTAATGTCAGACACGTAACCATACAAGTTTGTTCTGGGTTCGAACAGAACCGAAGGCACTTCCAAAGAAGCCCTTGCAATCCGGGTATTCACAATCCCGATCGAATTTTCCATCACAAAGGAAATCTCCATACCGTAGCTAACGGTGCAGAGACAATCGATAGGTCATCCTATCGTTTTCACAAATACCCGGTCTTCAACACTGGTCTTCAAATGGTATTCATTACGACGTATCATTATTTGGAATGGGTTATACGACTCCAAAGTCCTTTCCCGGCTAACCCGAATAATGAGCGCTTATTTTAAAAATAAGTGTGGCATTTCAATTTCAGCCAATTCACAACAAATACCTATTTAAAGGTCAATATTGATAGTCGGTTATTTAACTATCAATCAGTATTCACAACATCACCTGATTATAAATAATTTCCCAAATTATTTATTTTCAAAAATATCTCTATAAGATATATATATCCCACACTTCAACTATTTGAAAACCAATTTCAAATAAAATTACACCCTTACAACTTTCATTTCAAAATGATTCATTTAAACCAATTAAATAAATCCATACCGATTTATTAGATTAACGTTCCAAATCCGTAAATTAATCTCCACACTTCAAAAATAAATCAATGTTTATCTTTTTTAAACAATTTCCCTTTCTTTTATCAATTCCGTAGTAAATTTTCAATTCCAAAATATCTATGAATGTACGATTTTTAAATCGACTTCTAATATTCATTTTCAATTTATCTTTAAAAGGTAAAAATCTCAAAACATTCACTTCAATTGGAAAAACATTTCCATACTTATTTAATAATAAGTAATTCACCAATCTATTTATTTTCAACATTCTGAAAATATTCAATATACTTAAATCTAAATTAAGTATATATCTTATTTTATAAGGAAAACATTCTCTTGAACACATTAATTTGGGTCAAAACGAATGTTACGTAAAACATCGTTACGACAACCCAAAATCACTAGTATAGGGATTCGAACTTAAAATAGATATATAAATCCCAATGCTACATAAAACATTTCCTTTCGGAAATCATTTACTATAACAACAGTGTTATAGTCCACCATTTCCTTCTATTTCTCGAAACATCTATTTCAACAACAGATGTTGAAATCTATGGTTTCGATACTTAATATATTTTAAAACATCTTTAAATCGTTTTAATTCATATTAAAACATCACTTTTTCAAAATATTCCTTTAATATATTATTCACTGTCCAAAATCGTGAATATATTTCCTTACCCAAATTCAACGTTTCTACATATTTTATTTAACGGATTATCCAATGTCCAAAATCGTGGATATATTTCCTTTAATAAGCTATAATAATTAACTTATCAAAATAAGTCGTTTTCGGATTTATAAAACAACGTTTATAAATTCCATTTATATTTTATGGCCACTTTAACTTATAAAATCGCTTTATTAACAAATTCTATCCATATTCCATTTACACGCAAAAATCCAATTTATAAGTTAATTACTTATAAATCTTTTATTTTATAAAAATCTATTCATTTTATAACTTATAAATATCAATTTTATAAATACTTTATGTAAATCATTTATAATAATTCAAAAATCCCAATTTAGTAGTTTTATAAATTTATCAACTATTTATCCAAAAAATAACATTTTGGTTACATTTCTCAAAAATCATAATTTTTATAACATATAAATTACAACGTTTTATTCATTTAAAATGAATCAATTTCAAAATTAAATTTCATTGTGGATTCTCAGCTTAAATTTTCAAAAATCCAATTTTATTTAATTTCGGCATCTAACGATACCAAAATATATTCGGCTAAAATTTAGCTTTTAACAATCTCAATCACAAAGATAATCACGCAGATTATAAATAGATCAATAAATAGATCAATACACAACATTGAAACCAATTCAAATGTTTGAGGAACCCTGTTGGATCCCTCCAACCTGTTTCCCTGCATCCAAAGATGTTAGCACAATACCAATTTCGCTTCAAGACGAAATATCGCGGTATATGGGATTTATAAAATACTATCCGTTATTATGCGGTGCAATAGGGTCTCAACCGTAATATAATGTGGGAAATCAACTTCAAGTACATATATAATACCACTTCCATACAAGTTGGAATTATCGTGGTATATGTTTTTAATAAATAACCTCCGCTTACTAACGGCGTATAATGTCTATTTTAACAATCAATAACAATCATCATTCAATCATACAATCAAGCAATTTTTAAATATAACTATTTAAAATTTGAATCGAAACTGATTCGATTGAGTGAGAAGTTCTCACCTCGATTTCAATTCAGTTTCCGCGTTTTATTTCGAATAAAATTAAACGTGCTTTTAATTTTACCCGAAATTTTCACTTGCTCCAAACGACTCCGCTCCAACTCCATTTCGTAGTGCTCGTCTATATGATTCCAATGCAACTTGTTTCGTGTGTTTTCGACCTCGTATGAGAAAGATATCACATTTTAAATATTTACCCGAATTTAAAACATATAAATTACAATTTCTTTTATATTTCTAAACCTAAATCATCTCAGCTGTCCATCCTTGAGCCAAGCAGATCCAAGCCGTAGAACGCAATCTTCCCAAATGCGTTGCTCCTCCAGGTCGTTCACGCGCGTATGAACCCAACGTGGCCGCCTCTAGGGTTAGAAATCGCGGCCTCTACGATCGCTTACACCTTGATTAATAACCACCACGCGATAGCTCACCCTCATCTCCACCCACAGCCGCAATAGCAGCCCACTCGGTCGCCTATTGGGCTCGAACGACGCGAACGAACGGCGCGACTTCCCATGCGTTTTGCCGATGATTTCCTCCACTATAATCGATCATATTCGTATGGATTCGAAGATCTTGCTCCGCTCTACAACTTTCGTGTTGATAAGTTTTCATAAATGTTTACGGATTGAGAGGAATTTGAGGAAGAAAACGAGATGATTTCGGCCGTTCAAAATGAAGGTGGCATCTCTGAAGTTTAACCCTAGGGTTTTGTTTTACTTTGCAAAAATGAATATTTGGGAGCTTTTATAGAAAAAATGACGAACACTATTCATCCCGGATTTTCCGAACTCCAAACGAAGCATGCCGGTTGGCGTTCCTAAGGTTTACCCCGCGTTCCGAACACAATGGAACGTGTTTCGGGAGCTAATTCGATCATCTGTGCGAGTTAAGGCAATAAACGATCGATTTAAATTAAACTGATTTAAACAAATTTCTAGGCGTTTTGGCTTGCCCCGGACAAACCGTGAATCCGATTGACACGAAATTTGAAACCATATAATAATATCATATTACGGATCCGACGAAACTAGTTTCGTCGAAATCCGAGATAGTTTGAAAAATGGCTATTTTAACTCGTCAATTAAATATTAAAATATTCAATTTTCACAAATTAACTCCAAATTAAATGTAACGATCTCAAATTTTAATTAAGTTTATTTTGTTAATTAACTTAATTTTTGAATAATAAATTGTGGAATTAATTGGAAATCAATATAAAATATTAGTTAAAATATGAATTATTGAGAGAAAAATAATGTATTTATATTAAAAATGAATTGGGATTTACAAAAATAAATAGGTATGTAAGTTTGCAGGAAGGAACCAGATAGATGTATGGTTATACAAACAATATTAGTTACATATGAACAAATGAAATATATATCAAAGTGTGAATGAAGAGAAGCATTTAATGCTGGCACAATATTTCTTGTATCAGCCCCAAAGCTAAGTAAATTATTGCTAATATGGTGCAAAGTTTATACACTGTGTTGTACAAAGCTTATAATCACCTGTATAAAAGAATAAACAAAAAAATGCCTTTAGTCAAGCAAAGCGTGATATCGGCCGACAAAAGGGAATGCAAGTAATGCAGCCATGCATGTTGTACAAAACAACAATATATATCCCTGTACAATACAAGTATCTCAGCCCAATTTCTCAGTACAAAGAAAATATTGCATCAGCCTCCATTTGAAAACAAAATATCTGATCTATGTTGTAAAAACAATAAGATACTACCCTGTACAACTCTCCCTATTTATCAACCATCTTCATTTCAGTTTCGACCATTATTCAAAGTAATATCATTCAAACTTACACAAAAATATTTCAACAAGTAAAGGAATAAACCTGGAGACAGAAGTAAGGATTTAAAATCTGGAAACAAGGCAAAGTCTTCAGCCTGGAAGTTTAAAAACTAAAGAAATCAAGCAACTTCAGAAATCTGGAAACCCAAAAGTAAATGCCAGTGCAAAGTATCTCTGGAAAATAAAATAAAGTTGCAGGAAACAAAAATCAAAGTTAAAGGGAAAAAATTATGCAGGCTCAAATTTCTTCTCTATTCCTCGTTCTTGTTCTCTGCCTTATTCAAGATCCAGGAGAGTAACATTTCATTAAAACAATTTAAAAATAAATATGTGAGTATCAGCAAGAAATTTTAACTTGAGTATATATTTGAAAATGCTGTGTCTATATATGTTTGTATCTCATCTTCTTCTCTGTGTAGTTACAGAGTATCAAATAACAAGGAATTCTATTTCTTGTTTCCCAATCAACATTAGACTTTGGTTTCAAAACAAAGTAGTTGTATTTATGTATGAGTTGTAATTTAAAAATAGTTTCGTGATGTATAAAGCATGTAGAAGGAAAGATCAGAATTTTTACAGTTAAAACTTGAAACTTTGGGAAATTCGAATTTTGTAAAATATTAGTTCGATTATATAAATTGAATCTACGCCCAAAAATAGGATTTTGAAAACTAATATGAGGATTTTTAGTTAACTATCCTAGTTGCAGTTAATAGTTGAACAAAATATGCATTTTTACCTTTTTTTGGTGATCGAATGATTCGAGTTGCTCGGGGTTGTTAGTGGAGGTGAAGGAGCCTACTGGGTGTCGGCGAAAAATGTCCGGAGGTGGCGAAGATGGTCGTGGCGGCGGCGGCGAGCATTTATTTTTTTAACCTAGTTTTTGATTTGGAAGAGTAATCGGCCTCGTTCGTCGTTTACACTGGACCGAGTGCGTAGCAGTTCTGGGTGATGGTAGAGGGGTAGTTGGCGATGGCATCGCCGAGATTGTGAGGGTTCCGGTTGTCGAGGCGTCGCACACGAGGTGTGGACAGGTTTAGAGTGGTGTTTCCTGTCATTGTTTCCAGGTTTCGAGTTTATACTCGAATTCGATTTCGCGTGAGTGATGGAGATTCTGGCGATCTAGAGTTGATATGTGGGAGGTTGTTGACTTGCTTGTTGACGTGGCGGTGGCCGAAGGCGATCATCGGTGATGTACACGTGCACGGTGTCAAAAGTTGGGGCATTTGGTTTCTGGGTGGTAAAGAAGAAGGGCTGGGTTTTCTTCGTGCTTTCTTCGAGTACGACTCGAAGTTTTGGGGTGGAACTCGAAGCAAGGAAGAGGGGTCTCGAGTCAAAAGTTTGGTTCCAGGTTTTACCTGAACCTATCTTCCAGGAATTGAAATTTAGTTTGTAAATAAAATGAAGTTTTAAATTCAATTTGGTTTAATAATTTCAAAACAATTAAGTGTATTAAAGAAGTTTGAATTCAAAAATAGAATTGAATGGTAAATGGAAATTTAAAACAAGTTGAAGCTTTAAAGGTTTAAACCTGAAATAAAATTTTAAATCAAATTTTAAATTTTAAAATAAATTTTAATTTATAACTTAAATGTTTAAAATAAAAAAATACTAAAGTTAAAAAGAGGAAAGGAAAATTTATTTTTAACTCTTGAAGAATTTCCTTTAAAATAAATTGGTTTTTTTACATATAAATTTTAAAATGTTAGAAAATTCTATTTTAAACTTATTTAAAAATAAATAAGAATTCATTTCAATCTTGAATTTAAAATGGAATTGAAAAGGGAATTTGAAAATAATAAATTAGATTGATTTATTTAATAATAATTATTTGTGGAATTATGAAGTGTAATTACTTAATGACAGTAATTAAAGAATTAATTATTAAATATAATTAAGTGAGTTAATTGGATTGGTTTAGATTTATCACTTAAGTTAATTAATTTAGAATAACCACCTGAAAATTTTAGAAACTTTAATTACTTAGAAAAGTAATAAATTGATAATTACCGAATGCAGTTAATAAATGATAATCAGCAATTTGGGTATAATTAATTGTTAAGGGGTCAGTTAAGTTTAGCAATTAAATAATTAATTAATAATTGTGATTAATTAAGATAAATTAAATAATTAAAGGTTAAATTGATTCATTTATTAAGATTGATTAGTCCGTAATTAAAAGTGAATTAATAAATGATAAAAGGGGATTTTGTTCTAAATAAATTGTAATATACTTATGATAATTAACCTAGATTTATAATTAATACAGTTGATTTAAATTTATCAGTCAACTAATGAATTTTACTTGTGAATGTTTGAACTTGACTGAATAATTAAATTGACTATACCTATGGATGCTTGGATGTTAAATTGTTTGATATCTCTCATATGTATGCTTTGTGATATATCCTGATTTGATGTAGTTTATTATTTGTGATATATATATGATCTGTGAATAAAAGATAAGCACTATAGTTTATACCGCTTATCAAATATATTGCCACATTTGTATCTGTGATGATTGATGTTATGCATTATTGTGTTAAACCCCTGGACCACACCATACACACACAAATATGGATTTCACAAGGAAATCGATTAAGTTACAGATTTTTGAAAATGGTGTTGAATTTAAATTTTTAAATTCAAATGGTTTGTAAAGGATTGGGTTTAAAGTGAAAATCTTTTGAAAAAGGAATTTCTAAGATGAAATTTATTTTTAGTATCTTGATAAAGTTTGAAATTTAAATAATTTGATTTAAATTTAAATTCAAAATGTGAAACTGAATTCTATAATTTGAAACTAGGGATTAAAGATGTTATACCAGTTATATGTGGGTTAAACTATTTTAAAATGTATTAATTTGGGAATATGAATATAAATTAAGAACTTTAATTCTTATAAATATAATTGGATTTTTATGAAACGAAAATTGTTTGTTTTCAAATAATAAAAACTTTCACATAAGTAATGAACTTCCAATTTGTGTTAAAAAGATCTCTAGTTTAAAATGAAAATTATTTCCAAGTTATAGAAATGGTTTGAAAGCTATAAGTTAAATCTTTGATTTAAAGATTTAACAAGTTAATCCAATTGAAATGAAAATTTGTTTTGAAATCCGTGAATGGAATTTTGTGAAATTAATCTATTTGTTAAAAGATTGGAAATGGTAATTTTTTTAAACCATTTGAAGAAAAGTTTTGGGTAATAAGTTGTGACTTAATTGAAATCCCAATATCCATATATTTCTTGTAAATATTGCGCTCACTATTCGGTTTAGCCGGGGAAGGACCTTTGTGTCATATAGCCCATTCCGAATATGTGATACATCGTATATGGATAGCATTTGAAGACCGGTGGTGAAGACCGGATATTTTCGAAAACGAAAGGACAACTCGTCGAATGTCTTTGCATCGACTGGTCCCCGATATAGAGACTCCATATGTGATGGGAAGTCCAGACGTGATTAGGGGTTATCCGGATTTGCAAGGGCTTCTTCGGAAGTGCCTTCGGTTCTGTTCGAACCCGAAACAGACTTGTATGGTTACATGTCCGACATTACATTTTGAGATATAAAGCAGATTTCTTTCAAATACATTTTCTGTTGGTGGCAGAGAATTTATTCTCTTAGCTTAACACCCTTCTCTGAGACGTACGAGCTCAGAGGTTATGTAGTTGATGGTTATCATCGATATATTCCCAATTTGGTAATGTGACATGCTGAGTATTGCTTTGAAATGATCATTGTTTGATCATTTGTGATATGATCATTTGTTTGATCATTTATGTTTGTGATCATTACTTTGATCATTTGTTCACCCAAAGCATGGCTTTGTACCAAAGCGTGGCTTTGTGGACAAGAATTCGTCGGACCTCACACCCCGGAATGGTCGAAACAGGAAAGATGCGGCAAGGTGATTGGGGGTGGCGCCCCTTAGGGTATGTGCATTTCCTTCTGGATAGAGGTGGTATCATGGCATGGAGCCCAGATACTTAACCTATGTTGTTGCTGCAAATTTATTAGTTTGTGGTTGTTGGTTATCGGGATCCCGGATAAAGGTTGGTTACGACCTGGGGATGGCATACTCGTGTCAGTAGTTACCCAGTTAGGGGTAACCCGGCCTTGTGTTGGCAGAGATCCGGTTAAGTTCTCGGGGATGTCCTTCCAGAGGCGTTCTCATGTGGCAATGGGAAGTTGCTTGGCCTGACCATTTGTTGGAAATCCAAAGAAACAATACGAACCTTTACGATTGCAAATTGTAGAACCTGCCTGTAACAACCCGCATATTTATCGAGTTTGTATTTAAATATTTTATTTAAATATTAACTCGTTAATCGGATTTTGGTCCGAAAAGCTACTTTTTGCAAACGGTCAAATTAGGACTCGAGACCACTTCCATTGAGTTCGAAATGTCGTTTACAACTTTTTTAAGTATAAACATCGATAGGTTTGGAGTTAGTGAAATTTCACTAACTTTTCCCGCTTTGGACTTTGGGTTAGTTTAGCCTATTAAGCCCAAGTTCCAACCCTCTTCTCCTCACTCTTCATAAATTTCCTAACTAATCAAGCTTTGGCATTAATGGTGGAGGGAATGGGAAATTAAAATTCCAAAACTCAAATTCAATTGCAATCCATCTTTCTACTCCAAATTCAAGAAGAAGACATTGGATTCAAGCTTCTTGTGCTTAGATAGAAGAAGGATTGATTCTTGCTTGCTTAAAACTTCATTTTCATTGATATTTGGTGCAAAGGTGAGATTTTTACCTCACAATTCTAGCCTATAACTATATTGGACTGTTGGGAATGATTCCCTATCATTTTTGCATGCATGTTAGCATTTGGTTTGGATTGGATTGGCGAAAAACTCCAATTTTTAGCGTTTTGGGTGAATTTTCTGCACTTGAGTCGTTCTGGCCATTTTTAGGTCGTTCGGAGTTAAGTCGTTCGTCCTTGAGTCGCTGAGTCGTTGGACGCTTGAGTCGCTGAGTCGTTGGACCCTTGAGTCGCTGAGTCGTTGGACCCTTGAGTCGCTGAGTCGAACGTTGGACCCTTGAGTCGCTGAGTCGTTGGACCCTTGAGTCGCTGAGTCGTTGGACCCTTGAGTCGCTGAGTCGTTGGACCCTTGAGTCGCTGAGTCGTTGGACCCTTGAGTCGCTGAGTCGTTGGACCCTTGAGTCGCTGAGTCGAACGTTGGACCCTTGAGTCGCTGAGTCGTTGGACCCTTGAGTCGCTGAGTCGAACGTTGGACCCTTGAGTCGCTGAGTCGTTGGACCCTTGAGTCGCTGAGTCGTTGGACCCTTGAGTCGTTAGGTCGTTAGACCTCATTTTATCTTCACTAGGTCGTACCGTTTTGGTCGGGGCGCTGCCCCGCACCCCGCCGGGGGCGCTGCCCCCTGGACCCCCGTGACCTGACCGGGCAGGTCGAACCCCGTAAGCGGTGGCGTTGCCCCCGCACCCCCACCTTGGGGGGGTTGCCACCCCCCTGGACCCCCCCTCCGTAGGGGATCTTATCTGAAAAACATTGAGCTGATTTCTTTGGATTTTATTCACATCTCCGTATGCGATTTTTGTGACTGATTGTTTCTACAATTGCTTCTGTGTTTTGTCACTTTATAATATAAAGGTTTCAATACTAGTAGTAAATATCAAAACTCTTTTAACAAACAATTTCAACTCTATTTTTAATAACAAAGCTCTTTTCTTAAACCGTTTTCCAATCTATTAGTATATACAAGCCTTTACCTCACTCGGATGAGAAATCTAATTAAACGACTTAGTAAAACAAGTGGTATGAAACGCTTGCGTTCACTTCGTCGGTTAATTCTTGGACTTGTTCGATTGAACCTCTTGTGACAATTTTATTAGTGAAGATTTACAGTTTGTTCGTAAATATTTAAGTTAAGCAAGTGGTTATGGGACATGAAGCTAAACTTCTATATTTACTAGCTTAGTGTAATTGACACTTCTCGTTGATCTTGATGATCGCTTTATGAATTAGACTAGCAATTGCGCGATGTCTCTTTCATTGCAAGGTTAGACTAGACACCACTTGTGTGATTCCATTCACACATACCTTTCTGCTTTTTGGTTAGTCTTGACCTCAATCTGTGTGATTCCATTCACACATGCGGGGTAGCTCCCCTTGGTCTTCGGACCGTCATGTGATAGGCCTCTTTCCCTTTTTATGATTTCTGGATTTCTCGTGTTGATTTCTGGAATTTATGTCATTGACTTGTTATGAGTACAAGTTTAGGGTATGATGCCCCCTTCGAATCTTTGAGAAGATTCTTGTGATATTGATTATCTCTTATTGATTGATCTTCTGTTGATCATTATTTACATACTTATAGTGGTATGTCGTTATGGATGTTTATGTTTATGCCATATCTTTTATGTTATATCATGTCATCTGATATTTATAGCTAGACTGATCCGTTTATTATTTTCTTAAATAATACTCGGATCAGACCGAGATGTTACAGGTGCTTCTGCTTGACTTCTTCCCAGGGATTCATCACTCTGACTTTTGGCTAACTGTTTAGATTAGCAGTTTTTGTTGTATACACTTGAGATATAGACTCATAGTTGTATTCTTTTGTATAGCACGTGTTGCTATTCTTTTGTATTATCGTGGATCTTATTGACCACTACTCTGATGTACACTTTCATGTGTTAGTTATATATTCATATCTTCTTCCGCCTTTGTGATATGGATATCTGTGACTGATTTGTGATATGATTATTTCTATGTTTGTTTCCGAAGATTATTTATAGCCACCGTGTGATAAGCAATTACATGGATGGTCGCTCCTCAACAGCCTTATTCTCCGTGCTAGTTGACAGCACTTCTCCGGAGTGTTCTTGGCTAGCGTGGGTATAGAGGTGGGGCGTCACAGCTTGGTATCAGAGCCAAACTTCGGAACAATGTAGAATAACTTAACAAGGATCATCGTCCTAGGTCTATCTTAGGAGTCATACCATAGGATTAATTTGAGTCTTCGTACCGACTCATCCTATTGCCTTTATGATTCCTTGTTTTATCTATCAAGATTGCTTGATGTTCATTGGTAAATAACCTTCTTCCTTCTCTTCTTTCTTTCTTAAGGAAAAGAATGTCTAGACCAGGTCGTCCCAGAGCTGGATCATCTAGTGCTCCACCATCGGATGGAGTTTTTATGACTGCTCAACAGCTTCTTGATTTAGTAACTAATGCTCAAGCAGCTGGAGCTAACCCGGAACCTACTCACCCAAAGTCGGGATTTGCACGTTTGTGCAGCGATTACACTAACTTGGGTGGGAAGCCCTTTAAAGGTTCGGAAAATATCATCGAGGTCCAGGCTTGGTTAAAATCATGCGATCAAATCTTTTCTCGCATGAACCTTATCGATCTCCACCGCGTTCAGGTGGCTTCCAGCATGCTCCAGGAGAGAGCATTGGACTGGTACGAACTCCTTACTTCAGAAATTAATGAAGCGGATCTCACCTGGGAGCAATTTCAGGGACGCTTCGAGTTAAAGTTTGTACCAGAAGCTGGGAAAGTAACCTTGGCTCGACGTTTTATAGACCTTGTTCAAGGCCAATCCTCCGTGACTGATTACGTCGCAGCCTTCGAGTCGCTTTCCAAATATGGGGTTGAATACATCAACACCCCATTGAAGAAGAACCAGAGGTTCGTTTATGGCTTAAATAAGAATCTTAAGAAGCCAATGCTCCTGAAACTAGAAGTCGCATTTGATCAACTCATCGATATCGCTCTTCGTCTTGAAGAGGCTGATAGAGAGAGTGATGTTGAAGTGGAAGGCGCTAAACCAAACTTCAACAACAAGAAGAGGCCAAACAAATTCAAGGGTCCTTATCCCAACAAAAAGGGTAAGCAGGCTACCCTTGCGGCAAAGTCTCCTTCTCCTAGTGGTGCGAGTTGCTTCAACTGTGGGTCTGGGGATCATTATGCGAATAAGTGCTCTAAGCCCAAATCTTGTCGCTATTGTAAGAGCCCAGATCACTTTATACATCAATGCCTCAAACGTAAAAGCAGGAATGAGGGAAAGTTAAATGTGGCTCAAGCCCCTGGCAACACATCTCGTGGCCAAGGTATTTCTCATTCCATTCTTGATGGTATTATTTTATTTCATGATCAACCTATTAGAGTTCTCTTTGATACGGGTGCATCCCATTCTTTTATATCAAAGGAACTGGTAGACACTTTTTCCTTAAGTGTTACTGCATTGATGACATCTTTAAAAATTGCGAATCCTGTTGGTGGATCCGCAACTCTTAGTTTGCTTTGTAAAGATGTGGAGATTATTTTTTGCGATTTTTCTTTCCTAGCCGATTTGCATGTCATGCGTTACTTAGGCTTTGGAATAATTTTGGGAATGGATTGGCTTAACCGTTATCAAGCCCATATCCTATGTCCTGAGCGGACTATTCATCTCCGACATCCACAATCTGTTAAACAGATTTCTGTTAATCTTAAAGATTCAGAATCATGTTTGGTGGCATTATTATATTCTTTAAATCCTCGTGATAACGATGATGATGATGAAGATGATATTATTTCTCGTATTCATGTTGTTCGTGAATTTTCCGACATATTCGAGCGCGTTTTAGGTTTACCACCTAAACGAGCTATTGAGTTCAGAATTAATCTTGTTTCTGGAGCTCAACCTATTACTCGTCCTCCTTATCGCATGTCCAATAAGGAAAATGAGGAGATGCGTAAACAATTATCTGAGTTGGAGACGAGGCAATTTATTCGCTCTAGTTCCTCCCCTTGGGGAGCTTCGGCTATTTTCGTAAAGAAATCCGATGGTACTCTGAGGCTCTGCGTTGATTATCGCAAGCTTAACGATCTTACTATTAAAAATAAATATCCTTTACCTCGGATTGATGATCTATTCGATCAGCTTAGTGGTGCTAAGGTCTTTTCACAATTGGACTTGGCTACCGGTTTCCATCAGCTTCGTATCGCTGAGGATAGCATTCCTTTGACATCATTCCGTACTCGATATGGATCTTATGAATGGCTTGTTATGCCATTTGGGTTAACGAATGCTCCAGCTTATTTCGTTGACCTCATGAATCGAGTTTTCAAAGATTTCCTCGATCGGTTTGTTCTCATATTCATTGATGATATTCTTGTGTATTCAAAAACCGAGGAGGAACATGAGAAGCATCTTCGGATTGTGTTGGAAACACTTAGGAGTAATCAATTAAAGGCGAAATTTTCTAAATGCCACTTTTGGCAATCTCGTGTGAAGTTTCTAGGTCATATTATTTCCGAATCCGGGATATCCGTGGATCCTTCAAAGATTGAAGCGATTCAAGATTGGAAGAGACCGGAGAGTGTGACAGAGATTCGTAGTTTTCTCGGATTGGCGGGCTATTACCGTCGTTTTATTAAAGACTTTTCTAAGATTGCCGTGCCTCTTACTGGCTTGACTAAGAAGGGAGTTAAATACATTTGGTCGGACAAATGTGAAGCCTCTTTTCAGAAATTGAAAGAACTCCTTTCCGATGCTCCTATTCTTGTTATTCCTGAGGGGAATCAAGATTTTGTTGTGTATACCGATGCTAGTCACGTTGGTTTGGGTGCCGTTCTTATGCAAAAAGAACGTGTTGTTGCTTATGCTTCTAGGCAATTGAAGCCGGCCGAGACTAGATATGCCACACATGACCTAGAGCTCGCGGCTATTGTTTTCGCCCTTCGAATGTGGCGTCATTATCTATTGGGAGAGAAATTTATTCTTTACACGGATCATAAGTCTTTGAAATATTTATTTTCTCAAAAAGAACTTAATTTACGTCAACAGCGTTGGCTCGAGTTCCTTGCACCTTATGATCTTGATATTCTTTATACCCCCGGTAAGGG